>OU342944.1:8087424-10587424 GCA_910592295.1 Andrena haemorrhoa | reverse complement strand
TTTAACCATCCGTTGACTCTGTGTTCACATTTTAAGAACAAAGCATACTTAACATCTCGAGTGCTGCTGCATATATAAAGAGAGAGAGAGAGAGAGAGAGAGAGACAGAGTGAAAGAGAGCGAGAAAGAGTGAGAAAGAGAGAGATATATATACACCTATATATCAACGTCGCGCCTCCATTTTTCTATGTACAGACAATTTTCGTATTCCAATCCTTTTCTATGATCTTAACGTTGAGAATTCGAGAAGCATTTATTTTTATATAGAGATTATATTAATATATATATATATTGTATATAGCGAAAACAGAGATCAAAAAAGTTTGAAGAGCCGTTTAGCCCCGGTAAAAAGAGCAGCTCCCCCGTTTCTGGGGTGGGGGGTGCTCCCGCGACAGACACACAGACACATACACACACACAGACACACACACACACACACACACACACACTTTGCTTTCCATACAAAAAAGACGACCTACTCGTACGGAACCGACTGATTTTAAAAAGAGAAAAGGCTCACCGCGAGTCGCAAGAAAGAGAAAAATGTATACGGCAAAAAGCCAGTGCAAACTGTGATTTTTCTGGGAAGGAGCTTCCGGTGTAGAAGCGCGTGTCCGTCAGAGAGACATAGCCGCGTGCGAATCGAGTTGTAGCTTCGTTTTCCTATGATTTCTCCGGATACACGCAGCTCGTTTCGCTTCCAAAAAAGGGTGTACAGTTTTCGGGACCTGATCGTAAAATCACACCACCGTTCGCCCCCTCTTCGAGGAGGGGGCTTCCCATGCGAATAGTCCGTGACCCCGTCGATTCCTCCCGCTACTACGCGATCACCGTGCACCGCCGTCACTGAATCCAAAGGGGCGTGACAGCCGAACAAAAGATCCACAGAGAAGCCACCCCGCCGTATAATGCAAGTCGAAACGAAAATGCCCGCGGGAGGCAGTAGGCGTAGCGCTAGTAGCAGCGGCAGAAGAAACAGAAATCGGTTTTCGGGCCTTCAGGTGTTCCAGTATTTTCGTTCGTTTCGTTAGTTCTGTCCGTCTGTTAAATTATTGCCCTTTCTCGATTCCGTTCCTTTCGATCTAACCGTCATTGCTTCGAAATATTGATCTTCGGTTTCGTTCTTTAAGACTACTTGACACCCTTACTTTCCGTTAATATACCGTAGATCTTCCACCGAAAGTTTATTCCTTTGGTTACTCTTCATTTTCTCCCCGGCACCCCTTAATATATATTCCCCCCCTACGAATGCTTTTACGAGATTATTGATTCCCAATACTTCACCTCAGCTTATCTCAGCCCGTCTTATCTCACCATTGCATAACAGCGTGAATCGTGGAACAAACATTTCGCTCACTGTGTACCAGGTACTTGGAAGAAATCTTTGAAAATCCTTAACGGGCCAGTATAAATGCTCGCAGCAGTTGTTCGAACATTTGTAAATCAGCTCTCGCAGCAGATGTATACGTTCGTCGATCGAGAGAGAATGGAAAAGTCCCTACCGAGTTACTAAGTTACAAACGGAAATTCCCAGCGAGCGTACGTTTTCGGTGTACACGCACTAGAGGCAGAAGGTGCCCCGAGCGCGAGTTTGCGTAGCACTTCAGACGCCCGAGGGGCTTTTAATAGATCCAAGCGTTTTATCCAGTTGCAGTTGGGCAACGCCGACACGTAGTTCGAAAAGAGAGGCGACTTTTTTTTAATTTTAAACTATTCAACGAAAGAGGAGAGTAGAACATAGTGCCTTTTGTTTTCTTAACATATCATTTTGGAAGCTCGCTTCTCCCGCGACAATTTTCATTGATCCTCATTGAAAATCGTTTTTTCTAGGCTGTGTTCGATCGAATACATCGTCGCTTAAAATTCTCCTCGACTCCCAGCAACTCTACTTTGGTTAACAAATTCGTATCATTGGCATACAGCGGTGCTTTGCTCAGCAGTAATTAGTTTCTGACCGTTCATCACACATCCGTTTCGATTCAGAATTCGAGAACCAAGCTCCCGGGTAGGATTTTCGTAGACGTCCAGTAAATAAGACGACTATCCCACAACTTTCTGTTCCTGAAACAGAAAGTTGTGGGATGGTCGTTGCGAATAACGTGCTACCAAATACAATTACACGAACGAAACGTAAATTCGAAATTCACCGCTGATCGAGAATATAGGAAATAATGTGCAGAGTTGCTCGAAAGCGAGGGTGTCTTTTGTCAAAATTCGATCTAAAGTTCCTTATCGGGAGCGTCCTGGACGCTCAAGACCGCGCAAGAAGCAGCTTCCATGAGACTTCGAGAAGCCCAGCCACATTAAGTGTAATTTGCTTTGGCAAGCGAATCAGATATGAAGCTTGAGCTGTAATCAATCGAGAGAGAGGGAGGACGAATCGATCTTTTTTTTTTATCATTGTTATTACGTTACTTTGGGCCTGGTTCAATTCTGCAACAGCCTGGCGCGAAGCTAATTCTTACGTTTTCGTTCGAGTCTCCTCTTCCGCGGGATCTCACCACCTCATACGGCGGTGGGATCCTGCAGGAGTGAGTGCATTCCGCAGCAGATGCTTTTTTTCTCCACTGTAATGGCACCCTTAACGTATAAACGTTAGTGATAAAGGTCGAATACTCAGGCTCGACATTGTCGAGAAAATTACTCGAGGGACGTTAACAATTGTCGACGTCTTAAACTTGAGATCACGTTCGTCTACCGGCTGATGAAAAGGCTCCCACAGTAACGCCGCGTAAAAGTTTCACGACCGGGCAGCGTACGAGCACACTATGCGAGACACGGCGTGTCATTCGCCCCTCCTTGATTGGAATAACTTTGCGTAAAACGCTTTGCACAAGACTGCATGCGAGGTCGTCGCACAGAGCATTGAGAACAGTTAAAATCTGATGCGCCCGAATAAATGCAGGATGCATTCGCGTAGATCACTTGCTTAGTCCTCGAATTGATGGCGAGTTGAATAACCACCGAGTGCACAACACCCATTGCAAGCAATAAGTAACAGCACACGAATCGATTGAGATTCTTCGAAGACACCTGTCGCTTCTAAATTGGTGTGAAACACCTGATTGCGAACGTTTATAATTCGTGATCGTGTTTGCCCACACTAGAGAAAAATTCCTTATAATTCCACCGAGTCAAGACGTGGTCTTTCGGAACCCACTATGCCTTTCGCCCACCCTGTGGCCTGCACGGTGGTTTCCTGGCAGGAGATGATAAAGGCTCACTCCATCTTGCCTGGTTTGAATGCTGCTATAGAGGAAACTCTGAGGCGCAGCGCGCCCGTTGGACCTTGTGATAACCGACACTATCTGTCGTTTCCAAATTCATTCTAAACTCAAAACTATTGGTGCAATTGATTGAGCAAGACCAGCAACAGCAATCAGAGTCTCGCCAAACTATTTCCGATTCTAAACAACTCTGGAATTTTAGTCAAATCGTAGGTGAAGATTTTATTAGCAGCATAGTCTTCTAGATCAACAAACCTTGGCCCCATATCCATAGTTACCACTCGAACCACAGGTAGATCGCAACCATACCTACTGTCCTCGCTGACAGTAGATATGGTTCGTCCCTTCGAGTGATAACTATGGATATGGCTTGCTGTTCCCCGAGTCAGCAACAATGGCGCAATCTTAAAGGATCCCCAGAGCAAAGCAACCTACACAAATCGTGGCGAACAGCCATAAGCAACTGTCTTCCTATTTAAAGCGTCCCGTACGAACCGCGAAAAGATCAACCGCACCATGCAGCCCCATTCTTTGGATCAAACTGAAAGCCGCGAGAACAACGTCGGCTGTCAAACAGGCGAGCACTTGTCGCCTCTTTTCAGGGCTTTGCAAGTTCAGTTGCGCGATCGAGCGTCGAGGAGTGGCCAGAACACCCGATGCCTGCCGTCTCCCGCAATTTGCTCGTACGGTCCCGTCTCTACGATCGAATCCACCAACCTGAAAGTTGTCCTTGCCGTCGATCTGAATCGTGCTAGATCCGCTCGAGTGCTGGCGCGTCACGTTCCTCCACGGCCGGTAGTACCTGTTGCCGAAGATTGAGCGCGCAGGTCTGTCGAGGTTGAGATCGGAGAAGCGGGATATCAGATCGTCTCTGTCGAGGCCCCTGGCGAAATGCTGATCCATCAGCCTCGACACCGGCCGCTCGAAATCGTCCCACCAGTCGCGGAATATCAGCGGCACCACAGACATCTGCCGGCCATGAAAAGGGAAGGCGGCGTGTAAAAAAATCGGTCGGTCCTTGCGTCTCGTTCAGGCTCGGTGATTCGGCTACGCGAGGGTTAAGGTACAAACGGAATTAAGCGTTAGCTGGGGGATGATTGGCAACGCGCGACGGAGAAACCGCATCCTCGTAATTAAATGTGTACGACGAAAGCGTCTTAGTGTTTACGGCGACGGAAGTCTGACGATTTAAGGGAGTTAGGCTAAGTTTAATAAGCATCGCTAGGTCGTCAAGATCTTTTTGAACTCACGGGCGGGCGAACAGGCCGCGTCAATCTGCGCGTCAAGCCGCCGTTGCTAGCGAGGGACGCGAAACCGCAGATCTATTTCGAGAAAACGGATACACCCCGACGTGGAGAAGAGATTCATAGGCGACGATAAACGGATATCCTCTTCGAGAGTGACGGACGTAAAGAGCCGGGAGGACAGACGATCCGCGAGAACAGAAGTAATCGATACGGAAAGATTTATCGCTGAGACACCGACGAAAGTTCTTGCTGTAATTACGCACGCAACATGAACGAGAATATTAATCGACAAGGAAATTGCTAGGGACACTATAAACGACTCGGAAAGAACTATACATACATGTAATACTATCCCTACATTGTTTACGCGTTTCCTCGAGCGCATCCATCGACAATATATTAACTATCTTTACTCGTATGCACGACAAGGTTAATTAGGAGGCTAGTCGTAGAGATATCTCGTAGAACACTATTGCCTTCAGGGGGTGGGACACGAGAATTCCGATTCGTTGAATCTTTATCGAACGATTAAATTCCTCATCCGCGCGAACGATACACGAGAGTTGTCGGGAATCGACAGGAACATCACCGTGTCTATCGTCGTGCCTTTTACGCGACCATTCGAACCACGACACGCGACGATCCAGAAATAGAAGTCATCCGACTAACCGGGGAACAAAATTTCAACAGAAAAACACGACAGAGGGCGATCCCTCGACTAATTATCAGAGAATCGACAAAAACGAGAAGAAAGTTTGAGTTCCGTAGACGCCCAAGAATAGGAACAACGTGCTACTATAGGATTAGATGAAAAACCGTCTGAAACGATCAGGGAAAAGGGAGGAGATGTGGATGTGTGTCTTTGGCAAAGGAATGACGCGCGTCGATCGACGTGTCGCACCTTTTCCATCGACTTGCGCACCGTTAACTCGCGTTAGCTTTTAAATTACACGTGATAGGGGAGCTAGGTTTAGGGAAACACGATAATAAGGCACCTCGATTAGGGTACGCCCACAGAGGATCTACCATGGAGAAGAAAAAAACTACTTAGCGAGTCGAGCGAGCGCTGGCAGTAGCGCTCCTCGGCCGTCTAATATAATCTCTATTCTACTTGTCGAAACCTAAGTGACAGATACCTCGGAAGAAGTCAGAGTGCGAGAAAAGAAAGTGACGAGACCATGAAAGTTTGAGGATTAAGAAACGCGGAGTAATCGAACGCGTCTAATTGAAAACAAAAAATGATATCATTCTACGCTAAATGGACCTTTAGCTGTTAAAAGAGAGTCGTGCTTCTTGACGATACCGTGTTTAACAATAAGTTTAGTCCACTAAGTTTCCAGTGCTATCAACGCTACGGATAAACCACGAGAAAAGACGTACCATACGTAAACGCTTCGTTAGAGTTTAGCGAGGGGGGAAGCATATCGCATAACTCGTCGTAGATGGAAGATTGGGAGGAGCTTTGGAGTCTAATTCAGGGGTTGCGTGGCGCGTCGAAGTCCACCAGAGTCGCGCCGAAGGAAAACAACAGATAAAAGAATACTAAACTCGAAGAATTTTGAGAAGGGAATCGCAGGGACCGTTTCTAGGCTTCTAAGATATTTGATCGCGCTTGGAGTTATGGGAGCGAGTGGGTAATGGGTTAAGGGGAAGAACGTGTAGGCAGTATCGTGTACTACTTAGTCTTTAAGTACCACTTAGAATCCCACTACTTTAGATTACTAATTCGCACAAAATGGTTGTCGCGCGTTTCTTTTTCGTTTTGCCTGACGAGAGAGCCAAGGACACACCGACCGATTGATGAAAACCGGAACACCAGCGTCCGAGTTCAGTGCTACCGTTACCGTGTTTCTCGGGAACGTTGACGACGTTTCGACGACTCGAGGGAGGAACACCACCTCGCGCTGGTAGACAAAACGGGCAGGACACACGACTCAGGGATACGCGACGATAGTCGACTATCTGATTCAGCCGCGGAAACGCGAGACGTTTAAATAGGCGTGCCGCGGGTTATAGCGTCGCGACGCCCACGGATCTCGTGGCACCCCAACTTTCAGAATCCTCCGAATGCTCCCACGATGGCCCGCGTGACGTTTCACCGGCACATCGTCTAAAAATACGCGGCCGATGAATGTTGGAAGGTGGGGCAGGATTTTCGTACGAGCATACGCGAACGTGATTCACTGTTTTGAGATAAATTTGGCACGCTCAGGGCTTTCGGCCTCCTCTCCTAGATCCGAGGAGGCGTTGCATTCCGCTGGACACTGGGATCTTCTACGGAAACGGTGTCCCAACGCAGCTTCCGCTTGTATCACAAGCGAGGACGAAAGCCGCGATAGGCGAGACAGCACGGTTCTACATAATATATGTCGCACGTTCTGATCGGTGTCAGTGTTTAGGGTTCTAACACCCCGTGATTATTCTACTGGCAGTCACATTTTCGCATATCCTCCCCCGCTTCGATGGGGAGAGCTTTCCGAGCGTGCGCGCTCCGGGGAACCTATGGAGCTCCGGTAAACGCGCGCGTACGCGTCGACTACTTAGGGCGCGCACCACTTTGGTTATTACGAATTAGACAGATCGAAATTCCATTTGATTTTGGAGAATTGAAATGCGCGTTTTGAGCCGTCGGTGTTAAGCTTCGAGCTGCAAGTTTCTCGATGTGCCCGCTTCTTTCGCGTCTGTGCACGTCGACGAGCCAGGTAATGGGCCCGTTTCGGGCCCGGATCCTCCAGCCGGCACATTCCAACATCTCGGTATATAATAATGTTACTGCAACGCCTCCGCTACTAATTTTTTAACGTACGTCGACCATTTGATGTATCTTGTAACGTCGACTGGCAACGGTCGAGGAGCGCAAGTGTGCGCACCTAACGAAGCGGGAGCCTTTGACCATCTGAGCCTTTGACCGTCTTCCGTGAGAGGTTAATCGCATGGCATATGCATTAACTCCATGGACCTATTAGGTCCATGATTAACTCTGGTGACGAAGTAACGTGAAAAAAAAATAAAAGAATAAGAAAATCGACGAGTTTCGAATTTCGATTCTCGTCACCAAAAAAAAAAGAAGAAAAGATTCAATGATAGAATATGCGTTTTTAACATCGAGTACGCGGATCTTTTTCCGATAACTCTCTATTAATTATATTATCTTTGGCGTATATGTTAATCACTAGGATGTACGTGTGTTATTCGTCGATTTGCTTTTCTACTTAGCGACAAGTACGAGAGAGAGAGAGAGAGAGAGAGAGTAATAGTCTGTTCTCGAACATTCTGTAATCGAAATTTCTGTTACGCAGAGGGACATTTTATTATTCTTGAACGGTACACAATGGACATTGTAACGCGCAATATACACCGGGATAAATTCTTCGTTCGTTTGCAAGCAATAATTAAAAGCAACAGTAGCTTCTTCTATTTCCAACGAAAGAAACAGCGCAGCTAAGTTTTGGGAGTGCTTGTTAGCGGGTAAAACATATATATATATACACATTCAGGATATATATACGTATATAATTTTACTTTAAGTTAACTCACACCTCGAAGAATATATAAGTAACACTGTGCGGCATTATATAGTGATATACATATTGATAGTAAGCTTATTTAACATTTAGTGAACGCGTAATTGACCAAATATATATATATATTATAATCGATTATTCCCACGATACTATTTACTACTATATTTATCGTATTTTCGTGTTTTTAAGTATATCGTGTCGGGGGGGTACTGTATAACCCGCCCTTTTCAAACGAGTCATTATTTACGAGAATATATATGCGTGAAACTCTGTCTCTTTCGCCCTGTTAGGGTGGGAAAGCTTACTACGTGTCTAATCTGTTACTGGGTAAAACGACTTCGATTCTATTATTCGCGTGTCCAATTAGAGGTAAAAAAAAAAAGAGGAAGAAGGCTAATCTTGCGGTGTGCTATACAGCTTACGCGGAGATAACAATTATAACATTATATACCAAATCTTCGTGTTTGTAACCGTCTCTTTGTACCTTGTAACTTAGTAACGACTCCGTACTTTCGTTTCCTGTAACGTCCGCGGATAATACACATGATTTCCACCGATTGCGCTAACTCTTTCCACGTGAACTTTTACTGTAGATCGTACCGAACCATGGCGTTGTATCCATAGAAATCTCGACGTATTTACATATAAATCTGAATGTTAAATATCTTCGTCGCAGCGACTTTTATGTAACCGTGAAAAATTGTTGTCCGCCGTTCATTTGCAAAGCTTGCAAAGCTTATATACACGCAAAATTCTAACCGACTACCACGCAATCTATTTTATTGGCTGAGATGAACAATAAAGTGACTCCGCTATTAACGGTTCTTTTTTTTTCAATTCGAAGTTACTACGACCAGTCCTCTCTGCGACTATAATTCTGCAAATTCTGATAATTCAGAAAAAAAATGGGGATCCGTCGAGATCCAAGTTAAGGGTGACGATAGTGCGGGGCGATTGAGCGAAACGGTGAGTTCAGGAAAATTGCTATTGCACGAGGACGTTTACACGACAAGTGTCCTATCTTAACGTTTAACTTCTAAAACAGTAGTAAAGGAATTTCATGTATCACGAGCTAAAGCACTCAAATCCACGATCCATTTGGAACCGTAACAAACAATGAGAGCCGCGATGAGTAAAACGGATAAAACACGTTCGAGTGGTTCAGGATTCTATTTAAATATTCGGCAAAAGAAATGAGTAAACAATGTATTTATAAGACCAGCCAAATTATATACGCCGGTGGTCATGAGCGTAAAATTAGACTCGATGAAAAGGTGGGTAGCAGGAGGACCGGAGGGTCTGCGGATCAGAAGTCACTGAGCAGGCGTGAATGGAGTTACATGTATTTCCTACAAAAGAAGAACTTACAAGCGTACGACGTGTCATTACTCTATTCTTAAACATTACGAATATTTTACAAATTGTGTCGCGCGAGTCGCAGCGTGAACTTGTTAGGACGGACGTGGGGATTGGGGTCGGGGGATCGATCTCTCCCGTGGGTCACGTGAGTCGATATATGTGCAGTTCGGGTTGTAGTTGGATCTTCTCTATGTCCTGTAGAGTCGAGATGCCTCTCTCCTATTTAAAAGAAACATAAGAATACCATTAATAACGGAACGGCAAGGGAGAGTAATTAAACGCTACAATATATAAAGGGAAGTACTCCCGAAGACGGATAATTCTTACATTGTACTCCTTCCACTTATCGTAATTCTGCCTCATGTACCCCACCATCTCTGGCATGTCGACAAACGCTGAAAAAGAAGCAGCAAAAAGTCACGCGCTTTCGAAATTTCGGAGAACGTAAAATTATTGGAGAAATGGCACCGTACCATCCCACGCTTCGATCATGTCGTTGATGATGAAATCGACGAAGCCGATCTGCGACTTCGGTATCGAGCAGGATATCCTGTCGAACATTGGCATCAGCACGGGCAGCTTCAGTCTCTTCTCTTCGTCGGTCTGCCAGGGATATATATATGTATATATACATATATATATATATATATATATATATATATATATATATATATATCGAAAGTAGCTTTAAGCAAAATTTTTCAAAGCACGCTGGTAGTTGCTCGATCAACACGGATTCCAAAGGATTCGTCTGGATATTCAGAGACATCCAGCTCGTAAAGATCGACGAATTCGTGGATCGCGACCATGATCGAGATTGTAGAAGGTAATCGTACCTGGTTGAAGTATTCCTCAGCGATTCTCCTCGCCCATTCGACGCAGCTTTTCAACGGTCGGGTCGGATTCGACACGTCCGCGCATTTGATCACCATCCTTTTCACCAGCACTACATTTTCTGGCTGCAGCACGACAGACATGTCCAAGGAATCCGAGGAATTCTGTGTCGGTTTAACAGTCAAAGTATCGCGTTAAATACCTCCCGCAATATAAGCATTTAAGAAGAAATGGATTCTGAGTATATTTAAAAGAATTACGCTCCCTACATCTGCTTGGTTATCCCCGACCTTCAAGCTACAGAGGTTCATGAACTTGGCCAAGTGCTCGAAGTGTTTCGTCATCTCGGTGGCGAGGATCATGTCGACCACTGTCTGGCGGAGCAGCTTGTACGTGTCCCGCTCCAAATTCTACGATAGCAAACACGAATCACAATCCCAGTTGCCATCCACACCCTCTCAAACACACGCAGGACCATCGACTTTCGACACTCACTTTGAAGATATTGACGCTGTCGTCCGCTAACGACAGCTTGAACGTCAGGGCAGCGTGGTGCGATTCTAAGACGGATAGATCGTTGTAAAGGATCGCCAGTTTGCTATCCGCGTTGCATAGGAACTGGCTGAAACGATTTCAAGTTGAAAGGGAAATCGGATCTCGGCCAGTTCGCGCTAGTAGTTTACGGATAAGCAGTTTGTTTTACGCGCAGTGATCTAAAATTCACGTGTTCAGGATGTCCCATTCACCTCGATCTACCGGGGTGGTCCACGTCGTGAGCGGCAGCCGCGAGCAAGGCGGCCACCTCGTCCAGGGGCTCCATGATCTGCTTCAGCCTGTCCGATTGCATGAATCTGGCGGTAGCTTGCAAAACATCCGCGGCATGCGTCGAATTGTGATAACTGTTCTGCGTCTGGTAATTCATCTCGATCACGGACAGCCAGTTCTGCATGGTCTTCTCGTCGCAGCCCAACCTGGCTGGCACGTGGAACACATTCATGATCGTCATCCCCAGGAACAGCAGCGTCCTGGAAATGAAATCGACGTGTCGAAGGAGATAGAGCGACTGGGCTTTGCAAGAGAGAAGGAAAGCCTTGGGGTTGTCGATATTGTTCACTGGGGAGTTCTGTACCTTCTACCTGTCAGGACCTCGAGCTTGAATATGTCAAAACTCCACTCGAAGCATTTATCCAGGACCTCCGCGATCTCCTGAGATCCTCTGAAGCCCCTGATCTGCATACGAGCGGCGTTCGGGGCGGTCGTGATCGCTCTGATCGTCGACAATCGCGTGGATTCCGCCGAGGATCGCCTCGAGTCCCATGCCCTTCGCGGCGACTGTGTTCCGTCAGACGTTAATCGACCGAGACTCGCTTCGAGATCATTTAGTGTAGACGCTCACGCTTTAATAATAAGAAACACTTACTACAATCAGGGCTCCGACAAGGTCCGACGCCACTGGGTCCGTGTAGATTCTGTCTTCCTTCATGTGTGGCACATACAGCTCTGTTGTGTTCAGTATCTGTATTGCCTGAACGAGTGACGGGTAAATCCATTGTTAGAAAAATCGATTGAAAACTTTCGAAAGTAGAAAGCGATGAACCTTCTTGAAATACGGCTATGTCCTGCAAGCTTACGTGCCACTAAATTCAGTGATACGACCAACCATTTCCGCGGCCCGACACGTGCACTTAAGCAGCCCCTAGTTGAAGCTTTACCTTCGTAACGCCGGGTACAATTTGTTCCTCGATCCTCCAAGCCCTCTCATCTCTATTCTAGAAACTGAGTAGGTAAACGGAAAAGTTAGATACCTTCTCAATTTGAGCTGCTGTCTCGGGATTCGTGGTCTCCGTGATCGCGTTGGAAAGAAGGGTGATTACTTTCGTGATGGGTGCTTCCAATTGCAGCTTCTGCAAACTGGATCGCCTGCGACCTACAACCAAAGTTCCTGAGCATTAACGAGCTAGATTTATTAAACGGTAACGCAACACGAACACCGGACTTCCATTTATATCTGATTCCTTTATCGCGAAACTTCGCGACGGTGGAGAAACGTAGTTGGGCGCGATAGCGATCCAATTTTCTCTCTACTAACTCTATTAAACGTATTTACGACCGCGATAGACGATACCGATACCAATCTTAAAAAATCCCGCTGGATATGTTGACAGTTCCCTGATAGCCCGATTTCTAGCTCCAAGCGTGTCGAAATTCAACAAACTAACGGCTCAGATCAGTGCGCTCGCAATCGATTGGCCTTTCAAGCTGTGACAGGCACGAGGTGTGCCCCTGCTTTCTTAAAAAGATTAGTCCTAATAGAAACGACACCTTACCCTCGCTGGTACCCGACTTAACGTCGGATGCTCGCCTCGGTGACGTGGACGGTGCACCTTTAAGAAACGGGGCAGAAGTCGGGCTTAGCGGGCCAATGTTCTCCGACAAGTAGGTGGTGTCGTATATGTACACGTAGTGAGTCGGTTTCCTGTTGAAGCGCACGGGAAAAGCAATAATAAACTCCGCTTATGGCGATTCGAGCAACGATAATCATAAAGTGACTCACTTCAAAGTGATGCAGAATGGTATCACCCTGCAGCTGATGGTGATCATTTGGTTATTCTGCCTTTTGCAGTTCAGATTCCCCTCGAACTCTCGCCCCTTGCTCAACTGTTGCTCCATCAGGGCGAAATTCTCGTAGTACACTATCTCCGCGATGTTCCTCCCCAGCATCTGGCTGATCTTATAGCCCAGCAGCTTCTCGCTGATCTTGTTAGTAAACTGGAACCGGGGATAAGCAACAGTGACAGGCGAGGATGGAATTTACAGTGACCTACTGCCCTGAATATACTTAAGTTCCGATTAATGGGAGCGTTCGCGCGTTCACGCCTCCGGTGAAACAAGGATCGAGGAATTTCTTTATTACTCACGTTACCTGTACAATGTGTTTATCGTTCGTCACGTGCACCATGTCGCGGCACCTGTCAAGGGCCAAATAGAGCACATTGGCAGCCGCGAGCTGGGTCCTTGGCAGTAGCGCGCTGGTGTAAATTCCCACCAGCTCGTTTATCAGTATTTCCTCGTGCGAGCACTCCATTAAAGCCTGAAATCAACAGACAGGATGCGACCTCTGAGGAACAATGTAGCAACGCTGTCCCGCTTCGGAGAAAGTAGAAATGCCTCGAGAGAACTTACTCTGCTGAATCCTGCCTCCAGCAGGTCCAGCGCCGCGACTTTGTCCTTGTCACCCTGCATAAAGTACCTGTTCAAGTTCACGCGCGCAGATTAAGAGGCCTGGCAGCTTGGAGTACAGTGTTAAGGTACATTTAACGACGATAGTCACTTACGATTTCTTTACGAGAGCTAAGATAACGGAACTGTGGTAGACGGGTGTCGACCTGATCGCCCTGAAAGCAACCAGTCAGATCTGTTGAGGAATTTCGTAATGCCCGCGGGCGTTTGGTTGTAGAATTTCGGAAGGTGTGCGATTATCGTCAGCGATCGATCCGTTTTCTTTGGGATACTTCTGCCCTACCTACAAATTGCGCCGGCCTCCGAGCCCCGTTGCCCCCGATGATCGATGATTACTATCTCGTGGGCCCGATTCTGGTAGAACTCCACCGCCTTTCCCAGGCCCTTCGCCACCGACACGCTCCACCCCAATCTCCTCGACGTGGTCGCGAGAATGTCCATTTGCTGATCATCTTTGGGGAAGACCAACAATATCTGACGTACGAGAGGAATTCGTTTCGAAAGTGATCAAACAGAGTCTACTACCGTTTACGTTCGCTGTTTTAATTGTTTCCCGATGGAACGGGTGGTAAAACGCTTATGGAGAGCGGTAACGGGGGACTTACTTTTACGAGCGTGGGAACACTGTTCGTTAATGGATGAGGTTCGATATCCTGCGGCCCTTTCTAGAACACACAAAGGGAATGGTTTTCAGAATTAGCGTAGCCGGTTGTTTCGATCGATAGTGTTCGGGGATATGTCTTTATTAATGGGCCGTTGAATTATTTGTGAAGTGACCGTACTAGACGCACGTCCTCGCTTCGGTCAGAATCTGATTCGTCGTCATTGTGAACCTTGGCTCGTCGTCGTGCCCGCGGAGACGCCTTCACATTTTTAAACCTTCCATGACCAGGATTTGTTCTTTTCATTCGTGTTAACTACTTGGTGATCGATTTTAAGAGCCGCTTCACCGCCACGCGATAACCTATGCATGTTAGAGTCGCGCCAACGAGACAAACGAATCGAAAGAGGCACACTACTCGCGGGCAAATGAAGTTAGCAACTCTGCCAGAGAGCTTCAATGATGATCTCGATCCAGTCGACAATCTATCGATTTCACGATTGTTTAAACACTGAACTGCTTAATCGCTTGGGCCAGGGGGCTAAGTGCCCTCTGGCTGCCAAATTTTTATTCTGAGCGCACGAGACGTTCCAAGTACGAGGCACGGTGCATTCGAGTGGCACTGGAATTTATATTAATCCAGTGCTACACACGCATGTACCTCGAACGCGGAATAAGCGTGCGCGATGATGAGAAATTGTGTAGTTCTTCTGAAGTCCCTCTCATTTCACCTGTAAATTGCGCCACTTGGAAAAGCACTTATAAACATTCAAACCATAAATCTTGTGTATCCCTAAGACAGTAATAAACATTGCTTTTGCTCCTTGCACCGTTCACCTCTGCTAGCAAGTACAAAAGTGTAAGAATAGTGTTCTAGAAAGGTTCGAATGCGAGCTGCAGTACTCTATAACGAACATCACCCTCTCTGGAAGCAAGCAAAACTATTTCCATCTCTGCCGTAGCGTTCATTTCGTCAAAATCCATGAAGAAGAGAAACGGGAGTGAACAGTTGTTTCGGGAGCAACAAACGCGTGCAAATTACAAAATACACAACTTCTTACACACAGCGAAACTCTTCCCCCGAGATGTTAATATTCAAAATTCCATCAATTCTACGAGACACTGTGTTCAATAAAATTGCATCTTGCGAATCTTGCTCGACCCCAGCCCCACCCACGTACCTGAGCAAGCAACACAAGGGACGGGGGCGCTCTGTCGACGCACATCCCGCGTTTGCTCGCGTGCCATTTCTTCCAAACTCCGCCACACATGGCGTCGAAGATCCAGCTGTACCATGACCTGGACGGTTCCCCGTGAACCACCTCCCCGGTCTCTATAGAATGGCAAACGTAGATCGGCGGTTGCGTCGATCGCCTCTTGTCGTTCATCCTCGATCACGCGTCAACCAAAAGGATCCGATCCCTGGATCGGCATACAGAATCGCCAGCCAGCCGCTAATCGATTCGATCGCTCCAGAACACTCCACGCCGCATAACTTATCGTTGAGAGACGGATTACCTACTTCAATTGGAACTCTGATAACGCTTCCCCACGACCGCGTCAAATTTACATCGTCGATCGAAGTGTTCGCACGCGTAGTAGCTTTTAATTTCTGCGAGGCCTTAATTAAATATTGTCAAACCGGTTGGATCGATTGAGAAGACAAGTTCGCGGACGTCCATCGCGATACTGAGCCGAGCATCGCAACGGCCGAGATTATCCTTTCGCTGTATCAGGAGCCAGAGCCGTGTCTATCTTTGATAACGGCTGCTTCCCTATGTAACTAAAAGTGTCTTCGCACAATTATCGATAGTGGTATTGTGGAAAGAGTCGATAAACGCTGGTGCGCGTCACCGAGAAAATTGCTTATAAATAAAACGATATCGCGATTTTTGTTGTTGGATCGTAAGCCGATGAGATATCGCGGGTTTTCGTGAGAAGATCGCAATAGAATGGTCGCTCGCGATAAGATCCTTGTACCAAACTGTTTCGATTTATACATCAAAAGACCGATGGAAGCATCAAAAGACACCGATAACCTAAGGGATAATAAAAATACTGGAAAATACATTCAGATTAACGGAAAGCGACATCTCAGGGAATGAATAAACGCTGGAAACATGCTACGTAGTAAAACGGAAATCTAAGGGGAAAAAAGCACGGTCGAGGAAGGAGCACAATTTTCCATCGCACAAGGGGAAAACTTTCGGACACTAAACGCCCATTTAATAACTCTCACTGAAAGGGGTGCTCCCAGGGTGTAAAGAAAACTTAGCTGAACGTTATCCCTTCATAAGCGCGTGTGGGAAATAAAAAATTGTACTCTTTCGATGACAAAGTTTCGCGTTGAACGTCGATCCTTCCACAGTAGGTACTATCATCAAAAGTTTGTTAAACCATTAACGATCGCTTAAGGTACTCTCTTTAGAAGCTAAAAATCCGACAGAAAACATCTCTCAAGATTATTGAAGAATCTTAGGTAGTCCACGCGCTGCACCGATCCACTTTCACCTAAAAAAGCAACGAACCTATTTCTGGTCCGAAATTTGTGCTTCACCGCGATAGAAGGGAAACGGGTTCACGACACAGATCCCGAAAAGTTCGTCGGTGAATAGCCGAGCTGTCAAGGTTGCGTGTTGGTTTCGAAACGAGAACACTTCCTGAAGTTCCCCACCCGCGTGGATGGGGATTATGCAAGGCAAAAGTTGCGACTGCTTCATCTAGCTTTTCTGGCTGCGATCCAGCCGTGTGCCTACGGACCGCCTATAGACAGCAGTTTATACCCTGTCCATGGGCGATCACCGACACTTTAGCAGCTCGAGAAGCTCGGACGACAGAAACAGGGGGAAACTAGAGGGTCGAGGGATCGTTAATAATTCGTTTCAGCTCTTAGGTTCCGTACAGCGCGAGGGAATCGAGGCACGACAGCCGAGGGAATCAATAATTAATCGGGATCGACTGCTAAGTCGTGCCGTGCAGTGATCTGTCATCGCACCCCTTGAAACTTCAATGAAAACATTCGATGCACTTTTTACGAGCCCCGTGATCGAGAACCAGACAGGTGGTTCGAGGAAAACTGCTCGCGATTACGTTTTATCGCAAGGGGGTGTAATTGCACGTTGCGGGATTGAAGCCTCGTGAGAAAGTAGAAAGCTGACGACCCACGTTTCTTTTCTTCCTATCGATTAACCCTGCTTCCCTTGCTCTCCCTTCTCGCTGGTAACGTTGGTGTAAATTCACCCTTCCGCTGTTGGGCGATCGATAACCCTCCTTCGATTTAACCTACTGATATACTCCACTCCCTTTGATGCTAAAATGGGTTTCAGAGGAGCTTTAGACGCTCGGTTTTTGGATTCTCTTTAAGAAATTGGGGTTGATTGAAAGTATGAAGAATCTGTGTTAAACGGAGGGAGTTTGAGATAATAGAATGGGGGAAAGATGAATGGTATGTTCAGAGGGGGATTAATTAATCTGTAATAGCGTACTTCAAATGAAGATAATTAAAGGAGGCCAGTGTAGAGGAAGTTTGTCGAAGGGAGGGATAATTGAATTGTGAATAAACAAAGAGCTCAGTTCAAAGGATGCTAATAAAAGTTACAATTAAATACGTTTCATTAACCAAATTCAGGATCATTCAAGAACATGGAAGAGGGAAGTGAATGAAACTCGTGATTACGGTATAGAATATTTCCTAAAACGTTATGATACACCTATGGAATCGATTCTCTTTTCTGTCTTCAAAAAATGCGAAGTGGAACGTTGCTCCTTCGCGGTGTTATCAGCGATTGCAGCCACGAGCATCGAGATATCGCCGCGATATTTTCACGACATTTATCTTTAGTGCGTCCGCACCAATGACAGTGTTCAGTACCTGGCAACTTCATTATTCCATAGATCCATTCTACCCGAGCAAAAATTTCAGCCTCCATCCACTCTTACAGAAATGAGGAAGATAATACTAAAAAGTTATACTTACTGCTATCGTAAAATCCGCATCGTCGCCCGCAGCCGAAATATCTTCAAACAGTGGCTTCTCTCCCAAAGCATCGTACTCCGCCTTCCCTGTAAAGTGAAACACACTCTGAGTTCCAAATTTAATAGAAACCACCGACCAAGATGTTATCGATCGATCACTAATTCAACGATTTGCATTCCTCTCAGTTATGCACTTATGAGATCAACATTCCTTCAATCGTTCACGTTCCGACGCAGATGCTCTATGAATTGATTCATTACTCGGACAATTAATCGATACACTCGGGGATAATAGCGAGGCTCGTCGAGATACCGGATTGTACATCGCCACGGGAGCATTCTGGGTCAATGGATCAACAATTATAACCGACAATTAAGGCTAGTTTGCGAAACCGATCGATCGTTGCAACTTCTATTTTCGTGCGCAGATTAATTGCAGCTGGCGTGGGCGCGGGAGGACCTCTCCCAAAACTCGTCCACCCGATTGTCAAGGACCCGATAAGCATTCCGTTACCGAGCCAGGGCTTCTCCATCCTTTATTACACAATTATCGCTAACGAACTCGATGGTCCTAAGAGGACGAAATTTATATTCAGTCGAAGAGGGTGAGCGCAACGAGGTCGAGCGTGAAACTTATCTTCTCCATTTACGGGCGGGATCATTCGGCGTTTATCGGTCGATTCGAATGGATCAGGGTTTAAAGATAATTGATCGAAAGTAGGGCACCTTAATTGGCCATAGCCGGAGCACAGCGTAAGGGATAAGCGTCGACTCTTTCCACTGGAATGCGAAGCTCAGTCTAAAAATCAGTATACTTGCGGTTAACATCGGTTGCTTACGGCCACTCGTTTAATCGATTTCCAGTCTCTCGTTCCCAGTGTCTCGTAATAAGCTCATTAACGAATCGCTTATCGTTCAAATGAATTAAACCGCTTTCACGTGCTCGCGTGAATTCAATGCCGAATGACTATGTTATTTGAAGGGGGATGGGCATTAAATTGATCGGTAAGAGTGGATTCTTGTTCGTCGGATTTTATTTAATTTCAATTTTGAAATTTATCTGCAGCAGATTTTTACGTACCATTGCTGAGCAACATGTCTTCCAAAGCCCCATCATCGTTTGGAAAGAAATATTTGTTCGGAGGGGATGCCATATGAATTTGTAACTTGGTAATGTCACAGCAGTGAAGATGCACACTGATATTTTCTTAACTCTGTCCTCATGTTAGAGGAAGCTCGCAGCATTCGATCGTTCAGTAAAATAGGCCTCGGTGCAGCAATAGTCGATTAAGCCAGAGAAGTTATTTGAAAGGGGAGAGAAAAGTTTGGAAATATTAAACAAAAATTCTAACAAAGATCCACCTCAATTGCTGTCCAGCCATTCAAACGTCTTCAATCTACAAAATTCAATATCGACTCGTCTAAATTATCCATCTCCATGTAAACATCAAAATTTCAATATCACTCGAATATCTAGAAACCAAGTTACATCGAAAATTTCCCCGAATTACACGTGCCCCAAGGTAATCCACCAGCGATCAGGAAATCTTATCAAATCGATATCCAGACGGAATCTTTTCACTGCACCGCGCTAATCGAAGTACGAAACTACAACGGGACGAGCAGCTTCGGGAGCGGATATTTCTAAAATTACACTGCTTGCGTCGATTTTTACACGTTGCACATTCTTTCCAAAAAATACAGACACTGTGGAGCACGGGGCGATAATGGTGCGCGTGGAATATTGAAATCGCGGCGTGGAAAGTGACGGGGAGGGAAATAATCGCCGCGTAACAGCGAGCCCGATCCGTTGTATACGGCTCAAAGACAACGACTGGCCGAGGGAACCGAATTGTCCGGGTTAAAATTCTACTGGTGAGTGAGTGGCCTCAGGAAACACGAGATAGGGTCGTCGGAGAAACTCGTGGTACACAATACCTTGCTGCACGCTCGTTTAACCACGAATGCACGAGCCTCAAAGGCGACTCTCACGCTCGAATAAAATCTTGCAATTTTAGCGGTGCCCGTTAATCGCATTTCCCTCGTGCACGAATCTCGGTACATTTTACGTGGACGCCGTTGGCGAGTGCGAAACTGCTTGAGGGCAGTTGGTTAAACTAAGTGGAGGCATTTTGTTATTTTCGAAGCATTATGTGAGGTCACTGCAATGATAAATTATAGTTCCAGCGATGAGAAACTAGTTCTGTTCTAAATCTGCAAGGAGCGATTTTATAAGTATTGTGTTACGACATTGGGTAGATGTTTTTAATTTGTTTATATCGAAGATCGATGTCCGTTAAATAACGAATCACCGTGTAACTAATTTGCTCGCGAATTCGCAAAGGTTCAGGCGGAATCAGCATCCGACAGTATCTTGCTCTCTGATTTGCATTCACAACCATCGACTGAAATATAAGCGGTCCTATCGCCAAATTAATACAGCGTTGGTAGTATTTATCGTATCCTTGGTGTTCGTAACGTTGAACCGCCTTAACAATGATACATATCGACTGGCGAATTATCTGCTCGCAGGGGGGATATTTCAACGGCATTTAAACGGAGATCGAATTAAAAGATCGATATCAGCGAAGGAGTGTGTAGAGCGTACTTGTGAGATAAGATTCAACAGAGATATGCACACGTAGGTCTGGCAACATTTTCTAGTGGATTAATACCCGTTCGACAGTATGAAGATTGAAGAATTAGATGCAAATTGAAACAGTAGTAAAGGAAGATTGAAACGGAACTTTGAAACCTCTCGCATTCACTTCGAATACAATCAAGAATCAAATGAAGAATCAAATAAACAAGGCCCAGAGTACCTACCACATTTTATTAAAAATGGTTCAAGTAACTCTCCGAAGATGCTTCTCCAAAATAACGCATTTGTGATCTACGATAACGAAGAAGCATTTCCTCCTCAATCCTCCATCAGAGCAAGAAATCAAATTCAGCGGCACCCCATTAGAATCGCAGCTTCGAGTACCCAGACTGATAAAAAGCAAATTAATCTCCCATTAGCCCGCGAGACTGACCCGTTTACGAATCCCGCGACCGCCGGGTCCTTGAAAGATACGATGCGCGTGCCGTTCCGATTGATTCGCGACACTGTGGATTTGTGGCGTAGTCAAGAGAGGAGTGCGCGTCATTTTTCGAAAGCATACGGCTGATTAATTCACCACGCGAACGGTGGACTCCAGGCAAGACACACGCCACGCCGTGGCCAGACCGCCGTAGACTAGGTCAAGGCGGCACACTGTTCGCCGGAGGTGTCTGCCCTCCTCTGCCTTCCACCTTCTACCTTCGCCAAACGTACGCGTACGCCACTGGTGACGCAGCCATGTCCCTCCACCCCCGGGCCCCCTCACAATTTGTTTCTCTCTTTACCGAACCGATTAAAACCGCCGAGGAATCCGCTTTCCCGCCGCGAAGCCTGCAGATCATTGAAGGATCCCCCGTGTGCATCGAAAACGATACGATTAATCCGCGTAATCCCCCTCTCAGCCCCGAAAAACAGCCGATTTGCATAACGATACCTTGCCGAAGAGTGAGTCTGGGTAGTTGAATTTCTGGCTCATTACGCGCGCTGCTTTGGTATGAGCGAAGGTTTGCTATTGGAAACGTGTTGACGTGGTGCGAAGGGTAGGTATGACTGAGGAATGAGAGGACTAGATGGAGTTTGTATTGGTGGGGGTGGGTGCAGCTTAGAGGCGTTCTTGTTGGAGCGAGAAACTTCTTGGGATCAGGGTTGGTGTTTATAGATTGCTGGAGTGTTCTTGGGAACAGTGAATTTTTACTGGGAAATGGGAACTCTTGTTAGGAAGCGTGCATTAATGGTTTAGTATTCTAAAGCTCGCCGGGAAGTCAGGAGTTTGTGAAAGTTACATAATAAATATTAATATCTAAATCAGACTATCCAAAGGCAAAGAAGAAGTCGAGAAAATATGAAGAGTGGCAATCCGATAAATCTGTTAGGTTCTTTTTGGAGTCATCAAAATGGAAGATCACTATGCCCACTATTTTAGAACTAGAGGTCAGAACCGAAATCCTATTTCTAACGTCCATTCTAAAATTATAAGCTCGAAGTTACACACCTGTTTGCTACAAAGGACTAAGACCTGGTGACGTGAACGCAATCCCAGGTCCTTGAAGAGAGGAACTAGAAAATTACCTGTACCAACTAAAGACCTTTGCTCCAGCGTTTCCAAAGGCTTGATCTTTTCTGTGTCCGTTTTATTAGCCATGCAACCCAACCGGCTGAGCTTGCATCCCATCCTCGAAGCAATCTTTCACTTTCCCCAGGATCCTTCAGCTCTCCTCTTCATCGTCGAAACCCCATCGATTGGATTCTGAAGGATTCTAAAATGAACTCATTGTCAAATCGAGATGAAACGGTGACTTAGTCGTAGCTTCGTACCAAAAACGCGGCATGCCGAGGCGAATTCGAAGGGAGCGCCGTAAGTAACGTATCATACATTGGGGGAGCGATCGGATCGGCAGTGGTGGGTGACACCAGAAGTCTCTTACTCGGAAGAATGCGATTTATGCTTGGAGATGGCACGCGTGGCTTGCGTAATCAATTTGAAACCAGATTTCGATGCATTTGGGAGGCGCAAAGAAGTTGAACGTCCCTCCTCAATGTCGCCCAGGCGAGTTCAAGAATGATGTTTGTACAGGAAGCATGCAGCGAGGAAGAAATGGCAAGCACGATACGTAGATATAAATATTCATGAATGCGCCACAGTTCCGTTCGTCATTGGTAGCAGGTGTTTGTAGAGTAATTGTGACAGAGGGGTGTACTCACCACGAAGATACGCGTGTTTGTAGACTTCCATATTTCTTGGCAACAGATGAGGGTCGCTGATAGAATGGTTTAAAGTACACGATTTATTATCGCATTGTCTGCGAGCGTTTTACACTGCTTTCCACTAAATAGTTTGGTACACGTTTTTCAAATTTCTACACTTTGAATGTATGACAGATTTTGTAGGGTAGGTCAGAGTTTCTGAACGGGTGTAGTAAAACGGAGAAGGGAGTGAGAGTAGCTATTTTGGAAAATTTGATAACGATAGTATTTAAGAAGATAGTCGTGGGAGTATTTTAAGAGATAGATTTAAAATGTTCGTTAAAATTGTTCCTAATATTTTGGAGAAACTAGTTCAGCTTGCTCAGCAAAATTTGGAGTATTTTAATGTAACTCAAGTTCCTTGGCAAAATTAATGATAATAGTACACTGATCACTTGGACAAACTAATCGGAATATTGTCTTACAAGAGGACACAGGTTTTTAAACAGACTGACCACATCTCTACTCACAACATCTTGAATATCGACATTAAGCTCCCAGCAAGATTCATCGCGAAGATATGATAAAAATCGATACAAATCCCTTAGCAAACTCACTTGCACCGTATCTCGGTAAGCTTTGCACAAAATTGCCCGGAGTACCTCAAAACTTAACTCGGCTGCTCTGGTGCTCCAGCTTCGAAGCTGCCAGTTACAAAAATTAGAAATATTATTAAAAAAAAACTTGAGAATCATGGGCGACCCACAACTGGAAATTAAAAATCAGGTCAAAATTAATCTTCTATGGCGAAGTAGCACAAGAGAAGAAAGCCAGATTAATAATTAAATTCACTTCCGGTAATTGGCCTTGGCAACCAAAGTCCATTTGCATGTGACATTGAATCAAGCAACTCGAAGGTAAAATTCAAGATTGGAGGACACGCTAGCGACACTTCTTTACCGGGATTCACCTTATCTTATCGCAGGCCACGAATGTTTATACGTAATTAAAAAACGCAGCATTCCTCCCAAGCGTCCACGAACCACCTTTCAGCCTCGCGAGCTCAAAATACCCGCGTCCCTCGGTCCCGCGCAATTTCTCCCATCGCCTTGAACCCTGCAACCACGATCAACCACGATGTTGGATGTAAACACGCCTCACTATGCACTCGTACCATGGAAATCTGAGATCACGGATCGCACAGGCAAATACGGCACCCGATACACACGTGTTTCTGACTATCAATGACCGATTGGTCCCTCTTGGAAGTGCACCAGGTTGAGAAGCTCCCCAAAGATTTTTAAACACCAGAGAACACGAAAACCAGGCGATAGTTTGGAATAGTTTGGAAAAGTTTGACGTTTGTTGCTCGAAAAAATTTTCACACGCGGGGAATTCGAGCTATTAATTTATGCAGTTCAAATATAGCTAATGAAAGGGAGGTGACTGTTCTTGGAAGGAATTCGCGTGGTATTCACAGGATCACTGCACTGAGGAGACGGTTCGATCGGTCGCGTTCGATCGACGACAGTATTCACCGACGAATTGCAGAGAGCTGGTCGGGGACCGTCGATCCATTGTTAGGCGACACGGTACACCAAAGTGTGCGCGATGTTTTAATAAAGCTAGGCTCAGTAGATGGCACGCTGGCCTCGAATCCACTGACTAAAGTTTGAGATTTCGCGGGGACGAACCGCGCGGAGGAGAAGCAAAATGCCTCTGCCCCTCTTCGATCGAGTACCCTGGCCAAATACTTTATTTGCGCTGCGATCATTTTATTATTAAGCTCTTCATCTGGCAGGTGTTTAACAGACCGGTGGGTTGGCACTTCAGGGTAATTGCTAGTAGCAGTGTATTAAAAATTCACACCGAGATATAATCTTATAAAATTGATTTTAAAGCCTCAGCGAAATTATCAGTGACAATATCTTGAGATAATGACACTAATCGCTAGGCGAAATTACTTGTGATCGGTTCTTAAGTAGATATACAAAGCCACGAGCAAAATTGATAAAAAAGATATCCACAAAATTGGAAAAGATCGGTGACGTTAACCATGAGAATACAGAAATTTATACAGACCCCTTAGTAAACATCTCGTAGCCACGTTTCAGGAAAATTACCAGAAGCCTCTTAGTGGAAGCTGCTGGATGTTCTTCTAATGAGTGATTTATAATCGAAACCGCGAGGATGACAAGAGTCAGTCCCATTTGATGAAATAGAACAGCATACAGGAACTTATGTCGAGAATGATGGATAGGTTTGCGGTACCTCTCGTCATCGGAGGCTGTAAACGTTCCCAACGACCGTGATCGAGACAACGCGCACTAACCCGCGGTAGGTTTGCATCTCAATACCGAACAGCACCTTATGAAACATTCATCGGAATCTCCTTGAAAGTATTATTCGATTTGAAAGGCTAATAACGTACACTCTTTGAATTGCGATCCGGTTGTATTCGCAGACGCCACTGAAACGAAAGTGCAAAGTGGCAGAGCGGACGAGCATACAGTAGACGAAGAATTGTCCCGGTTTTTGAATACGCGAATAAATTCTTTGCCCCGCTACAAAATTTTATGAAACAAAATACACATTCCTACGCAGAAATGGTTTATTAGAGGGAAAATTAACAGTGGGCTCTGTTAAACTATTGAGAAATTTTTGAGCAACGGAAAATTCTCGTTTGGAAAGGAATAGACCCAAATTCACCTATTTAGGAAGGCTTGAAGACTTTTGTTTTAACGAAGAGATACGCGCTGCTTTAAGTGAAAGAAAGGCCCGCGAACTGGAAAAGATGCACCTTCGGTGACAATCAAAGAGACTAGGAGGTACGATATAGAATTTGCGCTTGGCAAACAGCAGGAAGATAGAATTGTTATTGCCAGTTTGCACAGAGAGCGAAGACAGACACACACCGCGGCGGTACAAAAGCGATTATTTGTTTATGGTCGCTTTTCGTTTCCTTGGTGTAAATTATCTTTGCCCGTGAGCTCACCGCGCTCTTGTAACCGTGTTGCACTCGTTACACCTTACGCGGAACTGTGTCGTGCACGTTGCACTTGAAATAATGCAACCCCAGATGCAGTACGATGCAACAGCAATCGTTCACCAAAGCTAGTTCCGATGTGATAATTGTGCTCTTTCACTCTGAATATTGGATCGTTCCATTTAACAAATTGTCTTCCTTGGATTGCTAATTAATGAGAAAAGAAGCTTTCGGTTAAATGTTCGAATTTGGTCTGCACTTTGACTCGAGCGCTTAAAGGGCTTGCTAAAATTCAAAGTAAATGTGTAGAATATATGATAAGAGTTTGACTGAGCATACTCTTGATAAATGTTAACGAAATAGGTACGTGTTAAAATACTAAACGAAACGAATGAAGTCCCTATGTATTAAGAAATATGTGTAAAACAATGTATTTGGAATTTTAGCTTGTACAAACTTTGAAATTGCGAGTAGCGTTTCTGGACTACTTAGGTAAAGTAAGGAAAACTTATTTCCTAAACAATTTTCTCATGGAAAGGACAAATTTATGGGCAAACATTATATAAGAGAAAGTTAAAGCGGAAATAACGCAGCTGAAGAGATATATTTAAATACGTATAATCTTATCTGCAGTAATATATTTGAAAAATTCTAATACTTGCTGAAATTCTTCATTTAAAATAAACTGCTTCAAAACATGTAAAGTGTTCCGGATAATAATTATGATACTAATAAGAAACATGTAACAAACTGCATGGTTTAAAAGAGATCAATGAGGATCAGAGATGAAGCATAAAAGTATATGGAATAATATTTCAGTGTTAAATGTGACTTGATACTTTTAACGTCTAATAAAATTGGTAAACAAGTAAGAAGAACCTTTATTCATTGATATTCTTAATAGCTACACTCGACTCTGAAATATGTATTCACTTTTCTGTTCTTTTCAGAAGACTTTCGCATTCTTAATTGCACAATAATTATTCTCCAGATAAATCAAATTCATCCTCCACCCTGGTAGCAAGTGATCTTCTCTTGCAACGAATTACTTTTTATTTTCAACCATTACTTTACCAAAGCGAGCCAACATACTTAGAAAGATAGAACAAAATTGAAGGTTCACGATTCCCTGGAGCTTCATGTCAAGCAGACATGAAAAATAATCGATTACGGACAATTTACAATTAAAAAAGCTGCGTGGGCACTGTTGCTGGTAACTCTTGGAATTGAAAAGAAAACGTAAACCCAATTTTTTTTGCATCCTGGCGATTCGAAAGGAAAGGACAGGCAGGTATTGCAAGAAAGGTCAGTTGTATCGGTGTTATGAAAATTCAAGTAGACGTGATTGCATTATAGTTTATATATAGTTGGCTAATAATAATCTGCTGTTTGCTCCTCGATTTCCACTTGTAAGTGGTATTCCATATATCGATATAAAGTTCCTCTAACTCGTTCCTTCGCAAAGTAAATCCACGAAATTTTATGTGACCACATTTTAACTTCCACAGGATACACTACTAATTAAATATTAAGCGACACGTCGCCGTGTTGGGTGCAGCTAATGCGATCATTATCGTAGTACAAATATTTAGCATAACGTATCTGTAAGAGAACCAATTGTCTATAGAATATAATTAAGAAGGAAAGTAGAACGTTTCTGTGAATACCAAAGACGAGAAATTCTAAATGTGATTAAAATTGTGATTGTACCTAATACCACTCATCGGAATAAGTGTGATAATTCAGAAACATTTGAGGATATATAAATTTCTGCAAAATATTTTCTTGAATGATGTGTGTACCTTTACTGCTTTCTATCTTGGCACGAAAATTACCACAGGGTAAATAAGTAAGTTCACCATTTCTCAGTTACATAAATCTGATATATACAATAAATCTCTTCAGTTCTAATCTGCACATTGTTGAGTAGAGAAGGAACCTACAGAAGTGTACTTCACTCGTTATTTCCCCCCTGAGAATTTTGGAATGTTCCAGGCCACAAGTGAACCTATTGGAAGTCAGACATACATAGTGCGTCCATGCGAATTTTCACACGCTTGAAGTACTCGACCGAAGAAAGAATAGTAGTCAAATGTTTCCTGTCCCAAGAATGACAGTTTTCGATGTATTTTTCATGAAAGTGTGACTTTTTGAATTTCTTTTATCCAAGTGCCAAATACAAGCTCGAATACATTCCATTGATCCATAAAATTGTACCATGATAAGGCAAAGGGTTGTAGTCGACAGTATATCATTAAATTATGCAAAATAGCAAAGAGACGAAGAAAACGAATCGTGGGCATTTCGCCTGGTTATACAAGGTTTGTTAATAGAAAAGCATTCGGTAGAACTTCATTAGCAATCCAACTAACTGAAATGATGCTACGTAATCCTACCATTCGTTGAAATATACTTTTTAATCAACTCTTAACAGTATCAGTGTGGCAATTAATTACAATTTCAGTCACAATCTTCGCCATCCCAAGGGCAAAAGAACTAAAAGATTACAAGCTTATATACAATGACAATGATTAATCAGTAGATAGTAGGACAACCCGCGCTGCTTTAAGAATACAAACGTATCTGGCGCCAGAGATTCACGTCCTCCCAGAAAGTAGCCCGCTATGTAACATTAACAGCGCTTTTTAACAAGGTTCTGTGCCAAGACAAGCAAGTGAAACCTCTACCCGCTGTGCAAGCTTACTTGGACGAAGAATGCTTACGATTCTGCGTGGACCGGTTGGCTCTGAAAGATTGGTCGCCGATTTTGAACAGCATCGCTGAGAATCGCAGCCTGTCGAAAATCTACATTTACAGCCGTAGTCGGTGCAAAACGACCAGGGACAAAATAAATACAGAAGATAAGCTCGACAAGCTATGGTAATTCTTCGAAAGATTCCAAAGCAGGCGTTCGAGTTTCGCTAAAATTTGCACAAAATAGATTACACTTCCTTCGATGTTATTTAAAGATTTAAGTGGGTAACCTGTAGCTAAGGTATTACAATCGGGTATTTTATTGAAACTCGTCAGGAGGATTGTTTGAACTCACTGCTTCCCCAAGCTTAAACTTCCATTCGCTCTTTCTTGCTTGGAGCGTTTTAAAAAATTGCTTTCGGCTTCTTCGCTACTCTTAAAAACATTTAACTTGCGCTTTTGGGCATTCGTAGAGTTAGTGTTTAGCGACGTCGGAAAGTGAAATGTCCCCTTAGTGGTCAGACACACTCCTCCGTTTGGTGTTGAAGCAAAATATAGTAGATCGAGACGATAAAAGTAAAGGATTTAATCTAATATTAATCTATCATCGAATACAGCGATTCTCCAATATTCCAAATTGCTGATCTATTTTTGCCAAATTGTATGAAAAACCTTTGACCTCGTAAGAACCTGAATCACTAAGCAATCCTTTCCACCTCCCTCCAACTAAAATTGCTACACAAGGGTGTCAATTTCCCCAAATTTCCACATTTTGCCGATTGAATGCTACTCTGAGCAAGTTTAAGCTTGCAGGTCGCATCGCCTGGACCGGCAAGGTGCGGGCGAAAAGGGTGGAAAAGAGAAAGGCAGAAGGGGAGAGTGGGTAAAGGGAGTGAAACCGCTGGATGGAGAGAGATACGGAGAACAGGAAAATTTAATGGGGAAATGGGAGCGAAAACTCAGCTTAGAGTTGTTTTGATCGCGCGACCAGGCGAGGCGGAGGACGGGACCAAGCGTGGCCAATTCTGTACACCAACTTCCTGCTGCGATGCCTGGTGGATTCTGTGGCCGTTTTCACGAGAGATTCCACGTCGATTACCTCCATTACCCTCGATGGAATTCCACTGGCAACCAAGTACCTCAGCATCCTTTGTACCGGATTGCAGAGCAACAGGAGACTGATGACTCTGTCCCTGACGGGGTGTCGTATCGGTGACATCGGTTAGTATAAATTCCTCGCGTTATTGTACATTATTATTTATTACACACGATTCATTATCCTCTTTAGTCCGTTTTACCTGCGAGTAATGTCCAAGTGCGACACTTTCACGACGTTTACTAACTTATTTCCCAGTGCCCTTCTATATTTCCCTTCCGTTTCCTGTCTCTATAGAATCCTTTTAGTTATCATGCTTTTTTATCTCTTCAAGGTTGCGATTTGCTGCTGGGTTCCCTGAGGAACAATCCGAGTCTCTGCGTCCTGGATCTGTCGTCCTGTCGCCTGACCAACAGAAGCGCCTCGAGCCTGTCCCTGTTCCTGAAGAGGCGAAAGGCGGACGTGATGCAGAACGTTTGGGAGAAGTCCTCTTCGCGGTCACACGAGGAACGTTACGACAAAAAGGTGAGAGTCTCAGTTTATCGTGACTCGCTCGTCGGGGATTAAGGATTGGTGTGAATTTAATTGGGTTCGTGTTTCAGCCGCAGGGATTGCACACGCTGATTCTAAACGGCAATCTGAAGATAAGGGACATCGGTGTGCGACAATTAATGCAAGCGTTGAAGGCCGATATCTGGCTGAAATCGTTGAGTTTGAAGCACTGCGGGATTACTAAACACGGCGCGGAGGTGATCATCGAAGTTCTGCAATCGAACAACGTGATAACGACGATGGATCTGACCGAGAATCACATTCCTATCAACACCCTTCAAGATGTTCTGAGGATCCTGAAGAGGCGGCGAGAGCTGGGCGAGAGTAACGCGACGAAGAAGAAATTTATTTTGAAGTGGAGGGAGGCTTCTTCGGGGGGATTGCGTAAAAGGGATGAAACGAATGCGCCTGGGCCTGAAGCCGCGAGGAGATCGATCGACCAATCGGTACGTTCTCGTTTAACTTTCAAATAGAATTCAGGTCTTCTAGATTGAAGATTGAATAGGATTCAAAGCTTAACGGAGTGATACCTAGTCTGAATGTGTTCTGCTATTTCGTTTCAGAAGAAACACAGCAGAAGCTCGTCGCAGTCCTGCCGGCAGAGGAGGATCAAGACGTTCAAGGAGAGGAGATGCAAGCAACCAAACGAGATGCGGGGTATGAAAAAGGAAGGCGCCGTTAAGGGGAGGAATTTGTGCGACCTGGAATCGCAGCTGGTGGATATAATCAGTTCCAACAGCAAGCTTAAAGAAGAATTGTCGAGTAACAAAGCGTTGTTGGACGCTGAGGTCCGGGAGCGATCGAGGACGGAGGACCTGATACAGACAGTCTCGCTTCAGTTGAACGATCTCAAGTGCAGAGTCGTCATGCACAATTGTCTCCGCGCGAAAATGTGCGGCGAAAGTCAGTTGCTGGACGGCCTTCGGAACGTTTACGAGAAATTAGAGGCGCTCTCTGTTTGTAACAAGTTGGACGTTAACGATTCGGAAGTAAATGTAGCTTCAGGGGACACAGAGCCACGATCGATGTTATTCGCGCAACAAGGGAGAGATATTTCAGCGAGTTATTTAGAGGAAAGTTCTTGCTGTCCTTGATTAAACATGTGAATTCAATATTCTTAATTGTAATCGAATGTGTAACTGATGTCAAATTGAAATAGGATTTACAAATGTTATGTAGATAAGTGTACATAGGATTGGGCTAAGTAAGCTCTGTCCCGTGTATTTCAGTGAAGTTGGAATTGTGAGAAAAGCGGAGGTGTACATGTGTAAATCTGCGTTATAGCGATCACATGGAAATCCGGAACTTTTTTATAGTATTTTTATCATTTCTGTTGATATTGTGTTTGAAATAAATAGTTGATCGAAGGAAGCATCAATTCTATTATTTCCCTATGCCCTCTTCCACATAACTCCCTGCGACTTATCTTAAACATCAATGTCGTCTTGACTATTTTCTTTCTAATTAAATACTTATTAAGGGGGTATAGTAGTTTCTTCGCCTGAAAATTTAGCATTCTTTATGAATTTTTTTTATGTATATGAAAATGAAAAGCTAGACAAATGTGGTTTGTTGCAAGAAACCCCAAGAAATGAAAGATCACTGTTTGAAAGTATTAAAAGAACTCCACGAGTGTCCCAAACTGTCCTGGAGGATCGACGAAGTACATATATGTACATTCAGTCCACAAATTATGGGTCGGTAACACAGTTTGGATGGCGACACGAACATCCATAAGGTGATAGGTCTATCTATCCTATACCTCGTCTGTGCTCTCGCCACTTTTCTCTCCTTAGATGCCTCCACTATTGTCATGCATTCCTGCTATCAGAAGCCGAATTCGAGCTGCGTACACAGCCGATGACTTCCCTCATTCTAGCATTACATTGTCGATAAAGAAGAACATATATATCTGCTAACTTTGTATCTGCTAACTTTAATTATTATAATAAATAAGTTGATATATTAGGCGGGATATGGCCCGCGTTGTGATTATTAGCAAGGGGAAGGAACTGGATCGAAATTAAATTTAGCTGTGCCTTTCGTGGAACGATTCGTCTCTTCAAGAATTCTTAATATCCAATTAATCGTAACTGAAATCTATGGAACATTTATTGTTGGATATTGCCATGAGCATATATTTTCACATGCAACGGTAAAAGTGCATGAAATAGTTACTGGTGGGGAATAATCCGTTATTTCATTGAGGCTGTCTATCGTGCTGAACGGGCGCCACTTTGAAGTGACCGACTATATCCCCCTCACTCCAGTAGCTTGCTATCCTTCTCGGAACGTCCTTGCTCATCATGTAATCCTGCTCATAGACGTATATAGACGGAGCAGAAGCTGGAACTATCGGCGAGAGGAAGGTAGGCGCGGAGGGGGGGGGGGGGGGAGGCAGAGGTTCAGATACAGGCACTTCGGTTAGCTTCGGATGCATTAGGCATGTATAACCACTGCGTTACCGCCGTTACCCGATTTGCTCTTATCGCTCCCCTTAGCGCGAACCTTGCCACCCTCTCAGCTTACGCTCCGTCTATATATGTCTATGATCCTGCTACCAAAAGCCAAACTATGGACGCGAAACACAAACAATTGGCATGCCGCTAGATGGCGGTGGTATTCTGTGGTCGTTAACATATATATCTTCTGTTGCAATACTTATAACCACAGCCCAGGTATAGAATAGACCTATCACGCAATGTAATTTTGTGTCACACGCTCAGGGGGCTCGCGAGCCCCCTTACCATTTTCGTGTCACGTGCAACTTTACCGGTGAAGTCTCGACAGAGATTGTAACGCTACGCGTGGTAGGAATTAGAATTCAAGAAGTGGAAATTTAAGTCATTCGAAACCCGCGATTTACAAATGATTCTGTTTGAGTAACAATTTAAAGATCGTTTTATAAACCAGTTTCGTGCAACGACCGAGAAAGAAGGATCACAACAATACAAGAACTCATACGCCTTTTAACTTTGCTATCTTATTCGGGTTTATTTAATGCAAAACAAATTTGTTTCACATACAAATTTATATAAACAACAACATTATTTGTGGAAGACATGCTTTCACGATGTAACGTGGAATACCTTACCAAGGAATTGTAACTTAGTATATTTCAATAAGGTGCTGAAGCAGAGAGGACTTTAAAAATGGTCAAAAACCCATCAGTTCGAGTATCTCGCTGAAATAATCCAACTTGTACTTATCCTTCTATCCTAACACTGTACTCGTGTTCTGGGGTCCGGTACGAACAATCAAACAACATTCCAAGTTACATTGTACCATAGTATTGCAAGTTAAAAAAATTCTTATATACTACTAGAGTATTTGACAATCGCAACTATCAGCTCGGTTCTCACCGATTACCAGGTCTCACCACGAGGAGGTTGCTGCGTTTCGAGACCCGTAGAGAGATAGATGGAATCGTTGTTCCATCGATCTCCCTGTACATGAAACCCTACTAAACCAAAGAGATGGATGGAAACAAAGCTCCATCGATCCCTTCGGTTTAGATGTAGAATCTAGGGAACTGCCAAGCAATCACACGATTAAAAGAAACTCAGGAAAGAAAGAAAGACGAAGGGTAAGCATGAAAAGAGTATTGAATGGCGCAGTTCCTACCACCCTAATGTCCGAGACGAAAGGGAAAAGCGCTCGGCGCCTCCCAGACGATTCCCGTTGCGCCGATGCAACTCGCCAGGAGCAACACTAAGTATGACCTGACTTGAGCCGTCCAACACGGAGACTGGGCACCGATGCGACTCGCCAGGAGCAACACTAAGCCTGACCTGACTTGAGCCGTCTAACACGGAGCATGGGTATCGGACCGGGTGACTTACGCAGGCAGTGTACCAAAAGGTACACCCCCTACGCCCGAAACTTTTCCCTTTCGACAAAAACACCAGAGGATGAAACTGATCCACCCATACCGATTCCATGCTCAGTCGCTTGCTTCCGCAAACGGAACTAGCGGCGACCTCCTCATCACGGATGAGGAGCCAACAAACGAGCAACAAAGCTAATGATTTAGTGACTACTTCGCAATTTTACATGGGGCCTTAAATACTTCATGCACTGTCACTTTTCACTGTCACTTTTCACTGTCACTTTTCACTGTCACTTTTCACTATTTTGTTTTAAATATATTATTTTACTGTCCCTCTTCCTATTCTCCTAGATGGAATCAAAGTTCCAACGATCTCCCTGTACATGGAGCCTACTAAACCAAAGAGATCGATGGAAACAAAGTTCCATCGATCCCTTCAGTTTACATGTAGAATCTAGGGAACTGCCAAGCAATCACTCGATAAAAAAAATTCAGGTCAGAAACAAAGACGAAGGGTAAGCATGAAAAGAGTATTGAATGGCGCAGTTCCTACCACCCTAATGTCCGAGACGAAAGGGAAAAGCGCTCGGCGCCTCCCAGACGATTCCCGTTGCACCGATGCAACTCGCCAGGAGCAACACTAAGTATGACCTGACTTGAGCCGTCCAACACGGAGACTGGGCACCGATGCGACTCGCCAGGAGCAACACTAAGCCTGACCTGACTTGAGCCGTCTAACACGGAGCATGGGTATCGGACCGGGTGACTTACGCAGGCAGTGTACCAAAAGGTACACCCCCTACGCCCGAAACTTTTCCCTTTGGACAAGAACACCAAGGGATGGAACCGATCCACCCATACCGATTCCATGCTCAGTCGCTTGCTTCCGGAAAAGGAACCAGCGGCGACCTCCTCATCACGGATGAGGAGCCAACAAACGAGCAACAAAGCTAATGATTTAGTGACTACTTCGCAATTTTACATGGGGCATTAAATACTTCATGCACTGTCACTTTACACGATCACTTTTCACTGTCACTTTTCACTGTCACTTTTCACTGTCACTTTTCACTATCACTTTTCACTATCACTTTTCACTATCACTTTTCACTATCACTTTTCACTATCACTTTTCACTATCACTTTTCACTATTTTGAAAAATTGCTGAAATAATCAAATATGGTATATTAGTAATGGTGTAATAGCCTTGGGAGGAAACTAGGAAAATACATAATATGGGAATAAATGATGCAAAACCATTGAAGCAATACATAAAATGGGAATAAATGATGCAAACCCATAGAAGACATGCATGAAATAAAATAAATCAGGCAAATCCATCTTTATTAAAGAATTCAACAGAGGAAACCATGGCGTATCCCTCGGCGAATCCCTCGGCGAATCCCTCGGCGAATGCTTCGATGATGCGCTTAAAACTAGACGCGCCTGGCTTAATTTTTTAAGTTTCGCAGCCACACATGCCACTCTACATTTAGTTTTCGCAGAATAAGCATAACAGACTATGCTTTGGTATACTAACCCTTTGGACCGTGATTGCACTATAACGTAAAAGACTACTAGAATTCTTTCCAAAGACTTTACTTTAAAGTCCAAAGGGTTAACATGCGCACGTAACAGACATTCTCGTCGATCTTTCTACACATATCCCATTACAATTTCTTTCGTAAATTTTAGAGATACGCTTGCATTGCTTTCAAGTGACAAATAGACTCTAAGTATCTCATTGCGGAGATAGAAAAATAATTGACACACGGACACGGATTCGCCGTCGCGAGAGATCTCGAGCTGCTCGATACACTCACGCATTGCAGTTGCACAGACAAAACGCTAATACGGTACCACCATTCATCCAGCCCCCCCATTAACGGGAGTTCCCCGCTCGGGGCCGCGCCTGAGGGGTCAGAATCACAGCAGCCCGCCTCACAATTAAATCACATGCAGCTGCAATACGCGCTCCCATAACAAAGCCGACAATTTGCACAGGCGAGTGTATCGTGCCCGAGCATCTTGTGCTAATTCAAGATCTCTCCCGAGAGCGAATTATATTTCCGGAAAGAAAGGTAAAGAGAATTGAAAGTAAGGAATAAAAGAGACAATATGCCAAGTCTCTAAAAGTATATTAGATGGGAAACGATACGATGCACGGTGAAGCTAATTGTAAGCGAAAGCAAAAGTAAAAGATGTCACTCTCAACAAGCAAGCATACCTCCACCCTTAAATCTAACCTATCTTTACAATGGGCCCTAGTGGCATAATCTATTGCAAATATGCACTTGCGTAACTTTCGAGGGATATGCGAAAGCTAAGAATCTCCCGATTGAGATTGCAAAAGAGACTAAACGACTAAAGGACCGAAAGACGCGGCGCAGCGCGAACATTCACCCTCGATCCACCGAAATTTCGTTTCTACATGGCGTACTCCATATCACGACTGTACACAGCCATGGCGAGCGTGACCGAGAACGAGCCATCTGAGACCACAGAGCGGGCCGAGGTGGACCGAAGCCCGGTATCGGCGCGATAACTAGAAAATCAGAATGGTCACGAACTGGCGCACATCATCGTCTAACAATGGTCCTCTGTGTAAAGCCGTAATAAGTTGTACCCAGCACAGCCGGCCTATGAAGGGCGAGCACACCATGAGCGAAATCGAAATCAGCGATCGAAGGCGAATTGTATTTCTAGAAGAGTGCGTTTGGCACTCTTATATTTAAAAAGAACGAGGCGGAACAGAAACTTATCGCTTGAAGTACGCAAGTGCATTTCTGAATAGATGTCCAGACAGAACCAAACTCACCGAATGTAAGTTTGGCTCGATCTGGACCCGTAAACTAGATCGTAGGCTTCAGCTTGATAACGTTTTGCAAGACGCAATGCATTGGAAAACGTTACCAAGTCCAGGCTACACCAACGTGGAGGTACCTACGAAAGTAACCCATTTCTACGAAATATTTCTGGTCCATATTCGACCAATGCATTTTTGAAAATTTGGAAAAAGTCTTACGTCTAAAGTTCTTAAACTAAGACTTATTGCTAGGACTATGGCTTGTTGAAACTAAGCCGCGTGCAACTTCTTCCGTCATGTATACAATTTTAGGTTTAGTAGCTGATACTATTCAAAGCATCAAGCTTTGATTATAAAATTCAAGAAAAATAATTTGGAATATTTAAACCGCGATATTAGAACTTTGACCTCGAATTTGAAATTTATTTACATATTGTTTTTGTCTGTATTAAACATTTGGAAGCACGCGCGTTAATCTTACTATTCACGAGTACTAAGTATCGAGTACTAAGTAAAAATTGAAAAAATTAAAATGTACCACTCACCGATCGTTGAACACAGTCTCAATGCTATGAATGCAGACAGGCAGCCGCTTCAGCAGGTTCACAGTCCAAGGTCAGTAGTATCGAATAGAATGTATCACACTCACAAATATGTCACTTTAATTTCACGATCAAAAAGCAATTTGAGCACCGGTGCTTAGTCTTAAATAGTTCTAGGTGCGTAAAACACTGACTCTACACTCGCGTTGACACTACTAACACGCACAGCCATCTCATGTTTTTAAACACAAAGCACTGCACGTTTTTAAATGTCCCTGAGCAGTGGCGACCTATGATAGCACCCGAGAAAAGTGTTGCCTCAAGAAGTCTTCTAGCTACTGGGTGAATTGCAGTAGAATCTTGTTAAGCGAGCTCCCACATGGTCCACTAATCGATGAAATTAATCCACGAATCGAGATATCACGAAATAATATGTACACGCGTTCACTGAGATCCGATCACTGTCGCGGGTAAAGTTAAACTGACAAGTTACATCGCTCGGCGGTGGTGCGACTTTGGTAGAGGTTGTTGACGTTGTTGTCTCGCTCCAACGACTCCCAGCTAACTTGAAATTCGTCAAGGCCCCAAATAATTTTACGTAGCAACTCTGATTGCAGAATTTGTACGTTTTGCAGCTGTAGCTATGCAAACATTGCAAACTGCACTTTCCGTATGTCTTCCAATACTGGGGACCCATGCTAGGACTCGAGAAAAGTGTTGCCTCGAGAAGTCTTCTAGCTACTGGGTGAATTGCAGTAGAATCTTGTTAAGCGAGCTCCCGCATGGTCCACTAATCGATGAAATTAATCCACGAATCGAGATATCACGAAATAATATGCACACGCGTTCACTGAGATCCGATCACTGTCGCGGGTAAAGTTAAACTGACAAGTTACATCGCTCGGCGGTGGTGCGACTTTGGTAGAGGTTGTTGACGTTGTTGTCTCGCTCCAACGACTCCCAGCTAACTTGAAATTCGTCAAGGCCCCAAATAATTTTACGTAGCAACTCTGATTGCAGAATTTGCACGTTTTGCAGCTGTAGCTATGCAAACATTGCAAACTGCACTTTCCGTATGTCTTCCAATACTGGGGACCCATGCTAGGACTCGAGAAAAGTGTTGCCTCGAGAAGTCTTCTAGCTACTGGGTGAATTGCAGTAGAATCTTGTTAAGCGAGCTCCCGCATGGTCCACTAATCGATGAAATTAATCCACGAATCGAGATATCACGAAATAATATGCACACGCGTTCACTGAGATCCGATCACTGTCGAGGGTAAAGTTAAACTGACAAGTTACATCGCTCGGCGGTGGTGCGACTTTGGTAGAGGTTGTTGACGTTGTTGTCTCGCTCCAACGACTCCCAGCTAACTTGAAATTCGTCAAGGCCCCAAATAATTTTACGTAGCAATGCTGATTCCCGAATTTGCACCTTTCGCAACTGCAGCTATGCATCCCACGCATTCTACATACACGTGTCTCAGCAGGGGATGTGTTCGAACCCTCGGATGGACACATGTAGTTTCAAGGCCCGAACCAGCTCTTCCGCCGCTCTGGGCAAATGTGATTTTTGTCGCCCATTATATTTAATTATAAATAATTATTTTAAAATATAATTTTCGGCAATGAATGTAACTCAATAACAAAAGCCTTCTGTTTCATACAAAAATGTAATATTCAAAAATTACCAATTCACCAATTTTGCCGCTCTCGGCATTTTGCAACTCTTCTATGATGTAGTACTTCAAGGGAATATCTAGGGGTGAAGGAGGGTGTATAAGACAGTGGCTTCTTTCCACTGAAACATTTTTTATTTAGTGCTATCTACATAATTTTGACTCCTACTTTAGAAGCTTCTTGCTTCTACTGAATACATTCTACAGTGTAACTCTCCCAGGTGTGTTTACTGTGCACTCTTTCCCTAATCTCCTAGTTTTGTCTGTCACAATTCCCTTCCGGCTCATCTGTGGCTATCCACCCTCGATTTCTAATCCTGCGTCTCTTGGATCTCTGGGGACACAACGCTGGCTACTCCAACTGGACTTGCTAGACACCTGGACACATTCCTGTAACAGGAATCATTTGTAAATCGCGGGTTTCGAATTACCTAAATTTCTACTTCCATGAATTCTAATTCCTGCCATGCGTAGCGTTACAATCTGTGTCGAGACTTCACCGGTAACGTTGCACGTGACACGAAAATGGTAAGGGGGCTCGCGAGCCCCCTGAGCGTGTGACACAAAATTACATTGCATGATAGGTGGTGATAGGTCTATCCTATACCTGGTCTGTGCTTATAACATCGCCGGTATAGAGTTGAAACAGTAACCTATGACGCAAGGAAGCCGAAAAGTGGCGATTTTAGTGAAGCTGAGTGAAGCATTCCTTCAGAATCGTCTTCGGTCCGTCCAGTGAATGTCGAGACTCGAAATTAAATAGCCCGAGCAAACAGACAGACGCCTACCAGGGACTTTATTTTTAAATTTTTACCGACTTCAAAAAGAAAGAGGTTCTCAGTTCGATGTAAATGTTCGCAAATATCGTTCTTGACAGTTGCTACAGCTCTATATAGAAAATGTCGGATACAGCTGCGAAAAAGCGTGTACGTCTTCTTTAACCACGTCTTTCGTGCAAAACAATTTATACGAAAACGAATCATTGTTTGCGTCTGTAGCAGGATAAGCGTACACTTCATTCATTTACGCCTATTCGCAACAGTCACGCGACATATATATGATATACACTTAAAGTTAGGGTCCAAATGTTGTACGGTAACAGAAAAATCCGAAAACCTCTATTACATAGTTTGATAAATAAAAGTATGTAAAGATAAATGCAATACAGAGTATGAAAACCCACGATTCTTGCGTTATATTTAAAAAATCAGTTATTTCACAATTGGCTAGGAGGATACAGTATATTTGGTAAATCTATAAAAATAGTTTTCTTATCGTAGCTCGACTACTTTAAACCTACTATACAAAATACTCGATTCTCTAAATAGTCTAAATGTACGCTTAGGACTACCGGATATTCTTATGTTTCGGTTGAACAAGATATTTAATTATCGTCGGCAGGTGACGTAACTTTTCGTTCACGACGTATGGTACCTCTGAATTCTGATGATAGTGCTGATTGTATCTCGTCACGATACCATTGGTACTCTCGTAAATTATACCCCCACCGTAGCTTTGAGGGCTCACCTAGAAACAACAAATTCGATTCAAGTACACGCAACTGCACACTTTAACGTAGCTTTCCATACAAAGGTTTGCTCACAGTTAAAGCAGAACCATCCTTATAATCAACACGAATATCTCCGGATGATAATTGTGTCGCAGTGCCTACACCCGGGACTACTACCTTATTTATACCGTTATTGGAATTTCGTATGGAATTCATCTTGCGCGATCGGGACGCTACCGTTGAAATAACGGAGCTGGAATCGAAGGACGGCATCTGAAATACGAGCCCACAGACGTAAATTATTGCTCGTGGGGGATACACGTTTTATTACGTACCACGGGTGTATGGTTTGTCGTCTGTGAAACATTTTCTTTTCCTTGCAAACAAGGGGCATCGTTCAAGGCCGCGCTAGGCCTACGTCCAATTATAACAGGGAAGCAAGAGTGCCCTGTAGCTGCTTCCAAAGATGTCAAAGTGGATTCTAACAGCAAACAGCGCTGGTAGCATTCTGAATAATGTTCATAATGCTCGTCGAAGTGTGGCGGAAATTCGCCCTCGGTATACGTCGAACCGTCACTTCTCTCAGTTATCTTTATAATACCATCAACGCGCACGACCTGCAGCAATTAGCACGGTCACTATCCGCTGATGATCTGCATACAATTTCTCAGACCCATTTACGTACCTTAACTCCATTATAAAAATGAACCTCGCAATCTGGGTGAGGTCCATTCTCCATAAAAAGGCATTTCGATCGTGGCGTGTACAGCGTGAGTTTCGGTGTCTTAGCTCTTACGAGCTTTATGAAGCGAGAGGCGTACACATATTTTCTATGATGACGAGGCGGTAGATTCTCGTACGAATAAATGCTATCCGCACCGCGGGCTGGTAACGGAGGCGGTTGCATGCCAACTTCCATCGGGACGGGTGGCTTATAAAGAACTACTCTTAAACCATCGCTTGATATTCGGCAGACCTCGCTCGCTCTCTCCTGTTGCATAAAAACAATTGCATTTTAAGGGTATCGGCAACTATTACTTGTTCTTTTTAGTCTTTTTACACGTACCATCCCGTTTCTACGTTTGATAAATTCGATGCAGACTTCTCCGTGCTCTAAAATCGTGAGAATCGCATTTTTCGTTCTATGCCGAGTAGGTTGAAGTCTTTCCGAAGATAAAGGAGGGACTTGCAATTTCCCTCCGTCTTCGGTGCTCTCGAAACAATTCTCAACCTTCTCCTTTTTCTTGTATCTGTCGTTTCTATGTTTCTCGGTCTCGTCATATACTTCGCAACCGCTGGTATATTGCTCGCATTGTGAGAAGATTTTGCTTTGCGGTGCCGGCGGTATTCCAGCCAACACAGAGCTCTCTTTCGGACGATAATCGATGGAGCCCGCTTTGTGCGAATGCGGTTTTGTGATAGGCTCGGATAAAGCTTCGCTTCTTGCGCTAACCATTGGTCCAAGGCCATTAGACATCGTAGGCATCGTGGACATTCTTTCCTCCGATCTGGAACGCATTCGTGGCCGTCCATACGAAGACAATGTTCTACCTACCCCTGAATCAACCATACCGTCCCCTGACAGTCCTTTGCTCATTCCATTTTTCTCCTATTAAGATAATCATTTATAACGAACGAGATACACAGACGTTCTTAATTTCTTTTTTCAATTGTTACTTACATTATGCAATCTATTTCTTTCTACGTTAGTTATGAATGGATGTTTTGGAATGTCACGCAGGCGAATCCTATCCTTTGGATTCTTCTTTAATAATTTGTCTATAAGATCCTTAGCATTGTCTGACAAATGAACTGGCATCACGTAATCAGCCATGACCACGCGCGTCAAGGTGCTCTTAACGGCATCTGTATCGAACGGTGGCTTGCCAACTAACAGGGAATACAACATGCATCCCAAACTCCAAACATCTGCCTCCAAACCATGCGACGATCTTGTTGCTATCTACGAAAAATAGAAAACGGTATATCGAATATATCCATCCTTCCCATCGTTCAACTTTATCAATCGTTTGGCAAACCTCTGGGGATATGTAATTCGGAGTACCACACATCGTTAAATGCTTTTCGTCGGGTCTTGTCAACTGAGTGGCCAGGCCGAAATCTGCTATTTTCTATAATTAAAATTATCGAATTACCGTTAACATCGACCATCCAAGGATAAGCGAGATCTTTTGCAATACATTATTCTCCCTACCACTTGCATGTCCCTTGATAAAAGCAAATTAGACAAAGACATATCTCTGTGAAGTATTTGATGCGAATGTAAGTATAACAATCCCTGCACGACTTGTCTAATTATACGGCCAGCTGGAACAATAAAGTTCGTACAATACGTGCGAGGTTTCGAATTAACGAGGACTGTAAATTTATCTACATTTATACCATGTTCTTCGGATAATGCACGAGAGCCTTGCAGCTTCAAGAAACGTTGGAGCTCTCCGTTGTGGCACAGCTCCAGCACCAAATAAACATAATTGGCGTCTTCGAAGAACGTGTACAACTCGAGTACCGCCGGATGCTTCAATCTTGAATGGATCGCTACCTCTTGACGCACTCTACCCACCATCCCAGCAGCTTGCATCAATTTCTTGTCGATCTGCAATCAGGCGATCTTGTCAATTTCGAATTCAAAGGGATAGCGCAACAAGTGTTTACACGACGCGGGCGATACTTAACCTACGCGAGCAATTGAATTACCATTTTTATCGCAACTTCTATGCCGCTGCGGAGACATTTTGCTCGGTAGACGCTAGCGAAGCCACCCTTCCCAAGTAGATTCAGCACTTCGTAATCCTAGGATTGGGAAGCTGATTAATTAAATGTCAAGGGCCGATAGATGCGAGCGTACAAATTCAAAACACTAACCTCTATTTGTTCACCGAAACCTCCCGACAGCGGTGGCATCTCCGGCATCCGGGTGATAAAACGGTAAAGCGGTTTCGATCACCGCGGCCACCAACTGGCACTCCTTTCGCGCATCAAACTCGTCTGAAAGGAAATATATTTAGGAAATATATCAATAAATTTGTAAATAGAAATGACATGGTGCGGCCGCCATATACATTTTATACGTGTTCTGTTTAAGATAGGTGGCGCAAAGTTCCGCGGGCAGGGTTCAATCGAGTTCAATTGTCAACCCTCCCCCCTCCAAACAAGTATTTATGTAGCAATTAGACCGAGTGCAGGTAAGTAACACGAGTGCCAGAGTTTGCTTGAGAATTTAAATGAGCTATTAATTTCCACAACTATATTTCACTCTAATCGACTATAATTACAAATTAGTTACAAATAATATACAGCATAATTCGCATTATGCGTTCAGAGTTAAGTGTTAAACGTTTTAGCGGAAGTGGACGAAATATCGAAATGCTGCACAATTCTCCGACATTAGTACGTAATTACGCTACAATATAAATATTTTGATGTTCGAGGAAACATAATAATAACGCCTTACATCAGATTCATTAATCGTTAGTTTCACTTTCGCTGCGTAAAGAAATAACTCGTACTATAATTGTACACTTATTACAAGTCTCATTTACGAATATAAATTATTTTTGTGGCACAGGACTTGTTTACATTGCATCTCATCTTATCGACGATCTAAACCATCATACGCAAAGAGTGCGGTCGCTCCCATTTCTCGCGAGGTCAGTCTTCGAAAATAACACAACTACAATCGGTAATTCAGCGGAGTCCAGTATTTTTTACTAATATAAAAGACTGACGATACATTAAAGCAAGGAATTACTTTGAGTATTCATAGGCATAGAGCTCTGACATCGTTGCGCTGGAGGTTGATAGATTGGCTGCGTGCTTCGTTGCTGGTTACGCTTCCTATTGTAACCACCTTTGCTCGAAGGGGCACCTCCACCGCCGCCTCTTCGAAATTCCATACCTGCTACAGTATCCACTTTTATAAAGGAAACGTATAAAACGCCGACGAATATTTGTCGGGAGAAAATCTCTAAATTTACCGGCTATATGATTTTGCGTTTGTTGATCGTAGCGAGGCTGCCTGTTATTAAACCATTGATCTGATTGCTTCTGGTCCATGACGAAATCTTGAATTTCACTCTAGTACATGGAAGTGCAAAAAGGTGATTAGTTGCGGTTCGGCATTGGGTGGCTAATCGTGTCGGGTATATTTTACGTACATCATCCGATACGGGTAGACAGTCCACCTGGAGTACTTCTTCGTAGTTTTCGAATCCTTTGAACTGAACGACACACGTCCTGTCTGACACGGCAGTGACTTTCGCGTCGTAATACTAAATGGGAGAAATGATTGATTGTATTAAATTTAATGCATTCCAATGTATACAGCCTGTACATACACATGCTACCTTACCCTATTGTCCTCCCAATATTTGGCCAGACATTTATCACCTACTCGCCAAACCCACGTACCACCAACAGAGGCATTCGCATTTTCATTGGTACTATAATGATTCTGACCTCTTTGGCTGTTGGGCCCAATGGTCCCCTTGCCACCAGAACTGTCATTTGGTTGATATCTGTTCAGTTGGTTTTTGTAATTTTTATCATTTGTGTTTGCAGGATAAGCTCTATGTGTTCCGTCTTCTTGTGCTCGATTATGCCTACCGTAAGAAGCATCATAAGTTTGCCTATTCCTGGCATCGGGCTCATGATGATTATAATTTCTGCTGGTACCGATATTCTTTCCATGTTGATCGTGCGAAGCTTTAAAATAGGTACTATTATCGGTCATGCTAGTTCCGTCCGCGCGCGTTTGCAAGCTGCAGTTTCGGGTGTCACCGACTTGAGACTTTTGATACATTTTACTCCCGGTGTCTTGGTAAGAGTAATTATGAGTATCTTGGTTTCGTTGAAATCTCGGCGGTTTGTTTTGTTGAGAAGTGCTCCCACCGTTGTATTGCGAATATTGAGAGGTAGCAGGATTATTAAAGTTTGATTTTTTATTACCCTTATTTTCTTCCGAATGTCTTGGAGGAACTTGATATCCGCGCCCCAATTTTTGTCCCCTACTAAAAGGAAAGAGACACTTGCTTCCGATTACCGCACCAATGCATTACCGCGCGAGCCAAAAAATCGTGTATACCTTCCGCCTTTTCCACTTGCACCTTCGTTACTTCTAGAATCAACTCTATCGAAATTACTTTCTGCACTATACGTATAACTATTCGGTGATGGATTACTCATCTCTGCAGTTTCGGACTGTAAAGGCAGTTTATCCTCGAGAAAATCAAACAGAGATATTTTTCCACTACTCGGCTTACTTTCTTCGCCTTTCTTATCGAATCGTTTGTTTCGAGGTTCTCGAGTCTCTTTAGTCATGCTAAAATAATTACGGCATAATGAGCGAAGGATAAGTTGTGCAAACTAGGTAAATTAAGATGCGAGAAAATAGTCATACCTGTGTCTGGTATCTACTTTCTGCAAACTTTTCAAAGCTCTATCAACATTATTTCGATTAACTTTCAAGGCGTACTCTGCTTGGTCTACAGAAAACCCTTGATCTACTATCTTCTGTACACTATGGTCTAACAGCTGTAAAAGTACCAAGCAATAAAAACTCTGTACAGCGCGCTTCGAATTCGACATAAATATTAAACATTTAACACATAAACACACCTGTTTATTTCCCCCGCCAAAGATCTTTTTGCTACCTTGCTTAGCAGCTTCAGCTATAGCGTCCTTACGCTGAGCTTCGAATTCTGCGTTCTCTTTACTAGATTTCTCTTTCTCCGCCAGAGCCTTGAAATTCTTATCGTGTTCGTTAACCTTTATGATCTTTTTGCCGAATGGTATCCATGGCGGGGGGCCACCTTCGTCCGTCGACCTTACTCTTGTATGCAACGCCAATTTCTGTTGCGAAACAAATTATTAGTTCCATAAACAGTAAAGTCGAATAATATAACTTACTTTATTCAGTTCCCACTTCTCTACGAGATTAGTCACTTTCCCTCCGAGCACATGCGCTACGTACGAAGGTCTTAGTAAGATAATCCCATGGGTCATTGGTAAATTTCCAGAAGCGATTAGCACTTTTGTACCAGGCGGAGTATTTAAACTAAAACACAACGCATAAACCCATCCAAACCTGTTCCCTACGCGACTTTCGAGCAAGATTCTACGGTTCGATCTTTACCTTAGAGACGAGATGTGTTCGACTTCTATAGCTTGAAAATTATTTTTACCGTCCGTCAAGGAGAACTTCAATAGACGCGGAGCTGCGCGGGATTCCTCGTTGCTCTTAGGAGCGGCGACATTGCGTATCTTTTGTATTTGCAGCACGATATTCCCCTGAGCGATGTCCCCTTGACCGCTACCAATCTCTTTTAAATCGAGCTAAGGGATGAGTAAAAACAGCGTCAGCGCTCGTGCGATTATCCTGTTCGGAAGACTACATAAGGAAATACGCTTACGTCCAACAATCTCTTTACGAGCTTGTGCATGTCTGCGACGTTCCCAGAATCGCTCGCGATATTATAACCATGATCTGTAATGTACCTAATTCAAAAAGTTCACAAGTATTTACACGCCGGGATCACCGAGAGGTGCTCTCGCCCATGAAAGGCAAGCCCACGTAAACAAGATACATCAACTTTCATACGCACCACCCTTTGTCCTTCAACTTCTCCATGATATTCACCGTCATCTTATCCCCGAGCTAGATTATTTAACGAGCCAGACTCTTTAAATCGCCAGCCACCCCGGGAGAAATTTCATGTGCGTTACATGCGTGTGCTCGGCTCGTACATAAACATGTGTCAGCTGACGTGCAAAGCAACGGGAAACGAAACTTCGGGGCATGAAAAATTGCGAACCGGTATCGAGTCCTTTCGCAGGCGTCTATTGCTGCTGATTAAATCGTCTGGTGCCTTACGGTCTTTTCAAACAATGGGTAAAAAGAACCGCGCCTATTCAACCTCGAATTCCCTGCCACCATCTTGAACTGTCTTGAACGTGTAGTGCACCGTGATTTCAAGATCGATATATCGGTAACGTTGTGGTAATACGTTAGTATCGATACATCGCCCGATATTTAAAAATAACACTACCTTAAGTAACTCTAATTGACGACGAGTAATTACGTTTCTAATTAGGATTATACGAGGCCTTTTAAAGAGCAGGTTAACTTCTCGGTAGAGGAGAGAATACTAGACTCGTATAGGTTCTACTAAGCTGCTAAAACGTGTAATAAAATCTACTAAGCTGCTAAAAACGTGTAATAAAATATCGATAGTTTTATCCACTTAGTTCCCAGATAACCTAAGCGACGATTTTTATGCGCAGGGAGTAAGTCTTGCAAGAAGTCGAAGTGGCTTTAGTTTTAAAATCGCGTCTGGATTGGATACGTAATAGGTTATGTAACGATATGACGTTACACGGTAATATTATCTACGTAGAAACCGAGAAAAATGAGCGTAGCACGAATCTGCGCAGAAATCGCGGGAAAGCGCTCGAGTAGACAAGTGGATTAATTGAAAGTGATGCATGGTTGTTCGGAAATGATGCTTGGACGGTCGAGCGGGTGGAAAATGGGTCAGCGAGGCCTCGTCTGCCATTCCGTTAGGTTCTAAAATCGAGTTTCGGTGGCCAGTAAGAGTGACGCGTTTCTCAATTCTTGGGATTCTACGGAGCACGGCCTTCTGCTAGCAGCTCACACGCGTGGAACGCCTGGCCGACGGCAATGATAGTTCATTCGTGTGAAGAACGACCTCTTTAATTGACCTACTTAATTACTTATTAGAAGAAAAAAAAAGGAAAATCGTTTCAAGTTGCCCGATCGTGTGATACTCGGGGTTGAGAATTTTTTCGGGGTGTCGCGCGAGGGTCCGCGGGGGCAATTATGGCCGCCAAGTTCACCCTGAGGTCGCCCCACCGCCAACGACCCCCGTGGCGGCGAAGAACAGGAGAGGCATTAACCGCTGATCGGTCCAATTTCAGCTGACGATTATTGCTCGGGCGGAGCCCCGTTTGAGCAAACGATAGAATTAGATCAGATAGGAACTAACTTCGGCGATGACGGAAACGTATAGGCACGATTAATACTAAGGAGCCGCCCCTAGCGTTGCACCAACAATTCGTAAAAATTCAGCCCACCCCGGTGTCGGCAATTATCATAAACTACACAGCGCAATTCTATATAAAGGTCCGCGGACCTCGTTAACGCCCGGCCCGCAAATAAGGAACCCGGGGAGTTCCTTCGCCCGTCCTGGCCACCGTTTAAATTCATCGCGACATTCATGAAAAATGCAGGGATCGCGATTTTCTAAAAAGAAAGCGGCGCAGCCTACGTTCCCGCAACTTTAATTGCACATTACGGTCGTGGGAGAAAATTATCTTTGCATTACTGGGTCAGCCTTTGCTAGCAGAGAAACAATTACGATGCCGATAGTGCGCCAGGCTGGGTATAAATAATGCAGCGCGACTTTTATGCGTCTGAGCTGAAACGGAGCTAGTCATTTATAACTCCGATAGGCATCGACTTCAATTATATTCTTCTACCTATCAGCTCGAACGGATGTAGATCGATGCCACCTCGCACGGGGATCATCGGAGGCACGCTGGAGAAGAGTCTACTTTCTATTATGCTTCTTAACACGCGAAGCCAGACATCTTGTTTACAAATAAGCGAAAGATTCGACCGCGGTATGGAGAATCTCGCGTGTAACGCTGCCTTATTAGTCGGTGAAAAGTTCCCCGCTAATCACTCGAGGCATCCAGTGGCTCCGCAGAATGCAATTCAAACTAATTAGAGAATATCTCCTCGCGTGACAAGTATATATATATATATGTACGTTGCATTTGTCAGAGACTGATGATGCAGATCCGAAGCCACGAAAGGTGTGGAAAGTAAAGTGTACAGCGCGTACGGGTCTGCTCCAAATAAGTAGAAGCTCTTGCGTGAATACAAGGTGCAATAGCTGGCGACACACGATGTGCTTATTCAATCGCTCTTGGGCCTCCAGATAGGCACGAGCAGCATACAAATCCGCCGTCTGGTATACGGTACAATACAGGAATAACGAGATGTATCTCGTCGCGTGTACACAGCTGCTGGAAAGATTAGGATCACGTTTCCTTGCGCGACCGCGCGTAACGTATAGAATTGAACGCAGCTTTATTATCAGGCCGAGTAGCTGAAACGTACAGGTACATTTTGCAGGGAATGCTCGAGGGAGGGAGAGTAGGGGTGGTTGATGCTCATCGAGCTATCAATAGAGTATGCCATCACGGTCGAGAAATGACAGTAGACGAATACTGTTGACAAACATGCTGCAAAACATCCAACCATAACTGTCCGATCAGCTTCCTGGATTCGTTCAAGGTGCCTGCACGTAACAAAAGCGTGCACAAACCGTGGCGTGTTTAGGCGATGAATTAACCGAATTAACGAAACCGCGGCGGATAGGCGAGAACCCAGACCTTTGGAACGATAATACGTTTCACACGCAACTGCCGAGGAACGCGCGTCGCGTACCCCACTTTCGGCGACTCCTAGGAGGAGCGTGGATTCTCGGCGCGTCGGATCGCACAATGAGTTACACGCGGGCATATAGAAGCGGCCACGGCTGCGTTATGTACACACAGGCACACGGCGCGGTAAACGATGACTCTCGGCGGTGGGAAAGGGGGGAATTCGAATAAGAAACGGGAGGGGGCCAGAGGGGAGATAGAGAGAGCGTGCAACAGGGAGAGGGCAGAGGAGGAACGGAGAGGGATGTCATATGAATGACAGAGAAAGAGGGGGATAATCAGGGAGACTGTGCCGGGGAGCAGAGGAGAGGCAGGACAGAGAGGGAGAGTGAAACAGGGACGAGAGCGAGAGAACTCAGGTCGGTTTTACCATTTCAGTTTCACTCAGACCCGGCCTGAAATCGCGCGTGTCCACGCCGATACTCTAGCCACAGCCGCCTCGCGTGCCTGAATTAACAGCGACGATTTTCCAGGCTGTCGCCGCCTCGTGGCCCGTCCACGGCGAGCCATCCGGCAAAAGTGAGTTTCCCAGCGACCGGTGCAGAAGCAACAGTTCCCCGTCGACGGTGTTTGCGCGCGGAACGGTGTCACGTTTCGTTGGCGATAGAAGTTCACGTCTAACCGGTGGCCGGCGAAAAGGAAGCCGACATACGGGACGAAGTGAGTAGAACACCCGTTTCGTGGATGGTTAGCGAGCCAGCCACGTCCCTGGTTTGTCGGTGCGGCACGCAGATATCGAAGGATCGACGAGCGCCGATCCGCGCCAGGCTTCTCTATTCCTTCGCTCGTAACGAACCGTCCCGACACTCCCGATTGATCCCCGATATGACCGCAATCCACGACGATCCGTCGAGGGTAGAGATCGAGGGCCATCCACTTTCTTAAGGGAGTCGAATTAGAGGCGATTCGGTGTACAGAGAGGGACGACGCACAGATTAATTCACGCCCACGGACGCGGTGCACGCAGGCACGGTGGTCAGCGATGTTGCAAGCAACGAGGGACGGGGATCGTTCGAGTTGTTCGCGTTTCAACATCGCGGCAACGATTTCGATTTCGAAAATCGATCGCGGCGCAGGAACGGGTTCTCTTGTAACGGGGCCCGTGCGGCGCGTAGATAATCCCCTTGCATCGGTGGCCATGGCGCGGTAAAGCGTACTGCGTATTAGAAAAGCCGTGGCCATAAATCGCGGATCGTGACGGGGCCAGGAATTCCCAGCATCCATGTTGTTACGAAGCGTGCCATTGTTGCGATAGTTTGCATTTTAAGCACCGTCCCGCTTCGGGCGTACAGGCGACTCGCGCGTAATAGTAGACGCGATGCATCGTAACGCGGGCACAGCCGATCCTACAACGCGAACGCGTAAAACCCGACGACCTCGACTTCAACGTGTAACTTTCGACCGGCCGAAAGCAGTCCTCCTTTCCACTTTTTCCTTGATCCTCCCGTTTTTTTCTCTCGCTTCGTCGTCGGCCCTTCCTATGGCTCGAGCCGCCTGCAGCGAATTCCTCGGCCCGACCCTTCAATCGCCGTTAAACTCTGAGCGAAGAAACCAGCACGGTGGATCACCCCGATGTCGCGTCGCTCGCATAAATAATTCTGATCTAACCCACTGCGCGACGAACCGAAGCCATCGTCGACTACTCAACGGGGAACTTAGATCTATAGGAGGCCTGATTCAGACACGACCTAGATGTAGAATCGCATTTCGCGGACTCGGAACCAAGCCTGAATGTAACGAATAGCAAATTCGGAGTGAATACTGTCGCGAGTTTTGTACGAAGAAGTCAGACGGCAGCCAGAACTAACTAGTTTGGCGAACAGAGGTCGCAGCCTTTAACCCTGCAGCGCACACTTAAATTAAAATTACACCACTGCGCGCGTTATATATCTCCGAATCTAGAAGTACATGGATATTTTCAGAAAAAAAATTGTAGACAGCGCGCGATCTATTGCAGTTCATTTTTACTAAGAAAAATATTTAATAACGAAATGAAATACTGAAGAAATATCGCTTTATCACTACCAGTCATCGTGATCTGAATCTTTTTCAATATCTGTTTCAATAACCGTTCACTTGTGCACTGTAGGGTTAAACAGGGAAGTCGAGTTTACGCGCGTCTGCCGAAGCGAGGCTGAGACAACGCGGCATTTAAACACACCGCTGAGTAACGGACGATTTCAACGATTTTCTCATCGTTGACTCGAGCATCGGGCGAGTGAAACCGCCGCGACGTTTCACCGTTGCTTCTCCGTACCCGTTTCGTTTCTGCCAGATAAATCGCGGACGTTTAATAAACGGGGTCCAGGGCGAACACCGCCAAGTTTCCGGAGGAAACGATCCGCAGGGAAGTCACGGCTGTAGCCGTGAAAACGCGCACCTCTAAGTGCGTCACAGATGCAGGTATAAGTACGGCAATGATGTCAAGCCAAGTGGGTTTGTTTTCGTGCAAGTCGCGAGAGGCTGAATCATACGCAGATTGTTTCTCATAATAACGTTTCAATCAACGTCTGACGGGATGAGGTGGCTCGGTCTAAGAGGAGAACCTTTGAGCAGCAATCAGCCAACGATTCAGCGCACCTACTTCTTTTGGAATAAGATCAATTGGGATGCAGAAGCGCGGAATTCTAGGGAACGTAGCGGAATTCCAGAGATATCTACTTTGGCGTTTCGTTAAATTTCCTTTGGCACCGGTCACCTGTTCGCCTGGCGTAAGTAGGTGGATTTCTATGTGCCTAATTGGCGCTTTCCTCGAGCAGCTATTGGCATTCTAATGACAACACCGCGCTGGAGGTGTTATATTTGGCTATGTCAGACTTCTTGGAAGCTTCTGAATTTTCTTTGAAATTCGTATTGATGGGGATGCTGTAGACAATGCATTCGGAAGAATTGCCGAGGAAAATTAGGTTACGAGGTAATGGAAGAGTTTTTAAAGAAGGGTAGTTCAAACAAGGGTAGGTGTAAGCTCCCAAGGGGGTAGAAAGAAAAGGGCGTCGGTTCTGTGGGTGGTGGTAATAAGTACGACACGGACAAAGGTGATCGATACGACAAAGTGACCCGAACACGTCGCAATTATGACACGGAGGGAGAAATTACGTTGCTCCAATTAATCCCCCTCGCTGGGGGAAGGCCCATTTGCGCCGCAGGACGAGGAAGAAGGGATGGAAGGCAGGAAGGAAGGAAGCTCCTGGATGACGTCACGCCCCGCCGCAGGTCTCGGGGCCGTTCCATTATTTTGCCTCTTTTTTCATTGGCCGCGGATTACTTAATGCGAAGGGAGAAACCACTTTCTCTCTCGTGTAACGTGTCTTTAAGGCAGTATGTCGGTGCGTGACCGAGCCTCCGGAGAGTACTTGATTCTACAGCTCGTTGCAAAACCGGTATGGCCTTCCCTCGCCCCGTGGAGAGGACCACGCGCGTAATGCTCGAGGTGATTTCCGGTTAACATTGTCGCGCGATCGATTACCAGCGGTCATTTCGAATCCAAGGAATGACATCACATCCATGAAATTTCAAGTAAAATCGCAGCGAGCAGACATTAAATTGAAATTCCAGCAAATACCCATTCAATACCGAGAAGAATTCGTTGAAACTTCCTCCTCCCTGAAAATACACACATCGATCATCTTATCGATAAAAGGTCGCGAGTCGCAGAAATAGAACGCTCACCTTGGCGGTCGGCTCTGAAACTTAAAAAAAAAAAATTATAAATCGACCCGTTCTCGTTTCGAGCGATCGATACCAGGCTGGTTCCACGGAGACCAAACAGATCGATACACGTAGAGAGCGTCCTCGCACGCAATGTCACGTGAGAATGTTATTTATTTCGCGCGGTAATGAGCGTGCATTAATTATGATGTAAGGTTAAAGCTGCGAAGGGTAATAAACACGCACGCGCCGGTAATTAAGCTAACCGCCTTTACAGGTGTGGTACACGAAATGGCAATATTATGGCCCCGGTGCCCGCGGATTCGCTTTTATCATCGCCGGAGAACAATGGACGGGCGGCTAAAAGTCTCTGGCGCGTGCAAATCTACGAGCTCGATCTTTCGGAATCGATCCGCGGAGCAACCCTGCCGCTCGGATGCCGTTTCTCGGCCGGCGAGTCTTCACCTGCGCGTTATCGTCGGCCTGATCGGGATCTCGCAACCATTAACGATGCTGGATGTCTTCGGGAGCGGAAACGCGGCTGTTGCGCAATCGCTGTTCGCATCGATGCAAATGCTGCTTCCCCGGCGAGCGAAACGGGACCAGAATGATAAGATAGCTGGATAGAATGATAAGATGGATTAAAATGCACCATGGCCGCGCCGTGCCTTTGCGAACCGCCAGCGAGATCGCGCGAGCAAATCGGCGCGCAATTTGCCGACCGGGGGAACGCGATGCTCGGCGCTGGTATGCGTGCTGGAAGCTTTCCGCGCGTAAATCGTGCGATTCCTTCCTTCGAAGAATCTCTTAAACTGGTCCGACTTCTTCATCCAGGCCAAGCGCGTCGAGGTAAATTGCACGGCCGAGCGAGCGAATTAGTTAACGCGAAGGCAATTGAATAATGTCGGGGATGATTAGTGGACTTGCGAACTGTAGATCAAGGGGTCGTGTCTTCGCGAACTGCGAGTTAAAAGCGTGTCTACGGCTATCCTCGATACGATCGCGGCGGGATAAACTGCGGCTGTTCTAAGTGCAAGCTGCAAGTGCGATTGCCTGTTGGCGGAGTTCCGAGGACGCAGAGCGAAACAGCCCGCAGCTCATAAATATTATTCACCGTGTCGATAAACACAACAGCAGATTGTCAGTCCGAAATGACCCACTTCCGTTGGCCTCAGAAGTTGCCGGGTACGCCTCTATATACGCGAAGGTCATCGTTCATCAGCGCTGACAGGTGCAACGCGTATCTCCTAGCTCCTCGCAGACGACGAGAGCCCAAAGGCTGCCTCCTGGAACGAGCCGGGCTCAATGGCGGCATGCAAATTGATCGATCCTGATCCTTACGTCACGCTGATCCGTCGGTTAGTTAAGAGCAACCTGCGCACGTGATTCGCGTGACAATCGAGCCGGGCTTACTCATCCGCCTCGATGATCTTGAAACACGCAGCCCTGACGTGCAACAACGCGAGGAGCTTGTAGGAACTGCTTACCACTTGAGAACCGTCGCAACCTGCCCCGATCGGCCCACAACTTCTTGCAGTTTCATACTGGACGATGTTTCAAGAGGATACGACCTCCGCCCGGAAGCCTGTAATAATCTTAACCGGTCGAGCCTGGATCGTACAGGTTCAAATTGTTCCAGACACTGCGCTGCGTGCACGAGAGGTTGAACAAGTATCGCGCCGCGCTGATACCGATTTATACGAAAGTCCGTGACTCACGATACGTGCTTGAAATGTAAACGGCATTCTCGTTTCATGCGGATCCGGGTTCCCTTTCAGCGCGTAGCAAATCTTGGACGCATTCCTGTCGACACTGTGGACGATGGAGTATTCGGGTTTTGGAAGGCGGAACGCCCTGAGCCATTCTCAGATACGATACTCGTCGCACCGTGGATCGAGGGGGTTCGTTTGGGGGATTGGAAGCTGATCGAGATTAGAAATTAAAAGTGACGAAGCTGTGGCGCAATCACGGCCAATTGCCCTGAGGAATGTAGGCCGGCGGAAGGAAAAAATTGAGGACGATTACGAGAGGTAACGTGGAATCACGAAGAACTTCTTCTACGTGCCGTGACATCAGCGCGGAAACAATTAGGTACTAAGCGCCGAGTCGGGCGACGGACTCCGGCCGTCTTCGGGAATCACAATGACGAGGATTACGCGACCGTTCGATCCCGATTCGGGCTGGAAATCGCTGTCCCGCTTGCAAAATAATGTCCACCGAGGCTCCTCCAAGTCCGTTGCTCATCGACAGGCTGCCAACCGATTTATCTAATCACGGGTCCGCGAAGTCAGGCTTCCAAATAATTCACGGGAAAGAACAGCCGAGCGATATCGTTCGAAAACAAGTTTTCGTGTAGATAATTCATGGCCACGTGTGGGAAAAAAGCAATTGCTCTTACCCACCGACTTAAACGCAACAATCAGCTGCATGTTTGAAGATTGCGCTCGCTACGCAGTAGGCACTGTAATTCTTGGAAAATCAATTTCCCCGTTCTTGTTCGCAGATCGAGGCGTAAAGGAAGATGGGCTACGGGACGGAGATGGACGGCTGCGGCCGCTGTATGAAGTACTTCCTGTTCTTCATCAACTTCGTGATCTTTGTGAGTACAAGGAGAGCCAGTTATGGCTTCGCCTTTGCCCATCGTTTCAACCGATCGCGCGCTAATACTTGCCTATCACCAGATCGGCGGAATCGGCATAGCTGGGTTATCGATATGGGCTCTGACGGACAAGGTGCCGTGGATAGGCGAGCTGGTGGGCAACGATCTGCTAACAGGCGCGATCTACGTTCTCCTGGCTGGCGGAATAATCGTCGCAGTGATATCCTTCTTCGGCTGTATCGGGGCGTCCCGGGAAGTCAAGTGCATGCTTCTCACGGTAAATCTCCGTTTGGAATCGTCGCCGTCAGCGCGGCGCGAGTCGAGCGACCGATCCGACGACGACGAAAATAATGATAATGAAAAACCTTGCAGTACTTCATCATCGTGTTCCTGCTGTTCGTGACGATACTAATTGGAGGAGTGCTCGCGTACGTGTTCCGTGAGAAATTAGTGAGCACACTCCAGAGGGAAATGTCGAGTTCGATGAGAGTTTACGATACCCGTAAAACTGTCAGAGACGCCTGGGACACGACCCAATCCACGGTGAGCACCTACGAGAGAGCGCTTTAATGCGTGAAAAATCGCGCCCGAGCTTAACCGAGTTCTTTCCGCCCGTCCGTTCCAGCTCCATTGCTGCGGCGTCACCAACTGGAGAGACTGGGGAAGTTTGGGATTGAACGTGCCCGAGAGTTGCTGTCGCGAGATACAGCCTGGCCAGGTAAAAGATTAATTTCCTTAACGAGCTCGTTCCCCCCACGGACGGAGTAGCTCACGGGCTCGTGCATACTCAATTGCGGTAATTAGCGATTCGACTGCGGAATATATACAGTTTAATGTAATTATCCAATTGAAGTTCAATTAGATTCCAAGAGCTGAGAGGGAAATTAATTTCCCCACTGCTGAAGCAATTAACTTTGAGTCCCGGCTACTTTCAGAATTTAGAATCGATCGTGGTGAATGATTCCAGATGAAATTATTCACGCTCCACATTTCTGACTCGTGAATCTTATATCGTACATTGGACGCTCCGATGCGAAATTGAATTGTTATTAAAAAAATCTTGGAACTTCTTTGTTTACGTACCCGCAGTCGGTTCAGCAGACATCTACCACGATACCAACGAGCGATACGAGATACCTACTCGAGTTCGGCTCGAAGCATTCTCGAGCGAAGCTAGATACTTGCAGAGACGCCGTTTAAACGATTTCGCGGTTCAATCTCTAAACACCCACGACCTATCGATTAGGCTGAGAAAAAAAGCATCCAGTGGCAATCTCTCGATCGGCCACGGCGCTCTGTTTCGCCTCTCACGCTTTCACTCGGTTCGATCGACTTTCTCAAGCAGAATCGCTTCTCATGCAGCTGATCTGTTGCAGCGGTTCAACTGCAACGGCGGAGCGGACACGGTGAATCCCTCGAATGCCTACCTCGACGGTTGCATCAATGGAACGCAGATTTACATGCAGAAGCACGCGACGATCATGGGCGGCGCCGGCATTGCACTCGCGTGCTTGATGGTAGGGAAAGCCTTTCTCACTTTCGTTTGCAGTTTAAGCGGACAGGCGATGGGGGCTCGCCCGCGGACCACTGATACCGATAAGGCGCGAATCCACGATGAGATTTCACCTGAAACTTTTTTATCACGAGGCAAAAATCTCGGCAATAACTAAATGTAAATAATGGAAACAGTCGCGAGAGATGAGATTTTTGAAAATAGATCGTGAAACTTGTCTCGCGAGAGTATAATCGCATGAAACTAATAATAAAACAATCAAAAGATAATAAAATAATGAAATAAATGCCTCGTGAGATTAACGTCTCGTGCGAGACACGATATTTGTCTCTCGTCGTGGATTTCCACCTATATACTTGTGAAAACTATCTCCAAATGTTGGTTTTCGTAGGATTTTCAATTGAACCGATTTAAAGGTACCGACGGTACAATGACGAACGATTTTCTTGCAGTTCGTCGGCATGATATTCTCCTGCGCGCTCTTCAAGATGATAGAATGACGAGAGTAGCGTGCTCTAAAGACACCTCCGTTCTTCGCGCCGTGCTAACGAAGAAGAAGCGGACGTCAGCCGTCCTCGAGCGACTCACATGAATTCATAATCAACGTCATCGTCATTGAGTGTACCTTGGCTCAAGTACGAGAATCAAAATGCATCTCCACGCGCATCTACCTTCCAATGTACAGTTCTCATCGTTTTCTTTTTTGTTACATTCCCGCATTACTTAATCTATCTTTATTTACCGTTTCTGTTCTTTTGTAATTTATGGATAAACGTTAAGTACACTCGTTTAATTATATGATGTACTATATACACGCATACTTTGTACGGTAACATATTGTGTACCTGCTACGCGTAATAAATACAGCGTGTACAAAGTTACATGTTTCATTATCGTTGATGACCGATCGATCCGCAATGTCTGCCATTCCGACTCCAAGGGAATCTGCCCTTGGAACTCGGTCTGTCTGGGAACTGTCCCTGAATTCCGCGGCTCAATCGATATGCACGATACGGAGATGACTGTCGTCCCTTGTTCTCTGCGTTGCTCATTGCTCGGCAATTTTGATCGTTTGAGATACAGTGTTCCCGCTTGCTGCGCCGATTCGATCACGGCAACAACACGGTTATCGAATTTCCCGTTGCGCAAAGCTTTATCCAACCCGACAGATATCCAATCGCGCTCTTTAATTTCGTTACGCGAAACGCGCCGGCATCGGGACGATTCCCCCGTTGAAAACCCTGCTCACCCCTTTCGCATTCACCATCCCCTGTCTGTTCAACGATAAGACAGTCACGCGTGGGGCGATTCGATATCGCTGCACGCAGGCTGAGTCACTTATCGTTACCCGGCTCTCGCGAGTCCAGATATCGCGGTAAATGAACCTACGAAAATTACGTTACGACAGCGGGAGGATGATTAAGCCCGACAATGGCGTTTATTAAAGTCGCGAGTCTGGCCATTGCAGGGAACTAAAAAGTACACGATACCATCCTTATTACTTGTCCTTTCTTCCTCGTTGTTTCGCGTTCCGCCGTGGAACGAGGGATGGGCAGGGAAGCCGCAGTCGAGCAACTCGCGGCCACAATCTTCGGTAATGAGAGGGCGTATATACCTTTTGTTTCGGAAACAGCCAGTACGTTGCGAAGCTCCGATACAAAGACAGGATGGACCAATCCGAGCCGTACAGAGACAACGCTGCGCGTCGATAGTCTGGGCTGGTCATTGGTGGTACACCGGAGGCAAGAAATGTTTGCCCCAACGTTCGACTGTGCCTTCTCTCGTTTCTACCGAGCAAGCTCCGCTCGAAAATCGGATGCGGCATAAACGAAACCGACCGGCGGGCGAGCAGTTTGAAATGCCCGTTGTCGAAAGACTGGGAGTCATAAGGAAGGAATAAAAACGCCAGTCGCTTCGACATGGAAATACAGAATACCCAAAACCATAAACTTGATTCAGCGATTGCCCGGCCGTCCTGACTAGAATTTAGCAATTCAAGCTCTGCGTGTCCAATAACGACCCTCGCCTGCGTGTTCGCCCCACAGCTTATTCACCCCTTTGTCGCCGTCCGGCTGCGCGCCTCCTTGCATTAAAGCACCGCGGGTTGCCGTGATCCAGGCGCCTCGCCAAAATACACCATCGTCGAACTCTATCAGCCTCCTTTTTATTTCCCGTTTAATTATCGAACGGCGCTACAGTCCCCGAGGAAATCTCCGCGGCGAAGATCAAACCGATGCAATCCGTAATAGAAAGCGTGGGGGAGCAGGTTCGATAAATATACAGGTACATACCCCGAAATTCCACGGTCGTTTCACGACGGCGCGAACAGTGGAGACGCGTCGTACGGCGGTGCATTAAAATATTCACAGAGGCACGTGTGCTCGGCGCACGGTTCCTGCCAAAATTTCCACCGCTCCGGGGCAAGTCGTACAGTCGCCGGGAAAACCATCCGCGCCCATCAGACGTCGAGTACAACCCCCACAAAAATTTCTCCTAGCACGCACCACTCGCTGTCGCGTGTTACCCTATCCGCCCCGTTTGATTGAACTCGCCCGAGAGTTCGCGCGCGCTCTGCACCGTGATTCTAATTATTCCGTTCCGAGTCTCCCCGCGCGAGCTCGTAATTTTCCGCTCGTGTATCACCGTCGTGCTACCCGGCGCTCTTCCTTCCCTTTCGGTTTATTCACCCCAGCGTGCGTCACCCTACGCGCGTCTTTGCGCCGAGGCGTGACTAGCCATCGTTCCGAACGCGTTCGGAACAGCGGCGCGTGCCGCTGGATTTTCCACGCGTTTTTCCTCTTATCTCCCGCGTATCGATCTTCCAGGCGCTTTGCTACAGCTGGCCGAGGGGCAACTACTCCCTCCGGAAACAAATATCAAGGCGCTCCGACTCCTAGGCACGAACCCACTGAAATCGGAAACGCTTCCTCCCTGTTCGACTCTCCGGAGAAACTTAAATCCCGCTCGTCCGATTACTGCGCGAGAGCCTCGCAGCGGAATCCGTCTTTTAATCCCCTAGAGGACTCGAAATTTCTCTCGCGGAGATTGCTGCACGAATGGCTCGAGCGATCACGGAGATCGCGCGCTTAACGCCGAGTATCACGGCGAAGTCGCGTCCCATCCTTCTGCTCGTACGTTGGTGCTTTATTCAAACTTCCAGCGGGATTCTCTGCACTTGAGCGTAATTCGCCCCCGAGGTTCGGCGGGAGTGCGCGAAACGCCGTAAGTGTGAGCGCGTGTCGCAATCCCACGCGCGCGTGCATGCGTGCGTGGCTCGGCGCACACGCTCCAAACTCTTCACCGCCGAATAAGCCCGTGTGCCGCGAGTCATTCCCTCGCGTCGCCACAAAGGGCCCTCTTGGACAATGACGAATGAATCGCGACACACGCTACGAGGGATAATGCTGCTCGTCCCGTGGTCCGATCTCCGCGAGTACCCACGTACACACGCTCCTCCGTTTCCCCCCATTCTTTCCCCGCGCGTGTCTCGCGCGCCATCCCGCGCCGGGAAAACGGAAAAGTCGCCTCCGCCTAGGGGGAGAGGATCGAAATTCAGGACCGATGATTGCTCCTATCCGCCCCTTCATCGACACTCAATTAGTCAAATCCCGTAATTCGTATTCCTCCGATTAAGAGTAGTAGCGGACGAGCTTGCGCGTAGTATTCCGTATAAATTATCTTCGGCACGGAGGCGGCCGAGGAAACAAGAATATTTAACTGGACCACACAGCGCGCCGATAGACATTTGCATGTCTGAGTATTCTGAAAATTGGATTTCGCCCGCCGCGGGCCATTCGACGTTTCCACCCACTTTTCTTTTTCACGTCTATTGGCACACTTTCCTGCGGCGGAAGAGAGGGGAACGAGAGGTAAGAGATCCGGGGTTGCAGGGAAATAGCGAGTAGACGTATTGATTTCGTCTCGAGCATTAAATCCGAATAGGCCGGAACCGAGGGAGTCGTCCAGGTGAAACCGAGGAGCTCCAGCCGCTCCGTTGCAAATTAAATTGCACTCGAACTACGGGAGACGCCAGGCGGTCGCGAGTAGGCCAATGCAATTGGCTCGGGAACGCCAGCTATTATGCAAGCTAATATCATCACGTTTGCATCGCGTACCTAACCATTGTTTTCGACACGAGCTTCTACTAAACGCGCGGCAACACGACGGATCGATACGTTCTACACCACCCCGGGCCACCGGTCGGCTACCGAACCTTCGATATTCGTCATCCGAGCCAGCCAGGAACGATCAATAATTCATCGACGGTCGAAAATATTTGCTCGATGTAAAGTGGATGGTAAGCGAACTAGGTGAAACGAGGGGGAACGGTTGCGGGCGGTGGTGGGTATTGGAAGTTGATCAAACAACGAGACGGAGAACGTTAAATCGCGGCCGCGGAGGATAACATTTAATTCGCCGTGGCCGCTCTCGGGCACGGATCACTTGACGTGTCAATTAATCGACCGTGCCGCGGCAAATGTTTTTACATCAACGGTCTTGGCAAATGTTTGCGTTTCACCGTTAGCCGGGCGCGAAAAATGGCCGGCCGGAACGGTGATTCACTCGGTCGAGTCCGCGTGCAAAAGTGCATCCGAGCCCCGGCCCCAGTGGTGCATTCTCGCGGCGAAGGAATCTCGCAGGGCGGAAAGTGGAGCAGCAGAGCGAACTCGGCGTTCCGGTGTTCGCGGGGGGGTGGAAAATGGGGGAGCGCGACCGGAGGGACAGAGCGAGCGCGGGGTATTAAATGGAGAAGGAGGGCTAGCAAAGAAACGTCACGAAGACTTGGAAGAAGTGCACGCTCGTGTGACCTCCCACCTCGGCTTGCTCGCGAAGCCACGCGGGATGAAAAGGGTTCGCGCGCAGCCGGGGTCGAATGGTTTGATGAATTACACTCGATGTCTATATACGTCATCGCACGGGAAAATCTGGGATTACACGGAGCGGGTGGAACGAATTCTACCGGGTCGAGAAAAGCGTGACGCTGCGCGATCTTTTTAATTTAGTCGAACCTCCGTTTCGAGTATAACGAGGGGGCTGGTGACGGTGCCCATAAAGTTTCGCGAGGTCCCGCCGGTATTTTCGCGAAACTAGAAGCTGAAGCGCGGGGAGACGATGAAGAGGGCAAACAAAAAGTGCAGCCACGGCGGAGAAGGGAAGCCGGAGCGTTAAGAAGCTGCATTTAAGCTCCCAGCTTCTTCGTTGTCAATAAAACCGGGGGGGGCTTTGCTTCCCGATGCATCAAAGAGACGGGGGAGAAGTTTACAATTACTTCGTGCAACTCGTTTTGTCGGGACTCCTGTCGGAATCGCGAACAGAGATTTACAAGTAAAACCCTGTTCCGCGGGGAGAAGAATACCTTGGAGAAAGGGGAGATCCTTTTCAATTAAGGGCGGAGATGATGGATCCTATCCGCTGCGCGATTTATCTTGAATAAACAGGTGGTATGAAAAATTCAGAGAAACGCATCCTCGCGAGATCCATTTACCGATTTCACGAACGCACGGTTCAAGGTGGCTGCCGGGATTGCTGAACCTGGTGAAAAGGCAGTGGAAAAGGGCGGATCGTTTTATAACTGATTACACGATAGACGGCTGATAACGCCGCGAGGATAACGTATTTGCGTGGCTTCGCAATCGCGATGCTGTAACCGCGTCGGACGCCTACAAGAAAGTTATTAAAGTTCAGCGCACACGCTTGATCTCCAAAACGGGAGGCAGGGGCGAGAAATAAAGAGGCGAATGCACAAAGAATCGCTCGCTGCGGCGAGGCTTATTGTCGTCGTAAATCATGAAGATAACTGGCCGATCAGGTGGTCGCGAGGTGTGGGTGAAATGTGTCCCATCGAGCAAGCACTCTAACGTCCGTCAATGTACATTTCTCTGAGAAGCCAAAACTCAGTGATTCCTGACCTGGGTCACGTACGCCCATTTCCCGAACGAGCGATCTTGACCGCATGAAATCGCAGCGCGACTGCATCCGACCCTCCCACGTGACACGTATACGTACACCAGGATCACGAGAGCTCCTCGACTGATCGAAAGAGGCGAGGTTCCAACAACCGTCCCTTGAAACGCTTCCAAAAACGCCCATTTCCCGGGCACGCGGCAGTCACGGCCGTGCACCGTCGAACTCCAAAAGGCTCATCGACCGAGACCGCATCATGTGAATGGAACCTTAGGTTCCGTGCCACCACCTGGTTGTGAACGCGGCAGAGAGCCGGGCAGACGGTCTGTTCTGTCAATCCCCACCATCGTTCGAGCTACCGGAGCTCCTCCACTGCACTACCACCAACGCCGAACGCCACCGCCGCCGTCGTATCCTGCACCGTCACCACCACCACCGCCTCCACCACCACCACCACCACCATCACCGTCGGCCACTACCATGGAAACCGACGAATGCGCATTCTGACTTCAGTTCAGCCGTCGGTTTCAACCTGCCAGGTCGTGCAGGTGTTGGCAAACGGTTGTTGCCATCCACGGCCGGATTCCGCGGATATTCCCCGCCCCTGCACCCCCTCTCTCCCTTCCTCCCCCTTGTGATACGGTCCGCGGGAGAAGGGTATCGTCAGGGATCGCAGCGCGAGAGGATCGCGGCCGAGTCGGCGATTTTCCTCGGGTGGAAAAGGGTATCGGGCTCGGGAACGTTCCGCCACGGCGGGAAAACGGGCGAGTGTTAAAAAGGCGTGTTGCCGCAGGAGGGCTGCGATTTATGGAACCACCCCATGGATAGTAACATGTCGACTGCCGCCTTCATGCACCGGTATGGGAAAATTTAGATCGATAACGTTGTCCCCGGCTATGGGGGTCTATCTCTTTCTTTCTTTCTCTTCTTCTTCTCCTCTCTTTCTCTCTCTCTCTCCCTCTCTTTGTCTCTAGCACTCTCTCCCTCTCTTCCTCTCTCTCTCTCTCTCTCTCTCTCTCTCTCTCTCTCTCTCTCTCTCTCTCTCTCTCTCTCTCTCTCTCTCTCTCTCTCTCTCTTTCCCTCCTTCTCTCCCCCTCTATCTCCCCGTCTCTGACTCCACGGCACATCGTCCTCGCCCATGGACATTTCCACCGCGGGTCCCCACCGAAAAGTTCGCCGAAAATGCTGGCCGGTTCGCGGATCGATCGGTTTGTTGCTATGCAGCGGACTATGCGAGGGTACGTTCGAGTGTCCTCCGTGGAACAGCGAACCGGCGGCGATATCGGAGCCGGTGTATCGTGTCCAATCGGCTAAGCCGAGCTCGGGATACACGGTTTTTTACCGAATGTTTGTTCACGGAACGGTTGGCGCGCGCGCGCGCTCGCGGCGCAAGAAACGCGCCCACTTCCTCCGCGCCTCCAATCCATTTCACGGCTTTCAAAATCCTTCTCGTACCCCTCGCGGCACGTTTTCGCGCCTCCGCGCGATACCCCTCGACGCGGGCGTAGCTGCAGCACGGTTACGAAACCGCGGGGGAGTAACCCAGTGCGGCGTTGGAACCAGCCGAACCGAACGAAAAACACCAGCGTTTTTATCGAGCGACCGACGTTTGCACGGGGCGTTGTGCCCGCGCTACGTACGCGGTCCGATCGAATCTGCCGATTCCCGTCGAGGATGAGGGAGAAATCAAGGGCTCGCGTTGCGCGTGATCGATACGATACTCGGCCGCGAAGCGAGTCGCGGCTAGGTTCGCGGGCTTGTGAAAGACCCGGGTAACAATGAGTTTCGTTGCCGCAACACTGGCAGAAATAATTGGCTCGTAGTACGGCCAGGCGGTGCTCCCCGGTTATCGTCCCCGGCTCGACGGCCACCGAGCATCCTTGACCGCTCGAAATCCAGCTTTTCGACAATGGCCACTCGGCGCCGGGGCGAGGGGACGTTTTATAACGAGCGCAGAGACGAGGACACGCGGCTCTGCTGCCGAGACCCTTTCTAGACGGCATTCTATTAACCTGCATTTTCACGAGCGCGTCACCTGTTCAGCTTCCCCCCTCCTGGGACGACGCGACGTCGAATCGGACCAGCCCGCTTTCCTTGAACCTGCGGATACCGCAGCCATTGACCGCGGCTTGTACCCTCCGCTCCGTAACGAAAGGACCCAAGTGCAGTCATTCTCTATGTCTCTCCTCTCCCTTTCTCACTCTGCCCCCCCCCTTTGGCTCTTCCTCCTCGTGCCTATCCTCCGCCGTTAGTGTCCCCGGCTCATTTGAATATCAGTATGACGCACCCGATTTATCGAAGGACGCGAAAAATCATTACGAACAGCTCTGCTGGCCGGACCCGTATGCTCCAGCGTATCAGCAGCCCGCATTAAATTGCCCCCTGAAAATTGCTGCGCATAAACATCGGTCGACGTTGCCACGAAAGCCTCGCGAATATTGTAAACACTGCTTTTATAAATAGGAGCTCGTCGAAACAATAACAGAGTCCACTTTCGCTTCAGGAACTTACCTAAACTATCCGCGCAACTCGCAGGCAATGCAACAAACTCGCAGCACCCCGGAAATAGAATCGCGGTGCGCGACGAATAAGGGTGTAAGTACATACAAACTTCCCTGTTGGAAGAACGGATTGCATAGCGATGCTAACGGAGGAATACCTGCCTGAGAGTTGTTCGGTGAGACGATAAGCGAGGAAATCGGCGACAATCGGTGCGGCGACCCAGTGCAAACAGACTGGCAAACAGTCGGAAGAAAGAGGATTGCGACACATGCCAGTTAACCGTGCACGAAGTTCGGCGCAACGGCGAACACGCCCTGCGAGCCTTGGCGGGCAGGGATCGCGTCTCTTCCAGTCGCCCCCGGCCAGACGACGAAACGTGAAAGCTCTCAAAGAGCCCGGCTTATATAACGAATAGGAGAGACAGATCGAAAATAGTGGAGGCTGCACCGCGTTGAAGGCAGCCCCGTGGAATATTTTATCGATAGGGCGCAGGGAGCGCACGGTTCCATCCGAGAACCGGCCGCTTAGTCATTCCGCATTAATTCCAGCCGCGTTACCCTCCTATCCGTGACCCCTCCGCGGTTTATTCAAAGTGCATCCCCGTGTTCGGATCGGCGTGTCGGTGTGTCCCGTCCCCGCCGCGCTAATAAATGCGAAACGCGGAATCGATGCACGCGTGTGTGCCTGGCTCGCGGCTATCCGATTACGATCTTGCTCGAGGATCGGAAAAATCACCGCCAGCCTTCCTCGATCACTCGCCGTTACGGGCGTGCAGCGAAGGTTGAGATCGTAAGTATGGATACGGGAGAACGGTGACACGCAACAGAGTCCTCCGGACGCGTCCCCCGCCGATTATTTCCAATATCCGTTGTTCTACGTCTTCTTCGACGGTCGCTGGGTCCGCTGCGAGGGACAGAGGCGACCTTAGACAGCGCGATCGAGCCTCCCGATACGTTTAAGCGAGATAGGCATTCCAGTGGAACTGGCGAAAAAAGTAGATGGCCGATACGAGCGGCACGGGTAGCCGCTGGAAACGGGATTACGAGGAATTTCTCGACTTTCCTTCGCGCGTTCCTCGGCGTATCGCCGCGAAGCGATCGTGTGTCGCCTCGAGTTCTGTGTACGTGGACAGCTGCCGCGGCTCGGCAGACCCTCCCGTATGCACGCTATGTACCTTACGCCGAAGAAAAGCGCACGACTCTATGCCAGCCATCTGGAGGAACAGTTACTTTCCGATGACAATAGATTTGAACGGGGCTCGGCTCGTTCCCCGTGCGTGCCGCGTCCTACATCCAACATCTCCGGCTAATGAATCATACATGAGCACTATTTTCGAGTGCCGAGCTTCGAGGGAACTCCGGCCGCGATGAGAGAACTCAACCGGTGGCATTGGACGATTGCCCCGGGACAACCTGCCGCTCGATCACAGATGGAAGCAATAGGAGGACGAAGCGACGAGGCACGCAAGTTTAAACGTTAATGTTTCGTTCGCAGGGGGGAGAAGATTGTCTAACTGGAGCGACTGATAGAAAAAAAAGAAGGGGAACGAGAATAACTCGGCAACCGGTCGTCCTCTCTACTTTTCCAAGATAAGCGTGACACTTTTCGCGAGAAAGAATAAGGCCGTAGCCGTAGAGTCGTATTAGGCTGGCGCGTTGCTCGCGTTGTTACAAGTGCATTCACACGCGGCCATGCAACCGGCTCTACGCGAGCAACTAGAGCCGGCGCGATGCGCTCGATAGGTGCGTGGAGGTAGTCAGGCAAGGCAGCAGCGCGTTCCACGAGCGCGCGCGGCTCGCTGCAACCCGCGTTACGTTCCTCGTATCCGTGACAAGGAGCCACGGGGACGAGGTGCCCGGTAACGGAGAGCCGCAAAGTGAAACTCGCCGAAGGTTTCCTATAGGGTTACACGGCCATCCATGAGAGAGTGCTCTGCCTCTGCCCCCCCCCCTTTATGTCGTACCGAAACGAGTTTTGCTCGTCGGACGATATCGGTTACCGGCAAGTCGAGCATTTATTACTTACGCGCAACCCGGAAGATCGATCGAACGGAAGTGGCCCACGAGCTTGAGCCGTGCCACGTCGATGGGTCCTCTCAAGATTGGGCAATTCGAGGAGCAACGGGATAATCCCTTTAAACCGGTAGGAATTTCTGTTTCAAAGGAACAGGGATAACGATAATCGGGAAATTGGACGGCGACCGTATTACGGGCTCGAGGATTTACATAATTACTTGCTGAATGAATCGGAACGTTTTATGAATGACCGTAGCGGCCACACGAACGGGAGAGGATGCACCTACGGACGAGTCTTTTTCAATAATGCTCGCTCGGCTATCCAGGGAGAGAGAACGCGCAGCAGTTACTCGGTTTTGCGTCGTACCGAATCGAAACTCGTTTTACTAGTCGGTCGTTATGGAATACCGGTGAATCGAGCCGCTCGCCACTTACGTGGAACCCGGAAGATCGATTGGACGGAAGTGGTGCATGCAACATTGAGCTCGATTCTCATAAACAGGGGACAGTAATTACCTAATTGTGTCAAGCGTGCACAGCCCTCTGCTTTGATGTCCTATGCCTGTGCTTGCGGCCACCGAGTTTCCAATTTCCACGTAAACGATCTCGAGACGAACACCCGGCCAAGAAAATGCCGCGATGCATCGGCTGTTTGGCCTTTCGGGCAATACTCCACGCTCCCGATAGTTTGGACGCAAAGAGTCGAGAGTGGCCCGCGAGCTAAAGCTGTGCGATGCACCGGGACTCGAAAGTCGATTCCCAGAAGCAAACTCGCCCAGAGCTAGAGTGTTTCCTATTAACGAGAAAGAGGTCTGAATAATATGGTCAACATTCGCTCGGTCGTGAAACGAGGCTACCTATATCCGTTTCTAGCCATTCCTCCGAGAGACCCGGAAGATCCATGCCATTGCGAAAGACACGGGCGAAAGAGAGGTATCCGCAGCCGATGCCTTCGTTTTACGACACCCCGAGCGATATATCCGCGGAAGTGGCGCTCTAAAACGTTGCGGCCATGCGTAACTCGGGCTAGTTTCCATGGAACGGAGGCAATTGCCCGCGATCGATCGTATTAAACCGCGTCCAAAGTCGGAGCACGCGGACCCGACACGTATCTACACTTGCATACGAGAGGCGCACTCAGCGGACAATGGAGGGTAGGGGGACTCGTTTGACTCGTGGAAACGATATCGGTTGCCGAGCATTCAGCGTACGAACCCGGAAGATCGATCGAGAGGAAGTCGTTCGCGAGGCATTAAACCGCTAAAGCACTAAAGCTCACTTGCCCCCCTTTTTTTCATAAGCGTTTCTACCGGCGGCCCTTCTTCGCGCACCGACTCTCTACCTCGCGGCTACGTTGTAGATCGTAGACGTTCCCCCGCGCCTGTTTTCGTGGAACTGATTAATCGCGAGAGCCCCGAGCCCGACCGTTTCCAGCCATTCAACGGTCCCACGGAAATCGTTCCTTTCTAAAGGCTGCCACGCCGGCGAGAGCAGTCTTCTTATTAATTTTAAGGCATCGTTCAGAAGCGCTGCGCTGGCAAAAAACGCGCGGATAATACGCGACAAGATCGCGGGCCTGGCGATAAAATTTTATGGGGACCTGCGCTGATCGTCGGACGGATTATGTACATCGGTGCTGCGAGAAGTAATCTCTTTCTTATCACCGCGATTGGCGTTCATTGCCGCGCGATGGGAGCTTACTGCTTCATCCTGTGCCGCGACTGATCTACTCCTTCATAGACTTTTTTGCCCCTTCGGGCTCGCAATTCCACGAAAGCCCCGACGAGACGAGACATTTACGTTCCTTCAATGAATCGCAAATTCTTATAGGTAGGTAATAATATTCAACTATGCCCTCGCAGAGCAGCCCTTTTTCTTGCAATCTGGACAATCACCTGTCCCATCCCTTCGGTAGCCTGGCGAGCAGCCTACAGCCACCCACCCATTTATATATCCCGTGCTGTCCCTTCCTTCTTCTTCTCCACTCTCGTCCCACGATGGCCCCGTATCGCGCATATTTCCCGCGGCTTAAGCCGATCCCTGATGCAATTACTTGCGACAGTAGCCGCGGCGAAGGAGACGCCTGTCGCAACGGATGAAGCGTTGCCGCGGCGCGGGTACGCGAGATATCCGCGGGCATACATACGCGCTAAGCGCTCTTTGACGCGCGGATTAACATTCATCGATTCGAGTGGCCCGGGTGTTTCGCGAGGCGTACGACGACAAAGGGAGGGGCCCGGGATTATGCGGCTGGCACGGCCATTATACCGCGAACGTGTATATACGATACACGGCAATAACAGTGCATTAACCATACCGTCATGCATTGGGGGAGACGATAATGAGAGAGGCGCACCGAGCGCGGCGAAGCCGAGGGAGGCAAGGCATCCTCTCGCAGCCTGCGCCGACCACGCTACGAATTCGAGACGACCTTAATTTCGCCTTTAGCGAGGCGAGGCAGAAAAGTCGGACGGGTCTCTCTCGTTCCTCGGGGGGGACTTTTTTTTAACAGACTCGCACCTTCTCCGTCGATCCAAGGGGAGCGACGGGGACGAGCGATGATCGCATCGACGATTTCCGGGGACATTCTGAAACGACGGGCGAAATATACGACCCGCGCGCTGAATGGAGATTTCAACGACATCCATATGGATATATTCCTCCGGAATGATCTTTTCATAGAAATGCACAGGGGGGAGGGGTGGATAAGGGATAGACGCGATTTCCAGTGTTTACACGCCTGAAATCTCGCTGCCTGGGAATTCAGATTGTACGGAGGAGAATAAAGGGACCACGGGCACGGACGCCCTACTTGCGCCGCTTTCCAGGAAAAACGAGAAGGCCGGTGCGATAGTGGCCCGGTGCATCCGTCGCCGGGCCCGCGAAATTGCACACATCGGCGTAAAAAAATGAGACGGCTTTCTTAATAACTCTCTTCCCTGTAATGATTCCCGGTATTAATACTTGATATTACAAGCTTCAAATTGCTCCACGTTTAACCACGTTTGCCCGACGCTCGCAATTACTCTTTAAGGGGCCTGTCGGTGAACCGCGTCAGCGATATTCGCTAATGGGGGACCTCGAAAGACGAGGCGTAACGCGTGGTTACGCGAACTTGGGCGACAGTTGCACTTTCCGCTACAACAAAGTCATTACTGACCGCAGCGCGTGTGTTCGCGTATCTCGTTAATCGAGCGGGAGCTTATCGGCGCCATTTGCATTCAAACAAACAAGGAGGAGTCAGAACAACCTCGCGCGGACCGATAAAGGAAACGATATTTAGACCTCGTTTACGTAATCTGCCCTTGAGTCCAGGTACTCGAAAGAAATGTGAGGGTAGGTACTTTAGCAGGCAGGTGTGAAGTACGAGGCAAGATTCAGGTATCTATGCCTGGTGATTTAGCGACGATAGATGAACAAAGGAGGTTCCAAGAAACGGGGAAAAGTATTTAACCATACAGAGAAGAAGACAATAGGGGTTGATGCTCCAACTCCCACGCAACTGCGTCTCGAGCCAAAGAAGTCTCTATTCTCGGGGACGAAAGGAAGATTGAACGCTGTTATCGTCGATCGCGCGAAGGGCTTACTGCTCGTGACGTGGGAAAATTTCTCGCTGGGCCTGGAGAAGAATCTCGGCCAGCGGAATTGCGGCGTGCAGAGAGCGCTCGGTAGATTAGCGCGATGCAATTTAATGGAACGGCGTCGTGGCCAGCAGCGCGGTGTGCCACGTATCGGTGGCACTAAACAAACGAACGAAGGCCCCTCGCAGTTCGTAAGTCATTATTAACCCGCGTATAATTACACGGCCCCGGCGAAGCGGGCTTCCAACCGGCCTAGGGAGAGAAGCCACTGTACACCGCGGAAAGGTATTTAAATTGGCTTAGCGTAGAGATACGTCGTCCTTTAAGAAGTCGCCGCGCTCGCGATTATCTCGACCCGCTGTAGATGCGTGTGTACCTACACGGCCAGGCTCGATCGCGTACAGTGCGCCGGTATGCGCGCGGCCCAAGACATCGCGTTACTCGATCGAGCATTCCCTCCGACATTCGGAGCTGAATATTCAGGAATGCCGTGTCCGTGGACGGGCTAAATCCTCTTTCCAATAACAGGCCAACCGCGACAATTTATTGGACGCTTTCATTGGAATAGCAACCTGTCCGATACATCAGATGTCCGACACTCGAATGGTCTCTCACCTAGAATCTAGACAATCGATCCAACGATATCCCCTGTGGTCTACCAGTAACGAAGGGGACTTTATTCATTTTGTTCCAACAGTCCAACGATTAAAATCTGAATTTTATATGAAAGTTGGTCGAAAGTGTGGCTACGATAAAATACATCATCGAGTTTACGTGCCGAGTGTTGGATGCCAGGGCTGTAATAAGGCGGCGAGCGAGGTGAAACATCGTTCATTAAGTTTACGAGTGGTTAGAATCGTAACTGCAGCCGCGTCCACTGATTTTGTAACCGTTCGCCTCTCTGCAAACACGCACGTGTCCGCAAAGAAACAGCCCGCGTAGGTTTTATCGCGGCGTAATTGCGATACCACTCTCGCTTCTGCTCGAGCGAAACAGATGACAATAACGGTCCGCGCGTATATTTCAACGACGAGGCTATGGCCGCACTTTGGACAGAAGCAATGAAAGTGCCAGTGAAAGTTATAGTCTACTGTCGCAAATTACAACGAGGCCAGCACGAACGCTCAATTTCTCCCGCGTATCTGCCCGGCCGTTGAAACGGTCGCGGCGGTCGGATCGCCGGAAAAACCGTCTCGATTTTTACTACGGCGATTATCGAAAGTGGGATCGCAGTCGGCGGTAGCGCGCGATGGCGCACGAGCCAGCCAATCCGCGAAGTCGGATTCCGAGGACTGTCGATTTCTATCGGAGGTGGATTTGCTGGATATCGACGGATTTTGTGCAGATTCCTACCGAACGGGTTTATCCGGGCTTATCATAAGTAAACAGTGTCTCAAGGACGACTTTCTCGTCCACGGCTACCTGCTAGCATCTCGGGGCCGCCTGGTGCACGCGATTTATCACGGTACCGTTTCCATCGTAAATAACGCGCGATTGATTCGCGCAATTTGGTATTCAGATTTCTCTTCTCTGAATAACAGCCGGGAAGAGCCACTCGAATTTACCTTGCCCTCGAATTCCACGAGAATATTGGATGACGAAAGTGAGTCGGTAACAGAGCTTTCCCGATTGAATTCGAACATCTTCGCCGGTGTAAAGTCGAAGACTGGGTTGTTTCGAGTGAAGTTGCCTCCTCGAGGCGACAGCACGGGAACATCTGTTCGGTTTTCGCAGCGGGACACCCGTGCCAGGACAATTCTGGGATTCTCTCGTCACGAGTCCCCTAGCCTGCACTTTTCTGCCTCGAAATTTTTCCAGGTAATCGTGCCCGGAGTTGCGCAACGGACCATTGTCTCTGCATTTCAACGACGACGCAAGCGGGGCCCCGTAACAGGAGCGTGAAGCGCGCGTAACGAGCGTCGAACGAGATTAATCGCAACGCGAACGACATGCGTCGCCTACTTCACAGCGAGGCGCTCGAATACCCTTGCCAATAAGAATTCTCAGAGTGGCTCTCGAGGCTCTCACGCAGGTCGATCACCCCCATTTGTTTACAATTACCGAGTCAAGGCTGACACACTTAGCCGGGGCGATTGTTGCACCAGCGAAACCAACGAAAAGAAACCTACTTAACCTGTGCCATTTAGATCGGCGCACGGCGCAGCGGTCGACTTAGGGGAAAGAAGCTTCCTTGGAGGGCTACAGAACGTCTAACGAACCGTCCATAAATTTTGATTCATTGCAAGCGTGATTTGTATTCATAAGCGCAACTTTCAGTCGACGGTTGACCGTTCGAGGGGGCAATAAATATCGCGAATATTTGAGGCGTTGCAAAACGAGCGTCAAGGAACGCGCAACATTCGCTCGCGTGGAAACATCGCGCCTCACTTTCCCATGACAACGCGCGATCTTTTCGCGGCAGGACTCGTTGTTGCTCAAGTTAGAAGTCGGTTTATAAGTGTACACATATCGACGGAGGGTATGCTTTCTGACTCACCCTAGCCATGTTTCTTTTACTGGACCCCGTCCATCGATCGTCGATCATGCCGTTCTGCCCGGTACTGCCTTGTCCTGCCTTGCCCTGGCGCGTAGTTGCGAGTAACGAAGCCTTCTCCCTCGAGCAGCATCCGTTTCAGCCGCTGCATTCCGGGGAAGCGTGTAATATCCCTCTCGAGCGTCGATGATACACAGTCGCCAGCAGACATAACCTCAACGCGGCGATCTAAGACGCGAACGAGCCTTCAAGGAAATTCCAAGGAGCGCGTTGTCCTTGCACGCGATTCAATGCCAATCGAGACGTGGAAACACGAGCCACGAGCGTGATCGTTATCGTCCCCGTAACTGCGCACGCGAAATCCGACACGGAACTGAACGACAGGAAAATTGTTTACGCGCGGCAAACCGTACGGACCGAATGTCAGCTGACTACAGTGGCCCAATAATCCAATATACCCGAATAGTCTAAACTCTAACGCGATCGACACGCATGCGCGGTAATATTGTCAAATTTTTAATCGCGGATGCAGCACAAGTTTCCCTCGACTTTGTAGCTCTATACACGCGTACTATTAATCAGAATATGCAGAAATATGTCGGTAAATTTAGATTCGAGATTATTTTAGCCGCTGAAATCTCTACGACGATATAATAATCTCCGAGCGGAGGTCAAGAAGGATTTTCGAACTCCGCAGGAGAGCTTCCGTATTGCTCGCGATTAATGAAACGTGTCCGTGGCGAGAAACGAAGGCGCCTCCTCCCCGATACACATTCTTGCGGAGGAGCAGGTGGAACGAAGACGCGCCACGCAATCGGAAACGCTTAACAGGCAGGAAAATAGCGTCCTTCGTGACTAGATTGCACCCGATGCGGCAACCGGGCGCTAAATAGCACGCGAGACGCTGGAAATGCCGCGGCACCGGCATTCGGAAACTCAGGTGCGTGAGAAAACTCACGCTGCCTTGGCGAGGGAGCCGGGAGAATATACACAGCGAGATAATACGGCTGGGATGAAAGAAGACGAAGAAGACGGTTGCATAATTAGGGATTGCGATGCCTGTTACGTCGCGGCTAACCTCTCGTGGAAGTGAAGCAAATACACGGGGCCCTCCCTCCTCCTTCTTTCGTCCTTTCTATACGCGTGTTTTTTCCCCACCCCGCGTACACCGCCGTACCAACGATTCCCAAGTGAATGCCACAAGATTTTTCCATCTCGCGATCGCCTACAATAAAGTCGGCGATCCAGCGATCCCCGTCGGCTTCATTTTCCTAAGCAATTTCTTTGGACACTGCCCGGGGAACCCTTCCCACAAATTTCTCGCCCGCTGATCATTATTCTCGCGTGTTAGTCTTGGCCAAGAGAAATCTGTCGATTACCGGGATGGCTCAATTGCCGGGGCAACGCTCTGGCAAACGATGCTTCTCCGAGACGGGAGTCCACCTGGGTTCCTTTCTTTTACCGTTTCTCTGAAATTTCGGGGTGGGCAGGTCATTCCAGATCTCAGAGTTTGTCGATGACGATACATTGGAGCTGTAGGCGGGTAAACTGAAATAATAGACAGCACCTCGTAAGATCAAAGTGAACGATCATCCCGCATCAATGAGTTACTCGGCGAGGGTGTGCGAAGGTGTGCGAACGCGCGTACCAGCAGTACGCCCGAGCGATCATTTATGCCCCAGGTTGAAGCGAGTTCGCGCACTTGTGTCATGGGAAAGGTCATTGAAAAATGTTCGCTCGGTGGTTACGTTGCCGCGGCGCCATTAGCGGTGGTGGAATTGTCGTTACGTCGTGCAGACGAGAGGCACCGGTTGCCAGAGTTATTTCATCGGTGGGCCAATCGCTTCGATGATAACGCTCGTCTCGTGCTCTCACGCGTTGCCCAAGTAGTCGGCAACGACCGCGCGTCTATTAGTTACGAGCACTCTCATCGCCTCTTTGTTTACCGGCAGGGCACGTTAATGAAAATTGGGGCGATCCGATTGCAGCAAGTTAAAGACCTTTGGTAATTAAAGGAGCGGGGAGAAGGAGGTCGACAGTCGCACGGTTCGGCGGATTTGCCGAAGCGGAGTGCAATGTTTTCGTGGCAATCGGCAAAGGTCGGCTCACACCTTTCCTACGCTAACTGTTTATGATCCATGCGGGTAAACAGCCGTGTTCCATTTTGCGCGAGAAAGTCGCCGGCACCCGTGATCTTTACGTGTCAATGGCGTCGTACGTGTGTATACAAACGTATCGCCGGCTCGAAGCCGGTGTCTATTCCGAAGTGGCGCACGGAATCGTTCGGGACGTCACCGGTAACGGCGGCTCGCGGATTAATGAATTTCGAATGGACACGAGCCACCAAGGCGGAGTTATGTCACGTAATGGGGTCGATGATCTTGAGAACGGGGCCCCAGGAGTACGGCGACTGAATCGAATTCACGCGATTGCATCGCGCATTATGCACCGCGATTACAAGCGGCGGCTATCGTTGCGCGTGACGTGTGCCGTCTTACGTAACGCCCTCGGTGCCTACTCTCATATCTGCTGGAAGGGTTACGTGCGCGCACATTCTAGCCCCGAGAACTTGGATTAACGAATTCGCGCCTGGAACTTTCCTTTCCATATAAGACCGACCGGAGAAAACCACGCCGCCGGTACTTAAATTAAGATCCGTCCGCCATTAGGCGTAAAAGGAGACGCCGGTTCCCGTTGATTTTATAACATCGCCGAGGATTACCTACGGCGGCAGATTACCCGATCCGCGAGCGAATATTTACTCTCCGCGGTTTAATTAGTCGCAGGAGCAATGGCCGTGCACGCGCCCACTTCTTTTTTTTTTCGGCCATCCGCGACCGCGTATCGCTCGACCATCTTGCCTACAAATGTCGCTCTGCGATCATATTAGAGCGTTAAAATTTATACCGCGTCCTGACACAGATTCCATGCGTAACTGTAGTTCCGAACAATTAATTTCCGCGGGCACCTCCGGCGAATGCAGCGCGCGCATCGAACCAGCGCGTGTAACGCGTCGAAGGAAATAGAAGAGCTTCGGTTTCCTGGGGCCGTGGATCGGAAGATCGAGCTTCGGGCTAACGACGATTATCGGCGCACTTCTTCGGTGGTTGTTAAAATCGGACTTTCACTTGGGGAAAAACTCGCAGCCCGGTGGAATTGCTGATGGAGGCTGTTCTCCGATAGCGAAACGGGGGGCGCGGATAACGATAGAAAGCGTGGACGGTGGCTTGCGGTTTTGTGGGAAACCTTGCGAGCAAATCTGGCGGATTAAGGAGGGAGACCACTGTAAAAAATCGGAAAAACCCGATTTTTTCTTTTTCATATTTTGACGATCAGTTTTCTTCCAACTCCCTTACTTTTCAGAGCATCACGGTGGTCTTCCCCCTTAATCCAGCTGTGATTTCTGGCTGAGGGTAATTCCAGGTGGAGCTTTGCTCTGGAACACGACTCGACGAAGAACTTTGGATGGTTGGAAAAGAGGAAGCAACGAGGTTCGGGATCCTTCTGTACCCGCAATCTGCCTATTCGCCGCCACGCGCGACGTTCCATTGCCCCACGTTGATTTAGAAAGCGCGGCGTGTCCGAGTGGACTGTAAGCAAAACGACTGCAATTAGTAGCGCGACGAGTCGGTCGACCGCGCTAGATACCTCGGGGCGGCGCGTGAAAATTGAACAAGAGCGATTAAACGTCTCGATTTCTTTCCTCGAGCAATTTATCGCGCAAGGGTCGACGTACCGATCAGGGTCGTGCAACTTCCAGCCGGGCGTTTTTTTTTCTCGATGCCGCGCCATCGACTTGGAAAGTCGCGGGTCCGCTGCGGTCGCATCTGCCGTCGCGAGAGCCATATGCCTCACGAAAGTGCGTTTAGGGAGTTCTTGAACGAAAGCGGTTGCGCCAGGGAAACTGTACCTATCTTACGGTGTACCTAATTGGAATTTCTAGAAACTTCTAGGGCGTTCGAGGTTGATGCAGCTGGATCCTCCGCGGTGAAAGTTATCCCCGCAGAAACGTTGAATTTTACCGATGGCTACGGTTCGACTCGCGGCTCAGTTGTATCTACTCCAATTAGGGGGACGTTACAAGGCTGATAACCGGTAGCTAAACATCGAAGTTGCTTGCCGCTAATGGGTGTCGGTGACCCGCTGACACACATCGTCCTCGCCGAAGTGCACGCACGCGTTTCTTGCCCGAGTCGCGCGCTTCCTCGCGGATACTTTTACGGCGGACCGCCATATGTCAACGATCGCGCGTCTGTCGATTCGAATACCGATAGCCAAGGGGAACTGAGGCGAGGGGTGGACAAAAGGGGAGAATTCTAGCCGGAGGATCGGCTTGAAGGATTTATTGGTCTCCTGGTCTCATCGATCACGCGCCCCGCCGTCCTGATCTTATCTGTGCCCGATACGTATGATCCCTCCTGACATAATAAAAATAAATACGGGGGCGTGCACCTCTGTCGTCGAAGATTTATGACCCTCGACAACGATATCTCCTCCCTCTCACCCGCGGCTCGATCACCCACTTCGCGAGACACCGGGCCAAATCACGAAACGTCGAGATCCATCGTCGCGGGGAGCCAGGTACAGGTCCTGGCGAAATCACCGTCCTTAATTATTCGGCACGGATCGCGTAAGAAAAAATTAAGCCGGAGATACCATCTGCCGTCGCGCGTTACGTACTTTCCACCGCCGTGAAAGTGAATCTTCCGTTTCGTAAGTCGAAAAGACGCGAATGGTCAGTGACACGGTGCTCGCGTTGTACGTAATACCGATTCTCTCCTCTCTGCTCTCCGCGCGAAAGAATCGCCCGTGGAATGAAACAAGGCGGGGCCGATTCCTCGCGAAGAATTATGCGCGTCGACGTTCCCCGTTATTCGATGGAAAACGTCGCTTTTGAAAGCCGGAGACGGGGTAACGAAAATTCGCTAACGAGCCACGAGCGCGGCTACGAAAGCTACTCGAGCTGCGCACGCTTTCCAGCGTAATAAGCAGAGATTGGTTAAAGAACGAAGCTCGGAGGTAACGAGGAAACGTTTGCCCCGCGCCCGGAATAAATTTGCATTTCATGAAGTTTCGAGGAGGCCAGGGGAGACGCCGCGGTGGCAACAGCGGAGGCCCGCGAAAATGATCTAGGCGAGCGTTCCCGTTATACGCGGCGATGGAATTATTTGCCATTCCATCGGCATTGTGCGGCATTAAGCTCCATAATCGGATGCCTGGGGACTAGCTGAAAGTTTATGGCTTGCGGATGATCACCGTTACCGTTCACCGCAAACACGGCAACCAGCGACGTCGCCCCTCCGCCTCGCGTCTTTCGATCGTCTCTCGCACTCTGCCAGGGACGGCGAGACAGAAACCGGTAACGAGGCCGGTAAATCGTTAACGTACCGAAAGAATCGCGGAAACAAAACGACCCGGGGCATTCTTCTTCCCCTCGCGGGAGAGAGTCACCGCGCTTTGATCGATCAGTCGCGTCGTTTATCATGATCGGACGTTGGACGCGTTTGAAACGCTCGGCTCGGCCCGGTCGTTCCTTTTCCCCGGGCCGTTTCACCTTACGCGGAAAATAAACGTCGATAGCGCCGCGACGCGCCCCGGTTGGCCGGGGCAGCAGCCGCGATTCAATCGAAGTTCGTTAAAAGCTGACGTCGAGATCCATTTCATACCCGCGGCTACCTTATGCGCTGATTAAAGTCGCAGGCCGGAACACAATGATCCACTGAACTTTCGAACGTTTGTACTTTTCCGCGCCCGGCCCTCCCAGCTCTCTCCCCGTTGCCAGGGCGCATCCAATAAACGAGAATATTGGAAATATCTCAAGGCCAGCAGACCCGGCTCGTTCGATATCGAGTTAATGGGAAATAAAAGGATGCGGGGGGGAAACTTGATTACAGTAATTCCATTCTTTGATCAGCGATATCCGGTTTATCGACTCTGCCGACGGTCCGCCGCGCTATGTAATTTTTCACTCACCTCGGGGACGATTAGCAAAAAAGAGACTGGGATGAAGAGATTCGCCGGGCGACGATGCCTCGGCGACGCGTGAATCCCTAAACTTTCGTCGAAGGAAAATTGTGAATCGCGGGTAGATCAACGACCTCGAGCAGGAGATGGATAGATCGATCGAAGCCGCGGATTCTCGAGATCGATTGGAACGTGTTCGGTGGCGCGCGCGATGGGAAGAAACGCGAAACACGCCCGATTCCGAAGCGTTGCCCTTTTGTTGCTCTCTTACCTCCGCGCGCTGGCTCGCCCAGCGGCTCTGATCCTCCGCTGCTGCAGGCTCGGGCCGGTAGTTAAGCCGGCAATTCGGCCGTGACGAATACGAATTTTACTTTAGAAATGGTAACGCGATGCGTGATCCACGATAACAGGTTCCTCGGACGCCGCGCCGTCGGAACGACCGCAATTTCCTGCTGAATACACTTGGCGATTTCAATTACGTTGCTCCCCGATCATGGCAATTAGCGGGCACAATCGGGTAACATTGAAATTTCATTCTCCCCGAGGAGATTGCCGACGCGGCAGCCTCCCCTCACCCCGGGCGATGTATTATACCCATTTCTCGTATCGCGCAGCGGAATTGCGCTATTGAATATTTCTATCGAGATAGGTGAATTTAGAAGGGGCTGCGAGATGTGTACTCAGGTGGCCGCGGTCACGACGCCCCGGTATCGGTATCGACTGCAACAACGGCGGAATCGGAATTACGTTTCCTTGAAATACGAGTTTACTCGGTTCTTGCCACTAATTGCAGTTTACCGTTAATTACACTCGCGTACGAGGTTCAGACGTAACCATAAGAAGAGACGACGGTGGATAAAATTCTTGTAATCGGGAGAACTCGGCGCAGAACACGAAACATCAATTAGGGACCGGCAGATATCCTCATTATTCCATGGTATTCAGCGATAATCTGTCTTTTGCGCGAGGTTTATCCAGTTCTTACGCAATGGGCCGCTTCATTCACAGAACAACTTTGCGGCGGAGAGGAATTCTTTAGAGGGGCATCGATATCGGCGTTGCTGTCAGTTTCCTAGCCATTCTGTGGATTGAAAGACCTCAGCCAAAGGGGTCTAAGACAAATCGCGGCTACAGTAAGATTGATCGATTGAATCGAGCGACGATTCGATCCGCGGAATTGTAACTGTTCCCACCAGCTGGAAATGGAGTGCCCCGAAAGAACCGTATCGTTGCTGCACACCTCCGCGCGTTTGCATCATAATTAATACACCCGATCGTTATAAAGTCCATGGTTACGGTAACTCGACCAGCTGTGGTGCTCAAACATTCCCCGGGAATCGCCGAATAAAAAGGAAAGTATCGCAGCGTTTCGAGGCAGCGATCGTGACCCGGCGTCTTCTATTCGCGATCTAACGCGAAGCAGGGAACGAGGCTCGAAAGGACGAGAATACTCGTCAGGGCGTGTCTTTCCATGTTCCCTGCAGCTCGCGTCGACTTTCTCTGCATTGTTAGCGAGCTGGACGTTCCGGGCATCCCTTCGAAGCCGCGTGCAACCGATCTAACGGGGGAATATATCGAACCCGGTCACGCCGATTTTGCACGAGACTCTGCTGATTTGCGGGATAGTGAAAAATATTCGACACGTATTTTTTCTAATCGGCAATCGACTATGTTTAAGAGGTAAGTACAGCCCCTAGAGGTGGGAGTCGAAAACATATTTTCTGGAGTATTATCTCCAGAACTATTAGGCGTAGAACAAATTTTTTTTAAAGTTGAGTTTTTTAAAGACGAATCCAGCTACCTGCTCAGTTTGTACAGAATTACTTCAGAGAATATGTTTCCGACCCCCGACTTTAGGAACTCTTTCCACCCCGTCTTTTCACCCCGCGTGAGCGGGTCCGATATGGTTCCTTGTAAGCTCGAATAATTATTCGCGAAACCCGTGTCACGAGCGGCCAGCAAAGGACGGATAGAAACTTCAAACGAGTCAATAACCGCGCTGGCGATTACTTGCACGCGCCTCCCTGTAAGAGGTTTGAGTATTCCTCTTGGAAAGGGACTACATACCTTTCGAGCACTGTTTTTCGTGTCCCTATACCGAGGCCCTCAATTGTCATAGAGCGTGAATGGAATTTCGGCTCGACGACTGAAGTGTCCTGTTACTCCGTTACCTACGTTTACGCGCGCACGAACGATCGGTATTCGAGCGCGGTGCGTCTCCAGCATTGTAATTGTTCCACAGGTACAGCTGTTCGGCGAAGGCAACACGTTGCATCGCAATCACACCGAGTGCGTTTGTTTGCAGCGAGGATTCGGATTGGAATTAAACGTGCGAACCGCGAGGAACTGGAGTCGCTGCTTCCGTCGACGTTCCTCGCCCGCGACTCTCGAATGTATTGAAACCGGGTGGTTGCCACACGCGAGTTGCGGCAACGGGGGTATTAAGAAACCGAAATAATTTCGTCGAAACGCGTAGCGTTCGTTAATTGCGCTTTCCCTCCGAAAGCAGACGGGACGTTAAATTAAACGGGGGGAACGCGGTCGTAAAGCATTGACCCGTTCGTCTGCTGGTTCGCTAGGAGATTTCTCAGTCCGGGCGGAGAGCTGGCATAAAATGTGAGCACCGTAGGATATGAAACGGATAACCGCGGCGATGCACAGTGGGATACTAAACCATGCTTCGAACGTGAAAGAAAAAGTAAAAAAAGGGCTTCGTGTATTACTTTTGGGTATTTATTGTAAAACATTTTAAGAAATGGTAATCGGGAAACACGTGGGAACCAGATATACATATTACCGCACGCCCTCGACTTCGGCTACGCGTACTCGTACGCATACGCGTAAGAATTTGCATATCTGTGCATTTTCTGGAGTTACGAAACTTTTTATTTCGCGAAAAGGAAGAGATTCCTGCAGATATGCTCGATTCATCAGACTTACCAAACAATTATACAACAACGGAATATCAACAAAAGATAATTCTTGTAGTTATAGATAGCAATTAAATTAAGATTAAAGTTAAAACTATTTTTTGTAATTAAACAAAATTACAATTTTATATTTCTTTTTATATATTTATATCATTCAAGTACACTACATTGCTTAATCACTAACACTGCTAGAGACATGATACTGTGCGATGGCCGGGGCATGGCTTAGGCTCGTTGTCAGGTTGTTAACTGTTTTAGACAGAGGCTACCGGTAGGTGCGAAGATGTGGACGAAGTACGTAACAGTCGTGACACTTTGGTGGCTCGATCGTTAAGCGGCGATATCGACGACAATAACGGTATGCCAGTCTGTATCGTTGGCCTGGCTTCTTCTCGCGAGAACCTCCTCGGGAATCTACACGCGTCCATTGTCCTCGAGATTACATAAGAGATTGCGTTCGGGCATTGAAACTTTTCAACAGCTGGATCGGCATGGATCTCGCCGATGCTCCTGCTACCGCGTCATCCGCGAGTCTCCTTCTCGGGCTGATTTATAAAGGAATAGCTAACAAGCGTCGAATATGGAACGATTGTCGAACGACACTCGGAATCTTCTCGACTTCGCACCTTTCTCCTCGAGGAGTCGCAAACGAGGATACGGGAACGCGTTTACAGAGCTGTCGAGAAGCGGCACCAAGTATCCGAGAAGCTGTTGAAAACCTACGGGAGCGCGACTATTTTCCGACGCCAGGTTTCAAAAGGCTGCCCTTTGATAAAGCGACTGCGACTTCCTTAAGAACGTCACCGGGGGAGGGGCCACGTTAAAAATGCGTTAACAGCTCGTGACGAGAGGCTTCCGTGTCAGCGATCCCTGCCGGGGAGATGTTGGGAATCTTGGTAGGTGTCGCCGACAGGTATCTCACCATCGCCCCGACAGAGCAGAGCCTCTCCTCTTCCGTAGGACTTTTCTCTTATCCGCCGGCTTATCGGCGATTCGAGACCAGGTCTGGGAAGGATCGAGCAAGTGCACGGAAACGACTCTGCGGCGCTCCAACCATTCCTCACGCCCCTCTCCGTCGCTCCGCCGTTTTTTCTACTTATTTCACCCTACCCGATATGGAAATTAGTAATTTTCCGATAATTGCGAGCGCGCCGCGCGCCCGTGGTAACGTAAAGGGGTAATTACCGGCGTAAACAGTCGCATGTAAATTGCCTGGAATAGAAAGCTCCTGGCGCTCGCCCGTTCCGAGTCCGCGCGGCCAGACGTTTTCTGCCCCCAGAAGGCGCGCTCTAAAAAGACAAACCCCCCGGAGGTCCGTAGGAAAGAGCAGACGGTGGAATTCCCCTTTGCCTTCGGTAACATTCGACGAGCAAAATGAGCACGATATAGCCGGGGTAGAAGAGCCGGAGCCCTACGGCTAGGCGGAGTCATTCTAAACCAGCGTCTCGTTCTTTCTAATGACTGTCCATTTACCTGGTGTCGTCCTCGTGTCCTGCAGCATCCGACAGTCCGCGACGGGCCCCTCATACCGCACGTAATCTTTTCAATGTCCGAGGCAAGATGGATTCCCGTCGTCATTAGGGAGCATAAAGTGTCTCTTCTCCTACCTTCGCCCGCCTCGACGTCCCTTCCTGCCTTTCGTCTTTTCCGTCTGCTCGTGGAATTTGCCTCGACTCCTCCGCTCATTCTCTCTTTCTCTCTCTCTCTCTCTCTCTCTCTGCCCTCTCCGTCGCGGCAACGGGCCGCGCCAGGTGTGGTCATTAATTTCGCAGCGGGCTGGAAAAAGTTCGCGGGAACCGAACAAAGGTAACCGGGCGTTTCTCTCGCTGCCCCGGCCCGCAGGCTGAAACGGCGATTTTTGCGGTACAATTACTCGCGAAGGTGAACCGCGTCAACGGCGAGATTACTGTAATTCCGCGTCGTCGGGCTGCCACGAATTTTCCGACCGTTTTGCTTCTTTTTCGTCCCACTGTGAGAAGTGGAGCTCGCGCAATCGATGGATCGGTAGGGAATAGGATATTCAATTACCCGCCCCTTGGAATTACCCGGGCACGGGTGAACTTGAGGAGAGGCGGAAAGCAATCGGAAACGCTGAAACCGCCGATCATCACCGCCACCCCCGCAAGGTATTCCAGCGGTCTGACTGTCTCGCCGCTGGCACGCGTGTTATCCACGCTGTATACCTGTACGGTGTTACGTTACTATACGCGACGTAAAATCGGGGCTTCGGTGGTCTCGCGCGCACGGCCGCGATTTTCAGCTGTGAATAATAATTGCGGTGATTAGCGAGAGACGCGGGTTCGTGCGATTTCGCGGAGCGCGCGGGAATCGAGCCGGGAAAGTAATATTGCTCGGGTTTACGTAACAAAAAGAAGAGGCTTATTAACGCGGCTGAATCCGGGGAGTAACGTTATACCGGGAGTACGTGAGCTCGCCGATTCATTCGGGTGAATGAATCGCGCTCCACTTTCCGCGCCTACTGGCAATGCGAATCGCGAGACAATACGGTGTCACGACGATGATGTACGCTCGGTTTAAAATCACGAGTCTCCCCTTTTACCCGTCGCATTTGCTAATGGAGCTATTAAGCGTCACCTGCCATTTTTCTAGGTCCGGTGGCTCGTCCGGCGCGCCGAGCGCTGGGATGGTTCCATCGACCGGCGGAGGTCCTGGAAACCCAACAGGAGGCGGCAGGATGGCCGTCATCGGCGTCACCAGGAACGTGAGGCTGAGACGGCGCGGAGCGTCGGGATTCGGCTTCTCCCTGCGCGGCGGCCGAGAGTACGCGGCTGGATTCTACGTTAGCGACGTGCAGCCGGGCGGAGAGGCCCACAGAAATGGATTAAGGGTAAGCTAGTCTTCGGGTGGATCCTTGTAACGCGAGTCGCTAATTAACTCGCGGGATCCGTGTTAATCGGCACGAGTCGGTTTTGCAAGCGACAATGAGAGAGGGCGGTCCCGTTTCCACTCTATTTCGTCGAAGGCGTTTCGCGTAGTTTCACCTGCCGCCACTTTGCTTGTAGGTCGGCGATCAGATCATAAGGGTGAACGGGTACCCGGTGGAGGACGCCGTCCATCAGGAGGTCGCGCTTCTGGCAAAGAACCAGCAAGTGCTCGTCCTCAAGATACGAAGTAATTACTCAGCTTGCTCAGATTCTTTGAGGGGTCTCTCTACTTTTTACGGCCTGAAAAGGAGCGCCATATTTGGGGTTTTTGTTAAGAGAAACCTTCAGATTATATTAATTGAAAACTTTATGCCTATATTTGAAAAATGAAGCCACAAAGCTGGAGATAAATATATTTAATGGTTTTGTTTTCAAAAATTCCCAAAGTTCGAATGATTTTTCGTCCGCGAAGGTAGGGAGATCCCGCAAGCGACGCCGGACTAAATCGATATCGTTGAGCGCATCTGTGCCCCGAACTCATTGCTGATTTTTCTTTCAGGCGTGGGAATGATACCTGTGAAAGAGTAAGTACCGACCGGTCATTACCCCTACCGCGAGCCATGTAGTATCTGCCTGCACACTGTACCCTCGTTCTAAGAGTACCTTACGATTCGCAAAGCAACCCAAACGATCCCGTCACCTGGCACATGGTGCAGCAGCAGCAGCATCAGTTGCAGTACAACGAGACCGGCATGGGAGCGGTGCCGAGCACGGAGGTGAGGATCCGAATCCTCGTCGGCGAGAAGGGCCGTTTGGGATGCGGCGTCTGCAGGGGCATCGTGCCTGGCTTAACCGTTCAGGTTGACAATCGTTCCGTTAATGGTTCGTTATCGATGCGGCCGGGGGTGGCGATCGATGCGAGCCGCGCGAGCTTCGCGGGATTTAATTGAATGGAAATTTCATCCAGGGTACCAGAGACGACGGCCCGGCGAGAGCAGCGGGCTTGAAAGCCGGCGACGTGATAGTGTGGTGCAACGGGCAGCGGCTCACCGATCTCCCATTCGAAAGAGCCATCGAGGTAATGAGAAGCTCAGCCGTGCTCGACCTAATAGTGCAACGACCCACGCCAAATCACCTTTACGACTGCCCCGAGCCGCTATGGACTCGCGGCTCCAGCGGTTACGACTCCGAGACGTCGAGCGTGGCTGCGGCCAGCCCGCAACCTCAGCAGAACCCTTCCTACTCGCCTCAGCACCATCACGACGCCAGGATGCACCATCGATACCCCCGCGAGGACGCTTGCAACAGGAACGGAAGGTTAGTCGAACAGACAAATGGAGAATCCCCCTTTCAATCCCGACGGATAGCCGCGGTAATTAATTAATTACAACCTACGCGCGACGTAAACGGCCGCGACGTTACGGCACTATACATTGCCGAGGTACCATTGCACGTTGTTGCAAATTAACAAGGACCGATCGAGAGGACCGCGATCGGCAGAAAGTATCAGCGCGGTTTTGCGGCAGTGGATACGTATTCTCTCTCTCTCTCTCTCTCTCTCTCTCTCTCGTTACCAGCCGTTATCGGGCGGCATCGATGAATTTAACACCGGGAGAAAGTCCGTTCTATTAATAGGACATTTCGCGATAACGATCGGCGTACCGTGCACGACGAATTCCTGACCGCCACATTAATGTTCATCCTGCTCTTAACCTCGCTCCATTGCCTGTGCTTCCTCACGACGTCGGGTTTAATTGGGAATTAGAAAGTACTACGTACGTATCGCCGATGGGACACGCTACTCACGCACGTGCTGCCTTTGAATTTTCCAGGGCCTGCTGCCCGTTAGCCTTGTCCACGAGCAGTTGCAGCTCCTCCGAGTGGAGTCACGCGGACCAGGTAAGAGTCCTCTTCGCGAACGGGGCGTCGCTGCCGGAAGACTGTGCTCGCGAAATAATCTACCTTCTGAGCGTCTCTCTGGTTCACTTGCAGGCTCAGGAATGGACCCGCAAACCAAATAATACCACTGTAATTCGTATCAACCAGAACCAAAACCACAGGCTAATCGGCGGGCCAGGTCTCCCGAATCCCCGCGGCCCCTACGAGGACGATATCGACAACGAGCCTCTGTACGATCCTGTCGCGCCCAGGATCGACTACGAGGTCCACGATTTCGACGCTAATCCGCGGGACGAGGCGAATCGGCGATTAGCGTATCGACGGGACAACTGCAGGCAGCAGGACGTCATCTACGACGGGCCGACCGACGACATCCCCCCGTATCACGGACCCAAAGTGAGGAAACTGCGCTTTCTAATTTTCTAATTATGGCCAGCTCCGTGGGTGGCGTTTTCAGCGCGGGTGTAAACAGAGTTCGAGGAGTCGGGAATCGAACGAAGAAGAAACTTGTTATTGGATAATTAAGGAGTAGCCAACGGGAGCTTTCTACACCCCCACCCGAGGGTAGCCTCGTAATCGCTCGCTATTATCTGATCGAATTAGCGTGACGATCGGTGTACGAGGCACGTTCGACGGGACTTAATTAAAAAAGAGAAACGATCGCTACGTATGGTAATCTGGCTTGTTTAAATGGGAGGGTCTAACGCCTGTTCCTACGATCTGTGCCACAGGAAAATGGCTCGCAGGATGGTAATCGGCTGTCGGAGCTGCAGCTAATGCAGAGGCAGAACGAGGGCGACAGGAAAACGGTGACCACCGTGGAGGTGCATCAGTCTGTGTGCCCACCGGCACCTCCGCCACCTCTTCCTTACAAGTGGCCCGCAGGTTTGTCCAATCATTCGTCACATTTCCCTGAAACGAGCTCATTCCGCGTTCTTGGGGCAGTTCAGTGTCTTGGCACTCTATGCCTCATTTCCCGACCGATAGAGAGCCTTTTTTAAGGGGTCATTCCTATTAGACGGGTTGGAAAAAATAGATTTTTTTTTAACATTTCTCGAAACTACATATCCTCGAGAATGTACTGATAAATTTTCATGGAAAACGTCATTTGTCCACATCGTGAAGATAAAATCTCAAAATCTATCGGACCGATTGCTTTATAACTTTCACTGCTTATTCTGCACATCTGTGACTCTCGCAGGGACTACAAGCAAGTATTTTCATTCAGTATAACCTACTTTTAAAATCGAAAATAGCACAGAAAGAAAGCCGAAATACATTGATTCTTGCATTTTGCCCACTATTTTGCTAATTTTGAAGATAAACCACTAATTATAGTCCGAGCGATAGCGACAGACACGCTGATCAAGAATCTGTTTAAATTTTTTGGGTTCAGATGAGTCTAATAGAATTTTTAAACATGTCATCAAGACCACTTTCAAAGGCATTTGAAAAGGAATAATTATATTACTTTTATATTTTTTATTTACGGTAGAAATGTAGTTTAACAAATAGAGAGAAGTTTTATTCCACTACTACAATTATTGCCGTCGCAATAAATTCCTGAAAATTGTTGAATTTTTCGGCGCGCTAACCGGAGTGACCCCTTGATCGATTGAAAGCTACACGAACGCGGTCCAAGCGATCCGCGACATGTTGCCCGTAAAATGACGCGTGAACGGTGACGTTGGTGCAGAGGTGAAGCCAATGAACGCCATGGGTATGCAAATGGGTAGCACGATGTCGATGGGCAGCACAGGCTCCACGGAGACGGAGTCGAGCCTGGAGTCGTCCTGCAGCAAGGACTCGGCCTCGACCTCCTCGTCGCTATCGACGTCCTCCTGCGAGCCACCTTCCACGGTTTCCTACGGCTCGGTCACCGCTGCCTCCACTGGGACCAACAAAACCACCGACACGCCGGCCACCGTGCACGCGACACCGCGCAATTGCGCCGCAAGGACGTCTCCGATCGCCAGCACCGACCTGAGCACCGCCATAACGCAAGAACTGCAAAGGCGGGCACAGCAGGTACGCGCTAGCCGCAATTCTTTCATTTCTTTTATTTTTGCTCTTTTACTTCTTGTATGAAACTAAATAGTAAGCGATGCCCGCGCCGCGTGTGTATCGCGTTACCTGCAAGTTTATACGCATCGTCGGAATTCTGATTCCTGAATCAACTCGATCGATCCTGTTGCCAACGATGCCGGTGGGCTTTTCGCTTCGCCTCGATATGCATGCAGTATACTTTGTACGCGCTGTGCAACTTTGCCTGCAGAGATGCATCGAAGTTAACGCAAGTGGTAGACACGGATATTGGTACCTCTTCAAGGGGGTACATGCGTTTATCACTGTCCGTTCTATCGCTACAATGCTGCCTCTGTACCTTTTCGCGTTTCATCGAAGCGTTGTAAAAAGATACCGCTAACTGGGGGAACATTGGCATCCCCTTATCATCTATTAAAAAGGAAAAGGAAAACATTTTTATGGAATTTCATACTTGTAGTACAATCACAAACGATGCAATGTTATAATAGGATACCTAAAGCAAATTTAAAAATGTTAATTGTTACATTATATAGGAAAATGTTCCAAAAATATGCCAATGTTTCCCCGGTTTACGGTATTTTAGAAATTAAATTTTTTTTAGTTATCAGCAGCGTCAGTCACGCTTTCTTACGCGCTGTTAGCCGTTTTCAGCTTTTCTGTGCTTCCACGGTAAATACGAGGAGAAGTATAACCGTGCCGATCGGAGAATTACGATTTCTTAGAACGATCGAACTGTCCTTTGTTTACGGGGTCTTCCGCGTCACGGCCAGAGATAACGTTTTTCCTTTGTAGATAGTATCTGCCTGTGCGATGACTAGCGCTGCCAATAATCGGTGATTTAATTCAGCGGTGTCAGCGTAACGGTAAACGTGGCCGATAGTAGATATCCGGGTGCGACAGATTTTCGTTACGTTTGCGCGTAATTTGCCGGTGCGATACCGGCTTAACATCGGCCTGCGTATCGGACGTAGGAATCGACGCTTGCTTACGGTTCTCGCTGCGGTAGCCGTGTCTAATCACCTCACTGCATCGCGAGATAACCGATCGCCGACACGTATCACGTATCAGCGTCTCTTTCAGAGGAGCATGAACGCCGCCAAAACGGACGGGGCCAAGGAGAAGACGTCCGAGGCGAGGAAGCCTCCGAATCCGGAAGCTCTGAGGGCGCAGGAGCAGAAAGTCACTCACGACAAGGTACACGCTACATTGTAATCGGACGAGAAGCCAAGTTTCACCCATTCACGGTCGCTAAGCGCGCGATCACGCTTGCACGCTGCTCCGCGATCGTTTAAGCCGTACAAGAAAGTGATTAGTATCCAATTTTCTACACATTTGCCTGCGCGTTTCTTAATTAGGATGAGCGAGAGAGAGAGAGAGAAAAGAGACGCGCGGCAATAATGAGTAGAGAGCCGGGCCTAATTAAAAATTATTGCGCGACGTTGCAAACGATTGAACTCTCGTAGATGAGCGTTCAAAGGACGATTCACAGGCGCGCAGCTCGCCGGATTGCCTATCCCGCCGCGGTTTATAACCGCGCGGAGCGAGCGGACCCGGTGCACTTGCAATTTCGCTCGCCCTCTCGCGCCGTTTTCCACCGTTTTCACGTTCCCGCCTTGCCTCCGCATAGAGTAGTAAAAGTAGAGTCACGCGGCCACGTAGTAGCAGTGCTTGTGACTGAAGAAGTGCACGGGATAAAGCGCGCATTCCGTTGTTCGCAGCTGATGGAGGAGTTCAAGCGTGCTCACAGGAAGATGTTCAACTCTTCCCAGCAGAAGGTTCACTTCTCCGATCAGACGTCCGAGCAGGTAGGACAGTGATAAGCTTATCTTCAAGGTAACCGCACGGTGCACCGTGTCCTCGAGCGCGCGACGCTTCTTATTGCGCGGTCGGAAAGATACAGAAAAAATGCGCCCGTTTCAACGTGCCTCTTCTGGCTAACGACCAGATTCGATGCTCCTCTTTTCCCTCGAGGAGCGATCGCGAGCCGAGCCTCGTGGGAATCCTCGATTCTATTAAAGTGCCGACGATTCTGCTTATTCCGATTGCGCGCGTAACAAGAGCGCTTAGAATTTCGCCGGCTATGACTTTCACCGGTTTCTTTGCACCGAGACGTTGCAGCTTTTAATTAACGGGAAGATCACGATGCGGAGGTAAAGTTGCTCGGGCGCGGCCGCGAGCGCTCGCGGGACGATGTGCGGCGTAGGTATACACGCACGTAGGTGTTGGTGGAAAAAAAAAATAAGCGGAACTGGGGGATACGTAAGCGGGCAATTAAAAAATCCCATTAGCAACACAGTCGGAATTGAAGCTAGGTGAAAACGTTCCCTCGGTCGAAGTTGCGCTTGGCAACCGAGCGGGCGTATTAAATATTGGTATAAACGAAGGTGGATCTAAAGTAAACAGTTGATAGGCGAGCAACGTTGTTACGTGGTTAATTACACAGCCACCGAGATCTGCCAAAGCAAACAGATAACGCCACGGAATCACGAATGCTTCGGGGGCAGTCATTGTCTGCGCCGCGAGCCAACTCACGCGGCCCCGTGTACGTGTACATGTATCCGCCGGCGTGTGTGAGTGCATACGCTCAAGTGCACCTGAATTTATGTACGAGCACGTTATTAACTGTTCCACAGAGGTTCGCTGATCGTCGGAACGAACCGCGGCGAGATAGAGAGCGATCCGCCGCTTACAACAGTCACGTACATTTCACCGATTTGTCTCAGTATCTGCATCTGCCCGCGATGGAAAGCATCGACGGACGCTCAGCCGAACGGGCCACTGTAATCGCGCCTCTAATTCAAACGCGGTCGACTAATTAAACCGTCGGGTGATCGCGACAGAATAATAATCGCGGGTGCACAGTGAACAGCGAAGACTTTCTATCTTGTAATCGTAGGATCGACTGACGATCCCCGCCGGTCCCGCGATTATCGCTGCGCCTTCGTATCGGGACACTTGTTTTTTCCCTCTAACAATTACCGCCGAGCCGTTGCGTAATTCCGCTTATCAGCTGGCAATCGACGCTGCTAATCGGTTCACCGATTCGGCGGAAGGTCGAGCCGGGCCCCTGTTCCCTTTAATTCCAATACGCGCGCGTGCAGGCATCTCTTTCGCCTTTTTTCCACCTTTGCCCGTGGCTACGTGTCGGCTTCCTGCGAATTGCGGCAGACGTGCAAAATAATAGAGCTTACATAAGACGCTAAGCAACGCTCGTGACTGCTCGCAGCCGACTCGAGTCGCGTCGTGCCGTGCGATCGGTTTCAAGGTGGCCACTGGAACACCGCAAATCGCGCGCAGGTCCTCCCCGTCGGCTATGATTAACGAAAAACCGAGGCCGCGTTCACCGCCAGCGGAACGCCGCGGAGTGCTGCAATCGGGCGACGCGTAATTCGGAAAAGCCGTCGCCTCGCTGTGTCCTCGAGCGTCTTTCCGGCTGACGCCTGGCGCAGGAGCGGTGGATCGCGAACTTTAATCGCCGCGAGTGTCCACCTTGGACCGCTGATTAATGCACGCGCAGTGACTTAGGAGAATTCCGGAACGAGGAGGCACGCGCCGACCGTTATCGATCTGGCAAAAGTAAAGATCGTATCGTTTCGCGAAAGGAAAGTTGATCGATGAACGATAGCGCTCCGAAGCCAAGAGGATGAACAGTTTAATGAGCAACGGTGAACGGAGAAGGAGTCGCGTGTTGGTCACCATCACGCCTTACGACGTTAGTTAACGATTTGTTGAACATTTTCGTACACCCTCGGGTGTAATTGACATTGCCTCAGAGGGACTATCGATAGAAACTTGGCATACTTGTAGAGCAGTTCTAAATCGACGCACGGGGTATTAAGTCTAAGCGGTGAAAGTTTCGAGGACACTTTCGTTACGTTAGTTTCGAGACTTTTCCGTTGTTTCTTATAGTTTCCACGATAACATCAGAAAGCTACTACTTCGGAGAGTAACTCTTTCTACCCTCTACATTCTACAAGCATGCAAAGGCTCGTTGTTACCTGTCCAACTACTTGCGAGTCTATTCTAACGATCGTTCCTATCTTGTCACCAGGAACAGGAGAAGAGGGTGTTGAACGCGTCAGCGACAACGACCATCCCACCCGCGCCACCAGCACCTCCAGCACCCGTGGCTCCTCCGGCACCCCTAGCTCCTCCCGCACCCCCAGCACCGCCGCCGCTCCCTCTTCTCTCTAAAACCAAGAGCAACGACGACTCCGTGGAGATGCAGAGTATAGAGTCGTTCAAGCTGAAGGAGACGCCAAATCCAGTGATTCCAAAGCCACCGCCGACCTACTTCCCCATGCAGACCGCCGCGGCCACTTTGAACGGAAGTCCACGGCACACCGGGAACGGGAACAAGCCACAGGTGAACGGGAAGGAGTCGTCGACGAGCCCCGTGTCGGACACGTCGAGGCCAGCCGCGTCTCCTGCAGCTGCGAACGCGCAAATCGCCAAACCTGCCAGTGGAAAGGTCGCCATCAGGATAGGGGCGTACGAAGGGGAAGCTAAGCAGCCATCCAAGCTGGACTTCCTGTCGCAGCAGGCTCGCTCGGACAGAAATGGAACCGCCGAGCTGACCAATGGTCCTGTGGTGTCCAGGCTGCAGAACGAACTGGCTGCCACGCTGCAGAGATCGAATCTTAGAAGAAAGACTGACGGGGTGAGTTCTTTCGCACTGTCCACGGCAACTGCGGTATAGTCTAGGTCTTGATGGTCGAGAAGTAAGCTGCATGCTTTAGAGGAACGCTAGAAGTAGATATTAAGTTAGTAGCATGTTGCAGAACAATTTTATTTACAAGGGATGAGCGGGTACTTGAAGACTATAGTGAATATAAAAAGAAATTGTTATAAAGAACATTTAATGATTTTTTGTAACCGGATGGTTTAAAACTTGTGGTGGGGAACGTTTTATTGTTTAAATTACAAATTTTAAACAATTTGATTACACAGTTTTATAGGTCGTAAAAAGCCGTCAAGTTTTGCAGTGTAATACTTTCTTTATATCCACTATAGTTCTCAAGGTATGCGGGAAAGTAGGATATTACATATGAACCTTTAAGAGGTGTCTTCACTCTGAAGAATTGAAAATGGGTACAAACGAAAAATTGCCTGATACTTCTATTAAGGGGTAATGCCACTGTAGAGCCCGGAAAGGCAGCCTGATTTTGAGAATTTTTTACGCGAGCATAGTGAATAGAATACAAAATCTGTTTGAAGACCTTTATTGTACGTAACTTGAAGTATGATCACAATTTTTTTTTAATTTGTTAGTTGGAATATGTGAAGAATTAGGACGATACGTCAAGCGTATACTGTAAAATATCGTAGCGGAGCTTCTCTGAAGGTTTCTGTTGAATTTGGTGGTTTTAGGAGGCACAGCCAGCTATCAAGCCGATCCCCGAAAACGCGGCGATGGCCAACAACGAGACAACGAATTCAGAGCCTGGCAAGCTGCCACAGAGCAACGTCGAGAAGCTGGCCTCCGCTCTGAACAACAAAGTCACCATCAAAGTGAACCCGGAGAATAATAACCGATAAGAAGCTAGCTCCCGTTGATAAGTCCGGACGGAATCGATTAGGAGTCCACCTTTGTACCTACGCCACAATGTACATTTTTGCAACTCTTTTTGAACCTACATCGGTTTTTTATCCCAGACGAAAGAGATCGCTCCCCCTATTGGCGAGCTTCCGTTTTTACGTCTTTTACCCGTACGTCTTTTTTTACAAGTTATTTATTATTCGTATTATAGCGAGTAAGAAGCGAAGAAGGAAAAGCTAAATATCCTTATTAACCGAGGCAAGGGGCTGCGACACCTTTTACCACGTAGGGCCCGAGTCTTTAAACTTAGTCCCCTCCGTCGCCGACTATGTGTATGTCGTGGAACACGATGGAGGCATCGAACTGAAAAAAAAATAAAGACAATGATACCTAAATGTGTAGCGTCACAATCATTTCCCCTCCCTTGAAGTTATCGGACGATCGATCTCTCCCTCGCTGCAGCTTGCCGTAGAGCGTAGATTGAATTCAGTTAACCTGTCGCTGGAGTACTCCTCGGGGCGTTTGAAAAATTCCCTGGTCACGTAGGATCTCGTAGATGACTTATCTAAACGGGCCAAATTGTACTTCATGTACTCGTCGCGCGGGACCAAGACCCCGCGTAAACGGGCGAACATCCGCGGAGTGGAATGCAACAGAATCCAGAAGCTGTTGTCCTCCGAGTACTCCGACTTCTCAGAGGATATCCTCGTGGAGTCTCCGTTCGCCGAGACCACCAGGAACGGCCGAGGGGTCCGCCAAGTCTCCCTCGGTCTTACGCCCTCCAAATTGATCGTAGCTGCGGACATTCTCAAAACCAACTCGCAGTTCTTCTGCCCGCGAGGCCTCGACCCCAGCATCGAGAGCTTCGAGCTGGTCTCGGTGTACCCTTTGCAGTACGTCGCTCTGAGCGTGTTCAGCAGGAGGCATCGCAAAACATTAAAGGCAAGGTAGACGTTCGTTACTAAACGACACTGCTCCGTACAGAGTGACCCGACTTCATTGGTATTAATCACGGCGTGATGCGAGGATTCATCCTGGTGTCTTAAAGGGCCATTCTACTTTGATCGGCCGAAAGATGAAACAAATATAAATGCAACATATAACCAAATAAATCTTTCATTTATCGAGAAAAGAATCTTTAAAAATAGCTGGATTTTTGGGCCGAGCAAAGTAGAATGACCCCTTAAGCCTGACTGACATCGATGCATTTAGGTTTGCCGATGGAAGGGCGAGCTACTACGAGCTCGGCGGTATACAGAGGCGGCAGGTTTCTTGGAGGAAATGGTGCGAGCAGGTGGAGAGTTTGCTTGCGAGTAGGGTGGATGGGAGTTCGCTGTCTGAAACCACTGCTGCGAGTTCGTCGAGCTCCTCGACGCTGTACATCCTCTCCTCGGAGGTGGAGATTCGAAAGGAGGCTAAGAAGAAAGGAAATAAGGCAGTGTGCAGGTAACACCCTCGATCTCTGCGAGTAAAGATCCACGGGGAGGGGTAGTAACTCCGTAACGAGCGCAGAGTGTGGGCACACTACAGAGGTGCTGGGGATTACGCGCCCTCGACATGGACCCAGAAGGACCTGTATCTCGGGCCCGGCCACGACGAGTTAGTCTACGGCCGATACGCCCCGGTGCCAGTGCGATTCGCTGGGGCCAGCCTGGAGGACGTGCAGGAGGAACTGAGGGACCTGTCGCCTAGCAAACTCGAGAAGCCCAGCTGCAGCTGGCCCACGTGCCAGTGCTTCGACAAGAAAAGCCAGTACAAAGGTGGCCTCTGCGACGTGCTGTTCCTCAGGGACCACAATCGCAGGTACTGCAACACGAACAAATTCTCCGCCACCTGCCAGAGCTGCCCTTGCAACCATTTCGGAGGGAAGACCCTGCCCGACGACAAGGGCCCCGAGAAACGGAGCGTATGGTACAACGATCAGGCGTTGGAAGAGACGGCGGCGAAGAAAAAGGTCCCTCGCGAAAATGCGAGAAGCCCCAGGAAGTGTCTCGCTCGAAGGATATCGCGCTTTGGTTTCGGAGTTCCGGAAAAATGCCACTCGGGCCTCGTACTGGGGCCCACTCGAAGGCATCGGGATTGTTACCATTTCGAATACGATGTAAACTACACGCAGAACTTCCACGTTCTCATGGAGAATGCTGTGAAGGTCTGGGAGGGCGAAGGGAAGGGTCGCCCCAAGTCTACCAGACGCTCGAACCACTTGAGAAGATACGGTCTCTGCGCAGCACCTCACTTCCTCCACGCCCTGGGGCCTTGGTCCGTGCATCCGGGGGAGCGGAGTTCGCTCCAAGGACGCAGATCGTCCAGCATGGTCAGCATACGTCGACAGCCACCTGATCCTGAACTGAGACTTCCCGTGTCGCGACGCCAGCTAACAACAAGTATTTCCTACGCTGCTCTGCAATCGGGTAGGTTCGGGTCGATCGGGTCCGCTGCCAGAGGACGCGTGGTGCTGTTCTGGACCCCAGAGTACTGGTACAGGCCCAGGCCAGCGGCTGCGGCTTACAGGTAGTGAATAAAAATGGTAATCAGGTGGAAAGAGGATCTTATCAATCGTGTTGCAACAGGGAGCTGAGGCGACACTTGAACCATCTGAGAAACTATCGGCAGGAGAAGGATCGACCGATGAAAAGGAAGCTGTTCTACAAAAGGAGGAGGTGTCAGTGCGAGGAGGACAGTTTCATCGTCGCTGAAGAGAAGCCCAGTTTCCTCGGGCGGATCTTCTCTGGGAATGCGTCTTGTAAGAAGAGGAGAAAATTCGAGGACCAGGAGGAGAATAGCAGCACGGTTCAGTTGAGAAGATTGTTAAGAATGGATTTCAGAATCACCATCTGGGATATGGACAGCACCACCCTGGCTAAGCAGCTGACCGTGATCGATCGGGATCTCTTCGTTCGAATACCCACGGAGGAGATCGAGATCTTGGTCTTCCAAAGAGGCTCGAAAAACGCGCCCAACCTGGCTGCGTGGATAGCGTTCAGTCATAGGATCTCTTGTCTCACTGTCAGCGAGATTCTAGCGGTGAAAAAGCTGGACATCCGGGGCAGAATAATCGCCAGACTGATCAACGCGGCCAGCAAGTGCTTTGCCATGGGAAACTTTCATTCGTGCAGGTCCATTCTATCTGGCTTGCAAGCGCCGCCGATTTATAGGCTGCGACGTAGCTGGTCTTACTTGCGTACCCACCACGCCAACAGGTACGCTGCTCCTCGAAAATGTGTGCGTAATATTCTAACAAAAAGATTCCATCGTATCAAACCATTTCCACATTTCAGATACGAAACCATGGAAAGACTTTGCAAGCTCTATAAATGTCCTTGCGCTCTGACGTACCAACGAGCTTGGAGTAGAGCGGAAAGGAGTTCACCTTGTTTGCCATACGTTGGTGATCTCTTTGCAAGACTTCTTGGCTTGGGCAACATAGGTTGCCAACAGGACTGCTATCCTTTATGTCCTGTAAAGGAGGCAGTGCCTCAACAGCGTTTAAACAACGTAGAATCAACTTGTCTATCAAATAAAGATGCTTGCTGCGCGAGCAGTAATGAGAATTTAGAAGCGAAGCAAGGTCTGGGCAGACGTATTCTGGCGTCAGTGTTCAATAGAGTAAAGTACAAAAAGGATGAAACGACGATCTACGAGGAGAAGACAGATCCGTCGTGGACATCCAGAGAGCAGGACTTGGCGTGGAAATATTTTTACCGCTGGAATAACGTTGTCCTGAAACGCAAAGCTCTCGTTAAACAAGAGGAGAGGTTCAGGGATATGGATCCGAGGCTGAGACGAGTTCTCGAGGTCGCATCCTGGCTGACTGACTGCCAGAGGCGGGCTCAGGGATACGATATCCCCGGGCACTCGTTCACGCGTGAATTTCTGTTAAAGACACGATACAGGGAGGATAGAGAGAACTTTTTTATTAGCTTGAAACTGGAATCGTCCAAGATAACTTGAGCTGGGGCGCTTGGAAGAATTGGCAATGTATTATCATTAATGGGGAAGACGAATGTCGAACAAATATGAATCAGTGTCGATTAAGTACTAGACTTTCGAGGTAGACTGGTTTAAAAAATTATATAAAAAAAAACCTCATGGATCCTTGTTTGGAAACGTTCCATACAAAGGGGCGGTACGCGACGATTTTCAACATATGCGCTCCTCGAACGATCCATCGTCGGTAATCTCGTCCTGGTCGATGAGGGGGACGCTGTGCTCTACAATGCAACAACAGATTAAGTGAATGCAAAGAACGATGAGAAAAATAATAGAAGAGACGTAAAAGAATTGTAGAAATTAAGTAAATTTATATATATACTTATATACATTTTATATACATCAATCGCTTGCTGGAACAGTGTGTATCTACATGTGCTTTTGTACTTGCAATACTTATATCGTTTCTTTTCTTTCATTTTAATAAAAATTTTCTGATCCACTTATACAAGACATCGAGAACTTGCGGCGAACTTGATCCTGGCCCGAATTCTCGCCAGTGTACATCGAACGATTGCAAAGAGATAACAGGTTTCATCATCATCACTTTATTCCGAACATTATACGTATATAATTGTTGCTACACACATATGCACGTATCACCTCCACAAATAAGATTCGTTCAGTCGTTAACTTAAAAATGAGTGTTCGCGATGGGCGGAAGAGTGAATCTCGAACGGAAAGATCCATATCAAACTCTTGACTAGACAACAACGCAATCGCTATATGTATGTACAGTAATAAAATATACATGGTCGACGTTATAAATGAAAGAAGAATGGCACGAACGAAAGTAACCGTCGAACGAAGTGGAACAAGTGGAGAACAGTCTTATTCCGGCACAATATCAGAGGTGGCCCTCCTACGATTACCGATCACGATCAACGGAGCATTAAAGTTTCCTTACTCCTTTTACGTTTTCCTTCAAAAATATAATCTACTACTTTCCAAGGAGAGGCTGTCCGGATGTGCTCGACGATAATTCCGTACGACTCTTCTAACACCTCTCCGTTTGCCCCTGGCAAATTCATATCTTCAGAACAAACGTTCGCGATCGAAAAGTTTCGTCTGTGTGTCGCCTTACGTATCGCCAGCCGCACAAAATGAGTTTTCCGTGATTATTGTACGATTTCCACGGTTTCCCTTATTCGCTCGAAAACACATGCATTCCCGCTGCACTACGAAAAACGAAAGGACATTCAATGGAATCACGATGCGAAACGACTTTTCTCTCTCTCTCTCTCACTTTCTAAATTTTCCAATCTAACGTGAAAATGCGATCACAAATGCAACTGCACTGAAATACACGATATAGCAACGAGAATTGTCACGAAGAGTATACGAGGTTTCACGGGACGAGGTCCAAAGGTACACGATAAATACAATAAGTCTCGTAGAGTATCAAAAAGAATTATCTAGATCTAGTATATATCGTCAGAGTTTCGTTTCGTTGGCGCGCCCGCGATCGTGGTACAATTTAAAATACGCATGGTTTAAAATACGTTCGTCTTCTGATAGTCTTTTTAATACTATTTACTTGTCGTGATGCCCATCGTCGATCGGGAATCTGTAAGAGATCTTTGTCGAAACAGAGAACGAGCAGAACATCGAGTTGTCGGTCGCGAAACGTAGACAGGCGTTACGTAGGGCTTGGCCAAGTACCGATTGTACCGAGTTCCCAAAACGGTTTTTCATTTACTCCAGAAAAAGGTACCCTATGCTATATGTATATATGTATCCGGTACATCCTCGTAGTCGTTTAGCTACATTAAGATTACATGCCGCCAGGTTTCGGAAGATTTGTGTCGTACGCTCTGATCACGTCCGTCTGTGACACCGAGCCTCCTTCCTCTTGAGAGAATGCGAATCCATCTGCATCGTGCAGCATGTGCAATAATAAAGAGCGCAACCTATTAGTCTCTGTTATCACAACATCAAATACTATCAGCATGCATGCGCAATCTACAAAGGATTAGTATGGCGATTCGGAGGGCGTTAGACAGTTAGAAACAGAATAGGGATTATACAGTGGGGGACGAAAGTATGTGGGCACCCTTTAAATCGGAATAGCTTGTTTAAAATTGGTCCGAACAGCCTGGGTGTTTTTAAGAAGGTAAAAGAATTAGTTTGCTAGCCGTCGGGTTTTACCGTTTTGAAAAAAATTGTACTGGGTTGGAATAGCGGAGAAAGTAGATTTACAAACGGGATTTTTAAATTTTCAGTACTGTCTTAGATAAAAAAGTTGAAAAAACGACCTTCGCATAATTTTGTCCCCCACTGTAGTTCTACGTTCAGAAGTGTTTCAAGAGACTTCCACTAATGTTAATGTTAATTGCGGAAAGAGTAGGAGTGTTAAAAGAGGTACTTAGGTCAGTGTCGTTAGTCTAAACAGTAATATAATAGTAACGCAGCGTATGTACACTGTTAGGCGCGTGTCAGAGAAAAATGTGCACGTGCGATTATCGTGAAGAGTTAATTGCTCGCCGAAGAGATTCTTTCTTCGTATAGGCGAAAGCCGTGAAGATAGAAGCCGTGAGTTTTCAAGTAGGTCTTGCGAGGAATAGTAGAAAATGTACCACACGACGAAGCTCAGAAAAGAAGGAGTCAGTAGAGATTGTTTCGATTTAGAAGTTGCTCGGTTTTTAGTATCTGAATTCCAGGACCTCGTTACATAGACAAACTAAACTTACGTGACAGCTCCACCTCGACATTAACTCTGGAGGCGGCGTTCGATCGCCTGGTGAATACACTTTTTACGTTTTTCAGTAGCCGCGCCGTCTCCGTCAATCTGTAAAGCCGTGCATTCAAAATTGTTTATAGTAACCCTAGACTGGCCGCTGATTGTCCTCCCATCCATACAGTTCATATCACACGTAGCAGGTGCTACTCTCGTCAAATCGCGACTGCGTATGTATATCGCCGCGAGCACTGTCGTTCGATGATCAAGTTTCGCGGGTCGCCTTCCCTTCGCAAGCTACCTGACGATTGCTTAATCAGAGTGATTCATGTGGTGCAATTGTCGCCGGGCAATTTGCGGTGCGAGTCTTTCTGTAACGGCAACGGATACGTGGCCCTCGGGGGTCTGATAGCGCTGAGAGATGTGTAATCTCAGTGCGCTCTCAGAGCTACGCGGAGCGTAAGAGATAATGTAATCTCGGGGCATTCTCAGTGACCTTTGGTGCGCTCTTTGTGGCTAGAGGATACTCAGAGATCCATGGCTCCAGAGAATTCTCAAGGGTCACTGTGTCACTGCACACCCAGAGACCTGCAGGTGCTGAGATCCGCATCACTTTTTAAGAGATCACGCATCCTGAGCGTTCCGATACAGAAAGAGCGTTAAAGTGGCGTTCAGAGTTTGCGTGATAGGTGACATAGATGCTCAAACCGCCGTGCCTTTACGAGCGAAACGTCGAAAGATTGTGCGGCTTGATCGAACTAAATAGCAGTGCGTTCAGCTCGAAGTGCAGAGTTACAGGAGCACTATGAGCTACGTACTACTAGGGGGTACTTACACCTCGCGAGGGCGGCGATGGCATGCACAGGCCTTCACGGGATACCGCGAATAAAACATACCAGAAAACCGCATTAACAGATACCCTCTGTCGATACCAACTAGTGTTTAGTGAATATCAACGGAGAATTAGTTCAGTCTTGATATGTACATGTTTGTACTATGTACAATCTTTCACACCGTTCCTTGCTCGACGCAGACAAACGTCCGAACGAAACGAGACGGAACGTAAGCTGGCGCGTATTGATTCAGGAAGTAAAATAAGTACAGAAATAACGTTGCCGGGATACATACGTTCGGTGTTTTTGCGAAAGCTTTGGTCTCAACACAGTTACATGTTCACACATACGAGATACCACTTTTAATTCATACTGTAGATGATACTACATGAATTAGAGATGAAAGATAAGTGAGCGACATGGTTCTAGGATTACGGGGTAACATACTGAATTCAATGTGGATGAAAATGAGAATTGCTGCGTAGTTACTGGTGACGAGAGTGATGCATGTGCTGAAATTCCTTTTCTACGTCTACTAACTACTTCTACTAGGTAGGAAGAAAAGAAAACATTACATAGCCGATTTGTATAAAAATATATAATAGACACTGTACTATGTATTTACAAAATAATAATACGATCACAGCAGTCCCTAGGGCGTATAGCAGCGCGCACATATAACAGTATGATAACACGTACTAATGGATAGAGGGTTTAGGAAAAGGGAGTGAGGTAAAAATATTGGAATGCTTACTGGGTCCAGATCGTACAGACACTCTCAGAAGCTCTTTAAGGACATGGGATACGGAATGGTGCGGACGAGTCATGCTCTGTATGACGGGCGAACCATAAATCACGCGCTGCGAACGCAAACGGGGAGATTTTGATCTTATTCCGCCTTCGCGGCGACCAGAGCGAGGCCCAACACCGAATTAACCATCGCCTTCTCGACCAGGATTTCGACCTCCTGTTGCAAGTTTTATTTTTCTACTCAATGCAAATGTGGCAGACCTTAATCGTAGTGATTTCGTTAGAAGGTTTAGTAGTAATGATTGTCGGGAAACAATTTAACAACCGATGTTCATTTTCAAAGTGGGGTATGCATGCAACTATGTGATTACTTAGTTGCCGTTGGATTATTTGAATTTCTGATAAACGTTCATCGAGATCAATAGCGTCGCAATGTTACATCCATACTAAGCCATGCGTGTTAGGCATTAATAAATAGGTTTGTTAAATGATGAGCTATCAATATGTACCATGCAGTATGTATGTATGTCGCGGTGTGTGTTGTTTTTATGAAAAAAGAATACTTACGAGCTTCTGTAGTCATGGCTGTTGAATATATCCCCGGGATCAGATTTCCTGATCTCATTCTCCCTGGCTGCCGCGGTCACAGACTTCCACACTGTATTCTTCACTCTGCAACGAACCGCATTTACCAATTACTGTACCAAACGAAAACAGGACTCGTTGGGACACATCCCCCGCGCGTGTACTTACACTTTAACGGTAACATCCAAAAGTAGTACAGCCAATGGTATAAGTACCAGACCTAGCCAAAAGACGGGCGAAGAAAACAGCATCCTATCGTTCCCTAACATTACGGCGCCCACGTTTAAAGCGGGCCAGAAGTTACTGAAAGCACACAAATTTGTGAGTACGAGCAGTATTTTCCAGAGGAAAGAAGCAGGTGCACGTTTTTAACTTACCTGTATATAACAATAAATAAGAACCAAAGCAAGATAGATCCCCACGTGGCTACATGAGTGACCCACGTCCACGAATTTGTTATCAATCCAGCCTTTCCACATACTGTCACTACAACATACTAGTAGCAAACGGTAATGTAATAATGCTTGCTACGAATGGAAGAATTTAATTAAAAATCGACAGGTACCGTATATACGAAATTTCCTAACACGATGTAACCACCATCTCTACCGTTCCCCCATACCACGTCCTCCTTTAGGACCATCAACGATAACCAGTACAGCAGAGATGAATGTATTAAAGCGTTTATAATCCATATCCAAAATACCTGAAAGAGCAAACATCTCGATTAGATGGTTTTAGGCGGAACTGCATACAGTTGCTGGAGAGAAGATACGATACCTTAATGTTAAATGACGATTCCCCAGTATTTTTAGTAGCATATAATCCTGGATGGGCTAAATGAGTTTCTGCGGAACATACTTTATCAAAGAGACCCATGGCTAATGGGGGAGCTGCTGTAAATACCTAATATAGACAGAGTCTCGATTATATGGTGCGGTAAAGCATGTGTATCGTAGCGGGGTAAAATTGTTCGTCAACTTACAACATTGTACAGACCGATAGACCATCGTTCGAAGAGGATCTGCCCGGACCAGCCGGAGTAAATGGCAAACCACAGCTCGATAACATATAGACAAATATTTTTGTAAAACGAGTACAGTATCAATTTACACATTCTACTGTAGTTCCAAGAACCATGAACAAACAACAGGCGCTTCAGAAAGCGGAATTGTGCGATAGAATAGTCAGAAGCACAGGCTGCTTGAAGACCTTCCACGCCAGAAATTCCTATGGATAAAAAAATGGAAGTTGAAGATGACGTCTATATTTTTTACTTGCCACGCGGATAAAGTGCTGCGAACTTACCAACACCAATATGAGCCTTCTGGATCATGGCTACATCGTTCGCGCCGTCTCCGATTGCAAGTGTTACAGCTTTCTTGTTACTCGTAATTAGATCGACCACCTGAAAGACCCCGATATATTACTGAACATTTCGTTTAGTAAGAGAGCGAACGCTCCACGATTAGCGAAAGTCACCTCAGCTTTCTGCATCGGCGAAACCCTGCAGCAGATGACGACCTTGCAAGACGAACACAGATCCAGAAAGTCCATTTTAATATCACAGGACAATGCGAATTCTAACGTACTTCCATCTATGATAAGGGCTACCTCGTTCTGACATTTTAAATCGATCCCGAAATCAAGACAGCGTTGTATTATGACTTCCCTCGTTTTCTGAAAACAAACGTGCCTCGGAATATCATTTAAATAAACTCTGACGAATAAAACTAACAGTGTTATATTTATCTTACATCCAACGATGTCTCGTTAATAATATATAATGGCATTCCGTGCGTGATCAACCGACAAGAGTAGCCAATATTAATAGCCGTTTCTTGCTTATCGCCAGTTAATACCCAAACATTGATATCAGCCTGTAAAAGAGATTGTATCGTCTCTGGTACCTGAAATAATTACTCATAGATACTACGAACGTTTACTTTCAAGTACACAAACTTAAAAACAAGTCACACACTCCATCCTGTAGCTGATCTTCGATAGCAGTGGCTCCTAGCAATCTTAACTTCGTCTCAATAAGATTCGCAGCGCTGTCAACCATTGCCTCGCGGTTCCCCATACTGATTAGTGCATTGTGATAGGTCTCACGCCACCACTGTTAAAAAAGATAATCGACCACGTGATTGTTCGCCCATTAAAAATCAGATTAGACACAGCAGCACGGGAATAAATGATATGTACTTGATAAAAGCTGTCGGGTATATCAGCCACGGCAAAACAGAGGGTTCTCAAGCCGTCAGTGGCAAATGCTTCCAAATGTTCTAAAGTTACATCTCGAATGTCGTCCAGACTGCTCTGTTCTGGATCGCTGTTGTCCACAGGGGCGGGACACAATCTTTCATAAATGAGGGAGTCTGCTCCTTTACAGAAAATCTTGATCTTTCCGTCGGGCGTCTTTACGATCAACGACATCCGTTTCCTAGCGGACGTGAATTCTATAACGTTCAGTACTTCGTAGCGAAGCCTTTCGCCCATGGCTATTACTTCCACGTAGGCTGGCGTTCGAGTGTCGAACACGTAATTGAAGTTGCGGGCACCATCTACGAGGGCTCTTTCATCTATTAAACAAGACGGAATAGCATTTCAATCGGAAGTGACGCTTTGCAAATATCTGCGGTCCAGTAAGATAATTACCTGGCGACGCGGCGTGGTAGATTATCGTATCGTCTATCTTTTCAGGGATAACGGTGTGACACACTGAGAGCATTATCATAAACTCGTGCGCTATTTCTGCATGGCTCGCAGCTTTCATGTCGGCAGGGCGAGAGGAGCCTTGCGCTGACCTACCTTCGATAATGTCCTTAACTAGATCATTATTAATACTGCTGCCACTCTGATTGTCCTCCGAAGGAATTGGCAAACTATAAAACATAAGTCTTAATAACGAGGTCAGCCAAGATAAGGCGCGCGACTTAATCTAAGAAACGTACTCGTACACTTTGCCGCCGATCGAGCATCGTTTAAATTCCATTACATTCTTGGTAAGAGTTCCAGTTTTATCGGTGAACACATAGTTCACCATGCCCAACTCCTCGTTAAGATTACTCGTGCGCGCCATCGCAGGCGTATCAGTGTCCGCGTGATACATCTCGATATCCATGTTAATAAACGTAGCTTGAACGAACCTCACAACCTCCAGAGTGACTTGCAACGAAATTGGTATCAAATTGTTGAATAAAATAATGAACGTTAGGAGGTTGAAAGCAAAGTTTTTCGTCACTTCCTCTGAAATAAGCAGACAATCAATCAATATCGCGACCATGGATCCGAAGGAGCAGCGGGGAGATAAATGAATTCCCCACCATTTAACCCTAAATACCACATTTTCCCGCTGTACGCTTTGGTCCACAGAATATTAAATACCGCGGAGAGGACGCACAGCAAAAGGAGGATAAAGAACAGCATAAGTATTTGCGTATTGGTCAGTCTGTCTAAGGTGGACCTTTTCAAAGGCGCGGTTGTGGTGTTGTTCTGCATAAGTTTCGTATCGTGACCGGTGTAGATCACCACGCCGAACACCCAACGCGTGTTTCTCAGCATCGCGCCACGAAGCAGCACCTGATCGGGTCCCAAAGGTGCGCTCCTAAAAATGCACAGAGGTAAACAGGGTTCTAACGCTTGCAGATTCGTATAAGAGACATCCATACTGCTTGTTAGTTTCTCGCAATACTCCATTGAACTCGTACAGATGCCTGTTAGGCGGCTCGCATTGGATATTCGCACGGAAGTTCATTAGTTCCGCAGCGTCCAAGCGACTGGCAGTGTCGGGGTGGGCCTGCCGTATCTTCAGGTTTGTCTCCCCATCCAAATTGGCGGTCTCTATGAAGGACATGCCCTGCGGCTCCGACGACGACAATAAGATCAAGTCAGCGGGGAAGAAATTGTTGTTCCGGACCTGTGCACGGGGAATAAGAGCGATTGCTAGCGTGAATGTGGCAATTGCCAGCGAAGCGCCACGTCAGTGCGCTTGTGGACATGAAGGGTAAGAGGAAAAGCAGGGAATGTCACAAAAGCATTACCCGTTTTTAACCGGTATACCAGAACTTTAACGTTATCTTGCGGGCGCATTTGAACTCTATGACCCTTTGTGATTCGACAGTTCTGTGGTCCCAGTTGCCACCAAGAAAAATGGACTTTCCTCGTTTGTTCCTCTTACCCTTCATATATACTATATAGAGTACAACCTTAACCACGTCTCCAACAGCCACGCGTCGCCACTGGATCCACTCCCAGTGTCCGTCTCTCAACACCTCCACCTCGCGCATATTTATCTCGTCGTCCGCTCTGTGCCTTTTCTTTAATCGAGAATATCATTATGGCTAGACGAAAGCGACAGGCTTAAAGGTCTGCTGGGATACTTACGATGTCTTCGATTATCTCTTTCAACGCAGACACGCTTAGAATAAAGATTAATGGAACCAAGGTTGTGTATCGTCCCGTCGGCGACACGTCCGGTATTTGCTAAAATTTGAAACGAGTGTGTGAACGCTCCCTCCTTCGAGCACAGCGGCCAGACGTAATTGTAACTGCATTGTACAAGTACCTGCATAAGGGCGATAAACAGGAAGAAGCAGTTACTGTACCGGCGAAATTGTTCAAAAAGGAACATCGGTATGAACGAAAGAAGTGAGTATTTCGCGGTGGTGATGCGATTGCATTTGTACTTGGCGGGCTGTTGAGGGGCGTTTATGAATACCACCCTCTCCTCATTGTTATCACGCTGGTACGAGGACCGCTGATCGTCACCTTGGGACCCGCCATTTTCCGCTCTTATTGGACCAACTGCGGCAGAAGATGATTCGGCAAAGTTAGCACATACGGGAAATGGGAGAAGAGGCGTAAATCTTACTCGCGCGTAACCGGCCGACATGCGTGCACGCGCTCCGCACACCGCTTGCCTCCTACAAATTGCCGTGATGCTCGCACTTACGATTTTGAGCGTGCAAATAGAGATGAAACCGGTGCCTGAGTTCGTTGAACCATTGTATCACATTTGTCCCCGTTATATCCATCTTGCTGTTTTCTAGATTAAACGTCTTTCACGTCACTTCTCTTCGTTGATTCGTTTCATGCTTAACCGATGATAAGGGAGTACTGTACGGATACACGCGACCACGCGCGCACACTAGCGCGGCACGGCTTGATGCCGCGTCGAAAGTAATACCATCTAACGATTCGAGGTTACAAAGCTGATGATTACTATACTCCCGTTCGAGGTGGGTTGCCTTCAGAGGCGAAGTGCACGGGGGAGGGGTCGGGTATATCCCGGCGGCAATTCGGAGGCTTCCCGCTCGAGGGGAGAGTAACGCTGAGAGTAACGCTGAGAGTAACGCTGCGATGGAAATAATCTTCAATTTAACATACGTGTTGTTACTACGAGGAAATTTATTTCTGTACGCCTGCACGGTTCAAAATACATTCCGAACAACTGTATTTATACACGTTCTAACGTAGAAAAAGAAATCTGCTGGCAGAGTCATGTGATTCTGTGGTTTGTGGTCCAAGCAGCGTGGCTAAGTCGACGAGGAAATAGCTTATCGCTCGGAATTTCAATAAAATGTCTTAAATCGAGCTGCCGAGAAGGTCGCAGGTATATGACGGCTATAAATACCACGCGTTAAAAATGAATGCACACGTGTGTATGTCCCCTGCCGATGGGAATCGAAGCCACCACGAGCGGCGTCCCGTTACCGATCCCATCCAGCGTTTTAGATAACGTTGCAGGAAGCAAACATTGCGTAACGCCGGGCTCCGGCGGGTGCCGGATAGTTATCTGTTACATAGATCATTCTCGCGACAACACGCGTGCACGCAAAATATTCGCGCTCGTGCATCCTACAGTTTCTCGGCACCAATCACGTAATAATTGCTTCCGGCGATATATTACCCATTTGTACGTCACCGCTAGTGGAACAGTTGTGTAACAAGTAGTTGAAAACGGGCAAGTGTCTAGCTAGATGCGAGGCAGCCACGTACAAGGGAGTTATTCGATTAAACGAACGATCGAATTATGATTGACAGAGGCAACCCGTTCACCGCGGATTCCGAGTATCGAGTGTCGCCCGCTACGGTCACCGATTGGAAACGCATCCTCGTTCGAGCAAATCGATTGAAACAGCGGCGATCGAAATGAACGGCGACGTTTTGTTTTGACGTTTCGCGAACGCCCTCCGTAGCCTCGCGGTTAGATCATCGAGAATGACTGGTGGAGATGGTCGTCAACGCCGAGGGAACGTACGCACTTCGAGCGGCCGAGGAGGAACGGCGGTTAACGTACGCTAATAGTACACTTTTCTGCCCGAGATAACGATCGGCCAAACAAACGACATGTCTGCGTCATCGTGCCGGAAGAAGCCTCGCGCCTGCCGCCACACCCCTGCCCACGCAACGAAAACGCAAATATGCGTGAAACAGACCTGCGGATCAATGTGCACGAGAAACTACATTAACCGAAACTAACAGCTTCTCGTAGACGGTCCCGTGCGAAAAATTTCCGTAACCACATCAGGCCTGTGGATTCGCTCGGCAGACACTGAATCTAGCACGTAGGTGGCACTGGTCATCACCGACTTCGCCGTGGTGTATGTGACCCTGTAGACCGTCCACGGTCCAATAAATCATAACTTTCGTTAATAGCGCTCAATCGATACCGTTTTCAGACTCTATTTTTAAACAATCTTTAATACCGCGACGTTCGCCGCTTTCGATCCTGGAAATTGCTCGAGAGCGGCTCGAAAGTAGCCGCGACGATTACACTGCGCGAAGCGAATGATCACGGATATCGACGCGAGCACAATCCACTAGCTAAGTCTGCCACTGTCTTGGACGTGGCAGCTGGAATACTGAGCAAACGTGGCGAGACTTCTGGATAGGAGGATCGTCGAATGGAGCGGGGAACTGAGATCGTTTGGTACGATACTGTCGAGGGGGTGTCCACGAAATGCGACAGCCCTGTGCACGTGTTACCCCGAAAACGCATGCGCCTGCCAACGGCAACAAGTTGGTGTCAGCACCGTGCCGTACTCCGCTCTAACATTTGCCGTGAATACCGGGACGCGCGCGGTAGCCTTGCGCCAATAAACAGCCTCGATGTCCGTAGACCATGGGCCAAGGACACCTCCAGCTGGGGTGGTTCCACGCGAGGGATGCCAGTTCTTATTGGACGGGTCCGCTCGCGCCACTTTGATAGAAGCACGACGCGTCGATGCATTTCCAGAGCTCATCAGGGGCCGGTAACCGAGCCTCTCCGCGTGACAACCGTACAGAATTAACGTCCTCGTAGCATCCTTCGTTAAAACAAGCTCCAATGACACCCGAGAACGCTTGTCGAAGCGAACAGTACGCAGAGAATTCGAACGTGCTCTCCGCCGATGAAAAATGGCACGCCTGACCTTCGGCTCTACCGCGTGTACCACCGAAGCCTATCGTTTGCACAGGCAGCTTTATCGCAATATGCAGATAAGCGTTCGTGTCTTGATGTCACGAACACGCCGCTGTGGAATAATCTTGCTTATAGATCGCAAACGTTGTACCGCAAACATTGTACGCGCTGACAATATCTAGCCGGTTTTTAATCCCGCACACCCTCGTTATCGCGCCCCTACCCCGGTGTATCGATCGTCGGAACACATTCTGCCAGTTAGCCGGCAAGGCACGGCCAAGCGTTATCGACATACACGACGGCTCACCTTCGGAAGTGGACACGGGCAGTCCAGCCTCCTGCAGCTCGATGTGCTCGCGCGTCCTTCGCCGTCGGCCGGGCAGAGAGTCCGCGATGCGCAGGCCAATGTTGTCGACACTATCGATGCCCCCGAGATCGATGGGGCTACCGATGATGTAGGGCCCGGCGGGCTGCTCCCGCGTCCCGTCGTTGGCTCGGCCGCTCGCGGATGACGGACTGCTACGAACACCGCTGCCTTCCGATGGTGTACCGTCCATATGAGGTATGGAAGATAGGTCCAGTGGCGTGAAGGGCCGCGACAAGCCAGGACTGGGAACCCGGGGGCTCCCCCTGGCAGTCGGTTGCATTGAACGCAGCGGGGCCTGGAACAGAATTGGTTAATGTGTAGGTAGTGGCCGTATGCGTGGCAGCCACCGCCAATATCGGCCGCCGCGGAGAAACGCCCGCGACAAATCGGTCGACGGCCTATCCAGGTCAGGCTCGATTGATAGACCGAGGTGATCTGGTAACTGAAAGGTCGCAAGTGCACTTCGGAACGAAGTTGAGCGATCCAGTACCGCGAATCTTCTGCCTCTACGCAGCTCTTTCCGATACAATATCGTACCTGCACTTGAGATATCGATACGATTGCAGGGGTAGGGCGAAAGAGTAGGTGCTGCTCGCACGTTGAGCACACAGTGAGTTACCGATTGCCGTGATTATTTAAAGAAACCTACGCGACGAGAGGATAACGGGTTGACTTCGCGACAATTAACGGCTCTGTAACGACAGTTCGTCGTAGGCGTATGAGCAATATGTACACACAGGAAGCGAGTGTGCATGTGGTGATGACATTGTGATTCGCTGGAAATGAACGATTAAAAGATCTATACTTTTAGCGACAAAGGAGTTTTGCTCGCGATCCACGAAAGAAGAAGAGGAAAGAAAGGAAGTGGTGGATTATCTTTAGACTGGACATCGGTACATCACTTGTCACTGTACTAACGCAAGCAATCGCGTGTAAATTTGCGGACAACTCGCCTTGACACGGATACTAACTGTCTTCCAAGTCCTATTTTTGGTAGAACAGAGAGGTAGTTATTGTTTAAACGGACTTAGGTGCTGCCGAAGCACTCTAAAGATTTGTCCGGGAAAGTGGAAGAGATCGGCTGTACGTTACTCACTACTTTCAATCTGCCTGGCCAAGGCAAATTCCTGGAAGCCGTCCTCCGATTGGTTTTCACGATTCTATCCGTCGAAAGTATATTGTCACGCTATCGAGCTCCCAATGACGTATGCGTTCGAAAATAATCCATTCCTCCTAATCTTTGCCAGCACTGTCAGCCTAGAAACACCTGCTGACCTATCGGCGTCGTAGCCACTACTCGACGAAAACAGTCGGATAGCTCGTCCAACGAGGAAACTCCAACGCGTTGTTATCGCCGCGGAAAATAATAGAGTTAACCAACTCCTCGTTCATGCGACCGACCGATCGCGGAATCGGAGCTTCGGGATCACCACTTTCGGTCTTTCAACGATGGAAACCAAGGCTCGAGTAGTAAACATCTGGTCGGGCAAGTCTTAGAACAGGTATCGCAACTCTTGCGACGATGAAATATGCTTGAAATAAGGTCCGCGAGTATCTATTCCAAGGCCAAAGTATCTACGTCCAAAGCGTAGGGTAAGTTGGGGCTGAAAGTCCGGCGGGTAAAAAGTCCCGAATTCAAAATCTCCATTCATGAACAATCGACTGAATCATAACTAAGTTGATGACAAGGGAGGACCGCAGAGTCGCCAGTCATTTTTAGCTTTTTGGGCGTTCGTGCGAGTCATATGACGTATTTGTTATTATGTATATCAGGAAGCGAAAACAGTACATACCTACGTCGTTTTTAGCGTGTTATTCGAAGTAAACTACAATTTAACAGCGTTTCAGGTGAATACGTCAAGATTGTATGTTCCTTTAGTAATGTGTGCATGACATTTATTTTTTGTTAAAGAAGTTTGTCATGCTAAAATATTAAAAAGAGTGAAGCAAACCAATTAATAATGTCACAAATTATCCACCTTTTTCTTGTTTTGTTTTTATATTAAGGTAATTTGAGTTAAAGAAATAAGACCAAAGTGCTTAAAAGAGAGTAATATATTTATATTGAGTCAACACTATTGTGGAATATAAATGGTTCAAGCTGAATCTCTGTCCTGTATTTTCATTCTTTTGTTTTAAAAATGATGCATAGTTTTTCCTTTCAATATTGTATGCCAAAAAATTGGTTTATTAAATATTTGTTGATTTGAAAAAAGTTTTTTATTTATTTTATTTTATATTAGGTGCACAAAAAGCTGATTAGAAGATATTAGGGACTTTCTACCGCAAACAATCCATTTTGAATTGACACACATTTCGTGACATAACTGAACAAAGAATAACAGTATCAATCAACAAGTTCGTGAAAATAAAGCATAATAGTTGTAGTTTATACAAAATAACGCGGTATATCTCTAGATTGGTATCACTAAATTTGACATAGGTTTATACGAAAAATGTGACTTTCAGCCTCACCCTGCCCCACGTCTAAAGCATACTCGTGTTGCCACTGGCACGACCACGTTATTTGATTCACTGAAAGCGCGCGAGACGATAATCACTGTTCGACGGTGCCGAGGGCAGAGGATTGTCTCAGCGTCGAAGAGAACACGTTGTTAATGACGCGCCGCGGCGAGCACTGTGTGCAAAATACGTCTACGCTACGTGAACTCTCCGGCCACACAAGAACTCGATTCTTCCCTGAACAGCGATCAATCATCGTCGCTAAAATAACCGGATCGCGATACCGAGCCGCGACACGGGGGAGGACACGATCGTTAAAAGTGGACAGCACGGCCGGCCACCGAAAAGATACCAATAAGCAGATGCTGTTTATCACTGACAGCTTTAAGTTTATCAGTGCCGAGTTATTGCGTACGCACTTTTACGCGGTGCACGCGCAACTAACGGACTCCGAAGAGCCAATCAATGGCGCGAACCGTCCAGGCGGTACAACCGATACCATCATTCATTCGAAAATTACGAAGAGTGGACGGTGGATTTCGCCGGTTTCGCCGTGCCCGACGAGTAGCATCCTTCGGGGCTTATTAACCAAAAGGAATGCGGTAAGTGATGACGTAGGATGAAAGACTGAAGTGGTGCAATCAAGACCCGACCAAGGCGATCGTGCCGCGAACGTGACTGGGATTAACGAAGTCGAAAGTAAAATCGAAACGTAAGGTAGGTATATTCTCCTATACGCCTCTGGGCGCAGCGTCAAGAAATTCAAAGTCGATTTTCTCGAAAATGAAGCGCGATATAAAAAAAAGTTACCCTTTCTTATCGACTTATAAGAAGTAAATAAGTCGAGAAGAAGGAGTACAATTTTTTGATATTGCGCTTCATTTTGGAAAAAATCCACTTTGAAGCTCTACACCTTAATGAAGAGACTCTCCTCCGCATTACGATTTTCTTCGACTGTCGGAACCAAACGACGCGGAGGGCACGAAGTGTACAAAGTCAATGCACGATAAGATTCCCGTTTCGAATAAGAATGCATTATAAAACTTTACGCCGATAAGCTTTCACGCGACACACCCGGCTTCGTGCACCTTTGTTTTATGCGCCGGATTTATTCGCCACGTGCGCCGCACGATCTCCCGTCGAGGTGACGATTCTGGTCGGCCATTACGCGCGAAATTTTGGAAGCCGGCTGCCACGAGGGATCGATGCCGGGGGTATTCGGAGTGGTAACGACGAAGGCATTAGCGAGTAAATCGCGTTTAAGAATGGGCACGGTGATAGATAACGGTGATTGTATCGTGATTAGATTGCGAGGATGGTTCGAGTGCACACGACAGGCAACGAGATACTGCCGAAACGTTCTGCACGAGTATTACAGCCGTGGAGTTGACTTTATCATCTTTCACCGTGCTCCTCCGTCCAGCGCACGTGCACGTGTACTGGCTCTTTGTCTCCCTCGGTGGACGCGGGTCTCCATGTCGGCGGTGCGACGTACACTATTACCTGGCAGACGCGTCGACTCTCTAGTAACCCTAATATGAGCCGCCCGCAATCTTTTGCGCGTGCCGCCTGCCCCGCCTGTCCCCGCTTCCGCCGTGATTGATTCGACAAATTAGACCATAATACGATTCCCGCCCGTCGCGTGCTCCCCGTACGCCTAAACGCGCGCCTGCGAAACAGGCGCTGTCCGCGGTTACGCGCGACTCCGCGGAACGGGGTATAATTAAGCGCGGCTCGTTAAAGGCACGCTACTCCGGCCACTTCATTAACTCCTGGAACGATCAGGTAAAATTCCACGCCGTTGATGGACTAATGCATAGTCCCGAAGAAAAATGTATATGATTCAGGCTTTACTTTCCACGCGGCGGGGTGGACAAAGGAATTGTTCTCGCCGCCCGTTCCAATTCCATTCTCGCGCTAGGTAGCTTCAATGGTCCCCGTCGTTTACCGTCGCCGGTGCCCGAGAATCGACGCGGAACCCGATAGAACGTCATTCGTCCAGCCTACGCCCAGAAGCTTCTTGCTCCTTTCAGAAGAATATCCGTGTACGGTATGATGTAAGTCAGCATTCCGCGAGGAAGCGAGAAAGGCGGGAAATGCAGGTGGTATCTATAATGGAAATGGACGGACCGAGGGACGCGGTAGGAAAGGATTGGTCAAAGAGTCATCGGGTAATTGAATTCTATCGATTCCAGATAATTAGGTATAGGCATTACCCGCTGGGCTTGCGACTCGTGGAAATATAGCCTGGGTCCCTCGGTTAAAAACTTTATTACGACAGGAGTCGCCCTTTAGCGGATGTGGGTTGCCAGGGTCTCCGCTAAGGACGTTACACTTTGGAGTTACTGGTGGAAATGTCAATCCTCTGGAGTGCTTTTGCATGCATAGATTCGCGAGCGAGATACATACACTGTTACCCCCGGCTAGGCACTTCCGTCTAACGCCGACCAATATTGCCGCCAGGTTCGCGGAAACGGGCTCCATTCAGCAGGCACGGTAACGATTTCTCGTGATATTAAATTTCACGGAAAGCATCTCTCATTATATTCCGCGCGGAACCAACGCAGGTCCCTCGCGTAAATGTCGAGCGATTTAACGGGGGAGGGGATCAAACGAAGTGCGGGGAAGTAACTTGATATTTCGCGCTGGGAATTATTGAGCGATCACGTGTCAGGCCGACGAGTGGAATATCAGAGACCTTTCGGGAACCAAATAACCGAGATATGGTAAATTACGAAAAACCCAGGCGATCCCTGTAATTGATTCGCGCGAGCCACAGTGCATTTCGATAGCAAATAATGCTAGATAAGTTCGGAGAATCGTGTAGAAAGAGGGAGCGGCGCTTGTGGGTGCGTAGGCAAAAAGGTGTGGATCGTATATTTACTGGTGTATAGGCTGGGTCTCATGTTTGCGATCGAGAACGACGGTGATCTGTCGATAGGGCGCACGTGACGCCACGCCCACCTCGGAATAAGGGTTTATGTGCTTTCTTATCGCCCGTAACGAAGAATGAATTAGAAAAGAAAAAGAGAGCACGATTTCTTGAAAACTATTCATCATTTCGCATATCGCAGTGCTTGCCATAAGAACTTATCTATACAAGATATTATAATCAAATTTCGATTGACCTTGATCGAATAATCGATTAGCAGGAAATTCAATTCGCAGTACGGGATAATCTGATTCGAATCATTTTGAACGATACAAATATGGCGACAGTCGAATCTTATCGATATTTAATACCCTACGTCCTAATTGCTATCTCGATTCTAAGAAGAAAAGCGAGCCCGATGCTATCGAAAGGATAGCGAGCGTGGAACTTTCTCAAATTTCTTGTAGCTGCCAGAACCGTTATTCCAAATTGCGTTATTCTGGCAAACATTTGATCAACGATAAATATCATGCCTGGGAACAAACGATGCTGGTGAATTTCGTTTTAATCACGCGCGCGGGCAAGCTTCCAAATCACGTTTTTGTAATTGGCACCGGCCGAGCCTTTCGCTTGTCAGCGCGGGCATGTCTCTGCAGATCGCTCTGAAACAGGTTGCACTCGGTGTCCACGCGCGAGTTGGTTCGATCGAGACCGCGCTCCTTTAAACATCGAGGCACCTGTTTACATAAATAAATTCAATTCCCTGCGCCACTCGTGTAAATACCGAATTGCATTGCAATCGATTGAATCGCTCGCCAATGTACGCCCGGTGCCTATATGTACACGTAACGAAGTTGCGCGTTCAGCTAGGCGTTACACGTAATTTCGTCCGGACAAGTCACTTGAAGTGGTAGGTTCAGACCTAAGGCTCGTCTACGGCGCGCCACTTTTAGTCTTAAAGTTGAAGGTCCCTGTATCCGTCAATGGGACTAACGGGAACGAAGTGAGAGGCACAGGGAGTGAGACACACACGCCATGCGACCCCAACCGCGGTTCACGTGCTTCTTTTTCTCACATTTTTTTTTAGACGCCGGCGCACGAAGCGAGTTTACGTGAAGTAACGCCTGGCTGATTTCGCCGACTCCTATTTCGCCAACCACGCATGTAGAGCGAGTGGAAGGGATATAGGGGAGTGGGTCACGCCATCCTGCCGTCAAGGTAAACAGGTCTCGAGGGCCGAACAGCGACCTTGCATGGAAAAAAAGGCGCGTAAAAAACAGGGAGCCTCGCCAAGCATAGGGTCGTAAGTACCGAGCGTCCCTGCAATCTGCACTCATTCTCTCCCTGGCGCTTTTGTTGAAGGATGCAGAGAGTCGGAAAATCAAGCGGCGATACACCCTTGGGCGTTCCTCCCGCGATCTGTGCCGCCACGTAACCGCCGAATTTAAGGCTACCCTCCCCGCCAGTACAGGTTTTAACGAACGATTATTATCTCGGCGCTTCCAAGTATGTGGTCCCAGATACGATCAGTTGGCGCGATCTATCATACGCGTCCCCGGGGACAGGGGAAAGGGGCAGCGACTTTACGGTCGGGGGACGGAATTTTTGCCAAGCGAATTTTTATGACATCGGCATAAATTCGCGGAAATGGTAAGGCGAAACAAAAGCCGCTCCCATTCTTCACAGAAATAACCCTACGGAATTGGGGCGAACGAAATGAAACTCTGGCTAACGTTCAGAGGCATATGCGGCACACGTGAGGGAAAATTCGTTCCGCGTTTCGCAGTTTCCTCGTTGATTATACGACACGCGACTCGATTAACGTCTGCGCGGATCTATAATACGCTCTACCTTCTGAAGTTATGTACTCTGAAAATACCGTACAACTGGAACGACTGTACTAATGAAAACGGGATCAAGTTAAATGAAGTTGCTAGTTGCCGATTTATCGGGCGCTTAACTCTTTGCATACTAAAGCCGCGCTGTAAGAGGAATTTGGAATGGTATGTAAGTGGTAAAAGGTAGCGACGGCATGAATGTACATATAAGTAGTGAGCTTCCTTTGGTCAGTTTTTATAGGCTACAGAAGATAGAGAAGTAAGGAAATTAGCGTAGCACGCGAGGGATTAACAAATGACCGCTGACCGCGCCAGGCGTGAAGCCTAATTTCACCCTCAGAATTCGTAAGGGCGTGAGGCGGATAAATGATAACGTGAATCGACCCTCGTGCTCGGTATTAACGCGGTAGCCGCGCTATCGATCATTCGGGAGAGGGTGAAATTATCACAAGGCCGCATACATATTGTTGAATGAAATAAACTAAATGTATCGATTTTTCGTGCATACACGTAACGTGGACATACATGTACACTGCACGCTGGGTGACGCTCGTTCCTGCGTGACCAAGGTACCACCGTTAGGTCAGGATACAGAAGAAGGGGACGCAGCGAAGACGTTAGGGAAAGTTGGGTTAAGTCACCGTGATCGATGCATTATGCAACAAGTAGTCAAGCTCTAAGTGTAACGGGCTCGACCTACTCGCGGGAAAATTCCATAAATACAGCTGATATTAGTACTACAATAGTGCCAATGCTATTGTCATGCATCAAAGTCGAAGACGCCTCGAGAAAATCATTAGCGCGTTTCCGCGCGTACTACGGGCACGTCCTTGCGTCTCGTTGCACTAATTAGCGACAACGGCGAGAAGAGATTCCGTAATACGCGTTAAGTGTAATTGCCGTTAATTCGCGTTATCGTATTTGGCGATGTTAGGTCATTCGGTAGGTTGATTGTCGGGACGTGAGCAATTCACGCTGGATGTTTGACATTTGCGGCCCGACCGTAACGGGTGGAAAGTAGGTGGTGACTGAAAGTGGACTGAATAAAAACTGACAATTCTATGGTCCAGTTCTTCGGGATTTATAGCTCTAATATTGTTTCGTCGTAAAATTATCTCTCGGTAATGGACGCGAGAAAGATCGCGTACCTACGAAGCGTACACAACTCTCAACGGTTCGTACTGATTTTACATAGTACGTATGCAGTGCTTGGCAACGTGAAAGGAGAACGCCAAAGGATCACGCGAGAAATACGTCTACATTCCCACGTACGTTCGACACCGACCCTCTATTCATCAGAGTTCGACATTTGCAAAAAAAGGGTAGAATGAAAGTTGGCGATTGATGTTTAATTACGTAGGACCAAGTCTGTAAAATATGCATATGTAAACAGTATGTGGCGTGGTGCTCGTATAGCGTACCCTTATACTCTGTCCAGCTATTGTTTTACGTGAACTTGAAACGCGATATAACCTCTAATCTTCTGTATACACGCTCGTCGCGATAGAATGAAATGGAATTGCAATCGTAAGGAAAGGTGGCACTCACAGGTAGCTAGCCGTGTGTCCGTATGAACTATACTGCCGCATTCATGTTGCCAGCTTCTCAGCATTTCACAGCGTCAGGAGATAAATCCAGGTAAACTCCAAGGAAGCTATGCTCAAGCATTCACACACAGGCACGAAACTGCGAAGCACACTAGCGCACACCCGTTCCGCACCCGGGTGCAAAATTAAGTTTCGGACGAGAGGGTACAGTGCCGCGGTGTACGCGACGATAGCATACGGTGGGCACGATCGACGGAACGCTGATGACGAGACACGAGGGTGGGCCCCGCCGGGCTTACGTTCCACCTTTATTTAACTCTTTCTCGCTTTTTGAAACGCTTCAGGGATCTACGCGAATCGGTAGCTCGCGAGCGATACTTGGCAGAAACGCGAGTAGCCGCGTGTGCGACACCATTGAGGGCTGCGTCGTCAGTCATAGGCGCTGCCTAGATTCTAAAGACTCTGGATGTAAAGCACGTAGGAGTAGCGTACATGTGACGGAATCGGTTATTTATTATTAACCCCTCGGGGCATGGGCGCGAAACACAGCGTCCCTATGGCAAGTGTCATGGCGCGACGCGCTCGGATTAATGCATCTTTTACCCTGCAGGCACCGCCACATACCGATCAGCGCGACATCTCCACAAGAACGGAATGGACCCTACAACAAAAACGCAAGCTGCTTTGTTAGTTAGCCGGTATTATAGATTTGGTACATATTTTTTAAATTTAAATATTGCAGAGAACGTTTGAAATTAATGTCATTAATTGCTCGCAATCAAGAGAATAAAGGAAACGCTTCAAATATATTACGATTATTTAATTTCAATAACAATTACCAATCTCGAGCGTCAATTTGGTACAGAAAAGTAACAAGCCTTTAGGTACTTTTTTATTTCTTACGGAGTACACCGAATTGCTAGCATTATTGGGAGCGCTAAAATATTTAATATAACAATCAGGGGAAGTTTCTTGTTCTGTCTATTTTAAGAAGTTACGATTAAAATAGATTACTTTCACACGTGTAATTGTTAAATTGTGGTTCCGCATATAGGATATACGTATGTTAACCAGATATCTTGTTTAATAACTAAACATGCGAAACAAGTATTTAAAAATGGCCGTATGTACGTAGTAACGAAGGGTGATTTTGATACTACGATCGATACATTCTTATAATCGTTGCGGTAAATGCGTCAATGGCCTAACTTATTTTTAGTATCCAATCCTTTTTATTAGCCTGCCAAGTATTTTGACGCAAGAGCCCCGTGAATACCGATTCATACTTTTACGCTTCCGTCTTGCTCATAACATTTGTCGGCATGACCGCAGATTCAGTTTTCTGCTTACTCGAAATGCATCTACTCGCATAATAAGCTTCGTGACATTTGCAGGTAAACGGCGCCCTTTTAGTTCTATGTAATCGTGTTTTCTTAAAATAATAACGCTAAAAATTGTGCACGACAAGGTTAACTGTGAGAAGCAAACAAACAGAGAACAAACTTTCTTGACGGTGTAAAAGTATTTAAGGAGGAAGAAAGTAGAGACATGTCCCCGGGGATTAACGATGGCCCACGCAACACAGGCACACTTCCAAAAAGCAATAGGAGAAACGATAGAAACAGAGAACGCTCAGCTGCTAATCAATTTGCAAACCGTTCTACGCATCACGGTCATGCACAGCACTCTAACAATTTGGTAAATCAACTAAGAGATAAATATGATACTTTCGGTCGTTATTATAGGTGGCTTTTTCTTCTAATATAGTTTTTTAAGTAAATAATTCTGTGTGTCGAAATAGTTTTATGATTTTAGTAACAAGTTAAACAAGTATTGTATTTTATGTAAATTGGAATAAGTTTAAACGTCTCTGTTGTAACTTAATCTGTAGGCTGTTAGTTTAAAGCGCACGAATATATTGTTATTATATATAATACTGAATAACGATATAGATTTAAAAATAACATATTGCCAAGTTTGATGTAACTTGAACTTCCTAAATGAAAACTTTATGCAGCATCTGTATATAGTAGTTTGAAAGATAATCTATTAATAGACAGCTGAATAGTGGGGAAGTTCTCTCTAAGAATACATATCCAGATACAATTCTACCTCGAGGCAGTAGAGTTACAGTATTTCACTCGGCATTTCTAGAAAGCACGCAATTCTTTCTTGTGTATTTAATCGGTTTTCATTTGTATTATAAATTCCATGCGATAGTACCAACTTGATTGGAAACCGGTTGGTGAAAGGGAGCATTTAAGGATAGCAAAAAATAGTAATACAAGATCAGTCTCCTCAGTACCATCGTCATCTTATCAAGATATTACTGAATTCGGTACATAATTAAATACTCATTCACTTTGTACCTCTGTAATGTGTTAATTAATAATTCTCAAATATTACTGTGTTAGCATCGTACAGTTGCAGACGGCCGTACAACTACTGTTCGGAGGATTTCACGCATTGGCAGAAAATGGTGCCGCCTACCGAGTCTCAAACTCAATCCCCCCCACGTGTTCAAGGAACAAAGCCTTCTAATGTTAATAAAATGGTACCGCGTTACTTTTCTTTGGAACTAATTACGTTTGAAATCGAAGTACAAATATAATTTCATCTTAATTCAATTACAACAGCCTGATAGAAGCCAGGTAGAATCTCGTCTGAACGAAATCAGAGATTGCATCAGGGTTACATCGACGCTAATGGACTCGCTTAATCAATCCAGCGATCCTGTAAGTGTATAAGCTATAATCTATAGCAGTTTCTTTATCCTCCGCATGCTGGATTTTTTCCATGTTAATTACACGTATATTACAGCGTGCGCAAGGTCAGAATGAGAAATTGGGTACGATGTTGGAAGATCTTCACGATAGCGAAAGAAAACTATCCAAACTCCTGGAACAATATGAAGACCGTGGGGCGTTTTATGAGGTTACTGAACTCAGAATTATTATTCACTAACCGATTTGAAAATACTGTACGAAAGTAGTATTATCATAAATTAATACGTTCTGTTTAGAATGGTGAGAATGGCAGGGAGGATGGAGAAGAGAACGGCGATGTAGGTAGAGAAGTAATTCTACGCAAGAGGATGGAAGAGCTGCAAAGGAAACTTGCACAACTACAGGACCATCAGGCTAGCTTGGTTGGAATGCAATTACGTGTTACAGAAACATTAAACGAAGCACGTCAAACTCAGCAAGCTCTTTTACAACAGGAAAGTCAAAATGCTGCTTTGCCATTACCTGTGAATGTTGAGCAACTTGAATCTGAGACAGCGAAACTGGCTCAACTTCAAACAAAGAAGAAGCACATGGACCATCTCATAGCAGAGTTGCAAGCTCTAGAAATGGCTGAGAGGGGTAGTTGTGTTAGTATGCTATCTTTTGTTTAACTCTGTACAATCACAACCTATATATATACATTATTACCATTTTTATGTTTTAGAGCTCCGAAGGCCCAAGAAATGTTTACAGGGACAAAGCTGCTGAATTAGAGGCTATGAAAGCGCAGCTTGCTCATTTAAAAGCGTTAATGGCGGAAGCGACAAGAGGTCGAGAATGTCTGGACACTAATTCTGACGCTGAACCCGAGGTAGACATGAACGGTGAAGCGACAGCTGACGTGGATGCAAACGATGAAGAAAATGGACCGAATATATCGTTCGATCGTCATAGTGATACCGACGAGCCGACCCACGAAAAAGTTAGAATCAGCCGACCGAGACCATCGGTTGAAGAAATTCAGGTAAAAGTTCAAACTGAATGGACTTCCTTCATTGTAAACTGCAATTATATATAATTTCTGGTACAGGCTATCACACGAGAAATTCGCGAGCAATCTGCTTTGTTACAAACGACCAGGGCAGAAATACAACGATTAAAACGACCACCGTTATCAACCTCTCAGTCTAACTCCATGACTGTGCTCCCAACTTCAACACCGCCTCCGTCACTCACGACGTCAATTAGCTCTGAGAAGAAACCAGGTAATAACAGTACTTCCGAGACACAGTCTGTTCAAGGGAAAAAGCGTCAAATTGAGGATCTTATGCGGAAGGTACCTACTTTCTGCTTTCTATTACGGATAAAAATAAATCGATGTCTATCCTGCCATGATTTTTAATCTATTATTACAATGTAGGAGCCGTCTCAAACATCTAGCGTGAATCGTGACATAGGAGGACCAGCTGATCTGAATAGTCACAGAAGTTCCAGTTCGCACATTAGTCACACAAGTACGCCTGCTAATGTTTGGCCTCCTCCTACAGCCATAGGTAAATGTAGTATATGTCGCATTATATTTATCATGAGCTTACCACATACTTTCTTATGTGTAGGAGGATCCAACGACCAAAGTGTAGATGGAGTGTCCGCGGAGAATTTAATGGATATGGGACCGCAAACAACAGCGATTGAAAATGGATTCAATGGAAATTGGTGGACATATCCACCGCCCCCATTAAATCAGATACAGCATGGTAAGAGATGTGCATACCTAATAGAAGAAACTAAGAGATGTTAAACGGTGATCTAATATGAAAGTTTAATGCTCCCTAGGCTCGGCCGAATATTATCGGCAATTAGTGTTGGGCTCTCAAGCTCAACAGCTTCAGATGATGGGTACAACGATACAACAATGTTGTCAGCTGTTGTGGTCCCAGCAACGTGAACTGCAAGCTATGCGCACAGCTATCACACAGTTACAGGTGCAATTGAGGCAAACGCACTTACAACAGCGGAGTAACAACAGCGAGAATAACGATGAATATTCTAATTTGAGCCGCAACGTTCATTCTCTCGGCGAAACATTAGATTCCGCATTACCACCAAGTTCGTCTCTGCCAAATTTGGTATCGCTACCGAATTCTTCTCCCGCATTATCCCATACTGCGGCAATGGCGTCTGTCAATCCCCAGCATCAACAGCAGCAATTGAATAATCAAGTACCACCTGGGAATAGAGCGAACAACTATTGGGATAATTTCCGAAGGTAATAGAATATACATACGTATATGCTGACATGAATTTCATTATTTGTCCTAGTGCAGTGAAAGTGTTATCTACATTCAGTTTCTTCAATCGTGTAATCATTTAATATGAAAATGTAACTGACAAAATATCGGAGTAATATTTGTTTTATGATTTACGAACTTGAGTTTTACAGATGTTTTTGTTAAGTGAAATAAATAATGTTCTTTCACTTTCCAATTGGATATCGTTAAAAAGACGTACGATTTTCTATGAGTTTAGGTACTTTATATTCATTAGATCGTGCACATCCATCTTCCATTTTTGTGTAAACCTAATGTATCATTACATAAAGTAATAAACTTCACGGTCTATCTGTGCACTTTTCTGTCTTGTACTTCTTACTTATTACTACCCTCGTTTAAACCATATCGCACGCAAAACCTGTATTGATTTTCATTCTATAGTCCGATAGTTAGTGAATATGAAACTAAATGAGGATAGTATATTGGTACGTAAACAATGGGTATGTAATACAATGTGTTCAAGGATCCATACAAATATTTTGGTCTTGACTAACAGTACATGCTAAATCAACAATAACAACGGCCTTACTCTTTTTTCTGTGTCACCTGTTGTGTTTTTCTTATCCTTTACGGAAGAAAGTCGCGTATTAAACCAAACATTGCTATGATTTCTAACTGTACCATTCATTTCATCTCTTTAAGCATGGTATGAACATTTTGAAACTAATGCTACGTTGAAATTCATCACTGTATCCTTGTTTTTTTTACATTTTCAGTTATTCCAGACAGAACTTACTCTCGGGAAGTGTAAAAACAGATGCTGCTTCAGGGGCCGTTGCGAATTCGACATCCGCTGGAAATGCTATAGCAAGCGTGAATACCGCCTCTCTTATGTACGTAACGTGTGTAATCTATTCGGTAAGTATACGTAAAGGAAATTTCTATTTTCATATCCTATGAATTTTAATCAAAGGAAAGATAAACGCAATCGAGAACAAGGGGCGGAAAATTTGCCGCTGCCATCGTTGACTGTTCCGGAAGCACAGTATTCCTTGAACTTGCAGCAGCAAGAAAGGGAGAATGCTGTTACGCGTAGTAATATTTTAACAAACGAGGTTTCTCAGCAACAGGTTGATAATATTTGGGAAGAAGCACATTCATCGTTTCGACTACCGTCCGTAGTAAACGACGACCACCCGTTTCAAAACTCAAGGTTCAGTTCTCTAAAAATAATAAACTCTTATTTGCTTTACCTTCAACGGATTGATAAAATTAAATATATTTATCGCATAGCTCTGAAATGAAAGAAGTCCTGAAATCACTTATTACCGTGAATAAAAGACGACCGGATTATTTAGTCAGTATATTGCGAGAAGTTAAGGCGATAAGCGATGACCATAGACTGCGACCACATTTACTGAGGTCATTGCGCACTTTACAAGATACACAATCTCTAAGCAATCCACTGGTATTGTACATTTCTCCTATGTCTCTATCGTCAGATGTGTCAAAAGATACCAGATGCATTCGTTAAACTTTTTATAGAACGAGACAACTGATCATACTGCCAGTGAAAGTTGTCAATCCAGCGACGAAGATTCTGACATGGATGCTGTGTTAGGTACGGCCGCAGACAATCAGTCGTCCATGGCAGAATTAATTGTATCGTCTCAAGCAGCAACTTCGTCGCCTCCTATTGCACATGTACCATTGATAGATCATTTGGACATGCCAGTAAGCGCTATTAATGAAATCATGGTTAAACACCTAGAAGATAACATAATACTTTACACAATTCCCGCAGGGAACATCGTCGCTTGATTCTGCGAGTGCTTTACCCTCAGCGCCCACCATTAAACCAGGTTATAACGAAGATCTGGCAGAGGCTGACCAATCGAGACCTGAATCTTCTGGCAATCAACAGGTACTTCGATCTTAACATATTTAGGCGAGAAGTAAAGTAAATAAAAATTGACACATGTTTTTGTAGGTTCTCAATAACGAAGAAGAGATCGAGCAAGGTCAAGAAGAAGCTGCTGGACCAGTACTATCTACTCAAACATTTGACCGTGACGTAGACTTAGAAAGTCTAGCTGCAAAAGCTGAAGATGAGAGAAATGAAAGCAGGATTTTCTGATATTGAATTATATTATAATCGATATGCGTGCAAAAAGGTTAATAAGCTGATATATCTTTCTTAGTTATCCCGTTTATCTTCATTCTTCTCTCATCTTTATAAATGAAATGTGTAATGCTATAGGAATCTTTGCGTTCGTTATTAAACCCTTCCTTAGGTGTCGCATATTTTCATCGACATAAATGCTTCTCGAAACTGTTACCAGATTAAGCATAGGCGTTAAAAATTGTGACGAAAAACTTTTTTACTATGTAATACGCATTATTTAAATATAATAAAAATTGTGACATAGAAAAGTAAGTATTTATTTCCGACTATACAATGCAATGACATACTTCTGCGCGACGAACATACACTTTGTGAAACAGATACAAAAAATATAAACCGTTAGAAATGATTGTCAAATATCCTACTTAAAATTCAGTTTCAATGCAGTCGTTATTGAGTGCGTGTAACCGATGCAGGTGATATACAGAGCACCCGTGTGTCTCAAATAAAATCTTCTCGTACTCAGCGTCATCCTCCGTCGATTTCAATCCACAGCTTGGTGATAAACGTTTGTAATCTGAATTATTTAATTGATTATGGTTACCTGCTGCCCAACAGCAGCCCCCATTTACGATCCATGTTTCTCTCAGGCTTGTATCGTCGGCGTTTACACGTAATAGTTCCGACTCCTCGAGCATCGCGGCCAATCCATGGTCCTTTGTACTTGTCGCGCCGCAGTGTGCGTAACTGACGCCACCGCCTCTGAAAGGAAACCCACTGACTTATCGACTAATTTAATTGGATATCTCCTATGTCATCCATTTTGTCAGCAAATTATGTCCTTACCATGAAAAAAAGACCAAACTTACTAAGTGTCATTAGTTTATGAAAAAATATTAGCATCCGTGCTTTCCATTGCATACCATTAGCCATGGCACAGACGACAACAGGATGCATTAAGCTTCAAAATAAATTTAACGCCAGGTTCGGATGAAAATCTCTGTGGTCACATGTAAATTGTACAATCTCTTTTCCCACAGGGGGGAAAAATCATGTATCTATATATCTTAATATCAAGTATTACATCGAAGTGGTATTATAACGGTTCTGAAGCTTTTATACTTAATCGATTTCCGTCGAAGGTAGCTTTCTTTTTTTCAAATTCACAATCTCTTATAGAAAGACACGTAAATCTGTTAACTTATCCGGTAGAAATGTATTGGTCTTGTTGCGATAAGCAGTCTCCTGCGCTCAAAAATTTTCCCGCTAAAACGCAGTGAACGGAGACGGAGAAACGGGGGAAACGGGTAGATAAAAAGAGAGAGAACGAGAGATAGAGGGAGAGAGAGAAACAACGACCTCTAACAAGATGTATTTGAATCACGTACGAATATGAATTGACGAATGACGAAGAGGTCGCGGTTTTGAGAAACGTTTATGGGGAATAGAAAACTCTGACATCCTGATTTATCATTCACGAGGATGGTGTTTGAATAATTAGGATTATAAATTCTCTCCTACCTTGACGAAACTTTTTCAATTCGCTGGTAGGGCTGAGATCGCCGTTGCATCGCTTCCGGTTCCTGCGTCGAAGCGTGTCCGCGTCGTTGTGTGCCGGCTGTTGTTGACACTGTTGATGCCCGTGGTTAGTTTTTAACAGATTCCGTGCGGACGCTTCTAGAATCACGGAATTGTTATTCAGATAGCTAGACGCTACAGAATAATCGCAGCCGTCGTCGTCGCCAGTTTCCATAGCCGTTTCGAATGAACACCGATCGAACACCGACGATTCATTGATATCCGCGTGCTCGAGAACCGCGTTGAACTGACTTTCGTTTCTATAAGGCGGCACGTAACCGTAATACGTGTTTGACGACATGAACGATTGAACCACGGTTCTCTGGTTATACATAGCATCACTCGCTACCGCCATATTCACGCTTCTTGGAACCGATTTTTCTACGCTAGATCAGATCGTACGAGGGCGCGTTATTATCTGCCGCGTAAATGCGTGCACGTTTGATCTTGTGATAAAGAAAAAAAGAAACAGAAAGCACTATACAGCGGACACGACATTCACACTACCCGAGAGGTGCAACGTATGTAGCGTGTAGCTCGGGTCGGAAGCCGAATACGCTCGAATGGTGGATCGGCAACGTTCGGGCTTCTTCGCTCCATTTAGTTCGTTTCTTCAAATCCCCACCAACCCGTATTCAACAATCGACCCACACATGGGAATTTGTTGCATTTAGTTAGTAGCTGACTCAAGGATTTGAAAGTATTTTTGAGTGATGATTCTGCTTTAAATAGAATTTGCAAATAGCTGAAACAAAGTTGCGATCTTTCCCGCGGAATTTATTGGCGGTACTGCGTTTGTACCGGCTTATGTAGCTTTGTAAGAAGCGGGATTTAAAGCACCGGTTTTACGGTAAATTGTAAATATATTTTCACGTAAACGCGTAGTTATAACAAAGAAACTTTCTCTTACCGTTCGGAAAAGATTTTTTCAAGAGTTTTGATTCGTTCATATGGGCTTTCCACCGACGAACATATGACTCGATTAGCAGTTTAGTGAAACAACTGATCCTCTGTATTTAATTTATACAATAAATCATAGAAACTGCCCTCTTGAAATGTGTTTAATTAAACACACAACTTGGCGTCGAGACGCTACCGCGTCTCTAGATAAGTTCCGACGTTGTCAATTTACGCACAGACCAGGTATAGGATAGACCTATCACGCAATGTAATTTTGTGTCACACGCTCAGGGTGGCTCAGGGGGCTCGCGAGCCCCCTTACCATTTTCGGGTCACGTGCAACGTTACCGGTGAAGTCTCGACAGAGATTGTAACGCTACGCGTGGTAGGAATTAGAATTCAAGAAGTGGAAATTTAGGTCATTCGAAACCCGCGATTTACAAATGATTCTGTTTGTGTAACAATTTAAAGATCGTTTTATAAACCAGTTTCGTGCAACGACCGAGAAAGATGGATCACAACAATACAAGAACTCATACGCCTTTTAATTTTGCTATCCTATTCGGGTTTATTTAATGCAAAACAAATTTGTTTCACATAAAAATTTATATAAACAACAACATTATTTGTGGAAGACATGCTTTCACGATGTAACGTGGAATACCTCACCAAGGAATTGTAACTTAGTATATTTCAATAAGGTGCTGAAGCAGAGAGGACTTTAAAAATTGTCAAAAACCCATCAGTTCGAGTATCTCGCTGAAATAATCCATCTTGTACTTATTCTTCTATCTTAACACTGTACTCGTGTTCTGGGGTCCGGTACAAACAATCAAACAACATTCCAAGTTACATTGTACCATAGTATTGCAAGTTAAAAAAATTCTTATATACGACTAGAGTATTTGACAATCGCAGCTATCGGCTCGGTTCTCACCGATTACCAGGTCTCACCACGAGGAGGTTGCTGCGTTTCGAGACCCGTGGAGAGATAGATGGAATCAAAGTTCCATCGATCTCCCTGTACATGAAGCCTACTAAACCAAAGTTTAGACGTAGAAGCTAGGGAACTGCCAAGCAATCACGCGAGTAAAAGAAATTCATGAAAAAAGGAAAGACTACCGGTGAGCATGAAAGGAGTATTGGATGGCGCAGTTCCTACCACCCTGCTGTCCGAGTCGAAAGGGAAAAGCGCTCGGCGCCTCCCAGACGATTCCTCTTGCAGCGTGCGACTCGCCAGGAGCAACACTAAGTATGACCTGACTTGAGCCGTCCAACACGGAGACTGGGCACCGATGCGACTCGCCAGGAGCAACACTAAGTGTGACCTGACTTGAGCCGACTAACCCGGAGACTGGGTATCGGACCGGGTGACTTACGCAGGCAGTGTACCAAAAGGTACACCCCCTACGCCCGAAACTTTCCCTTTCGACAAAAACACCAGAGGTTGAAACTGATCCACCCATACGGATTCCATGCTCAGTCGCTTGCTTCCGCAAACGGAACCAGCGGCGACCTCCTCATCGGAGATGAGGAGCCAACAAAAGAGCAACAAAGCTAATGATTTAGTGACTACTTCGCAATTTTACACGGGGCCTTAAATACTTAATGCACTGTCACTTTACACGATCACTTTTCACTGTCACTTTTCACTGTCACTTTTCACTGTCACTTTTCACTGTCACTTTTCACTATCACTTTTCACTATCACTTTTCACTAGCACTTTTCACTAGCACTTTTCACTATCACTTTTCACTATTTTGAAAAAATGCTGAAATAATCAAATATGGTATATTAGTAATGGTGTAATAGCCTTGGGAGGAAACTAGGAAAATACATAAAATGGGAATAAATGATGCAAAACCATTGAAGCAATACATAAAATCGAATAAATGATGCAAACCCATAGAAGACATGCATGAAATAAAATAAATCAAGCAAACCCATCTTTATTAAAGAATTCAACAGAGGAAACCATGGCGTATCCCTCGGCGAATCCCTCGGCGAATCCCTCGGCGAATGCTTCGATGATGTGCTTAAAACTAGACGCGCCTGGCTTAATTTTTTAAGTTTCGCAGCCACACACGCCACTCTACATTTAGTTTTCGCAGAATAAGCATAACAAACTATGCTTTGGTATACTAACCCTTTGGACCGTGATTGCACTATAAGGTAAAAGACTACTAGAATTCTTTCCAAAGACTTTACTTCAAAGTCCAAAGGGTTAACATGCGCACGTAACAGATATTCTCGTCGATCTTTCTACACATATCCCATTACAATTTCTTTCGTAAATTTTAGAGATACGCTTGCATTGCTTTCAAGTGACAAATAGACTCTAAGTATCTCATTGCGGAGATAGAAAAATAATTGACACACGGACACGGATTCGCCGTCGCGAGAGATCTCGGTATGGGTGGATCGGTTCCATCCCTTGGTGTTCTTGTCCAAAGGGAAAAGTTTCGGGCGTAGGGGGTGTACCTTTTGGTACACTGCCTGCGTAAGTCACCCGGTCCGATACCCATGCTCCGTGTTAGACGGCTCAAGTCAGGTCAGGCTTAGTGTTGCTCCTGGCGAGTCGCATCGGTGCCCAGTCTCCGTGTTGGACGGCTCAAGTCAGGTCATACTTAGTGTTGCTCCTGGCGAGTTGCATCGGTGCAACGGGAATCGTCTGGGAGGCGCCGAGCGCTTTTCCCTTTCGTCTCGGACATTAGGGTGGTAGGAACTGCGCCATTCAATACTCTTTTCATGCTTACCCTTCTTCTTTGTTTCTGACCTGAATTTTTTTTAATCGAGTGATTGCTTGGCAGTTCCCTAGATTCTACATCTAAACTGAAGGGATCGATGGAACTTTGTTTCCATCGATCTCTTTGGTTTAGTAGGCTCCATGTACAGGGAGATCGATGGAACTTTGATTCCATCTAGGAGAATAGGAAGAGGGACAGTAAAATAATGTATTTAAAACAAAATAGTGAAAAGTGACAGTGAAAAGTGATCGTGTAAAGTGACAGTGCATGAAGTATTTAAGGCCCCATGTAAAATTGCGAAGTAGTCACTAAATCATTAGCTTTGTTGTTCGTTTGTTGGCTCCTCATCCGTGATGAGGAGGTCGCCGCTGGTTCCTTTTCCGGAAGGAAGCGACTGAGCATGGAATCGGTATGGGTGGATCGGTTCCATCCCTTGGTGTTCTTGTCCAAAGGGAAAAGTTTCGGGCGTAGGGGGTGTACCTTTTGGTACACTGCCTGCGTAAGTCATCCGGTCCGATACCCATGCTCCGTGTTAGACGGCTCAAGTCAGGTCACGCTTAGTGTTGCTCCTGGCGAGTCGCATCGGTGCCCAGTCTCCGTGTTGGACGGCTCAAGTCAGGTCATACTTAGTGTTGCTCCTGGCGAGTTGCATCGGTGCAACGGGAATCGTCTGGGAGGCGCCGAGCGCTTTTCCCTTTCGACTCGGACAGCAGGGTGGTAGGAACTGCGCCATCCAATACTCTTTTCATGCTCACCGGTAGTCTTTCCTTTTTTCCTGAATTTCTTTTACTCGCGTGATTGCTTGGCAGTTCCCTAGCTTCTACGTCTAAACCGAAGGGATCGATGGAACTTTGTTTCCATCCATCTCTTTGATTTAGTAGGCTTCATGTACAGGGAGATCGATGGAACTTTGATTCCATCTATCTCTCTACGGGTCTCGAAACGCAGCAACCTCCTCGTGGTGAGACCTGGTAATCGGTGAGAACCGAGCCGATAGCTGCGATTGTCAAATACTCTAGTCGTATATAAGAATTTTTTTTAACTTGCAATACTATGGTACAATGTAACTTGGAATGTTGTTTGATTGTTCGTACCGGACCCCAGAACACGAGTACAGTGTTAAGATAGAAGGATAAGTACAAGATGGATTATTTCAGCGAGATACTGGAACTGATGGGTTTTTGATGATTTCGAAAGTCTTCTCTGTTCCAGCACGTTACTGAATATACCAAGGTACAAATCCTTGGCGCGGTATTCCACGTTACATCGTGAAAGCATGTCTTCGACAAATAATGTTGTTATTTATATAAATTTGTATGTTAAATAAATTTATTTTGCGTTTAATAAACCCGAATAGGACAGCAAGGTTAAAGGGCGAATGTGTTCTTGTTTTGTTGTGATCCCTCTTTCTCGGTTGTTGCACGGAATACGTTTATAAAACGATCTTTAAATTGTTACTGTAACAGGAATCATTTGTAAATCGCGGGTTTCGAATTACCTAAATTTCTACTTCTTGAATTCTAATTCCTGCCATGCGTAGCGTTACAATCTGTGTTGAGACTTCACCGGTAACGTTGCACGTGACACGAAAATGGTAAGGGGGCTCGCGAGCCCCCCAAGCGTGTGACACATAATTACATTGCGTGATAGGTCTATCCTATACCTTGTCTGTGCGGCACCTATCACCGTATGGATGCGTGTCGCCACAGACGAGGTATAGGATCCTATACGATCCTATACCTCGTCTGTGTCTCTAGATTCCCAGCGGGATGTTATCTTATGTTTACGTTCCCTTCAATGCTCGCCGACTGGTGCCGACTGGCGTGATAAGCATGAAATAATCTGTAAAATGTACAAAAACGTGAACGTAAATGCCTTGTCGTTTCTAATTGCTGTGATCGAGAGACGAGATTGCTGAAATGTTCGACATTTATGTTACAATTGGAAGAATTTGATGCCAAATTGATTAACGGTACTTAATGAGTCTTAATGTTCGTTTAAGACATGAAGTATCTTAGAAGTTCGTTGTTGCTTTTCGTACTTGTTAGTGCCGTAAAATTTGTATCTCCGCACAATGATTTCTTCGACGAAGAGTTGATGTTAAAATCCTTGCCGAGTAATCATGTTTACGCGTACTTTCAATTTACTACCGTGTGGGAGACGGCGAAGGAAGCAAAGGCGTGTAAGTTGTAAAACAGAAAACCTTGTTTTAGTGAAAATATATTTATTTATTTACTTATGTTCAATGAACGAATATTATTATATGCTTTGTACACTGCAAACCATCACACGTGTTAATGTTCCAGTACAACACTCCCATTTATTCCCAAGGGGGCTTGGTGAAATTATAAGTCGCCACGGTGTAGACGAATTACACCTGACATTAACCAAAGGACTGTGGAATTACCAAAAATGGGGATATCCTTATCACGATGCAGGTCCTGGCGCAGAGATATCGACATGGTTTCACAGAGATGTTGCCAAGTAAATCAAAGATCATTTAAAACATTCAGATGAATTATTACAGCGGTATAATAATTGTCTCAAATTCTCGCAGTGTCGATGATGAGTGGAAAGGTTTAACGAACGCTTTAGCGGGTCTATTCTGTGCCTCTCTAAATTTTGTTAACCCCTCGAATAGTATGTCTCCAGAATTTACATTCCGCCCCATGGGTGTTGTAGAGAATAGCGTAAATTCCAGTCACCTACGCTATTCGTCACTGCCAAGGGAAATAGTTTGTACAGAAAATTTAACGCCGTTCAAGAAATTGTTACCATGTAACTCTAAGGTATGTATAAAAGACACAGTGTTAGGTTTGCTGTGTATACAAAATGTTACTTTGCAATGTTTTTGATAGAAAGGTTTGGCAACGTTGTTAAACTCTGCGTATATTCATAATACGAATTATCATTCCATTGGAGTACACTTCCGAGTGATATGTTCAAATGTAATGTGCACGAGGACGTCGTTAGAATTACGACAGACAGTTTCGTTAATATACGACACTATGGCGGATGTATCGCAGGTAAGTTTTCATTGAACCTTTACAATGTAGCAAGAGTTCTCAGCATTTATGTGAGGCGTCTTTTAGGATTGGTCAATTCGGAAATTCTTTGGTATGGGAATTAAGGGCGCGTGCCCCCTGGCTACAATGAGTAACGTATACATCGATGTGTCTAATAACAATACAAATCAAATTTACGAGCTGGCACCGCCTCCGAGTGCAAAGATTATTAGCCTTCGTGGCGGCCAGCAAAATAGAATAGCAGTTTACGACATCAGGTCTCATTCTACGAAGGGAATGTTTAACATCGGAGTTATACATAAAAGTGGTCAGAAGGCTAGCTTAAGCTACCCGTCGATTTTGTTTGCAAACCGATACATCATCGGTACGTATAGATTCAAAAGCGTATTTAGCGCCCCTATGCTAACAAGTGTCTGCTACCCTTTCTGCAAAATATTATCAAATATTTTAATTTAAAAGAGTCGAGACAATTTCAAAATTGATTCAGTATGGCAACTCGCACATTATGAGTTACTGCTAATCCGTTATATGAAAAAGTGGATTGTTTTTAAAGTTGCCTCAAGCCTCCGAAATTTGCCACTCCCCATAATTTGCTGCTCCTCAAAATTTATCGCTTCCCAAACTTTATTTCTCCCCAAAATTCGCCGCCTTAGGCTGCAGCCCACTTAGCCTAAACACAAATCCGCCCCTGTGTAAAATCGTAATTTGAAAGCTACGCGGACAGAAATCTGATAACAACTTTCTCGATGCAGGGTACGGGCAAGAAAGGGGTAGCTTGGTAACGAAACTGTATAATAACTACTGGCAAGCCCTCGACATTGTTTTACTAGAAAATATTCCGTGGTATTTGCCGGTGTATCTACACTCTGTCACGATAACTTGTGGAGGGAAGAAGATTGTCCCACGTGAGTAGTTGCCTTTGTTACCTATTACCATTTCTGCTTTGGCAAATTATATTTGTTGTTTGAAAACACGTATTCCAGTGGCGCAGCGTTATTTACCTGGAAAAGAAAGGAAAAGTCCATATTATCTGGAAATGGTGCTGCGGCTGCCGCCGCAGTCAGTAACGAAGTTCTCGATTGAAATGGACTACTCGTTCCTTAAATGGCAAGAATACCCACCGGACGCCAATCACGGATTTTACATGGGTTCCGCTGTAATTACTGCGTTGCTGCCTATCGCAAGAAATTATACCGCACTGCCACTGGATGGAAGTACTATAACATCGAGGTTAAAGCTGAATAGTTTGTTCAACAATTCTGTGCGTATAGCTCTGGAACATTTTAACAGCGTAATTAAATTTTCAGCTTTAACGCCTCGAGAGATGGATACTTGGTCCAGTTAAGAACCGAATCTTTGCTCATCAGTCTTCCGACGCCAGATTTCAGTATGCCGTACAATGTTATTTGCTTGGCGTGTACAGCGGTCGCCCTGGCATTTGGCCCGCTTCACAATATCTCAACGAAACGATTAGTTTTAAAACGAAACGAAATGGATTGGACAGAAAGACTATGCTCTTTCTTCGCAGAGAAGATCAAACCAAAGAAAAAGAAGCAAGAATGAAGAAATATAATTTATTAGCTTTGCTTCTGTACATGTAATTTATCTTAAATCCAACGAAATACTTAAGAATGGTGTTCAGAATGAGACAGATCGTCGCTGTAGAACTGTAGGACATGAAAATTCAGATACAACGCCAATGGTAATGAGAATGATGCTAAAAAATCCTGATCGCTAAAGATGAACGGTTCTTAATTAAATTTTATTCTTCTTTTTTTTCCTCCTTTTTGTTTTTTTTAAATATTACATAAAGTATAAAAAGTGCGCACAGTTCTTCGTCGTATAACAAATGCGATTAGACTTGCGTCGATTAAAAATATCAAGATTTAATTCATTACTTTACAAAGGTTAGCAAGAAGTTTTTTTTTTATGAAAAACCGTACAATGCACTGCAAATGATCGCATCGCCTATCTATATTGCGTAACTTTTCATATTTCAATAATTGCGTAAAATGGAAACAATAAATATCGTAACAAATGTCAGTTACTGAGATTTTATGGTGCTGGTCTAAGGGCTGGGGTATTCGTATGCGCGTTCAAAATTGTACCACAGTATTTGCTTGTACAGTTTTCGCTGCTGTTATTCAAAATGTTATCCGATACCCATTCGCCCGTTTGATCCGTCGGGCAAATTTGCGATTTCACGTGAAGCTTAGTCGACGAAAGCTTTTGCAACAGCGATTGCGTCACGTTGCCGGCGATGTGCTTCATTGGATCCCTATTTTCATCTGAAGACACAGCAGTCTGATTCGAAGTCACCTCTTCGTCCGAGGAACAAAGGTCGATCATTGTGACTGTGTCCGATGATTTTGTGCGCAAGGTTGCTTCTTTTAGAGGTTTAACGATAGGTGTATTATTTTCGTCGTAAGATTCTGCGTTCTCGAAAAAAATCGGGTTTCCGATAATCCGATCATTACTAACCATCACTTCACCTTTTACCATTCTGCTCGCGTCAGTCTCGTCACTCGGGGCTTTGCGTTTCGACGAGACGTGGGGTCTCAAGCTCTCCGGATCTCTCGCCGTCGACTCCATGTCGTCGGTGAAAATTTTTCGGCCGGACCACCGATGTCTATGCGGACTTTGTTGAATACTGTTCACTTGTTTTGCAGTCAGGCGCGTCAAAAGAACGTAAACGGGTCGACATACAACATATAACAATTGCGAATGTATGCTCAACACTAGAAGAAAGAAACAGCTTTGTCAGAGCGCTGCCGGTGTGTCAATTCTTTATCTCACCGTTTACTTTCGAAACGTTATCATAGAAGGTGAACAACGTCTAAGTATCGAGTACTCACTTGGCTTCCTCTTAACAGAGTTTACAAATTTGTATTGGTGAACGTAATCATCGTTCGGTTTCTCTCGATTCTGCTTGTACGTAACGAGCCATCTGTCGCTTTGAAACTCCGCTTCCAACCACTTGGGTCTAGACGAACTGTCCAAAACGGGAGCGATCAGATACCTCTCTATCCTATCCAGCCTTTCTAGCTGTGTTTCTTCTGTCATCGCCTTCGACTTCTTAGTTAATAATAAACCGGCGGGAGACGAGAAGGGGATGCTCGAAAATTTTGAAAAATTAATAGAACTACGAACACGCCGGGAGGTACGCTCAACGGCGCCATTCTTAACCGTGGCGCCGTTATTCGTTCCCACTGATTTCGATTCCCCTTTTTGCGAGCATAATGCAAAGTAGTCCAAGAATTGGTCTTGCCTCAATTCAGGCTCCGCGGTCGACAGATCTGGCGTCGCGGGTCGTGAATTATTCCTAATCTGTTCTCGATCGCAGCACACGCGCTCGTGCTCCTATAAAATCATAAAATATCCGTAACTCCACCTACTCTCTCTGCTATAATTCACTCGATACGTACCTTCATCTGCTCTAAGCTTATGAACTCAGCGTCGCAATTGTCGCACAAGTAAATGTCTTCCTGCGATGGGTCGACCATTTGAATAGGGTGCTGCTGTTGCTTCAATTTACTAGATAAACAAGAAGCAACTCCATTGCGGGTGAGTAACTTTTTCCGCGGGCTCTCGTTTCTTTTATCATAATTCTGTGAATATACAAGCGTCATTTTACGTTTACAATGAAACCACATCCAGTCAAATATAGAAATTCGATTCGAGCTGAGACTCGGTTCCGATCCGATCCAAGCGCTCGAAAGAACAACCGAGCGGCTCGAATAAAGCGAGCAGTTCGAACGTGTTTCGAACGGCTTGAAACAATCTAGTGGTTGGACCCTATCAGTTCTTTAGCGTAAATGTTTTTTTTTGTAACTGTCATACAAAAATTTTCATTGCATGCTTGCTATTTTGAAATGTAAACGCTTTGCATCGGACGAATATAGTCATCCATAGTAGCGAACAGGCATTGCAGTTGGGCAGTTCGAAAGTTTTAATATTTCCGAAACAGATTTGAATTCAAGTCGCTCGGTGTTTTCGAGCGCTCGGCTCGGTTATTCTAACCGAATATATCCCAGCTCGCTTTTTCTGAGTAGTCGAACAGCTCTAAAATATAGTCGCATTACAACTACTAACCATATTTTCATTACGAAACGTCACTAACAATTTTCCAGTGGTCTTGTGATACAGACTTGTCGTAGAGTCCCAATTGTTAACATATTCCAAGTCTTCGTGTGGGTACCGTGCCAGATAAGAGCAGAAACGTAAAAGATACTCGCTTCTGTGGTACGTGTAACATCTGAATACCAATTTCTTTAAATTGGCCATCCAGGTCTGAAATATAATGGACGTTTTAAAATTCAGACATGGTATCATCGATGGCGCAGCGTCTTTACAACCAGCCCTTACTTCATTGAGTCTCTTAGGTCTTGTTAGGGGATTGGAGAACTTTACTTCCTTTGGCCACCATCGCGGTTCGATGATCACTTCTGTGGTGTCGTGACCTAGCGAACACTGCACCATGAAGGTCACGAAACGCTCCAGCTGTACCTGGAATTAAACAATTCTTATGCAATCTCATTCTTTCTCCCTTGGTCGTTCGATATACAAAATCTTAAGGTAAAATCTTATCCATACCAATGTGATTTTCTCCAGAGATGTCGGATATCCATTGGCGAACAGAAGAGGAAGGTTGGATACCACAGAACCTTCCTCCAAGGGATTAATATTCTTCGATTCTATGTTATTCGTCACATCCATCATAGCTTCGCTCGTGTCTCCGAGTAGTTGGCTCCGAGGTAAACCAACCCCGTAATCTTGTTCCTGTAGCGTTGAGTATCTCATATTTTACAGGCTATCCACATTATTTATGTGCGACGTGGGTTCGGAAGATGTTCCTCGGGATACAATTCTGTGCGAGAAAGATTCATCTAAGTAACGCAGGAAGTGTACGAGTCGTTTCGCGTAACCATGGCGGAGAAAGAAACCCAAGAATAAAATAAATTACAATGCAGGCTGTTTGTCTATTTATTACGCACACAGATATTACAAGTTAATTTAATTCTGTCTATTACATTATATGTATCTATGTCCTTCTAACGTACAAAGTATAATCGGCAGAGTCATGGTTTCTCTGGTGTCGTACAATTCTGTACACGCAATTGTGTGCAAACAGGTGAGACATGAGGAATGAGAAAGCTCTGTATGGATTAAGTAACCGTTCGCGTTTCGTCCAACTAGTGCACGGAATAGACAATTGTCGGTTACGGTTGTACGAAATTCATTATGGGAAAGGTCAAAGGTGTAGGGATGAATGTTAAACGGGCTGAAAATGCGAGTCCGATTGTTAAGAAGCGTGATCGATGCTGCGAAGATACGCGTATGCGCGATTAACGATCATGTACCTGTTCAGTAGCTTCCGAGACGGTCGAGCGACCTTTCTTGCTCTCTATTTTCAGACTGACGATCTATCCGATCAAAGACTCCCTTTCGCGCCGTTTTCTGATCACAGTATATGTAAAGTATTTAATGTAATCTCTACGGTAGCTAGTTTATTGCGATGTATCAGGCAAAGCCACTATTGTAACATAGAGGCGGTTCGTATTATCTTCGTAATACTTCTAACAACGAAAGTAGGCATCGATACGCGTAGAAATGTTCATATTCGCGACCTACGTGGGTCTTTTACAAAAGTCAATTCACCACATGAGCGGTTAGATGCATCGCGAGTCGCAGAACAAGAAAATCGCCCGTTCAATAGGCGTTTCGTTTGCTCGATGTTCGAAATCGGATAAACACGGGTAATACAAATCCAACGTATGTATGTGTACATGCACTGACAGTTGGTTCCCTCCTTCACAGAATGCCTAGGAATGATCAAGCACCGTATATTCCAAGATGGCGGAACGAATCAGTCCAATTCCCGCTAGCTTGCGACCGTTTGCAAACAACCGTACCTGACGCGTCGCACCATCCCAGTCTACAATTCCCGCCCACTATTCTGATGCCTCGACATTCTCTGCACCGATCCTACCGCATTCCCGCCCAACATTTCCCCTAATTTGCACGCAAATACTATTACAGCGACAATCGCGCTCGACAGGTTTCAAAGTTACAGAAACCCCCGTCCTTTGACTGTTCTTCTTTATCAGTTCCGGCCAATTCCAAGTACTCGCCGTCGCGCCTGCGCACTTCGCATGCACGATACTTATTTTCTATTGCCTTCAAACTTCCTCTTTTCGTAGAAGAAATCGAAGTCATAAAATTATGAACTAATTCACGGCGAAATCATTAGAAACCTCAGCGTTTCACTAAATATGAGCGAGGCAGGATGAGCCGAAATGTAACGGTACGTACCGTTACATGCCCATGCTTGGCCTTACTCGATATGTGTTTAAAAATGTATTCTGAACGCTTGTTCCAAAAATATGAATCTATGACGTTGCTTCTTTCGGAGAATATTTGACGTGTTTGGTATTGTAATGGAGGAAATTTGGATTGTCGAAATTAAGTTAGTAGCAATAATTTATTCCAATAAACTGTACTAATCATATAAAATAGGAAAAATTCATTTTTTTCAATGTGGGTTAGTCCGTTTTTGCTCTCAATGCCTCACATATGCTCAATAATAAATAAACTGTGTATCCTGAAGTTCATTAGCAGACATTTCGAGAGATAAAGGGTGCGTTCCACTTACGCCCAAATCGCCCGTGATTTCATTAAGCTAGGTTCTCCTGTATGCGACTGGACGCAACGTCAAGAACTTCAAAGTCGATTTTCTCGAAAATGAAGCGCGATATCAAAAAATTGTACTCTTCTTTCTCGACTTATTTCCTTATTATAAGTCGAAAAGAAAGAGTAACTTTTTTTCATATCGCGCTTAATTTTCAAGAAAATCGACTTTGAAGTTCTTGACGTTGCGTCCAGTCGCGTACAGGAGAACCTAGCTTAATGAAATCACGGGCGATTTGGGCGTAAGTGGAACGCACCCAAAATATGAGAATTTTGCTCAAAAACAAGTAAAAACGGTTAGCATCGAGTTTAAGTTCACCTTCGCAGTGTGTTACATACTTAATGACTTAGTTTCTGTATTTTCCTGTTAGAGGCGCTGATATTGTGATCCTTGCCGTGTTTGTATCTCGTAGGTGAAGTCCTTCTGCACAGTTTTGATGTGTGTTTAGTATCCATGGACTAACATGTGCTTTCGTGCGCCACGCGGGTGAAATTTGCGTTGAAATTGAAAATTGAGCGCCCCGTTTTCGTGTGCCTCGTCGGCGTGCAAGATCAGTGCGACGTGACAGTTTAAAGAGGTCGCAGAAAAATGGCCTTGTACAACTTCAAGAAAATAGCGGTGGTCCCCACGGCGAAGGTTAGTCGGCGCACCCTTCGTTCCATACTTACGATTAGTTTCATTTTACACTGACACTTTGCTTTCTTCGTTTAGGACTTCATCGATATAATCTTGTCGAAGACCCAGCGCAAAACCCCGACAGTTGTCCATAAGAATTATAGCATTGGAAGGATACGCGCGTTCTACGTGCGTAAAGTGAAGTTTACGCAGCAAAACTTTCACGACAGATTGTCCCAAATAATACAGGAGTTTCCTAAGCTAGACGATGTCCATCCGTTTTACGCCGATTTGATGAATGTCTTGTACGATAAAGACCATTACAAGCTAGCTCTTGGTCAGATTAATGTGGCCAGGCATCTGATCGACAAGTGAGTACAGCGAAGTGTGTTTGTACGGAGCTGTATTCTAACATTCTCATGTGTGTTCATAATAGCGTAGCAAAGGATTACGCACGATTGATGAAATATGGAGACTCTTTGTATCGGTGCAAGCAGCTGAAGAAGGCCGCCTTGGGTCGCATGGCCACTGTTATGAAGAGACAAGCCGCGAATTTAGCATATTTGGAACAAGTCAGGCAGCATCTGGCTCGTTTGCCCAGCATAGATCCCTATACACGTACCATCATCATATGCGGCTTCCCGAATGTTGGTAAAAGCAGCTTTATAAACAAGGTGATCGAGCGTTACTTTTTATTGCGTTTGTATGCAACTTTTTTGGAGGAGAATTGGTAACTTTTCTTTCCTTGTAGATTACTCGTGCCGACGTCGAGGTCCAACCATACGCGTTTACAACAAAGTCACTGTATGTCGGTCACATGGATTACAAATATTTGAGATGGCAAGTAATCGACACCCCGGGAATTCTGGACCACCCGCTAGAGGAGAGGAACGTGATCGAAATGCAGGCGATAACCGCGCTCGCGCATTTAAGGGCTGCTGTTCTCTACTTCTGCGACATATCGGAGCAGTGCGGGCATAGCTTGGAAGAGCAAGTAAGTCGATGACTTAATTACGCTCATCGCTGGGCCCCTCGGCGCTAACGCAATGCGACTCAAGAATCATATGTTGCAGATCAAACTGTTCGAATCCATCAAACCTCTGTTCGTCAATAAACCTTTAACGGTTGTGGCGAACAAAGCGGACGTGTTGCGTTTAGAGGAGCTAACACCCGAGAAGCGAACAATTTTAAAATCATTGGAGGACAAGGAGGTCCCTGTGTTAGAGATGAGCACGATTACAGACTTTGGAGTAATGGACGTGAAACTACAAGCCTGCGAGCGTCTGCTAGCTTACCGTGTTGATCAGAAGATTCGAACGAAAAAGGTACTAAAATGTATCCTATCGTTTAATAAAGTTTAAGCGCGAATATACTTACGCGTTTATGATTACAGGTGGAAGGGCTGCTGAATCGCTTGCACGTCGCACACCCTGTTCCGAGGGACAATAAAGTTCGTGCCCCCTGTATTCCGGAGAGTGTTCTGAAGAAGAAGCAGGCCATGGAGGAGCAGGCGAAGAGGAAACGAAAGCTGGAGCGAGAAATAGAAGAAGAAATGGGAGACGACTACGTGCTTGACTTGAAGAAGAACTACGATATCGAAGGGGATCAGAAGTTCGATATAATTCCAGAGATTTGGGAGGGACACAATATCGCTGATTACATTGATCCGGAGATATTCGAGGTTTGTACCTTCACATTTAGTCACGTTCAAATTTACTTTCCGTCGCTTACCTCGCGCGTTTCCTTTCGAAGAAACTGAATGAACTCGAAAGAGACGAGCAACTTCGCGAGGAAACCGGCATGTACGATCACAAGATGCCCGAGCTGTCGGAGACGATGCGCGAGATCGTACACCTGGCCAAGCAGATTCGAGACAAGAAAGCTATCATGAAGGATGAGGCGCGAATTCAGAAGGCCTCCACGAAACCCGTGATGCCGCGTACAGCCACGTCCAGGGTACGAGATAGGTCAGTGTCGAAGCTGAAGAACCAGATGGAGAAGCTGGGCATCGATATGGAAAATACCGAGAACGTGAGTAGTGTATCGAAGCGTTAATGGTGCTAGGCCGCTTATAAGATTGTACGATAATCGTGCTCTGTCTCAACAGGCACACTTCACGAAGACGAGAGGACGATCGAGGTCCTGCTCGCAACCTGCCAGAAAACGTATGCGACTGGAGTCTGTGTCTCAGTCGAGGGCTCGAAGCAGCTCGAGGGCGGCGCGAGACGATATGGGCATAAAGGACACCGCGATGAAGACCAAGCTGAAGAACATAGCGCACAAGGCTTTGAAGAAGAAGATCGCGAAGAAGGGTTTGAAGGGAGAGGCGGATCGATTCATCGGTACAAAAATGCCCAAGCATCTGTTCTCCGGGAAAAGGGGCGTTGGCAAAACAGACAGAAGATAATGATATTCACGCGGTTGTTGTTATTTCGAGGATTTTTATCGAGCTTCCATCTTGTCAGGCGAATAAATTTGGATTTGCCAGAAATCGTTGTTACCCAGCAGTTGAAGGCACGATTAGCGTGCAGTTGAATTCGTGCAAGATACCACGACAATATGAATGAATTGTCTCTCGGATTGCATAACTCGGTTGTCAGGGTGACCTTCGCCCTCGCACGGGGTGAGCAACATCGCCATTCGGCGAAAGTTTATTGCTGTCGTGCGGTGATAACCCCTTAACCGTAGTATTCAAGAGTCTGCCTCGTTCATGGAGTCGCGTTCCTTACATTCTAAATAACCACCGATATCGAGGTTCGCTGCGTTGTGCAACAGATCGCTCGCGCCGCCTCGTATCGGGCGATGGGCGTTGATTGAAAGTCTTTCTGTTATAAATAACGAATAAATTTTTATTTTGTTACATCATCGATGGTTGATTAGAAAGTACAAGTAACGTGAGGTTAGGATGCCCATTGTGCGTGGTCGAAATTAGCTCCGCGAACGACTGCTTCGATACAGCGAAGCGCGTAAACATCTATTCAGTAGCGAGTTCAATGAAATCTCGGCTCGCGAGTTTGTGACTTGTACGCTCACACGCCACGCGATGTAGATGGAGTTAAAAAGAGTCTCTAAGCGTTTTCTTATCGACTTTGAAGGGATGCGATATGGGTGTGCTGCTGTGTATACAATAGAGTTGGAGAGCTCGACGCGCACGAATCTCAATACATTTACAAGCCCTCGGTACAACGTCGATCGCAACGAAATGCATAATTATTCGCGAAAATTTCAATGATCTCCAAGATGTGCCCTGTAATCTATTAGGAACTAATGAAATCTCGAGCGACAGAAAACTTTACGAAGCGGCGATTTCGCATGCAGGTCGATTGAAATCGATCGGTGATCGAGCGTAGACCGTTTGATCGTGCACACGTTCGATACTCGATACGCGTATGAATCTGATACTCGAATCAAGAACAATCGAAATAAATTAAAGGAACACAGCGGCGCGCGGCAGCTGTGCCGTCGTTTCTCACGCGCGATTAAAACCATTTCTTTCCGACGAAGAAAATCGAGCCGGTAACGTTAATCGTGTAACGTGGTGCGCGCACTCGACGAGTGTCATCGAGCATTTTCAAAAGTAATTTTCCTATCGCGGCTCTCGTCAGTTTCCCCGTTGTCAACGGATCGATCGAACCCACAACGATTCGCTTAACCAGGTCGCGTATGTACAAAGATAATTAAAAAAAAAGAAGGAGAAGGAGGAAGTGGAATCTAACGATACGAATTACGATTATTTACGAGCAATAACGTCAAGCAGATATCTTAGTATCACAGTCAATGCGAGGCCCACGACTAGGGGGGAGGGGGGCCTGGGCCTTCGGTGGTGCCTCGGATCGAGTTAACCGTCGATCATTGATTTCGCGACAGAATCCTCCGTCTTTGGCTACCAGGCCGCGTGTTCTCTCATTAAATGGAACGACCGTTCTCCCGACGGGGAACTTTTTCGAAGCGTACACGCGTCGTACAACGGACGAAGAGGAGCACGAAAGGAAGAAAGTTCTGCGGGCAGAATAGCTGTGTCGCGAGGGACGACGGACAGGTGGCACCACCGAACGCTATTCGGACGATTCTTTGGTGAGTCCTCGATAACGATAGACCGTTCTTTTCTTTTTATCTCTCGGATTCCTCCGCGACTGTTTCTCTATTACGCCCCGCGTATCGCGGCGCATATCGGGCGTTCGCGTGTGTCGCACGCGCGCCAGTCTGTTCGTTCGTTCGTTCACTTTTGCCGACAGAAGCGATACGGAAACAGTTCAGGAACAAGCACACTCGAGCACTTGAATGTTCTTCCAATAGGAGACTTTCAGCTGGGTAGAGTCGTTCTCGTCGAAGTAGACGATCATCAGCTGGTCGAGCTTGCTCGGCGCGCAGCAGGGCTTGGGCACCCTCTTCCTGTCTTCCTTCCAAAGCAGGCTCTGCAGCAGGGCGTGATGGTGGGCCGGATTGTATCTGGGCGGGCATCGACCCTTGCAGTACCCGGCGTCGAACGTTTTCGGGTAGACTATGAACTCGAAGCCCTTGAGGTCCTTGAACATCACGGTCAGCTCGTGCCTGCAGCACTTTTTGCTCTCGCCCTTGCACTTGGTCCTGCGCCCTTTGTGCAGTGACATCAGCTCCTCGGGAGTGGAGCGTTTCGATCTGCCGCTGGACGTTAGCTCCGCGAACACGTTCAGCACTGGCGCGGAGAAGGCTCGCTGCACTGGCTGCCCGTCGCGCAGGAATTCCAGCTCGAGGCCGAGATTCTCCAGGCCAGCCTCGTGCCACGAGGAGACGGCCTCGGTTGAGTCCAACTCTATCCATCTGGAGTCTCTTGAGGCGCTTCCCTCGATCCTCCTCTCAACGATCAGCCTCCTCGAATGGGACGTCTTTAGGTAAAGCAGAACGTCCACGTGGTCGGGGCGCTCGCTGTAGTGACTGTGGAGCAGAAGCCGAAGCGTCGCGTGATCCACCGACGCGCTCTCGTCCGCCCGTGAAATTTCCACGGGGAAGAACAACCGGTGACGGTACCGCCCTCCTCTGTCCATCCTCTCGTGCACTCCGCTCGATCCATTTCCAGGATGCGCTGCAACAAAACAGCCGCAATTCAGTGAACGCCGACATTACGTAAACGAAAACCTCTCCCGCAGCCTTGGACCTCTCTCCCTCTCTCCGCGTTACTCGCGCCTTCGCGCGTACCTCCTATTCATTCAGTTGTTATTAATATTCCGCCGTGGCTATTGTTAGCGTTCTTAGCGTCATCCTCGGTGTTCGCGCGGTATTAATGTGATCCCAATCGCGTGTCACTGTCGTCGGAACAGTTCGGTAAGCTGGAAGTTTCCCCGACGGTTTTTCCGCGGTTCGGTCGGCAGCCCGGCGACGCGTATCCGGTAGAGGCGACGAGAACCCGTCCACTCTCGTCCGTTCCATTTATATCGGGCAATTAGAGGAATCATCAAACTCCCCGGGGTAATTCGTTAATAAGCGTACGCGCGCGTCATTAGCCTCGTTACTCGATGAGACGTGTTGACGTTCGCGCACGCGTAACCATTCCTCGCCGGGCACGAAACGAAACGATACCTATCTCGGGGGATCTTCCCGCGTCAGTAGGGGAGCCTAGGGCTAGTTGACTAATTTTTATAAATAGACCGTTGGTATTTTGTTGACTTGCTGCATACCAAAAGTTTACAAATTTCACTAGGTGTGCAGGCTTAATTTTTAAAATTGTTTTAATTGAGTCTAGGTCGTAGTTTTTATTATATTTAGAGTACTAAGACGAATTAGTCAACTAGCCCCGGTCTCCCCTACGTATTCCTACACTTTTCAGGAGGACCCGCGGGGAAACGAAACTAGCGGGTTCCAGGAATCGGCGCGCGAACGCCCAAGTATCTGCGAGGCGTCCTGCTCCTCCGATCTCACGGGGCGCTACGGTCGATGAAGGGCACTGATACTTTCTCGCGCCTTCTATCCTCCCCGCTGGTTTTCTGAACGGTCATCCGGCTCGGTGAACCGAAACCGAACGTTCCCCGGTAAGACGACACCGACGGATTAGCGGCGTGTCGCGCGGCGTCGACTCGCTCGGTACCAGTCGTAAAACAACGTGTAACACGACGCTTCTGTTACGCGTTTCGTCGTACGAGGTAAATCTGTCGGGGGGACACAAAAATACGACCAGACTATCTGAGAGCGTTATCTCGGATCCCGCGCGTCCCCGGACGCCTTAACGGTCCACTTTGGAGTGCCGTTTCGCCCCATCGCCCCGCGAAGCCGTTAACTAGCTTCCCAGAAAATAGTCTCTCAACGGAGTGACTCGTGTCGCGAGCTTTAAGCTCGAACGCTGCAGCGATTCACCTGTTTATTTAAGAAATTTAACTAATCTCCCAATAAGCTTCTAACGAGAACTGTTATATTCCGAATGTGACTCAGCCGAAAGAGCGGTAATACGGGTAATCGAGGTGGCGGGCTCCCCTCGCGAGCTTTCGTTCTGAATCAATCCCATCCGATTAACCGCGGCATCACCGCTCTAGAGCCCGTCCCACGCGCCAAACTATTCGTTTGTTTGTCAGTGGGCAGCAGTTACGACTCGGCGTGGACCATCCCTAGAATAGGATCGCGGTGGCGAATCCGTGGCCGTGATTGCGCGGCGGACAATAATCGCCAGCCGCGATTTGCGCTTGGCGATCGACCAACGATCGCAAAATAGCTCGGCGAGAGATCGGCCGGGAATCCGCGGCATCCCGATAATTCGGCGTGAAAGCCGATGGGAAGGCTACGCTGCCATCCCGATGCTCATTCACAGGCGCCAATTATAGGCCACCTTGCACGCCACCGCCGCTCAAAATACGCCCGCGTGTACAGGGGTCATTATTTTCCTCAAAGGTATCCCGCGGTATTTTCGGGACGGCGTTCGCGAAATCGTCTGCTCGATCAGTGATCGCGACCGGTCGAGCCGCCTCGAGGAAGAAACGCGGTCCAGCTGCGAGGGGACGTCGGACGGCGTACGTAGCTGGCGGTGCTTCCTCGACGGCTCGTTTTTATTGCATTCGGAAACTCGTCGCCCGGCATTCCATCGCGATTGGAATTTCTATTTCATAATAGCGCAGTCCCGCGGCTCGGGGGAGCCCGCGTCCAGTCCGAGTCTCGCAGAGATGTCGTGAGAACGGTCTCCTTTCTGATCAGGCGACTCGACTACGGTCTCCCCGATGAAATCGAAAGCCCTTTGTCGCGCTGGATCCGTGGAGATCGCCGCCGCGCTCAGCCAGGAGAGCCTACCAAATTCGTTCGGAGGGCGAGGGTGGCGAGCCGTTGGCAGCTCGGGGAAGGGTGCTCGTAAGCCCACTTCTGCCCCTTTCTACGCAGTCAAACGTCACGTATATACGTCGACCCTTCCCCGTAATAGTCCTCCTCTTCTACGCGTACGAAACGTGTCGCGCCGCGCTGCATCGCTCGAGGATTTGGAAAGAGCCACTCGACCAAGCCAGTTTCACGCTTTCCGGTCTCTCCCCGCTTCCTGCCCGTGTCTCTTTCGCGCGCGGCCTCCTCGCCGATCGCTTTGTGCCGTTAAAAAGGAATAAGACCTACTTCAGACTAGAGATGCCTCCAAAGGATACGGAGAGATAGGGACCGTGTAAATTACGGCGACCAGTTTCTAGTTTCTAAGCATCGCAACGTTCGCTCTTCTAGTTTATGCGCATGACTTTATCTTTCGCGTTGCAGGTACTCGGAGAGTGAAAAAGGTACCTTTCGCAGTTAGTTATTCTCGTGCATTCGTGAGGGTGGAAAAAACAGCCGTGAGTCACTACGGATATCGGTCGCGAGATACAAACGTGTCTAGCCCGAGGAGGTCCTAAAAAGAAGAAGAGGATCTCTCTCTCGTGTAAGGTAGACGCGGCGCGTTAGTCTCAATACACGTGGCGAAACCCGTCGGTTTTCTTTGAATATTCGGCGGAAACTCCACGAGCTAGATGTTTACACGGGTAGTAATTATAGCGGGCCCGTATGTATATTTTTTCAGAAAGGCGACTACGTGATTGCGCGCTTCCAAGGATCGTTCGCTCGTTCTTTCTCCCAAGAGAATTCTCGAATAACGCGCGGATGGAAAGGGAGAGAAATACCATTCTATGAACACGCACGGGGCAAAGCGGTCCCTCTACTTCCGCTACTTTACCTGTAGCGTGAAACACATGCAGTCTCTTGGTACTTCTCGAGCTCTGCCCGTCCAGCTGCTGCACTTTCTTCAGGTACTCTCTGTGCGCTCTCTCGTACTCCGCTTGGCTCACGTTCGCCTGCAAACAGAATTGCACAGCATGATTCTCGGCGACGCTCGGCTAACTGGGCATCGCAGAACTCGCTGGGGGAGGAAACGAACACGGGCAGCGCGTTTCGTTCCTCCTAATCAGTCGTAAAACACGCCGTATCGTACAGCGAGGCATCCAAACTCGCGGCAAGTTCATCGCGATTAGAACGAGGAGAGGAGAGAAACGGAGAATGCGGGGGACCAGCGTTCCCCGCGGACTTGGAAAGAATCCAGCTTATCGGGCGAATCGTGGCTTGAACTTTCGGCTCGCTTAATTGAATCTCGGTTGCGTATCCAGCGGGGTCGCGCGCGATAATCGGTTCGCGGGCGTGACATAGAAATTATCTAATTTTCTGGGGTCGCGTGAGGCGGCAGCTGGCGATTTTAGCGGCTGCGCCCCTTCTCCAAGCAGAGCCAAGCAGCTCGACTCGACTCTCGACCCTTCCCGCCTTTTTCCTCCCGTTTCTCCTTTTGCTTCACGCCTGACCCCTCTCGAGCCGTCATCTCGCCGTCTGGACGCGCTGGTCCGAGGGGCAGCTCCTCAGTCATTGTGCCTCCAAGCTCCTCCAGCGGACCCGCCCGCTTTCCTCGGACCCCACTTTCCATCTCGAGCACCGTTGCAATTTTCGAGCAGCCTTCTCCCCTTAAGCTTCGCGAGGCCTCGTCGTTTCCGCGGATGAGAAACTCCAGACGCGCTAGACGCTTCCGTAAAATTAACTCGTCTACCGAGTCTGGCTCCTTCCGCCGAGCACCAGCGAGCACAGTTTCCTACTTAGTGGATTCTCGAACATCGAGCCTCGGTTAATTGGAGCACGTACTAAAAATCGCTGGATAAAAAGGCCGCCGCGAGTCCGCCAGCTTTTATGGACACTTTCGCGGATCACTTTTTGTAGCTTAAGGCTCGGCCCGAGTAAACGGTCGTAACGATCAGCAGCATAGTTCATCGTAAGCCACGGCACGCCGCGGTGGACGTGGCTCGGTTACGACCCTCTTCATTAAGCAGATTATTTGTCGGTAATAATAGCGCAGGGGAAACAGAAGAACTAACGCTTTGGAGTAGCTACGTCGGATATTAGAATGTCTAAGTAGATGCCGTTGAATCGAGAGCTTCAGCATCGAGACGGTATGCGAGGATTGCGAGGTGGGACGGTCGTCTTGCTTGGTAAAGGGTCTTTCAATAAGGGCGCTCGATCTTTACAATTAAATAAAAAGAGGTGTGTGCGAGGTATGGCGGCAATCTTTATTGCAGATTAAAGTACATTCAATTCCATTTTGCTTTAAAAATAACTTTGTTCAAATGAGAGACGCAAATTTGGATGACTAATGCCTAGAAGAGGTGATGTCAGCTGGCCGCCAAGATCGCGCGACTTATCGCCCTTAGACTTTTTTTCATTGAGACTGCGTTAAGTCTCTGGGCTATTCACGACCTGGAGAAGAACGTCATTCGAGCCATTGCTGAAATCCAGCCCGATTTACGTGGAAGAGTCATCCAAAATTGGGTCTCTCGAATCGCCTCTTGCAAACGAGGCCGTGGAGGCTATTTGAACGATATTATTTTTAAAACATAATGCCACTGGATGTATTATAATCCGTAATCAAGATTTCCGCCATAGCTCGCATACACCTCGTTTTATTCAATTTTAAAGATCGAGCGTCCTTATCGAAAGACCCTAAACTTGGGCTACTCTCAACCACTGCCCACCTCGCTGTACCCTTTCATCGCGCTTCTAAATTAGGGAGTCAGCAGCCACGAAATAGAGATGCACATGGACGCCTCCGCAGTGTCGAGAGCGGAGTCGCTTAACTGCCCGTTCTCTTTAAAGCGAGTTAGTCGGGCCGACCGAGTTCCGGTGCGTCGGGACAGTGGCCCCGTGGCGCGTCGCGAATTCACGCCAATTCCTCTTCCCCTCCAAGCACGATTCCCCAGTCTCGACGGTAAGTCGATCGGGACCCGCGTGGTTCCGAATCGGACCGCGACCCTGGCCGAGTTCACTTCTCCCAATAACCGTTTGACTCGACGGAGAGGTCGGTCAGTGTCGCGTTCGCCGATCTTTCGACCCGGTTTGCAGCGAGCCTGAAAAGGGGTCGCGCGACCGTTTCGTCGAGCGCGGAGGATACTCGGCTCGTTGTTTCAATCCTGGCCGCTTCCGGGTCGAGAAAGCGGCGAGCTCGTAACCCGTGGCGTAAAAATAAATTCGCGGCGTTCGCGTCTCTGCTTGGACCGCGGCTCGCGAAAGCGGAAGTCGGCGGCTCTCGTTCGGGAGTGGACCGCCGTGGTTCGAAGGAGCATAGCGGGGTATGTATTTGGGACGCGTTCGAGTGGTGCACACAGCTTTGCTCCGGTGAGTGTGTATAGGGGGAGCTCCCTTAATGCCAGAGGTTTCTCTCAAGTGAAGGGTAAGAGGGAAAAACGGGGAATGACACAAAACAATTTTATCGAGAAAATTAAGTGTTTCGTTCCAACGCAGAGTAGACATTTCCTGCTTTTAATCAGTACCTATATCAAAACACTAACGTTATCTTGCGGGGGTATTTGAACTTTATAACCCTTTGTGATTCGAGAGTACTGTAGTCCCAGTTGTCACCAACAAAATATGCTATAAATCGCGGAATCACGAACCATGGACATTCCTCGATTTTCCCCTGGCCCTTCAAGTAAGAGGAAATAAATAATATTAAATGAATCTCGATAGCAATGCACACGCGACTGAAACATCTCGAAACCTAATTATGTTGTTTCTTCTATCCCCGTCTAATGTGTTAGGTGCCGCCCGGCGTTAAGGAAACTCCCCCTAAGCTGCTGTTTGGATAATTCCCAGGTGGTTACTCCTTCCTGACGCGTCCAAGTAATTAGCGTTCCAGTACCCAAAACCTGTACGGTTCCCTGGGCCCGTATCTCTCGATACTCCAGCGCTCCAGTGTCTTCGTCCCCTTCAACCCCTACGGTCCCGCTGTACTCGCGGCTTACTTGTCCCCGATCCTTCGACGAGAATCGTAACGAGGTCCCACGAGCGCGGAGGGCATCGGATGGGTGACGTTCCCGCGAATGCCGATGTCCTTGGAGAAACCATCGCGCAACGACGCTCGTTCCCTTTGCCTCCCACGCTACAGCTCCTCCTTGGAGAAAGATGTTTCGCAAGCCATCTGGGTCCCGGCGAGTCGGGTCACATTCCTCGCGTTACCTTCGCCTCCGCCTCGAAACGCGGGAACGCCGTCGCGCTCGTACTTCTTCGAACGGCTGCTTTCGAAAGCAATTTTCTTTTCCCGCCCGCTCCGTTCGAGCACGGACGTAGAGCGCAGTCGGTGCTCCTCGTTGCTTTCTCTCCGGGGACCGCAGCCGGTGAATCGAACGTCGATTCGTCGGGATCGATCTCTGCCTAACCACCTTACGTTCCGTTATGCGATAACGACCGTTCCTCAACCGCGTCTCCACCGTCCATCGGTCGAGTGCCGATGCTGCGGGCATAGATCGCTAACTAACTTCTTGCTCGATCCAAGCTTGATGTGTGTTGGTAAGCGATGGCCCGTGACGGCAGCATAAATACTTGAAACTGAGGTGAAGCTACCTGGAATGCCGATGGGGCGTCAGAGCTCTTCCAAAGGGACAGCACTGGGAGTAAAAGAACGCAAGTAGCGGCACCTCACTGGACGCTTGAGTAAAGGCTGCCTCGGAGCAACGCGATTATTCGTGCGTGGCGGCTTGTGGACAGCCACAGAGATGTTTCACGTTGGTCCGAGCCTTGAAAATACCGATCAGGGGAGTCCCGTGACGCAACAGCTGTAAATGTTGGCCAGGCATCTCTCGAGCTGCGCTGATTATCCTCGTCCTCGTTTCGTTTCGTCGCTTCCGGGCCTACCCCGTTCCGTTATCGATATCTCGACGAGTCGATGCTCGGTTAAAGTTCGCAGCTACCCGCGCAGAGCAGTATTTTCGGCTGCAGGGGTTCGAGACGGTTCCGGTGAGACGTTGCTTCAGTGACTCAGCCACTGGCAGAAGTCTCCTTCAACGGGGAACCGTTCTTCTTTAAACGTTGTATCGTCTGGACGAGAAGCGTGAACGATGTAAAGGTGAAGAAGGAGGATGTAGTCGGACTCTGGTGATAAAAGAGAGACAACTGGTTCTGTGTTCCCTTCGGCGTTAGAGGTGGCCGCGCTGGTTCGAGTCCCGCGCCGGCTCTCACGTTTCTCGGTGACGTCCTCGGGTTTGGAGGACAGCCGGGAATCGACTTTCGTTATCGCGTACAGCCGTAACGGCGTCGCTGACGGCTATAGCTGCCGCGACAACAGGTGTTCCCGCCCACGTTCATCCTCTAGACTCTATAGCACTCTACGACATCCGGAACGGGACGGGACGGGACGGATTCAGTCTCCGTCATCGACCGAACCGCGGGCGCGGGCTACCGGAATCACGGGCCGAATGCCGATTTCACCGGCCCGCCTGGGACTTTCCGGATGACAGAGTGCCGGCGTAACGCTCCGAATTTAGATCAGGCGCGGCGACGACGACTTTCGAATGGCCGCGTAATGCAGGGAGGCGAGGCGGGGATCGCTCGGACTGTTGGTCGGGGAAACACCTGGTGAGAATCGCGAAGCTCTATCGATGCTACATACCGAGACGGAGCTAGCCGGCCGGCAAAAGAAACTAGTCGGTCCGGTCTGGGGCCCATTTGATCCCAGTCGTTAATCCCTCGTATCGTGTACCGCGAGAGGGGCGCGTAGTCGCGGCCTCGGTTAAAAGCAAAAGGCGAGCGTCCTGCGGCGAAGGCAGGGGAAAAAGGAGGAGAGGCAGGACGACGATCGGAAGATCCGATCGGAGTGGACGTGGGCGTTCGCGCACGCACGTGGACAGCCGGTTGCCTGCATAGCAGAAGGATCGGCGCACGTGCTCGTGCATGCGTTAGCGAAAGTGGGGCAACGCGGACCACCCACGGTCCTCGTCTTCGACTCGCCGCCTGTTTACGGATGCCGCCGACTCGCGACTCCCTCGAGTCGTCTCTTTCGCTCGCCTCGAGCCTGTTTGCCGGCGGCAAACCCAAGGCTCCTTTCGATTAGGTACTCTCCTCCGTCGATTTTCGCGAGGACGGGCCGCGCGCAACACCTGTTGCCCCGGAGCCACGTACGTGCCGCTCGACTCGGTCCCCCGTCTTTCGATCTTCGTTACCGAACAGGGACGATCCGAGACGGCGCGCAGAGCAAAGAGAGGCACCGTCGCGAGGAGATGGCCTCTCCTGTCGCGTTCCTCCTTTCCTTCCTTCCCTTTCTTCCTATTCTTCCCGTACATTCCTTTTCTTTCCTTTCATCGTCCCGCCGCTTCGTCACCTCGCCCCGAGCGGCCCGAGCCATCCACGCCGCCACAGACGGCAACCTTTTCTCTGCATCTTCGATCTTCTCCCTCTGCTCCGCCTCACAGTGGGGCATTTCGGGTCGAAACGCGGCACTAAGTCCTTTTACAAAAATATCGCCAAACTGCAATTTTTTTTGTACAGGCATTTGATTGCATATTCGGGTGATTGGCCAATTATTCGGGAGAGTGGCTTTTTTTTAATAAAAATTCTTTTAATACTTTCAAGCAGTGATCTTTCACTTGTAACAAACCCCATCTATCTAGCTTTTCTGTTTCAGATAGAAAAAAAATTCATAAAAACTGCTTAATTTTCAGGCCAAAAAAGTACTATTCCCTCTTAAATAAACAAATTTCATTCATTCTTCTGTATCAATAGGACCACAAGTATACGTCCTAACTGAATGAAATGAAAGAAATTAACGATAAATATATGATTTCAGTCCGAAAATGTTTTGTGCCGCGTTTCGACCCGAAATGCCCCACTGTGCGCCTATCCGCCGCGTGCCCGTCTATCAACCACTATCTCTCCGTTCTCTCTTCCTTTCCTCTCCGTCCCCCCTGATCCCGCACACCCCGTGCCGTTCTGCTCGCACCTTTCCCTCGGCCGTACGCTCCTTTCGACGGTGCTACGGACTTTTTTCGCGGCGCGACGCGACAGTGGCCCCCGCGATCTTTCCAGCATCGCGAAAAGAGCGGTATATATCTCTACGGGGCTGGAGAAAGCGGGAGGGACTCACCTTGGAGGGGTCGGGTATCCTCTTCAAACCAAGACCTCGCGCGATACTCCTCCTGATGATCTCCAGCTCGCTCTCGTCGAGAACGGTCCTCGTCGTCTGTCGCTGGTCCTCCTCTTCTCGGAAAGCGTCCTCGAATGCGTCCTCGTAGACGTCCTCGAGACCGGTCGAGCGGTCGAGGTCGTACCGGGGACCGGTTCGCAGCAGCGGGTCCTCTCGCGACGGCATCGGTACGGCCGCCGCGGCGGCGCAGAGCGCCGCGATCGCCATCGTTATCAGCAGAACGCGAGGACCGCTCCGCTCCGCTACTTTCCACTCGGTGGAGTGTCTCTGTGCTCGGAGCGTCTCTGAGCTGCTGACGGAGATACCGGTCGCACCCTCGGCGATCCACGGTCCACACTCGCGAAAGCGTTCCCCTCGGCACGGGTCGGGCGACTCGGTGGTCGCGAGGGCTCTCGGGACGGCGTGGGCGCCGCTAGCGATCCCGCGAATGGGAACCGCGACGAAAGCGTGGCCTGAACTGGCGCCGCCTGGCCCGCGCGAGCACACCGATGCTGCCTCCTGGTCCTCGTTATCACGGGTCACGCGTCGACGAGTCGTTGCCAGCTTTCCCATAGCCGGCTCGTGATGCGAGTTGGCGCCCGATCCGGCGGGATGTCTCCAGGTCAGGGAGCACCACGTCGCTACGTCGCTCCCTTGCGCCGATTCGACTTCCCCTCCTCTCCTCTCGGCCGCCCTATCCACTCCTCTGGCCAGGCTCGTGCTTCTCTCGCCCCGTTCCCTCGTAGATCGCCAAGCAACGGCCACCAACCTAACGATCTCTACGCGCGCACGCACTTTTCCTCGCGGCAGTATCTCCCCGAGCACCTCTCCGTCTCGATCGATTCAACAGCCGCTCCTCTCGCGGGATCTAACGGGGTATCCACGATCGATCGTCCACCGGTTTGGTTTCTTCTTCCTGCGCGACGGCAACGGAGACTGCGAGTACGACGACGACGACGGTGTCGGCGACGGCGAGCACGACGCGGGCAAAGAGGACACGGCCGGGGAACAGCGTGGAAAGGAGAACGAGGAACACGGCGGAGACAGTGCCGAGGCGGTCATCTTAAAACGCGAACCGATCGAGGGCCCTCGCTCGTCGACGATTTACTGGTAATCCTGCCCTCGTTGCGCCCCACGGACGCGCGATGGATCGCGATCTTGGAAGAGCGCGACGCGAAGCGACGCGAGAATGCTGCGATTGCGACCGGCACGGGACGAGGAGGCGCGACCCGCTCCGCTCGAGTGCTGCGCGTCGACTGTCCAACACCGTGGTAACGCGCGCCCGCGTATATATCCCGCTGACTACTCCCCTACTACTACTACTACTACTATTACCACTAATGCTACTCTTGGGATTATGCTCAGTACGAACTCACTAGCATTAAATCAATTCACTGCCACCCATGCGTCGTCTCGATTAAATCCAGTATTGCACGTGAAAGTAAACGTCTCGATTAATGATTGTGCGCGTACATCGAAGATAGATAGTCGTACTTTGAATTTACCAATCATCCAGAGTCTCGAAAGTTGCAGTCCAACTTTGCCGAGCGTGTTCGGACGACTTCTATAACTTTCCTATAACCGCTAGCATGTCAAAGGCTAAGTAAGAGGTAAGCGATCCAGTCGTTTAACTACCACTGGGGTAATTGTCATTCACGGTATCTAAGCTTGTTTCGTGGACTGGGGGCGTTATTTGGAGCATGAAGACTTAAAGTACCGCAATAGAATAAATCCTTTATGACAAAGATTCTTTATTATTCTAATCCATAAAACAATTGCAAGACCTATACCATTAACCTTGCAAGCACTTCAGATGCATACATTCTCGTCCACACGTGCTTTTTAGGGTAAATTAAAATGGCTATTAAAACTAATACAGATATTACTTATTTTATCAGAACAAACCTAATATGTTCAGAATTTTATGCTGATTCAGAAAAACTGATCGATATTCGCTTTAAGACAATATTTACTATAAATCGGGTTGAAAACTGAAGTCATGACATCTGACCACCTCTCCCGAGGTGCCGGGAGAAATGGTTTTCGTCGTTGGCAGATACCACTCGCATAATTATTCATGGAGAATTAACAAAGAAGAAAGCAAAATTATTTATGAGTGAATACAACTACAGATTCATTGACATTTAATTTGTTTACGCCAAACAAGTAAAGAACACATCAAAGAAAAAGTGAACTACCTACCGGCGATTAGCAAGGCAAATGAATACAAAAGTCAATGCATCAAATAAATAAACAAAAATAATGAAAGAATCATAACTCGACCATCTCTCCTTCTCGTTAGTTTTGAGAGGAAAAGTTAATATTAAAGGCGCCTGCTGACTGTTTAGTCGAGTGTTCTTTTGTTATCTGCTGTTTACTTTATTTTATTTTATTTTGTTTTACGTTTATTTGTATTTTATTTTATAGTATTTTATAGTAATCTATATGTTCATTCGTTGTATTCTAAAAGGGTTTTCCCGTAAATAATAATAATAATAATAATAATAATAATAATAATAATAATAATATGGCCGAATACTTTGGCTGTATTGTCCCTCGATATCTCTACTATCTCATTATCCCAAACATTAAACGGAAATAAACTTAGAAGTATATTTTAAATACGATTCTGTACACCGTTGTGTGACAAAAGAGATTAAACGTAACCTCAATTTACCTTTTATAGCCTATAAATCCAGAAAAATACAGAAGGAAGTGAAGTGACGCTATTCGTTCAAATGTTTGGCTTCTAAAGAAGTAATTGGTCTGCATTTTAGTCTGAAATATAGCGACTCGACTGCGAGACACGTCGTTCGCGTTCAGCAGCTACGCGATACTTACACGTTATTTCGCTCGCTGTGAAACGTGTCGTGCTCGATTTAACGAAGCGCTTAGCGCAGTGCTCCACCTCGTTGCGAAGCTACTCATCGCATCGATCCCATCGGTATCGATCACATTACCAACGTATCGTCGTCTGGACGCCACCGTCGCGCCTTGGACTTCCATCCACCCTTCAAGCTCGTCAAAGCAACGCAATCGCAAACGAGAACGACCAGGAGCGGACGATCGGACTTGAATGAACGAAACGGGGACGCTTCCCCGGCGAATCTCGTCGGCTGGCGGCCGAACGAAAAGGCGGCGCTCGGGCCGAACCTTATCACCGGAAGGGTCGTTAAATGGAACAACGTTGACGAGGAAATCGAGACGGCCAGGCGATTGGAATAATCGCGCGCGAGGTCAGAAGTCACCTCAAAACGAGCGCCGAGCACGTTCCCCGCTGTGCCGCGAAGCGACGTCTCGATTTCGGTGGCGAGCGGGGTCGATCTTTCGACCGGCACCCGCGCGTGCCCGGCAATCGGGGATCCCTTTCGCGAAACGATTCGCCGGAAACGGAACGTAGGACGATTTCGAGGAAGCTCCTCCCTGGAATGGCACCAAGCCCGGCGGGGGCTGGCGACTTTTTTCGCGGAACGGAACGCTCGCGTGACGACGTCCTCACCTCCGAGACCGGCCAGCCAAGGGGTGTTCCGCCCGATTCGCGCGATAACGCGATGACAATCGGAATTTTCATGGCTGTTGCTAGAATGTCCCGTGACATCAAGTATGACCTGGCTGGATCGAGCAAACTCGAGCACGGGTATTACCCGTGCGAGATCTATCGAGTAGTAGTAAACTTCTATTATTCATGTTTATGAGTCATTATACTTCTTGCTCGCCGTCTCGTATCCTTCTCTTCTTGGCCTGCCAATCAACCTACTTGTACCATATTCTAACACTTCGCGTGCCCTAAATCGGCGCTCTTCAACCATTTCACACCTGCACAATTTTGGGTGGATTGACATTTCGGCCTAAACCACCTCGTATACAGCAGAATTATAATTTTATAGTAGTCTGAGCAACCTCTCAAAAAACATCTACAACATGGCCACGCAGAAACGTACTTTTAACGGACTTCAAAAAGGAAGAGATTCTTCTTTACATTGTAGTGCATTTTTTTTTTAAGTCGGTTTTAATTTTTTTTAAATCTTTTTTGCACTGAGCATTTTCTTGATTTTACACCGCGCAATACAAATTCTACAATATTCATACATTTACAGTTATCTACTAAATGATACACACCCTAGCAATTATATTTAATAAAAATCATACCAACGTACCAAAAAATAGAAATTAAAGCAACGACTTAAGAACGTCAATAATTGCATCAGCGGTAATCTCGAAACAAAAGTTTTGGCTTTACGTCACTATTGCGCTGATAGCCTGATATAAAAAGCAATCTACAGAATATTTTATTTATTCAACCTAATGTTATAAAATTATAATTTTTACTTTTTTCATTTCTAGTTTTCGGGCCGGCCCGCGAATCACCGGTTGAAGAACACTGCCCTAAATCCTCTATACCGAACGGGTTTATATATTTGTCCTTCGATTCGCTTGCTTGGCCCCCGTCCGCGAGTCAAGGTACCATCGCCCGAGGAAACTCTAGTGCCGATCGATCGATTCCAAGACGCGCGCTGGATCGATCCAGGAGAGTCAGAGCTGCTCCCTCCGCCGAGCCGCTTCAAGAACTTACTTAGTCGAAAATACGATGGAAGCCACTCGCTTGCACCGTTTAACGATCGGCCGGCGCATTACGTCGCGCTGTTTGTTCCTGGAAGCGGCGATCGTCGCGGGAGAGGCGCAAGGTAGAGGGTGATTCATGGATACGCGGGACAGGCGGCCGTTCCTGCTCGCCCCTCGTGTTATTCGTCCTCGTCGAAAGCGGTGAGTTGCCGCTCGTTCCCGCTAATGCCCCGTAATATTCCGTAATACGCCGATGACTAAGCCAATTTCGCGGGCCGAGTTCCTTCGAGCCAGCCGTGCCCACGCGTTCATGAACCGCGCGCGGCCCGAGCGTGTCCGCTTAGGACGTGTCGCGTGTCGCGGGATTCTCCGTGGACGGGATATCCTGATCGATCGTGTTCTCGCGTACCGTGCGTCTCCTTCCGGGAATGCCACTTACTCCGAGTCTCCGAGCCTTCAACGAGGTGCACTCCAGTTTAATTGATAGGTATTCTAGGAGACCACTCATCGCAGAGATGTTTTAGCGAGGATATGAATGGTGTAGATCGCTGGAATCCCCGCGAGGAATCCCGACAAGCTCCGGAGGAATTCGGCGCGTAGCTCGAGCCGGAAGGAAACGAGGGACCGGAGGCGAAGCCAACGGCTGGCGATCCGCTTGAAAACTCCTCGAGTATCCCGAGGAGGTAGGGAATGTCGGTGAATCGGCTAAAAATAAAGAAGCCCCATACCGGTGCTCCTTCTCGCTCGTCCAACGAACTTGAGCGGCGGACTCGTGGTCGCACGTTCCCAAGGCCGAACGGTCCCCGAAACCGCTATCACGCGCGTGAATGGCGACAAAGCGATCGGGGCCCCCGGATCGTTTGACGAGCTTCCTCCGCGCGTAGTGGAGGAACGCGAGCGGGGACCCGGGCTCACCTTTCCTTCGAGAAGAGAAAGCAGTGTTACCATTTTACATCATCTTACCCGTGCACTTTGCTAGCCACCCTTTCATCTCTCGTTAGCTTGCTACAGGTACATATTATTTCCCAGTGAAATCGCGTGGAACGATATTGGAACGCCTATGGTCGGCGAGCTAGGTCTATAAGAAAATTAGGTGAACCCAGACTGTCGCGCGGCAACGATCACGATTTCGTGCGCGTCCAAACCGACCACGTAACCCCGTTTCAGGTTGAGTAACTTGGCCGCAGCTGTTCCTTTATTACGATACATCCCGCGCGTCCCAGATCGGGAAAGGAACCGCTTGCCCTTCCTCCGACCTTTGCAGATGCATCGCGATGTAGAAAACAAAACCAATAATTACATTGCCGAGACACGACGCCCCGATCGGCCGCGATATCTTCGCTAACGACGCGCGCGAGCCTCGGGATTAAGCTCGCCTCGCGCCGGATTATACTCTTCGAAAATACTTTCCCTCCTCTCGTTTTCTTCTTTTCATCCGGCCACGAAAACGATCCTCTCCGCTGCACACGGAACACGCGATACCCCATCGGCGCCCCATTCATCGTTTCTCTTTCCCGTTACGACGCCTGGAAATTCGGGAAACGTTTAAGGGCACGCACGTGAGTCACGTGGGAACGAAACCGCGAGCCGAGCCAGAATGTTTGGCGGTGCTCGATGGGTCTTCTCGAACGTCGACGCGTTTTCGATTACCCGCGAAACCGCGCATACCGGTGGCTTATAGAGCTTCCCGTGGTATCTGCCGCGTCCAACGAATTCCATCTTGCGAAGTCTTACTCGCGTTGCGCTCGGGTGGTATAGGGCAAGGGAAACAGCTCGTGCGAGGGAAATTGTGATTTATTCGCAACACGCAGAAAGAAACTAGGCACCCGGCGATTTCAAATCGGCTTGGAGCTCGGCCCCGAGACGCGGAACAAGTTGGAGAGCTGCTGCTCGCCGACAGTGCACCGACGACCCAGTTAACGTCTGGCGCAGCCTCCTGGGGAGAACGTTCCGTACCGGCGCGCGGGACGGGGTCGGAAGTGTAGCCGCGCGAGAGGAGCATCGGTGAAGGCGAACGGAAACGAGTGGACGGCCGGATGAGTACGTCGCGCGTGGATTCGCGGGACGAATCGATCGCGGATCGAGGCACAAAGGAATCCGAAGTAGGATGAGAAGAGCGCTCCGCTTTGCGTCCACTGCTTTGTCAGCTATTATTTATCAGACACCTCTGCTCTCCGGAGTCGCGGAACAACGGATTCCCGCGGTTCGTTACAAGCTTCCGTGATTCCACCTGGGAATAACGAGCGACCGATTTCCCCGTAACCTCGCTAACTATTCCATTTCTCGGTCGAAACGCAGGAGTCGCGAAGGTAAGGCAGCTCGGCACCCTGCGTCGGAAGAGGGTGGGAAGGGGCTAGCGCGTGGCCGAGCTATCGGTCGATCGGTGAGTCAAATCCTCTTCCCTGTTACTCAGCCAGCTCGCTTGAGGGAATTTCTATCGGGTCAGCCGCCACCGACATCCGTCCTGACTGCCGGTGTTTCGCGAATAAGCGAGTTCGAAGCTCTAGTGATCGGGAACTACGCGTCAAGCGATAAATAGGGTATTCCGTGGTCGATGTCGTCGCTGCCATTGATCGGTAATCAGGGATTGATCCACGGAGAGGATGTTTCACCACTCCAGGATCCCGGGAATGTACTTGTCGATCAGCTTCTCGTAGTAGGGCCAGAGCTTCTCTACGTCCGGCACCTCGCTGCTCTTCGTGTAGAGATCGTATTTACTGAAACGGGAAAAGTCGAATGGTTATCGAACATCTTCTACGATCCAGAGAAGGAGGGACGGAAAAGCAACTCACTTGAACTCGTTGATCCACTTGAGCCTCTCCATGTCCTCGGCGGTGCAGAAGTGCATGTAGTCGCCGCCAGCGTGCCAGGGATAGAACGAGTGATAGCGGATCATGGCCAGCGCCTGGTTGGGCAGTTTGGCGTTGTTGTGCACCAGCACGCGGTACAGGTACTCGTCGTGGCCCCAGGACATGAGCAGCTTGTCCATGCCGCACTTCGCCTCGTAGATGCCGTACTTAGTGCTGGAACGGGGCAACGGGGGCGTCGATAGAGTCATCGAAAGCGAACAATCCAGGCTATCAGCGCAATAATGGCGTAAACCCAAAACTTTTCGTTGGAAATTAGGGCTGATGAAATTAGTGACGTTGGTTTGATTTCTATCTTTAGGTATCTGCATAGATATGATTTTTCAGAAATTATAATTATTAAGGTGTGTATCATTAGTATATAAAATAATGGCCACTGCTGCATTGCGCGATCTATATTAACAAAATGCAGAAACAAATTTTTGAGCTGCCAATTTGTGGGTGTTTTTGAAAGGTTTCGCAGGCCACTATTGCGCTGATAGCGAGCTTTTTCCAGGGACCTGTCCCTGGTGTTCGTAACCGTGCTTCACTCACTTGTAGCGCGAGTCTTCCCCGTCCGGGTTGTCCTCGAAGCTGGTCTCCCTGTAGACGATCGAATCGGCCCAGGCGCACCCCACCGGGAACGTGTCGCCAACCACCGCCCATTGAGGCTCCCCGTAGAACGCCATTACCTGAGAACCACCGATACCTTCGAGACACGAATACACGAATGCGCTCAAATAGCGTCGTACCTTTCCCAAGTCGTGGATCAAGCCGGTCAAGTGGAACCAGTCCAGGTCGGGGTGGTCCTTCCTGATGGACTCCGCGGTCTGGAAGGCGTGCACGATGTTCGGCAGGCTGGTGTCCGGGTCGCTCTCATCCACGAGGTTGTTCAGCTTGATCAGGGCGTCCTTTATCGTCATCTTGAATTTGTCGAACCGCATCCACTCCTTCATGCGAGCTGGAACGCGGGGGGATCGCTCTATCATTCCAGCCACCTCGAATCTCGCCCGATGCGAGGGACGTTTTCCGAAACGGGCAGAATAGTGGCGGCTTATGGACAGCCGCGGTGGAACTGTTTCCCGTTGGTCTGAGCCAGAGTTGGGCGGGATTTTTATTTAAATACAAATTTCGAGTAACGAGTAGAAGTTAACGAAACAATTTAATAAATAAAATAATTGTTTATTTAATTAAGGCCCAACTCTGGTCTGAGCAAACTCATAAACCGCCACTATAGTAAACTGCCGAAGTGTATTATTAATTTCTTCGATTCACTTCGCTGCGTGTCAGTATTATAAGTGCGTTCGGGAGAGTCGAACCGCTCGCAGAGCTTCTTTTCGAAGTGAATCCGCGGCCACCTTGCCGCTATATCTACTCACATTGGACGAATTCGACGGTTTGGTTGGCGTGCATCCTGTGGTACGTTTTCCGCACGCGCTCCTTCACGGGGTCCGTGGGGTCCTCGGAGTAGTCCCTGAACTGGCTCTTCAACTTCCCCGAGTAGACAGGCTCCGGACGGTACTTGTCCGAGGGGTCCAGGATGGTGGCTTGCCTTTGCGGCTGTGCCTGTCGACAGACGAAACGCTCGTCATTACTCGCTTCTCCTTCGTTTCACCGTCATTCTTCAATATCAAACAGTGTTCACGCGTGCTCGTTCGCCCACGATCCATGAAAGTAGCTCCGTCCATCAGTGGCCAGTTGGTCGAGCCGAGTATTATCGGAACGCATCGACCGATTTCACGGCTGCGAGCGTGCTCGGCCAAGGGAAGCAAAGTTCACCGGGACACAAAATCGAGATGCTGGGGCTGATCGGATGACACGCTGACGTTCGCTCCGCTTTGCGCTCGTATTCGCATTCGTCCCCGGCAACACTAATGGCGCGAAAAATCTCGCTCGACTCTGGGACACGAGCTTCTCGAGGAACTACCTGCCCGTGATTGACGCGTCGGGATCGCAACGAAGGGAGAAGGAAACTGGGAAAGCGTCGGTGCAGCGGCGACGGATCGGTACGCTGGAGAACGAACAACTGGAGAAATGAACCTCGGAGATGGTCGGTGGCGTTATCATTCCTCGCCGATACTTACGATCGTCTTGGCCGACATCTGTCTATACGGGTTCCTTTATTCCTTCTGGTATTGAGTATGCAACACTGACTGACTAGTCCCATCCAGCGGAGTTAACTTATAAATCTGAGGCAATTCACCCTTGACCTCCGCTTGATCAAAGTGTGGTCACGTGTGTAATGTACGATACACGTTATCTCGTCCCAACACATCCACGCCGCGTTTCAAAACAGTCAAACGTATCCGATAAAAATTGCCGTAGAACGTGAGACTCGACGATGTATGAGTAGCGGAACAGCGCGGCGCGGCGGTCGGTCCACCGTCTCTTCGCGTTTCCCGCGGAAGAACCCACCCGAAAGATCCCTTTAACACCGACACCCCGCCTCCCGATCTCGTTGCAGTTCCAGCATCCACGTCGTTGATCCCGCGATCCCGTTAACGACCAGGAAACTTGCAACCTAATCTGCTAATCCCTCATATATGGCCGCGCGTGTGCCCTGATCGACATCGGCGCCTCGGTGTCCACCTAAACCCTCCGAATTACCGTTCGTTATCTCCGCCCGTTACAAAGAAAACTCGAGCACCGCGAGTCGCCAGAGCGTAACGATATTACGCGTGCCATTATATAAGAAAATATTATCCACGCGCTGGGGAAAAAAGGCACGCGGAGATATCGCGCGCTCGCGGACACTCATGAATGGCACTCTTTCTCCGGCGAAAAGAACCGCTTTGGATTCTTCTGTGTGAGATAATGAAAAAAAATTGTCGCACAGCGGTATTTTCCTGTCGACCCCATGAAAGCCTGGCCTATTCCATTCGGGGCCATTAGGTCTTTTCGGAGAAGAAGCGTGATCAAATTAACGCGTAACGCAGGGAGATAAAACTTCTTGTGACCGGCCAGTGGGGTCCTGTAACTTTCCTTCGCATCGCTAGCAGTACGAGGACAGCTTGGCACGAATCATTCGGCTGGATTTCCTTTGCGGAAAATCTGGCGCCGCGCGATACGCAGTTGAATTCTTGCGTGGCTGTGTCGGCGTGCTCTCGATTTATTAAACTCAATTAGCCGACAATTGGTTTGGCGCAAAAAGGAATAAGCCCTCGGGGCAGTTTATATTCGATCGGTGTTAAGTGCATAACGCATCGATGCTATTTCCATACCTACTTCGCGCTAGGCACCGAGCAACAACTACTGGCTTACTTATTTAGACGACAGGATCAGTCGGGCGCGGCGCAGAGCGAGAGGCCACGCGGGCCAAAGGAGGACGAGGGATGGGTGTAAAGACCTTTGACTGTAGCCTGTGCGCGACTCGACGCGTTCGATATATGCATGTATTCGGCGAGAGAGGACAGTTGCATTCACCAGCATTCGCGTCCTAATCGGCAGATGCTGAATACTTCAATTCGTTAACCTTTGATATTACGCGCGGTTCGAGCATCGCGAAAGCCAGGGCAAGGCGCGCTTCGTCGCGATCTCTCCGAGGACCCTTGCGGAAAACGGCAACTCGAGCACGTTCGCTGCTACGCGTGCTTCCTTCGCCCTGACCCTAAACGCGCGCCGATCGCTGCAACTGTGCACACACCCCCAGCGAATATCGTAATCTCGGTTCGCTCGCGTTACGCAACGCTTCGTCTTGCTCACGCCCGCGATAACTCGCGACCGGTCAAAATATTTTTCTGCGTCATTGCAAGCGGAGATCATTTTTTCCACGATGCCGTCGCCACTCGCACGACGATTTCGTAAAACATACTAGGAAGCATAGCTCGCGAAAAGCGATAAGAAATGGAAAACGCTGGCATTAAATTCGGATGACGTGCGGCACGTAATAGTCGTTATCGTTCACTGGCATTCGCCGCTGCTCGCGTAATCTGGCCATGGAAAAGTGCTAAAAAAGCTGCGGCTGGTCTTGACCAATGTACGCGCAATCTTGTTGAAATTTCACTTTATTACTCCATCCAACGATTATCATGGACAAAGGGTTGTAGTAAAATTATCCGTTGATGCGATCATTAGCCGCGCGCTCACGCAATTACATGTACGTGTATGTGGTCTGTATGTATACGCATGTATATACAATTTTACACCGGTAATATGATATTCGAAGTACAGGTTCAGGGCGAACTTGAGTCCGAATAGGAGGAGTTGCTCCCCTTCCGCCGCGCGCTATGGTGATGCCTGCGGGACGGTGACCGTGACCGAGATCTGTGCTTCGACGACGATTTCTTGCTCTTCTTGGATCGATGCGATCGGGAGCTGCTCGGGCTGTCGTGGCTGCTGCGATTCGATGAAACATAGGGAAATGAATGAGTACTTAACGTCTAAACGTACCTAGTAGATAGAGACAAAGATAAAGATCGATAAGCTGAACGGGTCGACAAACGTTCCCGTGTACCTTCTGTGAGAGCTTTTCTTCTTTTTGTGCTTCTTGTGAAACTTTTGCCTATCCATGTGGCTTCGACTGCCGCTGGGACTTCTCGATCGCGGTCTAGATCTCTTACCAGTAAGGTCGGCGCTCTTCAATCGGTCCATCAACGAGTTCCCGCCGGTCCTCCAGTCGCAAGGTTTCGCGTCGTCGAGAGCCGGCGAGGGCGTCGGCGATGGAACCGAATGCACTTCGTCCGAGTCGTCCTTCCGCATACCGTGACTGCTCGTCCCGCTGGATTTCGACAGCGTGGAGGATTGTATCTGGCTCAGGAACGCCGCTGCTTTCTTCTTCCTCTCCAGCTGCAGCTGCCTCTCCCTGGACGTGGCGGCCAATTTGTCCCGCGCTGCTGCGACTAGTTTGTCCTTGATCCTATCCTCGGCCTGCTTGTGCCTGATCTCCTTCTGGCAGTCTTCTAGAATCTCGTCGGTGAGGTCCACCAGCTCCTTCTCCTCGTTCTTCGATTTCTTCTCCGCCCTCGATCCATCCTTATCTGCCCCAGCGGCCAACGAGTTTTGCTCGTTGCTGTTCTGCGGCGAGCACGGCTTTGAATTAGCGTCTTTGCTCTCGTTCTCCAGCTCCTCGTCGCTCTCCTCCAACGGGAGCGCGTTCCGCTTCTCGATCACTCCTGTTTCCCCGTCCTTCGGCTTCTTAATGGAAAACGACACGGTGGTGAACTGCTTCGCACCTGTCGTTACTTGCTTCGCCCTCGTATCGCACTTCTTCTTGGCCTGTATCATCTTCACCCGCTTCTGCACCTCCTCCATCCTCTGCTGCTTCTTCTGCAATTCCTCCAGCTTCTTCTGCTTCTCCTCCAGCGGCTCCTGCTTCTGCAGCAGCTCCTCCTCCGTCAGTACCTTCGGGTTTATGGCGCCCTCGTATATCGTCAACTTGTGCGCGTAGTAGCCGTGATACTGGTGCGAGAGCTCGAGGAAGTTGAACCTCGGGTCGCCCTTGTTCTTCACGATCGCCTCGAAGTCCCTGCCGTTCTTCGCCACGTAGCTGGCCATCTTGTCGATGATTATTTGAACGTCCGCCGGTGGCACGATGAACGAAGGCCTGCTCAGCTGCTTCTGAGGCGTAGACCCGTAGGGCACCAATGGCGAGGGTGCCTCGATGGTCGAGGGATGCGTTGCGGTCGCATCGCTCCCGGAGGACGGCATGTTCAAGGGGACCAGCTGACCTGCCGACTGCATTTGTCCGTTCGGGCCGTACACCACTGGACCGTGAGAGTATTGCATCTGCGTGGGATAGGGAGTGTAAACCTGCGCGAACAGAAAGATTCATGACAGCATCTTGCCGTTTCGAAGCTCGCGTTTGTTGTATCCTAATCGGTTTACCTGCCCCGGTACGGGATGATAGTACCCGATGGGTGTGGCCACCGGCTGAACGGGAGGCTCGGGGACTTGAGGTGCCTTGGAAGGCGGCGGTTTCCCAGTGATTTTATTCACGAGCATCGAGTAAGCACAATCCGCAGATGGTTTGTATTGTATACTGGGAATACTGGGAGCCTAAAAATAGCCGGAATTCGATTATATTCTCACCGGCACGGAGCGCGGGGGTCTTTAAAACGTTCAGGAGCGCATACCGCTTCTATTTTGGTGAACGATGGCGCAAGACTCGGATGAAGATAGGGCTCGTCATCCTGATCCGACGATCCTTCTTCGGGTTCTATCATTGAAAAGAATACAAGTAAATAGAACGTCCACGCGCTGTATGTTTACTTGTGCTTCCTACGTATCACACACAGAGATATCGGTATACATTAACAAATATGCGTGGAAATACTTACGGCAAGAAAAACTAAGTAGAATTCAAAGTAGATGTGGGTAATGAAATCCTGCTTTAAGTTGCTTCAATCATTTCAACTCGATAATATCAAAATCAACAACATTACTATGAGATGTCGTTTATCTTAAATAAAACAAAATGCGTACCGGATTCTTCCTTCTCGGGCTGCTTTTCCGGATTGTATTTTCCGCTCTTGATCGCGTCCAGTATGTATCTGTAATACTGGTGTAGCCGTCCGTCTATCGACAGAAACGAAAACTGCGGATTGTTCGCCTGCTTCGCTTTAATCAAAATCTCCATTTGGCCCCCTTGACGACTTATGAACAACGCCGTTTTCGTTATGATCGCATTCAGTTTCTGAGTCTCCGGCTGTTAAGAAGCAACACGCATAGCGAGTGAATATAAGTCGACAGAGATCCACGCTTTTCAACTTTCTGTTTTCTACGAACCAGCGAAATACCCTCCGGAATCTCCAGTTCAGGAGGCGGCACGAATGTTTGATCCTCTTCTTGGGAGCCTTCCGATTGCTTTGGGCTTTGCGAATCGTCACAAGTCACTTTCGAATCGTTTCCTTCCTCGTTATAGTTATATGCCACGTGACTGTACGTGTTCTCCGAGTTCTCCGAATCCAGGGCTTGATGTAGCCTCTTCATTTCTTCTTCTACAATCGTTTTTTTTTTCAGTTATTTCCAAATGTCTACAAGGTCTACCACGTTTCCACACGCAGGGATCAACCTACCTTGGTATATAGAGTCTTCCAGGTCATTGTTATAGAGAGACCGATACCGTTCCTCGTCGCACAGTTGTTCCACTTTCAGCTCGTCCTCCGTAAGGATAGTACGCTGATCGAAACCACCCGGCGGTGGTTCGTATATCCTTAAGTCCCCCAGTGCTCCGCGTCCATCGTATCTACAGACATATAATGGCCGAATTAAGGCAAGGTACTGACACAGGTTTTTAAGTGTTTTTTTTTCGGTCGATCTCGGCATCTGAAAGTTACATCACGAAGTATACCCCGTGTGAAAGTGAATCCTCTGAAATAGAATACAGTTATACAGAATTCATCACATTTCCTTCGTTTATCTTTGCATCATTTACTATCGGCACGTATCCGTAACTACAAACTATAGAGGAGCGTATGCAAAAGGTACCATAAACTAGATACTAGTACTTTCCAAGTCCCAAAGAAAAGTGTGCTATGTTCGCTATTGGCAATATTGAAGAGACTGCGATCGCTATGCGACAAAAGTTTTGCGGTAACTCGAATACAGTGTACTGAACTTTTCAACAAATACTTGGCACCAACTAAACCATCTCTTTCCAAGTATCATGATCCGAAATACATCGATGTTGCCTTACGCGCACGTCGAAAGAAAACGGTCCATACCACAAATAGCATGGACCGCGATGCGTGTCTATGCCAGATACGGCCGAGTCTAGAATGCTAATACATACCGTGCTGAACGATTGTAGTGCCTACAACCGTCAGCTGCTGTCTGTCTCTCTACGCTGTGTCTCACCTTGCTGCTGTGCCGACGGTCAGCCATTAGCGCCAACGTCGCGAGAGCAAGCTGCTCTGCGGCCGTGTAGAGCGCGTATACAGCGCATCCACACCGCCCCGTTCACAGCTGCAGACACCTGCAGAAACCTTAAACAGTCTCCAGATTGCTTATCCGTACGTAAACCGTTCGTGGTTGTGCTTTTTTTTCGAACCGCTGCGCATTGCTTAGTTCTGTCTGACATCGTTCTTCTAAAGGTTACATGTATGGTGCGTTTATGCAATAATTAAATATCCTAGATGATAAATTTTGCCTAGGTTAGGGAAACGGACCTGTCTATCTTCAACGTGCTATCCCCCATCCATGGTATCAAATGCTTTCCTTGATCAATCATTTTCGCCTTGTCATCATCTCGAAATAATTTGCAGCTATATCCAAACACCAACAGCTCCTGTTGCTCCTCTTCTCCATTCTTTTTACGTAGAATCCCCGAATCTACCATCCAACGCTGACTTTTCGAAGCCGCCATTTTCCAACTGCTGTGGAAACTAACGTCCCACCTTGTATACAAGAGACAGCCAACAAAGCTGAAGTTAGTCGGAAGCCTGGCTCCGATTTCGACGAATCTTCATGCAGATCGCGTCGCCGCAACAGCTTCGCGGCATGAGGGGACGGCCCTTAAGGGTGCCTGAAACGCTGTCACGTCATGCATTTCTGCATTTTACTCGGGTTACTCTTAATTCTCGCGCAGTCACCTACTAGGAGTACTCTGAATGACAATATGCTTACCTTTAATGCCAGAAATGCGTTATTTAAGGTAGGAAAGGTACGTGGATAACGTGCCAGTCTCAAGTGAACGCTATGGATCTCAAACACAAGTGTTTCGTCATTATTTATTACGTATTTAAGTCCCCCGCCACGAGAGGGCTATGAACAACGACAGATTCTCGCAAGCACTTGAACAGCGCTAAATTCTTTAAAAAATCGTGAACTTTTTCCATATCGAAATGTTTCTGCATTGAAGAGAAGATCTGCTACGCAAGCACAGCCGAGTCTAGTAGTACTAATAGAGCACCAAAGAGGTGAGTATGCGCATCCGCCATATTGAGTCCTCTGGAGAGAGAAGATTATTGAGTACCCACCTTTTTGGGTACTGTCAGATTCACTTTATGAACAAAATATGCGTTGTTGATATTGATGCATAGTAGCACGACACATTATTAGAGTATTTTATTACATTTAAGTATATATTTGGCTTATAAAGCGAATTTGACAATACTCAAAAAGGCGGGTACTCAATAATCTTCTCTCTCCAGAGGACCCAATATGGCGGATGCGCATACTTACCTCTTTAGTGCTCTACTAGTACTAGAGTCGGCTGTGACGCAAGCCTTACAGGTAGACTTCAAATAACCAGCCCTACACAATAGTTATATCTCCTACATTCCCATTCTTCCCTGCCCTCAAACTTCTGCCCCGCCAGCGAAAGAAATGTCACTTCCTAGTAACATGTGTTGATTACACAATATCTATATATTATTTGTGAAGCATTTGTTGGCCTGTTTAGAATCGACTGTAATCGACGGGAGTCCGATTGATCGATATGGCCTCGCGTGTGTGTTGGTGACGAAACGAATACCAGGATGACAGCGCGTATACTGACGCACCTACGAGGATTTTCGACTCGCGGTGAATGAAAGGATATGGGAGAGTAACGTTCGAAAGACACCGAATTGATTGAGCAAAATGTCCGGGCATTCGGACGCGAGGCGGGCTAACTGGTGGATTGCGCTGGTTCTTCCTCGGGCCCCGTTGTCGCCTGTTATATGAGGGGAACAAGTGCGTCAGGTGTATGGCGGCCCGTGGGTGCGCAACAAAGACAGAACGCGTGGGAAGATCAAAGAGGCAAGAGGAAGTAACGTATCGAGAGAACTGGCGCAAATGAGCCAACTGGGAAAGGTCGAAAGTGAACGTGCTTGAAAACCTCGCTGACCAGAATGGACGAGTGCATGCTGAACGATCTGCTCGAGTGCTCGGTGTGCCTCGAACGGCTGGATACGTCGAGCAAAGTGCTCCCCTGTCAGCACACATTCTGCAAGAAATGCCTGGAGGAGATTGTCAGCACCCACCGCGAGCTCCGCTGCCCCGAATGCCGCGTTTTAGTCGACGTCAAGGTGGACGATTTACCTCCCAATGTATTGTTAATGCGCATCCTCGAGGGGATGCGCAACGCTGCCCCCAAGCAGACAGCCAAATCTGTGACTAAAGGTAACCCGGGGCCGCAGAGACTTTTCGGTGGCCATCAGGTTACCCCGGCTCCTATCGTAACTACTAGTCTTACCCCTACCACGTTCGCCAACGAACCGATTAGGCACGCGAACGCCGCAGCCAAGCAAATACAGCTACACAACCAGGCGTATGGTCGAGCGATTTATGATTACGTGTCCAAAGTTCCAGGGTAATTTCATCGTTCATTTGACCGTCGTATTTCATTCTATGAGATCACTGCCTTATCAGCCGTCTGATGTTTCAGAGATTTATCTTTCAAGAAGGGCGATATTATTATCCTTCGCAAAAAGATAGATAACAATTGGTACTTTGGAGAGAGCGCCAACAATCACGGGGTTTTCCCTTTGTCTTATGTTCAGGTATCTCAGAATTTTCCCAGAAAGATATATAAAATTACAGTCTGTGTTTCTCTATTAACATCGACGATGTTACGCGTTGCAGGTAATGACACCATTGACGCCGCATGTTCCTCAATGCAAGGCTCTCTATGATTTTAGGATGACTAATGACGACGAAGATGGATGCCTTACGTTCAATAAGGTAAAAGAATATAACTGCAATTTCCTTTCACTCTGCATTAACTGAGAGAAACTAAGAGAAGACATCTTTACAGGGTGAAGTTATTAGCGTAATTAGAAGAGTCGACGAAAATTGGGCGGAAGGGAAACTATTGGACAGAATTGGCATCTTTCCATTGGCTTTTGTAGAGCTGAATAGCGTGGCAAGAGCTTTGATGAAACTTTCGACCAAGTAATTTCGATCGATTTACGAAACACGGTATTTTATTAGTATTTAATATGATTATATTTCTCTGAACCAGCGCGCAGCCAGGTCCTTCAAGAATAGCACCTCCTACGCCAACTAACGAAGACACCACGCCCGTAATACCGACCGATCATTCGCGTAATGTACAAACGACAAGTCAACCACGGCCGCAACTTACGCAGGTATTATAATCTCTGTTAATTAACTTGCACGTGTAACAGGTGTAAAGGAGAAAGTGTATTAATTCCTAATGTGTCTTTTGACAGAATACGACTTTACCAGTTTCTGATTCTGTTTCAAACGTGTCGTCAGGAGGTAGTTCCTCGACTACTACCCCAAATACACCCAATAGTTCAAGGACTTCTAGTAGTTCTAGTACTGCTCCGAGCAGTCCTAGCAGTCCAGCAACATCTCCTCCCGCAGTTGGGAATAGACACAATGTGAAACGTCACAGTTTCACTGCTATGAACACTGGCCACCAGGTTCACCCTCACCATAGACACAGCGCTGAAATACTTAGTCCGCCAGTGGACAATGCTGTCGGTAGCAGCAACACTAGTTGCAGCAACGAGTCGTTTTCTTCGCTGCAGGTAAGAAGCACTTTTCTAGGCTTGAAAAATCTTTCAAAGAAATCTTTGGAATTATTCTAAAATCCCATTAATCAGACTAGCGCCAGCGCCACAGATCACAATCTCCGGCACAGACGAAGTGGCAGCAGCGATCTTGTTCTTGCGCAACCGTCGCAGAGTTTGCCCATTAGCACAGCTGGTAATACTCATTTACCAGCCGCGTACATAGCGCTGTACCCATACAAGCCGCAGAAGGCGGATGAACTTGAATTGAGAAAAGGTGGTATTTACATGGTAACGGAACGTTGTCAGGATGGATGGTTCAAAGGCACTTCCAATCGTACTCAGAAGTGTGGAGTTTTCCCGGGAAATTACGTTGCGCCTGCTAAGTATGTGCCCCATTAATAAATACCGATGCTTGTAATAAAGCTTTCTGATCTAAGAGAACTGTACATTCCTACAGATGCCAGCGTAGTTTGTGCCGAGGATCCCCAAATGCGGGGCAACATCAGAATTTTCCGCTGTCGACCAGTCAGAACGGTTCTGAGTCGCGAATTACCGTGACGTATACCAAAAATAAAGGACCTGCGCCTCAACCCTGTAATTCACGCACATTACTACCACCCGAACTGCCGCCACGCGCCATTAGCCCTTCTCCGATGGTGTCGTCGTCTTGGCACGGTCAGAGTCAGACGCAAAGTCAGGAGAAAAGTCCTCCCCGCCAGAACGAGCAGAATCCAGTGAACCCGCTTGGGCGCAGTCACAGTGCCGTGATGTCATCGAATATTTGTAAGTATTAATTCTACCGAATGTCCGACCGCAACTTAGACGACGCACCCTTTCGTATTCCAGCTTCCCCTGGCAAGCAAGTAACTCTGCCGCAGACGTTGATCACTACGGCTACCATCCCCGGCATTAACAATAGCAGTACCATCGCAACTGCCGCTGCCACTTCTGCCATCATAACGGAAATGAACAGAAGTCCGAACAGCACTTTACGCGCGGTTGCTTCTCCCTGCTCCGCCACTGCCGCTACAACGTCCAAGAATACCGAAAAGGTATAAGCCTCTATGCCTTTATGCGTCTATCGAAACTTACGCGCTCTGAATTGCAGCAAAAGGAGAAGAAAGATAAGTGCGTCTCTTTGATGCGCCGATTAACCAACATCAAGAAATCAAAATCACCGCCGCCCGCGACGTACTCGATGGACAATCCTGTGTTCGACGATGGTAACTCCATCAATCCAGTACACGTTCGGTAAGATTCATTTGTCGCCGCGATAACGGCAGCCTTATGCTTCACACAAACGTAACGGGCTGACTTCATACCACAATTTCCTACTGAAAGAGACAAGAGATACCGAGCAACGATCTGCATGCTTTTATTAATAATTCGCATGTATTGTTCTTTGAATTCGTTCATATTTTTGTGTACATATGAAGTTGTGTTTGTGTGTATATGTACCTACGCCACGTGTCCGTCGTGCAAGCATACACTTCTTTCACATTCATCGAAATCACTGCATGAGTTCCATGCTGGCGCACATACATACATGATGAAAGTGTACAAAGTGCCATGAGTTTTCTCACTTGTTATGTTTATCCTGCTCTGTAACACAATATGAGCTGCACGTCATGAATTATATGTCTAATTCTACACGGGGGGGGGTTGGGCGGGTATATTTAAAATTAGATCGGGATCTTGCCCAAGTCAGTTGCTACAGGTGGGAGCGACACAGGAAATAAATGCTTCAAACAACCATCATCGTTTGTGTCCAGGCTCTGTGCAAGGGCATGTCACATCTTCACAAAGACTTAAGTACAAGGAGAGACCATCTTTACCGGTCTCGATCCTCCAGAGGTTAGTCACCGCTTGTAATTATAAGTTATTTGGCAAATAGAGTAACAGAACAGTTGGCATTGGTATAGTAAAGAGAGAAGAAAAGGAGACCACTCCTCTATGTTTGTTCAGCTCATATATATATAAAACGAAGATTGAGTTCTGCCTTTACGCAAATTAATTTGTACGTAATAATTGTGTGGTGCACATGTCTCTCTGCATTAACATTTGCAATTGAACGTGTAACAGTATGCTCTGTTTAGGTAAGTATATATTCATCAGAGTCCAAGCAATCGTTCACGTTACAAATGCTTCGTCATGCCGATAGCGTCAAAGCGATGTGTCTCACGCCTGTTTTGTTTAGTCGCGTTTTTCTGATTGCTGTTATCGTTTTCTTTACGATTACGGGTATTAAAAGTTTGCTTGTTAGTTGAGTAGGCATGCGGTCGAATATATAACAATTGCATTTAGCTAACACATATTAAATGGGAGTAAAGTGCCCAAATCATGCTCTTCTTTAATCCCATTAACACCGATAGATCCAACGACACGGGTGGAATGGTGTACACGACAGTGGGAAATCATCACCGCAAGAGTAATTCCCTAGACGCTGGTATGGGAAAGCAGGCGAAGCAGCAGCCTACTCGCGAACGGTAGTATGGAATACTTTATCTTTGCCCGCTTCATCGCCCATTCGTTAATCCCCTAATTGTAATCGAGTAATTGCTTCGTATCCGCAGAGAACGAGTATACAGATTTCGCTGCATTGTGCCATATCCACCTAACAGCGAGTTCGAGCTGGAACTTCGCGTGGGAGACATAATCTACGTGCACAAGAAGCGCGACGATGGCTGGTACAAGGGCACCCAGCAGAGAACCGGTCGCACAGGACTTTTCCCAGCGAGTTTCGTCGAAGCTTTCTGAGACACAACGCAGGGCCACTTGGTATTAGAAACCTGTATATAATTTTACGCGGGAAATTCAGAATGATCGACCACGAGCTATTTTCCGCGTTTGTTAGGGACGCGATCGTGGGCACGCTAGGGTAAGTGTCCGATACGAGTCGTGGAGTAATGAAATTTCATTGCAACGTACTAAACAGTGTATCGAATGTGCATTGACATGTGTGCACCATGGGTAGGCGGTATCTCGTCGCACTTACGAAGTGAGGGACTTTTTTTTAAAAACGATAACGTGCATTAAATGTGCTGTATACTGCCAATGCTCAACGTATGTACTGCCGTTGGCTTTACATTAAGCGAAGGAACTGATAAGGAAGTAGGAGATTGTGCTATATCGATACTGCCATTTGAACAGGAATAGTTTTAAAGCGACATTAATACTCTATTGTTTCTATTGGTATCAAGTCGGCTACATTGTTCATAGTACTACGAAGTAATCTATGAAGTTGATTTGATGTATTTATATTTGAAATCTTTATTCACGCGTGTTAGTTGGACGAAGGGAATTACACGTATATCCGAAACCACATTTTGCGTGTAACACATGAATTGTTATGTTGCGTGTTGTATCAATTTTTGCTTTTGTATATCGATGGATTGTTGTTTGAACACCAGCTTCGTAAAGGAAACGCCTGGATCGGGGATCGTTGCGGTTTTGATTCTTTTTTAGATCGTTACTTTTTCAGAATTTACGCGGGACGTTTTGTGATATCATTAAAGTTGAACTGTAAAATAGAAACGTCGAACAAATTCATCGTAATGCCATGTTCTATTTCAGTATAGTTCTGACAAATATTCTTCTGTAAATAGGTTTGGCCTTTACCTTATAGACAGATAATTAATTTATTATGTTTTCAATGTTAAGTATACAAAAGGGCACAAGAATTTTTGTAGAACGCGTTACGTATTCGTTGTTAAGCTGCTTTCTCTCTATTCATATAAAAACATATCCGAATTTACTTAATAATTTTGGGTTAACCAAGCGCACGAGATGACAATTTTATTGAACATGCGGTTGTCAAAGACTGGCCTATATTTCTGCATAACCGTGGACGTGTCTCAATTATATAAGAATAGTTATTAGTGGAAAGTGGAATTACGCCGTTAAAGTTTTTAGTTATAATTGCCTCTATAAATGGACGAGTTTTATTTTATACTCACGTGCGTGCGCGCGCGCGAGTGCATGATGAGAAATTACACAGATAAGAAGTTCACAGCCAGTTTTATGTAAAACTAAGATGAATTGATGTGCTTCCAGAGGCCGAATAACGATCAGTATTTAAGTGCAAATTTATGTTAATTTTCCACTTGGTATGTTATTTAGAATCATGCACAAACATTTGTAAGTAACTATAATACATGTTAGTGTTATATCGTTCTGACACTCTTAATTACGTCTATTTTAAAGCAATGCTTATCATGCATAGCATAATACATATAAAGATACACTAAATAATAATAGAAATTTTAAAGAATTCATTAAGTACTCACAAGTCTGATCACGTATTATCTTTCAATAGATTATGTAATTTATTTAATTTATATACCTGTTTTTCGCAAACACTACGAACAAACGATTTCGTAGATGTTTGCTATTACACTATACCTTGTTAGATAGAGGTATATACATACATACATACATTATGTATACGTATATAGTGTAGAAATAGGCATGTAGGCAGTACAGAGGAAAAGGGAAATAGATAAAAGGTACAATAAAAAAAAGTACATATTTGCTTTGTCACTTTAGAGACTACATACAGCTATATTCGTGTAATTTTTTAACTGATACTACTAATCTTTCGAACAGTCATACGGTAATGGAAAGTTATGAAAAACTTGGTAACACGCGGAGGAGATACGCTTGTCTAACTATCTTTCTAACTCAATTATCTTTTCCTTCTTCCTCTAGCACTAGGAAAACTATATCCCCATATTCAGTAGTGTACACTTCATAAAAATGTATTTATATGTATGTGTTTTATATAACATAGGGAGTAAGTAATTTATTATTAATAGCAGGTTGTAAAGGAAACATTACTTGATTATAATAGATGAATTTCAATTAGTAATGCAACTAATAACAGTACGCGTTCGTGTACATTGTAATGGGCAACCTAACAAAGCATGCAGTTCATATGGTTTAACGAATTTCTTTCGATTGCAATTCGAGGAACGGACATTTGCGTTGCAAATTAAGCGGGATTACACACAATTTTGCTTTAGAATTGTAAATAACAATTGGATAACGCAGGAACAAACTTTAGACATACCTTATGATGGTGTAGCGTGATAAACAAATAGCAAAATTGTACTTGTTGTACTCGATTTTCTATGACATACAGTTTTGCTATAAAAAAGGAACTTATACTGAAATACTTGTAGCCGCAATAATCGTATAGACTTTTCCAAAATTAACAACCGGTGTGTACATTTAAGTAACATGTAGGTAAACGATTCTTAAGTCGGGCCAGCAATTCTCGTTAAGTTGAGTGTAATATTTCCTGTCCGCCCAGGATAGACGATTCGTCCAGCGATCTATTAGTTTTACATGTTACTTGGTACTTTCTATACTGTTACGAAATCACGATGTTACTTCAAGTCTGTTTTCGCGCTCTGCTCAGCGTCACGTACGTACCGTAGAATTAATATTTACATAATAAATAAAAGGTGTAATAAAATTCTGCAAACAATTATTGTAAAACGTTACATTTACAAATGATTTTTTCCCTTATTACAACATTGTAAGCGATTCATCACCAATAAATTTATTGTACCTGAAAAACTGGTGACTCGAAATATTGTACGACTGTGTATTAGATAAGATATTGTAATTATAATACTCTCATTTAGTTCGGGTGTGAAAGAGAATAATATGGCAAGATCTCCGTGTTATTTTACAAGCAGCAAAAATTCTTGAGGGTACTAGATAAATTAATACACACATGGAACGTGCGAATACGACTAATAATAATTTGTACTGATTGTGCGCAAATATCTCTTTATTTATCAAAGTACAGTTCTCTAATTATACATCGCATACATTTAACAAGATTCAGTAGCATAAAGAAGCCATTTAAAGTGATTACATCCAGTTAATCGATATCTATTCGAGCACAAGATACCGATAGATTCGAAAATTCCAATTAAGATAATAGAATATAAAACATATAACATCTTCGAACACACTCTAAATCATTTTCGTAACAGCTAAAATTTCTACACAATTCAAACATTAGTAATACAAATTTACAAATCGTTACTTGAAACGATGGTTATAGTTATTATTTTTGTTATTGTTTTTTAGTTACCGCCTGGTATCGCGCGTTCAAAAACGAGTATGTAAACGGATACAGTTATCTGCCATAATGCGCGAAACAGCTCGCATACTAATCAAGCGTATTATCGGGAGGCAACACAAATGCAATTCAGTCTGCTACCGTAGCTAGCGCAGGACTCGATCATCGAGCAGCTGTAAGTTTTTATCGATTTTCATACTACTAATGAATGATAATCGAATATCGATCAAGATAAATAGAAACTAAAACCTGTTTTCGCATAAGTCGCGCTACATTTTGTTCCGTTTTTTTTTTCAATCTCAACACTGCGTCAATTAATTACGAAGATATGTGTTTTAGAGCGAAACAATTAAGAGTTAACGTGTAGACACTCTTCCTCTTTCGTATTCGCGTTCGAGATCAATGATGATTTTTTTCGGGAAAATCGGGGCATCGCGGTGTATCGATGAGTTTGCGTTTATATTAATTTCCAATGGCACGAATGGAATCGGTAGAAGAGTCTGAGAAACCTATGAACCCGGAAATGTTTATGAGATAAGCACGATATTATGATATAAGCACAAACAGACACTCTCGAATACAAAGTTACAACTGTGTTTGACTTACCGCGTAGAAATGAAGGACGAATGTTGCAATGAAATTTGACTTTGACATTCGCGCTTGACGACCGTTTTCCTGAAAGACAGACTGTAGAGATAGGATGTGGGAGCAACGAGGAAAAACAGAGTGGGAGCGATGAGGGAAAGGCAATTTAGTATATTTGGCGAATAAAAATGTCACGGATGGGTCAATTGATTTGAAGTAACGAGCCACTTGCTCGTCGATCTATCGCGTAGCCCTGAACAGCAAGTATTGTCACGCAGAAAAAAATTGCGCTTTATGAAATTCAAATAAATCGTTGCTTCTAACCCACAATTTTAATTTGTCTTACACATATATAATCGGAATTTATTTATACGCGATGCACGTAACGTCTCCTCAGCTGGGGAATATATTAATCGCATTAAGCGTTACGAGCTGACCCGTTAACAATGTGTTCTCGCAAATAATTAGTGCTGATAATCTATCTACTTGTGGAGTCAGTCGAGTATTACATACGGAGTAGAATCTAGCTGGCAATGATGATTGTTGGGAGGACTTTGTCGTCTACCCTTGCAAGGACGCGATTGTTTTCCTTCGCGCAATCTCAGTTACTGAACCGCAGACAAGATTTGGTAATATACTTTTCTTACTTTATCGGTCTGCTTTTTGGCAATGTCTAACGATTATTCTCTTCCCGATTAGACTCTGCTGTTGTTGGTGAGCAAACTATCCAGTCATCGTGTCGGAAAGAGTATCGAGCATATTACAATCGACAAGCGAATTAAAAGTTTCGATGGGGCCAGGCGGAATTTCGAAAATACGGAAAATCGACCCCTATTGGTTATGCTCACTTGGCTGCTAGCGAAACGCAGGAACGTTATGAAATACGCGAATCTGTATATGGACCAGGGATTCGATGTGGCAATCGTATCAATGACACCTTGGCAACTTATGTGGCCTGTAAAAGGATCCAGGGTAGGCAGGCAGGATAATGGAATATTATTTACAACATACAATTTCATTAAATTGTTAAGTTTATCCCTTAGGTAGTCGCCGGAGACTTACTGGACTTTCTAATACAGCACGAGGATTATCAGCAAATAATGTTACATGGATTTTCAGTAGGTGGATATATGTGGGGGGAGGTGTTAGATTTAATAGAACGCGATCGTCAAAAGTATGGCAACGTGATTGGTAGAATCATTGGTCAAGTGTGGGATAGCCTCGCAGACGTGTCGGAGCTATCGATAGGTACGCCTCGTGCTGTATTTCCAAAGAACGAGACGTTACAAAATATGTTAAGAAAGTATCTAGAGTAAGTTCGCCCTTGTTTACGTAGATGCTTCTGTGTGGTTTCTTGAATCTAACATCCATTGAAATTTGCAGATACCATATGAGGACGTTTCAAAAGCAATCCACCCAGTATTACGTACGATCTAGTCAATTATTTCATTCGAATTCGGTACACAGCCCAGCGTTATTCTTCATAAGTAACACAGATCCTGTCGGCACTTTAACGAATAATTTACGAGTACGTGCTCAATGGGAATCTCTGGGCGTGAAGGTAAGGCTTGCGAATATAGGATAACTCGTCGAATTCTTATTTCTGTTTATATCTTTCAGACTTATGTAAAAATATTTGAGAGATCCCCACATGTCGGACACTTTTATAAGTATCCGAAAGAATACGTCGCAGAACTTTATGGTTTTCTGAATAAATTAAATTTAATTCAAATGGAGGAGAAAAAGAGAGCGCTTGTTTAAACTCGGAACGCTCGGTGTTCTTAAATTATATTTTTGAACTGCGTGTTAAATCACTTGCCAAATATGTAGTACTCAAAAAAGTTAATCGAAAGAGAAACATGTGCCAATGTTAAGTTGCATTTATAAGTAGGAATTCGGACTTAATTATCTTTAATCCTGTATACTTTATTGGCTATAATTAAGAACAGATTTTCATATGCCACAACTGAAAGTAATTGTTATACCTGTATATATTAATAATGATCGGAACGGTTCTTTGAGGAAACAAATGAAAGTGTTTCACAGGCTACATATTTTGTAGTTGGTTTATACTTATTCCTTAATGTTAATGTTGAAAGAGTAGAAATTTATGTGAATGTATATTTTCTTATATCCTCCTTTTGTATTTATATCAAAGTACATAGTGAATTGCAGAGTACATTATATAAATATGCGCCTTTTATATAGCAAGTATTGGTCATTACAGTGATAGCTTGACTGGTTGTTAATCTTTGTAAAACATACATCATTTTTAGATAATAAAATTTTAACTAATTACCGATATTTGCACTATTTGCACTTTCAGCGACTTTCTTCTTCTTTTTCAATTTATCAGACGCTTTCTTCTCTAATATCTCGTCGATTTCATCCGGATCTTTCCCTTCGAGAATGAGCTTCTTGCGTTTGTTAATTATCTTCTTCTCGTAAAAGTTCTTCTCATCCAGCGTCATTTCTGCTTCTCGTTTGGCAACAGATATTTGCGTTAAGATCATCACTATCTCTTTATCTGCACAGAAACATTACGTTCATGTATATTTTTGTTTCTAACTTGATTAAATATAAAACCCAAGGGCGTATTACCATTAACTTTATATTCTGTCAACTTTGTCCCAATAGCATCCTCGACGGCATGTAATAATTTGATATCGTACGGAGTTATCAGACTGACGGCCATACCCCCTTTACCCGCCCTAGCTGTTCTACCAACTCTATGGATGTACTCCTTCGGAACATTCGGTATAATATGATTTACAACTAATTCCACCGAAGGAATGTCCAAACCTCTGGCCGCGACATCCGTGGCTATTAAAATTTTTGTGTGAGTCGATTTAAATTGGCTAAGAGCAGCGAGGCGATCCCTCTGTTTTATCATTGCATGAAGAGCTACGTTCTTAAAGCCGATCTCGTTTAACGTCATGGACAACAATTGGCAATTCCTGAGAGAAATTAACATATCATGAAATGCTGTTTATACTTTACTCACATTAACCAACGTAATGCGTGTAAGCAATTGCATTTTACTTGCAAGTGTCTGTGAATATCATTATAGATCCGCCCTTGCTACTTGCTCGAAATGTTCTGATTACTTCTACTAAAAAGGAATCGCGAACGTCACTTGGGCAAAGTACATAACGTTGGTCAAGTTCTTTTACTGTAGCTACACCAGAGTCGTCCTTAGACTCCCACATGAAAACCTGTACAATTAATCAATAGAGGTGCATTCTTGTTTCCATAGTTTCATTCTCTTTAATGTCTCGTGATATGTTATCGTACCTCGCTTGACGCAATGTGCTTTACTTTCTCAAGCGCGTCCGTCATTGTTGCACTAAAAAGGAGAATTTGTTTTTGTTTAGGCAGAGCATTAAATATAGTTTTCAACTGGTCATCAAAGTGTCCACCCAGAAGTCTATCGGCTTCGTCTAGAACCAAGAATTTAATCTTCTTCAAAGAGAATGTATTACAACTTTCCAAATGATCCGCCAAGCGTCCTGGAGTAGCGACAACAATGTGTGGATGCTTGGATAACTCCAAGCCTTGCACGACCATGTCCATTCCACCCACGATCACGCATTTCTTTAGACCGATAGACTTGCCTATCGCGGTGAACTGATCAGCGATCTATGTGTAAAAATTCTTACAGTTATGTTTGTACATACGAGCGACGGACATACAAAATGCAAGATAACCATCGATCGTGCGGCTGAACGTACTTGGAAAGCGAGCTCTCTAGTCGGCGTCAGGACGAGAGCGAATATGCCATATGGATCTTCCGACAATTTTTGTAATATAGGAAGCGCAAAGGCAAATGTTTTGCCACTGCCAGTTTTTGCACAGCCGATACAGTCATTGCCAGCTAAAATTTGTGGAATACAATTCTGCTGGATTGGTGTAGGCTTCTTTAAACCTGAAATAAATGGTAATGCAATTTTTACTCCCTCTTCAATTTCGCTGACGCATAAATTGATTCCTACCCATGGAATTACACTGATTAACAATCCACGTGCTCAACTTTAATTCTGTGAACGTCATAGCTACTGTTTGTCTAGCCGGAAATAAATTTGTTCACATATGATATAGGTTAGCACGTGGGACAGTGTTTTGGCAGATGAGTCTCATGCTTACGCAAACAGCAACGCACGATGATTCTACGGAACTCGCGCTAAAAAAGAGTCGTAGACAGAATACGAGGCGCAGTACTAATTGACGGAGTTATTAAGTGTGCGATACATATAATTATTGTCTGGGAATATTGATCTTTAATACACTTTTAATCCTATTCGTTTCACGACACATACTGCAATTGACTTTGACTCTAACTTTCTACCAAAAACGCTCAATCTGAGAACAGGAACGCACGATGACGCTGAACGCTTATTAGTAGAAAGAGAACAGAAACGTCAGAGAAGGATGGATATAAGATTGCCAACTTCGGTTACATGCGCTCGGTGGATTTTGGCTCCTGGTAGCAGGAGAACACGTGACGACCGAGGAGCTGTCCGACAAGGCTAGAAAATGATTAGAGTGAGAAGGAAATGTTGCGGAGCAATGTCGATAAGGAAGAGGCGCATACGTAACTACTGTTATATCCCCTTAGCACAGACGAGGTATGTGATAGGTCTATCCTATACCTCGTCTGTGGTCCTATACTTACCTCTCGTCTGTGGCAATGCACATAACGACAGAAGATATTTACATGCTCCTTCTTTCTCGACATTGGTACGCAATTTTTGTCTCTCCTTGTCAGATACTGTGGGGAGCGGTTGTTCTCCCACTCCAAGGATTGTTTGGAGTGGGGAGACTGCGCGAGCCGACGTGCGTGGCCATGCGGTCTGCAGGCCAAAAGCACTTCACTTCGTGACTTCGTCCTGTATAGTTACGAGAGACCATTGTTCAGTCTCCGGACCTCGTGTCCACCTTCTCGTGTAAAGTGTCTTATCACAATAACCACGTGTGTGATACACGCATATTGCGCTTGAGCGCATTCCGTTACGAGATTATCGTAAGGTGTAATCACGCCTTCGATCTCCATCTGAGACTTCGGCGTGTCTCTTGTATATAAATATACATATCTTCGTTCACTACCAAAACTGTGAAGTTATTACCAGCACACCCATCTCAACGGTGTAGGGCCGTTAAGAGGGATTCCTACTACACCTATAAGTGTGAACCCTACATCTGGTGACCCCGACGTTCGTTTCACCACGTGGATGCTGGAAGTACCACGAGAGGCTGGTCTTGAAGTCGGCCAGCACTGTTCCTGAAACAGAACCAAACTGTCAGCATGCGGTTAAGCATTTGATACCGTGTTTGCTGTCAATCCAGTACGAGAGGATGTTCATAATCGCCTACCCTGGGTGATCTCCTGTAGCATGTGCTACATGCACCAGTTGCATGGTCTACTCGTCGAGACGACTTCCTGAGGAATTCGTTGGATCTCATCAGGCTGCCTGGTATCTACAGGACCCAGGTGTTTAGGCAGAGCCACGACCAAGTTCCTGGTTGCAGAATTCTGTTTCCTGCGCCTGGACTTGTCTTCGATGTCAGCACGTGTTTGCTGCCGTCCTGGACTCTGGCAGCTCACAGGATTGCGCTGAAAAATCAACAAGGCATCTCGGTGAGCGAGTTGGCAATAATTATTTGTATTTCGTGGTGGTTATGAGTCTTTATAACGTATAATATTCGTATCGTTCGAAATGTCGCGCGTGTGTGAGTATAACGGAACCGCGACGTTGCCGCATCGGTCGTGAATTCCTTGAATTGCGTATCGTAAAGCGTGCAGAATCGCGGTTAAAACTATTGGCAACAGCGCGTGCCCGGCGAGCATCGCACGTTCGCCCGAACGATCGCTTGAAGGGCAACATTGTTGTGTGTCCTGAAAAAGACAAAGACATTGTCGTTAATAGCTTATCGCGTATTCGCGTTCGTAGCTGAATTCTTGCTATGTAGCGGCATTTATGTACATATATTTTTAATCTATGTTATTGCAATATTGCGTAGTAATTTTAATAGTTGTACAGTTCTATCTAATATTTTGTATTATAGTAGTTTTATTCACTTACTTTAAAATGCCGCCCAACGATGATAACCCGAATGTTTCGGGGCAAAATCAAAGCGGTAGCGATCCGCATATCGACAATTATAGGATTCCGAAAATCCCAAAATTCTTTCGCGCAAATCCAGAGACTTGGTTCATGCGCGTTGAAGCGTCTTTGCGAAGTGCCCGGATCACTGTTGATAGTACAAAGGCAGATTTTGTTATAGCTGAGCTTGACGACGAAATCGTTGAGTCACTCAATGATTTAATATCGCTAGTTCCACAACCGGAAGACCTTTTCCAGCAAATAAAAAAGCGGATAATAAATACTTACGCTTCCTCGGCGGAAGAAAATTTACGGAAATTGTTAAAAGGGCAAATCTCCACTTCGGGAAAGCCCTCATGGATTTTAAATAGGCTTCGCGGTTTAAACAAGGGTAAATGTAGCGACGAAATACTACGTACAATTTTTAATGAGCATTTACCAGTTACTACGCGCGCGATTTTAGCTGCAGGTGATATTAGTGATTTGAATAAACTTGCAGAAATGGCGGATAAAATAGCGGAAAATTATCAAAGTGCCGAAAACACAATTGTAGCTAGCGTCGAAAAGCCCGATGTGTCGAGCACCGCGCTTTCCGAAATTCGAGATCAATTGAAAGAAATTTCGAAGAGACTACAAAAAGTGGAGAACAAAGTAAATGCACGTAATTCGCGTTCTAAATCTAGGTTTAGACAAATGGGTAAACCCAATCGCGATAAGAGTAAAGGCAAGTTATGTTATTCTCACGAGAAATTTCCAAATAATCCACTAAAGTGCAATCCGTCTTGTCCGCAATATTCTACGTGGAATCAGGGAAAATAGTTCGACCTTCCGTCTCGGAGACGGACGTGGAAGGTCGCAACACCTCGAAGCGTCTCCATGTACGCGATCGCGTAACCGGACAAATGTTCCTTATTGACACAGGGGCAGATATCTCGCTGCTTCCTGTTGTTCACAAAAATCGCATTGAACCAACTTCATTTAAGTTATTTGCTGCGAACGATACGCGAATTAATACGTATGGTGAGTCATTTAGATCACTCGATCTGGGACTCAGGCGTCCACTGAGGTGGAATTTTACAATCGCAGACGTGCCGTACGCGATTTTAGGTGCGGATTTATTGTCGCACTTCGGATTGTCTGTCGATCTGCGCAAGCGTGTTCTCGTGGATTCCCTCACTGGATTACAAGTCAATGCTAGCGTCAAACGGGTAGAATTTATATCGACCAGTTCGATCGATCATGCATCGACGTACTCGAATTTATTACTACAATTCCCCGAAATCACGGGAAATTCTCGTGTTGCTCCACCGACCGACGGTGATGTTTATCATTACATAAACACTACTGGCCCTCCAGTTTCCGAACGACCGAGGCGTTTAAGCCCGGACAAATTAAAAGCCGCAAAAGCGGAATTCAAGAGGCTGGTGGAAGCGGGCATTTGCCGCCTGTCTTCCAGTTCATGGTCCAGTCCAATCCATATGATCATGAAAGCGGACGGAACTTGGAGGATTGCTGGTGATTATCGGCGTACTAACGCAATTACAATACCGGATCGGTACCCGACCCCTCATTTGCACGATTGTGCGACGAATCTGTCGGGTAAGACGATTTTCTCCTCGCTCGATTTACATAGAGCATACAATCAGATTCCAATGGCACCTGAGGACGTGCCAAAGACAGCAGTCATTACGCCGTTTGGTCTCTTTGAGTTTTTATATATGACTTACGGCTTGAGAAATGCGAGTCAGACCTTTCAACGATACGTTGATAGGATTCTCGGCGATTTAGACTATGTTTTCGTTTACATAGACGATATTCTGATTGCATCTTCTTCGCAAGAAGAACATGAAGAACACTTAAAGACGGTTTTCCAAAGATTAAAATCCGCTCATTTGAGATTAAATTTAAGTAAATGCGTTTTCGGTGTTTCTGAAATTGAATTTTTGGGTTATCTTATTAATTCAAAAGGTATTCGTCCTACCATCAAAAAGGTGGAGGCTATTACGAATTTTCCAAAACCTAAAAATATAGTCGAGCTTAGACGTTTTTTGGGCATGACTAATTTCTATAGACTTAGCATTCCTCATGCCGCCAAAATTCAGGCACCACTGAATGCGTTTCTTAAAGATTCAAAAAAGAATGATAAGAGACCAGTCGAGTGGACTGCTGAGTCAGACTTGGCGTTCGATAACGTCAAGAAGGGGCTTGCCGATGCTACCCTTTTGGTGCACCCTCGACAAGGGGCCGAAACGCGCATCGTGACCGATGCGTCGGACGTAGCAGTGGGCGCAGCCCTTGAGCAGCAGGGTGTTTCGGGCGAGTGGGAGCCGTTGGCATTTTTTTCCCAGAAATTGTCGCCCGCGCAGTTGAATTACAGTGCGTACGATCGCGAGTTAACCGCGATTTTCGAAGCTTTAAAACACTTCAGATATTACGTAGAAGGCAGAATTTTCAAAATCGTAACTGATCATAAACCTTTGGTTTATGCTTTTAAACAATCGTCTGATAAGGCATCGCCGCGCCAAATACGACAACTTTCATTTATCGCTCAATTCACTACGATAATTGAACATATTCCGGGTCAAAACAATGTTGTTGCAGATCCATTGTCGCGTATTGAATCTCTCAGACTGCCTCTGGAGATTAACCTTAAAGAATTGGCGCAAGCCCAAAGTCAAGACGTGGAATTGGTCCAATTACTAAAAATGACGGATCCTCCATTGAAATTAATTAAATTGCAATGGGGCCCGGCCCATACCGCCGTGTTTTGCGAAATGTCTGGGGAGGCTATTCGGCCATACATTCCTGCATCTCTGCGCGAGACAGTTTTTGGGATGTTTCACAAGCCTGCTCATCCCGGTGCGAGAATATCAGATCGCACGATCAGGCAGCGGTATGTCTGGCCAAATATGCACAGAGACATTGCACTCTGGTGCAAACAATGCATTGATTGTCAACGATCGAAAGTCACACGACATGTAAAACGTGTTCCGGAGCATTTTGTTGCACCGGATGGTCGATTTGACCAAATACATATAGACATAATCGGCCCATTACCGGTTAGTGAGGGCTTCGCATACTGTCTGACGATGATTGATCGGTTCTCGCGCTGGGTTGAGGCGACTCCCATCGTCGAGACTTCTGCGCGGACAGTCGCGAGGGCATTTTTCGATACCTGGATCTCTCGATACGGTGCACCCAAGGTGATAACCACCGATCAGGGATCACAATTCGAGTCACGATTGTTTACTGCATTGTTGACCTTAATAGGTTCAGAACGTATACGGACTACCCCCTATCACCCGGCGTCCAACGGTATGGTAGAACGTTGGCACCGTGTACTAAAAGCAGCAATTATCTGCCATGCAGGGGAGAATTGGTCTCGAGCGCTGTCCGTGGTGCTCATGGGGTTGCGTTCGCACGTTCGGGTGGACACCGGTGCGTCTCCGGCAGAGTTTCTGTTCGGAACTGCAATTCGCTTGCCGGGAGAATTCTTTCTTCCCGACGATTTGTCGCCAAATCCGCAAATATTCATCGAGGAATTCCGAGAATACATGCGCATGGTTAGGCCGGTACCCGTAGTGCACAATTATAAAAAAAGAGCATTCTTTTTCAAAGAATTGAAAACGTGTTCCCATGTTTTTCTTCGCAATATGGCGAAGAAGGCGCTGGAACCTCCATATTCCGGTCCGTTCAAAATAGAAAAGCGTATATCAGACGCGGTTTATGAAATCGTTGTAAACGGTGCCGCACGATGCGTATCAACAGAGTTGTTGAAACCAGCGTTCTTCATGTTAGAAGATGTGCCCGAAGCGACGCCTGATAAGGCAGGTCCCTCGAAAGACCCTTCGATGTCGTTGGATATTCCGCTGAGACCGGCGCTGAAAACGTATTCCCGTGGGAATGTAAGAATTGCGAAAGGCTCATAACCACACGAAGTTGCAGATGTTGCCAACCTCGTTGCACCGCACATGCAAACTGTATATATTGTATATATCTTGTATTATATTATTTTTTTTTCATGTTATATAGATTAAGTTCGTGCATGTGCACACTTGCACTCGGGGGGGAGTGTGTGGGGAGCGGTTGTTCTCCCACTCCAAGGATTGTTTGGAGTGGGGAGACTGCGCGAGCCGACGTGCGTGGCCATGCGGTCTGCAGGCCAAAAGCACTTCACTTCGTGACTTCGTCCTGTATAGTTACGAGAGACCATTGTTCAGTCTCCGGACCTCGTGTCCACCTTCTCGTGTAAAGTGTCTTATCACAATAACCACGTGTGTGATACACGCATATTGCGCTTGAGCGCATTCCGTTACGAGATTATCGTAAGGTGTAATCACGCCTTCGATCTCCATCTGAGACTTCGGCGTGTCTCTTGTATATAAATATACATATCTTCGTTCACTACCAAAACTGTGAAGTTATTACCAGCACACCCATCTCAACGGTGTAGGGCCGTTAAGAGGGATTCCTACTACACCTATAAGTGTGAACCCTACAATACCTCCACTATCAGCGTGTGTTCCTGCTACCAGGAGCTGAATCCGAGCAGCGTAATTCAGCCAAGATGGCTTCCCCTTATTCTGGAATTGCATCGTCGAGAACATGCATATCTGCTGCATGTACAGCTTTGCGAACAATGCGCATAAATTCTGATGTATAATTTTATAATAAAGAAGGAGATACAGTGGCCGGAGTGTTGTCATTATTAGCAAATATAAGGAAAAACAAGACGACCAAGCTGGATCAAAATTATATTTAGCAGTGGGCTTTTGTGAAACGATTCGTCTTTACAAACATTGTTAATATCCAATTATTCGTTAGTGAAATCTGTGCGATATTTATTGTTGAATGTTCCTAGGAGCATGTACTTTCATATTACGCAACAGTAAAAGTGTATAAAATAGTTGGCGAAGAGGAATTATGACTTGTTCCTCTCTGTGGATCCACCACTTTTTAAACGAACGCCATTTTGAAGTGAGAGGATATATCCCTCTCACTCTAAGAATTTTCTATCCTCGTTTGATACCTGACTCCTCAGCCATCATGAGTTCCTGCTACCAGGAGCCGAAATTTGCCGAAAGCGCGTAGCCGAAGTTGGTAAAACTATCTCTATCCTTTTTTCATATTACATATCTCTTTCTAACATCCCTTTCACTATCACTGTGCGCTTCTATCACGTGGGCGTATATTTTCAATGAGAAATGAGCGAATGGTTTATATTTTATGTAAACATGAAGGGTAAGTAGTCTGTAGCATTTGATGTAAATATATAATTAAAAAAATGGAACTGTTGAAAAAGAGGAAGCCCAATAGGGATTAAAATATTGATGCTTACCATAACTTTATAGGTACTTATAGTTTATTCCGTACAGTTTCTTCCACGTATCTTCCACGTTTCTTCCACGTATTAAGCGGTAGGTAAAATCAAATAATCTATAAATGCTCTCGGGTTATGCAATTCATTTATTATTATATCTTAATTTGTAGAAAACAATAATGGCAATATACAAATTTTGTGATTTTTCGATCAACAAAGATAATACAATGATGATAAGAATAACAATGAGAATAATACAATTACAGTGAACACCAAGACTGTGAGGTCTTTAAATTAAGAAAAGTAAGTGACGAGGTTGGATTTTTAATTAAAGTACATAACATTACGGCTTCGTCACACGCGTAAGTTTTCCTTATGATAGCTACTGTAACATTGCACATTGTGTTACGGTAATTTATGAACGACGAGCATCGAATTCAAAGAGAGAACTAACGACTTCATAATGGCAGTGAAAGGAAAGCTGCCCGATAACGGAAAGCGAACAACATTTTTTTTCCATGCTAAGCAAAAATAAAGACTACATTCTTATGTCGACGTCAGCGCGGGTGCGTTGTGCGAACGCACCCACGAAAATGCATATATCCACATGCAGAAGTAGATGCATATAAATATGCCGCGCCTGGTGTGTATACGCATGCACGTCCAAAAACGTGAAAATTCTTCACCGCCCGGAGTGCGACTCGATCCGTGATCGATCGAAATCTTTTCGTGCGCCAGATTCGTTACGTACGAGCAATTGAATGCGCCCTAACGATTTCTTCGCCGCTATACACAATCGTAAACCATCCCGAAAATATACGCATTTAAATAATCGCTAAAATTTTGGCGAGAACATTCCGTCGCAACTCGTGACGCTTCATTAGTCCATTAATTCTCCTAACAAAAAGTATTACATTATTATTTCGAAGTCGCTACGATTGTTTTTACACATACAACAACAATGAAAACCTCGGTCTGTCCGAATGTACCATCATCATCTAAAGATGGGGAATCGAATTTCAATACAGTATAGACTGGAATGCTAGAAATTAGTGTTTGCTTCCTCGTTCTGATAGAGACAGACGGTGTTGTTTTACAGATCTAGGCGTACACGTTGAGATTGAATAATTCGGCGAGCCCGATTGACAATCGGCAACTCGTTGAAAGCTTAAAGAATGGAACGGCGGCCGCGGTGGCCGGTTGCGTCACGTCGGAACAGGAATAGTCGACAGAACAGCGTGGTAGTTTTATCACAAATCTTATAGAATGTTATAGATCGATTAACGGGCATCCTATCAAGAAAAATTACATTCTAGTTTAACCGTATTAAGTTGAATATACAACGCTCTTAACTGTATTTAAATGCTCTATTGCGTGACAGAGAAACGATCGTCGTTAACTTATTCGATGGTAATTTAATTTTGAACTCGGCTTTACAAGCACAGTCGAATCTTTCTTAAAGCGCTCCCTTTATCGGATCTAATACTGATTTCTCCGCCTGGCTCGTCCTTTCGATCGATTCTGTGGAAGCTGCGATTCCTTTTATCACGCCGTACATCTTATCGATAAACACAGGACGAAAAAGAGAAAGAGTGATATACATATATTTAATACAAATGTACATCAGTTTGTTCGTAACACATTTACACGGCCATGATCGTATTTCGCTAGATGAAAATTGAACAGTACACATATAAAGGAAATGTTACATTAAATGTGAATAAACGAGACGTAATCAACGGCAATCTCTCACTTCACTGAAACGCTATTTACCCTCGGCTAGCCTCACTGTCGTCAAAGTGTATCACCAATTCTGAACTTATTCTGCACTAGTAAAAAATGTGTATGGAATTAACACCTGTATATTAAACGAGAAAATTACTGATAATGAAACTGAATCCGACAATTTCATGTATTACATATTATTAAAGGATGATTCTCAGTTTACGTCCAAAGTTGAGATACACTGACGGCAAGTCGAAATGAGGATTGAAGTCCTTGTCAAACTGATGCCTCTCGAAATTTTTATCATTCTATACCATCCTAACATATACGTACAAAACATGTTACTACAATACAAATAACTCGAGTGACTGTTGCAACATAACTGTTGTCCTTGCACATAGATCTTTTTTTATCGTGGTTTTAATGTACAAATCCGATTAATCATGCAAAATAAATAACGGTTCCCTTGTTATAATGCTCTTAGAGTAAAGATTTACATTAAACGCGTAAGGTTTGTAAAATTGATAATTAATTTGCTGGGACAGTATGAGAATTTAAAAAGCACCGCGCATAAGATCAATCGTTTCCGTGCGACTCAAAAGGGGAAACAGAGATAGACAGGGGAGTAGTGCACACAGAATTGTCCTACTAAACATTTCAGATCCGAACGCTTCTTTAATTGAGCTTTAAGCCTCGACGATTCTGCCCGCTCCACAACTGAAACGACATGTACGCGCGCAAAGCAAATTTTTAAAAACACAATATCGCCCGTTCCTCAAGCTCGATATGAGAACCCACGTTAAAGAGACGATTACTTGCTTTCGTTCGCTTTTTATTTTAACTAATTCGCTTTAACTGGACTCACTAAATGAAGTTTTCTTATACCATTCCGTTACTGTATTTCGTAAACCGTAAAACGATGCAGTCACCCTGCGTCGAGGCATCGTGACACACCGGAACACAGAATACAGTATGAACCCTCCATATACGTACATACATATGCATGTATCATGGATAAAACAAACATGTATGCAGGCATACGTACATACATACACATACAAGCATATATATAATATATGTATATGTATAAGCAGTATTTACAAATGTTTTTATGATGTTGATCACGCATTTTGAGAACAGCAATTAATATGTGCTACCTAGTATTTAGCTAGTTTAATTATTATCATTATTATTTAATTATTATAATAATAACTATTATTATACATAGTATAAGAGTATGGATTTTCCTCCTTTGTCCTCTTTATCTACGGAAATAGTGCTTAGATATAGCTCAACTCATTATTTCTCCTTCCTAATTTTTACCATCAGAAAGGGCGATCATTAATATCCGAATTCGTTCATTAACCTACGTACGTGAATTTCGCATATGATATAAATATTTATTAGTAAAAAAATTGTTTAGGGAAATGAATTTATTAACGTCGAAAGTAAAGTGACACTGAAAGACCACGAGGTTTTGAAACCTGCATCTGCTGCGAAAAATTATATGTACACAAATATTAATGAGAAAGCAAGTTACCAGGCAGGTAACGTAAGATACTAGTTTTATTACGAACGGGTATAGTGGTGAACTAAAATGACGATGGTGTGATCTATTTTATAAACAGAACTATATCAAAGATTTCAGGTAAGTGTTCACCAAACAGAAAGCAAATCAACGAACATTACGTTTCTTTTTTTTATTCAAAAATCGATCCAAACATTACTCTTTTTTTGTGTTTTTTTTCCTTGAGAAAAACTTTACTAGGCCTTTAATCATTCGTTGTTAGAAGAATAAGAGGTAAGGAAAAGTTTAAATAGCGAAGACTAACACAAGAACAGAAATAGACTAATTGCATTTCCAAGACCCTACAGAATCTTGCGATAGTATTTATCACTCAAAAGTCTTTTTCTACTTTTGCGAGACTTCTAAAATGTCAGTAACGTTACAGGACAAGGAGGCCTGCGTTTATATGCCTAAATTGTGTTTATAATTGTTTTTTAATGGAACCCAAAATCGCTATTTATAGCTGTTAAGAATGTGGGAAGTCGATGGTATGTGTTTCATTGCCGAAAATTAAACGCAACCTTTTCATCGGCGGCGGAGGAGGATCGAGGTTTAAATCGCGCTTCTTGTGTCTTCTCTCGCGATCGCGGGTTTTATGCTTCTTTTTGCGCCTACTTCGTTCTACACCCTCTACGCGTAATACTTCGTACTCGGGCTCGTAACTGTCCTCGCTAAGACTTGTCCCCGATTCCACGATATCCTCCAGGACCGGTGAACGTTTCATACGAAGAGTAAGCTTTAATCTGCCGGTTCTCTCCGGAGTGTTTGGGCAAACTTGACAATTCGAATTGGTCGTTTGCCATTGACACTCTGAGAGAGACGATGGTTTTTGCGCACTGTCGTTATTATAAGCTGACAATCTGTAAAGAAATATTACAAATTTAGTATTCAATTCGAGGAATTACTTAGTTCGGGGGGGGGGGGGGGGGTTCCACAAATCATTACCTTTTCAGACTTTCACTGTCGACAGAGTTCTCCCTTGAATGGCTACTAACGTCCGAATCTACCGACTGATTTTGATTACAACTAGCGGGCGGCCACGGCTCTTGCGGGATTAATACTGGGGGTTCAGTTTTATTGCAATCATCATTATACTGCATTTCTTGCAAATGCGACGTGAGCACAGATGTCTGGCGAGTCTCTTGTTTCGTTCGCCGCATTATCGACGGTATTCTAATGTCCTCTAGATTGCTTTCTTTTTCACTAAATTCGTAAATGTCACCCTGGATACCCGAATCGTCATCCGCTACTCCGATTTCAGCGGTAGCTATTTTCTGGCGATCCCTTTTTTGATTTCTTGTCGATCTGTTCTTCGTCTTGCCAGCTTTACTGCGAGTTTTCGAGACAGGCGCAATCGCGCTGTCCGCCGTTTTCTGTTCCATAGCCGCATCCAATTCCTCTTTCAGCCCAAAACTCGCCGGCTTCTTGTCATTTAACGATTTCTTTCTACTTTTGTGGGATCTCAGGGTTGCGTTCAGTGTCTCATCCTCTTCCGCTGGCTGCTTCAGCATCGCGTCGCGACTATCGTCTAAATTATAATGAGCTGTAGCGTCGCTGTAATTGTTAGTTGCTATTATACTAAAGTTTTTATTACTTTCTTTACATGGGCGCACTCGAAGATCTATTTCTGTTGTACAAGTGTCAGTGATGATCTCCGGCTCCTCGGCCTTCATTTCAGAGTTTGCAACGTTTACTATATACAGATCGTTCTTAATCATCAAATCGTTTTGGTGATTCAGTACAGTGCTACGGCATCTAAAGTCATTCTCTTCGTTACATTTTATGTTCAAGTTTTCTTTAACGAAATTCATATCACTGAAACCATCGTCAGTCGAGGATTTCATGGAATTCGAGATGAACCTATCGAATTTATCCGCCTCATTTTCTAACAAATATTTGGCCAACGTAGATGAGCTTGTAGAATCGCATTTTTTGTATTCCTCGTCAGATTTCTGCGTGTCGGGCGATGTGGATAGCGGTCTATCGAGTTTTGTAAAGTATAAATTTTTAGGCGACTTTACGCGAACGGAAGATTCGTCCTCTTCAGCTTTGCAAGCGTATTCCTTGTGCATGGGCTCGTAATGATCGTATTTACCTTCGTTCGAGTCTTGCTTCTCGGACTCTAGAAGCTTTTCTAAACAGCTTCTCGACTTTATTACCGCTGCAGAAACATTGTTTACATTCTCAGAATTTTTAATCGGGGGTAAACCATAATAACTCCTTGATTGGTAGTTTTCTTGCGGAATTAATTCTTTATTACTATCGTCGCGTGAATGATCTAAACGAATTTCAGGTATGGAGCTTACATGAACTGAATCACAGGTATTTGTACTATAATGATCTTTCCTAGAATCGGAAGCATTAATATTACCTACTGAATTCGAATTAACTTCTACGGTAATATCCGATATTTCTTTTTCTTTTATCAGCTTGCTATCCGATTCTCTGTTATCTTCCACAAATGTCGGCGAACACTCTCTCTGAAAGTTAGAACGGTTCGATTGTTCTAACACGTCATGGTGAGAGGCTTGAACGTGGCAAATATCGTGGATTTCTTCATTCAAAGTAGTCTCAGGGTGAGGCTTATGCAGTCTAGAATATATTACTTCTTCGGCTACTTCTACTCTATCGGAATCTTCTTTACGGTGGCTAATATCCTTTATTTCAACGCTTTTCGCTATGGAGCCATTTAAACAGGGAGATCCAGCTTTATCAGAGACTCTACTCTTCTTCGATTCTGTTCTCTTATGAAGCCTGCGTATAACATTTAAAACATGAGTTCATTTTTATCTTGCAAGTGCGATTTACAATTTATATTAAAAAAGATAGAATCTCACCTGGAGGCTCGAAGAGTTTGATTACTTTTGACAGTATTCTGATGACCATTGTTATTGTCAAATTTACCGAGTTGTTTATTCCGAAGACTTCTCGTCACGGAAGTGGTGATGGCAGAAGGGTGAGGTCTAGGTGCTTGCAGCACGTTCTCTCCGTTGTTTATAATTGGCTGTTGTTGGGCGATATCAGAGAACCGACATCCTTGTGCGATTAACAATTCCGCGTCATACTTTGTCAATCCCTTTCTTCGTAACTCCTTCATACTGAGACTCTGCGGTGCCACCGCGGCATTGCCAACGAGCACCGCATTTCTTTCCGTAAGTGCGTTATCTGCCTGCTGTTTATTGCGATTCAACGGTTGCTGTCTATGTTTCGTGCGATTGATACGGTTGTCGGTTTCTCTCAGACGGTAGCCTGTAATAATTGAAAATTTCCAGCTGATAGTGTTCATGGATTTGAATTATTACGAGCGTATCAGGTTTTAACAGTACCAGAAGAAAGTTCTTCGCCTGGCTTTTGATTCGCAAATGCTCCAGTCCCTCTCCTCTCACATGTTTCGCATTCACAATAACAATTACCATCTCCGAAAAAATCCTCTCCATAGAAACACGTGATCTCCTCACCCACCTCAATGTCACGGAGAACTTTAACGCAAGCCGTGTCTCGTCCCGTCGCAACAAACTGTAATTCGTATAAATTAAACGGAATTAATTATCGCTACGTGTGCACGACGAGTGCGATCGAAGTAATGCTGTGTCGTAGAGATCTATTAACCTTGCAGTTAGCTCTACAGTCATGATTAATGTACGCTGCTGGACCCAACCACAGTTGTGCGCAATTTTTTCGGCAGCTAAACATTACAGAGAAATCATTTTTTCCAGGATGTAATAATGCTGCTTCTTCCTGAAATGTTGTTTTACCAACATACTAAGTAAAAAGTACCATTACCAGATCTTGTCAATTATCCATATTCAACCAGACACAAACCTTTTCGCTAAGCTCCGCGATACACCCGACGAGACAAGATATCTTGTCGTGCTTCAACCACTTCCTGGTCGCACAGATTTTGGCACCTTTTTGACCTTCTAAAGTATATCTATAGCATGGTTCTATTGCAAATCCAGAGTCCTTGTCAAAAACCCTTAAATATCGATAAATCTATAAACGAAAGGAAGGTTACAGTAAAAATTCACACCGACAGTATTACGCGGAATATTATATCCTAAATGTTTCCCAGCTGCGTGCACAACTCACGTGTTTCTCCAAATTTATTTGCTGCTGTTTAGATTTCGTGTGAGGAAGTCGCGCGCCCCAGTCGCCGCCCATTAACTTTTTATATGTTTTTTCATAATTCTGCGTTTGAATAAATTCGCAAATAATTTTGCGAAGTTCATCTTTGTTCGCTTTCAATGGCCTGTACCTTTATCATTGAATAAACTTCTCATATAGTAATGCCATCCTGGTTTTCTGTTCTTTCCTTCGGGGGGGAAAGGGGTACTTGAAAATACTTACCTGATATTCATCTTGTGGGTGGTAAATCCTAAATAAGGATCTAGCACGAGGGAAGTAGCTAGGTCGTCATTGTCGGAAAGTTCCTTGGGTGTCATGCCGCCGCAACTGCCAACATTGTTAGGTTGCATCTTCGCACCCACTGACCCACCTATTCTTCGCTCCTGCTTCCGTACTATAGCTGCTGAGCCTTGAATGGACAAGCAATCCACCACCATTCTGCAATCCTTACTTTTACTGGACAGAAAAGATAAAAGGTTAATCGAGCATTAGCACGAAACAACTGAAAGTCAGAATTAAATTAAATGCCCGTATCGCCGATTAAACATACGCAATACGCGTGCGATTTTAAATATGTCAGACCACAGGGACAAAAATGATTACTTCTTACACTTCTCTATACTTCAGTTCGAATTACTTTCTTACAATTGAAAAAACAATAGAGCTGCAATTCCACTATAGAAGTCAAACTGTGAAAGACCTTTCCGCTCTTTCGCATTGCTCGCTTTAAAAGCGATATATTTTTCACCGACTGACAAGCTGCTAATGAAGCACTCAAGACAGAATCAATGAGTTTGAAGAGGCGATATTAATTAATTAATTGGCAGTGAAACTAATGTGCGGGGAATATATGCGTAACTAGATTTATCACGTTCCATAAATTTTTACTCATTATTATCGGTTTCAGTTTGAAAATAGCGTGTAAAGTTTCATTATCAAGCAAGTGTACACATGACAAATCATGAGGACTTCAGTCAAACGGAATACCCTAAAAAAAGAAGCAGAAACTTCCTGACACGTCAATTTCGAGGGTTACATAATTCGGACGTATGGAAATGAAAAGAAATGTGTCGGGCAGAGTGTAAAGCCGAGGAAATTAATGGAAAAAGTGTATTTCTCGGGGAAGAATGCGCTACGACAAAATTGCCGTGGTACCGACACATCGAGCTTATCATTAAATTATTTCGTACAGGAGGAAAGGGGCCGTACGGATCGGCAGATATAAAGTACAGCCTGCTGGAGAAAACGATCCGTCCGAGTTACGTGCTATTTCGATAATATAATAGGAATATCTGGAGATCATGCTCCGAGCTCTAATGGCGCAGACGAGCCAGAGCGCTCCTAGAGGCACGCTGCGCTCCAATTTACTGAGAGAATTTACCTTCCTCTTAGCGAATTCAAGAATGATCGAAACGCCCGGTCCCTTGCCGCACAGTATGCTTACCTTAAAGAAGCTCTCCTGACAATTGAAATCACGCATTTTGCTAGCAATCTCTGACTTTTTTGGAATAAGACGAAGACGCGTTCGGATCTATCATGGCAGATCTACTATAGACACACACACTTTCCCTATTTTCGTAACGCGAAGGGAACGATCATCGCACTGGATACGCTGATTCTCTCACAACATGGGTGAAATTCAATGCTTGCCTTGGCGAAATAAACCAGAAAACGATAATCATTTAATTGGGAACGTAGTCAAGAAAATCCATGTTTTGGAACTACAGACTGTCGCGTACGTCATACATGTATATGTCGAGCACATCGATCTAGTAACTTTTCTGATTTACTGAACTGCCCGAATCGCAAAGCTGTTCAGTCTAAATAGTATTCTAGATATTTGCGAATAACGTGCGAAAAGTATTGCGACACTTCGCGCCCGCAGTTTAGCTCCGTAACCAATGCGACACGCGTTCCGAGGGAGCCATTTCTTTCCCTTTTTTCGTAACAATCGATTCGGGGTTATAGAGATATTAATTTAGTAACGTGGCTTTTAAAGATGTAGCACTGCGTTTCCATGACAACTGCATGATACTTCAACCTCCTCTGGTGATGTTGTAGCAACGTCAAAACGTTTTCATTGAAACATTGTTTCACAATTTTGTATTATGTATATCACGATCTTCTATCCTACATGTATCGTCTACTTTGTACGTTACGCAGCAATTGTTCCGATCGAGAGGGGTCTAAGTTTTATTTGTTAAATTTCACGCTGAATATAGGTAGTTGATCTAAAGTTAATGCTGCAGGTGCGGAATATGGACGAAATGGCGAGAAGACAAAAATAATATAAAAAAATTACGGAACTGTAGCATCGATTTATCATTTAACTACCTAACCGCACCGAGCGATATATCGACATAGATCTTAATTAGCACTTTCGGTATATAAAGCTGGATGAATCAGCATCACGAGCAAGATTATAATACGATTGTTTGATTCATTGTTATCTGTGTAATACTTGAACCTTTACCGATCGATGAATAATTTATCACTTTATCAGTCGGCCGTGTGTATGTAGATGCGCGTGCGCATGTGCCAGGGCGAATGAACGTGTGCCTTGAATATCATTGTATAAATAAAAGACGTATGGAGCTAAATAGCTAAAGCCACCAGTCGTTGGTCTTTGCGATTTGTAACCATCAAATGAACTTCTCTCCCTCTTTTCTTATCACGCAGCTTGACCAGTAGATACTAAACATTCATAGCAGAACCACGTGCTAACCTATCGTTTCGTTCACGAACCAAGAATCGTTTATACTTTCAGCATATAACAATGACATTTGAATATTCCGAGAATGAAAATCACCGGATAAAGACCCTAAGGGCCGGTGTAATCGATTTTGTTGCTGGATCACTTGGTAATACTGTCCTTGAATATAATTCAATGTTTTCTAAATAATTTCAGGAGCTCGTTAATTAAGTGTTCTCGAATATTTATATTTCATTTCGATTCTCGCTTAATTCCCATCAGATATAATTGTATCAACCCTTTTACATTCCTTCCATTTTATAAGCTATTCGTTCTACGAGATTCCTAATGCAATCACTCCTCGTGTTACAAAGCGACCTTACTTTAAAAGCAGAAATGTTCCGTTTATGCGTCTTGCATTTTGTATACTACTCTTCTTTCAAGGTGGAGTAGCACTAGTGTATGTCGGACAACCGTTAGATACAGTTAAGGTGAAAATGCAAACATTTCCATCTATGTACAACGGAATGGTTAATTGCTTTCTGAAAACAGTAAGAACGGATGGAGTAGTACGTGGTTTATACGCGGGAACTATGCCTGCTATAGTTGCCAACGTTGCAGAGAATTCGGTACTTTTCGCAGCGTACGGGGGTTGTCAGAAATTACTTTCTAACGTATTAGGTAATAGAAGATGTTTCGATGCGGCACGAGCCTCGGCTTGCGATCCGTTCATTTAACAGAGAATAATTTTGTATAGGTGTGAAGAAGGTAGAGGACTTGACTTCGATTCAGAACGCTTGCGCTGGATTCTTTGCTGCATTTTTCTCTTCGTTAACTTTATGCCCAACAGAGCTTATAAAATGTAAGCTGCAGGCGATGCGGGAAGTTCAAAATGATATAAAACCATCGAGTACGCTTAGGGTAACTAAAAGGAAAACAAAAATTGTTGGAAGGTGTATATACAGTATAAATGAAGAAACGATCATTTCTTAGAAACAAATTAAGCCATGGGCACTGACGAAGCAAATTGTTAAAGAACAAGGGATAAGAGGCCTGTTTAATGGCCTGTCGTCTACCATAGCACGTGAAATGCCTGGATACTTCTTCTTCTTCGGAGGTTATGAAATCACGAGAGAACTTCTCGCGAAGCCGAATGAAAGTAGGGAAGATATCGGATGGCAGAAAACAATGATAGCTGGTGCTGTTGGTGGTACTATCCTGTGGCTTGTAATATTCCCGGCGGATGTAATTAAAAGTAGAATACAGGTTAGTTCTACTTGCCCTGGAATGTATCGATAGTCCAGTAAATAATTGCTTATTCAAATTGAAATTCTTTGTACAGGTAAAAAATTTAAAAACACCAGCGTTAGTGGTGATGAAAGACATCGTACAGAACGAAGGCGTCAGATCTCTGTACAACGGTTTGAAGCCAACGTTAATAAGAACAGTACCAGCGACGGCTACGTTGTTTCTTACTTACGAATACAGCAAGAAATTTATGCACAATTGCTTTGAACAATGACGAAGAGACGTGTTTAATCGATGACTATGCACATACCGTGTACATACACCCATGTATAAACGAATATTCTCATTTCGTTGTAAATAATACAACAAACTATAACAAATTTGTCCAGTATTCAAGAATTACTGTACGGATATTTTTCCTCTACCATATGAATTTAAATGGTAGTGCATTTTATTTCGTATACTGTAAAATAAATGAAAATACTTTAAAATTTTCGTAAACCTCTGCACATTATGATTTGTAACGCCTTCCTACGCTACTTACATTTTCCAATGCGCAACAGATGTAAATACATTAGCAACGTAAGAAATGTTTCGGAACGTAAAGCTTTCTTTCATTTTTATTAATTTTATTTTAAGAAGCTTCTCCTGCCGAGAAATTAGAGTTAGAGTCCTGAAAAATTAGTTGCTTCAAATAATTACATTTCTCGGAGTCGGTGTTACAGGAAGTCCATTGATTTTCGTGAATCTGTGAAAACACAACCAGATTACAGAGGTAGCACACGTGCATCGTTACAAGATTTCTGTAATATACCGCGCGTGGATCGCGCGTAATAGTAGAAGAAATTACTGGAATTGGTGTGTATCCAATAGCTCTGAGTTGTCTGAATTTTGCGTACAGAGCGCCGATATAGCCGTCGTGACCCGTTACTCTTAGCATATTAGTACACGGGTACAGTACCTTCCACTGTATCTTTTTTAGATCATCGCTATCCACTCGTTTGATCGATCCAAATGGTATTTCGGATAAAATAGGTTCAGCTGAGATGGAGTTGTTGTGTTCATCGAAAGCCAAAACAGTATCGGTGTTGCAATAATGGGGTACAAGCCAATCGTTATAAACTTCTAATCCTAGCATCTCCTGTTAAAACAAATTTTACGTATCAAATTTATTTTGTCGTTTCAAGCATTTACTTGCCGTATGCTTCTGCAACCATACCTTGCATAAGAATATAATTTCAGTTCGCAATTTTACAACGCTGTGCCGTTCGTGTACGTCGGATTTACGGCAGAATTTCTGCAACAGCAATAAAGAAAGTTGTCTTCACTGTATTTACTTGACCGAATAGTTCGTTTAAATTATTAGTTCGAAATATAAAGTTATACCTTCACTAAACAGTTGTATATGTGATTCTCCAGAAATGGGCCCGTATAATCAGGCACATCTATTTGAACGGAACCATTTACGATGAATAATTCATTCGTCAAATTGTGTATACTGTGCTGATGGAGGTTTTTCACATATGTAGGCTCCAATGCATACTCTATTAATTCTCTTGGATATATATTTTTGAACGTTAAAAACATGATAATACGTGGTAGTGATTTTTTGTAGCTGCAATAAGTATAAACATTTCTTAGCCACCAATACACAAGTATATGAAATTCAAAACGCACCTGTGAATTTCCTCCGACCTACACGTTTTGTAAGTGTGGATTATTTCATTCACCAGCTCGTTACATGCATCGTGGTACTCTGTAGGGGGACTAACTGTACACAGAGTATAAATAAGTCTTTCTATATCTTTTATTCTTGCCAATTTAATTTCATTTTTCATTCTAAATTAAATATAAAAATTACTTCTTTCGAATACGAATATGGTAGCAATCATACTTTCTCGTGTAACTTACTTCTCAAGAATGCTATCCAACAAGATTTTGTCATAAATACGCTGACCTCCGAGCGTGTGTACTATGTGAGTCAAGCAGACCAATGGTAGCCTCGGTATCTCTGCACGTACGGATACAAACAAATCTTGAAGCGGTCCCAAGCAATGCCAGCAATCGCTATACCTACAATTATATATTTATAAGTAAGTTAACAACCGTTATTAAGCCAGGTGCTTCCTTACCGTATTAATTTCATAACAGCTGCCAAAGTAACGTTATCCATTGTCCAACAAGTCTCCGCCACTTTCTTGATTATTTTCTCTATTAATAATTTGTTATGAATTTTCTTCTCACTCATGAAAAAACCTCTCGCCGCTATACCTACTTCGTCCCCGCTGATTTCGGGCACGGATTCTTCTAAACGACATTGAAGTTCGTACATATTTATATCAGGAACGTGGCAGAGACTCATAAGGAACAAAAACTGGACCACCTGTTTCGGCGAGAGTTTATAAGGTTTCGTGCCGATTTTCCTAAGCGCACGCCACATGTAGTTAGCCTCCCATGCCTTCATTTGATAAAATCCGTCGACTATCAACAACAATTCCGACCAATTCGCCGAGAAAAATCGTCTTATACATTCCGCGCTCAGTGAATTTATAAACACCTTATACTCGCTCGATTCCTTCAGAAAGTTGTTCAATACGACCAAGCATTGCATTAATTTCTGTATTTCTTTATTATCCAGCTCGGACAGCTTGCTGCTGGAGGCTTTTAAAATATCGTCGAACGTTTTCTGCTGAAAGCGTAATTCGTGTAAATGAGCGTACGTTAATGTTCTCAAGGCCTTAAAAACTACTTGCGGACTCTCCGACGACCAGTTCTTGTTGTCCAACGTCTGTATCTCTTCAGGCGTAACGTGCACTTTTGTTTTAATAGGTGGCAGAATGGTATCTCTGTAAAACATTGAGCTTTTAAGTATCGAATGCATCATTTCATGCTCGTACGGCCTTGCGCTTGTAAACCTGTCTTCCTCGCTAGCATTAATTGCAATTTTCGCGTATCTTCGGGACTGAAGAAGATACGTGTAGCTTTCAGAGGATCTTTGAAGCGTGACCAACGTTCTGCTCCTCCAGACATCCTTAATAGAAGGTGTGCAATGTGAGTTCTTACATAACCTCAAGACCAGTGTCTTCACCTGATCATAATTGCAACTAAAGAGTGTTCTTCTAACGATGTTCATTCTTTCGATTGTACGAATATACCTTCAACAATCTCTTTAATTCTAGAACACAGCTGTTTCCATGAAGTGAGAATCGACGTTTTGAAGTTTCCAAATTCCTCTCACGTGCCGGCGTCGGTGTATCGGCAAAAACCGCGCAAACTGCAACCGGCGCGAACCGCGCTTGTGCAAGAACGGTTGCATATATGGAGGGGTTTAGAAACACGGGAGACTGAAGAAAGTCATTAGTTTAATATAATTGTCAGTAGCAAAGAGAAACTTGAATTAATAATCGTAATCAAGATCATACCAATGAAAGAACATTTACGCCTCCCAAAGGGGGAAGGTCTGATTAATTACGTTACAAGCAATCTGAGTGTCACGATAATTACCGACAATCTGCGACCGTTTATCGAGACATCTGTAATTCTTGTTGCTTTACTCTAACTTTTAAAATGTACATAAGAGGACCATTGAGCCGCAGATTGTCGACATTAGATCCCGTTTCTCGCTTTATACATAGTACAATTTTCGTGGCAGCTACAAAAGTACATCGATCGATTATAGATTCTGCGGAGTTCCAACTGTTCCGCAAAAAGGACGCACGAAATTTGTTGCGGGAACAAAGATTTCTATTGACTCTGTGTTTCCCATTTCGAACGTGAACGAGACGTCCTCCGACAATCGTCTTAAAATCGTTTATGTACAAGAGCGTAGTCGATTGTTACACGTGCGCACGATGCGTTACAAGTTACCGTGGTACAGAAAACGTGGAATGATTGACTTCGTACTTTCTCTGTGATAGGGTGGTCCAAGTAATTGCTGCGAACTTCGCATAATTTCTGATGCTTCAGCACATAGTGTATTGTTAATAACGTGGATACAATGCTTCGATTATGTCATCGGTCCGGAGGAGAGTGAGAAGGAGTGGAAAGAAAAGGGACGTTTGTGGGCGACACAGACAGAAAGGTCGAAGGGTTCGGGGAGGAAGGAAGGCGACAGTAGTGAAAGGAGTTTTACCCGGCGTAAACGACGGGTATAGAAACAGGTCAAAAACACACATTTCTAAAAGTTCGATTAATGAAAAATGTTTGCACGAGTCGAACAAATACTTATATCCCGATCAGTTCATTCAATAGTCATTGTCCGCAGATTCCAATTCTGACAGGAAGTTCTCCAGCAAGGGTGGCCTTCGACCGCCGATGTCGTTACTCCCTTGTCTGTGGCGTGCAGTGTATTTAACATCCTTCGACAGGTCCTGCAACACGGTCGAAACATTGTAAGCGTCTCCAATCACGCGATCTTCTGTTGCATGGTTAAATCGTTACAAAACTAGGGTGACGAAATGTGTCCCAGCTCATCATGCCTAGCCAATCCAGATGAATGTGACTATTTTCACAAAAAATTAATAAAATTTTTTATTTGTTATAAAATCAGAATCTAAATTTCGGGCAAAGCCGAGTAGTAAAGCTAAGTGTAGTACCTATGCTATAAATCGCAAAATCATTCACTTTCAATTTTGCTGTGTGCGAAATTCCACATTTGGAAATTCGGAGGCATTTTACAGTTTCTTAGTCTGTTGAAATTTAATCTTTTAAAAATTTGCTCTGATAGAAGCATCGCGAAAAGCTTACGTTATCGAACAAAGTGAGGAAGAGTCTGGATTTCGACCACGGGACGTAAGAGATACGATGCCTGTCCTCCAGTTCTCTGATGCAGTTCAAGTTCCCTTTACTTCCGTCGCAGCCCGATCCGTAGACGATGGGTAGCATTGCGCGTTTCCTCGACATAGTGCCCCTGCAGGTGTGATGGAACGGGTACATTCTAAACAGACATACAAATCAGACAATTAACAATTAAATTGAACAGCAAAGTAAAGATTTACGCGCACTTACTCGCAGTCCACGCTTTCGCCTCGAACATGGAAGTAGCAGAGAACGATGGCGAGAATGACCATACACCGTTGGACGAGTACCACCGCCTGCAAGCACAATTTCGATGTTCATTAATCCACGCTGTCGCACGGAGTTTACGTCGCGAAAGGGAGCAAAAGAATAGGCATCGCGTAAATTTCGCTTTAACGAAGGACAAAGGTCGCTGAATCTCGCCAGGTTCCGACGCCCGGCTTCCCGGTCGGGAAAATGACGTTTTTATTCAGAATCGATATCAGCTGCCCATTTATTTCCGATGCGACGGAGAACGGAATGGTGCACGTAGCTGCATCACCCAATTTACGCCAAGCTGTTTCTTTCGACGTCGCGCGCTCTTGTTATTTGCCAGCGGACCGTCCGGGTGTCGACGCTTAACAATCCTACCGGATAGGAAGCACCGCCGAGACGTAGGAAGGTTGCGAGATTTACGCGGACACGCACTCGCTAGGGTGACGAGTGACGAGCGAGTTTCTGCATTCCGTCGACGAAGTAACTCTTAGTAACCGATCGAACTTTCGTCGCCCCGCGAACTTGGGGTCGTCCAAGTACTACGCCCTTAGCGCACCGTGTCACTGTGATTGAAAGGAATCGAGAATGTTACGAATTGAACTCGATTGCTCGTAGGATATGCTCCGTCCGAGCAAAGTAGCATGTTTGCTTTCGATCACGTTGCGTACACCTCGTAAAATCGCGGTGCAGAGTCCGAGGATGATAATAGAAAGGGACCATTTGCGCGGGGGAGCCAGCGAAAGCTTTCCCTAATGAAAACATCACGCCTGGGTCATTTTCTGCGAGCAGTGTTTCGATAATAGGATTCCGCGGTCACAAATCATAGGTAATTAGACTATAATTAAGCGGCACCGAGTAATTTGCGTGCTTCTAATCCGAGTCACTTAATCGATTTCCAGTCGGCACGTGACGTTTCCCGGGAGGATATTGCTAGAAATAATAGCGTTGGCGCGACTAGATTAAAATTTCGGTAGGCGTTCACACGCGCGCGGGGGCGTTCAGCGAAGAATCGGTGGAAGGAATACAAGTCGCTGATCCGATCGTTATCGATTTAAACTGCGAGCCCGATATCGCGGTACACGAGATAACTCTTAACACGCCTTCCGGGTGCTTCGTTCCACGATTTTGCATATCACCGACAGCTAGGGCGATACCCTGCTATCGAGCCTAAAATAAGTTCGTCATCTTACATTTTAACATTCTAACATCGCGATCGAGCCGATCCCTTCGGCGATACGGTCGCGCAGTAACTTTCAAGCTGCCTACTCTTCTTTCTTCCGCTTTCGTTCTTCGTCTTTTCCTAACACCGCGAATGGTCCTTAAAGGCCGTGGCGGAATTTGTGCGAGGCGCGACGCGGCGAAGCGAATCGAAGAAATTAATGATAATTAATTAATTGTCGGTCATCCATTGTTTATAAACTTCTCTCTTCGGTTCGCCGCGCTTCGCCAAAATGCGCGACGGCTTTAATAGACCACCGCGATAGGAGAAAGCTTTTCGTTTCACAGTTACACATTCGTGTATTAATTCAGAATTTGACAAAGTAACCACTTCACGGGAGGTGGTGGCGGGTTAAGCGACATCAATGCACACGTTTGATTTTAGTTAATTGGCGGCTATCCTAATTGCGGGTAGGTACTATGCAAATGGGATTGCTAGTCGCGGAAAAAGCTGCCGCGCGCCCGCAGACATTCGTGCGATCCGTGAGTTTGTGAAACGCGGAGGAATCGACGGGTAGGTAGATCCGCGCCCCAACTTTCTCATCTTGTTAAGAAATTTCTGACTCGGGCGCGTGGACCGCGGAACATTTCGAATCAGTAATGCAACGCTACCTACTCCGTTTCCTGCCCGGCTCTCTCGCGGCACTGTCCGCTGGTCGCATAATTGCTGTACATTCGACACGTACGTAACAGTACAGTGCAGTGTAACAGTACTTGCTGGCGCGCAATGGAGAAATATACGCCCCCGCGTATCGAGTTCGCACTTCGGCGCGAAATGTAAGATACCGTTGGCTGTTTTTTTAATTGAAAAAGATCGCCGGGATGTTCGGAAACGAGTTTATGGTCCGTGCACTCGGACGTGCAACGACACTTTTCCGCTTTTACGAGGCACGCTGTGCAGCATCGTTAGCCACGAGCATGCACGCCTATATTTCTTCATTGAAAAATACCTGCTGTCAGAGCCGCCGTGTCCCCTCGAACAGTGCACGATTTTGCTTCTCGGCGCGGGTAAATTGTCGCGTTAAACTGATCGGGATGCAACCCGGCTGCACTGTCTGAGAGGCCGCTCAGTCTATTAAGCTCGTCGATTCAAAAACGACCCAGCGTCGTCGCCAGGGTTCGTTTAAAAGGAGGCTAGTCGTAAACATTCGCTGCGCCGTTCCAGAAGGGGCTAATTTAATTTAATTCAAGCTCGCGATGTCTAGTCATCGATTAAACCGGACGTAAACACCGGCAACAATCCGTAACAGAAAATTAATTATCGAAGGGACCTTTCTTCGTGTGCGTGATACTTTTCCCCTTTCCATGGGGCAGTATCGGTTACTGCCTTTTCGTGGAACCTTCGCTCGCTGTTTGCCCAAGAAGCGACGCGCGGCCCCGGCTAATCGAACGTTATTAGAATAATAGTAAAGTTTCGCGTTATTCGGGTGGACCCAGGTTTTCCAGGCACGCGTCACATCCTGAAGGGTGCTTTTTCTTCCCCGCGGTATATCGTTCACCTCCGAGAACAGCTTCGGGCGAAAGAAGCCCGCTTATCGACTTCAAAACCGGAGGCCTGAATGTCAAATATAAAATGTCCCCTCTCGTCAGAGAGACACGCCCTCGCGGTAAAATGTATCGTAAGTTCCATGCAAATTTCCACCGTGACGTTACGAGGACGGCTTCTGCTATCCCATGTTAAAGCATCTCGCTGGCTAATACGTTTGACGTATTAAAAATCACGCCAGCCGTTGGCGGTCGGTCGCGCGCATATCAATGACGGGACTTTTTCTCCTCAAAGAGCACGTTGGCCGCGTTGTAGTTTTTCTGTTCCACGTTCGGATTCAGATTTCCCAAAGCTCTTATATCTAGTTACATTTACATGATCATTAGTGAGAAAGCTTGGCCACGCGCGCCTAATTCGTGGCCGGCGAATCTGGACTTAACGCCCACGCGGCGCTCGTTGGTGAAACGTACAATATCCACGAATTGCCATCGACTTCCCACGATCTGGAACCCGTCGCCGTGGCTAATACAAATCTGGCAAGAAGATAGTACTTGTCTTTTCGTCAGCGGCGGTTTTAAGAAAAATGGCCCCGGTGGCAAACGTTCTGGGACATCGCGCAGTGGCGCACTTAGGATTTAATTTTGAGGGGAGCCGAGTTGAACGGATAAAAATATTTGTAATTTCATTAGGTGATTATAAAAGTTTAAATTCAGTTTTCTTTTCTTTTACAAAGACTCTTCTTTGGGGGCCCCAGGGCGTCCTGTATACATAACAGAATTACAAATAGAGAAATGAGAAACAAAAAAAAATGTAATATAAAATCATAATTTTGCTTTAAAGTTGGGGTCCTGGGGGAATTCTGGCCCTGGCGACAACTGTTCATCGACCGCCCGTTAAATCCTTCGCTCCTTTTTGTCACGGCCAAAGTTCTCCCCTTGACGCTAACGAACAATTGCCCCCACCTGTTCGAATGGAACAGACTTCGCGCGAAAGTCCAGCGGGGAAAGTTGGAAATATGAGAAAACAATCCGCTGATATATTCAAGAAGGCAAGAGAACCCATCGCAAGTGCCCTTGGATTTATGAAACAGGCGAAACGTTCCCTTACTTAGCAGGAGCTTTCATCTTACCCGCCCACTCTCGATCTCGTACCACTGATCTCCGCGATTCCCTTGGTTGGCGTAATCAAACAGAAACACGATAGAAACGCAAATAACAGTAGAGTCCGAAAGTGGGGTGACTGGGGAACGCAGTCGAAAAGGGGAAGAGGGGAGAAGGCAGGGACGCACGATTTAACTCTGGCCGGGGGATGTGGGACGTCTTGGCGTCTCTCTGTCTCGTGGCACAGAAAAAGCTTTTCCACCCCTCCGCTCTTTTTCCCTTTTCTGTGTTCACGACGCCGCGGCTCTTCATGCCCGGAGTCAAGTCAGCCGCGCATCGCGTTTCTCGAGCTCGTCGCACGCGTTTCCGGCCGAGGACCCTGGACGCCGTGTCCCAAGTCCCTCCATTGTAAAACTTCGCGGGCCACCGAGACACGTCGATCTCCTCTCTTCCGTCCCGATCGGAGCTTCAGGGCAACCCTTCGAATCCAGCGATCGATCAGGAGTCGGAACCGATGTACGCAGAGGGTTCATCCAATTTGCGAGTGCTGCGGGATCGGAAAATGTAGCGTGAACGGCGAAAGCGCGCGGGTGGCTCCATACATCGCGAATATTCCTAGCGTCGAGTCGCTCCTCTCTCTCTCTCTGTCTCGATCAATCAATCCATCCCGCGTGTCGCCCTGTCCTGCGAATCCGACGCAAGCCCTCGGACCTTCCGCGTCGCGAATCGAGTTGTTGGTAATCACTGAAGTTAGTAATTACGCCGTAAAAAGTTATAGTTACCGAGCGCGGATGGCGTTGATGAATCTCTAACACGTAATAGTTCGCATGCGAGGCTCCCTGGCGCCGCGGTAAGTACGAGCTAATGCAAAACCCTGAACGGTTCGTTCGATACGGGCAAGAAGCTTTATGCGTTCTCTGGCTAGACCGAAGCGGGACCCGGACGCAAGGTCCTCGCGGGGTGAGCTGCGTTTCATCCTCCCCGTATCCTGCGTCTCGTTCTCTCCCTGGTCCTCCGCAATCGTTTCCGAATGGAAACACGAATCTGCCGTTTTTCTCCGGCCGGGCAATAATTCTGCGCGATGTCAGATTTATGGGGGTACACCGGCCGATTGTTGTCGCGCGCCAATTGTTACCCGCCGATAATAATGCAAAGTAAATTCATCCGGACGGGGATAAATCCTCGGCCTCGTATCGCGCGCGAGACGTATGAGCCGTATCCGCCGCGGGGTGTATCTCCTCTCAGGCCCGCGAGGGGAGATTTATGTTATTACGTTGTAAATGGCCACTTGCGCGTCTATTTATTTGCATCTCGGCTAAGATGTGTCGGGCCTCCACGGAAATAACCGGTCGAGCCTCTGGCAACGGCCACGATTTCGTCGGAGGGCTTCGCGAGGGAGACGGTGAGATTGTTTCAACAAACTTGTTGCTTCGGGGCTGCTCTTTGCCGCCGTGAGGTTTGCTTCGCTTTAAACTTCTAAGCAGGTGAATTCCTTTTTAGTAGATCGCGACGCGAATTTTACATCCCCATCGTTTAGTGGATATCTCGTGACGTTATTTTATCCACAAATTATTATTATATTATTTTCTTTATCATTTTAACGTAATGCCCGTTTTGAGCGCGCATCCGCGGTTAAGCCGCGGCGGGCGAGTAAGCGCGTTGAAATTTTCCGGCCGGGGGTGAGTAAAGTTAGATCTTGCAAGTTTACGATCGTCCCGCGAGAACACCCGCCATCCGACAATAGCGAATGATTGCCTCACCGCGTGAGGATAAATATCGAATACGACGAGTAATCTCCTCCGCGCAATATCGCGTGCACAACGCACCCCTAGTTGCCCATCGTATTTAGGCGTCCACTTTGAGCTTCTACTTAATACCGCCGTCGGCTATCGGAGCTAATAAGGCGGCTTGACAGAAACGGGGGAAGACCAGTGGCAATGTTTGAATTGGACGTTTCCATCCCCGTCACACCTCTGTTTCCTTTCTCCGCGGCCCCCGAAGACGGGCTCGAGCGAATTTAGGCGTGCCGCCGCCGCGGCTAGCTTCAAAGTCTTTCGCGCACCTGGCCGCTTTAACCGCGCTTGAATCACCCCCCCCCGAGCAATGATGCACGTTAAAAACGCGACAGAGTGGACGTTCTCCGTCTCGTCGCGCGACTTATCGCGAGACTTTTGACTGCCCGATTCAGATACCGGGGCCTCGACAGGCGGCTCGAGCGGCCAAGGAAGAAGAGGCGCGTGCAGATGTCAGACACGATCTAAACGGAACCGGTGGAAGATAGTGGGATTGAAAGTATGCGGCACTCACCGTCGTCATGTCGATGTGCAGCGAGTTATCGAAGGCTGAGCGGATAGCGCGAGTGCTGGTCGGCTGGATTCGGCGGCGACTCTCCGGGACCCGCGGCTCCTCGGCGAAGATGCTCCGGTGCTACCACGAGGCGGTCACGAGGCGCGAGTGCTGGGACGTTCGGTTCTCTGGAAGATCGCAGGAGCAGAGAGGGGGGTGGTTGGTACCGCGGCAGCTTGGAGTTTGGAGGTCAGAGGGCGAATGATTGGTGGAGCTTGCGCGGGCCACATTTATACCGCTACCACTCACCCCCCTTCCGCGATCTTCTTCCGTGCCACAAAGAGATCCCCTCTATATCCACCACCATTGGCACCAGCACCACCGACGTGTTCCTCCTCCACGTTGTTGTGGCCGCCCAGCATGTATTGTACACCCTCTCGCTCATTACGTCATTGGAGCTAGTCTCCACCCAGAACGATGATATCACGCGAAAGCTGCCAAGGCGAAGCCGCCCGGGTCTCCCACGAAAAACTGCTTTCGGGGGCAGCGGCGGCTCCTTGCGTACATAGATTCATGAATGGAGGCTCCGTGAATGGAGCCGCGGCTGGGAAGGGGATCGTCGCCGATCTTGTTATACAGGATGCTACAGGGAATCGAGGGCAGAGGATCAAGAGGGGGTGGCAGTGCCCGTCAAAGGGTAGGCAAGGTTTTAACTTCGTTCCTCAGATAGGTGCTCGCTTCTTAAATTAATACAGGCGTCGATGAAAATCGCTGCGTGTTTGAAACGGTAAGAAACGGCGAACGTTCGCGGTGCATCTCTGTGTCACATAGTACTGCGGAGAGACCCACTATAATATACACCTCGATTAATGTAATTGCGTCTCCTCCTTTTTGCCTCGATGCAACGCTACTGCTCGCGGAGTTCAGATGCCGGTGATTGAGGAGGAAAGTTGCGCTGGCGAGCATGGTTTAACGCTCTGTAGATAGTTTTCTCCGCACAATGCGTGCCGAGACCCTTAGACAAATGTGCGTCGTTGTGACTTAAAATGTTCAAACGATTCAACTCGCGAGCCCTCGCGACGCGTCCATCTCCAAGGAAATACGAGCGAGTCACTCTGCTTGCCGCGCTGCACAAGAGTAACAAATAATTTGCATATTAATGGCGGTGTAGTATTGAACGTTGAAATGGTTTCGATAGAGAAGATATATAATGCGCGGATGATGGAGGGGCGAGGGAGCATCGAAAAGGTTACTCTCGCAATCTTTGGGTACGATTGCAATTGATTTTCCAGCGCACACACCTACCGGCCAGCATTGTGCCTCGGTGTATCGGGATCTTCACGGGCTCGCACGAGTGGAACGATTTCCCACCCCCTTTTTATCCCCCGCTTCTTACATCTTCCTGGACATTGTTCGTGGTTCTTCGGCTGTCGAGGGTATCGCGACAAGTGTCCAATCAATCTAGTTGACCAGTTAATAATTAATTACACTGACTGAGGTCCAGAGGAAGGAAGGAGAAGGGAAAGCACGCGTGGCTAGGCTTACAGTGCTTACACAATTAGGAGCTCGATCTCATCGGCCCCAGCTGCCGATTCGCCGCAACCAAGGCGCGCGCGCGGAAATTTCGACGGGCCCATTCTGACGAAACAGCGAGTCTTAATACATCGGATCGGTAAGACACACTCGAGAAACTCCCAGCGACGATGCTTAACGAACGTAAGAATTACAGGAGCGAGATTTTTTGAGGAATAATTAACCCACAACGCCCGCGTGGGTCTCATTAAAAACGACAGGCAAGACTTGGCAGGTAGGTATCTGTTTAATGCGAAAAAGCCACCGCTCGCTTCCCTCTTCTTCCTTCTTCCCACTGTGCCCCTCTTTCCCTTGCACGCGGCGAGCAGTTAGGAACAGTGTATTGTAACAGAGCGAACAGAACTCAGGTAAATGCTATGGCTAGAGGCTCTCGCTGGATTCTGGATCAAGTATCTGCGTCTCGGTTGCGTCGGACGGCTGTTGTGCGTTTAGCGAAAGATAAAAAAAAAAGGGGACTGTGTCGATCAATTTTTTTTATACGGCAGCGAATGAACTGCTGCAAGTCGGTTCTTCTCGCTTCAGCACATTTCTCTCGCGGTATCGTTGAAGGTCAATGAAATCGTAATGGGCTTTCTTGCTCCGCTGCTAGATCGTGCGTCCAAATGTTGGAAAAAACTCGCGGCGGGGAAAGAGTAATGATGATCGGAAGCTACGGCAATTAGTTCGCAATTGCGGGGCATTAATTCGGTGAAAAAAGGGGGAGGAAGTCAGAAACGCGTTAGCAATCGACTGGAGAGTGCGAGCTCGCAGAGGTGCAGACGTCGCGGCGCCTCCGCGTCCAAGGAGCCGCGTAAGTCGGTATTTATCACCGCAACCGTTATGTATATAGTCTGGACCGGCTACGTGGCCGAGCAGAGCTGTCGCGGTGTCACTACCCTTTCGTCTCCGAATCTTCGATCCCCTGCCAATTCGCTAGGTGAACAAGTTGATTTGAACAGTGGCCAAACGAGCCAATCCTCGTTGCTTTCGCATTTCTCACGACTCTCGCCCGCGATTGCCTCCGAAACGGCTTCACGGTGGTGACTTTTAAGTTTAAAGTCGCCGTCCCTTCGTTGGAACTTTGTTTGCGACGAAAGACAAAAGTGGTTGCTCCTTGTAATTGAAGGCGTAGATTAAAATATCCTGAATAAATAGCTGAGAATTAAATTAAAGCGGAAAGCCAATTTCACTCGAAGGCAGATTTTAATAAGGCTTCGATAGTGAGGGGGTGATATCGTAACTCGCAGCGATCTGTTTCCGAAGAGTACAGGGGTCGCCCGGGGATATTTAACAGAAGTATTGCCTTAACATTTATCGCGGCTGCAATCGTCCTTAAATAGTTGCGTAAGGTTCATAATCCTCGTGCTTTCCCCGTTTCTACCCCTTCGGCCTCCGCCTTTCTTTCTCCTCCTTAATTCCCAACTGAACATAAAATTCGTCCCGGAACTTTTGAAGCTTCCTCAATTACCGATTCTTTGCTCGAATACTTCCTCGTGGCTTCGCATTTGCCGCGTAGGAATAAGTTAATCGAAGCAAGCGAGAGAATCTTTACGTAACCGGGGGGTTAATCGAGGAACGATTTCAAGCTGCGAAACGCCACGAAAGGGTATCGTCGCTCTCGGAGACCAAAGGCCCATAGATCCTCCTGTAATTTCATCAGAAAATGGATGTTTCGCCCGACTCGGGGGCACCCTGGCGACTTCCGCTTGTACACCCCCATTCGTCTTTCTCCAGCCTACTCAGCTACCCCGAGTTTGCCCTTGCCACGAAGAATTGCGCCGAAAGAAATGCCTGATACACCATTCCCGACATTCCCGTCACGTTCATCCATGAACATGAACCCCCTAATTATTTCGATCGATGCAAAAATGCGGTCAGTCTGGAGAGGCGTGGAGGGTAGCGTTTCGCCGTTTCCCCGAGCGGGAATATTCTCGATATCATTTTGTTCTGCGCTGGGTGGAAGCGGGGGAGGGCGGCTGCGGGAAAGTAAGTGTACATACACAGAGCGGAGCGTACGTTTGTCCCGCTCCGGGCGAACTATAACTCGCATTAATGCACTTCTCGACGCATCGACAGCGAAACTACTCTGCCGAGGGAAACTCGTATCTCTAGATCGGAGGTTCCGAATGAACTTTTTGATACGTCGATCGAATGGTTGTAACTGCACCCGTTACTCCGCTAGCAGCGGCTGGTATACTTTCCTCGAGTGCACGCCGATACTTTGCAGTTTGCACCCATTTCGGGGAGAATGTTAGCGCGGCGGGGACGTCGAAAGGGGATGACATTTTTGCCCAGCCGCTCCCGAAAGAGGAAAAGGACAGCCGCGATTAAAAAGGGGCGAACAAAGAACGGGGGATGATATCTTTGCGTAGGCCGCTGGCGCCTGCCGCCTGGTCGAGCGGCCCCTCGTCTATGCAACCCGATGTTCATAGTTTCGCGGAGAGAAATCGTTGGAGTAATAACGGGGCCGTAATTCTGCCGTTCGGCGGCTTCGCATTCGCCCACCACTTTTTTTATTAACGTTGCGGTGGAAATTGAACGGCTCGTTGCGGCAGATTACCGTGCAATTTTTCTCCATCGATTCGCGCGACACCTCGTAATTTTTAAATTTAAGTATCCGGTGATGTGCCCGTAGGCGCCGCGCTGCGTCGGGGCGAAAATCGGGGCCGCTCGCGGACGCGGAGGGGTAGCGAGGCGAAATTCCTAGTTGAAAGCGATTTTGCGTCAGAGAATGTCCTTTCGTCCTTACTCCCTTGCGGCATGGTGTGTCACGTAGGACACATACCAGTTCGTTTTCGTTTTATTGTTTTATCTCTCAACGGCTACGGTTCAAAGAAATTTAAGGGGTTACGTACCGTTGGCAGGTCGAGAAATGGGGTCATTTTTATGATTTCATTTTCATACAAGGAAATGAATTATTTAAAACTCAAGACATATAAATTGATGGGTATAGATTAATCTGTATTCTCTTCGAAACGAGATTTGATTTCTTAAGAAATAGTGACGATTTTTCGATTAGTGACTTTTTGTTTTTTATTAACAAAAGAAGATAAAAACTTACGGCGAAAATCACTTGCTTCAATTTGAGTAGCTGCCATTTTTAAAAAAATCAGTTTTCTTAAAATCGGCGCCGATAAGTAATAGATTATAGACTTTAGAATATTCGTGCAAAATTTTATTCAAATCGGTCCAGTAATCTTCGAGATATTTCTAGTAACGCAAATGCTGTGACTATGAAGAGAGGGCGTTGGAAGATGGGGTTCCTATGGCACCATTTCTTATATTAATTTTTTTTTAAGAGAATGCAGTTTAATTTATACACAACAAGGTGTACATCTTGAATTTCAAATATGTGCGTTTCTTTATATGAAAAAAATCATAAAAATGGCGCTATTTTAACCCTTAACTGCATTTGGTGATACACGACAAACTTTAACTACGGGAAGTATATGGAAAGAAAAATACAGGTATGCAAGGGGTTAACGGTTCAAGTATTATCCCGATTCAAGTGCCAACAAATTCGCCTCGGCGTGTAAACAAATTTTCGTTATTTTTTTCGATCCTGTTCTGTAACCACGTCGGAGGTGAAACAGACCGCTCGCTCTTTTACGGAGCCGTTTTATGCAGCCCAAGAACGTAAAGAATAGAAACTTTCCCTTCTATGCAATAAGAGAAACGTAAAAAAGAAAGGAAGCGATAAATAAAAGTGGTTTTACGCTTCCGCTTGTTTGAGCGCGTTACTTCTCTATGTACTCGAATTTGCATATTTCCGTGCTGAAGCTGAAAGTTTCCGAGCGGAATAAAAAAACTTGCTTCCCTCATTTTTTCGTTTCATTTTCAATCGAACAAAGGTCGAACGCATGGAAGAAAGACGGCTACTCCTCGAAATCGTTTCTAGTGGATTAGTTTGTGTTTTAGAGTACATATACTAAATCAACCATGCTGCTTTTTCGGGCGGAGGATTTCAGGCGCAAATCTCGTCGATGCTTTCATATTCGCGATTGCAATTCAGAGCTAGAAAATCATTAATCAGATACCTACAACTCTGATTCTTGCCAAACGATACTTCTTTATCTGACAAACTGTTGCGCAGTACTATACCGACATCTCGCGTTACGTGGCGCAACGTTTCGTTGAGGCCCGTGGTCCCTCTGTACCAGAAATTACGAAAACGCGAGGGAAATAGAAGAGCGAGAAGGAGGTAACTAGAAGCCCGATCAACGAAGGACGTAGCGGTGGTAACGAAGGACAGAGTATAGAGCCAGACGGAGAGGAGAGAGCACGAAAAAGCAGAAGCTAGAAGGGGACTGGGGAGCGACAGAGAGCAGGAGAACAAGTGCCTTCTGCAGTCTGCTGATCGCCGTTACAGCAAATTACTAGATATCTCACTGCACTGATTCCAACGGACATTTCACGGTGATTTCTTTGACTATTCGTTACGTTAAATAGCCAGGGGTTTGCGCGCGACGTTGTGCTCGCAACACGTCAGAAGCGTTCGTGCACATGTCAGAAGAAAATGTCGTTCGCGACGGGCTATTTTGTTGCATCGATGGAGTGCCCGCTTGCTTTCGAGCGAGCCGATTAGGAGGCGAACGAAAAAATCTTTCGAGAGTGCTGTGCGAATAGCAGGCAGAACCGTTGACGCGTTCCCCGCGACGAAAATAAAAGTACGCGCACCAAAATATTTGGGCACTTCATCGTCGCAAGAAAAGTATTTTCTCACACGTCGTATTTTAATCTCCGTGCACGTAGTATAAGAATACGCTGGAAAACTGTTCTAGATGCCGAATATCAAGCTGCAAAGTTCCGACGGCGAAGTTTTCGAAGTGGACGTTGATATTGCAAAATGTTCGGTTACCATAAAAACAATGTTGGAGGATCTTGGTATGGACGAAGACGAAGAGGAGGTTGTCCCTCTGCCAAATGTAAACTCCGCCATCCTTAGGAAAGTAATACAGTGGGCTACTTATCATAAGGACGACCCACCGCCACCGGAAGACGACGAAAACAAAGAGAAGCGCACCGACGACATAAGTTCTTGGGACGCAGACTTTCTAAAAGTAAATTCACCTATCGCTTCGCGTATCGGGGTTTGGGAGATATCGCGGTGCTCGCTATTTCTACTGTAAATATTCGCACGATTTCTTCGCAGGTCGATCAAGGTACCCTCTTTGAGCTAATTCTGGCAGCTAATTACCTGGACATTAAAGGACTTCTAGACGTAACGTGCAAAACTGTCGCCAACATGATTAAAGGCAAGACACCCGAAGAGATTCGAAAAACGTTCAACATTAAGAACGACTTCACAGCAACGGAGGAAGAGCAGGTTCGCAAGGAGAATGAATGGTGCGAAGAGAAGTAGACGGAGGCCGTTTGTGAACATTTGATTTTCCGATCCTGTAAAAATTCTGTTTGAACATTTAAAAATTCACCAGTTCATATACTAATTACATATTACTTTCAATTGTTTCTTAAATAATAACCACATAATTTTCGCAATCGATGCACCAAATAGTTACTGTATAACGGAAGTAGATTACTGCTTTCAGAACACCGAAGGTCGCGTTGATGTGTCTAGTTTGTTTATCCCAAATATTTTGTATAACATAGTATAAAATAGTACTGCTTACAGTGCATAGTAAAAATGAATATAAATTCATACTAAATGTACTCATTGTTACCTCCACTTAGTGGTATATTAGATTTGCATAATGTTTGGCATACTAGATCTGCAAATTATGTTTCATCTGTATAGAATATAAGTTTAATTTCTATTTTTGGCAGTTTTATTTGAACACTCCTCACACAAGTAATCCTACGGAATAAGAGTCCAAGTATAAAATGTACATTTATGCGAAGAATTAAACTACTGAACAGCTCAGCTCTGTCTTACTTAACCAATACGCGATATATTAATTAGAATATTGTGTAATTTAACGTTTTATGTACAATTCGGTATGGTATATCATCGCGTCTGTATTCTACATCAAAGTTGTAACCTTAAAGTTTCCCCTTACGAAAAAAATATAACTCCTCTGTTCTGTAATCAATACTATTTAAGCTGCTACGAGAAATAAAAGGCAACACGATGTATGAAAGGATTTATCCTTTATTTGAATCCTGAGTTTGAAATAACCGCAGCATAACCTACGTCGAGGCTCCTGCATTTAGGAATTGTATGCCGCAATCGTTAATTTCGGTAAATACACAAATGACAAATAGGCGAAACGATTTCTATAATAAAAGGCGAGTGGTCGGTAATGCTTGACGCGAAATGGGTAAATAAGGAATATTCCAGTAAATTAGCGAGAATGAAGCAACGACGTAGTTACATCTTTCACTCTGACCGAATTGTTTCAGACATTGTAGAGAATTTAATGGGCCATTATAGTAATTCGACAAATGAAATAAAGAAATTGCATGACATTTGCAATTGGAATGAACTGGATAATGTAGTAATAGAGTACCACGATTTGCAAGGAATTATTATCTACATAACTTATAGAGAACTTCTTGCTGCAAAAGTTATGCTTTCTGATCATCTGAAGAGCATACAAAGCTACGAATTTATTGGTATAAATTTTGATATTCCTGAATATTGTGTAGTTTCTTTGATACTGGGGTAAGAATTTAAATATCACAGAATATCAGTATTAGTGCAGAAGCAGGGATACGTAATACACACTGATGATTTCTCTTTTTTTAGGATTTTAGCTAGCGAACACAGCTTTGTAAATATACCATTGGATCCAACGGATTGTACAAATTTGAAAAACACTTTACATATAAGTTATTTGTTTAGTAAACAAATATCAGCCGAAGGAGACATTGTAAATCAATTCAAAGTACACGGTGAATGTATCTATCTGATTAAATTAAAGCACGTTCAGAGACGAGCTATACAAAACGTGCAACCAAACTGTTACGCTTATGCGATTACTACTTCTGGTTCTACTGGGGCACCAGTAGTAGTTAGAGTCTCTCACTCTTGCATAGTTCCAAATATTCTAGATTTGAGGAGGATATTAGCCATTGAAAAATCAGATAAAATTGCTCAGTTTACAAATCTCACATTTGACCCGAGTATCATTGAAATTTTCCTTGCCCTCTCCAGTGCAGGGTCGTTGTTCATGGTTTCAAAGGCATCGAAGAACGACACAAACAGGTGAAATGAAAAAGAAATATACTAACGCTAGTGATATTGTGCAGGAAGGTACGATAACAGAAGCATTCTCTGCTTTCAGACTGTTACAGGAGGCTTATTCTAGGCAAATTACTATACTGCAGATGACTCCTTCAGTTTTCTTGTACAGTTGGACAGTGGAACGTTTGAAGGCTACTATATTAAGTGATAATACTTCGCTTAGAGCCCTTCTGCTGGGTGGAGAACCCTTCCCTAAACTAGAGTCGCTTCTTGAGACCAAACATCCTCGTAATAGTACAAAAATCTATAATATCTATGGTATCACTGAAGTATCATGTTGGGCCAGTGTTAATGAAGTTCTAACAACGAGCCTGCCATGTCACACAAATTACTTGGGGCAAGCGTTATCGCAAACCATACTTCAAGTTAGGGATGAAACGGGGGAAATTGTTAAAAATGGTACAGGTATTCTGCATATAGGTAATTGGTCACCAGCTTTTTTATAATATAAACAAAGTGTAAAGAGTGTCTATGTTTAATGTATTTACATGCAGGTAGTAACAGTAGAGTTTGCGTGTTAAATGACGAAAGTGTTGGAGATTTAGAACTACCAGTATTTCGTGACACTGGAGATATAGTTAACGTAAGCACATATAATATTACATACAATGCCCCGTTTCATATAATTGAATATGCTTGAATTTCAGATCGATGAGGAGGGTAGGATATTTTATAAAGGAAGAAAAAATGGTATCATAAAAAGATTTGGACATAAAGTGGACCTAACGAAGCTCGAAGAATTTGCATCGCAAGTAAAGTTTGTAAAAAGTTGTTATGTATTGTGGGATGAAAGTAATCATAAGTTACACTTATGTTTAGCTACCAAGGAAAAAGCTACAACCGATCCCAGTATGCATATTCACATGGCGAAACATTTAGATGAATTACCGCATCTATATCGACCGGATAAAATACATTTCTTGGAACATTTTGAGCTCACCTCCAGTGGAAAAATCTCTACCGAATTTCTAAAAAAACAAATACGGGAACAGACGACATATTGCGCCTTAAACAAAATAGATATCCAAAAAATTGATGGAATTTTTAAATGTATTTGGGGAGATCATTTAAAATACGGGGATGAGGGATTTATGAATTTAGGAGGTACATCTATCACTGCACTTCAAATATCAAACAGTATGTCTGATAAACTGAGCATAGAATTTCCTGAACTAATTGGCATGCTTTTGAATAATGCTACTGCTAACGAATGCCTTAGCTATATACAAAGTACTGTATCGAATAACGAAAAAGACGAGACAACCCAAGGTCTTGAATGTGAATCTAGCAATACTGAAACAATTCCTTTAATTAACATTGCTAAAGAAGATAAGGTATCACCAAAGCACGTTAACGAAGGAGACCAAGTCTCGGACCCTATTCAAACTTCTATGTATGAGTGGCATAAGTGCAGGGGTCAAATGTGTAACAGTGCAGCGATTGCAAATGAAAGGCAGTACGACAGATTTTCAAGAATAGAGATATTAAAAACGTGCAATTTACAAAAATGCGTAGATGCATCGCCCACTGTATTTCATTACTCAGAGTAAGTAGGATTTTCACGTATCCTACTGTACATCCTGTCTTACAACTAACAAATCTTCTGTTTAGTGGAAACACGTATGTAACGGTCGGTTCCCATTCTGGTTTTATTTCTACGCTTCAATTAGATAAGGAGAGCTCCATTCCTACATTCAGAACGAGACTCCCCGGTAGAATTGAAGCTTCGGTTTTAGTCTTGGACGACTTCAAGGGTATAGTGGGTAAGTTTTGTATTTTCCAAAAAATTCGTTCGTGTTTCTCAATTCCCTGTTTCGCAGGATGTTACGACGGCAATGTGTACTGCCTACATTTAAAAACAGGGGAAATCTTTTGGAAATACCAAACGGGAGATATTGTAAAATGTTCTGCAATATTTTGTAAAGAACGGAAGAAAGTATTCGTTGGTTCTTACGATTGTTACGTATATTGCCTCTCTGCGAAGGTAAATACTTGCTTACACTACGCTTTAGCAGCCAACATGAAAACAATTTCTAATGTAGGATGGTGCAGAAATTTGGAAAGCTAAGATTAGTAATGGAAGCATCAGTGCTTCAGGTTGTTTCCACTCAGCAACGAATTCCATCCTATTTGGAACTTTAGATGGCTCTTGTTTGGCGTTAGAGCAGCTAACGGGGAAAATAATTTGGAATCAGAAATTGAGCGACCCTGTTTTCGTTGCACCCGCGGTGCTGAATACCGAGCTTATCTTATTTTGTTCTGTAACAGGAACATTATCTTGTTTTGATATCGAAGTCAACGTGGAGGTAACGAATATTCAGCGCATATACTTTCGCAAAGAATTGCTTTATTCTCAATTTATTTCTCGATTTTGCAGATGTGGAAGTACAAAATCAAGGGCAACGTATTCTCGTACGTTGTTAAAGAAAACGATGCGGGTACGGATTGCGAGAGCATCGTTGTAGCTAGTCAGAACAAGAGTGTCTATTGCTTCCAATCAGACACAAGTTTTAAAACTGAACCCACGTTGAAATACGTGTTGAACCTTCATTCGCCAATTTTCGCCACCCCTTGGCGCGAAAGTAATATTTTGTTTATAGCGTGCACGGACGGTACTCTATATATCTATAACTTTACAACAAAAAGACTGACACAGACTGAAAAGCTTCCTGGTGAAGTTTTCTCGTCGCCTGTTGTCCATAATAATATCGCGATCATTGGATGCAGGGATAATAATGTTTATGTCGCGAAGCTTGTGTAAATTGTTACGACAGTCGACATATACACGGGGTGTCGAACATGTAAGCACATGGCGTGGAGACGCTGCCGCGTCTCTAGATTGGTAAAGATCGGTCGTGTCTTTTTTATATTACCAGGTATATCTGTTTTGCCGGTGTGTCGTAGAGTAGTAGACAGGAATACAGAGTAATGAAATTAATACAATATCATTTATTCTTTTTTACGACTGTCACATTATAGTTACGTGAATAACACTTTAGATAAAGTAATGGCGGAACGTGTGGCCGCCATCCACTAGATTTCGTACGTAATACGAACTCGCGGTGCGCTTACGGTTTTTAAGCAAGAATGCAAGCAAAATAAATGTTCTGAGGAATTGACCAATCACTCACCTAACAAAACATTCACGCATACATAAATGCAGACGCATATCAGTTTCGAAAACGATGCATATCCGTGCGTAATTGTCTTTATCCCCGGTTTCTCGATACGCCTCCCTCATTGATATATAATTGATGATCACATCATAAATATTGGACAAGGAAGTATTCTGGTTCTCAAGCTCACATAAAATAACAATGTTTCAACGATTCCATCTTCTCTATACTCTCATTCTCATATATTTCAGAATGAGAACGAATATACATATATCTATTTAATTTATATTTAAATGCTTGGCCGCTCTCTCAATCCCCTCTTTTCCCTAATATTTCAAACATAAATTGGCTCCTGTAAATCTTTCCCATTACAGGCAGTTGTTTCTCGTGAGTACTTTCGCTCGTGCATCTTTAGTTTGCATCTCTATTCCGTTTGCATGGCTGAAGTTTCAAAAAATATCAGAACTAAATGTGCAGCGTATGACGTATTTCCTAATGCTAGACCGCGGCATGCTGTTTAGATATCTTGTGTGTGGAATTCATTTTTTTGTTCATTTTCAAAGTTACCTCTATCCTTGTACCTCGTGTCGTAACGCGTTTCGACTACTGCGAATAGCAATGCGACTATAGGATCCTCTTACACGTACAATCTCAATAAACGGTTATCCTTACTGTTCTCATTCGATAGTTAAAATATGTTACATCTATAAAGTTGCGATAATCGAGACTGCCTCGTTCACCCTACAAAATACACCGATGGCGACGAGCGCGCAGACACGCCCGGGCCGCAACTTTCAGTTTGAAATTTACCAAAAATATCCAGACGCGAAATGGTACAAGTCTTGATATTAGTATTCCGCGAGAATGTTCGTGTCTATGTACTCCGGGGCGAAGTTGTGAAAAGGGGCAGTACGTAGAATGCAAATTGGGGCAGAAATGAGAAATAAATTTCGAGTAATGTTTACCTTTTTCCTCGGAATCCTCTATGAAAGAGAATCTAAAATTATTAGGCGCGAGTCTTCTAGCAGATCGTATCTACTACGAGACTCGGATAAACGCCGACGTGGTCGGTCGATACGCGTTAAATTACGTTGCTCACTCGTTTTTTTTCTTTTTTTAAATTCAGGATAAACTAGTTTCGAGGATAACCAGTAACGGTAACAGTCTTACGGTTACTGATCTTCGTCACCTAGGTCTTGTTTCACTTTGTTAAAATCGAACTCTTCCCCGGTGGCTCGTTTGAATATATCGAGCACATCCAGACAGGTGGTCTCGAAATGCGTCGTTGCATCGTAAGTGGTCGATATAAAGACCTGACTGTCCAAACCGTTGTCGGTCGGCTCCATGTAGTCGGACACCGAAATGAACTTCTGCCTGATGGGGCCGAGCAGGTCCAAGCCAGGCTTGATCTCGGCCTCCGGATTTTTCGTCTCAACCGTGGTAGACACCATGGCTATGAACCATCCCTTTGCTGCTACCTGATGGGTGTGCGATACCAGCGACACGTAGATATCGGAATTACGATTAACCTGCGGGAACAGAAACGTTCGTACTCGGCTTCGTTGCGATCTAGAGAGCATTGGATGCAAATGAGATAAGGGCCCACGTACTTGTTTCTGTGGAATAATTATTTGCGTCGAGAGAGCATCCGCTGTGCTCGGTATAGGATGGTCCAGCAGGCAAATACATCTTATGACCTGACCCACTTTTTTCACGCGATCAGGTACGTACGTAGGATCACAAAATACTTGCTTGCATTGGGCTACTTCGTCGCCGGAACGGACACCGACGACCTGCGACGAACAATCGATAATTAACCGCGCGATTAATTTTACTTCATTCCCGATACGTTTGGATTCTCACCTTTCCGTCCTTGATGACGATTTCGTCGATCGGTTTGTCCAGCATGTACGTTCCGCCGTAAATGGCGCTGAGCCGCGCGAAACCTTGGGGAAGTTCACCCAAGCCGTACATAGGGTACAGATAAGGTGATTTTCCGTAACGTGCTAAACTATCGCTATACAATTTAATCCTCCTTATAGTAGTAATTGCGCTTTGGCATATATAGTCGTCGTCCCTGAAAAAAAAAACATTCGTTCGATCAGCCATCGTCTCATTAGCGAACTATCATAGCTAACTACTGTTTACCTGTAAAGTGCTAGCGCGTGTCCCGTGAAATCTTGAGTGTTCTTGTCCAGGTTGAACTTATTGTACAGCGCGCTCATACTGTTGGTGAACGGGTCGAAGCCGTCCCACGTTTTTGGATCGTCCTCTTGCATGTTTTGTACCCATATCAGGAAGCTACGGAAGCGCCTTTTCTCGAACAGGCCCATCAGATCGCTGGATAACGCTTCCTGCTGATCTATCGGCACCTTCGAGATCTTCCCGGACTTATAGACGTACGATCCTTCCACGCATTTGAACTCCAGGTACCGCGTCACGCCGGTGTGAATTAAAAGCTTCACCAGCAGACCATTAGCCATCAAGAACTTGGGAATCAAATCAACGTTCCAGTCGCGGCCACGGCCGTAGGTCTCATCCGGTATCGGGGCCTTGAATTTCCTAGATAACCCAGGAAACTAAGCTTAGCGATAAGAACGTATATCTAACACCTCGGTTTTATATAAAAAAAAAACTATTCAAATGGGAACCCAACATTCAAAATTGTGTGCCCCTTGCAGGCCCCAAAAGTTCCTAGAAACTTATCGATCTTCCGATATATCGGCTGACCCCTCTGCCATCCACCAAGTTGAGAACCCCTGAGTCGTGATTACAGTATCATTGGAATTATCAATTAAATAATACATCAGCAAAAGTTACAAACATTTCTGATACTATTAATAAACGTCACACCTTATGCTTACTTATTTACAACACGTTCAAGAGGTTCTCATTGATTCTCATTAGCAGCTCTGCAAAGTGGCTCGCGGAATAAAAATATTCTGCTAGAAAATCATCTACGGGTCGACACGTTTTTAAAAATAGCGGAGGAGAAAAGGGTTTCCTTGTCCTTGCAGGATGCAATATTCAAGCCTCCGTTGCGTCCAATTGTATATGAAAGCAACAGAGTTGAAGTAAGTACGTATATAAGCGTTGCTGCTACAACAGATGGGTGGTTGAGATGCGTGTTGCGATTTATTGAGTGCGGGCAGACACTTGATAACTGCCGCCGCAATGGACCAGAAGTGCAATCACACGGGCGTGTTATCGTTCTCGTCGAGCGAACGGTCGGAAAGTCACGTTACGCCATTATCTCGCTCGTAACGTGTTTTTGTTGCTCTACGAAGGATGATCCCCAGTAGCAGACGAAACGGTGGAGATCCGCCAATCTCGCCCGATAACAGTTACATTTATAAAGCACGCTCGAGTAACGTTATGCCATGGAAAATATTCCTTCGCACGACTTGTAAGCGTTCTCGGGATTCTCGTAATCCCGAGATTGGATAAATCCGCCAACATATGTTCGGTTCCACAGGAAACGAATTAAGGATGGCACACGAGTAACGGTACTTAGCATTTCCTTCGTGAAACTTCTCGGGCATAAGTTGGCGTGACGTTAAATTCTGTCGGTTGTCAGCCGTTCAAGGGTATACATACAGGACATATATCGCGAAGTGGAGGACCGCAAGGGCCCGGAGAAGGGAGGGGGAAGGGCGAGGAATGTGCGGAGAAAGTATCGCGAGGAGAAAACAATGTGGTGCGCCAATTTCGTAGCAGAAAACGGCACAACCGATTTTGCACGTTCGATCGAGCGTGCGTTTCGCGGGGCGGGCCCCTCCCCCTTTGCCGTATCGAGTGGCATTCTAGCCAACCTTCCGATAGAATCCTTTAGAAAGGGATGAAAGTTCAGAGGCGGCCGCACAGCAACGACGCATTATCGCGGCCGAAGGTGTACGTCACGTTTCGTCTCGCGATACGCTTGACGGAAGGAGCTCGAACGCCGCGGGACGACGGATGTTCCCGCGAGAATACAACCGAAAAGGGGAAAAATCAATATTTTAGACCAGTCATCGTGCGGCGAGCCGTCGATCGCGGGCTCCGGGGATAGGTTTGCTATGCCGGCGATAGTTACAGCCGCGGATGATAGAACGGATCGGTGGAGGTTGGCTTTCAAGGGGACTTACGAGAACAGGTCCTCCAGAGGCGTGATGGAGGCAGATTCGCCGCCGTAATACTTGTTGCGGTCTACGTGGAGCACTTTCTTCCCGCTGACCGACAGCATACCCGAGAGTATGCACTCCTTGAGCCCGGTGCCCAGCACGATCGCGTCGTATTCTTCATTCATGTTGCTCGAGATGCAAAGGGACCGACCACACCACTGTTCGACTTACGGCTCGCCGAGCTCCGCGGGACTTGATCGTTTACGGGGAACGCTGCGAAGGATCGAAAACGTAATAGCACACGGCCGCGCGACTGCCAACTCGCACGACTATTATGCCGGAACGGAAGACCTCGTTCTTTCACTCGTTACTGTTCGTAACCGACGACGGAGCTGCTGCTGGCGGTGCTACCGCTGGTGGAGCTACTGCAGCGTCACACTCCCTAGGCTTCTACCATACCAGCTTCTACGATCTCCCATTTCTCGATTCATTTCCACACTTTCCAGGATTAAATCAAATTCGTAATAGATAAATTGTTTCGTTATTCAGACTCTCTACACATATTTTATGAACCTGAAGCAGCGATTAGCGTATCGATCTCCTGGCTAGTTGCGAAAACATTCGCTCAGATTTCGGTGAGAATTTCCGGTGTTCTAGTTCAGGACACGCAATTGCTCCATTTACAAACCGCAGAGCGATGATTGGAAATTACGAAATGTAATTGTAACCGTAAGATGACTTTCAAAAACCGGTGCTAGGGAGTTTACATTTTTTGGATTGGTAACGATTTAAGTAACAGCAGTGACGATAGATGGCGGTGGACTCGACGGTCGCGCTTGGCAGGTCTGCCGATACAAATTGTCAGTACGTGTACGACGGTAAGTTCGTTCAGTTTGCCTGCATGGATCGCGGAAGCGACTGGGACCAAGGGTCGCGTACGCGAAATCGCGCGCGTTCCTCGAAGCGTTTGTAACAGAGAATCGGGGGAATTGAAACTAATCGCGCAGTGTTCATTCGGACGTTCAGGGGTAATGGTGTTACGTGTGAAGGCGATGTGTGACGGTAGGGTCAGTCTCTCCGTTGAGATGCGCTAAGAGGAAACCGAGGGGCATGCATCATACCCCGTTACCTTGCCTGTCAAAAAGAGGCACGCGAAAGTAGCGGAGGTTTTTCCTCGTTTGTGGGCGGCGCGCTCGGCTGCTCGCGGTTTTCCACGCAGTGACTTGCCGCGGCGTAACAGTCGAGAGACGCTCTTCAGAGTTCGAAGACACCGTGGGGGATAGCTGAGCCACCCCTCCGCGCCCCCGCAACCATTAACCAAGGCCACGTGGACCACGTTGGGAGCTTGGAAAAAATGTGAGCTTACGTTTCCTTTATATCTCCAGGGATGACATTTTTACACCTCCATTTGAAATTCGGCCTGAACATTCGACGAGCTTATCTCACTGGCGTGTGAGCGATTCAAGTTGAAACAGGATATTAGGAGTTGGAGATTTTTTAAGCAAGAACGATTCGTCCTCCGCATTGGCGCCCCTTTTAGTTTCTGTCACTCACGGCCGGCTAATTTCAGCTGTGTTTACTGTATTCGAGTGTCGCTGAGGTCGGGGCATGTGTTTTGGAGTATCGAAAGTCAGAGTTGCGTGTTGGTTGAATAGGTTTTAGAGGGCACGCGAGTGATACAGTTTTAAATCCGCTGGTTATCGAGGAATGATAGATTTTCTAGAATACCCTCTGCGCAACCTTCTCTGCTCGAAAAGCCTCGGTACGTTTACTTAATTATTACGAGAAAGTCTCATCTAAATGCGGAAGCTTGGAGTCGTTGTAGCGAAACGGTAACGAGAGAGTCTGGAAAAGGAAGAACGTTTAACGCGTCCGTACCAGAGGATTATCCGAGGGAATAGGGGAAAAAATAGATTCGCCATCAGGGGATACCGGTTGTCCGCTAAAATAAGAAACTAAAAAGGAAACTACGGTAAGGATTGCCGGTTAATCGAGTAGAAAGTAAGACGGTCGTCCACTCTTTCGATCGCGGATAACGCCGATACTCGTTCCAAGTAGTAATATTCAGTTTATTACTCTGCAACAGAACGCTATCGCTAAAAACTAGCGCGGACGATGCTGAACTCATCACCGATCCCTCTCGCGAAGCGTAAACTCGACGTCCAGTGACGCTCCGTCGAATTTCAAGTACACACATGTCTTGCCATTGTCCAGCAGGTCGAAGGTCGCCAAGAGCTCCCGAGAAGTGGCCAGAATTTTTTTCGTCTGGGGATGTAGGTCCTCGGCCACGAAACCGGTTACCGTTGGCCGTGCGCACGAATTCTCACAGTCCATCCTAGAAACGGGACTGGAAAAAGCGCTCTCGATCGAGGCCGTCCCTGTATTTGTTACCCAGAAGGCCATCGGAGAGGTTCTGCTCGTTAAATTGCATAAACTATCGTGGAACGCGTCGTGCGGCGCGCTTCGCTGAAATGCTCGAGTATCGGCGCGCGTACAACACCACCTCGAACTTGAACCTTTTCCGTCAAGGAACGGTACCGTTCTTACTCCACCCCCGTCCGCTGAATCATCGGCACACAATCGTTAGATCATCTTCGTTCAGGCTGCAGGTGTGACGTTAAGTTGTACCAGCAATGCTCTCCCGCTAGGTGGCAAAGCGATTAACTACAGGTGAAATGCACTTTGAAACTAATTGACTCGTTACTGACGTCGAACCTCGCGCAAAGTACACGTTGTTTATCGACCGTTATTTATTATGCCCATCATTTGCAGACATTTTCCGTCGACATTACTGGTATCTTGTAGGTGCTATTTCTAAACGGAACCATTGCTCTGCCTGTTTGACGAACATTCGCGGCCAGCGCGAGTGTCCTTTATTAAACGCTATCTTTCTCAATCGCGCGGAAACCAGTTTCGATCTCGTTTGCATCGATCCAAAACGGAATCTGTTGACGAGATCGGTCGGTTCTCACGGCATGGTTCTCAATTAGTTGTCCATATGAAATGTTTAAAAGCACTTCGGCGCGGTTACGTCCGAAGCACGTTTCCCAGCGATTATCGGAACACTATCGCGGCATTGGACCGCGAGCAATAATTACAAGCGATAATGGCTCATTACTGGTTCGAGCACGGAACGCGAGGCGGGCAGAACCTCCCGGTTAGGGACCGCCGGTGTTCGCCTGACCCAATTCCACCCTCCGGCTTTCCTACCCTTGATATTGTCCGTTTACATTAGAACTCGGGATTTACGTGTCGGCTGTTATCGATCACAAACGGAATCCTCTGCTCGGTTTATGTGCACACGCGAGCACCTTCGCTTTCCGCGACCCTCGACGAAGCACCTTTGCTCCTCTCTGCTCGAGCGCGCAGAATTTACTCGTCCCTTCGAACCCTTTGTACCACTTTCGCTAAACTGGATTTCGGAGAAACAGCCTGAAAATGGCAAATCCACTTCTCAGCGTTTGGAAGATTTCTGGGGTTGCTTTCGGCGTGCCTCCCTACGTAGTTTTTTTCATCGATCGTGGTCGCAGAGCATTCGGTTGATTCGCGCGCGACGTAATTGCATCCACCTCGGCGTGTATCGATGCCTGTCATCGTCCCAAAGTAAATACGATTAGCGTAATCTTGGCGATACCGTTCCTCGTCATCGGGCAATATTTGTTTAACTGACAATTCCCTCGCACGCCCGCCGCCTCGAATTCGCCTCGAGCGTCGTATATCCTCGCCTTCCACCTACTTCCCCCGTAATCGGCGCGCCAACGTAATACCTACATATCTCGAACGGCGTTCCAAGCAGAGTGGTACGACATCGAGTTGAATCGTTTAATCCAGTTTGCCCCAATTAGCTCGACGACGTTGTCAGCCCGTGGCTCGTTGCGCTACGAAAACAAGCGTTAAGCGCCCGCTCGGCCGTCCTCCTCGGCGAAATTTCCCATCCCCGGCTTGGCCGCTGGAGGAGTATGTGCACACACGACAGGACAAAGTGCTGGTCGATCCATCATAAATTGCGGGTCGCGGGGATGACGAAAGGCGGCCGGTGCTTTATCGTTTCGCAAACTAACGCCGACGCGGGGGCCGATAAGGGTGCTCGAGCTGCCCTCGGGCGAGCTATCTGCTCGCTCGCTTCGCGCGAATTCTGCGGGCGTGGAGGAAACACGTGTCCGCGAGGCTTTCGTGTATAATTCAGCAAACAACCGACCCTCCGCGCCGGAACACCCCCGACAGAGAATATTTAGGTCGCGTTGCCGTCTTACGGAGCTGTTTCCATAAATTTGCTAGCAGATACCGGCGCTGTTGGATCGCTCCCACCTGCTCCGCGAGCTCGCCGCTTCGATCCGTTCTCTCGCGTAAGCCTGGCAATTCAATCTTATCTGGTGCCAATCGACGATAAACACGCTAGGCTCTGCTGCGAAACTCGGGGCTGATAAAATTCGAATCTTCTTTTTCCTGCATCGCTGCAGATTATTATAACTCTCTTCCTGTTATTATCCGCCAGCTAGGCAACATATCCTCCAACACTTTCAGTGTCAGTTCTACCTTCTCCTGTCTTCCCTTCCCGTCCTAGCACACGCTGAGAGTCGTGATCGGTTTCCATCGGCTTTGCTTCTACTGTGTATTGGCCACCATTGTGCTTTTCATTTCATTTCATTTTATTTCTAGTAATTAGTATCGTGTAATGGTTGGTATTACGCTCTTATGCTTAGGCTTATTAACAGTTCCTAACTGCTGCCTTGCCTTTACTCTTATCTTACTTTCTCTATATGTGTTGCTGCTTAGCTTTGCTACTCGGCTTCGCCTGGAATTTAGATTCGGATTTTATGAAAAAATTCTTTCTTTACCTTTTTTTTTTGTGAAAATAGTCACATTCATCCGGATTAGCCAGGCATAATGAGCTGAGGCACACTTCGCGATCCAATAGTTTACCATTCGAAAGTTCCTAGGCGAAAGGCAAACACACAAACATACCTATAAACTTTCTGCTTTATATATTAAGATATCTTCCACTTAGTGAGCAATAAAGTCGTGATAATAATAATAATAATAATAATAATTAGAAGCGAAAAATCCGCGTTCCACCTGGCGTTCTCCAGGTTTTCTTCGTGCCGCGAGGAAAGATGGGAAGGTGATCCCGCGAGCGTGGCTATTGGATTATTCTGCGTAAGGTGATTTGGCGTTTCGCAATATTTTGTGAAATTTCCCGAAGCACTTGTGACGACTCTAATCCAATGGTTTCTGCGGCGTCTGCTGTCTCGAAAAGACCGCTCTCTCTCTCTCTCTCTCTCTCTCTCTCTCTCTCTCTCTCTCTCTCTCTCCTCCCGTCTCTTTCCCACTGCAATCTTATTAATAGCGTATCTGTGTCGGGCAAGTGCAAGTGCACCCACGATGGCGAGAGAACGCGGCTGGAAATGCATTACGCTACTTCCTGCATGTCGTTTGACGCGTCGCGACGGGGGTAGCTTTCCTCGCTTCCCGCCGCCCTAAGAATACACGCCGTGGAATCGATTTTTAGCCGGATTTCGACGATCCGTCGGAGGAGGGGGCGGGGGCAGTCCCTGGGGAGCAGCTACGGTCCTCCCTCCCGATTACGCTGAAATATTCATCCAGATCTCGGGCCGAGTTCAGCGTTCTTTTCTGCAAGACGCTTGCCTCTGCTTCGCCGCCACGTGGCTTTCTAACGGCCACCTGGACATACTTACCCACGTACGTGTTTATCAGTCGCAACGAGAGAGCCTTCGATCGCGATAAGTCCCCCGTAACACGTAATGGCTCTGTTTATCGTGGGAAGAGCCTGTTAATCGGATGCGCGATAACTGTTTGCTCCGTGGCCTTGGTTCGGTGTAAGCAGCGTCTAACGATGGTCTCTTTCCGGGGAGGATCGATGGAAATAGCGGCGATAGTTCACGGCGCTCTAAGCTCCTTCGTTCCGCTTGACCTCCCGTTGCCAGCCTCCGCTAGAAATTGCGCTCCAATTAAACCCGCCTTCATTTCGTCGAAACGCGTTCCCCACCCGCTCGCGGTCTAACTCGCCCGGTGTGTCCTCTGGGTGGTTCAGATGTGCCAGCATGTCCGAGGTCGGCGCGCAGGAAGCAGCCAGCGAGGAGGTGGACAGCAGGCAGGCGTCGGTTTACGTGTTCCCGGGGTCGGGTCGCCAGCATCACCCTGGCTCGTCGTCGACGCCGTTGCAGCCGACCACCGCTGCCTCCGCACCGGATGCCGGCGCAGCAGCCGCGGCCGCGGTGCCGAGCGCGCTCGCGAGAGGCGCGAACGAGGACGAGTCGCGGAGCAGGAGGCTGCCTTGCTCGAGGACCCACGCCAGGTCGGCCAGCCACGGTGGTGTGCTGGCGGAGTGCCTGACGACCACGGGCCTGCCCGCGAACGTTGGGTCCTATCTGGGTCCCCTGTCGGCAATCGGAAGCGCGAGGCCCTCGGCCTTGAAGAAGCCTGGGCACCAGAGAGCCTTCAGCCAAGGCCAGGTGGTGGACGTTCAAGGGCACTCGGCGATGGGGCACAGCAGAGTGGGCTCCAAGACCGACTTCATCCTCCCGCCTGGCCACAGGGAGGAGGCGAGGCCTCCCACCGCTGGAAAGACGCCCTCTTTTCGAGGTCACTCGCGGCAGGCATCCAGGTAACCTTGTATTTAATCAATGAAATAGTAGAACAGCACGCGAATAACGCGACAGCCTCTCACCTGTGCTGAAAAACGTCCCCGCGGACGTTTATCCAGCGGGTTGATCAGAGTTTGGGTTCAACGCTCGAACATAGCACTGCTGCGGCGGCAGTGTTAGGCAGTTGTCGCGACTTGAGAAAGTATCGAGAAACTGATTACGTAGCGTGCTGCTAATCAGACGGGGTTGGAACTGTTGCAGATCGGAGTCGATATACACGATAAGACGTAGCGCTGAGCCCCCCTGGTGGAGGAGACTGTGGGCCCGATGCTTCGGCCCGTTACCCGAGGAACCTCGTCTGAGGGCGATCGTGCCGAACCACTTGGTACCGCCGAAAACACCGCAGAGTCAGCATCCGAATGGGAAGAGGGTGAACAATAGGTGACGGCCCATTGTTCATCATTGAACTCCGAAGCCTTGTTTCAGCCGTTCGACTTTCCATAAACGCGTGCGCTCGATTCTTATAATTGCAGGGTACGCACAACGAAGTACACGATGCTGAGCTTCCTACCGCGCAACCTTCTCGAGCAGTTCCACCGCGTGGCCAATCTGTATTTTATATTTATCGTTCTGCTGAACTGGGTGCCAGCCATAAACGCGTTCGGCAAGGAGATCGCCATGATACCCGTGGTCTTCGTGCTGGGCGTGACGGCGCTGAAGGATTACTTCGAGGACCGGCGGAGGCTCGCCAGCGATTGCCGCGTCAATAATTCCACCTGTCGCGTCTACGTCGGGTGAGTAAGCCGACATAATAGGCGTAAAGTTGCACCGCGTCGTAGGAGAAGACGGAACCGCTGTCCTCGCCTATACCTGCAAGCGAGGGCAGCGCAGAGGCCCGCTATTCGTTAATCGAGGCTCGCTCGCGCGGATACAGTAAGCACCGATTCACAGCACTCGGTGCTCCCACAACTTCTATGGGGGATGTCGATTCGCTCGACGTGTAGCGTTCGAGGATTATTTATTTATTTATTTATTTACGCGACGAGAGCCCATTAAGGTTTTATTAAGGATTATAAATGAAAAGGTATGTTAGAAGATCGCGGGGCCGTTGAAGGTCGTTCCTGCCCACTATTACCGCATATTTCGTATATTTATTTATCCCCTTGCATACGCACACCGAAATCCGAGGCGCGGTGTTGGGTTCGAAGCTGCAGTTGGAGGTTTCCTCGGCTCGAATAACCGAGGGCCGTCGTTCGAGGAATGGTGTACAGTTCCGCGGAAAAAGAACGCTTGTGCGTTTAACGCGGTCCTATTTTCGGTGTTGGCGTTTCGAGAATTCCTTGCGACCGCTCCTTTGATCGTGCAACTCGCCGGAGCGGCTTTGATCGCCGGTGGCGGGCATGTAGGTCGAGCGCACGGCACCCGATCGGACGGCAGAAAAGAAAGTGTTCCCTCTTTATCCTTTCGCGGAAGAGGACCGCTATCGCGCGTTTCGCGACGTTGTTCAATCTCGCCGCGCTCGGCGGTGACTCCTCGGACGTCTTTCGACGCCTCGAAGTTTGCGAAACACTTCCCGCCTTGGGCGATAATGCCCGGTCCTCGAGTTTCCTTAAAAGATGCGTGGTGCATAAATCTAATCGGGAATCACGACGGCTGCTGTAACGGTCCTTCCGACTTTTCCCGCTCTGGCCACCGTAACTGCGTAAATACAGCTTTGTAGCCACGGAGGACTCCTGATTCCCCGTCGCTCTCGGCCTCGCAAGAACACCGCTTCGAGGTATCCTCTCAATTATCTACGTGACTGTCGGTTTTCACAGAGGCGAGTGAAGCTTCTCCAAACATACGGGTGTACTAATCACCGTGTAACAATTACCCTGCAACTGCGTCTTCTGTAATCGCTGCATGTGAGCCAGGGAGTAAAGCCCCTCGGAGAAGAATATTTGCAGAAGTCGCGGAGTTTCGTCGTGTCATTGTGCGTCGTTTTCACATGGATCACGGCGGGATGAACGCGGAGACTGCGCGATCCAGTGAACGATAAGCTCCGATTCGCCTATGGAGCGCGCCAAGTCGACGACGATCGCGATCGTTTCCATGTACGACGACCTCGATACCGACGTTCGCGTTCGATCTGTTTCCTCGCGATAGGCTGAATTAATCTGATCGTGACGCGCTAAAACTGCGAAATAGATTTCGATTCTGCGTCACCGGATTTCTCGAGTATCGTCGAATCTCCAAACGACACGCGCTTGGTGCCGAATATTCGACGGTCTGCTGAATATCGTTCGCAAGGAAGCCCGTCGTTCCTCGCGGTTCGGCCGGACGCGGTCGGCTAGAGATTTGACGAGGCGCCGCGAAGAGGAGTAACGGAGGAAGAAACTATCGCCAGTTAGCGTCGATTGGACTGCATGTCATTTATAATGCAACTCAATTCCGCGGAGCTTGCCGCCGGATCGATTTGCAACGATTCCTGCACGCAGCGGGGCTGCTTGAAAAATAATGGCTACTCAGCCCGACCTTGCCCTTCGCTCGCCAAGAGAAGTTCCTTTCAATTTGCTCGACGCAAGCGATGAGCATGCTTCGCGGTTGCAACTAACAAATTCGCGGAACGAATCGACCATGATTTATTAACCACAGCTGATCGAACCCTTCGATCGGAACCTACCCCGTTCACCTCGATAATACACGCCACCACTACTTAATTATTTTCCCTTCATCGATTACGCGCTCCCGTGCATCGCGCGCCTGTTTCGATTCTTATTTGCCCTTTTTTCATCGGGCTTGATTCATTCGCCGCGATAACGATTGACGGGGCCCGATCAAAGACGAACCAGGGTGATTGGTCACCGCCGATAGTTTATCGCGGCGTGCAACGATCGCCAGTGGAGTATCGCTGCGCAGCCTGAAAAAGGGAGTGGTAAAAATTAGTCAATTTTGGATCCGGCTGGCAACGAAAGGGTTTTACAGGATATGTTTCTACAGGCTTTAAGGAACCCGAAATGCGTAATTGTTTATCTTTGAGACGATGGGAAAGTTGTAAAAACTAAGCGTAAAATTCGGAATGTCGTCGTTAGTAAAACTATTCCTAATAACAGACAATATTTCCCAGAAAAATAATAATAATGTTAAGAAACACCATTCGAGTTAATGTTTTATCGTGCAATGTCATAATGACCGGGTACAGCAGCGTGGAGAATTGGAGATTCTTGGAGAGTTGAGAAAAAAATTTGTTTAATATTCATTTATTATTTAAACTTTCCCATCGCCTCCAGGGTAAATAATTATGCATGTCGGATTCCTTAAGACCTGTGGACATATTCAGTAAAAAACTTTCTACCAGCCAGGTCCCAAAATGACCAATTTCTACCATTCTCCTCTCCATTTCGAAACGGGAATATTCCGCGCCGACGAAGAAATGGAAGCACGGTCTGCTGCGCCAAAGCAGGTCTGCTGGATGAATTCGCGGAAAGGTTTAATCGCGCGTAGCACGATAGTGTCCCATCGCCACCTCTTCGCCATGGTATTACATTCGCGTGTCGCCGAAGGCATCGAGTGAGATACGTGTTTACGCTTGTCGCCGTTGGTCCGCAGATCGCGCCGCGATACTCATCAGACCTCGGATACCTCTGTTATTCCATCGATTCCGCATAGGACGCGTCACTCGGTGCACGTTCATCGATTCGCAGCCAGCCGGTGTCAAGATCGCCGGCTGCAAGGGAGCAGCGGGGAAAAGCGGGCATCCGCGGTGAAATAGGTTTAATCCCGTTCGTCCGCGGAGACACGATTCGCCCGCGGTGGAAGGAAGCTAACGGGCCTGACAGCGAGGCGGCGTTTTCGAGGAGGGCATAGGAAAGGAGGTCGAGGGAAAATCCCGAGCCGTCGAGGAGCCTGTTGCCCTCGGAATGAAAAGGCGCTGTGCGCTCTGCAACTTCTATTGTGGAACAGAGTTTGCAGCAATAGGCGTGATTAACGAGCGAGATCGAATTAACGCGGGCGCGCAGCGTCGTAGATAGCGTCGTAAGATATCTGCATCGCGACATCCAGATCGAAGTTGTTGGAAGATCGACGGGGAGCGCGATAGCCTGCCATTCTGATCCAGGATATTTCCGCGATGCTATTCCTCTGGCAAGGACCGAGGCTTTAACCGATTTAGCTCGCTTGGTTTTTCGTTGGCCGGGAAGAGGCGAGCAGCAGTGGCAGGCAGAGTGACCTAGAAGCTTCTGCGGCGATCGAATCGATGGATGATATCCGCGAGCGTTAATAAAGGCTCGTTAAGATCGGCGGAGGCGTGTTTACGCGTGGGTCACACCACACGAACGTGTTCTGCTGGTGAGCAGCGATCTCCATGTCCGCGGCGTAGCGCGCCCCACCGCGACCTTTACCTACTTAATTCGCGGCTGCACGCACGCGGCCGCGCCGGCCTTCTTTAGCCCTCCTTCCCTTCGCCTTTAATTTCGTGCAACGGCGAGATCGACACTCGCGGCTAGACCGCACGCTCCCGGCAATGTCAAGAACGGTTGAACCTTCGCCACGAATTCCAGCTTCTGATCAATCTGCCGCGATATACTGTAGCTTGCTATCTCGGTCGCTGGATCGGGCGTTGCGTCGCGCGCAAATATCGTGGGATAAGATACCGTGGCGCAACTCTCCGTTGACAGGCTTTCGAAACGATCCTGGGCGATCGCATGCCCCTATGCGACGGGAACTGAATCGGGGCTTTGTACTTGATGGCACGTAAAGAGGGTAGTGTACTCTGTGGGGGCGACTGGTGGCCATTGGTACCGCGCGGTTCATGTGAAATTGCCGTCTCGCGTGGGGAAGCTTGAAAGAACATACTTTTCGCATTTTAACTGTTTTATGGAGTTATTTTTTTAGTTCCTGTGGCGGTTCAGGGGTACGGTGGGAAACAGGCACATGCCACAGTTTTATGACTTTACAGGAAAGCGAGTTGGAGGAACAGTGGCGCACCCAGAGGAGCGGGCCAAGGTTGAGCAGTATCCGAATAAGAGTTGCGAATAAAATGAAGTTATTAGAGAATAATGAATCACTTTTTATTCGAATAATGCCCAATTCTGTTGGCAGCCCCGAGGAAGAGGCTTTGTAAAAAAAAGGGAAAAGAAAACTGGATTTTATTCTTTAAATAAATTTTTATAATCACCTAGTGAATTTTGTTTTAATTTGCATTAAAAATATTTTTCTCCCTTCAACTCAGCTCCCCCAAGATTAAATCCTGAGTGCGCCACTGCGAAGGATATATTTTTTAAATAGGAAATGTGGTAAATGACAGCTACTGTCCAATTTTAGCTGAAAAATTAATTTTATTATGTGGGAGCGGTATGGACTCCTTTTCCACTACGCGTTTCTTTTTCTCACCGTAAAGATCTAATATGATTCTGCCCGATGAAACGCACATGCTACTATATTGGGAACCGGTGGAATTCTACTACGTTGCAGGAACGAATTAATGTTATAAAGAAACGAAAATTGATGCATATGTGGCATGCGCCTGTTTTCCTTCGGGCCCCTCTTCTCTCGACACGCAAGCCAGCGTCAGCAATTTTATTGTTATTGCATCCCCACCACGGGCACAGGGACTTTTACCATGCCCACCATCCCACCATTACAGATTGGCGATCAAGTTCTCCAATCGCTCTGTCGTGCATCGAGTATCCAAGATCGATATCTCTTGTTTGTCGCGTTATCGCCGCGTCGGCGTTCGCACGCGTGTACTCTGTTTCCCGAATGCCTCTTAAAAATAGCCCTTCTGTTTTGCATACGCCCGTTCCGCGAGTCACCGAGACTGAGCGCAGGGATACCGTACGGCGTGCCACGTCTCGTCCGCCGCGAGCGGCTGGGAAGTGGAATAAAGCGGCAGAGGAGGAAGGCACGGCAATAAAACCGGTTGCCGTGTCCCTCGAGCCGTTTTCCTCGTTTCTTTCCTGGATACGGGGAACGAGCTCGCTTCTCGACAATGAAACCCCATCGACATTCCTCGTCCTACCCCTTTCCCAGAAGCGGCCCCCCGCCGACTTCACCCCGCCGCGGATCCCTTTCTGTATTCCGTTCGTCCCGGTTCGATTGACGAACCTCGGCGTGCCAGAGTCCTGCCCGTTACATAATCCCCGTGCCGATTGTATTTTTATCAAATCTCCGGGCCGATAAAGCCGCGCCAACGCACGCGATGCGCTCCCGATAAGAACGCGGACGGCCGTCGTCTGCCAAATACCACCGCGCGGGTGCGTGTCAGTGAGCAGCGCAGGAGAACTGCCAGCTCGAGCCCACACGCTCCGAAGAGATTGCCCGGGACGGCAGATAAGCGCGCGGGCGAAAGCATTCGTGAAAGGCCACTGCCGAATCGAAAGGGATCGAGCTTTTTTTTTCTCTCTCTCTCCACCTACCGGTAGTTTGGCACCGTTAAATGGCCGCTGGCGTCACCGGTTACATCACTTATAGCGGAGGGATCGGTATCGTGTCACACTTACGTGCCCGCATATCGCACCCACGTTGGCTCGAGTTTCGCTGATTGGAATGGCTCGGATAAATGAACCAATCGAGCGGAGAACTCGGGCAGGAAGGCGAGAAATTCGAACGTCTCCCGTTTCGCCCGATCATCTCGGCCGATTCTTTCCGAATGCTTTGTAAGCTTCAAAGGCACGTTCCCTTATCGAATGGAATCGTTACATCTCTGATTCTTATCGACATATCCAAGGATACTGGATGTAAGATTACCAGGTCCAAAAGTGAAAAAGGAGGGCAATCTAGCCTGTAATCGTTTGGCAAGGGAGACGTTGTGAAATAAAACCAAACTTTAGATATCAACTCTTATTATTAATGTTTACATTCGAATAAAATAGTGACTGTAGTGAAGCCGAGGCAAGTGGATCACTTGAGTTGTGGATAAAACAAAAAGGGAACCTTTTAGGAGGTAGGAGGACACTGCATTTCAGTCAGAAAAGGAGGACATGTCCTTCTTTTGGATACCATATAGTAACCCTACGTGTGTGTAGCCTCGGGTCACCCTTCCAGTTTAAGGGAGAGATGGTACAGTTGGCAAAACAAGGGCAAAAGGTACCTGTGACAATATTCTAAAGAATTTCTTTTCCACGACTTCCTCGCAGCCGTGTCCGATGCCCGGACACTGGCGTTTGCACGCTGAAATTCCATTAGATAACGCGATCGAAGCCCCGAATCCTTTGAAATATTTCCACCGCTCCACGGCGACGATTCGAGCGGCGTCCGCGCTCGAATTTTGTCGCGAGCCGTTCAGAGGCGCGTAGCGAGCGACGAGTCGCAAAAGTGGCGTGCAAAGGTGAACGATACCGTTGCGGCTGCAATCACGGAAAAGAAGTCACTGGAACGTCGTTACATTATCTAACCGCTGGCTTATCTACCTACAATGATGGCGGGTTGCATAAATGTATTCCTAAGGCTACTCAGCCACTGCCGTCACCGCGGCCGAATTATCAGCAATTCGCTATTGTGGAACTTGGGAACGGGCCGGGCTTCTGTTTACTGGTGGAAACGCGCTCGTTAAGGGGGCTTCGCCGCGAACAGGGGGCAAAGGAGGGCTGCCCTGTTAAACGGCTCCTTTTGTGGAGCGCTAATTAACACTCGCGGCGTGCGCGACGAATCGCGGGAGTGCTGCTTGAAACGGGGCAAGGTAAAAAATGAGAAGCAGAAGAAAAGAGCGTCGATGGAGCTGCTTTGTGAACCGTTAACTGCGTATCCTTGAACGTGCCATAATAATACACACACTAATCGCTGCTCCTCCGCGGACAAGAGGCACACACGTCATGCGACCTCGGGAATGAGGAAAATGCAAATTCGAGCGGTTCGGTTTCACGACAGTCGCTGACGGAATCGCGGCGAAACTAGCCCTGGATTCGACAGAAGGCGGATTAATCTGTTCCGTTGTCCCTTCGCAAGGGAAAGGTAAAGGTTTCCAAGGGTCCACAAAACCGTATGATTCGCAAGCGGTGGACAATGGACAATGGTAGACACTTTCTGAATTTTAAAATCTATATTTTCTTAGAAACACTTTTGTATGAAATAATTTGGTAATCATTATCGGAAATGCCTAAGAAATCGTACATTGCATCGAAGTGATCACTTCAAGGGGCCTCGAAGTCTTATTTGGCCGTGATTCCAAGGGTAACGTGGCACATCGAAAGACGGCTGTTTTATGGATCAAATCGTAGGGGTCACGTTTAGAGCCAGCCTTTAATGGAATGATACATGTATTCGTTAACAACGACGGACGAGGGATCTGGTTGGACCGACTGGAAGGTACAATGAAAGGACACAGGAGGTTGCGGGAGGTCACAGATCAACGATTCTAATCTCGCGAGGAAAAAAATGCGTAACGGTGACCCGGCAAGTAAAGTCTAGGTCATATTCGACCGCCCTTCGCGTCCACGGTGACGTCAGGCCGGGCAAAAGCCCGTGTCATACTACTTAAAAAGTCGAAAGTGACCCCGGAGGCAATTCACTTGCTCGAGGTTCCAGAAATCACTTGGATCGTGTACCGCCTCTCCAAAAGATCGGACGAAAGGATGCTCGACACACTTCGCGATGTACTAGACTAGCCAGACGTGGAAGCTTGACGCAGCTGAAAATAGCCTTGCAGGAGGTGCGATGCTCTCCAGAAATTCCAAGTCCTTTCGAGCAATATTTCCGTGCTTCGATAATTATTTATTTATTTAATATATGTGTATATATACGGGGTACAGTCTCATTAATGTACAAGAGAAAAACAAAGAAAAATAAAAAACTAGCAATACAAAGCGTATAACAAAGAAGCGCATACACTACTTAAGGTCGGTAAACAGTTCAAACACCATAAACTCAATCACAGCGAGGTTACATAAGCTTATCAAGGGCCTTGTTAAAGGGATGAGGGTTGAGCCCGTGAAAAAATGAAGGGACTCGCCAAAAGCGTTTGCAGCGTTGCAAATGCGATTTACTGAGTCAGAGAAACCAAGATTCGACTTGCATAGCGATGGATAAAAGGATTGCCCCAACCGCAGAGATTTCTAGGGGCCAGAAAAATTAATTAACTGTAGGAGTTGAGGACATTTCGTCATTCCATGGATGAACTTGAACACAAAAAGAAAGTCAATGCGTACCCTCCTATAATGTATCCGTCAGGAGTAGAAAAAAAAAGGTGGCCAGACGATATCCGACGCAACGTGGCTGGCTCGGCATCGTGGCATGCGGGCGAACCGATTGGGAAAGCAATATCGTCAAATTCCGCTGCACGCCGAGCACGAGTGAAAGAGGAGGGAACACGAAAATTGATTCCTCGATACTCGAATTCAGTTTCCACCTGTCCTCCTCGTTTTCGATGGTTTGCAATCTACGCGAGCTCTGACCAGACCGGACCATTCTCTGCTTCCATTAATCCCACGACGGTGCTCGGATTCTTCTGGGAGGTACTGTACCGCTTCTCTCGAACGTTTCGGTATGCCAACGAGGGATCCGGAGAGTCGAAGCATTGAACCGTGGCGACGGTCAGTTAAGAATAATCGACGTCTGACCGTTATGACAGTTTGGTTATTGTTTGATGTATAGTCTGGATGATCGTTGGCCGCGAAGGTCGCCGTTTCGCTTGGTCATCTCGGAGTGCCGACAGCGTTGCGAAAGCGCGCTCCAGGTGACGGATCGTTTCGATTATGCCCGGCGAGAAGCGTATCAGGAAGCGTTAATATCGATCGGCGGCGCGTTTCGGCACGTAAGACTCCACCGCGGTCTAATGGCATCTTTTCCCCGGTCAATGTAGCTTCGCCAATGAAAGCCGCCTGTATCGATCGCGCGGGTTGCTTGATTACAGGGAAGACGACAGGTATGCAAAGGTGGCGTGGAAAGACGTGAAGGTCGGCGACCTGGTTCACCTCTCCAACAACGAGCTAGTGCCGGCCGACGTGCTGTTGTTGCGGAGCAGCGATCCCCAGGGCTCCGCTTACATCGACACGTGCAATCTCGACGGCGAGACTAATCTGAAGCAGCGGCAAGTCGTGAGAGGCTTCGTCGATCTCCAGGACACCTTCCAGCCCGCCAAGTTCCGGTCTGTGATCGAGGTCGATCAGCCGAGCACTAGGATATATAGGTAAAGCGCGACTGAAGGGACCGTGGGAGGCATGTGTGTTCGGAGGGGGGGTGCAAAAGGGGCAGTTACCCCCCTGACTTCAGAGGAAAAATCGGTTATTTTCAAAAACTGACCTCCAATAAGTTTATGCCAAATAAGAGAATACGTTCAAATTTCGGTTTTAAATTTTTAACTAAATTGGCACTACGAAATGGATTCAGAGAAAGCAAGAGTGGCTACTCGGCTACTATATTTTTCTTTACCGTCACCCTAAAATTGTACCCCTCCCCCCTGGGAATAATTCTGGAACAGGCGACGGTTAACCGGCAGCGTTGCAGGTTCCACGGGGCCGTGGTTCACCCGAACGGCGGCAGAGTGCCGGTTTCCACGGAGAACCTTTTGCTCAGGGAGTGTCTACTGAAGAACACCGACTTCGCGGAGGGCATCGTGATATACGCCGGCCACGAGACCAAGGCGATGCTGAACAACGGTGGGCCCAGGTACAAGGTAGAGATCCGAGCAATTAAACGGAAGGAGGAGCGACGAGTGTCGTTGGATCACGAGGAAGGTGGTTTTTCCAGCGTTCTCGGCTCGAGAAGCAAATGAACAGGGACGTTATATGGTGCGTGGTGATCTTAGTGATACTCTGCGTGCTCGGCGCGACCGGTTGCCGGCTCTGGCTGGCCGAGTATTCCGGCCTCGCGTTCATCCCCTTCATCCCGATCATCCAGGACCCCAGCTACGAGAGCATGCTGACGTTCTGGACGTTCGTCATTATTCTGCAGGTGATGATACCTCTGAGCCTGTACGTCACCATAGAGATGGCGAAAGTGGGCCAGGTTTATCACATCGGCCACGACATGGCACTGTACGACACGGACACGGGGCGGCCGGCTGAATGTCGCGCGCTCAATATCACGGAGGAATTGGGTCAGGTAAGCGAATTGATTAACTCGTCCACAGACCCCCCTGGCTTGTACATTAGGATCAGGGGGCTCGCGCGTACGCTGACCTGTGTATACGGGTCAGGATCGACCGCGTGGCTCCGAGCGGGGAATTAAGCTACACGCGACGCACCTGTTTCGCTCCTATTAGGTGGTGTTGGTGCCTCGTCACGAACAGGCTTCTGCGTTTGCTAAGATCAATTTTGGGGAGTGATTTTTAGTGCTCTGCATTCGATGCTCTTCATCCTTGCTCTCTCAGCCGAATGTTCCTCTTAAGGGGTTACACTCCCTTTGATTTTTAAATATGCGCTTTTCTTCATATAAAAAATAATCATAAAAATGACCCTATTTTCCGACATGTTAAGGGTATGTAACCTCTTAAGTCTTAATGCTTCGCGACCGCTGCGCGATCTCGCTTAACGAAACAAACTTTCACCCCGACAGGTGCAGTATATATTCTCGGACAAAACGGGTACCCTGACGGAGAACAAAATGCTGTTTAGACGGTGCGCCGTGGGGGGCCACGATTATTCGCACACCGGGGACGGTGAGAATTTGGTGCCCTCCTCGCGGCTGAAGGAAGACCTCCTCATAGGTACATTTAGACAGCATCTACAAGAATTCCTAGTTGTATTAGCGATATGTAATACTGTTGTGGTCAATTCCCAACCCCATTACGACACCATGAACTCCAGCGGAGTGATCGAAGAGCCGCAGAAGAACGGCGACGAGTCAGGAAGGTGCGTAGAAGAAATTTCCCAGCGGAAACTCTTTGTATAGGAGACGTTCGTCTTGTAGGTACACGAGAATGATAGAATCAAGGAGCTTAACACCTTCTCCGGTTATTCCTCTGTCTACCCTCTCACATGCAGCGAGCGCTGTCGAGGAGAGCGTGTCGTCGATATCTTCTATCGTCGAGATGGAGTCGGTCCTGAACAACACCTCGAAGCTGTCGAATAAATTGTCCAGGTTATTATACTCTTCGTACTATATTAATGCGCCGGTGATTATGAAAGCGGTATAAGTCAAAAATTAAAAAAAATCGAGTTTATCACTTATTTGGTAATGTAAGGCGATGTAACGCCAAGGAAGCGAGGATTTTTATTTTTTTTTAGATTTTTGGCTTACACCACTTTCATAATCACCGGCATAATTTACTACTCTGTGACTTGGTTCATGCAGGGGCATTAAATGACACATGTCTATTGATTTACAGGCCGAGATTTTTGAACGTGACGTCCATCTCAGCCCTGGGAATGGGACTGCTCGCAAGGAAATTGTCCCCGAACGGAGCGCAGAAGAGACGCAGCCCGTTGGGTCCCGTTATCGGCGCGAGTGGGAAGAACGGAGAGGAATTGCTGCCCAGCGCGGCGATTTATGAGGCGGAAAGCCCCGACGAGCTCGCATTGGTCAACGCGGCTCGCGCTTATGACGTGAAACTCCTGAAACGGACGTCGCGTAGCGCTATCGTATGCTTGCCGGATAAATCTATTATCACCTTCGAAATTCTTCATGTAAGCTTCGTGATACTTTTCGCTTTCCCCGCGGCTTGTCGAGGAAAGCGAGTCAAAAGAGCTTCCGAAGGCGAGAATCATCCGTAACAAACTTCGAAACGCCTTATCTGTTAACTACTGCGAATTTCAGGTGCTGCCGTTCGATTCTAACAGAAAGTGCATGTCCGTGTTGGTGCGGCACCCTCTCACGAACGAGCTGGTGTTGTACAGCAAAGGCGCCGACAGCACGATACTGTCGTCGCTAGCTTCTCAGGACATGAATTCCATACCGACGATAAAAGTCCGACAGCACCTGCAGTCGTACGCGCGCCAGGGCCTCCGAACCCTGATGATCGCCAAGAAGTCCCTGACCGCGCAGGAGTACGAGACCTGGAGACAGATGCACTCCGAGGCCGAGTTGGCGATGGAGAACCGGGAACGCCGTATCAAGGACTCGTATACCAACCTCGAGTCGCATTTGACTCTTCTAGGCGCGACTGGGATCGAGGACAAGCTCCAGGCTGGCGTGCCCGAAGCTATGGCCACCTTGATGGCAGCGGGCATCGTTATTTGGGTTCTAACAGGTACGTCCCGAGGCACAGCTAAGCTACGGGCAACACAAAACACGTGCGGCTAATGGACGTTTTACATTTGAAGGGGACAAGCCAGAAACCGCGGTGAATATTGCATATTCAGCGCGTCTTTTTTCGCCTGCTATGCAGCTGTTGTGGCTCCAAGCAAAGTCGAAGTCCGTCGCCGAGGCGTTAATCCACGGGTACCTGGAATCTGCGAGGAGAGAAAACGCAGTGTACTGTAATGAGCGAAGAGGGGTGGACAATATCAGGGAAATAACAATGTTCAATCGCGACGCGGCAGAGAACGATGCGCACAGGGTAGACAGCCCGTGGCCGAAGCAACGAGCGCTGGTTGTCGACGGCAAAACCTTGACCGTTATCCTTGACCCGCGGTCAGGACTTATGGGACCGTTCCTCGAGCTAACGAAGGCATGTTCCAGTGTGCTGGCTTGTCGAGCCACGCCTCTTCAAAAGGTACTGTAAATTGGCTTCTCTTCTCCGTTGGTCTTCGGACCGTGGAGTGTAAACGTGAATTTGTTTTCCAGGCGTACATAGTGCGCGTGGTGAAGGAACAGCTGGGAATGAGAACCCTGGCGATCGGCGACGGCGCGAATGACGTTAGCATGATACAGACCGCGGATGTCGGTGTCGGTATATCAGGACACGAAGGCACGCAAGCCGTCATGGCCGCGGACTTCGCCATTTCGCGATTCTCGATGCTCAGCAGGCTTATACTACTGCACGGCCACTGGTGTTACGATCGTCTGGCCAGAATGATCTTGTACTTCTTTTACAAGAACGCCACCTTCGTCTTCCTTCTATTTTGGTATCAGGTATAACATATCCCGCATCTCTAGAACAGTGCCAATATTCGTACAAGAATTATCCAGTTACTTCCTCCCCGTAGCTGTACTGCGGCTTCACTGGATCAGTCATGATGGACCAAATATACTTAATGCTGTACAATCTTCTATTTACGTCTATACCGCCGCTAGCAATGGGTATATATGATCGAGTAGCATCGCCCGGTGTCTTAATGTCCATGCCCCATCTGTACAAAAGGGGACGTCTTGGACTCATGTACGAACCGCACTCCTTTTGGCTAACTATCGCCGACGCTTTGTATCAAAGTGTCGTCATCTTCTTCATAAATGAGTGTGTTAGTACAGTCTTGAATTCATTCGTGGCGTGATAAATTATAAGTCATCGTTTAATAAATCTATTCTTTACAGGTGTACTACGACACAACAATCGATATATGGGAATTTGGGACTAATGTTATGACATGTTGCATCGTTGTTATGCTGACCCATATTGCCATAGAAATTCGGTCTTGGGTAAGCACTTTCGAAGAATTATGTCCGAGGGCCGAGCTATTGAATATATATCACGTAATATTCTAACTTTATTTCCAGACCATAATCCACCTGTTCGCTGTAATGGGATCGCTGTTCGTGTTCTTTGGATTCTGCTTGATTTACAACGTGGTATGCGTGAATTGCATGGGCCTACTTTGTTCGTATTGGGTAATGGAAATGGCTGTTATGAGACCCACGTACTGGCTCACAGTAATACTTACCTGCGTCTTGGCGCTTCTACCTAGGTAGGCTTCTACCTACTTTGCATATGTAGATGCACGAAGAAAGGCTGGGTATTCCAACGGTTTTGTTGCAGCTCATTATCGTTATCTGTTATTCAGGTTGCTGTATAAAACCATAAAATCAACCACGTCCCCGGATCTCATTCACAATGCCACGTTTAAAGTGCCGTCGAAGAGCGTTCATCGACAGCGAATCGCTGAAAGGAGCGAAACGAATTTCATTGCCGGTTGGTCGCGCTCCACACAGCATGCTACCATTAGGTGGGCATAACATTCTTAATTTCGTTCCAGAATGTAAATTACTTAATTATTTAACAACCACTATTTACATTATTGTAATTTCCTCAGTTCTTTGTGTTTCAGAGCCGGCAGTAAAAACGATACCTTGACGACCATCGTTGCATGACATATCCTCAAAACGCGGAAGTCTGCCAATACCTTGTGGCAGCCCGTGCGGGGCTATCGACAGTGCTGTCTCGTTAAACCTGCTAAAAATGGAACCGACGCCCTCTGCCGCATTTCAACCTCTACTGTTCCTACAGGATCGAAGTTCATATGGATTCTACAGTGCATTTGTGTTAACCGGAAGAGGCTTCACTTTATCGAAACCGCGTGGTTCGACGATATCACATCGCCTATCCGTTGATCAGTCTTGCTGTTCGTATTAATTAGTGGTTTTTAGTTGAATCGAGTGGCCTTACGATTTCCGCGTATTGTTCGCTGCGTTTGATGGCTGTGACTCTTAGGGACCAAGACTGTTATACGCCTTAACGTTAAAGGCCTTGTTCGGGCGTGCCTCCGCGCGAGTTGCATATCGAGTTACTTAGAGGATAAATCAGGTCGCAACTGCCCTGTTAGAGATAAGGTCGAAGGATTGTATATTGTAAAAAGATCCGTGAAATGTATATTGTCTCGTACGAAGTTCGTGCTGTATAAATAATTACGTTGTACGCGCAGAGCGGGCGTTACACGGATACGTTTCACCCTCCGCCATTGTATTATTACTGTAAGTTCGGAAACGTACGTTCGATCTGCCAGCGTAGAAGTTCTACTAGACGTATACATGTATATTGAACGTTATCGACATGTTGCACGTGTTGAGATAGTATTTTCATATACGATCAAGCAGAATAATTATACGTGTACGTAGCGATGTCAGTAAAGTCTCGTGTTCTTTAAATTCCCGCGATTCGTTAATGCCAAGCTCTCCATCGCCTCGAACTTCCGGTATCCTTCTCTCACTTCCTCTTACAGCTGCATTCTCAATCTCTTCAACCACGTGTCACGCACAATGCGATTTCCTTCCGCTATGACGATAACCATTACAAACTTATTCATCCTGACTAACGCTTGAAAGTTTTCGGTGCCAACTCATAATCCTGATTGCGCGAGCCGCACGCAACTGCGCATTGTTTCCCGAGTTACCAATATTAAGTTACCTCTTCACTGTTCCCATGAACGTGCGCGTGAAATTCGTTCACCATTTTACGAAAAATTTCTACTCTGAACGTGGAATTTTATAAAAATACTTTTTATTACTTTACTAGAAGACGAATGCCTCATAAATATTAAAGGATTTTAACGGACGACGTAGATAACGTAAGACCTGATAACACACAACCTTTCAATGCCATTAGCATTCCAATCTTCAACCTACGTGACGTCAATTTAGGTCAGAAATAATGAGCCCATTTTTCCATAGCGATTATTTATTTAATTAAAGCACGAAAGGGTTACGCATACACGCCGATCGCAGTGATTCGCGTGTGGAGCCCCCAGAAGGATAAGGTTGGGTGGTGAGCACCACTGTTTGATGCGGAAATGCGGGCGGACGGTGGGGATAGGATCGAAAGGCCGAAGGTGGTGTACCGGGGGGATCTTTTGGCGTGCTGCGGCAACGGCTCTTTCAGTACATGCTGGGTACTCCTTCCGCCAGACACACGGTCGAGTTTATTCGTCCGCGGATTCGCTGGCCGCCTCGTTCGATCGCGATCGTGCCCGGCCGTTCGGGAGACCCGCGAACAGCTGTGCCTCGCGAATTCCGTGAAGAACCGCTTTCGTCGCTGGGAAGGTAGAGAACCGAGAAGCAGAGCGATTCCTGATCATTCGACTCCTCGGTATATTATACACCTTTGTCACGAGGCTTCGTGTCATTCCGGTGCATGGTACACGGGTTCTCTTCGCCTGAACGATGCACAGACCAGTCCGAGATCAATAGCGTTTTCGTATTTCGATGTGTCGCGGTCGATCATTTCGAATAGGACCGAGGGACTGGCAGGAGAAAGGATAACCGTTCGTCTGACTGGTGCATGGTAGTGAGTTACCAACAGGAGCTTCCGATCGAAGGTACAAAGACTGTTATTGTGGGATAATTCTGTATCGTTCGAAGACAGAGGACTGATCCTTTGTTAGGGGTAGGCACACGTGGGGCTAGCGACAGCCCTGGTCTCATCCTGTCTCGTCTGCTCGATCATCTGTGAAGTGTACACACGGGACGAACGAGGCCACGCGTAAACGTTAATTCCTCGTTTGTGATGCTTTTGCTGTTGATGCTTTCGCCTCCGCGTCATCTCGGTTTCCCCCGCGAGGGATGACTATGCACGCTGCACACACGCTCACGTGCTCGCCGCGATCGCAAGGATCCATCTGACGCGCGTTAGCCTTTACGAAACGATATCTCGTCGTTTCACGTGTTACACGAATGCACGGATAGGCTGACGCAAAGGCGGGCAACGAACGATTAGCGCATCAAGGTCGATTCTGCACGGTTTTTCATGGCAGGAACTTTCGAACAACCGAGTTTCGAAGTTTCTCGCGCAAGCCTGCGACTTTACCGACGGCGCGAATATTCCTTGGGATTTAAACCAGAGACAGCTTCGATTTGAAATAACGTTTCAGGCTCTGGAGTAAACGCAAACGAAATCAACGGCCACGGATACAATTCGTATGATACGGAGAATTCTTGGGAACAGTATTTATCGGTGTGTACTTTTAAACTACTGCAACGGTGGAAGATTAAAAGATTATCTACGTTATCGCGTGCTCGAGTATGAGAAAGAATCAGAGTTCTTCTACTTATTTAGATATAACTCCGAGCAGAGGTGCTATCAGTTAGGTTAACGGAACGGATAGCGGAAGAACCCCCCGTTAGGACGAGTGGTGGTAATAGCTCTCCCACGTCGATTTGTCCTTCGACCCTAGGGTGCACAGTGTAATTTTGGAAACATAAGTTATTCTCGCAGAGTTAAGCTGTGGAACCAACCTATACGAGAGCGGGAATGTGGAGTAGGACAGTGGCGCGATATCTGCTCGCCTACGCAGACGATAACGATCCGCCCGCGAGGCTACGAATCGGGCTTTACTATCGCGATTACGACGACGCGTTACTATCGGGAACATCAGTTAGAAAACGCGACCTGCGTACAGTCCACGAAACATGGCTATAGAACGAAAATGAGTCATTGCACCGTGAACGACTACGGCACGGGTCGCTTGGCATCGTTTCTTAGCGAATCTCGCGGTCAGGTGATAGTAGGCGTCGTTCATTCAGCATAACTACGTAACTTACTTGAGCTCCAGCTTTGAGGAAGAATCAACGCCATTCACGCATTCGTAGAATGGACTTTGATGATTCGCGCGCTATCGTTAATCATGTTAGAGGCCCGCGTGATGGTTTCTCTGAAAGGCTGCGGCTGGATTTTTGTGGGATGTTAGATAGCCTGCTTGTGGATTCTTGCTACAGTAGAGATAGAAGATCATGGCTGCTCTCAATCGCGTTAAGTCTTAATCGGGATTCTGTTGCGATGTATGTATAATGAAAGAAGGGAGTATCCCCATTGATGCGTTTACGAAGCTTCACATAAACGAGAGGCTAGCAAAATGACGCGTTGAAGACAATAGGCAAAGTCTTTCGCCTCTACTATACTTGCTTGCTACATATTTCTTCTTTCTTGAGGTTTCCCTAGATAGATAACAGTCGTATCGGAAACTGAAGCTATAAATAAAATACCGAGCCTTCTCTTCACGAGTGTCGTAGGCACACTTGACGTTCTACATCCACCTGTAGAGTACGTCGGGAACGGAAATCCAGCACGTAGACTAAGAAAACGATCTTTCTTCTAGTACCACGAACGCGCGAGGACCGGAAACAGGCTCGGCTGGCAGTGTTTGTGGGCGGGAACAGAAAACCACCTACTCGTGAGGTATCAGTGACACGCTTGCGAACCGGAACGAAGTATTGACTATTCATTTCGGGGAACGGAGGCTTCGAAGAAGTACAAGTGTCGCGCAAGAATCGGGGCAGGTACTTGAACGGCGTTCGTTATAGTTTCGAAAGCGTACGCGTGGCAAGTTTACATCATCAACGGAAATAACCGTATTTTTAAGGGAGGACGGACGAGATAGCCAAAACAGTTGCGGGCCGATTGACAGCGCTGTGGATCGAGCACGCCCGGGTGGAGCATCTTCGTCACCGGGGCCGTACCATTGATCGTGAGGCCAGCGTGTCGCGAATCGATCTCATCGATCGCGCGGAAGACCGACCACCACGGCGGGAAAGCCGAAGCGAACGGAACACGTCGGGACTCGAGCGCCTTACGTAATCCCGAGGCGCGACGGCGAGACAGAGAGACGACATCGCGCGAAACGCATCTAGGATGACCTTCGCAGCCATCTCGCCTGCCCGTGTATCGTCGAGGGAGACGCGCGCCGAGATAAGGCCGACCACCGCCAACTAATTAATATCTGCCCGCGGTTCGTCGCGTTCGTGTCGACTCGTGCCGAGCCGAGGAGGATGCCGTGCTCGCGGCGAAAGAGATGACTGCAACGCGTGGATACCCTGGCGATACCTAAGGCAGCTGTATCCGCGTCCCGCCGTTTCTCTGTGGCACAGCAGGTGCAGCGCGAGAGATGACGGTCACTTACACTGCCGAAGTAGCTACCTGCAGAGGTCTCGGTTGCTTTCTAAAATTACTCCTAAGGTAAGCAGTTCGGGCTTGGCTCGATTCCGTCGGGGTGACGCGACGCGCACGCGGCCGAGAAGGTCGCGGACGGCAAACGATGCCCCTCGCGATTAATCTCACGAACTTATCAACTGGCTGGTAACCTTTGCTTCGACTACTTTGGTAGTGGCTGCTTCGCCACTTGCTGCACGCCGTGGGCCCTCGTTAGGTCGCTGCAGGGATTCTTGTAGGCTACTTGCCTAGCCCACAGTCACTCGTAGATCGATAGGAAACGAATTCTAATACCTATACAGAAACTGTTAAAAACAGACATCGTAACTGTTATAAGACAAATTTTAAAAGTTATGGTGCAAGAGTTAATAATAATCAAATGATTCTGGTTACGAATAACCATTATAAATGATTAATTTTTTTTTTAATTACCGGTAATCATTATCGACAACGGGAATTTTGATTTTTATTTCGGATCCCTGGTTAAAAATGTTTCATTTGTGTCGCAAATAATGCATGTTCAATTTGTGGATAGTTTCCATTCATTAAATCATTACCGAACAAACAACGTACTTCATCAAGTCGTTTCCGAAGAAACCAATGAACGATTGCCATGTTTTTATGAAACCGATGATTCAGTATAGTGCAATTAGGATTAATCGCACTGAAAGCCCATTAAATGGCATGTCGAATAGTTCCGTCATATTGCACCTCGGTGGATGAAGAATTGTAATGGAAAATAAGCGTCACGTGCGGAATGGAAGTACATACTACAAGTATTCGAAGGTTTCCGCCTGAGGAAGATAGGCACTCAGCGAGCCGCGCGAGATTGTATCTTTCATTTCCTCGTACTTGTCACATTTATTACCAGTGCAATATCTCCTCGGAGGCTTAACATTCCGTGTATATACAGCTCGTATTAGCTGATTTGAAGAGTCTCGAAGTCATCGCGAAGATCCGTTTCGTTTGTTGAATCGATCCCCCGGGCCATTTTGCATCCGGGTCGCTGCCCCATCTATTATTGCCCAGACCGTTTTGCGTCCACTCGTCAGCGTCGTTTTGTACTCGTCGCGTGCGATCCTGGCTCTGCATCGCGCGCGTGTCGGCCGCTTGTTCTTCGGGGAAAAATCATTCGTCATCCACGTTCCACCGTTGAGCCCCGCTTTTCTTCCATCGGCACTTTCTCCACCTCGCCCCGGACCGCCACGAAACAAGCTTGCACCCGTTTTTCGCACCACAGCTGCTAAGTATTCGCGCTCGTAACGCTTCACCTTATTCATCGGCCAATTATTCATTAGCCTATCGCCGCACCGAAGTTCCTTAACGTGCTCAACGTAGGCACGTCGGTGGTTTTCACGCTCGACAATATTTCTGATTGCGCGTCACGTTTAAAAATACGATGTTAATTCCCTGCACCGTATCTAAAGCCCCTCGGGAGCCCGTTCGAAAGCCGCGGATCGATCCGCCGTATTCCTGGGATGCGGCACGATACCAAGGGACGTCCCCGACTCGGTGCCGTCGCGCGGTGGTTGGTAAACAAGCGGCAAACTAGCAATCCGCGTAGACGAGAACAATCGACAATTATACGAGCGAGATTCAAGGACGATCTAATTGTAAATTATGTCGGATCTAAACACGCGACGCCGCAGCCGAGGCTGTCGAAAATCTTCAGATAGAGCGGGAGATCGTCCCGCGAGCGTCCCGCTTTGGAGTGCTTCCAACGGTCCGTCCAGAAAGCCCCTTGGACGAGCTGTTCGGTATTACTCGTCATCCTTGGATCTCGGTATCTCCCTGATACCGATCAGCCGTTGAAGAATGCTTCGAGCCCCTTTTATCTGAATCGTCAGCCACGGCTGCGACGCGATGGGAGAATAGATTGCTTAATTAATCCGTTGCCGTGGCTCTCACGATTTCCCGTCGCGTCCCCGTTTTCAGATGGCGGGCGAGCATATACAAGCTGGTCTGGCTGGACCTGGCCCTCTTCCTCTTCATCTACTACTCCCTGTCCGGCATCTACCGGCTGCTACTCAACGAGGATCAGAAGAAGATATTCGAGGCGGTGGTGGCGTACTGCAACGAGTACAGCGACCTAATACCGCTGTCGTTCGTCTTGGGTTTCTACGTCAGTATTGTTATGACCAGATGGTGGAATCAATACATGGTGATACCCTGGCCAGACTCTATCGCGGTTTTCGTGTCAGCCACGATTCACGGCAACGACGAACGGGGTCGACTAATGCGACGTACTATCGTCAGGTATGTTTCTCGGCCAGTGGCCGTGTAATCAGTGATCTAGACCAAGACTAAGAGCATGGTCTAGAGGTGGAAGGTAGGTATTTAGGTAAGTCGAGGTGGGAGTTGGATTAATGGATTTTGGAGTGGGCGCTATGATGACGTAGAGTAACGTAGGGCTCCGATGAGAAGTCCAGTGGGCAAAGCATGGTTGTTTGCTTCAGGTACGTCTGCGTGTGTCTAACTCTGGTACTCGCGATGGTCTCGCCCCGGGTGAAGAAGCGGTTTCCCACGATGGAGCACTACGTGGAAACTGGCCTGCTGCTGGAGAACGAGCTCGCGATATTTCACAGCCTGAACTCCAAGTTCCCCAAGCCCAGCAAGCACTGGCTGCCCATAGTCTGGGCATCCAGTATCGTGACTCGAGCGAGAAAGGAGGGCCGGATCCGCGATGACTTCGCCGTGAAGACGTTGATAGACGAGCTGAACAAGTTCCGCGGTCTCTGCGGTAGCCTGATGCACTATGATACTATCAGCGTTCCTTTAGTTTACACTCAGGTAGGCACGGCTTATGCGCAGCCGAGCAATTTAGTGGCTGCGCGAGCAACGATTTCTTCAATGATTTATTCAGGAGGTGTTTTCAACAATTCGTAACTGGTTACTGTTCCGCAGGTAGTAACGTTGGCTGTGTACACGTACTTTTTAACTAGCGTGATGGGTCGACAGTGGGTGCAGAATTCGTCCACGTCGAAGATCGATCTCTACTTCCCAGTATTTACGACGCTGCAATTCTTCTTCTACATGGGCTGGCTCAAAGTCGCCGAGACTCTGATCAATCCGTTCGGCGAGGACGACGACGACTTTGAGGTCAACTGGATAATCGATAGGAATTTACAGGTGAGGCGTGTTTATCATTCTTCGAAACTATAGCGACTCGAGAAAATCGGCCCCACAAAAATTCACGCCAGCCCTGGTTCCAAGATGATCAGCGTTGCTTCTGAAATGCTTCTACAGTAGAGACCAATGCCACGAAAGCTTTAAACACACATTTCTTTGGGATTCTTGTTAAAGGTGAGCTATCTAATTGTCGACGAGATGCACCACGAGCATCCAGAGTTGATCCGAGATCAGTATTGGGACGAAGTCTTCCCCACGGAGCTTCCGTACACTGCAGCGACGGAGCCCTTCCGCGAGGAGCACCCTCAGCCATCCACCGCCGGGATCCAATTATCCGCGGCGCAGCAAGAACTCCTACCGTCGTCGGTTAGGATCGACGAAATGATACCACCGGACTATCATCACAAGTTCCAACCGGACATGGCCGACGACGCTGCTTCCGGTATACACTTCACAGCGACGGGAAAGCTGTCAAGGTTGGTCTCCGATCGATCGGTAACTCGCGAAGCCGCTTTAAACGCGCTTTAACTCACACGAGAAACTTTCTTTACGCCACTTATACTACCGACGCTTAAACAGTAGCGCCACCGATAGCGGCAAAGTAACGAGGCAATGTGCTTCTCTGTGCTCCTAGCTCGTGTTGCGAAAACGAAGCGCCGGAAACTTTAACGGGCATGTTTTGTAGAGCGGGAAGGGCACGTTTATTTGCAGGAGCGCCAGCAGAGTGAGCAATCGAGATCGGACGCTGAGCGGGGGCTCCACTCCCAGCAACCTGGGTGGTTCCCTGACGAGAGTGAACAGCGCGGTCAGCGTGCTGAAGCGACTGTTCAGCAAGGAGGACAGGCCGGATGGCGGTATGTCGAGTGGCACCAAGACGCCTGGAAGGCTCGCGTCCTCCAGCTCCGCCGCTTCGTTACAAAACCGAGCCGTTGGTAGGTTCGAATGCCCGCGAGGCTTTAATTACATAACAGTCTTCGTTTCGCTGTGTGATGCACGCTGGAAATTGAATTGTAAACAGCCGGAGGAGGCTCGATGAGGATCGGGGTGATCAAGGAAGAGGCGGACGAGCAGATGACGCTAACGTCGATGAAGTCAGACAAGCGACCCCACGTGCAGAGCATATTCGCATCTGGACCGCCGCCCCCAAGCGCTCCAGTCGCTGTTCCTGGCACGGAATACACGCGGAACGGGGAACTGTTCTCCAGCAGCGCGCCCGTAACTGGCGCCCCCTTGGAGAGGAGCAGTGTTGAAGTTGCTGCGAGCGCCATCGATAGCAGATACATACCCGGATCAAGGTTAATAATTACAGGGTCGTACGTAGGGTGGAGCAGTAATTCTAGCGACCCGAGGTACCTGTCTCGGGCATTGTTTGTTAAACGAAAGAAATAGTACATGCTGTTATTCAGCGTAGTAGAGGCAAAGAGCCTTCCGTCGCTTGGTCACTGTGAAAGATAGCAACGCGGTCCTTCGATTCCCACGTTCCTAGCGTGAAGTAAATTTGTTTGGATTCCAGAACGCAACAGTCCACGCAATCGGCGCGATCCAGCATCGCCTTCGAGCCAGCCACCAGCGTCGGCAGCGGCATCGTGGACGACCTTATCAGCACCGGCAGCTCCTCCTGCGTCAGCACCACCGACGACGACGAATTCACGAAATTGAAGACGGAGAGGGAGAAAGAGAGACGCAGCAGGGTGGTGAGAAGATTGGCCAGAAGCACCAGCGGCAATAGCAACCTGATAGGGGCGCAATCGACTAGTCTCTTGGGCAACGAGCACCTTCTGCTATCGGAAATGGTGAACACCTCGCGGCTCTCCATGGCACAAGGGGACGCCGAGGATAAGGCGACAGAGACTGATGGTCTTTAGCAGGATTTTCACTGGTTCTATTTTGAAGCATAGCTTTCGTTGTGGGTAGTCGAGATAGAGGACATATTTTAAGGGACTCCGCGATATATTTAAGTAGGGAGACTACCGACCAGCTGTATGGTCGAAGAACATGCGCGAATTTTGAGGCACCTTTACAGCTGTCAAATAATCGGAAACATTAGTGTATATACGAACTTTTTACTAGGATCGAATCAAGCAACGTGTTCGGCAATTGACATTTGTTCAGGCTTCGATACACGCGAATCATGTTCACGCAGGATGGACTTAAGTGCAGGAGATGGTCAAAGGCTGCTTGAAAAAATGTTTGTAAACATTCCGTCGACGAAAGCAGGATAGAGTTGGCTTTTGACGATGAAAGTACGGGAGTAGGACACTGCAGATCGCGACTGTGTGTACGTAAAATCGATTGAACAATTTGCTACTACAATTTTGTAAAATAAACGGAAAATAGTAAAATCCATGTCACTTCTAATATTTCATGCTGGGGCCAAGGCGTTCGTCCCATGTAAGAATTCTTTAAAGATTCTTGCACGTTATCCATAGATTACACACATCCGTAACGCATAAGTTCAGGCCTGAAAGTAACCGCTGCTGTCGTATTGGAGCGACGGACTCGCGATGCACCCCGGTATACCTCTCACTTCAAATTCTACGTATCTGAAAAGTGACAATAACTGCGAGAACAGTGTCATCGAATGTCGCCTTAAGGGGATTCAATTTTATATGTCTACATGTAATTGCAAATTGAATTCGAGAGGGAGTGCTTATGAGAAGTAGATGCAATTCTAGAAGTTTACAAGCTACAATCCTCATTGTTGATATGCAATAACTGTTAACGTGAAAGATGAGGGATTGTAGGCGATAGGGGACAACCTAAAATAACAGGTAAACCTAGCTAAGTATTATTTTATTTAATTAGTCTGTTTTTAAATTACAACAGGATATTAAAAGTGCCTGCCTTGTGCCTGCCCGTGTCCAACCCGAAGCCGGTACTTGACGTTAGTTTAATCGTTGTATAGCTTAAGTTTCTACAGCTTCGAATCCGATAATGCAATCACCGTTACGCTTAACAACAGTGTTTTTTTTGTGGCAACGCGTTCGAGCACGCACATTCCAAGGATGACGACATAGTCGGCAAAACGATCGCACACTTGCAGGATAACATTAACTCGATCATTTTTCTTACGTTCGTGACTCGTACTTGGATCGCAAGGAACGGATTCACGTTTAGGATAAAATTTCGACTACAACCACGCCAGTTAATTTTATACCACGAAGGATAGACAAAGCAATCGTACGAATTCCGAGGCGTATAGTTGTAGTCGTGTATATCGTGTACAGAGGCATATTTACTTCGATAGCGAAAGTAACACTCGTTACTGCCTGCGAATGGTTAACGCGTTAGACAGTCTTTCATTTTTGGAATCACATTCCAGGACTTGAACGAATCGTACGGTGCTCATGATTAAATTACGACTCGTTTAACAGTATTACGGTATTCGAATACCTTCTTGGAGTGTATCAGGAACGTTGGTTTCGTTCGAATAAACGAGAGTGAATTTCAATCACCAAATACTCGATCCGATGTCTTCTTCGCTTGTTTCCAATCACCTCCTTACATCCAACAGGTTAAATCACATGTCCTCCGCTTAACACTCGAACGTACATTCTCCTCAATTTTTCTAAAGTTAACTCCTCACGAATATCCAGCGATTTATCGTTACGAAGCCCGTTGAAATTTTCCCGCCGAAAGTTAGTCGGCGAGACGGCCTCGCGACGTCGCTCGCTCCGCTTCGATTGCGCGCGGCGGAGGGGATTCGTGCTTGCTCGGGACGGATCGGGGCGACTCGTGCTGGATCGTGGGGCCTCGCGAGCAGGCGTCGACGGCGCCGGGAGTGGGGGCGGTCAGTGGGTAGCCGTCGGCGAGAGGTGGCGGTGGTTTTGTACGGTGTAGAAAAGAGGGGTTAAGCTAGCCGTGCCGGGCCGTAGAAGCGAGCTAGCGGTGGCGCGGCCCGTGCTCGTGCCATAGGGCCTCTGCCAGCCAGTAGTGCGTTCGTTTACAAAATGGCAGACGGTCCGTCCGCGGAAGACGCGGCCGCCGACCTGGGGGACAGTGATTCACGTTTGACCAGGGAGCGACACAAACGTCAGGACGCCCCGTCCGCGATGACGGCCTTGGGCACGGGTCAGGAAACCGCGAGGTCCATCCACGAGGACGCTTCGGTGCTGGAGGCTCATCCTCATCATCGTCAACAACAACATCGCCCCCCCCGTCGCAGTTGTCATGCCCATTCTCATCTTCCACGTCGACATCCCGTCACCACCACCACCACCAACAACAACAATAACATCCATCACCACTACCATCGTCGCGATCGCGAGGTCGTTGAGGTGGACGGTAGCAACGAGCGCGTTGGTAAAAACGAGAGTGTCAACGATGCTGGTGTAGAGGTGACGCGCGTTCTTCCGTTCGCGTCGCCGAGCCGCGGGGATTACGACGACGACGACGACGACGACGGGGACGAGTACGACGATGACGAGGAGGAGGAGGACGACGAGGATACAGTGGTGGTGGTGGGCGAGAACTGTCTTTCGAAATGTCGCGCCGGTGTCGGTCGTATCGATGTAACAAAGACTGGGAATCAGGCGGAGGAGAGAGGTGACGGCGGTACCAACGGTGGCGATACCAACGGTAATCGTAACGGTGGTGGTGGTGGCGGTGGCGGCGGCGAGGGTGCCGCGACAATGACGGGCAACGACTCGACGGACGGTCGGCGGTCGAGGTCCGCGGTCGTGTTCCTCGACGCGGATCCCCCGAACCCGGCAAACGAAGGGAACGACCGTCGGCGGCGTCGCCGCGTGGACGACGTGACCGACGCGGACGGTGAGGACGAGGAGGACGGGGACGCGGACGGGTCGCAGAAAGTGAATCGTCTCGGGCGCGATAACGGCCGCGGCGGGCCCGAGAGAGTAGAGGCGGCCGACGACGAGGAGGACGCCGGTGCTCGAAAGACGGACGGCACCGTCAGTGTTGGTAGTAGTGATGGTAGTGGTAGTGGTAGTGGTGGTGGTGCTGCTGCCGCCGCTGCCGCTGTTTCTGCTTCTGGTGCCGCTGGTGTTACTGCAAATGGCCCCGCCGCTGCCAGGCATCAGGGCAGCCCCTTCAAGGGACAGGTTAGGACGGCCGAGGACACCCTCGTCGGCCCTTGCGGGAAGAAGCGGTGCGCCGATCGATACGACAGCTCCGAGAGTTCTGACAGGTGAGTGAGACCGAGATATCATTCCCTCTCGCGGTTCTTCGAGTGCCTCCTCAGGAGGAGCTGCTGCTGGAGGACTCGGAGGAAATTCGAGTAGGCGGGGAAGGGGAGAAGGTGATAGAGGGAGAGAGAGAGAGAGAGAGAGAGAGAGAGAGAGAGAGAGAGAGAGAGAGAAACTGGCCCCTTCGCTGATAACAAGGGGGAGTTCGCGACCTGGACGAGTGCTTTTCGAACGTAGGAGACCGTTGACCATAAGTAATCCCTAAACATCCACATCATCGCTATTCACGGCATCGTCAGTTCTACGGTTCTATTTTGAAGCAGTTTACCCCAAAAATATTGCTCCCTTCTACGAACACAGTCCAAGTTTGTTCGTGGCTCTGTCGATAATCGGTAGTTCTCCAAAGCTATGCGAGCTACGAAAGCCATGGTGGTGGGCTGGGATTCTTGGGTTCTATCGTAATTAGCGCGAAGGTGCGTTCTCAACGGCTGGCTAGGGGTCGTTGTACCGGCGGTTACGAGACCGACAACCGTGGCAGCGTTCGATCTGTGCGCGCCGCGTCGTGTTTATAGGTTCCGTAGATGCTGCCAACTCGCTCTGTGTCTTTCTCGCTCTCGCCATCCCCTCCGTCTCTCTCTCTCTCTCTCTCTCTCTCTCTCTCTCTCTGTCTCTCTCTCTCTCTCCCCCTCATTCTCTTTTCCCCGCCCGCCGTTCCCCTTCCATCGCGACCCTCGCTCTTCCCCTCTTCTCCTTCGCCTCCTCGTCTGGCCCTCGCCCTACGCGAACTTATCACGCTAGACTCTACGTTCCTTGCTCGATGCGGTTGCTATTCACGGCAGCTTCGAGGCACCGTTCCTTTTTTCTCCCCCTGTTTTTCATTTATTTACACACTCGGGTACGTGCGGTGTCTCGCGTACTACCTTCGCCGGCGAGCACAACGCGTACGAGGAAGGAAAAGAGGCTTTCGATACACTTAGCTTCGCCGACTAATCGTTCCCGAGATACCGTGCAACTTCACTCCCATCTTCATTCATCGAGTCTGCTATTCGAGCGATCTGCTATCTCGGCAGAACGGATCGATGTTGCTTTTTATAAAGTAAGGAAGTAATTACGCCCGCGAGAATACACAGTGAGTCGTGGATTCGTCCGTACGTTTCGCAGAACAACGCCGGTTAGCTTGGATTAATGGAGTGCCACCGTATTCAGCTCCTCCGCTTGCATGTAAACAGTTCGCACGATTATACGTGCCATTGAGTGACCGATATCTCGAGAGTTCAGCGTGTCACCAACCAGCAAGTGATCTCGCCGAGAGCCTCTCCCAACAGTCACGTTTTTCCAAGCAACTACAAATCGATACTCGTTTCTTTCGGGCCACTATATCTCAATATGTAGTTCATCGATTGACCCACAAAATGATTCTTACGACTGCTTCCTTCGTTCTATTTTCAATCGCTCTCCTTTGCCAATCACATACTACGCCGATCTACGTTTCTGTACTTCTCTGTATCTTAATTGTTCCGTTTCCACATTTGTGGCAAAAGGGTCGACTTTTCTACTTCTACTTTTCTAGCTCAGCGGCGAAAGAGGGTCATAGTAAAATTCAAGTCTCGTGGAGCGGAGTGTGTCTCGTGGACTTCCCCGCGATTAGTTTCCGCGTGCTGTAACGGGCGTACTTAACTTGGGTGGAAAAGAGGACGCAATAAAATTTTAGCACCCTAACGGTTCTTCTCTGTGGTACACTAAACCCGAGCGTTTCCTAGGAACGAACGTCTCCGTGTAGCCTCTTTGTTATCCCCCTGTATCTGGCAACGTTTATCGCCTGAACTTGCCTCCAGCTCTCCTGTTTTTCGGTGTGGCTGGTTCGGTAACGGAGCTCAATGTTATCGCGAGGCTTTCCTTCTCTTTCCGAAAGCTTTCGGCCACCGTGCACAGTATCTCGCTTGACGACGGGATTGGCAGCGGATTGATCGCGCGAGCGCGTGATTTCCTTGGTGAACCATTATGTTTTTTCCGTTCGGCTAATCGCCCACCTAGAGATAGTTGCGTTTGACTTCGATAACGATTATCTGGAGAACGTAACTTGCGGCCGGCTAGTTCTCATTCGAATGCGTTTCTCGGCGAACGGGATGAAAGTGAGGGACAGCTTTGTATTTAAGGATACTAATCCTTAAATGCTGCGAATGCAATCCACTGGCCACTTTAAACTCTGGCTGTTACTGTCCGCTAGAATTCAGAAAGTCGGCGTTGAATGCCAAAGTTCATAGAAAGGGGTGGCCCCTACGTGATCTTGAGTAGCCATTCGGTTTCGATAGAGCTATAGCAATCATCGCGCGCCCCGTCGCACCGTCCGCTCGGTTGTAATTTACAGGGCACTCAAAATGCGCCTCTCGCGGCGAGGCCTCATCCTTTTGAGTCGGAGCAGCGGGTTCGAAGGTTCGCGTGCACGGAGCAGGCCCTTCTGGTAATATTTCCTTGGTGGCTGTTGGCGAGAGGGAGAATCGACTCCCGCTGCGACCGAGCCCAACCGAGACGCCTGTTTTTTGTGGTGTAATCGTACAGTTCACGGTCCGGGGGCGGCACGGCGTTCCCCGTGGCTCGCTCGAGATGCCTTATCGCGCCTCGAATGGGTCCAGATAATCACCCGAATTCGGGACCACGCTCATTAATCTCTGGCCGCCGATAGCAAGCCTCACCGCGAGACTAATCACCGGTTTCTCGTGTTTTCGTACCGATTCCCCGGCACTCGACGCCCACTTCGATGCACTGGCACGATGCAAAGTAAAAATGAAAAGGGATAGTAGGTATATACTTGGCAGGATTCTCTTGCGGCCTTCAAGGGCTACTATTTTAATTAACGTAAAAGTTATCGAGGTGAAAGGAGTTCATTTACCGCAGCAATGTTTGTACACTTGAAATCTTAATATATACCTAAAGCAGAGAGTTGATATGTTCGCGTGTTTGTCTGTCGCCTAAAAGCTTTCGAACGCTAAACTCTTGGATCACGAGATGTGCCTTAACTCATTATGTTTGGAGAATTCAGATGAACGTGACTCTTTTCACAACAAAATTTCTTGTCAAACGAGTATCTAAACTTCGCTCGAAGCCGGGTAGAGAAGCTATACCTAATATTCTAATTCCATTTCTACGGCAATGGCGCCCCGAGTTTCGCGAGTGCACGCTGCAGGTACTTACTCGATACGTGCTGCAGGTACTCGATACGTGCCGCCGGTGGCAAGCGGCTTAATTGGAGCGCTGAAAAACGCGCACAAGCTCCTTGGTCGTTGGTTTATTTTTTCCGCGTCAGCCGAGCTCCGCCGGTGCCCCGAAACGGAACGAAGCGGGGGCGATCCGAGGCGGAGAGTGGTCGCGACGCGATTCGCGTGGCCGTGGCCGTGAAAGTGAAATTCGTGAATGAAACGAGTGGAACAGCCGGCAAACCGAGGTGAAGGTAAAGGTTGCTTGTTTCGCCCGGTTGCTTACGCGACCACCGAGTCTTCTCCTTTCCACCGGTCCGAAAGCTACGCTTTGCGGGGCCGAAACCTTTCTTGGTCCATTCTGCTAGTTGGACGTTGCTCGATTCGAGGATTTCGCGTGGGATGATTCCAAGCAATTTCCAAAGCTTCCTCTTAGCTTTGAATCTTGTACGCAGGGCCGGATTAGGATCTTTATTTCCGATAATTTGTCCAAAAAAGTGTTTCTAACAAAGCATACATTTTAAAATTCGGAAGATTTCTATGGTGCCCTTTCTTCTGATGCCCTAAGCACGCGCTTACTTCGCTTATTGCTTAATCCGGCAGTCGCGCGTAATTAACAGCGCACTTCCGAAGCAGGGAATGCAAAAACGCTGATAGACAGACTCGTTATCGATCAATTACGAGCGTCTAGAGTTATACACGGTTGGAGGTGGACGATAAAGTCGGTATCTCGGACAGATAGCGCGCGTCGCAGGCTTTTCCCTTTCTCTCGCGGCGGCACGTGGGCGGATGAAAGTAGGAAAAATCGCGCATTGTGTGTGGCGTGTAAAACGCGCTGGTTTACCGAGGAGGTGGACGCGGAGGCGGCCACGAGGCAGGGAGGAGGCTTTCCCATGAGCGTTGCCGCAAAAACGCCGCTGGAACGATGTCGCAACTGCAGTTAGAAAGCTTAGAGGCTGTTGCGCTCACCTCGCGGCAACGTTCCTGCTCGTCTAGCTCCCCTGCAAAAATTCGGGAACGCGCGCGGGTGTGGGTGACGTTGAGAAACGGCATGGAAAGCGGAACATCGATCGTCTGGATCACTTGGGCCGTTCCTTCTTCTCGAGAATTCGTCACTGCGAATCCTTGGAAAACGGCAACGTATCCTGGATGACCACGTGGAGTTTTCCACGACGTCATTGCTCCGTGAAAGAAAGGAAAAGTGGCTGGCACGGCTTTTTTTTCCGTCGCGAGGAGGAATCTATTTATTATGGAAACGCAGCGCCGCTGAAGTGACGTCGACGACGCGTAACGGCTCGCTAGAATCATTATCATTTCACGGTGCGCGTCACGTATCGGCGTCCGCTTCTATCGCGGCGTTGCCCGACTCCGCAGACTCGCGGAGAAACGGCTGGCAGCAGTCGTTCCCGATTTCGATCGATCCGGCCCGAGAGCGAAGAATCTTAATTAAGGCTTCGAGGTAATTGTGAACGCGTGGTGCATGGCTGGCTGTCGATTCCCGAAACCGTCGCGATCCGAAGCCGTTGTGCGCTCGCTCGTGTTACCGCAGCAGTTGAGTAAGCTCCGGGTACTTTGGACTCCGTATCGGTCTGAGCACTCAGCCTTCGGCAGAGATTTCCTCGAATGTTTGCCCGCGGATTCGGGACAGCATTGTTTCCAATCGAATTACGTACCTACGGTGGAAACTCGAGTAACTCTGTGCAGACTTGCTCCTTTTTAACGAACCTCTGCACGGTTGAGCTGCTCTATCGTATAGGTAGGTACGTGCACAATGTATGTATTCCGAATTCGACACGTAAGTGTCTTCCGGATGGTAATTGCCGCTGTTGGGGCCAGGCTCTACCACAGCAGCAATCAATGCTCGACCTCGCCCATTATTCGCTGCTGTGCGGGCTGGGCTTTTTTTTTAACAGTAATTGTGTCATCGGAGCTGTCCGTTTTACGGCGTCGTAAAGTCGGCGTTATCGTTATCATTATGCCGATTTCGTTGGCTTGGCTGTTACTGGGTACATGGCAGCGGTAATGCAGCGATGCACGGACGAGCGTGTAGCCGGTTGTTGGATCAATACGCGGCAACCTAGCGGCCCTTTTCGAGGCCTGGCCCTCTCTCGATTCGAGCAACAAGTTCTCCAGGGCTGCCTCCGTTCTACCGGGTGTCCGGTTCGAGCGCGATCCCCCGACCGACCGATCCCACCCCTCGATCCAATTACCGTGTCCAGTGCCGTGGACCTGTACCAGGATTTAATCTTGGGGAGAGTCGAGTCGAAGGGATAAAAATATTCTCAATGCAAATTCAATCGAATTCATTAGGTGATTGGAAAATTTTATTTAAAGAATTTTATTTAGGAATGCAAGAACCTACGTTAGAGGAGGACAATATAGTAGAGACAGTAGAAGCTGAAAGAAAATACGAAGAAGAAGAAGAAGAACGATATACCTACGCGTTGGATTTAAAAGTGTGAACTGAGCCGTAGAAAAAGTCAAGGCACTTAGAATAGGTATTACCTAGGTCGCGGTTTCTACGTACAGGATCACGTATGATCCAGGAAGTAGCCTTTCTCCATCTGTACACTTGTTTCCACAGAGTTCGCCGAAGTTCGTCGAGGTCCATGAAGCAGATTGACCACCATAATAGCCCCCGTTATCTCAGCTGGTCTCCGTTCACTCGACACCTCGTCTCCGAGATTGCAATTTCGACCAGGGTAATTGCGATTATCGAACGATTACATCGCGCGTGCAATGGCTCGCGCGGACGTTTCCTTGGACGTTTCTCGAGGACTAAGTGGGGACGCTGTTTTACGCGTTGGTCGCGTCGTTTCAGGGACTTAGATTTATCTCCGGCGGCTCTTGTTCTCTCCTGCCTCCTGCTCATTCCCGGAAGCCACTCGATCGTTGATTTCGATTAACCTTTCCCCTTGCACGGGTATCTACTTCGCTTCAGCTGCAATGCAAACGCATCGAAGTGGGCAAGGTATATCCTCGAAACACCACGCGACTTCCTTCGCCTATTAATCGCCGAGAAACAACCAGCCCTTCGCTGCAAAAAGTCCTCTGTCCTAGACAGAACGGATTAAAACCACGCGACCTCGATCCGAATTCAAAGTGGAGCTCGAATAAGGGACACTGAAAGGACCTGGGCAGGCCGCAGACTATAGGCGATCAGCAAAAGCGTAATTATACAGGGCAGAGTCCTCGAGGGGCATCCACGAGTCCCTCGGATCAAATTTCCCGGGAATCGTTTACCTCCTGTGCCTGGGAACGACGGGAGCGATTTTACGCGTCGTTTGCGTACTCGCTAGGAGAAGGACGATCCACGACCACCTACGGTGATCCGGCGGGGCCGGGCTGTGTTTCATTCGCGGAGAAACTTCGACGTTTATGACAAAAGGGGTACGGTTCGAACGGTCTCGCCAGCGAGGGCCTCGAGGAGCTCTCGTCGGAGGCAGCCACGTGGGCAGTGATTAATCGCGACAACGGGCAAACACACTGCATCGTATATACCCCTACGTGGCGCGCCGTGTACGCGCGAGAACCTTTAGACGCGAGGCTGCGACGTGGGCAAAAGATCGTCTTCCTCTCGTGGAATCCAGTAGAGAGTCGCGGTTACGTGGCGAAAACGCTGCTCGGGACCCGAACGAAAGTACTGGCCGCGGACAGAGGAGGCGATGGAAATTTCGAATTACATAGACACCCAATGGCGCACCCAGAGGGAGGCGGGGGCCTGGCACCCCCAAAGAAGGGGCTTTGTAAAAAGAAAAGGAAACTCGATTACTCTTTACGGTACGTTTATGTTGGAGCTGCGATAAACGATCAGAGCGACGATAAGAGCGAAGCATCGAAATTACATTCTATAGTATTCGTTGCTCTACTCGCTGCTCCAATATAAACAGTTCCATTATAAAACTATAGAATGTATTTCGACGCTTCGCTCTTATCGTCGCCCTGATCGTTTATCGCAGCTCCAACATAAACGTACCCTTACTCTCTTTACTATTTACTCTCTTGACTCTTTACTCACTTTACTCTCTTTACTCATACATTTTTATAATCCCCTAATGAATTTGATTGAATTTGCATTACAAAATCCGCCCAAGATTAAATCCTGACTGCGCCGCTGTAGACGTCTCTGCCTTTCTACGCGGTAGAAAATACGTCACCGTTGCGTACAGACGAACACTGCTGTGGAATACGAAGGTTGACGTCATCGAAGGTAACCACGGAGCCGTGGCCACGCGTGGGCAAGGAAACGCTCGTTCCCGATCTCATTAGACGATCATTTTGCACCGGCCGACGGGGCAGCGGAGAATAAAGAACGGCCAAGCTCGCCAGCGTGATTTCTCGAAGGTTTTCCAGGCCCGCCGCGTTTGTGCTCGTTTCTAGATCGCTTATCTGGCTCGTGAGCAGGCCTGCAACCTAGGCCTAGGTTCTGCCCCGCGTTTTGCAACGCGCGCCTTTCGCAAGCGGCTCCGTTTTCGCGCTCACCAACGGCCGGGCAGAAGGGCCCTGGGCTTTCACTCTCTTCGCGGTGCATTCCGTGCTCGGAATTCGACGGCGAGCAAATTCTACTCCACTGGTCGATTCGTTCCAGCTAAGAAGCGGCATCAAAGGGCCCTTTCGTTTTCCCGAAAGAAGGGGTACAGAGTCTGTCGGGCGACAGAATTGTCTCCATCGCAAGATTATGCAGAAATTGACCATCTCCAGCTGACCTGGATAGAGGCCCGCCCGTTGTTGCCTGAAATTCCGCTCCAGGTTCTAGTTTCGGTCCACTGAGCTGCACAGTCGATTCTGCTCTGCTGCAACTCGGCTCCGACTTGATCTCGAAAGAGTGCATCGTTTCTTAGAGCATTTTCTCCTTTGTTCCTTCAAGCTCCGAAGACGTTGTCACTCTTGTTCCGTTACGATTAGCCTCCCCGCGGCTTAGAAGGACCTCTCCACGTGCCTTTAATCGCGTGCTTTCGAATCTAACAAGAAGGAGGGTCGCTGGTCCTGCTTCGAAGCAGCCGAACTTGTCCCGAGATCGGGAACAGCCTCGAAGCTGCTGTGTTTCTTTGCACCGATGCTGGTCATTACTCATGGGCATCGTTCCATGGCACGAACTGAGCTCGCTATTTACATATGATAATTGCCACCATACGGCACGTAGTATTGCATATTGATAACATGCCCATTATGGACGCGAGCATGCCAGCTAATGGTTATCCGCAGAACGCGGCTGTCTTGATTCTCACTTCTCTCATTCAAATCGTTGACATAGCGACGAACACGCAATTACCGTGCTGCCCGTTGGCTACATCGAACGTCCGAGCATCGACGGAGCCTTCGGACACTGTGTAGAAATGATCGCTCCTAGAAAAAGCAGCATCCCCTTCCCCCGGGTGTCGAAAGAAACGCGACTCGTTTGCCGTTTGCGCGTAGGTAGTCCGTCATCCGCGGCACACCTTCCTTCTCCGCCAATGATCACCGCGAACTTTGATCCTCATCCACCGGTGAAACGGAACGCTCGACGATCACTACATTCCACGGTGCAAGAATCCAGAGAAATTCGAGCTTAAGAAAAGAATCCGCGATCCGGATATTTACAATTTTTTTGTACAGTCTTAAAAGATGATAGAATAAAGCTACAAACGTTCAAAATGATGCGCGCAATATTTATTTATTTTTTAAATTCTCAACAAATTAAGTCTCTTTCAGTCGCCGCACTACTTAAGACCCTTTCGGGGTCTGGCGGACATAGCTGCTAGAAGAATTCAGCGTTCGATCGGTATTGGGGCTCCTACGGGACTGACCCGTTCTCGCTTTGCAATGCAAGCGTGCTGCAGAAGCGCACCGCGTGCTGCACCGGCGAAGAATGCGAACGTTTCGTAGGCAAGCGACTAGAGTGACTAGACAAAGGGATCGGGCAGGGCCGACATTCCCATCCGGGCTGAAATATCCGATCCAATTAACTCTGCCCCACTCTCTGTCACCGTTCCTCCCTACCCTCGCGATCCACGCGTCCTCTGTCGCTTCTCGGTGCAGTTCCGACGTCCACCCCGCGCGTTCTTTTGATCCCGTTTCAAAGGGAAAACGGGGGCCGCAAAGTTTCGCCTCCCCCGAAATCGATTGCGCTTAAGCGACCGTACCCTCGAAACGTCGGCCAGGCTTGCGCGCGTCGGGAACGGAGTAACGCGTAGTCGCACGCGAGCCAGCGTTCGCGCGAAAATGGCTTATGCAACGTAGATGCTGGCCGATAATGTCGGCCGCGCAATTTGTTTAGCGAGCCGCAGCGCGCACGGAGATATATGCCCGCTGCCATTATTCCTGGCTCTCTTGGTTTCGATCGGGGACCCAGCAACGTTTGACGCCTGCTTCTCTCTCCGCTTTTGCTCCTTTATTTCCCCCTTAATTCACCGCCGAGCTACATAATTTACGGCTCGGTCCCGCTGCTTCCGAGACAAATGTGCCGTCGCCTCTGACTTTTCACTTTTCCTCCATCGGCGCGCCGGACTAGCATTCTTTCAGTCGAACAGCTCGCGTTTCATTCGCGCAACGAGCATAGCTGTAATTAACTCGAATCTCGTCGCGAGGAGTGACTCTGCTCCGTGAGGAATCACAAACTCGAAGATTTTCAGTGTGTTGCTTAATTTATTTCGCGAGATTTAATGGCCGCGCGGCAAGGCCTATCGAGTCGGGTAATTTTATTGTTCCCATGCTTGTCTTATGCACTTTGACAATTTGACTCCCATTACGCTGCCTTAAAGAGGTACTGAATTATTGAACCACCAAAATTATAGGTTTCTTTTGGGTTGGATTGCTTAGACACTAAATAATCACCATACCTACCGGTAATTGTCACAGTCGTTTATGCACGCCTTTACAAGTAATTAGAAGAATAAAATTGTCAGAATGTTGAAAATTATTGAAGTTACTTAACGCGAACAATTAATAATGAGCCCGCGTAACGTGGTAGGTGGAACAATCTTCTAAAAGCAAAATACTTTGCGGTGAGTAATTTCTACACTAAAAACTACACCGTGGAATTTTACTGGCGAATTTAAACGAAAATTGTGAAAGTTACACGGCGAATCAATTTTTTTCTCACATTTTTACGAAAAATCGTGTTTAATCGGTTACAAATTTGTTCACAAGTATCCAATGTTGACGCGGACGCTCCACATTGTAGGGGAAGGAATTCTACGCCACAGGTTAAAATGTCAAGTGAAAATATTCCTTCGTTCGCAAGTTATGATGCAACAGTATGTTTAAAAATGTAGCTTCAAGATAGACGGCTTCAAAGTGAAGTCCCCTATGCCAATACCGAGACCGTTATTCGACGGTGCACCCAATTATGATCAGCGCCATAATTTCCACAATTATTCGAATTTCCTCACGAAACTATGTTGTAAATATTCACAAAGGATACCTGTCTACCACTTTCAGAATTAATAATAATATATACATCGATTTCTGGCGATTTCAATAGTACTCCCTTAAGATAGCATCTTACGATCACCGAGTCCTCGATTCTGTATCGATAGTGGAGAGGGGCCTCGCGCCGTTTTCCCTGGTCGCAATTTCCGCCGCGCCAGCGCCATTTCCCTTTCGACGAATGCCACTAACGATCAATTAGCTGTAAGCAGTAATCGCTCGACAGGCTGGCGGTAGCTGGTTCCGTTGGCCGTTGGGTCGCGTCCAACGCGCTAGGTAATTCCATTCCGAGCGATTTCGTTCCCGAGCTCCGCAGCGAGAGCTTGCAGGAATCGCGCGGAGCGTGGCTCCCGAGGCTCGACTAAGCCCCCGAATGACGCGCTCGTGGCGAATCGGAGATTTAGGGACTGGGCTTGGAAGCCCGTCTGAGAGTATCTTGTTGGCCGGTCGAATAAAATTCACGCTTGCCTCGTCCGTGGCTCACCTAGCGGAGGGTCTATTAGGTCGACGTCGCGGGCGTCCAGGAACGAGTTTCATTTCCTATCCCGTCGAGTCAAAACGAGCCGGGGGTGGCGCGGGGCCGAAGGGGCGGGGGGCAGGGTCGGCGAGAGGAGAGCGGAGAGAGAAAAAGGAGAAGAAAAAGAGCGAAGGGGACAGAGAGATCTCTAACCCCGCTATTTATCCCTTGAACCCACCCCACCCCCGGCTCGGTCCCTCCACCTCCCCGATTTCGCGGTCAGAATTTGCGGAATGTCCGAGGCTGGAACCAGTCCATCCGGTTTTTTAATTGCAAAAAGGATCCGCCTGGGCCGTGGAGCGGACCGTGCAAACTCGCCTCGGACCTAAACCTCGCAGACAGGACTCCCTTCGGCTCCTTCGAGATCGCTCCAAGCATCCGAGTCCGTCCCCCGATCAAACTTCTTCGTGGACCACGGGCGCTGCTTTCTCTACGTCCAAGTCGCGACATTTGCCATCGCGGCGGCACTGGCTCCCTCGGCTCTTCAACTCCCTCGGTAATCTCATTCAGCCCGAAAGCGGAATCGAAGTGGAGAGAGAGTTCGATTCGCGTTTTCCCTCGGCGCGACTTCTTATCGCTGTAGGTCGACCACTGTCCTCAAAGCTAATCTCCGTTATCGGCCGCGCGCATTGTTCACGGAAAAGCGACGGATAGAGGCGTAAGCTGCAGCTGTCTCCACGTAATCAAGGCGCGCGTGTAATTAGCAGAATGGCCGCACGTGGGCGAGCCGAGTTAATGACGCCCGAGATAGTCGCGAAGGATTATCCCCGCGCGCGATTGTCTCGCGGGCCGAGGGTAGCAGCGTGCAGCTAGCTAGCGGCTCTTAATCGTCGTCGCTTTATCGCGACGTTCAGCCTTGTACCTTCTCCTCCGTCGCACAGTTTCTCGCTCGATCAGCTGATGCAAAGTGTCGCGAGACGCGGCGACGCGGTATCAGAGTGAGCTGCACTGGCGCGCAAAAACTCGCGGCCGAAGAATCGGAGGCCATACGTGAACGTAGCGTGCAATGGCGACGATAGTTTCTAGTTTATCTCCCGCGAGCTTAGATAGTGGCATTATCAGGTCTGCATGCTTGGATAATAGCGGGAACGTGCTCGTCCTTTGATACGATCCGCGATTAGTTATTATTTATTTATTTATTTATTTACGGGATATAGCTACATCAGTGTACCTACGTAGGAAAAGAAATGTGGAGATCGTAGGTGCCATTATCGAGCTAAGTCAGAATAACAAAAAATTAGTTAAACCCAATACGGATACCATAATTTTATGATCTTTATTTTGCCAAAATTATCCACCCGTAGAACAACTCTTACATTATACAATTATTAAAATTGCAATTATTAAAACTACAAAAAATTTGAAATAATATAAATCTTATTATTTGCAATTAAAAAGAAATAAAATATACCCAAGAGAAATAAAGCTACTTTTTTTCCACAATTAAAGTCTACAAATTAAATTTACTCAATTTTAGATCATTGAGGGTTGGTAGCTTTCTGCACAACTCGGCCCTATTGACACATTAATGTCCCGTATTACACCTTACTTAGTTAGAAAAGCTCACCTATTTGTTACATTTTTAAAAGATGCGATGCACCCCACGAAAAATATTCTCATTACACAAATTAAACGCCGACTTGAAGAAGGGTGTTTGTCTACTACGGCGGCTAGCAATCTTGAACGTGGAACGATCATCTGGAAGTAGGATCTCCTCCCGCGAGGACAGTTAAATTTAGTCCCGCGGGACGCATCGGCGATAAATAACGACGCTCGCCAAGTCCCCTCCCCCGCGATCGATTATTTAACCCGATACGCGATACGTCAGTGTCGATTTGCCGCGCGACGTCGATAAGTCAGTCGATTTCGCTAGTCAGCTGCGATTCGCCGTGGCCGCGGCGCGAGCGACACCGATTATCGCACCGATCGATACGCGCGATAACAGCTGGCGAGTCGTCGCGCGAGCAGACAGCTCCGGCGTAAGAGGAAACCTCTGGGAATTTGTTTGAATCGATTTCACCGCGGCCGCTCGGATGATCGAAGGTCCAGCAAATCTTGACGAATTTCCCTCTGACAAAGGCGATTCGACTTTTTCCACGTCTCCTTGGCCGGTGACAGGTTGTCACGGCTCGCGCATTATCTCCGGACCATTTTCCATCGCATTTCACAGGGCAGAGTTTCGCTTCGTACGTTTCCATGATCGAGATCTTCGGCTGTGAGTCCTGCTGCATATATCGGCGATTCCGCGGCGGAGATGAGCCGATCTCGACCGGTGGTCGATTCTCGAGGTGCGCTCGAGGATCCACAGATCCCCTGGCTCGCTGTCGAGATCGAGGAGCAGTCAGTTTCCCAGCTCCTCCGTCGTGAGAACAATCGATTATATCCGGCCGCCTCGGTGCCGATCGCGAAACAAGACGGCTCGTTGCGAAACGGCGTTGGAAGGAGCCGCGATCGATCGTGCAGGTGTTGATACGAAACCCGGCCCTCGGTGCCGATATTTATGAAAGCCGCGAAACAGGGCGGAAAGCGGAGCGGAGGAGGGCGCGGGCAGGGGAGGCTCAACGGGAACAATTAATAATCGTGCGGACGAGTTACGCGCGAGTGCAGACCGACAGGCAGGGCCTGATTATGATTTAACGATCCCGTCACGGTTCGCCTCGCTCTTTGCTCGCGTTCCTTCGTTTTTGCCGGCGGAAAATTATCCATCGCGCTCGCCGCGTCTGTGCCCGCTTCTCCTCGTCGAAGAAGCCTCTTTTCCAATTGCGACGACCGATAGATGTTCCGAGCACCTCCAGAGGCCACCGTTTCGACGGTTACCCTGGTACGCGCAGCAACCTAGCAACTGGAGCGACGGTGGTGTCGATCGACTTCCGAGACAGCTGGCCCCAAGCTGGTTCGCGTACAGGAGGATCGGTCCGTACACCGTGACCTGGAAGCATGGTGTGGTTTACAAACCAAAAGGAAACCACCGACAGATCGTACCATCAGGCTCCCGGCCCTACCGCTCTTACGCTCTTACGCTCCCCGAAACTGGTTTCGTCATTTAGCAACGCCCCTTTCGTGGGGCCCTTGGACCCCCTTCTGCCCCCCTCCGCCCTACTACGGGCCGCCGTCGACAGCAGGATTTTAAATGCCCTTCGAGAAACACGAGAAACCGTCCCCGCGGGATCCTGCGCGGCTGCATTGTGCGCCCGTTCACGAATAAATCATGCGATTCCGTGTAATAAACGCGAGAAAGGCCCGGGACAGGTATGGCGAGGAGAGACGAGGAGGGAGGTAACGAGGGAAAAGTTATTGGGTGTGGCGGGCCGTTTGTCGGACGAATCAATTCGAAGGTTAATTTATATCCCTTTGTGGGGATATTGGATCGCGGCTCGATGTCTCTTTCGACATCGCGACGGAAATGCTACGTCCACTGGCTCATTTTTAAGAGTACAGCGACGTCTCCTAGCCGAGCACTTCGGCCAACTCGGTCCACCTCCCTGTCAGGATAGTTTCCAGGTCAGCGTGTGCAGCCTGCTTCTTCTTCGACCTTTATCCCTCCGTCTTTTTTTCCCTTCGATTCCTCCCTTCTCGAGCCCTCGACCTCTCCTCCTCGTCGTTCTTTTCTCCTCATTCGCACCCTCCCCGGGCCCCATCGGAGCTCCCTTTTCGATGCACGTTCGCGACGCGTCCTCTATCCACCGGCGCTGGAGTCGCTTCGTCGGCTTTTTCTCCCGGCCACTTTCCTGAAGACCATCTTTTTTCCTCGCCCTCCAGTGCCCCCTTTCGCCGTTACTAATTCGCAGACGTGGACACGCCCTATCACGTGGGACCCTTCACCATTTTCCAGCGTTCGGTGCTCTAACGTTTTACCCCTTCGCGCTGTTCCGTTTACCCGCCTGCAGATCGGCACGAAACAGCTCGGATTTTCTGCAACGACACGTCTCGCTGGATGCAAGGTCCCGGTTGACCTGGATCCCTGAAGTTTAAGCGTCGAGCGAAGGGGTATTTCGCGACGCGTTCTATATCGCGCGACGTCGGAATAGGTAGGTAAGTATATCCGCGGCTGAAACGGGTCGCCTGTCAATCTCGATTCATTTAAATTTCATCCAGCCACTGCATTATTCCGAGACCGCTCGAAATCGCTGAATATAACCGCGCCAAAAGCGGGACGAGTTAACGCAGTTAGAGACCGGCAATATTTAAAATCCCCGGCAATTGGAGGTGCCTCTTCGAGGGACCATTTCTCACAGGCACTTGGAAGGACGAAGCTAAGGACCCGTGACGCTCGATTCCCGGAGAGGACGCGGCGTTTCCACGCGGCCAGCTCTTTTTCGAATAGCGCCGGGTACCGTTTATCTGGAGCTGCTGTCGCAGCGTCCGACTTTTCAACCGCGGGATCGCCACACGACAATAACCGTCGGTTCTTTATGAACCATTATCTGGCATTGGACGTGTGGCAGCTGGTCGGCTCTAATGAAAGTGCAGCATCCGGCGTGGCCTCGTTGGCCGGGGACCGAGCTGAATTTTCCTCGGCTTCCTCGTCTGCTCGATCGAAAGGGGGGAAAAGGTTTGCCGCACCTTTTGGAAAATGGGCAGCAGCCGGCGCTGTATTTCGCTGGTAATCGCCGGGGAATTAATTCCAAGGAAAGTCAGCTTTCCTTGCAACGGAAAGCAACCTTTCGCGCTTCCTCTGCAAATACATTTCTCAAGACTCCACGACGCGCAGTCTCTTTTTACGTATTTATTTGTTCGATAGACACGGGTTCTATTGGAATACAAGTAAAAGAAGAATAGCACGAACATAGAGACACGTAAGCAATAGGAGATAAAGAAAGAACACTAGTAGAAAGTACAAAAATAGAGCAGGTAGGTAATTAAATACATGGATTCCGAAGCTTGAATAGTAAAAAAAGAATAGTGGAAATTACGGGGTATTATCCGGCAGTATTTTGCACAAGCTACTTAGTTCTAAAATTGGAGGTTGAAGCAAAATAGAAGTCTGGTTTCCTACAATAAGCATTAGCAAGGTTACAGATGTGGTCGGAATAAAGAAGTAGGTCTCCTTTTGCGGCAATGTGCATTCAAATTCGAGAGATTCATCAACGACGGATTTGTAGCGCCATTGATCATTTTGGAAAGGATAGGCAGGCCTGCAACGTTTCTTCCGAATCCAAGCGATGGATATTAAGCAAGCGCATCGTAGGAGTAGTCGCGATCGTAACGCCCAAGTGGCTGACCCAGTTTAAATACCAAGAGTCTAATAAATTCCCCTTGCGCCGTTTCAAAATTTACATTGTCGTGACGTAACGATCGAAACTCTCGGATCGTGGAAATTGGCGGGGGACGCAAGGTGCCCCCGAAACCACTTGGACTTTGAAACGCCATATCCCCGAGGCAGCTCTAGCAAACTGTTTACGCCGCGGCTCGGCTTTGGCAAGCCGAGCTCGTGGAATCTCGTAATTCTGCCCGGAAGGGTGTTCCGCCGATCGGTTTCTCATCCAGCAACGTTCGGTAGCGTAATTGCTAACCGCATCCCGGCCTCGCGTCCCTGTTTCTCTTTTTCCCTCCTGCTTTCGCATCCTCTTTGCCCTGTCCCTCGAACCTCAGGCCCTCGAGTATCGTCCGACTTTGTTGCCCACCTCGAACCTCGGGATATCGTGCCTCGCAGCGCCGACAATTTCCCCTTTCAGAATTCCATCTGCCCCGAATTTCTGTAGCGCGCAACCGGTCCGCTCGTTTTGCGATATTTCGATTCGCGAGGAATGACACCGGCGGGGCTGATGTTTTCCACGCGCTGTCCCGTGAGCTCCATCAAAGGCGAATGGCCACGAGCCGCTGAAACGGAGCACCCGTTTGATCTGCGAAGAACGTGTCCAGGATGCATGGAAAATTGCGTCACAGTAAAACGCTCCACCGAACTCGGGGTTGAGTACGTTGCTCACCCTCTCGCCCTTGTACCTATCCCCGCGCTCCGTTTACACGAGCCTCCCTCCTCGGCTGCAGCGACGACCAGCGTCGGCTGCACGCCTCCCGGTAGATGCGTGCGGGAGAAAAAATAGGCACCCTCGCCGTGGAAAGTGTGCTGCCCTAGGAGGCTGCCCTTTGGACAAGACTAATCGATACGGCCCGTTCGATATGGACCGTACAGGCAGCCGCAAAACTTTGCCCCTCGCTCTCTCCCATCTCGCCGCGACTCTTCTCGGTAATCCGTGGAACTCGGCGTCTTCTTTTTTCGCGATCTCGCAAAGATACGCTCTCCCAGGTTTCGAGATGCACTTGGAGTCTCCGCGGGTCTAGGAGGTGCTTCGCCTCGCGATCGCGCTTTTTCGCGGGGGTTTCAGCAGCGAAGGCGTACTCGAGGCGCGCGATGTGGATGTGATTAGCGTTCGAGTATCCAAGCAGGCGTAGATCGCGGCGACGTCCTCCGTTGGAGAGCCGATTCGATCGAGTGGCTGCCGATAAGGGAAGATCGCGATACCACGGCGCGCGCGAATAAAAGCGGATGGTGTTGGTTGCCGGCGAGAGATTCCTCGCAGTCAAATTACAGGTACAAAGTTGTAACACGAGGGCGAGCAGACGGAGATGGAGATATCGGAGGAGCGACACCTGGTCCGAGCACCTTGCAAACTGGTCTCTCGCGCTCTCCTTCTCTCTCCCATTCCTTGGATCGGCTGGACGCGACGCTCTCGCATTCGGTGCACGCACCTTTAATTTCGCGCCTCGCTGACAGACCGCGAAAAATAAAAACCGTGACCCTAGTCTCTTTCTCGCTCTTTCATCCTCGGCGAACAAGAAGGACACGGCCCGGGAGGCCTTAAATCGCGGCGAAACAAAACGACCATGGCAAGAGGATCCTCTGTGGAGCTGCTGCTTTCTTTTCTGTAGCTAACGGGCCAGAAATCCAATATCCGCGGGAATAGGAGGCACGCGAGGAGCCGAGCCATCCGTGAACTTCATCCCCGCCGATTGATTGGTCATTCTGCAATTTAATATCGCCGCTCCCCATCGCTGCGCGCCGTCGGCCCTGCCCCCGCCCTCCTCGGCTTATCTCGCTTTCCTAAGGGATGCATGGGGTCCGAGCTGCGCTCCGCGGGGCGCCGCGCTGGCCCTCCAGCATCTGCGAGCGCGAAATCTGCGCGGACCTCCACTTCTGGGCTTCGCTTCACCGAGCACCGACAAAGTCTCCCTCTGCCTCGAGTGTATTTGCCACGCGACTTTCGGCTCGGCACTTGTCTTGCTTTCTTTAACTTACAAGGGAAATTGGGCAACTCGAAAATTGAAGTCACCCCCTGAGAAAATGCAGAATTTTCTTATTGGCGAAAAGAAGTTTAAACAAGAGTTGCATCTTTCTTTTATACCTACAAAACTGCGTGAAAATAGCTTTAGTAACTTAAAAAGTATAGTTCCTCCAATAATTATTTTTACGCAGCTTTCTAGATATAAAAAGAAGATGCAACTTTTGTTTGATCTTCTTTTCGACATCTCTCACCGTTCTCGAGATATTCCAGGAAAAAGAAAATTCTGCGTATTTCTAAAGTTGCCTTATTCACCAATTACTCTACTTGGACAGGAAGTTGCAATTTTCTGAATTTTCGGCTTGCCTAACTAGCCTCGTTAAATATACTGATTTTTGTATTTGCGTATACTACGTATTGTCACCTATACATATCTCCGTCTACGGCTCATGTATATTTAATTCCTTTACCAAAGGGTGCCCACCCGTATATAAATAAATAAATAAATAAATAAATAAATAAATAAATAAATATGTACACTTGGTCTTCTTACCCTTACGCCACACTCTCTGTGTACCTACACGCTCTACACTTGCTGCATCGCTCCGAATGGCCTCCTAGATTGAGCGCTGTTCCGTTGAAGGTATTCCTCGATTTGTCGCCGGAAGCCCCGCAAAGTCGCTCCGCCGCGCTGACATTAGCCGAGCGGAATAGAGTCCGGCGAATTCTAAACTCCTGTTATCGGCGAGGCTCGTGGGGCACTCGGTTAGTCGCGTCGCCAGGCGATTCCAGTAATTTAATAAGAGCCGTGGCGGCGACGGGCCGAAGGTTGGACGCGTTGGTAAATCGCACGTAGCTATGTTTGCGCGACACAATGCACACGTGCGCACCCCTGAGCGGTCGTGCGCGACGCAGAATATCCAGTCGAGCCCGGCCAGGATACGGGAACAGATGCGGGGTACATTAATCGTGCAACTACCGCCGGGGGGTTCCTGCCCTTCTGATCGATATTATTGCAATCGCTATGGCCTCACGGTCCACCATTGTGCGAGCCGGAGACCGTGGGCCGCCTCGGCGTTTCCGTCGCATTTGCTTTTCCTTCGCAGTCGAAGGAGTTTCTTCAGACAGCGTTCGATGTCCACACCAAAGCGTCAGGAACTTCAAAGTCGATTTCCTCAAAAATGAAGCGCGATATAGAAAAAAGTTACTCTTTCTTTCCGACTTGTAACAAGTAAATAGGTGGAGAATAAGGAATACAATTTTTTGATATCGTGCTTCATTTCCGAGAAAATCCACTTTGAAATTCTTGACGTTGCGTTCAGTCACGTATAGGAAGACCTACCTTTAGGCTGTTTGCCTTGGAATAATCCCTGGGACCACAGTGCAGCGGATCATCAGAATAATATTTACATCTATGGTGGAAGAAGAGATGGAAGACGTAGAAATCGTCGAGGCCAGTTATTACCCCATTGCGTTTTAATCGGGTTTCATCTCCCCTCAGTATCTGCAGCGGCATAAAGACCGATCTGCCGTTTTGAAAGGATGGCACGAGCTGCACGCTGGATGGGCTTCGTTACAACGGGGTACGGGGCCCGAGAAATCCTCAAGGGGTTGCTGGCTACCGCTGCCCATCGTTAGCCCAATCCCCTTCCTGTCTCCCTCTCTATCTCTCTCTCTCTCTCTGCCCTCTTTATTCTTTTCCTACGTGCCCCTCTCCCGCCTGTCCATCTCGTTCTCTCGTCTCTCTGATCGCCTCTCACCCTGCTGTTGCTCTTGCTCCGCGATATGGACGCGTGGATCGAAGGGGGGTCGCGTGCAACACGCGTGAGTCATGCGTCATGCGGCGTGGACGCGTGTACGACCCTCTGCCCCGACACGCTGATCTCTGCCGCCCCCGTTCTCTCTGTTTTTTCAGCCTCGATATACTCGATTTCTGCTCCAAGGGAGACCTTCGCGACGCTTCCAGGCGCGCAATCCCACCTCGATCGTGCGAATTCCACGACCATCCTCCTTTGCGATTCTGCGAGACGTTGCGCGATTAGAGGAACATTTCCGAAATCTCTATGGGAGGTTGTCGCGTGCGCTGGAGCGCGGAATCGAGGTCGTATCGGTCGGTGCATCTCTCGGGTGTCGGTGCAGCAGAGGGTGCGACAAAAGGGTTAGAAACGTGGAGGAGAGGGTGGTGGACAAAGGAGGGTGGTTTTGTCAGTCGAATCTGGCGCGCGCGCGCGAGCGAGCGCTGGATCGGGGTGGATGCACGAAGGGCGAAGCGATCGAGGGAGAGACGGGAGATGATGTCACCGCAGGGGATGGCTAATTTAATGACTGCTGATTGGCTATGCATGGGATACATGAATGGGCAACCCACTCCTACCGAGCAATCTCTTCCCACGTCTACGGCCGGCTCTTGTCGCGCTGGGTGTTCTCAATGTTCTCGTGCCACGGGATGACGTAGATCACGGCTAATTTTCCGCATATTGTGCTTCACCTTCCTTCGCAATTCGCAATCGTTAACAGCTTCCACGTTCCGCCTAGCTCTCGGGAATTCGCCTGGAAAGGCTACCAACAGGTCGCGGCTTTCCTCGTGCCCCCTTTCTTCGAGGGCACGATACGTCGAAGCGCATAGGCGGCGATCGTGACACTCAAAGGCACCGCCGTGGCGGAACTGTTTCACGGTCTGCGCGTAGTATGCAATAATAGACCTCGTTATAGACAGCGCGTACTATATTTAGGCTGCGATCGACATGTGCCGTCACGCTTACTTTTACACACACCCTTGGAACGCCTGGCACCAGAATCCTTCGATAAATGGGGTAACTTTCACCAGAAAGCTAGAATTTCAAGCAGATTCCTCTAGAACCTATTGTGTAACAGGTAGTATTCTCAGAGGAACTGCATCGCGAAGTAGCCAATCAAAGCTACTCAAGCCACTTTGTCTGAAAATAATACTTACCTGGTACGCAATAGATGCTGGAGGAATTTCTTTCAAAATCCAGTTTTCTGGTCAAAATCACCCCATTTGAAGGTGTCCTTGAAGAATCTTTTAGAACTTTTTTTTAAATTTTGGCATTTACAGTGTTTTCTGCAGGGGCTCTTCAATTCTTCTCCACCTAAAGAGACGCAAGAAATTTATAAGCGATCTTAAAAATGAAAACACACGTGGAGCCGTTGCTTTCACGCTGCATTCCTCTGATACCAAGGACGTTGACTTTTCCCACTGCCACGTCGTGTCTGACCAATGAAATTCATCCTTGGTGTTCTCCTAGACAAGATTCCTGGCAATTGAGTCGCTTGACGACGTTAAAAGCTTCTAAAATTGGGTCGAAACCAAAGAGGCCTAGCGATCGCCAGATCCCTGTGATTTACGGTCGGGTAGCCGATGCAGGGATCGTCGCTAGCGTCGCGGAGCGTGCAATTACGCGCGCCGTTTGCGGAAGCCAGTGCTACGCGATATTCCGCCCTCGGCCATTCGTCGTTTCTCACCTTTCCGCGTAAAACATGTATTCGTTCTGACGATTAGCCTTCCTCGGCCTCGAGTTCCTAGCTCCGCGATCGTAGGCTCCCACAGTGGCTCCCTTGTTCCCCGTGAATGGCAAATTATCGCCAAGCATACAAGACGTCCAAGTCGAGGCAGCGTAGACGCTGAAAAATTGATCGTCCCGCGAAAGTTTCGCGAAGCTCCGGTAATTGCGGCTTGCCTTCCGTTTGTTTGCCTTCCTAGTAGAGAACGGGGTGGCCATAAGTCGCGGGTCTACCTGCGAAACGACCTTTCGATCGATTTGCTTGCCCCTTCATCGACGCAGAGGTCGAAGCTAATTTCTCCTAATGGACGGCTCGCTCGGCGAAAACAATCTCGCCGCCCGTGGTGTTATCCCCCGTGACAGACGGGTAACGGTGAGGGGGTGGTGGAAAAAAGGAACGCGGAATAATCGTAATCCTTATCCTGGGCGATCCATTTTCGACAGATCGCCGTAATTCCCCGAGCATTTGCATATTTTTGACGGTCCCCGCTCGCGCGTTGCTAATACCCAGTTCGGAGGGTTTGCGCTCGCAGTCGCAAGGCAGGGGGCGGCGGGCGCAAAGGGGGCGCAGAGCGGGAGGATCGATGGAACGGCTATGAGAAGCATAAAAGCATTTCCGTTTTAATGCGAGCTGCACGTGATGGCTCCCATGCAACTACGATAGCGGGGGAGGGAAGAAGAGATGAAAAAAAAAAAAAACGCTCCGTTGGAACAAAAAGGGGCTCGGGAACGGTAAAAGTGTGCTCGAGCACTTTCCCTTTGACGGAGGATTCGAAGAGGATAAAATATCGAGAGAGCGAGACCTCGTCCCTTCGCGGGGATAGTTCGCGGACGTAATTTCGCGCCACTTTCTCTAACCCCAGCGGTTGTTCTGATCGTCGTGCCCTCGGAGTTTGCCTTTTCGTTCGGAAACGTCGTCTCGTCGACGCGTCCGCGGCAACCGCGGGCGCTAGTCGACGCTTTCTAACACCTTGCCGCGGTAGGATTACGCTACGGTGTCCGATTCGAGGCACGGCGGGGAAGAAAATCGTGCTTGATGGATCGAGAAGGGCTTGGCTCGGCGCCAGATGGCTTCTGAAGAAGCTTCGCGCGCCACGCTAAGGAGAAAAAGCGGAATTTGCTCGGAGCGTGCGGTCAGGCCGCGCGATGGATTCTGCTGGAAGTAAGGTGTGTGATCGACCGAGAAATTATAATTTCTCGACGGCGAAAGAAGCCTCTGGCGGACGGCTGCTCGAAGTTTGCCAATATAGCTGGTTTTTCCAGCCTCGAGCTTGTTACTCGCGACAGCTGAGCGACGAGCGAGCAAGCGAGCGAGTGTTACGCGTAACGCGTTACGTCTTGGCGCGCGATACGCCGTCTACCACGCCTCCTGCCCTCCCTCCCTCACCCCTCCCTCTGCCACCCCCTCGGCTTCTCCTCGCGGCCTTTTCTTGCATCCGCCGTTGCGTAAGTGCACGCACACGCGCCGCTCGGTTTTTCTACTTCGCCGTGGCACGTGCTAACAGCTGACACCGAAGATCACTCCGCTCCGTACCGTGATCGGTCCGATCGAGATCCCAGCTTCTGCTTCAACCGTCCGCGCAGCACTTCGGACGTACTTCGGACAAACTAGGTACCGCGTATTTGGCTGGCGACAACAGGTGTCTCGGACAAATTGACTCGAAAAATGGGGAAATGGAGAATGCCTGGAGTATCCATCACGAGCTCGTTTGAGAGGCTGCTGAAGTGTTTCGCAGAATTTTGAAAGGTGCAAAGACGGAGGTATACGTCGCTGCGCCGTGGCACGGTTCGTTTCCGCAATCGCGCGGCTCCTGATTTAATTCCACCGGCCGGAACGCGCTCGAGCTCGCCGGGGCCCGTTTTTATTGGGAACCTTGCAGCAGATGGAGCGGAAAAAGCGACGGCTCGACGCTGGATCTTATTATTAAACGCGCAGCTAATTACGCGATAATTACGATTACGGAGATCCAGCTGATTGGTGTCCGGCTTGCACTTGAATGGTGTGGTAATTAAGACACCCAACTTTGTCCGCCGGAGGCGAAGATGAAAACGAACGTTTCTCTCGTTTCCTGGATGCTCCTGCTAGATACACATTTTGCCAGTTCGAGATTCCTCGCAACTTGACATTTTTCGAGAGCTCGATTGGGGAGACTGTGCCTCGACCGATCTCCAACAAAGTTTCAAAGGGCGATAGCGTTTTGTAGCTAGCTCGCGAGACCAGCCAATATGATTTCGACGCCTCAATTACAATTTCCTTCGTTCCTCTAGGGGGGTCTTCCGCCCTCAATAAACTCGCCCGTTCCATCGTGCCCCCGTACTCTCCCTCCATCCCCTTTGTCAACGAGATTCGTCGACGTCGGCTTTTTTGCGACACGCGCGCGCCCCCTGCCCCCCCCCCCAACCTTTTATCTTCCCCGGCCATGCGTTCCCGTCGTCGTTCCTGTGATTTTGTCGAGGCACGTGCTTCGCTCCTGGAACAACGGACCAGACCCTCTCGAACGAGTCCCTTGGATGCAGTGTCTGCAGTCTCGGGCTTCTAACCAATAAACTCGTTCCGGGAAAGCTTCAAAGAGCATGTAACGAAATTATGTAAGAGTCGATCGCTGGGGTGGCTGCGAAAGGGTGAATTGGTACATACAGGTGTATACGTAATCAGTTTTGGGTACTCAACGCACAGTGATTTTTGGCGGGGGTTGGGAATGAGTGAAAGCTAGCATCAAAGGAAGGAAAAGTAAGTTGCGTTTCGTCCTGGGCCTGCCAGTGGGCTCACCGGTAACGCCTCGTTCGCATTAGTCAAGTTAATTGACTTCGAATCGCGAGAGAGCGGAACAGTCGAGAGGCCGTCTGGCGGCGGAGTCGAAGGCATCGCTACAGATTCATTTCCTAACTCGCCAGTCAAAGTTGCAAGAAGATCGCTCGTAAAGTCTTCTGGAAGCGAGCGGTAGCGTCCTCCAGCTTCCCGCTGTCCCGGCGTGCATGCGCGAGGTACGCGCACAAACGGTCGCGCTGACGTTCAATTCCGGACAGGCGGGTCCCGCCACCCGGTTCGCGCGACCACGAAGTGACTTTGACGTTTTCCTCGCCAGTGGGTCGAGGAACGCGCGCAGGTGCTTCATGGACGCATGCAGCAGCAGGTTCTCGTCGCTCCCTCGGGCGAGCACCTTTGTACGCCTCGTTCCCTCCTCGGCCAGGGCGATTCGTTTTGACACCGATGTCGCTCCGAGAACGACAGCTCGCGTCGTCCTCGAAGCGGAACGATAACGGCCGTCGCCGTGGCACGTCTTCCCCCTCGCGCGTTCTGATTCCTGCCTGTCGATCCTTTCGAGTCGTGGCCCCAACTTCCTCGTCGAGTTTCGACGTCGGTACAGCCAGTTCTCAAGCATAAGCGCGATTGTCAACGTGCAGACGGTTGCACGGACCTCGCTTGTCGACTTGGACAGAGATGCCCACGGTAGCGGGCACAAAAGTGACCATTTTTTTTAATTAAACGATTTTATTCAGCTTCGATCCTCCGTTTGTTTGTTTGCCTGTATGTTTGTTTGAAGTGTGTATGGCTCTAATCTGGCAACTCAAATTTAACCCACTTCCAACTATCCAATTGTCTAATACTGATAGGGTGGATTGAAAGAGTGGTACTTTTGCCCGCTACTGTGAAAGTGAAATTCTTATCCTTCTTGAAATCTCCACCGATGGAAGATAGATAGGTGTCGGCATAGAGTAGGTATATAACTTGTATCTCCTGAGTTATACAGACGTTTAATAATAATAATAATAATAGATCACCAATACATGAAGCTCAGAACAGAACGCTCGAAGGGTATTTCGTTCCCTTCTCAGGAGGATGGGAGCTGTTCGGTATAATTAATAAGTATAGAGTCGCCGTAGGGAGGTTGCACGCACTCGCGGGGGTCTAATTCGATTTTTAAGATGAATGGAGAGACGGCGTTCGGCCTCGTGTTCGGGGCTGACGCCGGTTTCCTAAAAGCTCGTCCTAATCATGGACCCCATTACCCCTGGTGGCTGCCACGCCATGGCAACTAATCTCGGAGCCTGGTTCCCCTTCGTTCCGAAGGGAGGCTCCACCCTGGGTTTTCTCTTTTTTTTCTCGCTCGGAAACACAATTCCTGGCAAGCAGGAGGGCTCCCCCCCCGATCCTCCTTGGTCCGTGATTTCCTGGCAACGGTTACGAGCGCGCCGTTTTCCCTGCAGGCCACCACGGAAGGTTTGCAGGTAATCTTGCCGGGTTGCATGGACCTGGTCGCGCGCAGTCTGTCCCAGAAGCGCTCGCCATCAGAAGCCGAATCTTCCAGGGGGTTGTTTAACGGGAGGAAGCGGGAAGGTGGAGCGCTTGAAAGGTTTCGCGAGGAAAGCGACCCCGACGTGGAAAAATGAAAAGGGTCGCCGAGGCCGGGAAGATAAAGTCTCGTCTCTGCGCGTCCTGTTGTCGGTGCCTCTGTCCGCGGCAGAGGGAGACGGGCACAAAAGCGGGCAGAGTAGATCGGGGGGAGGAGATACCGTGGAGTCAGGCCGTACAGAAGACGGCACGGACATCGAATTCGGCGTCCTGGAAGAATTCCATCGACAATAAGGACGTTTAATCGCGCTCGCCGTCGAAAGCGAGCGGAAGCGGGCCGGGAAAGCCTCGAAAGCTTCGAAAGCCTGGAAAGAGGTCGGGGAATTGTGAGAGATACGCGGCAGCCTGTGCCTTCCAGCCTGGATAGATATCGAAGGAAGAATGCCTCTGGATTTCGGCTACGCTTCTGTCCAGATACCTTCTCGCGATAAGCTCAGGAGCTCCTACCGTCCCCGCTTCGTGGAACGTTTCCAAAATATGTAAAACAAATTATCCTGCCGCGGGCGGAGGCGGACGCCAGGGAAACCTCTTTCTACGGAGAGCCCGTGCACGACTCTTTCGAAATTTCTACCAAAGCGTTTCGGTGGGATTTTTGATACCACGGGTTCACCCATTCGTCGGTCCCCTGTCTCGAGATTGGGGATAAAGTCGTCGTCTCGCGGCGGACAATAGAGGCGAGCGGCTCTCTGAATGCATCCCACGGCAGAGTTAAGATGTTCTCGAGATGCAGACACCGGCTTCTCGATTCATCCTGCCGACGAGATCCCATCGGCAGACGAGCTTTATCGCGCTCTCCTCCGCCACCACCAAATGACACGGGGGATTCTGGAGTAACTGCTGGCGACTCCAGACCTCTATCCTTCTTCCCTTGGTTCGTCGCTAGAGAACAGCCTTGGTGAACGTCGTGGTTGCCGTGATTGCGCTGGGTCAATCACAGTGTCCAATGACTAAGTTCTTCCAGCAATTGGGATATCAAAGCTCAATTAACTCGTCGCAGGATTACCCCCTGACGAGCCTTTCATGGACATGAGTCAACACTGTACTTTTGGAATGCAATCACTGAATAACCCATCGGATTGAATCATCACACGTGGAATAAAATTCCCAGGAAATTGATAATGAATGTTGTTCATAGAGCCACGTGGCAATGTCGAGAGCTTTCCTTGGACTTTATTGGTCTGCGTGTCGACCTTCTCCATGGTTTTTCTAGGTTCCTGCTGTCGACTGATCGAGAACCGGCGTCCATCGCGATAACGCCCGCATTATTACGTAACAGCTTCCCGCGACGAGCCAGGGGCGTTTTTCATCGGTGCACTCGGTTATGCGAGATGATCGAGCGCTCGTAGGTTCGAACGACGAATTATTGCTCCCGCATGATATACAAGCTGCGCGTATAAATATATCTACATTGAAGAACGGGTGCGCAGGCCTATCGAGCCGATCGCCAGTTGCATCGGCGATGCAGCGTGTCTATTTGTCGTCGGCCGGAGACCGACGACGCTCATTAACCACTCGCGTCGGAGTTAATTATCGGGGTCCGTTTACTTTCACCCGTGTTCAACTTAAAACGCGCACGGTTTGGCTTCGGGAGGTGCAAAGGGAGGGGTCCGAGCAGTCGAATCGATCGGCGGTCTTCAATTTAGCCCCGAGCATACGAATTATTATTATTATTTAATAGCACGGTAAATCAATTAAAGACGCGCTTGAAATATTTATGAAAGGTACTGTGTTACCTGAAAAGAAATCGATATCGTCTACGTAGAAATTGGCAGATTTAATTACGATTTAAGTACGCGTTTAATTGGGTCGAGTGTCTCATAAAGCAATTGATAACCACAGGAGAGAAATGTCAGCGCATAGAAGTCCGCGAGGCATCCGGACGATTCGTTTAATTTTCGTAGAAGAATCTACCTCTCCGTCTCCTCTGCGAACACAATAGAGAATCCGAGTCCCTCTGCAGCGACCGAGGCGAGCGCTCTGTCCAGCTCGTCTTCCAAGAAGTATTCCCACCCCGACCTCGACAATGCTCCGAATTCCACTTGGACGATCGAGCGAAGCCTCCCTCTGTTAAATCTGCCGGCTAGTGAGTACCACTGTGGTTATTACGCGCGCACCGTTTCCCGATGATGGGACGGGCAGCTGGCAGGACTCCTCTTTCCCCGGATTATCGTGGCTGGATCTTGGCGCTGGGCGATCTATCGGCGAGGATCTGAGCGCTTGTCGCACGAACAGCTGGAGGATATGTCAGGAGACGCGGTGGGACAGAGAGAGATAGGGAGACGGCGGTGGTAAGTGGCAAGTGGCGGCGGGCTGCGATAATGAACGATGCTTATTTCGCTGGCGGATATGCTCGACCAGTCCGACACAATGAAGTAATTTAATTGGTGGGTCGTTTCCATAAATAGCTCGGCCGATTGCTGGAAGTGAGCCACGCAAGCCAGCCGATCTCTCTCTCTCTCTCTCTCTCTCTCTGTCTGTTTGTCGCTGGTCGCCGCTGTTTGTCGCATCGTGCGCGCCACGACGGATCGAATGATCGTAGATCCAGCGATAAGGGTGTACTTGCTTGCGTACGTGGCCTCGCGTACCCTGCCCGCTGCTCGGACCTGAAAACAGCTGTGACATCGATCCCGCAGCGACCCGTCGATTTCCCCCGGATCAAGATTATTTGTTAGCCCAGCTAAGCTGGTTCTTCGCCTCGGTGCTAGCCAATTAACCGGGCCCCCCTTCCCCAGTCGCCTTTACGCAAATTCGCGGAGATCGCATCTGCGAAATTTGAGGCGTCGCGTCGCCTCGCGTCCTCGGCGCTATTAAGCCGTGCTCCCGTATCGGGCGTGTCGCGCTCTCGCGAAAAAAGACCAGCCCGCTACCGCAAAGCACATGCTTGCCATCCTGTTAAGAGGTTGTTGTAACATCCCCCCTGGCGATAAGTCGACCGGGTTAATCGATTTCAATTAATTGCCACATAATTCCGTAATTGGACGTGACGATAAACGCGGACGCGAAACCGGTAGGATTTATGGCGCGTGTCCCGCCCGTCAAACTTCGCTCCGCTCGATAACGACCGCTCGTACTCGTTCCCCCCCCCGCGATCGCCAGTCTTTTCCAATCGCGACGGTTGCGCCGGAGGAAGCCTGGCGCTTCAAAGGCGAAGAAAATTGAATTTCCCTCGCGCCGGGGGCCGAAAACTTCTCTGGTTAATGGGACTCGATGGAATTCATTGATCCGCCTTGGTTTCACCCCGCGAAATTAATGCGTTGCGCCGAACAGTCGGAGAGAGTGCCCACGGCCAGCGATAAAGCCAGCTTATCGCCTCGAGTGCGAATAACAAGTGTCCAGGGAAAGAGATCGCGCTTGGTCTATAAATCTCGCGACCCCGTAGCCGTCGACATATTGGAATTCGAAAAGAGAGGCTCGTTATAGGTGATTCCACTCGGTGATTTGTCGAACGGGTACGCCGAGGGCAGTAGCGGATTTAACGGGCAAGCAATGAGCAGTCGATGAGTGGGCCTCTGCCCAGAAGGCCCCCACAGGGCCCCGTTTTAGAAGACAATTAAGATTTCATCCAAACTACGGCTGTAACGAATATTCGAATAATCTAAGCATTCGAATACCAAAGAATTCTGATTTAGGATTCAAATAATCAGGAGTATTCGAATTATTCGAATATCGGAAGAAATTATTCGTATTCGAATAATTACAACTCTATTCCAACACACAATACCTATTTTCTTTTATTCCCATAATTTTCATACCCCAGGCGGATAAACTTATTTGTAATTCTGTTAAGTTTACAGAGCGTCCCAGAACTTTTGCCACCCGGGCAGGTAGATGCGCTGTGACAAACGTCGAGGCGTTAATTCGGGTCAGATCGAGAAACGCGAATTAAGGATTGTCGCGCGATGCTTGGCACGGTTTCCTACGAGCTCGTTTATCAAATCCGCCGCGGGGCTGTGCCAGGAAAAAAGTGGGACGCCTTGTGTCTTGGAAGGGACGGTCACGGATGTTCGCTAGGTCGATGTCAATCGCTGGTTCCTCGCTCGTAACGCTGCGCGGCAAGCAGACCTCCCAGTTCACCATTGAATCTCTTCTACTCAAGGACTGGCGATCTCGAAGATCTCTAGGAGACGAGTGTGCGCGACGTTCCGAGCCGTCGGAATCACGGCGGATAAAAGAAGGAGGGTCGGTGTCGGTTATTGCGCGCGGGGGTACGTTTTATGGGGTGTAACGATTTAGGGGATGTACTCGGGGGCCCCTTGCTCGTCTAGATGTTATCTAAACCGGCGGCTTCCTGGCGTGCCTGGTTCCGCGGACGTGTGCTGCACGCACGCAGCCACGCACGCGAGCCGGCCGAAATTAAAGGAGGGCCCGAAAGCTTCTTCGCGTAATTGCTTTCTCATGATCGAGTTTGCTGATCGCCTGTCCAGCCGATACGCAAATTCGCCGAATATTTGGCCTCGTTGCGTCTCAGGGACGCGCGGAAACAGGTGGCGGGACGCTCCCCTTATTTGCATCTCGAGAGCGCAGGGCGACAATTTATTTATTTATTTAACACATATACGGTGCGATATCACTTACGGATACAAGAACATTTATCCTCAGTTTACGCCCAGTCTGAACGCATATTCTAGCACTCGACCGAGTAGCAGACCGATGACTCGGCCGAGTCACTCGTCAGGTGTAAACCTACCTTTAGAAAGGGCAATATAGTAGAGACAACAAAAAAAAACAAAAGACGATCTTTTTCTTTGTTCTTTTCCCTCTGTTTCTGTTTGTCTTTTGTTTTTTTTTTCATCAAGGGTCGACTACGTTGGTTTATTCAAAATAGCCGTATACGCGCAGGCCTTCAAAGTGCGCACTGAGCCCAAGAAAAAAGTCCAGGCACTTAAAGTAGGTACTATTACTCAAATCGCCGACTCTACGTATACTTCACACGTGTGGAACCTGGAAGTGTAGGCATACGGTTTAAAAAGGAGTGGTTTACTTCTAGGATAATCGATTACGATGAAAACTTTGGGGGCAAACTTCTCCGCTTTACTCTATTTCTTCCTTCCGCGAGAGCGAGCAAAGTAGGCGCTCGCGATTACTTCCGAGCGGTTTCGCCGCGAATTCCAGTCACGAGGTGAGCGCAGGCGGAAGAAGGCACAAGCGGGGTCGCGGAGGGTAGCTCCGGAGCCTCGGTCGCAGTCGATAGCGTTCGATTCGAGTCGGCCAGGTTCATTTCCCCGGGAACGACGGCGAGGACGTCTCATTTCGACCCTCGAACGACGCCCTGCTCCGCCCCTTGTATAAATAAAGTCGTAAAAAAACAATTTGCTGGAGCCCTGTCTATCGTGCTCCTTTTTATTAGAGGGAACAGCCGAAGATGGATGAAAGAGGCGCCCGTTCGCTCGGCTCTTCTGGTCCCATTTCCCGGCGAGCTTTATTAGGGGTCCAGTCGAGCTTCGTAATTCTACCGATGGCAAATTCAGGAATCAACCAGTGGCATTGACCGCCGCCATCCAAAGTAATCCCCTTGTTCCTCCGAATATCCCGGGAGTCGAAGTTTCCTCGTTTTTCAGTCTCGTTTGGGGACGCGTCGTCGGCAGGCGCTGGATGCTGGGGCGATATCGAGTAGGCCCGCGGAAAATAAAGTCGGGGGACTCTGGTGGCGGTATTACCGCGGCGGGATCCCTTGAAATATGGAAATGCCGCGAGGGAGAGGGCTCTCCCTCGGCCCGAGCCCTCTCCGCCCCTTTCCCGCCCCCCGGGCTACCGCGTCTACCTCTTTCGGGGCACGCCACCTGACCCACCGGCAAACTTTGTCCGTCGCTGCTCTGATATTAGATTCGCCACGGCTAAATGTGCCAGCCTCTCGGCTCGAACAGATCGTTGCCTCGCATTTACGCCCCCGCTTGGCCGGAAAGTTTTTCACGCCAGCGGAAGGGCTGGTTGCTGGCGTCGGTTACCGAGCTCGTCCGTGAAACCCGTGACCATTACTTTTTTTTGCACGTTGTACGAGTCCCTCGTGGCCTATATCCGAATCGAGCGGACGAGCCGCAGGGCTGGAACGAAGTCGCGCCAGCGCGCTCCTTCCTCCCCGCTCCCTGTTGCCCCCCTTTCAGGCTTTCATTTCGTGGATCTTGGTTCGGTGGCAATTTGGCGAAACGTCCGTGCGAGACAGCGCATAAGTTCGATGGTGGCTGGAGGCATCGATCATAGGTTCCGGGCCGCCTATCGATCCCTGGCGGAGCCGACGACGCCGAGGCGAATGTGTGTCAATTAACGCGCGCGATTTTCCATCGGGGCCGCGCGACCCAGGCGAAAATCTCGAGGAGAGAGCCGAGGCTGCCCTCGTGCCGGCGAGTACGCGAGAAGAACAGACGCGGGAGAGGGATCGACGGGAAGGGTGGCAGAGGGGCGGGCCGAGCGGCAGGGGTTGGGGAACGCAGCTCGGGGGCGGTGTACTAGACGTATCGACCAGGTCGGGGACGGTATTGTGGGGTTCTCGACGAGAGTGCTCGCGCGTGTGTGCGAGACACCGAGAGAAACGGCCGCAGAAGGGGTCGCGGAGGGTGCAACGGGCTGCAAGGGGGCAGAGGGAGGGAGAGAGAGAGAGAGAGAGAGAGAGAGAGAGATAGGGCAGAGAGCGGGGAGACAGGCGGGGGAGATGGAGGGCATGTCGGCGATGCCGGTTCGATCCTCCGCGAGCCTCCGAGATACTTGGCCCTGCGGACGATGTCGCCTTGGAACGACCAATCCCTGTCGGAATTACTTCGGGCACTCGTTCCAAGGGCGTTTCGGAGCTGCTCCATTTCGAGAGCTCGCAAAGCTAGCCGAAGTTCGGTTAGGCTAATGCCAGGTAGGTTATCGAATGTTTGGAAAATTCTTCGAGGGCTGCCGGGTCCTCTGCCTCGACCGCCCTTCGTGTTCGAGGCGCCTCTCGTGTTGTCAGAGGAGCCGGGGGGCGGGAGGTAGAGAGGGTAAGGAAATAGTCAGACACAGGCGGACACGGGAAGGAAGAGGAAGGGAGGAATAGACAAGGGGTGCAGGGAAAGTCAGACACGTACGGGGGAGCGGGAAAGGTGGTGGCATAGGGGCCCGGTGTTGCTGGTGGTGGTGATGCAGGGAAGGGGAGACGGGGTGAAAAAAAGGAGGAGAAGTACCCTTCAGGCGCTACGTGCGCTACTTTGCCCGTAGAAGGGTGCGGAAGCGAGATATCACGAGGACCCTTTTCCACCTCCACGCACGCCTCTCTCTCTCTCTCTCTCTCTGTTTCTCTCTATTTCTATCTCTCTCCCTCGCTGCCTCTCTTTCTGATCCTCTCACCCCCGTCCGCCGCCGTTGCTTCCTTCTTCCTTCTGTCCGACCCGTTTTCCGCGCCTTTGCGCCACCTTCGAGCCAACGCCGCTTCTATTCGACTACACCTCGTTGCCTGCAGGCGAGCCAACTCCACGGATCACTGGCTTCTCTCGCGAACATCGCCAACGCTGCAACCCATTTTCCCTTCGTCCCCTCGTGACGGCACCCTGCAACGCGCGGGGAACGAGGGCGAGGACGAAACTGTTCGGTGGATCTACGGAGATTGATAAACCGTGGGAAAATGAATTCGTCTGAACTGGCCCAATATCGAGAGAACCTTCTTCTTCTTGGACTTGGAGCTGGTCGTTATCAGTTGGTACTCGAAGCAACCCGACCCGTTTAAGCGAACGCTCGGAGGGAACCTGCGTTTTCCCACGCACAGCACCGCGCACTTCTGCCTCCGCCCGAGATAACCCGAGATTCTGGCTCAGGCCCTTGACACTTGGACACTTCGGGCCGGACGACTTGAGCCGAGGTCGCGACGCGCGATATAAGTCGATCCTTAGGACGAAAACGAGTTTCTCGGTGGGGAAAAGTGCGAAGGACCTGGCTAATTTCCGAGAAATGTTAACGCGTGACAGAATGGCGGGTCGAAAGCCGGCAAAGGGAGGAAAACGAGTAAATGAGTTCGCTCCGGGATTCCATAAAGGGGAGGAAGTGATTAAAATGTTGATTTATTCGTGGCTGCTGGAATTATCTCGCATGCCGTGTAGGTAAATGTTGCATCGATGCCCGGCCACTGCCGCTGTCTTCTCTTTGGGTAATATATAAATCGAGCGATCGCTAAACGACGCTATTACCGTGGCGAGCGCGCAACGGGTATACCTACATACCTGAAGTTACAGCGTCGACTCTGCTTGCCATCCCAGCTCCGCGGGCGAAGGAAAGAGAAAAAGAAGCGCACCTCGTAATTGGCAGTCGCGACAACCGGAAATAGAATTAATTTCGCGAGGTTACGTGCCCCTCCGCGGCCGCTTCCGGTAGATCGGCCCGTTAGTCGCGCGGTTATCTTGGAAAAGAAGGCCACGCGGCTTTCGGTATTGTTTCAAACCAGCGCTGAAATACATATCGCCGGTTTACAGCAGATTTACAGCAACCAGCAAAGAGATACGAGCGCTTCTCGACTATACGTCCGTTTGGAAGGGTACCAAAGCTCTGCTTTCGGCATTGTAGGCCGGCACACGGAAGTGGCCGCGAGGAGGCTAATAAACCCTAACGACTGCAGTGCTTTTTTTCGCGGAACGCGCTCCTAACGAACCGCCATGCTCCACGCCCACACCGTCCGGCCTCGAAACTTTAACTCCGAGCCCGCCGCTAATCCCCGGGCTAATAGAATGTCTTTATCAGCGTTCGAGATCGCACGCTCGATTACCCTCGATAGCGGGCTGTCGTTTTCGTTCGTTCGGAACGGGCCCAGCTGTCCCGAGCTGCTCCTTTCGCAACAGCGAGCTCCTTTCCGCGAGGATTGCGCAATCGAGGGTTCGCTCTCCCGCGTTCCCTCCGCCACTAGCGTTTAAGTCGAGGGCTGCAGGTGGTTCCCCGTGAAGCGCGCGACGCATTAGATCGGTGTGCGAGCGTTTAAAAAGTTACGAGACAGAAGATTTAAGAGCGAACTCGATCCGGAATCGAGAGCAGCCGCGGATAGAATCCCCAGACGGCGATAGACGCGAGGGAAACTTTCGCGATGCTAATTAGATGTTGCGGTGGAATTCGAATTACAGCGTGCCTTGTGGAATCGGAGCAACAGGGATTGCAGTCGTACCACGTGCGCTTTACAGGTGGCGCGGGGCTCAGACACGCCTGCTCGATTATTTAAATGAACGTCGGCGCCTGGTCCGCGAGTAAAGTAAAGCGCATTTAATAAACGATTTACACGGCGCGAGAGATCGATCATTATCCGTGGATTCCAGCGGGCGACAGGACCGCTGGCGCGCAGCTTCCGACGCGATAATGATAATTAGTCGCGTATCGATCGGCAGCTGGCCAGAACCGGTACTCGGTTTCCCTTGCGAATTAATAATATTTCTCCGGGGAAAAACGGGGAAAAGAAGGGACGTTGCGACACGAGCGGCGATAACGGAGGTTGTTGGCGGTAGTCCGCTCGCAGCCGCCTTCTATTCCACGTACGACGGAGCAGTGTGACTGCGTTACGTGGAATTCCTTGCCCGCAGCAGCCTCCTACGTCTTTGACCTCCTCGCTCCACGGTCTTTTCCTCAATTACGAGCTGCAGCAGGCCGTGTCTGTCGTTTCCGTGTACTCGCTCAAGACGTACCCGCCTCTCCTCGCCGCTTCTTCCTTCGACGCTCTATCGACCCGGCCAGCGCGCGTTCGGGCTCGTCCAACGCGGCCGCAGCTCCAAAGTCCCAAGTTCGCTCGCTGTCGCGGACCTAACGATCCAGCGTCCTGTCGCGGAACGCTCCGTGCCTCCACTTCTGGCGGATATATTTAAATTGGACACATTTCTGCATTCCGTGGATCACCACATACTCTCGATTCTATTTACTTTAATGTACAATATTAAAAATTTCAATATTTTTTTAATTTGTTATACAAAAAACTTGGTTAAACTCTCTGGAAAGCAATGGTTTGAGGCAAGATGGGGTCTTTGATACGGGAAATAAGTAGAGAAGAAGGGATAAATTTTTTTGATATTTCGCTTCATTATCGAGAAAATCGATTTTGAAGTTGTTGACGTTGTGGCTATATAGTGGCGTATAGGAGAACCTACGTTAACGCTTGTCACACAGTGGCTTTCGAGCGCCGCGCGACGTTTCGCGCAGCAGTCAGGGAAGAACTCTCGCTGTTTGGACATCCCTCGGTATATCGTGGACGAGGGCAGGTCGGAGCACGTAGCGGGACACCCTCGCTAGCTTTTGTGGCAGCGAGCGCACAAGCGCCACGTCAGCGGGACTAATGATGCGAAAGATGAAAGAAAGGTGATTTATGTGGGGCCACGGGTAATCCATAGGAGGCGGCTGAAACGGGGGCAGCTTCCCGCTAGCCGATCGAAATTGAATAATTAAACGCGTCTGCTGGGTAATACCTACATTACCTATACACGCCGATTATTAATCGACGCGGTTCGCTCCTCGTTTACCTAGATTCTAGAACCTCCAGGCGACGCACAGTGGGGCAAACTGCACTTTCTTCTGTCAGAATTGTAGAACTTTTAATCGAAATAAGATAGCGGGGTGTATCTCGTTCGAGGTTAAAGCTAAGACGTTGCAGAATATGCAAGAAATATTGAAGAAATATGACACACAAGATTTGACCTTGAAAAACTATGTCAAAGAAGAAATTTTCGAAGAAAATCACAGTTTTTCCATTACAATGCGTGGTTTAAGTTTTCCTGTACTTGTTATACATAATTTCCTTTAGATTTGTCGCGCTGAATATACCTAGATCTGGCTTCAGGATTCTTTAACATAGATCTTCAAAATCAAAACTTGTTTGTCATTCTTCTCAATGTGTTTCTCCCTATCTTATTTCTATCCAAATTTCTACGATTTTGACACAAGAAAGTGCAGTTTGTGCCGTTGCGCGGCGCAGCAGCGGCAGAAAAACGAAAGTGCCTGGCAGCTGACTCGAGATAGAAAGAAAAAGGTTTATATGCGATATTGACAATCACCTATCCAGCGATAACCGAGGATTCGATCGTCCGGAATTCGTATCGCGGTTATCCCCAAAGATAAATCAGGACTCGGCGTAGGAGGAAGCGGTGGGCGTGCGCAGAATGCATAATATTAGCGCAAGAAAGTGGTACACTTCGAGCGGCACGGCGGCGTGGGCCGCAGCTGATTCCGCTCGGAATCCCGCTTTTTCGTTTATCCCCATTGCGTATCTAGATGCCGATTTCGCCTGGAACAGCTCGGAAATTTAAAGGCCGGTGCAAGTAAGGCAGGCAACCTCGCGAATAGCAATTAGTCGCAACGATGTCACCGCAGCCACTTAATTAATACAGAGGCAGCATTGTCGCCAACGCCCCTGCGACTCGCGCCGCTCCCCCGTGTTTTGCGACACGTCCTCCATTATAAAACCGAGCCAGCTCGTTTAGCGTCCCAGGTAATTAGCGGTCGCGCGCTTTCCGGCTCGACTCGCGGAAAAAGCGCCGCCCTCGATTTTTCCTCGCAACTTCGCCGCATTATTTCACGCGAGCTACGAAGAGGAACCGCGCCGATAGGATCGAACGAGACGAGAAGTTTCGTTGGAAGAAAAAGGTTTTAAAGTCTTTTTCAGCTGACGGCGCGGTTCGTTACTTTCCTCCGAAAAGGGAATCGCGTGGCGCGCGAATTTGTTCCGGTTTGCTCAGCTCTCGGTTTTTCCTGGCCGCTTTTTCGCGAGCTTCGCTCTCTCTCTCTTTCTCTTTCTCCGCCTCTCTTTTCTTTCGCCGCTTAACGAGGATAATAAGTCGTCGGCGGTGATTCAGTGGATAAATACGCGGCGCGGGACAAAGCGGTTTCTTTGTTCCGGATTCGTTGCGGGGCTTCTCGGCCGACGCCGAAAGCAATTATTTTTCCAGCGTTCGCCGCGGGTCTTCTCTGGCCCGCGAGACAACGCCACCGCTTCTTTATCCTGTTTTGGAGAACGGGACACGCGACGTACGCCGCCGCTTATAACTTGTCGTAAGTAACAGGTGGTTTCGGCCGGTGCCACCTGTAATTACCGGTTACGAGGAGGCCGATAACGATTAAGCACGGGCCGAGTCGGGTCAGCTGCGACCCGTTGACTTACCTGCACGCGAGTAAGCGACAAGATACACTCGCGAGCGGCCACGCACGATAAGTTGCGGCGATGCATCGCTCACGGGGCAACGGGGCGCGCGGCGCGGTGCCTCTGCCACTTGTAAGCGGGCTCGCCTCGCGAGAGATCCGATCTGACTGCACCTTGCGCTGCGAGCTGCTTCGCGTTGCGTCGAGCCCCGTGTCCTTGCCTCGAAAGCTCGCGAAAGTTAAGAGACAGGGACGCGCATTCTTTTCTTGCACGCCAAGTGGCGAAGATCGCATTTGTGATTGCCGAGTGTTTACGCGAGGCGATAACCCTCGAGTTAATTCATGAAGTCGCTGGCGAGCGATGGGCGGGTAACTCGTTTTAATTTAATTACATAATCGGATGAAATAAGAAGGCCGGGGGCTATCAAGTATGAGCGATCGAGAGAGATCACTCACGCCCGAGAAGGACGGGCAGGAGGGTGGCCCTCCGAATACGGACTACTCGCCCCTCGGTACGGCCTGTTGACACGCGAGGAATGAACACCGCGACGCCATATGGCTCGAAACCGTAGCCCATGGAATGCCCGTAAGACTACCGTGCGCCATCCTGGAAGCCGTAGCAGTGCTGCCACGCATCTTCCACCACCGTTTGTGCCTTCACGCGTCTCTGCGTCCGCGGGCATCGATGAATTTCTTCAAGATTTCCCAAGATTTTGCGAGATTGCCTTACGTTGAAAATCCGTGACGCGCATCCGCGAGCAGGGCTCGCGTCACGGAATCTGGTTGCCGATGGAAAAGCGTTCGACGTGGACGGGAAACGAAAGGATGGCCGTTCCCCCCAGCAGCGTCGGTTAATTGCGAAACACGGTGGCAGCGTTTCGCCAGCAAATTGGCAATTTGTCGCGATTCACTGTCCGCCGCGATTTCCCGTTCGCTGCCACTCCTTGTCGCGGCACGTGCATTTAGGCGCGCACGCGAGAGGATGTTTCCCTTTGGAGGGGAGACGCGAAGCAGGGGAGGAGGAAAGCAAGCCCGTCCTCGGCTTTACCGTTACCGCCGTTTCGATTCGCGGCGGTCGTTTTAGGCATTTCCGATCGGAAGACGGGGCTCGAGCGTCACGCCGCGCCGTTTTTACTGTTAGCCAGCCGGCTAAGCGAGCCACGGAAGACAAAGGCTGGCCCCGAGTGTCCGCTCATTGCGAATGATCGTCGTGACTTGGTCGCGGATGCGCGCTCTTCTGCATTCCCCTGGCTCCTTTTCTTACCGTTTCTCCGCCAGCGGAACTCCTTTTCTTCGAACTCTCCGCTCGGGCTGCGATGCATGCTTCGACGATGAAACCGTGAACTTACGCCCCGTTCTTTAAGACGCTGCGAGCGCCTACGGTCCGAGGTAAACGCTTGGGAATAGTCTCCTCTTATTCGGCGAGCATCGCGGTCAGCTTCGTCGGTGATCGGAAGTCACGTCGATGTGTGAAATCACCACGTGTATCCTTACGTTCGTAAATCTCGTTGCTCAAGCACGTAACAGTTAGGGTGGCTGTACCAGTAAATGAACACGTACCAGTGAATGGACATTTTTTATTAAAACGAGTAAAATAAGTTATTAAAATAAGCAACTAATTAATTAGAGATTTCTTTTAATTTCTTGCTTCATATCCAAATAATTTTTGCAGCATGTGGAATCAATCGCGCTGCAAATATAATTTTATAAAAGTGTTCATTCATTAGCCTTAAGTGTTCAGTTGTTGGTGCGTTTACCCTACCTATGCATACCTACATCGCAGGACCATTGTAATATTAGCCTTTTTGTGGAAAAAACGTTTTTACCCAATTAGGCTGAGGAATTCATTCAGTTAGGGTGAGGCAGTATATTAGTAATATGTAATACTTTAATACTTTTCGCTATCCAATGTTTCTACTACCTACACAAAGGCTGGAGGTCCCTACTACTCAGCTGTGTCACAAAAGGGTTATGATTTCTCAGCCCAAGTAGTTATTGCGGTCAAAATTTGGTAAAAAGTTCGATATTGCAATTGTCTTGCGACATATACATGCCACAAAGCCCAAGTTCATTCACCGTTTGCCACGCTTCTCCTGCTCTTCCGTACGCCACAATTAGAAGCCTTTTGCTTCGACCAGCACCACCGATACCGGAAGTGGAGGGCCGCTTTTCTTCTGCTGGCCATTCTTCCGCCGAATCTCCATGACAAAAGCGGCAAATTGGCCGAACCTCTTATCGCGGCCATCTTCGTTCCGGCCTTCTCTTTCTTCTCTTTCTCCTTTCATTCGAACGGCGCGGCGGCGGGCGTCCAACAGGAATCGGTGTCCAGGAATTATCATAAATTATTATCTCGCGTACGAGGAGTAGGTACGCTCGTGCCGACCGTGGCCTCGTATTTACATATTTATGCCCGATTCAGCGGAGACTTAGCGCGAACCGAGGGAAAAAGGAAGGAGCAACGGGACAGGAAGGAAGGAGCCTTAAAGCGTCGAGGGTGGTTTTACGCACTGCTCGGCTCACCTTCGCGCCTCCCCTGCTACGGGGTGTCCCTGAATAATTTAACGATCCCTCTTCCCTTAATTTCTGCGCGGAGCCTAGCTCTGCCTGGGATTTTCGTCCTCCCGAAACGCGAGAGACCTCCTTCCTGTCTTTCGTTCCGGGCTTGTCGTTCTTCCCATTTGTCAAAAGCTGCTCGATGCTTTGACACATTGTAACTACCTACGCCGAGCGACAACTCGCTGGTCATGAGAACGTTCGAACCTTGACTTTGAAAGCAGAACCGAGTCGGCGCAAGCTCTGCCGAGGCTTGAATATCAGAAGCGCAAGAAATTGAAACGCGCCGGGGAATCGATTTCGCGCGAAGGCCACGCGGATAACGAATGCACCGACAAACTCGTGGGTTCGCCGAGTCGACCTTCTTGAAGTCGCGACACGGAATCAAGGAACCGTGACTGCAATTCTCAAGGCGGTTGACAAAGACGTCTCTCGAGCTGCGGCCTCCTTGACGGTCTGGATCACGCGGAAGATCCATCGATCGATCGCGACCGACGGAGTCCGTTGCTTCCCGGGTATCTCGGCCGACCCACGGCCTAAGCCCAGTTTCTTATCAGGGTTCGTTCGCTCGGATCGCCGATGATGCAACGCTGTCGGCGCGGCACAGGCGCCGAGCTTTTCCTTATTTATACATTTTGTGCGGCCGTACTTGCAAAACAATGCCTCCGCGAAGGACGCCGGTTATGCAAACGCGTTTGTACCTTCTGCCACTGGCGTTCGTGACAAAGTATTATGTAAAAACGACCTTGGACGAGTGCAGAGGTTTAATTCTCGCCTACCATTACGTCCCGTCGCGTCGCTGACAGTAGAGTCAGTGGGCGGAACTTGTCGTTGATTCTTCCAACTCTTCCACGGTTTCCTATACTTTGTACACTAGCCCCCTTGGAAGACCACATCATGCCTGCGTCATTGCACCTGTTCGCTCGAGTTCAGAAATTTCTGAGACATCGCAGACTCGCCAATGCGTCACGGCGCTCACCGAGCCTCGCGTTGGCTATAGAAACTAAATCCTCGTCCGAATCCGTTGTGCCAGCTCGTGACGTTGGCTGGCGAATGACGATATCCGTGGGCTCGTACACGTGTTCCAGGGTAGCCACGTGCGCGGCTCGCCGAACAGAGGCGCGCAGGAACGAAGGTGAGCGCGAAGAGGACGGTGATTCAGTGCCGGAGCCTCGCGACTGTGAGAAGAAACGTTCTCCCTCTGCCGTCGCGTCATTAGGCACAAGGCTAGAGTAAATGCAAGTGGTTGCACAAAGCCAGCGAGCGATGGAAAGCGAGTAAGAGGGAGAACGTGGCTGCGGTATCGCTGGCTTGCAAGCAGCTGACATTGAGTTAGACGGCGACGTTCGCGCGATCCGCGGCACTACGAGGCAACTGGGACGGCCGCGTCGCGGGGTCTATTTTCTTCGGAAACCCTTTCTCCCATCCGTCGTCTCTGTCTTTCAACTTTCCTAGTCCCGTTGAGTAAGGTTTATTCTTATTGATTTAAAGTATGTACAATCAATCCCACTCAGGGAATTATGTGTAAATTTTATGACATTATTAATATCGTGGCCTATTAAGTAACTAACTTTAGCTCGTTGGTTACATTAGAGAGTTTATATTGCTACACACAGCATGTGGTATCGGTCGCTGTTGTTATAGCTAATAATATGATAAATTAGTTAAATCTGTTTACCAGATTTAGGGGGAGAGTTGTATTTTTTTAATCTATACGTGCGGTTACTTGAATGAATCAATTCTGAAAAGCAGCGAGGGTCATATGCTCTGATAATTATTCTACTATATGTATGTAATTTGATATTTCTTGTTTTACTGTAGGGGTATTACCAAATCGAGATGTATCATGTCGTGAATAGTAAAGGTGCACACGTGCACTTTGTAACAAACGTGTTAGCAATAGGCTTAGTAATTCCTATGTGTTTTGGTATCCACGGAAAAAACGGCCCTCGAGCGACGGGACTCGAACCCGCGATCTTGCGGAGCCTCTGCGCACTGGCCAGGCGCCTAATCAACTCCACCAAAGTCGACCCACCGAGGTCTCTCACTCCGGGATCCTGATCCCACAGAGGTCCAGCTGCCTTCGATTCTGTCACCCGCTTTTTCTTTCCCATTCCATACTTTTGCGTGCAGCTCCTTTCTATTAGAAAGAGCACGCAGCTCGACTCACCGTAAATCGACAGCTCCGTGTCCCGCGAAATGCCGAGGTCGCGTGTCGAGTGACTCGAGGTTCGATTTTGTTGCACGCCGCTGACACGGGCCGTTAATAGCACGAAACGCTAGATCTTGCGTGGTGTTACGGGGGTAGCAGCGGCTGGGCATTCCGACCTTTGGCGGAAACAATGCCAGATCGCGGGGCCGATGGAAAGCAGCGCGTTCTCCGCTCAAGGCTACTCGCGAATCACGTGCCTCCTTCTTCTCCTGGCCAGCCCTCGTCGCCATGCACCTGTGCACTGGCGGTTAATTCGCGGTATCCAGACTGCCCGATCGATGGAGATTTACTAAAGTGAATCTTCTCGCGATCGCCCCGATGGACACGGCTCTGACCGATTAAGAGATGCAGATTTACGTAGCTCTGATTCCGCACGTCCGATAATCAGCTAATCGCCCCCACACTTGACGCAACCACTTTCGATCGCCCTATATTCCATTCTGCATCTCGATTACGTACTATTCGAGTTACAGGGGAAACGCGAGATGGTGTTACGTGAAACGTCTCCATCGGGGCTTCTCGGAAAATCAGAAAGCTTTTTATTATTGTAGGCGCCGTGTAAGCTTCTAAAAGAAAAGTGTGACGCAACCGTATCTGCGGAAAAGAGGGTGGAAACTTTTTGCCGCTAGCGCGGCTGCGATCCTGCGCGGCACCAAGATACAGTTTCTTACGTCGGCGGATAGCGTAGGTACTTGTTGCCGTGAGACGCCAAGACGCCGCGCCGGCCGTTTCTATCTTCGACACGTGTAGTGCGCTGGACGTCTCGTCACCCTCTGAAAAGGTCACTCATCAAGGACTCTGTGAAGCGAAAGAGGGAGGACGATCGTGGGCAACGGTGGCCGACACAGTCGACGTCGTCCGCTCATCCCGATAGCATTGATCTCGTTCGCCATCGACGATCCCCGCGAAATGGACGGTGTGCTTTTTTTCTCTCCGCGATCACGTCGAACCTCCCAGCCTCCATCGAAGCCGCATGGTACGTGAAACACGGTAGCTTCCCGCTGGCGGGGCTTTACAATATCCCGGGCATTTAACGCGAGGAATCGCGAAGGGGGAAAGGGAATTCATCGAGAAGCCGCGTTACTTTCCAGCACTTAGTGAAATTGGAACCGTGAAACTTTCGAGCCGCTGGAAACCGTTAACCCAAGCCGAGACACCACCCTCCCGTGTATATCTCCCCGTCAGGATTTGTCGAGGACAGCCGAGTATTTCCGCGAGGGTACTTCTCCTTACCGCCAGGCCTGCGGAGACCCACCCTCCGTTTGCCTGCGCGAGAACCGGGCTACGTTAGTCGCTTAAAGGAATCACCAGTGTGTAAAGTGTGTACTTAAAGTGTATCGCGGCCTTCGACATCGATAGCCCACTCCGGCACATCTGTCCGGATCGTAACGCGTTGCGTAATCGTTGCGAAACGATCGAAACCCGACGAGCTTCTATCGAAGCCGCGAATTTCTCGGTAGACATTTCTCTGCCGTGGCCATCGAGCCGTGCGAGGCGTAGCTCCGAGCTCCTCGCCTCGCGAAATTAGCGACAACCGCCGTGACTTATCGTAAAGGAACTTGACCTACCGCCATTCCAAGAATCCCGATTCCTACGCGGATCCTGTCTAAACGTTTCAGCAATGCTTCCCGACATTTGTCCCAGGAGGAGAGGCTTAGTTAGGTGCGTAGACGTGGTTCGCGATATATGTACCTGAAGGTGGCCGCGAGTAGCTGTAAGCTTCACCCCTGGAAGGCAATTTTGCGACAGCCCTGGGGAGGTCACGTCGGGGCTTCCGGCTGGAAACGAGCGACACGAAAATCCGAGGAGGCTCCTATCTCCTGTTTTATGGCAGGCCTGGCGGCATTGTCCTCGCCGAGCTCGCGTCCGCAGCCATTATCGGCGGCTGGATCGCTGACGAGGCTCTGTCGACACCGTTTTCGCCGCTGGAGCGTTCCACGGTAGACGAGCCTCGTCGAGGATCCTCGCCGTCCTTCTACCTGCCGATCAGGTCGCTCTCCGCTCTCTGAGCCAGGGAAAGGACGAGTGGCACCCTCCCTCCCCCGTCCGTGGCATTTCCCTCGATCCTGATCGATCTTGCACCTGGGGTTTATTAACGACCAGCTCGACGCATTATTATTATTATTATTATTATTACTACGGGGAAAACCCTTCGGCATACAGAATTTGACACGATGACAAGGGCCTGAAAGCGTTAATTGGCACTATATTATTGCGTCGCCTCCATCGCTCCGAAGCACAAGTCTTTCTAATTAATACGGTGCTGTGTGATGTCTTTGCTCCTCCGCTCGTGCCTCTCTTTCCCTCCCCGTTCGCGAAGCACGCAGGAAGGACACCGTCAGCGATCGCGTCTGGTTAATTAGAAAGCTTGCCTCGCAAGGGAACGTCGTAACGACGTGCAAAAGTTGCCCGCGACATATTCGAGCATCGATTACACGCGACGGCTTGACCTGGTGGCTAAGTAGGTATTATTATTGTTGGAGGGTATCGCGCAGCGATGGGGGTAGTCCGGGGAGGCGGTGGGAACAACTCGGCTCAGCGGCCTCGAGGAGCTAATTGATTTCATTCAGACTCTAATCACAGTGTTAATAGTTGCTAATGTCCGTTTCAGCGACATCTTCTAACGTCACGCACGCTCTCTCTCTCTCTCTCTCTCTCTCTCTCTCTCTCTCTCGTTTCGCGGCTTTCCGTGACCTACGTAACGCTATACGGCAGCGCTGTCCAGTGTAGGGGCCCCTCACGCGCCTGCTTCCCCTTCTAACCTTCCTTTCGATCAGCGTGACTTGTCGCCAAGGAAACCTCTCATTGCTAAAAAGAAGACCGTGGCAGTTCCGTAGCCAAGGAAGCTCAGACACCATGCGTGACACCGACCTTCACCGTAACTTTGACTCGGTCGCGTCTTTGCGCCATGACAACGGCGGACGATGGTGCGGGCGGCTTTTGCCTCCCAGGAGGCAAACTGGACAGCGCTGCTGTACGGCCACGGTGTAATTAACTCAATTACGGTTGCAACAAACGTTTACAAAGACCTTACCAGGCTCACGGCGAATAATTGCCGCGCAACTACCTTGGCGATATTTTAATCCCCGGATCGTTTCCTTTTCTGTTGCAGGTATGTAGCGAGGCGAGCAATGTCAGCCGCGGCTATCTTTGCGTAAGTGACTTTTTCCTATCGCTCGCTCTTTATCGACCGCGTATCGCAACTCATCCTCCTATCTCCGAACGACCAGCGACTCGTAACTTTTATTTTATCACCCTAAATTATTAATCTCGTTCTGCTTCACGTGGCTACCTCTTCCTGGCTCAAAGTGTCTTCTCCAAATTGATCGCCGGAAGATATCGTCATATTTTGCACATTTCGGTAGCCTTTCTCTTATTTTAATACTCGGGAATCGTCCTGGTGGGGTGGCTGGATGATCGTCAGAGAGGAAGATCGTAGATCGGCCCTCGTTACGTGGCCCGTCCATGGGGTACGGGTCTCTCTCTCGAGGCGCGGACGAAAATAAAGCCGTCGGGGTTTCGTGGTGGCCGTCCGCCCGACCACGTGGGGCCAGTTTCCTTGAGCTCGTGAACAGAGCGCGAGCTCCTGACGTCGTTCCGTCGGAATCGTCGATAAACGCGCGCGGTGCCGTTCAACGCGTGCCCTTGTGCAACGAGCTTGGAGACCGAGGCACGCGATCTTCATCGTTTTCTTGCTGGGAGACCGACGAGGGAAGCCATGAAGCGCAGAGTCAAGTGAGTCGCAGTAGCTTACCGTCAACCCCCACGTTGAAATCGACGCGGCAGGAACATAGGTACCCGAACTTTTCCTCGGTCTATTAAAATTCATCAGTGGAAGGATCGAAGCCCCGCGTTAATACGCTGCGATTTAACGATCGATAGCTATGCGCTATCGGCCGCTGACGGGCGCTAACGATCTTTCAAATTTCTCCCAGCATAATTACACAGCTCTTCCGCGGCGGTTGGCTCGTGTCGCTGGTTGGAGCATCGCAACGCCGCGGTAACCGGCGCATTATATATTCATTATGCGACTTGAACGTAGCGTAGAAATAGCTCGCTTTAATTACGGCCCTCGCGGGCCTCCTCTTCCTGTGCAGAGGCCCCTCGGCTGCGCGGCTGTTTCGCGAGGGAACAATGCTTAATGAATAACGTCTCGCCGATGCGACGATCTGTCGTTGCACTTCAGGGGTGGCGAGCCTCTCTTCGACGTTTCGACGGCGCCGGATTTCCACCGTGAACGAGAGGATTCGATCGCCGCGATTGCAACCGGTTTTCTCCGAGTAAAATGCTTCTATCGAGCAGGGGGCGTGGTGACGAGTGATATCAGCGGTGGTACACTAGTGATTAGGACTGAATAACGACACAACTGAAATTTAAATTCTCTCACAGAAATCTATACCGCGTTAATCGTTAATTCTCTTTCCTCGGCGATGGACGCCGCTCGTCGTTGGTAGAGCAACGGTGAGGAATCACAAGCGCAGCGCATTAATCACCGCGGCGTAAGGAAGCGCGAGAAAGAAGCCCCGATGGTATCGATGCCTTGAACTTACGCGACTGCGTCTGGTCACGAGGCCAGCTCGGGCGCGGAACACGCGAGCACGTGGTGCATATCGCGCGAGGCCGCGGCCAGGTAACCTCTATAAATCACGATAATGATAGGCCCCGCCGCGTGTACGACAGCACGAACTCGCCGCGGGATAATCGCTGTTAAGAATTGACGAGGTCGCCGGTCCAATTTGCGGCTGCGCCCTGTGGGTCGACTCCGCCAATCACTTTCGAGATTATTCGAGGAAGACCGAAGACGGTGGAGGATCGCACGCCGAACGATATCATCGATCAACCCTTCGAAGCGCGTGGCTGCTATCGTTCAAGAGTTCCGTCGCACAGCAGAAGGGAGAAGACTCGGTCACAATTGATGGGACCTTGTATTTTAATTGAGACTCTAAGGGTAGCGATGAAGACGCAAACGGACGGACAAACGCCGTGCCGATCGATCGATTTCCTGCCCCGATTTCTCGTGTCGGCTCGATATAGCATGGCAATTGCGTCTTTGGAAAGGAAGAAGCAGCTCGAGGGAATTCAGCGGAAAAGGCTCGTTAATTAACAGTCTGTTCGCGCCAATTAATCGGCCGCGTGCCCGTCACTGGCTCTGCTGCGACGCAGGTATTCCGAGTGCCCCCGACGAGGCGGAGAGCCTCCCTCGAACCGACCAACTGATGTTTCTCGGAAGAAAAGCAGTTAAGCAACAATACTCCGCTCAACTCGTGGCTTCTCGAATGCTCGCGACCGGAAACGCCAGTTTCTTTCCGAAATCTCGGATTTCCGACAGGGAGAAGCGTATACACATCGAGATTGCTCTAATCTAATCGCACCACAAACGACGAGCAAACACGACCGTCTTATCTGAGCTTGGACGGATCGAGGCATCGGTCTATCTCGATGCGTCGTGCTGGCAACGATGATTCACGGTCGAGCAAGGACGAGGGTTTGCGTCGAAAAGTGCGAACACGGAAATCCAGCGCAACCTGCAGAATCTGCGGAGGTGTTAGTACCGTCGCGACACGTGGTGCAGCTGCAAGCTGAAATAGAACAGTTGACACTTACAAAGGAACAGAAGAGTGGACCGATTGCGTTTAGCCAAGCGAGCCGCGGACATTTTCTTAAGAAGAAGGCTCGCTGAATCGAAGGGGGGGCACGTAGGCAAGGAGCCTGGTTGATTTCCATGGTGCGAGGCTCACCTGTCGGAGGAATGTAGGTCGCGTGGCTGCCGCCTTATCCTCCTGTATTATTGCTTCGGCCCCGCTCCCCTCCCGCGGCTACGACCCGTCTCCTTTCAGTTCGTCCCTTTGTTCGTCCTCGAGCGGCGGACGGCCTGCTACGAAGGATGATGGCCTTGGCGTCGATCCGTCGTCGCCTGCACGCGAGTTCCCGATTACGAATTCGAACGCGCCTCGAGAATCGGCCGGCCGATTCTCTGGTCTATCTGAACACGGTGGCGTAAATTCCTTCCCATAGAAGCTAATACGATTACTCGAGCTCGCTAATAGCTCCGAAACGCAGCCTGTACCTTTAGCATTCGTATCGATCCGAGACGATTGGCTGGGCGCTGAGACTTGGCGTGTTCGCCGCGCGCGGCCAAGTAGAACGGCGAACTTAGGTTCGCAAGGCTCCCAGAAACGATCGATCTTTCGTTTCACCCCGGCGCAACTGGATCAAGTGCGTTTGGCCGGCGCGGTTTCATTTTCGACGATGCGCTGGCGTTGTCGGAAGCGCGTTGAAGAGGAGAATCCGTGTCGCGCTGAGCATTCTGAGCGTCGAGAATGGCCCTCACTGTTCCACGGGAGGGGAGGACGCCCCGGGTGTTCCATTTCGAAGAATGGAACGTCGCGGTGAAAAACTCACGAGAAGAATTAGCTACGGGCTGGATGTCGGGCCGCATTCATCCACCCACATATTTACTACGTGGAAACCGTTGGAGTGGGGCCCCCGTTGGCTGGAGGAACCCAGGGAAATGATAAAGGCCGTGGATCGCCAGGGGGATAGAGGGGGGTAGGGGCGAGGCGAGGGAGGCAGAGCACGTCGAGAATCATCGGACCGTTCAACAATGGCCGCCTGAATGGAACGAAGGGCCACGGAAAGATTCGAGGAATGCTCGCGGCGTTCACCGAGGGATTTCACGGGCCGAAAAATCCTGACCCCGTCCGTCGTCGTTTGTCGTTTTCACGCGCTCCTGGCCACGCGGACCCGTCTCCGGTATCGAAACGCGTGGCGAACTTACCGGGAACAGTAGGTAATCACGTTTGCCACGCGCTCTACTCGAGCCCCGAAATATGTGGATACATACGTACGTATGTACTCCCACGTGATCGAAAGGGACAAAGTTTGCTCGCCCCAGCCATGCCAAATTGATGCTACCGAAGTGCAGAAGCGCCCCGGGAACCCGCAGAAGTGAATTTTTGCGAATGATGCGGAAAAAGTGACGATGACTGCGACTAGCGGCAGCCGTTTTTAATCGAACTCGGTAATAGCCGTGCTCCCCCGTTGCGGTGGTCCGCATTTTTCGATTTCCGCCGGCAGCGACGCACCGTCATCGTCATTTTCCAGGAAACGCTGCGGTCGCCGCGCGATGGCCGCGGACCTCTGCCTTCACCCCTGCGCTCGCGGTTCCACAAGGGCTGCACACACCGCCGTGGCTATCGCAAGCTCTCCCTAGCCATCGATTCCGCGTGGTACGGTCCGCTTGGCGGCGATCGATCGCGCGAGACCCGACCATATGGCAGGAGATTTACCCGAGCAAGGAAAACGCTTCCTCTTCTGACGGTTACACGGCCGCGGTGTTAACGAGCCGCGCTATTGAGACCGCCTCGGGCCTCGCAGATGCTCGTCACGAGCCTGAAAACAGCTGTCCATCGAGACGGCGAGGCCGCCCTTTCGGGACAAATGTCTCCCTTTATTCGGCGAGTCTGTCCGCGCGGCGGACCTCGGGCAGAGCTCGGCTCGGAGGAATTGAACGTACCGCACCTACGCTCCTCCCTTCTTGGTCGCTTCTGTTCGCCATCAGAGATCGGTTTCATGCTCCAGGAAACACTGCCGCGGGAAAGAAGGGCGTCGCGACGCCGGCGATCGCCGTTTAACCGGGAACATGGTTAGGTATTCGCAGCGCGCTAACGATATTCCCGCTTTTATCTTAACGATGATTACGTGGAATAATTTGTAGGTGGTACGGTTTCCCGGGGAGCCCTGGCATAGGGGGCAGAGGGTGTTCCGTTCGGCGCGACGGCGTAAGACGCGCGAGGCTGGATGTGGTCGTTTCCCGAAGCAATTTGCACGATGTATGAAATGAATGCATCGCGATGCGATGGGATTATCAGCGAATCATCGGGAATGCTCCGAGGAGGAACGCGCTCGTTTCTCGCGGGATCGCTGCCTTCGCCGCGGTCGATCTTATCCTTTTGCATAAAATTCCCGGTAATTACGGGGGTCGTCGAGCTGGCTTGGCCGTCGTGGGTCCCCGTCGAGAGATCTGGTCCGTGGCGCGTCGGCGTATTAATCGGCTCCGTTGCACCTTGTCGCGGTGGAAAAATCTAAGGAAAGGGGAGGTAGTATACCTAGTGGGTACCTATGGAGGAAGGCGAAGTTGTCACACCTAACTGCGAATTTTTTGAGAAAGATCGATGGCATTCGGTTGTCTATCGTTTGTCCACGTTTGTCCGACAAAAATTGTCGCGTTAGTTATAATTCGATTCTGGTGGGTGGATAAACGTCTGCTACATGTAGACAAACGGAAACCATCAAACGAGTCCATCTACATTCCATTTGCAAAAAATCGCAATTGGGGGTGCCAACTTCGCAGACCTGGGTTTGGGGTGTTTAAAGATGGCGGGCTGGTGTTTACCGCGGCGTGGGTAAGTTCCCCTTCGCGTCGCTCCTTCCGGTTGCGAGCGCACACATCGTCCGCGGGCTCTACCTGCGCTAGGGTCGAGAGAGAGAGAGAGAGAGAGAGAGAGAGCGCTGAGACGCGAGGAGGCTGGCCCGTGAACACCGTGCAAGGCCCCGGGATCATGTACGCGCGAAGGAGAAGGATGGCTGGAGAGGGAAGCGAAGAGAGAAGGAGACGAAGAAGGAGAAGAAGAAGAAGAGGCTCGGGATCGCGCACCAACACAGCCAGCCGAAATGCGCTCGCTCGTCCACACAGCTGTGCGCACCGCCACTCGGTGTGTTGCTGGTGGCTGCATCAGCTGTCGGCCTTGGTAGGGTGCAATTACCCCGGCAGAGCAGCGACGGAGAAAAGACGACCGGGAGGAACGATCCCGTGTGCAAGCGAGCGAGCAGGAGAGAGAACGGGACACACGGAGTGAGCTGGAGCGCGGCGAGTCCGCGGCAGCGGGCTTCGAACCCACGATGGACCTGACTGCTCCGTCTGTCTGTCCCTCTCCGTCCCTCGCGGTCCCTCCGCTGCACGAGCTGGGCCCAACAGGGCCAGCGCGCGTGCACCGCCACTGACGCGATGGCGGGTCACCCCGTCTCGATGCCCGCGCTCTCTACGATAGACTCCTCTGCTCGAAACCGAGAACTTTTTCCTACCTCCCTTCGAGTTACGTGTACGTGATTACGCATTCTACAGGACGGATTCGCGCAGATTCGCGTATGGCTCCGTCAGCCTCCCTCTGCTCAGCTGTCCACCGCGCTCCGGCGCGTCTTAACCTCGGTTAACGTGATCGCGGGTCACGCCAGGGTCAGCTGGACCGCGTGTACGCAAGCCCGCGCGGCGGGTTAAGGAACCCTGGCGAAGCGGGACAGAGGGACGACCGACAGGAGTCGACGAACGACACAGCGTGATCCAACGCGTAACCCACTCGAGTCGGGGTTGAAGCCGCGAGAGGTTGACCGTCCGCGCGCCCGCATCTCGCACACGCGCACTCCTCCCTTCGCAAACAGCACCACCCCGGGGGGGGGGGGGGATAGATACAAGGGGCGCAGACGCACCGACAGCCTGCGCCACCACCCATCCTGATACCGTTCTAGCCACTCCAACGATCACCCGAACTCGTTATCGCCGGCTTACTCGCATTTCCGAGGGAGAGATGCATATTCGGTGCATTGCTTACGATGTTTGGGGCGGGGGCGGGGGGGCTAGATTCGCTGCCTCCCCTTGTAGAACGAGTCTCGGCAGGGAACGCATGAAATTGAAAGAAAAGCTGGCCCGTCGGTGCTACCTCAGCGCTGCGCTCTGGGTAGACCACCATTTCCGACTAATAAATCGAAACGCTTTTAGCTCGCGAGCCCGGAGGTTCCCACAGCAGAATTTCATTCTCCGAAATCGCTGTTCGATGAACACGCTCGCTACTCGTCGCCTTTGACGCCATGGTTAATAGGCCACCGTGGTTAATTCCCATTGCAATACCGCGTACGCTACCTGCCGCGGGCAGACGCAGCTAATTACCCACCAATTACGCGTAACAGCGTGCCTCGTCGTTACCTCGGCTCTCGACTCGCTCGCACGACCTCTGCCAAGTATCTCGTAAAACATCCGTGTCCGAATAATCTCGGAAGGGGTGGAGCAAGGGGATCGCCAGAGGTGGCAGTGTATTCGGTTCGGTGGACGGCCGGAGAAATTGGACAGCGTCGACCACGACGGTGTTTAGAAAAACGGGCGAAACCTGTTCCTGGTCGCGCGGCCGGTAGCAGAGGAGCGGACGGTATCCTGTCCGGGAGCGGAACGACGCACATCCTCTTTGGCTCTCCCTCGAGAGTTTCTGCTTTTCCTCTCGTCCTTCCCTTCCTATCGTGTTTTGCCGGCTTCATAATCCTCCTGCCCGCCCCTGGCTCCCTTCGCCGTCCACTCGTTTCCTCCCTCGGCCGATCTCCGTCTGCTCGCCCCTTCGCCGCGCCGCGCCGCTTTTTCCCTGGTGTTGTCCGTTTCGGTGCGCGCCGCGAAGCCGCGCGCGATCCATTATTCATATCAGCAGCAGGACAGAAGCACGCGCGGGTTCGTTCGGATTCTCCCGGCGTCGGGAGAGCCTCGCTGTATGCGTGAAACGCGAAAAACTTTCCCAATGACCACGCTGGCCCGGTAAACACGCGGGGCTGTCGACTTCTTCGCGGGGATAATAATATAATACGTGGCTGCGATGGAGAAGCTATCTACACCCACTAAAAATTGTATACTCCACGTGACACCATTCGTGAACGCATCGCGCCGCTTTAAAATTCCAGGCGACTCGTTTGCTGTCCGTGCGCGTCCATAACGCTCGATCGGCGCTAATCCGCTGTTCGTTGCCAGTCCTCCGAGCTCGCGAATTAATTGTATGCCCGTGTACGCTCGCATGTTTGCAGCGGCGATTAACGCGCGAGCACGCGGCGGATATCTCGTCGCCGCGCAGTGGGGCATTTCGGGTCGAAACGCGGCACTATAAGTCCTTTTACAAAAATATCGCCAAACTACCAATTTTTTTTACAGGTAGCTGATTGCATATTTGGGTGATTGGCCAATTATTTGGGAGAGTGCCTTTTTTTAATAAAAATTCTTTTAATACTTTCAAGCAGTGATCCTTCACTTGCAACAAACCCCATCTATCTAGCTTTTCAGTTTCAGATAGAAAAAAATTCATAAACACTGCTTAATTTTCAGGCCAAAAAAGTACTATGCCCCCTTAAATAAACAAATTTCATTAATTTTTCTGTGCCAATGGGACCACAAGAATACGTCCTAACTGAATGAAAGAAAAAAATTAACGATAAATATATGATTTCAGTCAGAGAATGTTTTGTGCGTCGAATCGCGTTTCGCAAATCTCGCCTGGATGCCGACTACAGATGTTCCGATCGAATCCGACCGGCGTGCGGCCTTGGCCTCCCGAGCGTGCACGCTTCCAGGACAAAAATCGTTCTTTAAAACATCTTCGCCCACCCTTGGAAACCTGAGAATTATGCGAGAGGAGAGACCGTGACGGGGAAAAGGTGATTTTATTAAGCGAATCGGTGTTCTCGCGCGAGGTGCGCGAGAAATACAAGGAATGATCCGCGAGTCGCGTTTCGAGTCCACGATAGCTGCTTAATTAGCCAAACTCGTGGAAAGGTGTGCATATACGTGTGCAGGTTAGGCGGATTCCTCGTCTGCGTGTGCATCTCGCATGTCGCGGGGACGGGGTTGCACGTGCGCGATGCATAGATCGCAGGTTCGAGTGGAACGTGCGTGGCTGCGAGGCGGGTCCGCCTGTGTGCACCGCTGCTGCTGCCCGCTCGACCGCTCGGGCCCGTCTGCTCGCGCCTCACGGTCCTCACGGCCCTCACACAAGGAAGCCCTCTGTGTGGGTCTAGAATGTGTCCTTGGCTGAAGGTGCGTTGACCTTCTGCCGTGGCCGCGTGCTGGACTCCAGACTTCTACTTAGAGAGGGCTAAATCTCCATCCGGAGAGGCTCGACCTCCCTCTCGTCCTCCTCGGCGGCTGGCGGCGCCCTCCCACCGGCATCCACTCGCTCCGCAGATACGAAGCTTTGACTTGCACCAGCTCCGTTTAGGAATTCCGTCGGAGATCTGGTCCCTCTCCTCTTGGTCGTCGACGATTGCCTCCTTCGTGAGTCACCTTGTCCCTGTTTCGCGCATTCTTGCTCCTGATTCTCGTGCCAGGTCTAGCTCTGCCCGCGCTCGGGCGACTTTCTCGCCGAGACACCTCGCGGGGCGCGCACTCGAGCACGTAGCGCAACTCCACGGACTCCCCGAGGTGGCGTTTCAGCGTTATTCTCGCCGATGCATCGTCTGCCGCCAGCAGGAGGATCGGTGCCCTTTCCGCGGGAAACGCGTGGAAACGTGGCCTTTCGAGGCGAGCGCGACGCACCAATGGATGCACGTCCGTGGATGCCACGCGGCGACAAACATTTCTCTAGAGGCTGGAGCCTGGAGTATAGACCGTGCCCTGCACACGTAAGCGAGTTCCCTCGCGAAACAGGTACCTAAACCGCTGCCGCGCTGAAAAGGTGCTTCTGCTTGTTGCGATCTCTCTGCATTCCTCCCTTAACTTCGAACGGTATCTCTGTGCGTCAGTTGGAAAGCTCCCGCAGGAGTAGACAGCAGATAGATGCACGCAGATGCACAAAGGCGTGTAGAAGCGCGTGCATAGGCACGCCTAGCGGCAGCGGCGTGCCTGCGACAGTGGTTTGGCGCGCAGGCACGTACCTAACAGGCTGCCAGGTAATCGATAAGCCCGAGCATGCCATCCCGGTTATGCGTGCGAAATATTCCGGTTTTTCAGCCGTTCACCCGGCTCGGAAGAAATCGCCTCGCGCGGCTATCGGCACGCGCGATCGATCGCCCGGTACGATCGCCGTCTCGCTTTTCTCTTTACCATTCGCTGTTCCTGTCAGAGGATCCGCACTCCGCAGTTGGGCAACGTTTATCCCAGGTTTTTCGTCTGTTTGCATTTCGTAGGACGGATCGACGGATCGGTCGAGAGCGCACCGTGTGCAAATGAGTAAATAGAATGAACGAGCGCTCGTCGTGGGAACGGCTCGGCTCGGCTCGGCACGGCGCACAGGGACGACTCGTCGAGGCTCTCGTTTCAGTCCCCGGGCTGGCTGGAAAAGGTGTCTCGATTAGCATTCGCTCGAACGTCGTCGCCCGATGGTAAAAGGTGTAATGGCGTCTCGCTAATGGCTCGGCTCGCGGGATAAGAAGCCGTCTAACGCCTAATTGGCGACGAAGAACTTCCGTCGGGACTTCTTGCGTGCTCGCGCAACCAGACGCGACAGCGCGGGCGCCGCGCGTTATTTATCGAGACGGAAATGCGAGGAACATACGTCAGGGGGCAGGTAGCTAATGAACGAGGTAACTTCGACGATCGGCCTCATCGCGATCTTCCGTATCGTTTTCCTGCTCTTAATGCGCCCGCCGATTACGGTTACAGGTAGAGAAAGGGGGTGAGTTTGGAGGGATTTGAGCAGCTAAACTCTTTGCCTCGGCTGCATCTTGAGCATAAAAAGTGCAATTTTTAGTGGTATTCCTATGCAGTAACTCTTCTCAGCACTCTGCTTATGCACCAACCACAAGGCGTGGTGCTGACCTGTCTGTGCCTGTTCATCGTACGGTCAAATTTACGGCATCTTTCTCCTATTTATCCTGCTATTACTATAATTCTCTTCCTTTAGAAATTCGTTCTCTGTCCTCTATCTCCGATTTTAAATGTGCTGCCCGTTCTTTTATTCTCGTCCACTATCTGTAACTCCCCTTGTCTTATGGTTCTCTCTCTCGTTCTTTCGTTCTTCCGTTCTTCTGTTGTTTCGCTAACTTTATTTCCGACTGATAATGTTCTGGGGTTAGGTTGCAAAACAGCAGGTATGCTGAACCTCGCCCATTTATCACATAATTTGTAATTTGTGGTGAATAAAGTCGATTTATTATTATTATTATTATTATTATTATTATTATTATGCTTAGTCAAGTAACCCTATCCGACATTGTCAACGTGTCAAGGGTCGTACCTACGTATAAAACCTCCACGCACCGGATAAAATAAAATACCCTAAATTATAGCCAATGTATCGCGTTTCCACAAAATATTCATGAAAACACATCAAGCAGTACTTGGTGGACAAAAATTCATAAATAGTCGAAAGAAAAATATCTACTTCCCGCCTACCTTTTTAGATTTTTCATTCTCACTGATAGAACACGCAAGTTTTTGTCACGGTGACATATTAAATGGGAAGCTGGTCATTCGTATGCTTCAATATCGCGAATCGTAGTATAATTTATAACATAATACAACAATTAAAGGGAATTAGTCAACATAACCTCGCTAGTAAACTAGCCCCGGTCTCCCCTACTATTCGCGAGCTAGTTGAATCCCTTTTGAGAATTCGATCGCCGATGCTCAGCTGCTCCAGCTCTCCCGAACGGGAAAACGCATGGACGTCCTCGGGTTGCGTGTGCTGGCGCGTAACTCGTGGATATTACGGCGGCGCGTAGCATTACCTGCACCATTATCGCCTGACCCTGCGGATCTCTGCCGGTTTCCGAAGTAACGGACGCGCGTTGCATAATTGATCGGCCAGGGCCACGATCTCTCCTCGAACGAAGCTGGGCGCCGCGAAATTAACGCAAGACGCCGTTCACCTTGGGCCGCGTCGCCGTTAATCGCCAGCCCGAGCTGGGCTCCGCGGATCACACGGAAACTGGAGCGAGCCGCGGCGGTTCTATTGCGCAAACGTTGTTTACTAGCCGCGACACGCGGCGAAACACGGCGAAAAACCGCCTGGCCTCGGGGCACCGATCTCCCGGCGACGAAAGGTGCAACGATTCTGGCTAATTGGTTCGTGAAAGGGCCGAGACGGCGCGGCCGAGTGGAACAACTGGCTTTCCTTTTCCCTCCGACAGCCACGTCCCCACTTTTCCAGCGGAGCACGCCACGGAGCCTAGCCTGCCAGCCGCGTTTTACTATCGGCTGCAGTTACGCAATCGCGGATGGAGCTCACCTACGGTATATGGGCCAGGGACAGACTCGAATCGCGCTACGACTCGCCGAGAGCCGGCCAGCTCTGAGCGCGCCTCCAACGGCCGCGTCCCATTCCGTCGCTCCTCCGTCGAATCTCCAGCGGAACAGTCCCGCTTCGGCGTGCTCCGAGAGCTCGATGCAAACGTACGACTCGTTTCCGAGTAACGGCCACTTTGCTTCTCGGAGATGTACGTAAAGATACGTCCCTTACGAACGAACCGCCCCGACTGCGTTACGAGCGGCAATTTTCTACGTGATTATCGCTTCGAGGTCCAGAGTATCGCGAAATTGGAGCAATAAACTCCAGCGCGCGGGATTCTTATCGAGAGAGGAGCGAGAGGCTGACTCACGCGCCTCTGAAACTAAGTGTTCGCAGAATAATCGAAGAGAGCGCGTGTAGACGGCGAGCATCGAGTTTCTTGGATCGAATGGAGCTGGGCTGGCCTGTAACAGTTACCTGGGGATTGTTAACGCGGAGGATGCGCGTCTTTTCATGGCCCTCGGCTCTGGAAACAGCGTTGAATGCGCTTCTATTATCCTCGAGTTACTAAACCTCCGCCAGACACGTGTCAGGATCGCCTGCCGCGAATTCACAAGATGAGATTGGACGCTGGGAAAGGTAGCGAAGGGTGGCAAAGGGTAGCTTGCCATTTCCCTCCCTCGACGAGCAAGAAATATTCGCGGGAGCGCCACGGCAATTTTGCCGCGTCGTGTCCAGCGAATCGTGAACCAGCGTCGGTGTACTCGCATATCCCCGAGGCGGGTCCGTGAATTTACGAGGGCCGGCAGGAAACGTACGGCTTCCATATTTTCCAAGGAGAGCGCGCGAACGCACGCGACGAGCGTCCGCGCGCATTAACAGCGCTGTTCCCGGGCTCCCGCGGACATTGGGCGAGAGTATTTTCATTGGATTTGGTCGGACCGCTGCCCCAAGCTTTCTCTGTTGAAAAGGAGGTGGAGGAGCAGGGTTAGCCAGCAGGATTGGAGCAGATAATCCTGCAAATTGTCGCGGGACTTCACGTGGACCCAGAAGCGACGCGACGTCCCTCTCGAAACCTTTCGGGTCCATTAAACACTCGAAATTTCCGAGGAAAGCTGTGCTGGCGCGGGAGATGGTGGCGCACTTCGCGCCACATGGCCACGGGACAAAAAGGATCCAAAAATAGGGCTGCGCGGTTGGGGAGAACGGGGGGGAAGGGTGCGTGCGACGCAAAGGGACGCACCGAAAACCTGTTTAACCCTTGGCGCTCGTATTACCTTCGATCTAGCATCTAGTATAGGGGAGAGTGGGGTAATACGGAACGTCTAACTTTGCAGTGGGATAACATAAAATCGGAAAGGACAAATGAGATGGAACTTCGGTAGGAGTCTTCAGTGGACCTTAGACTATAAGAAAATCAAAGACTTCGTTAAGAAAAATATTTGGCAACAGAGAAAAATAAGATTTACCGGTGGCATTGTAATATTCGCCTCGTTCAAACTGGTGGGGTAAAACGCAGCACCCATTTGAGGACCATGTGCGGTGACGAGGCGCTGGTAACACCAGTGACCGAGAATAGGCGCGAATGAAGGAGATATTGAGCAGGCGAAGCGACGCGTACCTCGCAAAAGGTTGAACAAGAGTTGCGTCGCCGAGTTCGCCGCCGGTCAGAGACGGCCGAAACGGTGAAAGAGCGGCGAGGGCGCAATAAACGTAAAGCCGCGGTGGCGGAACGCCAGCAGACGAAACACGAAACACGAAGCACGAAACACAGCGTCGCATTGTGTTCGCCGGCAGGCCGTTAACCCAGGTCAGCAACTGCGAATCCGTAGTCCTCGGGTGCTCCTCCACTGCTTTCTTCGTCCTCGTTCCACGAGATCTCGACCGCGTCGACCATCTACACGCGAGTACAACGATGTGACGCAGTTCCGGTCGCGGACCGGAAACCGGCCGCTCCGCTCCCGACACGCTTCGCGAGCCACGCCGCGTGTCGGTGCGCACCGCGAGTCCTCTCGACATTTTTCCTCGCCGTTGAAAGCACGCTTTGAGCAGCCGCGACACTCCGGACCGAACGGCCACCATTTGGATAAGTACCATTCTTGGTTTAGCTCGCGAGTTCGCGACGTCGCGGATTGCGTGCAGCGACGCGGAACGACGCGCACGGTTAATATCGCCGTGGAACGTAATTAACGACGAATCTCTTAGCGGTCGTGACGGGGAGCAGTGGCGTTCGAGCCTGCAGGCAGAGACAGGCGGACTGTAACGTTGGTGCGCGCATTAGAGCAGCGTATTCAAAGTGTACCACTGTCGTAATCGCTTGGAACTGCCGGTTAAATTATGTCTACGGTCGGCCGTACGAGCAGCCAGATATTTAAGCGTGTCTCCCTCTCTCTCTCTCTCTCTCTCTCTCTCTCTCTCTCCCTTTCTCTTTCTCTCCCCTTTTCTCTGGGTCCATGGCCGCGTCTAGTTGCCTCTCTCGCTCACCCTCTCTCGCTCCCCCCGGCTCGATGTCGTTGTCGAGCCTCGTAGCCCATTACGAGTGCTCGAGTATCTCACGAAGTACGTGTACACCTACCCCGATCGCGGCCGCTGCCATTCGAACGAGATAGCAGCGGCTTTTTCAACAGCCACGTTAACCCTAACTACTTTCCAGCGGCGCGAGGGTGTGCACTCGAGGCCTTTCGATTCCCGGGCGAAAGAGAGTTAAAGGAGGAATAAAGTGGCATCGACGCGCGCCGCTGCTCGACCGACGGTCCACGGGGTTGACGAGCTGCGCGCCGATTCGGCTTCCACGGTGGCGATCCGCGGCGGCGTGCGGGAGCTGCTCGATTCCCAGGTGGTTCTGCCACCTCCTCGAGGATTCGTAGGAAGCGTGTATAATGGGGAGGGAGGGAAGCTTGAGTAGGACTTTTGTCTCGCTTCTGGGAACACTGTGGCTTTCGAGATGCGTCCGGGTGGCGTCGGGTGTAACTTCTCCCTTGAAGATTCCAAAGCTGCACCGTTTGTTGTTGCGTGATCGGCGCGCTTCCTCCCGGCAGACAGGAGCAGCGTCGCCCCATCAGAGGGAGCGAACGAGTAAGCGGAATCGGCGTAACCGACGTGGTCGTCAAAGAAAGGTGCAGTGACACAGAAACGAAGGGAGAGAAGCAAAGGATGCGTCAGACTTGGAAATAAAGAGGAGGCGTGGGCCGTGCGCGCGAGCGAGCGAGCCGGGAGAGGGGAAAGGTGAGAGGAAGAGAGAAAGAGGGAGAGAGGAGGAGGAGGAGGAGGAGGAGGAGGGGTGATCGTAAATGGACGCGTATGGGAGGTTATCGTGAAAGCCGGCTGTTCTGTGAATGAAGCACCCACTCCGATCCCGTCGCGGCGTGTACAGCTCGGCCGACCGACGAACTTGCACGTATTTGCATTCGATTAAAGCGCGTCTCACGGGTGCACCGGCCGGAGTCGATGCACCTTCGACCTTCCGCCGCTCTACGCCGAATCGATGCCCCGTGGCTTCTCCAATCGCTAAGATTCCTTTCGTCCCACGATCTAACAACGAACATCGACGAACATGGATTCTAAAATCGACATACTTCTCCGGTACCAGAGCGCGTGATAACTCTAGAGGTATTGAAGAATTCAGTGTCGAAGGAAATTGGAGTAGAGCCTTGGTGAAGTCGAGGTACCTAGGGGAGCTCGATGCATCGAGCATAAAACCATAAAGAGAAGTGGAGAACCGCTTATAGCAAACGACTCGGAATATACCACGTAGAGGCGATCTCTATGCATAAGTTTAGGATCCACAGCCTCCCCCGTCTTCACTCCTCCGCTCCTCGGGGAGCTGAGAGCTCAATTGTGTGGGTCGCGCGACCCTAATCGCGTGGGCGTCGGAGCCGTTCTCCTCGAAAACATCGTTTCTCGATATCCCGCGGAAGGACCCTTCCCTCTCGCGTTATCCTTTCGCGAGGCGGTCGATACCCTCGCCGAAACCACCGCGGTCTAACCCGTCCGGTGGGATTAGGGTTTATACAACAACAGACTTTTGAAAAAACCGGTTAATAATAATAAAAAATAACAAATAAAAGAAATTAGCTTGACTGTCAGTCGTCGTTCATCGGGTTAACACTTTTCATTCTTACTAGTGTATTTTCGTTGGCAATCACCTGTTTGGTCGTCGCGCCGCGATTTACTGGATGGCCCGCGCGAAGGATGAGATCTACGCGCGACCGTTCGTCGCCGTACGATCGCCGAAAGTCGAGGCGAATGAATTTCGCGAGATCCGAGCGCGAACAGCCGCGGCGAGGACACGCTGATCGGGATTCTGGCCGCTGGCAGAGCCGCTTAAGGAGCTGGAGCGCGCGCGGCCGACAATAAAACCGGCACTTTAAAACTCGTTTAGCCGGCGCGCGTTCGCGAATAAGGATACCGGTGCAACCTGCTCGCGATTTTTGCGCCCCGGCCGCGCGGATCCTTCCGAGGGAAGCAAGAGGCGTAGAAAAGGAAACGGGAGCGTCGAAAGCGAGGCCGCGGACCCAGCCGGCGTGATATAACGCGACGTAATATCTGCGATCGCGGCAGCCTCGGCTAAACGAGCCTCTGAGATCCTTGGATCGCGTGCTCCGAGCCAGGGACGTCGCGCGGAATGCACGCACAGTTCAAACTCGTCGAGCTTTTGCTTCTTTCTTTCGAGAAGCTGAAGTTCGCGAGATTGTTCTTCTTAATTTTCCTGATGTGCTCCAAAAATTATAAACGAATTCACTAAACCGTTGCTGAGTTATAACGATTTTAATCTTCACTGATTTTACACGTACTCTTATGGAAAATGACGATCTTCACAGATAAAACAGCTGGAAAAAATGTTGAAGACATGGTACCAATGTTTTCAATTTTTTTTGTACATATAGTATATGAATAGACGAAAATATCTGGCGAGTTTCCATCGTTTTCACAATACCGTTTTAAAGGAACAAATTATAACTTGAGAAAATTGTGAATTCAGAGCATTTTCACTTCCAAAAGTTTAGCAAATAATGTTTGAAAAAGCATTTGTAATGTGCAAAATATCTTTCTAGGAGTAAAAATAAGACTCCAGCTGTCGTTCGGGTTCCTTACATCTAGATTTACTATGCGTCAGACGTAGATATTCAGGTATTTAAAATTTCATATACTTTTGTCTAATATTGTACGTCCGATACAACCTTAAATCCCAAGTGCGCCACTAAATGGAATCGTGTGACGGTCGTAGCTTCTTATGTACGATTTATGTGAACCTCCTACTTTTATGAAAGCTTTGGGCTCAAATACTTCGAGTTTCGATACTAAGTATGTACCTAAGCGTCGTAAAAGTGTTGCTTGAACAATGGAATTTGGACACCCTCGAAGGTAATGATCCCACGGATTACCGACCGTCCTCGGTCATACCCCAGGCTTGCTATTCATTTGTCAGGTAACCTTTCGCTGAGCAGTCCCTGGCTCTGGATTAAAGCCGGCCGGAGCGCAAATTACGGCACAATTAAGCGGGTTCCTTGGGAAAATCGAACGATACCTGGCCACGAGTGCACCTACGTTAGAACGAAGGTTCTCGATGGCTCGAGAACGGCGAACGATGTACGGCTGCTCTGGATTCGCGTGCTAGCTGGCAATCGCTGGCCGAGCGGGAGGAAAAACGACGTTGGAATCCGTAAATAAATGGCCCGTCGCGTGAGCCACGCAACCTCACGCGTACACCTAGCATTCTTTCTCTGCACCGTGGCGAGTTCAGGTGCGACTGGCCGTGTCTTACTTATTTGTCATGTGTACGACGGGGCACCGTTACCGCTCCAAAGGAACCACGAAACCTCTGACGAGAGGGGCATGGCCCCGAGGAAACGAGAGTCATCTGTACTTACACAGAGCTCTTTCCTCCTTTCCTACGAGCGTCGTTTATTTGAATTAACTACGGTGAAGTGCTCGGGGTATTGAATAGACGGCTCTATCCCCCCGGGGCAGAGGGGGAGAGAGGAGGGCGAGGCGAGGAGCCCAGGAAGAGGAGGGCCACCCACGTCGCGCGAAGGACTCAAAAGCAAAACAGCCCGCTGGCAGGACGACGCTCTCGCAGCCTTTCCGTGGCCGAAACGAGAAACTACACCGACAAAAAACTTCCCCCGTCCGCGGCGGGGCGAAAGGGCTGCTCGCGCCGTTTGTTTTTCTCTTTAGGGCTCCGTTGTAAAGCAAGCGCGAGAAAGGGGTCGCCGTAAGATCTCTGATTCCCTCGCTGTGCAGCCACGACCCGCCTCTCAGCGTCGCCTTGCTTAGTCTATTTCCAATTAGTCGGAGCAGCTTTTTGCGAAACGGCGGTTTTATCAGCGCGTCACAATCAGCCGGATCGCGATCCATAACGACTCTCGCGTACGTCACAGCGCGTTAACGCGCGATAAGTATCTCGCCAGATATCGAACGGCCCGAGCATTTCCTCCCAGCAGGCATTGTGCAACGTGGCGTTGCGCCCGGTCGCTGGATTTAAACTGTACTTTGTCGCTTTCTCAATACATTTCACTCGAGTGTCGTGGCCTCTTCTCGCGTGCTAGAGACTTCAACGCCTAAATATATCCGCAAACTTCCTATTCTTTTTTTCTTGCGATGCGCCCTCAAAATCTTTCCTTGTATAATATTTATTTATTTATTTATTTATTTATTTATTTACGGGTAAAGCCGTGTTCCAAGATTCATAGGGAAACTAAGGACGATATATTGTTTTCAAATGAGCACGTGTTTAGGGCATCAGGAGAAAGCGGGCACTATATAAATCTTCTGAATTTTAAAATATAACTGTTGTTAGAAACAATTTATAGCCAAATTATCGGAATTGCCTAAGAAATTGTACATTGCGTTGATCACCCATCATAGTTTAACTGCCTAGAGCCTCTAAAGGTCTTAATCCGGACCTGAGTCTAGGTGACACAACCTCCGCAAGCAAGAATGACACGGTGTTTGCAAAAGAAGAAAGCGAAAAGTATTTGTAAGCATGAGTAATTTCCGAGCCGAGTACATTGCACTTAAAAGCAGCTATTAAACCCGAGCCTCGCCTTCTTGCATTTACATTTATTACGATTTTCTGCTTCCTTTTCCTTTATTTTCACTTGCCATTTATACCCTTTGTAAACGTATACAATGTGAGTGTAATAAAGTCCTAATAATAATAAATGAAAAGAACACCGAAGGGTCGAACGGCATAGGATCGCATGCCGAGGCTCGCGAAACATTTTCCCCTATTCCTTGCGCCGTGTCACGCGACCCGTCCTCGCCTCCTCCCCCCCAGCACCGCGCCACGCCAATAACGCTTTTTCTTCTGTTTCTCTGTTGCAGGTAAGCATCCCCGGGCGACCAGCTCGGCTGCAATTGCGGCAAATTGCCAGGAGGATAAGTAAAGCACGTTTCACGCTCGCCGGCAGGTTCGCACGTACCTCGATTCCCCCTTTTCTTTCTCTTCCCGCGTCTCCCGCGACACGGGCCTGACTGATTTCATATTTATCGCCGTTCGCGAGATACAAATAGAAATACAACCGCGAAAAGCAGCGACGAGTCCGGGAATCGAAGTGCCGGAACGGGCGACCCCTCGAAAGGGGCTCGATTTCCGTCGGGCAGCGGGAAATAAAGGTGGCGTGGAATAGAAACGAGGCTTTAATTACTTAGAGTGACCCGCGCCGTCTGGCGTTCTGTCGTCCTCCTCGACCAGCGGCACGGGGACAGCAAGCCTTTGACGGGTTCGTGTCAGCGCCGTTGAAATTTTAATCAGAGCACTCGCTCGCCTCCTCCTCGACAAAGCGCGTAGCCTAGCCTCCCCCGAGATAGAGCCGCGATAAGCAGGGACGTCGGCGAAACGGTTCTATCCTCGCGTTCCTGCGCGTCGATTCGCTTCGCGGAACAACGATCCCACGAGCGGACGGATTCTTGCGTGCCCCGAGGGTCGCGTGCTTCGGCCTCGAAATAGCTCCGTTTCGGCCGTCACGCTTTTTATCTCGTGCAACACTCGGCCGAGCCGATAGGTTCCGCGTCGCCAAGGAAAATAAACCGTCCGGAAGATCAGCAGACGCGGAAGCGGGATGAAGGAGAACGGCGAACGAAGGTCGATAGGCCTCTGCGGAGTTGGCTAGCCTCAGCCCCGAGAAATACTAGGTCCCGTCGGTCAGTTCGGCTTCCCTTGGAATGGACGGTGCTCGAGAGGGCGCGATAAAAATGATTCGCGAACAGTCGGCGGACGGGGAGCGGCCCCCTCGGTGGCAAGTCGATCGCGCCAATGTTTCCAGTCGAATTGACGCCCCGAAATGACGACGATGAGGCGGTGAAACATTTTCGCGTCGCGACGACCACCGGCGACCACCGCCGCGCGAATGTTTGATTTACAAATCGAACGGTAATTCGTGCATTCTCCGAGCCTGCCCTAGCAGAACGCGGGCACAAAAGGGCCGCAGAAACTGCCACCCCCGTGCCACCGCGACTTCATCCCCCGAGGGAGTCCCTTTGTGTTTGTACACTGGTCTTTCTCTGCTGGCTTCGCTGTTTTTGTTGCTTCCGCTGGCTGCGCGAGATCGATCGAATACGTAGCTCGAAACGGCGAAGCCGTTTGATCCGGGCGAGCGGCGCTGGGAAACATCTCGAGGTTTGCTAGCGGTTCGCCGATCGACTGGGTATCGCTGCTGTTCGGTGGGAAATTTCGTCGGTTTAGTGGAAATGAGAATTTCTTATCTAATGGAATATGCTTGTAGAGGAAAAGTAATAGGAATATTAATTTTCATTTTCCTCATAAATATTATAGTTCAGGGATGCAAGGCTATTTTATACCACTTTTCGTAAATCGAATTTTGTGAAGATCGTATCAACTACTGTGAAGTAGCCAAAAAGTAGCAATAAGTGCTAGCTTATTATTTGATCTCTTCGCCATATCTCACTCCACGCTCAAACGACATCTGTGTGTTCCAAATAATACACTGTGATATGCTACAGGTTTGATCGATTTCAGCCTAGCTGTTTTTTCGTTCTCGTTTACAAACAATAAATAAATATCAGCTCTGACGGCAGAGCGGCTGCAAACTCGTCCCGCGATTCCTCCGAGGGGGAGGGCAAAAAGATTTCCTCCGGCTGTGTTAAATTATCGACACCCCTGTCGGGTAAACAAGCCCCTACCCCGCGATGGAATCACGTTGGCCGGTCCGAAAGTTTCGGCCACGGAGGACCCTCTGCTCCGAAATCATTCCCCTAATTAATCCCCGTTTAGAGGATCGGTTTGTTTAAGCTCTCGGCCGCGGGGACGGTGTGGAAATTAGTCGAGTCGCGTGATTGCTTCGTCGTCGCGCGAATATTCTCGCTCGCGATGCGTGGTCGCCGGCTGCGGATTAATTCTGGGAATGTCACTTACAGATCCAACACTTTCCGACCTCGCCTTTAATCGTTTCCGAGCGCAGAGAGGAAGGGGCCGCGCCTGATCGGAAAATGAGTCAATTAAAAAGTGGAGCGACCAGCGTACCTCGGTCAGGGTACTTCCAACTATTTCTGTCCCCCCCAAGGTTCTGGTTACGTACGAGTTACGAAGGCGAGCGAGCCGACGCCCGGTGGCCCGTGAAAAGTGAAGTAGGAAGGGAGGAAAAGTGGGCAGGCGGAAGTGATCGCGGCCGGCCGGAAATGCCCTTGCGTTACGTCGAGCTGCGAGAGAGGAGCAGCGCTGAAGAGAGCTTGCTCGCTCGTCACGCACGTGCGTACCGCAGCGACTCGCGTGTGCTGTTCTCTCTTTCTCTCTCTTCCCACTCGTGTCCCTCCGCTGGATCCTCTCCGTTCTGCTTCCTCCCCCGACTAGCAGACTGGCCGAGCTCAGAGAACGTGTATATCCGAAACAGTGCCTCATCCCAGCTATCGTGCATTGCCACCGTGCGTGCCCAGTGTTCTTGAAACTGAGAGCTTCGGGTACGAAAAATGGTGCCCCATGCATCACGCCAATCTTCTCTGAAAGCCCCAGAAAACAGCAAAACAAACTTCCCCGAACCCGAGTACCAAAATCGAAGGTACATAACAACTCTGTTTGGGCTCCGGCTGAGATCACCGTGTCGTAAAGGTATTCGGGATCGGGCCGGAAAATTCGCCAGGAAATCGCTGGACGAGCGTGGGCCCGGCTTTGTACTCCGCTCGTAAAATGTGTTTGCGCGGGGCCCGAGGTGGTCCCTGGTCGACTGGAAGACAATACGCCGCGGATATTTGCGCCCGAACTCTAGCCCGTAGAATTCCGAACAAATTTGTCGGGGCCCGCTCGTCCGAGGTAGTATATACAACAACTTGTTTCCCGTTCCGGCCCCGGGGGCCCAGTCGCAGGTTTTTCTACCTGAGTCCTCTGGCGCGCATACAGGGTGACTCAACGCTTACGAAACGACGGTAGGGAGCGAGCCCGGCCCTACAGGACACTGCAGGATAAACGGACCCTCTCGGTCGCAGCCACCCCTCTAGCCCTGCTCTGTACCCTCCCCGCCAGCGTCCACGCCACCGCCAAGAAACCCTCTTCACCCCGTCACGTACGCACCACCGAGGGACCCCTACAAATTCGGTTTCCATTCCAGTCTTCCTCGTGCCCCGCTATGGGATGGATACGCGTCGAGGGGTCGCCGACGTGGCTACGATTTCCTAACAGGAACCCAGCGCGGTCGTTTCAGTCGCCAGTGTTTTCTATCGGCGGTCGTAATCGCACGCGCTCCTATTCGCCGCGAACGTCGCGCGTCGTCCTTCTTGGACCTAGTGCTTTTCCACCGAGTTTTCTGTGCCAGTTCGGGGAACGCGGTTAGTGCCTAAGATCTTGCGTCGCTGAACGCCTCGGCGAGAGTGGTCGCGTAATATCGTCGAAGACGCCCACGTGTCGAATGCAACAGTTCCCCCTCGTCCTTTCGACTGTGCTCGAGTGAACGGGAGTGCGCAATCGCGGAGGTTTTTCGATGGTGCATGCGCGCGCGAGAGTCACTCGCTGGAGTTTTTCGCCTGGATTCGAAACTGCGATCGCAGGAGGCTGGCTTTTTCGAGGCTCGGGTCCCGTGAGTTTCCACGTTTTCCACCCTGCTGATGGATGACGAGAGCCAGCTGTTTCCGAAGAGGGTGAGCCATTTCGAAAGGTTGCTACGAGTTGTCCCATCGATCGATCGTGCTATATAAAGGGTGGACGAAACCGAACCGCCCCTTCCACGTAATTCCAGCAGGACTCGTCCAGGATATTGGTATGGTTCTAAAGTAGGTGCTCGCCTCTCTTTTCTTAAATCGCCTTCCAACGAGCCGGGCTAGTATACAAATTTCGAGAAACATGTGTTTGGAAACGTGAGCAAAGTTCGTGGGGAAAGGGAGCTCGGTCTTTTCAACCAGAGACGAATGTTTTTCCGTGGAAGACGGGGAATCGTTCGATCGAGCTTAGGTTGCGCGTCCATGAGCAGGAGACTTTGGATCCATGACCTCGCCAGGGAACAATGCGCGACCTAACCCCCGTTTTTCCAGCTACCCTAAACCAATAATACCACCCCCTCCAGCCCAGGTCGAATCTTCCTTTCGGAGCGCGTTTTAAGGAAGCGCAGCTGCTCCCATGGCAGTTTCTTCTCCTTTTTTCTATTTTTACCAGCATCACCCCACACACGAGTCCCGTCTGCTCTTCACAATTTCCCCGAGAGCTCCCGCAGCTCGAGGACGCGTCCCTCCGGCCGTATAGACTCTCGGCTGCTTCCTGCTAGCGATTGAAACTTCGAGAACGCGCCGGTGTCTCGCACAACGTTCCCGTTCATCCCCTACGAGTGGCTTGGCGTGCGACTCGGTGGATAATGAAACAGACGCCACGCTTGGTGGGGGGTAAAAACCGCGGGTTTCGTAAGGTCTGCTCGGAGAGGGCAAAGGGATGGTCAGCAGGAAGGTATCTATCGTTGGCCTTCGGCGTGCTTGGAAATTCAAGGGTTATCTCACGATCTTCCGGGTCCTGACCCCGTGTAATTCCGAATTCGTGGCACGCCGAGGCCGCTGAGGAAACGTAACTTCCTTTCTCCGCGGGCAACCGCGTTCTTTACTGTATTGGCAACGTGACTCGGAACGCCGGCTTTGGGTACTGTCGCGCCATCGAATTTCGCTTCCCCATTATCCTGGCTTGCTCTACGCGGAATCACGGGATCTCTCCGTTTCGATGATTTTTTAACGGGGCCAGCTCCTTTCTCCTCCGACAGCGCGGGCTCGCCCGAGAACGTAACACTTTCCTTCGGATAAAAGCAAGCACGATGACATAACGAACGATGCCGTGCGTCGTTTCTGCGGATCAGAGTGGATTTGAATTTTAAACGAGCTCCGCGACGGTTGCGAGGCATCCACGCCCTCGCCACCGTCTGCTCTATCCTCGGAGCGGAGGCTCTCTCTAGCTGTCCCCGATTCCTCGCTCGAACACGGACGACCAATGTCCACGCGACCTTAGCGGAGCGATCGATCGATCGACTGTGGCTCGAGGGTACGTTGTCCGGGACAGACGGCGAAGAGCCGACTTCCGGATACGTCGACTGTCCTTCCGACAACTCGACCGATATTTGCGAGGGCAACCATATCGATTTGCTCTTCGCCAGCTTCGCGGAGATCCTGCGTCCTTGGGTATACCCGCATTGCCATGCACACAGGGATCCCTTTGCTTACTCTTCCTACCAACCAGGTTATTTCTTACGTCGAAAGAAGCACAGAACTTCCTTTGAAGATTTACTAACGACCCAACTTCCGAGTCGCGGACAAAATTCATGTCCGCTGTTCCAAGGGACGCGCGCTCTCGAGTTCCCGTGCTCCTTAAACTTGAAAGTTTCCTTGAACTTGGTCCGTGAAGGCAGGCTGAACTGACCTTCGAGGCGAGACTCGCCGAGGAAGTTTCAGGGAAATACGTGCAATTGCAACTTCAGACCGGCGTGGGCCGCTGAATCAAGCTAACGAGCGATTCACGCTAACGAGAATTGTACAGGGGAGCGAGTTTATTGGTGTGTAATTAACCGCTCTGCAGGATCGCGAGGCTTCTGGGTAGGAGGGCGTTCGGAGGACCCGGGGTATCGCGCGATCGAGGAGTAGATCTTCGGAATAACCCTCCGCCTTTATCGTTCCCGGAGGACTCCGCTCCCCAGCTTCAAACTTGGCCAATTTGCGCGTTATTTCTTTCTTTTCTCGCTCCTCCCGAACTTGGGTAATATTTTTAATTCGTAGATTCATCCAGGGGCCACTTTTTGCGCAAGCTTCTCGTTCCCCAACGAAACGCGCTCGCCGTCGAAAGGGCGACCACCTTTCTGGTTGTTTTTCGTCCTGCGGTTTCCCCGCGGGCCGCGTTCCAGCTGTTCCTAAATCGCGTGCGCATTGTCCATTGACAGCCCGTGGTGGCTGTTACCAGGCCCACCTTCGGTAGACTCTCGGAAGGACCGAATGCGTTATAGAAATCGAAGCCGGAGCGTCTCGCGACTCGCGGAGGTCGTCGAACGTGCCCGTGGGTTAGGTGAAGTAGGAATTGTTGGACTGGTGACGCGGGTCTTTCGGATCACCTGCCCGTCCCTGGCACACTGGATATTCCAGCCAATGGCAAGGTTCGTTCCGACGACAATGAACTTGCGCGGAAGTTTTGCAGCAGGGGCGGCGACTGGGAGGGGTTCGGGCGCGCTCCGAACCGACGGGACAGAGTAATGACACCAGGCTCTCTCTCTCTCTCTCCCTCTCTTTCTCTCTCTCTCTCCCTCCCTGTGTCCCTTTCTCTCTCCGGTCCCTCCGTTTCTCTCCTCTCGCTGCTCTCGGTGGCAGCGCGCGAAGTTTGGGACAAGGTTAGTGTGTCGAGCCCGAAACACACTCGATTTGGCGAGCCGCAGAGGGGCAGGCTGGGGGATGCAAACGGAGATAGGGGGAGAAAAGGGGGAGACCGGAATAACGTGTTTATAAAGAAAGGGCCATCGAAATCGAGCTTGATAGTCCTTTTTGCGGGGTGGCCGCGCGCGAGGTCCGCCACCATATCTCTGCCCCGACGCGATAATTATTTTCCCAACCGATTCGTGCAACGGCACTGCGTAAATTTCTTCAGCGTATCGATATGTATGTACTCTCCACTGTAGGTACAGTCGGCTCGTTCGATCGTGGTTGGGTACAAAGTGTAGTCCACCTCGCGTGCTTAGACTCCTTTTTCGCCAACATTTCTACAGTATTCCTGGAACATGGTTTAGGGCACTGTTAATTTGTTACGCCTAAACTACGTTCGCGAGAAGAAAGGTCGACCGTGTGAAATCGTCTGCTAACCAAAGGCACGTGATAAATAAGTATCGTGTTGCATTACTAACGGAGCTTGTTGTCGACGATGTCGATCGAATTCGATTATCCGTTGCTGTTCTTGCGGATGTGTGTCCCCGAGACAATTCGTATTCCGCTGGATCGGCGCCTGATTCCGGAGATCGGGAAAATTCGAGGAACGCGAGCGGGGCAGTGGCCGCGCGGTTCGGTTGGCGCAACGCGCTCGGTTGCATTCCGCAGTGGCGATCTCTTGACGCTGCAACATCGCCCCGTGTAATCTCCCTTCAACTTCCATTCTAACGTCCCGCTTCAATGGCTTGACGTTCGAGCACGTCCTGAATCTCTGCGTCGCGATCTCTGACTGTGAATCTCGTCGCCCTCAACGGACGGACGTGTCTCCGTTCGGAGCGTCGGTTAACGAGATTCATCCCGTAATCGCGTTTATCCTCGCGGCAATATCTCGGTGAGACACGCTCGTAAAGTCACAGAGAGAGAGAGAGAGAGAGAGAGAGAGAGAGAGAGAGAGAGAGAGAGAGAGAGAGAGAGAGAGAGAGAGAGAGGATCATGGATGGTTCACTGTCAGAGGGAAGGAATCGCGAGGAGGTCCGCAGAAAAATTGCGACGACCGCGTTTAATTCGAACGAGTTATTACGATCCCACCGCGGTGCGTCCGAGTTATCTCTCTTATCTCGCGTGTGATTGGTTTATATAGCGCGTGTCGAGTTACCTTGTACGTACAGCGTATAAACGGCCTTCTTAGCTCGTGACACGCACACGAATACGTACGTGCGTCGTGTTCGAGAATGTGGTTCCGCGGTTCGGCTCCCTTGGGCTCCCACATTTTCCATCTCGGGCGATCTCTACCTGTCGCGAGCACCGCCTTCTGCTTCCAGCCTTTACGATGCTCCGCGAATGCCAGTGAAAGCCGCTGCAAGATTATCCCAAGGGGTTGCAGAATCTATTCGATGAGGCGGTGTACCAATCTGTCCACCAAACAAACTGCTCTTAGCTTGAAATTAAGCCGAGCCCCAATGCTCTGATCTCATATTCACTGTAGGGTACATCGAATCTTCCTTCTCCCATCGCGAGGATGGAAGCTCCACGCTAGGTTGGCGAGCGAGATACCGTAGACCGTCGCGGAGGGCCGTAATCGCATGAATCGCTTTGTAATTACGCCGTAGTTTCCGCTGAATAATTGACGACTCGGCGCGGGGGTGACCAGGTCGAGGGTGTTTTCCCCGTGGCGAAAAGGTCAGTGCCGAGGGGCGGGGGCGTCGCGAGCCCTCCAGGCCGCCAGAGTTATTTCTACCTTTGTAAAAGGATTAAGCCTGGCCCTTCGTTTTCCCCGACGCTTTCGTACACAGCCTTTGTGCTTCCCGCTAGGTTTTCCCGGGCTTCGACCGGGGGCCTCCCTCCCCCGTCGTCCCATCGATATTCCGTCGGTGTTGTCCCTCGCGATAAGGTAGCCAGGTTATAGGCCAGCAACGTCCCACGCAGCGCCCGCGTTCCTCGGCGCTCGAAGTAGCTGTCGTGGTAAAAGATTCACCAGGTTTTCGCGAGGCAAATTCGAAGACGGTGGAGAGAGAAAGGTGAGGGGCGAGGATGAAGCCGAAGGGTCGTTGGAAGGAACGGTGATTAAACGTTTACGAGAAGCTTTTCGAGGTCGTTTCGAGGCCCCTCCGCGCCTCGCCCCTTTCCGGCTATATTCAAATCGTCCTTAATGGCGGCGACTCACGCGAGAGGTTTGCGCGTTCCTGGCGAAAAGTTTGCAGGAACCGTGCGCCCCGCCACGAAACGATACCCGGCTTCCTGTTCTTCGCTCCTCATTCTTCCACGAAACCGACGAGACTCATTTCCACGGGGCTCGCGAGCCTCGCCACCGAACTATCCCCGTGTCCGAGGCCCATCCGGTGAACGAGGAAAATGGTAATGGCGGCTACGTGACGCGGGAATAATAGGCAGCTTCCCCTTCTTTCCCTTCTTCTCGTTGTTACCGTTGTGCTCGACCCAACCTGGCTCGATTAACTCTCAACGGCATTAATTACACAACCCTGGACCGTCTTTCGAACGCGACTTGCGAGAGCCACTCGAGTACGAGCAAGCTGCGATTACAATGACTAAGTAGACTGTGAGTCAGGGTTCTTACTAACCGATCGGAGAGTAACTTAGGTAGGGCCGGGAGGAATTCGTCACTCGGTGCAGGTAAAGCCCTCGAGTGCCGTTAGTAGGAGCGTTCGCTAGCGGTACACGTCGACAGGGACTCTTCGGCGGGGTTTATGACTTAATCGCGCACGCAGGGAGCGACCCGGCTATAAATTGCAATTACGGATACAGATAATTCGTTTGTATTTTTACGCCGACCGCGACGGACGGCGCTTCTCTGTGGATCCGACGCCGAGCACCTCGGAGATCGTTGTTCCGAGAGGTCTCATCGAGTCGCGTGGGCACGTAGACGCTTCTTAGAAACGCGTCTCTGTCCGTTATAACAGGTTACAAGGCTTGTGCTGTTGTGCTCGCGACCACAAGCGGCGCGTACACGCACGCCCACGGCTCATTGGCACACCTGCGTGCGCGCACCTACTCACTACCTGTGCCATAATCCTGCTAACGGTTTGTCGCCGAAAGTGAGACTCCTCGCCGTTACTGTCTCTTTCCGCGGACACCGCTTCGCCACGGAAGCTCCATTTCCCCACCCGCTGGAGCTTGTTCCGCGAGAGATCTGGGGCAGCTTAGCCCTTGAGAAACAGGGGTTGCACGAGCGCCTTCGCTATAAAGAGACCCGAAAGACATACGTGCAAGAAATATTTTGGGGCCTCAAACAATTTCCCAACGGTACAAAAAATATAACATCCTTTCACGAAGAGAAGGATAATGATAACGATAATAAAGAATATAAAATAAAAAATTAAAGAACTCACCAAATGAATATTTAATCTATCATCAAAATATCATCAAATACAATTATTAGTTTTTTTATTTTGTCTTTTCTTCTTTTTCCCGTTGTTTTGTGATCCGTCGTGAAACGAATACCGTGCACAGGCTTTTAGAACGTTAAGGTGGAAGGGAGATGTGCCGTTGCGTTGGGAGTTTCTACAGGTGGTAGAGGCTTTCCTATACCAACGCGGTTGCCAGTGTTTTATAGGAGCGTCACTGTTGCTTGGCAGCGGGTTCGCTGAAATTTTGAAAGGTAATCGCCCCTGTACTTAGCCCATTACCGTCACGAACGCGTCCAGGGAATATGGCAGCATTATTCGGCGTCCCCAGCGGCCGTTTCAATTCGCATTCGCCGCACGAACCGATCGATCCGAGGCGCGATCTTTTATTTCCATTCGGTGGCCCGCAAAAAAGCGGCTACGTAACGTCTCGGGGTAAAGGGAGCGTGTCGAAGCGGGCCGGCCAGGGCTGCAAGCCTCTCGACAAGATTCCGCTTTCAGGAAGAACCGCCGCGAAATCCTGGAGCCCCGTTCCCCACCCACGGCAACTAATGCGACGATAAAATGGCCTCGCGCTGGCAAGTCGAGGAGCAGAATACATACGCGGGAATCGGGGGTGGCGAGGAGTTTCGTGGGTGTCGCGATATCGGCTTCGAGCCTCGCAATCGCTCGATTTCCCAGGGGGAAGAAGTTTCACGCCAAACGAACGCCAAAGTATAATTTCGAAAATTTCTTACCGATGTATTCACGCACGACTTAGACTCCACGCTTCGCACCTACCTCGGTGCAGTTATTCCCTCATCTTCTAAGTTATGAAGCGTGAAATGTAGACTGCGAAGTGGTGCGGACGGCGAAGTGTGAATTGCAGGTTGCGATGCGAGGCGAGCGTAGTATGAGAGCGGCTGTACCTTTGCGGCGGTAATAAGCGACGGTAATAATCGCGATACGCCGGCGATAAATATGATTGAAATTCACCGTGAAATTACGGCATTAAGATAAGTCTCGTTGCGGTAATTTCCTGATCGATACGTCCTTGGTCGATTCGTCGGGGGACACGTAACGGCCGGGGATGATTAACCGATAAATATATAACAGAATTGCTTCTCGCTCGGGGCACTTAGATTTCGCGAGTCGATTCTCTCCTCCTAATTCCATCCGCCTCTTCCGCGTATTGCGCAAGGAAATCCTAGAAAGGAGGTTGAGGGGCGGGCGAATTTCTGCCCGAATACATATTGAGAGAGGGGTGCACCGTCAGCGTCTCTCAAACTTCTGTATTCCTCGATTCATGGTACCTATGTCTTTCGTTCTTAATCCGGCACTGGAGAGCCAGAAACGGTAGCATTTGTTCAGTGCTCGAGGAGCCGGCAGGGCGAGCCGAGAGTGAATGAATCAAGGGCTGAGGGAAGTTTCCCTTGGAAGCGACGGGTGGACGCGGTTGGTGTCAAGGGTCACCCATACATTGGATCAAGTCCCACGATCTATTATCGCGGCGAAAAGGGAAGGAAAGGCCGAGGGAGCGAGATAAGAATGGAGTTTCGAATTTCAACGTTTCCCTCGGCGGATGATTGATATAACGCGCGAAGCATGCTTCCCTTGCGTTTCCTCGTTCGACCGCTGGATGAACAAACAGGCTGGAATATTTCACGGATGCGCCCGTGTTGGAGCTTGGCACCGCGACAAGAGGCGCCGCTCGGAATTACGGTGTATCTGCTTGACGTCGCGTTGCACCGTTTATCACGGCCGTTGCATCTCGGCCCACTGACGTCCCTTACGCAATTCCAAATCCTTGCTGCGGAAAAGGGTCTGAACTGAACCAGAACCCAGCAGCCTGACGATCTCTGAGCGTTCAACGGAAAGATAGAAAGCTGTTCAAATAGATAGAAATACCGTCTGTTGGATGTGATTCATTGGCTCCTACCATTTGTCTTGATCGAGCCTCGTCTCAGGACTTTATAGGCACTGGCTCCCTTTCTTCCATTTGCTTTCTCATCCTCGAAAGCTTGCCAATTGCGAGCCAAGGGCTCACTCTCGTGCATGAATAACCGAATAAACAGGCGGGTAAATGAATCGCGATGGAGGGCGGCTGGATGGGGTGGACACTCGATGCTCGGGGCACGATCGCTCTCTCATCTTGGCGAATTAATTGATCAACTCGATTGTCGCGGAGGACGGGACAGAAAAAGGGTTGCCGTGGCTCTTTGCGAGTGGCCTCCCGGTTTCAATGGAGCAAGATATTTTCGCGGCGAGAGGAGTCGGGCGTATCTAGCTGAGTCGAAGAGAGGATGCCATTATTTGGGGAAAAAGCTGCGCCTTTGTTCGCGAGCCACCGGCAGAATGGAGAGAAAGACGCGCGCGTGCGCTTCAGACGAGGGGGGGGGGGGGGGGGGAAAAGCGAGGATCAAGGGAATCGTCCGTGTTGGAGGCTTTCGCGTTGCCGAAAGTCTGGTTCCTACTTTCGAGCGGGCAAAGGGAAATGCGGGGAGCGGCGAGGTGACGAGGAGGATCGGGTCGGGGCAGGAACAAGAACAACAGGAGCACGAGAGACAAGAGGAAGAGGCAGACTCGGTTCTAAGTATAGGAAGGCGGAGAGAGGAGTGTGTCGAGGCGAGCGACTAAGGCTAGAGGATCGTGGCGAATACCAAGTAGCCGTGAACGATCCGTATGCAACGGCCGCGTCTCTGATGCAGATGTCGATGTGGTTAACGATAGCCTGGGCCGTATCGCGCGATCCCAGCCTAGCTGAAACAGGATCGATCGACCGGGGAACAATTCCCTCCGTCGATTCGATCCCTCCCGATTCCACACAGAACGTGGACCGTGATCCTGGGGACTTTCGTGCCCGACGGTGTTAATCTCCTTTCGCGGAAGCGGAATCGAAAGAACCGTTCGGAGGAGCGTTGCGAGACGCCTGGAAGCTCGTATTATTTCGGTTGGGATGTGCTTGCCAACCGGTCGCATTGAGAAAAGGAGCACGGTCGGGCATGGCGGGTTCGTTGCTATTCGGGAGGGTGCTTGTTTTCCTGTGTGCACGGACGTTAACCAGGTTCGTTGCTAAGCGGCGATAACGCGTTGCGCAAACCTTGGTCAATTACGGCCGAAGCTCTAATTAAATGCCCGGCAGTGCATCGTCGCCGGTTGCCACAAGGGCAGGCCTCGCACTGCTGATAAACTTCCTCCGTTCGATCGAAAGCCATTCTTCGGATCGACCTTCCTAATCGTTAACTCCTCTATCCTTTCGCGTGCAAGGCTCCGCTTCGAGCAACAAGTCCCTAAAAGGCACCTCAAAGTCGAGCTACCTAGTTCGATCGAAGAGGTCTGGAGTCCAAGAGTCCGGACCGTTCTACTCCAGCAACAGCCACGCGGTTAGTTTCCGAGCGAAGCCACGCAGCCTCGAGGAAGTTGCGGATAATTTCGAGATCACTAAATCTAGACCGCCTCGCGGGTAACGTAACGGCGAAAATGGCGGGGAAAGTAAGCTCGAAGCGGGCCATGTAATCCGTGTCGACGACCCCGCCCGACTAATATTACTCGGTGGCATTGCAGCCGCGCGTTTAATAAAACCGGGGGACAGCTCGCGCCGTTCCGTTTTTCCACGTGCCCGTTCTGTAATAACGCGTAATAATGCGCCGGCCGAGAAGGTCGTCGCGGCGGTAACGAAGATAAGTGCCTCGCATAAAGGGGCCCGATAATTATCTGCGAGTTTGCGGGCGGCGCGAATTAATTTAACGAATTAAATCGACCCCGAACGCCGCTCCCTTTCGACCAGCCTCGATAATAATCGTTCGTCCTCGGATCCCCTCATCTCTTTCTCCGTTCGACTCGTTTTTTTTCTGCTCTTCCTCTGTCGTCCCCACCGGTTGCAGCGGGAGCGCGGGCCAGTGGTAATTGGCCGACATAATCGTAAATTTCGGCCGGGTGCGCGCGCGCGCGAAAAACGGAACTCCGCGAGAACCCCCCGTGTCGCGAATTACAGGTCGCGAAAGGGGGAGGGAATAATCGAGCCGTCAGCTGGGCCGCAACTGTAAAGCGCGAGATGGAAGCGCGCAATCCCGGAGACCTCGTCGAGCGTGAAAGAGATCGTAACCGGGGAGAAATGTTGCCGTTTCGTACGCGTGCCCGCCACGTCGCCCCGCGCGCGCGTCGAGAAACACCCCCGCGTTGCGTGTCGACGCCTCGTAACGAGAGAACGTAAACTTTCCTCCGGGGAGGCTCTTTCTCTGGCCTGCTCTCTGCCACGGGGCTTCTAAATTCCAAAGAGCTCTCGGAGCGCGTGTAACTTTCAAATGCTTTCCTGCTTTCTTCGCGGTTTTCTCTGCCGTGCGCGCCTCTGACCCTTTAGCCGGGAGCATTTAATCGAGCGAATTAACGCCCCCGCTCAGAGGCCCTTTCTTCTTTGCTTTCCGGGAACAGGGGATGATTCTTTGTTCGAACGGTAATAGGTGCTGGCAGAGATGGAAGGAGCAACTATGACACCTTTGCAGTGGTCTGGAGATTAATTGTTACAAAATTGTCATTTTACGACTAACAAGTAGTCACGCCTGATTATGTAAGATTTAGATAGAAAAGGCTTTAGGATTCTAGCTTCCACAGAGATCAGCAGAGAACGGCATTATTCGCATAATTTTTAATTCGAAGATTATTCGAATACCCAAACGCGTGGAAGAAAATTGGTATCGCATCGGTATTTCGCAAACATGGACGTTTCTGTAGAAAACGCAAGCTTCCTCCAATAGTCGCAGACGGCCGGCGGCCGAGTAACAGCGGCCAGTCGCGCGATAAATCGGACTGGTCCCCAAAAAATTTTAATTAGTCGAGAACGCACGCTGGTCATAAAGAGCGTGCGTTACGCGCGTCCCGCGTTGGATATTGCGTGCGTGTCTCGCCGCTGGTAGCGCGCGCGTGATTTATGAGCGCCGCCGAGCGCAAGATTCACGGCGGACTGCGTTTTTCGCGGAACAACCGATGTAAACCGTGGAAATGCTTTCTTGGAAACTCGCGTCTTTTGAATTTTGCACTGTGAGACTCTTAGATACTTTCATCCCTCGAGGAATACAGGCAACGGAGTACATTGTGGTACCGGTGGGCCACAAACTTTCTCGTGTTTCTGTATAATTTTCTTAGGATTATTTGATGAAGGTACTGTCGTAGAAAGAGTCAGCCGATCGTGTACCTAGACCGGGAATCGAGCCGGGGATCATTCGTTTGCCGGGCGATTGCTTTAGCCGCTAAGCTACCCAGACACGACCCGTCTAACGGAGCGCCACCTATCTGCTAAAACCTGCACGATAGGCCGTTTCCCAACTAACCGCCTACAGTACTCGACTCTCCCTACGCTTCTCATGAACGAGTGGTAGCGAATCGACTTATTAGTTCGCTCCCGATCCCAAAACGATACCTACGGGGTGCAAGCACGTCCCTTTGAGCTTTGTGCGATCGAGTTGGACTCTCCGTGCCCTTTCAGGATATTATTCCAACGAACCGTTTAAATTACATTCTGTGGAGGACCGTCCACTCGAGTCAGCTCGGTATTATGCTACTCGCAGAGGAGGGAATCGCCGGGTCCTCTACGGATGCCGGGATCGTTGTTTATCGGCCGCAATAATGACGGTTAAATTACCCACCACGGGCGACGGATTGTTTTCGAATGCAGCCAGCTGTTGAACCGGCATTCAAACATCGCCGGTTAAAATTGCGCCGGCCCTATCCTCATTACACGCGTCCATTATCATTTGAATGGCTACTTCATTAGCGCGCTCGTTCGGCGCGGTTTTATTGAGCGCGATCGCCCGAGGGGTCACCGATTTTCTGCGCCGAGCCTGCGTGTCGCAACGCTAATTTAAAAGCCCGTGCCGGAGGAGCACGATAACCCGCGCAGAAATCGCGATCGATATACTACTTCCGTCGGCCGGTAACCGGGGCGAGGTATTTTTAAACGAAATCAATTGAACGGATCGTGACCCGGCCAACTTGTTCGGAACTTCCTCGAGTGCCGGGCGGCTCGCGAGTATTAATTTCTCTTTCCCCCCCTCGCCCGTCGGATCTCTTCAGCCCTCGAGAGAGAGAGAGAGAGAGAGAGAGAGAGAGAGAGAGAAGTTTTTTTCAGTCGACGATATACCCTAAGAAGCTTCGTTGTAATAGCTTCCAGATGGATTATGGCTCTCGCAGCCCCATCGACGTAACAACCCGGCGGAAAAAGGGGTGTCGTTCGGCTCGACCCTCGGCCGCAACCTCCTCGCCTCTCGTTCCTTCGCTCTTTCGTTTAAAAACGCGGGGAATCCGAGGAAAGAGTGTACCGTGACCCAGGGTCAACAGCCGCTTCATAAATTTAACGCCTCTCTCGTTATCTCTCCTTCTCCCTTCGAGTCGCCAGCCTGTACGTACCGGAGCAACTTTCTGCCAGGACTTACGCAACGGGGCTCGACCGAATCCGACGGGGCTTCCACCCTTCTACATCCCCGCTACGAAAGGGAGACACGGAGTCTGCGGCCGGTATTGTGCGCGTGTTCGCGTGACCGTGGCGAGGATCTGCGGATTGGGCGTAGGTCAGTTATGCAACTCGTGTGACGGACATCGAATGGCCAGCCCTAACCGTTACGCCGTGTCGTAAACCTTCGTTCGATGTGTTTTCCCTGAGCCGTCGCTGTACTTCGGCACACACGCTTGCTTTCCCGTTGCCTTCGTATAGAATTTTATTTGCGGCACCGAGATTTTCGAGGACGTTTCTGAGGTTGCAGACGAGCCCCCAACCCTGGGCGCGGGGGCTTTATTCGCGAAAAATCTGCCGCCGTCCCCCGCGAGAGGATCGGGACGAAGGAGCCGACGGGATTATCGAGGGGTTCGTGGGACCCGATGAAAAATTTAACGGAATTGATGGGAACGGAGCGACGCGACGGGCGGGTTCCATCGCCTTTTCCGGAACAAAGAAGGAATTGCCGAATGGCGGGGGTGTCTGTCAAGATGGCCGACGACCGTGTCGCTTGGGGGTTGACCTTTTCCGGGAACAGAAGATTCCCAGACCAAGATACAGCCGTCGAATCCCTGAATAATGCAGGCCCCCTTTCGGCTGAAAACCGAAAACGAGACATCTGCCTCCTGGGTGCTTAACGTTCCTCCAAACGAACAGCACGCCGGGGGATGAAACTCTTTTAGCCACGAATATCGTAATTCCTCGCGGAGCGTTGCTTTCCGCAGGCCTCCTAAAGAATAGGGGTTTGGTGGAAGAAGACGGTGCTCGAGAAGGAGCTGCAGGAGAAGCGGGCAAAATCGAAGCGACGGAATCCGGGAGAATTGGAGGAAGAAGAAGGGTTCGGGTTAGGGAGGATGGTTTCGTTTGGAGGGAACGTCGGTCGTTGTCTACCAGCTGCGGCAGTTGATTCTAGCTGTGAATATAACTCGAGGTATTTAGGTGAGCATGCATTTCCGCCGACGTGGGTCCGACGAGGAAGTCCTCGTCGTCGGACGAGGAGGCTGGTATACGCGCGAGCGCTTTTCCACGCGCGCGAGCGACAGAGACGGCGAGGCAGGAGGGCGCGAGTGTGTGCGTGATCGACGCGAGCGCATGTGTGCACGTGCTAGCGATGGGATTAATTCAAGCGCTATCCGAGGACTGATTCAAAGTGTCGTAACGACACGGCGCAGCACGACGATTCGAGTTAATAGCGGCAAAGACAAGCTCGCGGTCGTGCAATAACTAAAACAGGCTTGCGGTAAATGCACTCCGGGGGGATGCTCGACAGCGAATCTCTGAACGCGGTCGGGGCATCGGGCGGAAAAGAGAAGAACGCATGTAGGTATACCATGAACGTATTTGCTCGAACCACCTTCCAATCTATTACATCGCTCTAACGGTTATCGGTAAACGAGCAGCACGGATACTTGGCGCGAGGGCATCATTCCCATCGCTAGACCCGAGCACTCCGGGGCTCATGGCCTGTTTGATAAGGACGGCGAGCGCGGCTACGTGAGGAGGGACAGGGAGAGACGGCTAGAGAGTGGGAGTGATCGCGTGGAACGGAGAGGAGCGCTGGCGGAGCGCTCGGGCTGGAGTGAAAGGGAAAAGGGAACCTATGCGAGAGGAGGACAGGCGCGACGAGAGAGAGAGAGAGAGAGAGAGAGTGAGGAGCAACGGCGCTGAGGAGGCTAGAGAGAGGAGAGCGGGAGCGGCGATGAGGGTCGAGAGGGACAGAGCGAGAAAATGGCCAGAGGAAAAGGGGCGAGAAGGGGAGGGAAGAGGGCGAAGGACGCGGAGGAATAAGGAGGATTGATTTCCCCCAGGAGGGACCGAGAGGGCTCGAGAGAGGAATTCTAAGAGATCGAGAGAGGGACGACGAGGGGCCGAGCGATGGAGAACGGGATAGAATTCGGGGGCGGAGGGGGCGAATAGAGAGAGGGATGCGAGGATCTGTCGAGTGGAAGGGAGCGAGACGCGCTTCGCCGACGACACGGTCGGCGAGAGGGAGACAGAGCTCGCCCCAGCGAACGAAATTAGGGGTGAAGAGGGTCGACGGGGGGCGCTGGGAGGCTGAGGGGCCACGACACAGGGAATTAAGGAATACAAGAGAGAAAGGCTAAACAAGGGGATGCGAAGCTCGCTGCTCGCCGCGCTAGAAGGATAAGAGGGAAGGGAGGAAGGACAGAAACGGTGGAAGAACTCGCTGATAAGCGGAGACGGGTAAAGAGACAAACTGTGCGACTGGACTGCCCGTTTAATCCCAGTGACCGATCACCCGGCCTTTATAACCGTTTCGTGCAGGCAGCTATTAAGTTGGCGTGGGCGTAAAAAGAGCATCTGGGTCGTTGGAGATTCGCGGATCGAGCCAGCTCGACTCGTTTCAATCTCGAAATTCGAGGTCAAATATTTTCACATGAGGACGCCTAGAAGGCCGAGTGAATTGTGAACGTGTTTTCGCGCGACTCGCCGCGGTCGATTCTAAACGCCCGACGAGGAGAGGAGCGCGGGTTTTCGCGCACCCTTTGATACACACCGGGGAGGGAATCGTTCGGTAATCGGGAAAACGAAAGGAGGGAAAGGACAGAGGAGGCGCTCGCAAGAGCGACAGTAAACCAGACAAGAGATTCCGAGAGTGAAACGAGCGGGGTGGTGGTAAGTAGTACGTGAAAGTACGACGGAGAGCGGCTGAGAGGGAGCGAGGGAGAGGGACAATAGCGTTGGCGAAACGGTGCGTGGAAAATAAGAGAAGAGAGTGGTTGCTGGCGAGGAGAGGAGAGAGGAGGACGAACCCGATGTATATATGCAGAAGCGTGGATGTGTGCGAGCATCGTCCAAGCCTTGGTGCACCTCCGAACGGAGGAGCCACCTGCAAGGACGGGAGGATCAACGTAGCGTGATCCACGGGGACTTGGTCTCGAGATCCCGTCGCGTAGATCTTTCGATCCGAGTCGCACGCGATGCACCTTGCCTGAAAAAAAAATGGAAGGGAATTTCATGTCGCCTGAAATATCGTCTCCCTTCGCCAGTTAAAAGCTTCATAAAGCAAGGCGACGATCTCGAATCGTCCTCGAATTCCTCCAACCCCGCTTCCAAGGGTGTCGAACGAGTTCCCGAACCACTCGATCCATCGTACATATATGCAACGCGACTCTGTTTCGAGTTGCAAGAGCACGCGCTGGCAATCTACTCCTCTTGTTCATCCCTTCCATCCCATTTCCCCTTGTTTCTGCCTGTGCAACGCGAGCCGCGCGCTCCATTCGGCCTTATCGCCGGCAGACGAAATATTTAGACACCTCTCGCGTTTCGTTCGCCGACTTTTGCCCCGCCAGCCAGTGGATTTTTAATGGAAACAAACAATTGGGCGAAGCGTAGGTTTCGCGGCCAGGTAGATCGGTGATCGACGGTGGCCGACGCGGCGTAACAGGGGGGGGGGGGGCCCTACCGGGTCCGAAGGAGATTCGAGAATCGATAAAAAGAGGAATTTCATGGCACAATGACCGTCATTCAGCCGGCCAGGGTTTAATGAACGGCCGAGCGTTGTCTCTGTTCCTCTCGGCTGGCCTCCGGTCCCCGGGCGACAGAGCGCGTCGTTGCGTAAACGCAATGTCGGCAAGGAATCGTAATGTGGAAAGGTCAGTGTCTTTCTTTCTCCCGTGACGTCGGCGGCCCGGCACGAATACGCCTCCGAAAATATCTTCGGCCGCGAAAACCATTCACCGAGCGTCCTCCTTTTCCTCCCGCCCTTCCTCTCCTCTTCCTCGTCCCCGTCTTCTATTTATCCCTGATATCTCTCGACTCCGGGGTCATTTCGCAGGGACCCGCGACGGCTCTGCTCCGCTAGCTCTCGGAGTTTTTCGCTCGAAGGACACGGACGAACGCACAGATCGCATTCCGCCATCGCGATAACGTTATCACTGCATCCGCGGGCTCCCATTTCACTGGGACCGTGGCCGTAGACGTAGTGGGACTTGTTGGAATTGCTTGGAGGTCGATCGATGCTTCCGATCGGTGCGCTCATCACCGAAGCCTCTTCACGGTTCACTACTGGTCACGATACTTTGTAGTTGATCCGGGCAAACGGGACGGACCGGTCGATCGGCGACGAATCAATTGCCGCGGTGAAACAAGAACGCTGAAAGTCGCGGGGATTTATTGCTAACGAAGCGGCCGGTGGCGAGATAGCATTTACTCGCGGCCGCAGAAACGGCGATACTGCGTGCGCGCGTGAATCCAATCCCGTTTCCGCGCCGACTTCATTCCAGCACGCATTTCTTTCTGTCGGCGAAACGCGAGCCGCATTGCCACGCGATACGTTTCCTCGCAGCGCCGCTCGCAGGTGTATATACCTACGCGTGCACCCAGGAACGTTTTCCGTTTCGCCAGCTAATCAGGAATTCGCGCGAGTTCCATCTAAGCGCAACCAGCGGGAATCGATACTCGGCTTTCAAGGACCAACAACGTCGCGGAGGTTCTTCTTTCCCATTCCCCGTTAATTCTTAGCGTTCCTCCATCGTCTATTAGCGCTGCTCGCGAATCACAGAAGCGGCGAGAGTAAATTTCAGTAAACGAGGCCGTCGATCACTGGCGGGCTACCGAACCGGGCCGATTGCCAATGCCTGACCCTGTAATTAGGTTTGCGCTGCTGGTAATATGGTTACCTCGCAAGCTCTGCAATTTCCCCATGGCCGTTTCCGTCCTTTCGTTCGTCTAAGATTCCTGGATCCAGTGGTATGCTTTGGGAACGCTTTACCCACGAAGCGGGAGTTGCCCAATTTTTGCTGAACCTTTTCTTTAGAGGCCCTCGCCACGAAGAAGTAACCGTAGTTATTTAGAGCCTGGTATATCGGGAGTTGAGAGCTTAGAGAGCATTTGAACAGCTATTTATGCTGGCGTGTAAGAGAATTGACAGGCTGATCTAACGGCGATGGTGGACGTGTTTTGCAGCGGCGTGGCCGTGTCCTGCGGGGAGTGTAGCAGCAGCGGTACCAGCGACATCACGGAGCCGGGTTCCCCGTGCAGCACGAGCAGCGACGAGGGGGTAGCGATACGCGGCGCATCCGCCAGCCCACTTCCGTCCCTACCCAAGCTGGCGCCGTCCTCGCAGATCAGCACCAGGCCCCAGTGGCCCTGGACCCCGCCGCTGGCGGCCACCGCCTGCTCCACCTACAAGAGGCTCAAAGGCGAGCCGGAGGCTGGCACCCTGCCGAGGTCCGGGGCCGCCGATCCGACCTTCAGGGGAGCCACCAAGTCCACCATCGGCAAGCCGAACGGCCCTCACCATCACCACGAGTCCCAGGGCAAGATCACCGAGTACTTTAAGACTCAAATCAAGCCGCAGCAACCCAAGGTAAGGATCGAACGAATGCTAACCTAATCGACGTGGCGGGGAGTAAGTTCTATTATTTAACGCGTTTCGTGTTGGCCGGCGCAGATAAAAAAGAACAGCGAGACGATGTCGGTGCTAGTTGCGAAGAGCTCGTCGGAATTCCGGAGGCCACCAACGGTGCAGAGGAACAAGGGAGGACTAGCCAAGTACCTGGGCACCGTCTCGCCGAACGGCCGGAACACCTCGACCAACGACTGGGAAGTGAGAACTCTCACCATGTCCCCGCCACCCACGAAGAAGCCACCGCCGGTGATCGTGCCCAGGGCCAACGGTAAGATGGAAAAGAAGCTGCCCAAGCCGGTGCCCAGTCTGCCCATCTCCAACGACGTGCTGAAGAACATACCGAGCTGCAAGATCTCGTCCCTCAGGTAGGTGGTCGTTACAGGTCGCCGATCAGGAAGCTATTAACCCTCTGCTCGCCCAGATCGTTGCAAACTCCGCTACTTAGTTGCCAATTGAAGACTCGAGTGCCTTCGGTGCTCGTTGCTCTAGCCACTGTTACACTATTTCTCGCGAGGATCCTTGCAACGAAGGGGGAAGTAAGGTATCGATGGAGAGGACCGCAAGTCTGATACGCTCGTTTCGCTACCGTCTAGGTTGGCCTCGGAGGTTAGTCCGAGCGCGAAGAACGCGTCGCCGCCCTCGACACCGGCCCCGTCTCTGACCAGCGAGACGGGGGCGCTGGACTTCAAGGGCTGCATCCTCTCGAAGCCGCACGTGAACGAGAACAACAACCTGACGAACGGTTGCGGGAGCATCCTGGGCTCGCTGAGGTCCCAGGCCAGCCATGACCCCCTGTCGAGGCTGTCGGTACCGGAGGACACCGAGATCAAGGAGACGCAGGTCAGCCCCGCGGACGAGGACGACGTCGAGGAGGAGGAAGAGGACTCGAGGAGCAGCGAGTCGAAAGCGCCGCTCTCGCCGATACTCTCCGCCCCGACTACCATACGATTCCCTGCCCGGGAACCGGAGAAAGACAGGCAGCAGCAGGCCACCGACAGCGGCGTTTGTCGGTGGGACAAGTGCGAGGAGAGCTTCGAATCCAGCGGAGGGCTTCTGGAGCATTTGCAGGTGCGATTTATCGTCTCACCTCCGTTCCCCTGGCTACCGTTCGCCGCGTCCGCATGGATGTTTCGAAACGGAGCTAGCCGACAGACAGGATGCTCTTATCAGATCGATCGCCTTCGCGTAATTCGAGCCAGGCGGAATTAACGATGCTCGTGTATCGTGTTCCCCAGTTTTCTGTTACATTGTTGCTGCTCCTGCGGCAAGACACCAAATATCGGGGCCCAAATTTTTCCCCCCTTTTCGTTTGAGCCGCGTAATCGATATTGCGACACCTCCGCGGCTACCAAGTAGGTGTCCGTTGGGTACGGTTACTCCGTCCGACCGTGCGACGAGTCGAGTTTTTGGAACGGTAGAGGATCTAGGGAGAGCTCCGAATTTCATGACGTGTACGTCTGATGTTTACAGGCAGCGCACATCAACACGCAAACGGGCGGCGACAATTTCGTCTGCCAGTGGCAAGGGTGCAAGGTGCAGGGTAGGAGTTCCTGCTCGCGGAGATGGCTGGAGCGACACGTGCTCTCTCACGGCGGCAACAAACCCTTCCGGTGCATCGTCGACGGCTGTGGCAGTAGATTCAGCTCTCAGGTACTGAATTGCATCCATTGGATGCGTTGGTCATCATCTCTCGAGGCACAATTCTGAATGGAATAACGCGGGATCATCCTGTCGACGGGAGAAACACGCTCTCGTTGCAAGATGCCGACAATCAGGGTGGTAACGAGCCGAACGAACTTGATTTCAGACCGCCCTGGAGAGGCACGTGAACGGACACTTCAATCAGCCGGAGACCAGCAACAACAATGCCAGAAGGAGCTGCGAGAGCGGAGGGAAACTGGTGAGGAGGAACGGGAAACGGCTGAGATATAGGAGACAACCTTGGTCCGGTAATTGTCTCTGTTAAATCGATCTCCTCATTGCTATCTATGCACTTTTCCCCCGTAACTATTACTAATGCCGCGCATGTTCTCTGCAGCGAGACTCTTCGATTACTTCGACTCGGGGGTGATGGAAGGTCTTCAGCACAGGTTACTCCAATTGGCCAAGTCGAGGACGCAGGGTCGTCTCGCGGAGACCCCGGGAAATTCGATGGCCCTAACTAGTCAAGTAAGTTGAAGAAAAGTCGCGGATAGCTATTGAAACGCGTGAATGATCGCGCTACAAGTGTGATGCTCTTGTGCGCAGGTATTAGCTCGAAGAGTCGAAATGGATGGAAAGACCAAGGTCCTGTTGCGGTGGCACCCTCCCGACATGTGAGTATCTCAGTTATTTTTACCGTTATTGAGCAGGGAATGCTCTATCTCGTTCGTTCGACTAATTCCCGATCATTCGTGCAGCGAGCCGGACGAGTGGGTGCTCGAATCGGAAGTACAAAGCACGAAGAACATAGGGATACGCAAGGTGGCGTCCAGCAACCCGGAGGAAGTGACTCTGGCTCTCTATTCGGCGACAACAGGCGGGACGCCGCCGTTGGCGCGGGTGAAGCAGCGCCGGAAACCGGTGAAGAACTCGTGATAATGCCTCGAGCCGTGTTCGAGGACAAGCGTGCGACGAAGCAGCGACGACTAAGCCAGAGTACGAATTTCGGACGAGTCCTGTATCAGGACGACTGTGCTTCCTGGTCTGTGTAGAATGGGGCCTGGCAAGGTGACCCGGAACCTGAACGCGTCGAGAGGAAACGATAGGGTGGCGCGTCCTCTCCGCGAGGCGGAGAGGAGCGTACGGTTAAGATATCCAGCCGAGCCCGAGACGAAGAGTAACGATGTTCCAGATACACGAATGAAAGACACAGACGAGGACGAGTCTGCGACCAGCTCCGTGAGCTTTCCCGTCGTTGGACAGGAGCAGACTAGAGAGAGAGGCAGGGGGTACAAATAAACGGACAAACTGGTTGAAAAAAAAAAATAGTAGCAAAGAGATACCCGAGAGAAATACATTCTAATTTATTTAGCCTAAATCCATCGGTCGTTAGGTGATGTATGATAGTAGTCGTGGATAGCGATGAATGATATTCTTGTTGCCTATCGATACCAAATTGCCGAACGTGCTGGGGTCGATTCCTGCCACGAGTGCCTGCGAACCGAAAGGCGACACTCGTCGGACTCGGAAGAGCTGGGCTTGGGCCTGAAAAGTGCCTCACCGTGGATACGTTTTATATCGTTGCCCGTCGTGCAAGACCAATGATAGACGGCGGAGTCGAGTTAAAGGGGAGAGAAAATATACAAAAAACGAAAAAAAAAGAGAAAAAGTACATACAGTAACGCACGAATACTCGACACGTTAAGCAAGTGGAGCAGACGGGAGGTGAATATAAAAAAAAAGAAGTAAGAGAGCGAGCAAATTGTTAAACGTTAGTTAACGATTGTAAGGAGATAATCACTCTGGTGGCCTTAGGAATCAATTAATATCTAGCAACGGCCCCTTGGCACTTCCGGGCCCTGTTTAAATACCCCGCGACAGAAAGCCGAACGAAGAGAGAATTATGAGGGCGTGACGGAAGGGAACGTGGACTTCTTCGAATCGCCCTCGACCAACTGTCAGAAGGAGATGCATCTACCTCGATCTTCAGCTCGGTAGAAATTCGTGTCGGCCGTTGTCGTGCGACAGGGGAGGAATACGGAGAGAGGAGAGGCATGCTGGTGAACATTGTCGAGTAATAAAGTCGCGCTTGATAAGAAGATGGAAAAACAGGAGCAGGAAATGGAGGAACGGGAGAAATAATAAGATTGCAGTTTGCCAGTGTAGAATACGAAACAGAATGGACAGTCGGACGACCCGTTCGCCAACGAGATTTCTATCGAGAAAATTATTCGTTTTACCATTTCGAGAGGAGAGTGACGTTGTACAAAATTGCAGTTAAAGTAACTAAAGGGAAGTGTCCTCGAGGAACGCGCGAGCTCGTTTCGAGCCCGAGGCGTGTTCGATATCACGTGTACCTCGATTAGTCGCCTATTTTTATCTTTCTGCTGAGTTACGTGCAGCATGCCAACGCGAGTCTGTCGCTGCGCATCGAACGGAATCGAGCGACCGTTTATTTCCATTTACACGGCACGGAAACTGTCGTTCTCACCTTGGGCAGCGAGCCGTCTTTCTCCATTTCGAATGAAGTTACCGAGGATCGACCCAGTCGTCCGTTCTGGGCCTGGACGTCCAGATCCGTTCTCAGTTCTCAAGTACGCGGCCTCCACGTCATTCGCTCGATTCGGGAAGGAAGAGGAAAGGGACGTTCGCGCCAAGATGTTGCGCGCGACTTTCGAGCCGCTTGGTCGGAGACGCCTGCGAAGGAAGTATGTGTGCACGCCTTTGGAGAGTAAGCGGAAGCGGAAGCGGATCGAAGTGGACGGATACGTAGAAACGGAGAAGCTGTTGTCACTCTGTACAGGGGGATAGAACACGATGGCTGTGCCGCATTTTCCACGGAGTTACTGAGGGGTTACGGGGGAGATGACGAAGCAGGAGCGGCGGCAAGGACGAGTAGAGGACTGTGGGAAGAGGACTCGGGCGTGACGGATCGCTATTTTCATAGATGTAGATACGCCGGGATCGTAGAAATCTGTTTCTCGTATCGCGGGAACTTCTGACATCGTGGAATGTGATGCCGCGCGCGTGTACACACACATATGTATATGTAGCGGTATAAAAGAAGACGAAGCAGACGGAATACTTGTAAATTAAGAGGAGCTAGGGCGTGAGGGGCGAGGAGAATATGATCGTGTCGATGACGTGTTGTGCGTGGCTATGAGCGGATAAGAGGGCGCGAATGTGTACAGACGGGATGACGGGGTTGCCGCGTGTGCAAGCCGATATATCGAGAGCGCGAGGTAGACACGGGACACACACGGACAGAAACACACCTACACACACCAGCTAAGAAACACTGCCAATACGATTGTAATTAAGAACTCTAGGCTAATTGATCGGTTAATTATTCTTACTATTATTATTACTACGGTTACACGTATAATCCGATAGATCTCTAGTTGCCGCGGATGTGTAAAAGAAAGTGAAAAAGAGAGAGAGAGAGAGAGAGAGAGAGAGAGAGAGAGAGAGAAAGAGAGAGAGAGAGGGACGTCTGTGTTCCGCAGAGGGGCCCAGTCCCGCTGCGGCGAGGCGGTCGCGAGCGTGTGTGTACATAGTTAGTCGAAATTGTCGATGGATCGCCCCGGTGGTACGGGGATCAGCCTATATCAGCTCGCGGTTTCAAGCGAGGGAATCTCTGTTTTTAATCGGAACGCTGGCGCTCGGTGGGAGAAGGACGCCGCGATGAATAATCCACGAGGGAGGAGGGACGCCACGCGAGACGGAGAAGAAACAAACGCGTCACTGCCAAAACTCGCGCACTGCCAGCCCGTTTTGAAAATTCGCGCTAGCCGCACACCTTAGAGCCTTATTACCCCTTAAATTGCCCCCCACATTCGTGCTCGCGCCAGCGCCTTTATTTTACTCGTTCCTTAGGAGCGTGGATCGCTCTTCTCCCCACGATCGTCCTTACATCGATCTTCTCCCCGTGAGCGCGCGTCGGGAACCCGCCTACTGTCAATCTCGCTACGTCGACGGATGCGAACCAAGCCACTGCCATCGGAACGCATTAACGGAGGAGAAAATGTGAAAAGACAGATCTATATATATATATATATATATGTGTGTATGTATGTATATGTATAGCTATATCTCGATGCGTACGGGCATCGTGATCGTCCCCCGCAGTTGAACCGTGGCCGCAGTCGATCGATTCCGTTCCCCGCGTAACCGATTCCATCTGTTTCCCTCTTTCATTGATGCACGCGACACGGTTCTCTTTACTTTTTACTTCTTCCTCGTTAAAATAGCAATTCTTTTCTTTTCCCAATCTTCTTTCACTCTCCCACACTTTTCTCCACCGTTTCCCCTTTTTGGCATGTCCCCTCAGTGCCATAAAGCTTGTCCATCGTGTCGCGCGTTCCTTGTGATTTCTCGTGTTCATCTCGCGCTCATCTCGCGTTCCCGTGTTCATTGATTTATTTTCGTGGCGTGATCGCGGTCCGATGGTCGTTCCTCTCGCTCCACTCTCGTCACTTTCGATCCCCCCTTTCGGCAAAGGGGAAGCAGCCTCGTTTGGAGAACTGTGTTGCGTCACGGGTGGGACCAATTTCGTGTTTTCCCGATCTATCGCTTCTTTTATTATTTTTTTTTTAGAGAATTACCGAGCCTCTCGGTGCGCGGATTTATGTATTTAATCGTGAGCGGGTAGCGAAGTATAAATTAGGTTTAGGCGGGCCGCGTTGTTTAGGTAGAAATTCTTAAGTTTAGTTGGTACGGCTAGAGTAATCGCTCGCGTCCAGTTTGCGAGGGTGGAACGCCGGGAGAAACATTCGTCCATTCAAATCACGCTTGATCTCGTGGATAAGTGTACCGTGGCGTAAAATTGTTGCCTCTGCGAAACGAATGCTTCGAGAGCCCTCGGAAGTTTCCACGTACGATTCCTTCCAAATTGCTCCTGACATTTCCGTTTCGCGACTCGCCGCTCGCGGCGGCGTCCTTGAATCGTAATCGTGTGGAAGACTGTTTATTTTTAGTAATCACCGCCAATCCGAATCTATTTAGTATTCCCCGATTCTGTAGAGAAATAAAGCGAGAGACGAATTCTTACTTAAGACTCGCGTTAGATCGATCGAGCAAAGAATTATATCGCGCCATTTAGCGAGGAGGCATCGCACGCTGACGGAACGATAGGAAACCCTCCTTCTCCTGAAAAGAAGCGCGCGTGGCTACCCTTCGTTCCTCATTTCCCTTCTGATCCCTCCCTTCTTTTTATACCCAGCGCCGTTTTTTTCTCTCGCGACAGCGCTGTCGACTTCTACCCGCGCGATTCTCAGCATTAAACGATAAATGTATATTTTAGCGAGACCTTGTAAAGTTTTGTGTAAGGTAATTAGATATTCATTAGCGTCGGACGCGACAGCGTGGGGGGAGATTCGGGCCGGAGAGGAGCGGCGAGCCTCGGCTCGGATTCGCCTGTTTTGGTTGCGAAAGAGATTTTCTAGAGGAGCGGGCCCGGATCCGCGGCTGTTCCTTCGGTTCTCGTGTCTCGCGCTTGTGCGTGTGTGCAACGCGCTAACGATAGGTAGGGAGCTGTTGCGTGAATGGGTGTAAAAGCGAGAGAGAGAGAGAGAGAGAGAGAGAGAGAGAGAGAGAGAGAGAGAGAGAGAGAGAGAGAGAGAGAGCACGTGGTTACGATATGTAGTAGGAGATTAGAAGAGCATCCTGTAAATAAAGATTCGCGATCCTCGAGCCGTAAACGGACTGTAGAACAAGGAGACGACTGGCGAGAAAGCGTGAGAGAACGAGAGGAAGAAAGAGGAGGGAGAAAGGAGAACGCTGGTAGACACCGTATTTTTGCAAAAATAAAGAGAAACATTAGAAAGGCGTAAGAAACGATTAAATGAGAACGATGTAGGGTCGGGGGGGTTGAATGCTTTATCGTTGTGATTCTCTGTCTCTGTCCGTCGGGCGGACAGTGTCTTTCCCCTGATTTTATTCCATGGAACACGGGGTAACGAGATCGATCCCCCTTCTCTTTCGTAGGAGAATCACGCGTCGCCTGTTTCTTCGACGAAGCATCGCGACGCTGGACGATTGCATCGCGGGTGGGTAATAAATTTTCTACGCAGAACCGCCAACGATTCTAAGCGATCTCTCATTTCCTTTAACTTTACTACCGATGGTTAAGCTCGAAAGCAAAACTATGTGTTCGTCAACTGTATTCTCGATTCCCGTTTCCCCGTCGATTCGGCTGTCGAGGACTCGCGTCCGCCGAAACACTTTCGGCCTCTGATTAAAGCGGATCTTCCGTTTCAATCGATCTCCCGCGGACGGGGCACGAATTAACCCTCGAGTACGGGCTGCCGCGCGAACAAAGAGCCCGTCGATCGGACGTCGCTCGTCTTCTCCGACGATTTGCTCTAGGATCGGCCGGCATTGTTGGCCCACCCACGGAAGAAAGAGAAACAGAAGCTATAGATAACGCATCTCGCGACGCTAACTATCCAGTTCCACGAATAGAACGTACTTAAGGGTTAAATCGAGCGGGACGAAGCGCTTCGGACGCTCGGCGTGCCTGCGCCTCGAGAGCGAAACGCCCGATTCGTAATCCACGAGACTTGCTCATTTCGAAATTACTTTCTAAGAGGGATACGAGACTCTGCGCACGGTCTGCACGCTTCGATGGCGAGACGTCCGCGTGTTCGTGGTGAACGCGAATTTCGAAAAGGGTGGAGAACATTCCGAGCCTCCCGCGTCGACGGTTAAGAACAATCGACTGGTTAGGGTAACTTCTCGTAAATACGGCTTTCTAGTTTTCACGGCTCTCTGGGGGCGCGCGTCCGGACCCCCGAACAGTGGGCGCGCGCCCTTAATAACGCAGCGACGCGACACGGCTTGTAAATGTACAAAGAGAATATGAAAATAAAGTAGTAGTGGACGTTAAAAAGCTGCGTGGAATTTCGGCGGGCGTCGCGGGGGATGGGGCGGTGTTATTACAGTCCGACGCGTCTCTTGCGGTGCGCGCGAAATAGGAGGGCGCGTTTTGTATCGGTGTAAATATCGGAGCTGCGGCGACTCGATTTTTCCTCGAGCACGCGCCTAGGCGTAGCGTATTATGGATATAGTGTTTGCATTTATTATAAATTCTATGTAAAAGCATGAGGGGTGGGCAGTGATCGTGACGAAGCGGTCGCTTCCTGGCGACCCAATCGATCATCGACTTTCCTTTCGATCAACTCTTCCATATCGCTCGTTCACGACCTTACCCGTCGACGTATCCCGCGATTCTCACCCGTTCGTTTCTTTTCCCCCGCCCCAGATCGCGTTAACGAAGCTTCTCGACGTTCGTCACGAGCGCTGCGGTGTTGCTTCGGTTTAGAAAACAGGTCCGCTTGTCTCTTGTATGGAACAGTAGGGAAATATATCGCGTAGTTTCGAGTAATACGAGTTCTAGGCTGTAGAGACGGTGTGCGACGGCCTCGTCCGTCGCGATGTGTACGATAAACGAAAAATACAAAAAAAAAAGAAAGATGAAGTGGAGAGTGAGCAGAGGTAAATGTTGCGCGCACGACGCTTGCGAACTGTGCTTTCACTGTCCAAGATCAGTGTCCTTCACCAATGAAAACTGGAAAGCCCGCTGTCGCGTTTACTCGAACGTTCATTGCGAGATGTATTCGCGCGAGCGCCCGATCGTTTCTTTAACGACCTGTTTTTCGTACAATTCCGACGAAGTGGCCAATGATTGTCTGCGACGAGGTCGAGATTAATGGCTTCGACAGAGGCAAAGGGGCAGGAAGAGGAAAAACATTGACTTAATTATCAAGGGCGCGCTGGTGCTCGAAACTTTTCGGTTCGGAAGAGGAACTGGAAAGTTTCATAGTTTCCAGATTGCCTGGGTACTCGTGCTCTTCAAGGGCCCTCCGCTCAGCTCTGAATTATGTTTGCCCTGCACGCTGGATTCTTCCTCGAAATTGTATATAAATGAAGCGCGACCTGCGATTCCCCATTAGACAAAATTTCGTTGATCCAAATTTCGGGCGTTTCGATTCCGCTCCGATAAGAATGCTCGGCCCAAAGTTCCTCGACTGCTTCGCAGCTGATTTGCCACTTCGTTGCCCAGATTGCGTTCCCTTCGCACGCCACGACTCGACATCGCGAATCCCGAAGCGAGCAAAGGGGAGAATGGAGAGAGGAACGATTGTTTCGCACTGCCAAACCGAGAAGGAGGTAACGGGAGCTTAACGTATCGCGTTCGTTGCGCGGATCGATTTTGTCGAGCGATCGTCGAAAGCACCGCGGTGTTCATTATTAATCCACATAGTGGTACCCCCGAGAGAATATGTGAAAACGAGAGAAAAAAAAGAAGGAGAATGGAATAAATGAGAGTACGTAGGTAAAGCGCACGCGAAGATTTTTTAAAACCCCGTAATAAGCGTGAACGGAGATGAAGCGAGCGTCGAACAGTGCTTTTGAATTTTGGATACTTTCATGTACAAACACGAACGACGGTTTATAGCTCAAGGAGAACATTAAAGAGACAGATATTGTAAGAGAGTAATAATAATTTCACGGTTACGATATCGTACTACGGACTAATTTTTAATCTTCATACCCGCTTCGTGCCTTCATTCGTCCCCCTGTGACGATGAAGCTACAAAAAACACTGTACACCTGCCTCTTTCCCATTTCCTACCCGAGAGATACCTACCACCGAAGCCTGAAAGTTCTTGGCAGGCTCTCAATGCCATGTACCTAATGCTAATGGTAATCTACGGGCGAAAATTCGAGTGGAGCGGATCACAGGGGCGAAAATGTATCAGCTAGCCGGGGAATGTTTGCGTGGAAGTACAGACGGTTTATGGAAGCGCGGTACGCTTCCGTTTCCGGCACGAACCACCCCGACGGGGACATACGATATTCCCGCGGGCGGTAAAGCTACAGGAAACCCGATCCTCGTTCCAGGATCGGCCCTGCAACGGACAACCTGTTGGCCACGTTGAAACGACGTCTACGCTCCACGGGAAATTCAATAAGCCGGCTCGCGTGCCTTTTTCACGGATGAGCAAAATTCGTGCCGATCATGCGAGAGGGGAAAAATGATGATATAATTAGCCGGTGACGGTGTGCGGTTACCGATTCCGCGGCGCTTTTTTTACCTTTCCCTTTCTCTATCTCCCTCTCTCTCCCTCTTTCCGCCTTCCTCCCTAATTGGCTCGCGAACCGTTTGATTACAGCCCGGTGATCTCTGGGCGACGATGAGGCGAGCGGACAAACGAGCCGAGTCGTTGTCGTTTCGCGTCACGATCACGCGCGGCGCACGATTCTTTGCCCGGACGAGGGCCAGGGTCGAGGGAAGATTTAAAATTCAAAGTATCTCAGAAACGGAGCGCCGCGAGCGATCACGCGGAAGGAATTTCGACCGGCCGAACCTTCGATCGGGAAGGAAGAACGGTCCCCGCGCAAGAAGCTAATATCAATTAAGAATCCCCGATCGTATTAATTCCGCGCTCAGTTTTTCCTCGCGCGGTCGTCCGTGTATACAGTTACGTAGTCCCATTATTCCCCGACGAATTCCCGTAAGGAGAAAGCACGTCGCAGAAGAAGCGGTTCCCTGGGATCGACGCCGCTGCCGTGAATGCATCGCGGCGACGAAACCAAGATCGCAGGGTTGCCGGGGGGAAAAAACGTAAGTGAGCCAGGCGGGAAAAAGTCGCGCCGGTAATCGGAAGACGCGGACGATTGTTGATTTACTCGGCCGAGTTGGAGATACTGTTTACCAGCCGGCTAGGGAAAGAACGGGAAGAAGACCCGGAATGGTAATGGTAATGGTACCGGTGCAGAACGTCGGGAACGCGGATTATACGAGCGGGGAGCGTGTCGTTTCTTGCCCGGCGTGCCCTCGACGTCGCGGTCGTCTTCGTCCAGCCCCGACATACGTTACACAGTTAAGGAGGCGGCACCGAGATAGAATTCAACTGGCCCGGTCGATAGGATTTTCACAGTAAACGTTACTATTGAAATTAGAATTACTAAATAAGTACTGGTAAAATAGGTAAACAATCCCAGTCGTCATAGATAACACGAGGTCCGCGGAATATTTGAAGTTCAAACTTCCCGTCAGCATTCGCAACAATTGAATTCGACGTGCATCCCCCCCCGCTCCTCCGCTCTCCCAGAGCATCCTTCAAGATTTGTGGCGAAGCGTAGCGTATAGAGTACCCACAAGATACGACTAAGAGATCGAAGATTCGATAAGTGTGTTGAGAGTAAAGATACGAGTAGAATTACCGCTACGAAAGACTTTGCTAAATCCGATCAGGCGACTGGCAATCGTGGAAGCTGCCGGACGGCCAGCGGGCGATCGACATTCGATGGAAAAAACTTTATCGCGACAGGCGGTGTTTTAAATGGTGTAACGGAACTCACCGGTCGCGGACGGACGGGAGCAGCTTTCTTTGGCCGGTCGGTAATCCATGGCGCATACATGCGCGCACAGCCCGGCGAAATGATCGCGGGAAGGTAAATTTTCGACGGGTCGGAGCGATTCGTGAAACGCGAGGGAGGACAATGCGCGTGCGACACACGAGAGCGTGGCGAAATTTTGTTTCTCGAGCGTGGTTCGATCGGCTTCCACCGATCGGCGCTGCGTTCGCGGCGTTCGACTCTCCGAGCAGTCGCGAGCGCGAGTTCAAGCCGATGAGACGCGTCTGGCCGTGGTCGGTCGTTCCGTGGTAAATACACGTCAGGCGCGCGCAAACGGGACGGTGTCTATTGTCGTTGGTCGTGTCTGCGAGTGATTATTGGCGGGAGTGATCAGTGGTGACCGGTACATCCGACGAATTACGAGTGTCATCGAGCTTGGTCGGCGGCGAGAGGAAGCCCCAGCCAGCGGGGAAGCAAAGGTGCGAGATCGCTGCGCGAATTTACTCCGAACGTCATCTTCCTCGCCGGTGGTGAGTGCTTCTCATTCTCCTCACGATTCTCTCTATCGAATTGTTCGCTTTATTGAACAGCGAGGCGTGAACGAGGATACGTTGCTGGCGTCCAGTTGGATCGGTGCATTGCTGATGTCCTGTCTCAATGTCCAGTCGAGTGGGGAATGTAGTTTTGGTTGGGTGTTTTCGATCGCTCGTCGCTCGACACGTCTCTCGAACGCAGTCAGCTTCATCTAGACTAATTTAGAATATCTGTTCTCTTGATGGGAGTATATTTTGTACTGGCAAACTGTCTACCAGCTTATAGCCATCGATCGATTTGAAACGTGTCGAGAGTTAGATGATTCCCTCTCGTTTTAAGCTACATTTTCGTGGTAATTGAAGCTCGTGCTCCTCTCTGTGTACCATTGGGCGTATAATTGAATGGGTGGCGATGAATTTTTGGTGGAAAATTAATAGAAGCCGGCATTTGTGTTAATGGCGATCGATACTGAAGGAGGATCTCTTTCGATTATCGAAAGCAACTTTTGGAGGGAGAACGTTAAACAGAATAGCCCGCGAATTTCGAACGCGTCTTAGGAGATATAGAGTTTGAAATTACGATTTGAAATAATATGTTAGATTGTTTTTTGCGATAATCTTGCCATTCCTTCCGATGAAATGAAATATTGATTTATTTGCACTAAAGGTAATTGCAAATAATGAAGTCATTGCATTATTTGCCGACCTCAAGCATCGGTGATAAGATATCACGCGATATAACTTCTCCCAGTATTTTAAATTCACTCCGGTTTAACGAGGTGCGAGACTGTCTCTTTATTCTATAAATACTTACAAAATATTTCAAACAACGTAATTTCAAGCCTTGACATTTTTCCCCAGCCACTGAATTTCCTCTCGAAATTCGTTCCAAGCGTTGAAAACATTTCTCGGTCTGTTTTGACGCACAACAGCGTCTTTGAGGATACTCTTTTGCGGCCAAGGGTACGTCGTTGGTAAACACATGGTTTTTGCTGTATCGCCACGAGCTCTGAGCCCCTGACGCGAACTAATTCTCGGTTTCCTCAAAACACATACCAGAGAGAGAAATATTTCTAAGAATTTACTATAATACTTGCATCGCCCGGCAAATTTTAAGTCGCTGGCAATACTCTTGCCATCGACCACCTGACCTTGCGATTCGCTTTTCCCCGCAACGATCGGGGGAGAGATGGATTCCCGATAATTGGGGATGACAATCAGTGAAAATGTGCACCACAGTCGGAATATTTTCACCACTTATCGCAAGTTGGCACGTGTACAGCGTTTTCCCCTGTCCGACAACAGGTTTTCGCGCACGTACCTAAGTGTTTACCATGCTTACGTAACGCGTCGAAGGCTTGTCGTTGCGACCGAGAGCCACTCGTCTTTTTCCTGCGCCCTTCTGAAAAGCCACGCTGCTTTGCACCATTCTCGAGCTCGAGCAAAGTAGTAGACCTCGCAGATCAATTAAACGTGATGGTAAATAAACCTTCAACAGATTCGGAAGGCGAAGCAAAAATCGTATCGATTAGGTCCGTTTCACAGCTGCTCGGCTCTGCACTCGTAGTTCTCGGCTCGCGAAACGCTCCGTGCAAGTTGGCGCGTCGAGTCGCCGAGGTAAATTCGAGTCCCGCTCGCGCGCGGTCGTGTCGTGTCTATTTAGAATTTCACAGAGCGAGATCCACGCTTGAATTCCGGCACGAGCGGCCGTATTTCACGACGGGGAGAGTAAAGGGCCGGCGTGTGCACGGGCATAGGGAGGCTCGCCGCGATCTCGTTAGCATCTCGATGAAATATACAGGTGCGAAGTAACGATACGCGTGTTTTCGCCTTCGCCGAGGAGATAAGAAAGGTCTCGGAGTCCGACTGTTTATGTTTCCACGGCGGAGGTCGCGTTCGCCACGGTAGAGCGGCTCGCCAGCCGAAGATTATGAAATAGATGGCTGCACGAGCGATTTCGCCGCGTTCCTCGGCTGTTTTCCATCTATTTCCCACCTTTTCCCCACGGTCGTCAGATCTCCTGGTTCGCGTGCCACCGTGATCGCGTGGGTCCTTGAATCGCGCGAGGGTCAGAGGGTCGCGCCCACGCAATGACACGCAGAAATTATTTAAGGGGTTAGCTACCGTCAGGAGGTAGAAAAAGAATCGATTCTTTAGACTAGATTTGAATGTCTAGAAGAAACCTACAAACTTTCAGAAAGATTGGTGAAGCGGTTTTGGAGAAATCGTGGTCACCGGTCTAAAAAGAGCTTCCGGGAAATCGGTTGTAATTTTGCAGTTCCAAAATATTTGTATACCAAAACATAATATAATAACCTGTTAAAGTGCCCCTCATCTGAATTAAAACACCATTGCATAAAAACATGCATGTACTTTCCGAAATAAATTCCCAAAGAATCGATTTTTTTCTAACTCCTGACGGTAGCTAACCCTTGAGTTTGATGCAGCGGCTGATTCCGCCCCTACGCACGCTTATCGCGCCCATTAAAGAAATGTTATCCCGTGGCGTAGGTTCGCCGATTTAGCCCCGCGAGGGAAACGAGCCAGGGGCCGGCCTTTCAGGCGCTTCACTCGCTTGTAACACGCCGCTGGTGTACACCTAATCCGTGATGCAACCGACCGCTCTCTCGGCGATGACGGCGAGCAGCTGACTGCATCGCAGAAAATTGGCGACGATGAGTCGCCCGATTGAAAATTCATACCTGCTCCCGGGGATTTCGCCGCTAATTGGCGGTTTTAGGGGACAAAGACGGTTGCGCCTCCTCACGCGATAGCAATTCACGCAACCGCGCGAATTACTTTTTCGCCGCGCAAGGACGCTCTTCCTGCGCCCTCCTCCTCGTGCTTGTCGCGTGCTCCACGCAAATAGAACAATGGGACGCAATTTAGATAAACGTCCCAACTTGTTGGTATCGGGCTACGCAATCGTCTCCGTTCCATGCGCCTCGTGCAGTCTTTTCTCCGCCTCGACGAGGCCATCCAATTTCGTGGACTCCTAATTGGTAACGTAAGAGGACGTTTATAGTAATCTCAGGCTAAGCGGTGGTAGGACGGGGTGTATTATGTGAATCTCAGTACCAGTGTCTAGCCTCTGCGCAACTCTGAGCACTCGCAAATTCTGTTAAAAGTATCCATGTCCGTTTTCCCCCCGAGAACTCTTTAGAGACCGATTATAAGGCCCTTTGACCGCGTTTGGCTCTCGTAATGAACTTCCTCCTGCTTGACAGGCTTCCCCGGTCGAATGCTTGGCAGGACTCGCGGCACCCACGATGCCATTTGTCACCCTGATTCCTGGAGAGCCCCCACGCCGCCACGATAACGTGTAACAGCCTTGTTCAGTGGAAAAAAAGGAGAAATTGACCTTGCTGTGCTCGAGCGGTCGCGGTTCCGCGCTTTATCTTTATCATTATCGTCGAGGCACGCGTTGTGTGTCATAATCAAGATGCGAAGGGAGATAAAGCGACGACACAGTGCCGGTATTTGTACGAACGAACGACACGCCGCCGCGTGTACGTTGGGATGATTTATCACTGCTCGCCTCAAGGATGTTCGAGCGAGCCGCGTTATCTACGACAATTATGCCCATTGATAGCAGGAAGAGGAAAGAATACGGGAAGTAGCGAGCACGGGGGTGAAAACGATAGGGCAATTAGCAATCACGCGTTCTTTATACTCCCCGAACACTACCATTACGCAAACCAACTTAGCTCGCCGAGAAAGTTGACTAATTACAACCCCACGCGGGAGTAAACATGGCATTGCGTAACATATATCATTTACCGCGGATAAGGCGAGCTAATTCGCCAGTTTCTGATCCGTCTGCGCCAGGAATAACACTGCCGCACGGTTGAACGTTCCTCCAGTGGCACGCTGTGTCCCTTCCACCGACGATTCTTCCGTTTCCTCGGTTCCTCCCGATCGCAACTCGCGAGGGGTATTATCCACCGCCTCCCACGGTCGTGGAAACGTTCCGTGAGAATGTGGAGCATTTCCGATGCATTATGGAATCACGGTGTTTTCCAAACTTGGCGCTCCTGGATACGTCGTTCCCCCGGCACTGTATCAGTTGCGTGAAAACAGGTGCAGCTTCGTGCTAGAGGTGAAAAGTGTCGCGAGACACGGCTTAGCAGGAAGGAAACCACCTCCATGGGCGCCTAGAGCGATCGAATCGACGGCGTGTGTACGTGGCGCGCTCGACGGTGCCGCTTATCGTCGCAGATAGCTAAAAATAAGCGCGTTCGCGTTTCTTCCGGTGTCGATTATCGAGCGTTCCCGAGCCGGTCGAGTGTTTTCATTCGATCGCGGGAACGGCCACTCGACGCGAGAAAATCGCCCGACACTTGTACGTTGCGTAACGGCGTCGTTACCGCCTTCCTCCCGGGCCATTTCGATAACTGCGCGCATCTTTGCCAGCGCTCCTCGTCGCCCTCTCCTCCTCGTTTGTCGGCCGTTTGAAAAGAAACGAGTCGCTTGGCGCCCCACGCTCGGCTACGTGCCCTACGCCCCTCGAGGGCTCACCCTCCGCGCGTTTGCATACATCGCGCGCGCGCGCGCGCGCGCCTTGTCCTGCGAAATTGCTCGTAAACAATAACGCGACACGCGACAAAGGACGGTCGTGAATGGGCCTTCGCCAGCCCCCCGTTGCCGTTTTTAAAATTAATCGACTCGGTCGACGAGATCGTGGAGATCGCTGCTGCGCGCTCGGCAATGGATGCTGCAGCCCATTCGCATTTCGCGCGCAAGGGGAATAGAAGTTGGGAGCGAAGGAGCGAGAAATGAGGCAAAGAGGAATCTCACTTTTAATCCGAGGTGGAATGATAGTAGGAATTTAGCGATTCGAAGGAGGGGACAGTTGATCGCGGCTGATATTATCTCGGAGGAACTTGGAATTTGGAAGTTCGCGGTAGTCGTTACGCATGGCGGGAATATTTCTGGTGCTACCGCTTCTTCTAATAAAATTGATAGGAAAATTTTCAGCGTGGCGCGCTCCATCCGCTCGTTTCCGCTCGGCTCGGCTCGGCCCGGCTCGGCTGGACGAGTCGCGCTGTCGTGGCCCCATCGACGCTGCCCTCACCCCCTGCCATCCCGTTCTCGGCCCAAAATCAATATAGGCGCCGGCAGTGGCGGCGACGCCGCCGACGTCGTTCCACCCAGGATTTTCCACCCTCTGCGTGCCTGCCAGCATCTTTCGCTTCCTTCGCTCCGCGGGAACCTGTGTCGCGTTTCTCTCCACTCTACGCCCCGCCCGCCCTCCTGTCACCTGGTCCTTTGTGCCGCGAGTTTCTCGAGGGTTAATTCACCGAATGCGAGGCGAGATCCCAGGGTGCGTTTGATGGCACGATCCCCCGAAATCCCTGGGCCCTGGGCCAACGCGGGATGCTTCTTCCGGAGGAGAGGCTCCAAATATGTATTTCTGCGTTGCGCAAATTTATCCGAGCTGATGCGACCGTTCACCCATTCATTCTGATGAGACATCGGCATGTTAACGAACTTTGGCGGAGAGAAGGGGAGCCGTGGATGGCAGGCTAATATTGGCGTCCCGATCAATTGGCTCTCGGTATCACTCGGACAAACGGTCGGCTTAAATCGATCACGAAGCCCCGCGCGTACGCGAAAGAGTCGAATGTCGATAGCGGTGAGCCCCGTCGCGGAAGCCTATTGCATTCAATAGACGATCCTCCACCGAGCTGCAGATCCTATCTCTCTTATTCACGATGTTCGCCCAGTGAAAGCATCTTGTCGCGTCCCATTCGGCGCATAATTGCTATTGTTGCTTCTTGCCTCGTGCATTCATCGTACGGAGACGTTGCCAATCGCGCTCGCCGATCGTTTTTCTTACTCGCCCTTGCTCGTATAATATCCCGCCTCGTAAACGAGGGGACGAGGTTTATTGCCTGCGTCGCGCCTCCATCCGTCGCGTTTCCTTTCGTCGTTCAAGCGTCTCGCTCTTGATACGAGCTATCGAGAGTCAAGGTTGCCTGCGTCGCTGTTTCTGCGCGTGCTATGCGAGGGATTGTTATTGCAACTGGCAAATTGGTATAGAATCCTCTCGGGGGCTTTCACTTGTTCTCGCTTTCGAAGCACTCCTCCTGTACGCGTACCGTCGATGACGATGCACAGAACGTGCTAGCATATTCCGCTTGACGAATCGTAGATCTCCACCGGGTGCATCGATCATCGGGAGCTTTCTTTTCGGCTGGCACACGGCGCAGTTGGCCAAATTGCATTCTCCTCCCTCGGCCCCTGCGGCGGCAGGGCAAACGGCAGCGTCTCGGTGGGGTCGTTGAACGATTTTCGAGGATAATTTATGACGCCCCAGCGTTTCAGTCGCGACGGGGCCAGCATAAACAACCTTCGCTCTCCCTCATCTCCTTCCCCCTTCCCGCGCCCCTGCTGGCCACCCTCCGCGCGGGAGAGCATCGATGGCGAGGGAGGAAGGGAGATCAATACGAAAGAATAGCGCTTTTTCGCTCGCTTTTCCTTCTTTCTTCGCGACGACTGGAAAACAATCCTTTTCCAGACATTCTCCCAGGCGTTTCTCAGTGATTTCTCTTCGATCTCCCCTGCACTCTGGGGCGGGTGGTTCGGAGCGCGAAAAGTCAGCGTCGCAACTTTTCGAATTCCTCGAGTGCGAGCCTCTCGGCGGACTTTCCTGCAATTTCAGATTCCCCACCGCTGCAACTTTTTCAAATCGTGCAGAGCTGTGGACAAATTTTTCCTTCGCGCCTCAGCCGCGCTCGCTCTCGCCTCACCTTTTTTCTCCTCCAACTTCTCGATGCTCGAGCTCTTTGACACACCCACACTCCCGAAGCTCGAGGTTGCCGCGGCGTTTTTCCTTCCACCCTATATACCAAGAATCCCTCTTCACCGGTGCTCGATGATGCGCACGATGCACACGAGACCTGTCCAAACGGAGCTCGCCGCTCGACCTTTTTTCCACACCGCCACGAATCCTCTGGTAAATGATGTCTCCGATAGGGGCTCGAGGTGATTCGCCGCCGAAAATATTGCCTCTCTCCTGGGGAAGATACTCCGAGAAACGGAGTAGGTGAAGAGGAGCGACCTTAATCCGCTAGTCCCTTTGTCAACCGCTTTAACGCCCCCCTGTTGCTCCGGTATTCTTTCATGGAACCGCGGCGCGAGTTATTGAAATCGTCTCGCATCGATTCTCCGAGGGATGGAATCGCAGGGACGAAGCGCAGGCCCGCGAATAATTCAGCGGCTACCTCGGATGAGCCTGCGCTGGAGATCGCGTTCCCGTGGCGGAAGTCGAACTGGATGGCAGGCAATTTCTTTTCTGGCTAGGAGAGGAGAGGCGCACGTAGAAGCTGGCACGATGGCACGTTAAATGCCGAGTATTGCTGGCCGGGACGCGATAAGGGGCAGCTCTAATCGCTGCTTAAGTTAATTAACGAAGAGAGGAGATCGTCAAGGTCCCCGGGGGACCCAAGTCACCGTTGCTCGCAGGCCTCTCGCCGAGAGCACGCTGTTTCCCGTTCCTTTTTTCCCTTTTCGCACTGTCCCTCCGCTGTCGTGCGAGAGACATTCGGTCGGGCGATTGCCTCGTCGGACAGGGTCGTTGCAGCCAATCGTTTCCGAACACGATCGTTAGAAATACGACGCCACGGGCCGACACACTCCGTTTTCCGATAATTGCGTTTCCCCTGGCCCTTGTAAGTCTCGGCGCAAATTGACCACCCTGTAGCCGCGCGGTCGCCTCGAGACGGGCTAGACTTTCCTTGTCCGAGAATCAGAGTACGAATCAAGCCCACTCTTGCAACTGGTTCGACAGCGGCTGTCCGATAGATTTGCGGGGAACGCGGAACGCGTGCTGTAATTCCTAGTAGAAGTAAAAAGGGGTGGTTGCTCGTTCGGACATCCTACACCTCGATAACGATCTATCCCCGTCGCTCGAACAATGACACATCCAAATCGATCCACGGGTTTCGTTGTGCCTTACGTGGTCGTCGATTCCGTGAACTGTAGCTTAAGATCGCGTAGAGAGAAAGGAAGCAACGCGACTTCTTTGGCAAAATGGTTTTCGCGGACGATAAAACGTCACCGCAAGCTTGTTGAACGACGACGGCGCGCGAGCAACACCCAGTAGGTATACGGCGGCGTAGCATTTTATAAACGGCCGACTCGCGTAACAAGTTGTCCGTAAGCTATAATGAAAACGTAAGACCGATACGGAAGCGTTGGTGCACCGAGAATTACGTCGATGCCGCGATGTCAATGCACCCTGGCCACGTTCGGAGCGTAGAAAAAAAGCGAGCCGAGCCCCGTTGAGTAATGTCGTGCGTCGCGCGTCGTACGCCGTGCGTCGTCCACCGGTCCAACCTCGTTCTTTGCCGTTTCGGATGCGCTTGCATTGCTCCTTGGGCCCACTCTCCTCCTGCGCCTGCACCCGGCCCTCGCGGGACAAAAACCCTGCGCAGGACAATAACCCTGAATAAATCACTGCCCCCGATGACCATTCGGCCCGCTTGGGTCCGGAGGCTGTTTATACCGCCGCTGCCTAAACAAGATGAAAACGAGCAAGCTGGTTCTCTCTCTTTTCTCACATCTTCTCTCGTCTTCTCCTTGGCTGCGTCGCGATTGAACGTCCGTAATTCGACGCCACTAACAGGGGAGCTTGTCTTCTTTCGATAAAACTGTATTCTACGACGGGGAAATGCAGCGATGTGGTTGCTTTGAGTAATTCGGCGGAGCTTTTGTAACCGCGGTGGTCGAACGCGTCCCGATTTCCCCGCGAGAAAACCTTTGGGCGTCGTTTAAATGTAGATTTCCGAGTAAGCTCCTCGGCCGTTTCTCTGACGGCGAACTTGATCCCTTTATGGAGCCAATTTCGCGAGCGCCGGATCCCCGATGGAAGCTGCAGTTTAGAGCGCATTAAGTGTACCTACCTAAAGGCAGTTAAATCTAAGCCCTCGGTGCCCTCGTGTTGCGACGTAAATCCTCGCTTTTGGCGAAGATTCCACGATTTTTCATTGAAACGGACTGGAGAAGCGGGTATCAGACTTCATTCTTATCCAATGATTCTCCCTTTCCGAAGACGCACTCGCTCCGAAACGCTTGCCCTGGCAGAGCGTTGAGAATTGGTTGCCCCGTTCGAATATCGACAGACTGCATTCCTCGGCCCAGTTTTCCCCCGTCGTCGTTACGATCGGCCACGGGAACGACCTCGTAAAGTATTGGAGCCAGGGTCTCCGCGAACTCCCTGGAACGCTGAGTCCACGTCGTTAATAGAATCGTCGTGTCCGGTACGCGTGTCCCCCGACGCTTTCAGCACCGCTGCAACTGTTTGCGAGGCGTTCACGATTTACCGCCGCTGTCGACGTTCTACAACGGATAATCCGTTACCGGGAACGACGAGAACGGGGTGCGATGATCTGGGAAGGGTGGAGAGTCGAGTTGCCACGGATTTCGAAAAGAACAGCCGGAGATTATCCAACAGCAGAGGGGAGGACAAAGCCGAATCTTATCGAGTAAATACAGTGAAAGATACCCTTCTTTATCCAAACTGACGGGAGGGATTTCAACGGGACGTTTGGATAACGGAAGCTGCGAGCAGTCGAGTGTTGAGTAACGAAAGCGTAAGGGGCCGTCCTTAAATTACTTAAGGGTAATTTTGGCGATTTCTCACCACCTCCCTTTTTACATTGCATTCTTTCGAGTTATTAAAATGTATTTAAAGGTTTATATAATTCATAAGCCTTGCATAATTTAAGGAAGACCCCTAATCCCATCGGAGGGGTGGTGTGGGATCAGGCGAAAAGCTCGAAATCGGTTTGCGCGTGAAATACGAAATGAAAGAATCGAAAGTCGCGGCCGATTGAAATCAGCCAAGCTGTGGTAAGGAACGCGACGCGGAGCCCGGTGCCTCGATGTTATCGGCGCTCAGCCTTGGAGAAAAATGCGTGGAACGGAAAATCGCGTTCGTTAAGAGCGCCGCCGCGCGTCACCGGCATCGATTTCCATTAATCACCCGCGGTTGGTATTCCGCGGGCAAAAGCCAGTCGGAAAACGCCTTATCGCTCAGAAGTTGCGACTCAACAGCCCCCCCGTTCCCGAGCAGATTTCAATTTTAGGGACATTATGGGGAGGAAGAGCGCCGCCCCTGTCGGTTTTTAGTGCGTCGACGGCGGGACGCGGAGGATCGATCGCCGGCGCGGCATGAGTCGGCGCCAGGAAGAAATCGCCTCGTCAGGGACGCTGTTGCGCCCGCGGAGCGTGTCCCAACAATGTAGCTGGTAATTAGAATATTTTCATTTACGCTGGCGACCGGCGAGAGCAAGCCTCGGCTCGCAACCCCTCGTGCGAGCGGGCAGACGTGGGTGGGACCGGTTTTAAGTCGCGTTCACGCGTGCGACACGGCTCTCGCTCTCTGGCGCTGTCGGTGCGCGAGTGTACACAGAGGTACGTGCACCAGAACGGAACTAGAAAGGAGAAAGACACGCCGTGCTCCCCTTTCCCTCTCGCGGTCGCTCGTCGAGCGCATTTGCCTTTCACGGCTCGCTCGCAAGCTCCGAGATTCATTGAAACCGCGAGCCTGCGCTCGCTGCTGCTTCTTCCGCGCGTCTATTTCCCTCCAAAGTGAATCTCTGTGATGGCGCACCAGCCTTTGGTGGTGACGATAATTTGACCTAAAAATTCAGCTTCTCTGTGGCTGGCAACGGGGGATCTGGTTCAGTGGGCATGCACGGAGTATAATTGATAGAAAGCTGGTTGGGTGGGTTGTGTTTGATTTTCAAAATGAAACTGGTAGGTACCTGTGTAGGTACCGTAGACATTCGATTCTCCCCGGCGTGGCAGCCACTGAGAAATAGCATCAGGCGGTCTACCTACAAGGGAATAACAAATTTCGCTAAAATCCTCTTAGCGGTCGGAGCACTCCAGCGTCCGTGCAGACGGCGCGCGTATCGCGTGAGTGCCTACGTGCATGCGTGCGTTCGTGCGCCGTGCGTAAAGCACGTCACGGAACGATCCCGCCGGCGGATTATGTTAATTAAACGTAATGCAAGGAGCCGAGGGAAATTAATCGCGCCTCGTCGCCGCCTCGATCGCTGGTTAATGGCGGCGAAGCTGGGCTCTCGAGAGAGGCCTTCTCCTCTTCTTTCGCCGCCGCCCCCTGGTTACTCTCCATCTCGCAACACGCTTCTGCTCTTCGAAAAGGGACTTCCTCCTGCTCCTCCCTCGCCAAGCTGCCGACTTTGCTATTCCTTTCGCAAAGTGTCGGAGATTTCGTCCGGAGTTAAGGCGCCTTCGGAGCAGGCGCCGTGTCCGATCGAACCGGATCGACGTTCCTCGGCGCTGGGCTTTACCTCCGGAGGAAACTAGCATGCGACGACCGTCCTGCGTCTTTCTCAGCCTCTTCTTGCAGACCGTGGCTTTATTAATTATCATCGAGTCCGCAGATCCGTTCTAACGAGCACAGAGAAAGAGAGGTCGCCTCGAAATATTCTTTTCCGCGGCGCATTGTGCCCTCCGCGAAAAGGGAGAAACCAGAGGACCGGGTCCCTGGCGAAGAACAATCGCCGTCTCGATCATCGATCCTGCCGGATCCCCATTCTGCTGTCAGCCAGCCGCATTCTTGCTGGTTCGCTAACCTTCGAAAACGAAGCCCCTGCACCGAGCCGCTACGAACACTTTCGGAAGACGCAGCATTCCCCCTGCATCTCATTTTTCACCAGCTTCCTCTTCCACCGCGCTCCCCTCTCTCACTTTCGTTGCTCGTTAACCCAAAATTCTCTCCCCCGACAAGCTAATGCGATCCCGGACGATACCCCAGCAGGAAGTTTCGGTTCCTTCCGTTTACCGTTCGCAGGCTCCAGCGAATCCCGTGGACGCGGAAACGACGGGCGCGCGCGAATAAATAAAAAGTTTCTGGAAGAAGCAACGCGACAATGGCTGGTTAACGGAGCGTTCGTGGAACGCGGATACAGAGTTCGGCGGGCTGCCCTCCGAATCGGTTAAGGCTGATTTATCGTCCCGAAGACGCTGCCAAATTGGTAGCTCTCGCTTTGTCGAGACTCGTTACGCGACCCAATCGCCCGCCCGGGATCTGCGGCAGCCAGGAGTTTTGGATAATTTTCGACGGAATACGGCGGGATCGTTTGCGATTCCGGGCGGGATGCTAGCTCCCTTTTCTCCCTTTTCTCCGCGATCCTCGCGTACTTTTTTGCCAACTCCTGCCTCGCTCCGGAGACTTGGAAATTCGGCACGGCCGTGCGAACGGCCGCTGAATTCGTTGTCGGTTTTTACGCACGTATAAGAAACCGAAAGTTGTGGGAAGTCGTAAAGGGGATCGCGGGGCCGAACATTGTGCTGGGCTCGTCCCCCCCTCTGGCCGTTAAAGGAGCGATACGCTGGTTCCCCGTAAAGACTCGGCGCGGTTTGAGGTATCGGCATGTTTCGATGCAAACGGCGGAAAAAACGGGACGGTTTCGGTGGACAATGCACGTACGTGCGCGGTGTCGCGATGACGCAAGGGCCACGAGTTACTGCTTCCGCGACAGTGTTCCCTATAGATTCGCTTAACGTCACCGGAAGCTGTAATAATTCCGATGATGATGCGCTCCCTCGTTCATCGAGCCGCGCCGCGGTCAATTGTAAGACGTGGAACGGGATAAAAACTTTCCAGCGGGAACAACGCTCCGACACCGTCGTCCAGAGTGGGTGGTAGTGCGCGCGTGAAAAGTCGGGCTTCACGATGACGTTTCGGTGTCAGTTTTCAATCGAGCTTTAATCTTCTGTATTCTCTTGCGAATCGAAGTAGTAGGTTATTATTAGTAATGAAAGTGATTTGTACAAAAAATTCGAGGCTTCAATGTCCTCGTAATCGAAGTAGGTACACACCCTGGCGTTCGTAATTTCTTGGACACCTAATCCACGTGGAATAATATTGTGATAAACATCTCTGGTATTTTAAACTAAAAGCAGTGAAAAGTATTCAGTTTGTATCAGTGGCGCACTCAGGATTTAATCTTAAGGGAAGCGACCCGAAGGGATACAAATATTTGTAATGCAAATTCAATGAAATGCATCAGGTGATTATAAATCACATTTTCTGCAAATGCAACAAAAGTACTACTTAATAGTACTTAAGAACGGCAGCGTGATTATAAAAAGGTACGATCCTCCATTGATTCAAAGTACAATATTATCGCGCTCGAGACGGCTAGTCTAGCAATTTCGAGCCTCGTCCACACTCGGGGCAATCGTTGCATAAAACATGCGAGTAATTCGCGTATTTTGCCGTGGTAGGCATTGTCGCCGTTTCTCGCGCAAATTGGAGAGACGGGAAGGCTGTGTTTGTTCGTTGCTTGCGGCGCGGGAAACGAAGCTCCGGCGTTTTCCATTTTTCGGCTAGCTGCGAGCCCTCTCGGGAACGGAATTCGAATCGACGTTCCGCGGGGAGGCGGGAGGGGTGCGGGAGGGCGCGTTTCAGCTCCGGAGCCAGACAAATCCGCGCGCAATTGCAATTTCCGCGGGACGTTGCGCCCCGTCCAATTCAATTCCCGTTCGCGTCTTTTCGCCCGTTCGATCGCGAGACATAAAGAATCGTCGCGTTTCCGCCGGAGAATGATGTTCGTGGAATTCACCAATTCCAGGGTCGTTTAAATTGTTTAATTAGACGAATTAGCCTCCTGGTTAGCGGCTAAGACAAACAGTTCGTGACTCGGTTCGTTCTCTCGTTCAAATGTCTGCAAGCTGTACGTGACTAGGTTCTCCGATGCTCATAGATGATAACACTATCGACTTTATTACCTCACGTGGAGTAATGAATGGACGAATGCTTGCACAAAGAAGGAGCTTTGCAAACAGAAAAGAAAAGAAGAGGAAAGGAAAGGAAAAAAGAAAAGAAAACTGGATTGTATTCTTTAAATACATTTTTATAATCATCTAATGAATTTTATTGAATTTATTTTAATTGGCATTAAAAATATTCGTATCTCTTGCACTCGGCTCTCTCCAAGATTAAATCCTGAGTGTGCCGCTGGCAAGAGAGGTAAAAGGACGCGTCGGTAGGAAGAAAATTGAAATAGCAAATGGATGCGTAGGGGAAGGAAGCTCGCTGGTAGGACAATTTCTCGAAAAGTGGAGCGCATAAATCGTGGCCCAGCATCGATTTGCTTTAGGAAAGGAATTAACGGTAGAGCCAGAGGAAGCTGTTGGATCATCGGAAGGCGTAGTCGCCTCCGCGGCGGAGTAACAGTCCGCTCGAATCTATTTAATGCACATTTTATCCGTCCATTGAGCTGCACTATAATTTAGTCCCATCTCTTCCTACTCGGCGCGCCGTGGCCGCGAACGCACGGACACGTTCGCGCTGCGTTCATTCACCACTCTGCCAAGAACGAAACGCACCGCTTAGATGCGTCAAACGCGTGCACCGCATCCGTTCGGCCGTTCCGTCATTATGCTATCAGACGATGCAATTGCCAATTGGCGGTGTCGACGGTGAACTTTCTCGACTCGAGTCGCGTCCAACGATCCGCGCCACGTGAATCTGGGCCCGACGCTCTTCGATCGTCGAAAAGAGAGGATCGAGGACCTTCGAAAAAAAGGTTCGGGAACGTTCGAAAATAGGCCTCCGTCGCTTTCGAGCTTCCCACGAGCAAACTGACGTCACGAGTCGATTACAAAGGAATCGAACACCCCGCCACCCCGTCCGAGGCGTCGTCATCGGCGGAGTTTCGATCGGCAGAGGGAAACGCGCGCAGACAAACGCAATTACGGGCGTGTACACGCGCCACGGCATAGAGCTCGCTACACGAGTATCCAGTTGCAAATAGAGACCTCTTGGTAGGCTGAGTTTGAAGTGGCGTCAGGTGCATCGAGGGGGATGAAACGAGAGCGGAAAAACGAGAGGAGGGCGCGTCGACGGTCCCCCGAGCAAGCATAGCTCGAGCTGGGGTAAAAATCATTTGTTGCCCGGCTTTTTCCCTCTGCCAGCCAGCCGCTGAGCGTTGCTTTTTCGTTATCGTCTTCCGTTTCGCAGTTTACGCGGCCATCGCGACTGCTCCCGATTGCTCTGCCCTGGAAAAAAATGTTCCATCACGTCCAGCGCTCGTATCACTCCCAGTCAAACTCAGATCGCAAAGCGGCCGTGGAATTCCCGCGGGATCGCAAGAAATCGCAAGGTGGCTCGCGACGGAACCGTTATCCCCCCCCCCGTCGAGATATTTAGACGACAGGTGTTTACGCGAGTCCGCGCTTTTTAGCACGGCAACGAGGAAAAAGCTGATTGGCCAATTACGCCGTCGCCAGACGAGCGTCTCCTTCCCGTACGTGGTTATTATTTCGCAAGCGCGGGGGATCGATCGAAGGGTGCTGGAGATCGGCGAACGGCCCTGGGCACGGGAAAGCCAACTCTGCGCAGCCGATCAGCTATAGGTTCCTCCACCGTGCAGGGGGGCGCGCGAGTTTTGGTACCTGGCCAAGCGCGATCTAAATCCAACGCGCTGAAAAAGGGGACAAAGAAAGTGTTCCAGGCGTGTGCTCCGATCGCTTCTACGAGCCTTTCGCATTCGATTCTCCGGCGATGGCTTCGCGGCGACCCGTGTCCCCCCTGAATTAAAGATCGCCGACCTTTCGTCTGGTCGCCGCGCACCTCGGTCACCTCCCGCGACAAGTGGCGCTCGATGCGTTCTCCATTATACCGTTCCCTCCATTCCCTTTGTAGCGAGTCAGTCGCTTTCACGAATCGCAAACCCCTCCATCAATTCCCACCCCGGACAAAGGGCTAAAGGCTCAAAGGGTTAATCGACGCGCGTAAACGTATTTGTCAGTTTCTTCCTGGACCGCAGGAATCCCTCGGCCGTCGATGTCCCGACTTTTCAACGGTAACAACCAGCCAAAAGGCCCCATCTTCGAGAGAAAATTATAACATAAACTCCATATTTTTTCTGTATTACTACACTTAGCCCGTTTTCAGTCAACTGCATCTTCATTTTCCTGATAAAAAAAATGAGTCCCGACCCAGAAGGTCCCTGCAGGGCCCCATCTTCAGAAAAAGAAAATTATGATTTTCTCCAAACACTACATTTTTTCCTGTATTACTACACTTATTTATTACTTCCCGAAAAAATGGGCCCCTCAGAACGTTTGTCATCCGGGCCTCTTCTCCTTAAATCCGCCACTGATCTCCATTGGTAAAAGTGATTTAGCGTTAGAACGGACGGTCTGCGGTTAACTTTCTGCACCGCGGTATTTCTTTCGAAGCTCGTGGCTTGACCACTCGTGTATAGCGTAATTGTAGTTGCGTTCGTGTTCGAACGTGTGCCCTGGTAGATCTGTTTCTGAAAGCTTCCTCCATCGACTGGGAATATTCCGTTGGGCTGCATTCGAGGAGAGATTAGAACGGCGCGGCGGACGGAAAGGACGAGCCAGCCGCGCTCGCGGGCTGCAGGCAATAATTAAAGTGGCGGGTCGCTCGATCGGAACGCGCTGCGTCAAGGATCGCGCTAATTGCGGGAGGTCGAGCAAGTTCACGGTAGCGCGGTACCAGAAGGTTACTGTTACTTTTCCTGGTCGACACGTTTCTCGTCCGCTCCTTCTCTATCGCACCGCTCGGCCGGTAGCGAACCCCGCGGCTGCACGAGCAGAGAGCAGAAAGACGACGAAACGAGGGACAGCAGAGAACAGGGGCGACCGATGGAGGGAACGGGGAGGAAAGAAGCCGCGGACGGATGATTGGCTCGTTTCTCGAGATAGCCGCGAAGCCGGTCGGTCGCCGTAGTGTTCGGTAACAGAAGAAACAGCGGCAGCAGAAGCATCCACTCTTCTGGCTTGCAGAAGTTGCGGTACTGGTCTAAAGGAATTACCGTTAGAAGAGCTGCACTCGTCTTACGTGCTTCCTAGACTCCATGTTATACATACACCTATGTGTGTGTGCGCGCGCGCGCGCGCGCGCGGGTACGCTTCTCTGCACGGTCTGCGTGCATCGGCCGCGCTCTGTGACGCGGCTCCACGCTCCCCGCGCGATATACGCGGTGTCTGCCGCGAGTTTCAACCGATTCGGCCTGCCACTCTTCGTCCACTTGTTGTCCTTATTTCGCTGTTCGATAAGGGAACGTCGTTACGCTCGTAACGGACGGGTAGCCCAGAGACCTGGACGCCAGGGGTGGATTCCTGGAGGTTCCGGCGGCGCAGAGACTCGGCTCGGGGCAGAGCTTGACACACAGGCGAGTGGAGAATTGGAATCGCGATGAACTAAGAATTGGCCCGAGATTGAACTGGCGTCGACTCGATACTGAATCGATTAGGAAATTGCGCGGGGAGGTCCGAGGGATTTCGGGGTAGCACTGATGACGCGGGGCGAGATTTGGGAAATTGCTTCTGAGTGGGTGAATCAGGCACAGGAATACGGGGGTAGGATGCTGCGGTTCACATCATTCGCCATAAAAATTCGATTTATGGAGAGCTCGCGAGAGCCCGGGCTTCGCGTTGCCGAAATTTCTGTATCTCCGATGGAAATTAATTCGCGGTACACGCGGTGTACGTGGTAAGCGGGAGTTAAGGCGGAGCAGGGGGTGGGCCGTGACGGGTAAACTAGTTACAGTCGCTACTTAACGAGGGTGGATATCGAAGGCTTAAGCGAACGGGGCGGAATTGGATTTTGAGCGGCGATAGACAACTTCGTTGAGCTACGATCGACGTCGAAGCCGGGTATTACCCACCCCTTCCTGGGGGGTGGTGGTGGTGGTGATGTGATTTCCCGACGCACAGACGTCGCCCGCGATATCAGTCCTGCGTTTGTAACAAAATTTTGTTACTCATTTTCAACCCCAGTGAATAATCCACCGCTTCGATGATAGTCTCACGATGCATTAACTGTGCCTTCGTCGGGTCTTTGCAATTTGTTGGAGTTTATGGAACCGTTCTAACATCCTCGCTTCTTGCCACGGAAGGTGCGGACGGTCCGTGCGAAATTGAAATTAGTTCCAAGCTGTTGCGATTTAGGTCAGTTACGCCGTTGTCTAATTTAACGCGGGAGGCGGCGGCGAAGAAAATTATCGGTATCGCGTAGTCTAATCGATGAAAAATTCGGAGCGCCCGTTATAATGGCCGCCTCGACCGACGAGTCTAATGCCGTTAATTAGCGCGAAATGGGGAGCCGCGATGTAACGGTGACCTGGGCCGAGGCGATTTGTTTAGGAAAATTTTAATAATCATTGGCAACTGCTTTCTTTGTCGAGGAGAGTACTTTGTACACTCTACACTTGAATCTGAAAATCATTTAATCTGGCATAAAGTCTCTGTCGTGAGAGGAGAATGCTGGCGAGTTAGAGCCAAGCTCGATGGTTGGAGGAGGGAAGAAGCAGAAGAATTATCCGAGGGTGGACGGTTTCGCCGAGGTAGATCCTCTGTGTTGCGTTGGTCGGTTGCTCGCTACGTAGCTTCGCGACGTGGAACACTCGGTGTACGTGGTCTAGAGTGTTTCTTTCCCCTGCTCCTCGCGCCCCTGACCCTCACACTTGGCCACTCGGTCATTGTGAGCCGAACAATGAACCGTTTCGATATACCCTACCTCGTCCGCGCGCTACACTTCCTCCGCGGTCGTATGCACCGCGACTTATGGTGCCCGTCTCTCTCGCTGCATTTGCGGTCCCTGTGTATACGTCTGGTCGCTTTAATTAGTACCGGGGCTCCTGCAGCCAGAACGAAACTACCAATTGCGACGCGTCCTGAATTCTCCTCTCGGCTGATGTCCACCCCGCCCACCAGATCTCCACGTAACTTCTCTGCCGTGAATCGCGCGCGAAGTTCTCTGTACGGCTTGTTCCCGTGGCGTCGCGGTTTCAAGGGTGGCGAGAGATAAACTCGCCCGTGATACGTATTCAAGGGCGCTGTTCACTGCTCTGCCGATAATTTCGTTACAATGTTCGTCTGAATAAGTAGGTACACTGCATATTCGGTGGAGTATCAAAGTGTAGTTGCAGGATTTACTGCACCATCCGTAAAAATATAAAATAAAATATAAAATATAATAAAATACAGAAAACAGCATACTTTACTATATTGTTCAGTTAATCCTATATCCATGCTTCTTGTTCGGTTGCTCTTCCGTCCTTCCTTCTCATGACTTGGCTCCTCATTCCCTCATTATGTAAATTTCTTTCTCGCACAATCTAGCAGAGTTTGAAAGAGTAAAGCGCATTTAAATCGCAGCTGTACCCACTTCCTTCACCAATGATCGTGACGTTCAATTGGCTTTGTTAAAACCGAGCCAAGACCCCTCCATCGATCGAGCGAAGATCGTGACGAACTGACCGCAGACGTAATTTCGGTAACGACCATAGTCCTCGAGAGGCTTGTCTCGAGCGGCACAGCCTCTCCCGATTCGGCGCCAATAACTGCTAATCAGCCCCTCGATTCGCAATGCCTTCGCGCGTCCATTAATCTCGATTACGCTCCATTTACATAAATAAAGCGAGCAATCAAGCGTTGTGCGATGCAGCGTCGGCAGCGAAGAAACTTTGAGAAAGCGACGAGGGCTCCGTCGAGCCGGGGGGGGGGTGCGAGTTCCGTTCGAACAATCGAAACGGGATAGGAAAACGAAAGATTCGAGCAGGAAAATTGATAGGCATCGCGTAGACGCGTTCCGCGGAGCGTCTCGTGATTTTTATCGCGCCCCGTTTCTCCGCGGATTGATAGGCCGCGCACGATGATTAAACGCACGAAAGGTCAGGCGGAATTTTCTCCTCAGCCCAGCCAACTCTTATTGTTCGCTTTCCGTGCCAGTTAGGCGGTTCGGCCGTTATTTATGCGCCGTTACGCGTGCCGCTGTTCTTTCCTGCCATTTAAGCGATACCGAGCTGACCTTATCACACCATGGAATAATATTAAGTGAATTAGTCTAACGACGGTAAGGTATTCAGGCGTAGATTGAAGGAAATAGCCCGCCGAGGACCGTTACCGGCGACGGTGTATCGTTAACGAAAATTAACGAGCGTCGAGCCGGTTGATTTCGACGGCTGCGAGGAGAAACCTTGGACCAACGTACGAGGCTCGAATTAATTGGCGAATCGCGCTAATTATCGCACTCGGGCCCGTTTAATCACCGTGAAAGCGTTGGCTGGCGCAGTGCCAGCTTTTCAACGATATCGACCGCCTTTCTTTCTCTGTTTAACATCAATTTCTGATTAACTTTCCCACCTCGCACGCTGGACGCCGCCCCGTCTCGCGCACCCCTCGCGTTCCTCCGCGGCGAACGGTAACGGGGCACTCGTTTCAGCAGCGTATACGTAGCTACACTACTGCGCAGCCTGTTCCAGTAATGTCTCGAAGCGATCGGATACGGGCATTGTATCTCGTATGTTTTTCGACGTATCGAACAGCGAGGAGGGGTGGGCGATGAGGAACGGATATCGTTGATCGGCGCGCAGTCACGCCTATGCTATGCAAGGTTCATAACCCGATTCTAAGGCGGAGCGGTTAGTTACACCCGTGTAAAGCTTCTTAATAGGGCCTCGCGATCGAGGCGAAATGCTGTACCGAGCGCGTGTACCTCGTTTGTAATTAGCGCCGAACCGTACGTGCCGCGCGGCGTGCAATAATTCCTACGTGCTTGCGTTCGACGTGAACACAGCCATGCGTGGAAAATTTACTCCGCCGACGGGACGATGCTCCGCGCGGTACCTTTCGCGGCTCCGTTTCACTGTCGACGGTGTCGATCGCTCGAATTGAGATTAGCCTCGGCGGTCGGGGGTCGGAAGAATATATTTGGAGGAGATTTACGATCACGGCTCGGGCGCATTGCGCGTGAAATAGGAGATCGTAAGCAGCTGCGGGACTCGGGGAAAGTGTGCGCTGACACGAAGCAGACCTCTCGACCCCGGGCGCTCGTGATACTCCGCAGAATATACTCGCCCTTCGCTTATCACTCGACAATGGACTACGTTGGACGAAATGCGCACGCAACTATCAAACTCCTTATTGCGCCGAGGTGCATGACCTGGTTGGTGGCAGAGCGGACCTCAGAGTGTGCACGGTTATCGCGTAACTTACACCTGTAGGGGCTTGCGCCTAATAGGGTCGCGCAGGAGTTGAGAGCAGGCGAACGTCAGCTCGCGCAGCTCGCTCGTAATTAGTGGTCCGCGAGTGCTGCGATATGCGTGCGCGGCGGACCCATGTGGACGGGCGCATTCGCGTCCACGGGGATACGTTTACGCGCCCCGACGCAATTAAACGACGCTCGCGGTTCTCACGCGTCTCCTCGCCGCTTCCTCTTATCGTGCACGCAGGCAACATTGGGGGGGCTCCGGTTTATAGGAATCGCGATATCCCGAGCGTTAGGGGGTAGATCTTGGTACTCTGTATTTCATCCCTTTATGGAGGGAGGGTTGCGTGTGGTGCTGTAATGTCTGTTTACTTTTGCATTCTGTGGACAGCCTGGGCTCACAGTGCCACTCCCGATGGAGGCATAAACGTGAAAAAGACATTTACGTTATCTGCAATTTAACCCTACCCCCAACAAGCTTATTCGACGCTTTCAGCCCCTGTGAAAATCCTCGCTTCGAATACCATTCCCCCTAATCGATGGATGTTTGTCTCGCGATCGTTTAATCGAGGGTGGGGAACTCGCGGGCAAATATTTGGAATGGAGCGATCCCCTCGAATCGTCGTTGTTCGTGGAAGGACTTGGTTTAATGTTTCGTTTTGATCGCGATGAAACTGGGGTTACACAAGCCTGCCGATTTGCGGCTCTTTCATTTCGTTCCCGTTCGCTACCGCGTTGAATAAACAAACACGTTGGTGGGAAGTAATAAACGTCCGTTTAGTCACGATTTTAATTGACTCGCGCCGAATTCTCACGTTCGTAATTCGAGTTGGGTGGACGGGCGTTTTAGAACCCCATTCGGTGCTCATTTTTAGCCGCGTTCAATCTTCTCTTATACTTCACTGTGCTTCCGTACCATCCCACTGGCACAAAGTAATCCCGGAAAAGAGGCGGGCAATTCTTCGATCGATCCTCGACAAGAAAGTACATAGGTACACAAGTTTAGTGCTTTTCTATCTCCCGGTCGAGTTTCTCTCCCAAGAATTCTTCGCAGTTGTTGGGAAGTTGTGGTCGTAGCTTTTCGCCACGTCGATTCCCCGCTGCTTCCTTTCCGACGCTGCTGACACATTTTTCTTCGCCCCTGTCTCGCCGCCGCCCCCTTCCGCGTACGTATTTGTTTCTTCGCAGCGCGGCGGGGATAAACACGAGCGAGACGTAGAGCGTGGAACGTGAGGAAAGCATAAATATCGGGTTGCTGGATCCTTTTCGTGGCACTTTCAGCGTCCCTCCATCTCTGTTCTTCGCCGAGTTCCGCTCGCGGGCCTCTGTGCTCGGAGCGCACAGATAAGACCGCTCGGCGGCGTTATCGCGACGCCAACGACGCTGACGGTGCTTGAGAACCGGGGCCCTCGGCCACTGGGAACCGTTCACAACGGCCACGTCGTTGACGTCCAAACAATTTGAAACCGAAGACGATCCCGAGAAACGGTCGAACGTAAGCGAAAACCGTTTGCCTGGCACGTCTGCCTATTGGGCCTCAGTCCTCCTCTCTGCTTCGAGTCGAGCGGGTCTCTGCGTCTGCCATTCCTTCTGCGTCTATTCATTCATCTCGATGGTCGTCAGTGGTGACTTCTACGCCCTCGTTACCTCACCTTCCCACGAGGACGTCGAATTTTACCCAGCAGTGCTTCGACCACCTTCACTCATCGAGGAAGTTTATCGAGGATCAAAGCTGAATAGTCAGGTATATCAGGCTTGGAAAATCTTTGCAAATTCGAAACGTCGTAGTGTTTCCTCTGTCACGTACTCCGTCGGCTAACGACGGACCGTTGCTGTTTCTAGAGAAGTAATTAAGGTACCCGTGAGTTACGCCTGGATATCGAAGTCAATTCCGCGAGGATGCCGCCTCGGGGAAGTGAGACTTGTCCCGTAGAGAACGGAATCCACTCAACGCAGGAAGCCAGTGAAGATTAGCGACTGGTTTACGTTACTTCACGGATTACGGATATTCTAATAGGTATCGCGGTCGCGCAGCTGTGTGACACTCTAATTAACAGTTTTAAACTCCTGTTTCTTTTCTCGATATCTGCTCTGTACTCTCGCTTACCACTCTGCTTTCGCGCGGATCCTGTACGGGGCGTTTAAAGATGCGAGGGAAAATCGCAGACCTAGATTCGCTAGTTTCCAGCCTTGACGCGCATTTTTGTTACGCTCTGTATAGCGAACGGCCACTGCTCTCCCTTTTCTTTCAATCTTCTCTACTGGGACAATCTCTTTCGTCCAATTACGATCCCATATACGTACGTCCTGTTTGCCTCCTAAAGCTCCTCCATTTTCAAACGCGGAGAAACGCTCGATTTCACGTGCCCCGCGGTGCCGTTACGCCGGGGGCAATCGACCCGCTCAGCACTCCGACAATTTGCGCCATTGATTCATCCTGCGGTAGTGTAATTAATCGGGATTGTCCCTGGGGACGCAGATTCTGCGCGGCTCTCGCTATCGCGGTTCGCCGAATCGCGCGTATCGTCGCCATCGAACACCGCCGTTCGGCACAATGCGGCGTAATCGCGCCTTGTTCGCGGAAGCCTTACCCGTTTCGCCACACAAAAGACGCGTACACCTGCATCTAACGACGAATATTTTTAGACGGGACGGCTGTCGCACGCTAGAAGTATGCAAACAGTACCTGGAACCCTAGGGTCTTAAACTTCATCGCGAGTTAACGCGTTCCGTGCCATGTGGGCAGAGAAGGCCAAAGTTTTTGTTTAAATAAAATTTTAACAGTTAAAAAAAATATTAAGTTGAAAATAAACAATAATTAGAAAAACATTTTTTACTAAAAATTATTAGAACGCTTCCCGAAAATTTCGAGCTTTTCAGAATTTGTTTGCACAAGTCTATATGCAGGAAAAATAAATTCAAACATAAGCCACTCACACGCGATCCAATGCAAATGAGCTGGGGGAAAAGGGCAGTTTGCCAGGCGAATCTGCAAAGAGTTTCTACTCCGGTAGAATAGCGTGTTTCGCGGAGTATCCTGTGACCATGACAGATTCACGGAACTCGATCTGCTTTCCGGTGAATCTCCAGAGTATCGTGTCGTTGTAATCACAGTTTTTCCCCGGCTGTCCTATCCACGATAGAAACGTCGGTTTGCCGCATGATAACGTTTCCGCCAGCTTCGCCTTGCTGCCCCGTCGCTGGCGAAAGTCACCCACCGATTACCTGAGATTTCCATATCATTCGATTCTTCTTATTGAGACCCGGCCAGCAGTATCGAACTGCTTGCATGAATCGTATCGGTCCTATCGTAAACCGCGTTCGTTGCCGATAACGACACGAAGACAGAGAGGCGAAACGTGGAACGAATCGTGGGCCGTTCGCGAACCGAGTCGAACGTTTAAAGCCGTCCCGATACGCGCCATATTTAATGGCGATAACGGCTCCGTTAACGACCGATCGACGATCCTAGCGATCTTATTTGCCGCGGGCGATGCCGCGGAATGATCCACGGATCGATCCGCCATTGCGTCCCGCACTTCTTGCGTCTTTTAATATTCCGTGCGTTTCCGTTTCGCGCGCAGTTTCCTAGGACTTTCGCGGGAATTTTTTCCCCTCGCGGCGAATAGAACCGAGCGAATTTGCGCCTAGCGTCGAACGGAGCCAGTGACAGTCCCGATGATGGAGATTTCTTGCCAGTTCGCTGCGGTCGTTCGGTTGGCTCGTAAACCGAATTCGGACGTGTCGGGATTTCCCATTAACGGGCTCTCTCAGCCGCTCCGAAAGAATCGCGTGCGTGTCCAAGCTGAAACGATCTTGATCCAGACGAACGGTACACGGTTTTTGCAGCTGAAACGATGCGTGCTTTCGGTGGTCGCGTCCCTCCACTCGTAAACTTGGGAAATCCACTCGATAAGACAGCTCTTTCATCGCGGAAAGAAACTCAGTCGATGAAAAACGCATCGTTTTCAGTGGAAACTTTCTCGACCGTTTTTCTCCGCGGTTTGGGACTCTTTTATCCTGCAATTTGCTCCGGTAATCGTGACAGTAAGCCGATAACGCGCAGACTTATTCGCTGCGCGATTCGTGCACCGGGATGGAAATGGTCTTAGAATTTTCCGCGAGTAAAAGTGGACGAAACGCTTCCCATTTGAACAAGAGAGGCTAGCAGTTTCGAGCCCGCTAAAATCGTAACTTATCCACCGAAGTAACGGGCAATACACGTTGCGAAGTTCCGCGGCGAAACTTTTCTCGCATAGCTGCTCGGCCGGTCGCGATTTACGATTCGCACGGCGATTTTTCGAGCTCTCGAAGAAATCGGGTTAACGGGCGCGCTCACTTAGTGTTTCATAGACGAAACTCTTGCGAGAGCCGCGTAATTACGCGAAAAGTTTGCACGCGCGATCTACGTTCGGAGGAAAGTTCTTACTTTTTCTGTCGTTATCGTCCACGAAAGCGAACGATCCTTTCTTCGTTGTGGAAACGAACTGGTATTGGATATTTTTATGGGAACTTTTACACCGCTTGCTTTCGAACTCGAAGAACGCCAGGAGCATTTGAAAACTAGGAATATTTGCATAATTTAGGATCTTGCAGCAACAGGGATGCAACTCCATTTTTCATTTTTTTTTGAGTTATGAATGCGACGTGGAATTTACGCAGTAAAAATTCTACATCGTGTGGTACATGTTTGATGCAAATCTGATAACAAATTAGTGATTTATTGCTAACAAATAAAAATATAAATATTAATATTCATATTTTTATTATGGAATATTTTTTCGTCAAAAGTAGAAATAATAACTTATTAACTCGATAACTATAAGCTATTGGGTGAAAATATATATTTCTCAATGCAACATTCTCTTTTCAATCTTAAGTCAAAGCAATAATTTTATAAACAGTTTTTTCTAATTTACTCGAAGTTGGTAAAGATGGGGCTGCACCTCTCTTGCTGCAAGGTTCTGAATTCCTCTTTTACTTTTACTTTCGATTGCTTTAAAATCATCTACAATTTAACTATCTCTTACATCACAACACTATATATACGATGTTTGTACTACTCTGGCTAATTCTTAACGAAGCATCCCATAAATAAATAAGTAAATAAATATCCAGATAGGCGGTAGTTAGTGGATAGAATTTCAGCCCCGTCCGAGGACTTTGTGGATTAGCAAGGATTCTAGCTTGTGGCTGGAACTCCGTAGGCGTTCACGTGTACCGTAGTCGCATACCAGGGCATGCGCACCGGTTGCACTTATTACCGGAGATTGTACGCTCGCCTCTCGTTTGCATCCTATATGGCCGTGCGAGGAACGCGTGCACTCGCGCGACCGCTCGTACTCCTATCGCTGAATGCAGCTACAAATCTAATTAGCCGCGCTTTCCAATTCTCTCGATTATGCTTCTGCCCGCAGACAGGCCCTCCTCTCGCCGGGCTACGTGCGAATTTCCAGCCATTTTTCGCCGGCCGCCCTTTGTTTCGCGACGGAACGAGAAACGATGCGAGCGTTCGTTCCCTTCTCTAGCCGAATTCGTTCGTCTCTGTCTCACGAACCTTTGCATAAATTATAAAACCTGGCTAGGATTGTAATTGACTTTTCCATTCGCGAACGATCGATGCGCTTCGTGGGAGTGCCTGGTGATTGTCACTGTGCATTTTTGCCATTCAGGGCTAGGCTTCGCGTATTGAAATATTCATTCTGCCTTGCACTTTCTACAGAGCAGTTTTATAGTTTTATGTGCCCCTAATTTTATAGTTGTACCATTTTTCTTGTTTCTTTTTACATTTGTATTCCAATAGCCTCATACCCTTATATCGAATAAAAAAATCACTATGAAACGCACATGAAGAGAATCGCGCGCGACTCGCAAATGGTAGCCTAGCTGTTCGGTTTGTTGATGTGAATTGCCGTTCCCGATGCTCGAAAAACCGTGTCGAGTGTAGGTATTTATTCGTTCGTTGTAGCACGAGTGTATTGAAGCGCCTGGACTGATCTTTCGCTGTAGTCACGTTCCTCTTCACGTCTTCTTTCCGCGCGTTATTAAGTCGCAGAAACAAAATTCAACGGACGTTAAAGAAATGAAATGGCGCTTTTCACGAGCAGAGTTTTCTAGAGAAGATGTTCCCGACTCCGGTACAGGACCAACTCGTTAAGGAGAGTGGGTTCCCTTGCTCGCGTCTAGATTTCTCCCGTTTGTCCGTGCTGACAGACGCACGGCCGCTTTCGTGCGGTTTGGCCGCTCGTGTCGGCGCACCGTGTAATCAATGAGCCGTGAATAGACGTCGATAGCCGTCGCGTATAATTCGATAGCGTGACGGGGCGCGCTGCTCTTTCGCCAGGCTTATTTAAGACCCTTAATACAAGGTTGACAATAAAGTTGACCGCTCTTTATCTCGCGACAAAGAAAAGTCTGCTTCCCGCCGTTGCTCGTTTTCCCTCAGCGGGCGTGCCTCGGATTTTTCCGCAGATTAGGATTTTTCTGCATACTGGTACGCGCGACGAACCTCCAAGCCTCTCGTGCTCGGCGAGCGTTGAAACGTAGGAAAAACCTTGCCTCTGTGTCCCAAAACGATCCCCCGCCTTTTCCTTTACTGCGCTCGGTTTCCCGCGACGACGCAATTAAATTTCTACCGCGTCCCTTGCTTCTCGCTTTGCTCCGTTCGCGCGGTTTCCGCCGCGACTCCCTTCCGTCTCTTCTTCTGGCTTTCATCTCGCCATGCTCTATTACTTTCTGATCTCCGCTTTTTTTTCGGAGCTTTCCCTTATCTCTCAGTGCTCTCTTCTCTTCGACTGTCCTCGGTCGGCCCTCTTTGCCGATTTCTACATACCAGACAGTTTCAGAGACCATCGAGGCGAGTTTCCCTAGCTTGCGCCACTCGAATAAGCACGCAGCCTCTCGTCCGGGAAGATCCTTCTCGCTCGTTTCGTCGCAGGGGACGCCGCTACGTCACAGAATCACCAATTTTCAGACAGCCAGGACCTCGCAAGCGACGAACCATCCCCGCCAGTGGGTGACGCCGTCGCTGCGGGCGCTTCTGGTCGGTGTGATGTGACGTAGTGGAACTCTCTGCGTCGTTTTTCCATCGATCGGATGTAGCAAGTGTCCCACCCTCGTCCACCATGGCTCCACGTTCGAGAGAATTCGAGTTAGACGTCCCAGAGTGTCGTCGAGACCAGCGCGTGATAGAAAGCGTAATGATCGTGGTGCGCGATCGTCGTTGCGTCAAGATTTTTCACGGCTCCAGCCCGCGGAGAATTTTTATCACTGGCGGAGCGCGGAGGAAAGAACTTTCTAACGACGACACGCCCCGCTCGCAGCCGCGAGGAAAGTAATTGCCGGCGTAATTAATAAGAAACTTCGCGCACCGTTGCGAGTAATTGCTGGTGGAAAATGTATGATAATAAGATCGTCTTTATGGCACCATGAAATTACATTATTATATAAAAAAGGAAGAAACTACATGCATGGTGTGTATTGTGCGATTCACGAATGGATAAGTAAGGACGAATGAGTGTGGATGAGGGGGAAGAATTAGGGCATAGGAGAGGTGCTTCGCAATCAGAAGCTTTTTGAATATCATTAAGCAAAGAATCCAGTGGGGAATACTTAAATACTCGGGCCTTGCCTGCCCAAGCAGGTTGCGCTATCTAAGCAAAGTATCTCGAGGGATATCGGAGAAATATGTATCTACGTTGCGAGGCGATATCGTTTTCGTCACGCGCGCTCGCTCGCCCACGTGGCCGCCGCGCCAGATACAATCGGCTGGATTTCAATTTGTAATCGACCTAATTATCTGCCTTGTTTTCGCCGCTTTTGCTCGCGCCCGGTGCCCCCGATTTTTACACGTGCCAGCGCGAGGCCCGACGCGATCGAGTGCTCGCAGGCGGCCCCCCTCGCGATCTCGTTTCGCGCACCGACAGCTGCGTTCTCCGATCAATCGAACCGAGGACTCGTGTCAGGCAGCGTGTCGCTTTAAATGAGCCAGTTGGCGGGCTCATTTTATTTCCCGTATTCGCTTTATTTCCCAGACGATTAAATAAATTGTCGATGTCAATTTCGGTCGAAAAAAATGACTTTTCACATATTTCCATCGATTTCACCCGAACTACTGAACCGTTTTGAAAATTTTGTCAGGTAAATTTGTTGGTGACCATATCGGTTATTCGCAACAAGAGATATTCGCAATTAAAAAGTTCTATCGATATCTCGAAAACGTATCCATAGGAACAATTTTAGACCTCATTTTCGGAATCAGCGGGTCATTTCCCATAAGAAAAAATATAGTGGCATCTATTGCGCAAAATGGCTGTAAACTAGTGCGATTAACACGCGCTCGCAGTGATTCTCTCGCTCTTCCGCGAAACCCTCGACAGGCGTCTCTGCGCGCGAGCGTGCGCTTGAACGGTTTAATTTGTAATAAATTACCGGTCCCGCCCGTTTCGCCGTTCGCCGAGCGTTGTTGAGGGATCCTTCGATCGCGCCGCTCATTGTTGAACCTGGTAACTCACGGCCGGCCTTTAATTAAGCCGACGGAAGCGTGGAAGGTAGGTCAGTGGCAGTGCCTAATATCGCGCGATAATAACCCAAGTGCGATTACGCGCGCGACGACCTACTTTCCGGGGGATTTTAAACTCGTCGAATTGCACTGTGGCGACGATCGATCACCGTAGAAGCTTATTTATTTATTTTATTTTGTAACGGACGAAGTGAAAAAATGGCAAATACTAATTAGGGACAAAGGATTGTAATTAAATAAAGGAAAATGTTAAGGGCTTCTAAGCGATCGAACTCTTGAATGGACGTAAACGTGTGACACGTGGAATTAAGCGTAGCATTCCGCAATGCCGGGCATATAGCTGGGGAAATGTCGAGCACGCGACACAGGAAGGCGCTTACGTCGCCGGAGCGGAACAGCCGAGCGGCTGGGAATTACATCGGCGGAAAAATACGTCGATATTCGGTCAGGGTCGATCGACGCGCCGGACTTTCTGTGTCGCGTGTAACGATCGCTTTCCCGAGCTCCTCGGCCGACGTGTAACTTTCGCGCGCGCTGTTTTCGCGGAAAACGCTCGACCGCCCATGAAAGTTGCAGCAAGCGTACGCGTACAAGTTGTCACGCCGACTTCGTAACCGTATGATTATAAGACCAGCGCTATTCAGGACATGGGCCCGACAGGATCCTCTGGTCGAAACGAGAAATAAACGTTGGCATTCTTTTTCAGTTACGTTTGGCGCGCTTTCTATTCTCACCCCATCACTTATTCCAGCACTGACTGCGCCGCGGCGGAGGGGTGAAGTGGCTCCAATCCAGATACGCCCTTTCCATGTAAATGGTCTATTTCGAGACGGAGAACAAAGACTTTCCCTTGCTGGCTCCTTCCCCGCACTTCCAATTGAAAATCGAGGCGGCTGGAAATTGCAAAAATACAGGATCGTAACCGTTGCTCTTGTACGCGCGCATACACGAGGATATTCCATCTCGCGCCGCGCGTGTACGCTCGAAGAGGAGGATCGTACGCCGATAGAGCGTAAAGACAGCGTGGGCAGTCCCTCCTTTCCACCTATCCACCTTTCCTGTGGGCTCCTGGTACCTATAAATCCACGGCGTTCGATTAACACGTCCCGGTGCTGTCCCCTTTTCTCGTACACGTCCATCCCTTCGACCGGGTCGACCTAGCGACCGCGCACGCCTATCAAGGACTCGTTGATAAGCCACCTCTAATTTATTCGTTTCCTACAGGATAACTGCTGGCCACTGCCTGCCGGCCGACCCCTTTCTTCCCCTTACCTTCTATGCAGCGTGTACTTGCCCATAGGCGCCGGCATTTAACCAACCTCTCGATTCTATTCGATTCCATTGCGCTTATAAAGGTTTCCTTGCCATTAAGGAAGTGGGAAATACGTGGGTGGTTGTCGATCGTTTTATGAAACTCCGCGGTAAGTAGCTCCATTCTATCGAAACTAGATTTCTTAATGCGCACGTAAGTGAGAGCCCTTCAAAATTTAACCATGCCCTTCCGTCCGAATTGGACATTATGTAAATGTACACCACCTTGTCGAATGAATTTTAAAGGAGGAAGCAAGCGAATTTCGATGCCGTGAGTTCGATCGTACGCCACTGCACCCTCGCCTTTTCCGCGGTACACGCGGGAGGGTGCCCCGAAGAAAATCTTGGAAGAAATTTTTACCGCGAGTAAATAAGAGCCACCCTAGTACGCACGCACGGGGTGACTCGGTGATTTACAAGCGGCGATTTCTCGGGCCGGAGCCCCTCGCCCTGTCGATCCGCGCGATAGATCCGACGATCGGGAAGGCGGTGCTCGACGGATACGGAGAGGAGTATAACGCGAGGCCAGTCAATTTTCACGGCCAACCACTCGGCTCTCATACAGAAATTAGGTAATAACGTCCTCGAATTTTAGTGACTCCCTATCCCGTCAAACACCGTGGCGAACTCTAAAATACTTTCGAGCAAGCAGCTGTAGGTATTATACGATACCTCTATACGCCGTAAGCGTGTTGGAGCGTTGTCAACCAGGCCCGAGCAGAAATTCATCTCGGAGCGCAGCACAACTACGGAGGGGCTTTCGCAGGCTCCGAGAGGCGCTAAAAGTGATTGCTCGTTCCGACGGTAGGATCGACGAGATCGTTGGCGAAGCGATCCGCTCCGACACGGTACCCGGCTCGTAAACCGCGCAGAACGATACAGGAGCAGCGGCCTCGTCTACGAACGCCGCGGTTTTATTCGTCCTCGGAGGAGCACAGTTTTTTACGTCCTTGGATAAAGCCACGCGAAAACGCGCCTCGCTTTCCTCGACCGGCGCGGCATCGCCGCCGACACCCCGCCATTATCGTATTACCTTTATCGCGGTTCCGTCGCGGCGATTGTCATTACCGCGATTATTATTTGAGGCTGGCTTAGCGGGGGCGGGCCAGGGGACGGCGTAGGTAACCTCGCGGGTAGATACGCGGTCGTTTTCGCGCAAGGGAAATCTCCGCGAAATCGTAAAGAGGAGAAGATACGGCCTTGCATTCCTTCTATATCTGCCCGGGGAGTCGGCTCTCCTCGTTCCTCGACCACTTGCAAACGAACGCGTCGAGCCGGTGGGTGGGTGCTCGCGAACGCATGCCCGGCAAAGATGCGTGTTTTATTCGATCCCTGGACGCCAGAGGGAACGGAGACGAGCGCGACGCGCGACCATCCACAGCCGTTTTGCGTATTATTTGCAACGCGGAATCTCTCTTAAGGGGGTACAGGACAATTGAAATCTAAAAAAAATCCATTTTTCTTCTTATTATTATTTCTGCAAGAGTCATCCTTTGTGAATATTTACAACTAAGTTTCATGAGGAAATTCAGTGCACCGTCGAGAAACGGCCACGCAGAGCAGTATTACGGAAAATACATTTTTAAATACCTTGTACAGTAGGTACATCATAACTTTCGAACTAAGGAATATTTTCACTTGAAATTTTAACCAGGCATGTAGAACTCCCTTGTCTATGACGTGGAATTAACCTATCGACATTGAATGGTGGCAAATTTTTTTATAAATGATTAAAAATGATTTTTTCCCGTGAAAACGCGGAAAAAAGTTTATGTCATGCATAACTGCCACAATTTTTGTCCGAATTCGGTGGGGAAGGTCCGCATTGTAGCACTTGATATAGAAATTGCTCGCCTCAAAGCATTTTACTTTCAGGTCGCAGGTTCACCTGAAAGTATGTAGGTACACAAGTTTCAAGTGCGCGACGCGTGGGGCCACTTACAGCGCTTAATAATTTCAATAATCTTAACAATATCAACAATTCGTTTTGTTTGTAATTACTCGCAAACACATGCAAAACGGACTGTGAAAAGTACGCGTGTCACGATTGTATAGTATTGAAGTAATCCAACATAAAAGAAACCACCCCCTTAATCGTTTCTTTCGCCATCGCGCAATCGATGGATTTATCAAGCCCGGAGATCGGACGCATCCGCGTGTGCTGATGGAAATTGAGTTTCCGTGTATCTTTCTAGGTTATCGCTGTTCGTTACTGCTGCGAGTGATGGTCACGTCGGGATCGATCGCGTGGATGAGTTTTATTTACGTTTTATTTCGTTTTAGACTTGGGGTCGAGTGGGACACAGGTATAGATGGGCCGGCGAAAAGGCCCACTATATTCCTTCCACGAGCGCCCGGCCGGAAAGCTGCGAGAAGGATTTAACGGCCGCTGGAAAGCAATGCGACTAGAAAGCGGCTCTGCCTCGGCCCGATCTCCGACGAATAAATCGAGCATTGTTCGCGAGCGGTTGCCTGTCCCCCTCGTTTTGCTTCTTTCTAGCCGCGCCGAGTAGCCCGCGTATCGAGAAAGCGCGTCGCGACACACCTACGCGCGAGTGTCGTCGATTCCGAGGCAAACTCGCGAGACCCCAGCGATCGGGGATCCCTTTCAGCAGGATCTAGCTCTTTGCGCGAAACATTTTAACAGTATTGACGTCCGCCATGCAGTCGTTCCTGAGTTCTATATGGGTCAGGTGACTTTAAACTGAGAATAAATCCCCCTGGATCCGTAGAAGGCGTCCCAGCTCTGCGAATAATAGTTTCGAGCGATGCCATATTGATTAAACAGCGGCTGACCGAATCCGCCGGTCCTCCAGTTTCCTCAGGACCTCGAGGATGAATATTTAAACTGCGATCCGAGGCGAGATGACGTCCCTATGCGCTTGTCAATGTTCCTGTCTGCTCGCTTTTTATCTGGAATGAAACGGACAGCAATATTTGTTACGTCACCGGCCGAGAATGAATGAACGAAGAAGGCCAGGCTCGCTGACTGGCCGGTCGATGAATGACGCTGTTAATCGCGAATCTGGAGTGCGTACTACGCGCCCGCGTGATTTAAAAGGCCAGCTAACTAGGACGAGCCTAACCCTTGGTCGGGAACGTGGGTCGTATGAAAAGTTTCTAAAACGTCGGTCTCTGACAACTAACAGTTTCGAAAATGAGAAGCGTAGTGATTAGGAACTTTGTTCAATGTAAAATTTTCTTCACGATTTCTAATGTACCTATAATCAATTTTATATGTATTTTAACACTGAGGATGTGATGTATAATAGTTTTTAGTTGACGATTCTTAGCACTTATTTATTTCAATATGATTAGATTGCCATATTCTATTAATGATGTAGCATTGCTTTTTCATAAACGATAAAAAGAAAAAGCTGGTTACCCAGATGCAAGCACAACCATAATTCTAATTAAATGTTATTAAGTTAGAAATATAGGGTAAGGTTGCTTAAGTCGTACCAGTGCTTAAGTCGTACCACTTGAATTTTGAACGTTTATTTTTAAAGATTTAGTTTATTTTTCACGAAAGCATATAGATTTTCTAATTTCGTTATAATAAATAACAACAATATTAACACAAGTTTTGAGTAACACATTTAAATTCTATTTATTTGGTAAATCCTAAGTTTTATACGGTTTCTTTCTTAAGGGGTACGGCTTGAGCAACCTTACCCTATTTTGAAATACCTATTTCTAATGCGTTTTCTTTGCCTTATTAAATTTATAGGGTGGGGGTCCCAGGTTATTTGAATATTATAAGAGGGGGTCGCGACTGAAAAAAGTTTGGGAAACACTGTATTATAGAAATGTAAGTATTCTCGAATGGGCGACATTGTCGATACATGAACGCGTGATATAGGTATGTATAAGGAGAAAAGGAATATTCCTGTCTAAGAGATCGCCCGTTTCCGACGAAGCGTCAATCGAGATAATCCGCAGCTCAAAATCTCGCACTTCGGTCGCCATCTATTTTTATTTAATCAGTTTCGATCGATCGACTTCCCACATAGCTCGACGCGACGACGAATATTCACTCGGTAAACGTTTTCCTCTCTGGCTGTGTTGACTGTGTTTTCCTGATATCTCCCGCTTCCATCGGTTTTCGCGGCAGCCTTTTGTCGCGTGCCCATATCGGTAACCGGTGTCGGTCGTCCCCGTTGAATCGCACGAGGAAAAGCAGATTTTTCCTGAAACGAAAACCGAAGTGAAGGACGCGCGGGTTTGGAGGAGGGTAATATTTTCGCAACAGAGATTGGTGGCTGGATGGACGAGTTCCGCGATCGGACGGAAGAATGCACGTCCCGGCGCGAAAACATTCGTCCAATTACTGCGAGGGAGTTTGGCGAGGCGCGAGGGGATCCCCTATCGGAACAAGTGTATCGTGGAAACGCGAGTTCGGTCTCGGGATGGTTGCTTAATTGCCGCGCTTAAATCTCCCGGCCGGACTCGGCTCGGCTGCTCGCTTTATCGCTTCTCTATCCTCGGCCCGACGTTCTTTATCGAGCCGCGCCATTACTCTGGTTCGTTGATAGAGCGCATGGAACGGCTGTATGCATTTAGCATGGGATACAAATGAGCTTATCACGTACGCGGCCCCGCGTCTTCCTTTGTACGTGCACGCGCGCAACAGAGCGAGCTCGGCGTTCGCGCCTCGACACGCGTCGTCAGACGGATCCGCGGCAATTATGCGCGAGGGTGTGGGAAAATGTGTCAGAAGTGTCGAAACGGGGGTTGAAGGGATCGCACGAAAAGGCTTATCGAGCCCAGGAAGAATCGCGCTGCTAAAAATCTGCAGAAGACTCGGTCCAGGTGGAACACGCGAGAAACGGGCTGACTAATGGCCAGCGTAATTGCGACGAGCCGTTGTTGCGATCGCGCGACGATGATCCATGCGACGTCTCCCCGCGAGGGTAGCGATCGTAGATCATCGGATCACCCGCGCTCGCGGTCATTAGGCTAATGCAGCCTCGGTTATTTCCATGCAATCGATCCTCGCTGATTGCGTCGCTTCTCTTCCCTTCCCCTCTGTGGTTCCTCTCGTTGCACCCTCCTGCTCCGTAAATATCGCGCTGGAGAAGCTGTCGGGGATCGCTGGCGGAGCAACGATCGTCTGACAGAAACTGTCGTTTCTGTTTTCATGCTCGACGCGCGAGACTGAACGGGCAGCTTAATTGGGTACAATTAGAGTTGAATTATTCGAATCGCATGCCGAGTTTGCTAATTACTTGCATAGGATGTATCACGCTGCTGTAGATTTATTTATTTATTTATTTATTTATTTATGTACTTATTTAACGTAAACGATTGAAAATCATTTGAGGATATGTACAGACAAGTTTGAAGGCGAGCCAAGGATCGCCAAGTAGAATCTACCTACTGGGAGCAGACACGAGCTGATTAGTACAGCGACTTTGTAAGTACTTTTAAACTGGCCGTAGAATGTTTCTATATCCAGGCTCGAAGGTACACGGCACGAAGCGTAGAGAGAGAGCCCAAGAGCGTTCGTGCTCGGCAAAAGGAAAAGCATCGATCGGCCGGCGGGAACGAGAGAGACATTTCCGAAGGAAACGTTAGACGGCTGGCTGGTCGCATCGAGAGACTCGCAGGCGACGTTGCATGAAAACCGCCTCGGATGTACCTACGCATCGAATGGGAGAATCGTCGGTCGTTAGTAGCGCGCGACGACGAGGATTCTACCATAACCCGTTCCCTCCGCTTGCGCTTGGGATAGTGTGTACCCATGGCGAAAGAATGCCAATGCATCCTAATGAATGTCGATTCGTCGTCGAGATATTAAAGATATGTGTACGCAGGGGCGCGGGCATGCCCGCTGGGATAGTGCGTGCCTCGGAGTGCCTACCTAAATTCAATAGCGTACGCCAGAAAATACCCGATCCAATCTGCTTAATGAATATTTTATGCAGCAGAGCTTTCCGCGTGGCTCCCCGCATTTAATATTCATACGGCGCGGCGACGCGGCCGCCGACGAATCGCGACGCGCTTCCCTGCGTGACTGTGCCCGTGGATCCTAGACTCTCCGCCGAGAGAAATGGTAGCTCGTCCTTTCCGTGGGAAAACCTCGACTCGCGACAGCTCCTAGCAGAGGGTCTTCCAAGGTCCGCGAGGGTGCAGGCTTCCTGCCTACGCCACTGATCTCGCCAGAGTCCTGCACAGTGTCGAAAGAAGCTGCTGCGTACGCAGGGTGCGCCAAACGGTACCGCCGGAATCCTTGGAATCCCAAGGTTTCGCACACGGGATCGTTGCGGTATCGATCGATCGATTCTCCCGGGAACTTCCCAATTACGCAGCGGGGGCAAGCCTCGCGCAAGGAAAGGGAAAACGCTCGGCGTGCGTGCGGGAACCTTCCACTCCGACCGCCTTTCGAGCGTGAACGGACACCTCTGTCCGGGCCGCACTTCATAATCGTTGGCGATTCTTTACGAAAACGATAACCGGTTGGTGGCGCGTCCGCTCGTTTCATTTGCATGCCGAGATTCTTTCGTTGCGCCGAGAGGTCCTTTTTTCGGCGAGCCAGCGCGACAGAGACGCGAGAGGATACACGGTTTTCCTTTCGTCGACGGCGAAAGCGTGGTCTGCGGGGAATCGAGAGCGAGCACGGAGGAGATGTACCTCCCGGCGAAATTTCACCTTACGCAATTAAGTCGACTCGTTGCCGCTTACATCAACGGCTCTTACGTGTTGATCTTGCCCGCACCTGATCTTGCCTGCTGCCTATATGGCGGCCTGGCGATTCGTACTTGAGACGGGCGGCCTGGTGCATACCTACCTACCACTCTGTTCGCAACCAGAACGAACGAAACACCGTACGAGATAATTAGTCGTCCGATCGCTCGGCGTTGGGAGTCCCGTATCTGCCTAACGGAGCAACCTTTGCTTCGCATGGTCTCCCATATACAGGGTGACTCGGTACTCCTGGACAAGATAATTAAGATTTCTCCGGACCTCGATGGAAACACCGCCCAGCCGACGGGGCAGCGTCGGAGAATAGAAATCGACTATTCGAGATCGCGGACCTAGTCACCCACTCACCCACTCACCCACCTACCGTTCTCGCCAGCCTATTCGCCTCTTCTCTCCTCGGCGAAGGCTGGAGCCGACTGTTGCTCGCGAGCAGCCGTTCCGCGGCGTATTATGTAAAAGTCGCGCTCGTGTGCACGAGCCTCGCCGCTATAATAGCGGGCATAACCGAGTTTGTGATACTTGTCCGTTCCAGTGCTCGTGCTCGTTCTTTCTCCTCCGCCGGATCTGTCGACCAGTGTTTCCCTTGTGCACGCTCGCCTCGACCCGACAGTTCTCGATGAAAGACGGCGTTGGCCCACTCGTCCTGTCGCGCGTTCCTCGGCCTAGGGCTCGCGAGCTTTGCGAAAGGTGCTTTCCCTTGCCCACGTTTCGCCGTTTATTAATCGATCGGACTGGATACGCCCGGATCGTCGGAGTCGCGAGGTTAGGAAATATTTGAACGATGAGATTGGTTCGGTGCGGCGGAGAAGCCTACTCGCGCCGCGCTCTCGGGGAAAACGCTCGGCTTAATCGACGACGAGCCGAGGAAATTCAATGGACGGTGGTACTTTGTGCGCCCGATCGATGGCTCGATTCGATTCCGCGCCTCGCGGGAGATCCCCGCAAAGGAGCAGGAGCATCCATTTTGTAATTGAAAGACCGGGGAAACGCGATTTGTCGAGGGAGCAGCTCCGCGACAGAGAGGAATTCTATGGACTGGCAGCGATCAATGGGGACGTACAAATAATTCGCTACCGCCTTCCTCTATTTTGCTCGGGGGCTGCTGCTATCGCGTAACGCTTCACGATCGACCGTCGTAGGGTAAATGTCCCAATTACTGCCAGTGTCCCTATTACTGCCACTTTATTTATTTTACTTAATAAAGACGCAACATTGTAAAGATAGTGAAGAAAAATATTTATCATTAAATTGAGAGTGTTCTTCTTATTATTATAGTTTTTATTAAGTAAAATAAATTAAGTGGCAGTAATAGGGACGCTGACAGTAATTGGGACATCTACCCTAGGTACATATTTCTGTCGGTGTAGGTATTCGCGGACAAATGAGATCCCAATCGAAAGATCCCTGTCCCGAGCGATAATCGCGCGACAGTTTCGCCCCTTCTATCGTTATCGGCTGCTTAATAACGCCATTAATTCCCCTTCCGCCCCAGTTAGGCTTCCGAATCTCTCGGTACCTTAACTATCGATCCACTCGCCGCAAAAATTGACCCAGAAGCCGCGTCGTATCTGCGCGATACAGCACTCACCCGCGTGCCCCAAATATCGTCGCGAAATTAATTTCACCCGCGGCACGACGGGAATCCGGAGCGTTGCGCGGTTCGCCGCGAGTTGGGAAACTCACGCTCGCGTCCCAGAAAGATTCCACTCCGCCGTAGTTGGTTAATTGACGAACTATCGAGGCATCGACGATTCGTTAGTGCTCGACACTCCTCGTCGTTAGTCAGCGGTCGCGAGTTTGCCATCGGGAGCTTCAGAATTGCTTCACCGCAGTCGTCTACCTAGCTAGCGTCAAATGCAAGATTTGGATCGAATTTCTTGCTCCGGAGGGGAAGCGGCACGGCGTTGCATGAACGATCGGCAATTTCGAGGCAGGCAGATTCGTTAGCCTGCCAGGTCTAGGCCGTTAACGCGATGTGATCTTTACTTACGACGACAGCGGAGGATCGTGTTCCTGTGCGCTAAATAATGTGGGCTCGTTGGAAGCTCCGCGTACTCTCGGAGCGCTCGCCTGGTAATCGGGCGGTCGCGCGCGAGAACGTACGAGGGCGTAATACGGAATAATCTTTAGCGATGCGACAACCCGATAGCTCCGGTTCATCGAGCCCTCGGCCTCCTCGTGGTTGGATATTGTTGTTTAAATATGAGTGGCGCTCCAGACGTTAACGGCAACGCGACACAGCCGCCTCGAGACATCGAGACGCAAAAATTCCACCACACGCGATAACGAAGCGTAGCTTGAAATTTCCTGGCGTTCTTCTGTTAACGGCTTCAGGGGGAAGATAATCTCTTCATCTTGATCCCTGGGACCAAGATTCTAATTGGGATATTAATTTCCAACACTGAAATTGTCGAAAATGATTCTACAGTTGTCCCGCGATAGATAGATTAACGCGTGGTTCCCAGGAAGGGAGAAAGAGGAGCATTTCCGCTTGCGCAACGATGCTGCAGCTCTCCCTCTTTCACCGCGTCATTGTTTCGCACGGGAAATTAAGGAATCGCGTTCCCATGATCGTTTCGTGAGGCCCGCGTACTTTCCCCGTGATTTTTCGACGAGGCAGTGTTTCCTCGAACCATTAGGCGCTCCAAGGTGCTAAAAATTCGGTGCCGGACGAGCCGCGGGCCTCGGGAAGCCCGGAGTGGCAGTAATTAACGCGGGGAGGACGCGCGGAGGCGTTCGTTCACCTTTGATGTCCGAAACGAGAAATTTCCGTCTTTCCAGCGCCGCGATGGGGATTAATTAAAATCACGAGGAGCAATTAGCGACCGTTAGGCGTCGGCGTTATTCGGCGAGAGTGTCGGGAACCTCTCTCCTCCTCCCTCGTCTTTTCGCCTCGAGTCCATTAATCCCCAGACTTGTTTTCTTTCCCCTCGCGGGCTTAATCCAGCGGGGATCCCTCGTCGGATGTATCTAATAATGGACGCCAGCCACCACCTACGCATATTTTAATCGGCTACTGCGGTGCCGCAACTCCGTCGACGTGATTTCACCGGATCGAATACTTACTCCGTCGCGCAACCAGGAAGCTATCGTTCACGCGTGAACCTGGCAGGGTCCAGGATCAGCTGGGGATGCCAGCGACCTGTACACACCTATATTTAGCCTCGGATTATCGGTAAACAGCGTAAACGCGTGTACCAGCGCGCAGCCGGAGTTTATCTTGCAGCTGATCCGTCACTGCTCTTCGGGAGCTGGCGGTTTACCCGCGAGATTTCGGAGACACGGCCGTTTCCTACGAGCCAACCACGCGACGATATTTCAATCAGCCCCTTGTCGCCCCGCTACGACGAATCATCCCGATCGTAAATTACGCCGAGGGAATGCTTGTACTTGAACTCGGTGCGCGTGATTTATATTCGCGAACCGCGCGAATAACGCGACGACACGGGGCCGCAGGAATAGTCACGACGCGCGTAAAGTCGAGGAACAAGGATACGAATCTAGGGGGATGGGAATTTTTGCGGTTCGCCTGGAAGCTTCTAGGCGAGGGTAGAATGTAGCAGGCTCGTTGTCAACCGCTCCATTTAACGATCGACTTGGTGTCCTTTAATTTCGAGATTGGTTACCACGGTGGACAACACGTGTTCCAGCAATTTCATGGCAATTAGGATATTCGTGGGAACCTCTTCATTAAAGGAGCATTAAAGACGCGTGACGCGCGGGGCCTCGCGACGGCAGAAACCGGTCCCATAAGGCCACGGGATATCTTGCTATTCCTCTGGATTAAAGGGGAATAACGTAGACTACGTTTCTATTTATAACGTCGTAGTCGGCGATGACACGCGTGAACGTGGCTTTAGAATCCGCCACCGCGAGCTTTGCCGCGCCGTTTCGAAAGATAACTGGGTTGGAGGTGGTAGCACGAATTTGTCTGGTAATCGAGTCGAATCAATCGGCTCGCCCTTATCTGCGATCTAAGCTCGCTCGATTGCAAGCAGCACCGACAGCTCGACACTGCTCGACACGAGCGCCGGTGGCGACAGCCGCCCAGTACCTATCGATTTTGCATCGCGAAATCTGCTCGTGCGACGATTCGGCACGCTCCGCTTACTGCCTATCTCCAGAATCGCTGGAATCGCTAGTGCTAATGACACGTGGATGTGGAGAACGGCTCTGGAGACGATGGCGTTCTTAACATAAACCTAGGAGGCGAAAAAGTAGGATATATATCAAGAATTTCTTTTCGGTGGAGATATGGTTTTATCAAAGAAACATTATTTACATTAGAAAGGTCACACTTTTGTCTATAAACTGTGAAATTTTCATTAAAAAAATTCGGGGAAGCAGCTGCGTGGTAGCTGTTTCAAATATTCAAATTTCAATTCGCACCCCCTAACGCAGAGTGTATCGGAGGCTCTCCAAAAGTGTGACAGTGTCGTTCTAGGGTGAAAGTACCTACGTGGCTCGAGTATTGGCTGTGGCCCTCCAACATGCGAGTTCCGTGAATTGCAAGTTGAGAAAACATGGTTCAGCGAGCAGGGTAATCCAAAGTGTACTTAAGAATCGTCAAGTGCGCGTCGTCTACGGGAATAAGAGCGTTGCGAGGTCGATGCCACCGAGGTCGTTGCGTAATCGCGGCGTAATATTCCGTCCTCGAGGATCGAGGTCGAAATTGATGCTCCGCGAGCGCATAAACGTCGAATTTCCCTTTCGCGCGCGGAACTGTGTCGCCGTTGAATCGAATCCGCGCCGAGTTCATGCTGGGGCTCGCGGCGAAAGCAATCGGGGGAGGGTCAAGTGGCAATCAATTTTGCGATGAATTCCGTCCGCCAGTCACAATTCCCTGGTATCAACAAAACATATTGCTTTCCAGTTCCATTCTACCATAATTCATCCACTCGCGTCGAAAAACAGTGTCTCTTCCTCCAAATACGGATCTTCCTCTTACCTCTAATTAGCTCCACGAAATTACACGCGTATAGCAACGTCTGACGCCAATTCCTTAGCTGGAATATTTGCTTATCGTAGGCAGAATCGATGGTTGAAAGCACTGGGGAACCAGCAAATCGGACAGCACCTCCCTAGATTGTATCGCGAGCGAATTTGACTCAGCCTTAGGACTGACGCGAACTCTCTTGAAATCTCTCAGCAGAGATACGCTTGGGACAGCCGCTTCCTCGAGCCCGGCGAAATTAATTAAGAGATCCAGCGCGCGCGCGGACGATGGATCGAAGGTGGCTGCTCGATGCTCGAAGGAATCGCGATGCAGGATTGACGCGTGCCGCTGACACCGACACCGGCGTACCTCTGCAAAATGTCAAGTGCACGCGCGCGAACCACCGTTTGTCTTCGTCCTGCATCCATCCCCTCGGGTTCTCCAAGTTCCTGGAACGGGACGGCTCGAGACAATAGTACAAGACTGTTCTCCCGTTCGAAGGCGGCGTCTCGCGCGGGAATGGTTCGTGGTCTGGACGTGGCTCGATCGACAGTAGAATTCAACCTCGCCGTTATTCCGCCGATTCGAGGATACAACTTGTTCGCGATGCTAGCAGGAGATGCTTGAGCAGCGTCTGTTGCTGGACGTTTACAACGTGCTGCCCGTCAAACGGAGAGGAATAAGCTTTCTTAATGGAATTTTTCTGTTGGGCTGTTGATAAAATGCTGCGGAAGGGACCGATACTCTCGTATCTCGGAGCAGATTGAGAAAGCAGCGAGAGCGAAGCTTGCGACGCGACGCTGAGGCGGAAGAGCTGATGAGGAGTCGTTGACGCGTGCAAGTTTCGATAAAGACGTCGTTAACCCCGAGCAGATGATATCGCGAGGGACTCCCATCGTCGGAGTGTATGGTAATTTACAATTAAAGTTATTGCACGTTGCAGCAGGACAGTGATTACGCGTCTGCTGGCCGCACGGGGCCATTGTTATTCACCGTGGCGGTATCGCGGACCGCAATAATAACGACAGCGATAATAACAATTTGCTCGCACGTCGAAAGTAACGGGGATCTCCCCAGCTCGTGACGCGCTTCTTCAGACCTCTCAGCGGATTTTCCGTTAAAAGGAGCCTGCCTTGGAGGAATATTAACTCGACGAGCGAAATAAACTTGGCTCGCGGAAGTAGGTATCTCTGTTCACAGCGGATTTGAGACACTTTTCCTCATTTGCTTCGATATCTAAGCAGCGAGAAAGCTGGAAAACGTGCTAGTAGATATTTCGGTACAGCTGAAAGCAGGGATAAGGCGTTAAAAGTAGCAGAACGGTTGCGTCTGCGTTGCGCAAATCTGCAGGAACGTACCTATCGCAACTCCCGCGAAATCGCGCCGCCCCCGTTTCGCGCCTAATTTCCAGCCGCGAAATTCTTTCGAAAGAAACTGCCCGAGTTTACGCCCGTTCTCACAGGCATTCCTCCGGCCGTAACCCAATCCAATTCAACGGGCAACGCGATATGAAAACTCGACGCTCGGTATGCGCGCGCTATAAGCCTTATCTCCTTATCGAGTGGACGTTGCAGCGCGTGCAGTCCTTCGTTTCTGCGTCTCTATCTTTCCTCGGCACTGGAACGTTACACGTTACACGCCTCGTAACGTTCGCTGGTGCCGATAACGAGCCGCGCGTCACTTGTAAATTGCTCGCGGAGACGCGCAAACGGGAAGAGCATCTAGGGTGCCCTCCGCTTTAGAAATCCCCTCGGCTGAGGAATCGCCAAAGCGAAAGGGACGCGGGGACGTTCGTGCCTGTATTAAATTTGACACCGGATGCGTCGCGCCTCGGACAAAGGATTTCCAGGAAGGTGCCGCGGGCAGTTGGACAGTGCAGAAAGTTTCCAGGCTACTCGTGGCTTGTACGCTGTTCGAAAAGTGGGGAGACCGAGCCAGGGGGACGTTTCTGACGGTCTTGATGCGTTTTCAAACTTTGCGACGTCGGAAGAGTAGATAAGTTACGAGCGAAGAAGCTAGAAAAAATGAAGACACTGCCTTTGGGGTTTTAAGGTGGTACTGCAAGGCGATCAGCCAGCCTAGAGTCCGTAGTTTAGCAGCATCCTTTCGATCCATTCAGTTTCACGGTCTCTCCTCATAGATTCCCAGGCGCTAGCCGTTCAAAGCTTCTGTTGTTCCCGATCGTTCCTCTTGTTCGTTTTCAGGGGGGTCCGTGTGAACCACTTCGGAGGACCCTCGGACGGGCCAGACAAAGAAAAAACGCGATTTCCTGCACGATCTACGAGTCATTCCTGGAAAAAATTCGCCGGTGTGGTCCAGCCTTCTCACGCCACGTCTCGGCTCGCGACGATTGAAAGCGAGCGCGTGGTGCCCGACGGAGAAATGGAATTATCGGACCCTTTCTCGGCTTTCAGCTCGTAATTAATAGCCACGAGAGGGGAGCGTGTTCGTGTCGGTTCCTTTTCTTTGAAGAGTATTTCACTCTTATCGATTGCCGAGCTTCGACTAATTCGCACCTGCATGGATTTTCGAATCGTCCAAAATCCTTTTATTGCAAATTTTTATGAACGCGATAAGATTGTTTGATGAAAATCAATCTTCATTGCTGAACGTAATCCCCCACGTTGACGGCTCGTTAGCCTATCTTATCTCCCTTCCTCGCGTCGCTCTTTGATATCCGAGAAGAGCTTGTTTGTCGCTGGAACTCCCAGGGAAGTCGTGCCGGAGTTCGCGCAGTGATTTTGAATAACAATGGGGCGACGTTGACGGGATGAATCTAGACCGAAGTAGCCGGCGAGCGTATGTTATTCATGGCGACAGGAGATCTCCGCAGATCGCTGCAACTCCCTTAGCGAATGGAAACGCCTCTTCTCTGTAAAGTTCCCGAGGAAATGGAATTCTTTATCGCCTCCGTCTTTGCCTTTGCCGTCGATCGTCCCCGTTTCCAGCGTCTGCTCTTTTCGCTCTGTACGCTCGAATCTCCTCCGAGAGGTAGTCGTGCATAAAAGAAAGGGACGATCTTTGCCAGAACATTGTCGGCGAGGGACGACTGTAGAGGAAGTCTGATGATAACGCGCGAGATTAAACGCATTCGATGCATCGGCTTCTGGAAATAACGGCGGAATACGACTTTCCCTTGCCTGCCATACCTTTCCTTTAAACTTGATCGATCGAAAATCCAGGGTACCTTAAGCGAGCATCATCTTCCGTGGATTGCCAAGCTAACTGCAGGTTACTATCGAATTCCGGTACACGGGAGATTTTTATTTCTCCCTGTTCGTTCCTGCAATCGTCCGCCGCTCGTTCCATCCCCGAGAACACGGGGGAGAGATAACGTATCGCGGGGATCGCGGGGACCATTCCCCCGCGAAAATGTCCCCATGGTAACGCCAGGGCGGATGGAAAATCCCGCGGGCGTGAATGCTCTTAACGCGCCGTCAGAGCACGACTGCCGTTTCTTCGACTTTACGGCGTACCGGATCTTTATCCCGGATGCGCACGTTTCCGATAGAAATTCCCTCGCAGCGGAGTTTGAATACGCAGAGGGAAGGAATAACAAATTCCACTTCCTCTGAATAAAGTGGTGGTTTACCTAAGTACATGTTTAACCCTGGAGCGGTCGCGGCTATCCTTGTCACTCGAGAGGAAACAAAAGAGTAGCATTACATAGAAGCGTATGTACTGTGACGGAGTAATATTAATAATAATCCTATGACTCTCAATATTTGTTTTATTATTGTTTATTTAGCTAAACGGAACTGACTCATTGTATACAAATTGTAGTTATAATTATTATATGAGACATTGTTATTATTAATATTGTTATTATGACTTTATTACTTCTTAAATGGAAGATATAATGCATATAGAGATAGGAAAAATTGAAGTAACGAGCAAACTTGCCTTGGCGGTTCCGTGCAGCCAATGACCCGGTAACTTTACATTTGACAGCGTGTCGAGTGGAACTTTGCACTTGGCCGTGGCCAGGTGCGCGTCGACTGTTGGCAGACCGCTCCACGAGAAACGACCGCCTATTTTCGCGCGGCCAAGTCCTCCTCCGCCCGTAATCAGCTTACCGGCGATCTGTAAACGGATTACGCCGGGAAACACGCTCGCCGGATTGTAGGCCGATGATTTATCTTGGCGGCGCGACCCACGTTTGCGGGGCCTATCGATCCACCCGCTAACGACACCAATTTTTCGCGTGTCTCTGCGGTGCTGTGATAACAGAATTGCTGGAGAATTGGGGGAAACATGGCGGCGATATAGATTGAGCGATGAAGGCTAGCGGCAGACCAAAGGGGAAACTAGAATACTTTATTTCTCGTGTTTATTGCCCATGAACACGAGCGCGAAGGTGCGAATCCACGATGAGACAAGAGTATCGTGTCTCGCATGAAACTTTAATCCCACGAGACAATTATTTTATTATTTTTTAATTATTTTGTTATTAATTTCATGAATCTATTTTCTTCATTTACATTTAGTTGCCGCTGAGATCTTTGCCTCGTGTAAAATCTCATCGTGGATTCGCACCTTTAGATTCTGCGAGGGGCCGAGAGACTCGACACGCGGCGACTTTCAGCGCGCATCTGATGTAAAAGGGACAAACTAGAGACAAATGACGCGGTACACGATCGATCGCCTGGCGATTGCACGTCGAACGTACTATATCGGGAATGGCGAGGCGATCGACGACGATCGAGCGCGTTTTTGCTAACGGATCGATTCAGCCGCGGTCAGGATGTTTCATTGTCAGCGAGCTGTAACGGTGAATTAGCGGTTAAAAGAGCGGCTTGTTTCGTTGCAGATGCTGCGCTCGCTTCACCGTCTTCGTCTGTACCTGGCCGGCGAGATTGCGCTCCGATTATGGTGAGTAAATGCCCCCTCCTTTCTCCTCTCTATCAATTATTTACGACGCTGCAGCGAGCCATTCCTCTGTTCGATTTACGGCGCATCCCGTTCAGTTTTCTTCGCGATCGGGTGCAGAGGAAAACCTCATCAAGCTTTCACAGGTTGCGATCGTGGACAGAGAGGAACGGCCCCAAGACAGCCAGCTTGAACAGCAGGGGCCAGCCTTTTTGATCTCCGGACAAAAGCGCTAAAAGCTAGGGGTTGCTCGACGACCCGGAACGGCGGCAAAACGAATCATCTCGCTACGCCGTTTCTCGTTAACCATCTCCATTCTTCATCCCCGACTTTCCCTCCTCCTGTCCGTTTCTCTTTCGCGTCGGGTGGGCCGTCGACGGACCTGCGACGGAAACAGTCGCAACCGCCGAAGATATCCTCGCGGACAGCAAGGAACCCCGGTTGAACTCCGCTCGAGCGGTTCCTAGGCGACGCTGGGATCCCGATACAACGCCGACGGGGAGGATCGAGAGGGATTGGATTTCTAGCGGGTTTCTGGCGATCGAGCTGGCTGGTCGTCGAGGCCACGCGTCTCTCTCCTGCCCCTCGGAGGATGCGTGCTCCGCGATATCTCCGGGCTATACATTATGGAACATCCACACCCATCGCGAGGGACTCGACGGTGGTTTATTATGCGACCGGCGATGATATCGCAACGATTTTCTGCCGCGGAGAACTGGGTCACAGCCCACCGGCGCGTTACTGAGCTTCAGAGTCGTCGCGATCCTCCTCGGCGGACCGGTGCTCGTGCGCTATGCTAATACGCCCGCCCACGTGGCCGCTCGTCGTTAATAACGGGGCCGCGTAATTCGGCGAGCTGGCATCGACTAATCAATCACGCCGAATTACCGCCAAACAGCCGCGTGGGAGCGGAACTAACACGCGTAGGTGCAATTGTTTGGGATGAAGAGGTTTCGGGGCGAGTCGAGGGTTGGACAGGTGTGGAAATTTAGCCCTACGAAGCCTAGGTATGCATGGAAATGTGGAGAAAAGAAAAATTTATACTGCGCGTAATCTATTGCACTGAAATATTTATAACAAGATAAAATACTGAACAAATATCTCTTTAACACTATGCGTCATAGTTACCTGAATTTATTTCAATATCATGAGAACTGTTCACTTGGGTAAAGGAAAATTCTAGTGTAACTGTGGCTATGTTCCTCGTAGCCCTCTTAGGAGAAACCACTTCTCACCTTCCCCGTTTCAAGCCTGGTTCCCCGGGGAACAGTACCATTGTTGCTAAAGCTGGTGCAACGTCGTTTTACTCGGCATCTTCTCGCGTTTACCGTATTTTAATCTACAGTTAGTGCTCGATCATTCAACAGCTACGTGACTTGGACTTACTGTAATACAGTCCCCGCTTAGCGGACTCTGTGCAGTCGTGGAGTTCGAATTCTGATTCTGAGTTTACTATTTGCGTATGGAATATTGTAGCGCCGATATTACTGCAGGCTCCGATCCCCCTTCTCCCCCAAGATGTTCAGAGAAAGATGAAGGGAAGGTCAGCGAGGGATCGCGAAATTTGTCCGTGGCGTTGGTGAATGATGCGAGTCAGATGCCGGGAGTGAATAGAGGAGACGGCGAGTAGAGCATCCGCGCCGTAGGAGATCGTAATCGAAATGGTTGCACCGCGCTGGTCGTTTTATTCGTCTCTCGGAGTTGTCCGTGCTCGATTTACCGTTACCGCTTCTCGAGATGCCGGGGGAGCAAGCGTCGAGCCTCTAATCTTACGGGCACCGTCGTCTAATTAAAAGCTCGGGGGGAAAAAAGTCGCCATTTGCCTCGAACGGTAGATTCGCTTGATAGCCGCGGCGCGCGTCCCGACGCCGCGACGCAGTGGTACGACGCGTAGTATCTCATCCACGCACGATACAGTTACGGCCAGCTTAACCTACGGAGCCTCATTGTGCAGCCTATCGAACAATATCGGCTGCGCATCTGCGTGCGGCACGTTCGATCCTAAGTAGTAATTACACCCCACTCGGCAATTGGAAAGGATAACGATTTTGTTGGCAGACTTTGCTTTATTTCGAGTTGGTACGGAGATGTGCAAACGTTCTAATTTACAAAAGTGTAGCAATCGCCGATTTTCCGTGAAATATTTTAATTTAAAAGAATTGAGAGAATCTTATAATTAACTCGATATGATAACTCACGTGAGAGTTATTGCTAATTTGCTAAATGAAAAAAAAAATTGAATTGTTTTCAAAGTTGTTTCAAGCCTCTGGGTTTAAACCTTTTCCAATTTCTGTCGCTCAAAATTTGATGCTCCCCAGAATTTATCGCTCCCCAAAATGTATCGTTCCCAATATTTGCACTGCCCAAAATTAACCTCTCCCCAAAAGTTGTCGCTCTCCAAAATTGAATACGACATACACGATGGTTAGGCCACTCAGATCCATTTACGCAGTCTCGGCTATCGTTTCTATGTTAATAGAGGGATCGAGTCTCGATGGGAAATCGCGAGAGCACTTGGCGCGGCCGTCGAGCCCGTCGGGTTGGATAAGACAGCAGTGTCGCGTCGCGGGGTCATCGATCGCCGTGATAAACCACGCAAACGAGATCCGATGAAAGTTCGTTGCGCCGGTGACACGTTTCCCCAGGAAATATCGACTGGCCGAGCACGCGACGGCTTTCGATTGAATTCGACGAGAAGCCCACTCGGTCCGATTAAACGAGTCGGGGCTCGAGCGAGCGTGAAGTCGAAAACGGAGGATCGGGTGGAAAGCGAAAGCCGCGGCTGTAATTAGTCAGCGTTCGGAGCGGCCGGGATGTTACGCCCGGCGTATCGGCCGCGGGATAAATACCCAGACGGGAATGTTAATCCCCAGGCGAACAAACGACGAAATCGCGTGCTACCGTACCTTGGCGCTCGTCCTCGCGGATCACAGAAATATGTACTCGAAACAGGCGGCCTAACGAAGTGGACGGCGAGCGGTCGCGCGCCGCAGATTTTATATTCTCTCGGTCCAGCCGGATTATTGACTCGAGCAGGTACAAAAGGACCGAGTGGAGCTCGTTTGCATTGTGCGGTCCCGTATTGTGCGCGAGATCGCGTCCCGCTCTGCCCCACTTTCAACCCTCTTACTGTCGTGTCTTATCGCCGCCGGCCATCGAGCTTGCGAATTAATAAGAACGCCACTCGTGAAAGCACGACCTTGTCCCTGCGGACGCGCCAGCTGGTATTCGGCATGGAACACCGCTCAGCACCGAACGTAACGGCTCGACGTCACGAAGCAAGCCAGCTCCGCGTGTCGCGTGATCCCAAACCCGTCGAGATTGAGAATCAGCGATCACTCGCGGCCCTCTTTCCCTTTCCAAAGTTAGCAGCATTCGAGGCACGTGCCCGCGAGAGCACCCATCGATCCTGCTAATTCAACTGGTTTTCCCTTGCGGGGACTGCGACGACGACGAAACCACAGTGTTAATCCGAGAGCAACGTCGAATTCCCAATAGCTGCCACCAGCTAAAAGGATAGTACTCCATATAGGTCGCGCACTCTGACGATTCTCCATTTCGATCGTCAACGCTAGCTCCGCGGCTGATCGCTGGCTAGATCCGCGTTATCGATCATCTGTTAAGTAAACTTAGCAAACGATGCTCCTCTTCCTCCGGGAGGGACCGAAACGAGTCGCGGTAGACAGGATTTCCTCTCGCAGAATAATAGGATCTAGCAGGATTACATAGTAGATTCGAGACGCCCACGAGCGTTTCATGCCTCGCATCGGCGACTAGCCGAGCTTCCGCGCGAGCTTTCAAAACTCTTTCCTCTGGAGATTAGGAGACGGGCTTAGCTGTAGGCATCGCGTGGCCGTTTCTGGACGCGGCGAGCTCGGCGTGGAGCGCACCGCTCGCACGCTTCGGACTGCTTCAGAGGAACGAAGCCGTGGGAGCCGACGGCGCTGGAATTACCTTCGTATCGAAGACAACGAAGAAATCGAAGCACGGCCGATCGAGCTCTTACCGAACACGGCCCGCGTTCTCGCATGACTCAGCCGGCTGGTATCTCGCGACACGCGATACCAGGCTTAACCGGCGGTTTATTAACGCGGCTCCGGCAATTCTGACCACGGGCGAGCATTAGAAATCCCCGTAGCCTTCTGCTCGCTCACGCTCGACCGTGAAAGGATTCCGATTGCAGCGTGCCTGGGTGTTCGCGGAATCTCGTCTGGCCAACGATACTCTTGCTTTACCCGTGTACCTACCCTGTGTCCCTGCTTTCCACGCCGCTCAGCGTCGGATTTTCCTCCTTGTAGGAATCGCGCTGGTTCTTACAGAGGAGTGCACCTCAGCCAGAAGTTTAATATCGACGCTGGTACGACAATCACGCGCAAACGGGAGGGCAGCAAGAACGTACGGTGTGTACCGTAGGTGTAGTACGGTCCAGAGGAAACCGGTCCCTTATAATTACAGGGTCCACGAGGACTGGGCTGGCCCCGTCCACCGATATACAAGGGTACGCACCCTGAATAAACCTCGGTCGGGACTCGCTCGTGATTTCGGTGTTCCTTTGGCCGGCGGTCCCTAATCGCTCGCTCGTTCGTGCATGTACGAAGCGTACCCAGCGGTCGAAATTTTCGTAGCAGCCTGGAACTGGTGAATTCGTAATGAGCGGTAATGAACTGGATCCCTCGTGGTTAGGCGAGCACTCTGTTAACGTTTTCGTTCCGTCGACCACGGCCAGTTATGTGTACAGCACAGGAAATATTTATTTCGCCGCTCCCGAATCGGCCTGCTAGGAAACAATCGGTATGCCTTATCAACAATTCCGAATACTAATACTAAATCAGGTGGAAGTGAATACAGGCTGGGTATTCCAGTGATTCGATCAATATTTCCCGTGCTGGATATTGCTGCGAGGGAGGGGAGGGTCCGTAGAACGTTTCTTCTCTGCTCGCATGCACTTTTAGCGCAATTTGCGGAAGGTGGAGGTTACGGGACTACTTTGTTTGAAGTGACGAAGTGGCGACAGTCCCTCTTGATCCACGATTTCTCGATTTTTCTCCCCGAGAATGACGTGGCGAACGTGCGGTGTGGAAGGCCAAGAGGGGTGATCTCGAGGCCCGTGACAGCGACGCGCTCTGCTCGTGCACGACTCGAATCGACTGCGAGGAACACGCTGGCGTGACCCGTCAGCTCTGCATGCCGATGCTCGCTGCTAGCGTGAGCCCTGATGTCATGCACCGTGCATCGGATGCACGCAGAACTAAATACGGAACGTGCCAGCCGGCGAGCTTCTGCTGCGCTTCCCAGGCGCGAGATACTTGCAAGATCCCGAAACCACTTAGTTCTTTGTTGCTCGTTAACGAAACTCCGCATCGACTCGCGTTTGCCGGCCCCCTCGAGATATTAATTCGCTCGCTACTCGAATTAATGGAATTGCCCAAACTGGATTATCGATAATCCCCTGCACAGTCGCTTGGAAATGTAAATAAATATCCGCTCTTTGACAGAGAAAAAATCGGTTGCGGTGTCTGTTTCAGCGGCACTGGTCGCCGTTGAAACGCGCGGCGCGACTCGGGCAGAGGTGTCGAAATCAATAATGGGGCCCTGGGTCGACTAAAAGGGCCGATATACGCGAGAGGGGTCCGGGGATGGGTGTGGTCGATGTAATTCGGCCCCACGTTTTTTTCTCGACCCCCCATTTATCCGGTTGTCCGGCTCGCGAGCGCGCCGTGGATCAAAGAGCCCCGTCCCGCCTAGCTCATTAGTCATAATGATGCCTCGATGCCTGGAATTATCGCTGGCGGGCTATCGGTTCGGTACCCTCTAACCGCCGAGGATTTCGCGGCGCACCGCGCATCGCATTAGGGACAAAAAGCCGGGTCTTTTTTTTGCGAGAGAAAGAGGGTCGCGAGGGAGAATCAGCCTCTTCGTGGCTGTTCCATCGAGCGTTCTCACGGCAGCTGTGACGTTGATCCTCGAATTCGAGAAAACTGGGGCCTTCGCCGATCGATGCGACGGGGAAATTGAAAATAAAAATAGCCGCGGTGCAAGGATGGGGTGAGTGCACCGCGGCGATGGCGCGAACGACACGCAAGTGGAGCGAAAGGGCGATTGACCCTTTGGCGGCGGGATGGCACGGGAAGGGTTGAAAATGTGTGGAGAAGGTGGAACTACCTTAGCCACGAGTTTTAACGCTTCGAGTATTTATTTAGTATCGCGTTAGAGGCTGGTCGAGAAGGAGTTTTCACTCTGCAACAGATCCTCGTCTTCTTATCTAGTTCTTATCTCTCTGGAGGTTCACTTTGTTGCAGCAGGAACTTGGTAATTTACATGTCGCTTGCAATGATTTGTAGCTGCGTTGAACCCTATCTCCCGTATCGAAGCAGGTGGATGATTAAAATAAAGTGTAAAAAGTACAAGTAGAAGTACGCTGCGTGCCCGTATCGCGTTTAATGAGCCACCATACGCGGAAACAAGAAACACGTCTTCTTATTTATTTATTACCTAACTGGACCGCCCAGTATACACAAAATATGATGGAGAACGTGTAATAGTTATAATCGCTTATCATAACGCTAAATATCAACGCCCAATTGATACCCTCCGTGGCCAGTGAGAAGTGCTAGAATACCCCGGTGAATCAATTAAAAGAATTAAGCAGCGATCGCCGCAGATCGCCAACAGAAACTCGAGCGGTGAGCAGCCGGTTGACCGCCGAACTGGCGGAAGTTTCGCACGTCGGCGACCGCAAACTCAAGAAACTCCCTTGGCTCGGAGTCGGAGCGAGACATCGAAGGGAGGGTACGAGTGATTTCGATGAACGAGGCGGCCGAGTTGGCGCTCAAAGGAGAATTCCACCTCGGACCAAGCTGCGCGTACCGTTGCCGTGGTTGGCGTGCGATAACCGGTAATCGCCAGGACGGTAACAGTAACAGCGTAACTGACCTACAGACTGCTCCACACCTGGATGCACCGCGAAAGCTCGTGGAGCGGGCGCGTGCTCGCGCCGACGATAATTTGCCCGCCATCAGACCGCTCCGGCCGCTCCTCCGAGAGCAGTTTCCCTCAAGTCCAAATGAAGTTGAAATTGCGAGGTCGATGAGCGTCGAGAAAGTGCCCCACCGTTAACGCGAGCAACGGGAACGAAGAAATAGATTTTCCAGAGGAAAAACGTCTTAACGATCCGGTACGCAGATGAGGTAATTAGGATGAGGAGAAGCGAGGGTCTAATGAATTGTTCGGGAGGATGACGCCCCGCGACGTTGATGAGGCTTTTCCTGCGAACGCATCCCGGTCCTCTCCGCTCTTGGAAATTCTAATTAGCCGGTGGACCGTGTCGAAACCTTTCGATCCGCAGGTTCTCACACTTCCCTTGGAAACGCACGAGCGACGCGAGCGAGACTCCCAGTAGGTCGCAGGAAAATGCAATCGGGTGCGTTCACGCGCAGACGCCGTGGCCGAGCGAATAGAAAGGGACTGCTAGACGCGGGAAAATTGGCCGAGTATCGCTCGGTTCGCTGATGTCTATTTGCCGATGGGGTCAGGCTCCTTTTAGGCGCCTAAGCCGTATGGATGTAAAATTGAAAGAAACTGAACGTGGAACGGTGAAAACGCGCGCAGCACAGCGTTAGCTGGGCGGATGAAGTTCACACGGGATATCTGTAATTTGTAGGCGATCGTACAGGCTTGTAAGAGTCGCTTAGATAACGCGGTGAACGCCGTGGGAGTGATCGGTACGAGTCTCGTGGCTTCCTGGTTTCTCGCGATTCTCATTCACGATGCCCCGCGTTTCCTCTCGATTCGAATCGTCCAGTGAATGAGTCTATGACGGGCGTCGCTGCTCAATTGGCCGACGTGCGGACTTCTTTGCTGCGCGGCAACGGCTAGCAATCGCGATTCAAGGCACACCCATCGATTGTCGGTTACAACGATAAATTCTCCGTGCCTCGAGCTTTCCGTCTCGCTTCTTTAGATATCTGCTGCAGGAGAGGTTGATGCGAAACGCCTAAAACAAGGAGCTTGGCAAAGGCGGGAGGCGCAGAAGCTTCTGTGCTTTAGCTGCGAACGGAAAAGCAGCTCGTTCCTCCGCCAGTGTCCCATTGATCGTTAGCCAACTATTCCCGAGCCTGTGTCCCCCAGCACAATGACATTTGCATGTTGGAACAGAATCACCGGCTCATCTGCTTTCGGGGCGCGTTAAAGGTTGTTTGGTTTGGTCCCCGCGTTCCATCGATGCCCGAGGGATCGACGACTTCCTCTTTCTCACGTTTGCCACCGCGGCTACGGTCGTGACGATGAGAATGCTGCTCGCGAGCGTGCCAGCAGCCCAGGGCCCGATGGAAACGCCGCTCCGAGAAGCCTAGGGACACGCGGGGCCGCGGAGGGACGCTTTTCTTTGTATGCATTCCACGCGTGGCGGTACGTGACATAATCGGCACGACACGCGTGTACAACGGTGCCATTATTCGCGGACAATGGGACAAGCCGCGGCGGAGGCTCGAAAATTGTGCGTCAACAAGCCGGATGTTGCTCCCGAATCCTGTCGCGGTAATTAAATTCCAGGCGTAGATACATTTCCTTGCTAATCCTGGCGAAGCAACTTTCACGGGGTCCCTTGGCGGTTTCCAGCATCGTTCCTTCAAACGTTGAAGTCGCAACAATTCTGCTCTGCGTCAGAACCGCGGTTACCCGATCGGCGAGGGCGGCGCTCGATGTTCCCCAGTTGCTAGGCAGATTTTTACTGGACAGGCAGATAGGGGATCGAGGTAGTTAGGCGTAAATCGCAGAAAGGGGAATTGTCCGTTTGGCCGTGAGACCCTTATTCGCGTGGCGCGTTTTGCGCAACTCTGTGCACCAGCGCCAGAATCTGCGGCGGCTCGGTGTGTTTCACCGAGGGGGAACAAAGGCCCACTTATCTTCTCGCGGGCAACGCTCGATCTTAATACCCGAGACCCTAAGGTTTCGCCGAGATTAGGCGTTCCTTTGGTCACGACACCGGTTATCGAGCGGCGCGGTAGAAAATGAAAGCACGAATGCGAGGAGGAAACGGAAATCCATCAAGCGTTGTTCGTTCCTCTGGAAGAGCACTTTGATCCGCATCAAAGATTGCATTGTGAATTTTCTTGGACTCTCTGCCATCTTGTAGCTGTCGCTATTCGATGCCCACCGTCGATGCCTCGAAGAATCGTCTCGCAGAGCACTCACAGAAAAAAAAATGGCTCTCCGCATACTCGAGGATGCTCTACTTTCAGGCGAGGTTTCATTAGAATCAGAATTTTCAGGCTGGGAAGGTCTCCTTGTCAGCGAAGCCTTTCCAGGGTGATGAATTTCTTTTCAGCGAGGACCTCCCTCGAGGAAAGTGGTCCGATGACCCAGATACGTCGTCGAGCCCCCTCTGCGAGGTGTAGCAACCGAACCAGGCCGATTTGTCGTTTCTGTCGACGATTCGCCGCAATTACGGGCAAATCCTGTGGATCGCGTACACTTTCGTGTGGCTGGATTCTCGAGATAGCCGGGCAGTAGTTTCAGATATTGGAGGCTCGTCCGTTTCTCTCCCGCGGGAGTAGGGAGCTGCTCCGATGGGTCCATCGCGATGGATTCGGGGGCTTAAAGAAATCTGTGTCAAACTGATATTGCAGTGGTGTCGAACATCTGTACGTTTACTTTTCCCGGCGTCGAAGCGCCGTTCCCCAAGAGTTTCTTTTTCGAGTCCGGGGTAGTCTAGTTATTACCGAGGAAAATTCTTTTGGAGATCATAGGCAATCACATTTCCACGCATCAAATTATAATAGTGATTTTTTAAAGAAGTTAACAAGATTTCTGTTGGTATTATACTATTCGATACTATTTTTTGCTTAATATATGATTGAATTGAAACATAAATACCCAATAAAAGGCGTATACAATCTTCTTAAAAATCATGTAAGAAGTAAATAAGACAGAGAAAATAATTTGCGTACACGAAATTTACATACAACTTTAGAAAATTTATAACGAGGACTAATTCATCGCGACACATTTTTTTCGACGATAAACTTTGTCGCTTTGAATAGTCACGTGTTTACTAATTCTTAAATTTGAAACAATACGCCATCTTCTCCTAACTAATAATCGATAATTTAAAACAATGCCATCTATGTATCAGATGATACACTATTTACTTAATAATCTATTGATAGAGTTGTGCATTTGAAAAGCGGTGCAACGCGAGGACAGCTAGAAAAGAGGAGAGGAAAATAAATGTAATCTTCTTCTTGGAAGAAGCAACGTGAGAATACAGCAAAGCCCCAGCGACATGTTTCATAATCGTTTAAGTCGAGTCCATGCTGAATAATGATGTATTAAGGATGGCATCGCACGGACATCGCGTACAATAATGAATCGTAATTAGCCCGTCCCGCTGCTTTATTTATTCATATCGCGTTTCCTCGAAGAGTTATTGGAAATGAAAGGGTACTTTTAGCCGTTGAATAATAGCAATGATAATTACGTCGGCCTGGGTCCATCCGTCTGTTGCATCGGTGCCGAACCGACCCGAGGCGACGATCGTTCCGAGCGGACGAGCATGGCCCGGGATAGAGGAGAAAGGAGACAGAAGACACGAGACCGTGGCGTGACACGTCGTGATCGGTAGAAAGAATCTCGTTCTGCAACCCGGAAACGCCGTGACTAACAACTCGGTATCACGAAGGTGGAAGAAAAGGCTTGAACCCTTCGGGGTGGGTATCTCCTCTGGTGGGGTCCAGGAGGGTCATCAACCATCGGCCGCCATGCCCGGTCGGGATCGAGCATTATTATGACCAGATCTAATTGAAACTCCACGGCTCCGCTTCGCTCCACCAGCAACAGAACGCCTCGTGGCTGTTGCTCGCGCCAACCTCGCTGCGCCTTCGATAAATTCTTCGGAGTCGAGTGTCGCCCGCCCGAGGACAAACCCTTGGATCCGCGATCCCCTCGATTCAGGCTCCCACCACCTCTGCGCTCGAGAGTTCACCGGGTTCTCCAGCAGGCCCCCCTGAAATCTGTATCGACAGACACCGTCGTCTCGGATTCCAGTGGCCTGTCATCGCCGATCCCTTCCGCTCTGACGAGCTAAAACGCGGAGGAACAAGAGACGGCAACGCGTCCTTGCCTTTTTCCTCCCCTGCTCTTTCAGTTTCTGCCGATCTGACGAGCAGCTCGTCCGCGGCAAAAGGCTTCCTTCTGTTCCTCTCGATCTAGTCGCGGGAGCCTCGACGCGTGCACCGTCGAGCGGGATCAAAGGGCGTTTCCCTGCAGTTGGGAAAATGTTCAGGAAATTTTGCTCCCGGGGTGCGTCGATGGTCGAAGATCTTTCAAAATTGCACTCCCGCGGTGCAACCTCCCTCCCGATCGAGCCACCCTCCATGCTCGGCTAGTTTACAAGCACCCTCGTCCGCGGCTCTTTCGCCCTTCCTCGAGAGGATCGCGCGTCTCGGGGGCTGAATTCCCGGACGCGACGGTCCAGGAAGCGCGTGCAGCTAGACGGAGAACGTCGCCGAATTTAGGTACGCGTCTGCCGGTACTCCCCCGCGTCGCTGTGTCCTCCATCCATCCCCTCAGCAAGATCAATAGCCCGGTTCGGAATAGGGCCGTCTATGAAAGGGGCGCGTGTCTTCGAAGCAGCAATTAAACGTTACTCCATTAACGTGGGGCGTGCAGGGAAGGCTTGCTCCCCTGGGAGTCGAGTGGTGGTTGCATCTCGTTACGTCTTCCATGCACGGTGAGATCCTGTTTGCTGCTCGTCCCCGATCGCACCAACTTGTGGAGCCGCAGATGCAAATTTCGCCAAGAGCGCGTTTGCTCGCAGAAACCTGGTGGCTAGCCGAGGGGAGGTTAATTTAATTTCGCGAAATTTTCCAGACCGCCCCTTCCTCCCCGGGAACAAGCACGTGCGACGCGGACTGAAGCGATATCTAGCCGGGGCGATCGTCGCGCGAGTTGCCCAGCGACACGCCACGACTACCATTAATTAGCACAGAACCGAGCTGCTTCGTTACACGTAATTGCATCAACCGTGTCGTGCGTGCCGATATAATGCTCGCTCGCGCCCCGTACGCGAGTCCCTACAGTCTTCTTCACGGGCAAGGGTCGTTAGGATCTTCCGAATCGTCGGGGGAGCCGAGATCCTCCCATCTCGCTCTCTAAAAGGGTATGCGAATAATCTGCGAAATAAATGGCAGCTACGAGCATCGTTTTATCGCCGCCTGGAACGCTACCTCGGTTGTACCGTTCCGCCATTCGTGTCCTAATTGAATTCCTCCGCGGCGGACCGTTTACGAGCGCGCGCTTTTTTCCCCCGTCCCGAGGCATTAGACGCCCGTTAGCCGGAGGCGTCCCGATAGCTTTGGGGCGAGCTGTACACCGCGGAACGAGGCGTTTATTTACCTGTAAATCCGCGTAGATCAGCCCGCGATAGGTCGGCCCCGGTCCGCGTATTAAGGAACTGCGCCTGTCCGCCGGGGCGTTTATGGAACGTGCAGCGACAGTTATTAACCGCCAAGTCGTATAATCCGGATCCACTCCGGGCGGAGGGCTTAATTTTATGCCCCGAGTAACGTCCCCGTTGCAACATCGCCTCCGCTCAGCCCGACGTTCGGTTACGAGGCAAACGGATCCATTAACCGCCTTTAATTCCCTCGGCGTACACCTCGGCACGTTATCGTCGCGGCTCGTTTCAGCACGAGCGGGGCGCGTAAAAATACCCCGCGACACGGTGCACGGGGCTACGTGTTCCTGTTTCTCTCGTGCTCTTTCAACAGCTTTGTCCCGCAGGAAACTCCTCGAGCGCCTCGCCACAGAAATGCGGACTTTTTGGTCCTCTACGTGCTGGAGAATTCGACGACCCCGTCTTCCTGCGCGGAGACACGAGAACGACCCGAGATCCCACTTCCCCTCGGAGCTTCCGTCGCCGTACAGCTTCCGGTTTCCCCGACGTCGCCTCGCTGCGCCGTCTATTTACGGGCCTTTTCGCGACCAGTCTACACTGTCGCCGAAGAGACGCGCTCGGAAGAGAGTGTTCGCTGGGGCCACCGTTTACGTCGATTCGGGGATCGGTGGACAATGGTTGGGAGTTGATTAAGTTTGGGCTAAAACTGTATATCTCGATGAAAATGTTTTCTCGGGGATCGCCACGATTATTTTTAGTTGGCGATTTTTAGCACTTATTTATTTGAATTATCAAGTTTGAATTTATATTCTGAAATACCTACTTTTAATATGCTTTCTTTACCTTATTACATTTATTTATTTGACTATTATATAAGGGGATCGCGACTCAAAAAGGGTTGGGAAACACTGGTATATCTAGTTAGCTCCAAGGAACTATTAAACTCTATGCGCACATATCAATTCCATGACGGTTCAGTGTTAAAAATAACCATTAGAGTTATAAAGACAAAGGCAGCAATAGGCCATTCGGTAATGAAAAGGCAATTTTCAGATTTCGCATTACCCACTTTGATCTTCGTAAAAGTGTCAGCAATGGATTGCTCGTATTCTGATTGTAATGAAAAGAGAACTTGAACTGATTCGTGCGCGTAGACCTTAAATCCCCCTGCGTTGGAAATCAATCTGTTTAATATAAGACAGCAGTTACCCTTTAAAAAGTTCCAGCCGACACGCGCTGAACACGTCAGTCGAGCGTAAGTGGCTGAAATCGTGGATGCCAACGGTAGACTCCATTGACGCAGATTCTCGCGATCAGACAGGCTTTGCCAGCATTGTACGAACGTCGTGTCTGTCTGCCCGCGTCCCCGCATGTACCAGCGACAGATCCGCACTGCGGATGCTTGTTCGTCACTCGAGGATTCTGCGTTGTCGCGTGCTTACATAGGCGCACACGTGCCAGAAATAAATAGATCGTCCGCGCGGTATGAAATCTGCCTGGTGCCTTGCCTCTCCTCTCTCCAAATGGACAGGCTACTCTCAATTTTGCTAGAGAAACGTTTGCATTGGTAGATGCTCGCTTGCACAGAGGAATGGAAATCTTGGACCACCGATTCAACTGAATTTTCATACACAGCCTTACTTTTCTCCCGAGTCGAGGAATATACGGGAGAGAAAATTATTCCATTTTTCGCGACGTCCTACGCGGACTAGCAACGGTCGAATTGCTTTCAGGAAATTTCGAAACACCCTCGAAGCGGTTTTCCCGGCTCGTCGTCGAAATGAACTCTGCCGGGGAGGAACACGGTTACAGAAACGTATCGCTGCAAGTGAAGCTCGCCGGAGGCGCACGGGCTGCGCGGAGTCGAAGGCGAACTTTGAGATTGCACGGTAGCCCGATATGGAAGAAAGGAGAAATAATAACCGGCGGAGGAGCAGGGATAGGGAAAAAGGGGGTTTAACAACAGGAGAGGATCCCGGTCGAGGAGGGCTCGGCTGTCATTAAAGGTTTATCGGTGAGCCGTGCCGTCGTCGAAAGCTCGTTTGCCCGCTTAATTAAAAAGGGGGTCTTTGAAATTGTGTCTTCTCGTCTCCGCCACTCGATTCCCTCGACTCAGCTCGTGCGCTCCTTCGGGGGCAAAGGTTGGTCGGGAGGCAGATGGATCGTGGTTGATGGGATTTAAAAGAATTAGCGTGGGAGGGTGGAGTTGCCTGTAATCTGTCGAAAATCCTGCGGCGAAATGGCCAGAGTTGGCGCAATAAAACGTTAAGGATTAACGAGGGAAGAAAAGGGGTTGAGACGGGGGGAAAAGAGCCTCCGAAAGGGTCGCATCGAGTGCCTTTTGGAGGCGAACGGCTACGAGAAATCGATGAAGTAGAAAGAAAGAAGGAGCAGTGGATCGAAGCAAGAACGAAGAGGGTATAACGGAACGTAGAGCGAAGGTGAAAACCAGCCGGGAACAAAAACGCTGAAAGTGGAACGTGGACACTGGGGATCCGCCGTCGGGGAGGGAGAAGAAACGATCAGGATGAAAAGAAGCGTGGAAGAGCGGGTGAAAAAAGGCGAAGGATCGAAGCAAGATGAACGACAGTCGCGAAATGAAACGACGGAGATTAAAAGGATCCAACGTGGGGGCGCCAGGAAAATCCTTGAGGAGCGAGGCTGCCGCAATAAAAAGATCGAAAAAGCTGGCAGAGGGGTGGGGTGGATTGAAACAGGTGGAGGATGAAGCCCGAAGAAGCGGCAAGCAAAACGAGCCAAGTTAAAAAGACTCGGCGAGCGGTGCCTGGTGGGGGATGCTAAAAAGGATAAAGCACGGACCGCAAAAAGTATGAAAAAAGCGAGAAAGCGCGCGCTCGGAAAGAGACTGGCAGGATATGCCTATGGAGAAGACCTGCCACGTCCTGGAACAGACACGAGGGGGAAGAGATACCGAGGATTCGTTTGCGTGCCAGTGTATCAGTGGGTCTCGACAGTCTCCGCGAATCCCCCTGCGATGAGGATTCCTTAAGAAGAATTCCTTATCTTGTCTCTTGGGCCCTTTAGTTGGCCCACGAAAACTACGATCGTAAAGGGTGTATAAAACAGTCGAGGCGTAGCAGTTCTGGAATTACCTAGGCTTCTCGGTTACTGGATGCACTTTCTTCGCCGTGTATCGCGCGTCACGCACTCACAATCAGTGTCGGTGCTCGTCAGCGTGATGGATCGACGAGACGACGATGCCCCCCGAGTTTCTGGCCAAACCACTCTCCCCTTCTCGCGCGAGCCACTCTTCCGAATTTCAAGGCCGACCGAGCCGGACCCGCGGCCTGGCGCAGGTAAAAGTAATTTTACCCCGAATTACTTCATCCCGCGCGCACCGAGGGAAAGTGTAGGTACTCCGCGCCGAAATCTGCGCGAACTGGGTATCCTTTCCTCTTGCGTCGTGTCCTTATCGGTGGCTTGATCATTGGGGAACAGGAGTAACGGATTCGCGGCGGCCGAAAGCAACGCGGGCTCTCGATGTATCTTTATCCGGGTGACGATAATTCCGAGTAACAGGGGCAGATAGCGAGGCTCGTGTGCGAATTTAATGGGACCAGGCCCCGTTGAAATGGAGGCCCATTAGGCTGGTGTACCCTCGCCGCGGTATCCGCGGCGGTTCTTTCGGGATAAGGAGACTCCTTCGCCGCCTTTACACGCACCCTGCCACATCTCGGCGAGCCGACGCGCTTGTACGCGCGCATAATGCACTCGCGTCTACCTTTTCCCTTCCCCTTTCGCTCGGTCGTTCGCGTTCCTCGCTCCTACCGCGGCGGAGAGATCGCGCGGTCGCCGAGCCGGGATAGCCGACAACGAGGTCGTTTTAACCCTGAGATTCGGACTTTTGGGTCATCGGGGGTCACAGCGCCAGCTCCATTGTACCCGGTGAACGCTTCTAACTCGGTGCAGTGAACCCAGGGCCGTATCGATTCGACCGGTGGGGCACTTTCGCGCGAGTCGGACGGTCCGCTTTCCGGTATCGTTTATCGATACACCGATACCGCGGAAGCTGAGGCGGTCAGCGTGATCGGACGCATCCCTGCCCATCCCCCCCGAGTGTACATTAAATCGGTGCATCTGCAGTTGCATTGTTTCAAACTTTCAGCTTTGCGGCTGACGCGGGGCGGGACGATATTTGATCGTTGTTTGTTAGTTACACTGTCGTTCATAACGCTGCACATTTATTGGGGAACTCTGACAAATTTTGCTTTACTTGCCACTTTAAATTAATCCTTAATCCTTTAACGCCCATATATATACATATATATATATATATATATATATATTTAGACTACAAATTTTGAAATAACGGTTCAAGAGTGGGCGTTAAAATATAAATATTAATTTAAGAGTTAAATATAAAAGAGTTAAAGGGTTAAAAGCAGCGAAGAGTTCATTCAATCCGTACCAAATATCACATTTTCTGCAAATCGTGAGACTTTTGAACAGCACTTATTTCCATGCGAAAAGGGAAGCCACCCCCGCGAGGATCTCGACGAGGATCCCGGAACACCGTCGGGCACCTGGTCAGGTTCGCTCGTGGAATTTACGAGGTTCGCCGGTGAAAACGGCGATCGGGAATCGTTTTTCCCCGGCAGTGGGACTTGGGGCGTTGATGATGAGAGAATTCGATGCGGTTTTTCGAGCCGGTCTAGGCCCTCGCAGGCTTCCAGCCGGCTCGAAGGACGCTCGATTTATTAAACGTTGAGGGAGCAGGCAGCGCGAAGCGCTCGGAGGCGTCTCTGCATCGCCAGGTGCATCCTCTCACGGCGTCCAAGGTTCGAGGATGCATCTCGCGAAAAGATTCGCAGAAACGGTCGATACGTGCCTGATCGAAGCACCGGCAGCAGCTAGAATGCAACCATGGGGACGCGGTGCAACAGCAGAAGCAGCAACTGCAACAACTCCCTCTCTCTCTTTCTCTCTCTCTCTCTCTCTCTCTCTCTCTCTCTCTCTCCTCTTCCTCTATCCCCTCTGTTCCTCTCAGTCTCTCCAGGCGCGTTGTTTCACCGCGGAGCGCAGCGTAGCCGCATCGGGCACCCCGCTGCCACACTGACTCTGATATACTCGCGAGATATCCGGGCAAGATTTAGTGCATCCTTTTGCTAGCTGCCCCGCAGAAAATCTGCGCCGGGAATCGCCCTTACAACCGATCGAAATGTTTCTCCTGTCCTTGAAATGAATACCGCGGCTGGAAAAACAAGGTGAGCCCCGTGCGCGCAACCGTCCAGCCTCTTCCTCCCTTCACTTTTCTTTTCGTGCCATCGCTCTACGCTTTTACCTCCTCCCCGCCTCGTCCACGCCGCCTCCTTTGTGCGCTCGAAGAATCGTCGCGTCGTGCTGCGATCACCTGCGATCACCTGCGATCTCTGTGCACCCGCGGATCCGAGAATCGATAAACAACGGTATTTCATCGAAGACACGGGAGAGGGTCCCGATCTCGGGGGCTGGGATCGTATATTAGGTGGTCGACGGTTCGCGAGGAGGATTCCAGATTTTAATTAAACCACGAGGGCCATTTCGTTGCCGAGCTTGGCGAGTGAGGCGGGGGAGGGGACGACTGGTGTCCGCGAAAAGCGCGATGTCGCTCCCCGAGAAGGGCAAGGGGGTAAGAAAGCGTCGGAGAGAAGGTCGTCGGGCACCGCGGCGTCTGAGCGAGTAGTGAGGAGGAGGATGAAGAGGGCTGGGAGGGCAGAGTTCCGGTGGATAGCGAATATAACGCTGGCGCGCCGACGCGACGTTTTACAACCAAGAAGAGGGGCCCACGCAGGATTTATTGGCCGGGGAGAGGAGAATTTATGCGGAGATTCACGCTGGCAGGTGGTTTTACTCGCGATGAAAAACCGAAATTTCTCTCCTTCTCTCAGCCGGCCTTGCCTGCGCGCTACAGCCTCTTCTCCGTTCACCTCGAGTTACCCGCGTTGCTTATGGACCTACGAACAGATCCGCCGAGAAATTGGAGATTCCCGTCGAGGCTCCCGGAGCTACGTAGCGAAACAGCTGCTTCGATGCGCTGCGACCTCTCAACGTGATACTGCTCGGGGAACCATCGAGTAAGTTCCATTGATGAGCACCCCCAAATGGAAAGAGGAAATCTCCATCACATCGCTCTTCATCGAAATCGAACTCGCAAGGGAACTTCGGTAACCCGAAATTTCAAATTTCTTTCAACTTTGCAGCTTTGTGGGGGACCTGAATAGAAATTTGTACTTTACAGGTTCATTCTACTTTGTCGGTCGAAAAAGAGGCCCATTTTCATGAATTATTTTTTCAAGAACTAATGTACGGATTTTAATGTTTTTTTTTTGTTAAATGTTTATTATTCCTTGCTGTATTTTTCACGTTTCCAAAATATTATTACAAACGTGTGGATTTAAATCGCAATGTTTGTGCCTCGGTAACAACACAGGCCCTCTGCAGAAGTTCTCCTCGGCCTAAAAGTGGTCCTAAAATGATAAAAATAGAATAATTATGTCCTATAAGGCTGTACGCATAAAGTGGACTAGAATGATCCAGGTATCAAAAACAGTTTTTGACCCATCCACAAGAAATATCGAAAAATAGACAGCAAGTCGGTCCCTTAAATGAAAACCCGTTTAAAAAACTAGAAAGTAACAGAAAAGAAAGATTGTCTGACCCTTCAGTTAAGGTCCCGAGTAAAGCTGCAAAGTTTAAAAAAAACTCGAAACTTTCGGGTTACCGGAGTTCTCTCGTCGACGACCAGCTCGAGCTGGCCAATAAAGCGCGCGTGGGTTACAGTGTTGACCCGTTGATCGGGTCGAAGCGTTCTCCAGCCCGGAGTCGCGTTGTTTTCGGTGAACATCGACCGGTCCTTTCGTTCGGCTTGGTTCTTTTTACTCTGGTCCCCGCCGACTGCGATCCTTTTATCCCGACGCGTCTGAGCTCGTCAAATCGCGCGCCCCGCGCTTCCTTTTATTTTCCTTGCCCCCGGCCGTGGTTTTAAATGCAAATTTCGGCCCCGGCGAACGACCGATTCGAAAAACTCCGAGCGTTGAACCGCCTCCTCCCGCGGCGTGCGTGCGGTCGATTTACGTAAGCCTGGGCTCGTCTCGTTCCACGAGCTGCTTTCTGGGAGATGACGCGACGTGTCCTCCAACTGCATGCTAAACCGAAGTGGTTTTTTAAAGGATGAAGTCAGTACCACTTGACTCTTCCTCGCAATCAAAATCGATGATCCATTCCTGCCGGTCTCTGGAACAAAACGACAAACGTGGACGTTTCTAGGGCGTTCGCCCCCGGTGTGTCACAGATGGGGTCGCACTGTACCGCAGCTTTTCAATGAAAAAGGGCGTTCGGTGACTTTGCGCGCAGCTGTTCCCACAGCACTCGTGCGGCTGCACCAGCTCGTCCATTTTCGCGTACGTCCCCTCTGTTTATCCACGAAAGCGTTGACGCATTAATTACCGAGAAGCCGTCGAAGCCTCGTTAACGAGCGCCGCCCTAAAGTGCAGCCTCGCGCGAACCGGCTCGACGAGGTGTCGAATCGAACGCCTTTTGTTGGTACCCTTCTCCACCCTGTCGAGCAGGCAGTTTGTTGAAGCTCTCACGTCCGAGAGACCATACACAAGGGTCTCTGGAAAGTGCCAACCCTCATTGCTCCCGAAACAGGTCATCGGGAACCGTGTAGTTTCCCAGAGACGAGAGCGATGTGAGTAATGGTATAGGAAGCAGAAGCTGCAGGAACTCTCAGTGAGAGAGAAAGGAGAGGAGAGTGAGAGTGTCTAGCCCGCGTAGACGGTCGTGTTGAGGCGCGTCGCGAAAAGGAGACGGCGTGGCAGAGTTCGGCAAAGAGTTCTGCTCGAAACGGCGGGCCGGGGAGAGCTCGAGACGCGAAGGCCAAAGGAGAGAGGACCAGCAGAGAGAGAGAGAGAGAGAGAGAGAGAGAGAGAGAAAGAGAGAGAGAGAGAGAGAGAGTGACAGGAAGAGAGAGTGAGAGGGAGTGGGTTGAAAGCGAACCGCCGACACCGTGGAATGATGAATGCGTTTGGGAGAGGAGCCGCATAAATCCTCGAGGATAATGCGGCTCGCACTTTTCGGTCGAACCTCCCCCTTGGATTCGCGCGGCTCGTGGTCCTCTTTTTCGCGAGTCTGGTATCGAGGCAACGTTCGTTAACTATTTCTCGCGGTTTCCCTTTACCCTCGCCTTCTCCGCGAGCTGTAACATGTCCAACCGATTTCGGCCACCGATACCCTCCCAGATATCGAAATCTCCTCAACCTCTTCGGATATGCAGACGAGGGAAAGACACTGTCGAGGGCTCTGCAAAGCGCGACTCGCGGGACTGGTGTAGCAGCGAAGCGGACTCGCGGAGAGGCGTGGGAAGCCACGGCCGAGGGTTATGGTTATTGCGGAAATATTTCACCGTCTTAGGCGGCCGTGCCGATCCCCGTATAGGGGATTTATCATGATAAGTAGCAGCACGGCGCTCGGTCATCGTGAATTAGCTTGCATCCACCTAGCCGCGAACGGCGCCGTTCTCCCCTGGGATTACTATTATTAAACTCGGAATTGTAACCCTGCCGCGTGGATGGAAACTGAGCGTCCACCTTGCTCGCGATTCGTCATCCCCCGGAACAGATTAACACGCGTCGAGGCACTCCGGTCCCCCGATGGATCTTCGTTTTGTTTCGTCGAGGGTTCGGCTTTAAACGATGCCACTCGGCGGGGGGGTTGAAAGTTCTGGAGCAACTGCGAACTTTGTTTTCGAAGCGGGACATCAGTGGGTCGCAATATCCGCCCGAGTCCCGCGAGGCTGTCGCTGATTGACTGGTCTCGAAGGGCCGACGGAACGATTGACCGATGCGACCTGTATCGATTCGTCCCAGTGACCCTTCTCGAGTAGAACGCCCCTACGCTACGAGAAGACACTAGAGCAGATTTCGGCAAACGAATGGCAATCGGCGTGGTTTCTCTCGGATTCGAATCAGCCATCCGTTTCGGTAAAAGCGCGCGCAGCCTTCGCTACAGATTAAATACTCGGTTGATTCGCGGAGCATGAAACGCAGGGACCGATTCGACGGGATCAGCATATTGGAAGGTCAGCCAGAACGACATCTCGTTGACGCATAGGTGTATAGTGTATACCTGACCGAGAAACGAGCCTCGGCGAAGCGATTTCGCGAGCCAACTCGATGCAGGACTCGAGACGGATGGCCGACATTTAAAGGGTCCTTATAGCTCGGTTACGGATATCTGGGAGGACTTGGTCGGCCGCCAACTACGTGACGGGAATAAGGTTAAAGCCTCCCCCGCGAGGGACTTGCTCCTCTCGCTGCAAGCCTCGCTGGTTGCCAAAAACCAGCGGCGATCGAACCCCGCTTCTCTGCCTCCCCTGTGCATTCCTCCAATTAGATCAATCACCGCTCCCTTTACTAACTGAAATTCCCATCGCCGCGCCAGTTTTTCAATCTTCCTCGAGTCGGGCAAACAAGCGAGGTCCCTTTTAAGCGAACACTTTTCCAAGCTTTTCTCCCGGGCTGGAGACACCTTGTCTCGCGATTTATCCCGAGGATCACGACGGTTCCGTAATCCTCAAAGTCCACGGCGGTTTTTACCGAACGGACTCGTGTCGCGTCGCTTTTTTATGGACGGCGCCGCTTTGTTCACCCGATCGGGTTCGCGGGTAATTTACGGCGAGACAGATCTCTCGCGTTTCGAAACGTCCAGGTATTTAATCGTCGCCGAGGAAATTTACTTATCCGCCGTTTCCGCGTAACGTTACGGGCGCCGTAAATAACGAGGCGAAAAGAACGAGCGGGCTCGGACGCGTATCACGGGATCGAGAGAGAGAGAGAGAGAGAGAGAAGGGAGGAGAGAAAGTGCCGCGCCCCATCGGGAACACCACGGCGATTTCTGCGGGCCGAGCTTCGAATTGCCTCGGTGCCGATTCTCGGGCACACGGTGACGTAACCGGCTGCTGGCCGTGTGTCGCAATCCTGAAACAATCCCGCGAGGAATCGTGAATTCGGCTTTGGTCACCCAGCCGAGCGTCCGTGTGAGTTTGCACGTCCTTTCGCGGAGAGAGAAGAAGAGTCTGGAGCAAAACTTCGAAGTGGACGGATGTCACGCGCCAACGGTTTCCTCGATATCGGTACGACAGCTGCGGCGAACTTCGGAATATGCTTCCGAGTGAATTTCTCGGGGCAAGTCAGGGTGTCGCGGCGCAACGTCTATGTATGCTTGAGGGCGTAACTCCTCTGACGGGTGTGCCGGTGCACTTGAGAAAAATTCATACCCCAAGAGCTAGCTGAAAATGGATGTAAAGTTTCGACAAACCCTGGGGGGTTGACATAGCGGATTTGGGTAGGTATAGGCTAAGTAGGATGCAGCCTAGGGCCGCAAATTTTGGGGAGCAACAAATTTTAGGGAGCGATAACTTTTGGGAAGCGTGAAATTTTGGAGGACGACAAATGTTGAGCGAAATAAATTGGAAAAGGTTTGAACACAGAGGCTTGGTACAACTTTAAAACCAATTCATTTTAGTTTCACTTAGCGAATTAGCAATGACTCTGCTGTGAATTGCTATATTGAATTAATTTCGAAATGGTCTCGAGTCTTTTAAATTAAAATATTTTAGGATATTTCGCAGAAAAGGGGGTAGACGCTTGCTAGCCTATGGGCGTTAAATCTTCAAACCCGTCACTGGGGGTTGCAACTGCTTGCATTAACTCCCGAATCTTCCTTGGATCATTTGCGAGTCACGTCTTCTTTTCCAAGCGTCTCCCCTTTAAGCTTCCTTCTTCCGTTTCGCGCATTGAAATAAACAGTGAAATCGCAAGACTGAAAAGCCCCGAGTTCCGTCAGCGGAGGGTTAATCGGTTGCATGCCAGCTTGTATATCCCAGAGTCAGCCATACCTTTCCCCCAGTTAGTGCGTCGAGAGGATTCCACCCGCGATCGCGATCACAATGGGGCATCCGCGGCAGAGGCGAATCCAAGGATAAAGCAATAGCGGGCGAGCGCACGGAGCTGGAGGATGGTTTAATCACGGGCCCCTTGGAGATGATCCTCAGCCTATTCTCCGTTTAAAATCGTCGTAGCGCTTCGATTTATTATATTTTACCCTTGGCCGATGCGCCGTAGGAGGCTGGTACGGCTGGCGAGATGAGGCATAAGGCGATATACCATGCCGGACGTGCCTCCCCTGGTGCGCGAGGTAGGCAGCAACGATGCGGTATTTACAGTCCCGGCTTACCTACATCTACAACACAGTTTACTCCTTCGTCCTCCCCCTTTCACCACCCACACGCAAACACAACGAAGCAAACAGACGCGCGAGCAGTCGAGATGCGTCTAGGCGGGTAGCCGCGCACCAGCAGCTGCCTCTCGTTGCAGCTGCTCCTCGCCGTCTTAGGGGACTTCGTCAAGATTTCGCGACTAGCATCTCCCTCTGAGAGCATCCCCCCGTTGCCCAACTCGACCTGGTATAAATCAGCGTTACCCAATCTCCCGTGGACCGTCTGGGCGATCCTGCGAGCCTGTTTACCGATGCGGCCCACCGCGGTTTGTCCGCACCTCTTTGGTACCGTGAAGCGCCTCGGACCTAGGCTTCTCTGGCTCCTCCAGGAAGCTGCACGCTGGCTTTCCCTGCGGTGGGAGTGCCAGGAACGGTATTCCTTTGTGCGTGTGCACCTAGGCTCCCGAGAGGAGCAATGATGCGGATGCATGAGTCGGACGTCGAATCAAGTGCCTGTCAATGAATCCCAGAGTTCACTCGCTCCCTGGGGAACGGTTGTCTGAACCTTCGCCTTGACCTGCCATCCCTGGAAACCCTGAAGCACTTGTACTGGAAACGAAGTCGTCATCGCTAGTCGGTGCTAGCGAATTCACGCGCCTTTTCTAGCCAGGTCCAAGGATTATCGTCGGGGCAGGAGGTGTTCCCCTACGCGAGGGTTCCACCTCCGCGCGTGGAGGTCGTTAACAATGCCCGGGCTGCCTACCTTCAGCCCGGCATCGACAGATAAGAGGGAGTAGGTGGGAAGGTGCGCGTGGGCAGGAAAGGTAGGTGACTAAACCGATTCTAAAGTTAGACCGCTCCGAGAGGAGGCGACGCGGCGCGACGGTCCCTTTAACTCTCCTTTCTCGCAGGATATCCTTCCTGTCTCACGCGGCCGTTTCCTGCCCCCCTTGCGCGCGGCTTTCGCAAAAGTGCGCGCCGTGAATTACGATCCAGCCCCGAGATTCCCCGGCATTGTCTGGGAGGAAGAAAAGTTCGTAGCGTTCGACGAAAGTTCTTTGCTGGCCGAGATAGGCGCCCGATAACTTTCCTACTCGGCTTGTTTGCTACTGTCTGCCCCGGACAATCTCCATTACTCTCTGTCGTCGGTTAATCCCACTTAATTATAGCCGAGACAGAAGACTCCGGCCACTCAACGTCACCGATCTGACTGCCAGACAGAGGGACGGATGTGGAGGATTGGCGGTGTCCCCTAGGGACGCGGCAAAGTATTTCGATATGAAATTTCGATAGACACCGGACGTCTCGAGACGAAGACGCTAAGGGAGACAGACACCCGACGATAGGTCGCCGCAAGAAAACTCAAGGGCTCGGTCGCGTGGGCGGGTGGTCCCGCGATCAATCGATCAAACGTCAAATATACGTCGGACCCGCTGACTACGGATCGGCTAAACTTTGGTCGGCGTCGCCCTTTGCCTCGCTAAATTAATGGCTCGCCGCAGGGTCGAAAGGGGGAGCGTGAAATTCGCTTTGATTCTTCGGCCTGTCTCCATTAACATCTTAATTAAGCGAGAGACGCGAGACGGCTCGCGGTATGGCGATCGATACCTGGCAATCGCGCTTTCCTTCGAGCAACACTCGTCCGAGGGGACGCTTCGTCTCGTCGGAGGGGCCCCATCTGTAAAAATAATATCGCCGTCGGATATGGAGCGCGTGGGTGGCTGCGGAGGGAAGAAAAAAGCGGAAGAGAAGGGGGTTATGATGTCCTCGATGCTAAATGGTTCCCGTTTAACGGGCCCCGGGGTTTAACGGCCACGGGGGAAGGGACCGAGCGAGAGTGTCACATCCTGCGCGAATTAAAAGCGGAGGGCGGCCGAAATGGAGGTCAAACCCGCGGTAAGTGAACTAAATTGAGCTGGATAGAATCTGAAAAGACCTTGCGCCTACTTTTCTTCGCCCGGCCCCTTTCCTCTGTGCAAGAAAGCGGACCGAGCGTTTAAATGCGCTCGGTGGACCGGTAGTCCTCTGGAACGTGTCGCGGAATAGAGTTGGCTTCGCCAATTAACGAACGTTCGCCAAATCTTGGCATCGGGCTGCTCTCAATTCGACGAGGAGGGGCCATTGGGGCAATCATCGCGGGGGTGGATAGATAAGAATAGATAAGCTCGCGGAAGGAGCACGCTTGGAAAACTCCTCGAGCATTCTCGCGGGCGTGTACGGCGGCTCGATTCGATGCAAAAGCAGTTCCCATCTCCGCTTCGTCCCCCGACTCTGCTCCTCCCGAGGGAATCGGACGGTAAATCGTTGAAACGATGCGGCGTCGAGCGGGCAGGGAACCGTGAGCGCAACGCCTCGCCCATCTTGATGCAAGCTTCCTGCTTGTTTACGAGTGTCTGCCAGCGTGCATCGGGATCGATGAAAGCTCCATTCTCTGGTAGCGCCGGTTCCTCCTCCGGTGTTATTCACCGCGGTCGCGTTAATGTCGCGTTATTATGAAACGGAGAGCGGACGCGTTCACGCGACACCGGCGACAACTCCGCCAAGACCTCCCTGCATTTTCATCCCCCGGCTTTTCGAACGCGATGCTTGTTTCGTCGCGGCCGCGGCGGATGTGCCCGGAGATTGGATTGCCAATCGTGGCAAGCCGCTGGGCGACGACGCGAGGTATATCTGCGAAATTTCAAAAAGCTCGGCTCTCGTCTCCTTCCCAGGCAAGATAGCAAGGCTATCATCTCTGTATCCTTCATCTCATCTCTAAATCGTGCGAATAATCTGGCATGAGTACTTGATTCCTCAACTCCTCGAACAACTGATCGCAGGAAATCGTGAAACAACTTCGGTTCGCCCAGAAAGCTCGCCGTCGCGCAAGCGTGTACTTCCTGCAAGGAATCGCGGCGCAGTTCCCTTTCACCGAGGGTCCTGGCGCGTAATTCCTTTCGTTGTTCAGGGGTGCAGGCTCCCTCGAAGGAACACCCCAGTCCCTGCGATCCTCGACAAAAGGACTCGCGTGTCGCGCGGCAGAGGAGACTCCCCGCCATTTCTCACCCCCGCGCCACTCGCCCTTTCTCTCCAAGGGTGCGACAACCCTCCCGCGCCTTCTCCCCAGCCACTCGGCCGACCTTCGTCAAAAATCACAAGTATGGTCTTCCGAAGCGCGCGCTCTTCCGTCGAATAACGAGGGAGCACTCCCGTTTGTTCTTGGAAAAAGGACGCGTTCTCTGAAATTGTTACTCGAATCCTTGATCCAGCACGCACGAACCTCTTCGTCGTCCCCTCTGCTGTTCCTGTTCCGCGGCACTCGACGCGATCGCGCATTCATAAAGCTCGATCGTAAACGCGACCCGCGCCTCCCCTCAGGCGAGTTGTTTGTCCCCGTTGGATTACGTTAGATCTCGCGTTCTTCCCCGGCAGAAGATACCCTTGCGAGCTACCCTCGAAACAGGAGAGCTGTCTGGAATCCTTGATAGATCGAAGGCGAGGCTGGCGACAAACGGGCGCGTGTTACTGTTCTCGATGGAAATAGGGGTGAAGTCGTGGAGTTCGTCGAACGTCTCCCTTGGACTCTATTCTCCCCTATGGATACCGATCGCAGAAAGGAACTGCATCACAGTGGCTCTCGTTTCTACGATCTTCTGCCAAGGTACTCGCGTTAACGTCGCCACGCGCTGGAAAACTCGTTTGCCGATCAAAACAGTGTCTGACGCAACGGGCCAATGAATTTATAATAGCCGGGCCGTGGACAGGGGCGAGAAAGTTTGATGGATGAGGAGGAAGAAAGTGACGGAGGGGTTGACAGCGACGGCCATAGGGAGACGATTATTTCTCGCCGGTGGACTGGTCCAGAGCTAAATGAAATCCACTCGGGCGGCTCCGGTAAATGGGACGCGCCCCGGCATTTGCATATTTATGCGTTTTATCCAACGAGAGCGGGGTAAACTGCGCTGAATATTCCCCTCCGCCGGCGAGTTACGACGCGTCCCGTCCCGGGCGCGACACGGCGACGCTTCTCCTTCGGCCACGCCGACCATCACCGTCACCACCGCTTTCGTAGAAACGTCTTTCCTCCCGAGCAAGTGATTGCCGGACAAGTGGACACCCTCCGGTTAAAGTGACGAGACACCGCGAACTCGCCCGAGACTCATCGAAACTTTTCCCACCCGTAGTCTCTCGCGTGTAATAACTTTTAAGGCAACGCGGGGCCCTGATCGATTTTCAGACCGTAGAAGGCGAGCGTCGATTCCTCGGAACAGATGAAACAGTCGAGTGGTTTTCATTGCGACGTCCGATCGGGGAATCGAAGCGCTGCTAATAGGAATTACATTTCCAATAGATATCGTGAATTGCGAAGGGGGGCTGGAAGAAGTAGCCTCGACTCTGTCGGCGGAGATATCGTCACGGTCAAAGAGGGGTCGATCGTTGAAAAGAGTGTCCCATTGTGCCGCCTGACAGCGCGGGGCGTCTCTGCCAAGAAGCTAATTAGGTCAGCCGGCTTTTAATTAATGCAGAGGCGGGGCGGGCGGGGGCGCGATCGAAAGTTCGCGCGGGCTAAGGACGTTCGGGACGAATCAGTGAAACGAGAACAATCGGGAGCGAAAGGAGCCGAGGGGTAGGTACGTTTGCGCATAGTTTCAGCACGCCGCTGCTGTTGGCTCGCGGATCGAGCGTTTCAGCAATCTCTGAGGGTGGGTATACATATGCGTTCCGCCAAGTTTGATCGGCGGCAAATTCTTTCCGCGGCTAAGAGTAATTAGCGGGAGTCCTGGGAAACCAGGAAATCAGCAAAACCTTGGAAGCGCGGCGGCTTCCAGTCAAACGAGACGGGGATAATCTTCTTCAATTTTCCTTTAAGCGGAAACATTGGAGGAATTAATTAGATCGCGCTATCTTAGAGCCAGCTACGGGAAAGCAAGCAGTCGGATCGTGATTGAAAGAAACGCGAGGTCTTGGAACGATCGTGGAATCGCGATTGGGGAGATCCCTCCCCTGTTACGATCTAGAAACGGGGCGAGGTAGAACCGTTCTCGTTCGTCGATATATATAGTAGTATCCACTATCCACCGCGACATCGGCCCAGTATTTCTGAATCGGCGATCATCATTCATTAGCCGACCTGCCCGCTGTTCACCCACTCATAAATCTTCGCGATCTCATCTATCAACGGCCCCCTCGCTCCCCCGTCCGTTCCCCCTTGATTCCAGAAGGTTCAGGTCCGCTAATCGTTTTTCGACCAAGGTCCTGGACGCAAAAACATAGCGACGCTTGCATCGCAGCCACCAGCGATGGAACTAATTCAATTATCCGCGAGGAATTTCCAATCGGCTCGAAGCTAGCTAACCAGTTGACGGTGACTGGTAGAAATCGAGGGAGGCACGGGTGTTGCGCTCGGTGCTTGGACAAAGACCAATCGACGCGTGCAAATATTTACCCGCCGAGTAGGAGACCCATTTGCGATTGAATCTGCTCTATGATATTTGAGTAGTGGTAAGTAGGCACTTGTAACGCGAGGCGATATACAAACGTGATTTGTCAGTTACGTAGACATCGAAATATCAGAGAGATCTGGGCACCCCTTTTGCTATATGCGTGTTAGGGTCGAGACGACGTCGTCGATACGTGCGCCAATCATAGGTACTCCATTCAGCGCGTCGCACGCGTACATACAGCATAATCTAAATATTGAGACATCGCTGTAACAGTTATCGATGAACGAGCAATATTGGACCGAGTATCGGTATCATTCGCCGAGCCAAATAATGGCGGAGACTCGATACGTTTGCTCTAGTATTGCTCTGAAATCGAAGCTGCTCGATATCATCGCGTTCGTAAATATTGTGGTGGAAGAGACAGTGGGGTCGTAAAAGCTGTATAGGGTGAAGACGGTAATGCGCCTGAGTGTTGGCACTGTTCGGAGTCTGGAGTCCAGAGCCACGTACCGTACAAGTTTTCGGGAGCAACCGATTACAATCCGTAGACACAGGAACACGGGCAAGTACTTTAGCCCTGTAATAAGTGGCCTGTACCGGGTAGCACCCGAAACATGTTCCACCCGCCGCAAAAGGAATCCTTTCGGCAATACCATGGAATGCCGGTCGCGAGGGCATCATTCCCATCGCTAGGGAACACGCGCGAGGGTGGTGGCCCACCCTCCTCTGGGAAGAAAGGGACGGTGAAGGATGGAGGGAGCGAGAGGGAGCGAGAGAAAGCGAACAACGCGGTTAGAGGGTTGGTAGAGCGAGGGGGGCGGAGGACAGCGAAGGGTGAAGGGTGAAGGGCGAAGGGCGGGATGGCACACTCGGTCGATCTCTCGTGGTTGCTAAGCGACGAACATCCACCACCAGGCGTCCCAACCATCCCTGGAGCATCGAGAAAAGTGGCTGCGCTGGCGCCACCTGGCTAGCCGGAACACGCGCCACCCCCGTCCCCGCCCGCACCCTGACAGTCGCGCGATGCACTCCACGCTGGCTGGGTCTCGCCTCGGAGCCGCCGATCTGGCCGAAACCCGCCGTCTGGCCGCGAACCAGCCGCATCCGCATTCGCTGCCCTTCGATCACCTACACCCCCGCCCGCCCTTTATTCTCCTCCCCCCTCCCGCGGCATTGCATCGGGAGGAGAGGACCAGCGAGTGGTGGCCATCTTGCTAGTGCATCTTTGCCGGCGGCCGGCCGGCGAGCTTCTATGGGGTGGTGAATAGGAGCTGTAGGAAGTTCTCGGGGCTTGTTGTTTTCGGCGATGGCCGCCGGTGGTGGTGAGACGGTGCCAGAGCCCGGGCGGCGGACCGAGGGGTTGATTCGTCGTTCGCTCTTGCTCTCGCCCCTCTCGCTCTCACCCGTCTCTCTCTCTCTCCCCCGCAGCCCAGGGGTCGTTGAACGTGGGGTAAGTGTCGGCAACCAGCATTCGTTGCGGCACGTGCTTTTCCAACCGCTGCGCGACCAAGTGCCGCTCCTCGCCTCTCTTCTCGTCTTTCGCCACCCTTGCTCCTCTGCTGCTTTCTCGCCTATCTCCCTCTCTCTCTCTCTCTTTCGACCTGCTTCCTTTTATTTGCGCGCTGCCCCCGCAGCTTGTTTTCAACCCGGAGGGTGCAACGCCGCCGCCGGTGCCCAGCCCTCGACACCCCTCGCCTGCCCTGCGCGCTTCTCCGTCCCGCGTTTCGTTTGTTTTTTTCGGGGACACTGCTGTTGCACTCGCTGCAATTGGGCGTCGGGGCGCGCTCGATGCGACAGATAGAATTGCGAGTTGGACAAAGGGCGCTTATAAGTGGACGGAACGGATAAACAAAGTGGAGAAGTCGTTCTGTTGCTCTGTGTCGATACTGTATCACTCGCGTCTTGCCCCGTTGTCGTTCCCTTACTTGCCTGGCTATTCTCGCGGAGTGGAGTTTGATCAGAATTCTAAGATCGGGCGATGACAGTGTGCTTCCGTGATTAGTCACTTGGCCAGGCACTCTATACTTTGTACGTGCTAGCCATATTTGGTACTAAAGCGCAGCTGACGAGTAGCCGACGTAAAAGCAACATTGTTGGTGAAAGACAGTCCATTCTACTGAATTGTGATCGATCCCTCAAGGTTATACGCGCGCTCGCTAACTTCTTTCATGGAATGTGGGACATGATCTGGCACGAATACCATTATGAGATCTGAGCGCGTTCAGCGTGGATTAATGGCCTCCGTGTCGTAACGCGTCCCGATAGCAAATAACGGCCACCATATTTCTCGGTTTAATGCACCGTTTGTCCGATCGCCTGTCCCAATATCGCGCAGGGCTCGAATGGGATCGATCGTCATCCGAGTATCAGGAGGGCTATTTATAAATGTGCTGAATGGGGTTCGATCTCCTCCGCCACTCGACACTCCCCCGACCTTCGGACGTTCGACCTTGCCTCCCCTTTAACCTTTCGACTCGCCAACAGGGCGATTCGATTATTTACCGACATTCTTCGCAACCCCTGTTCGTCCCTCGTCACGTATCCTCGATATAAGTCATTTTGCGGACTGCCAAGGTTCGATTGGAAACGATGGTCGATAAAGGGCACCCTCGGCTGTCAATTTCGCTCCTTTCGCGGCGCCGTCGATACACGCCCCGTCCCCTGCATCGCCTCCCCCTCCCCCCATTAATTTCAATCTCCGCGCGATAAAACATCGAGGAAAGTAAAAGCTTGAACTTGGGAGTTCTATCAACGAGTAATCTGAAAGTGGAAGCTCGCAAGAACAGTGGGCACAAAGGAACAAAGACAACAAAGCGTATCGCGATTCAGCAACGGCGCTGCGAGGCCACGAAAGAGCCCCGAAAGAAAGAGCAACGTGTCCCCTTGCTTCGAAGATTTTAAAAAACATCTATCGCCAGAGATTTAGCCTTTTTGCGCTGAAAGCGCCCGCTTCACCCAAGGCTCCTTTTATCGGGAATCTTTGAGCCGCGTTTCCTCGGAAAGAACGGTTCCTCCATCGATGTTTTCGCATCGCTCGCTCGGTGAATCGCGACGAGAAAAGTTTGCGAAGGGGGTGGGTGCATCTGTGCGCCGCGGGGGAATACATACTCCCGAAACAGCGAATTCCCCGAAGGGCTGCACCCTTAAAGGGGAGTTATCGGCGAGCTGACGCTGGAAGACGGGAATAGGGTGGTGGCGCGTGTTATTCTTCCTCCTACGTTCCGTAACGTCAACGACGACGACGGGCTTCCTTTTTGCCTCGACATTCATCCCTCGGAGCCGCCCCTCGCGTTCACACCAGCCTCGGAGATCGTTACACGTGTGTTACACGCTCCGTCGTTACCAGACTTCCTCTTCACATCCACCTTGTCTACTTTCCGCCCCTTGCAGCCCCCCGTCGCCACTTTCTTCGCGCCGGAAGCGGTGCGCGCTGCTCCCCGTTTTCATCAGCGAAATCATTTTGATAACCGAGCCTGATCGGCCGCGATGAGCGCGGGAACGAGCCGGTAATCGCTTGATTGAACGGTCGAGGGGAGCACGGCGATACCTTCGCAGAAAGGGTGTCGCGAAAGCGTAGCCTCTTCGCTGAAACATTCGCGCGATAATTCGCCAAGAGATAATCGACGGGGCTCGAAACGCCGCTGGGGAACGTAAACTCGATTGTATAACGTCGCCCTGCCATTGTTCTCGCGATTATAGACACGCATTTGCATCTGGCGTTATTGACGCAACAAGGAGGAACAATGCGACGGCCCTCGCTGTTACGACCTAATGTTTTCCACTCGTTGATGATTGCAGTGCTAGCCGGTGACGCTGCGCATGGGCAACATATGTCAGTGCGACCTCGCCACCTCGAGAACCGAGTTTCCCGTGTCGCGCCACGTTTTCCCTGTACTCGACTCCGTGCGCGCCTGCTGCGGCGTGATGGAGTGTCGGCAGCTTGCCCATTACACTTTTCGATCTGCTTTTTCATCCCGCGTTCCTATTCCCATGGAAACGCCGGGGAATAACTTCGGCGTGCTTCTCTGAATTCCTCGCGAGCGGAGGTAACTTCGCGAAGCTTCGGAGACGGGTATGTGCAATGCTGGAGGTAAATCGTTCGAGGAGATTGCGCGCGGCGAAGTCGAGAAGGGTGTTCAAAAGTTTCGCCGTTTCCGTTCAAGAGTCCCTTCTCGGAGGACAGAAAATTTGGGATTCCAGCGACGGAGGGTTTATCCGCTCGCTCATCTAGGGTGCCCGGTGGTGTCGGGAAATTCGTTTATTCCGCGCCCGTGCATACGTGACCGTAGACCCTCTTCGACGAGATTCACGGGCAGGCGAGACGGCGACCACTCGGCCCGTTATTCGTCTACCTCGGGAGCCTCGACGAGGGTGTCTTTCCCGTTGTTCCCCGCTTTTTCGTGATCTGAATACTTTGCCTACGTTGTGCCTCGCCCACTGCCTCGTCTGTTTTGTTATTTCGCGGGACGATGTTCCACTAACGAGATTCTCCTTCCACGCGAGCTGTGTTAGGAGCTCGCGGTGTTTCGTTAGAGCACTGGCAGACATTTTCGACCGCCATGGAATCGAATGCTTTCCACGTGCGCTTCCACCGCTCTTTCATCGATTTCCACGGATATTCGAGACTTGAATTTTTACAACCACGATATGTCGGCAACGAGAGAGGAAGCTACTCGCGCGTGTTATGAATTTTCGGATTCCCAGAGGCCCCGAAGGGACCTCGAGATACCTGGATATTTTCAAAATTTCGTAGGGACCTGTGGAACGAGGTGTTTCGGACGTGAAAGGATTTTTCTTTACGTGACGTTAGAGGGTTGGCGTTCCTACGCAGCATAGTTGCACAGAGCACCCACGGTTGCAGAATCGAGAATGTCACGGTCGTACCTTAACCCCTCGTCGTCCTTCGGCGTTCCTCCCCCTGGTCGTCGGGCATAGTTCCACGGACAACCTTGGATTTTTTTAATTACGCTCGAATCACCGTTAAGCACGACACTGTTAGGTGACTCTGAAATTAAGGTACGGCCACTTAAAAGCAAACCCGTAAAGCGACGCCCACGCAGCAGGTACCCGCTGCGTGGGTATGCACTTACGTGCGTCCAGGGGCGGATCGAGCGTCTCGCTTTGAATATTTTCATCATCCTTGCATCGTTTATCCGCGATTGCGTTTTAAAGTGATTGCAGTCGAAACGGCGCGGCAAGTGTTTTTTAAGCATCTATCGAAATAGATTACCTAAGTACGATCTGTATTCCACTCCATTATTCAATTATTCACTGGAAACTCCACTCATCCCTCGATTCACGCGGTACCGTTTCTGACTTCGTGCTATTTTTCCGCAGTGCATAATCCTTCCGTTCACACGATATCTTTACTGCGCCTACTTTTCTGTCCTACCAAACTCCATTCACATTATTTCCAACCCCGCGGAACGAATGCTCCGCGTGAATTAAGGGGCGAGTGTACCGGTCCCGCAGAGGCCCGCGATTTCAGTAAAATAAATATATCGTTTTGGACGATCAGCAATCCGCTATACTTAAGTCAGGCGACAAGTGATAGCGTTAAGTAGAAGAAGGCGTTGGTGCGACGCTGCAAGAGCCAGTACGGCCCTGACCGCGCTACACACAGGGTGGCCAGACAGAAAAATCGCGAAGGCACTCCACCGTTGAGTGCCACGAATAAGGGCCACATAAAGACGGGTCGTAAAACTATGATTTACGGCTTGTCATTGATGCGTTCGCTGTCCGTCCATCCGTACGATTCTTCTCCTCCAGTTCATCATCGTCTTCTCCCTCTCCCCGGCTCCCTCTTATTATCTTTCTTGTACCCGTTCCTTTTGTTCCTCTTTTCGTGCACGGCCTCGCACGTAAAGATAGCGTGCTCGAGCGGCGATAATCGATTAGCCGGCCGCGAAAAAGCGGCAGCGCGTCGGTATCGACGGTATCGGCGCCCTGTCCCCGCTAACCCGCCGCGAAAAACTCGCGGCTGAAAAAAGGAGGGAAGCTCGATCGTGGAAATCGAGAGCGGCTCGCAACTTTTCAACGCTCGTTGAATCTGGAGCACTTTCTTCGCCCCATCGAGCTCTCTCGCGCTTCAATAGCAAATCTCTCTTCACTTTGTGCTCCTCGCTAATCGCGCTGATCGTCGCGATATCGATTATGATAATCGTGGAGAACGGTGGAACGACGAAATTATTAACTCGAGGGATCACGTGACGCCCAGGAACAAACGAGAAGCCGTCTCCGTTACTTTCCTAGTCTTTTTCGTATTCCGCCGGCGGCCGGCAGCCCACTGACTATTCCTTCGAGTGGGGAGAAAGAGAATCCCTTCGTCAGAGGAATATTAACGCCTAAGGATGAGTGTTTTTCTGAGGCGCGAAGGATGTGACCTTGTCGCGCCACTCCTCCTGCTATTGTCCTCGAAACCGTAAGTGGTGTACACGGTGCGGTCAGTGGGTTATTTAAAGTTTTAACGCAGCCCAGGGCTACCAGCAACACGGTTACGTTTAATGACGTCTGCGGTTTCCCATCAAACTTCCCCTCGTGCCACCTGACGTCTCCCCTTTCAGACCTCCGTGGTCTATTCTCGCTGGACGCGTGAAAGAATCGCGAGTGGGATCTCTAGAGCCGCGGGTAATTGCAATCCACCGACACTCGAGTCGATGATCCTCGTTCCTGGCCCGTTTCGGGCTAGTTGGACCGCTTTGCATCCAAGGTGTTTGCGCTGAGGATAATATAAGCTCTCTTGGGGGAGACGTTCCCCGTTGCAAGCAAGTTTCGCGGTTCAGTCTCCTTTCGCGGAAGCCAGCTGTCGCGCGTGCCGTCTGCTCCAGTAGAAGTCGTTACCTGCAGTCTGCGGGCGTTTAAGTTTGACAGAGGAGTAATTAGGAGGGTCGGCTCGCGGTGCATCGGGTAGCTAATAGCCCGTCTACGGTTTCCAACGATATTGTTTCCTGTGGCAGTTTCCGACCTCGTGGCTCGCCGTGAAACGAGACCTGCTGTCTAGACAATGCGCTAAGAAACGAGAAGTCGCGAGACACTACTCTTCCCGTGCTTTCGTCGCGACAATGGCTGAAGTTTCCCCTTCGTTCTTCGAAACAGCTGCGTCGGATCCCTAAGCGATTGATAAATAATTGGCGCGTTCCAAGCTGCAGCGGAGAATTTCGAGAGTGTACAACGTACAAAGTTACTCTTCAGCTCGGTTTCTGCCGAATGTTCGCTACGTGAACGTTACGTAATTGCAGAACGGATCGGTGGGTCGTTCGTCATCCCCCAAGATCGATCGTGCACGCACCGACGAACGTTAATCTCGTCGCGAGCGGACAACGGGCAGACGCCGCGCCTCCACGTTTCTATCCGCTCGAAAGTTTCGAGTGAAAGCGACTGCGCCGCTCGTTAGGACGTAAGTTATCGCTGACCGATAGTTAACCCCGGGGGTCGGAGGTCGAGTTGTAAAACGGCGAGGCGCGTTATCGCGTCGGCCGAGAGGTACGCGCGAAAACGCGCGGGGAACGCGAACGTGCCGCGTAATCTCTGCATAATCGATTCGTTGCGTGTATCCTGGTTCGCACCACTGTGCAGCCAGCATCCTCGATCATGCTAGCAACGTGCTTTTCAATCCCTCGGAGGATGCAAAGGTTCTTTAGCTTATTGTAAACTATACTTTGCAAGTGCTCGACGGTTTTATTAAGGGGACTAAGAAACCGCTCGAAAATCAAGTATTTTTTGCGAATTAATTACAAGGAGATGAAAGAAGCACAGACTTTTCCTTTTACGCAACGTTTATAAGTCGATCTGTACCTCGGTTCTCTCACAATCAGCGCAAAACGACAGAAAAACGCCTATGTGTATATATTATCAAAAAAAAAAAAATTTGTTGACAGTTTATAGTATCAATAAACATTAGTCAAAAGTACTAGTCGCAATTTCTATTCATCTCTTTGTAATTAATTCACAAAAGAATACTTGATCTTCGAGCGATTTGACTACCTAGACCCCTTAAGCGTCGATGTATATCTACGTTCTTTCTCCGTGATTAATCACAGGGGTAGTAACAATTGGCCGCGACATAGTCGTGCCGAACGCTAAAAATATCGTGGAAAGTTTTAAATCGATGGTGGTGAAATACTATCATAAATCGGTCGAAATGACAGGCAAAAGTTGGTATTAAGGGTGGGTCACAGTGGGGGTGCTCGAGGCCCTGCGCCACATACGCCATTTCCAGCCTTTGCGTCGGACTAATTTAAAAGGGGAAGGGGGTGCTTGACTCGTTTCGCGGAGTCCCTGACAATTGTGGGGATACCTGTCGAATACGACTGGGTGAATGGTAGGGGAAGGACGCCACACCGATTTCTCGCTTTCCCAGCCCCTTCAGTTTTGTTTGTGAGCGCGGCCTATGCGGGTCATAAATTGTAACAAGCCTTTACGACTTTCAGAAGTCGTGTCGGTGTCCCGACGCACTCGTAATTTCGCCCTTCCTTTACCATTCCTTATTGGGCTCGCACCCACCATCAACACTTTCATCCCTCCAGCTACCACGCATTCGTTTAAAATAAAATGCCACTACTGACCAGCCTCCAATTTCTTCATTGCAGATGTGAGCCTGTGAAGGTGGAATCCCCGAGTAGCGCGAGGTCCTCGCAATGGAGGCGGGACCGAAGCAGCAGCAGCAGCAGCAGCAGCAACAGCAGCAATCGCAGTCGCAACAACAGCAGCAGCAGAATTCGCTGGCCGGTGGGACAGGGCAGGCTGCCAGCCAGGGCGCGAGTCCACAGGGCTGCCAGGCTCAAGGTCAGCAGAATCAAGATGCGGCTGCAACTGCGGAGGCTGGACCGGTGGAGGAGGGAGTCCTCCTCGCCAGGGTGCACGTCCCGGAGCTATACGTGAGCAAGTGTCTTCAGTTCCCCAAGGATCAGCTCGTCTGGGACGTGAAGCAGCAATGCCTGGCGTCGTTGCCCAAGGTAAGCCCGTTCTTCCCTTATCCGTCGATTCTCTTTCGACTGCTCGCGAGGCCCTCCATTAGCGAGCCGTCCTTGAAGACGGAGACGGGCTTGGAAGAGTCGGGGCCCGACCACCGTTGTGCTTCTTCTGCGATACCTCTCGCGCTTGATCGCTCAATTAGTAGTTTCACAGTGTAATATCGTTGATCGGCATTCAAAGTGTCGGATATTAGCCGGGTACGTAGCACGCGAGTGACGAGAATGTGCGCCGAGTCTCTTACAAACCGTAATCGGGGTCCACATGCTCCGCGAACGTCCATTACGATCAATCGCTATCGGCCCTCGATTCGTCAGGGGTAATCGGTCGCGATTTCCGTCAAGGATTCGAGTGGGCGTTTTCAAAAGTACACACACGCGAGAGCGGCCGCTGTTGTCCGCCACTTTGTACGCTGATTCCGCGAAATTGCAGAGAACCCGGTCGCTCGGGCACCGCGCGCCCGAACAGTTCTCGAGGCAAGGCCGGATCGGGCTTCCCGACTCTTCGTGCTCTTTTTTCGATCGGCAGCGGTAGCTGGGGCTCGCGGAAAGTCACGAAGCGCGCAGGATTAAGAGGTCTCTCGGCTGGCGAACGGCTACCGTGCGCGCGCCCCTTCCAGCCTCTCGCTTTATTTATCGTGACGATGCACGCGTTGCGCTCGCATCGAAATTTATAACCGCCGAAGATAATGCGAGCCCCTGCGCTGCTTCGTGGCGACGCTGGCCCCGTAGGACATCTCGACATCGCACAACAAGTATATACATATTAGCCGGCACCGCCACTCACAACGATATAACAGACACGTACACCCGTACAGTATCCCTGGACCAAATAGAGCCTAGAACACACCCGCGTGGCTTCTGCTTCCTTATTTCCTCGCGATCTCCCTCCGGGACCGTCGCGCGTGTCACCCTTTCATCCCTGCGTGCTTGCGAGTTCCGGGACGAACGACTATCCCGTAATAGACTTCTATTCACCAGCTCGCGTCGGGGACTTTCCTCTCCCTGTCTATTCAGATGGAAAATTGCTATTCCGCTGTTGGGCACCTTTCGCGAGTGAAAGGACGCGTGTGAATTAACTCGTCGGTGCTCAGATTGCACGCAAAATCTCCTATTACGATTAAAATTAGCCAGAGTTATGTCTGTCTAAAAGGTACCTACTTTTTTTCTACAAGAGGAGACGATCTTCTCCGAGCTTTTGCCTACCGTTTCGACCGGTTCTATCGACTCTGTCGCTTTCCCCGACATCCTCCAGCCGTAGAGCAACCCGTAGCTAGACCTTTTGTTCTCGGAACGAGTTCGATGACGAACGATTAAGGACTGTTGGAGGGAGCTTCGGATCTCGTGCTCGCGCCGCTGCGAACCGTGCGCAAAATGCTCGGGTATTCGCACGCACGGTACGCGGCGTGCAACCGTAACCGACTTACCGCTGCCACGGATACGTTCACCTGCATTCCGCGCGGACTTTCGCCTTTATTGATAATTGGCTACCCTGTTAATCGGCCGCTGCACGTGCTCGCCCGTCCACAATGCCTGCAGGACCAATGGCCGTGCTCGCGAAAAATCCGAAAAGGGAAAATTCATCCTCTACCCTCGCACTTTGTCGTTTTAACTCGGGAATACGACCCTATGGGATTGCTCGCGTGCATTCGAGCGTAAGGGAACGATTCTCTCTAGCATAGCGCTCGCTAAGAGCGGCAAGAAACGGTCAATTAACGTAGAACCGCGAACCAACCCTGTCGATGTGAGAACGAACACTAATGCCCAGCGGAAACAGAGATATTATCGAAATCATCGGTCTACTTCAACAGGGTTGGTCGGATTTTCAAATTTCCCGTGCCATGTCTATATGCGGAGAAGCGCATAATTATTCTGTCCGCGTGTTTGGACAGTCATCCGCAGGGGTTGAAACGGTTCTGAAAATAACTGTTCCAAATTGTTATATATCGGTTCTGACTGAAACAATGATGAAAAACCGATATTCTGAATAACTGTTATACGGAACCAAAATTTCTGACTATATCGATTTCGACTGCGGTTCTACAGCACCGAACTTATATCGGTTCCATGACGGTTAGATATCGATTTTATAACAGTAACGCATCTTTCGGTTCCGAGAGTTGACTGTATAACCGATATATTTACATATAACCGTTATATCACCTTTTTTTCACTCCTATCTAACTCTTTCAAAATTGATTTCGTTCCTTATAATTGTTTCGAGAACCGAAACCGATATCGTAATTGTTTTCAACCCCCGGTTATCCGCAATATCATCGAACGAGTTCCGAGGGATTCCCGCGGCGAGATCACACACGGCACGAACACTGTACGCACACACGTTCACGCTGTATACGACAGTACACGGATAGAAATATAGATACATATGTACGTGTAAGGAGATATACACTATACGTATGCATACACGCTAGATATATGACATTATAATTAGTACCTGCGCACAGGCGACACGCGAGTGTCCCCACAATTTAATCGTGTACATTTATCTGACCTGTGGTGTTGTTGTTGTTGTTGTTGTTTTTGCTTTTGCCTCACTTGCACGGGGCGTGCGAATACACTACACCCGCCACCACCACCAACCACCACTTCACCTGTGCTACCGTCTTGTTGGGGCCCGGCCTCTTCGAACGCACCCCCGTACTGCGTGACACCCACGCGCGATTCGGCCCGACAATCTCGAATACGTGTACAAAAAATCGCGCCCTCGGGGGCCCGACCTTCACCCTCCACCTCCGGTGTGTTGCGTCGCGGATATACCACCGCTTCTCCACCCCTTTCGGGCGTCCCGCAGGTGGCCACTTGGTACAGGGTACGTCTTCACTATTACTAATAGCATGCATCCAAAACCACCCCCGTTTATGCAACCCAGCCCCCACTCTTTCCGCCGATTCTCAGCGCCCGTTTCTTCTTTCGTTCATTTACTTTCCCCTGCGAGCGAGACTCTTGTGCATGGCGAGGCGAGGAACGCTCCAACACCCCTACCCCGTTCGATTGCAACCCCTAGTCTCTCGTTATTCTAGTCTCTTACTGCCGCCGGACGTTAATGTATCCTGCTCGTCGCGAGTGCGCCGCGCAACAGGAGAACGAGGGAAAAATCTGTCGCTATTTAGTAGGGAGCAAGGGGTGGAGGGTAGTTTGTGAGTAGTGGTAGCTCGTAGAAGGGGAACGTCGGTGACAACATTTTTTCCTCTTATTTCCCTCGTGGTAAGTAAGGTGACCTTTTTTTCCCGGGGTTTTCCGGGGACACGAGATATTTTTTTTACGGACCACCGCTACTAATTGTAGATTCCTTTACACTCTTGCCGAATTAGTAGAATTTTTCGGTTTCATATTGATTATTTTGTAACTTTCAAGAAGAAATATGGAATCTGGGGCTATTATCGAAAATCGGGGACAAATAAAGTGTACCTTAAATTCAGAATTGGGGACGAAATCGGGGACAAAAATTGCCGGGGACACAAATCGAGATCCAGGGACTGTCCCCGGAAATTTGGGACGAATGGTCACCTTATGATGTGTGACGTCATGCTCGCCCGAGATAGAAGATTCGGTGGCGCGGTGCGAGGGAAGGTTCCCCAGCAGGGAACGCGCTTGTAGAGGATTGGGATTGTTTCGCGAGCGATCGATTCGCGGTGAACGGGGACGAGCGCTTTAATTAGCCACGGGGATCTTCTCGTATCGATGACTCCGTCCTTGCGTCGCGACCGTAGACCAACGAGGCTAGAGTTATTTCCAGCTCGGTTTGCATGTACTTATAGCAGCTCCTGCCTTTCAGCGCTCAAGTACCATAGAAGATAAGTGCATGTATCGGTTAAGCATACAACTGTACCTTTTGCTGACCCCCACACACCCCCCGTGGTTCACGTTCAAGGGTGATGCGAATACGTTCTCAAGGCCGCGCAACCACGCAGCTTCCTTCCAGCGGAGCTTACGAACTATCTAGTTGTCCCGTCTCCCCCACCTAGATGCACGTCGAACCCTATTTTCCTAAGGTTTCAACTCTCGCTTGTAATCTGTTGCTCCCCCGATTCCAGATGAAAGCTCAACGACCGCGGATGCTAAGCTTCGAAAAATCATCGACCCAATTTCCCCGATAACCCCGTGAGCCCCCTGTCGGCGGGTTTACGCGGCGACTCCGAGGAGCTTCTCTCATCGAGGCCGTGACTCGCGCGATGACTTTCGTTTTCAGCTGAAAGAAACCGTGCGACTGTCGGATCGAGTGTCGCGCGACGAATCGATCTGGCTGTTCCCCGATTTTCCAGGCCGGACGACATCGACCGGATCGCGGGCAATACTGTCGAGTTTTCAGCTCGATCGAGCTCTGGTCGAAACTGGCGTTACGCGAGATTACGCAACGGTTGATCCCTCGCGAGGGAAAGTGGTGCTTGTCTTCGCGGATTAAATGCCAAAAGTCATCGAACACTGCCGCGAAGTAGACTCGATCGACACCCGATCTGTCGCCTGCTTCTCCACTGCAAGTTCCGGGAAACTGCCACGCATTTATCGCGGCTTTTATCGCTAACGACAGCGAGTTTGTTCATCGCGCTCTTAATCTGATTTCCCGTGATGCCATCGGCTGGATGGGTTGAATCATTCGCCCGTCGATGATTCGAGGTAGCAGCGACGAGGATACGACGAAACAGGAAAATGAAGCAACGTTCGATCGAGTTGCACAGGTTCTGGATGGTTCGTTCTCGCTGAATGTTCGATTCGAATGGAAAACAGGTCGCGAGGCGATATTTTCCTGATCCACGCGCCGATAAGAAGCCGCCTCGCGCGATAATCTTCGTACGTGCCTTCCCTGAAAAGCGTTGCGCGCCACGATGCCAGATAGCGTCGGAGATGGAATCGCTGGGCCGTGGTACCGGAAACACGCGCACGCGGAAATCGATACTCGTGTAAACGCGCCCTGTCGTTCAATTTCATCGGACCAGCTTGCTGGCGATTAGAACCCTCGATGGGACACGGAAGACAATTCCTGCTTGCGCGCAAACGGCGCGTGTGGGATCGAATAGGAAGCTCAGAGGTTAATTTTCTGGGACAGAAACTGTAACGCGACAGTGATAACGAATGCGCCAGACACGTCGACTGCCTCCGTGACGCGTAATTAGTATCGCGCGCGAGAGTAATTGTAGAGAGGATACTGTGGCGTCATTGGCGGGGACTCCGTGGATATCGCGAAGTCCTTATCGTTGCACCATAGAGCGCGCGCAATCGTAGCGACCAGGTACCTAGATAGCTTCGTAGCGGAACCGACGACCGCACATTACGGGGGTACCGATATGTGTACCGCAGGTAGCGGTGGGAACAATACAGAATCGATAGCGCTAGTACCAGATAATGAAGCATGGTTTTACAGCAGGCAGTATTAGTCATGTGGATAGCGAGCAGAATTTGCATACGTGTCGAAATCTCAGGCTCTTTGCGTCAGTGTTTGGTACCGATACTCTTGATACAAATACCGATCGATTCCCGTTTTTTATGAACGGATCATCATTCGGTTGTCCTTTACTAAGTAGGCCTTCTGAGCCGGATGTTTTACAAGATATAAAAATACTTACAACTGCAAAACTAAACTTTATCGGACGTAAGCGTGTACCAACTTCTCTTATTATTTTGGTGAGTAGAACCGATGAAAGAATGTCCCATATCTTTATAAACACCCAGTATACCGGGAACACACACGAATATTCGGCGTTTGCCTAATGCCAAATAGATATGTGGTTGTGCCTTCACAAATTTATCGAATCTAGCGAATAAAAAATGGTAAAACGTATTAGTAAAAGACCGTCTGACTCAATCTGGTCAACTCTACTTATACTCGCACCAAATACACTGCGTGTCTGTTCTCCACGAGCCTACTTAGTTTGGCAATCTATTTTGATAAACTAAAGCCAACTAAAGCCTTGTCGATTAGGTTGAGTACATTTGTAATACCACCTGGATATCTACCAAGTATATCCAGTTTATACAGTGATTGATCAGTGCCCGTACTAAAAGCGGGCGATATAAAAAAATTCATACCGAGATTTCGATATCTGTCGGCTCTTTCTGCTAAGTGCTTTCGTATCGAATTCCTCGAATATCACAGCCGTGTATCGTATCATTTCCATCATTTACCGCGGATGTATCCTGGAGAGGATCTCGGGGCGGATAAATTCATCGCGAACGCCACGGGTTCCACGGTTCTCTCGGGCCACGAATAGATCCTCGTGGGCGTACGATCATTGTGATCCGCAATCGTGAACCGGGATCATCCTTCACTTCCGATAGGATCGTCTTTTCCCTCACTTTATCGCGTCGTTCGCTCGGCCCTCCCCGCCGAGCTTGGCTTCCCCTCGCGCTTCTCCAGCGCGAACAAACGCTCGCTTCGGTTATCACTCACGGGGCCCTCAGAAATATGTAAACTGGAGGGAATTCTGTGATATATTACACTGGCTATTATGCACGGAGGGAAGTTCTTTATGCTTTCGCTCAGTGTCTGACTATAAACGGAATTTCTACTTGAGTAGAATAGAAAGAAGCATTTCCCATTCCCGTGTAACTCGTATTTACTTTCGTCGTCTCAAAATCGTCTTCAGTTTTCTGCATGGAAGAAAGTTAAAGGTCCAAAGAGGATCCGCTCGCGAAGCATCGTCGGAGTCTCGTGAGCTCCCAGAGATAGAACAGCGCGGGGAGTGATCGCAGGATCAGGGAAATAAAGAAGCGGTGTTGGACGCTGCGGGAGGGCACGGCGAATCTCTCGATCTCTCGATCCCTCGTTGCGAGAAAAATCGTGGTAGTGCGCCGGGATACCTTCGCTTCCATTGGGCATCGACCGAGATGCGATCGGACGTATAGTAACTTTTCGTACGCGGTCCTGTGTAATTGAATGAGGGCCACTTCCGGGGATCGTGACCGATCCGAGGGATCGCGATACGGCGGGATAAGCGAGCGCGCGGCCTGATCGACGACGGTAGCTTGAAATTTAAAGTGGCGCAGCCGAGGCGGTCTAAAAGGGCCGCGGGGCTCCAAATGGATATTGACCGGCGCACGCTTCTTCATCGTTCGGTTGACACGTCCGCAAATGAGCCGCCACTTTCTTGCGCCGTAAAGGGTTAAGAGAAATCGTTGGCCGGCTCGGCGAATTGCGCAACAGTCGATGGAACGAGCCGAAATGGGAAAAAAGGAGAAGAGGACGCGACAGTGGACGGAGAGCGAGCGAGAGAGAGAGAGAGAGAGAGAGAGAGAGATAGAGATAGAGAGCGCAGCAGCCGCTCGTAGCGTATGCGGTCGAGGGGCTGTGAAACGTTTCCCGATCGATTTGCAGCAATGAATACAGCGGTGGGTTGGTCGAGTGGTTTATTGAACGATTCCGCGAACGGGCACGAAGCGCGATCGGTACGCGGCTCGCACGTGCGTGTACATGCGTGCGTGGAAAACGATGACACGAGGGACGAGGCGAAACGGGGCCCCGGGGCCCCCGGACTCTGGGCCACGGCGATCGGTGCGTAAAGAGATACAAGACGAGAGGTGCGGGGAGGAGGTTGGGGCAAACGACCAGCTCGTGACTCCACTGTCAGGATCAACAAATCCTCCCGCCGTGGACGCGGAACAAATGCACGCGAGTTGTTGATCGCGTACGATCCAGCCGAGCTATTTATACCGGGGCTAGTCGACGCTCTCGAGACTCGTCCGAGGGAGTAGATCGAATGGAGATCGATGGGCCCGCTTTTCACAAGTGCAGCGCAACCAGAACTATGTCGCGCAGCTCGACTATCAAAGGAAAACACGAAATCGGGGAGTAGTCGACGAAAAGCAGGATGCAGGGTTCCGCGAACTAATCAACAGTGTCCCATAAGTGAAGGAAATGGCCACGTAGGGACGCGAATCTCCCCTGGAACTTGCCTGAAATATTCATCCCCCTCGCTATTGTTACCCGAGATACGTCAGTGGAGGCCCCGAGGTGTTCCCGAGCCCGCCACTTGCACTCCCAAACGAACGTGTTTTTAGCCGTTGGCCATTGAGAGGAAGCCGAGGGACGTTCGGCTGTCAACTGCGTGATTACGTTCGGAGAATGGTGCCCCCGCTCGATAATCCTTCTACGTGGAAGTAATCAGCTCTAATGCGGCCCCGGATCTTCGAGCACGTCCGAGAGGCATCGCGGGAACACCGTGCACCCCTTTAAGTACCGACATTTTTCTTAGACCTTCGATATCGACTCGAAATCGACGTGCAACGGAGGGGAAGCATCGTTATAAATGGCTGCGGAGTTTTTTTCGGTGCGCGCGTAAGTTCGCCCGTTTTACTCGTCCGGGGCCGTGCAGCAGTAGCCGGCAACTGCAGCAGCCTTTTACCCGGGGCTCTCCAAGTGCAATCTCGTATTCATGAATTCCTTGTACACAGCCCCTCTGCCTTCCCCCGTCTCCGCCTTCTTTCTCCGCCCGCGCTCCTTCCCTCGCCACCCTCACCTCGCCGCCTCTCCTCCCTTTTCTTCTCCTCTGTTGCCCTTCCGCCACTCTGACAATCCCATACGCGTCGCTCCGCAGTCTGGGGACCAAGAGAATCGTTCGGTGCTCTTGCACTCTCGGCAGCAGAGACAGACACGCTTCCGCTCGAAACCCGCCATTTCGAGGATTCGCTTCTGAGCTGTCTCTTATCGTGCCGAATTATCGAGAGCAAGGCTAACCCCTTTCCCCGTCCTTTCGGTGCATCGGTATCGAGGCGCGGGACGCGCGAGGCCCTCGCTGAGAACCGCTGCGCGTTTATCTCGACGCGATGGTGCAAGTCTAGGCCACTCAGGATTCGCAACCGTAACAATAATTCCGCTGTTTAGCCCTCCATTGAGTGTCCCTATCGCGATCTCCTCCGCGTTCCACCTTCCTCCTCGCGGTGCATCGATGCCCGCGCGGTGAGATCCTGAAATTGGAGACCGTAAATCGACGGAGGAAAGTCGGAATTTAAATAGATTTCGCTGTAGCTTTCGGGAAAGAGGCTGAACGGAACGCGGAAAGCTCTCCAGCATCCCAAGCACGGCGGACGTTTTTCCGCGCAGAATGGTACCGATAAGTTCGATCGCCAAGTCGTGTAGCCGCTCGAGCATTCACCTAGAGCAGCTCTAATACGATAAGTGAGCTTCCTCTCTCTCTCTCTCTCTCTCTCTCTCTCTCACTCTCTCCCGGCTCTCCAAGTGTTCCTTGCGGTCGCGGGTATCCAGCGAGTCCCGGGGAAACACCGTCACGCGTCGATCGAAAAACCCAGCCTCCTTCCTCGCGAAACCGCGGCAACCAGAGCCCAGAGCAATCCAGCGGATAACAAAATCCGTAATGGGAGTCCTTAATTATCGCGGCCCGGATAACAAGTGTTCGTGCGTCGATTCGAAAAACCCTGGGGGTATTTCATCGACGATGGAAGGGCTCGTTGGATCTCATACTCGGCAACCATTGACTCTGCCCTTCAAGAGTCTAGCCGGGTAAGCGTAGGAAAAACGGTCCCAGCACCAATTCTAGTATTTATGCAAGTATATCAAATAATTCTCTATGCCTAAAAAAACCCTGGCAGAGATTGTAGATTTATACGGTGGTATGGAGATAACAACTTTAACTTTACCATTTTTTTTTCTCAACAACTACTTAAGATATTTGAATGCTTCAAAATGCACGCAGTAGGAACTTTTTAGCTCTACCACATATATTTATTTCCAAATTGCAGATGAATCATTAAGGGTGGCAATGAAGGAATTAATGTTTCGGGGGCCAAAGTTGGCGCTGGAGCCGTTTCCTCCGTTTTAGGTGGTTATAAAAATTTACTTAAAGAATAAAATTCAATTTTCCTTTCTCTTTACAAAGCTCTCGAATTACTTCAGCCGTGGCTATGTTAATCTGCTTTTTCCATTTTCTTTGGGGGATGCCATGGCCCGTTGGCCCACCTGTAGGTGCGCCGCTGCGTGAGTCACGTGTAAAATTAATTAGCCGCTTTGATCTCTCTGCTTCCCTCCACGTTTTCGCCACTCTTCCGCCCGCTCGATTTTCGAACGGATCCTGGCGCGGAAGAAAATGAACGCGAACACGGATGGTCCCGCGTGACACGTAATCGATACTATTAATTAGCAAGCCTGCGTTAGTCGCGTCGGAAAGGGAATAAATGGAAGAGCGTGTCCCCCACCGGAGTCACAGGCCTCGATGTCGGTTCGTTAAAGCGTCGCGGAAACGGGAGCCGTCGAGTCGTGTATTTTTCCAGGCTCTTATCGATAGAGGGACGGCGAGTGAAGCCGGTTCGCGCCGCAGGGTCGCTTCAGTCCGACGCCCGAAACGGAGGGCGAGTGGGTGGCGGTTTTCAGGCAGTTACCCGGCCGGAAAACGGCTCGAGTGCCACTTTCCCTGAAAGCGCACTCGTCGACCTGGCGACACGCGCGCGTCTTCGTCCGCCTCCAGCCGTTTGCGACTCGCGACGCGACGAAAAATGAGAAAATCGGGTTTGGCTAGTCGAAGGGGATGCAGGAACAACGGACAATTTTCGAGCCATTTAAAATCAGTCTCGTTTGGTAGTCGACGGGAATTCCGCGACAAAATGCTGCGAATCGACTGGCAATATCCGGTAATTTGCTGGCAAGGATTCGCCTTGTCCCGTGGCGACGCGTGCTGCAGTTCATCGATGTAATTTCCAGCTCGATTAGCGAACGCCTCGATTTCGCGGGCAGAAGGTAGACGGGAACGAAGCTGCCGATTGGCTTCGACGAAGTAGCTAACCTGGCTTGATTAAAATCGACGAGGGGGTGGCTTCTATTTCCTGTATTTCGCCGGGGTACCGGGGGATCTGTCCTCGAGCGTTTCTCAATTGCGGGTAGGAAGTTTTGCTTTAGAATGCTTCAGAGCTTTGGGAACGGATAGTCCTCGAGGAGTATTCTTATTAGAGATCGATAAGTAGCTCTTGTTACAGATTACTCTTCGTCGAATTCGCTGTTCGTGGATCGGCCGATCGATCGGCGACCGTCGTCGCGTGGCGATCGATTCGCCCCGGAATTGATTGGCAATTAACGAGGGGGTCGGTCGATTCCACGATCCAGAAGATTGAGTTACCCGGGGGAACTGGATTCCCGAGGAGAACGACCCGTCGCGAAGATTCGATATTACCTTAATCGGACTTGAAATTGCGCGGCCACGAGGCAAGGGGCGCGAGAACTAGCTGGCTAGCTACGAAACGGACGAATCGGTTGGTTCCGCTACGCTCCGTCCCCGGCGTCCACGTGGAAGCCAATTAAGCGTCGATCGATGGATCCACGGCGGATGAGCGATTCGTCAACGGAGAGGTAAACGTTGACGCGTGGAACGTCGCCCCGCGGAAGCGAGCCTCCGTGTTAAGCGATAACGAACTAACGCGACGAATCGCGGCAATTAGCCTCGAGGATAATTAACGGAGATTAGTCACCGTCGGGCCGATAACACGTCCGCGGATCGAAAGTCGCGCGTCGTCCGCCGAGATTATTCTCCTCGTTATTTCTCGTCGCGCACACCAGGGAGGATCGAGAGTGGGTCGCGGAAAACCGTTCAGAGGTGTGAAATTCAATTTCCTCGCGGGAGCACGGGGCGCACAAAGCTCTGGCTCGAAAGGAACGCCTGTCTCACGAGCCTCGGCCGAGACCCCTAGAGACTTCTATTTATAAACCGGACCCATTATTACCCCATCGGGGACATAGAAATTAACGCGAGAAATTAACCTCGGTCGCGGCGAGCCGTGAGGAAGTCGATGATAGATGAAATGTGGTTAGAAGCCGGACGAGCGGCGAATAAGGACGAAAAAAGTCCATGACTTATAGTCCTCTGTATATCAAGGGGGGAAGGCTGACGCGGAGGAAGAAGGAAAAGGGAGAGAGTTATCTTTTGTTCTTTAATATTAAACATTAAACCATCGGCGACCTTTCAAGAGTTGACAGAGTCCGCCGTTTATCGTCGATGTACCTATCGAAGGATCGAAGGTGGCAGCTGTTGCACCGCGCGATGGAAACGTCTCAATTCAGTTTTACGTCACACCCTCGGCCCTCCTTAGTGCCGTTTTTGCGCGATTAAGGAAATCAGCGACGGTTTTTTCGCGCTGCGATTCGCCGGAAGGAGGACTCGAGTAATCGTGGGTAAACGTAGCGACCAGGACTCTTGGAAACCGGATGACAAAGGCGGAACCAGTTCTAATAACCTGTCTCGGTACGGACAAAAAGCTACGACCAGCTTAAGAATCGATAGAGCCTCTAAACGACCCTTCCTTGCTCCGTCGATGATCGATCTTCTTGGAAGAATAGATTCTCTTTTTCCCCTTCCATCGAATCCTTGTAATAATATTAATAATAACAATAACAATAATAATACTTTATACCTGACCTGAGACAAAGAAGGAGAAAGAAGGATTGTATAAATACAAACATTATGGGGACTCAATAGTTGATCATGTCGATCTGGGCCTGAGTAGTTTATGTGCGGATGGTTGAGTAGAAAAGCTTTGGTGGCACGTTTGAAAGAAGATAGAGTGGGAAGTGAGCAGATAGTATCGGGAAGGCGATTATAGAAATGAGGTGCAATTACCAAATATTCTATGAAGGTAGCTCTTTCAAGTGCAAAAAGTTCTGTGAAAATATATGCTTCCGCTTTTTAAAAAAAAATTCACAAACATTCGCCTCTGTTCGGCCTCCTGACTACTTAGGTATAATTCTTTAATCTTGGAACACTAAAGCGTGTCCGTTTTGCCCGAGATAGGGGATGCAAATTCGCTGATGGTCCATCGAGTTCACTGTTCGCGCGGTTCCTTTCATCCCACCGCAAAGGAACCACTCGTCACCACATTTTCGCTTTCATCGCTGGGATGGAAAACTTTGAAAACAATCGTGGTGACGCGAGGGAAACAGCCGTGGCCGAGAAAAAGTCCCCGAGACGAATGTGGAAACCGGAACTGGCCAGGAACTGTGGGGACCCCAGGGCGAAAGTAAAACGCTCCGAACAGGGCCCCGAGGGCGTATCCAAGCTGGATAATCCCGATGCCGCGGAAACCCATAATTCCTGTAATAAGGTCATTATCGTGTGACCCGGGACTGGACGGGCCGGGACCGAGGCACGAATCCACCAACACACGCTCCTTGCCGGTTTCTTCGCCTGCATAAATACAGATTTCCATTTATACCTCGCCGTCTGCATTATATCGCGCGTGCGTGTGCAAGTGTTACACCAGCTCGCGGCTGATACCGCGGACAGTGGCGTAACGCTCGAATCCGGGTCACGCCTTCCAGAGGAGGAGCACGCGGCGCGGATCGAAAATTAGGCTGCAGGATTTCTCGGGGGAAGCATTCGAGTGACTGTGTATCTAGCCTGCGAAATTTGACCAGAAAACGAGATCCGCGTTGCAAGTTCAGCTGTGATTGGAGTTCGAATTATGGGATTTGCTGGTAATGACAATCCCGATGGGCGACGGAGAGGCGTGGGGGTGTTTGGGAAAATCGTTTCGAAACGTCGAACACCGGCGTGGATCAACAGATAAAGCAAACACTATCGAGCCGTGCGACGAGCGCGTGGCAGATTCACAGGCTCGACAAACTGTTGTGACGACGGGGTACCAAGATGTCCCAAATGGGGATGCGACCCCTCGTTACTCTATCGTCACTCAAATTTCCCCTCTCTGCTGGAATTTTACTACTGCATTACTCGCTGGACTTTGTAAGAAGATCGAGCGACTCATCATTGCCTCCAGATTACTCGATTCGAGTTCCTAGCCCCTTCCCTCCCTTCAGATCGGTTTGTTCCGATGGTTACGCCACTGCGAGTGGAAGAGGACGACGGTGTATAAATGTCTAGACGCACACAGGGCCCGTGAGCATCGGTACACGCGAGAGAAGCCCGGCATAGCATCGACTGTCCATAGCCACCTAAGCAGATTCTGTCCCCAAGGTACGAACGGCGAGGATTCGTGGCGTTCAATTTGCATTCTAAAGTCCTGGCGATGCAGAAAGAAGAGAGGAGCCCCTCGGCCGCTATCCTCTGCTCCTCTCGGCGTTGGCGCGCGCCGGACACCGGATCCTCCTTGCCCTTTCTTCCTCTCGCCGTCGCTCGCCACCGTTTGTCCCTTTATCACCGGCGCGAGGTGTGCAAACGGGTTGCCGAGGAACTTTAGGGGCCGCTGTTGCCCAACGCAACTGAACAAATCTCGCTGACCATAGATAAACTGCTGTTAGGCTTCGCTTAAACCGCCGAGAATCCCCTGCAGACGGACAATCATCCGTGGACGATAAGTCGCCCGCTCGATACCTGTTGAGCAGACACACGCGGGCTGCGCTCTGCACGGGCTCGGTTACGTTGTACAAATTGCCGTGATATCGCAGAAAAACGGAAAGGAAATCGATTGTTACGCGAGGCACGCGTAATTGGGAGTGGATCCCTTCGGCGGGGGGAGAGCAAAGTAGAGGTGTACCGCGTCCTTCCTGCCGCGCTCGTCCTTTTTCGAGTCGCTCCGCGATTATCCATCCGTAGAATGAGTTACACCGATTGACCGTCATTTTCCGCGCAATTTGTAGCCAGTTGCTGGATGCCCGGGCGTCACGGTTGTCCGGCCGCGAGCGGAGCAGAGGGCGGGCACGGGGAACGAGACGGAAAAGAGCGGTCGTTACTGATTATTTATTAAATAACCGCGGAGAGCTCGCCGATAAGTTGCATCTACGTGACAGGCGGGGCGAATGTGACATCGGTTCGGTTACTGATAAAGCATTCGAATTAGTTGCATCAGCGGATTCCTGAAAATCGACACGGGCCACGCCGGTTTTGAATAAAACATTCGCCGCGGGAAACGCGTCGAGCGATCGTGACGCAATCGGTGGCGCAATTCCACGCGGCTGCATTCTGCGCGAACACGCGGTCGGGATAATTTCCGAACTCGCTTTCATTGCCAGCGCGCGTGCTCCTGAAACGCAAGTCGCGCGTAACACCGGCTGCCGCCGCGGTAATAGCTTCATCCTGGCCCTCCTCGCGGCCTTATCCTTTACAAAAGAGCGAGGAGATATCCCACTTTCCATGTATCAAGGCACTGGAAAATATTGACACAATTCGGAGCTGCTTGTTTTCAGAGAGATTAATCTAAAGCCCATCTTATCTGCCGCCGTCGCTTAATTCACGTGTAAATTCAGTGATAAGGGAAACGAAGCGAACAACACCTCTGGTGATAACAAAGAATCTTGAAAATTACGTGCTTTGGTAAAAACTCGCCCATGGACGCTCTATCTCTCTGAGTGATCTGTGAGTTGTCCCCAGAATCATTCACAGAAGATCGAGCTCAATCGAGAAAATCCCAGTAGAGGAGAGTTGCCAATGTCGTACTAGTCACCTAAATCATACCTCATCAATTTCTCAGTAATTAATTAATATACACGTCTGATAATAAAAATGTCAAGTAAATGCGAAATGAGAAATGGAAACAAAACCTTTCGAGCTTACGCCTTATAAACATTTAAAAAAATTGGGTACCTATGATCGATGTAACTTTTTACCAGTTTATTTTAGCTGATAATAATCAAACATTACAGTTTTATCCTGTATTTTTGTAGTTTTCTAAAAGCGGGTTTATTGTAGAAAATTTTACACTCATTTTATATACATATTATATTCATTTTGAAGTTTAAATTGATATTTATAAATATATTGAACATGTTTCCTAAATCGTACCTTTTACAGTATATGCCGAAAAGATTAATAACAAATTAAATTGTTCTGAACAATAGGTTAAACACATAATAATAGGTGCCTAAAACATCAACCTACAATATCCAATAGTCACTTGCGGTAACATATCGGCAACCCTCCCCTATAGCTCTGGCGACCCTCGCGCGGCCAAATGTCCAAGGAGCTGCCGTTAAACGACCGAGCAACTGTTTTCTTTATTTCTCCAGCGTGCCCCGGCGATTTCATTTCGTATTCCGCCCGTCCCTCCCTCGCGGCTTGCCGCGTACATCCAAGCTTTATAGCTCGTATTTCCTCTTTAACGCCGATGCTGGTCGAACCACGGCTGATCCCACTCGCCTTTGTCCTCTCCCTCAGCCTCTCCGCCCCTCTCACCTTCTATCCTCCACGACGCTCGTCCCAAGGTGCACGCTCGCCTTCCCCCGGGGCATCCGCTCGGATGTTTCGCGCGTTTTCGTGTCCTGTTGTCCGCGGATCGGAGCGCCGAACGGTCACGTTTTATGCATTCCCCCGGATTTCGTAATCTCGGGACACGGAGGCTCGCGTTTACGGGCGCCCGGATGGTTTCGTAACAGCCATCGCATCCACGCTCGCCGATTCTTTCTTCCCCGTTTACGACGCGACGGCCCCGCTCGTCTTCACGTCCCCGAACCGGTCGCGGTCCCGCTCGTGGACCCTCCGGTTCCCGGAACTCTCTAATTGACGGACGTGGCCAGCGAAATTTGCGAATTTGTCCTAGCAATTTGTAGGGTCCTCCCGGGGGCGTTAATTAGGCGAGTCGCGTGGCTGGCGAGGTAAAAATACTCGAGGGTGTCGACCCTGGGACGCTTAGGGACAAAACTTGCTCGAGGAAAAGGGAAACTGAGACGAGGAGGAGGAAACTCCAGCGATTACTTGACACCGAAGGCAAATACTACCTTCTACTCGAACATCGATCTTTGGGGTTAAGAAAAACACGTTTGGTGGTCCGTTGCGAAGGTTAAAACCGTAACGCTTCTATCTGGTCCGCGCGGACGCAACACGAGAGACGCCGTTCGAGCTTAACATCGGCAAGGCCCCTTGCCGGACCACAATTACATCCCATAAAGCACGATTGAGACACGGTTCGACCATTATTCTCCCATACAGGGCCGTACGAAAGGCTCATTCGCCGTTTAACGCGACCCCATACGCGCTCGCCGCTTTCGGAGTTCATACGTGCACGCGTGCTCGGACGAAGGCAGGAAAGAAGGCTCGATGGAGACCTCCACGTCTCCCAGACGATCCAGACGACATCGTTGCATCAATATCATCTTGCATCGCACCATTCAAAATGCCACCCTCAGCTCGATATCCAAAGCGCCAGGAACGCCAATGGAAATTGCTGAAGCATCCCTCCCATCCTCGAAAAGCGAAGCTGTCCCTCTCGGAGGAGACACAGGCGTCCATTTGCAGCTCGCGGGCGAATTACGTGCGTGCGCACGGATGCAAATCCGGACCGTGGTCGACCATGCTCGTATCCCATTTCCCTAATCCCAGCCGTGCCGGTGACGCGTTCATGCATATATGCATTTTTCCAGCGGGCCCTGGAGCGTCGCTCGCGGCCGAAAGCGATGGGAAACTTCTAATTCGGTCGGCGGGTCCGTCTGCCAAATTGGGCGAGGAGGAGCGCGCGCAGAGGGTGCGCGACGGGGGACCGATCGGAGGAGAGTAAAAAAAAAAGAACGGGCAACGAAACTTGGAGAGACCGACTTTCACTCCAAAGACGTAGCTTACGATCTTCTGCGGACGCTCTCCCGTGGCCGCGTATTTGTTGATATTCGAGGGACAGGGGGACCGACGATTGCGCAATCGGTTCATTGAGTAACCGCGCAAGATAAATTGCCCGAGAGTGTTCTGCCTTACCTCCGCTGGATTTTCTGCTCGCGCGAGCCAATAGAGAGAGGTCAGTCGTACACAGGCGTTCGGTGGAGCCCTCGAGAAGAAATCAATGCTGTCCCCATAAGTTAGCAGATGGAACAATGCAATTAAGAGGATCACTGCGGTATAATTAGATTTATAAGGCGGAGAGTGGAACGTCGGTGTTCGTTTGATAGATGTGACCGGCGCACACAGACACGACCCAGCGTTTCCTTTCCGTCCGCTTCGCTGCGACTCGACCTCCCTGTACGCTTAATCGACGAAACTCGAGGCACGTTTCGCCATCGCGGCGATTACGCGGCTTCTCAAGACTTTACGAAGCAATTACCGTCGCGCTAATTAGAGCCGGAGCGTCGGTTTCGGTGCGCCGTTCCATTTTTGCCTACGTCGCGTCGTACGGGGCCGTAATTGCGGTTACAATTACCATCGGGACCGTTCCGCCCGCCCGCGACATTTCCATAAGCCCGACTTTCTTCGGTCCCTTTCCTCTGCGCTCGAGACGCTCCCCGCGCCGAAGCGCGGCTCTTTCCCGTCGGAGAAGAAAGATTAAACGGGTGAACGGAATTCAAGCGAGTGGACGTCGATTCATTTTCGCCGGAGCGGACGATAAAACGCGGGGGATGGAAAAAGGAAGGGCGGGAGGGAGTGATTTAAGCGAGAGGATTTGGAGAGCCAGCGGGTGGATTTCCAGCGATTTATTAGTCCCAACCGCCGCCCAGTGGTTGCGACGTGGCGGGTATTGATTCGGAGCGTTTCGATTAGCCTCGTAATTAGTCGACGTGCACGTTGACCGAGCGCGACTCGAGTCGAACGAAGAAATTACTTGGGCTCCGCTCGGGTGGATCGCGTCTTCCAGCGGGATTAAAGGGTGAGGGCGAAAGGGATGGAAGGATTTAAGGCACGTCGTTAAATGTCCCAGGCAAGATCAACATTTGCCTTTATTCCTCCAGCGACGCGAAAAAAGGCTCCTCGTTTCTTCTTTCGTCTGTTTCCGCTAGGACTACTCTGAGAAATCCTTTTTTTCTCCACGGCAATTCGTCGTCCCTCGCGTGGGTCCAGCTTGTTTACACGGCCCCTAGAATCGAGGGCGGGCTCGCTAACGAAGACGAAATTCAATGAACGTCCAGCCAAGTTGCTCTCGTCACCGTTTTTCCTCCTCTCTTCCGCCGCTGCCCCGAGGCCGCTAACGATCGCGAGCAGCTCGGAGCCGGAGGAAACCCTGCCGGCGAGCCTTTGGTCATCGTTTCGTGCCTGAACCAGGTCGATTTCACCGATAATCCTCCGCAAAAATGGCACGCGCCGCGCTGGCACCGTGCCACGGGCGTGTTGTCTTATTCAACGGGATTCTCGCCGTTAAACATCGCCGCGACAGAATTGTCAATCTTGCTCCAAGCCTTTGTGCAAGCTCTACAGACTCCCGATACGTCTTTACATGGTAGTATTGCGTGTCACCAGCTTCAAAGGGGCACGGGCACAAGTGTTAATCAATAGCACGTGCTTTAATTGCTGGGGTGACCTGAAATTGATTAAAGGCACCCGAACGAATGAGAATTCACGAGGGGTACACCACGCTGGGCACGCGAGGATCCGCGTCTCGTCATCCGAGGAGAGGATCGCCCGCTTTGTCCCTCTGTATCCCCGGTTCTTCCTCCCTTTCGGTGGCTTTTTTTTCAAGGCTGATTCCCAGCCACACCCCCCGGTGCTGCATCAGAGACGTTTTAAACGGGGACCAGACGCTCGCGCACCTCGGTACTTTGGTCCGAGGCCTTTAATTTGGCACGTGTTCCACTCTTGGCTATTGTTGCCGTGATTGTTGGGTGGATCTCGCCCCCTCACCCTCGCGCCCTCCCTGGCCCGCCGGTCCGCGTGCTCCTTCCTTCGTCGGCCCTTTTTGCGGTAAACGTAGCGTACAGTGTGGTAATGCACTCTCTCTCTCCTCTCCCTCTCTCTCTCTCTCTCTGACTGTGCGTATGTACCGTGGTCGGGCACGTGTTCGGTTTCTCCGTGGCCGTTTTTCGCGCCGCGGGCGACTTTCCGTCGGAACGAAACGTTTCCGACAAGCTGAACGCGTTCCTCTGCCTGATCCTCTGACGTGCGCGAGGCTGCGGCCTTCGAGACCTCGGGACCGTTGAAACTATTCAAAGTTTCGGGAAGAGAGAACTCGTGGAGTCGATTATCCCCATCTGTTAATTCAGTGGATATTCGATTTGGATGCTGTGGAATTGCGGTGGAAGAATGGAGATATTATTTAATCGGAATAATATAAGTGTATATTATAACTGTATTTAATAATGAGTGACTGATAATACAATTTTGGCGGGAGTTGAATTGAGACTTACTTAACAGGGCCTGCCTTAACCGCGGGGATGTTAGGAGGTAGGACGAAAATGGTATAGGGGAGAGTAGGGTAAAATGGAACGTTTAACTTTGGAGGGTAATAACGTCAAATCGGAAGGAAAGAATGACACGGGACTTCATCAGAAGTCTTGAGAAAATCAAACACTTTGTTGAGAACAATATTTGGTAACAAAGAAAAATGAGATTTACCAGAGATATTGAAATATTATAACGCTATGTTCTTATCGTTATAAATTTTCGACATCCAAGTGATGAAAAATGGTCGAAACTACAACGCAATAGCGAAACTTGATACCGGAAATTTGTCATCCCATGTCACATGATACCGAGTCATTTGCCGCTCTTATCTAAGAGAAACATTGATGTTCCGCTTTACCCTACTCTCCCCTGTATAGGAATGAGTATATGGGGGAGCACTTGCGAGAGAGCAGTATCAGTCGATTGCCCTATCCCGGCGGAGTCGAAGGTATCGCTGCACAATATTACGAATGCACGACCCCACGTAGCAGCCAGCTACCTACTTGAACTTGAACCTTCCACGCATCGTTTCACACGCTATCGAAGCGATCATTTGCAAGTGGCCTGGCGAGTCCTTCACCTAAGGCCCAACCTGACACCCGCTCGACATCGATCACAGCGCTCCATTCCCCCGGCTGGGGCAGCATAGAGCAACGAAAGTGCGTTCCGGGAACACGACAATCGGGCAGTTTGTCGTCGGTTTCACCCACGTCGTTATGCCCCGCCGTGGTGTGTCCGTCCAAGGGGCCCCAGCCGGATAAATCATCGCGGAAACGTATCGCCGGTCGTCGGTCCGCCGTCTACTCCGGCTGGGAATAATGCGACACAAAGGAAGCGTGCGAGTGGCCGCTGGTCCCGCGGGGGAGCTCGGCGCGTCCCCGCGAGGAGAAACGTACGAGGCCTGTCGCCGGGCAAGATAAAGAGTGGTGTGTACCTATACAAAGAAACCTGCTGGCACGCACCGCGTGAGGAAGAACGATGGCGAAATTCCCCCTGTACAGTCCGTAAATTCCGGACTTTACTGCCTGTCGCCGGTGAAATCGAAGCATATTATTTCAGCGGGGCGCGCGACGATGATCCTCCCGGCTCACGATGCAACGCGAAGGGAACTTGCCGTGGGGAAGGGTGCTGAATGTGCTTTCATTAGCGGGAGAATGTCTCCCGCTCCAGGGGCACGGATCCCTTCAGGAAGGAGCGTCGAAGAACGCGGACGAAAGATTTCGTGAATAATTCAAGCAGATAGCGGCGTAGATAACGTTCACTGCCGCCTATATCTTGTATCGGATTCTTGCACCGTCCGCCTGTATTATTCTTGCGGTGCCTGACGGAGCGATACTTCAGGACCTTTAAGTGGACCCGTGGCAGGGATGTTTCACTCTACTCGGAGCGGGGCAAGCTTTCGCGACCCCGGGGATGTTCTGTTTCCTTCGTACGCGTATACACCCTGAGTCTGGCCTTGCATGACATAGTATCTACCTCTGTGTTCAGTAGAGCGGGGGTGGCGGGTCGCTGCTCTGCCGAGGATAGACTCCCTACTAATCCGGTATACGTGGTGGTTTGCAGGAGCTGAAGGAAAGCTTCAATTACGGGCTGTTCTGTCCGCCCGTGAATGGAAAAGCCGGAAAATTCTTGGACGAGGAACGCCGCCTCGGCGATTACCCCTTCAACGGACCTGTCGGCTACTTGGAGGTAAGACACCACCGTCTTCTTACTGTTTCTCTTTCATCGTCCTTCGATTTTCCTTGGGCAGGCACAGAAAGCTGATTATTCGCGCACTCTTCTGTCGATCTCCGCCAGCTTCTCTTCAAGATGGCGCCATTTTATACCCACTCCTCCCACGTCGAATCCAATTTAAAGAGTACAATTAAGGAACGATTCAGCCCGCCCCGAGTCAGGCCAGCCGCTAATGGGTTAATCTGAATTTTCATCCCTGACCTCGCGACTATTCCCGGGGACGAGGGTAGTCGCTAGGGAGGGAGGTTGAATGCTGGCCTGAAATGGGGTGCATTGACGCGGCCGAAAAGGTTATTTCAGCTACAAGATTGCTTGGCCTCCATTGACGCTAGCCTGTCATAGAAACCGGGAAAGAAAGAATCGGGAAAGAGGTTTGCTCGGCAGAAGACCAGCGGTTCTTGAATATCAAGGTGGTTTGCTCGAGAACCGTCGGCTATCCCGCGTTTTTTCACCAGCCTCCCTCGGGTCAAGGAGGGTGCATTTTCCCTAGGGGCATATTTTTTCCGCCTGCCCAGGAAGCCGTCCGTCGCAAACTTGAAAACACGCGGGCTCGTCCAGTGGGAGAACGATTCCCGCGATCGCCGTAGAAAAACCAGCCCTAGGACGCGATATGAATCGATCCGAACAGCGTACGACGGCCGCGCTTCTTTTTCGACCGCGTACATGTAATTATCATAAACGATCAATCATCGGGATGACTGGAGCGTTTCGACGCGTACCCGTGTTCTTCCCAGCGCATGACATTGGGGAGTGAAAAGAAACAGTTTGCCCCGTGGCAAAAACTCCGCCGATCGTCGTGCGACTGACACCCACGCGTTAGAATGTGACGCGAAGGATTTTAATCCCGTCACGGCTGTTCGAACGCCGAGGGAAGCCTGGTGTCGCGGAATACCCCGTCTACCTGTGGCCGATTCGCTGGAATGCGTGCGAGAGGCCTCGGCGTAAAATATCCAGCCGCGGAACGTGCCGGGAGGGAAAATTTCGCGCGTCATCGCGGCGATGCGCGCGGGGCGTGCCTCGTAATCTCGGAGTCGATGCTCCGCGCGGTGACTGTTGAAACGGGGATTCGCGAAAAACAAATAATCCCGGTGGTCGGTTAACGAGATCTGGATCTTGCCCGCGGTTTTCTTGCGTAACCGGATCTAGTTCTGATCTCGGTGCTCGGGTTCCCGCTCCTCTTCGTCGTCGTCGTCCCCTTCGCGATCGGTCGCAGCGAGGATTCACTTTCAGGGGCATCGAGCGAGCCACTCCTTTGGCTACCTTTTAAAGCCTCGTTCACCTCGCACGAGTTACAAATTACGGGCCCGTTCGTCACCCGCGATCGAAAAACTACTCTGACGAATGGCTTCGATCCGGTTCCCTCGCTCGGCTAGCTAACGACGCTGCGATCCGTTCGCTTTTCATTAAAACTCGTAATGAGCCTGGATACCTTGGACTAGGATTGAATCCACGGTTTTCCATCGTAGCTTTATTCGAGAAACAGACATGAAGTAGGGGTGCTAATACCGGCAGTGGTACAGCCAGGATTTAAGCTTGGGGGGAGGCGAGTTGAAGGGATACAAATATTTATAATGTAAATTCAATAAATTTCATTAGGTGATTGTACAAATTTATTTAAAGAATGAACTCTATTTTTTTTTATTTACAACGCCCCTTCTTTTGGGGGGTGCCAGGGCCCCTCGGCCTCCCTCTGGCTGTGCCACTGAATACCGGACATTATATAGCTGTATCTGTGATATTTGAAACGCTACCGAGCCGTTATTCAGCGTAAACCGTAGAAGAAATAGAAACAAAAAATTAGGTTTCGACACGTTCCAGTCGCATGAGCACAACTAAGGAGATTGATTAAATATTATTAGTTTCTTCATAATTAAGAAAAACTTTGAGCGTCCGGCACCAGGAGAACTCCCCTGCTCAATCCAGTAAATATAGTAACTCGGATACCAAAGATCGTCGTCCTTGGATTTTCAAAGAAAGAAAATTCGCTGGCCTGCCGACCTTGGCCACCGCGGCCAGGATTTCGCGAAATATTTCAACGTCGAGCGGGGAGATGTAGATAAAGCGCGAACGTCCGAAGATGGTACGCGTACGTGTTTTACTTTTTACGGTGGCGCGACCTCAAGTTGCTCGCGCGAGCAATAACGCACGGCGGATAGAGCGAGCGGATAGAAATAAATACGTGGGGTTAGACAGGCCCATAGATCATTGGGGTATTCGGTGCCCCATCGGTATTCGCAACGGCGCTCAGCATTTTTCTTTTTCTTCCTTCTCCATCGCGTTCATCGATCGCTCGCTGGATCTCGCGCGCGCACGCGGGCACGCTCGATCTCGTCACGCGAGATTCACTTTCAGGGACGAGCTGACTCACGTCGCGAGGAGCCTGCCACTTGGACTACCTGCCAGCATCGCGTTCGTCGCGATAGTCGCCGGCCACTGCCCCGAAAAATCTGGCCGCAACTATTAATTCGAGACGCTGCGGCTCGCTCATCAATCATTTATAAACTTTTCTCTTCGTAATTTCAAAATTCCCGCTTACAAGTGTGCTTTGAAAGAGAGGAAGGGACCGGAAGTGGCTGCTGCTGGGAGGTGGAACAATTAATTGGGTCGTAAATATAGACCACGCGCGTAAATAACGGTGCGCGCATTATTATCGTTGCATTACCATTACGAGGTTCGTGCTAGGATTAACAATCGCACGAGTACCTACTGCTCGAAACGCGTACTCGTTGCAAGGCCGTTTGATTCTTCGATTTTAAAACGCACGCTAAACCGCAGCCGGACGAGAAGAGTAATGCTCGTTGGAATAGTGGTTGGTTTTTTTCCGACGGCGGCGGACAGGAGGAGAGGAGGCTGAAGAGAAAGAAGGGGTTGATATACGCGGCGTGTAGCCGCCGTGGCAGCACCGTATCTCTAATTTGCATTACAACTCGGGTCCCCCTTGATAATCATAATTGCTGCTAACGGTAGTCATTAGCGAGGCCGTAGCCGCGATATTGCCTATCCGTCAGTAATCTAACGCTATGAAGCACGACGCCTCCGATAATTACAAAGAAGCTGTAACCACCAGGAAGCGGCAGGGTGAATCCCCATTAAGCCGGGATAATTTTATACTTTGTACGCGGCGGCTTTTCTACGCGAGACTGTCGTTACGCGACGGGAGGACGAACAGGGCGCGCGAGGACCGAGGCGACGAGCGGCCTCGAAAAGCCGATCGTCGCCTCTAGACTCTTAAATCTCTTTTTACGCTAAACGGTGCGATTCCCTTCGAATTTCGCAGCTCAAGTACAAGAGGCGGGTCTACAAGATGCTGCACCTCGACGAAAAACAGCTGAAGGCGATGCACACCCGGACGAACCTGCGGAGGTTGCTCGAGTACGTGGCCAACAGCCAGGTCGAGAAGATCGCCAAGATGTGCAGCAAGGGCCTGGACCCCAACTTCCATTGCCAGGAGACTGGAGGTACTTACCTACTTTCCTTCAAAGCCACTCCTCGCGCCTCCCCGAAAATAAATTCCGCCAAGATAAAAGGTGCACGAGGGGCCCCGTCCCTAAATTACGTAAGGGTACTTTTGGCGATTTCTTACCCCCTTCCTACCCCAGTATAAGAATTCGTAAGATTTTAAATCCCAACCCCCGCTCCTCCCTTACGTGATATTTCTTACACTACATTTTTTCAGTTATTCAAATTCTTTTGAAGGTTTGTGTAATTCATTTAACTCGGTTTCGTGTGGGATGAAATATCGTTTTTTAGGTTTAAAATATATTATGTAAGAAAACATAAGAAATTCGCGACCCCCGCAAAATGCCTTGCGTAATTTAACGACGACCCCTAAATGGACGTGGGAGAGCGCGAGGAGTAGATCTTGAAACCCACCCGTTCGGATAACGGGTATCGAGCAACCGGCTATTTCTCGCTCGGTGAATCCGCGGACTCTTGCTCTGTCGCCTCGGGATAACACGCTGACCTTGAGTCAACAGCTATCAGGCCCGATCTGCGCGATCGGCGGAGCCCTCTAATACGAGGAGCGTCTCACGGTTACGCGTCGCGAATCGTCGGAATCCTCTCACGGTGGATGTGCACCTAACTTAGCCCCGGCTTGCAGAGACGCCGCTGACCTTGGCCACGACCCTGAAGAAGCCGTCGAAGGTGATAATAGCGCTGGTGAACGGCGGGGCCCTGCTGGACTATCGGACGAAGGAGGGGCTGACGGCGATGCACCGCGCCGTCGAGAGGAACAGCTTGGAGGCGGTGAAGACGCTGCTGGAGCTCGGCGCCAGCCCGAATTACAAGGACACCAAGGGGCTGACACCGCTGTACTACAGCGTCATCTACAAGACCGACCCGATGCTCTGCGAGACGCTGCTGCACGATCACGCGACGATAGGCGCCCAGGACCTGCAGGGCTGGCAGGAAGTGCATCAGGTCTATCAACAGTTTTAATCCGTTGCTTTCGCTATTAGAAGAGCGATCATTACGATTCCGCGATCACTTGCCGCACGCCGAGAGTGACGAAGGGAAGGAGGCAATCTCGTTTGGCGCAAACGCGCTGATCTTTGTTTACGCGCAACGCGGCGTGGGATAAAAAAGCCCGGTTTAATTATAATCGTCTGCCCTTCGATAATCGATAGTGGACGGTGTTCGCAGGCCTGCCGCAACAACCTGGTCCAGCACTTGGACCACTTGCTCTTCTACGGTGCGGACATGAACGCGCGTAACGCGTCCGGCAACACGCCGCTGCACGTTTGTGCGGTGAACAACACGGACGCCTCCTGCATACGCCAGTTGCTGTTCAGGGGCGCGCAAAAGGACAGCCTGAATTACGCCAACCAGACGCCTTACCAGGTCGCCGTGATCGCCGGGAACATGGAGCTGGCCGAGGTCATCAAGAACTACCAGCCGGAGGAAGTCGGTGAGTGCTGATCGGGAGGAGGGTGGAGAAAATCGGGGAGACCTTTGCGAGGGAGAGGTCCACTGGGCGCAGTGGTGGAACGAGCGATCCAGTCAGAACGACGTTTCCGTTGCCACGAAATCGTTCCATCGACCAAGGCCGACTTATCTAATCGCCGAACGGATTCGTCGCAGTTGTAAATAGTTTTAGGGCGGGGAGGGTCGTCGGTTCGGGGAACGCGCGGGCTCGTTAATCCGTTGTTAATTCGAAGGACAATCGACGACATCGGTTCGCACTCGAGATTACGATTCGTTCGCGGGCTGGTGACGGTTACGCCGCTCGTAAAACTGGGCAATGCCCACTTATCTGATAAGACGTGGACTTCGATCGATCGTTCCGGGGATCTTTCGTGGCACGATTAGCCTGGCATGAGCATGCACGTAGAGCTTCTTTTTTAATTCTGTAGACGACACGCTTGGAGGAACCGCTTGCCCGTAGAGTGTAGATCGTAGAGGACTTGGGCCAGTATAGTGTACATATACTGATTACCTCTGTAATTGTGCGTGTATCTGTGTCTGTGCTGTATGACATAAGTACGAGATTGTAAAAGTCTGGTGGGATCTTTGGTGGTGATGGTCTTGTAAGACGTCGAGTAACTTTGTAACGATGCTTTTGAGTAACTAACGACAACCGTACCTTTTGGATCCGTCGTCGGGCGACGTCGGTGCTGCCAGATCTACTTAATAGGGATCGCTTTTAATTATTCCGCGAAACTGTCGGACGAGTTCCGCGAGATTCGAGGGGAGGAGAGCGGAGGATCGATCCAGCAGCATCGAAGTCGCTGGAACAAGTTGATTAGTGATGTTTGGTAGTTACTACGCATTTGGTCGTCCCGCGAGTAACGCAGCTTCCGTTGATACACGCTATACACATGTACGTATAACGCTTGATCGCACACTCGTCGGGGAAACAGCGTTACTTACGCGACGTACCTGATAACTTTTGTGAGTACACGTGCGCCGTCGCGGGCCGGGCGGGTTCTCGCCGAGTATCAGTAAATGCGATGCTCGCGAGAGCTGTAGAAGCCTGTCGACTGCCACTTCGAGATCACCGAATTGCACATGCTATGTCTTTGAACGAATTACGGCGGATTCGGTCGATGGCAAGATCGGGGATATTGTATCGTACGAAACAGATACAAGCAACCGTGACGAATGCGTGACTCTTGCGCGTGTGCTTCTCACCGCTTTCTTGGAGACTAACCAAAGATCGTCGTTGTTCTCTATACGCGACCGATCAGCCGCCCGAGAGCCGCCTAACACTCCTAACAGTTTGCGTGCGTGAGTGGGCTGTGTGCGTCGACGGCTTGGCGAGTTTGCTTCTAAAAAGTGCCGTGAAACGCTGAACGGACGTCGAATCTCGCTTCGAGGCACCCAGTGTTGTTAAAGTAAGCTAAAAACAGCCCGGGTCAGGTAGAGGAGAGACGTTCCTTCGGGATTCGGGGCTCGGGCTCGGTATCCGTGACGACGAGTTCCCGAGTGCCTTGGAAATGGCGGTCGCGCGAGGAAGACTCGTGGGATGTATGCCCCTCGGGGACAGAGAGCGCCCGCCTACTTGTAAGGCTAAGTAATCCTTTCTTTACTTAACCTTGCAACCCTCGATTTTCCAGTACCGTTTAAAGGGCCGCCACGCTACAACCCGAAACGGCGCTCGGTGGCGTTCGCCGGCACGTCGACGATGACCACGAGCTGCTCGGCCAGTAACTTGGGAACCCTGACCAGGATACCGTCGGCGGAGCACCAGCACGGCTCCTCTGGAACAGGTGGATCCGCCTGTGCCGGTGGCAGCCTGACTAGAACGATCTCGGTGGAGCAGTACACGAGCAGCGTCAACGCGGTAACGAGAGTACCGTCCGCGGAGCAATACGCGGCCGGCACCCTCACCCGAGTACCGTCCACGGAACAGCAACAGTTCCATCCATCCACCGGCACGCTCGGCAGAGTACCGTCCTCGGGAGAGCAATACGCCAGCCCTATCGCGATCGCGTCCGCAACCGCCACCGCGACCGGCACGGTTACCAGGGTGTCCTCCTGCTCCTCCTCCTCCTCCACCTCGTCCTCCTCGTCCACCAGCTCCTCCACCTCGGGGGAGCAATACTCCGCGGCGTCCGGCACGCTGAACAGAGTACCGTCCACCGAACAACAATACCAGAGCGGTACGCTCAGCAGAGTGCCGTCCACCGAGCAGTATCCGAGCAGGATGACATTGTCAGGCGACCAGTACGCCGTGGCCGGCGGTATCGCGAGGACGGAGTCGCACCACGCCGGCCTCGCCCGAGTACCGTCCATCGAAGCCACCAGAAACCCAGACCTACAGAGAATACCGTCCGAGCAGCTAGTAGCCACGGCCAGATCCGAGCAGAACGGCCATCGGATCGCCTCCGACTACCAGAGCCCCAATTCCATGAGGGACCCTAACGCGAGGTAAGCATAAACTGTCTTTGCGATCCCCTCTGTCGCGACACTTGCTTGCCCTCCCTACGCGGTCCACGCGCCTTCTCGTCCTCGGTCGTCCACCCTCGCCGGTACGGTCGACGCTGCCTAGGGGCCCTCCTGGTACCTGCACAGCTACACCCAGGTCGTTCTAGATTCTATACGGAAAGAGGTGTTGGCGCGCGAGCGTTGCCCAGGCGTCCAGACGGTTCCCGATGGGACTCGAAACGCGCGTGGCCCACCCCCCCCCCCCCCCTCTGCTCCTCGTAACGCGGCAATTATGCTCGCGGCTAACTGTGTGTAGTCGCGTTGAAGCAAAGACAATTTACGCTAATCTCGTGGCATTTGTCGAGCCACATCGAGACGCTCCTCTATACGAGTTACGCTCCCATTTCAAGATTACCAGCCACCGCCGCGGAGAACTATCAGAACATAAGAATGGAGGGGCTGACGAGGCTGCAAGAACACCGGCTCGAGCTGCAACAACGTCTCGACATGCACAGAACGATGGAGATGCCGCCGTCACCGTCGCCAAGCAGCAGGAGCCTAGCTCCCTTCAGCTCGGCTAGCTCGAGCCTGTCCGAAGGCAGCAATCAACCGTCCGGTGAAGATTCCGCCAGCATCGTCACAGGTACACACACACACACACACACACAGACAGGTTTATTTTCCACCACATCTCCTCTCTCCTCGGGAGAGGGACCACACGCCGACGAGAGAAAGAGAGAGAGAGATAGAGAGAGAGAGAGCACGGTTCGGACCCACCACCGAAGATCCTCGAGATCTCATTGTGCGTCTGAGACACGCGTATGCACGCGAACGATGGATCGCAGGCAAGGCAGAGAGAAAGAGGGAGAAAGAAAGAAAGAGAGAGAGTATGTGTTATTTGGCGTCACTCGAACGTCGTCGAGCCACATCACCGTCAGATGTGATACGCGAAGATGGAGCAAGCCGACTATTTGCCCGTTCGTTGCGGCGATGACGAAACGCCACGCGAGAGCTTACAGACGTACAGCTGCCCTTAGCGGACGCAACATCAGCAACCTAGACTTTCTGTTTGCCGCCTCTCGAGCTAGCTAGCCCGACCTACCGAACACGAGTTCTTTCTTTTCTTAGCCTAAGTTATGGTAGCCTCGTTGCTCTGTTAAGAATCTAGCGTTGCATGACGTTCATCGCTCTAAGACGACCGAATCCCGACTCCTGTGCCCAAGCAGAAGCTCAGCGAGCCTCTATGTTTCCCTGAATTTCTAGACAAGAGCCTCGGCGACACGGCCTCCGACGTGATCAGCGACAGCTCCGGCGTGGGAACCTCGCAGTCGGACACCACCAATTCCCTCTCGATCCCCGGCACCACCGTCGTCTGCGTCGAGGGATACAACAGCGGGATCCTCAGCCACCTCACCATCAATCAAGGGGATATCCTCGAAGGTATTGCTCCCCGGGCATTCGAACTCCACGCGTATCCTCGCTTCGTCGATGCCTACATAGCCGGCGCGCCTAGCTACCAGGCAATCGATGTCATTCCCTGTTAATTTCTCTTCCATAGGCAACACCATATGTATATCGAATGTTCTGATGGCAAGGGTGGTTTTTCTTTCTTTATTTTTTTGACAGTCACGGGTGCCACCGACTGCGGTCTCCTCGAGGGAGTGCTGCGCGGGCAGGGCACGGGCCTGTTCCCCGCGCACTGCGTGCAGGAGGTCAGGCTACGGCACACGAACATCCCGTTGGGCCCGCAGCCCGCCAGGGACGGACGGAACAGGGTTCTGGGCCGTAGGGAATCGCAGCACAAGTATTTCGCCACCGCCCCTAGACTGAAGAAGCCGTGAGTTCGCCTTTCTACGTGTCATTCAACCACGCCGCACCGTTTAGCTAGCTCGCAACAGTCGGAACCGAAGTTTCAATCTAATCGCGGCGCCGTGCCGGCATGCGCGGCTACCAATTTCCTCGTAGCCTTGAGTGCTAACGGAAACGATGCAGCTTGCACGCGGTGTGTAACGGTTATTCGACTCGAACGATCTTTCAGAGTGACGTCGGAGCCTCGCACCGTGGTACTGCACCGCTCGAGAAAAGGTTTCGGCTTCGTGTTGCGAGGTGCCAAGGCGACCTCACCGTTGATGGAGCTCACGCCGTCGGCAAGGTACCCCGCTCTGCAGTACCTGGACGACGTCGATCAAGGGGGTGTGGCTGACCTCGCTGGCCTTCGAAAAGGGGACTTCCTCATTCAAGTACGTCTTTCATCCAACCCCTCCTTCTTTCTAGAAAAAGATTTTTTTTTCCCCCCAGCCATATGGAAAGTTCACTCGATGCGGGAACACTAAAGCACGTTGCTTTGCGTTCAGATCAACGGCGAGGACGTAACGACGGCGTCGCATGAGCACGTGGTCGACTTGATCAGGAAGTCCGGCGAGCTGGTCAGGATGACCGTGGTATCCCCAATGATCAGCCTCCCGAATTCGCAATCGGCAGCGATCCTGCCAACTAGTCAACCTATTCAGAGGCAGTACGCGACTCTACCGCGCAAGGGCAACGCCAACGTGGTGATCGGTGGCACGCTGGGCAGATCACCGGCGCCTATGCCGCCGCGAAGGGATCCGAAGACGACGCTGAGCGTTGGTCGAGCAAGAGCTAGATCGATGGTCGCAGGATTAGGTAAGTTCTGCTGGGATCTGCGAGGACAGAGCTGAAGGCGGTTTGCAATCTTTCCCTGTGTGCCACGATGCAGAAGGCGGTGGCGAGAGGGACGATCGCGACGAGATAACGTCGACGGGGGCCAAGTCGAGTAGCGCGGAATCGATACACCTTCCTCAGCAGCCGTCGACGGGGCCCAACACCGGCCAGAACACCCCCGTGCAGCCGAGAACGGCCAGCATCCGATCGAGACCCACCTCCAGCAGGATCACTGCCGCGGAACTGGAGGTACATAAGAGCCGGCTCGTCAAACGTTGTTGCTCGACCACGAACGATGCGCTGCTTGTTCTGTCCTTGAATGGCACTGCACGAAAACGAAACCGAGGCTTCAGCTTCGTCCTTCCTTTCTTCCAGGAACTGTTTCAGCGGCAGCAAGGTAGCGCCAGCGGTCAGTACAGCTCGTCCATGATGAGCTCTCACTTTCAGACCGGTCAAGCTACCAAGTCGCATCCATCCTCGCCCGCCAAGACCGGCAGGGTGTACGCGAGCGTAGCGGAAATGAAACGCAAAGGCAAAGTAAGGACACCACCCTCGACCTTAACCGTGTAGCACATTCTAATTCTCGTCTGTCCGTAGAGTTTGGTCGGTATATAGTAGTTCCCATACAATACTCATTTTCCTTAACAGAAACCTAACCGTATACTCGGTGGATGTAGACTGAAGCCCTATTGTTAACCGAACGTTACCGTAGAAATATTCTGTGCGTCGCCACAAGCTTCTTAAAGTGAAAAATTCGGTAGCTAAATCGAAGCGGTAGAATAAGCGTCCAGCGCTCCCCTCTTTGAGGGATTTATCAGTAAATGGAATAAAGGAAGCATATACACTGCTTATAATCCCCGCCAAGGCTCGCGTGTTCTTGTCCCACGTTTTTTTCGGCGACCTTGCTCTGCCAATAGGGAAGTGGCTCGAACTTCGGGACAAAGTGGCTGAAGAAAAGGTGGGAACATAAGCAACCGAGGTTGGCATAGGTCGTAAGCCTCGGTATGACAGTAATGCACACAGTGTCTCAAAGGCGAACACCGTAGACGACAGCTCCTTGAACGTATCTACCTCAATTTGCGGTGTCACTGTATCTCTGCCTAGGTGTGCATATGGCGTATCGTCTTATTAAAGTTTCTTGGATGCCCCTTTGGTAGAATATTGATGCTACACCCGATTCGGTTGGTCGTTAGCCCTCCCCGTTGATCGTGCTAATCGTTATCGACATTCCGGCCCGTGGCAGGAGTTCGAGAGACTTCCCTCCGGGATAACTAATGAAGCTCGCTCCGATGCATGCCAGCGGGGCGATGGTAGCCGTTTCTCTTTACGCATGTGTGTTATAGTTTTCACGCAAGCCAGCACGAGTGTACAGCAAGGGGCGTTCCTGGTACGAGAGAGACAACGAGGACGACTTATATTACTGATCGAAAATACTTTGTTTCTAGCGCGTCCGTGACTTGCATGATTCCAGGTGACTAAGCCATTTGCTAATGAAAACCCGATGCTCGAAAGGGCATCGGATATCACCTTCGGCTTAACGAACACGCCTCGCTCAACTAACCATGTGTGCCCGCGTAACGAACATTTTAATTACTTGGCTTTCGCCTTTATTTTGCATGACCGTGCGGCTCCCTCGCGCACCACCGGGAGCCTTAGCGCCTCAGCTTTATTCGACTGGTCGCGCGTTGTCCTCGCGTTCCTTTGGGGCTTAAAAGCTCCGGTGTTGGTCGATTGCTTTTGGGGTTTCGACATTGGGACATTGGTATCTCGTGCTCACTCGTGACCTCGAGACCACACAGAGATGGCATTGTCGCCCCTCTGAGCGCTTCTTATCAAAAGCTCACAGTGATCGTACGTCTTCATCGCGTGTTCGTACTTGTACAGTTTTTTTTAGTAGTAGTCAGAGCTACAGCTGTCGTCTTCGTGAACGCTGCTCTCCTCGCCACTCGCTGGATCATCTGTTCCTATTCATCCATCCGTCTGTTCGCAGTCAAGCTCGAGAGTGCGCTTCTTCGGCGGACTGGGCGGCGGCTCCGATCTTCACAGGGACTTTCACAGCACGCCGGACTTGAACATGCAGGTGCAGTCTTCCGTGTTAGCTCCGAAAGGGCACAGAAGCCAGGAGGACGTGAACGCGTTGAACGGTAGAAACGGGCTCCCGCCACCGAACCACCCGCCGCCACCGCCGCCAGTTGGCCAGGTCGTCAAAGTGAACGTGGGCGCGAACGTGCCGGATGTGGTTACCCCGGCCTCTGTGTACGACAATATGGCTCACATACAGCAAGTCAAAGGTATTGCCGAACGTATCTTTAGCGATCTACCACTGAACCGCGTTGTATTAAGTAGATATGCGAGCGTAAACTCATTTAAGGGGTCAGCAAGGGGCGTCAGGTGGCCGAAAAGAGGCGAATGCTTGTGAATTTTTTTGAAAAAGCGGAAGTATATTTTCTTACAGAACTTTTTGCACATAAAAGGGCAGCATTCAAAGAACATTTGGTAATATTTTCGTAGAAAAAAAAGTACGTTTATAATAAAGTAGTAACCAACATCCAAGAAGCCTTTTTAAAAATTTGGTTTTGGGGTGAGCACTGCCATTCGGAACCAGATTATCTAAAATCAAATTTGAAAGAAAATGGCGGAAATTTAAGGTTGAAATCCTGATTTTTTCGTGCAAAAATCACGTGACTAGATTAAGTATAACCCCTTAAGACTCCCTGTAACTGAATCTACCCTCTCTATAGTCTTTAGTTAATTTTAGTTAACTTTGTGCGAGATTATCGTGATACTACAACACTTTTCTTCCACGATGATTAGAACTAGCAGCAGCAACGACGGATGGAGGGTACGGCGTGATGTCCAGCTTCCGGCCTTCAAATAGCGCGAAGCTGTACGCGTCGCCCGAGGACATGAAGACCGTGGGCTACCGTTCCCGCAGCTTGCCAGCGCACACGACCCGCTGCCACGTGAGGAAGTCGCACAGCTTGCGTACCCCGAACAACACGACTTTCAAGCCGATCGCCGGCCAGCAGAACGCGAACAACCCCGTTAGCAACAGCAACCAGGTGAACGGTAAACAGTCAGCCCATAACCAGTACGCGCAGCCCCTGAAGACCAACCGAAGCCACAGCACGGCGGGCATCAGGGAGCGAAAGAAGAAGGGCATCACCACGAGCGCTTCCATCACGAACCTCTCCTCTATATCGAGCAACAACACCGGATCAGCCGTGACAAACGCGGCGCCACCGATCCCGGAGCCGGATTACAGTCTATCGGAGTCGGAGAACGACGAGGGCGAGGAGGAGACCGACGACGACGTTGAGTCAGAGATCGCGAAGGAACTGGAGAAAGCGGCCGCGAGGGAGAAGCTAGAGTCGACCAGAGAAACGTCCGGGAATTCGAACACCTCGGGCTCGAGCTCGTCTGGGAGCAGCTCGTTGCCCCACTCGTTCAGCGTCGAGGAGATTCAGAAGGTTCGAACGCAGCTGAAATCCTCCAAGAGTCACCCGAACGACTTCCTGCTGCAGCAGACTCAGCAGTCCCTCGCGGAGGACGGTGATAACAGCTCGAGCGGGGTGAGCTCCGATCAAGACGTGCCGGTAGGCCCGCCGACGGGTTTCGACGACACGGCCGCGAGGAATCTCGCGAACGAGGCTGCTCAGCACCCGGCGACGGTCCTCTCGGTGACTAGCGTCGAGAAGGAGGCCAATCCCAAGAGAACCAGTTACGGTGGCAGCGGTTTGCTCACCAGACACGCGGTGAGCCTTGCCCAACTGCCACCCCCGATCGAGGCGGACGCCGAGGAGCAGAGCAACGACCTGTTCGTCCCACCGCCGCCAGAGTTCAACGCTGGCCCCTCCGCCGGGAACCCCGACGAGCTAGTGTTCGCGCCACCGCCGCAGTTCTGCGACAACAAGCAGCAGTTGCAGCAGCAGTCCCAGAACCGCGTGAAGATCATCGGCGCGATACCGAAAGTTACCGGCAGCCAGGTGAAGGCATCCGGCGGACGGTTGCACAACCAGTGAACCATCCGTTCCGTGAACTGTCGCCGACACGCGTCTAGCTAGGTTGCCACCATCGCCCACAGTCAATTTAATCTTTCCGTATTTAACCCTTCCTCCAGCCGAGACCGTTGCGCACGAATGTACGCGACCCGTTCCATCTCGCTGCGTCGAGAAGAGAACGAGGGCAGGCACGCGACACCACCGTCTCTTTGCAATAAATTTTTTCACCAGAATGCGTATAGGAAGAGGCGCTCCTCCGCGGAGCGTATGCTCGTCGCCTCTGCCGCGGCTATCCGTAGCTACGCGTCTGTCCGCGGTGGCCGAGCGAAACTATTCAGCGAGTTTTTACCGTAGAGATTACGAATCGTACGAACACGCGAACACGTCGGACCCGTGAGGCGTCGGGAGCGGGCACGCTTGCCACTTTGCTGGACGGTCTTAGCGAAACGTCCGAGCGCACCGTGTCGGCCGCCTCGTGGCGTGGCCTAAGCGGCGAACCCAGAAACAGATCCACAAAGCCGTGTACCGTAGCTCGTAATTAGAGGGGAAGAGCGAGAGGGGAATTTGTGTGCGTATGGGAAACGTAGCGAGCGAATGTGTAGCGCATATCGGTTTGTTTTTCATGTTTCTATCGAGGTACGACGCGTGTTTAATACTTTTACATGTAACGACCCTTAAGAACTCCTGAACGAGCAACATCGACTCACCTCTCGCCCCGCCGGAACGTTCTTCGACGAGCGACGCGTCGAGAGACACCGAATCCCTGGCATGCTAACCGGGGATTCGTATCAAACGCCGCTGTCTTCTTTCTATTCTGTTTTCTTTGTTTCCCTTTCTTTAGCATTTCCGTAGCATCGATGGCAGTCCGAAGGTGCTGCGTCGACGAGGATGGGTTAGCCATATGTCGAAACGCGCGCGCGTGGTTGAGTTCGGGTTCCGTTTCTCTCTCCCTCTCTCTCGTGTCTAGACACTGCTCAAGAGCCTAATTACAAAGTTCTACTCGCAAAGTCATTAGAGATTGTTTCTAGTTTGTAATAACGGTCGGTAGCGTAACGACGAGTATGAATTTATCTCTAAGCTCTCGTAATCGCGTTAATAGAGAGACGCACTGTACTACTACGTTAACGCACCAACATTATTCAGCTTGTAAGATAGAATCGATCGTATTCCTTCCATTCGGATTGGTGCTACCGAGTGTCGCGAGATGTTACGTACCTATCGACGGGCAGAAGCGATTCGAAGGAACGCGACGTGGAAACAGCTCGCGTTCCGTTTCTCGCGTGCTTCCCCGCGTTTTCGTTTTTCGTAAGCAATGGAACACGCATGATTGTTGAATGATTTCGGTCCCAAGGAAATTCTCCGCGGCTGATTTATCCTTTGTATATAGTATACACGATCGGGTCAAGGAATTAGCTAACCGCAATGATAATCGATGCTGAACGAGCAAATAATGATCTCGCGGCTCTCGGTGACCAGTGCTACATACTTGTATATACCGAACAACATTGCTATGTATTTGAATATCTATAACGATGGAACGATTAATTATCATCGTCATCACATTTACGATCACACCGCGATAGGTCATAAGCGATAATCCATAAAATGAGAGAAAGCAACGTCCTTCCTAATTATTGTTTCTACGCCTTTTCAAGTTTAAAAATCAATATTCATATACAAAAGACACAGCGAGGTACGATGATGTTAAGTCGCCGCATGCTTGCCGCAAGCATGAATGAAACAATTTCGAGTCGAAGGGAATCATATAAAGATAAGTATTGAATGTTCCTTAGATATTTTATTGTTTGTTTTAATCGATCGGTAGAGCGCGAAGAGTACTGCCGACGCGCGTCTATGCCGTTTCACAAAAATAAGAAGAAGAGGAAGATTGAAGAAGCGGAGGAAAGGATAGCTTGATGATATCGACTGGTTGATTCGGGTCAGTAAAGCAATATTGTACGCATTACAACGGCTCGTGTAATAATAAACCGTTTCAGAATAGAATAATTCTATCTTTGTTTGCGATCTCGACGAACGGTTCTATTAGATTCGCCGGTTACGATTTCATTTCCTCGTGCAGGCTCGCGTAGCAACAATCGAGATGCGTGCGCGTCGTCGAGGTTTCACCCGTGTCGCGCGACACGCTGCGTAGCTAAGGGGAACATTGTAGTTAACGACATTCCTGCCAAAACTAATTATAATAGTGTGTATAATATATATCAAAATTTACGAGAGTTGACGCTGCACGCAATTTCACGAGAATAATGCGTACACGCTCCCCATAACGACACGTTACTGCATTTTAATCTATTTCTTATCGGCTGCTTAACGAAGCTAATTCACACGTGCGATCGCTGTACAGAATGGCCTGAGATACGCGGTACAATTCGACAGAAGGGCTCTCCATTATCCACTTGTTTCCTAGACGTGGAATCAGCCCCCTTCTTTTTAAATGAGCCACATATTTTCAGATCTTTGTGTACAGTTTAAAACGCTTTAGAATTTGTCGCTGCTGGAGAACGTTTACCTCGGCACACGAGACCGTAGAATGTTTTATATAGCTCGCTATGGAAATTTCGCGTGGCGGCAGTTTGGCCGTTGATTGTTTATTTCGGAGCTGAGGTGCGCATCGTTTGAGGTTGGCAGAGCGTTGAACGATCCGAAGTCTCGAACGAAACCGAATGAATTTATGAAATGACAAAGCTGGATAGCTTGAAAAGAAACGTTTGTCATCCGGGTACAACGAATACGTTGCGATACTTCCAATTTGTTCGCGCGACGTACCTGAAACTTGAGTGTTTCAGTGCAGTGACCGTCGGTGCATAACGTTGTCCGTGGATCCCTACCGGTAAAGTATTAATTGATAGTCTTGTATCGTGACCGTTACTTCTTTTACACCCTATGTATACACTTGTTACGATGCAAAGACGGTTGCATATTGACACTGTGTGCAACAACAGCAGACGACTCAGACTGACTTTCTCGAATTTCAGCTTTCCTCCGAATCTCACTTTTGCGTGACACCCGTTTTAGTCATTGCTCGTCGGTCAATACGTTTCTCTTTATTCTTAGTTATTATTATAACATTATCATCCTGCGATTACCGTTAGTACCTTTTGTACTATAATTACTGTATCTCAAGTTGCAAGATACGTGCAATTTTTCGACGATAAATAATAATCGATCATGTTCAAATAATGACAGCTGAGTTCAGTGTATAACAATCCTCCCTTATCTACTTGATTGTCTCTTCACCAATATTTTCTGCTTATTTATAATTGGTAGTGGTAAATCAAATTCAATAATTCTTATTGTTTCTTTACATCTTAAGTCGCGAGAATAAAAACGTTTTGTAATATTTGGGTTTTTCTTCTTTGGGAAATTGATTTTCAAACCGCGTAGGGTGAGACTGTAGCGTTGCGATTATGCTTTCAATTTTGGTAACGAAATTGTTTATTTATTGCTCGAGAAAGGTGTTCGGAAAATTTGACCGCGGGGTAAAGTAGAATGCTCACCACGGGTTTTGAAGCTGCGCCCCATCTAGCGGATGCTTGTGGAGTGCGCATTGTATCCGCGCATGAAACTGATTTATGGCGCGAAGTTTGATTTGAAATATTTCGTTTCATCTTCAAATGAATTTAGGTCTTCATTTTTATTGTACATTTAGTTGATAAGAGTTTGTTTGAACAATTACACAATTCAATGGAAGTAGTAGAATACATGTAACTGATCTAATGTTAATGTATGTAGTCACTTTTGGAATGTAGTACGTCTCGATAAGTTCATTTTGCCTATAAACAAGTGACTTACCTAACCTAATTCATTTTACCTGTTATCATTTTTATACGTTTTCTTTCTTTTTTTTGGATGACAGAATTCTAAGATGTAGTTTGTGAATTATAAACGGTTTTCTATAAATTAATATAATAAAATTTGGTGGTTGATAAAATCGAAAGAAAAACAACAACGTGTTTGCCTTAAATCTATTTTTATTTGCAAATGCATTCATCTGATAACAAGAATAGCTTTCAGTGGCTTCCAATTTATAAAATCGCTATACGCTAAAAGTATAGAAATTACAAGAATCCGGTTTACTTAACTAACACCATTTGTGTTCACAATTTCTTTTCTAGGAATCCCTACCAATATATGATTTTTCGGTGTACAGGTGTTCGGTATAAACTTCGAGAGATGCACCGTGTAACCAAATTGCTCGGCCTGCAGTTTCCTGTCAGTGTCTACAATCGCCATACACTCATACCCTTGCTTCGTTTTAACGTTCTTCTCGTCGTGCGTTTGATCGGCCGCGTGATTCAATATCGTATACTTCGCCAGATCCATTTGTTTCCTGAAAATGTTGCTCCTCGGATACGACAAGTGATGACAATCCTGCAACGATCCGTAACAACACGGGCAGCAGACAAAGATCGCCCTGTTCCTGGTGCATTGTTGTATAACCAAGTCAGTCGCGACGCCGCACGCGTGCAGCGACATACCGATGTCGAAATGACCCTTGAAATAATCTAAATTGCATTGATAGAATTTCACATTCGCCAGCTGTAGCTTCTTCACCCTCTCTTTGGCTCTGTTCAACGATTCCTCTTTATTCTCTAATAATATAACGGTACAGTGCGGCAACAGGTACGCGACCAAGATACCCAAATGGCCACTACCGGAACAGAAGTCCACGATTATGTCCCCAGCTTTCGCCAATTTCATCACGGGCTTGCACATATTCTGCAGTTGTGCCTGCTTCTTTCTCAAACGCGCCGGTGGCAAGGAACCACCCTCAGGTGTGGCCTCATAAGGAATCGTTAGCCAATCTAGATTCAATTCCGAGCCGAATGGCTCCGATTCAAGCTTCGTCTGTATATTCAAACCTCTGAACAATTCCAACGACTGTTCCACGTCTTCCTGTTTCGTGTAAACGCGACTCCGTGGCTTGCGCCTGTTCGACTCGTTCTTGCACAAACTGGGGTCCGCTACTTGAGGAAGAACGTAATCGAGTCCGGCTACGTTCTTCAACAGCGGCAGACATTCGAGACAATTGACTATGATCTGATCCTCTATTATTTTCTTGTACCACTTAGCGGTCAGCGGGAGCAGCTTTAGCGCACTCTCGCTCGAAAATACGGTCAATAGGATGTGAGTGCAGACGAAAATAATCATGTCCAGTAGCGACGCGGACGACCCTTTGGCGTAGGTGTGTTCCAGCAAACGCGTTCCGTTCAATAGAACGACGTTCTCGTTGGAAAACTTTTTCGACATGCTATATTTGTACAAGTTGTGCAGTTTATTAGGTTGCGACATATGGTGCTCGAACCTCACCATACTGGAAGGCAATTCGTTCCGCGCCGCGCCCTCGGAGTGTAAGAATTTCAGGGTCCAAATCAGATCCACCTCGCAGAACTTCGTCCACGCGCTCGCCTCTGAGCAGGCCGTCAGACACGAATCTTTGAAGCCCAACAGCTTCCGGCAATAATGTTTCGGATACTCCGTCGCGACCTCTTTAATGATCTGCCGCAGAATGGCACAGAGACCCGCGATGCAACTACTTTTATTTACAACGATGATTGGCAGCTCACAAGAGCTCGCGGTATACGGGATCTTATTCGCATCCATCACTTCGTACGCAAACGTAGAAATGTCTATCGTGTACGCTTGTTCGAGAGGCTTCTTCTCGCTCGGTACAAGCTTGATATTGATTTTCGAATCGCAGTACTTTATTGTGAATAACGTTACTATCGTCTCTATCGGCGCCAGGCATAATTTCGACAGAGAATATACTTCCAAATAGGCAACGTCCATCTTTCCGATCCGCCTGCGCGATAATGGCACTGATACAAGAAATAGAGGCTAATCGCTGAAGGCTAGCTACACGCTAGCTCTTAGTTGCCTGGCTACTTTCCTTATTATCCTCTGCCTTAGTATATTCTCCCGCCAATAGACGCTGATGCAGGAACTGAATGCCAAAATAAACATGAACGTTTCAAACTTCCAGAAGACTCTTTCTTCTAACCAAGCTACCCTGTCGCAACTGAAACACATACGTCGAGATGTAACACACTTTACGAAGCATCATAAATTACAGAAGACGACTATTTACCTTCTCGTTATAGTTTCTCCGCTTCTACATTTTAGTACTTCTTTGTACCTCGCGTGGACACATACATCGATGCTTTTACTTGCTATTTCAAACGCGGTGCACGGGTGGCATTCTGAAGTTATCTCGTACTCGTCGCCGGACATGCATGTCGCGTTGTTTTCATAGTTCTCCAAGTAAAGCTTGTTGGAGCTGTCCGTCCAGTGGCTCTCAACGATTAGTACTAAAACTGTTAACCTACAATGAGAACAAATACAGCTGTGACGAATATTTCAGAAGCGTTTTATAATATCAGTGCGGCTCATAGTTTGCATGCCAAATCAAGTGAGATACGGTAACTATAAGATGTGAACGGGAAACTAACCCTCCCAATAGTGTAATGCCAATTAACATTCGTTTCTTCGTACACAACTCGATCATGTCGGTGTACACTGTTTCATGAAGTCCCACGGTTCCTGTCAAGTCCCGGGATCCATGTGAACAGTCGGTAAAACCTTTTCGAACGAATTACACGGGGAAACAGATCTAACTACTTCAAAAATAAATACTGCCTCATTAAACACAGGGTGGCCTGGAAAGTGTCTACCGGCGGTAGCTATTTTGGAGTGGGGACAGCTACTCACGTCCACGCATGCGCGCACTGACGTCACGAGCGTTGAGTCAATCAACTTCAATCAACTTCCGGCGGAAGGTATTCGATTAAGGTGCGATTTCATGCTGACCGCGTGTATCAATGTTTCGATCAACTGTTACGAAGCTCAATTTTAGAGCGTTTAGAAAATTTTGGCCAGATTTTACAGAAATGTGTCAGGAGAACATGATACCGCAAAGAGGCAATGAACAAGAGCTGTGCCTTTCGTGAGACTTAAGGAAATACCGCAGATATTTAAAGTTACAGATTTGGAATTTGGATAGGACTGCGTAAAAGGTATTTCTGAATAATAATAGTTTTTTTTTCAAGTTTCTCTCAATTTATTCGCATAAAAGACCTTTACAGTGTTACAATAAAGTATAAAATATACAATTTCACTTTCTTGGTTATATAAAATCACTATTTTCTTGCCTTCATTATTGAGGTTTCCATCATTTGGCCCATATAACGTTCCCATCCATTAAGGAATAGTCCCAAGCGTCAAAAACAAGCACGTAACCGACGCTCGACCAGTGGTGGGTTTACATCGAATGTCGGCGTTGGCGAATTTCCAGCGATTTTTATCTTGGCGTTGATTGGCTCAACGCTCGTGACGTCATCGCGCGCATGCGTGGACGTAGGTAGCTGTCCCCACTCCAAAATAGCTACCGCTGGTAGCCACTTTCCAGGCCACCCTTACAGCACACACATACACGTGTGTCGCTGTAACTGCGAGTAATGCACATTTTTGTCGCAAGGTAGCGGGCCAACTACTTGCGACGCACGAAACGAAGTTATGACATTAGCATTTAGCGCAAGGTAAATGGCCTCGTGACGGGACACGTAAGGAAATATATCTGTCTCGGAATCGAGAAACCTGAGCGCGACAGCTGGTGGTTTCCATTTTAAATGGCGTCGCAGGGAGTGCTCGCAAAACGCCTAAGATACAAAAATACGTTTTATTTTTCACACAGATTTACATGAACGATAATTGCCAGCAGGCGACGAGATTAAGTACGATGAACGATCCGATATCACTTCAACACATGGAAATCGCGCCTTTCTAAAGAGCCGTCTCGCTTCGCAAGTCAGCGAGCAAGCGCGGCGCGATTCAATTCGTACAAAGCATTATATTAAAAAGCGGCAGAGGTAATTGCGGGTGGAAAATTATTTCTTACCGCAGCATCGAAGATCGAGTATTATCGTCGTATTCTTTTTCTTCTCTCGTTTTCGATTTTCGTATTAGTAATGCGCGACAGAAGGCACGTGCAAAAGAGTACACGAGTTATTTGTCCCTCGTAAAAATATAAGGTTCACCGTTACCTGAAAATACAATTTCTTTTTCCCTGAAACGGCGCCGATTTACAAGCTACGCGCGAAAGGCATTTAATGTGCGAGTGTGTATAAATACGTGTCGAAGAGAGAGTTGAACCCTGTACGTTTTGATATGCTTTCGAAAGAGTACCAGTGGTAATGCCGATAAATAACAAAATAGAGATGATGCGAGATGAACCGGTTTAGCTAGAGGAAGAAGTAATTCTGGCGGGTCAATTATGTTTCTTAATTAAGCTTCGCTTGAAAATGGCTAGCGTTAAGTCTGAATCCGATTATAGATGATTCGATTCGAACGATATTAATGTTATTATTGTCGTATGCCGTTGAGGTTGATCCCTCAGCGATAGCGCCTGTTCGCCCAACACTGGGAACAGTAATAGTCGTTTTCCGCCGAACCGAAGAATTGACATTGCTCGTTGCGACATTCTTTAACGATAGCCTAAAAAGAATCGTCAGATTATTCAACTCTGCGACTTGCAACGATTATGTAGAATCACGTACCCCTAAACTGTTACGATTGTTCCACCGTCCTGGCCCCGCTCTATCGGATGACGCTTGGTCGTTGTAAAAAGTAGACCTACGAAACGATTACTAGAAACTTTGTAACGCCGATAATTAATAAAAGTACGTTATGCCGCATGCGTGAGAAGTACCTCGAAAGATAAAGTGTACGATCTTTATTTGGATTGGTGGGCAACAGTTTGCTAACACTCGCGTGACTTCCTTGATCACTGGCAGCATAAAATTTGGATTTGCCAGCGCCGTAATTCATCTCGCTACCGGTGTCATCAACTTTGTGATCCTGCAGATACCTATAAAGCGTTACAATCCCCATCAAGTGTTACTGTCCACAACCGAAATAAGATAAACTGATTCGACAAGAAAATAGTTAACGCGATACCTTGCGTGAGCACATTGAAGGTAGTTCTGAAGCATCTGATCCACGTACTGGTGACGTCTACTTCTGATCGTTACGCATAGTAAACCTTCCGTGGAAAGTCCGCCCGCCGTGGGAGGCGGGCTCTTTGGTCTCTTCGCCATGGACCACAGTCTTTTGCTCACAGATTTCCCGATCGATCCGAATTGCTTTGCAACGCCCAGTAATTGTTTCGCTGTCTTGGACAGGGAACCGTCCGTGTCGGATAGTCGATCGATATCTTCCGATGTGAAATTCTGGTATTCACAGTCCAAATACTCACGCGATAAAATCTCCATCTAGACATAAGCGTCGTGTAATTATAGTCACGTATGTGACACAACAGAGTTTTAGATTGCGGAGGAGTGGTTACCGTGTCCTGTTGACAAGGCAACAAGTCTCGAGAGCCTTCTTGCCAATCCCAATCGGGACCGGGATCTACCGCGAACAGAACCGGTAGTAATAGACCCGTGTCTGGATCTACTAGAGGTATACTGACACCTTCGCTGCAACCCTCTCCAAAATCGCTCGTTCCATCGACAGTAACGAGAGGAGAGAAGTGGGCCGAATGATATGCTAGAAGCAGCGGAGTTCTGTGACAACGAGATGGCGATACTTCTAATGGTAGGTACACTCCGCCAAATGGGATCGGCGCTATAGCTACGCCTTCCGAGTCTTTTAACATAGTTTCTGCTATAACTATTATGGGTCTCTTTAAAGCGTGAGCCAAAGCTAAAACGTGTACCTGCAAGAAGTTTTGTTACTGTACTAATTTCACGAAACTAATACAGCGTGAAATTGGATACAAAAGTTTTACATACTTCTTCGAGGCTCTGATAAGAAGTAGCAGTCTGATTCCTGAAAATAGGGGAAGCCATGTCCACTATGGTTTGCCACTCCGTCAACCATTCCGCTTCCGTATAAGACAACCCTGCGTCAGCGTTCAAACCCATTTGCCTCCATTTCCATCTTCTAAACAGAGCGTGCCTGTACTCCCCCTTGGCTAAGGTATTATGCAACGCTTCTCTCAATGTGAGAAGCCTATCGTGAAAGCCCCACATGCCGAGAGAAGCTGCGTGCAGGAGGCAATTGCCATCTCCGGATGTTGCCAACGGCCACAGAACTCTGTTACTTCCATCCTTACCCCCGCACCACCAGTTTAAACGACCAGCGGCTTCCAGGGAAGTCAAACATCCCCGCTCGATTAGATCTTTCTCCAGAAACTGACGAAAGGAATCTAAGTACAATTTTACACTTACTTAAAAGAACAAATTGTGAGAAGTACTCGTAACCGTTGCTTGCTAGCGTAGGTAAAATACCTGGGTAGACCGTTAGATCGGGAAGCGAGAACGTGAACTCTGGAGTATCCAGAGACTCTATAGTAGCTAACTGAGAACGAGCGTAAGACACGATGGCCGCATTTTCGGTGGCTCTAGATATACCTCTGGCCAATTTCTTTGTAGCACCCCCTCCGCTGTCCAGAGCATTACTAGAAGTTGACTCTTTCTCCAAACCGTCGTACGCGGATAGTCCTACGCTCATCACCCTGGCTTGCTGCACCTACAAGGCAACGCGACATCTACAATGCATAACTGAATGCAAGAGTAATATAATGCACGAGCGATTACATGCAAATATATGCTGGTGTACAAAAATAGGACAAGGTTTTGTAGGACCACTGTTTCAAATTAAAAAAAGAGCATCCGATCACATCAGCTAACACAGTTAATTATACACGTAAATGAAATTGGGCGTTCGGTCCGCGAAGAATAAAGCATTTCGATTCTCGGAATTACGAAATATCGAAAGCGAGTAAACACAGACAGATGCGCGATTGCATCTATACGGCATGCATATGTATAGATCCGTCTATAGGTGTACGCGTCTATGTTGGGATGCGATTACTTAAAAAGTGCAAACCTTGGCCCGTATATCGAATTAGCGCGACGGAGCGTAACCGCAGAGTATCGCGAAATGGTATCCTAATTGCTCTACGACGCACGAACCGCTCGCACGCTCTCTCATATTTCGCAGCACGATGAGCGGTAGCGGAGCCTCCCCTACGAAGTCGGGCGCGCGGTGTATCAAATGCGACTGAGAATCTCTTTGCACGGGCGGCGATATAAACACAACATAACCTAGAGCGGAGAGCCTCGAAACTGCGGCCGAGTAGGAGGACGAGCAGGGAATTATTACTGTTGCGCACGGGAGTCGCCGTCAAACTTTCAACCGGTCACATGTCAGCGAGACGAGGGGTGTACCCGTTGCCTTATTTACGCAGCGACGAGCCTACTGGAGCCTACTGCCTGCCCACTCAGCGAACAGGTTGACGCTGCCACGGGTGCGCGATCAATTTTATAAATTCGAGAAAACCATTCGCGCTGCCGTTTGGATTCGCGACGTCGCATCGCCGCTGCTCGTTGGAAACGCGTTTAACCTTGAATGTACGCGCCGCGCATACGTACCCACTCACCCACACTCTAGCAATGCTAAATAGTAGTAATAGTACATCGGGTTTATACAGACTGCTTCAAAGTGCACGATATAATACAGAAAAGTAGGATATCCGAAGAACCGCATCGAGCACTTACTTTCTTTCATTCTTAATACTTTGGGACATTTGTACTAATCAATCGCGAAGTCTTCTTCTCAATTGAGCCTTCCATGTTAATTCTGCCCGATTATCATTTATCGAGAGATAAGTAGTTCCAATTCTGTAACACCTGCGGCGCATTACCTGTAACAATTGAATACCTCCCACTACCTCCTCTTCACCATCTTCACGCAATGTCTATAGATGTCATCGTACGCGCGACTATTGCAAGCTTCCGTGCATCAAATGTCGAAAAATAAAGGCCGTCCCGCATTTTGGCGAAGCGCGACAAAGTAAAGCGCGGCGATACGAAGAGAAAAGTTTATAAACAATTGATGATCGAAGCCCAGCGACAATTAATTAATCATTATTATTAATTTCACTTCGCCAAAATGTGCGACAGCCTTTACGGTAACACACGTAACAGTCCCTCGAGTAATGCATAATAAATTGAAACCTTTCCATTGATCGTTTCTTAATGAAAGAGTCGCGAGACCAAGCAACCGAATGAACGGCCTCGAGTGGATCACTACAGATCCCTACTCGCGGATAAGTGGTAGCGCCACAGGTCTCTATTCTCTCCTGACACCGTTGTGGTTCGTCTACCTTGCTCGGCCACGAGACGCGCATCGTGGCGATGTAGTAGGCGTGCACGAGTGTGCGTGTCCTGTGCTCGTGTCCCACCGCTTCGAACCTCAAAAATCGTTGCTTTTTACCGGAAAGCGTCGGACAGGTTCGGCGCGAGTGAAAACGTTCTCGCACAGTAGATAGAGCATCCAGAGGACCGACGATGAACGATCACGGAGTATGCCTGGTGCTTGCTTTATCGGTCAGCCTGTCGATCCTATTGGGCCACGTAGCCGGCTCCAAGGTGCTGCAAATCCGCGGCATACCTGTCGCGAAAAGTTCGCTTTACTCGCCGGACCGCGACTTCCAGTGCCTGGACGGCAGCCTGTTGATACCGTTCTCGCGGGTCAACGATGATTACTGCGATTGTGCGGACGGCAGTGACGAGCCAGGCACGCCTGCCTGCACGAACGGCTCCTTCTACTGCGAGAACCCCGGCTACAAGGCCCGCTACATACCCTCCACCTGGGTGAACGACGGGGTCTGCGACTGCTGCGACGCCAGCGACGAGTACAGCTCGGGTAAGCAGTGCCCGAACAATTGCAGCGAACTTGGCAGGGAAGCGAGGGTGGAGCAGCAGAAGGCCGAGGAGCTGGTCAAAGAGGGCAACAAGATACGGGTAGAGATGATCGCCAAGGGTAAGCAACTGAAGAACGATTACCAGACTCGTCTGGTGAAGTTCCGTGCCGATTACGAGGAAGCCGCGCTCGTAAAGAAGGAGAAGGAGGTGGTAAAGAACCAGGCAGAGGAGCGAGAGACCTTAGCTCTGGAGAAGTACAAACCAGCTGAGAGCGAACAGCCCGCGACGGAGGAAGGAACCGAGGAGGAGGAGATGCACGAATCGGAGGCCGAGGACTACTTTAAGCTGCTGGATTCTGATAGCAGCGGCACTATAACGATCGTGGAACTGCAGACTAGAGTAACGTTCGACAAGGACAGGGATGGAGCTGTAACCGAAGAGGAAGCATTGTACTTCCTGAATAATAAGGACGAGATTAATCTTCAAGAATTCTTGGATGCGAGTTGGGCGAATATCAAGCCTTTCTTGATGTTAGAACAAGGTTGGTTTGAAACTCCAAAATGTACACATTTGTATCCACCGTAAATTATGATTTCTTATCGTGGAAATGATGTTTCAGGTATGTTCAAGCCATCCGAGCAGAAGGAGGAGGACGAAGAGGTGCACGACACGGTCGAAGAGCCGTTAGAACACGATAAGGAAGAAGAGGATGGAAACGAAGAGGAAGATGGAGCAGCCAATGAGCAAGAGAAAGCTGAAGAACCGTCGGTTCAGTACGACGAGGAAACCCAGGCACTCGTCGACGAAGCAACAAGTGCCAGAGAGAATTTCCAGGCGGCAGAGAGATCAGTAAACGAGCTACAGTTAGAAATTAGGAAGCTCGAGGAGAAACTGGACCGCGATTACGGAGTAGAACAGGAATTCACGTCCCTGGATGGGGAATGCTTCGACTACACCGACTTGGAGTACGTCTACACGCTGTGTATGTTCGGGAAAGCTTCGCAGAAATCGAAGTCGGGCGGCAGCGATATCACTCTGGGCCACTGGAACGATTGGACCGGCCCAGAGGGCCAGAAGTATTCGAAGATGAAGTACGACAGGGGCCTCACCTGTTGGAACGGCCCTGCGCGCTCAACTATCGTCAATTTAAGCTGCGGCAGGGAAAATAAATTGATTTCAGTGACGGAACCTAGCCGATGCGAGTACGCCATGGAATTCTCCACGCCGGCTCTATGTAATCCTAGCGTGGAGTCCGCTGACACACACGACGAATTGTAAATCTTGTAGCGCGTGAATACGAGGCGCACGACCGTGTCGCCTCGAAATGTAAACGTTGCAAGGATAAATACCGGCTACGTCGATTTCACCGGTATCGAGCCTGTTTCTACGGTTCTTCTCGTGTTTACGGTGATTCGCGGCAGCATTCGACCGCTTGTGATGTACAGGGCGTCTGAAATGGTACACCCAAGTATCTCCGCTACTTTTTGAGGATACAGAAGCTAAAAAACGGGATCAAAGATTTCTTCCAGGTTACTTTTCTCGAGATTCGAATATGTTCGATATTTGTCCAAAACCCTAAATTTCCTATTGGACGTTAAGTGTACCGTTTCAGGTACTCATACCATGTATCATGTTCATTATAATTTCTATTCACAAGCGTTGGAATGTTCTCGCGGGCCGCTGTACTCCGTTGGGTCAGTAATGCAACGAACATCACAGAGTTCTATTTAATTCTTAAGATTAAAAGCGTAAGGTCTCACGAACGTTCAGCTCGTTAACGGTTAGCACGAAAAGGTACGACGGATTTAATCAGCACAACGTTTTTTTTCTTACCGTTGAAAGATAAGCACAGCTGATAAGCGTTCGCGAGTGCCTAATCATTCCTGAGGCGCGTTACGTAAACAGAACTGTTTGCGTAAAGCAGCATCGAACGTTGTATGCGTGATCGGTTATTCGTCCTTGCACACAGAAATTCCTTTGACGAACCAGGAGGAACGGAATTTGTCGTCGATATCACGAAAAATTAAGCGGTCAAACTCACGTTCGCATAGGCGCTGGAAGGAATTTGTTTGAAGACAATTCTACGATATACGTGACGCGTACGTAAATGATAATCGCTGTTACACGCGGTCATTGCCAACAATTGTGTCACTGTTGCATACATTCCTCTCTTTTTTTCTACGGGACAAATTTTCTTACGAAGCGATTCAAACACGGTAGCACGATTAATCTACACGATCATCCGAGATCGCGGTAAGAACCGACACGAATCGTGTCGGGAGCCAAGCATTTCTCTTTCGAATTCCCAATCACGTGCGTAAACGTAGAGAAGTTGTGTGTATTTAAAATTGTATCGACCATCAATATATGCGAGGTATTTTGTAATTTTTTAAAGATGCGCCGGATGTGTGCCCGGCGCGTCGGAATGCGGGTTCAATAAAGAGAAAGAAAATTCTGTTGTCGAACTGTAATTCACCGATGGCAGCTTTATTTACATCGATAAACGGGGTGATCCTCTCTCTCTCTCTCACTTTCTCTGTACCATGTGTATATATATATATTTATATAATATATATTTATATTTTCTTCAATTATGCGAGTTACTTACACGTTATAGCGATGGTTAATTCGATTCTCTATTCGTCTCGTTAATCTAACGACCTACGGCGCGATATCTTTTGGAGTCTGACACGTTTACGACCAACTAGACAACTAAAAAAGAAAGAAACAAAGAAGGGGCGGGGAGGGGGAGATAAACACGTTTCCGACGCGACTTATCCAACGTGTATGTACATCCGGTCGATTCCTCGGTACTTCGTTAAGCCACTTAACGACTGAAAAGAAGTATCCTGTCGGCCACGCGGCCACCGCGTGACAGAGACGGTACGCTCTTCTTTCTTCACCCCACGAAGATCTTTCCCCCTTTTCTCCCACGAACGTTTGACATGGATACTGTCACTTCAGACATTCGCGGAGAAAATCAGAAACAAGCACAGCTTTCGCGGCCCTTTCTCGGTTCTAACAGCTGCGAGCATTGAGGGTTTGCGGGCTCGAGCCGTGTTCCCTATCTGCTTCCTGTACACTGCACTCTCACAGACTTGAGAATCATGCAAGAGGACAGAGCTCACGCACCCAGAAGCCTTCAATGCTCTCAACAAACGGATAAGGATTACGTGAAAACGAAAAGAAACTAAAAGTGTTTGCGCGCCTCTTTGGACTCCGAAAGGTGGATCTCGACCATCGAACGGTACAGAGTTCCTCGAATGATTTCGCGGGTCAAAGGATAAGTAACAAATTAGTGAATAGTGGTAATGGAAAGGCAGCATTTTCCAAAGACTACCCTAACGCCCCTAGATATGAACGTTTCCGAACGACGCATTCGTTTACGGCGTACCCTGTCTTCGTTTCCATTTCTTTACCCTGCGCACCTTCTCGCTCGCGATCGTGCTAACTCTGCAGCCGGGGGGGGGGGGGGTTCCTCTTTCCCTTCGTATTTACACCGCGGATCGAAACACGACATTGATTTCCGCTTCTAAGCTACTGTACAACAAGTTCCACGTAACGCTACGCTCCTACGCGAGAAGAGCTCGCGACCATCTAACGCGCGGGATCCCGGGAATGGTCCCAGGTAATCTCGTCGAAGTAGGCGGCTGTCGTTGCGAGAGAACGAAAACGACAGCGACGGGAGAAGTTAAATAACACGCGACTCTCGCGATTAATTACACGGTGATGCGTTGATACTCGAATGCGAACGTACTGACTAACGGAACATAAAGACCTCCTCGATTCTCGACTCTCTCATCGCGTCCCTTTCATGGAAGTGTTGTGGAAAAATTTTTCAAGGAAATAATTCTACGTTATTGTCCCTCAGTGTAGTCTCGACCAGCCGAACACTGTCGCTCGCACGTACCCGTATCCAGCCTGTTCAGTCTACAAATGAAAAGTATATAAAAAATAGCTCGCAGGGAAAATAGGCATTGTGACGTTTCGATCAGTGTTTAAACGGAATATCGATCTTCTCCGGTGACTTCGCCTGTCATCCTCTTAGCCCCGTTCGAACTCAACGGGGCTGAAGCGCGCGGACGAGCGAGAAGATCGGTCGAATGCATGAATCTCGCGCTCCGCACGTGACGCGTGCAGTTCATTTGCCGAGCTTCTCGAACATGATCAGCTTCTCTTTGAAGCTCTTCGTGTCCGTGGACACTTCGGATATATTCCCGTTCAGCATGTTCTGCAGGTCCTCGTCGTTCTTGCTGGCGAGGAGGTTGTCGAACAGCATCTTGTTGTCGTCCTGCTTGGCGACCGGGGAGGTGGGCTGCGAGCCGGTGATCTGTTGCTTCTTCTTCGGGTAGATTACGGAGCTCCGTTGGTTGTTGCCGTTGTCGGCCATTCTGGTAACTATCGTGATGGCTAGCAGCTGGTGGATGTCGATGTTCTCCTTTGAATCGGACGACTGCCGCCAGTAGAACTTGTCCGGCGAGATTAGTGACTTGGAGTCGTCTGTACCATCGGCAACGGAGATCTGCTCCGACGAATCTGACGTCACTATGTTCTTGTTGGTCCAAGAGTCCTGAGGGAATAAAGAAATTAAGGAAAATGACACAAACCGTTGTTAAATATTAATAAATCTTCTATATTAGAACAATTTGGTATCGATCTGAGTGTCGTGAATTGGCTATGTCACTGCCAGGGGCAAATTTGTATATAGGCTACAGCCTAGAGCGGCAAATTTTGGGGGACGACAAACTTTTGGGCGAAGGAAATTGAAAAAGGTTTAAACGCAGAGGCTTGAGACAACTTCAGAAACAATTAACTTTTTTCTTTCACATAGCAAATTAGCAATAATTTCCTAACTAAAAAATTACGACCAAGGGTTAGCCTAGAGGCGCTAAATCTTCAAATCCGCCCCTGGTCACTACTAAGAACCAGTACATCCTTCTCTTACGCTATAAAATTCAGAAGGACTCACGTTCTTCTCGCGTTTGTCAACGACAGGGTCCACAAGGTTCTCCTGCTTCCTGTCCTGGTCCAGATCCCTCTCCAAACTGTCCAGCGTCTCGGTGCTCTCGGAGGATTTGTTCCTCCTCTCAGAATCCAGGGTGTCCGTGCTGCCCAGCTCCGAGCTCTCGGACGATTTCTGCAGCCTGGACGGCTTCCTCACCACTACCGGTCGCTTTTCCTCCTCCTGCTCGTCCGCTGGCACAATGTCCACGAAGCTAGTGCTCGGTATTCTCTTCGGTGTCCTCCTGATCCTCCTGTTCTCCAGTCTATCGTCCAGCTCCAAATTATCGGAGCTTTCGGAAGACATCCTCTTCGAGGACCTCCTGCAGCACTTGCCAAAGCTGTCCCTGACAGCTCCCTCCTCGTCCTTGGTCTCATTGATCTCGATCCACTCGAAGCTCTCCGACGATTTGGAGATGTTCTTCGACAGCCTCCTCCCTCTAGCCAAATTCACATCAGAGATGCTGCTCCTCTTCTGCAGTTCCTGCACGCCCTCCGTCGCGCTCTGAGCCTGCTCCAGGACCTCGAAGCTCTCCGTGGACTTGGATATATTCTTGGAGGATCTGCGGCCGCGGAGCTCGAAGCTACTCCGTCTGCGCTCGATGGACTCGTCGCTGGTCAACGTCTCTATGGCTTCCAGGCTGTCGGAGGACTTGGAAACACGGTCGCTCGACTTCGAGATCGGGTTCAGCAGTCTCCGAACCACGGGCTTCGATTCCTCGTACTCCGTCAGCTTGTCGAAGCCCTCGCTGGACTTGGAGAACCAGCAGGACCCCACTTCCAGGCTGTCCGGGGACTTGGACAGCCGATTCGAGGATCTCCTGCGCGGCAGTTTCGCTTCCAGCTCCTCGAATATCTCTGATCCCTTGGGAACTCGGTTCGACGGTTTCCTAACGACGGATCGTGCCTCTGGTTGCTCCTCGTTTGCTTCCCCGCTCGTCCTCGACGCGGTCGCGGCGTCCAGGCTGTCGGGTGACAGAGAGGCCACGCTGGGTGGCTTCTTGGGCAGCTTCGATTCCAGCTCCTCGAAGATGTCCGACGTGCGGGACAGTCGGCTGGAGGATTTCCTCGTGACGGACACGTTCTTCAGCTCCACCGGCGAGGAGGCGTTGCTGTTCAGGCTGGTCGACTGCTGGTCCAGACTGTCCAGCGAGTCCTCCGCGATGGTGGTTATCGTGGACGTGGACGTGTTGGCGGTTTGTAAAACCGTGCGCCTCGGAGGCCTTCGGTTCTTGGGTCGCACCGAAATTCGGTGATGGGCCGCCGTGTGGTTCAAGCTCGCGCTTTCCAGTTGCGCTGTTGGGCAAACGAAAGTATCGGTACGCTGAAACGAGGAAGCGGCACGCGAGGTCGTCTAACGATCCTATCGCCACGAGTCATTGAACCTGTACGCCTCTCAATTACGCCGCCAATGAAAACCCTGAACAAGATATTTAGTAGGGTTTGTCGGTTTTTAAAAACCGGGTTTAAAAACCGTTTTTTTTTGTGATAAATTTGTAAAATTTGGAAACCGATTTTTAAATTTTAAACGAAATAAACATTTATAATTTATTGTATTTTGTACGGTTTTAGTATTTTATTTTTTAATTATTTGGTTTCGTAAAAAGCATATTGTATTTTGTTATATCTTTGTAATCCCATAAATATTAAAAACTGAAAAATTTGTTGGAGGTTTTTTCAAAAGTTGTTTTTTCTATTAAGCCTAATACTCACGTAAGTCTTCTTTGGCCACAGGGATAACTCGATCGGCCGTCTCCCTCGGCGATCTTGAGTTCTGTAAAAGAAAAGGGCCAAGGCGAATTCAGCATCGATTAAGGTACACACCGATTCCACTTCGGTACGATTCACGTTACGCTGCCAACGAGTCACGTCGATTTGAGGGAAAAACGATCGGTGACATTGTTGTTAGCCTTTCGGCTCGACGCACCGGCTCTCGCGAGCAAAACGCCTACTATAACGGTATCAACCACTATCGGGGCGAGCGAGCGCGGCCATGTAACCGCGATCGCTCGGAACCGGTTGCAGGTGCATGCCGTCTTAAACGACACTTCTTCGACGCGGAAAAGGTTTCCTTTGTGCTACCGTGCTACTCCGAGCACCCCCAACCGGTCCTTAATATCGTTTCACGCGTAATTGCTCGATAAACAGCTGTAGTTCTCGGTATACCATAGTATTGGATTAAATTGATTAAGACCCCCGAATTTAAGGTTCTTTAAAAAGAAGGAAACTTCATAGTGTTAAAAAACTTTTTAGGCTGTATTTGTACATCTACAAAAAAAATCTTCTATTATCTTCAGGGATGTACAAAACAGCCTAAAAAGTTTTTTAACACTATGAAGTTTACTTCTTCAGAGACACAGTCCATTAAGAGGTGTCCATACTTTGACGGCCTGAAAAGTAGCGCGATATTTGGAATTTTTTTAAAGACAAACCCTCAAAATATATTAATTGAAAACGCCACAAAGCTGGAAGTAAATATATTTAATGGTTTTGTTTGAAAAAATTCCCAAAGTTCGCATCATTTTTCGTCCGTCAAGGTAGGGAGACCCCTTAAGTATGGCTCCTTACGTCTCTTCCAGGGAAAATAAGTACTCGTTAATTCGATCGATTACCTCGATCGCCTCTTCGATCCTGGGGCTCGCCTCTTTGATAATTGGCGGGATCCTCTGCCTCGCTTCCGGCTTCGAGCGTGGTCGATCCTCGATCCTGCACGAAGGCCTAACGGGTCCCGTCGACTCATCCTCCGCTCTATCCTATCGTTTGACGGGACACATCGAATGGTATAATGCCAGTGGGACGATGAAACGCCGCGATCTTTATTAGAAGCGACGATACGCGCGCGCGCGTGTCTGCGTTACAAATCAAAGCGAGCGTTTCTATCGCGTTTCTATTAGCGAGCGACTCGCGGGGGTTCTGATCGATTACCTCGATCGTATCTTCCACTCTAGCCGGCTGCTGCTCTTTCCTAGCCTGCGGTACCATCCGTCTGCTCTCGGGCTTCGATCGCGGCCGATCCTCTGATTTCCGCGGCGATCTTATCGATCCGAGCGGCTTGTCCTCGGCCTTGTCCTTCCATACGGATTCGTAACGCTTTATTACGCAACCGTGGCGAGGTGGCCCGCAAATCCGTGACCATTTCCTCGGGAGGACAGTTATCGTGGGTAGAGAGAATATGGCGAGTTACTTAAGACTCTCGGTAACCCTCCAGTGGCTACAGCGTTACTGTAGATATCCCTTCCACCCACGATACACCGACAATCCGGACAAAAGAGGAAAGTCACGGGTTTGCGAATCGAGCAAACGCAAGTGAGAGATTTGCACTTTGGCGAATAATTATAATGACAGGATAGATATTTTTACACGGAACATCAATGTGTTTAGGTCTGAACTGCTTAGTGTTCCCAATGGTAGGATATGATAATTTCTTATGAAGTTTACTTGTTCAGGTATCTATTCAATTCTTGATTTTGCTATACTGTCGTTATCGGTTACTTTTTATTTTGTTTTCGGTGTTCTTGTGGTTTATAATCTCGGGTCCCGGAATGTATGTATCTATTTTGTTTTTCATATTGTTGGATCAGGAACTCCAATAAGAGGGAGCCCGGAATAAGAGACCTCGGTCGGCTTTGGCGACATTGGTAAGATGTATGGCCAGTAACGCAAAGGACTCCGAAACTCTTGGGTTCGAGTCCCATCACCCCGAGGCCATTTTTTCCGTGGCTCCCGAATATATAGGAATTACGAAACTTATTTTTACAATAGCAAACAGATGGGTCTACTTCCGTAAAAGAAAACAAATGAATAAAGATAAGTGATCAGGATACCCATCACTGGAGACTAAATTAATTAATTACGCGGTGATCAACGTCGACCTCGATCCTCCCTGTGATCGATTACCTCGATCGCGGCGTCCAGAGCTTGTTTCCTAATCGCGACGATCCTTTGCCCATTGTCTGGTCTCGATCTCGAGCGATCCTCGAGCTTGCACACCCGCCTGATCGGGCCGGGTATCTCGTACTCGAGCTTCTCCTTGCACCCGTACACCCCGATGCTGATCTTCGCCCCGGATTGGACATTCGGGAAGGGCTTGCATCGCCCGTTGTCCTGCTTCGTCCGATCGATCAACCGCCGCCTCTCCACCGGGTTCAGGTTGAGCTGCTCGATTATCGCCCGTATGTTCGACGAGATGCTGCCCTCGCGACGCGACACCACCATCCTGAACGGGGTGTCCTCTCCCCCTCGGCCGTCCCGTGATCAAGCGAAACTCCCAGAGCACGGGGACCGTCGCGAAAACGTCATACGGCAGGAGGAACTCGATTTACCGATCGAGTCTCTGTAAAAGTTTCACGGGTCGTTGAAGCAGCTGTGCTCGAGGCCGCGTGACCGTTTCCAGAGTGTTAAGAACCTTGGGAATTACTTTTAGGAATACTGTGTCCAGAGACGGAGCAGATTGTATGATAACGATCCCGGAGAAATTCTGTTTAATGGATGAAAACGGGGCGCGCGTACTTTCCAAGCAATTTGTCAACGTGACGCTTCCTCTCGGAGCCACTTTCGATCGTTAAACGCCGATTAATGGCCACGACCATTAGTCAGGCGATCCTCTCCGAAGCTTGATGGAGGAACAATCGCGCCCGCTCCTAATTGCGCTAACGAATCTCGGCCGCTCGGTCGCCTAGTTTTCGCGGTTACGTATCGCTTTTCTCAGGATTTCACGCGCGCCTCCAGAGCTCGTCCTCCTTTTCCCTGCCGCGGAGGATCCTCGATCGCTCTTCCCACGCGACCTTCCACACCTCTCCCAACGAAATCACGAACTCGATTTCGATCGCAAGAGATAACGCCGACCCCGGGGAGAAGTCACGGGCACAATGCGTGCGCCATTTGTATCGCGCTGCCAGAGAAACGCTCCTCGGAGAACGCCGCGGATAACATCTGCCCTGGGCGCGTTTACAGAACGCTACCGATTTCCAATTCACGCAGACATTCTCCGCGAATCTGAAGAGAGATATGCCATGCAAATTGGACCCGAGGGAGAGCTCGTTTCTAGAAAAGCAGCTCGGGACAACAGGTTCCCTTCGCGATCGCGTGACCAAACTGCCCAGCCACGGCTCTGCCGGTGACGTCTTCCACCAGCGTCCGTTTCTCCAGCGGACAAACGTTTCCCAAGCTGAGATCCAGGCCAGAGACGTGCCCACGTCGATCGCCCACGATATTTACCCAACACCTCTCGACGAATCCCCCGCGATTAAGAGTGGTAAACTCGGTCGCGAGGTCGCGGGGTCCAGCGGACCAAAACCGCCAAACGGGCTGGACTTAAAGTTCGCGGCACCAACTCGATTTTAACCAGTTCTGTATCGAAGCGGGAATCGAGCGGGGCATTTTCGATAAGCTTCTAATGGCGCCGAGCGAGGTGCCCGTTGCAGCGGTTCCCTTCTAACGGCGCTCGCAACACCTTCGATTATTGCAAAACCCCCCTCGCTTCTGTAGTCGGTCACACCTATGCTACCACCTGCCCGCGCCGCGGCCTGTGTCCCGCTTGCATTCCAACCGGATACGCACGTAGGTACCCGGCGGAAATTGCGGAACGTAATAATTTTCCACGGCTGAAGAGAAAGTGACGCGGACGGCCGCGACGGAGAAGAAAACTCGAACGGCTTGCGTAACCGGCAACAGACGACGTCGGTTCGATCGGGAGAGGTCAGGCCGGGAACCGATTTCCTTCGGGGTGACTGGGGCTGCTTACTCGAACGGAAAATCACCGAGAAACCTCGGCTGCGAGAAGTGCACGGGCCGCCGCGACGTTTATGGATCAGCTGATGGAACGAATCGAGCGGAGCCCAGGCGGTTACCTTTTTCGAAGGCTCGATGAATCACTCGGAGAGTTTTCGAGGGCTCTTTCACCTTGTACGGCGGTGCCTTAGCTACTGGAGGACGCGAGCTTTTCTGCTAAGGGTATCGATCAAACTTTCGTCGTCAGTGTCGAACACTTTGATAAGTTTGCAATGTGCAATTGATGGAATATATACATTGACCCTTTCGTTAATCAGTTGCATGTCGACAATTAGTTGTTTAGTTTATATAATTTCTGTATACTATGCGAATTCCAGATTATAATAATAATAATAATAATAATAATAATAATAATAATAAAAATATAGTTTGTAGCTACAGCTGGTGGTCTTCGTTCGAATAACCCGTTAGGTGGAAGGCGTTAATCGTTTGCATACTGGCAGAAGCTGGGAGTCAAGATGGATGAGCTATGCCGCTGCTCCGACTCGTGACCGAGTTAAAAGAAGCAGATAATTATCTCCGTAACAGCGATGTAGGTGATATGACGGAGTTAGAAAGTAGTGGCACTGATTCATATAAATATGTAAATGGCTCTTCTTCGGCAGAGAAATGGGCAGTTATATATTTAGCACGAAATCAGCTGGGACACATTCATCTACTTTCACGTGCAAGCCAGGGTACCGTAAACCCTTAGAGCATGCTTTAAGCGTAAACCGGGGGAACATTGGCAGTTACTTCACGCGTATCAAAGAAAGAAAAGGATACAAATTTTATGCGTTTTCACACTTGCAGTACAATCACAAGTGCTGCAATGTTATCATAGGATACTTAAGCCAGTTAATATGTATACTATACTAGCCGGCCCGTTACCCGGTTTCACCCGAGAATTGTTTATGATGTTTCCATAATAAAAAAGTCTAAAAAAGAATAGCATATACTTTAATCTAGGACGTATGTAATGTATAGTCAAAATTTCATTGAAATCCGTTCAACATTGCAATGTCCCCCAGTTTACAGTATCCAATATTCTGTCATATTTACCCCTAATATGGTCTTGTAATTGAGACTGTAAGCACAGAGGGTGTTTGGGAAAGAACTGCCAACCACACCGAAGCTCTTCAGCACGAGTCAACCACCGTACAGGAAGCACACTCCACAAATCAGGGTCACGCAACACCCCCAGCCACGGGATCTCGTTACCAAGGAAATTATCGACTAAACATACCCCCGCGAACGCTCATTATCATCCAGCGATTAAATCAATACTACACTCAACCACTTTAAGAGCCAGCAACACGAGAATTGAGGTGCGGAAGCAGAAAATGGTAGCAATTTTTCGCTAGCTTCTGAGGTTTCGTGATCAAAGATTACCCGATTGCTAGCAACGTTTAACACGAACGGGATAATAGCAGCAGGCCGTGGCAGCGGTTACAACGGGTCCCTAGACGCATCGGTGCTCCACATCTCCCGCGATCAAAGGATCCCCGCGATCGGGCACCGTGAACGCGAACAAGATCGATTTCCACGTTGCTCACGATCCACCGGTAGCCCCCCTGTCGTTCATTTCCCTGGCGGCTGGCCAGTCGATCCCCTCTATCTTACTGTGCCATCATTCTAGATCTGCTTTATCGCCGGCCGTTCCCGCGCGCACCGTTACTCTTGCTCACGCGAGTCGAATCCGCGCGATTACGCGCGTCTCCCATTTCCACGGTGAGGATTTACTCGACGGAGCGAATACGACCGTTCCGATCTCCTGACGCGACTCCTCCTTTTTCGTACAGCGGTGCACGATAGAGATTTCGTCGGCTGTTACGCGCGCGAAGATCTGGACGAGATAATTCGCGGCGTCCGGGTTCGGGACGAGGGAAATGACCGTCAGGCGGCTTTCACGGAAATGGAAAGCAAGGCAAATTGAGCGGACTGCAAGATAGAAACTGAAACCGATATCGTTTACGAGGATTCTGTTAGGGAGCTCGCTTTCCAGCGGTAGAATCGGGGGAGGAGTCGAAGGGAATCTGTTTGAGTATCAGCGAAAGTGTATCGATCTTCGACCAGCTCGGATCTTGTCCCTTGAGGCAAGTGTCTTGTCCGAGGTGAACTGTTTCGTGGACAGAAGAATGGACGAGCAAAGGGATGATGATAGATCGATGTAAACACTGCGAGGATAATTGTTCGCAGTGATTGTACGCGATTGGAATGTTCAACAACGAAACGCGCGCTGCGTGTCAGCAGGATGTTGGAAATGTGGCACGCCATGCCGAGCGTGCTCGCGTTTCCGTGGCATTGTCGCGAAACACGGACAGAGGGAAAAAATACGCGAAAAGAGAGAGGGCCTCGGCGGGCGAGGCAGAGGGGACGAAAATGATCCGCGCGGATCGCGTGAAAACGCATGTACCGCGACGGATCGCGGGAGTGGACACTTTTCGTCGTTCCGCGGAGCTGTTGTCACCGTATCAATACCTTTGCAATCGATAACAGGTGGCAGGGGAGCTACAGTCGACGCACTGAGGTGCCTTTTGTCTCTTACGTTGAACCTTGTGGATTATGAAAGGGTGGAAGCGAAAAGAAGGACAACTCTACGAGAGGGAACGAAATGTAGCAACTCTATAATGCCCAGAACCGTTCCAGAAATGAATGCAGGTGCAACAAGACTAAACGGGTTGAACTGACCGCGTCGGTGGCGAGTTCCGCGGTTCCATTTTCTTCTGCTTCCCCCGCGACCTCGCGGTGGTCGCGTCCTCAAGAACTCGTTCCGAGCGAAAGAGAACTCGCCTCGCTAAGTGACACACACGGAATACGATTCGAGGCTCGCCTAGTTCTCACGGCGCAGCGTTTCGTCAGAGCGCGCGCGGCTAATTGCGCGCAGTCCAAGACCGGATTTCAGCGGGCGGGCGATGCCGATAAACGTGCTCGTTTTCCTCCTTTCCACGTTTCGTTTTCGCTCCTCCAGCGGCCGTGAAACCTCGGCCCCGTCGGGGGGTCCTGGGAAGAGTCGCGGGACCCCTCCGCCCAGCTAATTAAAGCCAGATGAATAAATCCGAGGCGTGTTCCTACCACCTGCTTCCTTCCGGCAATAACAATTCCTGTACCCGCGCGCGTGCTAAAAAGAAAGTGACCCTCGTGGCTGGGGATTCACCCAATGCCAACAACTGCAATGGGGGTGTGCCGATTTTTTGGGTAACGATTTAACACGCAGCTAACGCTAATGCCAAGATTTCTTATAGCGTTCTAATAATTAGCAAAAGCAAAGGGAGGGTTAAATGTTCTGCGGATGGATTCTCTATCGGTCCCCGGTAACTGATGCATCGCACTACCATGACCGTAGTTTCTTTTTTCCAGGATTGCCACGGTCTATCGACCTCGCTTGCAAAATGGCTCAATTTCAACGAGCTCCGATGGCGCAAACCGCGATGTCTCCCTGGTATTACGGGAAAGTGAACCGAAAGAAAGACGTTAGACGAGACGATCCGCGAGGCACGTGGGTACTCCTTCGAGCAAAAGATCGCGAGAAATCGGGTAAAGCGCGAAAGGAACGGCCAAATACGACCTGAGTTTTCCCTGTTTTGGGCGGCTGGCACCCGGCGTAGAAACTTTCACCACTTAGATTTATCGGTGCCAATAAAGAAATCAGTTTGGGATTAGCCGGTGCTTTCACCGAATCCTCTAAATCGAGGGACCATAAATTCCGAATCCTCTGCTCCCTTTTCGTTTCGGTGAACGTTAGCGCCGAGCGCGGCCTTTCACGGTCCGTACCCGTTCCAAGCTTTCGCGCGAGAAAATGCAAGCAACTCGGAGAGGAGCGCAGGACGCAGAACGAATCTCGGTCTTATAAATATTTAAATCGCAGCCGAAGCGGGCGGCACGCAGCGGCGATAAACCGCCGCGGAGTCAACGACATCGACGAGCCACGGGAAACGATCGTTTCGTCCATTTCCGCGTGGCTGAACCCTTTCGGGAGCAACGTAACAAAACGGCCCCGGCCCGTTCGGGGAATATAGCGATTGCTAATACGAGATATGCCCGATTTCGCGACTCCTTAGCGACCCGGAAGGCGGGAATTACGCGGGCAGCCGAGCAAACAGCGAAGAAGAAGACGAAGGAGGGAAGTAGTAACGAGGAGATATCGTTGCGTAACGCTCGTTTCCGAAAACAACGAGTGGAAAATTAGCGCGTGCGGAGAAAGACACATCGATGGGGCAAAAAGAACGGAGAAACAGTTGCGAGAGTTTGAGGAAAAAAAGGAGGAAGAAGCAGGAGAAGCGGCCGTTCCGTCGAGCGCGTACGTTTACTGAAGCGAAGGAAGAGGAAGCACGATGGAGGAAGCATGCTAATTTCCATCGTCGCGTCGGCTCGTGCCGACATCGAGAGTCGTTTATCTGTCTTCTGGGGCTGACCGATCGACTCGGTCTGATTGCCAAACACGATGAACCTTTCTGCTCCAGGCAGCAGGATGCAACGATCCTACAGCGAAACAAACGCTGCGCCGACACGTTCGCCAATTCTGCTCTATTTTGCGAGCCACGATTTAGGGAACATAGTTTCGATGAATTTTATTACGGCCAGAGAAGAATTCTATCGACGAATTGGAGGAAAAGTGTGGGGGCTATACCTAAGTCATCTGTAATTCCCAGTTCTTGTTATCTGTTGGTCACGCGCTCGAGAGGCTTCTTGGGTGATTAACTTAATTATTGTATTATCGTTCGAGAATGGTAAAGCGTGTTGTAGCGATCTATCGGCGGTATCATGAAAGAAACGAGACAGAGATATTTGTTCGTTAAAAGCAAGCAAATACAGATAATATCTGGAGTTATCGATTAGATTTGTAGCGATATCTCCGTACTCGCCACAAGAGGGCATTTCTACCGATCACGCTCTCTCTCTCGTAAGTACTTCCTCGGCTACCGATTCCTATATATACCTATTTCGTCCTACCTCCTAGCATCCCCGCGTCTGAGGCAGGGTCTGCTAGTCTGCAGTAAGCCTTACTGATGAGTCCACTATCAGGCCCAGAACGAAGCGTATTCTTTCTACCTTTTCTCCTTCTGTCCTACCTTCTAATCTGTCTAATCACACGCGTACCCCAAAGATTATTCAGAGACTAGCTCGAGTATCGAAGAAGGATTTGGCGCTTATCGTTATTAGCGCAGGGAGATTTCGAAAGTCCAAGGCGCGGTATCTACGATTCGAAGGTCCGACAATCTGAAGCACGTTTCTTAAAACTTGAAGGCATTTATCGAACTCTCCTGGCGGTCACAGCAAATTAATTCGCGAACCAAGTTACACCGAAACCATGCACCAGGACCCGATTTTCAGTAAACTCCCGTCGATACCGCTCGCGAGAACGTCACAAACGCGACCACTGCTACTCGAACAACCGCCGGAAACTTGCCGATCGGGACACCCAGGTAGAACGAGCTCATCCACGGTTATCATGGAGCGGTTCCACAGGTGAGATGATCGCGGTCTCGCGGCCCCGGTCGATGCGACGTGGGTATCGCGTGCTGGTCGACTGCGAACGCTGGCTTCGCGCTGGGCCTCCTCGACCTTCGGTGTTCGCCGAGGATCGATCGGAGAGCATGCGTACGGTCGAACGAGAAGCCCCTTTCGGGCGAAGCCAGGGGAGAAAGAGGCGGAGAGAGATACGCGAGCTGGCACGCGTGTCATGCGCGGAAAACGCGTCGTAGTACTGGCGAGTCGCGAGCAATTCTTCCTCCTCGGTCTGCTCGCTCGGCTCGCTGGCCCTCGCCAGGTAGAAGTGGCAATGCCGGTTGTGGAGGTAGCGCGCAGGTGACAGGGACGTAATCGACCGATCGAGAGCCACGAGAGAGAAACACACGTTAACCGATTCGGGTTTCCACGAGTCTGTTCAAACGACCTTTTCGTGCGCGGTAGCTAGAAGGGATGTAGGTAGCGAGGTCGCACAAGCTGTGACAGTCCCAAAGTGGTACCACTTCGAAATTTGAAAGCAAGAGGTCTGAAAACCTTATCTATCTCTAATAATTTATTTATTTATTTCTACATGAACAAGTAAGACCCATAAATAATAATAATAATAATAATAACCTCCCCCAATATGTAAACCTCTTGTTCGAAAACCTCCTCTTTAATGATACTAATAAGTTATAATAATAATAATCATCTACCCCCAAAATACCAAACCTCTTGTTCGGAATCCTCAAAGCTGTAAACTTTGGGACTTCCGCAGCTTTTACCACCTCTCTATATCCCATCTAGCTACTACACTGAATCTACTCATTGCCCAACTTGGCATATAAGTAGAACACCTAAACATATCAGGCCCTACTTCTTTCAGCGGCGGAAATTCGTGTTTGGGGGTTGGAAAACTGTTTACACGAATGTCCTATGTTCCTACGTGTGGGTGTAAATAGAAAGTGTAGGAGTCTTTAAAGTGATCACGCGCGTGTAATGGGTCGTTCAAGTTTCGTAGTATTTACGGCTATCTGGTTTCCAGTTGATCGAAGCGCGAGGTGTAGGATCGAGGAAGTGGGGCTCCTGTTAGCGACACTGAACACTGTATGTACTCGCATCTTCTCGCATGCGTCACGGGAGATGTCCCCGCGTAATGGGCGAGTAAATAAAGGGACCAGGCAAGGGAGCTGGCGAACGCAAGGCGAATCCTCTCCCGGTACGCCGCTGAAGACTAATGACCCCTGACAAGAGGAGAAGAGGGACGACGGACGGATCGAGGAGACTGATCTACGAGGAATCGGACAGGCAGCGGTAACGGTGCTACCAATCTTGCTGCTTGCCAGCTGTTCGGCTCGAGCACCGCCGCGAAACCTCCGCTTCTCCCTCCACCGCGTTGTCCTCTCACCTAGACATTCACTTCGCCCTGACAAAACGTTTCGACACACCGCGAAAACGTAACAGAAGCGGGGGCATTTCTCGCCGCGACGCGTGCTGCTGTTGCTTTCTAAAAAAACGAGGGTCCTACCGAGGAGCTCTAACTGACATCAATTGCTGGTGGTCATTAGTCAAGCGTCCTGAGTGTCAGGTGGACTTGGAGCACCACCGATTCAACTCCTCATCAAAGAGGAGGAGGTGACGAATCGGAGAACGCCTCGACTCAAAAAATGCTCCTCCAATTCGCGAACCTCCTCGTCTACCCATGCCCAGCACAGTTCAACTTCAGCGATCTAACGCGAAGCAGTGCTTTCTGTGCCTCGTAGACCAATCTGGGTATCGTTTTATTTTCACCGAGCGCCTCGAGATCCCTTGCGCGACGGTGCTGACCTATCGTAACCGTTCCTCCGCATCTCCTTGCCCTCTTCCTTTCCCGAATCCTTCGAGTGTCGCGACGCGCAGCGCTCGGCTTGCTGTCTCCTTGCTATCAGCGTCCACTGCGGGGAAGCGTGCGTGGCTTTCGGTTCGCGACCGACGGTTCCGTAATCCGTGGGGTCGCGTGCTCTCTCGGTGAAACCACCGCGAATTTCGGAATATCCTGTCGCAACGGATCGTGACGGGCGTTATAAAATCCGCGCGATAGGGTACCTTCGAAAGGTTGAAATTCGAGGGAACCCCGCGGGACGTGCTCGCCGACATTTGCCAGCCGATTTATTGGCTAAACAGAGACGGAGGATTTTATCCCTCGCCATAACGGTACAGTCCTCCGCGGCAAGGATTTGTAAGGATTCCACGGCCTTGCTGGCATTACGGGGACGAAAGCAACGCGGCGCAATAAATGCCACGCAAATACCAAACTGGCTTACGGGCGATCCGCGGAGATCACGCGCGAAATGTCAAGAGCCTTACGCCCGACGTAACAAGCCACTTGCGAACCGCCCGTCGATTATTCGACGGTCGATCGAATTATTCGCGGGCGATCGAACGGGGACACCGCGGGACATCTGATCGTGCGGATCCGTTAGGGTTTCTTGGGATCTATGGGCGATCGAGTCGTTGAACCGTGGACCCACGCTGAGATCATCGTTGATCCTAGAACGGGGAAGACGAAACGAGCTATCGCAGAAATAATTCGGCGAATATCGATGGCCTGGCGTAAAGTCAAAGCTAGTAGAGGTAGACTGCTAATGGACAGACACGGAGAGTTGCTCTTTGCAGCGGTTTGGAGACGAAGTTTCGAGGGAATCGACTCGCGTCAAGACTACATCCGGTCACGCAAGGCTGTCCGGCTGGCAGAAGGTAAAAAATTCATCGCAAATCCAAGCGTTTTCTAGTTGCACAAGCGTTTTCTCGCTCGAACGGAGTCGCGAACTTAGCGGACTTGTAAGACTTTTTACGTAACGACGGAAGAAAGCTTCTTAGCACGTGCTACTGAGAAAAATGCTCGTCTGACCCGAGGTCATGCTCTAGCACTTGATATGCAAACTCAACTTTCTTCTTTGATGTACGAATAACCAGGGCCCGATCTATGTAACTCTTTCACCGCTCTGGACAAACATAATTTTCGCCGCCCTTTATATTCAATTATTTTAAAATATAATTTTTGAGGGTGAGCGAAATTTGTTGATTGTATTTGTTGAATAACGAAAGCTTTGCCGACCTTTTTACCGCTTTTTCAAAATGTATTACTTTTTTATGAGTTTCTATTGATTTTAATTTTCTCTTTCTACCGATTTTGCCGCTCTTGACAGTGACTCTGTTTGCGCCCCTTTAGATCGGGCCCTGTGAATAACACACTATCGTCGATCAGTTAAAAGTCTCTACAAGGAAGATCTAGTTGACCAACGGAGTTGTTTAAAAAACGAAACATAATTTGTTTTAATTGATCGATAAGAGTAAGTACCACAGTGTAGAATACTTCCATGCCAGAGTCACCGATGCTATTGTTAACGAGCAGTGTTGAATGCTTACATACGGTGTCACGTTACAGACACCTGTAACCTATCTGCCGGTAAACTCCACAACTGCTAAATTGTTTTACCGACGTAGTCAGTGGCCTTGAATTTCGACGCGCCGAGGAGAGAGATCGCCACGTGTCTGTTCTTTACCGACCGTTACTACTGGGCGCCAGCTTTGAAAGTTGAAAACACTGTGCGAAAAACAAGATGTATTATTGGAAACGCATCTGTTCTCGAACTTTTTCACTGACAGGGTAAAGAAGGAGCGATTCTGGGTGTAAAAATAAATGCTTAGTATGGAATAAAGTTTTTTCGTATCAGTTACTGTGTTCCATGAATCACTTCCCAGCTTAAACTATCTAAGGATCTAGATGAACGAGCCATGAACATTACTCAAGCAGACTTTTAAAGATTCAATGCGTTACCGCGGAATACGAGAACTATAAATACTCTAAATTGCAGCTCTATGACGTTGATCAAACTTGGGAGAACGAGCTGCAGTGGAGGCCCCGGCTCGACCTCGACAGCCACGACAATCCGAGTAGAAAGTACGCCCGTTCTTGCACGATAACGTGCCGCGTACGGAGATAAAATTTTATGAAACTTCACGTTTGGATGGAAGAACTCGAAGATAAGGTTTCAGCAGGCTTGCTCTACAGGGGATTCTAGACACACCGCGGGAACGACTTTACCATCCGCGGTAGAACGTAGCCGACCTCTCCTTTCTCGATGAACCGAAAGCGAGCTAGGCTCCGAGCATTCGACTGCTCGATTCCACGTTGTAACGAGACTTCGGGCCAAGTAACGGTACAGCCTGTATTGCGTCCGACAACAGTGTCCTATTCACTCCGCGCTCACTCTCGAAGTCTTTTTCCCCGTCCGCTTTGAAACGGTTGTTTATCCTGCGCAACGCCCGCGCCTCCTCCGCTACCCGCGGCCCTTTTTACCTTTTTCCCCTCCCGACAGTAAATCAGTCGGTGGTTTAGACGTCCGCGATTCGTCTCGACTCGTTTCTCCATCCCGAGTGGATGCGAAACGGGCGGGCTTCGCGCGTGACGAGCGCACGGAGGCAAACGGCTGGATCAGATAAAGCGTAACCCACTTTTTCAGCGGCGGCGCGCGAGAGGCGCTCCTCTCGCGAGCGCGTTCGATTTACGCGCGAAACGGGCGGGCATTGTTTTAACGGGTTTGTCGTGTGTCGCCGGGCAGGCACAATGACAGAGCGGGGCGCCGAGATCCGAGATAGAACGGCCGGAAATAATAGCGGTGCGCGGCGGCCGCAGAAGCGGAGCAAGCCCGAGGAGAGCGCGGGAGAAGCGGGGCAACGAGAACGGCGCGTAAAAGGAACGTGAAATGCTCTCTGTCGGCGCGCAAGCTCCTTTCCGGGGAGCAATTTTATTATGCCCCGAGTGGGGGGAGGAACTCTTTTCTCTTCTGTCGAATAATTCGGGAGTGCCGTCGTGTTTCTACTTCTATCAACGGCGCAACCTTTTCGCGAGCGACCGCGCTAAATACTTGGAGATCGGCCGCGATCGTTGGCAGCGCAAATGAAACGCCAGTCGCGGGAAATCCGGGGAAATTAACGAGTCTCCATCGGTCGCCATTCGCCACCTGTTGCCCGCGGCAATCCCCTCGCTTTATAGTGATTTACGGGCTGGCCATTAACGACGGGCCATTTTCCTCGTGACTGCGGTGTATTGAGACGAATGGCGGGACCGACGGAGATCCTTGGAATTAAGGACTCACCTTCGCTTGGTTCTCCTCTCCGCTCCACTCCTGCTTCTCGTAGCCGACGAAACGATTCTGGAAATTGAGGAAAAGTAAAGTTAATCCTTGCGGTATATATTCTCGAGTGGAGGAAGATTAGTGGCCGCGTCTTTGACGAGCGAACGCGCGTGATATGTGATACCAGAGAGGTGACGGATAGGTTGAGTCGATTTCCTTGTCGCTTGTTATCTAAATGCACTACCGACGCGAAGGTAAACGCAGGTGACGCAACGAATGAAAGTAGGTAACGAACGAGTCGCCCGGCCCGTGAATATATATATATATATAAATCTTTTAAGCTGTCCAGGGAGAAAGTCACGCGGACAGGACGCTTCATTCTTACCACTGATTGCCTGCTCCGAAATTTCGAGAAGATCTTGGTCAGCCCTAGGACCTTGCTCAATAATCTCTGCAGCGAGCTGCGATTCTCGTCGTCTTCGTCCATTTCACTCTCTGTCGTCTAACTCAATTTTCACTATAAATTTTCATAATCGCGCCGCTGCGACGCTGTACCATTTCCCCGTCAGATCGCGCGATTCTGCGTCGTTCTCGAGCCGAAACTGCTCGCCAAGATCGGAGGGACCGGAGAATGTGGAACGAGTCGACAAGCACGCGCCGCGAGCAAGAACACGACTAGAATCGCGGACCGCGACGCGACCACACCGATACTCGCGAATGAGAAGCGTTCGCCGTGCTATCTTACCTCGGCGGTTTCCTGCTGATAACGTTCACCGACAGCCTGAAACGCAGAAACGAACCGTGACATCAGATACAATAAATAGTAGCGCCGGAGGAGGAGCTTGAAATTTAATGCCTCGTCGTGTCGCGAGCCTCTCCCCTCCGCCCACGCATCCTTCAACGGCTCCATCTTATCGCGTCTCGATCGTTACGCATGCCTCGGCCGTCGAACGTCGCGAGCCGCGCCGAAAGTAACGGTCGCGGAAAGAGGCAGGGCGCGTTGAAAGTGCATCGGTCGAGGGGCACTAAAAATTCAGCCTCCAAACGAGCCGGCCGCGTCTTAAGTCTTAATACACTTTTTTCGCCCGTCTCGCGCTCATCTTTCGTCGCGACGACGTTTCTTTATCGACATAAAAGCCCGGGGAAAGATTGGACTCGGTAAGGGGTCAACGGACGAGCAAAAGTTCAAGCCCTCCTCCCTCGCGCTCTACTCTCTGTCTTTCAGTTTTTCGTCACTCCCCCTATCTCGGAGATGAACATCTAATCCGGCGTATCTCGATACTCACGTGCTGTGCGGCCGCGGTGTCCGACGAGGTCGCCGAGGCTAGCTGGTTCCGGTTCTCTATGACCGTCTTTATTTGCTCGAGCACCTGCAAACGAACCCACCGCGTGTACTCGCTCGGCAATTATCCACAATGCTACCCGTAATTATCGTTTCTGTAAACCCCGTGTCCTACATTTCAACTGCGACGGCTCTATTAAAACGGTAGTTAAAAAAATTCGTTTCCACGCGGAGCGTTTCCGTTTCCAACACCTCTTACGTAGGTACTTCTCTCTCTCTCTCTCTCTCTCTCTCTCTCTCTCTCTCTCTCTCTCTCTCTCTCTCTCTCTCTCTCTTCGTGTCCGTACACGGTTTTTCTTATCTCTTTTCGGTCTCGTTACCCGTTCCAGTGGTAGGCCAGCGCAACGGTAAAGCTACTGAACGAAAACGTTGCCCGCGTGCCGACGATTTTTCAGAGTATACAGCGGACCCTCCATTATCCGAACCGAGCATCCCCACCCTTATCGAAAGCATTCTTCCATGAGCATCGAACCGGCTCGCGATCGCAGGTAGGATTACGGGGGATTTTACAGGTGTAACGCCTTTAACACTTTGACGGCCGCTGCCACTATAATTCTACTATCCACTTTCCGCGAGCTTAACGAGCTACTATCTAATCACCCAGTTACTACTTAGAATTTGTAAGCACGCGGACGAAGTAGCCGAGAGAGCTAGCTTTTCTGAAACCTCTGTCGAGGTGTCTCTATTCTTTTAACCCTTCGTTGACACTCTGTACCTTATACCCTATTTGTGGTTCCCAAAACCCAGGTCTACTTGAAGCGTTGAAAGAAGATCGACAGCGAGCGTAAATTTGCCGCAAAAGGCGCGACCGTCAAATTGTCAAGCTGCTTGCGACATTTACCCGAAGAGATATCCTGTGCCTCTGCGCAGCATTCTGGTTGTACTCCTTGTGCTCGATCTCGTTGCTCTTCCTCGTCTGCCTCCGCTGGAAAAGGAACACAGAGGGAATGGAGCGGTCGGTCACGGTGTGCACGTGTCGCCCGATTTTCCAGCAGCGCGAAAACGGCTCGCGGACTTTCCTCGCGTATCAGAACGGAACGCGCGGGTAGAAAGGATCACGAGGCCCAGGGTTTCTTGGTTTGCCCGCGGGCTTCAGGTACGAATGAAAACGCCGTGTTCGCTTTCGATCCAGATACGAATCTGCTCGCGATATGCAAATCCGTGGCTGTTTACGCCGCCAGCGAAGCCGAGTGCTCGCTTATTCTCTGCTCTTCCGAACGTCTCGCCGCTCCTTTCTGTTTCATCCCGGCTGAACGTAGATCGTTTGCACGAGCGCTCCATTTACGCGCGCCACTTTTCATCGCCAGCACGTGAGAGTCTCAGCGACCCCGACAGAAATGGAATCCCTTCGACTCGTGGTCACTCAAACGGAGCTGCTGGAAAACTCCACCCGCCCGTAGCCCCGCAATTTCCATACCAGCACGCGACGCAGTAATTAGCGAGCAAAGGGTGGACGCGCGAGGAGCCCGTCGCGCGGAATACCAGCCGATCATTGAGAAAAAGGAGAGGAGGAAAGCACGGGTTCACCTTCGCGATACACTTGACCGACTATCGCGAGGATTTTCGTTTTTCCGCGAGCGTTGCGGGCACCCCGTCACGCCGCCTTCATGAATAATTCAAAGAAGAGTTGTTCTTGCGCGTCGAGCACGAGCGTCAGCGCGAAGTTCACGGCTGGAGTGGAAATTTCAGTGGAGTTCAAGCGAAGGGTCCGCGATCGTTCGCTAAAAGGTCGAATGAGAAGGAGGACACGGACCGCCTCGATTATGATTAATTGGCCTAACCGGAATCGTGATTGCTGGAGGATCGGAGCGACCCGAGCGTTAGTCAACGCGAGGAAATTGGAAGACGAGTCACGAGCCGATCTTGGACACGCGTAACCGCCTTAACTCGACCCGCGCGTGCTTGGAATGCACTGCGCGGCATTACGCTCATTGGATAACGAGAATAACGCCTCCCTGCGCGCCTGTGTTTATCATTCTCGGCTCATGTCGCGCGAATTACACAAATCACCGTGAATCGGCTTCGAGAGCGAGATCGTTTTCAGGTAGTCACCGGTGGCTGGTGGCCTCAGATCGGTACATCAAGAAGCTACCGTTCGGAACGTTAACGAAGCGCGTGTTTTTCAATAGAGAAAGAGTGTTGCGGGTGAATAAGTGGCCCAGTTAGGAAAAGGGTAGAGTTTGAATGTCTCCGAGACACGAATTGTCAGTCACAGATGGGTGTCGCCGGAAAGTTACGACGCGCCATCACGAATGAGATCCAGTTTCGCTCCAATTTCGAGTTACACGTAACCGAAACGACTCGGGGGCTCGGTATAATTCCGGCGGAACGTGATGGAAATTCCGAGCCAGAGGCTGACATGAAATTCGAGCGGGGAGGCGTAAACGCGCGAGCTTTGAAAAATTCCACGGAACGTCCATGGTGCACGGTGGTCCCCGGTGGAATCACGGCGTTTCGTGTACTGGCTAGCTCGTAAATAGAGAAGGCGGCTGCACGAACCTCCAGGGTGGCCAGGCTGGCCAGCGAAGAAAGTGGCCGAGTGTGAGGAACCTCCCCGGGGAAAACGCTGTCGTGGGACACGGATAATTTCCCGGCTCCTCCTCGCAGCTTCGCGTACGACTCCTCCATGCCTGGCCTCCTAAGGAATACGCTGAAAAATCGAGAAACGAAGGGCACGTTAGAGGATGAGAGACGAGAGGGAAAGGCAATGGTGCTGCAGTGGAAGAGCTATGTCCCAGGGAAAGCTGAAGATTAGACCACTGCAACACCTGATACTGTCACAGGACCTTCCAGTAATAAGGATGCATCTCCATCTTTGACAACTTTGAGTAAATTAGAAACAACTGAAAGACTTAACATTAAAAAGGGAATACTAATTGCGAAGTATAATTTTTCACGCAAAAAGTAGTAGTTACTGAGCTGATAAATTTTTATTTCTATTTTTGGCTAAAAAATATTAATATTTCTATTTTTAGTTACTTGTAATGAATTGCTAATTTTTTTATCAGCTTTGCATTAAACGTGCACGAAATGATATAGAATTTTTTGTACGTATACCTATTGCCTACACGTCATAACTGAAAAACTGTCGAAAATGAAGTTGCACCCCTTTCAAAGCAAAGTCCTCAAATACACCTATATGAAAAACAATCGATTTTCCAAGCGAATATTTCAATATCCCCTTAAGTGTAACACAAGTTTCCAGCGATAAGTATCTATAGTAACAAGCGTTTTAAGGAACATGAAGGATAAGAAGCGTACAGCACAGGCGGCTTACGAAACGCGGAGTCTCGAATGTCCAATCGGGCGCGCGACAAACCCAATTAATCCGCTGCGAAACGACTGACCGACTTATCGGCGAGCAGTCGCAATCGAATTACGAAAATAAGGGACAGTAGGTCAGGAACTGCACGCGTGTGCGATTTACGCGTCAATTTCGAGCGACCTACACACGTAAGCTGTCTCCAGGCATCAGTCTAGCCTCTGTGCCGTACTCAGCGATCCATTCGAAAGAAGTTAATCAAAGGAAATAGTGGCTCACCCCTCTGGATCGCAGGAGTCGGTGAGCAGCTCGCTGGCGCTCCTGCTGCGCGCCTCTTCGGGACGTCCCGCGGGATGTCGGTCCGTAACATCCTCCCTTGGATATCGCGCAAGCTCAGCATCCCTGTCGACATGGCTAGCGACTAGCCTGGGGTCCGCTGCGCCGCGGCTCTTCCGCCGAAAGATCTTCCTCAGGCCCCGCAGCGGGTGGAAGCGCCGCTTCTTCGGCTCTGCGAATGCCAGAAATCAAGCGTCGTCGATCACAACAGGGCAATTACGATCTCGCGTGAACTTTCTCTTCGAATTGCGTAACACGCTGTCGAGAGAACGCTGCGCCCGAGTCAAACGGCAGCCTTCAGGAACTCGATTCCAATGGCAAGTGAAAACTCGAGCGGGAGAAACGCGCGCGACACGAAACCCACCAGCAAGGAACTCTCTACGGTTGTATGGAAGTTGGAATTTTGGACTAGTTCCGGGAGTGTTTGAGTTTGCTCTGAGGCGTTTGAGTAGAGCTTCTCTGGAAACTTAATCCTGCCTATGTTTTAAATATAGAAGAAAAGTAAATCCCCGCGGACGATACAAGATAAACGAGCGATTACAGAGTAATTAACGATATACCCTGTAAAGAGATAGTAGAGTGCAAGCACTAGTATAGTTTGCGCGTTAAACAATGCATTTATCGATCGGGGCTCGCGGATCGATATCTACCTGCAAGATAGTCGGGGCCAAAGAGCGATTGCCTTACGTGCTATCGTCTCGGTGAATCACGCCGCGAAGAAACTTCGTTTTCCAGGGTGCCCCAGTTCCCATCGACCTTGGGTCAATCTCGTCGCTCCTAAATCACGCGGAAAAGCTACTCGGTTCCCATTCACCTCGGGCGACCCGTTTCTGGTGCGCGTTAATTCCGTCCTCGAGGAGGATCGAGAGGCTGTTCCACGCGAGGACGAATAGTCGGACGCATCGTCTGCGGGGAAGAGCGATTTCTCCCCCAGGCTGGTTGCAAGGAAAACAACAATGGCCCGCGATCGGGTCGGCGAGGGACACGAGTGTGCGGTATAAGCAAATAATACGAGTGCTCGAGACCGTCGTGGCACTCGTTAACGCACGGATGCCTCTTAATTGCGGCGTATCGGAAGAAAGGGCCGCGGCAATGGGGCCCGCGGTGAAAGGAAAAATCCCGGGGACGAGAGGCGGCGCGGAAGCCTTCGTCGACGCTTTGAATCGTCGAAAAGGCGCGGAGAATGGGAGCGCAGAAGTGGAAGGCGGGCTTCATAGGGTGGAACGACACCCTCTTGCCCTTAGTCGCGATTAGAGGCACGAGAGGCGCGAAAAACTCGCGTGCTTTTCGAGGACAGGCTCCTTTTTTTCGATACAATCCGATCCACTTCACTATCCCAGTCACGTAGGCTCCTTTGACGCGCGAGCTTCGTCAACGAGCTGACGCACTGGAGGTGAATCTCTCCGAGACCACCCCCTGCACACCTTCCGAGGAATAAGCAATTCTGATAATGTCCACGTTACCGAACATGTCCTCCAACTCGGGGCAGAGCATCCTGACGATCTTCGCGCAGCGACTCGCGGTACGTGCATACCTACTGTTTGCAACTGACTGGCTGACTTTACGCGGCCTGATAATGCGAGGGAACGATGCTCGATAAGATTATGCTGGGCCTGGGCGAGATAACCCTATCGGCTGGCACTCCTTATATGGTAAAAATCTGCTGAGACCGATAAACGCTCAGGCCAGTCGCGAACGGTGGAAACTGTTTATCTGTGGAATCGCGGGCACCGCGAAAATGTCCACATTTTCATTAACGAGGATTATATTTGGTAGACATGTTGGGGGAATTCTCGCGTCAGTAGACGTGGGAGTTTCTCGTTTATCGAAACGCCGAGTGAACCATCAGCGGATAGGTTTCTTCCCCCCTGTTACGCGACATTTCGATGACGAGTCGTTCTTTTTCCACGCTTTCACGGGCCGTTTTCATTTGCTCCGTCCACGGATAATTGGAAATCCCGGAGTTCCACGTAAGTTCCGCGGGCCGGCCGGAGTAACTGAACACGCGCGTTCGAGTGGCCATTCATTCCACGATTGGCCATGGCCTGGTTTCGCTGTTTCTGTTAATAGCCGCCTGTGTTCTTGCCCAACGCCGCGTGGGTATCACCTTTCCTCGCCAAAACTCGATTCTCCATCCTCGCGGAGTTCAATCGACCACGAACAATCCAGCCCGTCACGTTCAGATTGAATGAAAAAATGGCCCCTGAATATTTCTAAGGAAGCAGCTTTTGCGTCGGACTTTTCCGCAGACGAGTTCGAACCGACTGGGAAGGATACGTCGATAGTAGGAAACGATTCCTCCGCGTGTACTTGACACTCTCCACGAGTGTGCTTGTCACGCAACAGCAACGGCGACATCGCTGAAGCGTGAAAAATATCGTCACGCGCGGATCGCTCGAGCCTGTCTACCCAACAGCCAACAAAACCATCTGTTTCTACGTCGCCGAGAAGAACGGCGAGCCTCTGGTACCCGTGGACGTTTACGTAATCGCGCGCTCCCTAATTCCGGGAACCGCCGAGCGGATAATCCGTAGCCGCACGGTTTCATCGCATTCCAATGTTACTCCGTTTAATCACACCGCGACTTCGTCCCACCGCGCGACACAGAATCGATCGCGAAACGCGTTCGGTCGTAGAGGCAACGCCTTCGCGATCCTTTCTACCTCGACGGCTTTCAAACTGCAGCCTCTCGCCGCGGAGCCACGATTACGATACCAGAAACCAGCGAATCCTAAAACGACACGCCCCGAGTGACCTCACAAAGGCACGCTCTGTCCCTTCCCGCCGAAACGGCCCTGGAACTCCTTTCATCTTGTACCACCGTCTCGAAAAGAGCAAGAGGCTGGCGAAGAAGCGAGACGCCTTCGTCGCGGTCGGTTCTCGAAAACGCGGTTTCAGTTAACAGCTAATCACCCGGCCGATTCAGATATTCACTTACGTAGCTAATCCAGCCCGGAGCCAGGCAATCTGCCGGAGGCTAATGAAAATAAAGAGGTCGTTGGCCCCTCTCGGAAACGCAACGTCCCTGGGAGCTAACGGCGACCAAGTCACGTTCCTCCTCCGCGACGACAATGGATGGAGAGCACTCCGCTTGGATTGCCCTTTAACAACCCGTTCCTCGGCCGTTCAAACAGGAACCAAGAAGCAAATCGCGCCGCAGACTTTCTCCTCGAGTCCTGTTTCCCGAGCCTCGCACGCGATCGGATGATTACCACGCTCGGCTAATTACCGTCGCGATTTTTTTTACCTCTGTCAATACGATACTTTCGCGATGAACGGGGCAGATAAAGGAGCCGCGGACGGATCTCCGAAGGGAGCTCGCGCGAGGAAAAGGAGCGCTGCAACGGCTCGCGATGGAATTCCTCGGGAGCCCGGGGAATCGATAGGACACGCGAACGAGCCGCGGAGAACGGTGCCGTTTACGTAAATCCGTTTTTCATGGCACGGCTCGGTTCTCCGCCGCGCTGTAATCCACGGCTGGGACCTTGAAAATGCGATCGCCGAGAGCGAGACGCCGTTTTCCACAGACTCTGTACACATACGGTGCGTCTAGGCCAGTGATGAGCAACCTATTCTTGCGGCGGGACAAAATTCAAAACCCAGTACGTTATCCCTAATGCACTCTGCAACCGCAATTTAAAAAAATCTAATTTATTTTACTACGGTGGATGTTTTTGTTTTCAACACAGGTAAAAATGAATACATTTTTACGCTACAAAATCTAATGTGTAAGAAACCCTCGCTTGCAGATGCCGAAAGTTCGCGAGTAGCTGTTCTTCAAATCAGCTGATTGAAGTGGGTCGCACAGGCAACTTGGCCGAGCAAGTAAATAATTGGCGGGCCTGCGAGTTGCTCGTCACTGGTCTAGAACTCTAGACTGTTGCCGTGGGCAAGGGCGATTCTACTGAACCTTTCCATCGAGCTAGCAACATCTATTGCGATGCACCGGCACGTGTCGCAATCTCATCGAAATTCTCTCCTCCCTGGGCTAAGTCCAACCTTTCGACCTCGAATTTCAGTTTATCTCTTAATCTGGCGGTGGGTACTTAGTCTTTAGTGGGAGCTCAGGGGTGATGCAAAACTGGCTTCTGAGATATCAGAATATAAGTTTGTATTTGGGGATCTGAGTCTACCATGTCTGCTGATTATGATAGGTGGAGCTTGGAAAGGAAAGAAAGTAGAGGAGGGAATAGTTCCATTGCTTCATTTTCTTTTAACCACGACGCTCTTAGTTTCCGGTTTTATGGGCCCACAAATGTAAGATTAACCAGTTAATAAGCAACTGTTTAATTGCTATCCGAGTGCAATGATAACGCGGTTACGCTTAGCCGAACGCGGGCCTCGTAATCACCATTTTAACCGGGTAATGGCAATTAAGCGGTTAAAACAATTTTTTCACACAATGCGATTAGGAATGCGGCAGCGTAGAACGGCACGGTTGAACTCGACCCGTTACACCCCACTCGCCTGTGTTAACGAAACGTCGCTTCTATTTCGAAAAGTTTAAATCGAGGCTAATTCTTTCCAAGGCTGCGCTATTCCCGCTCACTACTCGATCCATTAACTATGGAAGCCGAGGCAGCTCGTCGATTTCAATTAGATAAACACAGACGATGAACAGGCAGCTCTGAAAGGTACGTTCATCGATATCGAAGGATCCAAGGGAAAAGCAGATACGAACCTTTTGGTAGCGGATCGACGCTGTTCTGCGCGGAGAACTCTCCCAGGCCGAGCGTTCGATGGTGCTGATGATGATGATGGTGATGGTTGTGTGGAGGTGGCGACGCCTCCCTGACGCAGCCCATCAGCGTCAGGGCGCCTCCGACGCCCCCTCCGCCGACGCCCCCGCCGGCGGTGGCGGTGCTCGTCGACATCCTGCTGCTCTGAAACACCCCGAAGAACCATATCGCCACGTAAGACTCTCTGACACGCTGATACCACGCTGCGAGAAACGAATTCTCCGCGCCTTTCCAGCTCTTCCAGCCATCCATCCCTGCCAGCCTCGTGCTCAGCTTAACTATACACCTCTCTCCCTGTTTGACACCGCGGGTGCGTGCTCCTCCAGCCGCCAAAGCTTCGCGAAGAACACGCGGGTGACCCGCGTCGAGGAGATTCGGCGATATCGATCCGCGCCAGCTGACCTTAGTCCCCGTTCGTACCGACCTTGCACAATGCCTCGTTACGCGCGGTCCCGACGACCGGTTCGCCCGCAGGATCCGCACCGCGGTTTCACTCGTTAACTCGGCAAAGGGGACGGCACCACGACAACAGGGGATCGACGGGTCCACGGGGGAATTCAGTTGCAGTTCGTTGTATTACAGATTCGCAATTACAGCCACTGTGTGTCGTTGTAGCGGTTCGATGACGGATAGATTCGACTTTCACCCCAGTTCCTCTTCGTCCCGTTTCACCGGGTCCCTCCAACTGCCTCGCCGGGCCACAAGGTCACTGGTATCACAGCTCCAGACATCCATAGGAAACGGGAGGACCGAGGGATCCTGACGTAACCGCAAGATCCAGAAGCTCGGTGACGAGGGGTAGCGAAGTTGCTGGATTCAGCGGAGTGAGTAGCGGAAAAAGGGAAGCGTGTTACGCGGCGGTCCTTCTGAGCGTGTACGTGTGCCTCAGCGTTCCCTGTCTGCGGCACGCTATCACAGAGGAGCGGACGGTCGGCGCGGCGCAACCTTCTCTCCGCGTCTCGCGAGCTCTCTCTGTGTAGCAATGGGTCAGGAGAGATGGTCTCCATGGTAACTGCAGCCAGCGAGGGGTGCAGGAGCGGTATCGTGCATCGATTGCACCCTCCGCTGCCGGACGACCCTGACCTTCGCACAGCTGACGATCCACGTTGGCTTCGCGGAGCAAGGTTGCCGCCCGGGGACGGCGAAATTAACGCTGCCGGTTCTCGTTAACGCATCCTCACGGCTCGCGTTACACCCTCCTCCTCCTCCCCGCGCCCGCCGCCGACCTCCACCTTTTAAGCTCCCCCTCCGGAGTGGATCCCTGCAGCATCACTTCCGCGGTTTTCCTGCCTTCCGTCCTCTCCTCCGAGCGGGGAAACCGAGGGAACGGAGGTTCAAGCGACCTGGAAATAGGGCTATCATCGGTTTCCGCTTTAATCTGCCTCACCCCTTGCGCTTGAATTATTAGCAGACTCTTTCGTGGATGGCAGGGTCTGGGTTAGGTTGTAGGTGAAACCTGTAGCGTGGTTCCTGTGAAGATTCAGCTTCGCGGTCAAATGAGGTACGTTTGATCAGAAAAATATATTTTGAAACAAATTCCTCTAGCATCTCTGGTACAACAAGTATTATGCTCAGACAAACTGCATCTTGAAGTAGGCAATTAAAGCTATCCATGGCAGTTTGTCTAAGAATAATACCTGGTACACCATAGATGCTAGCTAGAGGAATTTGTTTTAAAGTCTATGTTTCTGCTCAAAGTTACTCCATTTGATGGCACCCTATAAGCGTTTTGTGTCCAGTAATTCGATGACAAGGGACATTGTTGGTGATGGGCTGAGAGAATGTGCTCGAATTCCGATCTGGGAACAAGCACCTTTTAGATAGCGCGCATCTTCTTGCTTGGAAGTCACTCGTCGTTCGAGGAACTCGTTAATTCGATGGTGCTTGAAAATCGAAGCCGACTTGTAGATCGTCAGGCCACTATGGGGCAAGCACAACGTGTCCCTTCACGACGGAAACTATATAGTCGCCCACGTCGCAAGACTGCAATCGGCGAAGCAAGTGAAAGTGCAGCGGCACTTTTGTGCAAGCGTTCCCGACGAACGAGCAGCGGACGCGTGCGAGCGCTAATCGAGCTAAGTTCGTTAGATAAAGCCGAGAGATTGCTGCGACCTTGACATAGCTGCCACCAACTATCCGAGCAGTGGAATGACTTAGCTGAGACGGTGTTGGCGTTTGACACTATTCGAGAGTCGCGACCCACGTCAGAATTCGGAGCTGCTTCACATTCCTCGCTCCATTCAGCTGATTTCACCAAGTTCTGCTCTTCTTATTTCCAAAGTTCAGCTCCTGATATTCCCCAAGTTCAGCTCTTGTTACTTCTCAAGTTTAGCTCTTAATACTTCTCAAGTTCAGCTCTTGATACTGCTCAAGTTCAGCTGCTAATATTCCCCAAGTTTAGCTCTTAATATTCCCCAAGTTCAGCTCTTGATACTTCTCAAGTTTAGCTCTTAATATTTCTCAAGTTCAGCTCCTGCTATTCCCCAAGTTTAGCAATTAATATTCCTCAAGTTCAGCTCTTAATATTCCTCAAGTTCAGCTCTTGATACTACTCAAGTTCAGCTCTTGATACTACTCAAGTTCAGCTGCTAATATTCCCCAAGTTCAGCTCTCGATATTCCCCAAGTTCAGCTCTTGATATTCCCCAAGTTAGGTCTTAATATTTCTCAAGTTCAGCTCTTGATACTACTCAAGTTCAGCTGCTAATATTCCCCAAGTTAAGCTCTCGATATTCCCCAAGTTCAGCTCTTGATATTCCCCAAGTTTAGCTCTTAATATTTCTCAAGTTCAGCTCTTGATACTTCTCAAGTTTAGCTCTTAATATTTCTCGAGTTCAGTTCCTGATACTCCTCAAGTCCAGCTCCTGCTATTCTCCAAGTTCAACTCCCGCTATTTAAATTCCAGCCGTTGCAATTCCTCAACTTCAGCCCTTGTTATTCCTCTCTCCACCCTCGCACCGTCCAAGTCTTCATTTACCAGTTGGATGCAAATGAGACATCGTTGGTCAGTTCCTGTCTGATTCAGCCACGATTTATGCTAATGACGACACACATTCTCCTTCGATCCAAAGCCGTGAAAGCCTTCGAGCGCGCAAGGAAACGGTCCACCTCCGCGGGCCTCCCATCCAGGGACCCTTGATGATTAATTTTTCATCAATCCTGACAACTTTCACGACGCCCCGCACGCCCCGTGTAACTCGCTTTGAAGCGTCCATTAAAACGTCGCAGGCAATGTCGCTCCCTCGAAAACATTCTTCACCCAGAAGACGAGCACTGCAATTAACTTTGAAGATGCTGTCCGCGGGTTGGAGAAAGCTCGCGTGTGACGTGCTACGCGTCGCGGTTTAATTATTCAGCGAAACCCGAAATGTCAAACGTGGATAGGTACTTCTTATAAACGCATTAAAGGATCTCCAAAACTTTTACTTTTACTTTTACTTTTACGATATCTTCCCCTTCCCTGCTTTTATTCGGTTGCTGTATCAAAGTAGCTGATAGGCGGAATTTTCACGGATCGATTCGATCTCGATCCTCGTGTAACTGTTTCGCCACGAAGGTCGGCGAAGATGGATGCCGGGCAGGAAAATTGCCGCGCACTAGCCGATTTTCAATCCGGCTGCCGCGTAATTGCTCGCTTCCGGTTCTGCGCAACAATCAGAGCCGTGCGCAACCGTCTATAACGACACATCGATTCTCTCATCGCTCGAGTATCCAGGATCGATAGGTCGTTGCAAACCATCATCCTCTGCTGCCTTTCACGGTCCTCGAGGACAATATGCCCAGTTATATTGCGTTTTCTGCTATCCCCCGTTTGCTACTCGGCCCCCGAAAGACAGAAAATTACGTCAGACGATGAAACGAGAGAATCGATGCATTCGTTCATCCAACTCGCAACCGATATTATCGAGAAGAATTATTTTCTCGCAAAAAATCGCGACGAATAAAGTCTATTATCGATCCTTAACAAGTTAATTTCTGAAATCAAGGCTAACATTTAAAAAAAAAAATATGAACTCCACAGGAATTTTTCAATCTCCGGGACGTGTCGATTCGAGTAACCGTCGAATCAGTTTCAAGAGCGTTGAATAAAATTGAACTGAACCGTGACTGTACCACAATCGTCATGTTGGTACAACTAAAGCCTCATTGTTCATGCCAGCACAAAGAGTCCAAAGAATAGTCGCATTGTCTGCATGGAGCTCACCTTAAATAGGAACCGACATGATAGATACGGTTCGTGTTGCCGTGCCCCGAATATCTGCAACAGAAAACAGAGCAGACTTTTAGATACATAAGATCGCAACATTACGCAGCATTGTTTAAAAAATAGTGATCCTCAAACTGTCTCACTCACAGTTCACCCCAAAATGTAGTCGATCCCTTAGTAAACCGTTTCGAATTATCCAGCGATAAAACACGTCGCACCCAAAGCCGCAACTGCACTCTTAGCGTGCAGGCTGGACGTAAACTGCGCGCTCTACTCGCGCCGAGAATCCCGCTTGATTTACGTAATGTTACGATAGAACAGGAAGTTTCCTCGACAGTGAATTTACTCCCACTTCCCCTTCAACCTTTCAAGCGACACGGAATCCAGCTGGGGCACGCCTCAAACGCGTAGTCTCCAAAAAGAAAGTCAAAGCTCACTGGACTTACGGGAGGCTTGCCGATATCGTACTATTTGCGATGTTCTACTTTACATTTCATATTTCGTACTAACTTGATCGCAAGTGACTATTGGATATTGTAGCTAGATCTTTTAGGCACCTATTATTATATGCTTAACCATTTGTTCGCAACAAATTAATTTGTTATTAATCTTTTTGTGACGTACTGTAAATAGTACAATTTAGGCAACTCTCCCCCTAAGTCCCTCTCTCCCCAATTTCGCGAGGCATTTTGCAATCTAGAAATCTTTCCTCCCAGAAGTTCGTACCGCTGCAAAACCAGCCTCCGGTTCCAGCTCGTCAGCGCGCTGGCTTCGTTAGGAGGGAGCTTATAAAAAGACGCAAACAGACGGAAGCGAACGCGGATCGCGAGGTCGCGCCCTAATGAATGGACCGCGACGAGTGATCTATCCCGCGCCTAGGATCCTCGTAGATCACTCGCGCGACCCGCCACGCCCGTGTGCGACAGAATTTCAGGCTTCTATTTATAAAGAGCGAACGAACGTCGTGGAGTGTGCAGCCATCGGGTCAGGCCGCTCGCGCCTCTCTCCGCGATATAACCGTTCATCCGGTTAATTCCGTGGACGACCAAAAAAAAACCAGGGAAAAAGAGGAAAAAGAAGGGAGAGCAATGCGTAATTCGCGACCGTGTCTCTCGTATTCGCGGCTGGCTATAAATATACGTGGGTCGCGTCGCTCCTCGCTCCGCGCGGCTAAAACCGCACGGGAACTATTCGCGGTGAAACGCAATATTTTAACCGCGCCTCTGTTTTCACCGACGAGCACCGCTTTGTTTTTTGGAGATACAAGGCGACCCGCTTGGCACGAGGAAATTGCGATCCACCGCGGGACTGGGGAACGCTGTCGAGCGTTAATCTCGTAGTTTGTGGAGAGACAAAGCTCACCAGCTGCATGTTCAACGTTGTTCCCGAAATTCTGGAATATTTGATTTCGTGCTATTCTTCCCTCTGCGCTGGTTTTTCCCGGAAGGCCTCGCACAGAAGCGAGGGAGAAGAGCTCTCCTGCATGAATTCCTCTTGGAAATGTTGAAAATTACCCCGCTAAGCACTGCAGCGATTGTCGAAGCTCAACACGTGACGATGAACGGACATAATTTTGGTGCCGTTTTTCCTCGCAAGTCTGCTCGAGAAGCTTGCGAGAAGCGACGACACGTGCGCCAGGGGCCAGCCCGGAAGTAGCGGAGGAGTGTGTCCCGTTCGGTGCATTTCTCCTTCTGGAAGGGACTTTCTGGGCTGGGTAGCTGGTTATTTAAGAAACGTCTGCTCTGAAACGAGTGCCACCCCGGTGTATTTTCGTCCCGTGGTAGGAAAGCGAGGTAGAAAATAGTTCCCGCTCGTCCGCGCTCAAAGGGCCTTTCGATCAGAAAAGAGATACAGTATAACTGTACGATCTACTCCTCTTTTCTTCCCGTCATCGTCCCTTCTGTTCCCCTCCGCCCACTGTAATGTAAACGAGGGATCGATCGTTCCTTTTCACTGGGAACCGTGCTTTGAAAGGACTCGACTGCCATTCGGAGATCCCTCGAGACGAAGAATCATCCTAAACACTTTGGTAGACCATGGAACGGTTCGTTGCCCGCTGCTGGGCGCCGCCCATGGCTCGGTTATCAGACGGGCCCGCGATAACAGCGGGTACACTGACCCAAGTCGAAGGTAATCGGTATGCCTTAATGAGCGATACTTTTCAGGCATTCCCCATCTAGCTGGTTTATCTCGTGGAGCGCTGCTCTATCAATTACCCCCGCGGATTGGAGTACTATCCTCGTGAAACGTACAGGGCGCACAGAAACTAGTGGCCACGGATTTGCGTGCACACCGAGAACTGTTTCAGTGGGTTTCTTCAACGGGTTTCCCATCGACCCAGGTGTATCTAGGCGCGCAGCACCCTTTGAAAGCCGCGGACGAGTTCCTTTCTCCGCGAGCTATGCAGAGCGAACGTATCGAGGCGCAGCAGAGCGGGCGGAGACAATACGCAGACGAGTAATTACCGAAAGGGAGAAGAATCCGAAAGCCGTAGGCCGTTAATCCCGTTCGGAGCGGAGGACGACGCATCGGGAAATGAGAAAAGCCGGCAGAGGGGAAGCAATTGCTTCCTGGTTTTTCACGGTATTCGTGATTATTCGCTGGAAGGGGACAAAAGGAGAGGCAATACCGGCAACGAGGATGCGCCCGGCGTGCAGCAGCGGCTCCACGTCGCGCCGCCGGTATCTCTTGTCTCGCCATAACAGTCGACGACATATTTCTTTCACCGGGGAGAACGAGGCAAGGTCTAGCCCCCAGCCCGTGGCCATTCTTCCTCTATTTCTCTAGGACGCCAGGCAGCCCCGGGTGATTACCGAGGCGCAGCCATCAACCGCGCTACCATTGTTCGGTATGCACTTTTGCGATGCACGCGGCTCGATCGCGTAACGCTAGACCGCTCCGTTCCACTCGCTCCCCCAAGGGAAACGGCTTAACCGGATTGGCGACAACGATCGCGTGTAAGCCTCGGATCGATCGTGCCTCGGTGCAGCGCGGTTTCTCGATCGCGTCTTCCACTTTCTTATAATCGGAGCAAAGAAGGCTGCGTGCTAAGTATCCCTATGCAATGGGTAACGTAATCCCGAGTTTTCTCCTCGCCTGTCCAAGGAGCAACTCGATCTCCATCTTCTTTCTCGAAATGTAGCCCACACTAGGCCTGCATACCGATCGCCCAGCCGTTCACCGCGCTCCCGCGCGTCGCGTCCCCGTTCTTTCCAGACGACCAAGTGCCGGGGAGCTGCTAATTCAGACAGAGAAAGGCGTCGTGGGCTGCTAAACGATGAACAATAAACGTGACTCAGGGGCGAGACCAGTCGTTTCCTTTATACGCGAGCGGATACTTTTAGGAGCGATCTCCGTCGACCGTCTGCGACTGTTAATTGGTTCGACCTCCGGTTCAGCGCGATCTCCGCAGCATTTTTCCATAGAGCCGACGAGTAACCGTTAGACGCGCTGTGCTTCGTTATGCTCGAAGATGGGAGCGAGATGGAGCTGCGCACTTGGAACGGAGCTGCGAGATCTCTGTGAAACGGAGAGACCCATTGGAGCCGTGGGTGGCTGAGTAATTTACATAGGATGGAGGTCCTCAGAGACCGCTGGCGCGTGGGCGATCCATCGAATCGCTGGAATTCAATCGAAAAGAGTGTTTCGATGGGCTTCTGAGATGCCTGAAGGTGCCGTAGGTGTGTCTTCGGTCTGCGCTTTGGAGACGATCGCGAGATAAACGTCCGGCGACCCGTTCGCCTCCGTTTCATTCTATAAACACCCAACCAACTACCGTCGTCGTGATTCCTGACCGAAGGAGTCTACTTTCCACCCGGTGGCCTCAGCTCGATCTTCCTTCGGGCGGCGATATAATCTGGGAATAATACCTCTCCGCTTCGCTCGATCGGCGCGGGTCAATGCACCGCGTCCAAGCTCGCCAAATATGCATGTGCCACCCGCTCAGAGATGATAGCGGCTCTAATTTAATGTGCCCTTATCGCGGGCCGCCCTTCCTTCGTGTCGTAACACTCGGGGGATCGGGTTACCCTCGCAGCCACGCGATCAATCCCGAAATGACACTTTCGGGGTGCGTGCGAGCACGCGATGTGCAGTCTGCACGCTCTTCGAGAGGGTGACTCATTGGCCCTCTCGATACAGACCCGGGGAAATCCTCAGGGGAAGCTTAAAGGAGGGACAGAGAGGGCGAGATCGTATTTTTATGAGAACAGTTGAATCTCTGTAGCGAGTCACCGACGGGGAAGTGGCCGTGAGTCAAATACTCTCTTTCATTGCTCCGTAGCTGGTTTCTAACAAAAACGAGCTGCTCATCGAGGCGGGTGACTCACTGGCACCGTGTCACCATCTTCCCCCGCGAGCGTCTCGAGATATCGCGGACCGCCACGTCCTTTGTACCAATCGACGAAAATTAAATTCCCCTCCCGCTCGTAGTCGCCGATACATAAAGGAGGAGCGCTGCCTTTCTCGGGCTAATGAGAAAATGGTCGCGGAAATTGGATCGCCGTGGTGGGCAGCGCCCCGCGCGAAATTGTTTCCTCGCCGACGGTCCTCCAACGATCATTTCGCTATGCTTTCCGATATATGTAACAGAAGAATATTGAGCCGTCGTTTGAGAATATTAAAAGTGGAAGGAGCCGCGCCTCCTTCGGCGACTAAGGGGCCGTCCTTAAATTATGTAAGGCTAATTTTAGCGATTTCTTACCCTCTCTTCCCTAGTATAAGAATATCTAAGATCTTATATTCCAACCCCCTCGCCCCTTCCTTAAGTGACATGTTTTCTATTATTAAAATTCTTTTGAAGTAACGGCACAAAAACGGAAACAAAGAAATAAGTCGAAAATCCGTTTAAACGCCTTTATTATACACATCTTAAGTAGTTTCAAGCTATTTTTTTCTTTTCTTTTTTCAAAATGACACTTTAAACGCGTTCTTCTGGTAACCAGGTTTTTCAGATCGCCTCGCAGCTTAACTGGAGCAAGTTTTATTCGAAACGCTTGAAATTTTTACAGTAGCTTCTAAGCTACATTCTCCATTTAAACCTAAGAAATACGCAATCCTCCTCCCCTCAAGCTTTACGTAATTTAACAACGACCCCTAATAAAGGAATCCAAGATTTCCCTCGAAACGTGTCGCTAAATGCCGAAATCCTCAAGAGGAATATTCTAAAATCCATCTCGACTCAGAAATTTCGAGCACGAAGCTCTCCTTACGTACTATCGCAGACAAACTCATTCCTTTAAAATACACCTGAAAATACCCTGCGTTTTATACCACCCTGTTTGCTTCCAAAGCAAACGGCAAGACGATGCAATCTTCCAATGAATCTTCCAGGAGGGAGACGCGAGTATCGGCCGATCCTTCGCCGATAAGGCAATCGCCAAGCGCGCCACAATAATGAAGTTCAGGTAGGAGGGAGACGGCGCGTCGTGTCCAAAGGCCGTTAAAAGGAAAGCCTTGTACGTTATTTAATGAGCGCTGTAATTACCCTTTCCCTCTGGAGATCCGTAATGGACTGGAAATTCGTCCGTTTCCTGAGAGCCTCGCGCTGTCACCTACCTCTCCTTACTTTTCCTAATGACTCGCGCCTCGAAGGTGAGACGGCCGTACACGAATCGCGAGTCACCGCGGAAACGGGGACGAAACGAAAACGAAAAACGAGTCTGCGATCCCACGGCGGAGCGATGAAAGTACACTCCGCGAGCCGCGCGACTCATCGTCGATCATCAAACGACGCCGGTTGGCAAAAACGCAGCCGACGGCGATGCTCGGGCTGAGCGAAAGTGGTGTAACGGTCGGAGCGTCGGGAAAGAGGCAGGCCGCCGCCTCGAGACTAACGGTATTCAAATGAACGGGGTATTATCGGGGGCCGGCGAAGATCGATCGGCGCTGGCGGTGGGGCTTTCCGCGATTCCGCACGGCTCCTCGGGAATCGTCTAAAAGGCACGTCCGGCTCCGACGCGCTGGGAATCGATCGCCGGACGATAAGTCACGCGCAACCCGGAAAACCGCGACGAAAGGCCGCCGCGGTTGCACGTTTTTCCGCTAGGCCCGGTAACGTGTTGCGCGAAAAACTCGGCCTCTCCCGTGGTTCCTGACCTTTCCACCGGGTCGATGACACTCGTTAAAGGAACACCCCCGGCTCGCTTTCCTTCGCCGCGAGCCGCGCTCGATGAAAAGCCCCCTCACTAGCAAAAACCTGGATAATAACCGCGAGGGTGCTAGGTCGGGTCCGTTTATAAAATCTTCCCGATTGTTTTTCGACAGAGGCGAGTTACGTCGCCCTCGTTACAAGAGCACTAGCTTCTATATACGAGAACAATCAACGCTCAAGCTGCCGTCGATTGGTTAAACTTCTCAAAAGGTAGGCAAAGTTCAAGAGGAACGGTCCTTCTTTTTATGAAACACGGTTAAGCTTCTGACTCCTCTTTCTTCATTTTGTGCAACGATTTCTATTTCGATTTTCACTGACCAGAGACGAATCGGAGAGGAATATTCATCGATAGAGAGGAGTGGCTGTGGAAAGCGTTTTCACGGTGACCAAGATCGATCGTGGATACCAGGTGGGAACGGCTCTCTCGAAGACAACGTTGCTCTCCCAAGAAAGTACCGTTAAAATATTTTATTGCGAGGGATCCCGGCTGTCAGCAGATTTTTCTGTCTCTCGGCCGCAGAGCTCGCCGTCAAAGTGCATCGGAACGGATTGTCGGCGTGCAAACTACGGCCTCCAGTAGACACGGCTACTGGGAACACCGTATTCCCACGCGACGGAGACGAGCTGTTGCTCGCTGGTGCATACCGTCTACCGGGTGACCCGGAAGTCTATCAATCACTGGATCAAGAAAATGAGGCGCAGTCAGTCGCGAATTTTACAAGGGCTGCGATGAGTAGGTAGTTTCGGGGTTTGGCGGGTGATCTAAGTGTCATTTGGATAAGAAACAAGGTTTCCTACCTTCTTCCTTCGCCGCTATATTTCTCCCACCCTCTACACAGAGATTAAACTTTCCTGAATCTCTATCTAACTCACTTTCCTCTTCTAAGGGAACCATGAAGCTAGGAAGCCCTTCGCTGTACTGCGACCAAATTCGTTCGGTTTTAAGCGGTCAGGCCATTTTAGAGGCCCGAAAATCATATGTAAGTCCCAGAATTTTTCTGGCCAAAAGTAGAAAATAAATGAGAAAACTTTTTGAAGTGATTTATTCTACATGCCTTATGGTATATAAAAAAGAAAGTGTTTCAGGGTGGCGTAACCTCTTAAATAGATTTCTATCGTACTTCCCCGCGCGAGAGGCGTCAGGCTCGCAGCAGATGTAAATTACGAAGCACCCGGTACAATCGGCGGACCAGGGAGTCGCGCGGAATGCGCGATAAATAATACATGAAATTATTCTGTCGACGATTCGTCCGCAAGACATCCGCCCCGCGAATGGCTTTTCTACGCTCGTCCGACGCGAACGATCGGTCGCGACGCCTTCCACCAGCGCTTCTACAAAATCGGCCCCAACTTCACAAATTGAACACGTTTCCCTCCATTTTCCATGTCCATCTTTGGTTTCGAATTTTATGTCGCTTTAAGAAGAAAGTTCCAAGCTGATCGAGAAGTGAATCTCCGGGGAAGCCTTCAGCCGAAAGTTAATCGCATAAAATGTGGGTTGACCGAGCGATATCTTTCGAACGAAATGCTCGCCGACCTCGAAAGTTTTTCCACGGGCCGGTGGCTCGCCTCGTGCTGCAAGTTCAACGCATCGTACCTCATCGACTAGCAAGTTTCTCCAGAGTGCCTCCAGCCCGACGTAAATTCCTCGTGAATTCATGTTCCGCGGGATTCCACTGCTCCTCGTCTAACACCCAGCGTTCCTCGTACCGAGTGACGTCGAAGAAGATTCGATACTACGGGATCTGCTGTTGGAAGAGGTCAGACAACGCCGATTCTATCGCGAAATCGAATGGCACTCGCAAAAGAGCCACGCACCGCGGAAACAACGGAAGCAGCGTGTACTTTGCGGCTTCCCTGCGCGCGAGCACGCTGCACTCCGTCCCCCCCATTCTGCAAATTAACCGCGGGCAACGAGAAAGAGGAGCAGCTTTCCCGTTTCGCGGTTTTCCAGCCAAGTGCCTCGCCCCTCGCGCGCTTAAAGCGAGCCCGGCCTTCTCTAATTCCCTCGCATTAGCGCTGGCTTTCCAGGTGAGGGGAAAAAACCGTGGAAAAGGAACGGTATGTTGGGAAAATGGTGCCGCGAGGCGCCGCGCAAGCTCTTCGACCTGGGACTTCTCGTGGGAGCCGCGAGGTCGCCGCTCGAACGTTGGATCGCTTGATAAAGCGTGCCTCGGAACCGGCGCGGTAAAAAGAGGGAAATTCGGTGCGAAAATTCACTTGGCGCACCTGCTTCGTGTTCCATAAAGGCGGGAGGAACGGGTTACCGAGAAACGGCGAACCGGTCCTGCTGACCGAACATCGCGAGAGACTTCCCCGCCCGGTGGAACCGTTACGTAGCTATGGCCATCCAGAAAACCGGTAGGAGTGTAATCGACGACCGGTGTATATCGGCCGCGGATGCCTTCCACACCGGTACAATCGAGCCGACACCACCCACGAGCCGGTCGAATAAATAACCGATGGGCTGGGAGCGTCGAACGGCTCCATCTTGACCAGCTGGAGGATAAGGAACACGTGGACGTAAAGGGATCTTAAAATCAATGCTAATAGATATTCTGAGATATTGTAGAGTTTCTAGCAGGGAAGAGGGATCGAATGAAACTGTTAACATTTTCAATTACTTATGAAATAACTGTAGGTTTATGATTTTTTTCTGTTCCGAGAAAATTGTTACAAAATGCAGTGCGTTAAATGGAAACTTTCATTCCATACTTTATTAAAAAAAAGAAGCTTTTAATTTCATGAAAGTAGAAAAAGTTTTAGTTAAACAGGGATATTTATTCTGCTTTGAAAAAGTTAAAGTTGTGACAAGCATATTTGCTGAAAATGTGAGTTAAACTGTTTATGTACAAAGTTAACTTGAGACAGGAAAGAAATGATTTAAAAGGTAATAGTTCGATAAATACCTAACTCTTATTTCTAAAAGTTAACAGTTTCGTTCGACCCCTGGTTTCAAGACCCCGCACCCAGGCAGTCCTCTTGCATGATCGAATCGATCCTAGAAGTGTCCACGACGTCCTCCCGCGATGAGTAAGCATCCAAGAGGTCTCAAACGCGAGGGCAAGGTAATTGCCATTGAATTTGTTCTTTTTATTACTGTGTATAGTCGCGGCAGAAATGTAGAAATTTATAACAGCTGGTAGTAGCGTAGGCGCTGAGCTTCCCGAGTCGATTCGTTTATGAATGCTCGATAATCGATGAAAGGGGCCATCGACGTGACTTCCGGGGCCGTCGCCGCGTTCAATTTCGAATTAATTGCCACAAACGCTCGGGACTCTGGCTTTCGACTAATTGGCACGTTAATTGCTCTCGCCGATGCATGCCCCGCCTCCTATCGGCCAATAATGCTGCGGGTAACACGATCGGGATTACCAGGACGAAAGCCCTTTAGTGGGACAGCTGGGAACAGCTGTGAGCTTCCAACAAGACCGACGCGGTTCATCATTTCGAGGGCAGTGTTTCGCTGCCTACGCGCCCAGCGAAATAACACATACCGGGCATCACGAGGAAGCGCGGACACGTGAATTCCTGCGACTCGTTCCTCGATGCACGAGCGTGTCAGGTTTCAGACCGGTCGCAGATAAATTGCAGAGCTCGCAGCGGAATGAATCTCTGCTGAGATTCGAATGCTCGGGAGATGAAATTGCAAAGAAATCTGCAAAATCGCACAGAAATCCCCAAATCGCAAGGAAATCGCGACTTAACAATTGAGAGCAACGCGAAAACAATGACCCCTGTTGCGCCAGACTCCGCTCCTCTTCCAGGAAGTGACTGTACCGCGTGATCACGGAAAAAGTTATCAAAAGTCGCCTTTCATTGATAACCCGCCTGTTTCCGGCGACGCGAGAACAACAGGCCTCCCAGCAACGTTCACGCCTGCTGGTTGAATATTTAAGCCGAGTGTTTGGCGCCGCGCGAGGAACAAGGATGCGCCGAGCCGCGCCGATGGCTTTCCACCTCCTTTTTCCCGCCGTGACCCGGGCCTATTTCGAGCTGGTGCCCGTCGAAACGGCGGCCGAGACGCGAGCTTCGACCGAATCCGTCTGGACTTCGAGGAAGCCGACGGCAGAGGCCAGGGAGAATGGAAGGCCGCGCGTTCCGTTTCGAAATTCCGCGGGGAATTGGCGCAACGTGCCGGCGTCTCGTCGCGAAAACGTGCCATTAGGGCTGTCGACGCGAATAGCACATTCCACCGTCTCGCGAATGGCAGAGTCTCGTTCCTACTGAGCGATCCGAAAAGCTCCGGTCGTCCAGGGATCGAGAGGATCGCTCGCGCCACACTCTCCTCTTGCCCCGAGACGCAGATGCGACTGGATAGCTGGAGAGGCACCACGCCTACCCGATAAATCCTGCGCTTCTACGATTTATCTGGTAAATTGGCGTCCCCGGGCGAGCGGGCGCTGGCGATTATTCCGTGCTGCACGCGACTGCAACGCGCGGCCTCGATCGCGACGGTGATCGTCTGTTCGAGCACACCGATCAGCCATTAGCTGGGCCGGCAATGATCGCGAGAAACGGAGACAACGGAATATCGAGTGGAGGGAAAGGGAGAGAGCCGATGGATCGACGCGAGAAAGCTGGACGACGAGGAAGACGGGTGGAGAAAGGACGGCCGCGGCGAGCCGAGAGAGAAAGACGTGGAAACTCCTTCTCGAGGCGTATGAGAGTCGATCTCAGGGCGGATTCCCACCAAAGGATCGGTCACGACTTAGGGTCGCAGTAAACGCCATCCGCGAGCACTCCCGACGATTGGATAATACGAGTCTCGCTGCTATCGTCTTCCCTCTTCTTCTCTCTGCTCCTCAACCTGAATCCATCTTGCGCGAGCCACCATCATTACGGTTCCCCGTGTAAAACAGCAACCTCTGCACCGCGGCGAACAGGGGCCCGCGATCCTCCATCTTCCCGTAACCTGAGCGCAAATCCGCGTTTACGTGGCCTGTTTATCTCGCGCCCGTGGACCGCGGCCGATACAGCTTCAGCTGGCAACGATAACGATTGCCTCGACACGAGCGGCCGTTCATCTTCCTCCTCTTTGGCAAGCTTTGATACTTCACACCGAGGGAGCAGAGGGGAATGCAGCTACCCATTCTCTGCTAATTAAAAACTAATCACCGTGCCTCTATCGGCGAAGATGAAAACCCTATACTCGCCTATCGTAATAGGATTGCCCTCCGATACGATTAACGCCGAATACCTCCCTCAGGCTTTCGTCCTCTCGACTGCATCTCCAATGGTGTCTCCTACGTTACCCCGTCCCATAATTCATATCTAAATCTCACCAGGTCACGAACACTGTCTACCCAAGTAACAAAGCTGCAAGTAGCTACATATTCCCCCGGGAGGTGTTGCATCTAGCGGAAAGCAAACAGTAACCCGCCCCGACAACCGATCAACCAAGTTCCCCGAGGCTACTTCTTTACGAGCCACACTTCATCAACGCTTCAAGCATCCATCACCCTTCGTACTCGATATCGCTATAAACAGCTGCACAATGCCGATCGCGTATCAGAGGACACAGGATAAGCAGGGGGGAGACAATGACTGCGGCCACAATGCGCCTCGCCGACGAAGATCCCCCCGACGTTTACTGTTCCCTCGGATCGACTGCGCCGCGGCGTCACGGAAGCGCTCCCCGCTTCATGGGAAATCGGAGCTGAGCCGCGCATAAAATTACGGTAACATCATAGTCGCTAAAAGTCGCCTCTATCCCGAATACCTTTCTCCGTGGCGCGCGGGATGCACTCTCGCTCGAAATTCCGATCGTGCCTGATCCTCGGGCGCACGTGCGGTTGGCCGTGCGCGCCAAAGCACACACCACCGTAAATACCACGAGGAAGTCATTAATCTGCGGCGACTCGCGGCAGCTATCCTCCGGCCAGCGCCAAAGGATGTTACCGTGCTAACGCCGCCAGGCAACGACACCCTCCTGCCATCCCCGGCGACCACATTCCAGCTGGCTTCCAACGGGAGATGTCCTTGCCGAGTGGGCGCCTTATCTCTCCATCTCGCTGCCATTTTTTTTTTCGGGTAACGAGATATAGCGAGCCTTGGATGGATGCATCCTGGAGTGTACTAGCTGCGCAAGTTTGGTTTTAGGTGCACGACGAAGGAATGCCAGGTTTCTTCATCTTGTGGGGGACATTTTTTGACGGGAGCGAAGGTGCTTGGCCTTTGGGAATGCTTGTAACAATTCTTCCTGCGCACAGAGTGGCGGGCGTCTGAGAATAAGACAATTCCTTGGGTATTCGAGGGTCCCTCGCTCCAGATTGCACTCGGCTGATTCGTGGCTGGTCGCCGGGTCACGTATTCCGCGAGGCTCGCTCGACGACTCGTTTTAACCCACTTCTTCTCGACGAACCTTGCCCGAAGCTTTCCACGCGTTCGGTACAATAAGATCGATCAGGCTCGATGATTAGAATGGTCTTAATTATCCCATTTCGATGGGACAAAGCTGGTGACGGTGCTAATTAGATGGCACAAGTTACAAAGGGCTTGTAATTAACGATCGAGCGCCGAGAAGGGACCGGAGCGCAGAAACCAAGTTACGTTTGACTGGAAAACCGGGTGAAACGCCGCGGGTATCAGAAAGAAGGCTCGGGGAACAATGTCCCCGGTGAATTTCAGCTCTCTAACCGGAAATACGTGGACACAGGTGCTCGGAAGGCTGTAGGCACGGAGACAGCTATCGATCGTTCCTGAACTCGGTGTTTTGAGGTCGTCGTCCTTTCCAGTTACACGCGAGTCGATAGCTCGCGAACGCTTCTGTGAACTGCCGCGACTTCTGACCAATTATTCAAGCGCAGCTCGTTCGTTAACCTGCCGCAGGTTTTACGACGCTGTCACGGAAAGCTCGAAGAGCTTCCCTCCTTACGGATCCTCCTCTTGCCTTCCAGCTGCGCTCATCTCCGCTCCCCCATCGATCGAGATCCTCCATCCTCGCTGCCTGACCTCACCGAACCCAAACTGTCCCCGGTGGAGGCGGAAAACGACCACCTCGAAATCGCTTTACTCGTCCTCCCGCCAAGAACACGGGTTAAAGAACGTCCAAGCCGCGTTTAACTTCTTCCCCGCATTGTTCCGCGGCTCTTTATCCTCGCGAGGGGCCAGCCTCTGCACACGTGGTCACGAAAAAGCGCGCGTCGAGTACTCGGTAAACATTAACGCTGTACAGAGCGCATAGGGGCGAGGGGATGAGGCGGCGTAGGAGCCCATCCAGCAGACAGGATGGAATGTGGGCGTGCAGCGAGTGGATATGCGAGGGAAACGCGTTTCTACGGTGTCCGGGAAACGAGCGGGCTGATATACTAGCGCGTTCCTCATTTTTCTCTCCTTCGCTTTCGCCGGGGTTCCCTCTTCCCTCCGGCCAGCTATCTTCTTTTCCCTTAAACGCGATTGTTCGCCCCCCATTGCATCGCGCCTCTTCCGCTCATTGTCCCGACGAATGGTATCATTAATTGTGGCCCAGTTACGTCACGGCACCTCGCGCCATCCTCGCGATTCATACCGCCGCGCCTGTCGGAGGAATACGGAGGACCCATGCGCTGTCGCATCGACCAGCTCCGATCACCATACTACACACACACACACACAACTCCTTGCGCTTTCACCAAACACTTGGCTTGGAAGCTTGTGAATTTTTCCCGGTCGAAAATATATGCAGATTTGTCTCGAAAGAGTTGCCTAATTTGTAGGAATAGATTTTGTAATTCCTATGTATTCGGGAGCTACAATGGCCTCGAGGCGATGGGACTCGAAGCCACGATCTTGCGGAGCCTCGGCGTACTGGTCAGCCGCCTTACCAACTTTTTTTAACAAACGTTTATTGTGCCGAAACCAGGGAGAGTAATAAATAATAACAGTGGTACAATAAACATAACGAATAAAAGTTTTAAAGACGCAGTCTTCGGGAGTTAAACTAAAGGCTCCCACACTGGAGCACGCACAGTCTTATTGTTAGTCTGCTATTTAGGTTGCACTTAATGCTGTATTATTATACTTGGACTAAGCTTATGATACTTAAGTTAGACAGTTTGCTTTGTTTAACAGCGAGCCGCCTTACCAACTCCACCAAAGCCGGTCGCCTTATTCAGAGATGGAAATCCCGTCCTTCTTTCGAGACTACTTCAGCTGTAATCCTACTTGCACCTGTATGTTCCAGGCAACGAAGACAGAGGCTCAGGAATTAAAATTCATTGCACAGAAGTGATCGGGCGGTTCGGAATCGCGCGGAAGCCCCGGTGAACAAGTCCAATTGGCATGGTTCGTTGGTGAGAACGCGGTGCGTTGAATTAAGAGTCCCCGTTCGTATAAAACCGGCGCCCGTTCCTGCGAGCCGCTCACCAGGCTAATTCGAAGGAACGCGGCGGAGCAGAGAGAAAGGGTCGCCCCGATCGCAGTTTTCAGAGGGGGCCACGGTTTCGGCCGAGTTCGTCGGACCACCTCTTGCGTAATACGGCCCTGAGCCGTAGTCTTACAACGGTAATGGAAGCCTCTAGCAGGCTTCCTCCTACGGGCCAACAAAACCCGTTTCTTCTTACAGTTTAACGATCGCGAGCGCGTCAGAATTTATAAGGGACAGGCTTAGGGAGAGCAAACCAGGCCTCTGACGAATGAGAAAAGAAACCACGCCGCGGTATCGTCGCGCTGTTTAGAGGAGTCCTCTAATCCAGGGCGAAACGCATCGATACCCAGGGGAAATCCGAGCAAGCGTCTCGGGAAGTTGCGAGCTGCGCGATAGGCAAACACAACGAGGCTCAACTTGGGCTTCTTTGGTGACTAAACGAGCCAGACGAGAGGTTACCGAGATCGCCAGGGAAACGAAGTTTCAGCACTCTGATGAATGCCTGTGGGTGGAGTAAGCTCGATAGATACACGACTCTGTTTTTCAGGGAAGTTTCGAACTTGCTTCGAACGCTTATCGACTTAACAACCCACCAGCTGCTGTGCGCAGTCCACTGGAATGAATCGACATGTTCCGCGATTCGATTCACTTTTACGGCGGGAGAATACACGCGAATCGATAGGCTGATTCGATGCCCGGCTAGCGACGAAGAGAACTTACTTTTCAGAAATAAGCAATGTCGTGTACACATTACTAAAGGAACATACAATCTTAATGCATCCACCTTATACGCTGTTAAACTGCAGTTTACTTCGAATAACACAACAAAAAGGACGTACTTTTTTTGCTTCTTGATAGGTATACATAATGACGAAGGCGTCATATGACACACACGGAAGACCAAGAACGACTGGCGACTCTGCGGTCCTCTCCATTACCTTTGCCATCAACATAGTTATGCTGCAATATTCGATCGATTGTTTACGAATGGAGATCTTGCATTCGGGACTTTTAGCCCCACTCTACTCTACGCGCAGCATAGAAGAATCGTAGCCGATGCAGCAATCATGTGACTCTATGAAGCAACTCTTTCCCCAACTATCCTCCACCTCCACAGGATGTGGACGCAGCCGGTCGAATTTACCCATGCCGTTTCGCAACCGCCGCGCTCTCCCCGTATTGTCGCGCGACGGTGAAAAACGATATTGGGCCGAGATCGAATTTGCGGTGAACCTCGAAACCGCGAGTCGTGATCGACGAGGCCGGTGTGCTCCAGTTCGCAGCGATCGTCGCTGATCCTGGACGCGGGCATCGTGACGCGGCGAATCAGGGCCTGCTACCAGCTCGGTCGCTTATCTCGCCCGAACGCGCCCCGCTTCCCTCGGCTTCGATCTGGTCAACTGCTGGAAACGGAAGCGTGGCCAATGGTTGCCGTGGCGATGCAGGTGGAAGGTACCAGCGGAGTTATGCGCCACGGAACAACCCTCTCGAGCCCTTTCCCCGCGCGCACGTGAGAAAGGATGTGGGCGGTATCAGATTACGAGAATCCCCGACGCTTCTCCGTTATTTGTGTTTGAAGTAGACTCGACCCGGTGCTCGCTACCCCGATCCTCCGGGAAGGGCGCAGGGAGGGCGAGGATAGAGAGCAGCCCTTGCGCTAGACACGAACGACGAGGGGGAAGTTTGAGGAGATGCAGTTCCCAGACTTATTCCGAAGCTGTATTCTGCGATAGACGCTGTTCACCCTAAACTATAAATGGGCTTTCATCGGATTCTTGGGAAACTTGGCCAACTTTTGGTTAGAGATTGAAATTGTAGGCAGAGACTAACAGAAACAAGTACGTACAGTGTAGTAGGTAACTATTAGCTATTCCGAGGCACGCGGAAAGCTTTCGTGCTTTCAGATCAGGGAAACGTTCGAGGCATTCGGAGCAAAAACGGGCGAACCCACATTTTTTGTGAAAACCAATTACCTGGTCGCCTTCTGCTTCGCTCGAAAACCAAAGCGGCTCATATCAAAGTAGGAAAAATTAATTCCTTTTCAATGCGGGTTTGTCCGTTTTTGCTCTGAATGCCTGAATTGAAAATGCGGCGCGAGGGTACATAAGTCGTAATCCAGATCCACCGTGCTTGGATGTCGACAAGTACTCCCGAAACACCCGATATAACGAACTCGGTCTGCCCGAAAGTATCGGTTACCGTGTATCGCGCTCGTGGAAACCGCATTGTGAAACAGGCAGCCGCTGCGAGCACTCTCTCGTCTAGGAGAAGAACCTGTTTATGCAAATGCATGTTCGTCATTGGCCAATAATTCGCGAGGCGAGCGCTGGTCTCCGGCGGGACGAAAGAAAAACCGGTACAATAAGATTACCAGTCGACGACACGAGTTACTTTAATCGTGCTCGCGATCTGCGGCGCGGAGGGCTGCGGGGGGAAGAGAAAATAAAACGATCCGTGGAAAGATGGTCGGACGAAGGAAGGGAGAGACGAGAGAAAGAGAGAGAGAGAGAGAGAGAGAGAGAGAGAGAGAGAGAGAGAGAGAGAGAGAGGGAGGTATGCATCGTAATGAGTCGCGTTCGCAAGGACAAGCAGAGCGTGGCGGTGCGGGCCAGTGCACATTGCATTCATGTCCGCGATCTCGACGATGCGTCCTCTCCGCGTCCGGGGCGACCCGTAATCGGTAATCCGACCCGCGCTGTAATTCCAGGCGACTTTGAAATTCGCCTGACCAGTGATTACCGGGTGATCCCCTGTTTACTCGATCGGATCGCATCTCTCCGCGCGGGGGGCCGCGCGGAACGGTCCGTTTGCTCGAATTTTCATACTCGACCGGCGGCGCGGCGCGGCCGGCCCAGAAACAGTTCCCGTTAATGGACGCGCGTTCGTTCCGTCGGCCTGCGAGCGGAATTCCAGCGCGGCGCACCGCTTCGAGTGATATTTAAATAGAAACTGCGCTGCAGCCGTTCTCGCGGGCCGAGAAACGCGCTCGGGATGCTCGCCGGACGAGTGGCGGGCGAGGGCGGCGGGCCTCACAATCACGGGGAAAATGAAGGGGAATAGGCGAATCGCTTTCTAAACACCGGCTCGCGAGATCGTATCGAGCCAAAATCAAACAGCCTCCCCCACTTCGATTCTTCCGCGCGTTCGGTAATAACCGAATCACCCGTCCCGCGATCGAACCTGCGTAATATCGGGTAATTAAACGACCTGACTGCATCATTAATCGCGAGGATTACCAGCCGGATAGCGATGGGCTCGAGGCACGAGCAATCTTTTCAAATACATTTGCTCGCAAAACTGTAAGGTACTTTACACATTTAAGTAATATTAAATTCAGAATTTCTCATTTAAATTTCCGTTAGCGTAAGCCCCGATTATACTGATGTAAATTAGAATCGCGAATTCTTAGTTCTGACATAGATTTAATATGTAAAATGTGGTGCGTATAGAGTGGGTGGATACTTTTGTGAGCACCTGTAGTTCTGAGCTGGAAACTCGGAACACGTACGAAGTGATTTGATGCATCACCGAAGCTGCCACAAACAAGAGCTATTACTGCCACAAACAAGAGTCGCTACGAAGAGGAGCGGCGCACTCAGGATTTAATCTTGAGGGGAGCCGAGCTGAACCGATGAAACTAGTTTTAAGAAAAATTTATTCAACGCAATCTTGTTTAATGCAAATTCAATGAAATTCAATAGGTGTTTATAAAAAATTTAAAGAATACACTGCAATTTTCTTCTCTTTTCACAAAGCCCCTTCTTTACTCCTCTTTCTCTTATCTTTCCAGGCTATTTGCCCGCGAGAGGGAAATCTCTAGCCGCGGTGAAAACGCCATGGCCACGGGAAACAGAGGAATCGAGGTTACGCGGTTCTTTTCGCACCTGCCCTTTATATACACCTGCGCAACGCGTCACCTGGACGAGTAGGTAGTATGCAAATCCTCGAGCCCGCGTGCCGATAATCGATACAGCACCGTAATGAAATGATTCCATCAGTACATAGCGCGTCCCCGACGAAAAAGACGCCGCTGCTTGGAAAAATGGTGCCCGTGCGTTTCGCCCGCTAACGAAGGGCCGAGCCCTGGCGCGAGGGAAGCGCGAAAGAAACGCATTGAAAAAGAATTGGAACATCGAACGATGCCGAGATCGGAACATGCATTTTCTGGCTAGCACGGATTCCGCGAAGCGTCTCCGCGGCCGTAATTACGGGCGAGCCGGTAACGAGGGCCCCTAATTAGCCTAATGAAATCCGCTAATGAAATCCGCTGGAGCCGCGGCGCAGGTACGATCGAACTCGCCGCACAGGCCGCGACAAGAGAAAGATACGATGAAGATCGACGGTGTCGCGGGAGGACGCAGCAAACGTGTTGTCTCGGGTGATCCCCTTGCTCGGCGACCATACGAGTCACCCAAGCGTTAGGGGATTTCCTCGCGTACGATAACTTTCCAATTCATGGTCTTGTTAACCTTTTCGCTACTTACAATTAGCTCGTTCGAGCGTACGGTCCGCGAGCAACGCACGTGCTCAAGAATATCAAGGAACCTTGCTCGAATAGTATTCGCGAGTAAATCGAGTCGAGCCCATCACTGGCTTCTAAATATGTACAGCCGTGCTCAGTGATAGGAGCAACTGAAAACGGCGCACCCGTTAGGTGCTGCTCCATTTTGGTCGCATCGCGGATAAATTGGAGCACGCGCGCGGCAATAAATCACGTCGAACAGGTATCAAGCATCTTATCCAGCGTGCGTTCGCTCGCTTCTCTCTTGCGTTACAATGATAGATCGTCGGGCCGCGAGCGGGTGGCGAAGGAAAAAAAAAGGGAACACCCGGTGCATTATCATTTAGGCCGATCGGCTGGGCTCGTCACGGAACCATGGTCACCCGCGAGCGCACTGAAATATTCTCGTTAAACGCAGCGATTTCGAGCAACGTCGCGCGATGATCCATTCGTTGCAACCACCATCGCTAAATACGCGGCGAAGCGAATTTACACCATTCAGCGTCTGCCTTTGTGCGAGCTCCACCGAGTCGGCTATTAATACCAAAACCAATTGAATGCTCCGTGAAAATAGCGAGGCCAATTCATCGAAGCTGTCCAGCGAGACTCTCGATTCCAGAAACTCGGGGCTGAACAATGAGGAGCGGAGGGAAACTGGGCCAGCGTTCGCAGCGTTTTTAGCCGAGCGACTGTCGATACCGCGGAAGTTGCGGGCTCTGTCGCGAGGATAGGGGCCTTCTCTCGCGCACGAGGAAGCTTCGTGGATCACGTGTACTCGATTCGAAAGGAGGCAGCCACGAGTGGCGGCGAGCGTGTCGTAATAAGTATTTACTACGGTCGCGATTTCACCGAGGAACGCAAGCAGCGACGCCGAGAGGAGTCGCTGGACCAGTCACTTCCGTCAGTGAAAACCGGAGGCCGATCCCTCGAAACCCAGCTAGGGCTACCGTGTTTCCGGCGTCGCTGCCACCGAAACTTTCTCCAAGCTCTATCCGTTGTGTAGCTCCTCCAGTAGCCGCTCGTGTACTAGCCGGGGAGCGTGCACGAGGAGATGTTTCGCGAATACAAAAGAGCGTCTGTGCTTCCACGCGCTCCGTAGCCGATGACAACGGCGAGCCCGGCAAAGGGGCATCGTTTCTCCAGGAACAGCTTCGTTACCACAGTTCGCCTTCTTTTTGCCCCGTTCCTAGACCGACTATCCCGACTACGAGCGACGCCGCGGCTAGGAAGGTTAAAGACCTTATCCGCGAACCAGTTTCGATCGGAGAAAACTCGCCGCGCGGAGACGAACGTCGCCGTGCACCGGTTATGCACGTGTGGATACGAAGAGGCATCCTCGAATCCGCCGAGATCGGAGGCGAACGAGGAGCGTGCACGCTCTATTTTGCTCGCAGCCGGCAGCTACCTAGTCGACGCCGACGACCAGTTGCCGCGGTCGTCTTCCTTACCGGGGGGAATGCAACAGCCACGGGGGCAGCGTTTTCCGCGTTCGCTCGCTTTCGTAACGATGGCCGTCGTCCCCCCTGGCCGATCGGTGCTTTCGTTTCCAACAAGTTCTGTTCGAGAAACACGCTCGGCGCGTGGGTGGGCCAGAGGTAACGGTGCCTGGCGGCACTGATCTATCTGAGCTTTCACGAAATTTTACACGCTGCGAACAACGGGAGGCGCTGTGAAAACCGGGAAATACGGAAACGCTGGGGATTTGTGTTCGACTTGCGGTGAAATATTGTCGCGGTATTATTAAATTAAATAATGTAAGCGACAAAGAGCAAACCTCCGGCAGCGGGACTCGAACCTAAGATTCGCGGGTCCTCCGCGTACTGGTCAGGCGCGTTACCAACTTCCCCAGCGCTGCCTCTGCGATGTTAGTCTTTTCAGAACTGTACATACATATACCGAAAGCAGCGGGGCGTCACCTATGTGCCAATGGCATCATAGGCCGTTCTCATACGCCGAATGCCTACGTTAGATAAATGTATAATATAGTGTATTCAGAAAACTAAATATCTCCCGGCCTAAATCATCCCAAAAACAGTTTCCCCGCGGTGGTAAAATCCGCCAGTCTGCTCGTCATTTCCTGCGAACGCGACTTTTCCGAATTACGTTCCCGCGGCTACAAAACTAATTTGCTTGCAGGGCTGGAAAGTTTACCGGTCCCGACCCGACGAATTGTCACCTAGGCTAGAGGAGTTGAATTTCCAAACCCAACGTATTTTTCCAACCGTCTGAACCTAGGGACGAGGGTCGCTGCGGTGTCTAGCCAACCAGAGACAAAGCTGGGCTGAACACCGCGTGACGTCTACATCCGCGAGGATCATTAGCGACATTCCACGGCGTCAATCGCCTTCGGAGCTGCGAGCTGCGTGCCCCAGTCGACTACCTGTCCGTGGCCAGAGGTGCGAGAAATTTTTCAAACAGGGACGCACGCGACCGCCCTTAATCGCCGTCTCCCTGGCTCGATCGGCCCCTACGCACCCGAGGCGCGCACGTGTGCGCAAATATTTGATAGACGGCCGCGATAAACCTGTTACGAACCTGGAGCAACGTGGCGTCGCTAAGGTGTCCAGGGTCCTCGGCCATCAAACCGAGAATCCTCGGAGTTAGTTGAGAGAAGCAATTTTATGCCGATGCGAGAGGAGTAGATCGAAACGGTGGGGAACAAGGAACTGTTAAGGTCTAAACATACTTAAGCCGAGGATCCACTTGGAAACTAAGCTACGATATGCTACGTTTGTTTAGACCTCTAAGCTCTGGATGGACATCGTAGCGCCGTATCCGTTCCCCGTGCCTCGGTCCTCGGTCCCTGACATTTCAGATGTGGTTCTTTCACTCTCTTACCTCCGCGATCCGAGGCGCCTGTAGGGCGCGCCTAAACCAGGTCGACTCGACATAACTCTTCTCTCTCTGCGTTTCCTGTCTAACGCAATAACCCGCACGCGCGCTGTGCACGTAACATCAAACGCGTGGAACACGCCCGCCCGGAAGAAGGGGGACATGAACGAAAACGCGTGATTCCTGCCTACGGTTCACTGTTCGAGAACCCCGACTTTGCCCCTTAACTCTAAATAGGTACAGTGAATCACAATCATCATCTGTTAGCCTCTCCAATATTGACCGATCCTTAACCATCAGGATCCCTCAGCTGAAGATCGCTGCGCGGTTAAATTTCAAGGGAACAACATTGCCGTTTGTACACTTCGGCGTTACGTAACCTTACTGTTTCCGTATTTGATCTAGCACGACGGGTTACGTCAATTCGCGTTTCAAGTTTCCCAATTCAATTGTTACTTAGGGCCAACGCGCTCATTCTTCCTCTTTTCACCGGCGTATTTAATACACCATCCGGCGGTGCGTACCGTGTTTTCGCGTTCGCAAACAATGGCTGTTACGCCGTAATTGAATCGAACAAAGAAACGGATCGAAAAGCCAGCGCGCTCCGCGGTCGCTTCGAAAGGAAATTTCCTCCGGTCGCCGCGGTACCGTGACTCGGAAATCGCGGTTGCAGGATCGCGAATACGGTCTGGATTTTGCCAGCGCGCTTCCTGCCGATTGCTGCCAGCCGGGCCAGCTCACCGGCGGCGTGCAAACACGTAATCAGTGACGTATTTAAGGAAAAAAAGTAAAAAACGGGCTAAGTCTGCAGAAACGTGTAGAAATAAAATATAGTGATAGGGCCAGGGCCCTATTTTCGAGAAAATGCTAAGGGTAGTAGTGCGGGGAAAAAAATATAGTGTCTGGATAAAATCATAATTTTTCTTAGAATGGGGCCCTTCGGGCCTTCTGGGTAGGGGCCCTTGGGGCCTTCTGGGTAGGGGCCCAGGCGGCACCGCTCATCGGCCGCCCGTTAAATCCGCCACTGCGCGTAATGTATCGGCCTGAACGCGGCCGCCGAGGAAAACGAGGAAAACGAGGGGGAAAAGGAGAGGGCGAGGCGTTAACGCGCTCCGACGCGGGTAATTGTGCAACTCATTGTTCGAACGCAGCGCGTCGAGCGAGATGAGAACTTGATTTCTGCTTAACCGTAGGAACCTTCCACCAGTTCGATCCGTTCGCGATTTATTCGCATCGCCGGAGGGAAGCTCGCCCGTGCGAAGGAAGCGCGCGAACGTGTGTAATTAAAAAGGACGAAGGTGCGTTGCAAGTAGTTATCGCGGCGCGCAGTTCCCACAATTGGCAACCAAACTGGCAGCTATGGGATTTTGGTATCAGCGAAGGATCTTTCCTGTTTCGAATTTCAGTACTCGAATGACTTTTGAATAAGAACGGTCTTGTTAAAAGTAGAATTCTTTTTGTCAACTGCAACGATGCAAGTGTACCCATGCCTCCCGGGTATTTCCTGTACGAAAGTGTCAAAACAAATGGCACAACTGCGCGCCAGACGATCTTACGAATGACAAAACGATTATTCCGAACGATCGAGGCAATGACGCACCAGTGATGGTTATAACTACGGTTAATTGCACCCGTTAATTACTCTGGCCTCTGGCCGGCCAGCTACACTGCCGCTGGCTGCGTTTCGTGTTTTTCAACAGCCCACGTGTAGCTGTTTCCGATGTTTACCGAGAAACTGCGTTAAATTCAAAGATAACCGCTGCACCTCGTCTCGTCGAGGTTAGAGGAATATTTTTAATGCCACTGCGAAATGTCAGCAAGTGAACTGAGTAAATACTTTATACTTTCTTTTGACTAACCCCCAGTTTACTTCCGTAACAAATCGAAGAGAAGTCTATCCACTTAACGAACTGAATTAACGGGTATGCTAGTGTAAGACGCGCTTTTTTCTTACACAATTTTTGGCATATTTTTATAAAGCATCTATACAACAATAAAGATCACTGATTTTACTTTATCAATTAAAATACAACTGTACGCGCTTGGAGTGAATCGTTAAGTGTTTCTTGTCCCACAGAGGCACGTTTGGCGTGCAAAGGTTTAACGTGCCATTTGAACGAAGTGGGGAATTAAGAAATCTCTGATTTGGAGGCCGACGCGGCGAATGCAAAAGATGAATCGTGTTTCTGGCGTGGGTGGCGGTGTTTACGGGTCGAAGTACCTGCCGTCCTGCGAGACGCGAGTAAACCGGTCCTAAAAAAAGCGCACCACAATGGCTGGAATGTGGCGGAAAAGCAAAGAAAATCCCTCGGTTGCCGTGGAACGAGTCTCGTCCACGGAACGCGCGTTAGGTGGTCTTCGTGCATACCCCACTGCCGGATAAAGACTTCAAGGAAAAGGGAAAAGTCCGCGAAGGAGATTCAGTCGGCTGTTTACGAACCTTCCTAAATATTCTGTCTCGAAATAGTGGGGTTACTAGTGCGCCAAGAACCCGTTTCAATCCATCCCTTTCTATATATTCATCGCGCGCTATTTACTTCAACGCTGAAAAGATTGAGAGCGATTAATTTAGACTTCTTATATTTCTATCGCCAAGTTTGAATAAATTCAAGCGGCGTAAACAACCGTCTTCCAACTTCTTTATCGCGAAGACCTGGGTACTTCCATGTCTGTGGAAAACCGCGATAATGTGTCGGGCCGGTTTATTCTCCTGCCAGAGTTATATAAAGAAAACGCTGAACTTTGTATTCCCTCGACAAAAGGATCTGCTCGAGATGCAGGGATAACGAGGCGCCATGGTCCGCCAGAACGGAACCAATATCGAAAGAAGTCGCTTTTTTGTTCGAATGGATCGCGGTTATCAAGCCGCGCTAATAGGATTCAAAGGAGGGGCTATCGGCTTGCAACTATTTTCTGGGATCACTCTTCATCGCGTACCAGTTCCGATCGATCGAGTTCAAAGAGCACGCCTCGTGCATACACCTCGCATCGGTGACTAAAAACGGACCTTTCGTGCTACTTCAGCTAAAGTACTTCGTTTGATGATGGCCTAATCAGCTTTTGGCCAGCTTCAAAGGAGGAATCCGATTATACGAGATAATGCTTGCGAGCAGGCCCCATCTCGAAGTATTATAATGTAGACGTGGATACTCTCGACGGTCCAGGTATAAGAAACAACCGTAATAAAATCTGCAAGATAACCCACCAGAAACAGACCACGTCATTATCTTCTGCGTTGTTGAGCATGAAAAACACTTCCCAAGGTAAATGATTTCATAAGACGAATCGGGCGTGAAAACAACCTTTTTCTCCAAAGGTCGTTACTGGTCGGAGATGCAAAGGGCGTTAGTACATTTTTCAAAGAGAACTGTGGAGTTTAAATAATAGGAAGAAGAAACGTAAGGAAGCTACTCTAAATAATACCAGAAACTATAATAAGAGAAGTAGCGTCAGTGTGAATGCAGAAACACAAAGGGAGAATTACATTGAAGAATCTACGATGTAAATTTCGAACCTGAACTGTTTCAAGGTGACTCGAAACGAGCTACATAAATTCAAACTCCTGAAAGGTAATTTGAATCGATATCGATGGATATAGTACCTACAGTCATAATTGCCTGAATCTTCCTTGATCTAAAATCTCGTGATTCAATTTTTCCAAGATGGCGGACATTGCGAAAGCCCGCGAAAGAATGCGCGCGTCGTATTACACCCGCCGCACAGCGTTACCGATAATGATCATTATTGTGCATGAGAATTTCTCACTTGCTCCGGCGCGCTTCGCAATAGCCGGCAATAACGCAACAACAATGTGGATGCATAACGAGCTGGCGTTGCATGCGCAAGGGAAACCGTAAACATTGTTACTCTGACGAAACGTTACAATGCTCTTGAGAAAGAACAGCGCCAGAGAGAATCATTCGTGACAAACCACGGACGAGTAGAAAAATGCTCGCGTGCTTCCCCCTCCCGATCCCCTAAAAAAATAAAATGGCAGCAGCGACGCGAACCGTTTCTATGCAGCATTTCTGGCGACTCCATGTCCCCCTCGAACATCCTAACCGTGGAATATGTGCATCGAGTTCCAAGTATTTCAGACTGGAGGACGAATGGATGCCGACATCCATTCGGATATTCGTGACGAATGTCACGCGCGAGGAGGGTCAGGAACGGTAACGCGAACGACCGCGTCGACTCGGTCGACTGGTTGGAAAATCCACAAGTGGCCGAGAGAGACCTGCGAGCCTCGCGAACGCTAGCCTACTGCTGTATCCTTTATGCAAATGACTCCACGGGAGAACGTTTATGATATCTTAAATTGCGCCGATAATAGAACGTGACTGGTGTACTAACAGCGTTTCTTGCTTGCCGAGGAATGGTATCTTTCCAGCGGAACGAGTCCGTGCCAAAGAAACTGAACGTCAAAGTAGAGTTACTCGCGAGAAAGACGAGGGGAATTACGTGAACGTTTAAAATCTAGTCATCGTCGGTTGACACGCATCTCGGGCGACCAACAAGTGGTGGCAGATCGATCCACCTCACGTGCACCTCCGGTTTCCACGTTCCGTTATAAGTTATCTAAAATGTACATGAACTCACTTTGGAAGCGAAGCTCGAAACACCGCCGCGGCTGCTTTCGATGTTTTCCAGCTCGTCGGGTTGGGCTCGAGGTTTGGTGTAAAGGCCAATTGCACAGGATGGATCACACTTTTGTAACAGTTCGAAGGTGAGGCACAAAAATTCGATGTTTCACAGGTTCAGCACAAAGAAAGGAGAGAGCACATCGGTTACTGTTTACCGCGACGCCCTGTGATACACGATACAATTGCACGGTTCGCGACGGAGGAAAACAACGTACGCGGTGAACGCGGCGAAAGACAGATCGCGCACGCTCGGCGGTTAGCGAGCGAATGAGAGTCTGTTTGGTACCCTCCCCTCCACCAACCACTTCGGCAAGGGCCAATAACCTCTGGTAGCGTACATGCGAAGGTCGTGACGACCTCTCGACCGTGTCGATAATACAGCGCGGATTATCGACCAACGATATCAGTCACGAGTGATGCAGTGTTTGCATTTCTTCGTCTAATCGTACGATTTTGTTTGCCGTTACTTTGTAGTACAGTATGGAACCGTTGTGTATCAGAGATAATATAATTAGTAAATATATCTGGAATGGAAGTAACTTCAATAGCATACTATACTTCACAATCGCTTATATGAAAATTCAGTTTTATTCAATCGCACTACTGAATACCATATACTTTCCAATCGATGCGTTACAATTAATTTGCGCTAACCGTTAACAATCGACGAATTATTTAGACATATTTGGAACAATATACGAATCTTTGAAAAAGCGTAGATATGTTGATGACGTATGTACTTTGTGCGTTTGCTTCTCGATGATATGACGTTTCAATTAACATGTACTAGCGCGTCAATGTAGTTTGAATAATTCATTTCACAGTTTGATGATGCGATACCGTTTGTTTTATGCAAATCGGAGAATATTTTGAAGCCATTCTACTTGCCCATTTTTGGTCTCAGTGGGCCTACTTTTGGTAAATTATACTTCGAAATCCCAGCAATTAGAGACGCTATCTATCGGCTATTATTTTTATCATGAGTGATTGCAATGGTGAGGAAATTACAATGCCCTTATTATAAAAATAAAATTGTATACATATATGTATTTTCGTATGTGTATGGATACTTTGTACATAAAATATATTTTCCTGTACTTTTAGCTCGTATATATGTATACACGTCCATGGCATGCGATTCTGTAATCCAGTATATCTCGTTTATTGTAATTTTATGGCCAGGATTTTCGATTACCATACTTTAGTAGCTCATGCCAGCAGGTACACCGAATACACTGCCAGTGGTTTAATATAAATTATGCGTTTAAATAATTGCTTTCGAAACATTACGAGGGAAAAGAGAATATCCTCTGTATAGAGATCAGGTGAAGAAAAACCAATTCGCGCGACACTGTTCTTTCGGGGGTGAAAAGAAAAACGGTTGAGAAGCAATTTTTATATGTCCATAAATACGAAATTCCACCGCCCGTCCATGATATGCGATAACAAACAACTCATCACCTCAGCAAAAAAACAATAAATTCAGGCACGTTGAAAATATATTACATATTATCTGTTTAATACTTAAGATATCTCAAAATTTCAGCAGTTGCATACGCATTTAATTCGTTGCATGGTCGACAATAAAAATGCCTCTGTCTTATATTAATAGTATGTAAAGCCTACATAAAAACAGTGATCGTACCTAAATGTAATAATACTTACTCTCCTAATTAAAAATTCTTTAACAAATCCTGATAGAACGAGTCTCGCAAAAGAGCGTCCTCTTTTATCATCTCATCGTCGTCTCCTCTTAACTTTAACATTACATTTTTGGTCCATTGAATATTGCTATCTCTTCGGTTTCCAACTAGTCGTATATCATCGATAACGAAAATTCGAAATCATCTTCGATTCAATAACAAACGTAAAGATTTAAAAGATATCGGAGGAGCCGCTAAGTGCTGCGTCGTAAAGTCCTATTCAGTAAAATAGTAACAATACTATACACTACCTAAAAACCTTCGCGATTCTCTCCCCCCTCCTCCTCGTCGCGTTCAAGAATTTCGCAAATAAGATTAAAAACAAAGGTAGAAGCTTACGCTAAGCAAGCTCGTCCGTGCACTGTTTCCTTTCCTCCTCGACTCGCTGGCGAGTACGATTGAACGCCTCGGTTTTCAAGAAATCTACTGTTTTATAGACCGTCGTATTTGGTGGGGATTGGGTCGGCGGCAAGCTCGAGGATGTGAAACTTTCTGTCGCTTCTAAATCAAGGTCCAAGTATTGCAGAACAACGAGGCGCCGATTTGAAGCAGGGATGAACGCATTTTGATCCTGATAGTAGTATATCTGAAAGAAAGATCGTAGAATAGAACAGTGCTAATGAACACTAGACAAGATATATCGATCTGTTCCAACCTCTTCTTTATCGTCGAAAGCGTTATTATCTTCGTCGGAAGTTGACTGGTGTCGATTCGAATGCGCATGCGCTGGCGGCGTTGGACTAGGGGCTGCTCGAACTCTTCCTCTTCCCGGCGGGGATGCTAATTGTAGAGGTCCTAAAGGCACAACGGGATTATACATGAAACTTCCACATTTAAAACTGTCTGTCTTACATCACGGACGTAGATGACTATACCTTCCACGGGAGATTTATTTAAAGGTGGCTTGAGTTTCCTATTGATGCTCGGCGGTTCAGCGGGCGAGTGTTCAGCAGAACTCATTTCCAAGACCGGCATTGTCGGCCCTGGGGAAGCTTCGTTACTAATAATCGATGTAGAGTCGCTAGTTTTCCTTCCCGGCTTTAATTCCCGGTACACGACCGGCGGTGGCGGTGCCATTGTCGTTGGTACAGAAGTCGAGGTATCCCGGATGAGGGGACTCGGCAAATTTGAATACGTAGCGGTCGCTGAACTCTCAGAACGAGGACTAGACGGTTCCTCTTCTTGGAAGTCGTAGCGGAATACGCGCGGCTCCTCGACATTGCTAGGGGCAGCGTTCGAATAGAAGTGTTTAGAGGACTGATCGATCCACTGGTTCATGTCGGGCGCTTGCCCCGGCTGGTGAGATCTCGGAAAATCGTAAGACTCGTCCGTAACGATCGCAGTGGCAGGTGTCGACGGCGCGGGGGTCGCCGGGGTGGTGGGTTTTGAGCTTTCCGTAGCACCATCTAAATTCAGATAGTTATGACCAGGATTTTCAGGTAACATGTGCGGAGGTTTTGGTGGTCTAGGAGGCGCTGGTAACTTTTCAGCGGAAGGCGGTACAGCGGAATCAACGATTCTCAGCTTGCCAAATCGTTTTCTAACGCTCCAGGAACCGATCTCCGCGTCGCTTGAACCTTGCGGATGTTTGGTTTCACCTAGCATAAAGCATCCAGTTAGACGTCAAGTTATACTAAGGAGAAGCTCGTGCTAGAGAATAGTTACCTGAGTTGGGAAACGTTTCCCAGTTAACGCTAGGCACAGGAGCAGTCCATTCGTCATCGGTGAAGACACTTTCCGCGTCAGTTGTCGTAGGGGACCTAGGTGGAGATGGGGCCAGTCGTCTCGGTGCATCGTAATGTTCCGGGCCTTGACCGAGGCCCGAACTGAGAGAACTGGTGTCGTTCAGACGACGACCAGAAATGCACTCGCTGATAGGAATGTAAGGACCAGAGATAGTGCTAGTGGGTGATATCGGTGGGGACTCTTGTGTCTCGAATTGGAACACTGTAAGAGAATTTCGTTGCATCAAACAATAAGCTCAGACATAAACTCCTTAAATGGCTTAGACAATAACAATGTATACTTTGACATTGCTGCTCCTCGTCCTGAGTATACGCCTTCAAACCGCAAACTTGGCAGACTGCGTCCACCCACTTGTTCATGTCGGCATCGCTCTCGGCTACTAAATAGTATGTCCTTTTTGGTGTTTTAACATTAAACATGTACTGATACTTTTGCTTCCGGTTCTCAAATCTTAGCCCCGCATCTACCTGCGAACGAGCAAAGATGAATGTCCACTGCGAAGTCACAAAGCATAAAGAGCGTTGAACAGAAAGGTACCTGCTCGCATTGGTCAAGATCGATACGACCTTTCAGCTTCCTACAGCGCCTGTCCGTATAATATTCCAGAAAGTATTGTCCAGGTAGCTCCCCGCTATGCCGAAGAGCGAACCACCTTTTCCTCCATCGCTAACAATAAACGAGTACAGCGGACGGATTAGATCTCACAAGTGATTGGATAAACACGCCAATGGTAAAGATTGAAAGGTGTACGATATTTTATGCTCGGTAACGTAGCGATTATCAAGATTCGAGGTTAGAGTTGGGAAGAGTTGAACGGCGGAACATGGAAACGACAGTTTGACAAACGTTGAGGAACGTAAACAATGAAAAATCGACGAATGGATGGAATTGCGTGCTCGCTATGGTTTCTCGTAGGTACTAACCGCTCGCCAAAGTTTCGTGGGTGGCGATTTAATGAGCCACCCTTCGTGCACTATCTCCTGGCTGGTTTTGAGCACCTCCATTCCGCTGTGGCGTTGGCCGCGAACCTTTTAATAATCGTGCATTGTTATGGAGTGCGTGGAACCACCGACAACAACGATGGCACGCTCGTCGTTCATTTATATCTATTTTTGGACGGCGCACCAGCGATCCCACAGATATGTACCGACCGTCTAGCGATTCTATCCACGACGATGCACACATCAACGCAACAGCTTCCCACCACTGGCGCGCGTCATCCAACCAACCGACAAACACCCTCCGAGGAGTCGGCCGAGAATCAAGGAGCAACAACAAGAGGCGAGGGACGACGACAAGCAGAGAGAGGCCCGATTATCGCTGTCGTGCCTCCATTACCACCACCATCTTGGCCACGCGTGCCAAGCCATGTCAAGCATCGCAGATGACACACGCTCCAACACGCTCCTCTTGGGCTGCGCCCCCCTGTCCACGATCATCCAGCCGTCCAGCAACGCGCCATTATTCCCATCCAGTCTTGAATCATTATTTCGCCGCCAACTTACTGCCCCCGTTATGAAAATCTCTCTCTCTCTCTCTCTCTCTCTCTCTCTCTCTCTCTCTCTCTCTCTCTCTCTCTCTCTCTCTTTCAACTCATTCGATTAACAGGCCTGAATGACGCGTCGTCGAACCGCCTCGTGATCCAAATCAACGGCGCAGCGGCGCGTGCGGGTCGAAAGCTCTCTCCGGTTCTCTGTCTCTGAATCAACGCGAACAAAGAAATTCCACAGCCAGTGCCACGATCGATAGCCAATGCAACTTCCTCCAGATAAGCGCGACATCCGTTGCTCAAATAGACGATAACAAGTAACGTTTATACGCGAACGTTCGGGCGAGAACGATGAGATGAAATTGCATGGATTCGCGCTAGTTGCCGAGCGAGTCGTGGATCGCAGTCCGTCAGCCAATTGCGAGCCATTTGCTTTCTCGGCTTCGAGTTGCTCGATATTCCGGATTTCTCGATTACAGGCTATCCTCTGAATCATAATATTATTCGTGGGCTAAACCCAAGCCCTGATTTTCGTATTGGTTAGGTAATTATATTTCCGTCGGAGATTACGAGCTGCGGTGAGTTTTCCTTGTGTCGTCGCACAGTTGCCTCTTCAGCGCAACGAAAAATGTCTGTATCGTTAATTATTATCGGCGATAGGCGTTGGAACTCAGAGCTACGCTAATTACGGGCAATTATACGACGCTTAATAGGCACGGGTGGATGAAGGACAGACACAGCGCGGGATATATAGTGGTTAATTTGCAATTCAATGCTTAACGCGGTAGACGCCGATCGATATTTAAACCTAGCCTCCGTCCGCGATTAGCTGTGTTCGTTGGCACTTTCCAACGCTGGTTTACCCTTCCCGCGGCGAATCGACTATCTCGCGCGGACGGAAAAGCTGAATAGTCCAGGCTGGAATGATTCATAAATCGTTTATTAAATATTTGTTTTTTTTGTCTTCTATACAATTCCTTTACGAGGGTAATATCGGTGTCGCAAACCAGTCGTCACTGAAACAAAACGCGTTAAAGGGATTCGTACAAAGTCGGAGAAGGAGTCTGTGGTGATGCGGCGAACGATCCTGTGCAAGCCAGGGTCCATTTCTTTTTACATAAATAATGCAACGCGTTCGAGTGGAATGTCTCACCACCAAAGTCACGTCGGCATGGTACAAAAGGAGGCTCGATAAACTTTACAGGACGATCACAACTCTTATTCGAACACGTGTACACGGTATAAAATGGAGGATCGCGTAATGCGCGGATCTTAGTTACAGTTTTGTTTCGATATACAGGCTCTTCGATAATCCGTGGTACAAACGAAAGGGGCTGATCTCTCGGTCGAAAGTCAGTCAAAGGTATAGAATAAAGTGTACTCGTAAAAGGCTTCGCTTTCGAGAGGATCGTTCTCAAATTGAATATCTCGAGGGTTGCAGTCCACCAAACCTGAAGAGCAATTTTCTCAAAGGAAAAGAAAAAAGAAGCGAAGCCTTGTACAAAGAAATATAGTATCCCATACATTTCACTCAATTTCAGGCGAGGAATCACCTACTTCGTGGTTGTGCTACGCATTACGGGATCTTATACCCAACATTTACTCCTTTGGACGAATATTGTTCCGCTTAACGTACTTGAAACATTCCTCGTCGCGGTTGATCGCCACGAGCGCGGCTTCCAAGTATGCATCAAGCGCATCTTTCTCTCGGCACATAGAAAACTTCCTCTCGTCACAGCTCGCTATTTGCTACAAATTGTCTATACACATCTATACATTGAGCTTTCTTTGGTCGGAGGCGCGGTCCTCCGCGACGATTGTAATAAATATTGTTGTTACATGTGTATTGCACGTCCGTGCACAATACGTATATAGAATATATATGTATATGTATGCATGTATAAATGTATCATCTAATTGTAAGTGTACGTATAGATCAGCAGGGGGACTCTATGACTTCCTCCTCTCGTCATCCGTCGGATACCGTCCCGCAAGGATTCATCGCCATCGGAAAGATAAACCGTGCGATCTATTCGGACTTTGGCCAACGAAGGGAACACGGGTCCCTATTTAAGGATCCACTAAGTAATTCGAGCTTCGACGAATCCTCGCGGGCATATTTCGCGCGCATCTCACGATCCACAGATACGATGGACCAGCGATGAGCAACCTTTGGCCGAGTAGTGGGCCAAAAGTGGAAACCTAATACTCTACGCGGGTATATTAAATACTTAAATATACCTTAATCAAAGTATTTTAATTTATGGGGTGAATTTGTTATTTCTAATGCAGATTTACAATTGAAACAATTGCGGGCCGCAGGTGAGGAGGGCCAAATGCGGCCCGCGGGGTTGCTCGTCACTACGATAGACCGTGAAATAAACGAGATATTAAATAAAAAAGGGCGATTGTTAATCAGAGATCCACATCACCGAGGGAAATGAGTATGTATCCCGAGGGCTCGCGCGGTGCTGGCCCCCGCTCGCGCGCGAGGTGTTCGAGAGCGCACAGGTACAACGTCCAGCATTTCAAATGATCATACGTAAACTTTATTTCGTCAAATATCTCCAATTGTGTTAATGGTACGGTATGTATAAATATATACACATGTATGTATAACTCTTATATGTCGGTCTCGTTTACGTTGTTACATTACGCTGCGATCGGTTAAGAGATTAGTTCCTCCTACACGCCTGAGGGAAGCGGGCGCGGGTCTCGAGCGCAACCGGGGCGGGGAAGGGCGAATGTATAAGGGGGATGAAAACACGGCGGAGAGGGAGGGGGAAGAAAACCGGCTGCGCTCGTTTGCATAATTTAGTCCCGGCTCGCTTTTCGGGTCACCGTTTCGATGAGGATGGCATCGAGGCAGTGAGAGCCAAGGAGTCCCTTGGAGAACCAAGATCTCGTCGCGTGGAAGTCGCAAGATTACTCTACGCTACGTTTCTTTGTCTCTTCTCTTCTCGTCGGAGGGGTGGGTAGTCGAACAAGACGAGCGAGCAACCGAAATGGCAATCGAGAATCACTGAAACGAATCGAACACGTCTCGCATTCGTCCTCGCGTATAGAGGATCTGTACAGTTTGTTCGACAGGCCGAGACCAAGGGTGCATCGCGGTCGAGCGCTTAATCTTGCTTGTAAATCGGGGCGACTCGATATTCCCTCGTCCGGACCAAGCAGCAGGAAAATCGTCGCTCGAGTGCGCGTGCGAATATACAAGGTGCGCGTAACGAACACGAAATAAGGGCGGGGAGGGAAGAAAGGAACCATCCTTTTGTGGTAAAAGAAATAATAAAAGATAAAAAAGATAAAAATGATCGAACGAGATCGCGAACGATCGAGCGAGCTTTAGTTCCTCCGCGCGCGATCGCTAAGAACCAAAGTGTTTTAACAAGATCGCTCTGCCCTGTTCGGAAGCTAAGGGAAAAATAATTCGTCCTTTCTTAGCGACTTTTCTTTTCTCTTTCTTTTTCGAGAAGGATGTTGGTCTTTTCGTACGCGTATGTACATGCGTGAACCTGAGCTGAGAGAAAAATAAAAGTGGAATGTACTTTTAAAACTTGTTTTTTTTTTTTAATAATAATGTAACAATATTCGGGGTTAAATATTCATGAACATCAACATACAGTGTCCTTATCTACGTTACAAATCGTCCAGAGGAAAACGAAGTCTTTCTTTTCTTTCTTTTATTTCACGTCCAAGAGTATAAAACCGTAGCAAAAAACCTAAATTCACGTTTTCATCATCACCGAGCGTCTCGCGAAGCTAGCGTCTCGCGCGCTCTTACAAAAAAACCGAACGTACGTATGTTACAAAACGCGTTTACAAAAAAAGTAATAACGAATGAGATGGGGAAGAGAAAAACAGAAAAAAACGAGGGCGAGAGAAGACAGTAACTAATGCTTTTTCCTAAGTCACTCTGCGAGAGCGGTCTTTACAGCAGGATAGTAATTACAAAAATGTATATATGTATATTTGAATGGCGAGAGACGGTGACAATTGTCTTTCTTTTCCTCCATTCGCGTGTGTATGTGTGTGTGTACGTGTGTGTACGTGTGTGGGCGTATCTGTGTGTCTCGTTCAGCGAGAACGACGAGAAGCCCACCGATAGAAATAAATAAAGGAACGACGCGCATCGTTAAGTATTGTACAACATTTATCGTGACCGATGCAGTGTTGGATCAGGATCGAGGGGGATTGAGAGAGCGAGTGTCGCGATCAACGTTTCTCTCAGTCCCCCTCGAGTTTCCCTCCCGGGGAAAAGTAAAAGAAAATGGGACCGGGATTCATCAGGCGGTGTGTGTGTGTGTCTCATTTCTTCGCTCATCTGTTTCCACCTGGAGGGGGGGATAAACGTTACATTTGCGTCTCATTAGTCGTTTAATTAGACAATCAATTCGCTATTTACGAAATGTCATAAGAAAAAGTAGTACTCTATAGTCGGTATTCCAATAATAATAGCGTAATAATAATAATCATTATTATGTTCGATAGGTTTCATCTGTGGTTATCGTCTATCTGTTAATAATAATTAATTAATTAATTAATCGTTCACTTCGTCGTCGATATAACCGCGGCCTATAATCGTGTGCTCGTTTGATATAAAAAAGAAAACAAAAATCGTATAATATATATTTATATATAGCGTTGTATCGTTCGCTTCCTCGTTACAATAATAAATTGCCCACGAACAGCCGACGTGCCGACGGCCAAACACCCGACGAGCCGAACCCGCTCCCGGTTCCCTTGGCTTTCCCGCGTTCACCCCACCGCGCGGAACATTCCAGCGGCCCCGCGATCTCTTTCTCGATGTTCGGGGTACGCTTAAAATCCATTTTTACACTCGCAATTCCCCCCGAACACGCTCGAGAAAGAGAAGCTCCTTTCCCCACCCCGCTTCCCTTTCCCATCTCTATCTTTTGTCTCGCCCTCGGTACGTGCCGCGAGCGAACTTGGTCCGTCGCGACCGTTCCACCCCTCCAACAGTTAATTTAATAAAAGCAATCGATAAAATGGAAGCGTGGATCGTCGGGGGTGTCGGCACGCCAACAACGTTCGAACGTCCACACTTAAACGAGCTTGCTACCACAAATGGTATACCACTTTCTGATTTACAACACTGCCCTAAACACAGCCATACTAAGCCAAATACTTTTGGGTTCCTTTTGTCGTTTACGATTATTCACCTCTCTCCGCTAGGGTGAAATCGTTCATTTAAATCTACAGTCTCGATCACCGCCCGTATGCACCTCCGTCGCTCGTGTCACTTTTGCCTTGGAAGCTTTACCGGTTAATCTCCTCGCCTGCCGTCTCTTTTCGCGGCCGTTTAATCCACTTTCGTTTTCTCCCCTCGGAAACTGCGTGTACACGAAATGCGCCTACGACTCCATTCGATTCGTTCGTGTTTTCTTTGTTCTTCGATCGATCGGATCAGCACCCGCTTGATATCGAAGCGTCGCTAAATATTATCGGTGCTTTCCATTGCTTTTGATGCGATAGACAAAAGAAAGGTGCGAAGAAAGGCAGAGAGGATGGGGGGAGAGAGAGGCAATGTACAAAGAAAGGAATGTTTCGTGGATGATTCTCGCCGGACGATAGTTACGCGAAGCGGAAGAAAATGATACACTTGGGAAAGCGCGACTCCCGATCGCCTTCCACTATTAAGACCCGACGCTGAATCGATTCTACTTAATGATCCTCCGCGAATTGTCAGTGGTGTTCGAATGAAAGCAAGATCGACTGGTGACCTTAATCTAATTCTTTCGCGACCCTTTTTTTTTCTTATTAAACTTGCCGCTGTGTGGCTAAAGCTTTCGAAGCGAAATGTATCCGTTTGGTTTCCATAAAAAGACCCTTCTTTTATTCTTTGAACAGATTCGAAGGGCATCGGTGTACCAACGTGTAATAATTAATAATAAAACCAATCAATACGCACACGCGGATCACGTATGACGATTTAGTATGTCGCGCGCGCGCGCGCGCGCGTGTGTGTGTCTGTGTGCATACATAAGCGAGTCGTGTGTATTGTTATACTGTGTTCTTTTTTTCATGAGTCGTGATGCCTTTTCTCTCGACAGTAAATCAACGGTTTCTAATCTCGATTCGCATGGGCGGGCTAGCATTGTGTACACCACGCGTGTCCGATAGCTACTCGACGATACGGACTCTCGAAACACACCTCTCTTGCACGCATCATCCGTTGCCATTATCAGCTAATCATTTAAATAGGTATCGAAGAAAAAAGAGGGAGGAGAAATTACACTTACAATTTACTATGATACAGCACTGGCATAGTCACGTAGTGTCGGTATATACGTGTTTTGACGTGTATCTCTGTTGCGCGCGTATGCGTGTGTGTATGTGTGTGTGTGTGTGTGTCTGTGTGTGTCATTTGCGTTGTCCTTTATCGTGCACGACGGGCTTGTGCAAGCCCATGCTGATAAACGCGCGTGTGTGGATCCCTTTCTCGCTTTTCTTCCCGAATAATACACTATACTCATACGTTTGAATTTTTTGCAATAATATTAATAGCAATAATGATAATAATAATGATAATAATATTAATAAGAATCAATAATAATATTAATAATAATAATAATAAATTCATAAGAGACAGGGAAATTAATAATAATCGTTATTATTATCGTAATAATAGTATAGTATGTACAAGAACGCTTTTCACGCGAGGGTCCAGTTACGGTTACGCTTCGTAGCTACATATTTTGATTCAACTGTACATGGTTGGACCCCCGTATTTGAAAAACATTTGCTTTTTTTCTTTCTCTTCATCATCGTCGTCATCGTCATCTTCGCCTTCGCCTTCAAAATTAACACGATTTTGTTTATATAAATTCCTCCCGTACTAGCGAATAGCAGTGTTTGTCGTGAATTTCTACTTTTTGGTTGCGACACCGTTAATCCGCGTTCGTCTCGCCTGTCCTGTCACAAATGAGAGGGGGAGAAGAAGTCGTCCCATTTCGCGGCGGGGACAATCCGTCGAGCAGATTCTTTTTTTTATCCGTGGGTTAATTTCAGAATGATCCATAAAATTTAATGGCGCTAAGGTACAACCTCCGGCAGCCGTAGCGATCTCTTAATAACAAATTAGCCTAAGTTAACATTACTTAACTTTTTCACTAAATTCTGTTCTCCCTTCTTTCAAATACATACAATGTCGTCGGTATTTCTTTCGTTTCTGTTTCTCTCTCTTTCTCTCGCTCTCTCTCTCGCTCTCTCTCTCTCTCTCTCTATATATCTTCCCATTTCATACAGTCCTTCTTCTTTTCGTTCGTTTGTTATATACTTTGCATCTTGTCACGATAATAATAATAGTGGTATATAATAACTGCATATAATCGCTACGCTAATAGTATTTTGAACTATTAATTATTAATTAACGTTAAGTATACACAACACATTTGTACGATTTCACTCAGCCTGCACGAGAGCAGCAGCGAGGGAAGGTGGTAAAGATGTAAAAGGTCGTGTGTTTGTGTGTGATGGGGGGACAGAGGGTGGAAGGGCACGGCACGGCAGGGCACGGCACGGCGGGGGTTCGGGGAGGAGCCTGGTGTGTGTATGTATCCTCTCATGTATGCATGTGGTTTATTTCGGGGAGAACGTACTCGATAGTCTTTCTCTTGATTTTACTTTGTCGTTTCGAATAAATTTTCACGTCGTTCCACCGGTTCTCGATTAGGGGCGTAGAAGGGGGTAGCCAGGTTTGAGGTACGACAGTACAGAGTAACGTAAGAAGAAGTGTTCAAGTGTCCATTGAGCCAGCTTGTTAACATTTATCTTCGCGGAGCATCTCTAAAGCAGCACCACATCACGCTGTGTATCGCTCCTGCACCTTAACTCGCAGATAGAAATTAGGGAACACGCGCTGTTATCCGGATTAATTTGGTCGCACCAGGTCGGTTCAGGCTACTCTCTCTGACCTTCGTCGTCGCGGCTCAGACATCGCGGAGCACTCGGCGCCAGTGTACCGGACGTGGAAGTAGTTTTATACCTGATATATCTCCACGAAGCTAGGAACGCAGAACGGATGGAGGTTAACGCTCTCTGCCTCATGGCAGGGAGCTGGGAACAGCGACCGTCCTTCAAACGGTTGACATACGACGTCGCGAGATCATCGCCGTCATCGTCGCCGTCGTCGTTGTCGTCGTAGTCTTCGTCGTCGTTCGCCCATTAACATACCAATCACACGTATCGACCGACTTCACTAACAGTCACTACAATCCTTCGACAAACTTGGAGAGTTGGTCTTGCGGCGTCATGGGCGTCACTTCACTGGAGTCTGTGCCGCTGGTGGGCGGTGGCGCCGGAGACGGATGATGGGGCATGGCGCCCGGGTGGCCCGTCGGCGCGCCGGTACCGCCGCTCAGCTGCGACAGCATCATCTCGCTTGGCCCTCCGAGCTCGTGAGCCGGCGAGTGGGTCGGCGTGCCGTGAGGCGGGTGATGATGGGGCGACGGTACCGGGCCCGACCGGGGCGAAGGAACTGGTTGATTGCGCGGGGATGGAACTGGTCGCGGGGAAGGATTCGGTTGAGGAGATCGTATGGGTGGCGGAGATCGAACGGACTGCATGAGTTGTTGCTGTACAGAGATCCCTGGAGGTCCCATCACACCTTGCGGAGAAGGTACCGGGGGTGGAGTTGGTTTTAAACCGGGTTGACCGTAGCCTTGTTCGCTAAAGCCACCGTAACCTGAGGAAGAATACGCGGAATCGTGGCAGACGTTAGACCACGAACCACCATGCGGCTCGACGAATCTCGTTTTGTTGTCGAGAATCAAATGATTCTTACCGAGAAGGGACGGCCTGATTGGTCGCTGTTGACCGTAAGGTGGTGCTGGTGGTTGCGTGAACGGTTGCTGCTGCTGCTGCTGCTGTTGTTGCTGCTGCTGCTGCTGCTGCTGTTGTTGCTGCTGCTGCTGCTGCTGTTGAGCCTGCTGTTGTCTCTGCATCACCAGCATTTGTTGCTTGTACCACTGCGGTTGTTGCTGAACAGGTTGCTGCTGTTGTTGCTGCTGCTGCTGCTGCTGCTGTTGTTGTTGATTCAGCATCGCTTGTATCTGCATTCTGCCTTGCTGCTGCTGCTGGTGCTGTTGCTGCTGCTGCTGTTGAGCCTGCTGCTGCTGCTGCTGCTGCTGTTGAGCCTGTTGCTGCTGCTGCTGCTGCTGCTGTTGTTGGTGCTGTTGCTGCTGCTGCTGTTGAGCCTGTTGTTGCTGCTGCTGCTGAGACATCATATGCTGCAAACCAGGTTGTTGTTGCGGCTGATTAGGACCCAAAGGGCCGCCGACTCCTCCGCCGTACTGACCACTTTGTTGCTGAAGGGCAAGCGCCTTTTTATTAAAAAAATCACATGGTAATCGAAATTGTCAAAACCATAGAGTGTAAACAGTAATAAACAGTAAAACGAGATTGGGCTTCCGTTTCCGGTAAGTGGGAGAGCAGGAAAGCAGTGCGACAGGTGAAAGGAAAGAGCGAGAGAAAAGTGAAGGAAAAATGGAGAGAGGAAAGAGAAAGGATATGGGAGAAATTAGGGGAGTTAGGAAAAGAACTGGAGGAAGTGGAAATAGATCATGGAGGAAATAGGGGTGAGAGTAGAGGGAGGGAGAAAAGGATAGAGGATGACCTGACGGAAAGGGAGATGCAGAAAAGGCTGAAGGAGATCGCGGAAGAAGAAAGGAGAAAAGAAAAGAGGGTATGGGTGGCATATGGGAGGATAGAAGTGGAGGGACAGTGGTGGAGATAGGAGGAAAAAAGGAAAGTGCTGGTAAGAGGTGACACATAGGGGGGGATTTCAATGCAAGAACAGGGAACAGAGGGGGGGAAACAGAGGAGGAGGAATGAGAAGACGGGGAAGTGAGGAAAGGAGATCAAAGGATGGGATAGTGAATAGGGAGGGCAAGATACTGCTGGGACTGTTAGAGGAGACGGGGTGGACTATCCTAAATCGGGGAGCGGAGGGGGGAGGGGTGAAAAGGGAGAGTTTAAGGGAGAATTACGAGAATTTTTTTAGATTTCGGTAATTATTTAAATGTTCGTGGGCCCAGGGGCACCTATCTTATCCGATCGGGCTATAACTTTTCTTAACTATTCGTAACCAAAAAAATTCTCGCCATCGATAATGATTATTCATAACCGAAAACAATTTCCGTCGTCAATAATGGTTATTAGTGAACAAAAAATATTTCTGATGACAATAATGGTTATTCATAACCAAAATCATTTAAAGGAAAATATTAACTCTTATGTCATGACTTTTAAAATTTAGGTTATAACAGTTATGTTCTCTGGTAAAAAGAGATGTAAATAAAAGAAATAGCCGTAAGGATCGTAGGTGTAAGGGGAAAGGAAGGGTAATTCTAAGAAAGCATGTAAGGGAAACGGAGACCTTGTAACCCTAAGGGGAACAATACAGAATACATGCATACAGTAAAATGAGATTGCTTATTGTCATACCCGTTGCTTGATAAATGCGGCCATTATCGGTGGATTGCTTTTGAGTATTTGAAGTATTTGGTTCTGCTGCTCAGGAGTATGGGGATTCTTGAGAGTCTGCATGAGTTGCTGCAATACGTGCTTGTGCATGTTACTTTGAGTCTGCGGTCCGACTTGACTGACCGGGCCACCGATTACCCCTGGCTGCCTCGGCATCTGTCCACCCATCGCCATCACCTGCTGCCCTGGGTGCTGCTGTTGTTGCTGCATCAGCTGCTGCGGCGTCTGCTGCCTCAGACCAGGATTCTGCTGCATCACCGCAGGTTGATACCTACTGGGAATGGCAATATTTTTATAACGGACTCATCATTTCGCGACTACATTCAATTACATATTATTTAGATAGAACAATACCTTGGCGTCCACTGATCCATTGGAATGAGATGAGTACCGCCGGGATTCGGCATTTGGACAGGCATCGGCCGCTGCATTTGAGGCGGAGGCATCACGCCGCCAGTTTGTCCTCCTACGCCAACACCGACACCGACACCGCCGCCCGGCGTCACTTTGCCATAGCCCACGTGCGGCGCCTGCTGTCTTGCGGCTTCCTCCTGTACTTGCTTAACCACCTGGAGGACGTGAGCAGGCGGCGTTTGCGTGCCAGGCTTCAACCCTATCCCAGGTTGATGCGGCGAGGGCAGATTGGTAGGGCTAGTCCCTGGTTTCATGGCAACGCCGGTCGTCATAGTGACGTTGGAAGTTTGTTGCCCCGATTGTATCGCTCCTACAGGACCCGTGGGTCTCGTGTTCATCACAGCCATTCTTCTCCTGCAATCAGTAAAGGAACCATTTGGTTAAATACGCGGCCTTAATGGTGATATTCGATCTCGCTAGTATTTTAATCCGTATCCCCTCATTACCTTAACAATTGCGCTTGTTGTAACCGTTGCTGAAGTTGCTGTTGCTTCAGCTTGTGTTTGATGTTCGAACAGAATGGGACAAGACACTTAGTCTCCTGGCAGTGTTTAGCATGGTAACAGCATAGCGCTATCAATTGTTTACATATTGGACAGCCTCCATTCGTCTTTCGCTTGCAAATCTTTGTATGCGTTACTACTCGCTTCATCTTCTGGCAGCTGGATAGACGACAGTTAGCATCTCTGCACTGGCACGCGTGCACCAACGATTGAATACATCTCTGTATCGAAAGTTTACGCGCCTCCTGTTTAAAAATAGAAACGTCACCGTGATATTTATCGTTCACGTCCGTTACAATATCAACGCAACACTCAAGGCAGGAGAACACTACTTTACCTGTGGATTTGCTTGTTTGGCATCGGCCGGCGATGAACCATCATCCAGATCTAAACCAAGTTTCTCCATATGATGAGGATGACCATCTTTCTCTTTACAGCTTATACATAGGTCAAAGTCCTGTTAGAGTAAACGATAACGTCAGATTTGGCAACGAAAGACAAAAACAGTGGCAACAAGTGTTACTTCGATACTTACATCACAAACTGTACAGTGATATCTCGTTTCTACATGACTCTTACAGTTATTACAAGTATAAACAAATTTGTCTTGGCCTTGGTTGTGTAATTCGTACAACATGGACATGGAGCTGAATTTCGCACGCCTTAGAGAAGAGAACTCGTAATGTCTTTCTCTAGCCATCGTAAGGAAAGCATCGCGACCATCCATAAGGTCGCAGTTAATAACGGGGTCAGGATCCTGAATCGGCTGTAATAAACGCAAGTATACATAGCGACGCGAGCCCTTCGTAAATGGAGGAAACAGTGAATACAGAATAATTCCGGGCACTTACTGCTAAACTGGCTGCACTTTGAGCACTATGCAACCTGATGACAAAGAACACTTCCTTATGCTTCTCCATGGTCGCAAAAATTTTCGCAGATAGGTCATTCCCAGTCTGAGGAGTATTAGACTTTTTACTATTCTTCCTTTGATTCGCTTTGGATTTGTTTGATTTTTTGGCCTTCTTTTGCCCCTTCTTCTTGCCATCCGGACCTGTTTCCGAATCTTCCGACAAGGAAAAAATCTGAAACAAGATTCGAGCACGCCCGATCAGTAACTTACTTTGCAAGAGAAATGTGTCTCGTTTTGTGTAATGTATTAGTAAATCCGCATACCGCATTGGCGGCGGCAGCTTCCGCAGCTTCAGCCTGTTTGCGTTTCTCTTCCTCTTCTTGGTCTAATTCTTTAATACTTTCTTCCAAAACATTCGGCCAGAAATCGCCCTCGAAATATGGTAAATCGGCGGCCGACGACAGTTTGTCTTCCATTGCTTGTTTCAGAATATCCTAAAATAGATAAATAAAAATTGATTCACCGATTCGATTGCGCTCACCAGTGCCGAATAAGATAACGTTTATTCAATTGTCGTCTGCTAATCCTATGTTCATATCTACGAAATCAATATGAACATTAGCTTTCTCAAACGTTGCTTTTAGTCTCCCTTGACACCCAAGAGTAACAGTTCACTCTCAGATAACACTCGAGACTGTACCATATTGCCGCATTAGATTAGATCATCGCTACTAACTTTGTAATCGAGCACGATCCTCTCGACCATGCCTTTGTCCAACATTTTCTTGTACCATTCCTGCAATCTCTTAGGCTTTGGAATCTTTTGTTCTTGGGGGTGGCAGTGAAAGATGTAGTCGTCTCCTTCGGAAGGCGGACAGGCCCAGATGTGAGCCATTGTGTACCTACATGGAAAGCAATCGTGACAGACGTGAACACGCGACGCATATGATTCCGTGAATCACTGCCAACTTACCCAAGTTGTTTCGCGTAATCCAAGTATCCAAGAAGTATCTCGTGGTACACTGCTGTTCGGAATTGTTTAGGCCGGAAAAAGTGTACAGAGTCCAAGTACGCTATGTAGACCCTTCTGGTGTTAGGTGGCGTACACTCGCTCCCGTACTCCTGCACGTGCATGCCGAAAAAACACACGTCCGTGCCATCAACTTCTTCAAATGCAAACAACGCCTTCGCCCTGTACGGGAATTCCCCGGACATGTCGCCGTTCTCGACGAACCTGCTTCTCATCCCGGGCTTAACCTCGACGACTTTATCACTGGACGCCACGACTCTGATCGCGACTTCGCCAGCACCGGCTTCCTTTTTTTTCAAGAAGTTATTCACTCGTGTTTCTATATAAGTTCCCAATTTAGTCACCGGTAAACGTTTCGCGTTAAACTTGTTCTCCTTACGTTTCTGGCCCTTCTTCTTTAAACAATTATCACAAGTAAATCTGCAAGGTAGAATATCTCATGCATTCAATGTGACCATTCTGCGGAGCATCACTCGCGAGCGTTCCACAGTATATGCCTACTTACCCTAACGGCCAAATCGATTCCATGTGAAGTACGCAAATTTGATGCATTTTTCTACCGCAATCTGTACACACAACAAAAAGCTCCAATTCCAAATGATCGTTCTTCATTAACTGGAACTGTTCCTTTTTAATGGCACTGCAATAGAAAGCAACCACTCACTCCACAGTCCTTTTGCGCGCGGCGAGACATCGGTATATACGTTTGGAAAACTCACGTCTGAGGTTGCGTTGGATCATCTCCCAACGTCACAGTGTCACCAGGAATGTCGTTGAAACATTTCTGACAGAAGGTGTATCTGTCGGAAACAAGACCATATGCCTTTAAACTATTGTTCCCCGATAGTGTTTAGATCCAAATTGCAATTCGCCAATGTCATGCGTGCATCGTACGAAGATCAATATATTTTTTGTTTCCACGCCCCAGCGGATGTATCCAAATGTTGAGTATCCAATTTTGATAAACGTTTTGTTTACATTTGCAATTATACACATGCAAGTAAGGTATTTTGCCAATTATATCGTTTCGTTTTTTTATATTTTATTCCAAAAGTTGTTTCGGAAGAGAATCATCGTTCAGTTTGATTAATGTGTTTTATTTATATATTTTTTTATTCATTATTTTTGTTTTACGTTTTATTTGTGTTTTCATTGATAGTGTCGGGTGTCCAAATTCGATCGTCCAATTTCCAAGTATCAATTTTTCATTTGGCATGAAGTAGTAGAGTTGGAAAGAAGCAAGGGGCGCGGGCAACACAAGAAGCAAGCAGCAAACAAGGATTTTTGTGTGTGCGTGCGCAACCCATGGGTAGAGCGAAGGTAACATACAAAGAAGAGAAGAGTGCCATTGTTAGACACGATATATTATATACATAAATTACTAAGATGCATATACCCAAGAGTTACATACGATTCTTTCGTTAAGCAAGATCGTAAAAAAAGCATCTAAGTTTGAAGTATCACTACGTCCGAAGTTGTATGCCCCTTAAGTATATGCGTAATAAAGTTTAATCTTTACACGCTGCGAGCGTTACGCAAAAATACACTCATCGATAAACATATTCTAATGGCAATAAAAGAATTTTAAAAAAATAGAAAGGGAAGAAACTTGTAGGTCAGGAGACTGGCCTGCATCGACTTGGTGTATCATTCGAGGCAGGCTAATTTGCCTGCCAATTTAATCTGGCGCATTCGGTTGTAGAACATTTTTCTTTTGCAGAAATGCACTGTGTAAGTCGAATGCGCCCAAAGGAGAATTTCAATTGATCGAACTAGATTAGGATAAAACTAAGGTTAACTATTATAGGAATCGGTGATGTAATATTTCTACGATTTTAGGAGCCTCGGAAAAAGAGAACCACGGGCGCTGGGAATCGAACCCGAGCCGTCCGCGTGGTGATCAGCAGCGCTAACCACCACGGCTATGCCGACTCTCCATGGCTCCTTAGTCCGGGCTCCATCTTATGATGGGGGTTCCTGATTCCACACTATCCTTTCAAGACAACTTGTCTAAATCATCTAAGTAAAGAAGTCGCTAGAGGGCAAGATGGAGATAATAAAAAACCTACTAGCAGGTTCCCATCATGCAAACTATTTCTCGTTTCTCAAGTGAGTTATCTTGTGAATTCTCTGGTTAAGCGTAGTTATTCCATCGAAATCCTTCGGTATACTGACCTATTCTGATAAGAGTAGTACTTCGCGTCTCTCGGTATCGTACACAGCTGTTTCCCGTAGCAACACAGTACTTGCGGATTGAACGTGTACTTTCTACCACAGCAGTACCCAAGAGCCTGCATCACAGGATCTATCTCTTGCTCAAAAACCTCCGAGAGCTAGAATCAATGAGAAATGTCCGTCGTTTCATTGTTCGAGCATTGGTGGCTACAGTAACTGGAAGATTGAATTAAACGTTACCTTGGTGCAGTATCTGTAAACCCGAGATGTTTTACGATTGTAAAGCCATGCGTTGTCGAACATAATCCACACATCATCGACGTACTCCCATGGATCACTGTATTGCCCTGTGTCCAATTTCCTTTTGATTGTCGACAGATCCATCGGTTTCTTGACGATTTCGAAGTAGTCGGGAATCCCGAGGGCCTGCGGATCGACGGGTTGCCTGAATGGTATAGACTCCGGATCCTGGCGGTAGAGTTTCTCCAGAGTCGGCATCAACGCCTGGCGAAGTTCATCCGGCTTGAACAGGCACAGCCGTTTCTTGTCGGTCGACGTTCCGCTCGGCTGTATGGGCTCAGGGACCAACGGTTTAATGTCCGGCGTCGTGGTGTCCTGGCTGGACATAGGCGTCAGGGGCTCCTCCTTGATACCCGAGCACTCCTCCTTCACCATACCCTCCCCAGATCCTTCTTCCATCGGTTCAGTTTTGATTTCCGTTTTCATCAACACGTCGCTGTTGACGCTCTTGCCACCGTCCATCCTGTGATTCTCGGAGCCATCCTCCTGCTTGATTTCCATCTTCATGCTCTCCTCCTTAATCGAATCCAGCTTCCCTTTATTGTTATTCATCGGCGGACTAGGAGAATTGTCACGATCCAGGGCGGCCGTGATAGCGGCCATTTGCGAAGACATCGACGAGGTTCGTGGCGCGTTGAGCGCGGCCCTCTCCTGGGACGTCATCCCTTTGCCGAGGCTCGCTAGACCGGCCGGGGACGGTGTGGTGCCAGGATGAGGGGGTGTTTGATTGGCGGAAGATACTGTCTGATTGGGTGTCATCAATGAAGGAACTAATGGCGTGTTGGGCGTGGAAGTGGTAGACTGAGGTCCGTTCGTTGTAGTCGCTGGACCAGGACTAGGCCCGCTGGATGCGGGAGGTGGGATCGTTTGAGGAGTCGACGTGCTGATGCCGTTGTCGTTGGGCGTTGAAACCGACAGAGGTCGACTATTGTTAAATTGCTGATTCTGTTGGCTGTTTTGTTGCATACTGTTGAATGGCGACGGGGCTTGGGGCACCGACGTAGTCGTCGCGCTTTGATTCGAGGTGCTCGACGGTTGCTGTGGCTGCTGGTGTTGATGCGCGATCGCTACTTGCGCTTGCGCCAATCTAACTTTCATAAGGTCGGGGAACTGATGTTGATTCTGTACAGGAGAACTGTTAGGTAAACCGGAAGTGCCGTTCGAAGTTGGAAATTGACTAGTTGTTGCGGATGTGGTGGTGGTTGTTAAATTTGCCTGCGGCATTTGCGGCTGCCCGAAAGGACTGAGACCAGGATTTGGAACGACGTTGGGGTTGGAAGTCGACTGTCCGTTCGGACTAGGGCCCGGTGGACCGACTAAAATTCCTTGCTGCTGAGCCTGAGCTTGAGCCTGGGCCTGAGCTTGAGCCTGAGCCTGGGCCTGAACTTGAGCCTGAGCCTGGGCTTGAGCCTGGGCCTGAGCTTGAGCCTGGACTTTGGTTTGGGCTTGGACCTGCACCTGCAGCTGTTGTTGTGCTGGCTGCTGCTGCTGCTGCGGAAACTGCATCCTGTTATGGGGAATGCCTATTGTAGGTATAGTTCCAAGTGGACCCATGTTGGGCGAGTGACTGCGCAAGCTAGGAGTGACCGTTCCAACCGGCCGTGACGGCGGTACAACCCCAACACTGGGTGGAGCGCACGGCCTCAAGCTCGGGCCAGACGGTCCGGAAGGTTGAGGTTGCTGTTGCTGCTGCTGCTGGGCTTGCAGTTGCTGCTGCTGCTGTTCTTTTCGCTTCTGCCGCTTCTCCTCCAATTCTTTCTGAATCTTGTAGATCTTCTCGGCAAGTAAGTGGTAATATTCCGATCTCGAATTGGCCATCTCGTACATGTCCCCTTCAACTTTCCGCGCATACGCAACCAGGTTATGCATCCGTTTGTCCAGCATAGCCTGCGGGTCTGGAGTTGGAAATATCGCTTGAACCAATTTGTGAACAAGGTGATTTCTAAGATCCGGAGTTACAGACTGATGCCAGTCCTTTGTTCCCTGCACTGGTGTCGCTGTCACTTGCCCTGGCTGAAGTCCGGCTGGAAGTTGAAGGCTCGTTAGCCTGTTTTCGCCGGAGACAGTGAGCTGTCCTGAATCGTTCAGACCGAACAATTGCTGCATATTTGCGGCAGCCGCCGCTGCAGCGGGCGTGGGTCCACTGGTAGGCGCAGCCTGATTGCCCGCCACGCCGACTGTATTGGGATCGGAATTTAGAGGAAGAGATACGTTCGGGGCGACCACTTGCTGGCCGGCGCCGACCACCGACTGACCGGGAGCCGCCTGAGGTTGAGGCTGAGCTAGCCTGACGTTTCCTATTGTGCCAGGCGCTCCCTGCATCCCCGGCGCTGGGATTCTTCTGGTAACGCACTGGCCAGGCACCAAACCAGGTGTTGTTGTAGGACACTGAATACCCAGAGCGTCGTATGCTCTTCTTACGTCGGTTGGACTCGGATTTGGTTGACTATTTGGTTGCGTGGTGGATGCTGCGGCAGCATTTGTGGTTTTGTTCTTGTTCGCTTGTTTCAAGGGTAAACAGACAGGGCAATCGTTTCGATTGCAGTGCTTCCAATGGCTAATGATCTGTCTGGAGGAGCTACAGTGCGGCACCGTGCAATGTTTCCCTGCCTGACAAGCGGTCATATGGGTCAGAACGTTTTTCATGGTCTTGCAATCGGGCAGCGTGCACTGCCAGACGTCGCCGTTCGCTTGGCTCTCGCGTCGTTGACATTTATGCGCGTGAAGCAACAGAACTAGTTGCTGTTGAATGAGTTTACGTTTTTCTGGATCAGCAGTTGATTTCGTAGCACCTGATAATACGAGATCCTTTCCTTAACTAAATTCGTCTTTCGGGATAATCCTGGCGAAATATAGAAACGGATACTTACCAGTCGGAGCACCGGCACCGGGTATCTGACCCTGAGTAGCTTGCTGCGGACCTGGTTGCCCTCCGCTTGGTGCACCGGACTGAGGTTGAGCTGGACTTGGCGTGGGTGGTTGAGCTTGTTGCGCCATACCACCCTCCTGACCACCCACGACGGTTGCGGAACCAATAGGACCTGTTGTTCCTCCAAATCTACCAGCAGCTTGCATGGCGGTCATACTTGTTCCCACTCCTTTCTGCTGGGGCGCAACAACTCCGACAGGACTATTAGTACACACGGTAACACCAGGCCCTTGTCCACTGCCTGGAGACGCTGCCGAGGGATCACGTGTTTCAATATAGGTCTGAAACCCGTCGGTTACATACACGCCTGATATACTTACCATAGCCATAAGGGCTGGATGCACCAATTTGCCCCATGTTCGGCATATTCGCCATGTTAGGAGGAGCTTGCATTCGTGGGCCGCCTTGACCAGGACCAACGATACCGACTTGATGTACTTGCTGATGCGGACTTTGACCCCTCGCGGGACCAACCAAATGAGCTTGTTGTTGCTGCTGCATCGCTACAGCTCTGGTGTTCATTATCCCGGGTCCATTTGGTATTTGAGCAACGCCATGATGAGACGCAACGCTTGGATGATGAATTCCTTGAGTATTAGGCCCCATCATGGTTACCTAAAATACACGAGTGTCGTGATTCTACCTGTCGTAATGTTATAGTATTTGCGCATGGATCTACGCGAATGTAAAGCTTACAGTATTTAAAGGTTGTTTGTTCAAGCTGTTGGTCACAATTAAACTTCCACCCGCCATGCCACCCATACTATTATTCCCACTAGCGCTGCTGGTCATAACTATACCAGTATTCATTCCGCCTGGCATCGACATGGTAGGATTACTGCCGGCCATGCTCATCGACGATTGAAGGCTACCCATAGAATTTGCGATGGACATTTGATTGTTGGCCAAAGAGCTGGCTATGCTACTTGGTAAATTTCCCAGACTGACAACCATTTGCGGATCGACTACTTTAGAGACAGAGACATTCGGTGGGGACTGCATATTCGGACTTTTGTTACCCAACGTTCCAGCTGCCATCGCTAAAGAATTAGTAACCATATTCTTGTTGCCCTGCGTTAAAATAGATTGGAATCACACGATATGAAATATGATTTCGCCTATAATGTACATGTACGCGTATACGTATGTATATTTTCTGAATACAAACTTGTTGCTGTATTATGTGCTGCGGAAGTTGTTGCTGTTGCTGATGTACGTGTCGCATTTCGTCACCGTTTTGCTGCCCTGGACCTGGGCCCGTCGCCGGTGGCTTAGCACTCTCTGTTGCTGAACCCCAAGATGCCGATTGCAACAGATCGTCGGGTAGATCATTTTCAAGATCATACATATCTGTGTTTGTTATGTAATCTGAGAATAGATGTTTACATTAGTGACAGGTTCCTAATATCTAAAAGGCTGCAAAAATTACTGGTTACTACAAAAGTAAAATCATCGAATACAGAATGATCGCGGGGACTATACTTTGATGATACGCGTATCTATCGCTCTGTTACGTTAAACTTCCTCTAAAGAGTAGAATTTATAAGAGGGTCCGGCATTCTAGGGACAAAACGTTACTTTTCTAGATAACCAGTTTAGAATATTAAGATTAGAGTATGATATTAGATGTAACATGTACCATAGAGACCAAAAAACCATTAGTAATATTACAAGGATGAGATTCAGCACCGTCACCATAGGTTTAATCCAAAGTTTCGATAGTAGGATCTTTGTATTACCGTGTAACGTTCGATGCGTGTTGTATAATATATCTGCATGTAGAACATACATGCACATATATGTACGCACGCACATACTTTGTAACACTTATATACATGTCGTGTTTTGAATTACAGAAAAATCGTATTTATTCAATGCAAATTAACCTAAAGTATTGGAATACATTTGTCGCAAAAATGTACTTTTCAACTTACTTGACTATCCGTGATTGATCATACATTAACGGAGAAAAAAGGGGTCAAATGCAAATATACGAAGAGAAGAGGGTAAAAAGAAAAATTAAAAAAAAAATATATGTATATATATATGAGAAGATGCTACAACAAACTACGTATAAATATAAAGAAACAAATACATAAATAAGACATGAGACATACACTGCATGAGCATAACTTAAAGGAATCCAGACTACAGCGGAATAAAAATTTGTTCACAATAAAGTCGTGCTAAACTACAAAAGCATTAAAGCTATTGATAGCAAACTTTAGAGTAGACAGTCATGCGAAGAAATCATAGTCACTCTAAAGAGTATATATATATATACAACTGTTTGCAAATGAAATATTTCTTAAATATTGTAACATTAAAAAAAAATTTTAATTAAACAAAAACGAAATAAAGTTTCTGAAACTCGTACAACTTCTTTTATTTAAATTTTCGGTACCAATCACCTGCAAAGTATTAACACATCTGAGGAAAGAGGAGCATATTTACCTACCTAAAAGCCTATTTCTCAACTTTATCTTAATGAAAATCAATTTGTTGTCTTGAAACTGATACGCATTACTTAATATACTTCCATCCTAGTGTAAAGGTCTAGAGCTCTGTGCATGTGTGTCGCATGTCCATATTATATTTATTACTTCTAGATGCATTTAAATCTCTGTATCATGTGTTAAATGAATAATATCCCATTGTATTTATGATTTTGCCTACGATATCAAGTGCGATCCAATTTTTCTCCAGTATCTTAAGAAAATCAATCCGTGTCTCTCGTATAAAACGTTATATCCAGTATACTTATTTTTACATTGATGTTTTCTTTTATCGCGCGAATAAGCAATGCAATCATTCCCGCCGTGGGTTTTGTAAATCGACTTTATTGAACCGTAGTGACAATATGCCAAAGCTGTACATACTATCCGAGGGAATGCAAGAACTTTAATGATAAGAACTTCTCTAACTGGTAAACCGTGAGATAAATTGGAGGTAATCGAATGGCTTTACAACTCGACGGTATTAATAAATGAGATGAATGGACAGACAAACAAATTTTTGCAGTGCTGGACTTAATACTTTCCAACTTCTTGCTGGGTTTTGTAATAATATTTACTTCTTTTCTGGATGGTATGGTTGTTCCAATGTGGCTGCAGCTGATGCTGTTGCAGATGTAGCTGTTGTGGCGGGCCCTGCATTTGTTGCATGTTACCACTGCCACCTCCCCCGTAGTTTGTATAAGCATGGTGCATCATTAGAGGCGCCATACCCACTACATATATATATCACAGTTTTTATATCAGACTGTGGAGAAACTGCCTATGCTCTGGATCTCGGCATTTAAGCAGCAGAAACAGCCCAAGTTCTCTCTCGGGGTAACACTAGTGCCGTATAACCGGACCGACGCACGCGACTGCGAGCAACGAAGGCTATGTCTGCTACTTAGTTTCTGCAACCTGACTAGACGTTCCAATTTTGTACATCGAATATTTAAGCGACACGATGGTCATCGATTCGATTCGGGAATACATGAGATATATTATTGAGTTCAGAAACTGTTAAGGCGATAAGAGAGTACTTAAAGAAAGTAAGAATAGGAGATGGTTAGCGCATCGATCATGCCAGCAAAATGTCATGTTTTACTCATTATTTAAATTTCCATGCATCTGCCATGCACTACAAAAGTGAGATATAAGAAGTCTAAAGACAGCTAAAAGAGAATAAAAATATATATATGACGCACTATTATTCCTTAGTGTTAAACCAAAGTGAGGGAAATAACGTGCAACAAGACAGAAGTTATAGATTGTTTAGATACATGTAATTACTCATCGAAACACGGAATGCTTTCTGCAACCTCTGAGCAAAATTCTATACACTATACGCAAATTGTTCGTCGTCTAATATCGAACAGTCTTCGGCGCGCACATTCCTTGGTAATGACAGAACAAACTTTGCATTCTTTGTATCCAAACAATGACCCCTCTGCACTAATCCATTTAAAAACACAATCCACACGATTGACTCTGTTTGTGGCTTTAAATTCACCCTCGCCAATGACAGTGCTGTCACAACACACTGATTTTCCAGTAATCTATCGTTTCGGGAAAATAAAGTTCAATGCAGATCGCATGAATCGCAGAGCCTCGAGCGTGCTTTCCGATCGTTCGCAATATCGTTCGAAGCACGATCGCACAAATCGCAGTATAGTGTAGTTCCAGCGACGGTATTTCTCGTACGATTTAGGTTAGTTTATAAACGGTTAACTAACAACCGGGGATTATCGCGATCGTTACGCGGGCCCGATAAAGAAAATGCATTTAACTTTGAACGGTGTTGGAATACACTTAATACAGGGCCCTGTCAAAGGATGACACTCGTGGCGCAAAACGAAACAATCAGCTACAACCACAACGCTTCTCTGAGGAGTTGAGGAATATAAATCTAATCGTGAGAAACAGAAAAACAAACAGAAAATACGATGGTCCCGAGAGGAGCCCTCGGTAATGGAGACAATACGAGGGTTGCAGAGAAAAGACCGAAGCGTCGACCATGGGGTAATTTTGCTCAAAGGTTTTAGTCCGTCAGCGACTTGACAGTAATGCCACTTCGAGATGATCGAGGCGGGCATGTACGTTTGTTTTCTGAATGAAACGAGAGAGAGAGACGTATGCGGCACTTATAGGCCACTTGGTGCGACTAGAAGTCAGTGAATCCCTGAAAGGTTAGCCGCGTGATGCGACCCCCGTCTATGTAATTCAGCAAAGTTTCTGGATACGGTCGAGACGAAGAGAAAACTCACCCGCGGAGTCCGATGTCCCCGGGAAGTCTCCGAGCTTCGGCCGCTTGTTCGGCGGGCCGTCCACCATGTGTTCGGCCATGGTTTCTTTTCAGGGTTAATTTCTCGTTTCAGAGTGTTTACTGTCGGTAGCAAGTAAGCAGCAGCGGCAACGGCGGCGGTGGCGGTGGCGGCAGCGAGTCGTCGAGTCGTTGAGTCGACCGCACGCACGCACGCAGGCGGCAGGCAACCAGGCAGGCAACCAGGCAGGCAACCAGGCAGGCAACCAGGCAGGCAACCAGGCAGGCAACCAGGCAGGCAGCCAGGCACGCACGCACGCAGCCACGGGTATACACCACGGGTAACACACGGGGCGAAACTCTGCACTACGCCACTAGAAGACCGCTGCTGCTGCTGGCGAAACCGACGATTCTGGTTACTGTTGCTGCTACTGCTGCTATTGTTGCCGTTGCTGTTGCTGCTGCTGCTGCTGCCGCTTCTCCCTCTTCGTCGGTGAAGCCGCGAAAATTCACCGAGCTCTTAGCGTATTCACAGGCATGACAATAACAATGAGAACCGCGGCGCGTGGAGCGTCCCCGAGCACGCTTCGTTACACGATCAACCATTGGGCATCGTCGGGGGTACGTCGAACCCCGCGCTAAAGCCCACACACGCACACACAGTAAATTTTGTCGACGGGCGCACGGCCACTCGCGCGAGCCACGGGTGCAGGCCGAGAAGTAACCAGGGCTATCGTCGAATATTGCTAATCGCGATGATCACCACCGTGATATTAAATGCACACACTGTATATACCGGACGAGGTGTTCGCGTTTCAATTCGTTTTACTTAGTCGGTCGCGCACGACTCGTCAAACACTCGAGTGTGGCGGACTGGCTGCGCGCACGGCGCTAGCTCGCAGCAACGATATCGCTCTCGAGGCCCGCTGGCACCATCTTCCTCTCCTCTTCTCTCGCCTTGGCACACTGCGACACGGGGCGCGCGAACGATCACCGCGGACGCGGCTCGCTTTCCCCGCACATTCGAGGCAATCACGGACGCCAGGAAGCGAGAACTATGAAATGAGTCGGCTCCGGGGCGGCCACCGCGCGCCACAGAAATTCGCTCGGGAAAAGCGATCGCGAGAGTTCCGCACCGCACGAGTATCGGCTAACGTAAAATGGCGGCTGCTGTTGACGAGAAGTTTTTCTACGCTTGTCAGAAAATGTCCGACTGGTTCCGTATGCTTACCGTGACCGTAGACTGGCCACCCGATTGGCTCCCACCGTCACGTGATCCATCGGCCGCTCGCCATTGGCCGAGCCGCCGCGAGGCCACGAACGCCGTGCTTATAGTCACGCCGCCGGTCCAACAGCCACGAGAATTTCGTTTATTCCTCTGCCGCCATTTGATGATGGCCGGTCTCGCACAGTGGTTGCGTGACGCTCTTTAAACCAGCTTTATTATTATTAGTTTGGCGGTACGTTCGCGTCGAAGTTTAGCCATTCGAATCGTATATGCCAAGATATTTCTGTAATAACCTATCACTGTACTCTCCGCTCTGATAGTTTACGTATCTCGAGAAATGCCGAGAAATACCCTAGCCTGATTGTTTCCTGTCGCCGGATTATATCGGAACAGTGCGATCCGCGCGATTTGCTACTTTGCGTCTGAGACATAGATTAACAGCAACTTTTCTTTCAATTCTGTGTCGTATTATTCTGCACGCGTTACACTGTCTTGCATTCCATTTTTACGCATCAGTCTATTAGACATAGATCCATCGATACCCGCTCCACGCGAATCAAGAGCAAAACGTCTCACGAACGCAAAGATAAATTGCATTGTTACAAAAAGAGAATTCTAATGAGTCATTTTACACATTATAATCGTATACATATACTTCAAATGATCGTGAATATGTCCGCCATTATTATGTAATACCATTGAAGCATTACTGAAATCTTGGAAATTATATGAAATAATTTTGGTACGTTTACTATTATTAACATCAATCCTGTTAACAAATCCTCTTTAAATTCTATTTAGCGATATAATCAGTGCCAGAAACGAAAAAGTGCGACTGATGCTCCTCGGGATTAGGGGTCTCCCAGAAAACTGCTTTTACCGTCCCTTAAACGAAACCTCTCACGGACATCAACGATATCTCATTAAAGTAATTCTATCAAGATATCCCAGTGTTTTATATCATTAAAGCCGGACTAAACACAGTTCATTCTCCTAGTGCGCTCCCGCAGCTACTCGCTGGCTGAAATTCATAAATCGCGTGCATCCGTTCGTCCTACTAATGATCACTTTCTCTTTTCAATCATAATTTTTGCGCCAATAATTAATTCGTCGAACAATCGTGCATATGTATCCCTGTTTTCAAGGACGACTCTAATTCACTGTTACCCGCGGTGCAATGGGAGAGACATCGAGGATTGCGTTCGGCTGGTGCATTTACAGAGCGTCGCGAGTGTCAAAGGGGGATGTTGTTACAAGATGGCCAGGGATTTCTCGATCGACAGGTTAAAAGGAAGAATGCACGCGAGGTGGGGAGAATGCGTTGCGCAGAACGTCCTCTCCTCGAGAAAGAGAATCCGACGACTCGTGTGGATAGGTGCGAACGGCACGCGACTCGCCACACGCACGTATTGTGCGTGAACTTGCTTCCATCTCCCTTTTCCTACTCCTCTCCTTCTCGCTCCCTGCTTGCCTCTCCGTCTTTTCCACCGCCGTACGTTTATGCGTGCGCGCGCGCCCGCTCGCTCGCGATAGTGTCAGATACACAGAGAATTGTGTAAAGAAAGAGGTGAACGCGAGAGGAGAGGGAGTATTGGAAATGGGACGGGAACTGGATGACGGCGTGGTAGCAGCCACCTAGCCATCTCAGTGACAGCGGCTCTTTGTCGTGCGAGCTAGTCGCCTGTACCTTGTTGCTTTCTTCCACGATAGAATCTTGATCCAATCGAAAATCTGTCACTGATCACCGGGCACGTACCATGAATGCTTCCTTGTAGGAGCCTCTCCCGACATCCTGCCATTTGTACCCGCGAATCTTCGGATCAACAAATCTCCTACGTCGATCCTACCAGATGTATCTTTAATCTTCTAGTCGTCCGTATATACTTTCTTGATTTGTCGAAAACTCGTGCAGAGAAGGTATCGTTTATCCTCCAATTGAATGCGATCGGTGGAAGTATCGTCCCAAGAACGAGGTAGATACGAAGGATACGAACCTAAATTTTGATAGAGACAAAGGAATCACGAAGATCTGTTGATAGTCTTTATCCGAGTGTTACGTAACTAGTCACTCGCTAAAACGCTTTACAGAGTTAAACGGCGCAGTGCTATCAAGTGCGTGCTTTTTTTGTTTATCGTTTATTTTAGTCGAATGTTGGTCCAGTTGACAGATTGATTATTACGGTTATATAGCCCGGAATATCTCTCCGTTATTGGCTCGCATCGCGAGAAAATAGTCGGCGACTACGAGATTACGGTATCCAACGAAACAGTGTACATACCGATCGCGTGCTCTTCTATGACTGAGTGGAAATAAAAATATCCGCCAAGGGTGCATTGACCGATCTTTAACACCGGCCAATATAATAATCTGCTAAAAAATCTGTTCCGAGCAAGAGACCACGGATCGGCGCGTATTCGTTGTTGTGTATTTTCGATTATTACCAACCGAACGAGCTATTTTCACGCCAGGCTTTGAGTCACTGATATCACTCTCGTTGTCTGGCACGATAACGAACACAGTTTTCATAATCTTGCCTGTCGATACGATACGACTCCGTCCCATATTACATATAAAAATCGCGAGTCTCATTAGTTGTACATTTTAATAAAAATGATGACAAAAGTAGCGGTGAGAAATGTATCAAAGGGAATTAGATTCTTATTGTCGGTTAAAATAACAGTGAGCCATATTTTGTTTCAAGATAAACCAGACGAAAGTTCTGGCTATTAAATATCGATCTATCGACTGTGGTACTATGTAACAGAGTAATTATAATGGGTTAAAGACACAAGGTCATGCGTTGAATTACGATAACCGCCATTGTTCGTAATTTACATCTCCCTGTATAAGATGAGGAGCGTGTATCTCGTCCGGAACGGCACTGGTCGTTAATATTCTTTTCAAGTAATAAATGATAATGGCAGTAGACGATACAAGGGTAGTCTAGATTGCAAATAATTACAGTCACATTAGCGTGCTATAATATCAAGCAGTGCTACTAAAAAAGGGCGAGTATGTGTGCAACAGAGATAAACGCCCAAGCAACTTGCTTGCGATCGTAAGTCGAAGACGACCCTAACTATCCTCGAGTATCCACATTGAGGATGTATTCAGACTTTCTTTTCACTTACTCTTACTTTTACTCTTTACGCTATCGTAATTTTGATTATCAACATCGCGCTCAGCGGATCCAATACGGTGCAATTGATTGCGAGAGAACATGTAAACTGAAAACATTTATCTCATCCAGACCCGACTAACGCTTCTATTGCAATCAAATTCAGCATTCCCTTCTGCATCATTTTCTTCTTCTAACTGTTTGTTTACGTGTACGTTTTGGACAGATACAAAGTTAAGTGTCTGGAATAATTCGAAGCAACTTACTCGTTCAAACTGTTGGCGCTTCTACGTTTGCTTGAAAACGACATGTGGACCGTCAGCGCGCTAACGTAAAATTCAATTTGGAACGGATTTGAAATCACAGCATCGTTATACCGTTTTACGTCGAAAATTCAAATCGAAGAACCGTAATTGTTGGGTGATTTGTATACACGTATACATGCACATATGAAGTAAGATAAACGTGACACAATTTTTATTGTATAAAAATGTTCGTTCGCTTCGTTTCAATGATTATACCTGAACCTAGAATCATTGCAAATTGTTAATTGTATATTTTCTCGGCCGTTGACAATAGTATTGTACAGCACGTAGACTACTATAAGAGAAACTAACATTTTATTGTAATAATTACTTGTTAAAACTTGGAGGTAACAACAACGTCTGGCGTGAAATATGTTCAATATACAAAGTGCGCGTTCTTGCAGCGCTCGAGATATGCCAAAATTATCTCGCACAAAGAGGATGGGACAAAATTAAGTACAAACGGGTGAAAGGACTTGTTCGAGAGGAACGGTACTTTAATATAAACAAAATTTGATATTATCTGTCAGTATGATGATATACCTAGTAATAGGATGCCCAAAACCTATACCTTACAAACTGCCCACTCGTTCCTCTGCAATAACGGAAAGTACAATTGGATAACAATATGTAACGCATCTACGAGCGTGTCTCGTAGAATATCGCTACTAGCCGATAGTTAAAGTAATGAACAGACGCTTACATAAGTTTTCAAACGGTTCGTTAAACGAAGGGGGCTTAACGATACATCTTGATAAAATGTTCCTCGATACATTATAAACTTCACGTATCTCAAAACTATATGGAGTAAAATTTTCTCAAGCTTGGTCAAGTACTGGATCTTAGATTTAGTCTGAGCGATGTTCTTTCGTACGTGGTGCAACAAATGTATAAAAAAATATGGATCGATCTTGTTGTTCAGAGAATGAGAAGTTAATTCTATCGACGTGAATGGTCGCTAAGGATTCAGTCTCTTGTTACATGCTGATCGTATTAGTGAAAGAGATTGAATGGACATGAGAAAGAAATGCAATTCTTTGTTTTCGATAGTGCCATTTGTTGAGATTTAAATTTCAAAAGCGTATTGTCGCGTACAAATGCGGAATATTCAGAATCCGAAGCAATCAGAAAACAGCTTATAAATATTTCTATTTAATAGGAATGATACAGAATTAATCTGACTTATCTAGACCGAAAGAATTTTGCACAGTTAAAATCATTCGAATGTCAAGCTCCAGCAAGTTGCATACCAACTTTCGTATATATTACGGTAAAACGACTTTTACTTTTCGCAGTAACTCTCTTGATGAAAACAGTAATACAGCTTTATTTCTCACAATTAAAACAGTCTAATTCCATTAAATTGTGTGTAGCTCTCTGCATCAATAACGCTTTTATTTGTACAATTAATAAATGTTACTTTCTTCAACAACACAGTTTAAAAAGACGCACTTTAGAAAAACAACAAAAGTTAACAACTCAGTATAATCAGACATGAACTATACGTATTTGTTTATAACAAATACCAGATTTAATTAAACTATAACTAAAACATTATTAATTGCACGAAATAGTTATGAACTCGAAAGAACCTATGCATTTTGAATATACATATATAACATGTTCCCATGTGCTAAAATCAATGCAAGCTTGTTACTTTCTGTTAATTTACAAATATTCTGTTAAACAAATTCATTATAATAAATGTCTCGTAGCATTAGAAACAGTAACACGAATATTAGTAATTTATAAGAAGTCTCTGTTTCTAAACAATAACAATTTACACAAAGTATTAAAATGTACAAGAAGTTTCACAGAATGTTCCATCATTTTTGTTTATGTAAAAAAGACTAGTCAACTTCTACCACTCTATATAAACTTTCAAATGGAATTTTACTGTAACTTGATATAAAAAAACATGTTCAAGATTTGCGTCTTTCATACTCGATCTACTCCTCTTCGCAACGTTTCCTGTAAATGTGTTTTTCGATCGAATATCCCCGACAATATAACTTAAATACAAATCGGAGTTGCTACTTATTTAATAGAGGCTATTTTTTTTTCTTTTAAAAAACCTAGGGTTTCGATTTTAAGAAATATCGTATGCCTTCATTGTGTGAATACGCAGAGTGTTGCATCAACTTAGTACTAAACTTCAAATGCATGTCAAATGTAACACCGTTCTATTAAACTTTACAGATATACCAATACATACTGCATATGTATTCATTGTTACGTGGCAAAACATGGACGATAGTATTATAAACTATAAACGAACATCCTTTAGCAATGGAATATAGCTCAAAAGTTTTCCTTGCCTTAAGCCTAGTGCCCAGTTTTAAGGATCTGTAAGAAATCTTTTGTACACATATAAAAACATTATACCATACAAGTATCCATATCGATTGGAAAAATGAATACTCAGAAAGTCTTTGTGTGTAACACCAGTTTTTAAACATTTACATATTTCTACCTCGATCAAAAGATATCACTTTGTGTTTCCAGTTTAGTATTATTACGCTTGTAATAAAATATTCAATTGAATTTCCAGACATATATCCATGAGTCACGATTTTAAGAGTTTCTTTAACAATGGTGTGTGCGCAATATCGTTCTGAAACTGTTTGGCATTTGATGTATGATTAAGCAGTCAATCGTTCTTAGACTTTGATTCGGCTCCTTGATGATCGGATGTTGTTTTACTTTCTTCTTGCTCAGACTTCGACTCGGTCTCCTGCTGGCTACCTTCGTCTTCTTCGTCTGAATAATTTGTAGGCACTTCGCCAGGCTTTAATAACTTTCCCACATAGTCATATTTCTCTAAAATGTGAAAGTGATATATTTAGAAAATCAGAACAATAGAATTGTGTACTATAGCAACACCTTACTTTAGTAAAAGTATCAAATTACAATATGCAATTGATAACAGTATTTATATAAGTTCAACATCTGAAAATCTCGAGTTTCATAGTTTAATTAGGCGTTACCTTTAAATTGCTCTTCCCATTCTTTAATAGAGTTCATTTCTTCCGTGTTCAAATCACTTAAGTCATCGTACTCAGTCTCCTCCTTTGTTGCAGGTATGGAAAATGTTGCTAGAGCTCTGCTAGCATCTCGCCCTCCAAATGCAGCATACGGGGCACCTGCAGCAAATTCCAAGAATTTAAAATAACTATTCGATTAAATAATCAGGGAACACCGCTGTATTAACGAACCTTCATTTTTTCATAAATCATAAATTTTATACAGTACTATACTCGATCGTGTGTCGCGTCGAACGCGCCTTAAATTGAGCGGCGGTAGTTCGATTGTTTGAAATTACATCGTTCCGAGAGGAAAGTGTAAACATTGTAAACAAGCCATAAAGAAATTGTGCTACTTAAATAAGCGCTTAGATTCCTTGATGTACTGTTATATCACGCAACTTTCCAAACTGATTATCACGATCTCGTGACGCTCGCGAGTTTATTTTTACATAATCGCCGGGCGGCGATAAGCGGCGCCCGACGGAGCCGCTCGTAAGTTAATTAAAAACATCGGGATCTCGTGGAGGTAATAAAAACCATCGAGATCCCGTGAAGGCAATAAAAAGCAGCGCGGCTGCGAGACGGATCGTACGGTTCGTCCGAGGGAAATACTTGACGATCGTGCGAAACGTCGGCACGGGAATGAACGAGTGCTTACCAGGACCATAGAACCGGGCGCCGCGGATGGAACAATCGTAAACGCTACCATTGACAGCGACCAATAATCGTTCGTCTGGCCCCGTACCATCGTACTTCCTCAATTCTTCCACCGTAAAGTCACGTCGCAGTTTCGGCAGTGTCTTCACCTCTGCCATTGGCGTTTCCGTCTTCGTTTTGCTTTTCACGATTTTGTAGACCAGCAGCGCGATCACGCCCACCAGGGCGAGGTTCACCGGGCTCTTTATAATCTCCCCTATAAAGCTCGAGAACAGTTGTTGATTTTCTTGGCCGGTAGAAGATGAGGTGGAACCCGGCGAGTCATTCCTTTCCGCCATTTTGACCACCAGTTTACGGATATTCCTGAGGAATGTGACGATTGTTTCCTGCTTATTATCAATCGGCTCTCTCTCGCGCGTTCGAATTAAGAGGGTCGACAGAAGCTATATGACAAACTTACTTAAGGGCGAACCAATATCTTCGAGATGTGCCGCTCAAACGACTCACGTCCAACCTCAACCGCGTACTACTGACGTACCGGCGCTGGTTGCAAATGGAATCTACACTGATGCGCGACCGTACAGAGCGTCCCACAACACGTGGCAGAACGCGATGGGAAGATGCATGGAATCCAAGCTAAACTGGACTTACGATATCTCGCTGGGAACGTTAATTTCCTTATCACAAATATAGCAAACGCGTTCTAATTAAACGATGTTAATAGTCGATAGGATTTCCATTTTGTTTTCGAGAGGAAGCGTCGGTGCTCGGTCGGACAATATACTTTGGGACTTCCTGTACATTCTCATACACTACCCCACTACTTACAAAGCTATGCAGACAAGAGCGTATAAGTTTTTTACTTGTTTACCGTAATACTACGACTAAAAAATATTGTAACTTCGAAACAATGGTATTTTTTGCATTTCTCGGTTACACTGCGCACGAAACTAGCCATTCAAGAGAATGTATCCAACTTTCTTGTTGTTGTCCCTAATGAAATAAAATCTGGGTCAGCAATTCCGCGAGACTGATACTGATAATGCGTTTTACCGTACTCGTGCGAAACCAGCACTGCGATATACGTATATAAATTTGAATTGTATATTGGCACATGTCGTGCACTTGATTTCTGTATAAACTTATGAATTTACAAGTAGTCGTTGTTTAATAGTTTAACTCGCATAATTGTTTTATTCGTACGAATTCCAACAGTTTTAACTAAATCAACGTAATCGAATTAAGGTACTATACCATTACGCATTAGCCGTTAGATCGTATACGGCAACCAACGATTCGTCTATTTCGTAATACGTGATATTGAGCGTGTCATTACTTGATCTCAATTTTTCAAAGTCATGCCGTGCTGTCATTCTACGCATACGTGTTTTAATTGCATCTGTGTGTGACAAGAATATGATAAGTTAGTTCTTAACTGGAGCATACCGCGTTAGATGTCGCTTTGATTTCTTATTTGCGCCGCGACGTTCGCGATTCAAATCATTGTTCGCGAGATTGGTAAATTTATGAAAAATTTATGCACCTCTTGAATAAAAGCGAGTTAATTATTTCGACGCGAAGTTTAATGTTTAAGGTATTTTTTACATACGTCACGACAGTATGTTGCAGTATATTAGATTTACCCTAGCGTGCGGTGTATACGTATGTCGAAAAAATCGCTCCTGTGCCCTCAGCCTAGGTTGTGCGAAAGAACCTTTCTGCGTAATGCCCGAGGACGTTAGATGATGATACTTCGATTGACGCAGATAGAACGGCGACAGCGAAATTGCATTAATATGTAATTGTTGGAGACTAGTTTATTGAGGACAATATCTACATATTATACTTGCATGTGCGAGCATTATTTGACTCGTGCGTTGCCCTTCGAAGGCATTCTATGAAACATTTATGTAAAATAAGCTACTTGTACTTGATTGCATTGTACTCAATTGGACGGCACCGTTTCACAAGGATAATTTCATATTTGTATATCCTCTTGTACTGAGTTACACCTATCTACTTCGTATGGAATACATATATGATACATTCTCCTAATTAAATGAAAGTATTAGTACAAGTTCGAAGCGAGACTGTGTAGACATAAAAATAATTAAGCTTTTGTTGAAGATTTTCCTTCTTGAAAATCAAGATAAGGACGGATGTTTAGGGTGGATGAAATCGTGTTAACGTCTACTTTCTCCGAACACATCGGACACGTGTCTTCGGACTCGATAATCCTATCGAAATAAAATATGACAAAATTATTGTATTTAGAATAAAGTGACGAATGTATACCTTAGAAATTCGCTTCGTATGGCGGGGAAATCACATTGGGGACAAGTTGTGAAGTCATCTTCCACGATATGTCGTCCCTAAAAACAATTGCGTAGTTGGAAAAGAAATATACTGCGTCGCGATGTAAATATAATAGAGCAATTACTAAGAAGCTTACTGTAGCTATACAAAAGGGTATCGTATTCTTGCACTTATCACAGGTAATTTCTGTCTCGGCAAGTTTACTCTTGCAATAAGGACACGGAGTTGAATGTTCATCTTCGATTTCATTGTCTTTCGATCGTGGTGGTTTCCTTACGATCGCTTCGATCTTTTTGCTATATTTACCATCGATTTGGTTTCTGTACTCGGGGCGCATTAACATAGCGGCGAAATTGAACGCTGCATTTTTCAACCCGGCTCTTTGACATTCTATCACAGTGGAAGTCAAAATTGGAACGATATCTGGAAGAACATTTTTCTTGCAATATCTTCAGAATATGCTTCCCGTTGTCAGAAGATTATTTAATTCTATTTTACTAACGTGACGGGAATTTCGAAATATTATTGGCGACCCTTATCAACATACGGGCACCTCGCAAGTGATCGCTCCTTTTCACGTGAAGTCTAACGAGAATGTACGAATGCAAAAGTCTCAAGTTATTCTGCATCTCTAACGGTATAGTAATCTTGTTCCTCTTCAACTCTTGATACATGCCGAATAAAACGTCGTGCGCATTTCTGTAATTTCCTACAAAGTCACTTGTCACGTCAAATGCGCCATTCTGAAAACTGATGTATTAAATGATTACACTAGAAAAACAGACCATTAATTTGCTCTTCGTTCGCGATTATGATCGCCGTCTTCGCAGCATCTTTGTATTGTTTTCTGGCCATGTATAATCGAAACAGATACTTCGGATCCTACGAGGTAATAAACATATAAGCAAAAAAGCTTTAACGTCACTGTATGTCGGGGTAAAGTTTATAGTACTACCTTTGGTACTCCGTCCCCACCTAATAAGAAATCTATTAGCTGATTCGCTAGTTTGTCATCCTTTGAGGAAGCGACTGTATCTATAGCTAATGTGAGGACCTCGTCCTCGTCCGTTATTAATTGGGCCGCTTTCAGTAAATGCCGCAGTGCCTTCTGATACTCCTTCGCATGAAAATAATATTTCCCCGCCAAAAGATTGTTCTTCTGAGACTCAAAATGCATGGCAAGGCTTCTGAAGTCTTCCTTTCGCGCGTTGTCGTCGTCCACTGTGTTTATTAAGATCTCCCCATACAGCTCCATTTTTCCATGCTGGCTGGCCAGCTGAAAGGCTTCGTCGTGACAGTTCGATAAGATCAAAAACTTGATCGCTGAATTGTAATCGTTCATTTTTTGAAAGTATTTCGCAACCATCTTCGCTCCTTCTATGCTTTTCGTTTGCTGTACCACTTCAACACTACGCGCTGTAATATATGTGTATAACACTATAGGCGCATACTTGCAACACAACTAAATATATTATACAAAATGCCTTGGAAGTAATTACCAGGATTGTTCAAATGTTCCAGATTAATTCTGATTATGTTTTCGAAATCTTTGGCGGTCTCAAATGCTTTAGCCGCCTCTTCGTACTTGCCCTCGGATTCTTTGGCTTTGGCATATTGTATATTAATCTTAGCAGATGATACCTGTGGTAAAAGTAATCCCACTTTCTGCCAGTTCTTCAGTTTTATGTAAGCGGACGCTGCCTTGTCAAAATATTCTGCTCTCTCGTATAGTAATGCAGCTTCGTTAAATTGCTGTAAAATCAGTTGAATTGATAAAATTGTAGATTATATACACAGGATTCCACACACCTTCATCGATTCTAATATTTCGGCGCATTCCTTCCGCAACTGTCTTGAACTCTCGTTATCTACAGCTATGCTCACGCCTTTTCTACTATCGCCGCATCTAATCGACATTCTTGCGATTCCGGCAAGGCACAGGTTTCGATGTTGTGGATTATGTATAGTTGTGCTGGACGAGTGGTTGGAATCTACCAACCCACGTTCATAGTTGGTTAAAGCTTTTGGATAATTACCCCTAAAGAAACGAAACGCACGATATTAAAATCCGTCTGCCATAAACAATTCATAGGCTTGATGTAAAACTCGTACGTGAATTCCAATTGTTGGGCGTATTCTCTAGCGATGTAAGGAATTTCGTCAGCTTTCAACTTTTGCGCCAAATTCAGCGCCTGTTCCCATTGCATTAAATCCCTTCTTAAATATAGCGCTTGTACTGGTTCCGAAGATTGTAAAAAGTATTTCTCTGCCTGGTTGTAGTCGCCAAGCAAGATACATGCATGGCCACATAATAATGGCAACTCGTCTATATCCTCCATCTTTTGCAATGCCCAAACCATCGAAGCATCTTCTATGTGCCGATAGACGCGGATCGCTGCAGTTAAAGATAATTAATTAGCAACGAAAGATCGATACAATTTCTACACTCTTCGTAATAATAACAATATTAAAATTTACCAAACTCCATATTTAAGTTTGCGATTGCACTTTCTCCTAACTTTAGCCACGATTCTTTCTCGTTAATCTTCTCGCAGGTGTTCCACGCTTGTTGAAATCTGAAATACCAGTATAAACGTTATTTTTAACCAAGTTAATAGGCAATGTAAATTTTACCTTCTGCATAGAATTTGATTCTCTAAGACTTCCTCCATTTTCTTCGAATCCACGATATTTCCCACGTCTTCGTGCGATGTCAATGTAATTTGAATCAATTTATTACTGGTCGAACTCAACGTCAATTCTCCAGAGTACATTAATAGCGGCAACGTTTCGGATGGCAGTTTGGTCGTGTTTATTTTTATGATTTTTGCACCTATTTGTAAAACAGTTTTAACACACCTGCGCCATTTATACCGTAATATCTACAGTTTTCGGCTCACCTTCGATAAAATATTTCACGACTATATATGCGATGATAATACTCTTATTGTATAGGGCGAATATATTGCGCTCCAAAATATTCTCATCCCAAATCACACCCTCTATACAATCCGGGCAATCGGGAATTGGTAAAACAGTCTCTTGTACAGGATTATATACATAAGCGTCCGACTTATTATCTATAAAACATAACTGCGTCCCATTCGCGTCTAAATAGATTTCCTTTATACCGTTATCGTGTACATGTTCTGTACATTGGTTGAAAACTTCTAAGCAAAAGTAGACTATATGGCCCATCTAAATGCGCCACAAATGCAAAATTAGTGTTTCGATATGCTTTCAAGTTTCTCAAATATTTCAAGTAACTCACATCGCTGGTATAGATCAAGAAGTCTGTGCTGAGAGCATGGCACGTTATTCGAAAATCCGAAGCATTTAAATCTGGAAACATTTTCGTATCCTTCCCGTCCTTCGACAGCGAATCATCCATTTTAATCTACAATAATATGTTAGTGCATACTCATTCGATCGTACGTTTCGGCGCGCATTGTTATTCATTTTAATACACTTGTTACCGAGTGCAATTGTAATTTCCCATCGAAGAGAACGGAAACGTAAGACTCGTTCAATCTTATGCTGTCTATCGTTGCAAGGTAATCCCTTTCAAAGTGCAGTGCAGTATTATAGCTACTTCCAGATATATCCCAGAACAGTGCTCTGTTATTTAAACCCACTGCGATGTGCATGGGGCCCACTGCCAATACCGACGGCTCGATTATAGTATTAATTATTATTGGTTCTGGCTTCTCCTGGAAAGTAATTTCGGTTATTCGTGTATAACGTTACATACTGGTCTTTCTTTCGTATAATGCGTCCTGCGTGTACCTGGTCTAACGTGTATAAATGGACCGCTACTTCTGTCAAGCTGGTCAGTAACGCAATTTTATTACCACAAACGCTAGATAATTTGGGGATTTCTATTAAATAGACTAAAACGTTGCCAGTGTAACTGACGGCTACCAGCATTGTCCCATCTGGGGACCATTCTATTTTGCTAATGCCAGTTTCGCCGCTCACAGTAATTAACTTCTCAGTCTCCTCTAAATTTTGCAGGCTGTGTATTTTAATATTATTATCTCCGCACGTAGCGATCTTTCCTACCACTTGACTTATTGCCAAGTCAGTTAAACAATCTTTATGATTCTTAACTTGAAACAGCTCCTGGCCGACCTCTTTAATATGCGTGGATATCGCGGTGAAATATCCGGTCTCGAAGCTAACTAAGATATATCCGTCGCCGTACCTGAAATATACCGAATATGGAAATAACGTTAGAGGACTTTAATTATTAACAGTGCAGCAATTATTCGAAGTAAATGAATTCATGATACCATGCCCTTACCATTTATAAGTAACAATAGGACCGTAACGTTTTTGAAAAGCTAATTCAATTGGATTCTCTGGATCCAAAATATTATACAAGAATAAAGTGGTTTTACTAATAATAAGAGATACCTAGTAGATAGCAGGAAATTAATATTTTGTGTGAGTATATAATTATATAGTCCGCAACAATATTCTAGTAAAGAGACATACTGTATTTTCACCGCCGATTCTGTGATCCATTTTCATTTCATTGAACTGAATATCAGACGGATCACCTTGAAGCGGTATTTCGCGACGAGTGTCCCCGTCGCTTGTGCTAATCGTTAAAACCTTGTCCTCGCTGGCCAAAGCGAGGAGGCCCTCGTAAGACCAAGCTCCGCAAGTTATACGTTTCTTATGCTTTCCCAAGACCGGTATTCGCCTGTTTCATTCACAAAATCGTATTCAAGAGAGTGTGCTAGCCTCTGCGCTAACTATCGAAAGAACGGAGTATCGTACTTGGCATTTATATGGTCGTAAAGTACCAAATTTCCTTTCTGTGTTCCCACAGCTAACAAGCAAGTTCTTTTGGCCCACATTACGCACGACAGTCCGTCCCTTACACCGGCGTCTATTTGCGATTTCTTCCCTGTCGTCGCGTCCCATAATGTGATGGCAGAAGAGTTCTGGGATATAACGGCCAATAGGTCTCCGTCGGAGTCCCATCCGAAACCAGTGCACAGGCCAGCGATGTTAATGCGCTCTTGTAAGTCGCCTTGTCTGTCGAAAATAGCGACTGAGGAATCGTAACCGGTGGTTGCTAAATGAGTGCTGTTACCGGGGCGCCACGACACAAATACGGTACCAGAACCGTGGGGTTGATACAACTGATAAAGAACCTGTATTCAAAGGATTTGACAATTCAATAGACATTCGAAATAAACACTTGGACTGTATCAGACGCTTCGGGAAAGTGGAAATAAAGGAGGCATTCCTGTGACAGTGGTTTCAAGTACCATGAAAAATTGGTAATGCATAACCTACCTTTTCAGCCGACATTTTTTAAAAGAACACTACTTGCTAACAGTATAATGGCAAGGGCGAATCCCCTAATGGCATATACAATTATTGCGGCGGCGCATAGTTGACGTATCGATTCATTAGATACAGTTTTTTACGTATAATAATATATCCATCTTATCCGCCATGTTGTTTATATTTAGGCAGGGAAAATGTTTAGAATAGGCTTTACATCTTATGGGAGCTCGTGTCGCAAGACTTGAAATATGATTTATCTGTAGGGGGCGCTTTAAAAGGCGCCACTTATAAAGCAACGAGCAATAAATGATTCCTACAAATTCTCTAACAGCTTATAATTAATGTACACACATTTTATTAACTCCAGTTCCTCAAGGAATAGATCGCAGACACTTCAAAAATAAGGGAATGAATAAAGAATCATGCTGACGAATTTATATTACATATGTCGGTGTTGATGATGCATGCGTGCGTAATGAAACGCAGTTTAAATTCGAAAAGAAAGCCAGAAGATTGTTTGCAATCGAATTTTTCCAAGTGTTTTTATCCATTACATAAATCGTTACATATTACGAAGGATATTGTTGAGATTCAGAGAACATAACGTACAGTATTTGCCGAGGTAACGGGTGTCTGGCATATTTTCAATAAAAAGTGAATTTGCACTTTTATTAGCTGAACGTTAGCACATTATATTAATTTTTTAAACGGTCTTAAATGGTTAGTAGACTTATTTAAAAAATTAGAAGCACCAACGTTCTTGATAAATTCGTCAAAGTACTTTTATGTACACAATGAGGTATAATTACTCTTATATAGTCACAGTAATACGGAGATCTGATAATGGAATTGATTACCTTACTTACCTAAAACAGTGAAATTCCTTTGCCAGGGTGTTGGACATACGAGCTGATGCAAAGGCACGACAGTAGACCTTACGCGATAAACAAAGCGTTGCAATATTATTGCGCTAGTTTTATTAATAATTGTACGAAGAGATTTTATTGGTATGTACAAAAAAAGGAGAAAATAATGATGAAGTATACAAATCATTAGTGTTTACGTCGGTGTCCTTACACAGTTTCGACTATTATTAAGTAGCTAGGGACAGCACGAAACGAAAAAGAAAAATTATCTCGTAATAATATATCAAGGAACTAGGGAAATATTCACTTCATTCCGCTAAACCACTACAAGCGCTGAGTATATGTATTTCCTTCGGGCAATATTGAAATTTAAATATTCTTCTCTGCTTTTTTATTTTTTTACCGTTTTTTTTTCTCTTAACACTTTCAACATTTGAAATTTTGGTCTCTCAATAAAATCGGCTAACGAGGAAACGAAGGATAAACGGTCACCATTTACACATTCCATGTCTCTTTAAAGATTCGTGTTCCGTATTACTATTTACAATTTCAGTCGTACGAGCACGGACACACCACCACAGAGTCGGTTAGCTGTATCCGGTGTATTCCTTTCACTTGCTTAATCAAAGCTCACGCTCCGTTTTAATCAACTCCAAACCTACGAAGCTTCGTCCCTGTGTGAAAGTTAATACTTAAAACATCGAGAGATCTCAATAAACGTTATAAAGCTAAACTAACTTTGTGGATGTAGCGCGATGCGCGTAAGAAATTCGTCAACGTACCACGGGACTTTTTCTATCTCGCGAAAAGACTCAGCGATGTTAACGAAATAATCATTGAAACTTATAGATATATATATATCCGTTCATAGCAAAAATTATGAGCTACGTCTAAAAACTGTGAACGAACAAGCTGTCGGAGACCTGCTCTCGGAGAGCAACCTTCGTAGCTTCGTTGGCAACAGGACTTACGATTATCTCTAACGAGTTCAACGTATTCGAATTTACGCGGGTCTTCGTGTACAAATAAAACGAAGACAATTGTGGAATAGAATCTAAATTGAATCTTTTCGTATTAAAAACTCAACGTCTACGAAGAATGTTCCAACAGGTCTTTCTCGACAGTTCGTTTTTCTTATGCTTCTTCTCCTCCTCCATCTTCTTTTCCTTCTTCTTCTTTTCCATCTTCTTCGTCTTCTCGCTTATACATTGAATTTCATTCCCCAACTTTTGGCTTCGTAGCATAAATAATTCCACACGAAACGGAGAAGTTATCGAATACCCTTAAAAATTGTTAATTTCATCCACGTCTTGAGACCGGCAGGATCAATTGATGTACCCGCTGATAACACTGTTAATAGTATATGATACATGGATATAACTGCTTGAGCCAGCCCAATCATTCTACATACTTCGTTACGATTTCACTTGCATCGAACACGCTGATTATCGCAAGGTAGATCAATTGGTCCTATTAATTCATTTTCAATTTCATTTTCATTTCGCCTAACGTTAAAAGATCGACGTGCCAACTACAACGGGACAAGCACAGTGCTCCTAATAAAGTACTTATGTTCGTACCGTGTATTGCTTAGGTTAAAGAGCTTGTAAACGCGGCGTGCTCCACGATTTGGGGGGTTCCCTAGAACTCCGTGCAGATAACGTGCAATCTCGAGAGACATTCTACCCTCAAGAGTCTACGCGGCTCCAAGGAATTTCGTTATACCCTCAAATAATTCGGCTAGAAGCTAAACAGCACTTTCATCAGTGAACCAAACCAAATCCCCGTTGCACAAACTGAATCAATATCAACGACTTTCGAGACAGAGAGGAAAACTCGTTCTACTTAATGGATTCGCGGCGAGGAGCGGCGCGATAATTGACGAGAAGTCGTGAGCTGCTACTCGAACGTCTACGTTCAGCGAACGGGAGAAACAGAGTTGTTCGAGAGCGTACTTGAATTTATAGGTGGCACGTCTGAAGAGAGAGAGAGCGTCCGGTTTAGAAGCCCGTTAATTTATTAATCTATACAGAACTGATAATAATTAGCGTTTATCGAGTTTTTTTGTTTTTAATGCGTGGCCGTCTTAGGAAATGGATCACGACTCCCCGTTGCCGCTATCGTCGCCGTCCTCGTACTCGCTCGCGCTCAGCTGATCGTCCTCGTCGTCGTCCAGCTCGTACTCGTCGTCGTAGAAGTCCGTCATATCCAGCATCTGGTCGGCCGGCCTCGCGTTCGTCTTTATGCAGTAATCCTCCAGTGTCACCGGGACGACGATGCCCTCCTTCTCGGCCTCCATCTTCGCGATCTGTGCTTGTTTTCTGCAACCAGAAAACACGATTCTCTTCGACGCGTGACTCGCTGTTACCGCATTGCTTCTTTATCCTCATGGAAAATGGTCATCGACCACGGCTTTCGCGAGTGTCACTATTGAAAACCGTGATCATTGCCATTTTACGAGGAGGTGATCGAGAGCAGGACGCATGACGCGGAACAGACCGATACCACCGTACCTTATGATATTTTCATACTCTTTGTCTCGGCCCTTGGAGTCACGCCAGCGCCTGTACATCACCGAGGCATCCACGTTGGCGGGGCTGTAGGTATTGGGCTCGTTCAAGAGCGAGATCACCGACAGGAGGATCGTCCTGTTCGAAAAGTAGTTTAGTTAGCATGTCAGTTGGCAGTAAAAGCTCTCGGATGTAATTTGTGCACGTATAGATATCCCCCCGCGCACGGGGCTAGTGGCGAACGCTTAACGCATAGTTGAGACGAGCTCGTATCGAGAGTTTTTTGTACCGAGCAACATTGCTCTCATGTTTCTCTTATTTTCGATTTTTGAATTTTCTTCGTGACACCCCCGAGAATAGTTCCAAATAATAAAAAAAATCTGTGTAAATGCTCCTGAGCCCTTGAACATTTAAATAATTATTTAACAGCTCACAAAGTCGATTTTATACAATATCCTCCAAGTTATTGATTACATAAAAAAATGTGTTAAACAAAAGTTGTAGATTCAGACAAGGAGCATCTTTTATGTCTTATTATTTTTTCTCGTGCGACAAACGGTAAAAAAAACTTTTTCCCCTCAAATTTTGAAACACCCTGGTGCCCAGTTGTGTACATCGAAGACGGTGCGTGGCAGTCGGAGGCACGCAGGGACTCTCACCTGACGTTCTGTGTTGGATTCCACCTCTCGCACGGCAGTTCGCCGCTCTGTGGATCATCTATGGGCGGGTGCAAGATCGATATGCAAAGATCGCCATTCTGCGTCAACATACAAACACACAACGGGTCAAACGTATCCTCGCAAATGAATCAGGCTGATATCTACGCTATAATCCGCCTTCGAACAGCTCGGAACAATCGGGGGGAGGTTCTCCGCGTCTCATCTGTGCTCCCACCCGCTGACGGTTCAAACTTGCGAGCTTACGCACACTCGCAACAGCGGGAGATAAAGTGCGAAGACGAAACGGACGCCCAAGGGCAACGATCGGCTTTACCAGACAGAAACGTAGCCTCCACGAGCGCTCGGGACGGGGAAGGAAGGGTCCCCAGTTCCGCGTTAATCGTCCCTGAAAGCGCATTGCCCACGGGGCAAACAAACGTCTGAGGCCGAAGGACGAAGTCTAGCGGCGTCTTTCGCGAACCTGAAAATCCTTGTCCAGCCCCCCTTTAACGCGCCATATTCGGAGCTCGAGGTGTAACCTCCTTCTGTACCGCGCTTTTCAGCGCTCCAAGTTTCTTTGTATGTATTTTCTGCCTTTGGAAGTAATCTGTAGGTATGTGCAGGGTAATTCAGAGTACAGAATGAACAGCTTTAGAGAGTCTCACAATCAGCGAATCGTCGCCAAACGGTCGCCAGCCACTGTAAAGCGAATCGAAGAAATTAATAATAATAATTAATTGTCGCTGCGCTTCGGTCATCGATTGTTTATAAATTTTTCTTTCGCATCGCCGCGCTTCGCCAAAATGCGCGATGGCCTTTAGGGGGTTCCTGATCCTACAATATCGTATCCCGGTGCACACGTTGTCCTTGGAGCTTTGTTCAAAGAAGCTTCTTGGCCGGGTTGCGTGCACCGAACGATTGCAGCGCGCCGAGGGTCGCCGTTTTCGTGTTACAGTGTTGTAAGCCGATGGCTGGATGATAATCCGGTGACGCAAGGCGTGTTTACTCGCGACACTAGGCGAGATCGAGCTTTAAGAGGCTTGTTTGCGCGACTCGGGTGTACGGGGTGCTCTGGAAATTCGCGACGGCTTGTTTTCAGCGAGCGCAGATGTAATTACGGTTGATCGACGGGTATACGGGGTAACGACACGGCGGAGGTGGAGCATAGGTTGCCGGGAGGAAGTCGTGCAGTTTCTCGCCCGTCAACCGTTACCGGTGACCACTTCCGCATCCAGCCGCTGGAAACGTCCAGCGATCTACACGGTGATCGCGATTAGCATTTACACGAGCGACTTTTAGCGCCGCGCGTCTTCGTGGACCTCTCGTTCCGGTTCACTGAAGCGTTTAAACCCGATCGATCGGCATAAAAAACGGCTACATGGAAGCCACCGGCCAGCGTTCTCCTCTGCCGCTGGCTACTCGCCCCGCTTCGAGCATGCTCAGACTCCATTGGGTGGAGGAAAGAATCTTGGAGAACCAATTCATCCACGAATCGCGGGTAAGAGCGTGCTGTTGAATGGGGACCGCGATGCACGAGGGAGAGGCGTTTAACGCTAAGTAAATTAAGCTTGAGAGGTGACGGGGTCGTAAAGAGGGAAGCCTGGACAGCTGTTTCTGTCTACCTGAGCCTGAATGGGGGCCCTTGGCCCCTTGTTCGCTGCAGGTCGATAGCCAGCAGAATTTGGAGGCAATTCTTGGATGGGAAAATCTAAACCTGCCCTGGCGTGGGAGTTCTACACCCCCAAAAATATATAATGTTATTTCTGTCTAGTTTCAAGACCCCATATTTGCCACGTATCATCGAACCTGAGTGAAATACCGATCAATAATATTTCAAGCTGCCACTGGAAGATGCTACGACAATAAGGAAGCATCTTGAAACGTCGAGCCAACTCGCCCTCCCCCAGTTCGCGGGTTAAGCACCTGCTGCAACGTCCTGTTTCAGATCCAGTCCAATTCCAGACCAAGATCAGTTCCTAACCCCAGACCAGTTTAGATTCAGCGAACGCCAGCTCGCCGCGCGAAGGCGAGTGGACAGAAAAGTGGGTCGTTCGATTCTCCCCTGGACGCGGCGAAAATCTCGCGGGATCTCTGTTGGGCGTCCAAGTGTTGGGCCAGGGGATCAAGATCGACCTGGCTGGCCGATAAGGGGCCGAACGCGTGCATTTTCTCCCCTTGCCGTCGACCTCGACTCCTCGACCTGCCCGAGAGCGCAGAAGGAAGCGGCGAGGATACAGGTTCGTGCGGTAAGCACGCTCTTTGTGGACAAAAGCACGGCATACCGCAGTGCCGCTGGCGAGCGGCCAGCGCCGAGCGAGCGTTCCTCTGCTTCTCAACTCGCCGCGATACCCGAAAGCCCCCTGGCCAGCACTCTGACAACGTGGGAGCCGGATATTAGATGGACAGAAAGATCCTGGACGTTTGACCTGGCGCGAGGAGCGTGGATCAACGTTACTTTTGCATCGCCCTGTGGTAGCGTAGAAATATTGTTCGCAGGGTGGTTTTAATAATAATAGTTTACTAACGCAAATAAGTTCCACTTATACAGCGAAAAAATGGCAATAAAGCTCTTAAGTGTAAAGGGTCGGCACCACAGATACCTAACAACTAATTAGTGCAAATTGGGTAGCTTTGAATTCTACTAGCTTTGAGTTCGGATAATTTAGGATCCATTTAGCATCAGATATCTCCATTAAGCGTAGACTTACGAAGACGTTGGACAATACTAAAAGAGAACGAGAAAATCTGAAGAAACGAAAGTAAAGTGGACGCAGTAGGGCGGATGCGTTTGATTTTGAACGGTGCGCAACAGGTCGCACCTTTTCTTGCCCGATTACGGCTGCGACCCGCGATAAGCTTTTCATTATTGGGCCCGCATTGTCGCGTGCCCGCGTTCTATAGTGCCAGATACGTAAATGAATCCCGCCTTCGATGCGTGACGTCCAAAAATACGCGTCTCAATTATACACCACGAATTTAGATATATCAGTTGCGGATATTTCTCGACAGCCTCCGTCTATATACGAACGAAACACAATCGTACAGTCGAGCATTATCGATGCCCACGTCTGCACTCGACGATAATAACTCCATTTGCACTGTTTATCATCCTCTTAATCGGCTTTGTGTACCAAGTATCTGCCAACGAATTCATCAAGTAATTTTCCCCGGAGCAACGCGTCCGCGATAAGGAGCCCAATGATGCGCAGATCGCAAGTGGATCGAGCTGACATTTCCGATAATTTCGTTGACGAAGCCGTCGCGTCGGCGCGTGACGCGAACGAGCCGCACACGACGAAAGAGCGAATTTTTAAAATTAGCGAGGCCAGCAGGAAACGAGGAGTAGGCGAGGAGAGGCCAAGAGACAGACAGACAGACAGAGAGAGAGAGAGAGAGAGAGAGAGAGAGAGAGAGAGAGAGAGAGAGAGAGAGAGAGAGAGAGAGGGGTCACTTCGAACGAGGTGAGAACCTTGCCGGGGCACTGGTCAGCCTCGAAAATAGATCGTCTGTCTCTCGATCGGAACTATCGCGGCAAAGGAAACTGGTTCCCTTAGGATCCTCGTAAATTCGGAACGAGTGAGCTTTCAATTAGGCTGAAACATTCCCACCTCCGCTCCACACAGAGCGCAGTAATCTGATAATGCGCACGGAACGAAAACCTTTGGACCTCGACACAACCGCCTCGATAAGATTTCCCAAGATCTATATCGAATCCAACGATCGCTCCAATCCCTGCCACTTTTTCACGCTTTCCTCCGCGATGAGTCACCCTGGAGCGTGTGGGTACGATGCCACGATGCAGTTCCGCGGAGAAACTCAAGCAGGAAGCCCAGCAGACGATCGACGTTTCTAAGCGTCCTCGGCTGTAAGCGTTTTCGAAATAAATACACCCGGCGGTCGTCGAAGCTGGCTTTAAAGAGGCAATCGTCCAACACTCGCTCGACCGTGAATACTTATTTCAATCAACAGCTTTGACCATTTGGAGACCGTCGAGGATCAAATGCACCGGGTGTGCGCAGAGGTTCGTCGGAAGTTTCCCAGAAACGGTAAAGAGGTCGAGTATTCTGATTAAATTTCCAGAAGAAGTCGAGTGTCTCGAACGAAACGGCTTCCACGAATTCATCGAGGGGACGTGACTACTTTTCGAAGCAGCAGTGCGCCTCAAACACGAAGCGGGCCTCTCGTTCGCAAGGAGCGCTGCTCGCTCTCGGAGGGGTTCGGGGAGTCCTTCCATGCCTCGAGCTTCTAGCAGTCTAGCTCGCCCACTAGTCCTGTCCCGTTATTGCAAGCGAGAGTCCCGAGCGCGACTTTATGCGAGAGAGCGTTTCCACTTTACCAGGCGCTTCGTAAACGGCACACTACCTATACACGCCCGCGATTCGCGAGCGACGGACGCGCTGCGCGGCCACGGGCACAGGCGCGCGCGAGGATTGATCTCTCTGCATGTACGCGCGCGTACGAGCGGTCACAGACGTTTCACGGTTCGTCGAATCTTGAGGCGACGACCTCTGCATGGCGAGGCCGAAGGAGCCTACCACGTTTCAACGATTCCGCTTTGATACACCGGCTGCGGAATATAATTCATGCTATCGGGGCCGTTTCGCAATTCCATGTGCGTCGCTTCGCCCGAGCTTTTATTCATTCGCGTAACACAGTGACTCAAGCGGGGCGTCACGAATTCGCCAAGTGCTTTTCCTGCGATTCACTCTCGCTCACTTTCTCCAACCTCCGCAAGAGGGAAACGAACCCGGGCCTCCCTGGATGAGGCAACTCTGGTTGCCCGACCCGTAGCGCAATTAACGAGGGATCGTTCTTACGGATGCAACCAGTTGAATTCGTCCGATAACCGGTATTCCCACGTAACCGAAAGCCAGCAAGTGGAAGGAAAACCTGACCTGCTTCGCCTGTTCCCCCGCGCTTACCTATCCCGTGGAAAAGAAGGAGGTCCGAGTATTCTTTGTTTTCCACGGCGGATGGCATTATCTAGATCCCAGCGGCGCGGCTGCGACACTGTCGTTCGACAGGCGCACCAGCGACGGAACAATACGATCGCGGAGGGAAAAAATTTCAAGCGGGCGAGCTATTATCGTCCCCGGGCCGCGGCTCGTGTTTACAGAAGACGGTAAGATCCCTGGCGGGGCAAGAGATCTCTCACGCACGTGACTCGCGAGGCGAGGGACGATCGGGGACAATGGGAGCCATTGGAAAGTCATTCGGTCGTCACCGAAGGTGGCCACGCTACGCGGATTTCAGCGGTTTCGCGCTCTCGGCAAGCGGCCTGGCGTTACGCTGGGTCATACCACGCGCGTGACCCACTTCAGCCGTGGATCCGCCGTTGAAAAAACGAGAAATTAAGCTCGTAGGAACGCGCACCTTTCGAGCGGCCGACCATCTTGGATTTCAACGCCTCTGACCGTGTCCACGAGTCCATGAATCGAGCGAATATCTGCAGCCTCTCGATTAGGATAAGTTGTCGCTATCTCCCTGGTTGCTACTATAAGTCACCACTACACGGACCTCTTATCGCGGGGGCTGCGTGATAGTGTTTGGAGAATGGTCAACAAGGCCGTGCACAAGATATCGGGAGTTATTTATAAACAATCGACTGAAATTAGAATCTTTGCTTCAGCATGGGAAAAGAAGACGAGATCGGACATACGATTACACGAGCGACAGATTTCTGCCGAAGCGGTGTCCTTTTAGAGGAACAAGGACAGAGCCAACGGTTGCCAAAGAGGAGTCGCTTCGATTGACCGATAATCGTGGGGCACGGGTTGCAGGGTTCATCCGGGTTACGCAGGAAATCCGCGTGGTTCAGCGACGCGCCCCGTTACATGCTCATTAAACAAATTACTCGTATTCTTCGGTGAACGTGTCACGCTCTCGCGGTGAATTAATCTCGTCGCGGAAAAAGTGAAAAACCCGAGGCGTGAGAGGATGGCGAGCGGCGGGGTACGTTGGCCTCTGCTCGGAGGTCGAAAAGACGCGGCGCATGAAAAGTAGTCGTCGCGCGGAAAATAGCGCTCGCGAGTGTAGGACGGCGGAGAGTGTTCGCGCGACGGGGAGGAACTTTCATCGGGACGGGAAAAGTTGGGCGCGAGTACGATAGAGAGATCCCCGTTTCCTTCCTTTCTTCTTGCGGCTGAACGGGAGACGTTTCCAGCCATCGCTTTCGAGTGAAAGCGCCTGCTGCTCGCTCAACGGAGATCGGCGAGCTTTCGTCCTCGGTATCCCCGTTTCCATGGGCGAAAGCAATTTCAGGAGTTCAATTCCTAAGAATCTTCTTCATAACCGGACTCGGTGCTCCGTGTCGGGTAGGTATAATTAATACGCGGCACTAGTCGACGCATGAAATTTACCCGAGCACGTTATTCCCGTTATTCATGGCGTGTGCTTCTCGTCTAGCCGCGGCCCTTCCAACAACAAGTGACTGGACACGGATATGTCCAACGAGCTTTCGACGGTCATTGACTCTTTGCTAGTGCCCGCTGAAGGGTCAACCGTGGGGAGAGCCGAGCGCACGGCAGATGCGCTCGAGGTCGATAAGCTTCGAAACCATGGGGATACTTTATACGGGTGGAATTTGTAAACGAAAACAAAGGACGGCGACGATGCCAGCTTCTACGGCATCAGGCAACTTGTCTTCCATGAAGAAGTACTCGTCTCCTAGGGTGTGAGAATTATTTGACAATCTCGAATTGAGGACCATGCAGCGAGAGGGGTGCAGCTCTTTCATCTTTACCAACTTCGAGTAAATTAGAAAAAATGGTTTGTAAAATTATTGCGTTAACTTAAGATTAACGTTAAACCCGTGTAACCACGAGGGGTATATCGCACCCATGGCAATTTTTTTCTTTGCCAATATTTCTGTCAATTTTTAGCCCTTAATATTAAAATTTAAACATTTGGGGCATTTTAACAAAAAAATCGCTTTTGTCTATAACTATTTTTTCAACTGCTCATCATATCAAAATTTACAGGTGTATAAAAATACAGTGAGAGCATGATTGTATGAGTCATTTGTGATAATAAGATGTGACTACGAAGGGTTAAAAAGAGAACATTAATTGAAAAAAATATATTTTCTCACAATAAGTAGTGATGATTGAGTTGGTAAGTTTTTATTTCCATTTTTGGCAAATTTTAAAGTCTGGAGCTGCCCGGAACAAAAATATTGCACAAAGCAGTGGTTCTTCAAAATTTGCAATAAATTCTCATTTTTTATCGCGGGTTTTTTTACGTATATTACTGTTGCTGCAAGGTCCTCCATTTCTCTAGACCAACTGGAAAAAGACAGACTACTGTCGTCGAAATTATCGCCAACGATCCCCTCCCCCTTCGCGAAGGAATTCGATAACTCCGAGCAGGCCATTAAAAATTCTTCGAAAGCAGTTTAAGTTAATTCCTCCCCCTCGAGCGGATTTCGCTGCGGCCTTAAGAGGCCGTCAATTATCAAAATTACGGCCGAGCGTGCCTCTCGAGGCACGCGTACTCAGACGTTTGGCTTTTCCATGGGCGAAAGAACGGCAGGCTGGCGGATCTCGCCGGCCCCGAGGACCGACGACGCGAAACGCTACAAAAACGAAGGGCGAGGGACAAAGAGGGAATCGGAGAAAGCGAAAGGGTGAGAGCGAGGGGGCGAGGATCGGGGGAGGGAGGGGCGGAGATTGGAAAGGGATACAGAGGACGCGTGGATGAGAGGAAAAACAGACAGGGCGGCAGGGACGCGAAATGAAAAGGGGGATGAAGGGAGGATCGATAATTCCAGCATTTGCTCACCTCGTACACGTTCGGGTGCCAAACTTTCGTCATAAACTGAATGCTCGGTGGACTGTACGGATAATCTGGCGGGAACTTCATGCGTGCCTGCAACAGAAACAAAACCAAACGTTAACTCGTTATCAAAGAAAAAAGAAAAACATCGCCCACGATGGGCGGGAAATCGATCGCCAATGGAGTGGCCGTTTTCGTGAAAACGGTCAAAAGACTTCGGAGCCCCAGGCGCGGGGGAATTATTTACAAGCCGTTTGCGAATTGCTCGTCGCGTTCAGGGGAAAAAAAAGTTGCGCGCCGGCCAGGGAGCGCAGCCGAGCGCGAGGTGAATTTGCCCGGAAAACATCGTGGATCGCAGGGGCGGTCCGGGGAATTCGATCTGTTTTGCGTATCGAGACGGGGAGGGGTGCTTTCCTGTTTGCCGTGCGACAGTGGCAAACGGCGAAAAATACAGTGCAGGGGAAGCTTCGTTATCAGAACGCTCTGGTGCCCGGATGCTCCGCTGCGGTGATTCGAAAACATTTCCTCTGCGAGTTATAAACAGGCTTTTAGCTATGGCAGGGTGAATGGTCCCCGATTAATTTGGAGAACGCAGGTTCCGCCGCGGAGGAAACACAGTGGGAGGCAACGAATTGTAGTCGATGATCGACGATCGGCGAAAAGCATCGACGCACCGCGCGATCGTCGGAGCGGTTGAAGCAGTTGGAGTGCGCTCAGAAAAGGGTCGCCCTCTCCCTCCTGACGCGTTTCATCAGGCTACGTCTGTGTAGGTACGGAATGAATCCATTTCGCTGGGTGTACCGTAAGGGTCGGCCGTCCCGCCGCTGCTGGCGGACTTTCGTCGATGCCTCGGCGACGGGACGCTATATTGATCGCAACCTGGTCATGGCCCAAATATCCAACCCCGTCCTCCGGGATACAGCGCGTCCTACAATTAACTTACTTTTTATATATCTCGCCACTCTGCATTTCCATTTCAAACCCAAATTAATTACGAGGGCTGTAAATTTTTAATATCTTTCTAAGGCTGACACTGGAGGCCAAGTTCAGTGGCGCACCCAGAGAGGGGACCAAGGGGCCCCGGCACCGCCACAAGGGACTTTGTAAACAGAAAAGAAAACTGGAGATTATTCTTTAAATAAATTATAATCACCTAAGGAATTTTATTGAATTTCCATTAACAATATTGTTATCCCTTCGACTCGTCTCCCGCTAATATTAAATCCTGAATGCGCCACTGGTTCCAGTTAATGTGTTTCTGTATCCATTAAACGTGAAAGATAGATTTCTTCGTTCCTCCACTTTTAGTCGCCAAAATGGGTCGTTCTGAAAGCATCTCATTGTTCCAGAGGCACTCTAACAATAAGTAAAGTAAAAAACCGAAGCGGCTCGTGCATCGTTTTGCCCCCGACGACGACGAGCATCGACCGACGCTCCGTTCAATGCGACACCGCGAGATCGATCGCACTTATCAGCGAGTAATCTCGCATGACATCGGGCACAGGCGTTCTCCGAAGCGCGGATAAGATCGATGGTCCGTGCAGCCGCGCTGTATTGCTCGCATTCCTCGAAACAGTGCCGGCAATGAGCACGAAATGATCGAGAACGTTTCCGCGTTATAAATCGATCCCCAGCTAGCGAGGATGCGACGACGATCGGACAGCGCTCGTCGTCGGCGTTAAAAATAATATCGCAACGTGTCTGCATGACACGTAAGGAGGAACAGGCGGGCGCGTGCATTCGATTGTGTTCAATAATGCAGCGGGCTCGACGCGTGGACAAGCAACTGTTACCTTGACAATACCGTAATGGTAGGTAAAAAAAAAGGAGGCGTTTTTGTCGGCTCACGGACGCGTTGGATGGCCAGGAAGAGGGAAAGAAATGTTCCCCATTGATCGCTCGCCGGGATCGATACGAATTGAATTAAGCGAAGCGTGATTATCGTTATTTCATTGCCGCGTCATTCGAAAGAGACTTTTCCCTTGGCGAGCCACCTTCACGCCGCGCGACCTACAAATTTACGCGACCCATTTCAGCGATAAGCACTCGAGGGTCGCTCCTTAGATGGTAGCGGCGTTGCGCCCGTGTCCGATTCAGGGGGATCAAGACGGTGACCTAAATCTCCAAGGCAGACATCTCGGGCCCGGCTTATTTTCCTACGAGGCGGTGTTCGCTCTCGCGGCGTTCAAAGTGCAACGAATTCCGATGGTCGATCCAGCCTTTTCAATTGTGACGCCTGTTTCGTTTATTTCAGCGCGATTGATCGCGTTGCGCGAGCACGTCGGGGGCTCGATTAATTACGGGGCGACGACGATACGCGGCGTTCAACTATTCCGCGATAACCGGGGAATACTGGCGGGCGCGTATCGCTCGCTGCAAGGCTGAAGGGAGAGAACGCGGGCGAAATGGAAACGTATCTGGCACGTGGAAATCCCTGGGTGATTGCAGACCTCGTTGCTCGAACGGCGGGGAAAAAAAGGAAGATTGAAAACGCCTGTCCCTGCCGTTCGGGGAAAGGTTCGGCCGGGATGAAAAAGAAAGGAGGGTATGTATCAAAGGGCAACGCGACCCGTGCTCTCAACAATAAGGAGCGCAAAATGAGTCTCGACCTTCGGGATATCCCGAGGGTTACTGCAGATCGAACCTGCACGCTTTCGTAAGAAAATTCTGCATTATTCATCGTGAGACGTTTCACGATTGCGCAAATGGGAAGTGGAATCGTTTGCCTCTACAGGGTGTAAAAAAAAAAGGTAACGACCCATGGGTCCCTGGAACAATGAAGATTTGTCGAAGCGGGCTTCAAGTTCACGGTCAGTTCCTCTGCTTTTGCATCCTCTAGCTCCCCTAGAACAGCGAGGGACGTGGTTCTCGTGTATCAAGGTCAAAACGAATCTTCCGACGAGCCACTTTAAATCCCAATTCGTAACTCGCTTCCTAAAACCAACGCCTATTATTTTCCTCGCGCCCTGCCTAGCGCGTCGCTCGAAATAACTTCATCCTCCACTCGCGAGCGGCGGTTGCGCCTTCCTCGTAAACGCCAGCGAGCTCGTCGGAGCCTTCGAACGAGACTTTTTATCCGTGTATTTCTTCGCATACCTCTCTCCTCGGACTTACTCGGCAGAAGTAACAGCAACCCGCGGATTCCCCGTTAGCGGCCGCCTATCGCGATCAACGATACCCGCGATAGTGTCCCGTTAATAATACGCGAGGCCACGGCCAGCGAAATTCGCGGGTGCGAGGGTGGAACGAGGACCGCAACGGTGCAGAGCGTTCCAAGGCTCTCTGCGATCCGGGTGGGTATCGCGAGAGGCGCATCGAATCGGGCAGCAAGAGTCTCGCGGGGAAGGCGTCGAAGCCGTTCTCGCGATGTCCATCTCGTCGTGAGGTGAAAGGATTAAACGGGGCCGAAACCGCGGTGGAAGGGGCCCGGTGGCTCGACGGTAAGAAAATGACGCGACCAACACCGCGGAGACCCATTTATCCCCGGCCCTTGCGCTGGTAGACGACGCTGGCTTTTCCCCGCTGGGTAGAAAAATCCTGGCCCGTTTATCTCGAGTGGAACGGGATCGGGTGAAAGTCGCTCAGGTGTTTCGAGGGATGCCAAAGATAGACCGAAGACAATGCTAGATAGCGTTTTATGTAACTCTGCGACCGTATTGCGTGTCTCCTATCGGGGCGATCGTAAATCCCGCGGAAGCGACCGAGCTTGCGACGATAAGACAGGCATACGGTAAGCGGTAGTCTTTGCCTCGCGAAATGTTCAATAATCGTTTCCTCGTCGAAGGAAATTGGATTGAGACGGGTTTCCCGCCTTCTTTCGACAAATCAGAAAGCAGCAACTGTTCCACGACGTCGGAGAACAATGGCGGGCTGCATGCAAAGGGCTATCGATTGAGGTTGCGATTGAAGAGGCTTTCCAAACGGTCGCTAATTTGCATGTATCGCGTAATGTCGCGATAATGATCGTCGTAACAAAGAACGCTGATGCGGTTACGGTACGCGCGGCGACACTGTTTACGACCGCGAGGGAGAGCCAGAGGAGCTGCCCGTCGAACAGGATTCAAAACACCCACGTAGGACGGGCGAATCACGTGTACGCGCCGGGTAAAGGTGCCATTCGCAAATAACGGTGTCGCTGGCCGTGCGGTTCGTTACAAGCCAGTTACGTTGTGGGAAGACAGGATACGCGCTCGCGTTACGTGAATAAGCGTTCGTAAATTCATAACGAAGCGGAGAGTGGTTTAGAAAGCGGACCAGGGGCGCGCAAAAACCGTAGAACCGACCGTGGCAGAATTCATTCTATGGTCGCGGGGACAGGGCACCGAGCGCACAATGCTATTCGCAATTATCCGTTGCAGCGAGCGCTGGAAAAATGCGGAACCGTACCGTAACAGACACGGCAGCCTTCCTTTAGCAACAATAACTGCAATTCAGTCAATTAAGCGTCCCGTTTCACGTGGAAAACATCCCCCTATCAGCCCGCTAAAGTAATTAACGAACGGCGAGCGTGCGACGCACGCGAAACAATTCGATAGGACTCGTGTCGCAGATTTAAAATCATCACAGAATGCAGGTCAACCGATACGCGTACACCGAGCGAGCCTTGGTTTCCAGGATTGCCCAATGCAGCTTGGAAATCGTTGCTCGGCCTGCACCGTTTAAAAATTCAAGCGGCTGAAACTTATGGCTGCGCGGTGTTTTCACTTCAATTTTGCGTATAATTGATGCACACCGTGTATAATAATGTGCTTGACTCGTGGGACAATTGCATAAAAGTGATGGCAGTAAAAGTTGCTCAGCAATGATCGCTTTTCTCAATGTCAACGTCTTCGAGCTCTTAAGGTGGTATTTCTTTATAGGGAAGTCACGAAACTACATGCCGTTCAAGTTGGTCTTTAATTTAAGCATTCAGGAAACCATGCGGTTCCATTAGATAAGAGACTGGCGTCCCTGAGAGCTCGAAAACAATATTGAGGAAGATGATGATCCAGTTGTCGTATTTCCCTCTTTAAACTGCAGAACTTTTATCCTCCACTTTTTTTGCAAGTTCAAAAACAACGGAAGCATCGTGCGTCCGCGTCCTGTATTTCATGATTTTAATAATATTTATTTATTATTATTCCACGCTCTGAATGCGTACTAAATTTATTAATATTACGTATCACGACGTGTGTAGATATGAAACTTTGACGTCAATTCTCTCGTAACATCTTTAACAGAATTTTACACGGACCTCGCGCGCTCCCGTCGCGACGGGTGGTATTGTTTGACCATATAATAAACACTACAACGTCGCTCGTCGATAAAATCAGCGATCATCGGGAAAAAAACCGATGTATGCATCGCTATCTTCCTCTGATCAAGGTGATCGTATCGCACTGCGTGGCTTTTACACGGAAACGCTAACGGACGCTCGAGTTTTCGAAATATGTATATATCCCTGCCAAGGTTGGAGAAAAATAGAATCGACATTGTTTTGAAGCGTAGAATAATACCAGCGATAGCGAATTGGAATGCTCGTAACGAGAAACGATGCGAAAAGAACGTGTTACGATGGCCTGCGCTGTATTTAAAATCCATGTATCGTTTCCCTTTAAACGTACCGCTAGTGCCTATCGAATTTAAAAGAGTAAAGTTTGTAGCTGCGCGCGGTAACGCTCGGACGTAACGGAGCCAACTTTCGTATTTATACAACAAAGGGGCCCGCGAACGTTCGCTGGAACTCGCAATCGACGAAAGAGAAATCAGAGAAACATAACCAACAAAATGGAAAGCGTACTCTATCGCGACATCAACACATACACGCACACAAAGAAACGCTCTGCATCCGATGAAGTTCCCGGGTTGAGCGAAGCCTGGGAATAATTATAATAATTACCTTGAAGTATCCTCCTTGGTAAAGCGTATCCGGAGGCCCGAAGATAGCCACTTCCCACTCAAACATGTTGTCCTCGTTAACGAGTTTCACGCGGAACCCCTCGACGGGTTCCTCCTGGAGGCTTTTATATTCGAGGGCGAGCGCCCTAAGAGCGCTGCTGGTCGGTTGTGCCATATTTCGCGGGTCGGTGATCAGAATCACGGCCCGTTGCGGAAAGCAGAACGTCCGAGAGCCTCCCGAAGTGGTAGCACCGAACACCACAGTCGGACGGACGCCTTTACGAACACTGCTCCTTCCCCTGAGACAGAATCAATTTCCAACGGCTCTCCCACGGTTAAACTCGAGGCCTCCGCCACGATTTCCTTTGCTCGTAGCTCGACTCGACGCGCCGTGATCGATCACACGCGGCAGGACGTTCTCTGCGGCGATACAGTGCGATCCTGCACACGAGATAAACAAAGAAATACGATTCGGACCTACGAACTGCGAAGTGCCCTGCAGTCAAGAATACACCATTCCCCGACGCACGCACCTCTAACAAAACAGCTGACGTACCTTCTGCGTCAGCGTTGCACACCGCGCATGCGCGCTACCAGCTTCCCCCTATTCTTCCCTTCAACGGCGACGATTTACGGGTTAAAATATGCGAGGAACGGAGCGATCGTTCTTCCCGAATCCGCGCGGCCGTTGCCGTTTAAATCGTCCCGATTAACGATTAAATGTTCCGACCGATTCGTTGCTCGGTTTAAGAAACTTCTATACTTCCTGTTTCCTCATTGGAAGGCATTCCCCCAATCGCGTGACGCGCAAGGAAGGAATGATTATTCTTCTGGCTCGAGCGTTTCTCATTAAAGGGTGACGCTGATTGGTCGGTCCTGTTAGCACGCGCGTATCAGTGTCCAATCAGCGAAAGCTGTGCCACAGCATTTGTTCATTGGATCCTACTGGACAAACAATACGAACATAGATTCGTTAAGCTTTATTAATTAACCAATTCTCATGGAAACATTGTGCTTTACGCATTATGCGTTTACACCTACGCATGTGGATATGTAGGATGAATCGAACTTAATATAAAGATATGAGAAGGTGTATTTTAAAAATGTATAAAATGAATGCAAATTTGGAAATAAATAAATATAAAAAATCATTTTTGAAACTGTTCACAATAGGATTAAGTCGGCAACGGTTCTTTGGTTTTAAGGACATATAAATTTTGTTGACTCACGGTGACACGCAGCTTCCCCACTTCTTTTTTCATATCTCCGCATTATAGCCTGTTTTTTATCGTCTTATCCAGCGTATATAAGTTCTCTCCGAAACACCATCGTTATTTCTGATTAACGTTCTGATTAACGGGGTGCTCAAGCTTGAGATCAATCTTAGCTGAACGTTCGAAGGAACTGGTACTGTATTAAGTAGTGAAATACGTAAAACTTTAAAGAAATATATCCACCTCAGTCATGCTTGCCATAGACGCGGAATTGTTTAAAGTTTTTGGCTTTTGGGGCAGTATACTTGCTCTAAAAGTATTGGCAATGGCAGTATTAACTGCACGTTACAGATTTGCAAAGAAGGTATTCATACTGCAGTAGGAAATAAATATTTTTTACGCACCAGCAGAAAGTATCATTCATTTTTGTATTTATTACAGATATTTATAAATCCAGATGATGTTGCATTCGCAAAAAAAGGAACCATTTCTAATAATGATCCAGACATTGAACGGGTACGAAGGGCGCATCTGAACGATTTAGAAAACATTCCCATCTGGTACATAGTTACGGCTCTCTGGCTAACCACAGGACCCTCTGCATGGCTAGCTGGAATCTTGATCAAGGCTTTCGTGTTCGCCAGGATCACTCATACCTTAGCGTACGCTGTTTGCCCGATGCAGCCTCAAAGAGCACTTGGCTTTTTCGTGGGATACGGTATTACGGGGTACCAAGCAATTAGCACTATGTTACATTACCTTTAATTCTCAAGATTATACCTTTGTTTTTTAGTATGTATTTTGTTATTTGATAATACATGTGAATGGAGATCATTGTATAACAAACATTTATACTATATTTTTATATGTGTCTTACACGGAGCGCAGAGATGTGGTTTATGAAAAATAATCAGAGATGTATGTAATATTATTAACAAATTTTTTTATATCCGCATTGAAATGAAAACATGTAATTTCTAGAATTCAAATAAATTTATTCTTACAAATTTGGGTGTGAAGTAGTATGTTCTAAAACTTCCTGCGTTACATAAGTACTGCATGTTTAATTCAGTGGTTATTTGATTATCAGTGCTTTTAATGAACTAGCTGTAGCTTATTATAAAGATAAGTTTGACTTACTAAAAAATTGCCCTGAATGATAATATAAATAGCGTTGCCATAATTGCCAAGTAGTGATATGGGACGTTTAAGTGCTAAATGAATAAAACATGAAAAAAGTGGGAGGGTAATGGTTTATTTTACTGTGTAAGAACTAGCGAAATACGGGACAGTCCCGTATATACAGGACGTATGGCAACCCTAAATATGAAGCTTGACATTTCATGGAATAGGCTTATTCCATTCTTCGGCACTGGTATCCGTCTCGTTTGGAAAACATTTCTCTAGTCATTATCTTCGAAACATTTATATTAAGTATGAAAAAGAGCCATTTATTGGCCTTTCCGCCATCAGTGTTCCAGTTCTGCTCGTTCGAGACGCCGATCTAATTAAGGATATTTTAATTAAAAACTTCGACAATTTCACAGACCTTTCTGTACAGTACGACGAATCTGTTGAACCCATTACAGCGCATCTCTTCAATATAGACACTTTCTGATGGAAAATCTTTGTCTTCCATTCAACTACTTATTTCAAGCTGCAGAGAGTGGTTACATGAGTTAGCAACTTCTCCGTGGACATACCAAAGGATGTAATATTAAAGAGTAAAGTCGAGAAGAGGAAAATGGAAATAGAATGCCTAATGAATTTCTAGATTCACCATTACAGGCTGAAGAAGCAGATAAAGATTTCCGTAAGTTTCGATCGGTACGTCTGTCTATTCTGCTCTTATGTTACCGCAATATTATTATTCCAGGTTGGACGTATGAGCAAATAGCAGCGCATGCAATTGTCCTCTTTGTGGCAGGAGTTTTGCTCTATATGAGCTCGCGCAGGCACCGCATATTCAAGAGAAATTACGAAAGGAAATTATGAGTGGTATAAAAGATTACAAGGGCCAGTTAACATTTGATGCTGCGATGAATATGAAACATTAAAATATAATTCTCCAGGGTACTTGGGAAATATCTTCAGATATATATATAGTTTACACAACTGGATACAGAATCATATGTAGTTACCCGCAGAATTCGGTTTTTGCAGAAGTGTTACGAAAGTATCCAGGTCTTCCAGAAATTATTAGACAAACAACGAGACCTTGCACATTGGGCAACACGGGTATACTCTTACCCACTCGGATGAGGATTATAATACCTGCATATGCGATACACCACGATCCAAAGTATTACCTCAATTCCGAAGTCTTCGATCGAGAAAGGTTCACGGATGAAGCGAAGCAGAACAGATCAAATGTGGCTTATCTGCCTTTCGGCGAGTGACCAAGCACCTGCATAGGTAAAACGTACTCCTAAACAACAGCCCAGTATTCTAAGAGGCCTTTCCTCTCAATATCTCATTTTACAGGTAAACGGTTTGAGCAACTACAAACAACCTTAGGTATAATCACAATTTTGAAAAACTACCAAGCCTCAGTTTGCGACAAAACCGACATAACTACAAACTAAAGAGATGAAAACGGCTTTCTCTCAAAAAGGATTCTCTGGTCCGGCTGTGGAGTGCACTTGAAAATCGAGAAGTTAGAGTATTAAGATCCAAACTGCTATGTAACTACAACCCCATCGAAATGTAACAGTATTTTAAGCATGTAAAATAATTGCAAATAAACCGTCACGTTTAATCGACAATTGTGCTCTTAAATTCGACCAAGTATTTTGTAAAAACGAGGGAAAGCTGTGGAAATGTAATAATAATACGTCTTTATTACATTCCCAAAAACACGAAGAGAAGTAATTAGCGAGATTAATGAAAAAGTACAATAAACTAAATAGTTACAAAATAAAATAAAATGAAATACAAAGTCAAACAAAACCAAACGCAATTAGAGTAGGGAGGTTCAACTTTACCCTGAGTTAACAACACCAATCAATATATAATTAAACAAAATACTTTAGAGACTGAATAATCGAAAAAGCAGAAAACGAAAAATTGCACTTACCTACATATCTGCAACTGGTAACGTCCCGTCAAGGTCAAGGGTATTTACTAATCCATACAGGATGCTCCTTGCAGTCTTCCAATCCACGCGATCGCCATATCGCACGTAACATCGTAACGGTCAGCAACGTATCGCAAGAATATAAAAGTCTGGGTATAAATCCGATCGCGTCGCATGCATTGAAGCTCGCACGTTTGGCGAGACAGTTTGAAGGGTACCCTGAATATTGGCGCGTAAACGGCGCTCGAAACTAACCAAGCGCGCATGTGCAGACGGGTGTTGTGCGCGGTCGCCACGGCAACGTCGTCTCGACGCTAATGGGCGCGGGAACGTCAGACGTCGCGATGTGTCTGTGAGGTGCGAACCGTCGTCGGTGCAACGGCGTCCCGCCGTTACCGAATTATGTGTCAAACAAATGCTCGATTTCGATAGCGAACGAGACGCACCGGTCCGCCGCGCGTCCGTCGCCTTCGCGGCGATTTTGGCAATGATCGAAGGACGGCTGTCATCGTCCCTGAAGTCGGTGATCGATACGTCATGGACAAACGTCGGTAGAACGGCATAACTCCAGGGGTGAGTGTCATTAACAATTCTGTCATAAATATTTTTAACTGCGGTAACGATTATGGGAGATCGGTCATTTAAAAGGAAGTCTGAAACTTGGAAAACCATTTGTCGTTTTAAAACGCTCGATTCGCGGCTTGCGTCGAAACTTTTCGACTGTTTAACGACCGAAAACGCAGAAAGTGAATTGAGTCTTTACGCGTACCACGTAAAAGCAGGGTGGTCTTTGAACTGTCTTTCAGAAAGGTCTTCTCTTGTTTTTCTTTGAAGCGCGTGCAAAGTCAGAGGAACTGTATCATGCGTCTGACGTCTGACAATTTAGTAATTTGAACGTGTCGTGTTTTTCTCTTTATTTGTCAAACTGAGTTAGCAGCGGTGCTTAGAGTTAGTTTTTCCGCTACTAGTAGGTACGTTGAAAATGTCAGTAACGATTATCTTTTAACATCGGAAATTATTGAACACTTGCATAAGGAATCGTAAGACTTTCGCAGCGTAAATGAGAGTGCCGTGCGCCTGACAGCGGCGCAATAACGTTTGCCGTCTTTCAGGGGCTTTGCACACGATGCAATTTCCCCGCGAGCGTAACGCGTCTCCTTTGAAAGCCTTTGCGTTCAATGAAGCGTTGACGAACCACGATTAACGCAATTACATGCTGTCGTTAAAAAAGAAAGAGGGAAAGGAAAGTGGAGAGTAAAGCCAGGGTATCGATGTCCGAGGGTAATTTCGTGTAGGTACTTATATCCTCTAATCAGATTGCACGGTACCTTGAACGCGAGGGTGTACACCCGTAGATCGATGTTTATCACACTTGCTCCTATTACACTATTCACCGCGTTCTGTCCACGGGAATTAGGGCTCTTTCCGGATCGGCTTTCAGAGGCGAACAACTTTACTAAAACTTCCTCGAAGACCGCGAACTTTTTATGGGCTATTTTTACTCGCAATATGAACTAGGGGCGTGAAGTAACAGTCTGAAAGTTTATTTCGAAAGCTACTACACGCGTGTTATGAGAAACGCCGTGCAATTATTTACGCGGACGACAGATACCTCCGAATACCCGAGTAAGTTTGCTTGAAACAGCAGAAGTTCGAGAATGAGATAGGGAGAAATGGGGCTCTCGCCCCCATTATTATGTCGCAGAGCTCGAGGTTTGAAAAACGGCATTCCACATGCACTAACCCAATTAGATCGCGATGCGCCCGATTCCTTCAGAGCACCGCGTGCATGCACCTTGTTTCATCAATACCCTCTGTGGCAACCGCATCCGCAGTGCCAAAGGCACACATTCGCGCGTAGCACAGGTCCGTGCACAGGCGCGAGTCGCGCTGCTCCCGGCGCAAACAAGATGGGCCTCGCGTGCATCGGCACGCCAACGATATGTAGGCCAGCGGGCCAGTGCAATGCTTTTCCGAAAAACGCTAATATTAGCGAGCAGCCAATATCATTATCCTTTAACCGCCTGCGCGGGAGACGTACCCGATTGCAACGCTGCAGCGCGGTGTTGGCTTCCAGTGCAATGACTGCTCCGCGTAACAGGGACGTGATTTTGCTTCGGATAATGGCGAGAGACGTCGATGACTCCGGGAAGATGCATTGGAATATGTAGAAACCCGCCAACCCTCAAAATGGCAAAGCATTGCTTGAACATAGTACGGATCCCATAATTTTGTGATCTTTATTTTGCTGAAAGGAACCAAAAAAATTACCAACCCATAGAATAACTCTTACATTATTTATACAATATTACTAAATTACCAAGCCATATTTCCATTTTAGGCTTAAAACACAAAAGCTGCAGAGAATTTAAAATAATATGAATTATTACTACTCACTATTGAAAAAGCAATAAGGAGAAATAAAATGTACCCAATAGAAGCAAAGCTACTTTTCTTGAATAATTAAAATCTTCAAACAAAATTTACTCAATTTCAGATCATGGAGGATTGGTAGCTTTCTCCTTAACTTGGCCCAATTATTCCCAGTCTCTTGACCGCGGTGTACAATTAGAGAGAATCACACGCATTATTGCCGTTAGGTACCTATTCTGTCTCTGATACTTAGGAGGAAGGATTAGGGACTGCAGCGTAGATTTTGCTGGAAAAGGGCAGACACCCAAATTTGGATGTTCAAGTATTTCTAGAAAGATTCCTCTTTCATTTCCGGCATTGCAAGCGTTTTCTAAGTCTCTAATCAGGATGGAGGGAAAGTGAAAGATTCAATTTCCCAGAGACTGGGTGCTCCAACAGCTGCATTGACCTCGTGCACCCGAGGCAAAGAGGTCCCTTCGTGCATGCCACTGCGGTCATTGGTAGTCCTGTCAATATCCCGTGTTCGTGCGGCAGCCAAAATTGCATTTCTCTGGATCGGCTGTCACGGCGAGCGATTCAATTCACGCTGGATTTAATACCACGACCGTAATTGCGTTTCCGTTGATACTGGGCCGTCGCAGGTGACCAGCGGCATTTGTCGCACAGAAATCGGTAGGCGTTTCAGCACTGATCAATGTCGCGTTCGATCGATTGCTCTCCTACAGGTTTTACTCGTGCAGCTTCCCTTATCGCGTAATCCTTCCTCCGCCTCTTTCACAAGTGGCCCAGTTCCTCAGCCTGCCACTCGAGCTGATTCATCCTGATTTTGCGCGGGGCGCGCGTTTGGGGTGCTCGAATTGGGTCTGGGCATTCCGGTTTCTCAAGTACGCGTCGCGCCGACGAAATGATCGATTGCGTCGCGACGTATATGGCGCGATCATGCCCGAGAGCCTCGATTGACAACCACTGTGCAACTTGGTAATTTAGTGTCACGGTCGTGTTCTGTACGGAGAAACGCGATCTCTCGTTCACGGTACGCGCGTCTTGCCACGCATGTGTCCCGATGGGTCTCGCGAACCTTCTCGAATATTTATCACTGTATCAAGGATTGCCCGCGGCAACGAAATGGTCCATGACATCACGGGCTGCAAATGCACTCGTATCATCCCCTTCCACCTCCGCCCGTGGGCCGATGGTGAATTCGTATGTCCGCTTATGGGCCGTTTGCCTCGAATGCAACAAGAGACGCCTCCGCCCTCTTCCCTCCGTCTCGACTCGGGGATGCAGTTTCGTCCCGGCCAGCTTCCTTTACCGTAAATCAACGCTACCCATCGCCGTGGTCCTCGTTTCACGTATTCTTAATCATAATCGCGGCATTAAAGGCGAGGCCACAGCGATCCAACCTTTCATCACGAGCTTACGTGCTGTTAAACTCCGCGGCCTTTTCATCGAGTTTAATGCAGTCTCGTTCGGCCCCGTTGGCCACATTATTAAACATTCTCCGCGGCATTAGTGTGCCGATACGACGGCCTATTGTTCGCCGGTCTTTCCTCTGAAATCGATCTTTCCACGGCGATATAGCGGCTCACACGATGATTCCTTAAAACGAGCATATCGATCACGGTTTACCCGACGATAAAATCATTCCCCGGTGGGTGATTTAGCCGGCGAAGCGATTCGAAAGGGTTCACTGATAGTCGAATGCCGGACGACACGGTGTATCGTTCACCCGCACGCGTGCAATGATTACAGCCTGCACACGGATAGCAATGCCCCGCTGTGCCTACGATGACTTCACAAGAATGACGTATTCCGTGCTATTCGACGGCAGCCATGCGTGTCCCGTGCGTTCGTTTCTCTTTGTGCGATGCTGATGAGGGCAGGTTCAAAGCGCGTTACAAGAATAACGCGTTCCAGCTCTCCAGCGTACACATTCCCCCGGGTACAAAATAATTTCATACGCCGTGCACGCTCGCTTCCACGGATGCTCGTTTCGTATCGTATTCAGCTTCTTAGAGATCTAGAAAACCTCGAGCCGCGCTCCCATGCAACGAGCCTGACGCAACGGAAACGCTTGCATCATCAATGAATCGAGATGCACATTCCAGGCAGCGTGAAAGTACCGGGGCGCGTAAAAGTTCCTTTACGCGAGACCAGCTTAGGCGGCTCAATTATCCCCGACCGCCACTCCGGAATAGAGCGGTCGGGTGTCTCTGCGGAGGTCAGACAGTACATCGTTCCGTCTTAAAAGCGGAATTACAAAAGTTTCCCTTTTAACGTTAATTAATAAGAGAGAGCGCGCGCGCGTCGCGCTTAATTACGACGGGAGATCCATTATAAAGGGAGCCGGGGGTGTCTTTCAAGCCGGCCGAGCTTTCGATTCCGCCGAGAGGGGCGGGCGTGGAATGGGGCAGCCTGATTCACGCCGGTCGACTCACTTTTTTTTTCCCCTCATATATACTTAACCCTGTTAACCATAAAGATCGACGGGCGCCCGTGAGAAACGATTGATTTCGATACGGCGCACGTAACGTTGCAAAAGATCCCGAGGGGCGCGCTGATTAAGGCGTCGCGGCGCAACCGCGGGCTGCAATTCGAGCGCGTCCTTCCTCGAGAAATCGAAAAGCGCTCATTTCCCTTGAAGCATGGATAGACCGGCGCGCCAGCTCCATTCTCGTCCCCGAGGCCCTCGGATTTACGAGACTCTGCTGCTGTTGGAGTAACGGCATTCTTCGGGCGTACGATGAATGTGGAAAAAGTGGAGCGGAGAGTGGAAGATTCGAGGCTCGCTCTCAAACGACTTCTGTTTAAAGCGGATAGGACGATTGATGCGCGCGAATGAGTAACCCGGAGAGAAATGAGTGACGCGTGGGAGGTTTGCCTTTCGCGAGGGGGAAGATTGCGCCCGCGTCAGGGCGAGTAACGTCCGTTTCGTGGAGTTTGTGCAGGATGGTAGCGGTTTCGCTCGCTCGTTCTCGCTGGTCCCTGGATGACGCGGTTACTGGTTCGCCTACGGACCTCGACGCATTCGCCAAATACGGAGCAACGAAGTTGGCCTCTCGCGCGGCAGTGGTTGCCGGCTTCCTGCCCACGCCATGACCCGTCCACACTTTTTACGGGAAACTCGCGTGGACGGGCGTGGTACTTTCGCTCCTTAACCGAAATCGGCTGGCCCGAGATCGGGATCAATCGTATGCACTCTCGATGGCCTCGATTTTTTGGCCCTCCTGACTGCCAGCGGATGATGGATCCTCGGAACGATCAGGCAATACCTCCTTATCGGGCGCTCGCGGTTTTTGCTAGGGACACAGCTTGGCGAACGGAGTTTCCAGAGGTCTCGCGTACCGAGTGTCCATCCAGGCGAAAGTTTAGTTGTTCAGACCGAGGAGGGACGTATTTTTATATAGTTAGGTACTTCGCGGTTGTTCAACAGCAGCAGTAGCGGATTTGAGGAAAATGGCCCAGGTGGCGAACGCTCTGAGAGGCCTATTTTTTCGGGAAATTGAAGAGGTAGCTTACTAAAAACTGGCTCAGTGTGATAGTATAGAAAAAAATATATATTTTGAATAAAAGCATAATATTTTTTAAGCACGGAGCGCAAGGGGGTCTTCTCTGCATTTCTTGCTCTCCCGCATCTCCTAGAAACTTCTTTCCTGGTCACTTATTTCTCAGACATACTGTTGAGTATCTCCACTTACGGAAAGACACGTTAGCCGACGATTTATCGATCTCGTGGCTAATAAAACGCTTGGGACGTCGCGCGATCTTGATTACCGCGTTGCTAGAGTTACACCAGCTTTGGTTCCGTAAACGTTCCTCCTAACAGTGCGCCGCAATTCCTGTTGCATCATCGACTTATTTTTTCCCCGGCAAGGTTACTCGATGTCTTACTCATTTTGTGTAATCTTCGGAGACGAATCGAGGAATGATGTCGCGCCAGAGGAAAAAGGTTGGTCGACGATGAGCGAGACGTGGTTGCATAACGCCCACTGATCGTTTCGATGGAAATTGCGGGGGTTAACGGGGTCGTCGACGTCCGAAATCCATTTGCGCGATTCGAGGGAACATGGCATTGACACTGGCAGTGACTATGTTCGGTCAGGCCAAGTCCGTTCAATTAATTTACTGGCACGCGGCTGTCGCGAGATGACTCCTCGCAGTACTCCGCCTCGTTAACGGTCAGTAATTCTCAGCCACTGTGTCTAATGCGGGGAGAAATAATGAGCACCGGTGTTGCACCTCGATGGAAACGACGCTGGTCGTCGCAACCTCTGCGGTCTACGTCATCGCCCGGTTTGCACCGAGACGTCGCGAGGGACCGGTTCCTCGAAGGTGGATTCTCGTACCTGTCCTCCCTCTCCTCCGGACGTGGTGCCTTCGCATTCGTTCGTCAGATCTTTTTCCATAAACCACGAAAACAGCGTGTCACGATTAGCGACCAGAAAGGTAGCAAATAGGAAGAGGTTGGACAAAAATGGAAATAAGCAATATCCTCTATAACCATTAGTCTGTAAATACGGAATATGAATGTAAAATGTAATACCGCCCAAAAACGATACAGTATCAATAATTATCGTAGGTTTGTTGTAACCAAAAAACTAAAGAATTAGCGTCCTCGTACATTATTCGTTCTTGTTTATGATTTTTTTTTAAATAGTGTATCGCGGTTTAGTTGGAGATAAAATCAATAAAATAATGTATTTTTTATTTCTTTGTTTATACATACATGTATTATTTAATTGTATTTGATATGTATAAAATGTTTTTTAGTCTTTTGATAATACTAATATTGTCTGTTATTATTTTATTATAATCTTTTAATATAATTTTTATTATAATTACTATATTTATGTAATAAAACTCAGCTAACTTGGAACAACTTTTAATATAAAAATCTGAATTATTACTACATTGTATGTATTCCTTTATTTTTGCCCCAAATCGCAATTCAAGCTCTGCACTGTGCGCTGCTTGACCGCACAATCGCTTGTCAAAAGGAAGCGTCGAGACTCAGAATAAACGAGGGAGAAGGAAAATAAAGGAGACCTCCGTTTTCGATGCTTATTTGCATTGGACATACAGCTGAAGTTTGGAGTACTCCCCGGTTAAAATTCGTGGAATACAATGGAGTGTGTCAATTTGAAGAGCTTGCATCTGTACCGACAACCTTGAAGCGATGTTAAAGTGTAATCAAAGGGGAGCCTGGCTACCGAGCTGTGGCCTTTTTGGTGCGAATCGCGCTCCCATTATAGCTCACATCCTCACGGACGCAAACTTTCGTTGTGAATGACTAATGCGATTGACTCACTAATGACCGTTTGTTATCTTTTCCTTGACTCTTGTGTGTCCAAGGAGGCGTTGGGAGAAAACGCTGTCGATCTACGCGGAATCGTAGAGGAGCCGTGCGTTCAGCGAGGGGGCGAAAATTGCATCGGAGCTCGCGGCGCGTCGTACGTGGGACTGTCGACGTAATCTCTTACGGCGGAAAGCGAAAAGAGTAAATGTCGAGCGCGCGTTCTCGGTGCGAGCCAAAGAGAAGAATGCACGGTGGAAGAAAGAAAGCACTGTTCTTTACCCGATGGAGAAAGAAACTTTACACGGTTACGGGGTCCTTTACGAGCAGAACGCGCCACGTAAAAATATAGACGATCGTTTCACAGAGGTTCATTCGCTGCGAATGAAGCCCCATTGGGATTCTATAAAGTAGTAATGATAATATCAGCCCTATCACACCGTAAACACGATGTTGTTCATATGATCGATAATTTCAACGAAAAGCAGCTTGGACAATGATGCATGGGACCCAGTGACACAGGTTTCTAGCTGAAGCAGCATAGGTAAACAGTAGAAACAGACAGGGATGTCCTCGGTTTGCCAGAGAAAAACTACCAAAACAGACAGTTTCGTCATTCCCGCTGGTGTTACACAATAGCCTGGGAGACAGTGTCTGTGAATGAATCGGCGATTACCATCGCTCGCATCCATGGCGCCTGTGTATCGAACGACGCCAATGTTACGGAATCGGGAGGAGCCGCCACGTCCCTGCATTTAGCGTGAATCAACGAGATCGTCGGAGGATGGAATTTACAATTCGGAGACGGAGGAATCGAGCGCCTGGAGCGCAGCGACGCGGAGACAGACGCGTGCATAGCAACTCGCGGGCTCGTCTAGGCGGTTATACAATATTGTTGATCCAGTATGTGTACTCTTGGAGCGTTTGCTCACCCGTGCACGGCTGTCGTACGTGTTAGACACTCTCAGCCATTGGAGCAGGGTTTACGAACGCGAGAGGAGCAAGTGGAATTGGAGGTGGGGCATTGGAATACAGTGGATTTGAATCGGGAGATGGTTGGATCATTGGGACGATAATTCTCGGAGCCGGGTCGCTCTTAAACCCTTCGGGCGAGAAAAACATGTGTTCCGAGTGGTTACACCCACCGCCTGTTTAGGTAATATGATCGTGAAGCATTGTTGCCAGTGACTCAGGCCTAAACAGTCTCCATTCGTGAGTGATTAAAAGGTGAACCGGCGGCTGGATATAGACAGAAACCCGTGGCATTGGAGCGGAAGGACGGGCGCGTTAATTGTATGCTTAATGGGACTCGTGACGGCGCGATGGTAAGAGGGAAAACTAGAGCAGGTGAAAGAGAAGCGGCGGGATCGCATTGTGCGCGATAAGGAAGGCTGCTCTCTCGCTGGAAGGGGTCAAAGACGACCAGGAACGGACCAAGCGAAGGGGAACGAGGCCGCGAGGTGCACGGGAAGAGAAGTAAGATCGTGCCCCGTCAGCCCACGCGAACGGCGCGCAATAAGAATCGGGCGAGAGGATTGTGTGCGTGCACCGCATGCACACAGAGAGGCGAGAACGCGGGGCGGGCACGGGTCCGCTACGCGGTAACATCCCACGCCGGGCGACACGCGAGAGGAGAAGTAGGGAGGCCTGGATCGGCGTTCTCCAGGCAAAAGAGCCGTGGTTCGCTTACGCCGTGGCAATGGTAGTGACGAAGAGGAACGGAGCACCGTGTGGTCACTAGGGCCAGCGAGCCATCGTCGATGCCACATCGACTCGCGGTACCGGACCGACAGCATCGGTTCGAGCAGGCATCTTCTCTCTTACGCGTCTCGCGTTACCACGTTCCGAGGGACCAGTCGACACGGGGGGCAACGAGCGGTGTGCGCGAACAACGGGGGCGAAGAGGGGCCATCAGGGAATCGGCAGGTTACGCACACGAGAGCGAGCCTTCAGGGACAGGAGAAACGAGTTTGCTAACGGGGCGAAGCTTCAGTGCGGCCCGAGACGAGGCCCCGTGCATCCTGCGACACCGTCGCGAGTAAACACTGGGACAGTTTCTGTTTTCGTGCGCGACCATCGCGAGTTCCGCGTGTTCAGTTTCGTATGAGACGGCGAGTGGTAGGCAGTGAACGCTGACAGAACCGGGTTAGAATGACTATGCGCAAGAAAACGAGTGGCGGCAAGGGGAAGGGTAAAGGGACCACTAAGGAAGTCGCGACAACTTCGTCCACCGCGGGAACGACGACCGTCGAGACGGTGGAAGTGGTGTCCTCGACGAGCGTCGTCGAGGAGGCCACGCAGGTGGTGGAGAGCGAATCCAGGAGCAGCGTGGTCGAGGTAACCAGCGCCAGCCGCGAGGTCATCATGGACTCCAAGGGCAACGTGATCAAGGTCATCGAGACGCCCCCGCAGAAGATGGGCCAGAGCTCGTCCACCTACAAAACCGGCAAAAGCTCCCAGGACTTCATAGCGCAGGAACAGACGCAGTCGATCAAACAGGGCAAAAATGTACGAGCAAGTCCACAGAGTACAAAGGAGATTGAAATACACTCGGACCTTCTTCGAGGAGGAACGACGGGGCAGATGAGCAGCAGTGTGGCCGAGAGTCGAAGCGAGTCTCGCGCGGAAACCGTACAGGAATCGGTTTCTTCTACCACCGTGGTGGAGTCGTCGTCTTCGATGGAGGACCATCATGGTCACCAGTCGAAGACGATGACATCCATGGGAATGGCGAACGGCGCTCCGCGCGTGGAGACGTCGTCCAAGTCGTACGAGAGCAGCCAGGCCAGCAAGGAGACGCGCGAGGCGAGCACGAAGGATGGCCAGACGGTGTCAAGTACGACGAGGATTCGGGAAGCAGGCGAGAAGGTGGACGACAACGGAAGGGTGACGGGCTCGCAGAGCCGCACCGTCGACAGCGAGACCACGGTCGTGCCCTCGGATTTGCCTCGAGTTAAACATGCGGGTGACGTCAGGACAGCAAGTAACAAGGTCACCTTCGACTCATCCGCTGTCGATGCCAATGAAAGCACAGTGAAGAGCAGCTCCAAGATCGACAGTGTCGGTGAAATTGTCAACCGTTGCAGCAAACCGGGCCAGTCGACGTGGGACGGCACGTTTATTAGCGAAAGTCCGGTTGGAGACAGGAATATCGGCACGGAGACGCCTCGGGGAGATCGAGACAGCCTCGACAAGGCGAAAGTAGATCGGCTGCTTTCAAAAGTGGGTGCGCAGGGCAGCGAGTCGAGCGTTGAAGTCTCTGAGCAGACGTCGGTGATCGATCAGCGGGTGTCGTCGTCCACGGTGGTGTACGACAGCCGAGTCGTCGTCGACGAGGGCCGCACTTCCTCCAGCAGCGTCGAGACCCACGATCGAAACGTCGCCTCGATGAGCCGCGGCGACGCGATCGATTACGCCGCTGCACAGAAGCAGGTTACAACGGAGGCGCCCTCGAAGGGCTCCGCTCGGTACGCGAGGCCAGGGGACTCCGCGTGGGACGGCACCTTCGTGACGGAGAAGCAGCCAGAGCCTAGGAAGAGGAACGTCTCGGATGCCACCGTCTTCCGCCATCTAGGTGGGGACAATGTAATAGAGTCCACGCAGAGGGCTGACTTCAAGGAGAGGAGCTCGGATGGATCGTACGAGAAGAAGTCGTCGAACGTCGTGCACGTGGTGCAGGGGGCCACGGATTCGTCGAGATTCATATCTGAGGAACGCAGGGATGTCACGGAGGAGATTCGCGTCGATGGGAAACGAATTGACGGAGACGTTTCGAAAGACAAGTCTTTACCCACGCGAAGGGTCACGAGACCAGGGGATTCCGCTTGGAACGGCCAGTTCGTGTATGAAAAGCCACAGGACAGTGCGAAGAAGTCGTCGACGGACAAGACTGTCGTCAGGACCAGCGAGAAGCGACAGGACTCTGTGGATGTCCAGGACGTCACAGAGGAGCAGAATGTCTCCAGTATGTCCGAGTCTGTCACCAGCTCTTACGTTGTCGAGTACGCGACCTCCACGGACGAGAAGGTGAAGAACGTCGAGAAGGTAACCTTCGCCTCGGACACGATCCTGGAGGAAGATGCTGGGGACAGCGGCAGCCCTCGTCGACCGGGGAGTGCGGAGAAACCGGTAAAACGGGACTCGACACCGCAGAGCTACAAACCTGGCCAGTCTACTTGGGACGGGAGGTTTGTCCACGAAAAACCACAGGCTCCCGAGCGTCGTCGGAAGCCAGAGGGCCGAAGAACCACCGACGCCATCGTCATCCGCGACGTCACGGAGGACAATTCGTTAAATGAGGCTGAAGTCTCCACGACGTCCTACGTCGTCGATCATTCGTCCAGTCAGCACAGTTTCACCGATGTCAAGGACTCTAGTCTCTCTTCCATGCACGAGACGTTCGTTTACGACGCGCATCCTGCGCGACAGGACAGGCCATCGAGCAGACCAGGAAGCCCAGAGAAAACGCCCAAGGGCAGAGACGTTAGGGTTGTGAAGCCTGGCTCGTCGACGTGGGACGGGACCTTTGTCAAGGAAAAACCATCAGAAACGAGGAGACCTTCTAGTAGGGAGTCCGTCCGCGAGAAATTGGTCGATAAGGTTCAGCCCGAGGCTGGCAAGAGTCCCGCACCGCCGTCGAGGAGACACGTGAGCGATACCACCGTGGACGTCCGCGACACGAAAGTGTCCAGCAGCTCGGAGGTCATCAGCAACTCTGTAGTCATGGAGCAATCGACCACCCACGAGAGCTACACCGATTCCTCGAATTTGGATTACTCCACGAGTTCCGTGGAGACCGTCATCGTCCGCGACGGCGTCCCAACGACCACGCCGAGGACTGTGAGGATCGAGGAGGGACCTAAGAGCCCTGAAAAGAGACCATTGCAACCGAAAGGTCGCGAACCTCGGCAGGAAACTCCAAAATCACCTGAGAAGCGTCCGAAGAGCCCCGAGAAAACAGACAAGTCTGTACGACCTTCGAAACCAGGAGCATCCACGTGGGACGGTTCGTTCGTGAGCGAGAAGCCAGCAGGGAAGCCTGGTGATAAGAAGTCGCCAACGGATCTTAAGCAACGTCCCACTCAGATATCACCGAGTGATGTGAAAAAGGTCCCAGGGGAGAAACCACCGACTTACATCACTGAAAAGACGATCACCCTGTCGGATGCTTCTAAGGACTTTCAGACTTCAGAGTTCGTTACCTCCACTACTTTGGAACGCACTCTTCTCTCCGATTCCAAGACCCTAGATTCCTCCAACGTCGTTTCGACTACCGTCGTTCTCGAAATAGACGACAAAAGAGGTCCCTCTGAGCCTGGAAAAGGGCCTCGAGAAGCTTCCCCTCGACCCGCACGTCAACGCCCCGAAGATAAAAAGAAGTCTCCCGAAAGGAGACCCAAGAGCCCCGAAAAAAGTGCCACGGACAGGGCGACCAGACCAACTAAGCCCGGCGCTTCTACTTGGGACGGGTCGTTCGTGAACGAGAAGCCGCAGGATCAGAAAAAGAAGCCCACAGATCGTGACAAGAAACCTGGCGATCAGGAAGCAGGGTCGAAAGATAAACCGAGAGACAAAGTTAAAGCAGATTCCCCGGTGCCCAAGGGCGATACCACTAAAGTTTCGATCGTTAAGCTGGACGTGGAGGATGTGAGGGACGTGAAAGACACCACGGACGTGGAAGTGGTCCAGCGATCTTCCTACGTGATCGATCAGTCGTCCAACTTCACCACGGTGCAGGACGTCCGCGACGTGGTCGAGGAACGTGTCATCAGCGAATTTACAACGGACACGCGTAAAGACTCGGTGAGTAACGACCAGTCATTACTCAATCTCTTTGTAATCACAGTGGAGGATGTAGGTAACAGTGGTGGACGTTGTTCCACCGAAAGATTATCGCGCGTCCAGCCAACAATGGCCCCCTGTTCCTTTATTCAACCAAGCGTCGTATGCGAAGATGAAGCAACGCGACAATGGTCTTCGAAATTTTTGTATTTGCTGGAGGAGAGGGGTCGTTAACTTTCTGGGGGATAAATAGATAAATGCTTTCGATACCGCCTGGGTCCCCTTTAGTTTCCTCCCTTTTCGGTGTTGACGTTCCAGAGGAAACAAAGTAAAAACGAAGTTGGTTCGCGCAGCTCGCGGAAGAGGCTCGACAGGTACTTTCACTTCCAAAGCAGGCTAACCTCGTAGGTTCTCGAGCGTTATTCCGCTTAAAAATAAAGCTGACGTAACGTAGCGAGTTGGCAGGACGAAAGAGGGAAATATGGCGTGCGAGATGAGGTCGCGGTGCAGGGTTAACTCGCGACTCGAAGCTACTGGGAATCGAAGCGAAGTGCTAGCTTTCTACACCAACAGATTTGGGGGAAAATTGTTATTCTACTCTCGACAGGTGTCACGTATATTTTTTCGCAAGTCGATATACCTATACCACGTCACCAGGTTCGGCGGAGAAAATTTTTCCCGAGTGTCGAGTCAGGGGAGTGCAAATTAAAAGGTCAAATTTCAACAGGCCAAAAAACAGTAGTACGCAAAGAGAAAATAAAAAATGGTAAAATATCTTCCAAATTCACGAATGTGGAATTCCACGCACTGTAAAATTTCAAGAGTGGAATATTCTACATATTCCACACAACTCACGTCGGCCATGCTCGTCACCCTCTATCATCGCAAAGGTGTTACAAGCGGCGAGAAAAACGCGCACACCGCGCGACTAATTATAACTGTTCGTCACGCAGCGTTCTGTCCTATCGCGAGGTAGAACTTGGTAGTTAGGCCATTGCAGAGCTGCTTGAGGATCTTCCTCAAGTTTAGTAGATGTTTAAATGTCTCAACCCTTGAAAACGAGACTATTTTTCGATTTTGTGTTATAACTCGAGAATTCTAAGAGACAGAAAAAAGTTTTCAGACAAAAATTGATTCTTTTAATTAGGACTATCATTTGGGAAAAAGTGATACGCGAGTTATAACAGAAAATCGGAAAATAGCCGGATTTTCAAGGATCAATTTCACCCCCCTAGAGTAAATTTGGATAGCAAAAAAATTGCGTAATGGATACCTATATATCCTCCACATATAATATTTTGAATTTAAGGGTTGGGGATCTCCCTTTGTCAGTCGAACCTCTTCGATTCGTCACGTCCACGCCGTGGCTCCACATTCCTCGCGCAGGTTCCTAACAAGATCACAGGGATCCTCGTGGACCCGGTGCCACCGCGAATGTTTCTGTTTACCATAGTTCGTGCGGGCTAGAGGCCGATCGCGCCAGCCGCATAATGGATTCCCCGCTCGGGGCGCCTTCCAGCGCCGCGCCGCGATCCCCGGGGGCGAATTACGTACACAGAGGGACGATTTCGAGCTGGAGCGACGGTAAATAGTTATTAACTCGCTCGAGAGCGGTGCGCACATGGAAATAATAAGAGGCGCAATGAAATGGGTGCGAATGTCTGTTCGGTGAGGCGGCTAATAAGAGCCAGCAGGATCCCCGGCGGCATGTGTCGCGCACACGCAACAGCAATCACCTGCAATCGACTTCAATCGACCGTACGTAAAACGATAATAAGTGCAGCCACCGCGGCCAAGTTCGGCAGTGATCTCATCTTCTCGATTCCCGCGCCGGTTTCAAACTCCATCGGCCTCCCGACGCGTCCACCGGCCTCGATCCACGATCGATTCACCGTGCTCGCTTCTTAAAAATCGCCTTCGGCGACCTATCACCCGTGCTAAATTTCGCGCTCCCGTCACGCGCTGAGTCATAATCACGCTCGCCGTTTCGAGCCACGAGCGATTGATAAGCAACCCATTCCGCGGAGCCACTTTTTTCATGGTCGCTGCGCGATAAACAGGAGCAGAAGCCTGACCGCTCGCAAATCAAATTCCAGTTCGATTGTTCGGGGACACCTTGCTCCTTGTCCCGTGCACCGGCGATTGCCAACGATACCCTGCAAACAATTGACCGAGTTTGGATGTGATGTCACCGGCCGTTTGACCCGCGACCAATTGAATTCCACGCGATGATCTCCGATCGGTCTCGCTCGAGATCATCCGTAATACGCTTCGGCTTCTCGCGAGTAGTACACAAGCGGTGAGTCAATATTGTTAGCTGGAAATCGTCACGGCCCGCTCGGCGAGGTGAATTGTCAATGCCCAAACTCGTGAATGATGTCAGCGCGCACGAAGGCCTGTTTCGCGCTGCCAATGGAATTCCGTGAGCAAGCGTGCGCTGGTCCCGTGTAACCTTGTCCAGGTTGATAATGCCAATCGTGCGGCGAGCGGCAAAACCCGGGCGGGGAATTTATTACAGTGGACGTATGTATCGTTGAACGCGTAAATGCAGCGTAGGGGACGTTTAATTCTGGCACGCGATCAAAGGGTTTGATGATCGATCGAGATTCTTCTCCTTCGCCACGAACCAGTGGAATTTCGGTGAAACCTTTCACGGGACCGTTATCGGTACACGTGAGCGCGTCGGCGTTGCGTCACGACTTAATCGTTGGACACATTCCTCTTATAGCCGAAACTGGGCTTTAAAGTTTACCGCAAGCTCTGCCTGATTAGTCTTTACGATGTTTTGAAGCAGCGTTTAATATCTCCGCAGTGAATATTGAATTGCGGTTAATTCCGCTATCGATTCTTCTTCCAATGCAAAGGAGGGAATTGATAGCGTCGCCAGTGTGCTCGGTGATTGCGCAACGCTCTATTGAAAGTTGAACTATTTCATGGAACATCTAGTCGATATTATGTTCTGAAATAACCAGCTTAGGCGATCCTCGTCGCGCAGCGGTACAGTTGAGAATTACGTTCCGAGAAGCTTCCAATTCACTCTGGAAACAACTTTCTTCACTTTCTTGGGCTATGTTCGTCTTCGACATTCTTCGCCGTCAAGAGTTCCCCTCGGATCTAGTCTAAGTTTCGATTACGCGATTGATATCCTCCAACGAGGCTTCAGAGGTGATCTTTCGACCAGGAAGTCTGTCCATGGATTTGTACTCGTAGCCGTGACATCGACTTCGAGGTCTCAGAGCGGTCGATGAACATACATTCCCGGTGAATATCAATTCCTTGCCCGGCGTCGAGGGTGAATTCAACAGGTACTTGCGGGAGTTGGAATTCAACGACTCGCCGCGCCTTTTATTTCCCTTTCGATCCAATTAACGGGACAATCGAAATTGGATTCATCGAGCGTCTCTCGACGGGAGCACTCGACTTCATTCCACGCATATTTCGTTTCGTACGGAATAATTCACACGATTTCGCGAGGAAGATTGCGAAGGATCGCAGATATACCTACGTGCGTCCCACGTAATGATTCACGCGTCGAAGCGAGAGACACGATCTCGTGGGCGGTGTTTGTCAGATATGTAGGTGAGCTATCCGGAAATTCATGCGACCGCATGTCAGATCTGATGATTATTTATTAATGCCTCAGAGATTAACCTCCCCGCGAGCTGCGGCTATCGATCTAAGGATCTAGAATGCAGAATTTAGAAACCTGAGTGATATTGGAAGCGCAGACCATCGTTAGTGGAGCATCGTATCTCGCGTGATGCGAGCGTCCTCGTGGAAAGTAGACGAGAGCAGCGTTGTTTTCGATTGTTCAAAGTGCAAACAGCTAGTGAATCGGCGCTGTCACGCTCCGCGGGCACGTGTAATCGCGTTTTCCACGAGCGGCCGTTGTACAACGAGTTTATACCGGTGCACGCGCGGCTGGTGCATGTAATGAGCTCGTTACACCGAAAGTGGAAAAGAGGCCCCGAGGCGAAAATTTCCACTGCCTCCCATTGGCCAGAGTCCCCAAGTTTTCCTGATTAATTAAACGATCGCTCTTTAACGCCCGTTCGTTGAACGGCGACTGTTCTTTGATGTTCCATACGAAAATCAGCCTTTGTTATTTAGAGTGCCGTTGGCGAGCGTCGCGACCGCCCGGAATTCCCTGATAAACAGCGTAAAGGTGAGCTTTAACAGCATTAGTAAACGTTGCTTACCTTGTTATTGAATTACACGGTTAAGCTGGGGAGCGAACGTGCTCGCCAAGTATAACGAACCGAAAACGGCTGCACATGAAGCTAATTTCAAAGCGACGAACGATTGTCTCTGCTTGCGCGTCGAAGCGGCGATTTAATTAAAAGGCAACCGCTCGGACCCCGTCTTGGATTCTTTCCCCCGTCAGCCATTCGGCAAATCCACTCTAACGATTTCTACGCCTCTGCAGCGCCACCGGGCATCGCCTCGAATCACGTTCTACCGGGGGGAAAAAAAACGCGACTGTTTCGTGGAATATCGACTCGAACGTTCGTGAAATAATTGAACGGGCAATTTCGTGGAGCTCGTGGCCCGGAAGTCGATGCGAGCGCGTAATCTCCGCGCCATTGATTAATGATGGTATGAAATCGGTGACAATTGTTCCCGGATTTAATTAAATTCGTTTATCCTCGCTGGGGGGCTTCGCGACGCGCTGTCCCCGTGCTCGCTATGAACGAAAATTTTCGAGTCTATTATGTTTTGCTCGGCGAGAGAGGGAGAGAAATTCCTCTGCTTCGTGGTTGCTTTGGGAGGAATGCCGCGGAGAATTTCTAGCTTATAGAGCAGTGAACGAATTGAGGTATTCCGAGGAAAGTGACGAACATGTTCTTCGAATCCTTCGAGGCTCGCACCTTTCAATTAAACGTTCGCCGGGCACGCTGACCTAAAATCAAGATGTGATGAAACAAGCGCTCGTCGGAACCGCGCTCCGAGGCCCATTCCCTCGACCTGGAAATTCATTTACTGAAAACATGGAAAGCATGCTTTCCCTCTTTAAGCTGTCGCTTTGATAGCGTCTAAAGATTCAAGGCGGTACACTGTACAGTATATCGAGCGAATTGCGAAAGGATGCCTGGAATTTCAGTGCCCTCGGGATCCAAGCGCTCCGCGAGGTTGTTCTGTCCTTACGGAGATACCATCGACGAAACTGAATCCTCGGGGAGCGCTCGCGAGGGCATAAGTGGCTCTGGATACGCGATACGATGCAGGCGCGTGCATAAATGCCATCTGCGCCGATCTCGCGTTACCTGCATTCCGCCCAGCTAAGCACCGTCGTCGTTTTTAATTTAAGAGGCTCCCGGCCTTCGTCGTACAGCGCGTTCCGAGTCAATTAACGTAGCGGCTCGCGATTTCCATGTAACTGTGCCGTGAAACGGCGAGCCTTCGATTATCGCCTTCTCCTTCATCTGACACGGTATTCATCTTCGCCGGCCGATTTCGATGCGATCCACGTACGCGCTCGCGGCTTGTCGGGGCGAATTGATCTCGTTGAAACTCGGGAGCAATGAAATCACGAGTCTACTTCATCGGGACTAAACTACAGCCGTGTTGATTCAATCGGGTATCATCGGTGCTGGGCGCAAGTTGAACAAAGGGCTGGCTTTCAGCGAATTCGAGCGGCCCTCCCCTCGCTCGGGCCAGTCGCGTGTTGCAGGCTAGGAAGGTGTTTATTGCGCGCGATTCTGTGTGCGTTTTGCCTTTAACCGTGAGGTCAGCGATTTTATATGCAGACACGTGAGAATTGATCGCTCTGCCGTGAACGACGCGTCGAATTTTATGCTCGTCGTGGCGCTAAAAGAGGCGGTGATGTAAACGCGAATCGAAACGCTGCTCTGTATGCTGATCCGAATGCGCCGAGTTTCCTTCATTTTTCCGCCGCGCAATTCGATACTCGAGCAGCAGCTTCTTTACTTTTATTCTTGTTTTATACGTCGACTTAAAAATTATTACTTGTGAACCTTACGAGGCAAATGGTTTAACGAATCTACCATTGATCGTATGTTCCCGTGGAAAGCTCGCAGGGAGCACGGCTGCATGCAATTCTCTGAGGCGCCGCGACCCATTTGGCGAACAACGCGGTGCTTTGAACCGGCCGTGAAAGCGCTTGTAATTAGCGAGGTGATAACCATTTTGATTAGCTGAATCCTCTGTAATTGTCTCCGCGACGGAGGCGCGCAGAGCCGGGTTCATTGACAGAGCGAGATGGAATTAGATAAAATTAACAGGCAGAGCAGATTTACTTAAGGCTTCCCATCAAGTCACTCCAAAGAGGCCATTTTTTTAATTTTATCTTTAAACTTTGAGAATTTTCTTGGTTTGTTGAATTCACATGATTCTACAAGACATTATAAATTTCGCAGATTTTTCTGTATCGTCAGGACAGTTACAGCCACTAACAGGCAGCTGTATTAGATAAAATATCTTGAATGATGTATAAATACAGCCTAAACAGGTTTTTAACACTATGATGTTTACTTTCTTTTTAAATAAAATCTTAAAGATGTCCTATTTTTTGAGCGATGTGTTTTTTAAACTTCTGTTTAAGTGAAAGTTGCATATTTTATCTTTGGGTAACGTGCGAATAAGAGTTGCCATTATTTTCCACAGAGAGATGTCACCAAGTCAACGGCCGAATTCATCGACAAAGAGGTGACGAGTATGGTAGCGCGGGATGTCGTCGACGACTCCCGGTTCGAGAGATTCACCAGCACGGAGCCCAGGTCTCCAGTCGATTCTCCGCAGAAAATTTCGCCGGAAAAACCTGGTTATCCGCGCGGAATCCCTGGGCTCAGGGAGGAGGAGCGACCCAAGCCGATTCCAGCAGCTGGCAAGCCGAGTCGGCCTCAGCAACGGGAGCAGAGTCCTGGGGAGCCTAAAAGGTAACGCGTCCACGTGAAATTAGCGTTCTCCAATTAATATTATGGATGGAAGGGCACTATGTGCTCAAAGCACTTAAGGCACAGAGGTATTGCGAGGCGATGCGTTGTTCGCGATTCATTGGTGCCGCTGCTTTTACGACCTCACTGTTCCTTGCACCTACAATACACCTCGAGATTACGCCCTCTGTAAATGGTAACCCCGCGAAGTGCAATCAACGAATGGCCGATGCTCGCGCAGAAAGTAACGCAGCGTACACAAATATTGAAATTTCCAACTCATTTTAATTAAAGCCAGAGCGCGTAGGAAGTTGGAGTATCCTCTAAGTTTCTGCTCGGTGTGTACTCGCCAGTTCCTCGTTTCGAACCAGGTTACGCGCGCCGAAAAGATTACCTCCATGGATTTCTCTGCTGATGCCCGAGAAAACGGGCCACTTGATAATAATTCCTCGATAATTCGATTAAGCGTTTCGACTTTTGCGTTGAATTTTCACAGACCTTCTTGGGGCAGACCACAATCGCCGGAGAAGCCTCGCGATTATGTCTCGCCCACGGGAAAACCGTTGCCGGCTGCTGGAAAGCCGAGTCGCCCCGAAGAAAGGCCGACTCCTGGAAAAGCACCACGACCCGAGGAAGCGGCTCCGGCTGCTGGGAAACCCAGCCGACCGGAAGAGAAGCCGAAGGGCCCCGAGAAGCCTACGGAGAGGCCAGCTGCTGGGAAACCGAGTCGAACGGAGGAAAAGCCGAAAAAACCGGAGGATACACCGAAGAGGGGTGATCAGTCACCTGATTCCCTTGACGAGGACGAAAATCGACCGGGAAAGATTCCCGACATCCTGTCGAGGATCCCCCTGAAGGAGCAATGCATCTGCGAGCTGTGCACCTGCGGGTGAGTGACAAATTCCATTACATTGTGGCGACGAATTTGTTCTGACCTGCGCTTTGATATTCAAACGAACCCTTTAGAATGCAAATATTGGTATTACATTCGTAGACGGAACCCTGTTGTTCGTTTTAAACGTTCTATTGCTAGAGTGGAGTGTTTAAAGGGATTCTATGATAAGGGACCGTCCTTAAAAGTACAAAAAGAAAGACACGAACTAACGTAGAAGAACCGTACCTTGAATCTGTCCTGTTTCGCAGCACGCACGCTTCAAAATCGTTTAGGATCCTATCTAATTATCATCGCGGTATTTGTGGGGCATTTGCTCCTCTCGCTATGATAATATTTACTCCGAAACTCCGAACAATCAGTACACGCACTATTTGCTTTTAATTCAATTAAATTTGCATTTATAACGTGCGTTGTTTCTCCTGCCAACTGATTCCACGATTCAGAGCAGGATTAAAATGGATGATCGTTGATCCATTAGCTGTGCTCGGTATTTCCGCGAAGATGTGTAATTAATGCCATTGAGGGTGTCCGTTGTTGAAAAGTTCCGTCATCGGAGGCATCAATCGCTCGCTCTATCGATCACTGCGATTCCAGTCACGGTCTTCGTCGCGTTGCAGCTTCGTTTCGTCATCGTGACCATGCATGCATTGGCTTTTTTAAAGATCTACAAACACCGCGATCCGATACCGTAACCAACTACAGGATGCTCCATACCGGCGCACAGTGGTCGGACGAATAGAGGAGAATTTTTTTTCATATGCATAAGCTGATATTATAGGCATACGTTTATAATACATAATACATTTGATTATAAATGTCCCCAACAGTGAAAGAAAAATGTCAAAACTTTGGTTAGAAATCTGTCAGAATCCTGCTAGAATATGAAGGGTCTACTTCAGACGTATTTTTCTTCCGTATTAAAGAGAAAAACATATATCCATTTTCATACCAAATACATTGATTCATTGGCTGCCAGAAAAAAATAATCGATACTTAAAAATCCGACTTTTATAATTTAGGGTATTTTCCACGTTCCGACCACTGTGCGGCGTGCCTCCTGCACAACGCTACCTGACTGCTCTCATTCGCTGTTTACAAACAATCCTCGATATCTTGCGCTTCCTACCGTTGATTATTCTGCAAACACGCCCCCTATACCGTACACTTTATTCAGCTGATAAGAGCAAGATCTAACCAGGTGGATCTATGTTTCCGCTCTCTACTTCCTCGATAGATAAGCAGATGCTGAATGGGACGTAAATTCTTTTCGAGATAATAGAGTAACTTCGTTTCGAAACTGTCCCCCGAGTGAAATTCCCCTGAATTCTCGAAGTGCCCGTCCTTGGAACAAGGTCCGCACGATTTGAAAACCGCTGTATGCATACGAAGGGAGCCAGCGCGTGCACGAGGCGTTGAAAAGTGGGACACGAGACAAGCCCTTTTACGGGAGCTTGTTCTTAGCCAATCGCGATCGGCTGCTCGCTCTTCTTCCTTATTCGAACGGCGTGGCGTAGCCGCGTGATCCCGGGGCAAGGTGATCCGCGATTCAAAATTAAGGTGACCCGCTCGCGAAGGATAGTCATTGTTCGGCCGAAAACCAAGGATGACGAATAAATGGCAGGTTTCCTTCTTTGGAGATTCACGAAGGTGATTCACGCTACCTGACAACGAAGTCGAAACTTATAATAATAATTCTCTCAGACGCAATATCGATCTGCTCAAGGACGATACCTGACATCAAGAGACAAGGGCTTTGCAATCGAGGTCGAGATCTCGCCTCGATTAAGTACCCTTTAGTTTGATAAACTCTAAATCATGGAACCGATTTCTCTCGAGCCTTGATTGCGAGGAGGCCTGCAGCTTTTGGCAGAGCGTAAACAGGACCGGCATCGACTCGCGCGAAAATTGCTCCGATAAGTGTAATCCTCAGTCGTCGCTAGATTGAAACGCTTGACCCGAATCGAGGCTCGCGCCGCGGAACGAAAGCGATCCGTCAAGGGTGGTTCAGACTCGATCGCTCTGGGGCATCCGATCTTCGGCTCGCAATGGTGCTCGAGGGCGTCCAAAATCCCGCGACCTCGGCTACCCACTGGTAGATATCCAATCCGCGGATGGTATTGATCAAATGCTTGGTTTTAAATCGGTTAAACCGGCGACAGTGATTATCGAGCCCCCGGCGGCACACCGTTTTAATCAATATTCAATTTTATGCGGGCTGATTGCGATTAGCGGCCACTGGTACGTTTAAACTGATTAAAGTAGGAAGCCGCGTGCCGATAATCATCGTAACTCCGCGAATCCTCATTCGCTTGGCGGAAAACAGGCTCGAAACGCAATCGAACGTTTCGCGACTTTTTTATCCCGTCGAACGGAGAATTACGCGGGGACACGACATTCCCCGATAATCCCGTATAACAGAGCGTGTCGGAGGCTCGCGTGCACCCAGCAAACCATCGTTCTGCATCGAAATTTGGCGCGTACGACCGGAGAGCTGTTTTTTTTATCGCCTCTTACGGTGGATAGCCATGCATTCGAATCCCATCGACGCAGTGTACGTGCCGCGAGTTGCGTAGGACACCGCTTGCGAAATCCCCCTCGCTGTGACCGACCTGCAATTTTGCAAATTGCCCGCGCGAATGGATGCGGTCCTCGATCGATGGGCATCGACTTTAATCTTCGCGTTGCATATTTAAAGCGTTCTGCTTCGCGTGACAAATGAAAGGAGCGTTCGAAGTTGTTTGTAAGTGAGTTTCAATGAGTATTTGTTAGGAGCAAATGATTTTCCCACGTAGATTGTCGATCTTTTATACAGCCAGGCACGTTGGCATTTTGGCAGGCCGCAGTCCCTCTAATTGACATGGAGATTACAGTATCGTTTCGCGGACGCGTTACAACGCCCATGTTTCCTCGGCTGGTTAATTGCCAATTACTGTGTTCTGCAACAATAAATACCGCGAGGCGTTATTCAGCGAAGCGACTAAAAAGCAAAGGGTACCTAAAAACGTCATTACCATTTTAAACGCGTGCGTGTATAGTGGACTTGTTACAACGAAGCATTTCTTGCGTACTAGTAAGGGTGAAACCGCGTACGTTTCACCGAGCGAAATCACTTGTTTGTTAATTGCAGCAGTAATTCGTTATTAATATGCAATTTGCATGCGAGGATGATTAACGGCAGGTGTCAGTGATGACGAGAGATTTGCAAATAAGTAGACTAATTATTTGTAATCCCTGTATTTATTAAATGTCGACGAACTGAGATACGAGCGATACCGCGAAGAATTTGCAAAAGACGCGAAAGTTTCCATTCTTTTCGCTAAGCGATCGAGCAATCTGGCTACTCTGCAGTTATCCTAAGCAAATGCATTTCAATTAGGCTTGCCTAACGTACGGTGTGCACGAAATCTAACAAAGCTATCACGAACATGCGACTCGCACGACAATGATCACGTGCGTGACTGCAGTGACGTCTCTGACTACCAGTTTATCAATGGGCTAACTGAGGTGATCTATCGCGAACGACGTGCATGAATATTCGCCGGCGATAGCTAAATTAGGGTCGACGTCCAATTAGGACCTCGCTCTAACGTCTAACGATTTTAATATCCCGTTTCTTCCTTCAACTATCAACCACGTACACGTTTGATAAAGAGAAGAGCTGAGCTGGGTTGCTGAGTTCCTTCGAGCAGATCGATTCTATGCAGCGTCTTCGTCGACTCTTCAAAATGCAGTCGTTCGGTATCCACAAAATACCCGTGCCAATTCTGCAGCGCATCGTTGCGCCAGCGTTGCATGGAATGCTCAAATACTTCTGATTTTTATTCGCTTGCCAGTCCAATGCGCGTAGTCTGATCGAAACCACGGAACAGAATCCCAGTACCGTTCACCCCTTAAAAGCGGTTTTTGTGACCTGAAATTTTATTCTGCTTCCATTGCACTCCCTATTTTGAACGTTCGTCAGGTGTATAGATTACCACGGTAAAAAAACTGTCCCCGAAACAATTGCAGGCGGCACCGTTGCCCGCACAACCTCCCTGGGGACCACCTGGAGCTCCCCCGAGGCGAGCCTGTGCACGCCGTGACTTCGTACCGCGAGGAGTTTGACGAGAAGCGAGTGGACAGGCGGGCGATCTATCATCATGAGGATCACCTTCGAATGGAGGGTGATTTTACTGGGGAGAGGCGAACGGATTACGCGGTAACCAGGGGTGAAAGGGTGCCGGCGAGGAAGCCGCAGGATAACCTGAAACCAGAGGGTGAGTTCATCGGCAGGCCGAGAGAGGAAGCTCCGACGAGGGGCGAGAGGGTGCCGGCGAAGAAGCCCGAGGATAACTTGAAGCCGGAAGGTGAATTCATCAGGAGACCGCGGGAGGAGGCTCCTAAATATGGAGATCGCGAACCAGTCAAAAGACCGCAGGACAACCTTCGACCCGGGGGAGATTTTGACAGTGAGTTATCATTGCTCTGCTCGAGCTAGCTTCAAAAGTAGAGAAATGATTTAACTGAGAGAACAAGCATGGTCTATGAAACTCGAGTTTACCATTCAATTCCACTTGTGCGATAACTCTTGACGCGTATACCCTGCTTGCGTGCGTGTATGGAGATTTCTTGTGAATGATGCAACAGTGTTCGGATGTCCTAGCACTGTGTGCAGCGTACGCTGAGAACATGACGAAGCAAGTGTGCTCTTGAGTGTGTTGATTGGAGTGTTGATAGCGCTGAAGTCGGGGAGAATGTTGGTTGAGACGATCGTGTGACTCGTGTGTATAGCTTGAATGCACGTGGAGCTGAAGAACAGGAAGCTTAATTTTGGTTTATTACCTTGGAGAGAAGAATAACTATTTGATACGTAGGTACAACCACCTCGGAGCTGGTGTTCACCGGGGCACCCGGCGAACGACCGAGCCCTGTGCGTCGCAACACGTACACGAAGGTGGAGGGCGAGTTCCTCGACGAGACCACCAGCAGATCGGAGTACATCGATCATCGGACCGTCCAGCGCGCCGAGATCATCAAGCGGACGGACAACCTCACGGTGGGAGAGGGTGAATTCACGGTAAGTAGAAGCGTCGAGAGCGACCTTGCGACCGAGGACGCTCCGATTAGCCGTATCTGGGGGTCGCTTATCGCGCAGGAATATCTGCTGCAGGGTACCTCTCATGTCAAGGAGGATTTCCACGGATACGACGTGATCAAACGTGAACCACGGCGACGACCAGCGCACACGGAGGAGGACGATCGGTTCTACAGCAAGACGGACATCGTGGAGAGCACCACGACCTCGCAGGAGCAGTATCACAGCTTCGATCAGACCGATTACAGAACCACGGCCGTGACCAGGCGAGAGGACAACCTGAGGTCCGATGGACCGTTCGAGGGTGTGACGAAAGACGACTACGCGGTGCCGGCGATCACCAGGAGGCCGGAGCCGCAGAAGCCCAAGGATAATTTGCGACCGGAGGGGCCGTTCGAGGGGAGGCCGAAGGATGATTACAAACCAACCAGGGGCGAGAGGGCGGACGTGAAGAGACCGCAGGATAATCTGAGACCCGAGGGGCCGTTTGAGGGACGTCCCAAGGATGATTACAAGCCAGTCAGGGGAGAGCGTGCTGATGTAAAGAGGCCTGAAGACAACTTGAGACCAGAGGGACCTTTCGAGGGTCGACCTAAGGACGATTTCATGCCGAAGACAGCTGAACGTCCAGAAGTGAAAAGGCCGCGGGACAATTTGAGACCAGAGGGTCCGTTCGACGGAAGGCCCAAGGATGACTTCACGCCTAAGACAGCAGAACGTCCGGATGTGAAGAGACCTCAGGACAACCTTCGTCCTGAAGGGGACTTTCAAGATCGTCCTAGAGAGGAGTACACACCTGGAGAGAAACGCACACCCATTAGGCATCCGGATAATTTGTATCCTGAAGGTGAATTCGATAGACCCAGGCCAACGCCGTATGGTCCAGGTGAAAGGGCACCTATTGTTCGTCATCCTGATAACTTGTTCCCCGAAGGCGACTTTCCAGACAGAGAACGATCACCATTCACTCCCGCTGAACGTAGAACACCCATCAAACGCGATGACAATCTTCGACCTGAAGGGCCATTCGAAGGACGTCCTAAGGATGACTTCACGCCTAAGACAGCAGAACGCCCGGATGTGAAGAGACCACGGGATAACCTTCGTCCTGAAGGGGACTTTCAAGATCGTCCTAGAGAGGAGTACACACCTGGAGAGAAACGCACACCCATTAGGCACCCGGATAATTTGTATCCCGAAGGTGAATTCGATAGACCCAGGCCAACGCCCTATGGCCCAGGTGAAAGGGCACCCATTGTTCGTCATCCTGATAACTTGTTCCCCGAAGGCGACTTTCCAGACAGAGAACGATCACCATTCACTCCCGCTGAGCGTAGAACACCCATCAAACCCGATGACAATCTTCGACCTGAAGGGCCATTCGAAGGACGTCCTAAGGATGACTTCACGCCTAAGACAGCAGAACGTCCGGATGTGAAGAGACCACGGGATAACCTTCGTCCTGAAGGGGACTTTCAAGATCGTCCTAGAGAGGAGTACACACCTGGAGAGAAACGCACACCCATTAGGCACCCGGATAATTTGTATCCCGAAGGTGAATTCGATAGACCCAGGCCAACGCCCTATGGTCCAGGTGAAAGGGCACCTATTGTTCGTCATCCTGATAACTTGTTCCCCGAAGGCGACTTTCCAGACAGAGAACGATCACCATTCACTCCCGCTGAACGTAGAACACCCATCAAACGCGATGATAATCTCCGACCTGAAGGGCCATTCGAAGGACGTCCTAAGGATGACTTCACGCCTAAGATAGCAGAACGTCCGGATGTAAAGAGACCACGGGATAACCTTCGTCCTGAAGGGGACTTCCAAGATCGTCCTAGAGAGGAGTATACACCTGGAGAGAAACGCACACCCATTAGGCATGCAGATAATTTGTATCCTGAAGGTGAATTCGATAGACCCAGGCCAGCGTCCTATGGTCCAGGTGAAAGGGCACCTATAGTTCGTCATCCTGATAACTTGTTCCCCGAAGGTGATTTCCCAGATAGAGAACGGGCGCCATTCACCCCTGCTGAGCGGAGAACACCGATGAAACGCGACGACAATCTTCGTCCTGAAGGGCTCTTCGAAGGACGACCAAAGGATGATTACAAACCAACAAGGGGTGAACGTGCTGACGTGAAGCGTCCTGAGGATAATTTGAGGCCTGAAGGGCCATTCGAAGGAAGGCCCAAGGATGACTTCTTGCCGAAGAGAGCTGAGCGTCCAGAAGTGAAGAAGCCTCAGGATAACTTGAGACCCGAGGGTCCCTTTGAAGGGCGTCCAAAGGACGACTACATGCCAACGAGAGGCGAGCGTGCCGACGTGAAGCGTCCGGAGGATAATTTGAGGCCCGAAGGGCCATTCGAAGGAAGGCCCAAAGACGATTTCTCTCCGAAGAGGGCAGAACGCCCAGAAGTGAAGAAGCCTCAGGATAACTTGAGGCCAGAGGGTGTCTTCGAGAGGCCCGAGAAGACTCCATTCGGCCCAGCGGAGAGAAGAACGCCTATAAAGCATCCGGACAATCTCAAACCCGAAGGGGACTTTGAAAGGCCAGACCACGAGCAGTATCGTCCAGCAGAGAGGCCAGAAGTGAAGAAGCCTCAGGACAATCTGAAGCCAGAGGGTGAGTTCGAGAGACCTGAGAAAGCTCCATTCGGTCCAGCGGAGAGAAGAACGCCTATCAAGCACCCGGACAATCTGAAACCCGAAGGAGACTTCGTGGGCAAGCCCAAGGACGATTTCAGCCCTACTAAAGGGGACAGAGCTGTCGTGAAGAGGCCAGAAGACAATCTAAGGCCAGAAGGTCCTTTCGAAGGCCGACCCAAGGATGACTACCAATCGCCGGTTCGTGGTGAACGCGTGAACGTCGTGAAGCGAACCGATAATCTGCGCATGGAAGGAGATATGGAGACTTATAGGTCCAGAGACGAGTACACCACGTTCCTTGTTCAGGAGAGGGCTGAGATCACCAAGTATCAGGACAATTTGCGTATGGAGGGTGAGTTCACGGACGTGAGGACGAGGGATGACTTCAAGGTGGTGAAAGGTGAGCGTGTGGACATTGTCAGGCACCCAGACAACTTGAAGACAGAGGGTCCCTTCGAGGGAAGGCCTAAAGACGATTTCACCCCGAAGAGGGCAGAACGTCCGGAAGTGAAGAAGCCTCAGGACAATTTGAGACCAGAGGGTGAGTTCGAGAGGCCTGTGAAGACTCCATTCGGACCAGCGGAAAGAAGAACGCCTATAAAGCATCCAGACAATCTGAGACCGGAAGGAGACTTCGAAAGGCCAGACCACGAGCAGTATCGTCCAGCAGAGAGGCCAGAAATGAAGAGACCCGAGGATAATCTCAAGCCGGAAGGTGAATTCAAAGGCAGACCTAAGGAAGAAGCTCCTAAACTGGGCGAGAGGTCTCCCATAAAGAAGCCCCAGGATAATTTGAAGCCAGAGGGTGAATTCGAGAGGCCGGAGAAGAAACCCTTTGGCCCGGCTGAGAGGAGGACTCCCATCAAGCACGCCGATACCTTGAAGACCGAGGGAGAGTTCGAGAGACCGAAACCGGAGGAATTCAAGCCAGCGGAGAGACCAGTGGTGAAGAAACCACAGGACAATCTGAAGCCTGAAGGCGAATTCATCGGTCGTCCGAAGGAAGATGCGCCAACTAGAGGCGAGAGGGCTGACGTCAAGAGACCAGAGGATAATTTGAAGCCCGAGGGAACGTTCGAGAGACCGGAGAAGAAACCTTTCGGCCCCGCAGAGAGACGTTCCCCGATCAAGCATCCCGATAACTTGAAGCCCGAGGGTGAATTCGAAAGGCCGGAGCACAAGGGGTATAGGCCAGCTGAGAGGCCGGAGGCGAAGAAGCCGAGAGACAACTTGAAGCCAGAGGGTGAGTTTGAGAGACCTCAGCCTGAGAAAATAGGCCCAGCAGAGAGGAGGACACCTATCAAACACCCGGATAACTTGAAGCCAGAAGGTGACTTTGTCGGGAAGCCCAAGGAGGAAGCTCCCAAACGAGGCGAACGCGCGGATGTTAAGAGGCCGCAGGACAATCTGCGTCCAGAAGGTGAATTCGAGCGACCTGAGAAGTCTCCTGTGAAGCCTGCAGAGAAACGCACGCCTATCAAGCATCCTGATAATCTTAAACCAGAGGGCGAGTTCGTCGGGAAGCCGAAGGACGATTACAAGCCAACGAGGGGAGAACGCGCGGATGTGAAGAGACCAGAGGACAACCTGAAGCCAGAGGGACTCTTCGAGGGTCGCCCCAAGGATGATTTTCTCCCCGTTCGTGGCGATCGAGTCGACATCGTCAAGCACACCGACAACCTTCGAATGGAAGGGAATATGGAGACTTACAGATCCAGGGACGAGTACACCGACTTCTTGATTCGCGAGAGGGCCGAGATCACCAAGTATCAGGACAACTTGCGTATGGAGGGTGAATTCACGGACGTGAGAACGAGGGATGATTTCAAGGTGGTGAAAGGTGATCGCGTGGAGGTTGTGAAGCACAAGGACAACTTAAGGCCCGAGGGTCCGTTCGAGGGACGTCCCAAGGATGACTACTCGCCGAAGAGGGCAGAGAGGCCAGAAATGAAGAGACCGGAGGACAACCTGAGGCCTGAGGGAGAATTCGAGAGGCCCGAGAAGAAGTCCTTTGGCCCAGCTGAGAGGCGCTCGCCGATTAAACACGACGATAACCTGAAGCCAGAGGGCGAGTTCTTGGGAAGGCCGAAGGAGCAGGCGCCGAAGAAGGGCGAGAGGGCGGACGTGAAGAAGCCTAAAGATAATCTGAGGCCTGAAGGAAGCTTCGAGAGGCCTGAGAAGAAGCCTGTTGGCCCTGCGGAGAAGAGGACTCCGATCAAGCATCCGGATAACCTGCGTCTGGAAGGAGATTTCGCTGAGCGTCCCAAGGAAGAGGCGCCTCTTAGAGGGGAAAGAGCAGATATCACCAAGCCGAAGGACAATCTACGTCCTGAAGGAGAGTTTGAGAGGCCGCAGAAGTCTCCAGTCGGCCCTGCAGAGAGGAGAACGCCGATTCGCCACGAGGATAATCTACATCCTGAAGGAGAATTCGCGGGTCGACCCAAGGATGATTTCACTCCGAAACGCGCCGACAGACCCGTCCAGAAGAAGCCTAAGGATAACCTGAAGCCGGAGGGCGAGTTCATTGGCAAGCCTAAGGACGACTACACGCCCACCAAGGGCGAGAGGTCGGAGATCGTAGTGCACAGGGATAATTTGAGGATGGAGGGTGAGATCGACCTTCGTCGGTCCAGAGACGATTACAAGAGCACCACGAAGGTGGAGCGCGTGGATGTCGTTCGTCGAGAGGACAATCTTAGGATGGAGGGCGAGTTCGTTGACATCAGAAGGCGAGATGACTACAGGGTGACCCGCGGGGAACGTAGCGAGATCGTGAGGCACGAGGACAACCTTCGACCCGAGGGTGAATTCGAGAGGCCTGAGAAGGCTCCAGTTGGCCCTGCAGAGAGGAGGTCGCCCATCAAGCATCCTGACAACTTGAAGCCTGAGGGACAGTTTGCGCAGAGGCCCAAAGCTCCGTCGCCCACGAAGGGCGAGAGAGCACCGGTCAAGAAGCCCAAGGATAACTTGAAACCAGAGGGTGAGTTCGAGAGGCCTGAGAAGGCACCGGTCGGTCCAGCGGAGAGAAGAACGCCTATAAAGCACCCGGATAATCTGAAACCTGAAGGGGACTTCGTTGGCAAGCCCAGGGAGGATTTCACTTCTACCAGAGGTGACAGAGCCTCTGTGAAGAAGCCAGAGGACAATCTGAAGCCGGAAGGAGACTTCGAGAGGCCAGAGAAGGCTCCAGTTGGCCCAGCCGAAAGACGTACGCCTATAAAGCATCCGGATAATCTGCATCTTGAGGGAGAGTTCGTCGGTAGACCCAGACAGGAGACGCCCACGAAGGGAGATCGCGCTGACGTGAAGAGACCAAAGGATAACTTGTATCCAGAAGGGGACTTCGCCAAAAGAACGCCTCAGAAGGTGGGACCGGCTGAGAGACGAACTCCCATTCGTCACGAGGACAACCTCCACCCAGAGGGTGACTTCTACATGGTTCCCAAGGACGACTTCACTCCTAAGAGAGGCGATCGTGCACCTGTGAGGAAGCCCCAAGATAATCTGCGCCCCGAGGGAGAAATGGAGGTCTCTCCTTCGTCGAGAGATGACTACAGATACGTTAACGGAGAACGAGTGGAGATTCGTCGCCACGAGGATCATCTGAAGATGGAGGGGCAGATCGACGTCCGTCGGTCTAGAGACGACTACAAGAAGATCACCAAGGTCGAGAGGGTGGACGTGATGAAGCGGGAGGATAACCTGAAGATCGAGGGAGAGTTCATCGATGTCCGACGAAAGGACGACTACACGCACGTGGTGGTCGAGCGAACGCCTGGCAAGAAGCACCCTGACAACCTGCGACCAGAAGGAGAGTTTGAGCGTCCCCAGAAGTCGCCTATGGGACCTGGAGAGAGGAGGGCGCCTATCAGGCACCCAGATAATTTGAAGCCCGAGGGTGACTTTGAGCGCAGGTCCCCGGAGAAAATGGGGCCAGTGGAGCGTCGCTCGCCCATTCGCCACTCAGATAACTTGAAGCCTGAAGGAGACTTCGTAGGAAGGCCTCGCGACGATTTCACCCCCAAGAGGGGCGAGAGGGCCGAGGTAGTGCGCCGAGAGGATAATCTGAGGATGACAGGCGACTTCCAGGACACCACGTCGCAGAGGTCCACGTACACGGTGGTGCGTGGGGAACGCGCGGAGATCAAGAGGCACGAGGACAACTTGAAAGTCAACACAGGTACCATGGAGACCAAAACGACGAGCAGGGACATGTTCACGCCGACGAGGAAGGAGGACTCACCAGCCGGCAGGACCGTCAACCGTCGACACCATATGGAGTCCTCAATATCTCTGGGTGACGACACTTCCGCGATGTCCACCACCAACCAGAGGAATTACAACACCTTCACGAAACGCACTGCCAAGGAAGTGGCAGCTAAGATCCAGAGCATTGAGTCCGACACTAAACGAACCATGGCGAGTGAGTCGAAGACCCTGGAGAACGGCACTGTGGTCACGAGCGTGAGAAAGACTACCAGCTCCGCGCAGTCAGCCGAAAGAGCGTCGTCTACTCAGAATATTCATCATGCGGTGGATCACCGCGCGGTACAGCCTTCCGAGGCCCCAGGTCCTCAGCCAGACTTCAGGAGATCGCCGAGCAGCCAGCAGTACTTGAGCGAGCAGCAGCTGAGATCGCAGAACGCGAGTCAAACGCGACGAGTGGTGGACGACAGATCAATCACAGACGCCCAGAATCATCGTGGATACGTGAGCGAGCACCAGAGGCAGCAGCTCGAGCGACACCACCAAGAGGCCAGCAAGAGGGACTACGTTAACACCCAGCACATGGAGTCGCGGCAGATCAAACAGAAGCAGCACCACGAGCACCACACCATCTCCAGCCAGGCTCGCTACAATACCAATCAGACTAGCAGCGCGGAATTCAGGCAGGCGATCGGCGGCCAGCCCGTAGACAAGTCCCAGGTGGACTCGGCCCTGACGAAGACCAGCCACCACAGGAAGAACGTGATCTCTTCTTCGTCGGCCGACATGACGAACGCGGTGCTGCACAGACGCGGCGTCACGTCGTCCACGGAGGCGCTGCACACCATCTCGTCGACGGCCGCTGACCAGAAGAAGAGCATCTCGAACTTGGCCGAGACCGGACAGTACATCAGCAACTCGAGCCAGAGCAGCGACCGTCGCAGCTTAACTTCCCTGCACCGCAGTAACAAGGACGGCAACCCTTGGGCCTCGTCTTCCTACGAGCGCCCGCAGAGGATCGTCCGGCAAGACAACCTCACGGTGGGAGGGAAGTTCTACTCGCACAGCGAAGCTAAGAGCTACGGGAACTTCAGCACCCAGAAGGTGGAAAGAGTCCAGAGGCAAGCGAACGTGTCGAATATCAGCCTCGGCGATGGTACCACCGTCACCTCCAGCATGTACAAGAAGGAGTACGCGCCGAGGCACAAGGGTCCTTGCCCAGCGGCACTCATAGAGGCCAAACAGGCTCCCTTCAAGCACACCAGGGACACCCCGAAGCACAAGTTCTACATGCCGGTCGTCTCTAATTAACAACGTCTCTTTGCCATGCCATTTTTGCCATTTGGGGTTCGAGGGAGGATAAGGGGAGTTGGTTAGGTGTTTGAGGCTTTCGTAGTTTCAATGGCTACTGTTTCAGGCTTTTCAGTGATTCGAAAGAATCTACTTGGAGGTTAATTAGAGTAGAGCATGTTGAAAGGAACATAGCTCGCAAGCTGCAGCTTCAAGCAGTGGGGGACTAAATTTTGGATATATTTTGTCCTTTTTAGCAATCGTGCTTTAACTATTGGTAATTTATTTTCCCAGACCTCCCAAGCCCCTTATCCGTCCCCGAAGGGATCAAATCTATCCGTAAGCGTAAGGGTTCAACTGAATTGCGGGCTGTGATGAACTCGCGTCGTTCAAAACGGCACTTGTATCGCGAGAAGTCGGAATCCGCGGGAGATGGAGGGAAACGCGCGCATAAACGTACATACGTAATTATATATAGATATATACATACGCATATATGTATAGTATACTGAAACACTTATATCCTTGGGCAGGATACGATATTTGGGCGTCGGTCGTCGATAGATAGGTATCGATCAACGGCGAGGAGAAAGCTCGTACTTGTGAGAGCGCGCAGATCAAACTCGTTTAACATTTTCTTTTTCACCTTAAGCCACGTGTATTACAAAGCAATAACTAGAGCTTAAATCCGTGATATAGGCGAGCCTGAGCCGGCTCGCCCGATAATTAGAGTAGACGCAGCGTCGCGACGCCGCGTAGACGTCGTAGTAGTAACGTTCTTCTATATATCTTGCTGAAAACCGTGTTGTATCACCCGTCCCTTGATATACTTATCCCTCCCCCTTTAACACAATACGAATCGCATTAACTTACGTTCTATGGAATTCCACTTTGCGTCGTTCCTCCGTGGAATCGATTATTATTATTCTTTCCTTCGTTTCTCTGTTCGTTCTCTGGTTTATTTAGGAGGGTATTATGTTCTCGATCGAATAAAGCTGTTTTGCAATTTATTTATTTGTTTTGCATTCTCCCCCATCGAGCTTTTCTTAGGAGATAGATCGAAGGGACATCTCCTGCTCCCTTCCTTCTGTGTGACAAGAAGATAATTTGTATTTGGGCTTGAGTCACGCAGCAAGATAAATCATAGAATGCCTCGGTTTCTTTTTTTTTTTCAGTAGAATAGCATCAGTCACTCGCAAGTAGGAATCTCTTTTGTTGCAATTCTCACGAGACCAAGGGCTGTTCGCGGATCACGTGAATAATTCGAGCTCCGTGGACTAAGGAAAGTCACGATTTTCTTCTGTTTCTTGCTTTTGGTAGATTTAGAGTAGACGACGAGATGAATTTATACTCTGTACGTATTGTCACTGATATCGGAGCAAAGCTGAGGATAACTCGTGTATGTATACTGGATTTACGTAACTTCGAGTGAAAAGGATTATGCATCGCTGTAAATATTTCTCTATCATAACACTAGCTGCTGCTATATCAGCGCCGCAATTATTGTCGCTGTATAAAGTATTTGTAAATCTTAGCAAGTATGTCACCGCGTATGCTCTAAACGAACTCGACTAGTTCAACCACTGTGACACGGTATTTTATACTAATTGGCCAAGGAACCGAGCACTATCAAGCGAAACTACGCCGAATCGTGGAATTATCGAACATTACTCGATTATAATCTTTGTATACATACGGTGTGCAATCGCACGTAGCTCAACTTGCGATAATAAAGAGATTATTTTCTGTAACCCCAACTAATTCCGTAAGTCCAAGTTCCAAGACCCTCCTTATACAACCCAGATATATGGGATCGGAAACCCTCATAAGAGGGAGGACCGGTTTTGGTTGAGATGGTTAGGCGGCTGACCAGTACGCAGAGGGTCCGCAAGATCGCGGGTTCGAATCCTCCCATCGCCCGGGGCCAATTTTTTCTTTAAAACGTTCTAATAAAGTCTATATTTTCCTGCACTTTGTCGGTGGTTTGGTATAGAGTACACGGTATGGTAAAATTACAGCAATTAAAAAGACCATTTCCATGGCTACGAGCCGTCGACCAGAACAAAAGTATTTTTCTCGATGTAGCTCGTTCGTTCGGTGCCTCATTCAAGCGGCACCAACGTCGCTCAATAAGGCCCTTACCTTCGAAACACCAACAAACCATGAAAGTAGCTCTGCACATCCGTTCACAGGAAAATGGTCCTTCTGTGACACCATGAACGAGCGATTTCGGTTCAGTCGCGCGTACATTCTCGCCCTGTCGATCCTGCTTCATCCACTCGTGTCCTACTGCGCCCCAGATTTCCTCAAAGACACCTCCAGGTACTGACAGAGGCATTCCCCTCCTCCGTTTCTTCTAACAGGAGCTTTAGATTCTAAATCTCTGAATTTCAAGGGTTTCTAAAGGGTTTGTAACCGTGCAAGGAGTTTTCTTGTCACTCCTCTTGAACTTCAGCTAAGGGTTCGGTACTTGTATCTTCCCACAGTGGACAAGGATGCTCGAATGCTGTATCATTTCGGAGTCCACTGTTTTCCCACGATGTGTTTCTTTCTGCATACTTTACGCGAGACGTTTCATGCTTGCAGTAATGTGGAAATTAGTAACGATTTCGCGGAGGAGCAACGCAGCGATCCAGACGCGTCCATCGAAGGAATCTTCCGGGACCCCAAGGACCAGAGAAAAGTTATAAGTGGCTGCAAGCCCAGCCCTGGAACAGACACCACCAAGCTCTCCGACCCCTCCGAGGAGCTGGACAAACGAGTGCGCGTGAAGCGAGAGAACCTCAAGAGGAGCAACTCGAAAGGGTCCAGCCAGGCTGCGAAGAGCGATCAGAAGCGTTCAGCGTCCAACAAGGCCAACAAAGCTTCTTCGAGAAGCGATCGTGCTTCCAAAGACCGCGCGAAGCTCGTCAACAAAGATTCCGCCGACTACGAGGCCTCGGTTGATCAAGATCGATCCGAGTACGCGGACGAAGCGGAGGAGGATACAGCAGCTGGAAGCAAGGAAAGCAAGTACAAGAGCGGGGAATTTCGCGTCGGAGAGGATTCCGAAGGGTTCATCGACCAGGAAGAGAGGTCCAGCTTGTACGACGACTTCGAGGCAAAGGACGTCGTGAAGCGGGGCATTTCTGGGGCAGAGGACTACGAGGAGGTGAACGGCGAGGCTGCTGGGATCGCAGAGGACACCGCAGCCCTGGACGATCGAGAATCCTTGGACGAAGAGGTGGATAGGAAGAAGAATCACGGGGACGCCAGGGTGAAGAGGCAGCACGAGAAGGAAACCCCGGAACCTGGGAAAGAGGAGAACGTCGAGGCTGCGAGCGATCCAGCGAAGGACGCGGAAGCACCTTTGCAGGACGGCAAGAAGGACGCGCCGGTGGCTGAGTATCAGGCGAGCAAAGTGGGCAACGATGAGCTGGGGGATCAGTCGAAGAGGAACGTTGCTGAGAAGCAGGAGAAGGAAGAGGCCAAAGTGAGCTGCGAGCAAGAGACAGTTAGCTCGAAAACGCCGCTGAACGATCAGCCAGGGTTTGAAAGAAATGAAAACACGATGTCTCTGAAGGAAGATGGTCAGGGCGCAACGGTGGACAAGAAAGCGCAGGAGGACGTGAGCCTGTCAGGTGATAAAAAGGCGACTGGCGAGTCGCCGAGCTTAGAAGCGGCTCCCAAGCTGGACGAGCCGAAGATCGTCGAGGTAACGAAACTCGACGCTACGGTGAACGGGGCGGAAACTAAGGCTTCCGAAGACGCTGGCAAGATCGAGGCTGCAGGTAATTCTGAAGCGACGAGGGAGCAGTCTGACGCGGAGTACGAGAAGCGCGTGGAGGAGCAGATTCAGCGGAAGATCGACTCGATCAAGGAGCAGATCAAACGCGAGATCGCGGACACTCAGCGGATCAAGGACATCGAGGAGAACAACGCCAAGTTCGAGGAGCTGCTTGATCAGGAGGAGGAGGAGCAGGAGCAGGCGTTGGCGGCTGAGGCGGCGGAGAAGAGCGATGACTTATCCAAGAGGTCCTTGAAGGATTCTGAGAAGCCTCGGTTGAGCAACAGCGCTGAGAAACGATTGATAAGGCGGAGGAAGAGGCAGGACGACAATAGCCAGGAGAAGCTTCGAGGCGCTGCTGAAAGAAGCTTGACTGTCGATAAGAAGCCGAGCCGAGGGGTGAAGAAACGATCCGCGAAATTCGAGCAGGCCGCTGTGTTTCCAAGAGCAGCTTCTAAACCGCGTGAAGTGTTCTTGGTGAGACGCGATCGCAGCTCGAGGAAGAAGAGAAGGAGGAGGTCGAAGGACTCCGCGTTGGTCCCAGAAGGCACAAGGCTGCAGAACACTCCCCCTGATGCTGCTTCCAACTCGAACTTGCGCGGGGACTTTAGCAGTGGGAAGGTAAAAGATTGAGGTATACATATTATATGGAGTGTTTGTACGACTGCGTTCGATCTGGGGCCAGAAAAATTGTCACCTCCTTCTACCAGCAGTCTAGATTATTGCCGAGGGTGACAGAGGACGAGAAAGCAATAGCAGAGCAGAGCTCCCTGGCGGAAAGGAAGTCTGGCTCTGTGGCTTCGTTGACAGCGAACGCAGAGGAACTTGGGCCACTGGCGACTGAGTACGGGGAAGCTTTTGGTGGCCTGAACGCGGAACCTGGCGTGGCCCTGGCTCGATTTAAAAGGATCAAGAGGGTCCTTCGGCCTCCAGCTTCCAACATCTACCGTCGCGATAGAAGGGACGCCAGCTTTCCAACAATCTTCACACATGGGGCATGAAGATATAGAAGTCCCTGAATGGACGGTGTTAATAAGCCATATGTAGATGTAATTAACTGTAGAGATTCTTACGCGGAGGAATATTGATCCTAGCGGTCGGTACGTGATCTGTCGCTGATTGTACAGTTCCAGCTTCAACTTTCTGCTTGGAGTAAGAGAGTGTCGTAAGCTTCTCTAACTCGAGAGACCTGGATTCGTCGCGGTGTCCTGTAGCTTCCTAAAAGAGAATATACCCCTACGTTGTAGAAAACGATGTATGATGATAAGAGATACCTGGTGATAAAAAAAGAGTAAAGCTCCAACGGATGAATCACAGACGAGGTATAAGATAGACCTAACATTTTATGGGAATTTATGCGACGCGATGAGAATGGAGTTTGAACAAGTTTGCTCGACTTTATGGCAATCCCCATGGAATTCCATAAGTGGGTAGCTCATTCAAACTTCGTGACCTTAACGAGGATCGAATTTTACATAACTTTTCCTTCTATCATTTCCCCCTAAAAATTGACATTGCATGTTTGGTCTACCCTGTACCTCGTCTGTGCTCTAATATTCTTTTCCAAGTGGCCAATACTTTCTCCTTTCCTCTTCGTGAGGTTCGCTGGGTTTCGTCGGACTATCCGCGCAGCTAGAGGAGAGAACAGAAAGAGTGACAGGTGACATCTAGGCAAATACAAAGAGACGCATTCGTAGACGTTCAAGATTTAATAACAAAGATACGATTAAACACGAAGAAGACACATAGATCGTTAACCCTCTTTTGTGCGCTTACATTACGGGGGAAGGAGAGTTTGTCTTGCTTGTTCACGGCACAAGCGAGCCCTGCCGTCCCCTACTGTAAATCTCCTCTTATGCACCGCGTTCTCTACTTTACAACAATATGAAACAATTATTTACACATTGACGGGCAGAAGGACCACGGTGCCGTGCGAGAAGTGCCGAAGGTGACGTTCTGTTTTGCTCTGTTTTCTCAGCTTCTCATTTCCCGGTGGGTGGCGTCGCGTCGACATCCGCTGTGTGTTTGTGTGTGTGTGTATGTGTGAGTCTAGAACACGCAGAGTTCTCAGCCCAAGGGGTCGCCCCATCCAGGTCCAAGTCTCGCTACAAAAAGCTAGATCGCGAGACTTCGACACCTATTTACCCGTTCCACGATCACGAGGCTCGTGGGTTTTACGAATCGTGGATGAATCCAAGCGAACGACACGTTTCTCGCTCTATTGCCATCGCCTCAAGTTCTCAACCGGAGGATTCATACATCGGTGGAAAGTAGCCTTACGTGGAATCGGTCACAGCAAGAGAATGGCAAATAAGAAACGGTTCGTTCGCTTGAATGGAGCCACTATGTCGTTCGCAGACTGACTTGGCGCGGCGAGAACTGGCAATAGCCGCGCGCGAATTGGTCGTGTCGCGATTAGTTACGTGGATTAGGGTGAACATCAGTCTGACAGGAAGGCTCGTTGCTGAAACGTTCAGGCACCGATCGTTACAAAAGTCGCCAGCCAGCCTCGTCCCGCGTCGTATCGCTCTCGCGAGTGATCCACGAAGGAGAAGCTACCGCGTGTAATCGCGGAGAGATGAAATCGTTGGTTGATAATTTCTCGTCGACGGAGCAAGCCTCGAGGAAGCACGAGGCAATGCGAAGCGAGACGAGGACGGGGCGGGCAGAAAGCCGCGGGCCATAGTGGAAATCGGACTTCCGTTCGACACGGTGGATCATACGACGGACACTCTGCTTGGTACTTGCTCGGTGTATGTCGATAGAGACTTTCATTTTATTTAAAAAAATCGATGTCTGAGAAATGGTGTTCACAATAATTATGGTACAACAACGTAACGGCATTACAGACTTAATATTTATATATATATATATATATATATATATATATATATTTCTATGTATGTGCATACACATATACGTTAGACGTGTGTATATGTGTATATACATATATACGTATGCGTGATATTTATAATAATATAGGTAATTTCTTTACCGCGATGTAACATGGCTATATACAAATATTACAACGTTTCCTTTCTTCCCTTCCGTCGTCCCTTGAACTCCCGCCGCGTTCGATGCGAGCCATCAATCGCGGTCGGGACGAGCAACCCTTTTCCCGCTACCTGTGTCCTTCCGTTTCCCTTTTTCTGCTCGTTAACGCCTCTTTGGCCACTCTCTTTCTCCCGGCGCAGAAAGAGCGTGCTCGCGTGTACATGTTTGAGAGAGAGGGAGAGACAGAGAGCAAGGAAGAGTGCGGTTGCGGCTTACTTCATCGTATGCATTAGTGCGCGTATGTATGTATATCGAGAGAAGAAAGAGGGGAAATCGGGATCGAGAGAGAGAAAGAGAGAGAGAGAGAGAGAGAGTGTGTGTGTGTGTGTGTGAGAGAGAGAGAATATGTAGAATTTCGCAGAGAATCTTGTGCAACGTCGTGGATACGAATGGCGATGACTCTCGACTTTGCGAAGTGCTATCTAACGCTTACGCTCGAAGTGACGGATTTCTCCGTGATGCTTTGGTCGTTTGTCGATCCCCTCGAAACCGGAAGCTCGGAATAGAGCGGTGCGTGAATTCTCTGCGAAATCGAGGTTCCGATTTCCGATCTTGCAATTTCGAGGAGATCCTGCTTTACAAATTTTCTCGCTCCTGGATGCAATCTTCGCGAGGACACGACACCGATCCCATAAGTTCCATCCCGCTCGATTGCAGTCGCCACTTTTCTCCCGTTTCTCTATGTTCGCGCGCGCGGCGTCGTGCATCCTGTTCCCCAATCACACACCGCGATCCACCGCAGCAGAGTGGCGTTCACCCACGGCCAGCGAGCTTAAGTACTACGAATTTACAAAATGGGGATGGGCCACGAAGGGGCCCTCCCTGATGAGAAAAATTGACGTCACGAGCTCGTACCTGGGGCGGCTCACACGTTCGGACGATCGTCGGGGGATCGTGTCGCGTTGTCGCTTACATTGCGGGCGAATCGCGCGATCTTACGAATCTACGAGCGACGAATATCTACGCGCTTTGGCACCGTCTCGCGCGCCACGAGACTTCCGCGAGGGGAACACGAACGGACCTGGAGGGAAGAGAGTACGATCTAACGATCTAACCAGACGACCCCTCGAGTTCCTTCTGCTTCTATTCACCTAGACACGCTTCACATTCCAACGATTGACTTACTGTTATCATCCATTCATTCCTTAAACGATTTCCGTTTCTGTCGCTGTTCAATTTCATTCCCGCCGACCACGCCGTACGGAATTTCGCACGAGCGAGTTAGAAGATTGCCGCGGGAGACTTTAAAATGTCCTACGTGTGTCTACGGGTGTCCTCGAAATTTTCGGACGCTCGCGCCTGCCCACCTTTGAAACGATCGAATTTTGTGCCGGGGCACCAGCAGGCAGTACGCTCGGCACGAAACCGTCGAACGACGCAGCGTGGAAACAAGGCGAGGCATAAACTTTGCGAAACTCTCAACAACAAGCGTCAACTCTATAAAATTCAATCCATCGGAACGCTATTAAAAACTTTGAACAGCCACGTCCCGGGTGACCGGTCGAGCGCTCGGTCGAATTACTAAATCGATTCCGTAGAATCTACACGCATGACAGTAGCCAGCAAGCATTCGAAGATGGTTCCGAGGCGTGGCGACAGAGCGATTATCCACGAGCCGGTCGTGTACAGGCTCCTCCAGAGCTGCGAGTGCGAACTTAACCGGCAAGCTAAAACCGCGCCCGCCTATTGGTCTGTTTCGATTACAAAATCAACTGAATACCTAGTACCGAGTTCGTATCTCCGCTTCTGAAACAGCCTGTATACTCGTCGCATTGTACATCCGTCAACGGGTATAATAAAACATCACAGTAACGATCTCTAGCGTTAAAATCTCGCCCCGTTCTCGGCTGAACGTAACAAATCTCGGGGAATTAAAAGCCTATCCGCGTGAAAGGCTCCGATGAGTCGCACCCGCGGCCCAAGTCCTTCCAACGTGCCTGTGTCCCGGTCTTCTTCTCTACGCTTAAGAGTAACGAGTCCTGCTTGGCGTTCGAAAAAGGTCGATTACCACTACCGTAGGTACACTGTTGTATACAGATTATAAGCGCCGTGCCCTCTCTTCCGCGTAGCCCACCTTTTATACATTACTCTTCAATCGAGTTACGCTCTAACTTGATTAATTACGTCAACGTGTATACGAAGTACAGCGTATTACTTTCAAAAAACAATTGACGACCGCCGAGGGAGTACGGGCGAAGGTGTACGCTCGTCGTCGCGCTTCATCTCTCCCCCCGTTCTCGCGTGTACATTACCGTCTACGAGCGACTTCTCCGAGGAGACGAGACGGAACCGGGGACATTCGGCACCGATCGGGCGAACTCTCTTCGGACCCGACCCGTTCGAAGGCCGAGCAAAAGCACGCGACGAGGGAAAGGGCAAAGGGTAGTTGGAATGCTCAACTTCCGGCGAGCTACCCGTCGGAAGGCGTCTCCCTCCTCTCTCGAGTCCTACGTCCTCTACGTCTTCACGCGTATGTCGCCTTCGATATTCTCATCCCCCCCTCTCCCCAACCCCCAAGCTTTAAGTATACCCCGTCTTGAGGAGCATGTCCGAGCCACAGCTGTTTCGCTTTCCCTCTCTAAACGTTAATTTCACCTAAACGGTAGATCATTACCTCACTAGGATCGTATATGACAAAAGCATGTATAAATCAGTAGACATTTTGTTTTGTGCTTCTTAGAGATCATACATGATACAATGTACAAAGTAGTATAAAATAAAAAAAGGGTTAATAAAGATTTGTATTACTTAATCCTCGATTAACGGTTTATCACGAACGGGACAGCCGTGATCGCCGATCGCCGGGCGCGAGTCCCAAGGCAAGCAGGAGAACGGCACCTCCGATGCGGCTCTCGTTCGCTCTGCCTCGTCCCCCCGCACGCGATCGATAGGCTAATACTCGAGATGTTCGGGGGGGAGAGCGAGTCGAGGAACGAGCGAGCCCCGAGATCACGGTGTCCTCGCCGGCTGATGTGTCGCGGCGAGCGACCGGTTGCCGCTGGGAGGCGCGGGCCGAGCGACCAGGCGAACAGGCTTCGTCCCATTTGTCGCGGTGTCCCAAGAATAAAGTCGCGACACCAGGACAGACAAGAATTTGTATTCTCCTACGTAATATAGTCAGCGCGTAATCGCAAATGAGTAAAATGTTCTCTCTCGCCTTAAAGTCGATCTAGCCTAAAGTGGGCCTCGGCGCTGGGATCGGATATGACCATGTTCGGGTCGGTGAGCATTTGGAGACCATCCACGTCGATGGGGTCGAGGCCCTGCCTCAGGGCGTCGTCCGATGGGAACAGGTCCGCGTCGAAGTCGCCCATCATCGCCGTCCCTAGGTCCTTCACCAGCTCGGGGTTCGTCAGGTCGTCCGCCACCGAGAAGTCTGCGAAGCAAAGCGATTAGAGTCCCCCGATTCTCGTGCGCCCCTCTTAAGGGGTCTTGTCTTTCCGCTGCAATGCCCTAGGGTCTTCGACTATTAGCTGATAGGAAATGCGTGAAGCGCGCAGAAACAACGCTGAGTTCAAGCTGAAAACACTTTGCAGCCGCCTCTCATAAGATTGCAATTTAGAAACTTTAAATCTTCGACCTGGAATTAGGTGGAATCTCTCCTTAATCCAGGGTCTTTCGACCTAACGACCTTAATGGAGATTTAATCGATACCTTTTCCCTAACAGAGCACGTGCATCGGCTAACAAATATTTCGCTAATCTTCTCCTAGACAATTGCGAGTAATCAACGATTCGCTGGCTAGCAATCTTTCTTTCGCCGTTGTTCGGGGCAACGCGATGCCGTTTCGGTGTTACGTACAGGGCGCCGGCGTTTCAGTAACAACAGTCTGAATTTTACGGAAAACCCACCAGTGAGGATGATCGTCGGGGTGTTGGGCGTTTGCGGCGTGAGCTGTTGCGTGGTGGTGGTGGCGGTGGACGTCGTCGTAGGCTGATATGCCATTTGCGGGCTGGTGCTGAAATAACCGGCGTCTCCGCTGCCCAATTCACCTCCGACATTTATCACGTCGTTCTGCAAGGAAATTCGGCCGAATAAAGTGCGACGCTCGCAGGACCGCCGTCTTTCTCTTTCTAAACATATCCGCCGGGTCGGCGCACACGGGGTGCCGTTCTTTTCGAGGTTCGATTACTGCGGCACGACAACAGAAGCAACGCGACGGTATCCTGCCCACTTTCCCACCGCACGTTACCGTTCTCAGAAATATTCTCGGCCTGTACTCGTATCAGAGGTAACAGAGGAGCTCTTTGCATTCTTCTTGTGCGAATCGATCGAGTCGTCAGCCGTTCCCTGCTGCCGGGAATAGCTATTAAATGATCTTTCTACGGCGACTCGGTAAATCGGTGATACGGTAAATCCTCAGGTACGAGACGGTCGAGAACTCTAACTATTTAAATTGCAAGTCGAATTGGGTACCGAATCGCGCGATTCTGATGAAAGGTTGCCGGCGCATCGAGCAACCGTCAGCTACGGAGACCCACCTGCGTGTAATTTGTGGTGTGATTCGGCGAGCCGATGTACGAGCCCATCGTGTTGGTCTGCACCGGCGTGTCCATCTGAAGCGAGAAAAACGGGGGACGAAATAAAAACGACTGAATCGTGGATCGTGGTCGTGGGAGGGCTCGTTGGCGAGCGCTCCTCGGGAGGAAAGAACGAGGGAACAACGGGAAAGGGCGATGTGGTCCTCGATCTCGCGTTAATTACACCGCGCTGATTACCCTCGCGCGAGCTCTGCTCCATCCTCGCTTCAGGCACGAGGGACTCCGTGCGAGAACGAATCGAAGACGATGGTTGGGGAGGTTCGAAAGCAAAAGGAGGGTCGGATCGGACCGCGAGTGCTTTTACTCCCTTGCTTTTCCACGAGGATACGTTCGAGGCTTCTTTATTAGGATTGATTTCGCAACGTTTCCCTTCGCCCCGAGCGCTTGTTTTCACCCTGGCCGATAGCTCACCAGCCGCTCGTCTCGTTAACTGCGTCATTTCTCGATTAGAAGTGCATTTAAACGGTGATCGAACACGAATTAACGAAACAGTCTATTCCTTGATTTCCCTGGTGTCGAAAAGAATTCACGAAACGTAGAAGTGATTGCTCGAAAAGCAGTGGCGAATTTAACGGGCAACTGATGAGCAAAAAAAAAAAAGAATTATGACTTTATCCAAACACTACATTCTTTTCTGTTTCACTACTTGTTAGTCCGTTTCTTATAAACTATATTACGTTCCAAACAATCCTATGCGAATCCCCTTCATTACTACCTTTTCATCTTCCCGCCTAAAATGGGCCTCTCGGTACATTTCCCTTAAATCCGCCACTGTCGAAAAGAAGTAACAATTCTGCGTCTCCCATATTCAAGAATAGTATCTGCAACTTTGCGTCGAGCTCCTCGCTTTGCGCTTTATCGACTACTAACCACCCAGTCATTCCCCCCCGATCAAAACCCCACGGCGTATTCCTGGAACCTTGCTGTTATCGATAACGCGCCGATCAATCCGAGTTTTGTGTCCGTTCGATGTTTACACCTGGGCGACTCTGGCGTCGCGTCGAAGAGATCGGAATGAAGGGCGGAAGCTCTAATTAAAGGGGGGGGGGGTAGGGGGTGTGTGTGTGTGAAAAGAACGTAAACGAGGTTGATATAGTTTGCTAAAGGGCGTTATTTCACCTCAATCTGCGTGGTCCAGGTGCAACCAAGTTCCATGAGCTGCTGCGCGAATTTCGGCCAATCCTGACGGATGCGGGCAACAGATAAACATCAAGGCTTAACATTTCAGTGTATCGCTGGACGAGACATTAAGGGTTTCGAGGCGGAGCAACACGGAGAACGTTGTAAGAAACGAGCAAGTGCTTTCGCTTTTTTTTTCCAAACAAAAAAAGAAACAGATAAAGACGCAGAAGAACGGAAAAGAGAGAAGCGCGCGTTCGAGCGTATGTGCGTCGATGGTATGCCGTTGCTTGCGAGGAGACGGAATGAGAGATCAACGTTTCGCGAGCAACGGGCGCGACTTCGAGGCAGCTCCGCTGTAAAACAACAGTTGCGAACGCATGCAGGAGCGGCGGAAACAAAGTTCAGGCTCGAAGGTGTTCCCTCCATGTGGCTCTGGAACGCAGAAAATGATTCCGAGGTCGGGCGATCGTTCGGCGGCCGAACGGAGAAGCGAACCAAGCGACCGCGAGCCGTTCTCAAACAAGGATGATTAATCGCCGGTGATGGTGAAAAGGATGCTCGACGATACCCGTGGCCACGACGCCGACGGCTCACGGGCCGGATCATTAGCTCGCATGATCCGCGACGTTTTTCAACGGCGGAATGCTCGCTGGCCAAACCGAGTGCCGGGCTGACCGGGGGACGACGCTCGGCCACGGAATAATTCATGCTGACCGGTACGCACGGAATAATTCATATTGCATCGTGCGTTTTGCCTCGCGAAGGTCGGCCGCCGTCGACGAAGATGTGTCAGAAAGAAATGGGAAATCGTGCTTTACCGGGCAACGATACTTCGTCCGGCAAACGCCGGTGGAATTCGGGAACGTCCGGAATGCCCGGAGCACTGGCTCCACATGGAAGACAAGCAGGAAGCTGAGTAAGAAATGGAACGGTCAGCAAATTCAGTGGGAAGAAACGGGCGTGTGGAGCGCACCCCGTTGAATGCAAACGACATTCGCATTTACGCGCGAAACGCAGCTGAATCGAAAGGGTGGCGTGGGTTGTGGAGCGCGAAGGGTGGTAGGGACCTTCGAGGTTCCGGGGGACGTTCGGTGGCCAGCGAACGAAACGATCGAGTGGACCGTGCACGAGGAATCGGGGCACGAGATAAACCGAACGCATCGTTGGATCGTCGCCAGGGTATCGTCAGGAGAACGCGTCTGAAGCGCGATGCAGCTGGAAAGAGGATGCTCTACTAACCATCGTGAACTGCTCGAAGTCCTGCTGAAGAGCCGCCGCCTGCGCCTGGTTCAGGAAGTAGCTGTTCTGGTCGAGGCCGTCCGACGTCAAGTTCGGCGGGCCCGGATGGCCCGTGGGACTAGGCGGCGCCGACGGGTTGTTGCTGTAGCTCAAGGGGCTCCCCTGCAACCAGAAAACGTGTCCGTCGCGTTAATCACGGCGATCTGTCCGAGTCGAAGGCTCCCAGGCTTCTTACTGCCATCGAGGGCATCGATCTCTGTGAAGGCCGATTTTCTAAGCCTTTAAGACTGCTTAATCTATGGAACGATACCCGTGGGACAGTGTGCACCGAGCGGTTGCTGGGCAAGCGACGAGAGGCTGCCGTACATTGTGCTCGAGAGCCACAGATTCGTGAGAGATTGATGAGGGAATGATAAACGTACGTATGGTGTACTTACTTGGACCGTTAAACTAGGCGAGGATTGGGGCGACGGCCTGTTCACCTGCTGCGAGGACCTGTACGAGCCTAAGGAATTGAGCTGCTGTTGCTGCGGTTGCTGCTGCGACGACTTCTGCGAGGAAACACGCCAACGGTTCAGACGGTATCGGCTGGTCTTCGGGGCGAAAGAATTCTTGCGCGATCACGCGATGCCCTCTCATCGCTGCCCTCTTCCGGGCACGCGACCGCCGACCAATTAGCCCCCGGGGCGGTCTAAATCACTTATCCCGGCACGAGGGCTCGCGTTTCTTCAAATTCGCGCGGCGATGCTCGGCAAGATCGGGGAAAATTTCACGCGGGAATTATCTGACTCGGCGATTCCCAACCTGTGGCTCGCGAAGTGTTTTTATTTGGCGATATCTGGCACTTGTTTATTCCATTTAATTAGTAGCTTAGAATTAAACTCTGAAATACCTATTTACAATGCGTTTTCTTTAGCTTATTAAATTAAGCAGCAGGTTATTTAAATATTACAAAAGCGCGTCTCGACTCGGGACAGGTTGGGAAGCACTGGTCTACCGCGAACTCCGTATCGCGCGTACAGTTTTAACATTTAACGAGTACGGTGGTGTACCTAGTTGACTCGGCAGTGGCGGAGGACCGTGAATGTTTGATGGGAAGGATTAAAACGGGCGTCGAATCGTTTTACCTTGGATAATTGGGAACTCGTAAGCGTTCCATAGATCAGTCGGAGGAAAGTAAGGTGGTATACTAACTGGACTCTGTGGTGGCACGGGGCTGTGCGGTTGCTGATAAATGTAGTGGCCAGCCGGACTGTGGGACGTGGCCGTCGGCGGCGGCGGCGGCACCGGTTGTTGCGAATAGCCCTGAAGATCCTGTTGCGAAGTACTTGTGCTGTTTTCCAGCGCCACACCCTGTTTCACAGCCATCGCTATTAACGATCGGTTGGCGGTAGCTGTCGGCTACTCGCCCGTTTTTTTCTTTCGTTCGCGTAGCCAGCCCGAGTAGCTGCCGTGAGCCGCGCGGCGGGCTCGCGCGATCGATCTCTACGCCGATTCGCAACGTTCAGAGTGACGGAAGCGGTTTACCACGGGTCGCGAAACGAGCGGGAGAGAGATCGTCCAAGGTGGACCTGACTTCTCTTTTCGTGTCCACCCGGAGGAAGCGAACGGTTCCAAGTTCCCTCGCCCGTAAGGGACTTTTAATGGTGGACCCTTTTTCTTCTGGTTACTGAATTCGAGAAGTGGGAACTAACTACTGCACCTCCCGGGACGTGGTAAACCGTGACTTCCACCTTTGACGTTTACACTAAACTATCAACGCGTTCCACAAGCTCGGTACTATGGTATAATAAGCGAAACGATAAATGGGGGAGGACAGAATAGAGATAAAGTAAAGAATAGAGAATCGTAAGTGGAGAGCCGTGTCGGGTGTAGTCGCGTTGGTCGCTATTAAGCGTGAAAGAGAGAGAGAGAGAGAGAGAGAGAGAGATCTTCGTAATCGCTACTAACCTTACACGTGTGAAGGAACCTAGAGTTAACAGGCACTGATAAATGGTTCTGCAAAATAACAAACACAAAACAAACACTACAACAAAGGCAAAATAAAAATAAAACGAAATTAAAAGTGGCCGCTAAAGCGTACAGGAGGGGAGACGCGAGGCACGGGGCTCGCGAGTGCCCTTTCTTCCCTGAACGAGCACTGTTCCCCATAAAAATCACAACCAATATAATGATCCGCTTCCCCGTTTACCGATGGGGCACCCGACGGCCGATTTATCGCGAAGAAGCGCCGGGGAGATAGCGCCGAGTCACCGCGCTCAGGCTCCGTGGATTCTTCAATGGGATCGATGGGGGAGAGGAGCAAGAGGTGCAAGGAGCGAGACACAACACTCCTTACGACCCTAACCGGGGCTCGCGTGTTTATTTTTCCACGTTTCTTTTTCAGCGTCCTCGTCACGCCGCTCGAAACGTGTTTACTTTGACGCCCGGCTAATCCCACGGACTTCTCCCGTTTCGCTGACCACGCGTACGCGGAGTGCGAGTGGAAGAGAAATAGGGAAGTGGGTCAAACTCGTCCGGCCGTTAAAGTAAACATGCCGCGGGCGTCGGAACAACGACCTTGACAAAAACGTGGGAAAATAAGGAGCAGAGGCTCGTATTGGGTCGTGTGCCGTAGTATTTCTCACTTTCCCGCGTTCGGCTGCCATTCATCCCATCGACGAGTGCACGGCAGCTGCAGGTCGAACACCGCAGAGGACAAGGAAACGCCTTTCTAACCCGAAAATTCGAATTTTAATGAAACTCCGCGCGAAAGTAGAATGTAGAGTACAAGCGGCGGGCTGGCCAGGGTGTCAGCTTGTCAGATGACAAGTGGGGCCCCCTGAAAAGTATATATTTATTTCACAATAATTTTAATTCTACTCAGCACCCCCAAAGAAGGGACTTTGTTAAAATAATCACCTGATGAATGTCATTGAATTGGCATTAAAAATATTTTTATCCCTTCAACTCTGCTCCCACCAAGATTAAATCCCGAGCACTGTTGGGCCCCCTTTGTCTCCTGGCAACCAATATTTTTAGACCCAGTCCGTCGCCGGTAAACCTAATTGGAATACGCAGCGAGCAACTTTCTTTTTCCTCGGAAATTCGCTCGCAAGGGTGAAGTGAACCCTTAAAGTTGTCGCGCTTTCCTTGCTTTAACGCACGAGGCAACGTGCGAGGAGAAACGGTGAATGGCTGTCGAGCGGAAGATTTTCGTAATCGAGAGAAAATGGAGGCTTGTGGGTTCGCTGGTGCCTGGAGCGGACTTGTGTGAGACGTTACGGTTCCTTGCGACGGTGCACGAGTGTTCCACGGCCACGATAGGGTAAAATCGATATTCAAGTATGCTGCGACCAACGATTAACGAACCGTGCCCGAGATTGCCCCACCGAGGCAGTTTAATAATCCCAGTGTATCGAAATTGTACGCGGTGCCGAGATAATTGCGTCCCGAGCGAAACGCTTTTAACGGCCGATCCGCGGGCGTTTCGCAATCGTCCTCGGCGATGTAGTCCGGCCGAGAGTCGTGGAAATATAAAATCGTTATCCTGCCGTTCCATCGGCCTTCCCCGCGGAGATAATCTCCGACTGTCGCGGTTATACGGGCCCCGTTCGTTACTATTTCAACGGCCACGCTGTCGAAAGCTCCGCGGCATCGTGGCTCGGTACACCGCGGTGGTTACGAAGCACAGAAAAGCGCAGAGTATACACCTCTTCTCATGCAATGCTACGCACAGTCGTTTTCTGTTCCTTTAACGGATCAAGTCCCGCGGAACCGACGGATCTCTCTAGCGCAGTGTTTCCCAACCTTTTTTTAAGTCGCGATCCCTTCCTTTAATAATCAAATAACCTGCGCGCCCACCCCCATAGAAGGTGCGTTAAATTTAATAAGGTAAAGAGAACAAATTAAAAATAGATGTTTCAGAATATAATTCTAACTTAATAATATTTAAAAACAAAAACTAAAAAAACCGTGACGATCGTCCAGAAAACACTTCGCGACCCACAGATTGGGAATCACTGTTCCGGCGAATGGTTCACCCCCGAAGGATCCCTCGGTTCCGCGACGCACGGCGTCTCTAATCTGACGCGAAGTAGCCGAGCGGACGCCGCGTCTGTTCGCTGGTTCGCTTTTCATACGTCGCGATTTCGAGGATCCGAGGGAATCGACGAATGGCTCGAGAAGGACGCGCGTCGTCGGCTGCTTCGCTGGTGCAGCTGCATTCTCTACCAATGCATTATAGTAACCCAACGCTAGTACGGGATCGCAAAGGATATTTACTTGGGCGCCGGTCGGATTGTGATCCTGTGAAAAGGATAGCCTACCAGCTTGAGCCAAGCTGGTCGGCGACAGGTTTGTGGGACTGCTCGTTTGAGGGCTCTGGAATTATACCAGCAGTACGACCATTTCAAAACAGATTTCCCCGCCAAGGCGTGTGTCCTACCCTAAGCTTTTGTACTACGTAACAACGACGCTACCTGATACACCTGCGCGTTGGGACATGGGGGTCGCGAGAGCGGAGAGAAAGAACAGGTGACAGAGGGGAAACCGGAGAAAAAGCCGGCGACGGAGAGAGAGAGAGAGAAGCTCGAGGGAAAATGGCTCGAGCGACGTTAGCGATTATGCTCTGGTATCGACGAGCGTTCGAGTTTCCGCGAGGCGCGTGCAAGTATGCGAGCCGCGGAGGAACATTTTTCCTGCCGCAGTGCCGTTCACCGATCTACGAGCTCGCTTCGAGATGGAGATGAATTTTAAGAGGTTCAAATCGAGCAAGATCAACCAGAACCTGCCACCTGTTCCTTGTCTCAGATTATAGAGGAACGCTATAATATCTAGCAAGTGGACTGAAACGGTTAATTCTGTGTTGACACCTTGACGATGAACGACGCTTCGATGCGCAAAGGATGATTGATCTCACAGTGAAAGGCGTAAAGATTGTTTTCATCTTCATCAGAGGCGGAGTTGGAGATTTGAAGATTTCCGCGAAATATTATCAAATATTTGAATTTAAATGAGTCGAGACAATATCAAAATTAATTCAATACGGCAACTCGAAAAAAGAAGTCTCAAGCTTCTGTGTTTAAACATTTTCCCATTTCTTTCGATCAAAATTTGTTACTCCGCAAAATTTGCCGCCCTAAGCTGCAGCCTACTTAGCCCATACCCAAATCCGCCCCTGTTCTTCATCTCATCCAAAGTGACCAGTGAACAAAGTAGAGCCAGCCTCTACTTTCAATCGAATCACATTCACTGCGAGTCATCGGCAATGCACACCCAAAGAGTAGAGTCTAAATTCGCCGGAATCCTCGCGGCCACTGTTGACGAGGCGTCAATCTTATTCCGCCGTTCGGAGAAAAATTCTGTCTTCGGTGTCACAGGGAAGGCGAGAGGTAAAGAGTACCTACAGGACGGCAGCTCGACGAGTGCCAGAGACGGGAGTTTCCGCTTTGAACGAGGCGAAAGGGACGGAGGAGCCGCGATCGTTAAGAGGACGAAGAGTCGTTGCTAGGAGTGTACAGCCCCGTAAGAATGCGTATCTATATCTGTGTGTAAGGTCGAGAAGAAAGGAGAGAAAGCGAGGGGGGACGGTATAATTGGCTGGACTTACGTTGCTGAACGGCGTACTGCTGGAGTGGTCCTCCTGGTCCAACGGCGTGTGAAGTGGCGACGGGAAATGGACGTTGCTCAGGTCTGGCAACGACCCTGTGTTGTTGCCTATGGGGATCTGCTGTCCTGGCGGCTGGGAACTTGGGTATATGCTGCGAGATTCAAACAGGCGCTCGAGTCAACGATCGGTAAGAATTATCGAGGAATCGTCATCGTTCGACGCCTGGAACGACGTCGCCTAACGATATAGCACGGCACCGTGCAGCTTGGCAATTGGAAAAATCTCCTTTCGGAGGGTAGGTACCGCCTGTCGTCGTTCCAAGCTCGATATTCATTGACCGCGCGTTAGCGAAGCTCAGCAACGGAACGAGAAGGGAACCAGAGAATCCGAGGATCGTCCCCCCGGGCGCGTTAAAAATTGTAGACAGCCCCGGGGTCGGGCTGGACGTCGGCCTATTCAGAATTATATAAACTCGGAGCGCGGGAGTGTCGGTATGCGCGATATAATACGTCTGGACTACAATGAAAGCTCGCACAATAGCCACAACGCATAAATAATGCATACGCCGGTAGCGCAACAATAGGCCGCGGTGCTATCGAGAGACATTCAGCCGAGAATCGCGAATTTTCGGCCGGGCCTCGCCAGATTTCGAGCAATTTCAAGGGTCTTACTTGATCCCCGGCACTCTTGGCATCTCGCAGGACGATCTGGGCCGTTCGATGAATCCGTGATGCAAGTCCCTGTTGTCGCTCCCCGATCCGCTCATGTTGTGTTGATCTGCAAAACGTCACGAGCCGTAAGAGCCGCGGAAAGAGCAACATTGGGGATTCGTTTCGCCAGCGACGATTCGAGGGAATCGCGAATCCGCCGGGGTGTCAATTACATCCCATCCTCCGACACCCACGCGCGCGCGCACGCCGCTCGAGACACGGTATTGCCGCGGCGACGATGAGCCTCGTGCATACTGCCAAGGCGCGGCGTCTGATTTCGCGACGGCAACGTAACACCATGTAATGCTACTTGCTAACGTTACTACGAGTATAACGTTTCGCTCCTGATCCCCTCGTGTCGCCAGCCGACTGCCAGATTAAGAGGGAATCATCGAAGGCGCCTATCCCGAGCGACCGGAATCGGGAAACCTGCAGCGGTCGACGACCTCCCTCTTCCGCCTGGCGATCTTTTATTATTTCGAGAACTCCCCGCGAATTTAACGCCTCGATAATGTATCTCCGTTCGACTGCGTCAATTAGAGTAGCCTATCGCAGCTCTGTCCAAGATGAATGCTCGCCAGTTTAGCAGGGTGGAAAAGTATTGATCCCCGAGAGAATTCAGCCACTCGAGGGCAACGAGGTAACGCGATAATCGTGGGATTCCCGCGGACGAGCCCAGCTCTGTGAAATCGGTCCGAGGAGCTGGAAGCAAACGGGAACCAGCCAATTCCCGAAATAATGCACGCCCCCGAGCCACGGCGATGGAATTTACGCGGCAACATCGGGGGCGTTTATTATACGAGACGCGGGGATTTTTCCCAGACGACGGGACTGATCCCAGAGACGACGCGAGGATTGACTTAATGGTCGCGAGATTCGCCTCGAGATTGGCCAATTTAGAATTTTATTTACGCCGGCCTTGGTGTGCCTCTTGATGAGCGCGGACAATTTCGACGGGAAGACTGATCTCGAATTCGATCTCGTAAGCGAGGGTGGAGCGGAGAGCTGTGGATCCGGTTGAATTTCAGTGGATAAAGCCGTGCGATGAGTGGAGGGAGCTGGAGGAATGTTTACCGGGCCGCGTCGATTGATTCGCGATGGATATTGGATCGAACACCCGACAAATGGACTATTCGTCGCGCGTAGATAGAGGCAGAGATATTTCGCGACACGATTCAGTTCCGTTCGGTTTGACAAGCGGCGGTCTGATTGCCGCGCGCTTTTTTCCGCGGGTCGCGCCTTCTTCCTGGGAGCGTGTCATTAATATGCATTGTATCGCCGGGAATGGGCGTTCCCCGGCGAAACGCGAGCATGCGAATGAATCGAAGTAGGGGAAGGGGATTCGCCGAGTGTCCGAAGGATTCGAAACGGCGCCGTGGAACGGTGGGCAGATCCACTTAGGCTTAATTAGCGACGATTACTTACGTCCTTATTTTCATAGACGCGGCTTACTTCGCGCTGCGTTTACTGGACTTCATTCTGATGAAGCTGCTGCGATTAATCTTTGAGATTCTACTTATCAAGGGAAGATACTGGTATATAGGCTTGAAATTTGGGATTTTTTTCTGCTTTTATCGAAAGTGATGCTCTCGGAGAATATGTTCCTAAATTTTCAGAGTGAAATTCGAAGTATTTCGGAAGCGCCAGCCAGGGGAACAGTTATGCATCGCGCGGTATACACGCACCCGGCCGGAAACCGTAAAATTTAAAACGCTTTTTCTCAAAACAGCATTTTTCAAGTTGGCGGGAAAGATAGCAAAGAAACTATTTGACCGATCGACTTTCCCTGCAGCTTTTTAGTTAAATAATGACCAACCATCGCGGATGAACTAAAAAAATTATGTCGAAATTAAATTGAAACACTTTTTTGCATAGAAACATCGAAATTTTCTCGTCGAGACCGTAACTTTTCCTTTAAAGTCCCAAAATTTTGTCAATTTTAGATTCTTTTTTTATTCTTTAGTTCATCGACAATGTAAGTTCATGAAAATGAAGAAAAACTTCGGTTCCTTTATTTCAGGCAAGTATAAAGGGCTCCATTTTTCCCGCCATTTCACAATTCCACTGGCGAGGCACGTCAATGATTAATCATTCCCGGCGCGACGAACTTGCAATTTTTCAATGAAATTTTTTTTCTGTATTCTACAAATATATATTAAAGTACCCCTAAAGTTTTGGAAAGAGCGACTCTATTTTTCCCTATTAAAAAAATTCGCGAGAAATCACCTTTTCCAGGGTCCTGAACCAGCTTCTCCTCTTAACTATCCACGAGATCGTTCGAATTATGTCGTGACGATAAACAAGGGAATGTAAAGTGTAAGGGGAAAAAGGTGTCTGGTTACCTCGTCGATGGGGTATAGTGGTGCCCGTCTGGCAGGCCTCGTTGGCGCTCTGGTGCAGGGCCGAGTCCGAGTTCGTCCTCCTCCAGGTGTCCGGCGGGGGTGGCGATAGATAAGGAACGCCGCTGTACGGCGAGGTGTCGTGCCTCTTCTCCATCGGGCGCGAGCGCATCGGGCCCACCCCCATGCTCCTGCCCCTCTCATTGTTACGGTACATCATGGAATTGTGCTGCATCTCCTCCAGATTGCTGAGCGCCGTCTGCAAACGGAAACCGCAACGGATCGATCAAGCGACGCCTTCGCTGCTTGCAACTGGTGCTATCATGCACGTGCGAGTCTCCTACACGCTACCATCCGTGTCAAGTGGGGGCTAATCCCTTTTCAAACTCAAAATCAATCAGACGCTACACCGAGTTATCGTTACCAGAAAACGAGATCTTCGCATCGGGCCTGCATGTCGGCCAAGCATTCCTACAGCGATTCCGTGCTCCTTCGCAGAACCGGTCGGCATGATCGCGATTAACGTTCTGGCTATCGTCGCTGCGTGCATTAGATAATGCTCGATGGGCCAGCACGGACGTGAGCCGCGCGTAAACATGGTGCGTCAATTTTCGGCGTTGCAGATCAAGTCCCTGGGCCTCCACGGGGCGCGAATTTAAACGAAACAACGTCGACAACCGCGACAATCGATGACTACACAGCGCTATAATTAAAGTGTACGTCCGCCTGTTCCGCTCGGGGAGCGGAGCGACACGCGGCGCCTCGTTCTCGTCGGTTGTTGTCGATATCGCGGGGTCTTCGACGAGCGCCGAGCGAAAACGGGGAGAGGGCGGCGCGGTTTATAGTGCAACGAGATAAAAACGAAGCGACCGTGAACGTGTACGCGGAATCGCCGCGAGCGTCGCTCCTAATGGCCGCGGCTCGTCCGTATATTGCCGCGGATTCAACTTTGGCCCCAGGCTGCTAGGGGGATTCGCCTGACCCTAATTTAGAATTTAGATCACGCCGGCGCAGGTATTCCCGCGAGCGCCGCACTGTTACGCGCAACTTTTCGCGATTGAATAACCGCGAGTCATCGGCCTGCACGCGTTCCACGCGCAAGCGGGAGGAAGATCGAGGAGCTCGATGTGTTGTGAATTAAAGTACCCTGCGAGGCACCCTTGGAAGCCTGCGGCGGCAGCCCGTCGGCGCTGACGGGAAGAGCGTCGACAGACGTCGTCGATGCTCGCCCGCCGTGCCGCCAGTGTATCCTCGTTACGGGTGACAGCAACGCGAGCGGCAAATTATTAATTATAACGCAACGAGCGGACGAGCGAGCTTCGCGGCGCACAAGGTTCAAGGAAAACAGCATTCTCCGTGCGACTCGGCGGCGATCCTATTTGTAAACTGTGCGCGGCGAGGTACACCGTCGATGTCGGAGTCTTCCTTTCGTCGAATACCGCTATTCCTCACGAGTGTGTAGGTACATTAGGGTGGCTCTTATTTTCGACTTTTGAATTTTCTACGGGGCACCCTCCAGAATAGTTCCAAATAATTAAAAAGACTCTATATTTTCGATATTTTTGCGAATTTCGGTCCCAAATTTTCCGGAAACATTCATAACATATCAAACATTGAAAAAAAAGGAAATTTTTTTGTATCTTTTTTTCATATTTCGGTATATGCCCCCCCCCCCCCTTAAATCAATAAAACATAGTCCCCGAAAATAAAAATTCAATTTTTTTTTTCGCCTTCATAAATAAAAAGTGTTCTAACAGCATTTAAACTTTAAAACTTTGAGGGGAAAGAAGATTTTTTTTTTAGTTTTTCGGATTTATTTTCGAAAACCGTTTGTCGCACGAAAAAAAATAATTTGGAGGATATTATATAAAATCGATTTCGCGAGCTGTTAAATAATGACTTAAATGTTTAAGGGTCCAGGGGCACCCTTTCCCGTTATCCGATCAAGCTCAAATTTTACACGGATTTTTTTTTAATTATTTGGAACTATTCTAATATAAAAAATGTTTACCAAGAGTAAATAAGAGCCACCCTAGTGTACATATCCCGAGGGAAAGAGGCGCGAATCGATCGGCGGATTAGCAGTCTGTGTTGGCAGACGTCTAGAGACGGAGAATCTTATCCCCGGCAATTTTTCTAGCACAGACGATTCACCGTAGAAGATGGAATACTCGTGTCTGACCGGCAGCGGCCGTCTGGCGGTAATGATTCAGAGAATTTCAGGAACGCTGTCGAAGGTTCACGCGACACGCGCGATTTATCGACGTCTCCACCGGTCAGGCCCGACGCACTTTCCAATTTTAGCGTCGCAAGAATTGTATGGCATAACGATATATTTTTAGTCGGTACACAGAGGATTGTGCCCGGTGATGCCACGCTGTAAACACATGCACGAGGGGAACACGTGTAGTCTAGCCTGTGTGTCCTCGGAGGTGCTTTGATTCCTGTGGCCACACCCCTAGGGCTTAGGGGAGTGCTGGCCGGGTGGCAAGCCATTTTCTAAACGGGCCCAGAGACCTGCGAATGGACGCGCGACCACTACCCTCGGGACTCGAAACACAATTGCTGGATCAGCGACTGGGAATTTCTCCTGTCGGCCGTGGCTTGGGAGGGAAAGTGGGCGAACGGTTACAACCCTCTAGGGGGGACTGCAGAACACATCCCTGTTCCTTAACTACTCGTTCCGACACCCTCGGTGCTTGTAGTCTGAGTAACAGTGTAGCTCTTACGGGGTTGATAATCCCGTTCCGAGGAATGTCCCTAGGTCAGAGTTGGGCATTATTCGAATAAAAATTTGTTGAAAATAATGCCCAACTCTGCCCTAGGTCCTGGGGTGGATGAGGACGCAGCGGTGTTCTCTCGCACGTGCTCAAAACAGATACGCTCTCGTGTCCATTCATCTGGCCGATACGCAGAAACACGCTTCCCCGTCTGCGTGTATTTATATCGCCACTGGACTACGATTCTCTGCGCGGATTCGATCGATATTGTTTACGCCGAACGCTCTGCTATCGATGAGTAATGGCTGCGAACTGCGCGATCGGGTCCTCAAAATCAGGCACCAGTATTGCGCTGCTTTCGTTCAATTGGGAGTAGCTTTATCGTGAAGTGGTAGGGCGAGGGTGGCATTCGAGGGAATCTTTTTGGAATCAAAGTCTTCTACCACTCCCCGAACTTTGATGTCAGCCTCACATCAGCCACGCGACGTGAATCACCCTGTACAACGTGTGGTTACTCAAGAACGTCGACTGCTAAAGTATCAAAGGTCATCGTGTCGCGGAATTCCGACTCGTGCGCTTCGTTTCCAGAAACCAGCAACCGCACGGACACTTCTACGCATCCTCGCAGAAGCGTCTAGCGAGACGCGAAAGGAAACGAAGGCTCGCGGGGATTTTCGCGCGGAGGCAGCGTGGGCCTCCGGTAAATAATGAAAGAATCGAGTTAGCAGTCGTCCATGGAAGGGAAATTAATAAGCTGTTAACCAGTCTGAACTGGTACGAACCCACGACTTAAATCGCCTCATTCGATCGTCGCAATTAGCAGATTCTCCTTCGTGCGGTTGTTACGCGCTCGACTCCCTCGTTCGGAATTGGCGAAATCTAGGCTCGGTCTGCTCGCTAACGCCGTGATTCGTCGATGTACTACTTGAATTAAGGTAAATCGTCTTAGTTTGCAGCAGAGGAGCAGGTTCTGCGATTCGTCCAGCGAAATTCACTTCGGCCCCTTCTACGATTGCCATTTGTGTTTCACCAACTCGCGGCACAGGCAGGCGTAGGGTGGATGTACCAGTGAATGGACATTTTTTATTAAAACGAGTAAAATAAGTTATTAAAGCAAGCAACTAATGAATCAGAGACTTCTTTTAATTTCTTACTTCATATGCAAAGAATTGTTGCAGCACGTGGAGCCAATCGCGCTGCAAACCTAATTTTATAATAGTGCTCGTTTATTGGTGCGTTTGCCTTAATTGCCCGCGGGAACGTCAGATTTAGAGCAGCAGACCGTTGCATCTGCGTAATCGAGCTTCCGAAGGCTGACGGGAACGTGAGACACATAAGACCCTACGCAATCTCAATTTCGATTCGGTCCGGTACACTTCCAGCTTCTCGGATCCGTTGAAGAGCGCAGCGCTGTCAGCCCAAGCTGCTTCTACGTCAATTGTGTTCCACGATTCCCGTGCCAACGAAAATAAAAGTTACCTTCGCCGTCCATCCTCCGTCGATGTTAACTTGCGCCGGGGTACCCGCCCGTTTTAACGCTAAGAATAACAGTTTCACCTATTACGAACGCGTGGACGAACTTCGTCCCTGACTCGTCGGCGGAAGGTGCCTTTTTTTCCTCTTCTGATCGCGACCCATCGGAGACACGTTTCGTGGGATTTGCCGCAAGGGGGCCCAAGAAATTCAGGGCCATCCCTGCTCGCCATGTGTGGTTCGAGCGTGGCTCACACGGCTATTAGCTAATATCTGTTGAATTATGCGGTAAACATAGAAGGTTTCTCCCACGGTCCAGTTTACGACACCTCGCGCATTACCTCGCTTTGAGACGCGGGAATCTCTCGGATATTCGACACCCGAAACCTCCGCCGAGCTTTACTTTAATTCGACTCGCCACGAGGCACGAGGGATATCGTGCTTCGAGGAACATCGATTTCCACGGAGAGGGCAGGCTTCGATTACCCCGAAAATTGATTCCTCGACGCGATAAATTTCAGCCGTTCCTCCCTGCTGGGAATACTCGTCTTGCAGCGAGCGGAAGCTCGTGTTCGATCGACGGCGGGTCGCCTGTGTCGCATGTAATGCATTCGTCGACAGGTAGGCACAGCCAGGACGCCTCTTCCCGTCGAGCACGCAAATTTAACCGTAATTGTAGGCGTAACTTAATTATCGATAATACGACGATGCATTCAGGCCTCAATTAGGAAAAGAGAGACGAGCGGGAGCGCTCGTGTAGGAGCCTGCGCTCCTATTATGTTACGACGACGCGCGCCACGTACGACCGCAGACAAGATTACGAGGAAAATTATCGAGAGACCCGGTAAATGCGAGCTCCAGACAACGCCGAGTGTTCCGCTGCGTCCTCGCGGCAAAGATGCCCCCGCTGTTCGCGATTCACCTTGTAAGTACCTAAGGGACCCGGTAATCAGAGTTGCAGCGAGCGTGGATGAACCCGAGCTTCTCGCAAACCGCGATTCAAGCGTAACAGCAATATCTGCGAGATCCACGCGAGGCACGGGAATTCGAGGGTTGCTTCAAACTGGAGCTGTAATTATTCGAATATTCGAATATTCGACGATGATAAAATAAAAATTTCGGACAATATTCTACATGCCAATGGTAATAGTATAGTATAGAATTTTAATGAAATTTCCCTTTGTAAATCAGTTACCAATAGTGCTAAAAATTGGTACAATTTTGTGGTGGGTTTGGGTTATTGAATAGTTAAGCATATTTAGCAATCAAAGCAAATCGAATTTCGTAAGTAATTTAGAGGCAGGGAGGTTTTTTCTCTCTCCTGAAAAATTTCATTTCTGGCACTTACAGTGTTTTCTACAAGGACCCTTCAATTCATATTGCACGAAATCGTTACTCGCTACATCCAGAAATCACTTCGTTTCCCGACCCTCCGTGTCTCGTAACTCCGAGGAACAAATGTCCAGTTACAAAAACTAACGCTCGCGTATTTTCCCAATGGGAACAGAGTAGGTATAAGGAAAGCCGCTCTTTTAATCGAGGCTTATTTTCCAGCGAGTCCACGGCAACCGAACACAAGTTTTAAGAGGTTACCGTCTGCGGCCGGATCGCCACAATGGTGCCCGACATTTGCATACCGTAATATGCAAAATGTGTATCAGTAACTCGCGCGGTGACGCTGCAAGAATAACCTCGCTGGCGCCTTTTTTACAGCACGCACACGCTCACCAATGTGCTCGACACATGCGCACATATTTTGAGACCCGACATCCTCCGCCGTGGCCGACACGGACGCGAAAATGCTACTCGGTGTCGCGTTACCGTCCAATCCGTGCCCTTTTTATCGCGCGAAATTCTCTCGTCCCCGAGAGTCAGCGGAATCCCCCGGGCAGCCTGCACCTCGCAGCGTTTCCTTTGGCGATTCTTTGGTTTGCATTTCGCGGCACGTACCTCTGAGAAATTTACCGCCTCGACGGCTCCCGCGGGCCTGGATTTTAACGAGAATCGATTCGCAGCGAAGCTGCGTTAACGCGTCTCTGGTTATCGTGATGATACATGACGAATGGAGCGTCGGACCGCTAACTCGCACGCTGGCGTATCAAGGGAACGGGAGAACGTGTGGTTCAATTAACTGAGGCTACAAGAGACCGGCGGAATAGGTAAACAGTGGAATAATCCTCGTCGCGTTAACGCAGATGTGCGACGGCGGGAATTGAAGGAGGAATTAATGAGAGACAACTGAGGCTCATGAATAGAAATTAGGTTGGGAAAATAGGGGAAACGAGTCGGGGGGGGCCAACATTTCATCCACTTCACACTTTCGAGTCTTTCGAGTCTTTCGATCCCAAGAAAACTCTTCATTTGCCATACTTGCAAAAATGCTTTTTGCCGCGCTTTATGTTTAATTAGAAATAATGCGTGAAATTTTTGTTTAGGTATTCGTTGAGTATCAAAAGTATAATAGTAATTATATGGGTGATTTAAAAATAATTTATAAGTTTGACACTAAATTCAAACATGCAGATACTTATTATCTACTTTTTTACAAATTTGTCAAGTATTACTTTTTTCTTAGTACCTACCCATTGATTTTAATATCCTCTTTCTACCAATTTTGCCGCCCCAAATTTACCGCTCTAAGCAGTTGCCCTGCTTGCGCGCCCCTAGACGGGGCCCTGCATACTTGAAGCGTTACCAGTCCCTCGATCGACTCAGCGTCGAGCAGGAAAAGCTCGCGCGGCCGAAAGGAAGAGAGAAGACAATGGGAACTGCGTATCCGAATTGCTGGCACGTGGAGTCGGGCGACTCTTAGCGGGACATTTGAATACAATCACGCGCGGACACGCATCGGCTTCCGTTTGGTTCGAGAAAGGCTTTTCCGTTTCCGTCCTAGACAAGGATCGCCTCGATTAAGCCCGTCGGCGAGCAGCCTCGATTCCGCGAACTTCCAGGCGAGCTTCTGCGCTTGCTCAGCGCTCCTTCCCCCTTGGGGCGAGCGCCAAAGGAGCACAGAGGAGATCGGCTCCGTTCGCTCGGTAATTAAAAGTTTTCATCAGCTGAAAGGAATCGTGGGCTTCCTCGGGCGGGGAGGGGGCACGAAGAATATTCAACGCGCGTATACAACGGTACACGCGTGCAAGCATGCGCACAGTCGGGCCCAAATTGCCTCTACGTGTCGCGATTCCGAAAATCCTGCTTTCCTGCCCCTCCGCGACTCCCTCCTAATTACCGTCTGGCTGCGATATGCTAATTGGCGGCACCGATTCGTTGCGCATTACGCGCGATTATATCGAGCTCTATCTTCGAGGACTCCGCCGTTCTCAGTCTCCCTGGAAATAGACGACTGTCCTTGTGCGAGGAAACCGGAATCTCGTAGACGTTTCGTGGGAATTTAAATCGAGATCTATCTCGCTATTCTACAATTTCCATCTATGTGGATATTATTATTATCGTTATTATTAATATCGACGGGAAGCCCTTTAGGATACAGAGAAATGTAAAACATAACAAATTCAGAATAATACGGTCTGAGGAACTTAGGTATCAATAAATTTCGAAAGGTCTTGAGAGAGACATCGATTTGCCTCACTCATAGCTTTATTGATGGGATCGGCCGCTGCACAATGGCGGCAATTTAAAATCGAAAAGGGAATGTCCTCCACATTTGTGGGAAAGGTTGCCCGTGAGCTCGATTAGATATAGAAGCGGCGGTGGTAGGTGAATGTATTTTTATATTTTTGTAGCGAATGCAACGACCGCGCGAAACCAGACGTCCTTAATTAACGCGAAGCTAATTGAAGGTGGGCCGACGCGCGCGGATTCGTCGATGCGTCTCGCTGCTTGCCCGCGAACCTGACATTGAGAAACTTCTCAATGAAATGGTCGCCGACGCGCTCGTACAACCGGGAATATATCAGAGGAGCGAGGACCGTAGGTCTTCGTGGTCTTTAAATATGTACCGGCACCTCGTTAAAGGTCGAACGTTCTTTTCCCCGCGCCCACGGGCGGTGTTCTCTGGATCGAAAGGATTTATTCGTCAATTAGCCGAGTGAATGGAGCTCGAGCCCCGCGACACGCCCCGCGAGCCAGGCATTATTCCGGGAGTGATTCGAGATCGCTGGATTAATTCGACCGACATATTTCCCCGCCTGAAACTTCGATAACCGCGCCCCGCTGCGAATTTTCCTCGCAATTCATCCGGGCGGCCGTATATTTAACCGTAATTCACCCGACATCGTCGTAATCAGCCTCACTTTTGGCCGTTCGCGCTCCTTCCCTCGCGAACATACATATTTCCTTCGCGACCGCTTTCTGCGGAGCTTCGCCTCGCTTCGCTTTTAAACGGTTCCCCCTCGGCACGATACGCGGAGCTACGTCAGCCTGTGGCGAAAGTTCTGATCGTTCTCCGACACTTTTCAAGTGGAAACCGGCGTGCTTCCACGAACACGCGATGGGGAATACAGGACGATTACGGGAGGGAAGGAATCGATCAGAACTTTCGACAGGGCATCGCGAAAAACCGAAGGAGATCGATACTGGAACGATTCCCGGCGATTCTCCACTATTCCCATCGCCGTTTGCTCTTTTCGCGTCGTTGCTGCACCTGTTAGGCGATCTTCCACTGCACGCTAGACGCAGAAATAGTGTCTTGTTTGTCTCCGCATTGCATAACTTCCCCCGATCGGGCGGCGCGGCCAAGTGAATGGACGTACAGGAGGGGGGAAAAAAGAGCACCTTCGGCGAGCTGTTATTTTTCGTTGCAAGGAAACCGCGAATTATCGGTCCTGGGAGCGAAGGACGGGCATAGGTACAGCGTACATATACAATACAGAGGGCCATTCTGGGCTTATCGAAGACGATGCCGTCGACGTTGGGTCTTGAAGACGCTTGACTGCCTCGTCGAGTTTCGTACCATCTGCGGGATTGGCTGTGACTGGGGGCAAAAAGCCGCGCTGGAAGGTCGTGCGCATACCGAGCGGTTCGCGGGAGGAGGCGAGACACGAGGGAAGAGGCTCGGAGACGAGGCGGAGTGAAGATTCCACCAGATCCGTGATTGAAACGGACGAAAACGAGTCCGTAAGTTTTATCGAACGAAGAAAGAGGGGAGAAAGGGGGGGATGGAGATTTAGGCGAGCGGCGCGGGCAGTCGATGGCACGGTTCGACCTATCGAGTCGGGCGGTCCGAGGCGCGCTGTAATGATATTAGATATTCAGCGGACCCGTGTCCTTCGACTTTTACACAGATGATGCGTTCAAGGACAACGGGGGCCGATCGAACGCCGATGACACTTTCCACTTTGTAATTTTATCCTCCTCTGACCCCTTATGCACATCGACCGCTCGCCGAGTCGGCAACGGGCGCACTGGGATGAGAAATTCTAAGGACAGAGGCAGGCCGACGGCGCGCGCGGCTTTCCCGGCGGAAAAACAACGACCTTCGACATTATTGGCCTGCCGGCCGTTACTTAACATCGACAGAAAAAGCCTGCGTGCCCGGCGTGGAAACGACGCGTGGAAACGCGTCCTTGCCGGCGACGAGTCGGCAAACGGACGATCGTGAACTTGACGCCTGGCGACGAGCTTCCGCGTTCCCGAGCTCCACGCAGTTACGATTACCATTCTCTCAAAGTGGGTATATCGAAACGCGTCGATCCCCATTAAACTGGACAGGTACGCGTCGTTTCAAAAACCACCGATTCTAGCAGCCTGCTTTCTGTAAGCCCCCGGCAATCCCTCGTTCCAAGCGATTATACCCTCGTTTTGGGCGTTCTGGTTTCCTGAACGTGGGCCGTTGCTCGGTGCGGAAAAGAACGCGGGGGGGCGAGGGCCGCGTCGATCCCATCGTCGATGCTCGCGAGTGAAACGAAGACACGCGGGGCCGAGTATGAATGGCGAGAAACGCGAAAGACGTTGGAGAGGTCGGGAACCTGATCGGGCTTGCTCCCTTGCCACTCCTTCAACCCTCCTCCATCCCTGTTTCTCGTTCTCTCTCTCTCTCTCTCTCTCTCTCTCTCTCTCTCTCTCTCTCTCTCCCACCCCCGCGCCTGCTCGCCTAGTCCTTTCAGAACGACGTTGCTCCACCCACGCAACGGCGTCGGGACACCCGTCGCCGTCTACCGTCTCCGACGTCGCTGACCCACTTCTGCGAGGATACCCCTTGCCATTCAAGGCTGCACGCCGCGAGAACACGAAGGAGACTCCTCGCCTTCTGTACCCCCGAGTCCCTGTATTAACTCGATTTTGTCCGAGGAATCGCTCCTGGCGGCTGGAAGATAATCCTGGGAGACACTTCTGGCCCTGAGATCGTGGGTAATGGTTGAACGGCCGGCCAAAGCCTCCGACGTCCCCGTATAATCGTCCCTTTCAACGATCCCGTTCGCGGGAAACCTGCTGATCGACGCCTACGCGCCCCGTTTTCCGATGCAACGCGTTTACGCCGCGATTGGCACGAATTTCTCTCGCAGAAACACTTTTACGCGGCTCCCATGCCGTAAACACACCCACGGGGAAAGCGCGTAAAAGCTCCCGAGCTCGTTTATGGAAGGAAAGATTGCTGGGCTATTAGTAGCCGGCGAGTTGTATTTATATCCTTTAACGAGGCTTCCGCGCTCGAAATTGCTGTTTGCTGCCGATACGCCGAGGCGAAATATTCGTCTAGCCCGTGAACTGGGTTAACTCGCCATTTCGAAATCGAGTAGGTAGATGCCAGCTGAATCCTAAGCGACCCTTACGAGCGAACTGTGAACCGTTACGGAGAGGCCAACGATTTTCCTGCGCAAGCGGCTTCAAAGGACGGAAGCTGGGATTGGCCAGATGCCTTTTAGAATATCGGGGTGCTCGATGGAAGCCTAGTCGCCCGTTGAAGCTACCGGATATTACGGAATAACCATCCCCGGGAATGGGGGATAAATCAAACGCAAATACCAGCTTAATTTTCATCGTCCCGGAGTCCCTTTGAGTCGCGAAATCGGCGGCGGTCCGTGGAGAATAAAAATCGAGAGGAGGAGGAAGGCGGGCTTCGTGGCGCTGTCGCGCCATGAATTATGTATAAGAAAAATCCAATTATATCGGCGTGTACGCGGGGAATCGATGTGTATCGGGCGACAGCAGCTTCCACGGTAATCTTGGGAGAGCCAGAGGTGGCGGAAGCAAGCTTTGCGACCGTTTCATCCACGGCAGAATAGGGGCGACCACCTCCGACGAGGAAGATGGAGATTTTAGGAGGAATCCTCGATAGAGCCACGGCCCAATCTCCGCGTACGATAATACGCTCGCGAATCTGATTAGAAAGGACGGAAGGATCCTGCAACGGCTGGAGGTATTCTATGCGGGAAATTGTAATTCTACGTTTACGCGACCGGCTCGGGAGGAAGGCTCGCGTGCGTCGTGTGGCCGCTCGGCGAATTCCAGCCTGGAAATATCAGGTGTCTTCACGCAGATTGCGTAGCGGCGCGACGCACGCCGCGACCGAAACCTTCGTGTCCACGGCCACCTGTAGAATAAATAACGAGCTGTCGATTTCGTCCGTGACACGCACGGCCCGATCCGCGAGAATAAGAAGGGTGGAGATCGGAAAGTGACACGTGGACTCGTCGATCGGTGGATGCCAGATGGGCACGGATTATCCAGAGAGAACTCGGGGGAAGTGGAGGAGAAGGAGGGAAGAAACGAGTGGTCGAGGGAATTATGAGGAGGAAGTTATAAGCTGTGTGACGCTACGAAACCATTTTTTAAACGATTTTATTCAGCTTCGATCCTCTGTTTGTTTGTATGTTTGTTTGCGTAATGTATGTATGGTTCAAATCTGGCAACTCAAATTTAACCCATTTCCAACTATCCAATTGTTTTAAAACTTTGCAGGCGTGCGTAGTTTGGATGACAATACAATATTTAAAAAAAATTAAACCCGAGTGAACGACTTGAAATCAGCCACTCCGATTCTTTTGTTCTTGTTATACGTTACTCCTAGTTAATTTTAATTTTAGCTTTTATGTAATCCTTTTTCCTTAGTTCATATCATTGTAAACTAAAGGGTACTATACCTGTGCAATAATTATAATAATAATAATAATAATAATAATAATAATAATAATGATAATAATAATATGCATTACACTCATTGCGAAAATCATAACTGTATCAATAGAATGTGCGTGTTCCCAACTAGATACTGCGAGAATATTGATTTATGTCTCTTCGTGTTATCAAAATATACTCACTAAGTTATATCCCGTTAATAAATGAAGAACACCTAATAATAATCTTCCGCGGAATAAGGACATTAAGAAAAAAAAATACGCGACAAGATTGCAGGTATTTTAGAAAAAGGTGTGTCTAAAGTCTGGTTGGAAAAGTAACGAGGCCGGAGGTGGCGATACGTCGCCAGTGTTAGCGAGACCGAGCGCAGTTGCAGCTGCAGCTGCAGTCACGGCGGCAGTAGCCATCGACGTGCCGCTAACGAAACAGGCAAACGAGTACCTGCAGAACGCGATCAATACTCGGTATACGAGTGTGCACTGTGCACACTGCTCGGAGCACGTGTTCCCGTTTGTTTTGTTCCTTGCCCCTGCAGCTCGCCTTCAACTCGCGCCGTCGTCGTCGCCGCCGTCTTCCCCCGTCCCTTCCGCCCTCACCCAGCCGACCTACCGCAGGGCCAGTGTCCCCGCGCGGCTCTCGAGCTTGCGGCTTCGAAAGCTGCACGGCCAAGACGCAACCGAAATGCAGCGAGGCGCAGAAAGCGGACAGTGTTGCGCGCAGAAGTGCGCCAGCTACGTCGAAAGTCCAACACCGAGCCAGCTGTCCCACTACTGGCGTCGATATTCGAACCGTTTAACAGCGGGGGCATAAATTATCGCGGTAAATTAGCTACTTAGCATGGAACTGTCCGTCCAGTTAGTTGACTGGCTAATGGACACGGAGCATTGTTCGCGCGCTGGCCATGATAACACTACGCCACGATTAAACTAACCGAGACGCGCCTCGTGCGTGCGTCGAATTCGTGGCGCGGCTCGCGGAACTCTCGCGGAGAGTACGTACAGCTCGCCGCGAATTCTACCCTCCCTCGTTTCCTGGTCTTTTAATCCCATCACGCTCGGCAAAGTAAACGTTACAGCAATTACGGTCCCTCCGTTGGTACGCGACTCCCACGGGAAGCCTGCGGTCGTTAATAAGAATACGCTGGTTGCCGCGATACGCCCAGCAACAAAACGGGTCCGTGTCTCCCGACGAAATCCTGCCCGCCGAAACGGGGTGGCCGTTTCGCCCGGTGGGGCAGCAGCCGGGGCAGAAGAGGGGCGCGAGGACCGAGAGAGGAGTTGTATCTGGAGCAGCGGGTATCAATGTTCGGGCGGCACTCGTGCGGGTCCGAGAGGTTAAGCCGAGTTTGCACGGCAACGTAAACTCGGGCGCGCGGCAGGTGGGCCACTGCACGTGCGCGGCTCGCAGAAATCCGGCAAAATTCGATCGATTCCGACGGCGAAAGGAGGAAGGTTCGACGTACATTCGGCTGTAATCGAGCCGCCCCCTCTCCGTCCCCGCCGCCCTTAGGGTCGCTCGGCCAGGCCGTTTGCACCGGCCTAGAATCGAACGGCGCTAAGGAGCCGAGTGGTCTCTTGACCCCGATACATCCCTGGGGTGCGTTTCTTTGCGCGATCGAAAGCCGACCTTGGCTTCGAGGCCGATGCGCCCGGGCTTCGCGCCTTTTCTTCCACCGTCGTCATCCCCCACGTTCGCGCTCAACGTTCGAGCCAGCCTTATCGATGGAAATGGATGCAGGCTCTCGAGATTGGCCCAACCTTTCGCTTGGATGCTCCTCGCGTTCGCCAGTGCGTCGCGCTGGAGATGCAAAGAGCGGATGCTCCTCTGTGCGTTTGGGCGACGGACCTGGGAGCACTCAAGATGGCGATTCGCAATTCTAAAGGTAGATTTTCCTACACTCGACTGGACGCTACGTCAAGAATTTCAAAGTCGATTTTCTCGTAAATAAGGCGCAACATCAAAAACTTCTATTTCTTTTTCTCGACTTACTAAGTCGAAAAGAAACGGTAACTTTTTTTTTATATCGCGCTTTATTTTCGAGAAAATCGTATAGGAAAAGCTGCTTCAAGAAAACGCCGAATGACCTTGCAAGCGTGCCAAAGGGACCCGGCGTGCGGAAGATCAGGTGAAATTGAATTCGACAGGGGCGTTTAATCGGAAACACGTGTCCAGGGTTCGGGTGAACTCGTTAAAACGGAGCGGGCCGCGGTTGTCGCGTGAAAAATCGCGTCACCGCGGCCAATGAGTCGGCTGCCGTTCTCCAATTTATTTTCGCCGCTCGTCTCGCTAACGACGATCAGCCGGAGGCCCCTTTGACCCGCTCCTATCGATCCTATCCGCCCGTTGCATCGGACACTTCCGCGCGATCCGGCCCGAAATTTAATTGGACAACGGATCACTAACAAAAACGGATATCCGGCTACCCTTTGTGCGGGTCCTGCCAAACAAATCGATCTCTAACGTTCGATGACACGCGACGACGGCCAGTTCCCGTTTTATTCTCTCTTTTTTCTTCTGCTGCGTCCCGCTGCATTCACGGGGATGGACGAAAAATGCAATTACCGCGCAGGAGGATCGCCCATCGAGGGGCAGAGAGCACGCGGGCGCGGCGCAGCTTCCGCTAAACGGACTAATACCTATGCGGCGGAGGGTACACGGGCTTCGTTACGTGTAATTTCGTTAGAGCCAGAATCAACGGCCTGCACGGAAACGAAGGGAACGGGTGCCAGAGACAGCGCGGCGAATTCCGGCATTGTTGCATAATGGAAACGCTGGAAGGAGTCGGAGGACTCTTGGTCGTAGTCGTTGACCACCGTTCGATCGATCCAACGCTGCTTTTCATATCGATGCCTAGATCTTACGGTGGCCACGGAAGTGGCAATATCGTTGAGCGAGGTCGGTGAACCGTGGAATTGATAAAAGATATTTGCTCTTGATTCGAGGCAGCCAGGATCTATCCGCTAGCCCGGCCGGGCGATTGAAACTGTAATTAAAGTTGGAAAGTGGCGTAATCGATGCGAATGGAAAGGAGATAACGAGCCCGAGGGTCGCGGGTGGCTCGAACTTTCCAAGACCCCTTGAGAAGTGTCAAAGGACAAGTCGTAACCGTTCCGACGAGTAAGCACGCCGCGGCGATCGGGACTAGTTGAACACTCGCCCTAAATAAAGATGCAGTATTTTCACGGCGATTACGCAAGCGGCCCTTTGCCGGGAAATATATCGCAGCTGGGACAACCGAGCTGGGCGACGATATAATCCGTTGCTGGTAATTCGACGCGGCCATTTTGCAGCTTTAACGAACGGTTTACACATTTTAATCAGAAAAAAATTGGCTCGTCGGTGCATGGCAACGAGTCATCAGAGGGAACGCGTTGGACACTGTAATTTCAGTAGTCACAACAGATGTGCCAGCTCACTTACCGAGTGCTACCCCGCGCGCCGCTTTTCCTCCCGCCACGCACGAGCTTTCGATGCCTCGAACGAAAGGAGCCTCTCGAATAAGAATTGCCGAAGCGAGGAAAGTACTAAGAAGCTTCTAAGAATTTCTCCCTAAATGAAAATCTCCCCGGCACGACGATCTATTAAAGTACAGAGCCACTTTGCCGTCCACCACGAAGTTTCTGGGGATGATGTAAGACTCGGGAGGTACCAATTCCAGCAACGGTCCCGCCAAATTCCAAAGAAATAATGCAACGGATCGAATATTCAAGTCTCAATGAATTCGCCCGTCGATCACTCGATTACTCGAATCTCGAAGAGACATAGGCACATTTCCTGGCCGGTACTGTTCGGGTTAGCCCGCGTTTCGGAAAGACGGGGAAACAGGGCGCACCGGATGCGCCCAAGGTCGCGGTCATCGCGTGCACGTAATCCAAAGTGCATTTCCGTTATGCAGCTGAGAATTAGCCTAAGCGTCGGCTTGACCGACGACCGAACGGCGGAGGACTTCAATCAGCGGGCAAAGCATGCGCGGAAGCCTCTTTTACGTACGCCCACATCCCGGACATGGGTCGCATCCCCGCGAATCGCATGCATTATAAAAGCCGCAGCGTCTCCTTAAGCCGCGACATATCGTATTCGTAAAGACGTGAGAACAGGTCGGATAGAGACGAACCAAAATCGACCAACGATGGATACAAAGCACAGTCTGCTGTTCCTCGCGCTTGTGTGCGTGCAGGCGGTCCTCGTGCGCGCCGTGGTAAGCCTCCGACCGAGCTTACGCTACGTATTTCAAGGGTAGTTGTCACGAGTCAAGGGGGAAATAGGGAAGCAAGGCGCGGGAAAATTCGGGGACGAGTCGATGCGCCGGGGAACGTAGCTTTCCGCTCGAGATATCGGCGCGGGTCCACGCGCGGGATAGGGAATAATAACGATACGAGCGCTCGTGTGACCGGGGTAATCGATATCGGAGCAAGTGGTCGCGAGATTAGAGAAAGAGCCAGATTGGAGCGCTCCAAGTCCCGCGGTGCAATGTTTCAAATCGCAATGCAATCGACGGTGCTAAGTAACTTTTCCTCTTGTCTTCCTTTTTTGGCCTCTATTCAAATTTCGTCGACAGTCCCGGTCTGGCCAATTCAACTTTCACTTCGTACGAGCCACGATCGATCAAATTCGCGGAAACCTCAAGCTCGTGAATTATACAGACTTCCTCGCGCCCATGAATTATAAACCGAATCAACTATTCGCGCACTCCGCGGCTCGAGTTTCCCCGATTCCGAGAACGACGTTACCAGGAAACGAGTCCTATTTTCCATACTGTCCAGCGACCGATTAAGTCGGGTTTGATCGCGGCGATGAGGGTCGCGAAATCGATTTCTCCAATCGACAACATTGTGGGCGGATAAGATAACGAGATTCTGTGTGGTTCGGTTAGAAGACTCGGTAATCTACGATCATAGAGGAACACTGGGCACTCGATACTGAAATAGGCAGCTACATTTAGACTCGTATCCAGTGTACCTACGTGCAATTTCTCGCGTTCTATCCGATACAAGCTAGAACTACGTATTATCTATTTGGGTACGAGATATCCTGAGAGTGGATCAGAGTACCCAAGTCCTTAGTCGATTCCTTGTTGATTGTCTCCTAGCCGGACTGGGTGCCTCCCGAGGTCTTAGACATGGTGCAAGACGACAAAGAGCGGTGTATGGGCGAGCACGGCACCTCGCAAGGTTAGTAGCGCGATCGATGTTTGAGTAACACCCACGGGAACCCATGACGATCGCCCTCGCTTTTGGCCCTGAGATCGTCGACCTTTCCCTTCCTCCTGTAAAATAACTATTCCGCTTTGGCAATTCAGGGCAGATCGACGCTGTGGGCAGTGGTAACATAGTGAACGAGCCGTCGATAACGTGCTACATGTACTGTCTCCTCGAAGCGTTCAGTTTGGTGAGTATATATCTCTGACCAACGATTTGCGGAGGTTCGATGCGCCGACTCACGGAGGAGTCGTTTGGTTTAGGTTGACGAGGACGGCAACCTGGAGACCGATATGCTGCTGGGTCTCCTGCCGGACAAATTTCAAGACACGGCGGTTGAGGTTCTCGACAAATGCACTCCGACAAGTACGTTGTACCGTTCTACTTAGTATTCGTCGGGGTGGTGACGAGACCCTGGTACTCTAACGCTGATGAATTTTTACAGCGGGCAGTGATAACTGCGAGAAGATGTTCAATCTTGCCAAGTGCGTCTACAGCGCAGTGCCAGAGGTGAGTTGGTCGTGATTTCAGCCGTTTCAGCGGCGCAGGGCCGCGGTTGTCCCCGCGCCCCGGCGAAATTAACAGCCCCGATTACCGATTGCTTCCGTCCCTTGCTCCGTCGCAGCTCGATGTCGCGATCAAAGAAGAGGCGGAAGCACTCGACGAGGCCTCGTTAATTTAAACCGGCGGTGAACCCGCGTTAAATCCGGCATTCGATAATGCAGGCGCGCCGTACCCGCGACGCATTGATTCCCTCCCGTTACAGGGGCAACGCGTTAACAATTAACATGCACTCGAGCGCAACTAACATCGACACGTTTACACAGAGAAGCAACATCGCAACGGCGAACGCGCCGCGAAAAGCGTGCAAGCGGTTATACGTGACTGCGAACGATGGAAACGGGCCGAACGTATACAAACGATCGTTTCTCCCTTTCAGCTGTGGTTCATCGTCTAAACCGGGAGCAGAGTTATGTCACGGAGCGACGGGACGGGGCTCGATCGGGCGGCTAACGGAAGCGGACACGAGAAGCGGGAAGAAGTGGAAGTTCGACCGGGAGAGTTATAAAATTACGAACGAAAATTGTACCACGTATGTACAGGTAGATACTTAATTCACCTAGGACAAGGATTCAGCGATCGATCGCTAACCCACGGGGCTTCGAAGCTACCGAGGCGAGCATGTGTAAATTGTTTTGTTCCACGGAGAACCGAAATATAGTACCAACGAGCAGAAAACAGAGATGGAAATCGATTTCGACTTTGTTCTCGCGATAAAAAAGAATCGCGCCCGGCGGAACGCCCGAAGCGTTGAGTAATCGGCGGGGAATGCATCCGCGAAAGGAGCTTCCTCCTAAGATCAACGCCGATCGATTTAATGGCTAATAACGAGCCGGTTACGTAACCCTCCGGTTCAACGCCGCGGACCATTGATACTATAATTTGCGTGACAATCTAATTCGCGGAGTGTCCCCATGTACGCGGCGTGATTACATGTTTACCAGAGCCCGCCGAACGGTCCCCCGCTTCCTACGTCACCAAATGATACGCAAAATCCTGCCACGCGGCCATTAACGGGACGTATCCTTAACGCGGGAGATAATTTTACCTCGTCGCCGTGATTGGTGCTTACGCAATGCACCGGTCAAAGCCCGTCGCGTTTCGGCTCCGCTTCAAATTCCTGACGAGAAAAATACCCGATGAGGAAGTTCCATTCGAGCGCCAACGTGCCTCCCAATTTCGGCAATCACAGATATCCGAAGACTACGCCGTTTAGCAATCGCAATGCCGCGCGAAGATATTCCAAGGTTTTAACGCGACGTACTTATAAAATTGTTTATATTATCGTCGTTGAAAAGTGGCTACTGATTGCGAGCGGGGAACAGTCGTACAGGGAGCATTCTCGTGTAACAACCCCAAAAGTAACTGATATTTATGAATTTTTTGGGGAAAAAACTATTGTTAATATTACATTAAACTCTTTTGGGATATAAGGAGGCATCTTTAAACTTGTAGATTTTTTTCAGGTCGATACTTCTTATTATTTATTAATTATTGCGGAATCTTGTTAAGCTCTTCAACGGTGTAACTCCGGTTGGCGTGCTAAGTAGCACCTGTCAGCAAAAAAGGAAATTTTCTTAAATTTCTCAAAGTTAGATAGTTTACGCTGGGATTGACTTTAATTTAAAGAACAAATATGAAAAATTGAAAAATTTATAGCATTTGAAAGAAAAAGTAACTCCTTTCCTTCGATAAATTTACTTTATATCGATGAAAAAAGTATCATAGATAAAAACTAAAAAAAAATTTTTACGTTCACTCCCAGCGTAAACTATCCAACTTTAAGAAATTTTTCTTAATATTCCAGAAGAGTTTAACCCAATATTAACAATAGTTTTTCTTTAAAAATCGTAAATATCGGTTACTTTTGGCGTGGTGACGCGAGAATCTCCCCTAAAAGTAAGTGAGAGATTCATTGAACTGCACTTCGTTCGGCAAGGAGCGACTGCCCCCACGAATCTTGCAAATCAATTACACACTCTCGACTTCCAACACTTTCTCGAGGAGGGACTGTTCGTTTTCGGTAGTTGGCCACGTACTTTGGAACCTCCTGTACAGACCACCGCTAGTCTGGCGGAGAACTTGTCGCCAGACGTTCCAGCTTTTATTATCACGCTGCGACTGTTGCCGATCGCGATACCACGGATCGGTGAACGGGATCGGAGAAGCCGAAACTCCCGTTCGAATGCAAACTCCGTCGGGGTTCCATTGAAACGATTCTCCGCCAACTGATCAAACAGCAAGAGTGTACGCCACGGACTGGGCTCGATCGGACTTCGCCCCGAATTTCGGCGTCGCTTTTTAATACCCCGTTGCCGGCGTTCTAATGCACGCAACGGAGGAACAATGAAACGCGGAAGAAAGTAACTATTTATAGGAAGCACGGTAGAAGTTGGACGGCGTCTCCGATGGCTGGTCCGCCAGAATTTCGATCCCCGTGCTTGGGGATTCCGCTGGTGTCCCGCGAGGATTCCGAACGGTTCCGCGGCTACGCAGGCACTGGATGCAACTGTTCTCACACCGGAGGCTACTCCTACGTAAAAGTGTGCATGCGTGATCGTGCAGAAACATCGCAGAAAAGAAAAACGAACGGGGGGACGTTGGACTTTGCTTTGGTCTGGGTGCGCATCGGGTGATTGGAAGATGGTACCGCGGCACGGTCGGTCGGCTAACCGCGAGTTCCACCTGGTCGATGCGAGAGGAGCCCCGTTTTCACCGCGCGACGGAGGGCCGAGATTCGCGGGGCTCGAGATCGGCGGGAGCGCCGCGTGTCCCGAGTACGGAGAAAAATCTTGAAACGTCTATTTTTACGCGGCGACTGGAAATAGTCGGTTTTAATGAAAGCAGGCACGCGATCGGAGGCCCGTACGTTGCTCCAGACATGAGTCACGCTTCGAGCGCGAGCTCGCAACAAGTAGACGATCCCCCATAATGTTTCTGTGTAATTGATCGGGCCGACGCACCGGCACAATTTCAATAATCGCCCGACTCGCCCGACACCGACTCTCCCCGTCGAAAGGAGCAGCTCGTCCCGGCAAAGATCGCGGGAACCGAGTGCCGTTGTTTCGAGCGTTTAGGATTCGTTGCCGTCGCGTGCAGGGACGAGCTCTACGTGTCGGTATCTCCGCAGAAATTTGGGTGACGTATGGATGAGCTTCGAGTTGTCTTGCGTTGGAATGTTGGTGTCTTGCGGGTGTAATACGCAGTAACTCGGCTGGAATTTTGCATGTAGTTAGTGCGCACCATAGTAAACGTAGACAGCGCGCTACCCGAAATTTCGCGAGTAACTCGTGTTCAGAGTTTCGTGATTTCCAGGTGCAAATTGTCTCCCGGCGAAGCGGAGCTCGCAAATATCGCGCGCCTGGAAGACACGAAACTTTCACCACGATCTTGCCCCGAAACCTTAGGTGCCGCGACCTGCCGGTTTACCGCGTGCATCGTGCAAGGCGTGCGCTAAGTACACGCAGAATCTCCCTCCCCCGCCGTGTGTTAAACACGGTTCGAAACGAGTATCGAGAGCTCGGTGCTCGAATACGGAAGCGTTGCTGGGATCGGTTGATTCGCATAGAATATTGCGGGGAAGTAACGAATTGCTACGATCGGGTAGCCACCCCTAATGGGTCTCGCAGGCAGTGGAGCTGATAGAGTGCATGGACCTTCGGCAAGACATGCAAACGTAAGCGAAGAGATCGGTATCTAGTTGGAGTTTGGTGGGCTCGCAACGCGGGGCTACGAACGGAAAATTGTAAGTTCTACAGCGCACATAGAGCGTCGCGGTGGTTCGTTTAATTCACCGTTGGCAACGCGGAGATTTCTGGGAGCAAGCGACCGGCCGGCGGGGTAGGTCTGGTTGGCGAAATGGGCACGGTCGATCGGACGGGACGGGGCGCGCAAACGTAGCGGGGGGTCGGGTGAGAAAGGAGGAGAAAAAGGAGGCAAAATGTGCAACAAAAAGACGCGGTGGAACAGCTATAGAGCGAACTAGGCTCGGTTGTAGATGGCCAGTACCTTAAGGTCGATCGAGTGGATAGCGGCGGTGTGCGGCGATGGGTGCTCTTTCGCGTCGTTCCCGCAATTCGCGTTGTTGTTTACGTTCGGCAGGGAACCGCCCGCTCTGAACTGATTGCCCAGGTTAATGTGCAGGTGTTTCCCGGTGGACTGCGGTGGGCTGGCGCCGGCACTCTTCACCGACAGCGGGGTTTCCAGCACCCCGGATGATCCCGTTGGGCTAGCACCCACCGAGCTGCTCGCCGAGGCGACCTAAGCAGGTCCATCGTTTCACATGCCCGTCGGTTCTTTCGATCCCTTTGGCCGTCTACATGCACGCCTCTCCTCTCCTCGCGCCTTAGCGGTCGGCGCGATAACGCTAGGCCACCGCTTCTGTCTCTCCGTCGCGTTGTTTCGCACACGAATGGGCTCGACGAGCGCCACAACTTCGACGAGCGCAACTCGACCGAGGCTGTCTTCCAAGGGAACGGTGCAAAGTGATTTTTCAACGCCTTCGATTCTTTTTTTCTCGACTTTCGCAGGATGACAGCGCACCGCATTCTTTCTCCTACTCCTAGGAGCTTCCGAGCGCGCGTGCCCTGCCTTCCGGGAAGAGTACGCGCGACGTTGTTCGAACCGGCTTGCAGCTGGCACATTCAGTCCAGTGCAACGCTCGTGGAACTTTGGCATATTCTTCGAGGGCACGGTTTACACTCGGAAGTCTCTAGTATGTAGTTAGCAACCCGGGCCTTGGAAGCCTCGACTACAAGGTCCCTGTTGTTGCGAGTAGCTTACTGCGTGTAGGTATTGAATAATTTTGATGGAACGGAATTGCCGAACCGAGCAAGCTTATCTTTCCAACAAGCTTTCCTCTATTCGGGCTGCTCTATGCCGAGCTGCGAACGAGAAGCATACCCGAGCGAAAGAGCAGCTTGTTCTTTATGCGAAACAAGTCAGATTGGTGGGAAACTCTACCTCGATCGTGCCTTCGGTATAATGCGATGAACTGTACAAATGACAATGGTAAAAGCCACTTTACAAGGCCGCCGGTACTCGCTATAGAATTGACGCGAAACTCCCGGTCAAGTTTCCAGCAGGGAATCAATAATATTCAGAAGCTCCGGCGAATTGATTACCTGTACAACTATAACGCGTTCCTCGGAAAACTTGGAGCGCGAACGGTCGGTGAAGGGAGGGCTCCGTGTACTTCCCTCGTTCGAGAACCTTGCCTCTCTCATTCCATATACCTACCTCGATCGTTAAAATCCCACACCGCGGGTCGCGCTTTAAGCCTCTAACACCGGCATTCCTGCTCAGCCACGATTCGATAAACAGGTTCTTATCTTGCCCCCTCTCTCTCTCTCTCCTTCTCTCTCTCTCTCTCTCTCTCTCTCTCTCTCTCTCTCTTTTTCCATGGTTTCATCGCCGGATTCGTCGCACGGCTAGATCCCACTCCCGAATCGATCCCGAACGGTCGAGCGACGAAATTTCGGAGATTTCGTAAGGAATCCTTTCGAGAAACCTAACGGGACCGATCCGACCGGCTTTCGGAATCGATACCAAGCGAGTTCGTAGGAACCTCTGATCCCCGTGCACACGTGGACGGTGGGACAGGGTACAGCTGAATGTGACACGATGTCGGGGAAGCCGACCGAATGGAAGGCAGGAAGGGTACGCGCGGCGCAATAAAAGCACCTTCGCAAGCCCCCTGCTCGCATGTCTCTCAAACGGGGATTACGTAATTTCAGCGGTGAAAGTATCGGGTTCTTTTTCCTCCCTAGAAGACAACCTGTTTCGCATTCGCCTGTTCCCGACGCTGAATCTCGCGGGGCTAGCGGATCCGCCTGTCGGACGCAGCGTCGTAGAATTTGCCAGTTTTGCCAGAATCTCTACCCGAGACTTAAGTAGTGGAACGTGTATCGTTCTTACTAGGGGAAAATTCCGTCGACATTTCATTTAACAGAAGAGTTCTGTGCGTAGGGCCTTGGTCTCTCTCTCTCTCTCTCTCTCTCTCTCTCTCTCTCTCTCTCTCTCTCTCTCTCTCTCTCTCTCTCTCTCACACACCTGGGTACTGGCTTCAACAGATCGTGCCTGTTGATAATCTTTTAATCTTTCGGAGACCTTCGATGTGGTATCGAACGATAGGGGCCCTGCACGAGGTCTATGAGTCTCGAATGAGACTCTGAAATTCATTTATATGAAGAAGAGTGTTCGGAATATCCCTACTTCCCTAGGTACCTCCCTACTAATATATCAAAATGAAACATTGTCTGTTCGACCATCTTTTTTAGGCTTCTTTATTTTGGAAACATCGTAAATAATTCCCGGGTGAAACCGGATAACGGGTCAGGTGGTTTATAATACACTTGGACAGAATGGTCCATTTCCTTATTAGATTCGAGATCCTATCGGCGTGCCAATCGTTTCGAGCAGCTAATCGCTAGGCTCGTAATCTTTATCGCGGCCGTTAACAAATGCAATGATTTAGAGGCTCGCAACGCGCAAAAATTATACTGCCGTCGAATCACGAGAAAGGAATAACGACCGTTCGTGCTCGATCGAACGTCGTGTCTAAAACTGAACGAGTACTCGAGATGTTTGGGCAATAGAGAGCGCCGGAAAGCTCGTTCTCGCGGGGATCGGTATTTTCTATCAAGCCTATACGTGTCCCGGGGTACCTATATGAATCTCGCCAAATCTAAATTATCAAACTAGACCGTGAGTCACGCCAATTACTTGGCGTACACGGGCACGTGCGATTTCTACTTTCTACAGCACACGGATCGGGTCCGTGACTCGCCGGTCGAATCGGAGGAGCAGAATTTTTACAGAGCGGCCATAAATTCGTGGCAACAAGCTCCGGGCGCGTGTACGAGTCAAAGTAAATGGAGGAGTGTTAGTAAACATGGGTTCGTATAATAATATCCCGGGCGATATCGTTTCGAAAATGTCCAGCGTTCGGAGGAAGCCCGACCACCGAAAGAAGTGGATCGAAGTCCGGAACACCGAGGGTGAACGAATTGGCCTCGCGTTCCATGTGCTCGCCGGAACCGCGAGGAAATAGCGGCGGCGTGCGCGGCCGTAATTCGACGGACAATCCAGGAACACGCCCCCGCCTGGATCGAGTCATCGCGCCGCGAGAATGATCGGAACAATGAATCGCGGGAGTCGCGCGCGCGTCCCCAGCTTCCGCGTTCAACGCGATACGCCGCCGTTGCGTAATCGGTAATACGGTTATCGCCGCGACGCGAAAAACGCGCCAATTCCGCGCGATTCCCCGCGACGTAATAGCTGCCGCGCGAACGGGGGCGTTACGTTCGCTCGGGAAGGCTAAACACGCGACAATTCCCCGGCTTCCTCGGTCGACGGCGGCCAGAGTTCCCACAGGGGCGTGAAAATTTTCGCGCACGTGGCTTTCACGCGAAACTGGGCGAAACGCATGATTCGCTGGTCGGATGGAACGAGATAGGTGCTCGTTGCGGATTTTTCGGGCAGGGATACTGGTTTATTTGCATTGCAGCGAAAATGGGAGTACGATCGTAACGGAGCTGATTTATTTGGAACGCATGAGCTTGCGTTACTTTTCCCTGTGTTTCAGCGAAACGGTCGTTCAGTTTTCGCGAACGGGCGATTGGGACTAGGACGCAACGATGTCGATCCACGCTTCGATTCGCTTTGTTGCTCGGAACCACAAATACCGAGGAAGCCAATTTCGCGCAGGAGCTACTTGGGCACGTTTCGGAGCCCGGAACCGGAAGTGTCAGAGTTAACGGAAATGAATTGCTTCGGCGTCACGAGCCGTGCGATGGTAGGTAGACAAAAAGCACTTTTATAAAACACCGATGACAGGAGCTGTGTTTACCACTTCATCTGCCGTTCGTGTCTATTACCTGCGAACAAGTATAATCGAAAGATCTCGGGTCTATTTATAAGACGGGGTTATAAATATCATCGGGAATCAATAAATAACTCGAGGGTTTGAATGGAACGGACGGCAGAGTTAAGTTTGCTCCAAAATCATCGACCGATAAAGATGGTAATCGCGGGGGAAGGTGGGAAGTACATACGTTTCGGTCACGCTATCCCACATGGAAGTTCCGCAGGGCCCGGCTCGCCCGTGTACGCTCGGTAATAACCTGATCGAGTAACGGGTCGTCGGATGCGGATGGAAATAAAGCTCTCGAGTACCTGTACCTTTCTAACGCGAGCAAGTGCGCCGGGAATGGACTCTGGTCCCGAATCGATCGCGTGAACGTAGACACGTGATTCCGAAAGACGCGGGGCTTTCAACGATCTGGCGGTTGAGAGAGAAGCTACGATGCTCGAAAGAGCACTGAACGGGATGAACCGGGCCCGAGTGACACTGGGTCGGCGCAAATACATCCGCGGGCCGGTGAACGGGAGCGAGGAATCGAACGGCGCACATTTTCGACGAGCAACAGTTCCATTCGGCCTCGATCGATCGTAGAGACAGGGAAGTATGTCGCGTTAATAGAAAAGTACAAGCACGAATCGCCGAAACGGGATGATGTCGTGACACGGGCGCCGCGGACTTCTTTACTGGCCAGAAACGAAGCGACGGCGCGTAATGGTTCTCTAATCGGAGCGAAGGCTCGAGAGTTCGGGGTGCATAAACGCCACGTTGTAATGGAGCGCGGCGATAGCCGAGGAGCGGGATACAATTTCGCGAAAGCATGATCGTGGTCGGTTCGAGCGAGTCAGCAGGATGGACGCGATCGTGGATCGCACACGTATGCATTTATTAGGAACTCACAGGACGGACGGTGGCGGCGGACAAGCGCACAGCACACGTTCGGCATAGGCACCGGAGCGTATACCCGCTACACGCATACACGTATTCATATGCTCTCTGGTCGCACGCGTCGCGCGCGCTGGCCAACACAGGGAGAGAGAGAGAGAGAGAGAGAGAGAGAGAGAGAGAGAGAGGAGAGAGAGAGAAGAGAGAGAGAGAGAGAGAGAGAGAGAGAGAGAGAGAGAGAGAGAGAGAGAGAGAGAGAGAGAGAGAGAGAGAGAGAGAGAGAGAGAGAGAGAGAGAGAGAGAGAGAGAGAGAGAGAGAGAGAGAGAGAGACCGTACACGCACACGACGGTGCGGCGACACGACACCACGACGGATAGGAGAGAGAAAACAGAGAGCCAGAGAGCGAGAGAGCGCGAGAATGAGAGACGACACGTATGTGTCGTGTATGGTGCGCGGAGCACACGCTACTAGCGTAGAGTTTTATAGAGCAGCCACGCACTCATATGTACGCACCGTACATGTACCGAGTCGAGCAGAGCAAATTCACATAGAGAGACCGTACACACATAGTCGACCGCGACGACGACACACATCCACGGTGCAACGAGCAGAGAGAGAGAGAGAGAGAGGCAGAGCGAGAGCGAATGAGAGACAGAGAGAGAGAGGTAGATGGATAGAGTTAGAGAGAGAGAAAGAGCACTCGTTGTGTTGTTTACGTTCTAACATCTGAGTCGGAGGAAAGTACACGGAGTATATGATCACGACGTGTCCCCCTCAATGGCAAGGACCTACTGGGATTTCCTTACTCTGCTCGTGACGTCCGAAACCTCTCGCATGATCGCCTCGAACGCCGCTCTCTCCTGCGCTTCCTTCTGTTTGTGCAGCGCGATCTTGTCACTGAATTTCCGTGGATTCGCCATGATGGCTCGGGCCACTAGATTTTCCCGATCACTCGCGAGTCTACCGTACACCCACTGCCGTCCGCGTTATTGCCCCCCTCGCGCGCCTTTCCCTTCTCGCCGATCGCACCGATAAGGGCTCGCTAAATTACACACCACGTTAAGAACCCCGTAACCTACTGCCTTCTGGATGGCACTGCCGATCACTGATACGCAAGATTATGCGGCGCAGCGCGCCACGCGCATCGCGCAGGAGCCGCTTTTCGCGGGCTCATTGGTTGCAACCTTCCCCCACCGCCGTGTCGCACCCGCAATAAAAACCCGACGACACTTTTCCGGGGTGTTCCGAAAAGCTAGCCTCTCTCGTCTATTGTGCCGCAGCCATTCTGCGCGGTGGATAAAACAGATTTGATACCCGCGTTTCATTATCGCCCGCCTCGCTGCCAGCGAAACGTAGGCAAATATCGGATCGCTTTTGATTCGTCTGGCGCCATACTTCCTTCAGGGTTTGTTCAAGATTTTCCCGCTTGTGGACCTCCACTCTTTAAAAGATATGAATAAACCTTACGTTGGAATTTTCTTTTGCACCTGCTTCTGTCTATCCATGTAATTAAAAGTGATCGAGCCTATCGTCATTGATTAAATAACGTTCGATCATTTTCTGACAGTTTCTTTCATCAATGAAGCTGAAATACTATTTATCTGTACCTCGTGCGTACTGTTTATGTTAGTAGAAGATACGTAGAGCTTGCGGTTACGATAGTCCCTTTAATTTATCTGGTAATGCAACGTGACTATTATACGTTTCTACTGTATCGATCGAGAAGATGACTATATCATGTATGATATTCCTGAAAGCACGTCTTGTTTTCGTATTTTCCTTGTAAACGTCAGGAAAAGGTGTTTGCAAAACACAGGACGAAACTTTCATTAATGTTAAAATGTAAATCCCATACGCAACTAAAGAGGCGAATATACTTGCTTAATCTCATTAAGGGACCTTATACTCGAGCATCTCTGCATCCCAAGTGCAATACAAATTTGAAATGTGATTATGCTAAAAATGATCCAATTTGACGAAGATACATATATCGAATGTTTACCGATAAGTGTACATAAAGAATTGGTGAACGCATTGAACAAAGATGCTGCTTGGATGATATTAGCAAACCATGTAGCCGAACAGCTGCAATATCCGTGGTAATAGAGAAACTAAAATTTAAGAGCAACAGGAAAATACTACGGATTTGCAGTACTCATTCCTTTATTTTTTATACAATTCTGAGTATAGCGCTTCATGGATACAGTCGTTGAAAGAGAACAGCCAACCGAATCATTCCCCAGGGCAAAGGCTACTATTCGAATTAAACATTAAGATGTGCACCGTAGAAATCTTGCGCACATTGCTGGATGATTGCAGACTTTTCAATGTTCTTTCTATTATATCCGATCCAGGTATAGCGGTCTACGTCGTTAAACTCTTTTTTAACAAAATACGAGTTTAGTGCTTGTAACGATATTTTTAGAACCCCTGAGAATTACCTCGCATCCAGCAGAAGAAGCTCAGACTGATATTCTGAAAATATCATTTGGTCGTCACCTTCGATTATATTGCAAAGCGGTGGGAATGCCACCGCCAAGTTACACATGGTACCACGGAGATAGACAGTTGCAAAATTGTACCTCCGACGAGCTCGATGTTGCTATTACAAGGTATGTGTTTAATAAGGATGCGCGTGTCAATGCTTTCAACTGTTGTGTATGTTTCAAAGCGCGTCTCAAGCGGGAGAATACAAATGTAAGGTGTCCCAGATCAAGAACGATGGAACTCTTTTATCCAGCTTGATTTCAAAGCCCGTGACTGTGCAGATCTTTCCTATACCTGTTACGATAGAAGAACAACCACAGTCAATTTTGGAAGTCAAGGATGGCGAGAGCTTTGCGATATGTTGCAAAGCGAATAGTTATCCCGAGCCACAGTATCAGTGGTTCCGTGATAATTCTAAATTGGAAGGGAAAACATCTAATACACTGCGTGTACATAACTTCTTCTTCTCATTGTTTTGTATTAATTAACATCCTCCTTTCTTGCTACATCACTTATACTTCCAGATAAAAAAATTCAGTTCGAAACACGAAGGAAAATATTATTGTTATATTCATAATGATATTAGCGAGGCTTACACGCAAAGGACTCGTGTAATGGTAAAAGAAAGAAATGAGACAGTATTTCTATTTAGCTAAGGTTTCATGAGTATAGGATAATTCTTTAATTACGTTACTCGACAGATGGATCTTCCAAGATTAAAAGCGGTTGCGAAAGTAGCTTTAATTATAGCGAATGGGGAGTACGAACACCACGAATGTCTTTCGAATCCCAAAAATGATGCTGCGTACATTGGTAATCTCCTGAAGGAAATAGGATTCAAAGTAATTTGTCTCATGAACCTAACGATTAGCCAAATGAGGAACGCGATTAAGTTATTCAGTGAAACTTTAGTCGGAGGCGTATATGGTGAGATACGAAAAGTTAAAAGTTGCCAAAAGTGCTGAATCATATTACGTTCTTTTTTTATATAGGTCTATTCTATTTCGCCGGCCATGGTTTTAGGATGCAAGAGAGTTATATGCTTGCGATAGACGCTCCGGAAACGTACTTGCGAAAAGATGCAATATGCGAGAGCGAGCTCTTAGCGGCATTTCTTAAAACTGATCCCGAGCTGATAATTACGATCTTGGACATGTGTCAAACTATGCCGTCAAAGTAAGTCTTGAATTATGTTTGTTTTTATCGTCTCTGTGCTGATAATAATGTATTTTTAGGGAATTTAATCCTAACATTTTCAACGAAGTGCCAACAGTGAATGAATATAAAAGCAAAAAAAATTTGCGAAATTTAATTCAAGCATATTCTACGTCCGGTCACCGACCCAGCTATGAAAGAGTAAATAGTAAATATGGCTTATACGTGACACATCTCGGTAAATATATTAATAAGGATATACCTGTTACAAAACTATTTGAAGAAGTAGGAAAGTGTAAGTATCGCTATATGAACATACTTTATTTGTTGTGATCTTGTATACTAGAAACTGTATTTATGTTTCCAGCCATTGATAGCTGTTTCAAAGGCGAGGAACGCAATCAAATTCCGATGTTTGCTTTATCTATTACGAAACCGTTTCGTCTCACTGATGCTATTTACAAAAGTAATTTGAGTATTTTCTTGTTATAATATATAAATCGTTGCTTCGATTTTTATTACAGCTTTACGTGTCGAAATGTTACAGAAAATCCTCCAAATTCGATTAACTATTTAAACGAACTTATATCATTTTCACCGAAAACGTTAGACGTTACTTTCAAGCAAGCAAATATATGCACCAAAGTTGCTATATCATTATTCTTGGAACCATATTTAAATGTAATAAAGGTGAAGCTACCTGAATTGCAGAACTTAGAAGTGAACTTTTTTAATTCCGTTCCCACAAAACGAAATAACTTGTATCAAGATTCACGTAAGAACGAATGCTGGATTCACAATCCTCAAATGTGTGAGGTATGTACATTTTTTTACATCGAAGCAATTTTATAATCATCAGAATATGTTTAATTTTTAAATTTACTGCAGGGGCCGCTAATTATCTCTGTATCTAAAAATGGAGCTCCAATTGGCGCGACGGTATTACACATGAAGGACTACATACCTTCTTTACTAAAGCTTTTACACTCTTAATGTATATACATCTTTATAATTTTATTGTATGCTTGTTAAAAAAGAAAGTGTATATAATTGGATGATGCGATGCGGAAAGTGTATACAAATAAAATATTTACATTTGTTTAATTCGTACGTAGTGACTTTCCACATTCCATGTCACAATAACAGCAGACTACTTGAAAATCTTGTCTTGCTTATGAACCTTTCGAACTTTCTACATTCTATGAACAGAAACCATAAGAAAATCGTGTACTTTCAAATCCAATAGAAACGTGGGAGAATGTTTAACAAACTGGCCGAATATTCTACTTACGGGTGAAAAATGATTCACTACCGTTGCCACCCACGATCCTCCTATACCATTTGTATACGTTCTTTGAAATGTATAATTGCAAGCAATACACTTCGCTCGTTGGAACTGTGTTATAAAACGGTCGATAGAACCATTTTCTTGTTCCGCATTACTCTCTGGTATATCCGGTTCTCTCATGTAAAAAACAAGCTGCGATATTTCGACAGTTTGTTCCTCGGTATCTAAAACAAAGTTGTACGACATCGAACCAGCCGAGACAAAGGGTACTCCATATTCCTATGGGTTGTACATGGATTACCTTCAGTTTGATCTACGTTTATTTCCACGTCGGTGGGAACATTGAGCAACATACAGTTGTCACTAATAGCGATCAATTCACGTTCCGAACGCGGCAAACGGTCTACATTTCCCTTCAATATGTCTAAGGTCTTCTCTTTCACAAGACCATCCAACGATTCATAATTCTGCGCAGCTAGCGCACGGGATATTACCATTATTGCCTGCAACAGGCCTTCGGTTACACTTTTATAGAACAAGGTACCTTTACGTCGGAGCGCAGAAACTTTAGTAGAAACTAAAGTTTCGCGATCGATCTTGCAATTAATACATGAAATTAGTTAATAAGAATATCATACGTGTCTGCTTCCGGTCATATACTCGTCCAAATTGAATCCTCTGTCCATCTTAAATCGAATGACAAAACTAACGCACAATAGTTTTAGCCAGGCGAACACCGAGGCTCGAGTATTGAGAGGGAGATCCATCAGCGGTCTTAGCAGGATGGTATCCTTAGCCGTAGAACTGTAAGGTCTGTACACCGCAACATTTGGATTTATAAAATTCGAACATTTCAGTTCTGTCCAATAATGCGTCGCTTTCCTTTTCACTTGATTTCTACTACATATAAGAGCAGTCGAGAATTGACGTATTTGCGTGCGAAACGAAGGTGTTCTAAATACCAAAGATAACATTTTGTGTTGGTTTAAATTTCATCTCAGCACGAGCAGAAAACCATGCGAGACGGTTAACTTAACCTACACTAATTGGAATATTAATCTTGTGTTTCTCTTTATATAGCAGTATATAAGATTTAATGAAAGTTAGAATGTTCCAGGTTTCTGGTCTACTGGACCCGTATATTCGTTCGAAATATCTGTATTTACATGTTTCGTAGAGGGCTTTTTCGTAAATGGCGCTACGTGAAAGACATAAACGGTGTAAAACTGTTCCAAGGATTTTGATCGTGGCGACACCTGCGGTGCATACTCATCGTTTGGTTCGTCAGGGAATTGCTTGGCTTCTTAGCTCTGTGCAGTTCTATGCTTGTTCTATGCTTTAGAACACCGTCTTGTCGGCTTAAACTTAACTCCTTAACCTATAATTGTAAACAATGAAACTCACAGCTACTTTGCTTGCAAGAATAGGTGACTGGTCTAAGAAGTATGCAAACTTACCAGACCGGTACATAAACCGTGTCACAGAAAGAGTAAGCAACTGATTCAACTTGCCTTCGATCATTTACGTGCTCTCCTCGTTTGTTATTACTTTATTTATAACGCACATATTACACTCGCAGGTATATTGGAGAACACCCCGTGGGAGGCCGCAGTATCTTCCACGTACAATACAGCGGAAGAATCTTTATTTCTCTATCCATCGACCATGGACACAGGCGTACGATATGGACAATTTGCCTAGCAAACGTCAGAAATTTGTTCACACCGAACCCATTAAACATTGGAGTTTCTTCCGTGGAGATCGTGTATGCTATTGCCAGAGATACGTATACCTAGCGAGTTACCGCGGTGTGTTAAAGTACAATTCTTTCAGGTGGAAGTATTAAGTGGTAAAGATAAAGGCAAACAGGGTATAGTGAAGGATATTATACAAGAGAGAAACTGGATCATCGTCGAAGGGCTTAATACAAAATTAGAATGTTTAGGTAAAACCAAAACTTTCCCCGGCATTTATACTCAGGTCGAACAGCCACTGTTGGTCACCTCTCAAGTCCAATTGGTGGATCCTGCTGATCTGTAAGCGCCACATGGTTTTTATGTAAGAGCTCAGCCTATGGACGCATCTACGGGCATGTATATATTTCAGGACATCTACTCCCATAGAATGGCGGTATACGGAAACAGGTGAACACGTGAGAGTCTCTAGCAGAACTGGTAGAATAATTCCTATTCCCCCATCGAGCGAGGAAACGATAGATTATAAAAGTCCCGATGTGTATATAGAACAGTCTAAGGATACTGTCGAGAAGGAGGTGCTAAAAATCACATTCGAGGTATGCGTGAATCTTAGTCTTACGTCGGTGGCTTATTACAAATAATTGTTATTCCTTTATCTTACCGATGTCCAGGCTAAGTTGAAGACATTCGAAATGGACATTATGGATGCGATGGGTATCAAAGAGGATCGTGTACCCCAGAAATATTATTGGTATTGATTTCGTTGAATATATTAATGATATTTCATAAAATTCACAATGTGTATGCATTAGTGTTCACCAAATATGTACAATTAAATGATTAAACGTGTTATGTTTTCGTAACTTGTGCATTTCACTTTTCCATCCTCTTCGAAGGCTCCTAAAAGTGTTCCGACGGTCCTAGAAAAGTCACCAAGATCTTTGCATGTCGACTGCACGATTTATTATGGAGAAAAGTTACATTATAGAGTTTTCTGCTCATAAATCATGTATAGAAAATATGTACGGGGAGGAAAGCATACATAACATCAAGGAAACCAAGCGATTAATCGAATACCTCGTAATTACCTATGTTAGATTAAAATGTTTCGTTATTGCGGATTCTTTCTATTCAACGCCTGTTAGTTTCGTATTAACACACATACATATCACAGCACGATTTTTAACAAATGCAAATCTAGAAACGAGTGTCAGTCTACATTTAAATACTTCAGCAACGTAATGCGTGTTATATTAACATTTCTTCCTCTTTTTTTTATATTATATTCGACATTTTTCTAGATCAATTGCATCTCGAATGTTTGCACATTATTCTTATTTACAAATCCTCCTCTCCATTCACGTCATAACGTTGTATTACACAAAGTTGTAAGATAGAAGCGCGTCAACGTACACGCGCTGTTTTCATCGTTACGATTGTAGTGACGGCTAGTACTAGGTAATTAGGAAAAGCGTTCCTCCTTTCGCAACACAATTAGGCGTATTGAAGAACAATGCTGAAACTTACGAATGATAGCCAATGGATACCGTAACAAAAAGGAAGAGAAGGATAAAGATCTCCCTGAAAACCAAGGTATCCAAGCAATCATCGAACAGTGTTATCTCGCTACGCAAGCACGAAACCTAAGTAGCATTTCAACAAAATATCAGTTACTGTAAAAGTAAGATAGGACGAGGCAAATATTTGCGGCGAAACGTATTCCCAAACGCGAGATTCGCTCGTGGATCGTCGATACAATTAGGCATTGGATCGTTCGACCCGATTTAGCAAAAGATTCTTGACAGTTATGAAGTCGTTATACTCTTCAGGTTCGAACTTGGCTAAATCGTACCAAGCGTCTTGTAGTAATATTCAGAGACACAGTCGTATCCTATCGCGAGTCCCGTGATAGTTCCCACGACACGATTACTTTAATTGACTACCATTCACGATGATTTGGTGGCAGGGTGCCTGACTAGGAGGTTTACTTCGCCGTCGTGTAGTTTCTTCATCAGAGACCACGCTTCGATCCTTGACATTCGAGTCACGTCATTACCATTCACTTCTAATAATTGGTCCCCTGCCTTCAGGGCACCTGTCTTTTCGGCAGCACCTCCTACGGGATAAGAGCGATCGTTACCATTTATTTGCTCGTGGATATTAAAGTTTCAATTAATATTAGGTGAAACGTACCGGTGAATATTTTCTTAATTACCAATGGCCTATCCCCAAGGGGGCTGTCTTTGCCCCCTTCGAGGCTGAATCCCAAGCCAGCTCCGTCTTTGTAGACGGCAACAACCGAGGGCGGTCCCCAAGCAGTATCCTCTGCGACACCGTTCGTCTCGAATCCTTCAAACAAAAAGCAGCTTCAATCGTCGTGAAAGAACAAACCTTCGACTAGACTAGACAGATTCCTCCAGAATGTCCCCATTTACCCCACTAGGTCCCCAGTCGAATCTGTGGCCTCACCTTCGATGATAGTTTCGACGCTCGCGGTTCGTGACTTCAGCTTGCAGCCCTCCTCGTTCCTCGCACGAGAGACGACCAGAACGACCTCCGACCTGGGCTGCTTCAGCACCGCCAGGCTCTCCCTGTGCGTAAGGCCGCGAGTGCTCCTTCCGTTTATACTCAGGATCCTGTCTCCCCTCTGCACGCGACCGTCCTTGTCCGCTATGGAATGAACCAGCACCCGATGGACCGTGATCTCCTTCACCTCGCAGTCGGCTCCCCCGGCTAGCGTGATGCCAACACTCCCAGTCGGGTTTTCTTTATGAAGTAGCACAACGATTACGTCGTGAGCACCCCGAGCTTCCTCCAGACTCGCTTCCTCCACCAGCTGCGCCAGTTCCTGCTGGGAGATCAGGCTCGTGCTGCTGGCCAACGAGCTGATGCTTCCGAATTGCTCGCTGCAGCACCTGTCCGTGTCCATGTCCGTTCCCAACGGAGAGACGTTCTCGTCGACGCTGCTGTCCAGGCTCGGAAAGCGATTATGAGCAGGACCAACGCTCTGGTGCTGCCCCGAGTTCACCTCCACCTTCTCCAGCGCCTTCTTCATGTCCGTCACGCTGGCGCTCCTTCGACCAAGATTCCTCGTGGTCGGGATCTTCGACACCGTGGACTTGGGCTTCTCCACTTCCGTCATCTCGTCACTGCTGTCAGCCAGCCTAGGCTTCCCCAGCGTTGGTATCTTCGAGACGAACGGCTTGTCCTCGTTCCAGCACTCGTTCGCGTTCGTCGAACTTCTCCTGGCGTATCGATTATCCCTCGACTCCCACAGAGGTCTGTTCTGAGTAGTGGGCGCAACGATCTTCTCGGTTCTCTCCTCGACACTTTGAGCGCGCGACAGCTTCACGTCCGCCTTCACGCTCAGGATGTCCTCCAGGCTCATCTGACTCTTCGACCTCCCAAAGCTGCCGTCGTCCACGTGTATCGCCGACCTGGTTCTGCTTTTGGTCGTGAGAATCGTTAAGAGATCGTTCTGGTCCTCCGGAGGCTTCTTAGGGGTTGCGCTCGGTCTGCTTCGTTGCTTCGAGGTTTCCTTCATTCCCGAATCAATTTCATCCACGTTTCTATTTACTGGCCTATCGATCGAGCCCAGTTGCTGTTCCTCCACCACCGCTGACTTGTTCTTCAGCACGTTACTCACAGAGCTAACTTCCTTTTCCTGGGCCTTCCTCTCGACCTTATTCGCCGCCTTCATTTCCGCAGACCTAGCCAAAGCCTTCGCTTCCGTGCGTACCCAATTCTTCAAGTCGTTCGATGGCTCCAGCATCTCGGACTTGGGTGGTCGCACAACTGGCGGCGGCATGCTCCTCTTCGGAGGTAGCTTCGGCTCCTCCGCTTCCTCCTCGAACGATTCATTCTGCACGAATGTGTCCGCCATTTCTATATAAGCGATCTTAATGTCCTGCGTGGTCGAAACAGTCTTAACTCTGTTCATCTGGTGTCCGTCGCCACCGTTCTCCGCCGAGTGGTGCCCGTCGTCAGCGAACTTCCTCTGAATCAGTGGCGATCCATTCAGGTCTCTTCCGCTTCTGCATCTGGCGCTCGCGAGGATGTTCTTTCGATTGATCGCCTCGACGCTCTGAGGCTTCAACACCCGTCTGGACAGAGACTCCGCGCTCGCTTGCGACCCAGAGGTGAGAGTGGAAGAGGTGCTGCAGTTCGTCTCGGTGCTGTTGGACCGTTTCAGTTGCCTCTGTGGTATCTGAGAGCTCCTGCCGTTCAACTCCGGCGGCTGCGGCGATCGGGGATCGGAACTGCTGCTACTGGAAGAGGATCTCTCAGAGGCGAACGTTCTGTCACTCATGATGCTCGATCTGCCGCTGAACTCCACCGTGCTTGACTCTCTGCCGTACGCCCTGGTAGGACTATCCATAATCAGAGATCGCCGTATATAGTTGGTATCCGTGGAGATGTAGGACCTCTCGGACGAAACGGTGGATCGCTCCGATGGGACCGGCGATATCGGGGGGCTGAAGCCTCTGGAGATGCTGCTCTGCGAGCTGCTAACCGCGGAGTCGTTGTCCGAATCGTCGTAGTCCATTCGCGCCTTCCTCTGCGCGGCTTTCGGTCTGTTTCGCAGTCCCTCGGGCGAGCTGGCCGTCGACGCGAACTCGAAGCTGTAATCGCTCCTCGTTGGACTACAGATGCTTTCTAGACTCTTCGGTGGCTCGGAGAGCGACGGAGTCGATGTCGGTGTCGTGGGCTGGGGGGTTCTCACGGCGCTGCCGTTTACGGAGGAGTTGGCGGAGGTCGAGCCGTAAACCGCGAGGCTTTTTCGTTTAAACGCCGGCGAGTACTTGGAGTGTATCTGAGGGGCTGGCATCTTGAAGGAGGTGGTTGCTTTCAGGGGCACGCTGGCTGTACTTGTATTGCTCGCCAGGGAACTTTGGGAGCCCCACTTGTCCTGTATGTTGGCTTTTGATAGCTGCAAAGATAGAAAAAGCTGTTAATCCTCCTGTTACTCTAGAATCTAAATATAGGCCACAGAAAAAATATTCGTCTCAGCTTTATTGTATAATTCGTGGTTCAGGTGACTGAAACACGCTTACCTGATGCAGCAGTATGGAGTCCCGCGACTTGATCTCGGGCAGATCGACAATGGGCGTGTCGATGGGGATGGTCTCCTTCTCAGGGATAACCAGTCCCCTCAGCTTCGATATCGATCTCCTCCTCTGCTCGATCAGTTGATTCAGACTCGTCCTCCTGATGTCCTCGCTGGGCCTCCTGAACGTGGACGCCAAGGAATTCGTCCTGGAGATCTGCGAGCTGGCCGAGAGGTCGTTCGCCGTCGAGCTTCGGTCCTGGCCGTATGGCATTGACCCGGAGAAGCTCGTGGCGCGAATCAGCGCGGTGTTCGCGACGGGTTTCAGTGTCGGGCTCAGAGAATTCTGACTGCTGCCGAGGCTGGGCACAGCTACGTTGTTCTGGGGGCTGCTAGGCGGCGTCACGCTCGACGAGGAGTAACTTTTCACCGGGGATTTGGGCGTCGAGCTGGTCAGCGACATGGTCGTGGAGACGCTCGGCTTTGGCGGCACGATTGGGAAGGCTTTCGACGCGTGAATCGTTGGCGAGGTTGACGAAGGACTCTGAGCCACGCTGGGAGACCTTTGCCCGTACTTTCTCCCGGAATCTGGACCGACGTTCCTCCCGGAGTCGGTCAGATCGAAGGAGCTCTGCGTCCTGTCCGCGAAGAAGGAGGCCCTCTCCTTCTGGCCAGGACTCTTCTCGTCGCTGCACACATCCTCGGTGGACTTGTACTTGGACAGCCGTCTGCCGTTGCTGGTCGCGGCGGTCACCGTCGCCGCGCTGGGGAACAGAGGGCCGTCCAGGCTGCTCTGCGACGAGAACATGGCGATCTTGTCCCTGACGGACCTCTCGGACTTGTCGTCCTGCCTCCAGAGCTCGCCGTTCAACGAGAACTTCCTCTGAGGCGGCTCCAGGCTGGGGACGTTCCTCGCGTACAAGTGGCCCGTTTCCAGCTTGGGTGGACCTGATAGAAATGGAACAGCGTCTAAAATCGTTTAAGGAAGTCGATGTATTTCGGGTGGAGGGAACGCAGCGGGGTCGTAAAAGCGGTAAGGGGTCGAAGACAGCACACTTGAGTTTCAGCTTATAAATACTAGAGCGTTAGAAGCCTGACTTAGTCGCTACACAAAACGAAGCAAGACTCGAGAGTGTGCTCCAAATACATCGCCGTGAATTCCACCCACAACACAATCCAACGGACGAATCCTTACCCGTGAGCGGCAAAGGCGGTGGAGCGTCCACGGTCTCCTTCTCGGCCTGATCCTTCGCGTCCTCGATAACTGGCACGTCTTTGTGATAGTACCCAGTGATTTCGATCTTCTTCTCGGACACCACAACGTTACCGTTACCCTGGTTCCCGTAGCTGGTGTAGTTGGTCACGGACGCAGTCTTCTTAACGAAGTCGTCCGAGACGTACGGCTTGCCATCGTCGACGCGAGTCTCCCGGGGCGAGACGCTCTCCTGGCAGACAGTCTCGACGGTCGCCTTGCCGTTTATCTCGATGTTCGGCAGGCTGACCTTGCTCACCTCCTGGCAGACGCTCTCGACGGCCGCCAGGCTGACCCTGCTGTCGGGCAGGATGATGCTGCCCGCGGCGACCACGCTGCTCTCGATCAGCTTGAAGCCGTCGTTGCCGGCGAACGGCTCGCCGTTCGCGGTCATCGTCGACGCCCTCGCGGTCGTCGAAGTCGTCACGAATCGGTACTGCTGGCTGCTGCCGCCGAACTCCTGGTACGCGGCTGGAAATTCGTCCCCGTCCGGGGGCAGGCGCTGACCGCCTCCGCAGTTGTCCATCCTACCATTTACCGTCTCTGTAATCACACGCGTAACGCCGTTGGTGATCGTTGTTCGTTTCACGCGGCGAGGACTCGAAGCGGACGCGAACAACCGTTGGCTCTGAGACGCGCGAGCCCACCGTACGGGTTCTGAAACCTCGAAACGATTACCGTGACCCGAGGCTTCCGGGTGCGTACGAGCCGTTTCAGATAGTATTCCGATGCTAATGCTTCGCTCGCGTTCCAGCCAGGTTTTATCTCGCGGTATCACTGTCCCATCCAGCGCGGATGCAACTGGCCGCGATAAACATGCATCCCAGACGACATTGCCCGGTAACTCTGGATTTTATTAACGCTGGATCTACGAGTGGAAGATACGGGGCTTCGATTATCCATGGATCGAGCTCGTACTCGATCTTCCGTGGCTGGTTGCGCGCCGCAATATACCAAGTAGCCTTTGTTTACGAGGAAAGCTCACGATCAATCAAGCGTTTATGGCCCGGAGATTGCCAATCCTCGAGCGACGGGATCTGCTTTGTTTCCAGATAAGGCGAGCGATCCAGGTAGACCGAGCACCGCGGCGCGAATTTCCATTCACCCCGATAATATTCGGCGCTCGTGCGTAAAATTCGGCGCGCGTAGAACCGAACGATGTTGCAACGCGTCCCGCTGCCTCGCGATCTCCCCGGCGAACGTTGATCCGTTCGAGCAGTTCAAATATGCATCGACGCCGCGGCATTCCAAGCGGCAGCGGAGGGGATCGTTTAATAGAATGTAACGTACGATTGCGATAAGAGCACCGAGGGATTTCAAAGGAAAAACGAAGGCATCGGGCGAGCGTTACACGGACTTAGAATAGTTTCTTCAACATTGATTCCGCGTTTATCGCTGCCGGGGGAGCGAACGCCGAGGCGTGACGCAGGAATCTCAATCTGCGTCAGAGCCAGCAATTGAGATATTCCCATTTAGTTCGGCGCTGCTCTATCTCTACGTGCTTTAGCCGTTACGCTTCGCGTGCAACCGTGTTCAGATTTTTCCAACAAATGCCACTGATAGGAGGACTCGAAGGTTTACAGAATTCCATCGCACAGAGATTGCAGAGAGAAAAAAAAAGTAAAGAAAAGCCCCGTCACCTGTCACTTTCGTAATAAAAGCTCCGAGAGGGTCGCGTGATTTTCCACGATCGTCCCTCCGGTATAGCCGCGATCCTGCGTGAACTTTGGTGCTCGTCGAAAGCCAGGGATCCGACTATCTCAACCCCGTCGAAGCTGCTCGCGTTACTTTCACGGGCGACGGTCCAGCTTGTCCCTCACTGTTCGCGCGAGCATCGCGAGCTGCCGCGATCACTCGCGGATCCGCGGTTCCCTCGCGGCCGACCTGATCGCTCGTAGCCAAGGATTTCTACATTCTAACGCGCACCCACTGATAAAAACCGCGCGCACAGGCGTTATCTGCGCTCCTGGGCCGGGCGTGTCGCGCCGCTATTTCGCTCGGGATCGCGGAAAACGCTCGACTGCAGTGATATTTCAAAATACCTTTCGAATCGCGTCAGTCTGGGTTAACGGCGATTTTTAATACTTCCGCGTTTCACTTGCGCCGCGACGCATAGGAACCGTCTTTCCAATTTTCACCGGACTTTCAGTTATGGAGAGCTCGCGGTAACGTGCGCGCTCTACACGTAGCTGGCAAGAGTTGGCATTTGAAATAGCACGCGTGGTTTCGTTAATCTGCAAGCCGAATCGAGTGTCGGTCGCGTTTCATGCACGATGACGCTTGCTTTAATCCGGCAGCTAGACATTTCTTAGCCGGTTTTATTTTTTCCTCCGCTTTCCGACTATCTGACAAGGAGAGGTTCCCAGGTGTTTGCCTCCGATTGCTTTGAATTTTGTATATGTTTTAGAGGACCGAAAAATAAGAAATATGTACGTGTCTTTTTATTTTGGCCCGTTTACATATTTAGAGAGTGAAACCAACCCCCAAAGTTACCCGGGCACCAACTATTCTTATGAACTATGGGGGTTGGTTTCACCCTCTAAATATGTAAACAGGCCAAAATAAAAAGACACGTATTTCTTATTTTTCGGCCCTGTAAAACATATCCAAAATTCAAAGCAATCGGAGGCGGACACCTGGGAACCTCTCCTTGTGAGAATGGAAACGGAAATCGAGGTAGACGGTTTCACGGTTGACTCGCGCTCGCGTGCCGCTTTTCCGTCGGGAGCGCGGTTTTATTGGCCGCTAATAAACCGCGCACTGCTGATCAACATTCCTCGGCCGGCTGCTGTTCGATGGAGCTAATCAGCCGATACACGTGCGAGCGGCGCGCGGTGTCCCGCGATATTACGATGCCACGCCACGTGCCATCGGAAATTCCATTGACTGGCAGCGAGGAACGCACCAGCGTATTATGTAATTCGTAGACGAACAGCGCCTACGAGTTTCCTGTTTCGTCCAACCGCGTTCCGGCCATTTAACAGGAACAGAACCCTTGTATCGCTCGCCAAGTTACACGCTCGCCGGTTTCCGCGTTCGCCCGGCCCGCCAGCGAAATTCACGTCGACGAGGCTGGTTTTTAGTCGCGTGTCGATGGCGATCGGATCCCCGGCGAGTGTCTAACATCTGCTGGCGATTTTCTGATCGTTCGGATGTCAAGGATGAACTTGGATTGCGGAGTTTGTAGGGGTTTGGGAGCGCGTCGACGGCGATCAGGTTGCCAGTGACTGTAGCGTCTACTATTTAGGAATGCTCTTGGTCACCTGGTCACCAAGGATCACCGCGAAGGTCTCGATGGCTTTGCGAAATCTCTGTCTCGCTCGGCGCACATCGGGAGACGTTTTAATTCAGCGGCACTTGTTTCGCATTCCAGCGTTCTGAGCGCGCGACGGACACTTGTCGACTCGCGTTTACGTGCAACCGGCGCACACTCCGACGCTCGGTATCCCCGATATCGGTACAAATATGGTGCGATCGCGGGGACACTGGCGCGCTCCAGCGACTCGGCCGCGTCTCTTGGGTACACGCGTGTCGCTGGTAATTAAAACAACGAACAGTTTTCACTTAGGTTCGAATACTCTGCGCATCGGTTCTGACCCGTTCAGTGGGCTCGATCACTCTGATTTCGTTCCGTACCACAGCTGCATCTGCATTCGGCTAGGAATTTTAATCCGCCCGTCAGCGGCTCGCGTGTCTTCCAAAGTCCGCGTCTCTGAGCCTCGCTCGTGGGTAGATTCCATCGACGAGTCTGGCAGCAGAGTCGTGAAATCTTGTTATCGCCGACTAGGATTTTCGTACGTTGCATAAAACATAAAGCCATTACGACGAAACGCATAACACGTTGCGTCGACGCGACTTATTTGCCGTATTCGTCATCGCGCGGCGCAGCAGGTTCCCGGCTAGCTGAACGTCCACGAATTCGCTTCCTCCTCGCAACGCAGATCGTAATCGACTTACGGTTCGACCGAGGGAAGTACTGACCTCGACTTCATCGAAGTGGCGGGCTTCCTGCGGGAAGCTGCCAGCGTCGGGCTTCTTCGCCAGCGCTACCATATCGCACGCCAGTTTCAGTTTAGAAGACCAAACTTGGGTTCAGGTTCTCCAGGAACTTCTTCGATCTCGAGAGTGGATTGTACGAGTACGCGGTCAATCGCACGCTCGATCACTTCTTCAAAAGCCGAGCGTTGAGGACGAGCGTCGCGGACGCTCCTCGGAACGGCGCCTCGAAAACGCGCATGGTGGGTCCGCGGGCACACGCGACCGGCCCTGGAGGACCGATTCGGAGAAAAAGAGAGACGACTCGCGACGAAGGGTGGCAGAGGGAGAGAGAGATAGAGGACTCGTTCTTGCCAGTGAGAAGGCTCTCGTAAGACTGGACGACATTGCTCGTCGAGGCCAGCTTCCGCGGTTAGCACCAAGACATCTCAAGCGTTATGCGTCTGCACGAGAGAAGGGATAAAACGGTGGCCGCGGCGACGTGTCGCGGCCACGTTTTCGGTCCCCGCGCTCGATGCGGTGTCTCTAAACCGGCGTCGCTTACGAAATCCTTCTGGTTCCCCCGATACCGGCGGGAAAAGTACCTCGTCCGAGAAAAGTAGGTTGGGAGCAGTTTTATGGGCAATTTCGGAGACGAGCCGGCACTTTGTCGGTGCCCCCTTTCGACCCTCACCGAGCTCAATGCATTGCTGTCGAAACGCTGGTATAAAAGTGTAGCGACACCTCCGTACTCGCCGCAAGAGGGCATTACCACCGACCTCGCTCTCCCGCAAGTTCTCCCTCAACTACCGATTCCTAAGTATCTACCAGTTTCGTCCTACTTCTAACATCCCCGAGTCTACGGCAGAGTGAGCTATGTCAGCCTCACTGACGAGTAGTTCACTAGCAGGCCCAGGACGAAACGCCACTCACTTTCTTTCCTTTCCTGCCTTTCTATCCAACCTTCACTTGCATACGCACCTACTACCTTTACCACCTGAAAATCTCTTAGTAGACCGCGACACTTTTCCACCTTCGGCTCTCGTTAAACGCCGCATCAAAACAGGTGGATTCTCGAAATCCAAGCACACCGCCACAGGCTTTGCCTACGTCACCTTTCCTCCGTCGCTCGAAATAGAGCTGGTCTAGTCGTTCCGGGAAGACTGACTGACTTCCACCGAACGTCGGAATTGGCGAGAAAAGCACCGTCAGCCGAAGGTTAAGAACTATTAATCTGAGTGACGCGTGCTATCGACGAACACGTTGCCCGGCTGATTAATCCGCCGGAGTTGTGTGTCAACTGTGCAAAGTGTCTGACAATGAGTCAAGCCGCGCCGCGCAGTGTGTCAGACACTCAGAACAGGAAGTATACTCCCCGTTCCATTATTGGGACCTTGCGAGCGAACCCGCCGAGTTATCGGGGACGATCGGCAGATAGCTTTGATTGGATTTCGTGGTAAGGTTTATGGACCGAAATCGCGATACGAGTTACGGCGGGGGTGTCGGCGCTCGAATTCGGGCCGAAGGACGACCAGGTGGTGGTCGAGTTAAATGGGAGCCTCGACGATCCCGCGTGGGCGGAACGCACTGGGGATCAGCGCGGAATTTTTCAGCAATGACGCGCTGTTTGCACGGAGGCAATACTTCCCGGGGCTCCCTCTATCCCGCGAGTCAAATAAAATCGAAAGTAGCAGCAGGTACGAGAGACGCGAATTCAAGGACCTGGACGCTCGTTGTTTTTCCAGTCGTTCGAGCGTGATAGCCGCACGTTACTTAAACTGCAACCGTAAATTACGTCGTTATGCACGGCAAAGGCCGTACGCGAAATCACGTTACTCGCGACAGCGGGCACGCGCTGCGCTCTCTTTCTCCGCTCGCAGGTATTCCGAATCAGCCATTTCGCCACTGGGTGTCTAGAAGCCACTCGTCCTTGACAGCAGCAGATCCAAATCGCGCGGACCTGTCTCGAAAGTACGAAGCCTTGTACGTGGATTATTAATTGTTATTTTTATCTCCCGCAATGGCGTTCCTTCGCTCCGTCCACTGCGTCATCGCACTGGAATGGTCGAGCGTCTCTTTTTTTTCCCCAGCCGGTGGAACTTCGCGCTTTCTGCCCACTATCTCTATCGTTGAGTCCCGAATTTATTGGGCGACTGGCCGATTTACATGATAAATATCGACATTTTAGTTTTATCTCGATAGGTGGAGTGAGTCATTGGAGTAGAACGCGCAGAGCCGCTTGATAGAGCGATATAAATCATCGTGCGGCTTTACGACGGCGACGGCTTTTCACGGCGCTTTAATCTGCTCGGATACGAAATTAATTGTCTTTACGCGTTTGAGATCGGCTGGGTTGCTCAACGGCTACCGAACGGGGCGACTAAGTACTGCGGACGGGGAGGCCGGGCAGCGCGGTAGCGGCAAGGTTTCGTGTCCTTAATTGCACAACGATTTCGACCCATTATCCGGCTGCTCGGGGCCGGTGATTTGTACATCGAAAAACCGATTGTCTTCTCCGGATACTTAGGCGTAGAAAAGTGGGACGCAACTTAATACGCCGAACCGCGTTGAAGGGTTAATATCACGTTGCAGATCTGCGAGTGACCTCGCCGGCCACGTCCTGCACGCGTACTTTTTGCATGCTTCGAGGGAAACCGCCTATTTGCGCCAGTTGTCCAGCGTGATTTTAATTGACGCGGCTTAATTGAAAGGCGCCTACTACGTGGACGACGCTCGACCGTCCAATTAAGAAGCAGCAACGGATCGCTCGTATTGATTCCCATTATTGCCCTCGAGGCGAAAGGAAGATTTCCAAATTATGGAAATCGCCTGATCACGGTGATCTTTAACGTCCCAAAACGAGAGCCCAGTTAGGTGCACCTGGAAGTAAAGAGGAAATGGTTTCGATCGCATCGATCTCCATCGTCGTCACGTGTCCCCCGATGCTGCTGCGCAAGAACCTCGCGTGGAAACTAATTCCATGCTGCGGTCGCGTTATTTGCGGGTAATTCGTCGTGTAAACACCGTCGGTGTCCCTCTCGGGCGTCCAGCACCGTGGAATATTCGATAAGGGAGGCCGGATCTGGTTAGCCGCGTTGCGAAATCCGTTTTTGCTAGGCGATCTCACACTCTGATTCACGCGTTACATCACGAGGAATCGGTCCCTCTCCCCGCGCGCTTTTTCGCTCGAGCACGCCTGGTTCCGCGGTGTCGCGGTCGCGAAAAAGAAAGGAATCCTAAAATACGACGCGAGGAATCGTGTTATTTTCAGCCGAGCTCCGCTCCAACGGCTATCCGTCACGTTTAACTTCCGCCACTTCTTCGCCGGCCGATGATCGTCGAGGATCTTCTTAGCGCATTTCATTTTATGGCGCATGCCGGCTCGGCTAGCTTCTCCCACGGTGGACCTTCGATGGATCTCTCGATGGCTCTCCCCACAAAGAAGAACCACTTAGCGGCTATCAAATTTCCCTCTTGTCCAAGGATTAGCGTGGATCGCGCGAGATCCGCGTTATCAGATAAAATTCGTATCCAGTGTTTACCAACAACAGTCGAGCGAAAGGCGTGGAGAATCGAGAGTGCCAAGTCCGTTCGTGGCGACGAGTCGTCGGTGGAATAATCAGACCCCTAATTAGCGGCCCGGTGAGCTGGATCGCTAGATCGCTGGTGATTCGGTGATGAATTGAAAAGGTTGATTCCGTTACCTCGTTTCTGCACGCCCAGCTTTCGAGCGATCGCGTGGTTCCCACATTATTTCCTTCGCTCGGCTCCCTCGTCGCCGGGTTAAAGGGCCACTGAGTTAACCTTTCGGGGGCGCAGTACTTTTCGGCCGAGACGTCGTCTTGGACGCAGCCGTTTCGCAGATGCTGACATCAGAAGGCTAACCGTGAAGTGTAAGTAGACGCGGCGCGTACGTGGTCAGACGTGAAAAGAGCGCGACTGGTCCCGTCTACGCAATATCTACCTCCATCACAGACGTTCTAACGAGCACGTATGGCTTACAACAGTGTAAACAGTCTCTGCATTACGTTTCAATTTTTCCTACCATGCATTTCCGAGTAAGAAAGGCCGGAAGCCAGGGCTTGAAACCGTTATTATAAAGATTTCGGTTCTTGAAAGAGTTATGAAGAACCTTTATTCTGAATAACCGTTATAAAGAACCTAAATATCAGACTATACAAGTATAATTTACGGTTCCTACATAGGTCAATAATTTTTATTTTTTAGGTTCTACAACTTTTATCTTTTAGGTTCTATATAAGTTACGAAGCGGTTATAGAACCGATTCTCGTAACAGTTTGGAACAGTTATTTTCGAAACCTATTCAAGCCTGGCAGGAACCCTTCGCATATGAATAGGACTATTCGCGAAGAAGCTCGATTTGAAAAAGCGAGTCGACTCGGCAAAAAACTACGCTAGACGCTAGCGAGATAACATTATTAAAATCCTTCATTCCGGTTTCCTTTTCGCCAGAATTCATACGCTCCGTTCGTCGTCCTCGAGGCACACATAAATCAAGCTGCAAGGCTGCGTTAAAGTTCAGGTCGGTAAAAGTCTAGCCGTTCGCCAAGGGTTAACCCTGACTCGGGTGTGCATAACAGTTTCTCCTCTCCTTCCCTGCTCAAGCTTCGCGGTGCTTGCGATCTCGAGCGGCGAACGGCCGCGCGGGATAGCGGCGCGCGTTGCAGGCTTTCAAACTATCGCGTTAAGCTTTCGACACGGCGAGCGCCGCGTCGAACCCTTCGATTTTTCCCGACGCTGGACAGGGAATGCTCCGCAGTCGGGAATAAGACTGCAGAATGCGGAAACATTGGCATTGAAGCTGGCGGCTCGTCGTGCGTGCCTCTGGACGCCGACGACGCCGGCTCGTGGGAGCGGCTCGAGTAGGAAGCGAATCACACCTCGGGAATCTTATCCAATTAATTTTTTACGGGAAAGCTGCGTCAGTCGCCGCGAGAAAAGAAGCGCGTAGCCGACGGAAATAATATGGCTTGCGAGCTACGCGACTCGATATCGATTCCAACGAGGTTCGATGTCCGCCTCGCTTTTTATTCGTACGGCCGCTACACGCTTCCTCGTCTCATCCTACATCGTTTTCTTAGTACGCGCGTGGAAGGAAGAAGCCGATTCCTCGATTTTCTGGCGAGCTGCTCGATCTGATTTCCCATTTCCTTAGGAGAGTCAGTCGAAACGTTCTTGGGGGATGAGATCCAGATTTGAATGCGCAGTATATAAAGAATTCAATGGTCTTGCTGGCAGTGGCGGATTTAACAGGGCCCGTCTAAAGAAATAGATAAAATTAAAAATAACGTTACGTATACAGGGTGAGCCGGAAAGTTTGCCACCTGTGCCTTTTTCCTTAAATCCGCCACTGCTTACCGCGGTAAAGAGATCTCTTTCCACGTTCGGAGCTCGGATTGCGCAACGGCTCCCTGAAAGACATCACCTTCACCGATAATAAACCACTTTACCTAGCCACTCCAACAACGATTTCGATCAGTGACATCAGTCCCATCGCGTGAAAATGGCATTTTTAATGTAACAACGTTACAATCGCGGCTTATCGCGCGCTTCTCTCCACTTCGCGGGCAATCGCCGATAGATAAGAGAGGGAAAGGGTGCGCGTGATGACTAACGTCGATAATACGGGACGGGGGGGAAGAGAAAGGTGGACAGCGTATTTGCGCGGTGCTCGACGAGTCGGAAATTGACGTTCCATTTCAGACCTGCCTGGCGGAACGGCGCGAGGCGGAGAGGGCTCCGGCGGACGACGGCGAAACGGCCGATTCACAGGCGGGGAGGATATTTTCCCGGCCACGTCGGGGCGATCGGGGACCAGAACCTTTGCTCGGAGGAAACCGTCGGGGGCGAGAAGTATGCGAGGAATGAGAATCGTGACCACGGCATCTAAGATATAGACGGCGGGGGCCTCGCGTTGCTCGTTTTCGTCCCGCGGCGGACACGAGCCGTTCATTACCGGTGCCGAACGGGTTCGTGACACGTCACGGCGTGTATCTCAATGTGAAGTTCGCAACACGATCGAGGGCGAATTCCTGGGGACTTTCACCGGTCGAAGGACGGGCCATACGTCGTAAAGCGGCGAGCATTCGCGGCTTAGCACCATTGTTGCGCCAGCGGAACGATCCTCGGTCACGAGCGGGACCCCGGCATTCCCGCCTCGGCTCGCAAAAATCGGCCCGCCCGATCGCTTTCTTTGCGGGAGGACGCGGTTCCGAGAACGGAATGCCGCGCGGGAATGCCTCGAAACTTTAGCCGCGCTATTTATCGCCTTTACCTCTCCGAGCGAAATGCTCGCCGCACGATTCTTGCGCCGTGTACTTGTCAGGTCTGGCGATTAAGTTCTAGGACTTCCTGTGTCATTCTCCGTGAACCTTCTTAATCGAATTCGCCCTAGTGACTGGCAAACGATACCTCTCTCGTTCTTCTATCGGCGGCCCGGCCGCTGAACCGTCGAGCAACGCGGAAGAGTTGTGGACGGCGAATCGCAAGCGTTTCTCGCAGGGGATCGAGTCAGGTCGTGATCGCTTACCTGCGTTGAGATTTTCGGCCACGGCCTCGGTGAAGTTCGCGGTTCGGCTCTCGTTGTCTACCTCGTCATTCCGCGCTGCAAAAGAGAACAGACGAAAGCGAGTGAGAAAGGTGCCTAGGGGAGGGTCGGCGAGGTGGCGGCGATCGGTGCGCGGCGTTCACTGTCGGAAAACTGACCGGCTGCAAGCGTTTCCAGCAGCTTTTCCATGGCGCGTGCAAAGGACGCGCCGCGCTGCGTCGCCTCGGTATCGCGGGTGACGTTTCAATTAAGAAAAATTACCGGGAGGCGGTCGCGAAACGCGCAGTAGGATCTGGAGCGCGATGGCGGGGGCGGGCGCGTGCACATCAAGAGGCCAGCGATAATGAGAGGAGGTAATAGCTGCTAGCTCTATGTAGTTGACAGTGGACACAGCTGCACGATTGACACCAGTTGACCCGCCGCTTATTAAACATCAGATAGGCAGAGGGACACGCGTGAAATGCCCGTCTACGCTTCTACGCGGCGAGATTAAGCTGGCGACGAGGTTTCTGTTTCCTACGTGACCGATCCGTGAGCCAGCGTTTCCGTATGCAAGCCACCATCATACCCATTCAGCAATCAGCGGAATACGCGGAAGACTGAACGGGCTGGGGGCACTCCACTGGTATCTCCTCCCTTCCTCTCCCTCTCCCCCCCTTCTACCCCCTCGCGACCTTGATCGCTTAATGAATGTTGCCCCTGCAGATCCTTATCTCGAGACGCGGCCACGTCGACCGTTCCAACTTGAAACGGCTAACAAACCTTTGAACCCGATCGGTATTAATTAATCTCGGGGAAGGGGCCTCGCGTGCACGGCACGGTCGCGGGGGTGGGTAAAAAGTGAATTTGATTGGTGTAATTTGCGACGATACTGCAAATAGATTCGGCAAATTACGGTCCGCTGGCACGATCCCAGAAGGCGATCTCTAGTTCCTGGGCCCCGGCTGGAATTAGTGGGTTGCCGGCGCAACGAACGGGCGCTTCTCGTCCGATCGGGCCTGCGAGGTATGCGATGGGGAAGGGTGCTACTTTGGCGGAAACGATAAAGGCCGTGTGTCGGGCAGAAGAATCCTTAGCTTGTAACGAATTCCGTCGTGCTACAGGTATCCGCTGTCGCTCTATTGGAATTTCACACGGTCACCCGTCACCTCTGTTCGAATGGAAGCTGGTAACAGTGCTCGGATCGGCAGCGGCTCGGAAATTCGTCGTCTAAACGTAGATGGAAAGAGAGCGACGGGGATCGAGAAAAACGATCGATCGAATTAGTGGCGGCGGCGTAACGAGAGACCAGGCAAGTTCTCGCCGGTGGGAGGACGGTCCCGGCGCGGCGCATTCCTCGGCCAGGGAATGCTTTCGCGGTGCAAGCAGATTAAGGCGAGCGATATCAGCCGCTTTACGAGTCGTTGCGGTGCATCGTAAAGCGGTGGACGGCCAGCGAGCGAGCGAGTACAAGCTCGCGATGATAGACGCGAGCGTGTAGCTTAATCGACCGTTAAAATTCCGTGTCCGTTTGAATTTTGCGGGCCGTTTGCTCGGCGGCCGTGGGACCTTGCAAAAATGTCCCCGCCGAAAGCCGAGGATCGTGCGCAGGCCGGTTCGGTCGGGGCCGCCGCCGGAGAGCAACATTAATTGCAAGACGAGCGTTTCTCCAAAGGGACATTTTTCAATGCGATCGAACGGGAAGAGCGCTCGACGAAAGGACCGGGCGGGAAGTTGACATTAAGGGCCTCGAGCAGAGGGCAGGGGAAAGAGCAAGGGAGAAAGGGAGAACCAGTCCTGGAGCGGAGAACAGGAAGAGAGGACAGGCTGGCCGGGAAAGGGAGCGAGCGAGAGGGAGTCGGAAGGAAGGAGGGAGGGAGAGCTGAGAGAAGTGGAAAGAGAGAAAAGAGAGCAACGGAAAATAAGAAGAGTGGTTCTCCTCTCCGGTCTAAGAGGTTGGGAGCGGGTGGCCTTGAGCAGGTCATCACCTCCGGCTGCGGTGCTGATGCTGCCCGCGCTGGACCATCTTAACTTCTTCTTCTTCCTCCTCCTCATCCTTCTCTTCTTATTCTTCTTACTCCCTGGACCTCCTCCTATGCTCCTCTGGTCACCTCCGCTTCGCCAACCTCCACTCAACTTCTCCTTCTGTCGCTGCCCGTTTCTCCCGCCTCCTCTCTTTTTCTTTCCCTTCCCCGTCGCTCTCTTTGTCTTCCACGCTCCTGCTCGCCCTCCTGGCCCTTCATCCTCCCCCTTCCTCGCCGCGGATACTGCTCTTTACACTTTTCCACGGACCTCCGCCGCGCGGCACCCAACAATCCGTCCGAGCTAACTCCGCGGCGGCCGAGCGGATTCGCCAAGAGGAAGGCGACGTTCCTCCGCGCGGTACCGAGAACTCCGCGACCAGAAGAATATTCCCCTGCCGGTTTGCGCGAGCGGGCCGCGCGAGCCTCAATTCCTTTCGAACTTCTCGGGAACCAGGCGCGAATCAACGAGCCTCGGTCTCGAGAAGGGAGACTTTAAGACGTTACCTGCATCGCGGGACCAGGCGCCTCTCAATCGGGGAATCGAAGAACTCCTTCGCGTTTCGCATCGAGCGCCTCGAGATAAGATATGCCCCTCGTCGACCCTGCTCGAAGGCGTCCCTGGTACCGCACCGACATCGTCACCGTCCTACCCTCGAAAAATGCAGTAGGCGCAGAAGAATCGCGCTTCCCACTGCTCTTCACACCGAGGCCCGCGGTCGCTCGAGTGCCGCGGAGGATTTCGCGGCGAGCTCGTGTCAAGGGAATTCGCGCAAATTGAGTTTGACAAAGTGGATCATCGGGGCCGGGCCTGTCGAGCACGTAACAGCGCGTGTCGGTCCCTCGTCGGCCGCGTCAAAAATCCTCCACGTCAGTCTCGCGACCGCACGACCATCTGGAGCGGCGTCGAAACCACGCAATTTTATGCCTTCAACCCGCGGCACCGGCGCGAGCGTTTAGCGTCCGCTCAAGAGACGCGCCCGCTCCCCGTTCCATCGGTTCCCAGCGACACGATAATTTCGCCGACTAATTGCGCGAGGGGGACGCGAGGCGGCGGTCGGGGCGGGCAAGGGAATCACGCAAATCGAGTTTGACAAAGTGGATCGGCCGTGTGCCGCCCCTCGAGCCGCGTAATGGTTGACGCGTGGCGGCGTCAGCGTCCGCAGGTACGACGCCGCGAAATCGTTTCGGTCGAATCGGCACGGCGCGGCGGTGCACCGGCTTAAGTGAATGAGAAAGATAAACATAATAATTACGAGAAATTGCGGGCTGCCGCTGAAAACGACACAGGGGGCGAGCAGGCGCGATGCCAGAGGAGGAACTCGACCGCCTGCACCCATCCGCACGCCACTGCTCCGTGGAATCCAAGTACATCGGATCGGTGCACGCGGCATTGTCCCCGCGTAAACGATTTTTGGTCGAGATGATGGAAGAATGAGATGGATTCAACGATCACGGTGGACCCAACTAGGTCACGCGACCAAGATTCAGATGAATAAGGGGAAGTACTTAGAACGATAACTCGGAGAGCGCTATCAAAAGTAATCTACGACGAATTTCGACGAATCTCAGCAAAGTGAACCGCACCGGACGGTCAGCCGAATTCAACACGACGGAGGCACGGCAGACCGGAAGTGCGTTGTCCCCTCGCGTGGGCAGGCACTCTTGAACGACGATTTAATGCAAACTGCCCCGATAATGGCCGTGCCCGGTCTCACGGGGCACGAACCGCAGTTAAGGACGATTCCAGCGGTTTAAAGGTGCCTGCCCACCTGTCTCCGTGCCGTTCGAGCAGGTCAGCCTTTTTCTCTCCTCCGTTGAATTCGCGACGTTATTTTCCAGCTCGTTGGGGCGAAGCTTAGAGCACGCCGACGCTGACGTCGCGTGGGATCGTTTAAATCGTAAGCTCGCTCACGCCGACAGCAGCCGGGGAAGTGTGAGGCGTGTGCTGGAATTGGGCTCGCGCTCGTGACGGCTGGGATTCTGATAAAAGCGCGCATTACCGGCCGACGTCGATTCCCGTAATGCAGCCGGCGGAGCGAGGAGGCGCGGCGAAATTATCGGGCGTAACACGGCCACGGGGCACCGCGGGTCTTCCCTCGTAATTATTAGCCCGTCATTAATTAGCGCGGATTCAATTGAACCCGCGGGAGGCCGGCCATTACCTGGGTAATCGTGGAATCGTGTGATTGAAAGACGTGTAGGTATCGGCGATTAATCCCCGTGACTCGAGAGCGAGTCGCGTACCGATCGATACGCCGATTCACGGATACTGTTGCTACTCTCAGTTCCTTCACTTCTACCACCTCCGCAACTTCACTTAAGACTTAGTCCGGTCTTAGTTTTTATTAAGTTCTAGCGTTTAGCTTTTAGTTCTAGTTTCAGTTTTTGTATTCAACGTTATGCTCGGACTTTTACACTAATCCAGAGGTTGGGCCTAATAATATGTTTAGCTTGGCCTCGCCTTTTCACCATCCTATGCACTAAGATTGCTGAAATAAAGACAGAAAATAAAAAAAATAAAAATACGCGCCGGCGATCCATTCTGTAGATGGAAAACGGTGATCCACAGCAATTATCGAAAGTGGCACGACCGTAACCGATCCTTGCGTAACCGCGGCCGATTCGAGCGATAGACACGTCGCAGGTTATGCCTCTCGCGAGCTCCTAGAGTCGCGCTGTTCCGCGACGATCGGCGACAAAACCGAGGGGGGGAGATCCCAGAAAGATTTAACGCGGAGGACACAAAGGGGAATGACTTTACGAAGTGGCGTGGATCCGTCGATCGCGCGATGACCTCGACCCAGTAACTCCCAGGCCGCGTTCCGGCCGGAGGTTGCGGATCGAAATTCTTTCGGGCCGCTGGGGCTCGAGCGGTAGCGCCCAGAGCGTCTCGGCGATATTTATTTATAGGTGTTCAATGTCAGGCGCGCGGTTAGGATTTCCGATCGCTAATGGATAACCGGTCGATCAACCATTTCCGATGCAAGACTCGAATGAAATTATCGAGCTGTTAACGCTCCCGAAAACCACGGCCGAATTGGTTCTCGCCGCGAGGCAATCGTCAAGCTACGCACGGGGGGCACGCGATACGTGAAACGAATAAACGCTGCCCGGGCTGTTCGCGGGTCTAACGGATGGCGTATCACGCGAGCTACATACGTCGAACTCCGGCGAGCCGCGCCGAGCGGAGTTGCACATACATAGTTGGCGCCTGGGCCGATAACACCATCCCCGCTACCGACGAACACATCGGTGCGTGTCGTGCGGGAATTTAATATGTACACGGGTCGTACGCACGCACGCGGCCACGCGAAGATGCGTCCGATGAATGAGCTAATTGTGCCTTCCACGCCGCGAACCCTATCTCTTTTATTCCAGCGCGGCCTGCTCGCCGTCGCCGATCAGCCTCCCCGTCCATCGCGCCAGCGTCAATTGCGAAATCGACGGGGAAAAACATTTCGACTGATTGACGACGCGCGAGGCCAACGAGGACACCTATTCTGCTCGACGGTTTAGAGATCCCGACTCAGCGCTCCGATTTCGCATGCAGAAGAGTGAGTGTTTCGCTTGACGTCGAAAGCTGCGATACAAACTTCTGCGATCAATCAGGAAGATGGGAATCTGGGGGGGCTTGTGATTTCTCGTGAAAAAACAAGCACCGAGTGGGACGGCAAATAGTTGAAGGCAGGTGTAGCCCATCTGCAGTGTCAGCTGCCAGCGTCTGAAGCCCTTGGCGAGCTCTACCCTTGAGATTCGAAAAATATCGTGTGCGCGGGCGGTCGAGCGGGTGAGCGGGCGAGAGGCAGCTGTTGCTGCACTTTTCTGTGGGTGGCGAGTGAAAGTGCGGCTCCGAGGCCAGCGCGGGCGACAAATTCAATTTTTGTAACAGCATCCTCCGAGCAAATCAGCTTAACGAACATCTCGTTCCGTTCGAATCGCTCCAGAAATGCTCGCCGTCTTCCGTCTTGCACTTTCATCTCGCTCGCGGAAGATCGCAAACGTGGGAATGGCTCGAGTTTAAAAAAAAGAAAAACGAACGGCTCAGAGGACGCGTATCGTTTCGGCTGGACTTTTTCCGTCCCCTGTGCCAAGCTTTTTCTACGATCCGGACGGAGGCGCACGGTCCGGGGGAGGATCTTTTTTTACCCGCGAAGCTGCACAGAACGTGCTCCTCTAATGTCCCACATCCTGCTTCTAAAAGCGTTCTCCTCGCGTCGCCGGCGTGACTGGATCGTAATTTCAAATCTGCTAATCGGCCATTGCCACCGGACTAGTCGATGGTGATTTTCCTCTCGACCGTTATTTTATTCGCCAGCTTGACACGATGGAATCTGTGAGTCAGGCACGATACGATGGCCCCATGATTCACTCGATTACGTGAAACCAGGGAGCTGAGGGAGCTGAAGCAGAGTGCCTTTTAACATTCTAATTCGCCATTAAGATTGACGGCTCCGGTTTGCTAGAGCTGCCGCGATTCACGGGGACAAATCGTTGCGTGATCGCGGCAAGATTCAAGTACCTACCTACTCGATCCCACCGATCACCGCTCGCAAAATCGATCCGACCTACGAATGCTTCCCTCCCCCCCGCGTCGCCTCGCTACGGCACGATCTCTACATAAATATTTTCCATCCAGGTTACTCGCGTGTAACTCGCGTCGGGCGCCACTATTATCCCATTTATCCGACCGGTCGTCGAAACGAAATCCTCGCCTCAGCTTCTCGCTGGCTATTAGCATCGGAATGCGAGCTCCTCTCCGCGCGTAATTCGCCCGAACGCCTCTAACCGTGCCGGTTGGACAGACGCGCGGAAATCGAGAGCGAGCGGGCAAGTAAATATTTAAATACCTTTTCGACGCAGCAATCGAGCCTTTCCCGTGGAGCATTCGGTAGCTGCGGTTCGTGGAACGGTAACACGATCCACCAAAACCAGTCGCCTTTTAATATCCCTCGGATCCTACACAACCTTCGACGAAGACAGAGCCCGGAGGAATAAAGGCACTTTGGGAAACGAGCGTCGCCGAGTGCAAGCTGCCAGTCACGATCGAGATTCTTCTAACTTTTCACACCTCTTGCCTGTTCCGTATCAACGTCTCCGCGCGGCAACCGATTCGATGTCACGAGTACGGTAGAGGAGTTCGTTCACGATTCGCCGATCGTCACTTTTAATGATTCACGAGCTTTTTCGTCCGGCGGATGGCGAGTTACCTCCGAAAACGCGCGGGCACGATGACGTGCGCGACACGGAGTCGGCGGAGAAATATTTTGACAAGCCGCGTACGTAAGGCGTGAAGCAGAACGGGCGAGGGACCGCGGGACGTTTTGACTCGGAGCGTCGAGAGGAGACTGGCGAACGCCTTTCTGCCTCTGCCTGGGACATCGCTGGGCATCCCTTTCCACCAATGACGAGGCTTCCTTACTGGTCTCACGGAGAGAGACCGAGGGTACCTTTACTCTTGATAGGTTACCTTCGAGTTAACTCGATAGGATCGTAAACGTGCGCGTGCATATAAATCGCTCTTCCGATCTCGAAAATCGCGAGGATTTTCGAACGGCTGCCCGGTTAATGGCGTCGAATCAGATCGTCTGATCCAGGAAGCGAGCGGGACAGTACCCAAAAACGGTACCTCGTCCCGACTTCCAGATCGATTCACTTTGCTTCGCAGGAGTCATCGATATTAGTAAGCAAAAATTTAGATCCATGGTTGCCCTGTGCTTTGTGGCATTGTTCTTTCCACGCAGAGCATGGAGCGATGATATATTAAATTGAATACTATCTAAATACACTGTCTGCTCTGTTAATGAATACTCCAATATCCTCGTGGTCATCAAGGCTATCGATAAACTTAATAACACGTCAAATCGCGAGTAAATTGATAGGCAAGATGATGGGAATTTCAGCTTTTAATCCTCTTGCCTAACCCGTCCGTTTATTTGTCACAATTAATGGAAAAGAGCAGCTGGCCATTAAAGAGGACGGGGCCGCTAATAGGGACATTCACTTTGCAGGTGAAATGATGCGGATCGAATCTGAAGAGCCTGATATTTATAGCGCAGACGCGAAAAATCTTCTACGCGCACGTAAGCGCGGTATATGTTTGCTCAGCTTAATTCCAGAGAGGATCAACAAAAACACGGCTTAGCGGAATTGAATTTACGAAGAAAAGAAAGACGATAAATTATGATGGAAAAGACAGGTTCTTCGGGGGCTGAGCTTAATTCAAACGGAACATTAAATGCACAGTGGAAACGTGCCTGTGCATATCGGATGACCAATAAGATGCTAGACCGCAAGGGCCGCGAGGCAGATGCATCACGGCCATCGAACCACCCGGAGCGATATATCGACCGCGCGAAACAATTATTGTCAGTTGGCCTGGACGTGCAATCTTTGACACAGGTCAGAAGTGTATCGGATCGATTTAGAACGTCGTACACTTTGTGCGCGAGGCGTGAGTCCCGGCGGACAAAAGAGGTCTGTTTTCGAGTCGAGGCTATTCTCCGCGAGATCGAACCTCGATAATCCATTTCGATGGCCGCGGGGCGCCTAGCACGCACAATGCCGCGAGATCCGTCGCGGAAACGCTTGCTTTGAGACGTGTATGTACCTTCCAGTTACTTACACGCTTCTCCGACCTCGCGTCTTCTTCGTTTGTTGATCGCGCGTGACCCGTGGCGTCTTTCCGCGATGAGACGTGGTTCGTCCTATCGCTGCTCTCATCTCCCGTGTCTGCCGCGATTTTCGAGAGAACGCTCCGTTTAACCTAACAATTCGCGAGGATTCCACGTGACCACACCGCGAACGTAACAACTACACTCTTGAAACGATGATCCCACAGAGATTAGCTCAGGATGGAGCACGATTACGTTTGACGCAGTTACATCCATCCCGCCTTGATTTTCGGGGGAAGGCTGTTGTGTTGTTTAACCTTATAGGACAGAACGAACCGTCAGCGCCGCGAAGCGGACGGGATGGCTGTGCTTTCAAAACTATCCTATTGTGTCCAGATTTTCCCGTGGGGAAGTGCTGCACTTCCGGATATTTTGGAGATACTGCTCATGTAATTTTCCTGTGTGTACGAGGTAAAAATAATGACACGAGAACTAAGCAGGTGAAATTTCTTGGCGATATGTCTTCTGTAACGACAGTGGTGTCGTGTACTTATGGGATCCCGGTTTCGGTAAAACCGGTCGATTAACCTTACAATTCGCTAGGGACTAGCAGCGCCGCGACGTGGTCGTTACGATTACTCTTTCGATTATTCTTTCGATTATCGTTTAAATCGATTGAAGGATCGCGCCTGTTGTGTCAGAACTTGTCTACTCGTCACGAGTTCGGAATATGGAATCTTTAAATCGTACTCTGTATCTCTAGTACATATAATACATTAGTGAATCTGTGAAGTGTTTACATTGACAGCTCGTAAGCTTGCACCGTATTTGAATAACAATGTGTGGTCTCGGATTACCTCACAAGGAATACACCACGAGTCGGAATCTTTGGCCCAGGAGGATTAACCTTATAATCAGGAGGGACGAGCATCGACATGGACGTGGCCGAGGTCCGCCAACAATAGCCCCGGGCAAGTTTTTCCGCGATGGAAAGAAGGATCTCGTACGGAAGGATATCGGATGATGTATTATTCAACGAGAGGGACTCTTATCCACGTGAACGAGGAATTTCGAGGAGCAACATTGTTACCAACATGGCGTCGCGGTGCACCATATGCCAACGGGTAAGTGCAGAATCCCTTCACGTTGCATGCGTAGCGAGTTATAATTCCATGTTGTCGATACGCGCTTCATAAATCTTTCATGGCGCTGGGATTGAATAGAATCGTCTTTGCAACCGTGTTTTAGGAAGTCGTGCGCGCGTTTATGCATGCGGCGGCATAGGATAACGTTCAATGTAAAGTAACAGGGGATTGGCAACCTGCAATTGGTAACCTTCTATGCTCGCAGGAATTTCTTCGAAGGGGCTATAGGAAATTTGAAAAGTATCTCTATACGATTTCCAGTGCAAATTGCATTTGGTAACCGATGTTTGCGTAGTTACAAACGCCAACCGAGACCTTCGGGATGTAAAAGTTTTTTGCTACTCGGTGTCCCTTAACACCATTCCGCAAACTTTCCACGAACACGAAAGAATTCCTGGGGCAAAAACGGCCGCGTTTCCGCTTGTCAGGAATGCTCCGGCGGAGGGCAAGTTCACAACGTAACTTTCATCGAAACGTCCCGGGGTGTAATTAGCGAGCGAGAACGAGCGAGCGACCTTGTCCAGCAAGATCTCGTCTTCGCGACTCCATCGATCGTCTCTGGGATCGCGGGCGAGTCGCTCGTCCCCTCCACTCGCTCTTGCGTCGTCCTCTTTCAATCGCGAATTCGTCGAAACTCGAGCCGTCTCGCCTGGAAAAAAGAGAGAATCCTCGCGATACGTTCTGGTCGGAGGGGAGCACTGTAACGCGATGCTGGAGCGCCCTCGGGTAGGATTGAGCGTCACTGACGAGTGTTTCGCCATAAGGCGAGTGGAGTCGAGTGGCCGGTAAAAAAGGAGTTAGCCGGCCTTTGAGGGCTCGAATTTCCTCGAGTTCGTGTGTGCCGATGGAGGCTTGTGCCTGAAATCGAGGCACCACAGGACCCAAGCAGCGCTGGGTCTCCTCAACACTCAGCAGTTTAAGACTTTACCCTTCTCGTTGCAGAACGTTCCAAACTCCACGCCTAAAACGAATTGATCCAATAGTTGTGTCTCTATCCTGTTCTCCGTTTCGTTCAATTCGCTGTTACCCAATTCGCACCGCACTTGCGAATGAACGAAATACCTTGTAGCATCCGCTTTACCGTGAAATCTTGCCATACGCGTCGCGTACGATACAGCGCGTTGCAACAACGTCTAGAAACGCGGCGCAAAGTGCGTACCTGTGTTTCACCAGCGGTCGAACGCGTTGCGTATAGGAGATTACGACAGAGTCTCGGCGGTATGGGGTTTTCACGTTATTCGGTAACGCGTAGCGTGCACGAATAACCGCTATCCGCGGTACATTTGCATGCGCGACGCGGACCGACGCGCGCTTCGATACCCCTGACAATGACGAACGTGACGTAAATCACGGATGCGTACTTGTAAAGGCCGGCTAGCTGATTGTCACGCAGCGTTACGCGCGATTTTAAATTGTACATCGAAGAAATTCGCGGCTGTGGAACGGTCTCCGACTGGGTGGCACGCGATTCAGAACGCGGCTTAACGGACTGGCGAATACGAATTGGCTGCTTTGCGAAGCCTTGCTTGCGCCTCGTATTGCAAAAGTAGAAAATTCCAGAGGAAGGGAAATTATGTGAGAATTTAGAGAGAATCTCAGTTTATCTCTATAGGCAATTAATTTCAGCTTACTTGGTTTCCTCCTGCAAGGGTTTCGTAAAAGATGTAGCGTATTTGTGAATACTGCACTGGGATTTAATCTTGGAAGAGTCGAGTTGAACGGATACAAATATTTTTAAGGATATAATGGAAATTTAATAAACTTCATTAGGTGATTATAAAAATTAGTTAAAGAATAAAATGCAGATTTTGTTAACAAAGCCCCTTCTTTGCGTGGTGCGGGGGTTCCTTGCCAAAATCGCGTTAGCCTCAGCCAATTTTCAGTGTAGGTATTCCCGTATAAAAGAGCTACACCTCGGCGAGGTATCTAGAATTACTCTGCATCCCGGTCCATACATTCTTTCGTTGTCCCTTTTTTCAGTCACACTTTTCGACAGATAGGGAATCGAAGTTAACGGGCAAGAAAAGCGAACGCCGCTGCAGCGGCGGCTCAAAGGAGAGTCACGCGCTGTTGATTAGTTGGCGCAAGAATGTTGACTGTGCAAAGTTGAGCGGTGCGCGTGGGAAACCGCGGCGCTGGACGCCGCGGAAGAAGACTCGCCGGAAAAATCGCGATCCATCGAGGCCTCGGCTATTCGTCACGGGCGAGCGATCGAGGGGGATCGATAGCCCCTCGGAAACGCTGAAAACGAGGGTGTTAACGGCGATAGGGTTACTCTCGGTCCTGGAAGCAGCGGTGCAAGGAGCTGCGGCCGTTGTCTTTGGAATCAGCTCGCGGGCAGGCGAGCCGATGGCCGCGGCGTTCTAAGACGCGCGACAAAAAAGAAACCGGTCGAGCTTCTTCCGTTTCGCGAGTTCAAACTTGGCGCGAGCAGCTCTATAAACGCGGGACGAGAGAGGGAGAAGCTGGAGGCCGCGCATCAGCGGAATGCGAGAATGTGCAGCTTGCACGAATTCCTCCTGGCCGTCCGAGGAGCAGGACCCTCCAATTAGAGGCAGCCTCCGGACCTCTTCTCCATTCCACTTCCTAATCTCTATTTTCGCGATGTGCCAACTACCATGTGCGAGAAATTGATGACCGCAGAGACCGAGATTAGCTGATTGAACTGGAACTGGTGGTTGGAGAATCTTAATGGAGAACGTTTAGATCGGATGCACAGTTCTACATTTAGCGTTGCAGCTGGACCACTTTTTCATCGGTAAAGCGATCGCTCGCGGCCAAGTCGAAGGTTATCGATAAGTGGTCGTCCTCGCGGGCTGGATCGTAAAGAAACCGATGTTCTGCTGGTGTCTAAGAGGCATCCGCGCAATGTCGCCGCGTACAGCGACGCGGGGACATTCCTCGGTGGTAAAAATGCTCGCTGATTGGGCCGCGTGCTTTGCAGCGCGCGCTCTGAATGGCAAGCGTCGTGGTTTGACGGGATCGTGGCTCGTTCTCTCGACCGTGTGTTTTAGCGAGCGCAGTCTAGAGGCCGGGTTACTGCCACGTCGACGATATGTCAGCCGAGCCACCAGGGAGTAACTGTAAAGGGACGTATCCTGCCTCGTTTCGAATCTCGGCGAAGCGGCGCGCAAAAAGTCGCTTGCCACGCCGTCGAAAATTTATTTCCACCGTGTCCCATGCCGCGCGATGCCACGACAAAGCCCAAAAATACGCGTCCCACGGCGAGCTGGACGCTTCAGGTTTCCTCGCCGCTCGCGCGAGCTTTCGGACACGTGTGCGTCCCCACAATATCTCAAGATACCGATCCGCGCGTGGCAGCCGATCGGTACGCACGCGGGAGGTCCGACACCTGTGGCCGCAGGGGTTGTTCCTGATTGGGAATTCATAAAAAGTGCTAAACGCACCGATCTCTCCTAGAAATCCTCAGCCTCTATCACTCCGCGATCCTCCTTGCGCCATTCGAAACAGTCATCTTCCTAAGACCATCATCCGCGCTAACTTTTGCGCGATACCCATTGCACAACCTGCCTCCATCGTTTCAATTTTCAATTACCATCGATCGCATCTCGGAACAAGGATCTACAGCTTATAGAATGGCACAGCTGTCTCGTTTCCCACCGAGCACGCCTCCCTTCAATCGGATTACACTCGCGTCGATCCGACGCATGCACGGTGAAATCGTTGCCCGTGGTCGCGACGCCGATCCATCGAGTACCGCGGGGCCACGGGGCACGCGCGCATTTCCATGAGTTCAAGTATGACTTATCGAAGCTAATCGAATCGATGTCGGCACTCGTGCACCTTCCGGGTTGCCGTGCTGGAATGTTGTCGCTTCAAACGGACATATTGGCCGCACGTAGGCGCGGAGTTAGATCGTTTCAGACGCGGCTGCCACCATTCTCCATCCAGATAACGACGAGCATCGATTTTTTATCACCATGCTTTCGTAATGTCCCTGACTGCGTTTATCCGGTCGCGGTATGTATGTTCGATCACAAATCGATGGGCATTTCTAAGTGAGATCTTCGCGCGCGACATTTTACCATTTTAGGTGGCGCCCCGTTAGTTTGGGTATCTGTAGAGTTCGGAAGAGAGGAGCATCGGAGATTCGACATTGAGGGAATTGGTGTAACTCTTTCTCGCTTACATACTGTTCGCCAACCCCTCGGGTGTCTATAAAAACCGCGCGAGGAGTTAAATCGGTACCCTTTGAGACATATCGACGCGCGCGGCGATGGTTTTACTAGGTACTAACGACCAAGGCCGGCAATTAATGCGGTTTAAATCGGAGCCGGGGCAATAATCCTCTGTCCGTCAAAAGGGGCCGCGGAAGCCCCCCGCGTGTCTTTCGTCGCGCATTTATCATACGATTACGCGCGCCACGGATAAACAACGCTCCTTTCGACCGGGACGGTTTTTAAAGCTGGGCGGTCAACCGGTTTCCACCGGCGAAACGATCCTGTCATCGCGACTGAGTTACTCGCGTCGCTCGGGCAATAAATAAAACCGAACGATCTAATTTCAGTTCCGCGGACAAAGGAGGGAACGCTGGGAGGGGATGGGGAGTCGTGATTCGCTGGAAGAGCATCGATCACCCTCACAATTTGACCGTGACTTTATAATTGCGCGACGAGCCGTGCTGCTCCGGGTTTATCCGCCAGTGGATCGGGACGAATCCGTTTCCTTTCCTCGAGCGATTCCCCGTCGATAGTTTCTCCGAATGATTGATTCGGCTAATCACCGTTCGTGACCAGTTCCGTGGAACCGAATAGACAACGATTCCAGGGAGGTTATCGTTGGGCCTGGGTTAATGCACCCCGAGCTCGGTGCGCTGCAGTGTCCCTGTTCCGAGCCACGATGACGTTTTCCAGAGCGAGCGCAGCGTCCATTACGCGCATGAATATTAAACGGGCGCGAGAGAAAGTCCGGGGATCATTATTGCCGAGATGAATCCGACTGCTTTCGATCTGCGGGGGCAGGTATCGCCTGGTTAGCGTACTGTCTCTTCGACTGGTCGCTCCGGGAGAAGCTAGAGATGCTGGTAGATGCAAGTTTGATGGGCAGCCAAGAATCTACTAGCTCATTACGATTCTTACCGAGGGTGTCTTCGTCCACGATGCACCCTACTCAGGGTCGAATTAAGACAGAGGCCCCAAGCACTTAAAAGATTTCCAGGCACCCTTGTACAGATCACTTCAAGGCAATATACGATTTCTAACAATAGATAGATTTTAAAACTCGGAACATTTCTATGGTGTCCTCCTTTCTCCTGACCTCTTGACCGCGTGCTTATTTTACTTATTGATTGATCCAGCACTGTCCTCACCTACTGTCTTCCCCGCAAGAGGGTTTTCACCTATCTAGCTCCTCTCTTCAAGTTCCCATCTTAGAAAACGAATCGTCAGCGGAATTAGTCGATAGGTGGATCGTAGAGTGACCGAACAATGACACCGCGGGGCTCCAGGGTAGGCCAGTTATCTTTAGGTCAGTATACTGCGTGCAGCATCCAGGTTGCGGGTTGGAATGCCGTCCTCGGCGGTCGCGTATGCGCCAGCGTTGGCCAGGGCTTGCGCTCTGTTCGATTGGGAGCGAACCGAGTGAAAGATCTCGAAAAGGAAGGCGATTAAGGGGGAATGGGACCTTGAGCGCGGTCAGCCACTGCGGGGAGAGCCGCGGCAGACGGCCAGCACTGGGGCCGGGTATGCGCGACCGCCATATTGTTGTGACTACCATGCCCTGACAGACCCTGACCAGCCACCCACACTCGCCGAGACCACAGCTCGCTGTTCCCCCCCGAGTCCTGTGACGCCTGGACCTGACGGAACGCGGTGACACGATCGCCTGCGAATATCTCCTCCTCCATTCCCGCCGACCATTTATCATTCCCCTCGATTACCCGACAGTTTGCGTAACCAGATGACGATGTACGATCCTGTAAGCCCATCGGGCTCTCTGGCTTCCGGGTGTTACGTTCTTTCGGCGATAAAGGTTACGAGCCGCGCTGTATAAGGTCCTCTTAATGAGTCGCGATCGGCAGATTGCGGTAGCGGGTGAACGATACCCTGCCCATTTCGGTTATCAGGCTCGAATCTGGCTCATGGCTGCGATCCCCGATTCCAGGTCGAGGGCTCGAAATCGAAAATGCGCGGGGTAACGACCGAGAAGCGCGTACGGTTTTATTTGAGGTGGCGGCGGAGGCGAACGGTGAAGGGAACGGTGAAGGGAAGAGGAATGTCAACAATTTCGCGTTTCGTTCGGTAAATACGGGTGAAAAGTTAAGGCCGGTTCGTTTGAAGGTAATGCGCGCAACGTTTATCCCCGCGGAAGGGCTCGCGTCGTAAAGTCTCGCGTTTAATGGGATCCTCAAAGGCAGCCTCTCTTCGTTAGCTGTGCAAACTAGCTACCTGAGCGCTGGCCACGGCCGAGGCCTCGCCTCGCCACTTCTTCAATTATTCTTAACGGTTTCGCTCTCACACCCACCCGATCGAGCATCCACCTTCGAGGAGTGGTGCGCTGATTGCCGATCGAAAGGAGTTTCCTTATTTCCCGTCCCTCCGGCACGCTGATCTTTCGCTGAAGATTTCGAAAGAAGCTTGGAACGCTGACCTCGCGCTCCGCCACCAACGCGAACGAGTCTCGAGCCTCCTGAAAACCACTGACCCAGCGAACTGGGCTGCCGAACGGGGTGAATGCTCGATACCATTTTACGATCTGTTCCTAGCGATTCCGACTGGTAGATTGAATTTAAGAGCTTCCCCCGTAGGGACGACTGGTCGATTGTTCCTTCGACCCTGGGGTAACGATCTGACTCGTAGCACCTCGGTTAGGTTCGTTCACATCGCGACGCTCGGTCGACCCTCGCCGCGCAAAAATTAATGGGCCCCCTTTCCCTGGCGGACCGTCGATTATAAATGATCCGCCGGGCTCCGTATTTAGAACCTGCCGGCTGCTCTTTAGTTTTCCTCTTAACATCCTCTCTGTTAACGCGAGGCTGAAATACGATGTATCTATGTGTACGTCGGACGGTGCTCGCTAGAGGTGCGAAAACCCTCCTCGGCCGTACATTTACTGGATCACGAGGCTGCTCGTAATAAGGCTCCGAGTGTAAATGATCGCGCTCGCGTACGCGAGCGTACGCCCACGATAATCGACATCCGGTACATCCAGCCTAGCAATTACCAAGCGCCTTTTCTATCGGGGCTCGTTCCATAAGTAACGTCGTCCCTTGTCTCCCTCGCATAAATAAACGTATCTCGTTTATATCGAAACTATTTATGAAGTCCGAGGCGCGCGTCTTGACTCCGATTTGCTTTCAATTGGCGAACTCAAGCGATCAGACGTCGCGAAGCCGTGGAAGTCAGAGCGGAAAGGGATTCTCAATAGCGTTTGGAAAATATGGGGCGCGAGTTGAGGCATTAAAAGCCAAAACGGACTAACCCATATGAAAAAATAATTTTTCTTATTTTATATAATTAGTAGAGCCTATTGGAATACATTAGGTATTGCTACTAATTCAATTTTGCAAAAGATGTGGGTTAGTGCGTTTTTGCTCCCAATGCCTCAGTTACAGAGGGACCTAACTGATTCTTCGTGTCAGAGATGGACAGAATTTGTATTCAAATAAAATTTCGAATTCCGAATAACATTTAAAGAAATTATTCGTCGTGTGCCGAATAAAGTTAACTCGGGTTAACGAACTAATGACGAATCATTTGTTTAACTTTCATTCGTTATTTGAAATTTTATTTAAATAAAAATTTTCCCTTCGCGGGAACAGCAGTGCAAGTAGAATCACCCAGCGATTGACAGACACGCTTCCCAATTCTCCCTCAACCACTCGCGCCCAAGTGAATCTTCAAAATCAGTTTCCTCGGGAACGAGGTCCCTTCGATTTCTTTCGTGACGACCACTCACCCTCCCCGGTCGTGCAACGAATCCACGACCCCACCCCCCCATTGAATCGAGCGCGCCGCGACGTTATTGTCGCGAGGCTGGCCGATCCGGCGCGTTGGATTTCCCACGTAAGTCGCGATCCATCTTTGGCGGACAATGATCGCGGGGATCCATTGGCCGTGTGTATCGGGGCGAGCAGGAATTCCCGGCGACGAAGGTGCGCCGCAGCAACGCCTTTGTCTCCGCGTTAGAGGGCTGGCTTGCCTCCGTTTCGAATGCCCGCTCGCCGGCGAGTGCACGCGCGAAACCGGAGAACCTTAGCGGCGCGTAACGCACCGAGATTAATGCGTAACCTTTATGAAGCGCGACGCGCGGCGGCGCGGCGGGATGCGTGCGTGGGCGTGCACTCCAACGAATTCCTTCGATAAGCCAGCCTCGCTTTCAAACCTGGTTCAATGGAATCCCTGGGCGAGGTGATCGCGGCTGCCTCTCCAGGAAGCGACATTCCACGCGGTAATTAATGGGGATTCAAGGTCGCGAGGATCATCGCGATCGGTGTCGACGAGTCACCCTCGTCGATCGAAAATGCCTCTGCATTGGAAGCGATTGATTCATCTTTGGGAATTCTTTTATGGCAAAGACGAAGGGGATGGTTTTGCTTGAGGTTAACTGACCTCCTTAGCCTGCAGTACTTAAATGCTTTCTACTGACCGCGATTTATAATTCACCGGGCACACGAGAATTGTAGGACTGAGGAGTATTCGTGTCCTCTGCGTGGACTTACCATTTGTAATGAAAATGTCCTTCTTGCTGGGCAGCGGTTCCTCGTGTGGTGGCTTTTCCACGGAACTCGCATCGCTGTCGGTCGCGTCCTTGTTCCTGCCGAATTGGAAGAATTGTGTTACCCTTTTATGTGCATGAAGGCTCCGAACAGTTCCCTAGAAGCGAGCCTCTAAATTCTACCTAGGGTACCGGGCTATTTCTGTATAATACGCGATAATACGTGTAATCGCACGAGGTCCGTGCGATGGGGTCGAATTCTACTGCTCCATTTTCGCAAATCGAACCCCCTTTTTCGCGAGCCAAGTGGTCAATTAACTTTTTTCCCCCGCGCCGAGGCGACCCACATTCACAAAAGGGGGCGATTGAAATTTTTGAAACGACGGCCGAGCGTGCCATTAGCTGGCCTAACCACAGCCCTGTGAAATTTCGCTCTTTCACTTAACTGCCTCGCGAATGCGGATCCGCCAGAACGTACGGGAATGTTAATCGGCGGCTTTCGATTTTCTCGGGTCGTTGGAGGGTGTTACGAGCACGTTTCTGCGCGATGCGCCCAGATTAATGTCTCTACCCTTTCGACGAGGCATCGCAAGATAGAAACAACCCAGTTGGGAACGCGTTAAACGGGAGACTAAATCTGCAGCGCATTAATCGGCAGGCGTGGCGTGCTGTATACAAATATGTGTAACCATTTTGCAACCGTATATAGTTACGGCTGCTTCGATCGAGGCGGGCAGGAGAAATTGCTCGCAGAAAAACGTAATTCGAGCACAATTAGAGAATGCACCGCACTGCCAGCTCGCCACGGCCGATGCTCGCGAATTAATGTACTGTAAATTTATACCTACTTATGGCGCGCTGCACGCGGGCGTCCTGGGCGAACGCGTCGCGCGACAGATAAGATTGCAGATCAGTGAGAAAAGTTGCGTCCGAGTAAAGCGGAGCAGATGGTACAGTTCGATAACTCGTAATAAGGAACGGGTACCAGTTCCTGAGCAAATCAGGTAGCGAGGAAAGGTATCTCGCGAGGGATCGCCCCGTTCCGTATAAACGCCCCTTTTATTCCCCCCTTTTGAAAACTGGTTCCGAGAGATCGCTCCCCCCAAGATATTGTTAAACGCTCGAAAAATATCTGTCGCCTGCCTCTGGCGAAGATATCCCTTGGTTCTTCGGTACCCTGGTCAAATATCGAGACAGGAAGCATGGCTGTCTTATCATCTTTATCAGAGATTCGTTACGCTCGATGAAACCCTGTGAATCTATCAATGGATCTTCTATCGGAGGGTACAAAGCTATTATATTCCGTCCGCACATAATCTCGTCGTTGCATAATTTTCGCAAAGGCAACTTACGCAGTAGTGTACTCGAGCGAATTCGTTTCCTCCTCTTCGCCGATCGTGGCCAGGTTGCTTTGCCAGTAGTAATCATCTTCGTCGCTCTCGTCGGTCGTGTCGTCCTCTTCGATCCTCTCCTCGTTCCTCGTACGCGTACCGTGATCGACGTCGTTCAAAGATCGATAGGAGTCCTCGTCATCGGGCTCTCGTCGCCCGAAGATGTCCTTCCTCAACGGTGAATCTACTTCCCTCGAACCATCTAAACTACCGTTCCTATTCGATTGCTTATCGTACTGTTTGCTCGCGGGATCGCAGAAGCTGGTGACGGCTTCGTCGCTCTCGGCCTCTGAGTCCTCGGCTTCCGTCGAGATCGTATTCCCAGCCCTAAGCTCCCTGAGCCTCTCGTTGCTGGAGACTCGGTCCACCCTTCCTCTCTCTTCATCACGCCCAATTCCCTCGCCATCGTTACCGAACTTCGATCTTTCCGCGACAGTATTCTCCTCGCTACGATGAGCCGCGTTGGTCTTCTGCGGCGAGAACGCCTTCGCCTTCCGTATCTCTATTATCTCCAGCACCTTGTTGGTCCTGAGCCCATCACCCTCGTAAAGATCGCAATCCATCGTGGACTCGGGGTCCTCTGCCTCCTCGATGCCCTTCTTCTCCAAATTGCTGTTCTCGTTAGCAATCTTCCTGAACGACGTGGAACTCTCATCCAAATCTCGTCTGTCCACAGCTTTGGACCTGTCCTCGGGCAGCACTATCGCTTCCTCCAGTTTCGCGGAGACGTCTCCCGGTTCTGTACGCGACGGTTCGTCGTCCAGCTTCTCGAAACTCGTTTGCCTGGACTCGGGTAACGAGGATGGCTTGACCTCTGCTCGGGGCGCAACGGCGGGTGGCGGAGGCGGTGGCGGTGGCCTCTTCCGCCTGATCTTCACGTCCCTCCTGGGTAGCGGCTTGGGTGGCAGGACAGGTGCGTCCTGCTGGCCCTCGGACGCTTCCGAAGCTTCGGGCAGCTTCTGATCGTTGGTCGGTTGATTGACGCTGATCCTATTAACGTGATTCCTGGCCGGCAGAGGCGGAGGGGTCCTGTCCCGCGCGCAGGAAGGTTCCTTGGGCTTCTCCGGCGAGGACGTCGCGGCGTGAAGCTGCTCGTGGGCGCCGTTGACGCGCTCGACCAGCTCCACGTCGTCCTTAATTGGTCTGAAGTGCGTGGTCGAGTCGGCTGCCAGGTCGGCCGTGTAGAAGAGATCGGGCCTAGCTTCGTGGCCGTAGCTCAGAGGAGCGTCCTGGAAGCTCAGCGGTGGCTGAAAGGCAATCGTCTCCTCGATCACCACCGTGTTCGGCGCCACCACCGCGGTGATCCTCTCGACTTCCCCTCGCGACTCGACGTGGGTCATCGCCTCGGAGCTGGCCAATCTGCGCAGCAAGTAGTCGGGGGGGTTCGACGGATAATCGGCGTCCAGGTTGTCGAAAGGACAAATCGCCTTGGACAATTGGAAATCTCGGTCGGACGATCGATCAAAGTCCTGATCCGCGCGCGAGGTCTCGAGCAACTCGTTCGGTTGCTCGGAGGTGGTCGACGCTGTCGACGCAGTGGAAATGGTCGATACCCGGTCGGACGTCGAGAATCTGTCTATCACGGTGGACATTGAGCTCCCTGTGTCGTCCGACGTGCTTCCGTGGGTCGAGCCGCACTGAGATCTCGCGTCCACGTACACCATTGCCTCTGGAGGTTCCTGCAAAGGTAGGAGCATCAGTTTTGAACGGAAGCATCCGGGTGAATAGAAGAGAAACTAGAAACGGAATATTCTTATTGCACACTGAACCTGCTTCGATTTCGGGAGCTCCGGCGAGCGTTCCTTGGGCGATCCTTTCGGGCTGTCCTGCGCGGATCCAGTTGCGCTTTTCGGCGAAGATTCGCAGCTCTCGTAGGTGGTGGACTTGCTGTCTGGCGGGCTGGCTGCTTTGGAGCCAGGTGAGCTGTTCTGGGAGCTACTCTGGGAGCTACTCTGCGAGCTGCTCTGCGACCTGGTGCCGTTCCAGGTCTTCCTCACGGGGCCGGGGTTGGCCTCGCCGTCGGCCAGCCCCCGGGCTTGCCTCAGCTTCCGGGGTGGGACCGGCGGCGGTGCGGATGGAAGCTCGGGGGGCACCTTGCTCTTCTCGGGGGATGTCTTCTTCTCGGCGCTCACCACCTCGGGCCTGAGAGCTCCCCTGCACCTCACCATTAGCTTGATAACCAGCTGGGACTCCTTCAATCTCCTCACGCAATCCAGCCGAGTCATGTGTGTCACTGGTACACCGTCTATCGAGAGTACCTGGAAAAGAGAGACGGCATAGCGTGAGCGGTGCGCACGTGAGATACGGCCGGGCTCGTTTCTTGCGGGTCTCGCGCTATACTAAACAAACCGCGCCGCGGCTCTCATGAGAATCGTCACGCGGCAAGTGGGTCTCGAAAATTATAGGCGGAATCGCGATGTGTCGCGTGACACGGATAACGGGCTCCTATTAGAATGCTCGCGTCTTTTGATTTCGCAAAGGAAACTGAATGTTATTTACCTCGTCACCTTCTCCCAAACTGCCCCACGAGCACTTGGCCCTGCTCGCGGGGCTCTGCTCCGCGCAACTCTGAACGAACAGCCTCCTTACACGCTCCGACGTCTTGTTCCCACCCTCGAACTTGAGCCCGAAGCCCAGCCGCTCCCCAGGCAGCCTGAACACCTCGACCTCCTCCTCGAGGGGCCCGTCCACGCCGTTCGGTGGGCTCTTCGTCGACGCCCCGGTCCCTGGCTCATCCTCTTTCTTCCCGCTGCCGATCGACAGCACGGTGACGAAATTGTCCGGCGGCGGCTGGCTCTCCACGCTCACCACCGTCACGAAATCCTCCGCTCCACTCTTGGCGACATCCATTTTCCGGATCGTTCCTAAAGCGTTCCATTCATCTCTGGCTCGTTGATCTTTGCTGCTCGGAATGCTGGCCACTCCCTGAAAGCAGGTCCCCGCCATTGTAGACAATCCGCGTGTCGTAATCGATGGACAAGTTTTCACGAGTTTGTCCGTCTCGCCGTGTAAACCATCGTCCGGCTTTCTTTTCCCTAACCAGCCGTCCGACGAGATTATTATCGCTTTCTCTGTTAATTCGATTATGGTAGTTATCGTATACTGGAAATCAGTTTTTTTTTCTTCATATAAAAGGGGAATAACGGGTATCCTATCTCGTCTGTTCCCTGAGTGCGTAACGAAATGTCCGAAAAAAACGCGGAAGTTTAATCGAAGGACTAAGCAATCGGGGTGGACGCGCGGAGACGTGCACAGTCGTCGCGCAGAAATCACGCGATTTGGCACCAAGCCGCGGCTGCGGAATAGATGCCGACGAACTGTGTCACGTAGCACCAACATCTTCTCGGCCGGTCATTAAGCGATCTTAACTACATGCCGGCGTACTCGCGTGACCAACTTAACGCGCAACTTTCATGTTACCAATGTACCTGCTTGTTTCCACGTTTGTCCGTTACAATACGATTACCCTGCAAATTGCAGAGAAAAATATAAAACGCGCGCCGAGGACTCGTGCGGTTTCTTGGGAGCATCCAGGTGTTCCGGTGGCTCACTCCACTCATTTAATTTACATTTATATTCGGAAAGTTAATTTACGATCGTGCCACTATCGCGTCGCGTATCCGAACGGAACGACAGTCGGGGAGGGGAAAAAAAATCGTCGTGAGCGATCTTTCTCCGCGTCGAGCCCGGAGATCTCTTCTCACGATAGAGAGAGAATATCTCGCGGAGAGTCGAGAGATTCCCGCGACGGCCCCGTCCGACACGTCCTCGAGGGGCGACGCGGCGACTCTTTATTCACCGCCTCCGTTCGTTTTCACTCATCAGCATCTGCTGATCGCCCAGCGATACGTACAGGGTGGCTCATTCCCGATGGTAGGCATCGCATTCTTCTCGGAAAATAAGAGTCTCGAGTGCAGAGTGTTTAATATAAAGAGGCTAACTCTTGCTCCTACACTTTTCATCCGGTAAAGCACGAAGAATCGTTCCCCTCGCGATCGCCGTCCCATCGACAACGGATCACTCTGTACGATCGCTCCTCTCGTCGCGAGAAAGTGTACTCGCTGGATTAGGACGCTCGAGCTTCCTTTCCTCCGCCTCCGATTTCCGTGGAACGTTAGAAGTAGAAAGCAGATTGACCCCTCGGGGTCACTGGCGAGCAATCAGCTGATCGCCAGTGGACCCCCTCCGAGCGCCGCGAGACCTCGAATCACGGTCGCGATTTTTCATAATTCCTAAGGCCTTTTTCCGCGGCGAGCCTCTCACGCAAATCGCGAGAATGGAAAGTCTTTCCTCCAGCGTCGCAAATCACTGCTGCGAAACATCCAGGCTCCCGGGGCACGTGCAGCCTTCGGATAGCTCGGTTGCTTTCGTTGCCGCGGAGAGCGATGATCGCGGGGCCAAGGGGAATGCGCCTCGTGCATAATGGGTGTCGAAATTGACGGTTACGCGTGACCCAAGTTCCTTGCGCTTTGGATTTTCGTAGACGATCCACTTCGCGTGGCCCGCGAATAATAAATTGATATGCAAGCTTGCGGCGTGCTTCTGCCTTGTTGGAATTCGCGAGGAGTACAACGTTATGCAGGAATTTGAATAGCGCGGAGCCTCTGCGGTGGAACGACGAAAGGTCTGCGTGACGATTCAACTCTGAACGAGGGAACGGAGGATAAAAACCTGGGGAACTTAGAGAGGAATATCTAGCAGGAAAACCTTAGACTCAGTGTGTATAAATACTTCTGCATAGCTATAGCGGATGCAAAGAGTCTTTAGAGCAACAAATCAAAGAGAAACGGTACAAGTGCTCAACTCCTCCGACTTTTGAAACAGAAGACGAACGATTAACCACTCGACTCGTCCTTCACCGAGCTCCAAACGGTTCTCCGGAAAATGTGCGCGCGTCGTCGTTTGAATTAGCCAGAATTAGCGACTTGGAAAGCTCTCGAGACAGCCGTGGCAGCGGGAGAACCGGCAGGCTTTCTCGACAGGTCCTACCGAGAAAAAGCACGACATTATGCTCGTTAACAGTTACTTCGAGATTCCTGAAGTAGGTTCTACATCATTGATCATGAATAATCGAGTGCACCGCCGGCGGACTTTCTTCCCGGTGCGTTATCGCGGACCAGAAATTCCATTCAACACCGGAAGCCTGCTGAATTATCGTCTCACGCTTTCGTGACTTTGTCAAATGGTGGACGCTTACGCTCGCCGCTTTTGAATTTCGACCTCGAGCAACTTTCTAGGCTCCATCGTTTCCTGTGCCAGTGACGAGTAGCTGTATGAACGATCCCTTCGATCAGTTCGCTAATAATTCGACACGGTGGGCCGATGGAGTGGAAGTTTGCGAGATCGGGTACCGAAGGGAATCGCGCGAAACGGAGGAGGAACGATCGCTGGATCAAGCCGTGGATCCCGATGCCGACAGGTTGGCAAAAAATGTATTCGTGGACAGGGACCGAAGAGGGACGGGGGAGAAGCCGAAGAGCCATACAAGTGCGCGTAACGGAATTCGTAGCCGCAGGGTCGAGCAGCACATTCTCGATACACGGTTGCTCTCGCGCTGAGGCTCCCAGCTACCAGCCGAGCCCCGTGAAAATATTACGAAACCGCCTGTTCCGATTCGCGAGATGCGCTCCATCGATCGGATCTGCCCTGGATACTCCGTTCCCGCTTCAAACTTGACACAGAAATCAAGCATAGCCAAGCTGACCAAAAACAGGCATTTCTCAATTTCTCGAATTCGCAAGCTTAACCCTAGGACGGCGGACGGCCCGTTTGATCACGACGGAAGTCGGTGACTGGGTCAGTTCGGACCCGTCTTAACTATTTATACAGTAAGTTGAGAACATTCGGCTCACCTAACATAAAATGGCTGTTAAAAGTAATACTGATATTACTTATTTTATCAGACTATACCTAATGTATTAAGAATTTTTATTTTAATTTTATTTTATGCTTTTTTGCGTTTTCTGAGGGCAGTAGGGAAGTATAATTTTCCCATTTCTGAAGTTCTGCCACTGAAGAACATTACACTTGGGTCCAAACATACCCAGCACCCCCGGCTAATATTGAGTGTCAATTGAAGCCTGTTTCCAATTTCCTTTCGTTGACCAAATGCGATGTTCGTTACAGAAAACGCTTGACGAACGGCGAAAGGCTTCCAAAGAGGAAATTAGTCGAGTACTGTACAAGGCTTGCTTTCCGAGGGAAGCCTCTAACTGCTCGTCCGCCTTGACACCCAAAACTGTACAGCATCCTAATAAATGCATGGCTCGATTACCAGCCAGGTAATCGGTTTGTCAAACAACCGGGACAGCTAAACCTGCTCCGAATTGATAAACCGCTCGAAACTGACCTACAACGCGTCGTCATTCTGGTCGCGTGGTCTAACTCGAACCGACACATTCTACTTTTAGCGCCGCTCGCGAACGCTGCTGTTTCTGGCGCATCTTTGCGACTCTGCCGGTGACCAGGGTGTTTTTCTGGATCATAGGAAAGGAGAGCAGGAGCTTTTAATATCGAATCGGACGAAGCGTCATTAAGGACGCGCGGAGTAATCGGAGCATAGAGCTGTACTTGGATGACATGGAATAACGAAGTGGAATATTGGTGCATGGGATGGTTAGAATACAGAATACGTAATCGACGCGATTAACCACGCGGAAGATTAATCGTCGTAATGGATTTTAGCGTGCACATATTCCACGACGAAAGGGAAACGGTCGCCCTTATTCGGAGGCAGCACGCGTTCCGCCGCGGAAATGTTTACTCTCGGCCAAACGAGGCTCGTAACCCTTTGGAATTCAGCATTTTCCCAGCCGTAAACGACGCCACAATGCGGCGCTATTACGCAACCGCGGCGTTCTCCGTCGCGCTTCACGGATTTTGACAGCGTGCTCCATTCATTATTTAAATCCTCCTGCGTTCATCTAGGATACCAGAGGCATTATATTTCGTCCCGTTTTTTGTCCTCGTGGGCACGAGCCGTGGAAGATTTATCGTTCCCTTTCGTCGATCGCTTCTTTCTTCCTTTCTCTACCGCACTGTCAAATAATAACAGTTCGAAATTCGAAATTAGCTAATCCAGCCAATTGCCATTCCACGCGTTTTTCAACTGTATTCCCACGCAGGCAGACTGGTCCCGATTAACGAGTTAACTCCACTCGATCCACCGGTCGACCTCCAAACTTTGTTTTTAAATTCCACAGATTCTTTACACATCTAGCCAGCCTATTGTACACGATACTCCAAGTGTCTTATCGAAGATGGTAAATCCTAATTAGCATCTATACGATCCGTGTACCTACAGTATCTCTGCATCGACAGGAGGAGCGTGGTATTCTTAAAATATCCAGCCCACACGTTCCCCGGACCCGAATTCCCTGAATTTTTAAATTCAAGTCGCCTTAAACGGCTCGGTCACAAAAGGACAGATGCTCATAGACGGCGGTCACGCAGTCCGTAATGCTCCAGGAATCCTGCGCAATTCTATCCAATTCCTGGTGGAACCTCTTTCACTGCCATGCACCTTCGACCTCGATTAAAAAGAGCAGAAGCGATCTCCTTGCCCCACGGCGTTTTACAAAATGAAAAGATTGGCCGAGTTGCCAGTGAATATAGAAGCGGCGTGTCATCGGAGCGTTACCAGGGCGTTGAAAACATGTAATATGAAAGGGATCGCCCGGCGCAAAGTGGTTTGTTTGGCAAGCGGCGCTTCCTAGCCGTCGACGACGGCGCGGTCGAAACTTTCACGGGGAAGGGGGCCCGGGAATAATTATCCATGCATCGGCTAGGAATACCTCGGAGCTAGGAAATCGCGGCGGGCAAGCGGGCACGCGGGCGACCGCGAGCGAGGGCCGTCTCTCCGCTCGGGGGATAAAAAGCGCGAAATGCCATCGGCTTTCAAAGGCCCCGCGCTGTCCGGCACGTCGAAAACTGGTTTCGCGGCAGATTTCTTGCCGATCGGAGGAAACGTCGTCCCGCATTATCCCGGCAACCTTTTACTCCCGCCGCGGGAAGGAAGCTGACGGCGCGATAGCGGGAAAACCGCTGCTCTTCTCAGCGGGTAGAAACGCGACAGACGGTGTCCCAAATTCTGCGGAGCAAATTCCGGCTGTTTAGCGTGGCATACATCGTGCCGAAGATCGCTGCTTCACCTCGAGTCAGCGTGAATTCTCATATCAGCGTGGCGTTCATCGAAGCCGTATAATCGCGACCGGTTAAGCGGATTAAGCGACTGCTCCTTCGATACGGAGCTGGCAGATCGCGGGAGACCTCGTGTCGCTTCCAATATGCCCGCTCTCGCGCGTACTCTTCCACCTGCCGCGAGGGTCTTTCGGATTACCGTGCCATCGCGTTCCCGACGCTCTCTGACTAACGTATCAAATAATAGCCGCGACGTCATTCGCGTATCTTCGATTTCCCATCGACTTCCCTCAATCCACCTCAGCGAATCAACCTGTCCGAAACTCTGCAACCGTAACACTCACCCTGCCACCCGCCAGCCGCGAGTCCCTCGCTATTTCTTCGGTCGCGGTGGCAGAGAAACCATTCGCGCCAGTTCCCACGACAATTACCTCTACTCACCATTCATTCGCCACTCGTTTTCATCGCCGAAACAGCAGCCGAGCCCGAGCCCATACATACGGGGACGATCTCGCCGCGCGACCTTCGATCCTAGATCCCCGCTTCGACTATCGAATACTCCGGCTATCTTGGCCGTGTACCGGCACCGTTGGATACCGTTAAAGCCTGGATGTATCTGGGCGTAGATCACGCGATCGACTCGCGATACGCGACGATAGCCGTCGCCCCGCCGTTGGAAGTGGCTCGGTGACAGGGAGCCGCGTCGCTTTGGATCAATCGCTGCTCGACAAGTGCGTGGCGATCGATCGCGATCACGTGGCCACGACACGCGGAAATCGATGGTTCGACGTGCATTCGGGACAACGCGCCGTGCTGGACTGGCTCGCCAGTAGGCTGACTTTCTTCCACGCTGCTCCGCTCCGCGCCGCGCCGCGCCGCGGATCGCCCCTTTGATTACAAACACCGTCTCCCCCCCTTTCTCCTCCTCTCTGTCTCTCTCCGTGCACGTCTGTCTGCACGCGTCCCCCGTTCACTCAACCTCCTTCACCCGCGAGCGGAGCACCCATCCGCTTCGCCCCCCTCCGCGCCCACCGATGCCCATCGATTCCCTCTCTCGCGGCTTTTCGAGCGATTTCGTCGCGGCAACAGAGTGATCCGCTGGCGTTTCAGATTCCAGGCTGGTCGAAGGTCGCGCGGGTCTTAAAATTCGAAATTCTTCTCTGCTTTATTACCGAATACCCTCGATCAGGCAGAATTGCTGTCTCTCGTCGTAGCAAGCTTGGTTATGCGATCTTATTTCATGATTGTCGGTGGAGATTGATAAAGAGTCGATTAGAGGAAGAGATAGCAGAGATAGTCTCACAGATCTCTTCCGAGCGTCGACGAGATTTTTCCACTTCGAGTGACGTTACTCGAAGCGATCTGATAGCTCCTCGATCCCACTCTCGGCCCGCACCTTGCTTCAGCAATGTGGGCTACGATCCAACCCGTTCCATCGAGATTCGCCGACGTACCTGCGCGTTGCCCCCGCCCTTGCCTCCCGAAGCAACGTATGTAATTCGGCGTCAGGCACTGATTAAAGAGTCCCTCGCGGAGATACACCTGTTCAAACTGGAGCAACAACTCAGAGAAGTTCTTGGCGTTGATCGAATTGGAAGGGCGTAACGAACGCGAGTTTAACGAACCTGATCTCCACAGAAAGCAGGACCGAAATTCAGAGTCGCATAGTTTCGAAGCCACTCGTTCCCAGCGTACTTGCCTCTCCAGCGCCGTTTATCCTTCGCGATTCTGCGGCGCGCCGACGTCCCATATTATCCTCGGACTTTCCATAACGATTAAGCCAGGAGAAAAGTGCCGCGGGCCTACTCTCCGCGCGCCTTCTCCGTCGCTGTTATTACCCCTCCGCCTGTCCCGCCTCGAGGAAGCGTACCCTTGTTTAGACGTCGGCTCTGAAGACCCGTTCGTGCTCCTGACGAAATTCATTCGCGAACGCCCCACGGGTATAAGAAACGCGCGCCGCGGGTAGGAGCGACGTCGAAGGATTACGCGCGAAACAAGCCGTGGGTAATAGCTCCCGGTGGCGGAGATGCTGTCGGCATGGGAAATCGCGATACTCGAGTTACGTCAATTCGATTCTCACCGATATTGAGCTCGCGGGTAATCCTGTCAGACGTGTCCGACATACCACTGGCCCCCTTCGCGAAACCGCAGATTCACCGGTGGCTTCCGAGGGGCAGGCGCTAGCGAACCCGACGGATGAACGATCGACCATTGACGGCTCTCTCCCACTGTCGACCTGGCGTCGTTCATTATTCCCCATTAAAGCCACTTTCGCTGGCAAAGCCCGTGCCGCTCGCTAGATACGCGGGCGAAAACCACGGAATGCCGGAAGCCGAATTATGCAAAAGGCGTAACAATGCGTCGAGGCACTAGGAAAGTGACGACGATCGTGAGAACATTGCGCGTTTACTGGGATCGCTGATTGGACAAAGCGGTAGCAAGCGTCGTTTTTCCGTTGCAGTACTTAAAGCCAAGCCTCCCAACGACTCTGTTTTTTTGTTTTGCTGTTTCGTTATCACTCCGATCCACAAGTTTGCTTCTTCTCGACGCTGCAAGCTCGACAAATTCCGCGCACTCATTCACTGCTTAGGTACCTGAGTTTAGGGCATCAGGAGAAAGGGGACACCATAGAAATTTTTTTAATTTCAAAATCCAACTTCTGTTAGAAACACTTTTTAATCAAATTATCGAAGATGCCTAAGAAGTCGTACATTGCGTTGATCACCCTGTGTAAGGGGGCTTGAAAATCTTTTAAGTGCTTAGGGCTTCTAAAGGTCTTGCTTCAGCCCTGTACCCGAGGATAGCATCGAATGCGATAGCTTTGACTAGAACTCTAGAATTTAAAAGAAATGCCTCTAGCATCTATTGCATAACAGGTATTACATATTCCCAGACAAACTGCATCTCGAAGTAGGCAATTAAAGCTACCCAAGGCACTTTGTCTGAGAATAATACCTGTTACGCAATGGATGCTAGAGTAATTTCTCTTAAAATCTAGTTCTGTGGTCAAACTTGCCTCAATTGCCGGTGCAAGTTACATCTACTAAGCCACCCGTCAGTACGAAAGCCGCTTGCACACAAAACATTCCAATACCATCTAAAGACGAGCCGCTGACGTGCCGCGTGCCGATAATTTTCCTCTAAAAGTACTTTCGCTCGTGGACGAGCGGCATTGCGCGGTGAATATGTAGTAGGGCCGTAAGAAGCGCGCCGGAAGTCGTTCACCGCGGCTCTGCTCGCGAGCCTGGTGATTACAGTATCGATACGGCAGAAGCTGCCAACCGAAACGCTTTTCATCGATGCAATCGACGTTCCACCGTTGAAAATAGTCTACCCTCCATTCGACGACTGCGAGCAGCTTCTGAAAGAGCTGTCTACCCCGCGGAACAGCTTCGAGTCCTGAACGAGTGCAGGATAGATTCATCAGCGAGCGCCTCGCGGAACGTGTTTGCAGCAATTATGAAAGAAATGTTGGAAAAAGGCGCGTGGAAGAGCTCGCGGGAATGATCAGAGGCGCTTTCTCCGCGAGGATGCTTCACTGTCGACCCATTTGTCGACGCTGCTGTGTCGCGGCTTCGCGAAAAGACAAAGCTCTGCGTCGATCTATCCGGATATCCTGCGATCCAGCGTGTCAGAAGGATCGTCGCTGGCAGTGGGGGAGCGAGAATTCTCTCGGTGACCGAGGATTCGTCGAACGGGAGTAACGGCTGCGGGCCCGTAGCACGTTTTAACGGTATATTTCCATCGCGCGGAGATCTGGGTTGCTGGAGCGAGAGGCAGCGCAAGGTGCGCTTCGCGGTTTCGTTTCCCACGTCGCTGATAACTCTGCCGCGCTTTGCTATGCATCACCTTGCACCTTCTAATCGTCGAATAAAAAATAAGGCAGCGTCGATGAAAACACAACTAATGGCAAGTTTACGTAACCATCGCGGTGGCTACGTGGCTTCCAGGAGGTCCCATGCGCGGGTAGGCTGCGGGGAAGTTGGATTTCGAGGTCGAGCGGAGCGAGCAGAAGATTCGATCGCCGTGCAAATCGAGGCACAGATTCCAGCGACTCCAATTTGACCGCGTATCGAGGGCGATCGACGGTTCACCTAGCAATTGCCGATTCCGTCGATCGCCTGCAAGCTACTACGACCGGAATACTGTAACAGAGTGGTTGTAACGAGAGCCCGGAGTCGCGTGGAGCCGGCAAACGGCTCGAGCAACGGTGCAATCGCGCTGCGTGCCAAGAATTTCGCCTGGTGCCTGCGACTCTCGACCTGGTGGCGTTCTTTTCCTTCCTTTTTGCGTTTCATCGAGGGGTAGGGAATCGATGTAGCCCTTATTGCGACGGGTACGGATAGATATACTGTCAGGCAGCAATAGGCGCAAGATCTCCAAGCGATCCTTTCACACTGTGCTATCTCCTCCGGCACGCTCGGCATTCCCGACGAATATGGGACGAGGCGGGAAAAATGAAAAGACCCCATGGACTTTCGTGAAAGCGAATCTTTTTTTCGCGAGCCTTCTCTCTCTCTTTCCCCTCGCTCTGACGGGGAAAGAGCAGAGACTGCCGCCTCCAGCGATCGGGCAAAAGGTATGCGGCAGGTGACTTTCTGATCAGAGTCGGCAGGCGCTCGCACTCGTGCGCCCACATTCGAACGAGGACAACGATCTCCGTATGTCTCTTTGGAATCGTACCATCGGTGCTCTTCTCTTCGCCATTTCTGCTCCATCACACTGCCTTTTCACCCGTAATAGTAGCACCAACGCTTCGAGATCAGCCACGGATTCAGTGCAGGGTGAAGTCTGCAAATATTGATCTCAGTCGTTCACAAATTTCGCCGCAGTCCTCGGAGCCCTGCCCCAAAGCGTGGACAATAGGGTGCTAATCCCGAGCCGCTAGCTGATTAACACGTGCCTATTGATCCCACCTTTTCAAACGTACGTTTGAAGTCACGCTGCCTCTTTTGGGAGGATCTCTTCGAGTTCGCGAGACTCGTGGGAAGTTCGCAGTAGCGTGCGATATTAGCGCCGATACGGAGAAAAACGTGTATCCCTGGAAACGACTCGTTTTCAAGGGTGAACGACCCTGAAATTTCGCGGCCCTCGGGGGATCAGTACGCGAGAGGTCGCGGCAGAGGGTGGTCCAGGCGCAACGAGAGGAAGAAGGAGGCGGATAGATGGGTTCCTCGAGAGAAGCCGAGGCTGTTCATCCTCCTCGCGCGAGCGCAGAGATAAAACGGGAGATGCTTGGAGGAACAGGTAGTAACGGTACCTGCTGGTTCGGGCTATCTCCTCAGGCATCTAACTTTGAATATCGCTTTTCGGTGACGCTCGACTTAATAGGCCCATCCGCGATTCTTCGCTCCGATTGCCCATTGATGTCGCTGATGCTCCATCCTCGCCGCTAGTAAACCCCCCCCCCCCCCCCCCAGCTATCTCCAAGAGTATTTTAATGAGACCGTGTCTAATTAAATCCTCGTTACGCCACGTAATTATTACGCGCAGCGTTGCGACAGTTTCTCGTGCCGTCGCACGACAGCCACCCGCCAAGAGAATCGTCTCACGCGGCACGCTTGACAGTATTTCGGCAACAGCGGAGCCAGCTTGTCGTCCATTTGGCAACTCGCGTTAATCCCACCGTAAGCTCCCGATACAGGGAGCATCGTCGAGCAGGGAAAGCTTTTCCAGCCCCGAGGTACGTCATGCAGAAATGCACGTGGATCGGTCGTCACCTTGTGCCAATGCACTTCACAGTGTTCCGAAGTCCGGCAAGTGGCTGGAATTCTAAATATGCATCGTTTAAGCTCGTTGTTTTCCTTCCATCCACTGATTCCGACACCGATTTCTTTGAACTCGTTACTCGCGGCGAAGTTGTCGAAGCGTAAGCGGTGCATGGAATCGATCGAAGGCTGATCGGGATTGGAATTCGTGGCTCAGGCGGCGGGTAAAATCGTCATCGTGGGATAAGAGGATCGCAAAGGTCGGGACGGTTCCGAGTCGTGACGCGAAAAGGCACGTTCTTGAAACGTGGAATCGAGGTCAGCCAGTTGGTGAGCGGGCTGCAGCTAGCGACGGGAGTGATACGATGTGCATTTATGATGTTTAAGCAGTTCGACGCGAGACTGATATCGGAACGACCCGGTTGTCGCTAGATGGGACAGGTCTCAGCGAAACCGGAAAACCCGAGCTCGAAGACAAGATTGGAACAAGTGTTGTGCGAGATAGTAGTTCTATATCTAAAATAAGCGTAATCGTAATTGTCAGTACGGATAATAGAAGTCCGCTGATTCTCTCTTCCACCACACGTTCGGATGCGCTGTCTTTCGATCTCCTCGATCGGATACAAGCTCCACTGTACAGATAATGGGGGCGTGGGTTGGTCAAAGATGAATAACAAGGCGCCAGTTTCTCCTTCACAAAAAAGCCTTTTATTAAAAAACTCGTATTTGGTAAATAAGACTCTGTCTCCACTTTGCGTACAGCGTAACGATTATAATCGTAATAGTAAATTACAGTTAACGGGGTAGCCGGACACGAGTAGAACAGATCGATCGTTTGCCAGCGTGGTTAGAAGGACGCACCGCCGTCCCAACTTCACAATCACCAAATTACATGTTACGATTACGCGCGCCGGTTGTTCGTGGCCAGTCTCCTCGCGACATGGCTCGTCGGTCTCGTCTCGACTTTCGTTTCAGTCTTACGTCGCTGCACAGCCGTTCGTTCACCGACGATCCACGCAACGTATCCTTCCCTCCTGCATTTCCGTTTTCCGCGAGGAAAATGCACCTCGCCCTGATCGTGCCGCCTCGGAGCGGAATCGAACGGTCGCTGGCGCGATAAACGGCCGGGACGGACCCGCGGCGGCTTTCTTTTCGTCGCAGCGAGAACGACAGTGAAAGCAACCCGCGACAAATATTCCGATTGCAAACGATCCCTCGCTTTTAAATCGCAGACGCGACTCGTAGAACGTTTCCTATCGTCGCCTCGCCGTCGATCACAAGCTTTCGAATCGAGAGAAATAATTTCTTCCCATTCCGTGACAATCGACGCGATTGCGGAACACCGAGCCGTGTCGCGTGTCCCGCGATTATTATTCATAATCGTCGTCCTGAAAAGGCGTTTTCCCGCTCAGTAGGCCACGCGGTACAAGGACTTCTCCTTGAAAACGGCAACGCTCGGTATTGTGGCGAGATAATTACGCGACCGTGCTCGGGAGGCTCGCGGAGAGCGTCGACGCGGGTCAACGACACAGCTCTGACGTTACCCCGAGGACGGCTGGAAAATGGAAAATTCTCGGAGCCCGGGGGGGCCGTAGTTTCTGCGCCGTGATCGGGGCTGATCGAAACAGGAACGCGCGGGCCACCGCACCACCACCAACATCGAGCGACGACTCTACGCTAACTCAAAGTAGCTCAACTAACGAAGGACCTTGGATCCTCGCGTTTCCTCCAACTACTTTCTGCCTACGGATACTGGTGGTCGTTTGGAGTGTCCGTCGCGCGGGGCAGGTCCACGATGAAACATCCCTGTGTCCGCGTATCGCAAGCTCTTTATTGACAAATAAATACGACAATAAACGTATATACAAAAAAGAAAAATAAATAATAGGAAAACCCGTTCGTCCGTCTTACGAACGGGTAAAAATGATCACTTCGCGTGCCGTTCCCTCCGTGGCGAATGGCTCGGGCGCGCGTAAATGGGCATTCGGCAAACGAACGGGGGCCTTTCGATTCGTTTGGGCAAAGCCGGGGTTCGGAGGGAAGGGGGCCGTGAGGCGGGTTTGCGTCCGTCGATCTTCTAAACGGGCTTAAAACGTAACAATATTACGACATACGGTAATTCTAACAGTCGGATTAACAATTACGCGATTACTTTTTAAAATATCTCTCTCGACTCGTGCTCGTCCTTATGCAAAATACGTTTCGGCGTAGAAAAACTTGGCTACAAAAATCCCTATAAAAATTAGTGGTTTTCTCCGAGGAAGTCGGTCGGTTTCCCGTCTACGAGCGCGTTCGCGCGGAAACTATTCGCAAGTGGGATCACGGATACGAGGGAAATGATGGGGGAGTGGGATCCGGGTGGTTGAACGAAACGTGTGAGGGCTGATCGGAAATGAAACGTGTTCAGGAGGGGTTTAGAGGCAGAGAGACTATCGTAGGAAAGGGACGTTCCCTTCCCAGAACCATTTGTTCTTCCTTCTTTTGTGCACCGCGACGCCATCGTGGAACGCGAGTCCCGACACCTTGCCCGATCGGTCTCGCGCTATCCACAGATCGGACACTGAGCTTGAGCAATCTAATATTGAGCAGTCGTGCGAGGGGTCGCTTTTGGACAGAATCGAGGAGCCCGAGGCAGCTTCGAGCGCGAAAATCCATGGAAATGAATAGAAAAATGAGGATGAGACGTGTGCGATCTTGAGGGGGGATAGCTCGGAAGGAAGGGTGCCCGTCGAGTTTCGCTCGTTACTCCAACCAACTATCATCTAACTCTATTAAACGCAATGTCGCGGGAAAGTCTTAGGTTACGCGCGCGTCGCGCGTATGGCTAATCGTACGTGGATTGCAGGTTCCAAGAGTAAAAAAAGAAACTAAAAGAAACGACACGGAATAGGAACAAGAGGACAGTCCTCGACGTATATCGTACCTTAAACTACATACCGCGCTCTCCGCTGGTGCAACACGTGAACGCTGGTCGATCTCGAAATGAAAATTAGGAAAAGTAAAGGTGAAAGGGCGTGCGAGTGTCGCTCAGAGCGTCTCTACTTGCGAGAAAAAGGGGACGCCCACGAGAAGACTCAGTACCACGCGGTACAATCGCTCGTGAACCTTTACGGAGATGTGCCAGCCTTGATTCTACGTCTTGGGAGGAATTGTAGCGTGCTTTTGGGGCGCGGACGTCGGAGGGTAGGAGGTGGCAGCGTCGAGAGGAATCGAGGAATGAATTTACGAGGTTATGGCCGAGAAGACTCGATTCACGGGATGGCGTGTCGCGTGGTATTCAAGGGAGATGCCCGAATTTCCCCTCGATGCGCCGCGAGTCGCGTTAATTATCCGATGGTCGATAACAGATATCGACGTCGTTTGCTGCTAATTTCCATGCGATCGCCAGCATCGATATCGCGTGTTCACGTAACCCGCACGCGCTCGTTCTATATGCAGTCGTCGTGCCATCGGCGCACGATATCTTATTTTTCATAAATCACCAAGCACACACACACGTGCACTCACCCATTCATACACACGCATGCGTACAGTCGCTCCTCTTACGCGTACATCTCCTTAATACCAGATTCGTCGTCCTTAATATACATATACATACACGTATATATATTACACGATCTCAAAATTATATATAATGTTAAGGCCTAAGAAACTTCTTCTTTTATAGCCACGAGCCGCTTTGTATGATATAGAGAGAACTCGTCACTTTGTAGGAAACATATTTTCTGGTTAAATCTTACAGTGCCTTACGCATACGCGGCCTGTGCGCGTGTGTACAGACCGTTCCTCGAGTTAGCCGCGATTAACTTTGGATCAGAAGAAAAATCGGCGTTACAGCCAGTACTTCAAGGGTATCTTCGGCTCGATATTTCTTTCGACCAGTGCTTTCGTTTTCGTTCCCCAATAAAATGTATCCTCCTGAACGCATTGTGCGTGGTTTCGTCTTCTCCATGAAACTCGTCAAGAATCAGAGCCGATCCCTCCGAGGGATGTGAACACATACCCTTGAAATACATATTACCGCCACCTACCAGTGGCTAAGAGCCGATTAGCTTCTCCTACAGTACACGCTTGAAACGTACACACGCGTACAAAGGTATGCGTACGGTCTAAGCGTCAACTGTTTAACCGTGCTACACTAAATACTTCAGAATACGAGCGAGGCTTCACATTTTGTTTATAATACAACGATTGGCCGCGCGACCGACGTCCGGGTCGCGCTCCATTCTTCATCTTTTACGACTTAAATGTAGAGAAATTGGGAACGTCGTGTCCCGCGGAAGCTCGGTCGCCTCGAGCCTGCCGCTGGACCGACAACGATGGGATTACCTTAACGCTAGGCGAGACTGTGTGAGAGCTGCGAAGGGCGAAAAGAAGCTTAGCCGTGGTCAGAGGCGATAAGTACTCGAGCGATAGCGCGGCTCGTCGATCCATTTCCGATCGATGGCAAGCGGAACCTCGCGTCTCCCCTCGACTGCGCGGCCAATCGCTCGCGAGGATCCTCCAGCTTGGCACTTTGTCTCGACGAAAGGGGCAACGAGCGTGGAACGGAGGACTCGAATCGGGGAGAGTCGACCCGCGATCGTCCGCGGAATCGAGAAGAGCTGGGCACGGTTTTCGCGGAGTCTGCGCGCTTTCCAACGCGCACATTAGGTTCACTTTAGGAAAGAGAACGCGAGGCCCAAATCTACAAGTCTTTTGCGCGTCGCGAGTTCGTACGGTCCTTGTTACTTCCACCTAACGTACGGTACAAACGTGCAACGCGTCGTCAGACGGTGCTGGTAGATCGCATGAGGTCACTGGTGCTCGAATCTCGTTATACAACGGTTAGCTTCTGGCTCGACGAACCGTACCGGTTGCTTCAGAACTGCAGGGCACGCTTGTTTGCAATAGGATCGTTTACAGCTCGCGATCGTTTAGAAAATAAAACTGGGGGACTGAAATGGAATCAAAACTGGATCAAACGTGCCTATGGAGCCTACCTTCGTAGAACTCTTGAACTTTCTCGTCACGCCCTCTGCCAGCGAACAAAGCCTGCACCAGAGTTCTGAAACAGCCTATAAGGCGATCGCGAGGGCAGAACGAGCGTTCCTTGAGTGAAAACGGCCGAGCACCGTAAGCGTCGATGAATCCATTTCCAGTTTCCTTTTCTCGAAACGCGCGCGGCCAGAAAGCCCTCGAGAACAAGCGTCGGGCGTACGCATCGTATCGGTTTTTACCGCCACTAATTGTTCCGCGCGAGTAACCAACCGATTACCAACCGGGCAGCAGCGAGTTCTCGTTCCCACGAATGTCTCGATTTCAACGGTTTTGGCTCGGCCGGCAACGCTTCCCCGATCACCTCTCGGCGTATGTGTGGTTACCGCGTTCCGATGGAATTCCATTCTCAGCCCCCCTGGCGGGGACGCCCTGCGCGGTGCGCGAGGGACGCGAGAAAGGGAGAAAGAAATACAAGTCTAGGGGAGAAAGGTGGTGCGAGCGGGTGCTCGGTGAATGAGAAACGGAGAAGAGAATGGCCTTCGCGGATAAAAAGAAAAAGAAGAGAAAGAGAGATGGTTTAACTATACATGTACACACACGTATTATTATTATATGGAACTTCTACCATTTCGTTCGATAACGTTAAACTTACTCGGCGAAATATACGGGCGTAATAAAACGGGATTAGCTAATCAGTCTTTGCGTGTTAGAGGCTCGTGCGATCGGTGTTCTGGGTTGCTCCGTTTTGCCCGACCCCGGTCAGCCGTCGCGACGACGCGGCGTGCCGCTCTCGATTCGACCGTTCTCGTCCGTCGATCGACCGACGACTCTCCACTCCCGGGGGACCTATTTAAACAGTCTACGTTCTCTCGTCTACATCAAAAGCATACGGCGATGCCTCTGAGCGGTGTCGGTTTCATTCGTCTCCCTCGATCGCGCGCGGACCGCCACGAGAAACCCGCTGGGTCCGTTCCAAAACGGCCGCGTCAGCGTTAGCACCAATCGAGACCGGCAGGGATCGCGTCGCGAGTCGCGAGCGAGTGTATTGCACGATTCGGGGAGGAATTTCGAAGTAGCCGAGTCGCTGGGAACTGGACCAGGTTTCTCGTGTCCACGTCGAGGTAATTCGAAAGGATACACGCGCGGAGAGCGTGGCGGCACGCGCGATCCAAGCCCGCCTTCTCAGCTTTTGTCATTTTGTCAATTGTCTCCAGCTGCACGGAATAAAATAGAGAGATAGAGTGAGCGGGAGTGCTGTTCGAGCGTACGTCGTTACTTTGATTTCGTATAATTCCCGTCGGCGATGCTTCGAAAGGTTACAGAAACGAAAGAAGGTTGCGAATGTTGAAGCACGCCGAGGAAACTGACCGCGATTGTTCGAGCGTTCTAGCCACGTTCTCCGGGTATATCCTCTCTCCAACGAGCGAAGAATAATCTAGCCTATGGATAACAGTACTCGAGAAAGCCTAAGATCGTGTAAAGTGGCGGCCAAGCGCGGTCCCCGTACTCTTTCTAAAATATAAAATCGTCGTGCCGGCAACAGAGGTGGCGCGCTTAATTGCCACTTGAACGATAACGCCAACGAAACTGAAGGAAGCGGACGTTTCCTTCTTACGATCAGCTCGAACGAAGAGGAGCGCATCTCTAGTTTGCCTATAAGTGTAACGGAATACATATACACGCGTGTGCGCACGTGGCACGCGCGTGCAGGCTGATTACCATGAGAGACTATCGGAACGCGCTAATCTGTAAGGTATCGAGAAGTGTTTGTTTGGTTCGTCGGACTCCAGCAAACGATCTTTACCTTCGAGTGCTTTCGCCTTCAGTCTTCAAAGGCGATCGCGTCGATGTTCTGGTGGGAGCCAACCTGCGCGTCCACGTGCGCTGCGAATCGTCAACTAACATAAATCTTTGATGCAATTACGTATATCGGTCACAGCCGAAAAGGGGGCTGCTACGTGTTAACGTCGACCTAACGCTTGTCTCGTTTGTCACTAGTCCGTAGACCTCGTTGCTACTCGATCACTTGTACAGCGTTTCAACTACGTCACAATTTTCGTTGTACGGAACTCCAGGCTCGTAAAGGGGCAGCGTCTGCCAGGAGAGTAATTTCCGAATCTCTTGAACGCAACGAGCTGTACGAGCCGAAGTCGAGGCGTTCATAATTGGGAACTGAATCGCGTCCGGGGCATAAAGCACAACTTAGGAGGCAAAACCTATCGGAAGCGTCCTATTTGTCAGGAATTTTGGAACGTTCGCTTGCGAGTCGATTCACAGACCCTGTCCCTTTTCGGCACAGCCATTCGGCTCTGGAGTACCTTCACCACCTGCGTCCAGTTTTCACGAATGATTCGCCACTTGTGTTTCAATTGGTAGAAAGCTCATCGACAGGTGGCGGGTCCCGGGAGTCGCGGAGTTTCAGAAGAAGCGTTTGAACGCTACTACGTGGTGGTGCCTCCGATGTACCCGTTGTTCAACGTTTCTGGCTTATTCACGTACGTAGCCGTGGATATGGAGTCGTCGATGCCGTTGTCAATGTCGATCGCGTCCATGGACGGGAAATCGACACGCAACGGCACCGTCTCCCTCTTCTCTGCAGCCGAGAGGATCTCGGGGCTGCCGTTCTCGTAGTCGGGAACGGATATTTTAGCGGAGTTCGGGCTGCTCAGGAAGCTACGTTTGCCCGCGTTCTGCGGGCTGGCGGACTTGTTGCCCATCGACAGTTGGCTGAGGTTGCTCCTGGACGAGCTCTTCGCGTTTATGAAGGGCGAGTTCTTGACCGACTTGAGGCTATCCTCGACGAAGGGCAGGTTCAGCGTGTCCCTGCCGGAGGCGATCGAGTCCGCGGAGACGCCGTCAAAGTCGTCGAAGCCAGCCTTCAGTGGCACGATCGAGCAGTTGATGTCGTGGCAGTTGGCGGTAGCCTTGGAGTTCTCGCCGTACGAGTCCATTCTGTACTGTGGGCTGAAGCTGTTCTTCAGACTGCTCGGCTCGAAGCTCGCGAAGTTGTCAAAGTCCTGACGCAGTGGAGAGTCTTCGTTACCTTCCCTCTCCTCTTCCTGCAGGGAGGATATGTCTAGGTGCCTGCAGAAAGACGCGAATAGAAACGTTAGGCACTATCCATTTCACTGTTACAAGGTTAGAAGGGTGGGGGGTGTACTCACTGGTCAGCCTGGGGCGAGCTGGACTTGTTTTGATTTCGAGCCTCGATTCCCTCCTGGCTGTGATAGAAGCTCACTGGCGGGAAGGTTTTCAACCTGACGTGCTTCAACAGCATCGTGACGATGTCCATAAAGGTGGGCCGCCTGGTGGCTTTGTACCTCCAAGTCTGCTTCATCATCTCGTAGAGCATCTCTGGGCAGTTTTCAGGACGCTCCATCACCCCTCCGTCGATCACGTACCTCAAAACCTTGCGAAAGAAGCGAAGGAATGTTGCAACTGCCCGCGGAATAGATTCCCATAGATATTAATCGAACTGCACGCACCTGGTCGTTGGATAAACCCTGATAGGGTTGCGACGCGAAAGTGACCATCTCCCATAACACCACCCCATAACTCCAGACATCGGAATAGCTACTAAACACTCCGTCTTTCAAGCTCTCCGGGGCCATCCATCTAACAGGGAGGAGACCTTTGCTGCCCTTGCGGTAGTAGTCCCTTTCGTAGACGTCCCTAGTCATTCCGAAGTCCCCCACCTTGACGGTCAGGTCCTCGGCGACCATGCAGTTCCTCGCGGCCAGGTCTCTGTGCACGAACTTCTTCGTGGAAAGGTACGCCATACCGTCCGCGATCTCGATCGCCATCTGCAGTATCCTGTCCAAGTTCGGAGGCGTGTTCGTGATGTTCTCGCAGGGCCTGTGGCTTCTCAGGTACCTCTTCAGGTCGCCGTTCACCATCAGCTCCATGATGACCAACGTCGGTTGACCTCTAGTCACCACGCCCAGCAGCTTCACCACGTGGTGAGCGTCGAAGCCCCTGTGACAAAAGGAACGCAGATGTTGAAGACTGTTGCTCCATCGATTCAATAGACACAATAGACACAATCCTCGCGAATCAAAGACAAAGACGCCTATCTGCTGTACTCACTTCATGACAGACGCCTCGTTGAGAAACTCGATCCTCTCCCTATCCGTGGCATCCTTGTTCACCGTTTTCACTGCGCATCGAACCTCCGGCTTGCCCTTGACGATGTCCCTGGCTATGCCCTCGTACACCATGCCAAATGATCCGTTCCCCAGCGATTTGAGCAGCTCGATCTTCTCCCTGGACACCTCCCATTCGTCCAGCACGTACGGCGTGCTCACGTATTCCGGGTTCACCGTGGCTATCAGCGTCACGTTCGGCCCGTCGTTCATGAACTTTCGCTTGTACACGAAGAACGAGGCGAAACCGACGGCCACGAGGATCGCGCATACCACCAGCCAGAAGATCACCCAGAACGTGCTCATCGAGTTCCGTTCCTCGATATAGAAGTACTTGACTTGAGTGTAGGCCCCGTACCCGGCCAAGCTCGTCGCCCTGACTCTCACGGAGTAGTTGCCAGCGGGTAGACTCTCCAGGACGTACGATTTCCTAGCATTCGTGAAGTCACGCCTCGTGATGCAGACCAACGTTGGATTGTACTGAAACAAGGCAAGCTGATCGTCATCCTCCAGGCTCCCGGGATGCGAAACCGTGCCCCTCCGTGACAGAGCACTATCGACCGAGGTATTCAGCCCCTCGGCAGATCTCCCCTCCGCTAAATCCGATTATTCGAAGCTGGAACTCAGCGAGACGCTGGATTCTACTCACGTTTTGAATGTCCACCCTCTTGTACTCGATTTGGTAGGTGATTATCAGGCCGTTCGGTTGGGCTGGTTCCTCCCACTGAAGCGTGACCATGGTAAGGCTGTTGTTCTCGCCGGACATGCTCATCTTGAACGTATTCGGTGGAATGTTGTCGGCGCTTTCCAACGATAACGTCCGATAGGTCCTCATGCTCTTCGTGGAGCACTTCTTGTTCGGATCGATCAGTTCGGGCGCCCTGCACGCCTGCAGTTCGATGTTGTAAGCGGCGAAGTGACGCAGGTTCCTCATCACGAACGAGAGGTTCGTGCTGGGCACCAGCCGCTCGAACACCACGTACGTGCCGTTCTCCAGCTTGTCTGGGATGGGCTGGCCAGGCGGAAGAGCACAGCAGGATGCAATGAAATTAGTTTTAAAGAGAGCAGTGAAAATCGAAGGGAACGAGTCAACTGCGACTTGTGACTACTTTACCTGATCGCGGTCCGAGGACCCCTTCGTCATCTTAACGGCCGACACGAGGGACATCTCCTCAGCCTCGCGTCTCTTCCTCGATCTCCGCTTCACGTACACCTGGTTGTGCAGAGCGTCCTCGAAGGCGATCGCGCTGGTCGCTTCCTTCTCCCTGATAGACTGATCGGTCTCGCGATCGGTGCACTCGCAGGCCCCAGCCTCCTGCTCCATGCTCTGCTCCTTTTTCTCCTCCTCCATTCGCTTCCTCTCCTCCTCCTCGAACAAGTTGGTCTTCTTGTCCGGCAGCAGTATGGCTGAAAGATGCGTCGGAGCTTGGCTCGAAAATATCCTTAAATTATTCTTTAGAAGCTGAATGATGCTTCACTCACGTTCGTTGCAATAGTTCCTTTGGCCGATGAAGCTGGGGTCATCGGGCTCCCATCGCCCGAAGATCCGGTAGTACGTGAGGTTGCCGTTCTTGTGGATGGGCGGCAGCCAGCTGATGATGATCTCGCTGCTCGAGTTGCTCCATGTGTACAGCGATCTCGGCGAGCTGGGCGCTTCCGGGTAGGTGACGAAGTAAGTGAGCTTGCTCTGCGCGCCAGACTTCTCCGTGGCAATGGTGTACGTCTTGACGTAGTACGCGTACTGCGTGTACGGCTTCAGCTGGGAGAGGTAATGGCTGTACACACGCTTCAAGTTAGCGCTGGTGTTGGTGCTGGCGGAGACATCGTCCACCTTCCATCCGTCGCCACCGCAGGCGTCTCTGCCGTCGTACATCGTCACGTTCCTGTTCGGCGCCTCGATCAAGTACACCACGTAACCCAGCAGCGACCTTGTGTCGTGGTGGACGAACGGTTCCCACTCGATCACCGCGCCCCACGCTGACTTGTTGCCCACCCAGGTGCGCAGCTCGGTGACGTTGCACGCCATCTTGTCGCCGTTGCTGTTCGGCGCCACCTCGTAGTCGGTGAATGGGGCCAGGCCGGCTTTCTCGCGCAGCGTCTGGATCTTGTACAGGCAGAGCTTCGGGTTCAGGTGGAAGGATATCTTGCCGGGCTCGCCCCTGGACAGTATCTTGATGTCCTGATGCCAGCTCCAGTCCCACAGCTCCTGCAGATTCTGGTTGTCCATCACCAACAGGGAGTACTTGGAGTTATCGTTGTCGTTGCCCCGTATCACGCGCAGATTCTTGAGGAAGTTGAGGGATATTAGCGGGAAGCTCCGCACCACCTTCAAGTACCCGTCTATCTCCTCGATGGTACTGAGGCTGTCCTCGAGCTCCTTCACGATATTCTTGCCGCCGCGGATCTGGATCTCGAGGCTGCCCGTTATGTGGGTGCAGCCGCGGAGTTTCTGAGCGGACGCTATGCTGTCCACGTTAACGCCGGGGCACTCCTTCTGGCAGGGCCCCTCGCACTTCTTGCACGACGCCTTCCCGTCCACCTCCTCGTCCGTATAGCCGAACGGGCACTCTATCACGCAGCTGCCATTAAACGGCTTGTAAGAGAAGTTCTTCACGTTCAGAGCCTCCCGCGGCTTATCCATCTGACGACAACTGTCCTCGTGGATGCACCGGTGACTCATGAACTCCAGCGTCCCGCTCGGGCAGTGCTCCCTGCACTCGTTGTCGCCGGTCATCACGTCCTTGCAGACGGCACAGTCTCGCGGCGACGGTCCCCAGCACGTGCCCAGGCACGACGGGTGACAGCATTTGTCCTTCTCGTAGCAGGCGTTGTTCTCGCATTTCCGGTCGCACACTGAAATCGAAAGGACGTTCCACGAGTAAGAAAGTTGGCTTCCCTGAAATAACCGCGACTGCAGCTTTCACGCTTCCTACTTAAGTGGTCATTCAACCTGCAATTACGCCCTGTACACACGGGACACTCGGTAGCTGCGCAAACTCAAGTTCCTTCGGTGTACCAAAAACTTTCCACCCCTCTTGGATGACAAGCCGCGCGTTTCCCAGGAAAAAAGTAATCGCCAGGGCCCACCGTAAGGGGCCAAGAATTCCCGTCGCAAGAAAAAAGTATGGTTAACATCGGCCTCGTGGATGTACTCGCCAATAGCCCGTTCGCGTTTCCGGGTAAACAACTCCGCACGTGTATCCGCGGGAAAGAAATCCTGTCACGTTCCTCGCGAGGACGCGTAGCATAGTTCGAGCTGAAATTCTTCCTAGAGGGAACGCTACGCCCTTGGCGATCGATAGGGAGGATAGGGCTCGCGAAATTCCAAAGAGTCCCTTCTGGCTTCTGGAAAGCCCTCTCCCGGCAAGCTACTCGCGCGGAACACTTGGAAAGACGTATCTCGCGTGCGACACGGGCGCAATTTAGAAGCGTAGCGCCCACGAGTGAAACGAGTAAAACGAGTAAAACTGGTAGAATGAGTAAAACGCCCACGGTGGTCGGCGCGACGCACGCCGTCAGAACCCTCGCCTTTTTTCCCCGGGACGGGCAGGATTTTCCGCAAGGCCAACGAATATGTCGGTTAATTTCGGAAGGAGGGAGGCTCGCGACATCGAGTGGGCAGCTCGCACGTGGGCGTCGACGCCGCCGACACGCTCGTCCGAAGATAGCCGCTGGAAGCGCGTGTCCCTTTATCTCTACGCCTCGACCGAGGGGAGCTGGCCGGGAATTTCCCCTGCGACGTCAGCCCGCAAATTTCCAACTTTACAGTTTTACCAGCGCGCCGCGATTTCCAGCGCGAGTTTTCGCGGTGGAATCGAGTTTCCGGCGAGCGATTACGCTGCAACCGAATTTTCCATTGATCATCGACCTTGCCAGCGCCGACTCGCGCGAAAGTCGATCAACTCGTTAGAAAAGCTGTTTCCGTAACCCGAGATCTGAAATCGTCGCAGTTTCGGAATGAAAGCTGGCGCTCGCGTGTAAGATACTTGAGAAGAAGTTACTTCGTTGGCAGTGTTGCTGGTTCCAGCACAAAGTCTCGCCTTTCTTGGTCTGCCTTTGAGGGCAGTGCTTCTCGCACACCGGGCACCCGTTCTTCGGATTGTTTCCCTGTGAACAAAAGAGCGGGGAGATTAATCTCCAACTTTCTACCTACCGCGAAAGAATTCGCTCGCGAGTCCCGGTCCCGCGATTGCCTGATCGGGGAGGACCGGGACACGTCGGCTCTAGTCGAAAACATTTAGCATTTCGGTGGGGGAGAGCGTGGAAAGTCAAAGCTCGTCGACAGTGTACGTGGAAGCAGCACTAACGGGGAGCATTTATTCTGGCAGGAACGCGAACGAGGCTTTACATAGTCGTTAACCACGCACGGGGCAAAAGAATTCCTTAACTCCCGCGGAGCTTATAGAGAGCGGCCGCCGATCGATACGTCTGGCGCCTCCTATTATTTATTTTTATCGCCGCTCTGTACTATTTCCCCACCTTGCCCCGAACTTGTATTTCCATAAACTTGGGGGACCGCGATGCGTCTCTCCTAACTGCGCCCTTTTCTTCTAGCCCAATCTCCGACTCACTTGCTTCGCCTTCTCCAGCAGAATCTCCACGAGATCCGCCAGCTTGTTGATCGTTCGAAAGTCGAGGGATGGGCACCCCAGGATTCACGTGTGTCTAGCTAATTTCCCTGGTATCCTTCTGTCGTCGATGCCCACGCGTCTGCCATTTCCCACCCGCGTGCCCCTCGCGCTGCAATTGATCGACCGAAAACGCTTTCGCCACGGGAATCAGGTTAAAGGTATGTATGTATCCCCGAAGGACGGCTCGATGTCCACGTGCTCCTCGCGGAGGTCGAAAAACAACTTGCGAAAGTCCTCGGTTCGCCTCCGTCGGTCCGAAGCGACGCGTAAATTAATTTTCCCCGCCGCACCGGTAACAGCCGGTCGTTCCTCCCGCGGCCCGAATTTTACGGCGCGTCGACTTGGCGAGCCAATTAACCAGCTGACCTGGTCGCGACCCATCGATTACCCTCGCGGACCGTCCCAGCGACGTTCTTTCACCCGCAACGGGAGAAACACGACGTTTATCGCGGACCTGCGACAACTTTCTAGCGTAGGAGAGCTGGGCAGCTTTCTATCGGCAGTGGAGCACTGGATAAATGAAAAGAAACCGCGATTCGATATCGGCCGGTCCACCGTACTTCGGTTTATCGCTGGCTCGTGCAGGGAAATCAACGGCGAGCTGCGAGAGTGATCGAGCAACGACGACGGATAGATCAATCTCGCGAATAATGCGAGCACGCGACGCGGTAGCCACCTACTACGTACAACAGCGTATGTAAGTACGCGTCAACGTTGAAGCGATCGATACAGAAGTCAGCAGTGGTATAGTTGGCCAGGTCCCTTCGCTGATCTGATGACGACGATTGCCTGTCGCGTTTGGTTTAGCGAACAGTTCAAATTTTATTCCTACCACTGCTTTCCCAATGCGCGCGAGAAATAATTCAGAATGTATCGCGCGGCAATTAGAGCGTTGCATTTTCCACCCCCGACCCGTCCAACACGTCCGCGGCCGCACGAACACGCTCCACCGAGGAATTGAAATTTCGATGGGAAAGTAGAGTGACGCGTATTCGATTAACGCGCAGACTCCAATTCCCGTGATTGTGCTCCGCTTATCGTTCCCTCGCCTCTCGTTTACAGTGATGTCTTCATCGAGCTCTAGCAACTGCGACAGTCTAGCTACTCGAGGCACTTTTACTCTGCATCCAAGTGGCTTTGGAACACCTCCCATTCGATCATCTTCGGAACTCTACCGTCGCGAGTGGGGGAGGAACGCGCGAGCCTCTGCTTTCCACAGATTCGAATCACTTCGCCACGGAAATCGTTCCCTCGAAGGGCGATCATCCAGTATACGGAATTCGTCAGAGAGGACCCTTTCTCATGCGATTTCGTGGATCCGATAAAGACAGAGTCACATACCAGCAGCCCGGCGACCAGATCGCCGTTCTTCAAGTCGTCCGGCTAGGATCTACTCGACTTTTCAATCCTCCCCGATCAATCGATTCACTGATTTCCCAGTGACGGAGAGATAAGGCTCGGGTAAAGAAAGAGCGAAGGAAGCTTCCGGATCATCCTTGAACGCAAGAGAGCGAAAGATTTGGGATTGCGCGTTGCGTCCTGGCCATTCAGTGATCAAAGCCATAAAATTCCGGCAACGCTGCTCCGCGTCGAGCGACCCTTGACCAAGTCAGCGATACAGACCAATGATTCACTATTCGAAGTATTATATCGAAAATTGCGTTCCACGGGAATCCGTCACAGTACGTGGCAATAATTTCGGAATATTAGAATCAGAGGCTATTCACAGATCGAGCAAACGAAACGACCGAAGCAGCGAGCCCTTGCCGCAATGTTGAGAGGCAGGCGATCGAGGTGAAAATCGCGGCGAGACACTGAAACCTGGACACGCCACGCGTCGCTTACGTGCACTCGTCGCGCGAATATCGTGGCCGCGATAACGAGGCCGCGAACCGTTCGCTCGACGCGTTATATTTTACGAATTAACGGCCGCTCGCGAGCAGGAAACGCAGAGAGGCTGCTACGTGCCACTCCGCGAAGCTCTAGCTTTCTTGCACGAGGCACCACCGTCACGCTTCCTTCAGTTTTTGCAGGAGGAAACGCCTCCGATTCCAATTTGTTCCGTGGAACGCGGGGCGTTCGAGTGGAGAAGAAGCAAGGCTAGGGTGAATCGGGCGTCCATGTAGAGGCGAGCTGCTGTACAAAACGATTCGAACGATGTCCAGTCGCTTAAACTGTCGGCGAGAGACGAAAAAGCAGGCGGCCGTCGTCCAGCGAGGGCAGGCAGCGTGACGAATCGCGCGATAACCTCGCTGAATGAGATTTACTTTTTAAGAGGGTAGATTGCTCCGGGTTTAATCGCTCGACGAAGCAACGTTACGATTGTTGGCCAAGTCGGATGCAGGAATCCAGCCGTCGAATGGACTCGTCGCGATTCTCAATGCAGAAAGCTCTCGGATACTCCCGCGTGCAGGTAGGTACCTACTTCTGGCGCGCTTCATCCTCGCCTGCGGGTGTCGAAGACGCGATTTCGCCTGGAGGCAATACCCCACGCAATAGTTAAGGGGATTCTCGATCCTTCCGACTGTATTTCCGCGTATGGGGCGCATTTTATTTTTACCCCCTTCGCTCACATTCGATTCGAGCTTTCCCAACGTCACGAGTTTTCCTCTCCAATTTTGAACGACCCAGCCGAGCCACTTTTCCGCGGGTAAGATGACGATATTATTACCCCGCCACCGACAGGGAGAGAGGACAGTCCGGTCTACGCCAGAAATAGACGGTCGGGGGCCGGTGCCAGAAAGCGATCCTCTGTTTCGCGCTGGAACCAGGCCGATATTATTGCTTCCGAGCCGGGGCGAAATCGTCGCGGGAAACGACGAGCCGGAAGCAATTGGTCGTGACCGAAGCGATCGTCGCGCGAGCGCGACCCGCGCGCGCCTCGACGTCGGGCGGCGTATTCTCGGACAAAGAAGCCTCTCTCGTGGGAGAAAATAGCGTCGGAGGGCGGTCGACGGGACCGCGTAGTCGCGATAACGGGAGGGAAGAGCGGCGCGGCGCGTCCGAGTGCATTCCGCCGGGCCACGATTATGGCGATTATCGTATACGATTATTTACTGACGGGCAAATGGAATTGTTTACCGACGCGAACGATGCCAGGCAGTCGTCGTAGCGGTTCGTTGTACCCGCGGAGGGAATAACGCGCTCGTGCGGGATAGAGGATTTCTGGCAAGACGGTGTCGACTTGGCCCGTGCTAGAAGGCGCCGCTATTTACCCATGCCAACGGCACAGCCGACCATCTGAATCCTACGCCGCAGTGGCCCTTTCCACGATATTAAAACTCCCGCTGGACAAATACGCCGCACCGATTGTCGATTAATGGGAATGCGGTTGGAAGGAATGGGGAACCAGTCGATCGATCGTTGCGCCCAACAGCTCCACTGTTTCTTCTACTTTCGGGAGGTGCGATGAATGAATGGTTGAATGGAGGCGATTATAAACGCTAATGCTGACAAGAGAGTAAGAAATTATCGGAGAACAGGACGAAAGGCAGAATAGCTGCAAGCGGAAGACAGTGCTGTATTTCGGGATTATTGACTGCGACGGGTGGTCCGACTGTTAAGGAATATGTGGGTGCCCTTGCTGAAGGGGATGCAAGGAGCATTCTCGAGGTATCCTTGCCAGTGAGAGGACTAGGTCAAAGCTGTACACCAGAGGTGCACAAAGAGCCGCTTGCAGCTGGAAGCCTCTTTGCGATTCCGGGCGCCATATAATAGTAGGACAAACTGCATATTTGTCTGTAAAAATCGTAAAACTTGTGATAGATATAATATAGAGGGATGAATCTTTTTCGAGGTTGAAGCTAAGGTGTTGCAGAGTAAGGGACAAATTTTATAGGAAAAACTTCAACCACGCATTATAACGGAAAAACCGCAATTTTCTTCGAAAAATGTCAACTGTTACATAGATTTTCAAGGTCAAAATTTGTCCGTCATACTTTTTCAATATTTTTCCCTTTATTTTGCCACATCTTAGCTTTAACCTCGAAAAAGTTTCATCCCTCTATCTTATTTCTATCAAACGTTCTACGATTTTGACAGAAAGAAGTGTAGTTTGTCCTACTGTAAGGCGCCCGGAATCGCGAAGAGGTCTCCGGTGCCCAGCGGCTCTTTGTGCACCTCTGCTATACATTAACAAAGTCTCCCGTAAGAATCTGTCTTACAAAAGTCTGCCTCGACTTTCCTGCTCGCCTTGTCATTGTTCTACAAACGCTCGGAGGAGCGCAGAACCCCCCGAAGCCCGGAGCAAGTAGAAGAGGACCACTTTGGCCAGACTCACCACGATGACGTTCTCCCCTTTGCCATCCATAGCGATGAGGTCCCAGTCGATGGTGTCGACGTAGCAGAGCGCGGGATTCTTCTCGAAGCGAACAGAGCCACGTACGATCGTGGTGAGGTTGTGGAGGCCGATCTCCTGCAGGTTCATCATCTCGAACGCGACCAGGGCGTAGTTGATGAAGAGAGAATGTCCGCGAATCACCGCGAGGTTGGGGAACAGCCGACCGATGCTCCGCAGCCCCTTCACCCTGCAACACGACCAGGAAGGCGGAATGAAGCCTGGCGGTGGATGGGAAGTCCTGCATACACGGCGCTTTACAATGTTGCCACCGTAGGGAATAAAAAAAAGGGCGGAGAGAAAGGAAGGAAGGAACGAAAGAAGGAAGGAACGAAGGAGCGAAGGTAGGAAACGGAGAAGAAACCGGCGAGGAGATAATGACGATGCGCAACCGGCAGGAAGTTTAGTGACCCTCGACGGGAGAGGAAGTAGTCGCCGTGACTGACGATTGTTGCTCGTTTGGACTTTGGAACCGAGACTGCTCGCGGATCTGATTTATCGCTGCCGCGTTACAGTCCGTATGATTCTAGTCAGTAACTGCGCGGGCTGTTCGGGAGATTGAAAATGTACTCGCGACAATTAGCTCTATTTGGCGCGAAGCCCTGGCTCCGGAACCCACCGCGCCCACCAACGATTAATATGTATGTACTGAAGTTTCGCGCGGAGGTACGTTAAGGGGATCGCTGTCTGTTTCACTTGCGGAGCTGCAACGCGCGAGCGAGGCGTCCCACGCGTCGTTCCCTATTTTCCCAAACGATACGCTTTACCTGTAGAACAGCAGGTACCCAGTGATCTCCGTCAGCTCCGGGAAAGAAATATTGGCGTACTCCGACGGCTCGGCGTTGTCGATCAGCAGAATTTGCACGGACCCTTCCACCGTACGGCATCCCTTCAGTTTTGACAAATTTTGCACGTTGTTTCTTATATCTAGGCTTTGGCACACTGCAACAGAGAACGGGGCAGGTTTAGCGCATGGGAGCTGGCACCCTGGACGACGATGACAGAAACATCTCGTGGACGGGAACCGCGGTAATTACGGTTCATTAGCGTCTGACTACAAGAAAACGAAACTCGCTATACGGAGGCAAAGTCAGTCAACCTTGTCTCAACCTGACTAGATCGTTGATATCCGGTGCCTCCCCATCTCCCCACCCGGAGAAAACCGGACCAACGCAGCCCAAGTTATTCAAATTGCTGACAGCTGTTCCAGGGTGTTAAGAGGAAGCCGCTAAACGAATTTACTGCAACTGCTACACCGAACGCAAGTGGAATACTCGCTGCAACGTTTAATTACTCCCTTCATTCAGCCAAAAGCTACCACGCCCAGAAGAAAGTGCTAATTGTTTCAGGAGAATGATTCAGCTCGATCGCTTGATGACACTCCATCTTTCCTGCATACATTTTGGGACAGTGGTGCGAAAGAGCCCTCTGCTCCCCGTAAGACGCGAAAGATGGCCGGTGGGCCGGAAAAGGTGGAAGGCCATGGAGCGCGCGCCGCTGGAATTTATCGCGGCGCGGGCAGACGTCGCTGTCGCGTGAACGAGTAACACGTCCACGTGCAGAGACGTGGCGCGTCGTGTCTCTGGAGAACAACTGTGGCGAAGTGTCGACTCGCCGATTGTAATGGGCCACGCTAAAAATACGCCGCGACGGCTGGCATTGGGATAAACACGAGGGCGGGCAACTGATCTAGGCACGCGGTCACATCGCTTCGCGTCTCGCGACTCTGCTCCATCACGCATTTAGATCGCTGGCTTTCACCCTACAGTTAATTGCCCGCGGGTATATTCTTGGCTCCCGCTCGCGCGCTTCTTTTCGTAAACAAAACACCGCCCATTCCAGAGGGCACGTTCAGTTTCTGTTGGTCGTCGTGGGTAATTTGTGGGTGGATCATCTTCGCTCGAGTACTTGGTATAGTATCAAAGAGCAAGCTACTTGCTTAAGGGTAGGGGAAATGTGTCTAAACCGATCCCCTTAAGGTGTAATTCATATAAGAAATACAAATGCACATTATTTAAATTAAAGTAAAGTCGTTTCTGTAAGTTAGTTTATCTACCTTATTATTGGCTTGGATTAAATTCAGCTACCTGATCAATTACATTTTTTATTCGCTTTTTGGTGGAGGCATACTACGGATCATTTTGAACACCTATATGTATAAAATGACCGCTAGGATCATTGTGATCGCCGAAGCTGGCTCCGTTGGCTGAGCATCTTCTTGTGCGTATCAAAAAAAGTGGGTTGATCGGGCCTCGTGGGACTGGCCGATCTTTGCCAGGTCAAACTACGGCGGCTTCCTATCCTCGGGCCACCGCCGGCAACTTTAAAAGTCAAGTGCGCCGATGTTCCACCGAGCGAGTCTCGCCTTCCTTCAACGTCTCGCACGAAAATCACCTCGGATGATCGAACCTTGGATGGTCGAGTCTCGGCACGGACGTCGGCGACGCCTACGTGCACGCCCACGCGGTCTGCTTTGTCGAGCAATTTTTCCCAACACGGAGGGTATTTAATCGGTCAGAATGTACGCTTCGATTTGCACATGTTTCTGAAATCGTCATCGTCTCGATGCATTTCTTCTACGTGTTGCGCAGATACCGGATCCTCGACGAAAAGCATCCACTGCCTCGATTCGCCATTCGATAGGATCCGATGCGAGATCGACGGTTTTTCCCCGAACGCGGCCAGAATTCGATTCCGCGCGCAACGCGACACCTCGAGGCTGGGGACGGAGGAAGGAACGCGCGTGGAGGAAGCTCGGCTGACTCGGATTAAGGGCGGCCGCTGGTAGCTTAAGTTACCCGCGATCAGCGATCTCAGCAGTGCGGATCGGCGAGAATCGCGTAACGCTAATCGCCGCTCGCTTAGCTAGAGTTACGCTGCGTTCGCTCTGATGCGCTGTGACGTCGACGCGTCCTCGCTGCTGCTTCCATTCATAACCGGCCGCGTAGTAGTCACGCTCTTCGAGCACACGTCCACTCGTCCGCCACACAATCTTGACGCGTTGCGCATTTTCCCCTGCTCCCCTTTGCTCGATTCCGCCGAAACGGACGGTGGCCACTCGAAACGAGTATCTTATCGCGAAGTTGCGCCAGAAGTGAAACTTCACTTCCAATTGAACTTTGTTTCCTTACCTCGCGCTGTCGCAATCGGCCGTGGCGTGATAGCGAATCGCTATAAGGCGGAATTCGACCGACTGACTGACCAACAGCGGTAATTCAGTCGTTTCCTGTTTCGTTGCGTTATCGTTACGCGATCCACCCGCGATAGGCATCGACAACGGGCGCGGGTGCCGAAATTCGTCGCGAATTTGCCAGCCCGAACCGATCAGGTTACTACGGCCGTGCAGGCGAGCGGACTCGCCACCGGCAAATTAATTATTAACCGATCGAAGGCGCGTCGCTGGTTTCCTCATTAATTCAACGTCTCGGTCGCGTGGAATTCGGTATGGGTAGAGAACACGGCCGACAGTTTCATCATCATCGTGCCTCTCGGGCCCGCAACCTCCTTTTATAACAAATAATAACGGAGCTCGGGCCGAAATTACTGCCGATATTACCGAGTCATTACGCACCTGGGCCGTGGTACACGCGCAATTAGTAATGCACTGTATCTATAACGCGCGGGGCACACCGTCTGATACTTAAACATGCACCCTCAGCTCTGGGCCGTGTGCCGATGCGTCTTCCGCGAGTCATTTTAGTCGCGGAACTGCACGGCGTGCCCATAATTCTGTGCCCCGGTCACAGACGGGAGCATTCGCTTCCGTTCCGAGGGAATCCACTCTCAAGCATCCTCGGGAAGTCGTTGTTAAAGTTTCAGGATCACCTGTTCTGGCAATTAATACGCAATAACGTGTCTGAGAAATAAGTGATCCCGTGCCAAAGAGCCTAAATCCCTTCTAACGTCAAAAAATACTCCAGCGTAGCGACGTCCCGCATTTCCCACTCGTCCGGCATCGTCTCCGCTCGCCTTTCTGCCCCTGGAAAGCCTCGGGATCGGCGGCGGGCAGGGAGTGGCAGAGGGATCGCGTGGTTTGGGTGACAGAGCGCGTCCGAGGACACCCTTCCGTCGGCTTTTAATCCCGCGGCGATCCGCGTGCCGTGGCTCGCATAGAATTAACCCGGGGACGGTGGTTGGAGCGACCCCGTGGCAAGAAACTCGTTAGGTTTCGCAGAATCGATGACCTCCTGGAGGCTATCGAAGGTGGATGCCTGGTGCTGCGGGACGGCGAGACTCCGGCTTCGATCGCCGTCCACGGATAAGACTTTTTTAATTGCTCAACGACTCCGACATACCTGGGCCCAGTCGTAACTGACGCGATACTCGCCCATAGATAATGTTTATTTTCCTTAATAACAGAGACGGGGGTAGACTTATGTACCCCGTTGTCAATATCGACTCGCCTTCCACCGCGAGCAGTCCGATCGTTTAACATTTAACGTGTCCCCGATCGACGCTTCGATACGCGCTAAAGAATGATACAATGTATCGGGAAGAGCGTGGCCGGTCGTGTGTTGGTTAATTATATGGCTCGAGGTCGACGCCAGACGATATGTAAGGCAGATTTTAAAGAACCCGCGACGGAATGGCCCTGCGCTGTTGAGGGAATTTTTACTGAAAGCACTCTCCTCATTCTTTGTTAGAGCGTGACTATTGTAATCGCGGGGGAAAAGAGGTCAACGGTAGCGAAAATACCACAGATCGGCCAGGACGTTTCCGATCGTCACCGACTACTTTCTGAAATAACTCCGGTCCACATGATTCGCGCACATTCCGCGTTTATAGCCCGAGGCCTTACTCCTCGTAGATTTCTCTGGAATTCTTATATTTATCTGGGGACAGAAAAGCAGTGACCACTAAGTGTTGGGCGAATGTAAAAATAAACGCGGCAGCTCCGCGAAAGAGGTTCCACCGGATCGATCGAATCGTTGACATGATCTACTCGCGACAAAAATAGCGACGCTTCCAATTGCTTCTTCGCGATTCCCTGGAGGAGTGCCTTAAAAGCATCCACCATTTCCGACAGAATTGTTTCATGCCCGATATAGATATTCGCCCCATTTGCCTGGTTCAAAGATAGACTTGACGATCGCTCCGTCCAAGTGAGCAGTAACGGGTATCGGTGCAGCTGTTACAAATTCGAAAGCACGAATTCCAAAATAAAAAGGCAGTTTTAAAAATACCGTACTTAAAATGCTTCTAACATGATTTTGAATGCTACCTGTACAAGAAACCTTTTAACCACGGGGTACCCCCGACCAAAGTCCCGTTCACGCCTCGCACGTTCTCCGCTCCTGCATCTATCGAAGAGGGCGCCAGGGCCCTTCCCAGAACACTCTCCTACTCTCGCAACAACTGAATCGTCGCAGCTCGATCTCCGCAATTGATCCCGAACGGCAATATCTGCCTGATCGTGCCAGAAAATGGCTGCCGCCTACGAGATACGCGAACGGAGGCCCTCGCGCGCAGGTACATGACGAACCGCCTCGTACTCTCTGGCTGGCTGCGTGAATGTGCACAATCCAGCGGAGTTGTTCACCTCTGGATTGGCGCGAATAGTAAAGGTGGGATTTCCTATTCGCGATCGGCCGCAGCGGCTGGTGGTGGTCGCAATAGCACAACGGAAACACAGATGCATTATACTTCTCTTAGTGAGATCGTCGCCGGTCGCTAAGGGCGCCCGATTCCCAACGCGGTGCAGCGGGATGCAACAAAGTTGGGTCAGCCATGCGTGAAGGTTCGACGCAGTGTGCGGTCCCGCGGGCCCGAGGGACGCCGAGGAAAGGATGGAATTCACCGCGGCGGTTGCTCCGGCTGACAAGTCCCCTCGGTATTTATATTCTCCTCTCGATACAGCGGCCGGGAGTGGAGCGTCTCCTATCGACGGGGCGGCTCTATTAGCGAGCGTTCTTAACAGGTGTAAAAGCCAGTCAGAGGCACGTAGCGGTTGCGATCGGGGGACAGGTGTGGTCGGACGCCTCGTTTCCTCGGAACGCGAGTACAAGTGCAACAAAATTGCGATTCGCTGTGTGGCGATTAACGGCGGCGAGAGCAGCCGAGAGGAATCGAGCGAGTGGACGGCCATGCAGCCGTGGGGATCGAGTAACCAGTTTAAAAAGCTGCAACGGACACCGCATTCCAGGCGCTCTCTTCAAGGTTATTAGCCATTCACCTAAAGGCCGAGGCACTCGGATGGCCTATACCGGTCCGAGCCGATCTGCGCGCCTATCTAACGACGCTCGCTGTTTCCAGAACTTTCGGTCAACCGAATGGGACCACCTTAAGAACCGCGTTTTCCAAGTCTGCTGGGCGTCTGGGGAAGCTTCAGAGTGGTGGTATTGCGGTGTGCTTCAATCTTCTACAATTTCGAAGATATCGGACATCTAGATTCTAGATGAATGTTGAGGTGACTTGTCTGACAGTGTCCTAAGAATTTCCTCGCGTATGGACCTTGATGACGATAACTCGTCGGGGCGAACCGGTACTCGAGCCTGCGACGGAAAATTCCTATCTCGAAACTCGAAGTAGGCGGTCGCGTGCGGCGATCGGTTGCCAGCTTCCCAAGCGCGTTTGAAAGGACCGCCATCCGCGATCAGGCCCCGAAGCAGCAACTTTGTTGGGGCGCGCTTTCCTCCCTTTCTCTTCTCCTTCTCGTCCATGGTGCATGGCACCACAGTTTCTCAGCGCCAAGGTCCTGCCTACGAGTTGCATCTCGATGGCGTCGAAACAAAACCAGTTACGGTCCAAGATTCGACCAGGCGGATTCGGTCCACATAGGTAATGGGCCCCCTTCTTTGTTGCTCGAATTGATCGCGCAGCAGGGAACGAAGAGCGACGACCGTTACCCTCGTCTAACACAAGACAATCCAGGAATATTATTCGCGAGTGACCCTCTTCATAGGATCTGCGTCTTAGGTAATACATATTTTAAAAGCCTGGACTTATTCTCTAGATCCATCAGCAGGTTCAGGGCTATTGCATACCGGGCACTCTTGCAGCGAAGTTAGTGGAGCTTCTCGTTCTTTTTCTACTTTTGTTTTATTGTGCCACTTTCATATGCTGTGTCTTTGCTGTCTTTGATTTATGTCTTTCCTGTTGGACTTATTAGAATGCGAAATGGTTTCGATCGTTAATGTGAAAATAAATAAATAATGATTCGCCTTCGCATATATTCAAGCAGTCGCCCTTCCAGCTTCTCGTCCCAGAGATTGGCCCATGGGGTTCGCCTGAACCTGTTGCCTATCGCTTCGGAATTAACGAGCTTCTCCGTCTTTCTGCTCGTATTCGCTGGGCCGAGGCAACAAAGTAGATCCTCGAGGGGTCGACGACACTGTACCATTTATATGCTTCGCGTTCAGACCCACGGTACCCTTGATTCACCGAGCACCCGTATCATGTTTCTCAGAAAACTTGAGCAAGATACTTGCTTGTGCAATTTGGTATGAGTCCCAGTAACGTTGCATCGAGATTAGCAGCAGATCCTGCGGCATCCACCAGCACTGTTGAACTCGAGGCGACGCGGGGGCGTCTGTAAATCCTGCCAAGAGATTCCGGATTTGTCCGCAAGACCGATACACACCGATTATACATCCAGACGCGTGTTCGGAGAACCGCAACACCCGGCCGCCAATATGCAGCGTGTCCCTGAACGGCTGGCCGCGATTTAGGTGAATTCTATGTCGTTGCTGGTGTCGAAACGGCACTCGACTGGCTCTGAGACGACGGGAAACGGCGCGTTGAGCATTAACGGATAACAAATTGCCTCCCGCAGCGGATCGATGCGCACGATCGCGGTCGATAATTTCTATACTGTATTCCGTGTAAGAGCATACAGACGCCCCTACCGATTTGCGACCGATCTGCGCAGCTCCCACTACTACCCACTGTTTGAACCGCACGCGATTGGTTTGCAAGGAATAACTGGTATATCCCAAACGCGGGACCTGACCGTTGTCAACGCAAACAACGTCCCGCACGAAAAGTTAACAGAGAGAGTAGGGAGCCGTGCGACGGAGAAAATCATAGGCGGTTAAGTGGGGAATCGGGCGTAGGCAACGATCGCGAGGGTCGTGCCTGCGCGAAACCGGTATGCTCTAATGTGGAATACAGTATAGCCGCATTTTTTGCCCTCGGCCACGTGCGGTGCATGCGTCGCGGGCGCGCGTTGAACTTGAGCTTCGAGCTACAGTCACATTCTTCCATATGAGTTCTCTACTTTTCTCCGTCCACGTCTTTTTCCGTGTAATAAAAATGGGCATTGTAATGACACGAAGAGACTCTTCCGCAATTAGTCAGTCGAGAACGTCATACAGATTGGATTACACTTTGTGATGAGGCAGATTAGCATAGTACGGTAGGAATAATTGACTGTTCGGTTGAAAAACAAGGCAGGTTTACCGCTGAATCGTTCTGGAATCGGTAGAGAGGAGTCTCGAATCTGCACCAGGGATCTCCTGTCGCGTTTCTCGACAGAAACCTGATAAAAACGGTGCTGGCGGATAGGTGCAGCTTTGCTCTCGTTGGAGGGACACCGTGGATCGGTGGCCTGCAGTCGTGTGTCGGATACGATGTGCGACGAATACCAGGGTACTCCATGCTCGAGGAGGCTCGGCAGTCGGCAGTGGTCGAACGGAACGGCCTGGAAGAATGGGCGTCGCGATCGCATAAATTGGCCGCGGCGACGTTTGTCATTCTCGTGCTTTCGGCTCGTTAAACCGTGACGGAGGCCGGAAAGCAGCATCGGGGCGCCGCACGAAAGGCAGAACGCGCGCCCGCGCGTCTACCGGTGCGGCTTCGCACGAATCTCGCGTCAGCTCGTCGCCAAGGCAGCACGAAACGCGATTACGGGTTGGATCGCCGGTTGTGTTCTCGGGTGTAATCCACGATTGCCCCCCCTCGGCCTGGAATCGTGCAATTCTACGAAGACCAGCGGCTTCGATAAGATCGTTAGGGCCGCCCTTCCCCTTGTCGCCAGCGCGTACCTATCCACCGCTTGATCCAGAGGTGTTCGCGATACACAATACCTTGCAACTCGTGGCTGCCCGTAGCTTCCTCAGCCGGAGTCCCCGAACAGGAAGTTCAGCTAAGGCTGCACTGTCTGCGGGTGGGGCACGTGTATACTACGCGCCTTTGTCTTCCTGCCCGTGGTACTCGTGCCGGGGTAGCATCGACTGGCGTTCGTGCGCAGGGTAACGAAGCGTTCTCAGACGGAGAAGCGATTGCTAATGGGGTGACTGTACAATTCCAATCGCTGTCGGCTCTCCGCAACGGATGTAAACAAAATTCTACAGCGAGCTTCGTCCTCGAAGGAAGCCAATTAGGGCCGCGTTCGTTATCCCGATCGATCGGGGGAAATAGAGGCGAAAAGTGGCGGCCATTAGCGAGGAATTAAATCGATTTGGCGGCGTGCACGAGGCACATATATTAATCAGATTTCCGCGCAGGGGACGGGAAGTGGCGTGCCAGCGCGCCCGTGCGCCCGCGACACCGCGAACCGGGTCATCGACCTTGGCCAGCCGATGACCGTAGGCCCAGGTGGAGTTCTCCGCCGAGGATCTCCCGTTGTGTGCTCGACCGATGCCGGAAACTGCCGTCTAGACGGTGCCTTTTTTTTTGCTTTCTTCCGCTGGTTCCGGTAGCCAGTTCCCCGTCGAACCCGTTGCGAATGGTTGTACGGTACGCCAGCGCACGCGCTCGCGCTCGATTGACCTCAATTCTCACCGAAAATCGTTCCTCGACGCGTTTCTGCCTCTCCTTTCGCCCTTTTTGCAGCTAACTTACATTCGCCGCGTCTACTTGAAAAAGCTGATTCCCTGAAAGATTGCTTGGCTTCCAACCGCCGCTCGCGGTTTCTACCGACGATCCAGCTTCCGCTTCGGGAAGGGGTTAAACGAAACGAAGTAGTCGCAGGGCCCGCGTGATGACCGAATCCAGGCGTTTCCAGCGGTGGCCATTAATCTCGGCCAAGCAGCAGCGTAAGGGCGACACGTTACCGTGAACCATCAACCGGAAGTAGCTCTACCGACCACCTTAATAATGGCTAGCCCGCCGGGGGGGCGTATGTCTACAGGCCGCGGCCAGACGAGATATTTCCACGCCGATCGACTCGTACACGGCTTCGCTATATGGCCAGGCCACAGGGCGTATTTATTCGGCGTCTTTCGCTGCGTCTTTAACCCGGCCGGAAATCATTAAGTAATGTCACCGGACGACTTCCGTCGCCACTTACCGTAAACGGGCCTGCCACTTAATATGCGAGCTGACACGCCTTAATTACATCGCTCTCCTCCTCGCCCATCTTAAGCGCGCTCGTACGCGCCCGTGCTCTCCTGTACGCGACGTGTCCCCGCCGCCGTCGCCGCCTTTCTCTCTTTCTTTGCGTTTCTGTTCCGCCCGGCTCCTTTAAGCTCCACGCACACATATCCGTTCCGTATCAGTTCCGTTCCGTCGTGCCAGTAGTAAGAAGAAGAGACCCTCTATACCCCTCTTCTTCTTACTACTGGCACGACGGAACGGAACTGACACGGAACGGATATGTGTGCGTGGACCTTTAGGCTTTTCCTTCCTGCTTCTCTGCCTCCTTCCCCATCTCGCCTGGAGTATCGACCTGCTCGAGTTCACCGACTTTTCTGGTGTCTAATCCATCGTCTACGCTGGTGAACAGCTCGCAGGACTTAGGGCTGCCGCGTGAATTGTCATTGCCGCGTGTATAAAGTCCGATAAGTGGACAGCCAGTCCAGGGTCGACGGCTGAATTCGTGCCAATATGATCTCAGACGCGTGGGACTTCCGTTTTCCGCCCTCGTATCTTCCTCTGCCACTCTCCCCTCCGCTCCCCGTCGCTGCCCCCCCGTGCTCCTCGAGCGCGGATATCGCGCTCCATTGTAGTGGATACGGGAGCGTAAATCGAACGTATCCACTTTTATTCGACGGGATAAACGCCTCTGCCCGCTCGTAAACCACGTACGCACGGCAGCGAGGCTGGGAGACGAGGGACGCTGCTACTAAAGCAGGGATTGGCCTGTAGTGGGCCGAAAGTGGAAACCTAATACTCTACGCGGACCACAATATTAAGTACTTAAATACAGTAATCGAAGAATTTTAATTCACCGGGCGAATTTGTTGTTTCTGACAGATTTACGATTGAAACAATTGCGGGCCGCAGGTCCGTGGCTGGGGAGCCAAATGTAGCTCGCGGATTATTCATCACTGCACTAAAGCATCATTGCGACGCTTCTTTTCTTCACTCACAATTCCTTGGGCCCGAAATCCTCTCTACACTTTTAGACCCGGTTCACACGATCGATTCGCACCAGCTGCATCCTCGATTCGATCACATCCCCGGGGATTCGCACTCGTCCGGCTTGATAGATCCAGCCGTAGTTGCGGAACAGTGAAACGAGCAAAGTTCGCCGTTGCTTTCCGCGTATCACGCTTTGCCACAGGTGGCGGTGATTCGGGGCGTGAAAAAGTCTACTGGTGCTTCTCTAATTTCTCCTCGACATCGCTCGCTACTTTACGACTGTTAAATCATAGGAACTCGGGCCGTAAATAAATGGCTGAAACCTACAGGGCCATAAATTTCCTTTCGCCCGCAGCAGCGACGCGCTGAACGCCGTGGAGTACAAACGAGCCGCGTTTTATACGAAAACGATCGTCGGGCGAACATCGCGACGCCATAAACCTCCCTGGACGTGGTCAGTCCTACCAGTCGTTGCTCGATAGGCGCCCCCTTCTTGCCTTGAAACGAGGTTCCCGCACCCTCGGTCGAATCGTCACGGAAGCTGCGGAACATTTCGTGAGAATTTAACGAGCGAACAACACGAGGACAATTAGTCACCCTCCCAGAAGGTGCAGGGAGGGGCCGATAGACGCGTTCGCGTCGTTAATGTTATTTAACCCCTGCCGACGAGTCAGCCGCGAAATGCAATTAATGGTCGACGCTTGCCGGACGTGTCTCGTTGCTCTGCAAATCCGTATGTTTCCACGGGAACCGTGCTGCGATCCCACATCTGTTGCGAATCATACCTACTGGGAATCGGGTTGGAAATCGTCATCAAATGTTTCATCTATCCGTGCCTCATTATCTTTCGATCGTAGCTAGGTCTTAACTCAGACCTCGCGAGCTGCACCTGCTGCAAACGGCGCCAAAAAGAACCCGGACTACTTCTTACAGTTCTTTACCCCCCATTCTGGGCCTGGTCCCCTCGCAAACATCTTTTTCTGCCTCGAAAGCTGCCTCCGCGGGACGGTGGCGAGGGGGCCGATGCAAGGGGTAATCGTAAATTAGCTGCCGCTTGTCGGACGGAGAAGTTACGAGGGTTGAAAACTCGCGGGGGACAATTATCTTGGTTAATTATTTCACGGGTAAGTTGCGCGCTGGATTCGTCGCATCGCGTTCCACTTTTGGCGGCTGAGGTTGTTTTGCTCGAATGCACCTGTGTCGAGTCAACGTCCCGAGAGGCTCGAGGCAACGGGGGGAACAGAGCGCGAAACGCGATACAAACTTGCCGCGAAACGGGACAGAAGGGGGTAAGGGAAAGGGAACCGACAGAGTCTCCTCCAAGCCAGATTCTTCGCGAATGGCGGCGCTCGCGATTAAACGCGGGGAGCGGAGCTAAGATAAGCTACCTTCGATCGGTTCGAATCGAGGGGAAGCGGTATATGTAGCAGAAGCGGAGGAGTTTCAGACACGACGAAAATTCGGCTACGATCCACGATTATACTTAGATGGACGCGGCACCGTCCCGGGTTCGCTGCTCGTCGAAAATAGTTCGCTGTCGGCGACAAAGTGTCTCGTGAACTGCAATGCCCGAGCCGAGACTCGTTCGCCCGAAACGCGTGTACGTACATATGTTCGTGGACTGGCGATGAGCTTGGAAAATAGCTATATACGCGGTGAGAAGTATAAAAGGCATTTATTGGAGAACTCTAACAAATTTTACTCTATTCGATATTTGTGAGACCAGGAAACCCTGTAAGAAGCTTGGAATAACGGATCTCGGAGGATCGGCATTGGCGACATTGGTAAGGCGGCTGGCCAGTAGCGCAGCATCGACCGAGGCCTGTTTCTTCCGCGACTCCCGAACACATAGGAATTATGAAATCAATTCCTAAAGTGTTTCAAATTAAAAGCAGCGAAAAGAATTCAATCTCCACCAAGTACCACACTTCATACAAACAGCAGGTATCCTAACTTTCAGCCTGCAAGCTTAGCAACGCTGGTGACACGATCGTCGCCTTTTAGGGAATCGAGTGTTCCGTTTTCGTTACCAAACACAGGTGCGACCGTTGGCCAACGGCACCAGGGACCAAGAGCCACTAGGAAGAAGTAAAAGCAACCGCGGCTTGCTCGATTTGTTACTCTCCGGCATTTGTTACGCCCAGTTTCGAGCGGAGCACAGGGCTCGGTAGCGCGCGGTCGACAATGGGCCGAAACGGCAATCGATCTTGACCCGTTTAATCGCGCAGGGCCGCATGCAGCGAGGGGGCGAGCAGACGCTAGGCTTTCGGAGCAATTGTCGAGCGTCGCTGATCGCTGGGACACGTGGCGCGGCACGAAACCGAGGGAATGCGCGCCTTGGGCCCTTGGGCCGTGGGACGTCGCCGCCCGCGACCAACGCGCCTTGGTCTCGTTCCGAACCGCATTCCGGAACGTGAATCGCTTGCCGACATTTCGGGAGGGTCCCCGTGTCCAGTCAGGTGATGAACGACGCGAGCCACCTACCACCGCGTCAAACGTCTCGCTATGCACCTTTCCCCTTTTCCCAAGCCCTCGAGCTCGCCTTTCTCCCAATTTCGAGGCTCCGATCAATCAGCCCCGACATTAAACTCGCGTGGAACGGGCGGATTAAACGCGTGGATTAAACGCGGTGTCACTAATTGTTTAGCGGCAGTCTGGCTGACGGAAACTGGCGCAGGCCGTGCAAGGAGTAACCGGCACGTGGCTTTCGCAAATGAATTTCAAAGTTCCAGATAGGGATCCCACCGATAGAGGAGATGAAACATCTCGCCAGAAAGTAATCAGTATTCGCTGGCGGAGAAGCGTAACCGCTGGACCGTGTGCAATCAAGATCCAGACGCCGTTTAAGCGCGCGCCGAGAGAAACATCGACGAGGAATCTAGACGGCGCGAGGTTTGCTTCTTCCACTTTCCTTCCTCCCTTCTCCGGCCCGACGTCCGAGTTTACGACTTGACGAGTTGCTCGCGGATTACAAGCGTGCACGTCCGCTCTGTAACGTTCTGGTCGTTGCGGCCGTGTCACTTGAGCGAGAAATCCGCTGGTTTCTTTCGTCGATTTCACCTAGTCGCGGCGAACGTGACCGTTTCCACGAGCCGCCTCTAATCAGACGTGTTCACCTTCCCGTCCGAGCATTCCTTTCCTTTTAATGAAAGCCCGACAAGAGCCACGCACGCTCCGGCCGACCTATCGATCCGACGTCCCCGCAAGTTAACGAGGCCCGCGCGAGAATAACGTCGTGTGTACAATCATCCATCCCCTTCGTTCTCCCTTCCCAGCCGTTTCCGAATAATCGATCAACTAATTAATTCGGCTGGGCCCCGGGTCGATTGCTCGCTGGAAATATCACTGTAACGTCTAAATATGTAATGAGCTCGGTGGGCGGGGGCAGGGAGGCGCGAGGCGGGTCTATCTACCGACCTCGTTAGGGTAATTTGCATTCGATTGGATTGGAGGCTGCATCGGCACCGTGCACGGCCAGAAAATACGGAGCTATGCACTAGTAGCCCGCTCGAGGGGGGCGAGGCTCCGCGCACGCCGAAACGTACGCTTTCAAAGCTGTTTTTCGCGCGGCTGCGTTCATTCGCCAGGTTGCCGCCAGCAGATAAAGCGATACGATTCCACGCGGTCCGTCGTGCCCGTTTGCTCCACATACGTGGCAGGATAATCTTCCGTCCCTTCACCCCTACCCAGACCTCCCTTTCCCTCCCCACTGTGCAGATCTCCCTGCGAGTTTTCGATCGTTTTGCTCTTCCACTTGCCAGGTCCAGTTCCGTTCGCGGGTAATCCGTTGTACGGGAAATGTCGCCACGCGAGACTCCGAGAGATAAACGCGGCGCTAGCCGAGACGCCTCTCGACGAACGACGGGTAGGATGTCTGGGAGTATTCGAACCGACGAGAATTCTCGGATTGCAATGCTTTAAGTTTTGAGGTCACTTAACTAATAGGGAACGTTAGGCAATCCGGAGATTCAGAAAATTATGCAACTCTGTGTGCAGGTAGAGCAGTTCCCCTTGAAAAAAATGCAGACTTTTCTTGTATCGTGGAATATCTCGAGAACGGTGAGAGATATTGGAAAGAAATTTAAACAAAAGTTGCATCTCTTTTTTACATCTACAAAACTGCGTGAAAATAATTATCGCATTTAGGATCGGTAGTGGGGTAACTTGAAAAGTATGGATTTCTCGATAATTATTTTGACGCAGTTTTGTAGCTATAGAAAAAATATGCAACTTTTGTTTAAACTCCTTTTCGATATCTCTCACCGTCCTCGAGATAATCCTCCGAAAAGAAAATTCTACATTTCTTTCAAGGGGTGATTTCACCCCTTAAAAAACGCACTATAGCATCCACAAAAAATAGGTTTGCCTTACCACTCTACTTACACAGAAATTTGCATAATTTTCTGAATTTTCGGGTTGCCTAGCTTCCCCTGTGAGAGTCATCCACGATATATTTACTCGCGCGCCATGCCCATCGCTATCGTCGAATTAATTTAGCTCGCTAATTAGGTAGGCTCTAGCCGGCGTTCATTGGAATATTGTTGAAAGCGTGGCGGTTGTTTCGGCCCCGGGGCCACCTAGTTATCAACTCTCCGACCGATCGCGAGGCCAACCTTCCACTCTACCTACGCCGTGCCGTCCGATAGAGGCGAAATTCATGCAATCACGTGCAGAGGAGCCTCGACCATTTCCCCTCTCCCAATTATCCGCGATAATCAACGCCGAACGTAACCTAACGAGCGCCGGAATTTATTCCCGCGAACACCGTAACTCCGCCATCGGGATTTTGCGGTAAAATTTTCCGAAATTTACTGCTTACCTCCGCCCACCCTTCCCACCTACGCGTCCCTCACCATTCTGCGCACGGAGTCAACAATAAAGCAACTTGATGTGGTCCCACAGAAGAAATTGGAATCGTTGGGATTAGTCGAGAATCCCGTCGGCTTCTATGGAACGCGCAACGTTCCCCTGTTTACCTCGGAATTAAGCAGCGAGGAATTAAGCCTGCTGGCAGGTTGCAATCAACGTGCATTAGAGCGAGAATACACGCGTACGCGGCGTCGACAGGCCAGCGACACATAAGTTATACGTAAATAACCGAGGGTTAACGCGATTCCAAGCGACGCTACTCTGCCTCTGTCTCTCTATTCTCGGCGGTACTTAACGCCGCCAACTGCTATAATCTTCGCGAACCTGGGAAAATAAACAACCGTCAGCCGCCGCTGACTATTTCGTAAACATTCGGCTGTGTCCGCGGAACGTGAATATCAATCACTCTACCCTTCATCATTTGCGGTTTCGAGAAGCCAGCGACGATTCGCGGATCCTAGAATCGCGAGGAGGAACGTCACAGGCTGCCCTTTCCGAGCGTTCCGCGACAGTGCGTGGCGAACACGTTCAATTCCGACATCAAAGCGCTGGAATCCATTGACCATCGGCGATCCCCAAAGACACCGAGCAAACTTTCCCGATACGATTACCGTTAATTGAACGTTAATTAATTAATCGAAGTTAGTCGGGAAGTCGGGGCAGAAATCGGGTCGATCGAGGAGAGGAATTATTCCCAGGACCGAATAACGGGGCTCGCTTGAGATCGCGTCCTCAAAAGGAACGGCGCGTTTCCACTCGATCTCTCGATGGCTCGGCCAGCTTCTTCCCGGAATAAACAGAATGCCAATGCATTATTAATCCCGTGCCCTCCTGAGGGACCAAGTTCCAAGGGACCTTCTCCTTAGCAGTGTCTCGGCTCAGACCGCCTGCGTTAATTTCCTACGTATCTACGAATACCAGCAACAATCGCCAGTGAGAGGAGTGCGATTCCGTTGCCCATTCGACACCCACGAATCCGTGGTGAATGGTATCCTGTTTCACGTGAGTACCGCCACGCACGAGTACCTACTCGATTTCCGGCGGAAGCGTTGTGGAAGCCACGCGCCGTGCCGCGCAGTCTTGTATAATCGCGACTTAATTTGCTTTTCGAGCCCGCCGCGTGCTTCCTGCGCGTGCCTGCCAATTAGGATCGCGAGACCGGTACGTCGATCCATTCCAACGTCTGTCAGTGGACCAACCGATGCTTGGGCGGGGTAAGTGGTGGAAGTCGAGCCACGTGTCGAGCTTCTTTTCGTAAACCCGGAGAAGAACCATTGCCTTGAGGAAAGGTGTTAATTTTGACGGGGCACCGGTAGGTTACGCGAAATACTTGATGCAGGAGCTTCTGCTCGAAGCCTCGACTTCCACTGGAATTTTCTTTAGAGCGCGTAATTGGGTCACTGGTCTTTACCTCGCTAAACGTATTCTCCCGAAAGATCTGGAGGAGGAGGACGTGAAGCGTTGTGACGTGCAGTGGGTCGCCCGAGGGAGCTGGATGAGCTCGATGAACTCGATGGAGCGGGAGTTCAGTGTGTCGGCGTGGGATCGGCGTCGTTGGTGACGGAGGAATAGAGAGGGAAAGTGCAAGCACGGCGTCGCGACGCGGCTGCTCACGAAGGGTGTCAGTCAGATAACCGCCGATCGCGGCTCCATTCGTGCGCGAGGGAATCGGCTCGGGGAGCCTTGGATCGCCACCGAGCATCCCCTTTAATCGCGCAACGTTGTCTTCCCTATTTGGGGCAAACATGTCCGACAACCTTGACGGAGTTCGCTTGTTAGACCAAGTCTCGCGAGGAAGAATTCTGACAAGTCGAAGGCGCGTTTTCCTCTTCACAGCGGATAAACATCAGAGGCGCGTTTATCAGGAGATCTTTTACGCGTGCTCCTCCGTCTCCCCGTTTCATTGCAGCCGGCGATAGCTCGCGGTGCGACGACGAGAGTTTCGTTTGCATAATTCGCCGCGGCGCGATGTCGCATTCGCCGTTCCAGCGTCGCACAGAAGCAAAGTTGCACCGGTTGTAAAACATGCTTCGACGCCCTTGCGACGCCTTTTACGTCCTTCCACGCTCCGTTGCCCTTTTCCTCTTGGAGGATCTGCCCTCTCCACCTCGCTTTCGGTCTCGCGGGGAATTTCAATAGCGTGTCGCTGGCGATCGACCCGCCAATTACAGGCCATGCTTCCACCTCTAGATAAGCATTATCACGCAGACTAATCGGGCGGCTGGAAAGGCAGTTGCTCGCGTTCGAGGGTTCGAGCGTGTTCGCGAGCGGACAGCGCGCTTTCCAGCACCGACTCTGCACTCCATCCTTCTTCCGCCGGAACTTTTCCGCCGCTGTCCTCGAGTCTCCGGACAGCTGGGGCTGGTCGAAGTCACCTCGAGTTTCGAAAGTATTCCCAATTAATAATGGAGGTTTTAGCGACTCGCGTTATCGAGCAGCTTGTTTACCGCGCGAAAGAAGCGAACGGCCGCGAAATGCAAATAGATGGCGATTTGCATTTACGACTCGGCGGCGAGCACTTCGGAAGCAACATCCGGTTGAAGTAAACGGTACGTCCGCTCGATATTAGTGGACAAAGAGCACCGCGCCGGGATTCTAGCAGCCGTGAAAAATTGAGGCACTCGTTATCTGCGCATCTCCATGAAAACAATAACACGGAAGGCGAGCAGAAGTTCGCTGAGCGACTGACGAGAAGCGTGGGAGGCAAGCTGATCGCGTTTAAGCGGTATCTTTCGGCCGAGACCGGAGGGAAGGCACGAGAAATGAAACGAGCAGGAAACAACAAGCTTCCGCCAGCCGGTCAGCGGTTTCGATTTTGTTTGCCCGGCCCGTCGCGCCGCCGTCTGGCCCAGCGAGAATACAATTATCGTCCGGGAGGATCGCAGACGGGCCTGGCGTGCACCGGGAATTACATTTGGTGGTGAATTCCGGAGCCGCAAAAACATAGACAAATTAATTGAAATTTCCATACCCGACATTAAGTACCGTAAACTGGAGGATCCCCCCAGCAGCACGGAGTAACATTGGCATCTACTTAACATCTATTAAAAAGGAAAAGGAACAAAATCTTATGCACGAATTTCTTGTATGAAAAATATTTTTTATCTTTTTTTTTTAAGAATTTATCTAGAAAACTTTTTTCGACATTTTATGTTCACCATCAAACGGTGCACTGCGTACACGCCTTTACGTTTTTACTCACAACTTTGGTGTACATAGAGATATTTAGACTTTTTTTTTGTGTTAAAGCTCATTGTATAACAATTAAACGTAGAAAAAAACGTTCTCCCTACTGTTATTTATCACTTTACAATTTTCGTTTGACAAAATACCTGTTTTAGAGTTATCGAGGGTAACCTACCCCTTAAAACAAATGTAAAAATGTTAATTTTTATATTATATAGCAAAATGTTCCAAAAGGATGCCAGTATTCCCCCAGTTTACGGTACCTTCGAGGCAACTTTGCACCTCGCCGATGCCGAGACGAGCGTAGCCACTAATCTGCAAGTATTATAAATTTCATACCACTCAATCCGAAATCAATCCGAACATCCCCCACTCCTTTCACGCTAATATCGACCCCCTTAATCCCAGTTTCCGGCGGGGCTCCGTTTCACCCGAAACGCGAGCAAAAATACTCGCCTCGCCGGCCGGCCGAATCGATCCTAGGGCGATCCACGAATGCCCTCTGAATTTAATCGCCGAAAAGCCCGGGGAAATGGACGCGTAACCGTTTCCTTTTCGCCTATTTCCCCGTGTTCACTAATTTGACGAGGCGAGCGGAAGAACGAGGGCGTCGAGTCAAACGTTTCCAGTCCGTTTCCTCCCCCGCACGCTCCGCTCGCCCGTGCCTCCAACGGCTGAGGGGAAGTTGGAAAATTGGGCAAACCGGTCGGACGGTCCATCGTGGCGTGTTGAATTCGTGAAGGAATCCTCCTGTCAGTTAGAATGAGAACTTCGGGCTATGATTATCGAGGGCGCAAAGGAAGGCTACGTGTCTCTTGCTCTAATTAATTATACGTTTCCCATTGGCACACGCTGTTCGTTCACAACCCGACGCACGGCGAAAGGAGCGCACAAACGATTTCTGCCACAATCACGCGGGAGGCGGAAAACGTCCTGGCGACTGCGGAACGAACCGCCCGCGGGACTCGAATCTCCTAACACAGGCAACCACTCGCCCGCTCCCAAGCACAAAAGTAATTTGTACTGATTAAAGCTCTTGCGCGGATGCGAGGAGATTCGAGAGCATGCACGGAGCATACATGTACGTGGGAACAGGAAAGAATTACATTTACATTCAACATTTTGCAGCAGTGAAACTCGGAAATGCTGCTCCGACTCACCGTGATACCGCGTTCAACTGGCCCCCGTTCCTCGCTTCTATTTTTCTTTATTCACAAAGCGAAATATCCACGTGCCGGAGATGACCGCTTCAATTATACATACGCTCGTTTCTCCCCTCGCCCGGAAACGCCAAACATCTGCCGATGATTCGATTCGGTGTATCGCCTAATGATCTTAATGGGCCCTCGTTCGGCGTTTACTTACCAATTAGCGAGTTATTGCGCCGGGCCACGGTAATTTATTAACGGCCGGGGTATCGATCGCGGGAGCGTATCCTGTTCGGGTGAACATTTCTTCAAAGGGGATGGACTCTTTGAGCTCTCGCTTTGTAGCTTGAAACATTCCGACCGTGTTCCCGTTTCGTCGCAAATGCACGGACACGGAACGAGTCAAGGAAACATCCAACGGCATTTTCCGCAGCCCTACCACGTTGAAGCCATACCAAATGTAATTAATACGCAACGTGGGATGGAAATTAATTTGCTCCGTTTCACGGTTCGCTTTGCGGGCCGGGAGTTTCGCGAGGGAAGCTCGTAAATCCGGTCGTTGGCTCGCGATAGAAAGAACAGATGTCGACTCACCTCCGTCTTCTTTGGAGGAACTCCTCGACGTCCCTTTCTGAGGATCGGCGAGGGCGGGGAACACGAGTACCGATAGGAACAAAATCGTCCAGGCCAGCATTTGCCTCTGGGTCGTCCAGCGAAACGGTCTGCCAAGGGGCGGGCTCCACCGCACCACGCTCGAAGCGCAACTGGAGCTCGAGGAAGCGGCGCGCTCGACCGCCCTCGAGAGGCTGATGGCTCGTTCGGCGTCGCGGCGCGGTTTACTCTGCTCGTGATCCATTGTCCGCGTGAAGGACGACGGCGGGTCGCAGCTGCCGCGAAGACGGTCGCAGAGATCACAGTGGGTGATCTGGTTCGGTGTTCCCGAGGAGGAGGAGAGAGAATGGGACGGGTCGGCATGCTCGGGAGCGACGCAGGTCGACGGACAATGCCGGTGGCAGTCGGTGCTGGTGAGGGCGGTGTCGCGGCACGTGATAACCGTCGAGAGAGTAGTAGCGTCGACCATAGAGACCACGGTGCCAGTAGTCGCGATATTTAAACGGCGAATGGAGGTCGTCGTAGAAAGCTTCGGAGGTGGTGCGCCGTCCTTGAACGCTGCGCTACCAAGTCTGCGCGTGCACCACGCTGACTTCATGCTTCCGTTCTTCGGTCGCCAGAGAGATCTACCCCCGATCTTCTCGTCGCTTTGATCACCGTGTCCTGGTCAGAAGCACGGGGCACCGTCCAGGGTCTCTTCTCGCAGGAATCGCTCCACGGGTCTAGTCGTACTGGAGCGACTCCTTCGTCCTGTCGCTCATCTTCCTCGGTAGCGAGTCTGCCTTCCGGTGTCTCGCCGTGGTCCGACAAACGTTTCCGATCGAAGCTACTGTCCTCGAGACCGGATCGATTCAAGAGGAGCAGCAGCTGACCGATGTACCCTCGACGGTCGGAACCAATGACATGCTCGGTGCTGGCGCGCGTCCTGGTGAGCGAGACCGAGCCCTATTAGTCGGTCCAGGTTGAAGGACAATGCCAATCGGTCGGTGGATCAAGCGACGCCATCGAGCGGTCTGCTGGCTAGCTCGCTCGCGCGCGCACTATCCCTCGCGATCTTCGAGTGCAACTCACGACCGATCAATCTGCTCGCGCTGTATATTAAATCCTGCCGCGAACGGTCCGTCTCCTTCTTCGTCTTCTCGTTACGGTCATGCCACGTCGCGCAATCCACGCTCGAGATACGGGCCGCGCATCTTCCTACCCGTCACGACGATTTTTACCGCGCCGTCTACTTCTTCTCCTCCTTATTCGTAGCCTCTTTCTTCCTCCTCCGCGGGACCAGAGGGTCCGCGAAACTTCTCGTCCAACACCGGACGAACGGAGATCCTTCGCGCCTGTGTCCCTCCTCCCAGGTCACTCGCGCTCCTGCAAGCAAAAAATCAGTCAAGAATGAATCATTCGAGCGGTGAACGGACGAGGATCGTCCTCTAGCTCTACGCGGGAAATTGCTTTAGCTACTTATATTTACCCGTCGTTCCCAGCGAGCAAACTTTGAAATATGTAGGCGATTAAGGAACGGCTAGACTGGCCGGTGATATTTAACCGAGGTATTATGTAGGGGAGAGACAGTTTTATTTAGGACCAGATAGGAAAAAAACTAAAGAACCAGTCGAGTCCGAAAACTAATCAAATTGGAAAGGCCAGTTATCTGGTAATAACAGGACACAGTACTTTTAAGCTTCTATCTATAATTTACATATCTTATTTTTATCCCCGAAACGGTCCTTCTTAACTCGAAAGGTGAAGCATGCCGGTGTTCAGCCGCGCAATTACGGTCGTTAAAGGAACCCGGTACAGCGTCATTTCCGGGGCGGCTCGCGAAAGACGTCGGGGGCGGGTGTTCTCGAACCGAAAAATCGCTTCTTGGCAGAGTTGGGTCGGAGTGCGAAGCGGCGGAGAACGCGGGAAGACGAACCGGTCGACTTTTCTGCACAACCGAAGGCAATCGGGTTCCTCCTATATTTCTTCTGCACGACTCGGGAATGTCGAGCAAGTAATATTCCCGCTTGGTGTCGGACGGTGCACGAAAGCTGCCTCGACCTCCTCTTTCCACGGTGAATAAAATTTCGATGTCCCCGTCGCCCCTCCGCCCCGCTCAACTAAAGTAATTTCCACGGGAGGGTCGCGTCCACCTATTACCATCAGAGCGACGCGCCTTTTTCTGGGAAAAAGTTTTCACGCATCATTCGGAAAGTGATGGAGACACGAGACATTGGCGATGCGTTGCTCCGCGAGGGGCACGACCGGGGTCGCCATTGTGAGGAGAAGCGGGAGAATATCTGGGATCCTCGAGCTTCCATTGCTGGATGCTCGCGACGTCTTGCGACCGCGCGTGCAGACTCGCCGCCGCGCTTAGAGCCAGAGACGATCTAATATTAGGTCCACTGTACCGTGAAATTGTCACTGCGTTTCCGCGACGTCTTCCCTCCTCCCCGTCCCTTGAATACCGTCCTTTGACGTTTCCGTTTGACCCGGGCGCCCGTAATTAATAATCAAACGGGATCGTCTTTCATGGAAACATTATCCGCCCGACGAAACGAAAGGAAAACCGGTTCGTCGGCAAACGAAATCGTGCCCCCCGGCTGAATATCAGTGTTGGGTAAAAACACGAATTTTTTATTTTATACACGACACCTGTCGTAAATGTCGTAAATATGTCATAAAAGTCCCATATCCGGAATGAAAATACCCACATAGCACAGACGTCTTAAAGACGTCAATTGTATGTCCGTTTTAGGTCTGGACGGCTTTAGGACGTCTTTTGAGCGTCTTTAGACGCTGTGTGCTATCTGGGTAACTGGGAAGATAAGACCTCTGGTGGCGCTGGCGGACACTACGTCGCGATCCCGTGGGGTGGCCGGGACGGTCACTATAAAACATTTTTCGTATACGTTATGAAGAAATGCCAATTTATTAATAATTATAATTCTGATTAAAAAAGGTTAGTAAAAGAAATGCATATAGAATAATAAATATAATTTGTTTAAATTAAAACTTATATTTATCCAACACTTTAATTGTTGAAACCTTGAAATAATGAATATTTCTATTTACCACATTTGCGACAAATGACACGTATGAAATGGGCTTAAAAACGACATATTATACGTACATTTGCGACATGTCGTAAATGCATTTGCGACGCGGTGTAAAATACCGACCCACCACTGCTGAATATAGACCGCGTTGAGTGAATCCAAGTTTCACGAGGGCCCACCGGATGATTGTAGAATATTCGACCAGGCAGAACGCGCTGCGAGTGGAATCGGTGAACAGCCGGCGGGCCAAGCTCGGGGTATTTTCTACTTTGCGCCGAGGCTGGACTCACGAGGAATGTCCATTCACTGGCCGCGGTTCCCACGGTCCGCGTAATTGTTTGCGATCGCTTGGACGGAACGGAGCACGTCAACTGGATCGTTCATAGATCGGCGCGATATCCGACGAGCGAGGATATTATGGGAATGTTCTGCCTTGCCACGTCTACATCGCGCTGTATAATTCAACGGTGATCACCACCTAAGTAGTGCCTCGCTGAGGAGCGGGCTCGTTTCTCGGTAGATCGGTGGAGGAAGCAGCGAGAGACATCGGGCCATGGGAACACGGAGCTCCCTCGAGTCTGACACCTCGGAACGTCATCAATAACCTGCATGCCCATTACGGGGATCGGAATTGCATTAGCAGAGCGGCAGAATGCCGGGGCGGCCCGCTCTCGCAGGGAGCACGAGTGCTCGTTCTCTCGTTAAGTAGCTCGGTAAACAGGCTAGCCGTCTACGGTCGCGTGCTTGTAAAACACCGTTCTGGTTACCATGACACTCGGGTTAAGTAACGTGATTCGATTGAAGGTGCATTTTTCTTCCTAACGAGCGATAATTGATTTATTGCGTATGAAGGGGTCAGCTCAGGCCGTATACGCGGTAGGCACGCGCCCTGGTACCGACCGATCCGCTCGATTAAATCTCCGTCGTTCCCGCCGCGCCTCTTCTTACCGCGGCGACGACCGATAACCCACCCACCGAACCGTCCACGTCCAATTGTCCACGTCTCCGTGCAATAACCTCCCCCGAAACGGCCCATTTGAAATCGATTCGGCTCGACCATCGACTCCCGACCTCTCTCTCTCTCAGTCGATATAGGCTCGCGGAGAAGCTGCTTTCATCCATCCTCGTGTCGACGAACCCTGCGTCCTCTGCAACTGTGCGTCGAAAGCCTGCGTCTACTTGCTGGCAGATATGTAGCAGAGTTTGCCAAAGCGAAGTCACTCGGTGCGTCGGGGTAAGCCGGCGAAAGTGGGAAACTCGGAAGTGAGGATCGACGGAGCTGTCTACGACGCCTACACTTTAGCACTGCGCGCATTTATCAATGGGCGTAACGGGAGGCGAGCGATAGGCGCGTGGAGCGAGACACGACGCTCCTCACGACCCTAACCGGGACTCGAGTGTTTATTTTCCCACGTTTTTTCGACAGCCTCGTTTGCTTAAAGGAACTCGATGGTTCCATTCACTTCTCTTATTCCGCTGACCACGCAGGGCGCGAGTGGATGAGATATAGGGAAATGGGTCAAACAGACGCGCCTAGGGTGCCGAGACAAGGATGATCGAAAAAACGTGGGAAAAATAAGGAGCGGAGGCTCGCATAGGATCGTATGGTGTATTTTTTTACACTACTTCTTTCAAATGCACACCAACGTCGTAGTTTTGGTCCCCTTTGCCTCATCAAGGGGTGCTGCGATAGCTATTGAAATAAATTTGAAGAAATTGTTTGAATTTTTTATTTTGCACGATTCTGCGGGTAAACTTCGTGGTTACCGGTTTGGCATTTCATTTTGGCAGCGTCTGCCTCTAGCGCCAGCTAGAAAATACATCAAGACCGAAAACATAAGACAAATAATTATTTTTTGCACCCTAACGAGGGTATCAATAAATGCCAAAAATACTTTTTAGGATATGCGATAACCTCTTCTTGTAAAAAATTCATAAAGATCGCCTATTTTTCAATGGGCTCGACCGGAGGGTCCCCTGAAAGTTTCAAACGAAACAAGCGCTGCGAGCAATGGCCATTTAGAAGTAGGAAGACAGTGGATCGCTGTGTAAAAAGTGAATTGGAGGACTTTACGTGCACGGGGTGACCTACTGCGGAGTCACCGTGTATGTACGTGTGAATGCATAAGAGAGTTGTGTCGCGCCGAGAGAACTCGACGTGCAGTGTACTGGAGTGGCAAAGTGCAAAGCGCGGGGGAGGGCGCGTGGATGAAGAAGTTACGGATTTTACAGTCCTGAACTGGTACGAGGAGTTAAAAAGTGGCGCGGTTATAGCTGGTGTTCTCAAGCGCCGACCGAACCGCATCGATTCCTGCTCGCTGGCCCCAGAAGACCATCCTTTGGGAAATGCGCGCACATAAAAGGGAGGAAGGACAAGCTCGTACGACTCGAGTCGCGAAGAGGTGGACAAGGGGTCGTCGACCAAGGTCTACGTAATCAAGAGGCCCGCGCAACGTGGTCCATGGGACAGCCCGCGTGCGTCCTCTTCGAGCTCGAAAACGGCTCTCGTTTCAACCATCGGAAGAAGAACAGTCGGATCGGATTGATCGTAGCGGAAACAGACGATCTGTCGCGCTTTTGATCCCGCGTCGCGACGCGCTCGCACCTGTCTGTGTGCATGATCGAGCAGAAGCACCGAATGCATCGATTGCATCCAGTGCAACGTCGACGAATGGCTGATAGCGTGCGAAGGGCGAGGGAGGAGGAAAGAGTGGACGGCTATCGGTAGGGGGGAGAGGGCGAAGGCTCGGGTCGAAAGGGGGAGGTAGCAGGCCGCAGGCTTCATTCACCACGCGGCCACGTTCTACTAGGAAGTGTTTGTGCTCGCGTTTGCCGCTCCGTTCTACGTTTATCTGCCCCTCCCTTCAAGCCAAGCGCACCGTGCACAGCTGTCTCTGTCCCACCAGAGTCTCTGTCCGCGCGTATCACCTGTCACGTCGCACGCAATCACACCGAGCGCCGACAATGTAATCGTTTGTCCGTGAATCTCAGTCGCGAGAGCCCAGGGGCAATACGGCGAGTTTGCTTTCCCCTCCGGCAACAGCGGCGTCCCTTCTTCCGAAGACGATGCAAAGTCGCACGAGTGAGCCCACCTCCATGGCGAGCGCAACGACGCGCTCGGCAAAGTGGCGCGGGCGGAGGAGTCGTAGCCGGACGGAGCCTCGCAGTTCCCCCCCCGTTTATTTTTTCGCCAGGCGGCACTGTATTTTTAGTCCGGCGGTTAGTCGCGCGAGGTAACGACCTCCGCGGGTATAAACAACGTCTTACGCATCGCGATCACCTACGCAGCCGGTCCGGTCCCACGGCCTAGAATCGAGGCCTTATTCGCGCATTCCATCGGTCGACGCGTCCCTCCCGTAAAAATAGAATACAGGGGTGGAATTGCGCCCGTGCAACGTACCGAGAGCACAGCTCGAGCCGGGGCCTCGTGCCTGTTGCCCGGACATGAAGCCTAGAAAGGAAGCTACGAAGCGGCAGGGACAAGGAGAGAGACAGGCGAAAAGGGGAGCAAGTAGAATTAGACGGCCGCGCAGGTTCTTTCCCTTTTACATATTCCATCGGCCATTGGCCATCGTCTGTGCTATGACGCATCAGGCTAACCTCCGCAGCGTCTTTTTCTCACGCAACGCGTGTCTGGCTGCGAACAGGAGAAGCGGTTTGAATGGGAGAGAAGATGGTCGATACTCCTTTCCGCGACGCGTCCTTCGGCTCTCCTCTCCTCGCGTTCTCCCTCCTCCTCGCTCTCGGGTAGCTCCTTCTTCCTCGATCCAGCGAGTCGAGCGTGCAGCCAATCGGCAACGAGGAGCCCGCACGCTTCCAACGAACGCGACACGACGCGACGCAGTAGTAAATGCACCGATCTCCTCGAGAGTGCGGCGGTCTGCATTCACGCATTCCTAAGTCGCTGGCTACCGACCACGGGCACGACGAGGACAAAAGACGAAGACGACGACCGAGCCGCCGCCGCCACCATTCCTTTTGGTCGGTTGGGAGCGAGCTGGGCTCGCGTCGCGTGTCCCTTTTTGTCTGGCTGGCTCCTCTCACGGTGGTGGCGGCGGCCTGCATTCGCGCACGCCACGCGCGTTCTATCTTCGAACGCATCCCACCGAGCCGTTCCTTGGCTTCTGTTTGCCCCGCTAGTCGAGCTACCCGTGCTTTCTCCCTTCGGCTTGCTGTATTTTTCGCTCTACATCGCTGGCTCCGCGAGGCAACGTGAACTCCGCTGCGCGCTCCACGAGCGGAACTTTCCTGCAGCCTCGTCGTCCCGTTTCCCTTCATCTTCTTATTCTTCGAATAAATTTGCATAGCGCTTGCGCCGTGCGCCCTGCAAAGTCGACTTCTTCTCGTCCCCTTACGGGCCCAGGCTGCTGTTCGACGTTACGCTGGCGCTGTTACTTCGTTTCAGGCGGAAATTTCAACGCACGAGTCGTGTAATACTTGCAGCGCACTCTCAATCGCCCATCATTGACGTGGGAACGCGCTCGCAACTAGAAATGAGCGTTCAACCCTAAAGAAATAGTCGCGCCGCATTCCAGGAGCGTGCTTCGTTATCGCGGTTTCCGGGGTGAGGTTCGAGTGACTCGACCATGCAATTACGTCGCTGTTCTCCCCTCTCACCCTCCCGGAACACGGGGCGTAGATAGTTTTATTACGACTCGTTGCGGGTCCGCTTGTTTTGAAAGCTAGAGTGCCACGGGCGATAAAGGCCAACGTAATGAGATATAATGCCAGTCTCGAGTGGCGGCAAACACAACCGACGCCTCTTATCATTGTGCAAATAACATTACGCGAGAGCTCCGCGGAGGTATGCGCGTGTACTCCCTTCGTCGAATTTCTCGACCACCCTGTGTCCAATTATTCCATTCTTAATACCCCGCGAAAGATATCGTTCTTTGCCTAGCCCAGCATTGGAAAACACTGCCACTAATCTACACTAAAAACAAAGAGAAAACAAAAATGCAGCACGATGTTGCGTGTAGCGATTCCATGCCCCGATCCGCGTGGTCGGTCCTGACTCGGTGCACGGGTCAGGGGCCATATGGGTCAAAAGCATCCTGTCCCATATCGACAACCGGGCGCGTGCACGTGCCGGGAGCATCCCGTGCAGCCAATTACGTGGTGAACGCGAGGAAAAACGGTCGGTACCGTAGGATCGATACATCGGGAGCATCGGTGGCATTGCACCGGGGGAAACATAAACGAGGTCGAGTAATTTTCGATAGCGTCAGGGTCTCGCCACGGCTCTGCGTTTCGAAGGCTTCGCGGACGGCTCTCGGGCAAAGCGATCCCACGTTGTCAATACGGGGATCCGCCGCGCGGAGCGTAAACCGTGAAACGCGGCCGTGCCTCGCGTCCACCTCCCCGTTCAATGAACCCCGAGCGTTTCGTCGCGTCCAAAACTTTCGTCTCGTCCCGTTTCGCCCGGCACCCACGTGAGAACCACTGAAACCGTGCGAAGTCGCTTTTGCTCGCGCGAGCTCGGGGCCAATCGCCCGCGTTCGTGGCCGGTCGCCCCGTCTCGCCGGTTTTCGGCCCCGCTCCGACGCCAGTGCTGCGTTGCGGGAAAAATTCGAACGTCGCTTTCTCGGGCGGACCGCCGCCGCCGCCGCGATACACCGCGAAGGCGGCGACAAACGAATAAATTAATCGGAATTGATTCGGTCGCGTTATCGCCCAGCCGCCATGCAAATTCCAACGGAACCTGGCAACCGGTATCTCCGCGCGATTAAAGCTGGGATCGTTAGTCGAAACCTGCCGCAAACGGAAGAAGACGAGTTTCATAGACGAAACGGTAGAAAATCACGCGGCCCGTGGAATGTTGCGACAGCAATGTTCTGTTTCAGCGTTGAAAGGACCTGCGGGAGATTAAAAATGTATCCATCGCAGACTCTGGTTTCACACAGGCTCTAGATTGACTCGAGTGGATCCCCCATTCTGGTGGTAACGAGAAATTATCGAGAAACAATGGGAACAGGCTCCCGTCATCCGTGAAGATCCGTTCGATCAGGCGGGGTCGGAGGCACTCCATTGAGAGCCACTGGTCTGTAAGGGTGGTTGAGTGAACCAGGGCGTGGGTGGATTACGCGGATGGTGGGAGAAGCGAGGAAGTATGATACTACGCCGCAGTGTAAGGGGTGGTGGATCGATGCCGACCAAAACATTGCCACATGCCCAGCCAGCGCAAACGCTCTCCTCCGCGCTCTCTAACGCAATTGCGAGGGCTAGAATACGTTTTCCAAACGCGATTACGCGAATGGCGTTAGCGCTGCCCTACCGTGCACCTGCAGGTCGAGTTAAACGGCGTTTCGAGGTAAAAATAGATAGAATCAAACCTAAGATTACAGTGGAGCGTCGCTTATCCAAACTACTGGGAACCGAGGTGGTTCCGAAAATCCAATTGTTCGGAGAATGGAAGCATGCGTGTACTTACCCAGTTTATGACCATAATTTGAAATGTAATTTATATTATGCAAAATATATGTGTACAATATAAATTATTGTATACTTCCAAGAAACGATGGGGATAACGACGATGCAACACTGGTGCGGATAATTGACGCTCTACTGTACCTACTAGCATTGCAAATCGTCTGCTAAAACAGTGTTGGACGAGTCTACTCCTCGATTACCTAAAGGATGACACGAATCACAAACTTCTTAATCTCCCGGTGGAAAGATTCCGCGTGCCCAAGCGACGGAGCAGAGCGCAGACGTCGCAAAGCTTCTTCCACGGTACGCAAACTGGCGCGCAATTCCTTTTGCTGGTCGTTAAATCGTTTCAACGAGCGTCATTCTGCCCCATTATCCGGCAATCCCTTCAACCGGTCCAATTATTTAATAGCGTTCCACGGAGTGAAAATCCATTCCTCGCGGAGACGTGGCGCGCCGCAGAGTCCCGGCTATCTCGCGTAACCGGGAATTAGGTAGCCTGCGGTGAATTCGCGATGACTGGGCGCCGAAGAATTTTTCCCCGTTTCGAAATCTGTCGCGGCGAGCGCTCGCGTCAATAGTAGCCGATTAAGGAATCGTAACGTAGCGCGTTACGTAACCCTCGGTATCGGCTGTGCCGTATTGTTGTATGGACGCGTGTCAAGGCGACGCCACGCTGCGGAACAATATCCGGATAATGGGCTCTTGATACCCAGCGACAACAAAGAGAGCGCGCACCGAACGTAACGAGCGACGACACACGGACAAGCCTGACCAAAGGGCGAGCATTATGCAAATTGAATCGAATCTCGGGGTGTTTGCAAGCTCGTCTCGGCTGACGTTTACTCCTCCTTCGGTGGATCTGAATTCGTTCTGGATGAGTACTGGAAGATCCCAGCGCTGGGTTATCGTGGATCCCCAAAGTTCTGAATGGAACGTAGTAGATGTTGTGTACACAGCTAGTTTGAAGTGGGCAGTCGCGATATGCCTTCCCACGGGGACCGATAAAGCGCGTGTACCATACGCACGGTTCCAGGAAGGGAGCTTTGAAACTGAGTTATCGTTTGCCAGTTCGCGGGAATCGTGCGGAGTCCAGCTTATCACAGGCCTAATTTTAAAACAGTGGAAAATAGGGTGGCTCTTATTTACTCTTGGTAAAAAAATTTTCAAGATTTTCTTCGGGGCACCGTCCAAAATGGTTCCAAATAATTAAAAGAAAAACGTGTAAAGTTTGAGCTCGATCAGATCCCGGGAAAACGTGCCCCTTGACGCTTAAACATTTAAATCATTATTTAACAGCTCGCGAAGTCGATTTTATATAATATCCTCCAAGTTATTGGTTAAATTAAAAAATATGTCAAACAGCCGCCAAAAGCTGTAGATCCGGACAAGGAGCATCTTTTATGTTGTATTACTTTTTCTTGTGCGACAAACGGGTTTCGAATGACGTCCTTAAGCTACAAAAAAAACTTTTTCCTCAAATCATCGTCGAAATCATTTTATTATTTTACCCAGCTGACGAATTGGGACAAAGTACTGTTCGTCGGTGGAATAAAGATCTTAAAATAGGCGGAAAACCTAATTTGTTCGATGATACTGGGGACGATGAAGCGAATTGTCGCGCTCGTGGAAGCGGGATGCAGCGCGCGCCTCGCGGTCCGTGCCGATTGTTTACGAGATCAATGCGGAATCATGGGCCGTACGAAATGCTCCATTCAACGACGAATACGCGGAGTCTGTTTCGAGGCATGCTCGATCGCGCAGGCTATTACCCAGTATGCATACCAGCACGACAGAGGCACGCACGCGGATAATTGGAATTGTCATTCCGCGTACGCGAACGGGAGCATCCCATGCGTTTCTGGCTACCTTCGATCTCCGAACCTTGCCCGTCGCCCGTTTAATACCGAGTTCCTCGAAGCCCGACTTGTCGTGTCGCGTGGGTGTCTGCTCGATAAATCAGGCGTCTAAGACGCCGTTGAAAGCAACGGCGATGTGTATCGATACACGCTGGAGCACAGAAGCCAGACTCGAAAGCAATGCGCGATTTCAGTGTTTACATGGAACTCCCATTGTCGGTTACAGGCGGTGGATGCGCCGCGTCGTGGAATTAGCGAGTCCAGTGGAACAGGAGAGGACGGTTGCCAGCGGGAAAATGGGGCGCGCTGGAGATCGGGCGTTAATCGGAGAGATCGATGGACAGGAGGCGAAAGACTGGGAGCGATCGAGGACGCGCACCGGCGATAGCAGCGCTCTCGCGTAAGCAAACGTTCCCATTGAAACTTCACAGCGACCGAGGACACGGAAATGCGTCAGACCTCGGTGACTGGTCTTACAAGTAGCGTCCCACGAGTCGCGCAGGCGACAGAAATAACCGCGGTAGGACGAGGAGAATCGCGATTAATCGAAACTGCAATTAACGACTCGGACCTCTGACATCGCGAGAACTAAATTTGTCCGGATCGATTACGCGATCGTGCCTGTTATTTCCTTGGAAAAAGGAGGTCGAGGGAAAAGCTCGAGGGTCTTTACGTAACGTATACCAAGTCGTATTATTTAGAGAGACGACCACGATAGTTTCTGGAGAAATCGATTTTTGTCACGATGAATCGATAGGAGGTGAATCTAGTGGTGGGTGGTTGTCTCGCGAAGGGTTAATATCCAATTATCTGGAAGCTGAGTAGGTGGACGCCGTGTGTGACGGAGACGCGATGAGGAATCGCGGGACGAGGCGCAGCGGTTTACCGCTGCCATCTCGAGGCTCTGTTCTCGTTCGAGTTTCGAAGTACGAGTGACTCCTCGGCGCGCGTGCATTGACCCCCTTCACCCTCGCCCTCGTCCTCACCCTCGCCCGCTGACGACATTCTCGTCCCTATCTCCCGACTCGATCCCAGTTTCCCCCGTTCCATCGTCATCCCCCGAGCTCCTGCCTTTCGACGCGGCGAAATAGGGATGCCTCCCTGCCCCGCGCGCGCCCTCCAAACAATACGCATTAATAAATGCATCGGTGGATACGATGGACGCCTCGCCGTCCTGCCCAGCGCATTACCGCTTCGATTCTCGGCGGGCAAAACAAAGAGGGGGTGCGAAACACCGATTCGAAACGCGATTGTACCGCGGAAGGGAGCAGGCGATACTGTAAACTCCTAGGGACGGGACGGGACGTTCGCCCGGTGAATGAACTTGCTCGTGCTCCCTCTGCGCAGAGCACGCGTTGTTGCGATGATGTAACGATGATAGCACTTCAAGCATATGTGTCACTATACGAAGCCGCGGCTGTGGATGATCGGCTGCTGGAGACATGATTGTGGATATTGCCAAGGGTTGCTTTTCACGGTAGTATGAATAGTAAAACTGTGGTACGCTTCGAAGCTGCACCGCGTAGCGCTCGTTCATGTTCGGTAGGGTGACCCTTATTTTCGACTTTTGAATTGTCTTCGGGGCCCCGAAGAAAACCTTGAAAAAAAATTGTTACCAAGAGTAAATAAGAGCCACCCTAGTGTTCGGTGGTCGATTGTAACTCTTCCAAAACGGAGAATTCAGTGACGGTTAACCGCAGGATTGCGTAACATCCGAGCCTACTTAGCTTTGTCCGCGAAATCGGCGTGCAGTGGTTTTAGGCGGGGCACGAGGAAACTGTACGCAAGCCCCGCGGGTTGGCGCTCCACGCGAACCACAACACTGCCACGCCGTCTTCTAGCGAAGCGTGGTTCACGCGCGAGGCGCGGCTCGATGGCCAGGTTTTCGCGACGAGTTTCCATACTCGTGGAAAAACGCCACGCGGCTTATGCGAAGGTAGGGCAGAAGACAAGAATCTACCGCCGAGAGGGTAGAAAAGCTGCTTCTCGTGGATACGTACGCGTGGAGATGGTGGAGGACGCGAAGGGTCGGTGTCCTCGCTGTGTCTGTGCTGCGACGCGTCAGGCGACCTCGTGGCGGCACACACGCATTCGCAGGGGTCGTGGCTCGATGCACGCACACGCGCACACTTGCACACGCACTGGATGCACAATCGGCGATATGGCCCGAGCAGGTGAAACGTCGCGCACCGAGGAAACAGGAAGAGACGGACGCACTGCCGCGTTTTCGTAGCAGCGAACTGTGACCGCGGACACCGACTGTGTCGAGGGTTGAATGCGAAGCAGCGGAGGGGTAAGAAAGTGCGCAGTAAGGAAAGGATGAGAGCCCCGCCCTCCACCGCCTTCACCCCCGCGTCAATCCCCACCGCCGCGCGCTCACCTATCGCCACTCCTCTGGCAGACTTACGCTAGCAGCTAGCATCTGGAACCCCCCCCGTCTCGAGCCACCCCCGCGAGTTCCGCCGCCACTTAATAATACTACCGTAATATTGCCGGCCAAAGCGTAGGAGCCCCCGTAGGTGGTATTCTTGCGAGGCTCAGGTTTACCTCGTACGTAGAAGCCTACTTCCTCCTTTCGCGACTTTCAACATCATCGCGCCTTGTGATCCGCATTCAGAAAATCTTACTTTCTAGGGAGACTTGTAGGGAAGATCGTGTTTCATGAAAAGTATCGACGGGGTTGACTCGATCAGGCGACTTTCCGGTCATCGGGCGCGGTTAAAATTCAAAGTTCACTGGTGACGCATCGGCATCCAAGAAGACCAGGAACGAGTTTCGCGTTGACCTTTGGTATTCTTCACCTTCCAATGCCTTTGCGCCGCGGATCGTGAGTCTTCCGCTTCCGACAATGAGCTCCGCGATCGCATTTATCGCCTGGCGATTCTGTGCCGTCCCCTTTCTTCTCGCATAAATTCCCGGGCTGGCGGTGAACTTTTGATAACGATTAATGTAAAGGTCCCGTTGGGTACCTTGGCTCCAACTGTTGCAATTTCTGATTTTATTAGCGCGTGAATCGGGCCATGGCGCGCTCAATGCTTCAATGGATCCCGAGGCTTCGCTTGCCTCATCCACCAAACGAAGTCGAAGTAGGCGAGGGCCGCCATTTCTTTGGTACGCGAAGCAGTTCATGCTTTGTCTCGACCTGGAATTCCAAAGCCGCACGCGTTCGCCAGGGTCCGGTGAACCGTGGGAAAAGAGAGACCCTCCGCGACGCGCTTTCGGACACGATCGGCCGCTCAGCGGCTCTCCCTCTCTCTTCGTTTCCCTCCAGGATAGCAGGGATCTATGTGTTAATAGCAGCGAGGTTTTTCAGAGGGATCCATGGCACGAAGCTTGAGGCTCCGTCTCGTTGCCCACGGTTGCGAAGAAGCCTGTGCCCTTTGGCAAGACATTTGCGGCAGCTGACGACATTTTTATCATCAATCGAGCAGGTCAATCTACATTAGGAACGCATCGCGATCGATTAGGCCCGTCGCGAGATAACGGTGGCAGCTGACGCGCGAAGGAGCCGAGCGGTTTCAGGATGATCGATCTGGAAACTTTCACAATTGGGCTACGATCGTAAGCGAGTCGAGAGGAGTTCGCGACTCGAGTGACAGTTTTTTTCCCCATTTTAAGCTCGGTTTCATCCGAAGAGTAGCTCGCGCAGGTCGTGAGTTATCCTCGCGGGAGGGACTTTTCCCTCTCGTCGGGAACACTGTCGGGGTGCCAGCTTCTGCCTGGTGGCGATAGAAGGAACGCCATCCAACGGCGGCCGCGAAAACTCAACGCGTCGTCTGTTCTACCCCCGATAAGACCGTCGAATTCGGTCCTGGGAACTTCTCCCCCTCGAATCGACGGGGAGCGTCTTACGTGGCGCCTCTGCCTACATCCTGTATTGCCCATTCGTCTGTCTCTACTCGCTCGCTGTGCACTCTTAATCTCACCCACCTCCGAGATCGAATGGGACGCGTTGTTTTAATTGCACGGTGCTTTCGCAGGCGATAACCAGAGAAGCGAGTGAGTTGCTTATCTTCGTTACGCGCCGTTGATTTACCGCGATCATTGCATGGGGCATTGCGAGCTTTTTACTTCGCGTATAATTAAAAGGGGAAGCACTAACCCGCGGTGTCACACCGCGGTGAAAAGTTCTAACGAGATCGGGGAAGGTTGGAGAGAGGTCAATAACGCGAGAGTTGATTAGCCACGATGGGCAGGCACTTAGGCCACGCTCGTTTCAGTATTTACCCACGCCCGACCGGCACCGTCCAAAGAAGGGCCTCCTGCCCCTCGGTCCTCGACAGGGTCGGACGAGGAAGAGCGAGGAACGGCGAGGAAAACAGGAGCAGGAGAGAGGACGAAACCAGAGATAAGTGGAGAAGACGAACGGGGGCAGACTTGGTCTTGGCAGCGGCCAACGAACAGGCAACGGGAAGAAAGCGAGGAAGGGGGATATCCCACGAGAGGGGGGGGGGGGGGGGGGGGGGGGCGGCGGCAGTGAGAGCAGTGAGAAAGATTCAAATATGGCGTGAGCCAGCGCTGGAATGTGGTTGTTTCTCTAGCGAGAGACATTTGTTTTGGTCCCTTTACCCATGCCCGTTGGACTATTGTCGATGTGCTTTTTCCCATCCTCTTCCTCCGCTTTGTTCTGCTTCTCTCTCGATCCCCGCGCCTTGCCTGCCTCCGACGCTCCCAGCAGCTCAGCCGAGGGAGTCCGTTTCTCGCGGCGGAGGAACAAGGCGCGAGCGCTTATTACGACGTTATCCTCCTCGGTTCCCGGCCGCGCGTCGCGAAAGGGATGCCGAGGATAGGAGTCCCTCTTTCCGCCGTCAATTTTAGGACGCTCCAGATATCGATAGCCGGCCGCGATTCTAGAACGCAGACTCGCGTCCGTTACCCGCCCCGCTTGCAACGAGATCCGTTAGCGGGACGGCAGTTTTCCTTTCGGCGCACTCCGCTTTTCCTTCTCTGCGGGTCCAAGACAGATTGCCTCTCGAGCTCCGTCGATAAAGGAACAACGAGTGGCCTGGCGATTTGCATGAACGGTGAAATCGCTCGTAAACTGGGCAGATTCGAATGTACTCATCGTTAAGCTATTGTCGATCTTATTGGCTCGGCGTTGTTTATCAGGTCCGTCCAGGGGGTCGTGGATTCTTCTGCGATTTCTATTCGCAATTATTACGGGACAACGTTGAGAATTGCTGCGATATGCTCGCAATAGAGGAAACTCTGACTTGTATAAACCAACGGCTATCTGCGATATGCTCGCATTGGGCCCATGTTCCCATGTGCTCGACACGTTTCGCGGAACGCAATTAACCCTTCGCATTCTAAATATGCCTGCCAGGCAACGCCTCGCGTTCTGCGCCGAGTATGCCTCCCGGCCACGTCGAATGTAATTAATGCTGCGCAGCTTTGAGTTAATTAAATTGACAAAAGAAGCGGAACGATGAAGTGACAGAGAAGAAATGCGTGCCTTAAAACAGCTGAGGGGCGACGGGGAGCCGATACGCGGCCAAAGTTCCTTCTGAAGTAGGGCCTAATTCATCTCCTTGCTTCAAGTACCTTTCGCGACGTTAGCTTGTGTGCACAGTTCGAGTACAGTGGGACGCAGCGATATCTATTATTGCGCAGCAGAGTGCGCTCGAGTTGACGCAGCGAGTGCACTCGATTTGGCCGCTGCAACGATGACGACGTGGACGAGGAGGAGGTGGCGGACAGGCGCGTGGCTCCGCTTGGAAAGGCCTGCCGCCGCTTCTCGTATTCTCGTATCGTGCAACTCCGGCACGCAGCTTACGCGTTAACGCAACGTGACGGCGCGATGCAACAAGACGCACACCCTGCACATCCGGCTTTTCTTCCGCGGCCAGACCAGGCGACGCGTGGCCTCGACGTTCCGGCTACGCGACGCTTCGGGCCAGCTCGATAGATATGTAGATCGGCCGTGGAAAGCGCAGCTCGCCTCGCGTTTCTTTGCGCACAACCCTCAACGCGTGACGAAAGTAAGGTAAAAGTACCAATAACTGGACACTTAAGGATATCAAAGTTGTATACCTTGAAAATGGACTAAAAATAAATGTCCTTTTTAACAAAAGTGTCAATATTCAGGTAAATGTTACTTCTTTCTATCAAATCAGCTTATAAAACCCTGTTTTCAGTGCGTTATTTTAATTTAAGAATTACCTAAGAAATCTACGCAGAATTCAAGTGCATGCACCTTCGATATTTAAAGACTGTTTTATCTATTAAACTTTACATCCAAGGCTTTCTTAATTTTTTATATAAGAGTACAAGTCGCAAAATAACATATATTCCCAACAATATTGTTCTAAACTTTCTACGAAGCTTAGTAAAAATATGAATGGCATTGGTGTCCAGGTATTGGGACGTGTCCAGTTATTGGTATTTTTACCTTACGCGGATGTCCTCCACGCAGTTCCACGACCATGACATTGCGTCTGTCTGTCGCGGGTCTATATCAGCCTCCCTCGTTATCGATTATCAATAGCCCACTGATGTCGCGTCACGTCCCTTCCCGTTATTAATATCATGGCCACTTCGACCACGGCGAACAGAAATCGCGGGAAACACAGAGGGATCAAAGCAAACAGATTATACGCGACTTCTCCGCGAGACAATTCTGTATCAGCGATGTCTGGGAGCCGAGAATGGAACCGTTATTTGTGTAATGGACACAAGGGTAATTGAACTACCTTTTTATGAATAATATTTATAAAGATATTTATTCAACTAAATTAAAGATATTGGAGATTCAACTGTTTCGAACTGGACTCCGTGACTGAGACTGGTGGCTTTGGAAATAGTAATGCTACTGAATAAGGGAATGCAATGGGGTTTTAAAGGTTTAGGAATGTAAGAGAGGGGATGACGGGATAGGGCAGAACTGCAGGACTTTGGGTAGGTGACGCATTGGCTAACATGACGATGGGTCGCAAGGATGACGCGGTGTTTACATTTACGTAGCATAACTCAAAAGTAGTTACTCTGATTCATGTTTGCAGAGATAGTAAAGGGTCAGTACATTACATTTGATTCCGTGACGCGGTTTATCGCGAACACGGATCTGCCGCCGGAGGATGAGATTTCCATGGCATCGGTGTCAAGGCGCGCGAAAAAGACTCGTGGATCCGTGTCGAGTAGAAGCGAATCGATTTCTAAACCTCTTCTGGCAACCGATCCTCTCTCACTCCTCGTCGCAATCGACGTTCGAGCAATGATAATTGAAACATTTCGGTTATCGATTGCCGGGATGATCTACTAAGAGCAGAGCTACGCCAGGCAATTATCCTCCCTATCTAACTGTTTCTCCCCCTCCCCGTCGCGCATCGTATGGAGGCGGACTCGCCACGAGCGAAACGTAGCTGGCATTTTTTCTCCCAGAGAATCAGCCACCCAGACGCGAAGCTGAGACTGCATCCGAGCGCTTAGCAGCGCGATAATCTGGGACACGACCAGAGCCTCGTTTTGTCTCGCGTAACGCCGAGGTCCGATATGAAACACCGTGGCGACCACCTCCTCCGCCGCCTCTCGAGAGGAATTTCACACTTCGGACGGCTGTTGCATTAACGTAATCTCGTCTAATTCCGTTGGAATGCTAGGTGAACACGCCTGAGTCACCTATTTGCTTCGACTCCTCGGATACTCCCACACCAAGCAACGCCATGCCACAGTTTGCTCGCCAATGCCACTCGAAATTTCGTGCACGCAACCCCGTGCCGGTCCACGTGTAACGCCTCCCAATGCCCGAACGCTCGAATATAATAGTGCTCGGGTTTAGCTGGCAAAACCGATACCGGCGTTCGATCTACATGGGAGAGATGGTTCGCGGACGGTGAACGGCCTAGATATTCCGATTCGTCGGTGAATAATCAAACGACGCGGCTCCGGCGCGTTGCGTAATTCACGAGCTGACCGAGTAAGCCCGCGTTCTGGAGGGAACGGTGGCTTCTCTCGCGGAGAATCAACAGCGGTGTACCTCGGCGAGATTCGTCCGCGAATCGCCGCCCTTTGAGGATCAGCAATGCCAGAGCAACAAGCGCTCGCGAGCTCTCCCAACACAACCGCAGGCCGTATGTGTGCCAAGGCTGAACACGCGCGCGGCTCACTCCGTCGTGGCCCCGTTCGCCCGCGTAAACAGAGAAGCGTCGTCAGCATCGGCCAGCGTCGACGGAATGTCACGGGGGTCCGAGCGAGGACCGCCGACTTTTCAGCCCGAAACACGGCCACCCCCCGCGCAACCCGATATCTTCGATCGGCTCCTCGCTCGATTACCTCCGCTCTCGCCGGTGATCTTCGCCTCCGGTCCTACGATCATTCCTCCAACGAACGGCTAGAAAACTTTCCCTAGGGAAATTGAAATGGATTTCGTTCCGGCCGACGAACGCGCGTCCTCTCGGGGACGAGTATGTGGGTCGAGGCCCAGGGCTTTCGGGACATCGGCGCATGCACCGATTAATTAAGGGATTTGGAGACTCGCGAGACTTTTGGAATGTTTAAATGTTGAAAGAGAGGACTGCTCTAGTTCTGCGCTGAAAATGGGACGCGTATTTTGCGACGATCGCGGAGGAGAACGAGGCGAGCTCCCTGGCCGTGAGACGCACGCGCGTCAAGTGGCCGCGTGTGCCCTGGCGACGCCGACACGTCAGACCGTGCGAACGGTTTTGGGAGAACGCGAGTACACGCGCGGAATGCGCGGCGTTCCCATCGTGCTGCGAATGAAATATAGTTCGTGGAAGGTATAGCCCCAGCAGCGCATACACAGAGCCACAGTTTGCATACTTAACGTGGCTGAGCTCCGATGGAAGGGCACCCCTTCCTTCTCTCCGTTTCGTCTTCGCCCACGCCGCTTCTCTACCTGTTCCTTCACCTCCACCCCCACCCTTTGTTTCTCGCGTCCCCTCGGAGCCCTGCCCTCCCCTTGCACTCTGCGTGCCGCACCTCGAATCCAGGATCCTCGTGGTTACCTTGAAAGTAGATGCACGGGAAGGCCCATCTGCTGCATACTTTCCAACCACCTCGTTTGATCCGAGCCCCGGGATTTGGGTGAGACCCAGACGTAGCCAGACGTGTGACGATTTCTTGAGCAAAGTTGGAGGAAGAACGAGATAAATGCGGTACGGTTGTAGAGAATGAGTCTTGCTGGTTTAGGGAATCGGTTTATTCCCGAGGGTGTCTATGGTGTCCTCAAGTCCAACTTTAAACCTCCGTTAGAGGGTGGCGCTTTGGAGGGCTGCGTTGCCTCGAAGGCAGCTTCCGAGCGTTGCATCATCCTCGAAAGGATTCGCATCTAAAGTCCGTTTCAGTCCTGCCAAGAGATCGCGTTCTACACGCTATATAACCGCAATCCAAGATTTTTGCTTCTGAAACGAATCTCTTCCGCGTTAACCACGCCCGATGCCTCTCTCCACTCGTTCTGCCAATCGACCGATTTGTATCGATCTGTATCAATCTGTATCACCGTCAAGCACGCGAAAACGGCATTCCCTGTGTAGGTACACGCTCCGACGCGCGTCGCTAAAAATCCTAACCAACGTCGACCAGTTTCCATGTAGGCCGTCACGTGCAAGTTTCTCTATCCACGTATCGTATTAAGTCTCGATCGGTTAATTAGTCACTATCGAATCCGTCCGGCGGAGGGAAAGACGGTCTGCGGGAATCGAGCTGCGCCCGGTTCACGAGCCAGAAGCTTCGTAGCTGTATCGCGCGCGCTGCCACTGCGGCGATAAGAATTTAAGCGAAGCTGGTGGGACGCGCGAGTTACGAGGCAACCGATGCAAATGGGACCCGGTGGCCTTCTCGCCACGCTTGTTCCCGCGATTCGATTCACCGACAAAGCGACTAGGTCAGCGCCGCGAACGAGGACATTTCGCGAGATTGTCCCTCAGGATACACGGCGATGGAAGCTGCGGGAGGTGTGGTCGAATTGTCTCCGGTTCCCTCGTTCTCTCGCCATTGTCTCGCGATAAGCTCGATTTAAGCACGCTGATTTCCACGACAGCGACTAACTCTAGTGGTAGCTAGAAATACCGCCAGGCGATGCACGCTGGCTCTAATTATAAATTAAGACTGTCACCCGCGTATAGATAGCGCGGCAATGGAGCGTAGGCTCGTTTGCATAGAATCGCTCGCGACGCCAGTGAATCATTCGATAATCCCTCCGAGATATCGATGATTTAATCTGGCGCTAGTCGATCGTAGTCGCGATCGAGTCGCCGGTGATTTATTCAACAGCCGTTGCACCGGTGCGTGGCAGTTCCACCGCGGGGGAAAACATTGTCGCGAGAGGATCGCTATCGAGCATGGCAACCCTTTGGTAAACAGGATGCACGAACCTCCACAGCCGCTTCGGTTACAATGCAGGCGCGATTGTAAACAGACTCTAAATCCGTCGATGATTTCAGCAGAGAAAGCGAGCCGAGCCTGACCGTGGCTGCCCTTTCCAATCCCTCCCTCCCTCAGCTATTAGCGAATTTTCCAGGGACGACATCGATACGCTTCGATCCCTTTCGTCGACGTTTACATTCGGTGAAATTTCGAGAGGAAATGGGTTTCCAGAAAATTGTATCTAAATACAAGTAGAAGGTTGACAATTGGGGGCTTTCGCTCGTGCCTCTTTTAAAGTGGATGCTCTGCAAGCGATAGCAGAAACGCTACCTGCATCTCTGATTCCTCGATTCCCCCGTTTCACCTTTCCCAGAAACGTGCAACGACAAAGCCATAATCAACCCAGAGTAGGGGTGCCAACTTTTTTGGGGGAAAATACAGTAGGTACTTTACGTTTAAATGTGATAAAAAGTATCGTACATTGTGAAAGAATATAGTAGTTTTCAGAGGAAAGTGGTACAAAATAAAACTACATCAAAACATGTTATTTTTTAAATGTATACTTTTTTTCTGCATTTTGCATTATTAATTAATTCCTTGTCATGAACAAATATGTGAACGGTTTAATTGCACTGAAAGTTAAAGTTTAATTTCACAAATTAAAGTTTCGATGTTGCCATAGAATAAAGAAAAGTAAAAATTGTACAATTTTATGTACTATATCTTTGTCTAACAGTATATAGTACACTAGATAAAACTATAGTACCTACAATGGCAACCCTAACCCAGAGGCTTCCTTCGTTCCATGCGCGTTTCCTGCGATAACAGTGCCTACGGTCGTTTGGAAATAGAAGTGCTATCCCACGTGAAACCCTTGAATTGTAGAAACGTCACAGGGATCACTGTCAGCCTCGGCTGGCAGAGAGAGAGGGAGAGAGAGAGAGAGAGAGATCCACTTGCCTGACGTCACTTTGTCGCACGGTGATGAGGAAACGACGTGGAAGTGTAGAGATTTACTACGTCTCTTTGTCGGGGAGTGTTTTCTCTTACGCAAGCCACGGGGAAATAGTCACAATCGCGGCGTAGAACCTAAGGACGAGTGCTCGGGAGCGCGGCAATAAAAGATTTGTTTGCGACGTGTACGAAATCGCGATATACGCGCGAACCTCTCCGCGCGGTTATGCAATCGCGTGCGCGGGCCACGTGTGCCCGAAGCAATAAAAATACAGCGTTTCGTGGTCTACTCCAGCGGGAGGAGAAACAGGCAAGCGCGCCGTGAGGGAGCAGACGGTTGTACCTAAGGGACAGTACCCTCCACGTTATTTATTCGTGAGCTCGCTGGTAATTATAGTCCGTGTTTGACGCGCGGGCTGACGTATCTGAGGGCTGAGCTATCTTTGGCCCTCTCCAACGAGTGGACATATCGGCGAGGGTAAAGTTGTAGGGCTCGAAGAGGGGAATGATCTGTCCCTTTACCTCGTTTGCCTCTTTGTACGAACTCAGGAACATTTTGCTCGCGTTCGCGGAAGACAGCCACGTGTACGAGTCTCCTTAAACGTCATAATACGAACGACAGGCCCCCGGTGCTAGTGTTTGGAACATAACGCGTAAACGTGAAACGAGGGGGAACAACATACACGCGGTGGTACATATGCGGAGTGCTTGGTGAAGCCTGCCCATTCAATTAGAATAACTCAGTGCAATCAAGGCCGTCCAGATGTAAACATCGTCATCGCCGTCGCCGTCGTGGCCTCCTGTTTAGGTAGCATTCGTCCCTGTGGGATGACGGCCGCGTACAACAGGATTTATTGTCCATAAACGCTTGTTGGTAAATCAGGAATACGTACACCAACGCAAGCTTCATTCTGAATTAACCGAGGAATGAATCGTTTTATCGTTCGGCAAACAAAGCTCCTACACTTCTCGCTGTTCATGAAATCTTCTTAATCCCCTGCACGCCGTCTGCAGCGTTTACGTACGAAAGAATTGTGGCGAAAGAAACGGAGACATTTTCGAAGAACGCAATTAGGCGGTAGGACCAGTGACCGGTCCCCGGAGGGTTGACTCAATCCTTTGCGCTGCTTTCTCGTGGAACAATCGAGGGACGAGTTGGCGGGGCTCACGGTTGGTTGGTCGCGGACCTGAACGGAGGGCCAATAATACGGATCTCACCGACAATACGGTAATAAAGACCGATTTACGCGGATGATCCCCGATTTCGAGTGTTCCCGCGGGGACGTTTTGTTCGCCGATTAGTCGCGAGCGATGGACCCTGATATCGCCCGTTCTGCCGCCGAGTCGCGTCGCCGTTTTCTGCGGGTGCGCCATTTGTTTATCGCGGAGAGACCGGTTCGACGAACACGAAAATGGAATGCGTTTAACGGATACAGAGCCGTGATCATTAGACCGATTAGAAGGAGTTCTATGGGCGGCCAATTCGCATGTCTGGTGAGTGGATGGTTTTTCTACTGCGTCTGGGTAGTGGTGGCCGTAGCATAGGATCCTCTGAAAGTATTCGTCTGCCGGGCGAAGGGGAGAGGAGCGAAACGGGGGGACAATATCGAGGAAGTTTCCGAGCGGGAGGACGGAGCGGAGCCGCACTCGAGAGCGGTAAACAAGGAGAGGCGAGAGTGGCGACGAAACGAGGTTGGCCGAGCAGTCGCGAGGTCAGTGACTAAAGAGAGAAACATCGTGGAATGCGATATAGCCGCCACCGCCACCGCCGTCGCTGCTCTCTGCTTCTATTGACGTCCCGAGGTCCTTTTACCGAGGAGGCAGGCCGCGTCGATCGACATCCACACCGATCGCCGCGATCTCGGCGAGAAACTCGACGTGAACCAACATCCCAGTACCCAGCCAGCCTGTTCCCTCTATCTGCGCGGTACATTCTCTCAATTTTTCTCGATTTCTCCCATTTTTCTCAAGGGACACCCAAGCGGCAGAGAAATTCTCGTCAAACTCGTGGACCGCTCGCGTCGCCAGCCAACCAACGATCGTGAATGGTCGGCTAATTGAGGTGATTTAAAAAGGGGGTTAAGGTCCCGGTGGTCTCTGTTTACACGGTAGAGAATGTAGCGGATTCTGTTATGAGAGCTATTGAAAGCGGTGAATGAGATACATACGCAAGCAAAATACGAGGAAAGACACGAAAGTGGATCATAAGGCCGAACTGCCTCAATGTTTACGATTGTGAAGACGTGAGGCGGAGGTGGCGAGTCTAGCAGCCTCGGAGGTAAACCAGCGGATAAACAGGAAGTTGGCGAATGCTGTTTGATATTAACAGATTTCACGGAAACATTTCGTCCTCTTGATTAAAGCCGGCAAAATATCGATTCGTTCGAAACAATAGCTCAGTTTCGATGCAATTTAACTTGAAATATTAACGAGGAAATAACCGTTCCGGCAGTAGCCGTTCAAATTTCGCATTCCGCTTTGATTAAATAACTGTTCGTTGGAAAATATCTGTGCGCGGTGCGATTCGATGAATCGCGATACAAATCGATTCCTGTATCTTCATACAGCTAGGCGCCAAGTAGCCGCGAGGTTCAACAATAATGTTTCGATAGTGACCAGAGCGTCGATCGACGGCAGTCGATGAATGAGAATGAAAAGACGTTGGAAAAGCGGACGCCCGTTCTGGCGCGCATTCTCGAACGCCGAACGCCAACGCCGCGAGGGAGGAACGCGGTGCACTGAGAACAGCGCACACTCGATCTATCGGGAGCACGCGGTTTCTCCGTTTCTCTTTTTCTCTGTTGACGCTCGTGCTCCGAAAAATGTGGGACTATCGATAGACTACTTGCCCGCTTGGCGGGGCAGGGGCGCGCTTGGTCGCGCTCGTGCGCACCAAAACACCAGAGCACGTGAGAGCGTGTGTGGCATGTACAGAAAGAGATTGAAAGGGGATCGACTTACCGTGATGGCGAGCGTAGAAGGATCCCCCCCCGCCCCGGATACTCCCGGCGAAACGTCGAGACGCAGGCCAGCCGATCGAGGGTCGATCGATAATGCGCTGGTGAATCGACTGGCGACCAGCACCGTCAACAACAACACTTGTTCCCGCGTATAGAAAAGAGACGCCGCGTGTCCCGCGCAGCGAACACCATACACGTACGTTCACATAAACACACTGGGCAGCAGCACAGAGTCACAGAGTCGCAGAGTCGCAGAGTGACGGAGTAGAAGAAGAAAGAAGGGAAGAGACAGAAGGAAGGAGCACACGCGGTGGACCGCGGTGGTCGGGTTACGCGCAGTGGCTCGTAACTGACGAACTTCTCGTCTAGTAGTCTGTGACCGGTGACTGGATGACCGGTGACCGCGAGGCGAAATATTGCAACGACACGACGTCGCGTCTACACGGTGGATCGGGCTGGTCCGTGGCTATCTGTACCCGCGCACGGCACGATTCATTCTGGCCGGCCGTATCGCGGCCGTTCCGTAAGAAAAATCACGATCACTCGCCACGCAGATTCCCCGCACGAGTCGCGCACAACTTGTTTACTAGAACGCGCACCACGCCATGCCCCGTGAACGTGCGTCCGCCTCCGTGCTCCCCTCGTCCCCCCACGAGCAAAACAAGACTCTGCGCAGTAGCGCTACGCGCACCTTCCGGGACATGTTCCCGCGAGCGCGAGCGGTGTGTGCGAGAGCCGTTTGTCGTTGCCTCGTGTCCCAACCAAACCGCTTTCCTTCGCACCTTTTTACTCCTTCTCTCTCGCGCTTTCCCTTCCTCCCCTGTGCAGCGCTGTAGCGCCGTTGCGCGCCACCTCTCTCGCTCTCCCTTCCTCTCCCCCACCACAGCTTTGATTCACATATTTCGCTCTCTCTGTCGCGCTACCCGAGGCTCGCGAGCCTCTCGTCTCGAGGTTGTTCCCCTCCCTTCTCGCAAGGCTCGCGCTCTCGCGTCTCCTATCGTCGCGTCGGTCGGCCCCGCACGATATACCGGCCTCTATATTGTACGACGAGGTATAACGGCCGCGCAGCATTCAACGGATCTGGTCTTACGCCTTCTACGACGCAGCCGCGATCCGCCACGTAACGCGTAAATCGAGCGGGTCATCGTACTCGCGCGCCGCACCACGCCGGTCTGTTTCTCCGGAAAATTCCGAGGCTATCCACTTCGACCTCGCCGCGTCACCTGCCCGCCGCTACGGTAACCTCCCGTCGCGTCGATAGCGACAATCCCTCGTTTATCGTGCGACAATATGGGTGCGCAAAATGAATTCGAATTTAAGCTGCGCCTCACTTATGCCGCCGCTTTGATAGAAAACTTTTATTGCTAGGTACATTTGGCATTGCAACTTGTACGGTAGAGTAGACAAATACAAAAATTATCCGTTAATGGTCACGGAACGAGCTCCGCGAGGATGATGCGAGCGTTTTAGCGAACGCTTCTTACCCCACGTATTCTAAGAACCTTAGACCATATATACTTACAGACACGGCTCCAGATAACTCATCCATGTAACGTCACGTGTGGGCAAAGTAATGATGGAAGTTCCAGCAATGTATAAATATTCACGAAAACGCAGTTTAATCACTGTCTTTGCAATTCTTTGAAAATTGAAAATTATTCATAGAAAAAAATAGAACCTTACTTGTATACATGGTCTAACCATTATGAATTATCTTTTGCGCACAAGTGACGTCACTTTTCCCCGTTACCTTTGTCAAACTTTGACTCGTATAGAGGTGTCTGTAAGTATATATGGTCTAAGGTAAGAGCAATATGAATGATTTATTATGGAAGGGCCTAGAAGTAGGATTCATCGATGACAGTGAGATGCCGGGAACACCGTCAGGTTAAGCATCGCGATATCGAGAAGAGAGTGACGAGCCCCAGTGCCATCGAAACCGCGCAAACCAGCGACAGAGTGTCTCTGTTGTAATGCGGGCACAGTTCCGGTTGCGTGCACCTCCTGAAAACGAGAAACGGCGAGGGAATTTCTTCCGTCAGTCCCCTTAATCACTCTCCTCGAAGTGTGACGTTGATTTTCTCACCACTTCTCGATGACGATAACCACCAGCCCCGTGACAACCTTGTCGAGGAAGGTGACGATGGAGTAGACGACGGCGCTTCGCTCCGTTCGCGCGCCAATTATTTCCGCGGTCACGCTCAGCGCGGTGACCATCGTGATCGAGCTTCCTGCTCCGATAAGAACCGCGACAATGTAAATGATCGACGCGCTGTTTCCGCCGTACTCCGTGATCGCCGCAGAAAACATGCCAATTAACGTGCCCAGGAAGTAGCACACCTGCGAAGCAACGAACCGATAATGCCCCTTTTCCGCGTGCTTCCCGCTCATAGAAGCCTACCTTAGTGCCGCACGATTTGTTTATGTACTTGAGCAGCAGGGCCGCGACAAAGGAGGACACGTACGATACCAAGGGAACCGTGGCCAGGGCCGCTTTCCCGTCCACGTCCGTCTCCTCTATGTACAAAGGTAGATACACTGTGGCCAAAGTTATAAACAGTCTGCTGGCCACGTACAGCATGGCCACCCTTAACAGGATCGTTGTACTGAACCAGGAGCTCCGATTGTTCTGAGGATTATCGACCAATCTCCTCGCTTCATCGGCGTTCCCTTTATGCCGGCCGGAATTCTCCAAGAGATTCCCTTTCAGGAACAGGTGAAAGAATATCGTGGTCGTCAGGCCGATGAACGTCAGCGTTAATACGATGTTCTGAAACGGGGAAAAACTTTGTCAAGCGAATCCCTTTCACTCATAATTTCCATCCCTTTAAATCCTGGAAATCTTCGAATTACATATCGCTCGAACAGAAAGCGCCCCTTTCCCTTCTGCTGCACCGAGTGTTTTCGTCACTTAATTCGAGCCACTCACCCGGAATTTGTAACTGTCGTCTTGAGCCAGACGCACCAAGGCTTCCTCGCTCGTCGGAAGGACGATCCACGTGACGACGAACACCACCACGGCCGCTCCAACTTGGGCCGAGTATCTGTCCAACGATAGATTTCCATTCGCATCGATAACGGCAAGAATCGACGACAGAGTAACGTTACGGTTTATTTTACCTTATCGCGGTCAAGTCTGCGCGCCCCAGCGAGGAGTTCGTCAACGCGGGGATCATGGACAGGTGGGAAATCTGCACGGCTGCCCATCCAGTTTGAAACGCAGTGATGCTGAGCACGTAGACGACCATGACGGCTGCGTTCGTCGGCTCCGCGAAGCCGCCAAAAATCACGGGAAACGTGGCCGTGACCAGCACGGAGCCGACGATGTGCCACACTTTCTTCTTCGAGTAACGATCCACCAGGACCCCGAACACCGGCGTCATGAAAGCGTCCACAATTTGCCCTTGAAGACACCACCGCGACTTGAAATTCAATCTCCGTGGATATGAAGTCGAGGAGACTGGAATATTTGTAATTACCTAGAAGCAGGAGAGCCCCGGCAGTGATCGGTCGCAGCAGGGCCACCCTTTGGAAGTAGATGAGGGTGTAGGAGAACCACATGGCCGCCGTGAGGTCATTGAAAATGTGTCCCAAAGCGTAAGCTAGCTTTATCGACGCTCTTATGTTCCTCTCCAGCAGCGGAGATCGCTCTGCCTCGCACGCCATTTCGAAGGATGCAGTAAACTCGGACTCCGGGGCTTTTCAATGAGACTTTCGATTTCTTGCTCGCGTTTCAGGTGAATCGGTTGCGATTGCGCGGGCAATTCATCATCGTGGTCCTGCGATCTACGGAGCGGATCGTGAGCGCGGACTGAGCGACGAGGAACGCAGAGTTCCAGTGACGTTCCGGGGCTAGATAATCCAGTTTTTAATGACGTTGGGTGTATTATTAGCTTTCTTTCACTGCTCCGGCGATATTAATAACAGCTGCCAGCTATCCCGCCCGTTAATCGTCTTAACGATCTATTACGTTAATTCGAAATGTGTCCAATGTATCTCATCACGGGGGGCGATTAGAATGCCGATCGGGTATTAACGCGGGCGGTGAATCAGCGACATTCTTTGCACGTGCGCCGCCTCTCCATTACCGCCGTTTCTCCTCGATAATGAGCCGCGTTGCCCGATGACCATGATGTCGCGCAACGATCGTCGGCGGATACATCTCGCCAAGCGTTCGCTCCGAGAGTAGAGTGGTCACTGTACCTACGTGTAAACGTGTTGGGTGACTTTAGTAGCCACAGGAGTGAGACGCGTCGCGCCCAGCATCCGGTTTGTGAAACGCGGCGAAGGCAAAGTATCGCTTTCGAAGGATATACCGTTGTCCAAAAAGGTGCACTTTGCATACAAGAGTCTTCGGGCACTTGTAGCGGAAACATTGCAAGGGTATAGTCACTCGTTGGAAGATGCACACGATTCATATTTACTAACACTCAGGGGCCGATCTAGCTCTTCCGTCGCTCCGGGCAAAAAATCACATTGTGCCGCCGTTTATATTTAATTCTAAATAATCATTTTAGAATACAATTGTCGACAGTGAGTGAAATTTTTGCTAGGTATTCGTTGAATAATAGAAGCTTTTTGTTTTATAAAAGATTTAATATTCATAAATTACCGATTAAACAATATTGCCGCTCCGGGTAGTTCCCTGCTTGCGCCCCCTAGATCGGGCCCTGCTCAACACTTTGACGAACACTAAACGCGTGCAATTCCCATTACGAATGCGGGAACGCCCTGCCTCACGGGAGAATCTGATTACATTTTAAATGAATTTCTGTCTACCGCGTGGGAAAAGGGATTAACCACTTCGAAACGTCACCAGAAGCCGCGAGCTCCCGAGCGTATCACTTACCATTCGCTATTCGATCCAGTGAGCGATAGAGAACGTTCGAGCGTTCTTGAATGAGGAGCACGAAGGGCCGATGTTCACGGAGAGCCGGTGTAATTTTTTAAGGAAAACGTCGCGCGCAGCTTTCCTTTCACCCGCGAAACAGATTTCCGCTTAAGGCGGTAGACCGGCGGGCGAGCGCGTCGCGGGTCGAAAGCTTATTAGCCTCGATGTGACGCGCGATCGATTGACCATAAGAGACACGGCCACTTTGTCCTCATCCCCGAACCGAGGAATCGCAGCGGGGCGTTGCGTAGGACGCACGTCCGCGATGAAACGCGTCACGCTCGCGTGACAGGGTATCGAATTCCACCAGTTTACATTGTCACCGGATGAACCCGCGATCTGACTACTTGTTACCGCTAATTACCTGTTCCCCCCGCGTATCGATCGATCACTATCCGCGACAGCTGCGGAAGGAGAAGCCACCGAGGCGTGCCTTCGCAAGACGCTCGAAGGGATTCACGCAGGAAGTAACTCAAGGAACCTGCCTCTCGGAAACCACCAACTAATCAGACGGTTCGATCATAGATACGCCGGAGGATAAGGTGACGACGCGCACAGAGTATCGCGAGCGCGAATGGAGCACGCGGCTATCCGCTCCGTGAGCACCTGAGAGACTGAACTTTCAAACACTCGCCGTTTCCCGCTTCGCGGCTCGAGGATTATCGTTAAATCGACGCGGCGAGAACGGCCTACGCGCGATAACCGTAATCTTATCGACCACCGCGCTGCTAATGGAAAATCTCAGGTCCGTGGGATTATAATCGCGTTGATTTGCCAAGCTGAGGCCAAATTGTAATTAGATTCTACGCAACAATAGTCTGGTATAAAGTCGCCGTTCCAGTTTCAATTATCGAGGAATTGATAATCTATTTATTATAACACCAAGGCTTCGGCGAGGCGCGAAGGTCCTCCACTTGGAAGCCTTTTATTGTACAGTTAATGTATAGGAGGCTTTTACAGAGCGGCTATATTTAGCGAGCAGGGTGGAAGTTCTACCTGCTGGAAGTTTCGCTGGGAAGACGCGACGAGCTTCTACAAGTTGGGTGGTATGCTTGTGGCTCGGTGCAGCACTGTGATTAATGCCCGCGTGGTGTGTGCGAAAGCGTAAAGGTATCCCGTAGGTGGGCAGGAAAGACACTGTAACCCGAGCCCACGAGAGAGAAACGCGAATGAACGTGTACAGAGAGAAATCGATACCGAGCAAGTTCTTGTACGGTCTCGCGAAACGTAGACATCCCATGAGTTCATTCACCGCCACGGGCGACGAGAACGGGGCGAACGCCGCAAGTATTTCATCGAATGGGACAACGCTGCGCTCGCTGATACAATTAACCGCTCTAGCGACGGTGATTCTTATCGATCCTTTCCACGGCTCACGTTTCTTACAAAAGTATATTTATTTCGAACTGATATATATGTACAACACGTCGAATTGGAGACCAAATATAGCATCGATATCGATTTAATTGCTGATACCCACCGCACGTTATACATCTGCGATGCGCCTACGATTGTAATTAACTTAATTACGTATGGCCGATTTCGTTTATCTGTTACGCACTTCTCCTTTTCTCGCGTATTACGGGCACTCTGGAACGTTTCAAAGGCCTTTTCGAAACGGAGTGCCTTGTAATCGATAAATATTTTTCTTAAAAAAATATAACAATACGAAATTTTCGCAAAGATCGCGATAAAAATCGAGTAAACGTCTCGTAATGCTAATCGCTATGTACAGTGAATACTTCGGCTTGTTTGACATGAATGATGGTGATTATATTTGGAGAACGTCTCGAGATCACGAGACTGTTATTATAACCATGAGTTATAATAAAATATCAGGCTGATCGGCGACCTGGATCTTCTGATCCCTATTCAGTGATAGGCGTCAACTGTTCGTGCTATAACCTTGTTCTTTCGGAGGCGGCGTACTCCGTCCCTTCGAATTGTCTCAAGTGAATCTGTAAGTCACATGCTTGGCTTGTAGAAGAATGTATTTACGATTGCGCAGGTGAAAATGAGTCTCGCTTACCTGTAAGTGTAAGTTCACTTCTGCCGAGCGACTCAAGTACGGGAAGTTTCCTCCGCTTTTCAAGTGAGCCAACTTCGCGTTGGGATAACATTTATACATTTCTTCTCTCACCGAATTCGATAGGGCGTACTCGTCGAAGACGTCTATCACGGTGATGGGCAAATTGCACACCTTCTGCGGCTGCACGTAACAATTCACGCAATTCATCGTCAATCTGGACGCTAACTCGGGCTGCGTCAAGCTTTCCAACTGCGGAGCAAGACAATCAGTAGGAGATGTTGACCAGGTTTTGTAAATAGAGAGATTTACAGGAAAATATTTACCCTCTCCACCATGAAGTCTATCGCCTCGATGATCTCGCCGTCGACCTTCTCCGTAACGAAATTACCCATCAGCATTTTCTTCAACACCAACGACGGTAGAATCCAAAACCTACGATTCGAATTGATCGGTGGTAATTGAATGCGGGGCATTCGAGATAACGTATCGCGTGCCGTTGTTCGCCCCCTTATCTCGTTACGAGAGAGGAATAAACGGTCAACTACGACGAGTTCGACTCGCTTTGAAGCCTGTCGGAAGGAACGCGCAATTACGTAGAAAAGCAACGTACTTACACCGCCGCGGAATCGTTGTAACTGAACACGGAAGTGTCTGTAAAGGTGTTGCAAAGTACCAGCGACACTATTCTGGGGCAGTGGGCATTCACCTCGGCGAACTTCTGTGCTAGGAACCCGCCTGAAAAAACGTTTCCGTTACAGAGGCGCGTTCGACCGCCACGCTTAATAAATAATGCGGTTCGTCCGTACGTTCTGACCTAATGAAGCGCCAAACACGTGCACTTTATCCAGCTCCATGTAGTCTAACAGCTTCCTGAATCCGTCGCACCATTCCTTCACGTTCCAGTACACTGGAGGCTCGGCCTGAAATCGTGTGTACTCCCTAGAATCGATTTCTTTCAAGAAACAGTCGCGATGCTTACCGATATGATCCTGTATCCCTTGGCCGCTAGACCCAGTATCTGTTTGAAGAAAACATCAGCTGTTCCGCTCACCGGTGGGAAGCATATTAACGGGCACTTTATCGTCTTTGGATTGGAGTCGTATACTTTCCATCCCTGAAAGGAAGGTAGAAGAGTGAAGAGGAGGCCGAGCTAACATCGAGTTCCGTTTAAATCGCGTGCAAAGAGATAATATCGATTGCACTGTTCCGGTTTCGGAGTGCGAACCGGATCGCGGCGTAATGCAAAACGAGTATTTATGTATTCCTTGAAAATGTGGTTTTTATACACAGTGTCTTGTGTGGAAATTTTTAAATGAAACGTTCTATCTCCGAAAATCTCCTTTCTTCAGCGAGAATTAGCTAATATTTAAAACTATCGGTACCTGGTGTTAAAAGGAAAGGAAGCGGATCGTCTATTCATCAGGTTATTACATAGTCATTATTCAATCATATCCTTGAGCACGATATTTATTTACACCGATCACAATCGCGAGGTCGTCTAGACACGTTTCGACACCAATCTCGTCTAATCGGCCGTTTGAAAATGTTTAACGTACAGCTGACGATCTCACGAATCGTGTTGTACTTTACCTTTGTGCCGTCAGCGTCGACGACGATCTTTCTGAGTGGAACGGAGCTACGAAAGCTGAGGTATTCCTGCGACCGGGATAGCTCGCTGGAACCCGACATTTTCCCTCTCGCTTCGCCGTCGATCTCTCGCTTTATCGTAGGACTGCTCTCGTTCAGGGTTACCGATATCTAAGAAAGCAGAGATGCCAGATATCAGGGCCGTGTGAATTCGCAATGCACGACCATCGTGTCAAACAGCGATCGAGAAATAGAGATAGAATCGGTTACAAAGTTCTTCCTCGCAGAGTGCCAGAACCAGACGCTTGATGTTGCCAGTTAGACGTACCTTAAGACCAGGTTCCGATGCCGACGATTCGTTTCGTACTGTTGCTCACGGCAAGCATCCTCGATTCCGGCGAGTTTTTGTTGAGAAATGATCGAGTTATCCGGGAGCTTGAAAGGTCAAATCACGTTAATAACACCAGTTGGCGAGAGTATATTGACAGCGCCGCTGAGTTTGTGCTCCGTTCCGAGCATCGTCGCGCTTTATCCTCCTCGCACTTTGCGTGGATCTCGTCGCATTGTCACTACTGAAGAGGGCACTGCGCCTGCGCCACGATTATTGTGTGTTACTCGTCGGTAATGTCACAGTGCAACTTTACCTTCCCTTTTTCGGCGATGCATTTCTGGCTTTACCGAGCAGGCCACAATGTTTTGCCGTAGACTCGCGATTTTATAGCTTCTCGCTTCCACTGTTCGTCAAGCATCACACAAAGTAGTGTGCAAATTCGATGCTGAAACTGATTTCGTAATCAACGAGATAATGCTTGTTTGAATGCATTATGTAAACGATGATTCTCGGTTTATCGCGTCATTCGCGATAACACGTTTGCTGTAAGCGTGAGATATGCCCGCGTGCGTAAGAGCACAGACCAGGTATAGGATAGACCTATCACGCAATGTAATTTTATGTCACACCATCGACGAAGTATAGGATAGACCTATCACGCAATGTAATTTTGTGTAACACGCTCGGGGGGCTCGCGAGCCCCCTTACCATTTTCGTGTCACGTGCAACGTTACCGGTGAAGTCTCGACACAGACTGTAACGCTACGCATGGCAGGAATTAGAATTCAAGAAGTAGAAATTTAGGTAATTCGAAACCCGCGATTTACAAATGATTCCTGTTACAGTAACAATTTAAAGATCGTTTTACAAACGAGTTCCGTGCAACAACCGAGAAAGAGGGATCACAACAAAACAAGAACACATTCGCCCTTTAACCTTGCTGTCCTATTCGGGTTTATTAAACGCAAAATAAATTTATTTAACATAAAAATTTATATAAACAACAACATTATTTGTCGAAGACATGCTTTCACGATGTAACGTGGAATACCGCGCCAAGGATTTGTACCTTGGTATATTCAGTAACGTGCTGGAGCAGAGAAGACTTTAGAAATCATCAAAAACCCATCAGTTCCAGTATCTCGCTGAAATATGCCAACTTGCAGTTATTCTTTTATCTTAACACTGTACTCGTGTTCTGGGGTCTGGTTCGAACAATCAAACAACATTCCAAGTTACATTGTACCATAGTATTGCAAGTTAAAGAAATTCTTAAATCTAATTAGAATATTTGACAATCGCAGCTATCGGCTCGGTTCTCACCGATTACCAGGTCTCACCACGAGGAGGTTGCTGCGTTTCGAGACCCGTAGAGAGATAGATGGAATCAAAGTTCCATCGATCTCCCTGTACATGAAGCCTACTAAACCAAAGAGATGGATGGAAACAAAGTTCCATCGATCCCTTCGGTTTAGACGTAGAAGCTAGGGAACTGCCAAGCAATCACGCGAGTAAAAGAAATTCAGGAAAAAAGGAAAGACTACCGGTGAGCATGAAAGGAGTATTGGATGGCGCAGTTCCTACCACCCTGCTGTCCGAGTCGAAAGGGAAAAGCGCTCGGCGCCTCCCAGACGATTCCCGTTGCACCGATGCAACTCGCCAGGAGCAACACTAAGTATGACCTGACTTGAGCCGTCCAACACGGAGACGGGGCACCGATGCGACTCGCCAGGAGCAACACTAAGCGTGACCTGACTTGAGCCGTCTAACACGGAGCATGGGTATCGGACCGGGTGACTTACGCAGGCAGTGTACCAAAAGGTACACCCCCTACGCCCGAAACTTTTCCCTTTGGACAAGAACACCAAGGGATGGAACCGATCCACCCATACCGATTCCATGCTCAGTCGCTTGCTTCCGGAAAAGGAACCAGCGGCGACCTCCTCATCACGGATGAGGAGCCAACAAACGAGCAACAAAGCTAATGATTTAGTGACTACTTCGCAATTTTACATGGGGCCTTAAATACTTCATGCACTGTCACTTTACACGATCACTTTTCACTGTCACTTTTCACTATTTTGTTTTAAATATATTATTTTACTGTCCCTCTTCCTATTCTCCTAGATGGAATCAAAGTTCCATCGATCTCCCTGTACATGGAGCCTACTAAACCAAAGAGATCGATGGAAACAAAGTTCCATCGATCCCTTCAGTTTAGATGTAGAATCTAGGGAACTGCCAAGCAATCACTCGATTAAAAAAAATTCAGGTCAGAAACAAAGACGAAGGGTAAGCATGAAAAGAGTATAGAATGGTGCAGTTCCTACCACCCTAATGTCCGAGACGAAAGGGAAAAGCGCTCGGCGCCTCCCAGACGATTCCCGTTGCACCGATGCAACTCGCCAGGAGCAACACTAAGTATGACCTGACTTGAGCCGTCCAACACGGAGACTGGGCACCGATGCGACTCGCCAGGAGCAACACTAAGCGTGACCTGACTTGAGCCGTCTAACACGGAGCATGGGTATCGGACCGGGTGACTTACGCAGGCAGTGTACCAAAAGGTACACCCCCTACGCCCGAAACTTTTCCCTTTGGACAAGAACACCAAGGGATGGAACCGATCCACCCATACCGATTCCATGCTCAGTCGCTTGCTTCCGGAAAAGGAACCAGCGGCGACCTCCTCATCATGGATGAGGAGCCAACAAACGAGCAACAAAGCTAATGATTTAGTGACTACTTCGCAATTTTACATGGGGCCTTAAATACTTCATGCACTGTCACTTTACACGATCACTTTACACGATCACTTTTCACTGTCACTTTTCACTGTCACTTTTCACTGTCACTTTTCACTGTCACTTTTCACTATCACTTTTCACTATCACTTTTCACTATCACTTTTCACTATTTTGAAAAAATGCTGAAATAATCAAATATGGTATATTAGTAATGGTGTAATAGCCTTGGGAGGAAACTAGGAAAATACATAAAATGGGAATAAATGATGCAAAACCATTGAAGCAATACATAAAATCGAATAAATGATGCAAACCCATAGAAGACATGCATGAAATAAAATAAATCAGGCAAACCCATCTTTATTAAAGAATTCAACGGAGGAAACCATGGCGTATCTCTCGGCGAATCCCTCGGCGAATCCCTCGGCGAATCCCTCGGCGAATGCTTCGATGATGTGCTTAAAACTAGACGCGCCTGGCTTAATTTTTTAAGTTTCGCAGCCACACACGCCACTCTACATTTAGTTTTCGCAGAATAAGCATAACAGACTATGCTTTGGTATACTAACCCTTTGGACCGTGATTGCACTATAAGGTAAAAGACTACTAGAATTCTTTCCAAAGATTTTACTTCAAAGTCCAAAGGGTCAACATGCGCACGTAACAGATATTCTCGTCGATCTTTCTACACATATCCCATTACAATTTCTTTCGTAAATTTTAGAGATACGCTTGCATTGCTTTCAAGTGACAAATAGACTCTAAGTATCTCATTGCGGAGATAGAAAAATAATTGACACACGGACACGGATTCGCCGTCGCGAGAGATCTCGAGCTGCTCGATACACTCACGCATTGCAGTTGCACAGACAAAACGCTAATACGGTACCACCATTCATCCAGCCCCCCCATTAACGGGAGTTCCCCGCTCGGGGCCGCGCCTGAGGGGTCAGAATCACAGCAGCCCGCCTCACAATTAAATCACATGCAGCTACAATACGCGCTCCCATCACAAAGCCGACAATTTGCACAGGCGAGTGTATCGTGCCCGAGCATCTTGTGCTAATTCAAGATCTCTCCCGAGAGCAAATTATATTTCCGGAAAGAAAGGTAAAGAGAATTGAAAGTAAGGAATAAAAGAGACACTATGCCAAGTCTCTAAAAGTATATTAGATGGGAAACGATACGATGCACGGTGAAGCTAATTGTAAGCGAAAGCAAAAGTAAAAGATGTCACTCTCAACAAGCAAGCATACCTCCACTCTTAAATCTAGCCTATCGCACTCTTTACAATGGGCCCTAGTGGCATAATCTATTGCAAATATGCACTTACGTAACTTTCAAGGGATATGCGAAAGCTAAGAATCTCCCGATTGAGATTGCAAAAGAGACTAAACGACTAAAGGACCGAAAGACGCGGCGCAGCGCGAACATTCACCCTCGATCCACCGAAATTTCGTTTCTACATGGCGTACTCCATATCACGACTGTACACAGCCATGGCGAGCGTGACCGAGAACGAGCCATCTGAGACCACAGAGCGGGCCGAGGTGGACCGAAGCCCGGTATCGGCGCGATAACTAGAAAATCAGAATGGTCACGAACTGGCGCACATCATCGTCTAACAATGGTCCTCTGTGTAAAGCCGTAATAAGTTGTACCCAGCACAGCCGGCCTATGAAGGGCGAGCACACCATGCGCGAAATCGAAATCAGCGATCGAAGGCGAATTGTATTTCTAGAAGAGTGCGTTTGGCACTCTTATATTTAAAAAGAACGAGGCGGGACAGAAGCTTATCGCTCGAAGTACGCAAGTGCATTTCTGAATAGATGTCCAGACAGAACCAAACTCACCAAATGTAAGTTTGGCTCGATCTGGACCCGTAAACTAGATCGTAGGCTTCAGCTTGATAACGTTTTGCAAGACGCAATGCATTGGAAAACGTTACCAAGTCCAGGCTACACCAACGTGGAGGTACCTACGAAAGTAACCCATTTCTACGAAATATTTCTGGGCCATATTCGACCAATGCATTTTTGAAAATTTGGAAAAAGTCTTACGTCTAAAGTTCTTAAACTAATTATTGCTAGGACTATGGCTTGTTGAAACTAAGCCGCGTGCAAGTTCTTCCGTCATGTATGTATACAATTTTAGGTTGAGTAGCTGATACTATTCAAAGCATCAAGCTTTGATTATAAAATTCAAGAAAAATAATTTGGAATATTTAAACCGCGATATTAGAACTTTGACCTCGAATTTGAAATTTATTTACATATTGTTTTTGTCTGTATTAAACATTTGGAAGCACGCTCGTTAATTTTACTATTCACGAGTACTAAGTATGTAATCGTGGTCACAGTGCTCGCTACAGCAATCATTTGTTCAATAGAATGAAGAAAAATTGAAAAAATTAAAATGTACCACTCACCGATCGTTGAACACAGTCTCAATGCTATGAATGCAGACAGGCAGCCGCTTCAGCAGGTTCACAGTCCAAGGTCAGTAGTATCGAATAGAATGTATCACACTCACAAATATGTCACTTTAATTTCACGATCAAAAAGCAATTTGAGCACCGGTGCTTAGTCTTAAATAGTTCTAGGTGCGTAAAACACTGACTCTACACTCGCGTTGACACTACTACCACGCACAGCCATCTCATGTTTTTAAACACAAAGCACTGCACGTTTTTAAATGTCCCTGAGCAGTGGGGACCCATGATAGCACCCGAGAAAAGTGTTGCCTCAAGAAGTCTTCTAGCTACTGGGTGAATTGCAGTAGAATCTTGTTGAGCGAGCTCCCACATAGTCCACTAATCGATGAAATTAATCCACGAATCGAGATATCACGAAATAATATGCACACGCGTTCACTGAGATCCGATCACTGCCGCGGGTAAAGTTAAACTGACAAGTTACATCGCTCGGCGGTGGTGCGACTTTGGTAGAGGTTGTTGACGATGTTGTCTCGCTCCAACGACTCCCAGCTAACTTGAAATTCATCAAGGCCCCAAGTAATTTTACATAGCAACGCTGATTGCAGAATTTGCACGTTTTGCAGCTGTAGCTATGCAAACATTGCAAACTGCACTTTCCGTATGTGTTCCAATACTGGGGACCCATGCTAGGACTCGAGAAAAGTGTTGCCTCGAGAAGTCTTCTAGCTACTGGGTGAATTGCAGTAGAATCTTGTTAAGCGAGCTCCCGCATGGTCCACTAATCGATGAAATTAATCCACGAATCGAGATATCACGAAATAATATGCACACGCGTTCACTGAGATCCGATCATTGTCGCGGGTAAAGTTAAAATGACAAGTTACATCGCTCCTCGGTGGTGCGACTTTGGTAGAGGTTGTTGACGTTGTTGTCTCGCTCCAACGACTCCCAGCTAACTTGAAATTCGTCAAGGCCCCAAATAATTTTACGTAGCAATGCTGATTCCCGAATTTGCACCTTTCGCAACTGCAGCTATGCATCCCACGCATTCTACATACACGTGTCTCAGCAGGGGATGTGTTCGAACCCTCGGATGGACACATGTAGTTTCAAGGCCCGAACCAGCTCTTCCGCCGCTCTGGGCAAATGTGATTTTTGTCGCCCATTATATTTAATTATAAATAATTATTTTAAAATATAATTTTCGGCAATGAATGTAACTCAATAACAAAAGCAGGGTGGTAGGAACTGCGCCTTCCAAAACTCCTTTCATGCTCACCGGTAGTCTTTCCTTTTTTCCTGAATTTCTTTTACTCGCGTGATTGCTTGGCAGTTCCCTAGCTTCTACGTCTAAACCGAAGGGATCGATGGAACTTTGTTTCCATCCATCTCTTTGGTTTAGTAGGCTTCATGTACAGGGAGATCGATGGAATTTTGATTCCATCTATCTCTCTACGGGTCTCGAAACGCAGCAACCTCCTCGTGGTGAGACCTGGTAATCGGTGAGAACCGAGCCGATAGCTGCGATTGTCAAATACTCTAGTCGTATATAAGAATTTTTTTAACTTGCAATACTATGGTACAATGTAACTTGGAATGTTGTTTGATTGTTCGTACCGGACCCCAGAACACGAGTACAGTGTTAAGATAGAAGGATAAGTACAAGATGGATTATTTCAGCGAGATACTCGAACTGATGGGTTTTTGACCATTTTTAAAGTCCTCTCTGCTTCAGCACCTTATTGAAATATACTAAGTTACAATTCCTTGGTGAGGTATTCCACGTTACATCGTGAAAGCATGTCTTCCACAAATAATGTTGTTGTTTATATAAATTTGTATGTGAAACAAATTTGTTTTGCATTAAATAAACCCGAATAGGATAGCAAAGTTAAAAGGCGTATGAGTTCTTGTATTGTTGTGATCCTTCTTTCTCGGTCGTTGCATGAAACTGGTTTATAAAACGATCTTTAAATTGTTACTCAAACAGAATCATTTGTAAATCGCGGGTTTCGAATGACCTAAATTTCCACTTCTTGAATTCTAATTCCTACCACGCGTAGCGTTACAATCTCTGTCGAGACTTCACCGGTAACGTTGCACGTTACCCGAAAATGGTAAGGGGGCTCGCGAGCCCCCTGAGCCACCCTGAGCGTGTGACACAAAATTACATTGCGTGATAGGTCTATCCTATACCTGGTCTGTGGTAGGAGCACCGTGAAACTGGACTCACTTTGTATCCGCTAGATGAGGACAGGGGTTAGAACACTCGATGAAGCACGGTCGAGAAACAAGTACCTAACAGACACAGGGAGACGTGTATTTTGTCAGACTTAATACCGTGTTATCACCAGCGGCAATATTTACCGCGTGCCGTTGAATACTTTACATTGGATGCATTATTTATATTCGACGCTGGGAAGTGTTTTCATTTATTAATCCAGTCTTAAGTACTTGCGCGGCGATTAGCAGGGACAGCCGCTGCAAATATTTACCCAGCCCGCAAAAGAGGGTCTCAACCACCAACTCACGTAGGGGTGTGGCATTCCTACTTGCGTATCTGCAAGTGTACTCGTAGGTGTTCGATATACATCGAATACCACTCTACAAGCCTCTACCATCTGCAAGATTAACGATCTCGTCGCTTTCACAGTATTGCCTTGGGGTATTCGCAGGTCGGTTTCCCATCCCTTTCCCATTTTCACCCCCACCGTCTCCTCTGTTTCGGAATTTTCCCACTGTCCAGCGATTGGAGGCACCTTCTCCGGCTTCCTTTATTAAAAAACTTAAAACTCTCGACGCTTTAGAGGCCTTTCACATTCATCTTTATGGTCAACGTTTGCAACATTTTAATTGTTCTTCGCTTTCTTCGTGTTACCCCTCGCGAAAAAAAGGATGATAACTGGCCAGTGAATCCCTGGAATTTCTTCTTTAAATAAATTTGTATGGGAACCTCATGAATTGGCAGTGCGCCACTGTAACTGATGATTAATTTCTTGCATTAAGGGTTCTGCCACTCCGAGAGAAGGTGCAACGCTTGGCTTTGTCTCCCCCTGGCGACCTTCGTTCTGGAATTCGTGCAACTTTGCTCGTAGAGTAGGAATAACAGTGGTTCTTGGATGTCGACGGAAAATATAAACGTCGCACCAGAGAAGATTAAAAGTTGTATTATCTGTGGAGGGACACGTAGTGCGTAGGAAGCGCGAGCAAAGGTCGCCCCCATCGAGGAATCTTTCCGTATTAATTCCCCTAGCGTTTCCGCTTGTTAAGCGGCTGGCGATAATTAACCGCAATTCATCCAGCTATAACGCGCCGCATCGCCAGGTATCGCGGGCATTTATCAGCCGCGATTAATCGAAGCTTTCCATAGTCACGAGCACGAAACGCTTGGCGAGCGTTTACATTGGCAAGAGGCACGGAGTCATTAATAACCGATACCGAGAGCTTCGTTCCTGTCCCGCGTTAATTCGACGTATCGAATCGAACGACACACCGGCGCTCGTTAATCTTCTTCCCCAATCCGTCACTCCAAGCGATTTATTTAAAGAACGAATGTGTGTAGGTATATATATACACGGCACGTTAGTTGTCTCTCCTTCCCTGCCTTCTTTCCCCCGTCTTTATTGGGCTTCTTTTCGCCTCGCGCAAAAGCGAACGCTCTCGACTAAACTTAATTAATGCGAGGAGTAGGTATTGGTGACGCTACGGGAGCGATGAAATATCGTCGCGGAGACGTGCCGTTGCGTATTAGGTACGTCGCTCTGACGGCTCTTTTCAATCTTACGAAACGCTCGAAGAAATTTCGAAGAAGTTTAAGCTCGCGAGGATTCGATACGGAAGCTCGATAGGAAAAAAACCAGCGTTAGCCAGTGGCGCACCCAGACGGGGGCCAAGAGGTCTTTGGCACCCTCCAAAGGAGAGGCTTTGTTAAGAGCAAAGAGAACTCGATTTTGTTCTTCAAATAAATTTTTCTAACCACGCAGGAATGAACTTAATTAAATTTCTATTAAAAATATTTTTATCCATTCAACGGGGCGCCCCAAAGGAAGGGGCTTTGTAAAAAGAGAAGAAAAGTGTCTTATTCTTAAAATAAATTTTTACAATCACCTAATGAATTTTATTAAATTTATATTAAAAATATATTTATCCGTTCAACTCGGCTTTCCCCAAGATTAAATCCTGAGGGACAGGGAGTATCTGAAGGTTGTAAAATATGCTACTTAGGATATTTGTAGAGGGTTTCAGAAGTTGTATTGGATAGGAAGTGGTTAATGAATGCCGGTACATGTCGTATTTTCCCAAAGTTCGGATGGCAGGGTGGTATCGCTCCTATTGCCGTAAGGTTAACTGCGCGAGGATTTTAGAGCACGGCTATAAATACCTGTAATAAAGCGCGCGATCATTAATCTTTGGACGGTAATTTCGGTTTGCAGTGGCGACATTCGTCGTCTCCTTCGCTCCGCATCCCTCTCCCTTGCCAGGCCGCGGCGTCCCTTTCGCCTCACCCTCGCGCGGCGCACCGTTCCCGCCGTATCCTGGCTCGTTCTCGCACTTTCTAGGATAATTAATGATCCTAAAAGCGATCTACTCACGGTTGTCTCGTTTCGGGGCAATCTTTCCCCGTCTCGCCCCCTCCGCCCGGTATCTGGCCGCCGCCCCGACCCTTTCTCCGAGCGCGCGGTCTTCGTTACGCGGATTAAAGTCCTCCTCGTTAATTGCTCGCCGTGAAATTTGATCCTCGCGGCTGACGGGAAGCCTGTCCGCGATGAGGAGCGCCTCGCTATTCAATCACGGTTGAAAATGCCCGGCATCGCAGCCAGCGGCGTTGAAGCCAGCTACGATTGTTAGCCCCGTTCAACGGCAAAGGATTATCGAAGGAGCGTGCAAGAATTTGCATAGACGGTCCAGGTGCCGTGGCGTCTTCGGCCACCGTTCGCAGCCGTCGATCTCTAATTACGTGGAAACAGGGAAGAGCCGCCTCACCCTTCTTTCCCCAATAGTAAACGAATATTTTCATGACAATCGAGCGAAAGAGTGGCGCGCCGGGGCATTATCTCACCTTGGCTAATTCCTTGGGCGCAACTTGTCCGCTCAGCATCCCGATCCATCAGCACCAGTCCTCTCCCCCCTCTCTCTCTCTCTCTCTCTCTCTCTCTCTCTCTCTCTCTCTCCCTCGACCTGTCCCACTCCACGTGCTCGCTCTCTGTTCACGACCAGTGAATACGGAAGCGACGAAAGCTGGAATTTCCGGTTGATTCGGCACGCTAACGATGGGGTGGCAGGCGCGCCCCGTGGGGACCACGGAGACTTACGCGGCGATCCCCCCATTGTCAACCTTTTCCCGCAATCTGCTCGTCGATTTGCACAATAATGGACACGCACCGGCGAACAACAAATTAGCGGTGAGGAGCCGTTGAATCGGTCGCTCGTCGGACCCCGCGTGCACAGGACGCGCCCTCGTCCACGCACGCCTCGGTCGCGGTTCCTTCGATCCCGATCCTCTCCGGCGAACAGTGGAAGAAACAGGGAGAAACGAGCGCCGAGGGAATTGATCGCGTTCCGAGAAGTCTCGGCTCGCCTAGAAACGGAATCGGCCGCTTCGGAGGCTATAATAAAGCGAGATCATTTGCATTATTCTAATGGCCGGGCCACGTTTGCACGTCCCGCGTACGGTTCCGCGATTTCTCGAGCGAAACGCTGCGATGGCGTGGGCTCCCCCCGGCCAGCGGCGTCCAATCGGCGCCCCTCGAACGCCCTGCAAAACGAGCAATCCGCGGGACGCGATAGCCAGTCCCTCGGATCTCGTGATTCAGCGGCGGTGAGACAAAAAAAAAAGCTGGCTCGCAAACGCCGCGGGTAATTGGACAATGGCGTCCTAGATTCCCGCGGACCGATTCCGCGAACAGAGAACCTCTCCATTCTGGATATCCGTTCTTGCATCAATATTTAATCGTGGCTAACAAGATGGCGGCGGTATGCGCGCCACCCAGGTGGGCTATAAAACCCCGTAATAGTTAACTCTACGTTCCCGGTACATCCCTGCACGCCGCGTCTATGTAGCGGCGACAACGCGCGTCCGCGCCTCGTGGAGAGGAAGAGCGAGGTGTTCTAGAGAGCGCGGGAGAGGAGCGAGGTGGAGGGCGATGCCCAACGGTGGAACGGAGAAAGGAAGAGCAAATAGTTGGGCCTGAGAATTGTCAATCGAAGGTGCCAAGAAACCAGAGAATGTCCCGAGGCGCGGCTTCTCAAACATCCTTCCATTCCACGGGGCCGCGAATGTTCTCCAGCCTCGTGTAATTACGGTCGAGACTCTATTACGCTCGTCTTACAAGTCAACCGAGGCGTTTTCTGATTGGAACTTCAAGTGCAGGGTTCGATGGCTATCTGATTCTGCTCCGGAATGGCGACCCTTTCTTCTGGCTACCTTCTTCCAGGTGAGGGTTTGGAAATTCGGCGCGTCTAGGTACTTAGGTTACCCGACAAGCGTTCGCCGCTCTTTCTGCGAAATATCATCAAGTATTTTCATTTAAAAGAATCGAGATTATTTCGGAATTAAGTAAAAAGTGCAACGCATATCTGAGTCTTTGCTAATTCGGTACATGAAAAAAAAGGAATTGTTTTAAAGTTGACTCCAGCTTTTGCGCTTAAACTTTTCCTAATTTATTTCGCTAAAAATTTGCCACTCCCCAATTTTTGCCGCTCAAAATTTACTGCTCCCGAAAATTTGCCACCCCGCAAAATTTGACGCTACCCAAAATTTGACGCCCCACGCTGCTTCTTCATTTTACCGTTACGATCTCGCCTGGCGAAACCAGGGCGGACGGATGACCCATCTTGAAACGGTACCTGTAAGATTGATCCGCTTTCGACCCTGGTTCCAATCGCTACTCGAAATTGAAGTTTCAGAGAGACGTCGAGTGGATAGATGTTACGGGCCTGATAGCTGTCGCGCAGAAATTTACGGGGTAATTAATTTTTAGAGGATTTGGAGATGGAGATAAGGGAAAATCGCCGGTAATGGCGCGTACTTACGGGCGCATCGAAGGACAAGCGGAGGCCCCTGGTCAGGCTTTAATTTCGGAAACCCCGGTTAATCCCTGGGCCCCTCGGCTAATGTGCTTGGGGATTCCGTAATACGACGAGAGTCGCTGCCCTCACGACTGCCTCGGCTTTCCTGCCACAATATCTCGATTACGCGCCGAGCATACGGGCGGACGCGCAGGGAACACGTGCGCGCGTTACGTGCTTTCACGTGTTGCCCGTTAGCGGCATAGATAATTTATGCGAGGACTGCGCGAAATTGATAAGAACGTGAGCCTGCTACGAATATCCAGCGAGCATTGATGTAAGTAAGTGCCGGAGTATTGTCATAATCACCCACAGGGAAACGTGGCGAAAATTGTTCAAGAACGTGCACAGGCTTAGCTTCGCCCGTGACAGCTGTCCTACAAAACTTGGGAAATCGTAACGGTTTAAATTGAAATGAGAGAGAGGTCAATTGGGGACCACGGAGAACCGTCGGCAGGTCTGGTGACCTTCCGAGAAACACCATAACGGACAATGGCTACCCATCGACTCGGAAATTCATTGCCCGATCGGTTTTCACTTGCGCCGACGAACCGCCGACCCAATCGTCCAACGCTTTCGTCCGCGTCTCGGCGTCAGGGTCCCTTAAAGTACGCGGCTTGGAATAAAATCGAAGTTGAGCGAATTACGATTCGACTTGAACTACCCCCGCTTGCCAAGCTCTACGAAATCGAAGCGTCCGGTTGAAGCAGAACAGTCGGTGCGACGAGGTCTCCTCGGCCCGCTCGATATTCCCCCGGCTCGTCCAACCGAGCGGAATCGTAAATCGCAGGAGTAAATCGTGCATCGTCCGTGGCGTGCAATTATCTCGCGGTTGGTCCGCGAGGTCACAGGGGCGGGCCCTTAACTGCGGCTCGGCTCGTTTCTCCCGCAGATCCATATACCCTTATAAAGGATCACGTTTGTAAATCATAAAATTCGCAGTTTCACACGGTCCCGGGTTCGCCCGGCCCTTCTCCTCCCCCGCAGCACCGGCCGTCCTCGGGCGGAGGAGGAGAGCCCTCTCCGCGGCCTGCAATTACCTGCAATTTGTACTACGAGCACCGTATACGCCATCTTGGCTGTATATGTGACGTGGAGCGCATGCAGATGCCGCGCGAGAGAGCGAGGCGAAACTGGAGGAAGAGGAGAAGCCGAGGGAGAGCCGCGGCTCGTGCGAGAGAGGAGAGCGCAGGACGGAGGCAGATCGGAAGGGAAGGACGGTGGGCGAACGCGCGGGAGTCGAAGGGGGTGGTTGTCGGCCGCAGACGTCTTCGGGTCTGCCGCTCCCGCCACGATTTTGCATAATTCCAATTCTGGAATTCCAGCGCCGTTCAGCGGGGAGACAGAAGTCACCGTGAATGGACGCTTGGACTCTGGCGTGAAATCGGTGTCAGGGAAGTGAATCCAGGCTGGGCAGGGGAGGAGGAGGCGAAGGAGAGGAGGAGTACGAGGTGGCAAGGATGTATCTAGCGAAACGAGCGGAGATGAGTCTTATTACTCACGGGATTAAACAGCCGTTGGAGTGTTAACTGCCTGTGTTAACAGCTTCGCAACGGAAATGAACGTGAAACGAAACCTCGGGTTTAATACCATTTGCTGGCTGTAGGTAGTCGGGCTCGTATTCTTCGCTCTTCCCTCCGCTCTCCTCTTCCACCCCCCTTCGAGCTTCTTCCACGACACCGTGCAATGGAGGTAGACACTTATAGCCATGATCTATCGGTGGAATTAATCAGACACGTAGCTTTCAGCGTGGGGAATCGAATATGTCTGCGTTCCTCTGTTTCTATTTGTAATCGAGCAATTTTCACGCGGTTCGCTGTTCGTGAACGCGCGTTAAATGGGCGCGCGCGCGTGAGCAAACACGGGAGAGATTGTTCGCGAGTGAATAGTATGTACTTACACACGTTACACTGTACAGAATGCACGCGTTCATGGACCAACGCGTTCTCTAGATTCCCCGTGGAAAACAATATGTAATGGTGGGCCGTGTCTCTTTCCCCTGCCGAGTGAACACACCCTCTTATCGCGAGGAGTGATCTCGAGCTTTATAAAGGGGGTGGATGTCGTGAGGATCTCGAAAGGCGATCTTTCGCAGCGTGGTATCGCGCAGGGGGATCGTTGCAATCATAGTCAATTACCGACAACCTCACACATCCCCCTGACGGAACACGCCAATGAAAACGCGAGGATAATCGCGACGTCCTCGTGTTTCCATCGAATCGCCGCAACAGTTAATAACCGTGCAAAGAAAAAGAGGCCCGCGGACCTGCGCGAGCAAGCTTTCTGACAAAGACCCACATTTGCCTTCCCTCCTTTTCCTAACGGAGTTCCACCTTCGAGTAAAAGATGGGTACGACGAAACCACCTTCTTTCACAGAGAATTTAGTTTAAAAACCGGAGTAAATTCCTGGAGGGGACCCCTTAGCACCCCTCGCAGAGAAAGGAAAGAGGAGATTAATGTAACCACGACTGAAGTAATTCCAGGGCTCTGTAAAAATTTGTATAATCGCGTAACGAATTTCATTGAATTTGCGTTAAAAATATTTGTATCCCTTCAACTCGGTCTCCCCAAGATTAAATCCCTCTCGGTGGATCGTCGCACTTGCGCCGTTCAATAATTGAATCCCCGGCAAGAGGAATCCACAGGGGACAATCGTTTATTAACGAGGAGTGGTTTGTTTGTCTAGGTAGCCTTCGTCATACGGCGAGCCGATCCCAGGATAAAACGGAAGCAGGGACCCTGCGCGCAGCCGAAAATCTCCGCGACGGAGGCCAGGGTTCGCGCAGCGCAGGGGTCGTTATCCGATAGGGTGCGCGAAAGAGACAGAGCTCCCGCGATAGAGGAGAAAGCACTGTAGATGGCAGAAGATGGAGAGAGAGAGAGTGAGACAGGGAGCGGAGAGGCAGAGAGGGAGGTGTGGATACCGGGCGTAACCATCGGCCGCACGCCTACCGCGGCCCGATACGCGGTGGCAACCGACGGCGACGGCGTCGGCGTCGCAGGCCTCCGCCCACAGGATGCTATTCTGCCTGGCTGGGCGTCCTGTCCGCCAGCGAACGCTTCGAGCCTCCGTGGAGCCGCGCGCGAGTAGAGGGGATCGCGGCCGCGAACGCGAGCGAGTTGCCGAGCTTCAGATCGCAAGGGGACGCGAGTGTGCGCGTGTGTCAGCTCTCCGTCTTCATCTAAGTTCCGCCGTTCCTCGCATGGCAGCGATCGGTCCGTTCTCGTTCCGTTCCGCAGTTCCGCGCGTCGCCGAGTTGACGTCCACCGCGATGTCGAGGGGAATCGAAGACGGCGAGACGTCGCGCGCGTAAAATCGGTAAACGCTCGGGTATTCTCGTGGCACGGGATCGAGCCCGCTTGCTCGTCGCATCGTGCTCCGTCGCCGTTCCTTCATCCCTCCCTCGAGTCGTTCCTCGAGACGTCTCTTATCCCCTCTCCCCACTCCTGCCCGCCCGTTTCTTCCTTCCTTCCGTTCCGGTGTGTCAGTCCCTCTCGGTTTCGCGGTGTGTACGCATCACCTCCGCGTCGTACACAAACAACTCGGGTCGCGTCGTAAAACGTATCGTTCGCGTTGCACCGTGCCGCCCGCGAGTCAGCCTCTTTTCCGCGCCTCGTCTTGTGTCGTCGTCGTTGTGCAGTCACCGCGATATCGACGACCACCCGAACCCGTTCTCGGGACAGAAAGTTCGCGCGCATGTCAGCCAGCAGCGTGCCGCATGTGCCCGATTCACGTCGGTGACAACCCCGAGAACATTCACCAGGAGATCGCAACTCGCCGAAGCTCAGCGATAATTGACAGGGGACCGCTGTGGGAACGACAAGCTGCTGCTGGAAAGGCCACTGCTCCCTTCGATGGCCAGTGCGAATTCCCCATAGACATGGACACGTAACCAGCAAAGTAACAGTGCTCGCCAGTGGTGCCAATGATACGCGCTCTGATCGCCCATCTTTTTCACCGGTAACGCGACCACTTACCGACCGAGGCCACGCTTCAATCACCTCGCCCCGCGACACGTGCGATTATCGGCCGGTGCGTCGCCAAGAGTCGTAAAGGTCGCGTGCCCGCGGGATCCCGTCCGGCCGCACGGCGTCACTCCGCGCATCTTCCTTCCTCGGGACCTCGTAACGTCCTTCTCTGGCGAAAACACGCGGGGCAGAGGTTCGGTGGTGGGAACGTTTGAACGACGAACGCGGTGATCGAACGTCGGGATCGGGCCGTACGTTCTGCTCTCTATCCCGATCGCGATTAGTACGCGCCTTGGCAGCGTGTTCGGTTGCGGGGGTGTCTCTCGTGTCGTGGCGACCGCGTTCGCGGTAAAGCAGCCAAAATTCGGGTGAAGAACAGGGAACCGTTGCCATCCTACGCGATGGAAATGAGCGACGAGTACCAGGACATGGGGAACCCCGGGGGAGGAGTGGCGATGGCCAACAAACCCATGGCACATCATCGACACACGCCCGACAGCCCATTGGTAAGTGTTTTTCCACATCTTTACCATTTATCGCCTGTCGCGGCGAGAGCCGTTGCTCCGATTCTCTTTCGCGTGTAGCAGACACACGGCGGTCCGCAAGTCTCGGCCGATCAGTTGCTACATACGTCATACGCGTTGTAACGTCCGGCCACCTTTTCTGTCATGACAATTTCGGTATTAGTCGAATGTCCTCGTAATCTCGTGGAGGACATATTGTTTTAATCACCGCGCATGCGCAAGAATTGCGCGGGTTGGACCTTGGTGTCGTAGAGACCTCAACGAAACGAAAAACATGCATTGTAATTGAAAAGTTTCTATAGGTAATTTCTTACAAGGCGATTTTCTCTAATAATATCGAATTCCATAGTCCAAATAATTAGACAATTGAGCCACGCTTCCGAGCGATCGTGTAGATGTTTATATAGAATATTATCCAAGGAAGCATCTTTGCCTTTTTTCGAACACAGTCCGTCTATAACTATCACTGTGCTTGATCGATTGATTCACGCATTGATGCCTCTCCGCATAAACACGCGTTGCCAGCGTGTTTCTTTCTCGATTCCAAGAAATACGAAGGACTCGCGAACTGCGGCCCACAATCCACCTGAAAATAATCACGCTCGCGTTATTCCGTAGCCCGGTGAAATTGCGTCGCATTGTTTTGGTACTGTTATCGGCTGGTCGTTGGGAGATCGATAAAATTGGTCGTCAACAGTGGTTTACATATTCGAGTTAACGCTTCGGTAGAAATAAAGCGGAACGCTGTAGAGTTTACAAACAACGGCTGACCGTGTTTTTATTGTGACTATCGCGGGCACGAGTTTTATGCATGTGACCAACATCTCTTGATATAAAAGTCACATTCGCTTTGTTTATTCTCGGGATCGCGACCGAGGAGCTTGGAATGGGTTTAATGACCCCCCCCCCTCCCGGCGAACGTCACCCGAAAAAAATTCAAACGCGTGCGAAGGAATCGTTTTAGAGACTCAACGAGCAAGTAGATGGCGGGTCGATAAATTTGTCCGAGTGTATTATTTTCGGGGATCCAGATGACGGCGATTTTGCAACTGGGAATTGAACTGTGGTCTAAGAATAAAGAGTACATCCTTGCTAGAGGGTATCGCGATATAAAGTTACATTGAATAAAAAGACATCGGGTCCGTTCTCCCAGTGGTAGGTATTAGCGCTGTTGTTGTTGGCACGTTTGTCCGCGGTTGATTTAATCTCTAAAGACACCTTTTGACGACAGCTTTGGCCCGCGCTTCGCTTCTCGCTGTCGTTCTTGTTCCAGCAGTTCGATGGTTAATTATCGGCACCAGTACCTACGGTCGATTAGCACGATAATACAAGCTCGATTATGCATTCAGAATGGTGAATATTGTCCATTAAGATAAGTAACTGATATTATCCTTTAGCAGAAATTGCGCAGGGTAGATATCGAAGACCGATGGCCGTCCAATTAATATTAATCGGTGACTCATTAATATTCGTAAGTCGTCGTGACGTCACTCTGCTATTAACAGCAGACAAAGCGCCCATATTATTATCGCTTTTGTGCCCTTATTCACCGTTCGGGTCGCTGACGTCAGCCGTGGGATATGAAAAATAGCGGTTGTTTGCCGAGCAATTTGAGCAAAGTAACGCGCTCGCGATCGTCAAGTCCGTTTTAATGAAAATCGTCGATGGTGGACGAGATAAGTAGATAGGTACTGCCGCGCTCGATCCGGCAACGAACGAAATAAGTGACCGATGAATTACGAGACAATACTTGACCCTATAGAAACGTTCCGTCGATCGCGATTTACACCGATGGGAAGTGTTCGGCTAACGCCTGTTTCTCCGGGCACCGATCTTAATAGTCGCTGTCGATTTCTGTCCCTCGGTTACTCCCCATAATAAAACACCGCGCTGCTTACTGAAGTTTTCATCGTCGAGACCGTTCCACGCGTTTTCACTTCTCTCCTTGTATCACGCGCCAGTGATCCTATCAGAAGCCTTTCGAATAATAATGACCCGTAGCGAGGGTTGTCGACGTTTATTCCCTTCCGATACATCATTCGTTTCTTCGATAAATAATATGTTTAACAAACCTTGCGCAATGTTGCTCGACGGCTGTGCGACGCCTACAGCATTGCGCGGTCCTCGCTGGGGAAAAGTGGTTCGCGGGACGAACGATAGTAGCTGTGTCAACAGCGGCGATAAGAGCGGGTTAACGAGGGTTTCCTGCGGAATGGTCCTTGGCGGTGAACGGCCGTGCAGGGATGCGACGCGTCGCGTTGTCGTTGTGCCAGGAGAGAGGTGTAAACACGATTCCGAGCTTCATCTATTTTCTCTGTCGGGGTTCGCGGAGTCTGTGTGTCCCACTGGCACTCTGTGGGTCGAGTGTAATTTGCACCGTTGGACGCGCCGAGGGTGCAGCTTTGCAGAAAACAACGGTTAGAGGTGGGTGCAGGGGGGTTGTCTATCTGGAAAATTATTTTGTGAATGGTTCCTCGGTGTTCGTACTTCTCACGTCAGAGTAGCACAGATGTTTCGCGTGGATAGTGTTCTTGATCCACTCTGTACACTCGAAACATCAAAAGTGCGAGCATTTCGGGAGTTCAAGTAGAGTTTGAGTCGGCGATTGTTCGGTAGAAGGTGCTCGGTACCGTGAACGAAGGGTGACGAATAGAGGAGGGGTAGGATTCGGAGCATGTGTGCCTAGAAAGGGGCTAGAAAAGGGAGTGCGAGGGAGAGGAGCGAGGAGATCGAGCGTGAGAGAGAGAGTGACGGAGAGAGGCGGAGAGGGTTGAGACGCCAGGCAAACGATGTGCAGAGCGAGGCGCAAGGGCGGGGATTCCTCTTTCGGCCAATCGGATCGGCTAGCGAGTGCGCTCACTTACGCTGCCGGCCTCGGCTGTTTCACCTGCAGACGCCATGTCGTGACGTCATGCCTTGTTACGGCGGGACCAGGGAAAACGTGCCGCGGTACCATCGCCGTGGCAGTGCCGCGAGCACCACCCTGCAACGAGGAGGGCACTGTGCCAAACATCATAAAATTTTCTCCAGAATTTTCATTCAACTTCAAGCTCCCACTGCTCTCCAAAAGTGCAGGTTGTCCGAAGATACGCGGCACAATCAGAGACGGCCAATTTCAGTCGGAAATATGAATCTTATGGGAACCTACTGTTCGGAATTGATTGTTTTCCAAGATTTTCGAACAAATGCCTCGTTCAGTGTCTTCTTAGACACACCTGTTCCTCGCTCGTTCACTCCACTCCTCCACGCTCAGGTTCAAATTCCCTCACACAAATCTCTGTGATCATTTAAAACACATCTTTGACGACACTTCTGAATCCTGGCTGATTGTTGCCTACTTAGGTGCTAGAGCCAGTTCTCCAATCTCCTTTCCCCGGGTGAAGCGTCTAATTAGGAGAAACCGGGGCTAGTTGATACGTTATTCAGTTTTCAATTTTTTTTTTCATTTCAGTTTGAATTAATTGCTTAATAACAAATATGCTAAAATATACTTTGGTCCTTCCTCTTCAATATACATATAGTAAATGAAAACTTGAGAAAGCACATACAAAATGAATGAAAAAATGTCATTTGGGCGAAGGCAAAATGTATCAACTTACCCCACTGGAAGTCACTTTGTACGAACATGTCCATAAAGAAATGTAGAGCATATAAACAAAATAACAAAACGTAATTGCCTTACCTGCAACAGACTCGATGTGATGCCGAATTAATGCGAGTTATAAAGTTCTCTATGTCGTCTCAAGACGGATTGGAAAGTTAGCATACCTAATAATTTACTTTTCCTGTAGGTGTATAAACAAAAACGGTAAAAAAACGATTGCTAACGGGAAGGTACACACGCGTGCGCTGGATCGTAGGTCAGAATTGGACAACAATCTTCACATATCCCGTTCAAATGGAGTTATATGGATATACACAGTGTCGAGATAATTCGTCTGTATGAACCTGCCTCGGCCTCCCCTACGGCCGGGCGGAAGATATTTGATTAGGAGTCTGCTCGAGAACGTCCTTGACAGTGCGCCCGAGCACCGAGTTCCAAATGCCCGAGTGTTCCTTTTTCGCGGGCCTGGTCTCGTGCTACTCCCCATTATCTTGGGCGAGGATTCCGGCGGCGGGGCAGAGTCCCGCTGCCCCTCAAACAGTTGCGAACTATTATTCGGCCGTTTTACGATAGCCCTATAAAAATCTCATAATTAGATTTTGAAGGTAATATCCTGGCTCGGCCCTTGGACGCTCCGCAGCCAGCCTGGGCCCAAAATTGCGAACACCAATCTCCCTTTCATCTTCCCTTTTTTCTTCATTCCTTTGATGCATCTGTAGCGCCCGAGGTCGGCGTCTACTTATTCTTATATAGTTCTCTACCAATTCGTATTTCGGTTATCGCGGGCGGCTTTTGCATTAGCATCTCTTACGAATGCGAAGCACACTCATTCGTTATTGTCTGTCGATTTAATGATTCATGCGCTATCGCGTAGTTATTGGCACGTTGTACGGCGCGTGCAACTAAAACGCATTACACCACCGGCCTGCCGATAACGCAGTGGCCGAAGCGGAAGTGCATACTGCTTTACGCCGGGATCGAATTTCGCGAGCGTTTCACGCGTGGCTTAACGATCCGCAAGGTTTCTTAGTCGCTATTATCTCAATTATTTCGTCCGCGCAAAAGGGCACCATTTGCGCATCGTGTCCCTCGAAACCGCGGGTGAAACTTTCGCTAGGGTAACCGTGTGTATCTACACCGACCAGTTGGCGTTTCCCAGAACAATTCCTCTAAAAATTGCCACCGCTGTCATGCATGGCGCGCAATTATCGCCGCGCTGAAATCGTTTCCATGAAGCCGTGCTCCAGCCGTTAATCGCTGGCGATCAGGGAACGCCGGCGCGATCTTCATAACCCGGCAGCCAGTGTCCGCGCAGCAGTAGATTTAATCGCGTCGGTGGCCACGATGGCGCGTCAAAACGATGCTCATCGGGGCGCATCGTTGGGGACGCGATTCGCGCATGCATTCCTCGGTGCAGGCGCAACGCGCGTGATCGCGATCCAGCGGCGGCGGGCGCGAGCAGAGGGCCTCGATGGTGGGGAATCACAGCTAGCCCGGCCGCCGTAGAGGGGGTGGAAGAGTGAATGAAATGTAAGGGAAAAAAAAAGCGGCGGAACAGGCTGAATCGCGATTGGTCCACGCTCGCGCCGCGGTCACGCCTGCTTTTATTTATGCGCCTGAGCTGCTCCGCGCCGCGCGGCTCCCTCGGACTCCGATGCGACGCCAAAACCGCCGATGTCCCCTAGCTCGATTTCGATTCCGATTTCCCTGGTTTCTCGCGTGGTAAACGCGATGGCTGCGCTCGTCCGGGCGCCGCGACACGTGCCTCCGTTTACTCCAAATTGCATGCATTTCCATGACGGCCGAGTAATCGCTCGTCCCTCTGCAATCTTTTTCCGCGTATCAGCATTAATGTAGGCTCTCGCTACGCCTCGCCTCGGCTCATTTTATTCTTCCTATGCTTTTCTCATGTATTTTGACAATTTGACTCGCACTGCGCCTCGCCGCCACTCCGAGCCGCGGATTCTTCCTCGAGATTATTTTGAGGAACAGAGGCGAGGCGAGGCGTAGCGAGAGCCTAGCTTTATTCGTGGCACCTTTATCGCTCCGCGTTAATATGCATCGGACAATTGTTCGATCGTGGCAAGAGGAGATAGGGGAATCGATCGTGAGTCTCGATACGACGTAATAATGCAGAGTGGATCGTGTAACCTGGTTTTCGTACCTACTTCGAAATTTGTACGCGAGCTTGTCGGCGACGCTTCTCCAATGTTGCTATTCTGTTTGGAAGTATATTTATCATTTCTGGATAACGACAGTGGCAGTCGCAGGTATCTGGCGAGTGTTATCGACGCATTTTCATTCTAATGCGGTCTCGATAGGGTTTCTGTATCGCATCGCGTTATCGAAACGACTTACACGTGTTCCCGATGACCAATAGTAGCGGCTCCTCGGTCATGAACGTGACGCAATGCTGGCCGTGACATTTGCAATTGGAACTAAAAAATGATCGATGCACCGGCATTATCGATTTGTTATCAGGATGATAATTATACGTATTAAGTAATAGATATGCAATTTCTCTCGATTTTCCTTGCACGTGTCTTGAAAGCCCGACCTATTTTAAAATTCGTTGAAACGCTCCGGCTAATCGGTATCACGACATATAGTGTCCTCGAAACGGACGGTTCGTAGGAACGTCGAAGGCGTCCAATTTATGAAGGGCTGCACGCTCCGCGCACGACAACTCAATTATTATATTGTCACGTCTGTATCTTGGATTGCAACCTCAAGTATCTTGCCTCCCATAAGTGCATCTACTAATTACACGGTGCCTCGGCGGGTTCGTCGACTAAGTAAGTACCGTTGTTGATCACCTGGCGATGGTTTTGTGCTCCTCCAGCCCTTAAGGGGGGATTCTCGTGTTGCAGCCCTCGCAATTTATGAATTTTTTTGGAAAAAGCTACTGTTAATATTACATTAAACTCTTGTGGGATATAAGGAGGCATCTTTAAACTTGTAGAATCATTTTTCATGTCGATCCTTCTTATTATTTATTAATTATTGCGGAATCGGGTTAACCTGTTCGATGATGTTGGCATCAAGTGTAGCACCTGTAAGTAGCACCTGTCACAGTCGTCCGATTCCAATAAGAGGAAAATTTTCTTGAAGTTAAATAATTTACGCGGGGACTGGACCTACAATTTTAATGTTAGTCCTTAAAATTTGTTTAAGGAAAATACTTACCTTTTCTTTCAAACGCTATAACACTTTCAATTTTTCTAAACTCTCTAACTGTAAGAAACTTCTATTTTTTTTGTAAGAAGATGACTGTGATAGGTGCTACGCATAGGTGGACAAGATTGCACAATTATTAATAAATAATAAGGCTCGACATAAAAAACATATTTTCTGCAAGTTTAAAGATGCCCCCTTATATCCCAAAAGAGTTTAATCCAATATGACCAACAGTTTTATAAAAAAAAATTCTTAAATATCAGTTACTTTTGGAGCTGTCAGACGAGAATCCCCCCTTAACATAGCAGACTGTGGTTTCTTTTGCTTCGACCAGCGGGCGCTCGGAACAAGTCAGATTTAAGGTAGCCTCGCTTTTGTCTCTACTCGATGAACCTCGCTTCGTAAATTAGCCAAGGTCTTTTACGATGCCAGGGAGAGCTTGAGGACTGCCTTTGGAAGCTGGATATTCTATTACCTTTTCACCATCGTCGATCGTTCGGTATCATCTTTTAGAACGATGTTTTTATGCCTCCCCTCGAAAGACGCACCTGTGAACTGCGAGGGAGTCGCGAGGGTAGCGGAGAACACTGTGTAAGAGGTGGAGAACGACGTCGGATCAGATTCTGGAAAGGTACGGCTGCTGTCTCTCCGGTTTGTTTGTTGTGTTCCACGAGTCAAGTGGAAGTTTCTAAGGTTAGCACCCAATTGGCTATCGCACCCTGTCCCGGCTCGTAGGGAAAGGTACGAGCGACCATTAGGAAAGACTTATAAGGTGGCTACCGCCACCAAGGTGGTCGTAGGGTCCTCTTAGCTGGAAAAGACCCCATGCAGGTAATGGGCCTGGCACGAGCCTACCGATTCCCCTCTGCCCGGGCGCGTATACGCCGACTTGTAAACGCGCCGCTTCCACGCTTAAGCCGATTTCACGCGGACAACTTTCCACAGAACTGCTGCTCCTCGCTACGACGCGCTCCCTTTTCCCTCTTGCGCACTGTATTATCCCGCTCGCCTCCTTTGTCGCGCGAGGCGGAGACAAATTGTCCCGACAGAGCTGCGCGAGATGAATCCATTAACCACGAATAAACACGCGAATGGTGGATATTTTCCTCCGACGCACAACCTTTCCCGGTATCGCCTTTCTCCCATTTCCGGGCTCTCCGATTCGCGTGTACAACCACGTCGATCAGACGTGTGTCGCTGTCGATGCACGGCGACTCGGTGCCGGCAACCTCGAAAAGGGAAATCGGTGCGTATTTTCGGGCGTAATTCCCCGCCCGCCCCCGCTCTCTCGGTTGGGATATTTAATTTGAGCCAGCTTGTGTATCGCGCGGTCCTAAGCAAACTGAGACTCGATGGACTCTCGCGGATGCTCGTGCATGGCCGGCGACGAGGAAGGCGCGGAGGAAAAAGGCGAAACGGGTTTCACCGTCGAACTCGTGCAAACACCGAGAGCCAGAGACGTGCCACGACCGACCACGAACCCTCTTGTTGACTCTTCAACTTTACTCGCGCCTCTCTCTCTCTCTTGCTCTCGCGCCCCGACGCTTCTTCGTCGTTCCCCACGTCCGAGGCCGAGTCCGTGGCACCCCGGCTGCCTCCAGGTCGGCCGGGTCGTCGACTTCTTACCTGCCGGCCGCTTCGTGGAACCGCGCGAGAAACGGAAAGAGTCGTTTAATTTAATTTTCTGCGTGCTTGATGAACCGGGGCCGTCAAACGAAGCTGCGAACAGGCATCGCGGCGAGGGACGTTTTGCAAAATGGTCGCGGCACGATGATTTATCGCGAAACGATCTCGGTTAATACATTTAACGGAGTAGAATAGGCTATAGAGGTTCGCGCGGCGGCTGTCGGTGCGCATCGACATGCGAACGCGCCCGCCGAGCGTAGTGGCGATTTGCGCAATCCACGCACTTTGCATGCACTTGGATGCACGCAGACGAGAGCTCTCGATTGTGCTCCGGCGAGTGCCTGTACGCTTATGCGGACCAAAGAGAGGTGGCCGAGCCGAGCCGACTGCCGTAACTCGCTCATTCACGTATCATTATCGGCGCCGCTGGCTGGATAACGTTGTTGCAATCGCGCGCAATTATATTTTTACGATCCGAGCCAAGGCTTCTATTCCGTGACTATTAATGCCCGAACGATCGGGGATCTCTCGCCGGGTTTCTAACCTAAATACGTATCTCCGAAGGCATTGTTTCTCTTCTCAGTACCGTTCCGATCAGGCCGATCTCCCGGGAATGCTGGCGAAAAAGGAGCGCCCGCGAAATAATTTTAATAACGGTAGCTCCTCGCCACTCCAGGCTACGTGTTTCCATTCCTGGAGATCTCGCTGCTCGATACGGTGGCAAAATTCTCCGAGCTCGGCTATTGGCAGAATCGTGTCTTTTTAGGGGACAATTAGAATTCCTTATTGTGCCCGTATCTCTGAGGAGCATCGAAAGTCAAAAGGATTAAAGGGTGAGGGAGAAGGGAGAGCCCTTTTACCATTATCTCGGCCGATCGGTTCTCCTTGAAGCCGTCGACGGCCGAGGGCAAGGAGTCGCGCGTTTCCGGGCGGTTCGTCTCCTTTTCCCGTGGCTCTGTTCAAACAATAGAAATAATTCCGTAGAAAGTGCCCTGTCGCCAGTCAGGTCAGCCTGATGACTTTATAACTCCTGCAAGGCCGGCAAGCCAGGGGGTTCGTTGCCTTTTTTTTTTCTACCCGTGACGTCACAACATTTTCATTCCGAAGGTGTTCCGTGGGCAACCAGGTAGCTCCATAAAGCTTGCCATTTCTCCCCCGTGCCCGATCCCCCCGGGGGGAATGGTGGTCGTAACAAGCTTTCTTCTCGTATTTTCCGATCCCCTGTCGAGGGTTCCTGGGATGTTTATTTCCCATCGTTAGCATTGTGCCCCGTCGTAGATTCGAAATTGTCGTTCTCATTGTCCCGCTGGATGCGGCGACCGATAGGAACGCTCGAACAAATCGCCACTGGATCGGCTTGGTACACGGTGGAGACCCGGTGTTCCAGATTTTCTATGCAGCGAAAGTTATCGAGGCCCTCGTTGCAGCTGTAACGGCAGTAAAGTGATCGTGCCGCATCCACCTGTATTATCGGCCGTTCTGTAATAATTAGCCGCGCGGCGTGCAGCTGCGACGGGTAGGTATCTGGCTGCAAAGCGAGAGAGAGCGTATAATTACGGATATTTATTACCGCCAATTGATTTTGCTAAGCACAGATATAATAATCGGGTTTGGCGGTTGCTGGGAGCGTGCGAGTCGCCCCGGCGATGCCACTCGCGAGCGGACCACCACGCACGCCCTACTTTCGTCTTAATAAATCCCGCGGATCGCGCGGTTAACGCTGGCTTTGATGCCTCCCGTAATGGGATATAGTCTCTCGCCCCGAGGATTACGTACAAGTGTACCATCCTCGCGATTTATCCCCTCGAACGGGGACACGACGTTTCGCCTTCGCCGTTAATTATGCCGTTTCCATATCGGCGCGATACTAGGAACTTTGTCGCGCTCCCTCGCCGGCAACGGCCCGGGCCGGCCGCGTTTTATGATCGCGCCGTTCCGCGCGCGATTTTCCCGAGATCTCGGGATGATTTACGGTCCGATTGCCGGGCAATTAAACCCGGCAGTTACCTCTTGGCGAGGGGGGGAAAAAACTCGCCCGTAAAGCTTTGGAAAAGTGGCGGGCGAATAGCGGAAAGATCGGTAGGGTCGAGGGAATTAGCATCGAACGACTATAAGTCAAGGGACCGGTCCCGTTAGAGTCTAGGGGGTAGGATTTGGAGGAGGGAAGGAAGAGTTGGAAGGCAGTTTTTCCTTTTGCTGGCGAGGACACGCGGGCCGAAGCAGTTCGCCGTGATGGGCGGCACGATCGCAGGGCCTAGATGGACGGCGACGATATCGATAGTCATTGTGTATCGAGAGCCATCGTATCTCCTCGGGATTATCGATCGAGCGACCCTCCCCGCAGGGGGTCCTAAGACAACCATGGGGCCCCGTTATTTGCCTCTGGTGGAATCTTCCGTCTCGTTGTTTCCTTCCTGGGCGTAATCCTCGCTGTTTACTCGCCACACGCGGTGCCCCCATCAACGTGGTAGGGCAGACTCCGGGGCTAAAAGTTCCGCGGGGTAAGTTGTACACGATTACCTACAGAGATCTGCTCGTTCCTGTATCACGCTGCTCTCTTTCACGTTACTATCTCCGCCTTGATATCTGGAATATCACAGATTCGGGGGAACGATACAGTGCCCACGGCCCTTTGACAATCGGCAGAAGTGGGCTCCGCTATTATGCATGCGTAGCGCTCGAGTAGGGCATTGGGAGAAAAGATGAGAGTCACTGGAGGTCGAGTTGTATCTAGCAAAAGGGACTTTAGGGTGAGCCGCACGTGCCGACCGTATGTTTCCAAAGCTCTCCTTCTCGAAGATTTCGGAGGAGGGCCATTCGATTTCCGTTCCCGTGATCTCTCGCCCGCTGTCGTTGCTGCACTGGATGCGGGTGGAGGGATCGAATACGTGGACCCAGCACCTCGGGGTACTTTTAGACCCGATCCAGCCGCACGGTATTATATTTTCGCGGCTATTCCCTATCGTATTTATAGACGATCCTTGAGAGTTCGCCGCGTCCAGACGATAACAGGGCCCCGCGGAGGATTTCACTTTGTAATTTTTCCACGCGCGTCAGTGAAAATCACGTAGACGCGGCTATTTTTTTTCGTCTGCCGCGCGCTCGCGGTCGTTCGGTCGGCCGAACAATTCCCAACAATCGTGCAACGGTACACGCATTGTGCTCCCCTGGCTGGCAAAATACGTCGTTTGTTCGTTTGAAGCAGCGATTGCGTTCTGCCAACGCCAGGGAGAGAGAGTGAGAGAGAGAGAGAGGGTAGGGCGGAGGGGAGAGTTAGGGGGCATCATTGTCGCCCGCGGAATACAATTAGCAGTAAATTAGCATACGCCATCGGGGCCGATAATAAAATCCTGCATATTATAACGATTGCATCGGATCTCACAATGCCGTTGTCGACCACAAATTATTGATTTAATGGCCGAGAGCCACCGCTCGGGCCTGGCTACTCGAAGCGGAGCGAGGGAATTACGACTCGGGAAGTAGACACGTCCGATTGGAAATTCTTCTTCTCCGTGCCGCGAGGATGTCGGGTGAGGAAAAAATAGCGTGACAACACGGCGAGTTTGTAACTATTATTGCATTGCAATCATCGTCGGTCGGCGTCCACTTTGAAATCGCTGCCGTTTCGCGAGGATTTGCATACGCGCGAGCAGGGCACACCTGTTGTCGAACGTCTCGTCAGTCACTCTCGCGCGGAAGCCGCGGCTTTCCACGGGGAGAAAAGTCAGGAGATGCGCGCCTCCTTCCTGGGGGGGAGAGGTCCGTGCCCCGAAAGGAGGGGGCGGTGGATGGCCCAGAAGGAATGAGGGGCGAGGGAGATATTTCGGAGGTTATACGCTCGGGGCCCGTGTCGCGCCATCAAACTTCGGAACGGGGGTTCGCCTCTTGACGTCTGGCGCGAGTTGCATTCGCTCGTAAAGGCGTCTCGTAACTCGAGGCGTTATAGACATCGTCGGGGGTATATAAACGTCCGATCCTATGTACTTACCGTGCATCCTCTCCCGGCCCTCCTCTACCTTGCTTATGTACCTTCCGCCGCGGGTACATAGTTACATACCACCGACACGCACACGACTACCATCGCGCGCGCGCGCGGCGGTAACGCGTGCTATCCGCAGAACGCGCGTAACGGGCTCTCGTAACTCGGCAGGCTCCTCTTTGTAGCGGCGTATCGGCATTATCAGCGGGCGCGGAGTGTCGCCCGTTTCTTACTGGGCGCAGGACGTCGCGCCGCGTTACGGAATGCGGCCGTAACGTACTCGCGAGTCGAAAAACTCCGGTTACGGCACATACCTGTGCCTATCGCGAGCTGGAGAGCAGTGCTCGCGCGCCGCTAATGGCGCACCGCGCGTAATTGCCGGGGATTTAGTTGCTAGAGAGTTGCACGCGGCGTTAGCCACTCGTCGATAGACGTCCACCGTACCACGCGAGCCTGGCTGCTTGAATTGCATACGAATATTCATAGGTCGATGGATCTCACGGATCGTCGGAGGCAAGTTTTTACCACGGTGGTTTATCGCCGTTGATCCAGGGTTTGCGTTTACGAGAGGCGGCTGTGGTAGTCGCTCTGCAGTTCGTAGGGTCGGGGAGACGACGGAGAATATATCGTCCAAGTGTTTTGCATCGACTTGCATCGCCTTGCCCCGAGGATAAGCGGCGGTCGAGCCTTCGCTCTGCAGACTCCATTCGGAATTCCAAAACGATTGGTCGAGTCCGCTTCATTCCCCTACTCTGCTATGCACGGAGCGCAAGATAAGTAATGTTCATGTGTCTCGGAGATGAGTTTGAGGAGACGCTAAAAGTTTTGGAAGAGTTGCTCCACGAAATATCTACAAATGTTATTATTATAACTATCGTTAAAGCTGCTCTGGTTTCTTTTCGAACCCCTTTCGCTCATTCACATTGTGCTGGATTATTAAGACTAAACCTCTACTATCTCTACGAATACATTACATTCGTTTTCATCTCTTTCATTACCACTCTACTTTCCCGCTTTATTTATTTGAGTCTTCCATTATTAATCCGTCGATTTATTTACTTTGGACATTACAAGTTCATCGTTTGCGAGATTCACCGTTTTCATTTTCATTTCTCTTGAAGTTCATTGCAATAACAATTATTTTACACTTATTCTTGACATCATTTTACGCTACAGCGTCTCGAACAGAGCAGACCGCGAAGATTTACATTTTTATATGCTTAATATAATTACGACAATCATCGTCTGATCACGACAGCTGTCGTCACAGTGATGTTTCCCTCGCGAAAAAGAAGTATTGTAGACAGGAGCCTGTGGTTTGGCAGTGCCCTAAACCATGTTCATGAAATACTGTAGAACGTTAGCGACGAAAGAAGGCCAACCACGGTAAACTATCCTACGATCGAATCTCGATCGGCCGCAATCGTTCGAGCCGTGTGTACATACGTATATACAAATGTTCGTGACTAGCACGGGCATGGTGCTCTTCCAGGAAGCAAAATGCAATCTCGGTAATATCTCGAAACACATTTTCGCCCCGAGGACGTGCATCTCGCTCTGCTCTCGCCACTGACCGCGTTCACGGCGCCGATGAGTCGAGTTCCGTGACTCGCGAGGCTGCATGATCATCGGGAGAAGCCAGCACCACCGGGGAGATACATCCAAGATGGAACTCGAACGGCGCGGCGGTGGAGCGAAGGGGGGAAACGATTGGAAAGGGGATAAGCAGGGGAGGGAGCGGACGATCGTTTTGAATATATCGCTGGGGGCTGCCAAATCGCGCCGCCCTAAGAGACCACCGCCACGGGATCCAGGATTCCGGATTCGAGCGCGGATTGGAGGAATCCGCCGCCAGTCTGATTCTCCACGCTCGCTCCCCCGACCCCCGGCATCCTCTTCCCTCTTCCTGCCATCTTTCTCAGAGAGCAGGACATCCAGCTAACAGGAACGAAACTTCCCCCCGTGAAGCATCAGCGTAATCGTTATAATTAGAGATCGTAAAGTGTCGAGCATGGCCGCTCGCGCCCCGATGAGAAGAGAGGAAAGAGAGAGCGCCCGGCGAAAAGATTGCAACGACTTCGAAGGAAACTTTGTTCAACGACGATCACTATAATTTCGACCCGATATATCCTGGATGTTCTCGCGAGCGAGCCTCCCGGTCGTCGAGGGCTTCGCGTACGAAAGAGAGTCGATGTTTGCAGCTCCAGCTCGGAGCAGATATTCGACCAGGGCCAGCTCCGCACCCTGCAACACCTGTGCGGAGTATATAACCGCAAGAGGGTTTAACACACGTTCGCAGACAACGCGGGACCAGACGAATTTTATAGGCCGTTGGGTGTTTCGGCTTAATAGCCGAATTCCACGTGCACAGATGACGGCTCGTAGGCCATTCTGGCCCCGCAGAGGAAATTGTGCCGTCCTACGCCACCAGGCCTCTATTGTCTACCAATGTTCCTCGTATTTTCGTTTACGGACCGCGAATAAGATAAACTCATCCCCGGGAACACGTTACCGGTCCTTTTCATTACGCCGCGAGGCAGCGAGCCTTTTGTCCGTCCTCGAAGCTACCTGTCTCCAATCATTCAGCCGTGAGACGGAGTATGAGTAATTGGGAATCGCGACACGAGTCGGTCCACTCGAATGTACGTAAGTACTTCTGGTCCACACGGAGCGAGGCAGCTGCTTCCGTCGGTCTTGCATTCGATCTTTGAAGTTTTCTCGCCACTTTGGGGAACACTGGCCAGCTCGAAACTGGCAATTTGTCCCGTCGAAAGCCGACAATTAATGTAATTACGCGTTCAATGAGAATTATCATGCGCCCTAGCTGGCCGCAGCTGCGTTCCCCGCCTTCGTTTCTTCTCCAGTTTGTATCTCGTGACTTTTTGCGATCCTCGTTAGCTCGTAAACCGAGGGCAGGGAGAGGCCCTTCATCTTGGGAATCGCGTCGTTCCTCGGGTGCCTGGTTTCTTTGCGTTTCCGACTAGTTACCTGACGTCGCGGGGCCGTTCGTTCCGCGTTACGTATCGCTGCGATTTATGGAGGGAAGTCGGATTCCCGGGGCTGACGGCGGGTGGAAGGAATCCAAGGGTCCGGGCTATCCGGCCGCGCGCATCGCGTTGCAATCGTTACGGGTTGAGCTCGTATAAAGCTGCATATCAGCTTAAGGGGGTAAGGCTAACTCGATTAGTCGCATTATTGGTATCGGATAATATGCAGCGCAGGGGTTCCTGCCGCTGCCCGGGCATATTAGTAACAGAATCCGTACAAGGCCGCCTCGTTTGATATTACCTACCTCACCGCGAGCAAGACGGGTGCGTTGCGTTTTCTTGCCAGCGAACGAAGGCGCACGATCGACCGCCTGGACGCGCCTCGCTTCGTACGCGAGCGTACGTGCACCTCGTAAATCGAACATAAATTACGCCGCGGAGAAACGCGGGTATTACCAGCGGGCCAGACATCTCGGGGGGAAGCTAACATCATCCCCCGCGTGTAGCCTCCACCGGTGGCTTCTGTACACCCCGCGCAGCCTTGCCTCTGCCATCGGGACACGTTAGTGCACTCGCTCTTAAAATATTCCACTCGAGAGGGAGAGAATCAAACGCGATGCCACTATCGAGGGAAAGGGACGCCTCTTAAAAATAGATCCTTTCCTCGGGATCATCGAAGAAGACGAAGCACCACGTGCGGCCGAGGACAGGATCGACTTCGGGATGGTTTATTTCCGGCGGATGTGGGGAGAGGTGGACGCGCGTCGCCGAGAGTTGTTGTCGAGTTCGGCGATCGTAAGGGAGGGAGGCGGGAGGAATCCATGCGAGAGGGATGCACTCGTGGGAGGCGCGAGCAAACGGTCGTTGCTGCACGAGGTGCGTGTAGGTGAGGTCGCGTGCTGGCACCACAACCTCCCCAACGCGCGCAGACCTCTTAAGTCTGTGGCGAGAAGCCCCGTGTTTACGGTATCCCGTTTCTTTCTCGTTTACCTCCTTCGCACCCTGGTCGCGAATTTCTCGGCTGCGACGCGTCATAGGAACCTCGCGGCTCCTACGTCCCGCCAAGTCGGTCGAATCGATCAATGGGTTAGGTAGCTCCTGCTACGAAAGCTGCACGGCGTTCGTGTCGCCGCCGCCGCTTGCAATTAACCCGTTTATTACAGCGAGCCTTCGATTATCTCAGCGCCTTCTCCGACGGCGCGTAGGGTAGTACGCATACCGCGGTAGCTCCTCCCATGGACCGTTTCTTTCCCCCTCGATTGCGATCCATCCTAGCGTGTGTCGTGATCGGTGGCATCCGTACAGTGCCTACCTTTTCCCGCGTCGGATTTGAGGTTTACGATAGCTAATTGCTCCCTGCACGCGGCTGCACCGCTACTCGAGCGAGGCCGGCCAGCGATTTTACGGCGAACCGGGGCGCACAATCGAAAGGAGCGTAGAAACTGAGCGGTCCGCTTGCCGCTCGCGGTTGTTTGGCTACGAATCTGTCTCGCTCAGCTTGACGACCAATTTTCAAAGAGAACCGCGGCCACCGTGCACGCACCTGCGCGCACGCACTTGGCACGAGTCGCTGGGAATCGGCTCGGGCTTGTTGCTACAGGGCACAGGAGATGTACACGGATGATTTACGATCTAATAATCCCCCGCAATCTGACAGATTCGAAAGGGACACTGGTCCGAGGAAGAATTCCCGCGGACGTTGCGCAATTAATGCGGGCACTGGAACACGGAGCGCTCGGACTTCATTAAAAGCCCAGCTAGCGGGCGATATTTCATTAGCCACGTGCGCAGATCGCCCTGTCAGAAGCGTGTCATAGCGGACCTGGGCAATCGGGCTCGTAATTGAAATTCATAGCGGCCGACGCATGCGACGCAGACTCAATCTCCTAGCGGTCGTATTTATACACCGAATTGCCAGTCGTATTCATTCACTGGTCCAGATTGCCACGGATATCGCAGCCCACCTACTCGCAATTACGCGGCGCAGCTCCGAGCTACGGCTCCCCCCCCCCCCGCAAAAGGTACTTACCCGCCCGAAGATTGTTTGCTTTCGCTATCTCGCGTATCCAGTCGCGGTGCTCCGAAATTAAACGGGGCGACCGGCGGTGCTCGGCGTTTGGAATAATGTCACTTAAATCCGCGGTGGCCGGCGATGCTCCCGATCGCCCCTCCACGAATACTTTCATCGTTAAAATAGCAGCAGCCAGTTTGTCCCGACGCGGCACATCTATCCGCGTAAATACGGGTTACGGGGTGGTGTTTGACGTGGCAACGTCAACAGCACCCTGGAAGCTTTTACAGGCCAATATGTCACCTCTCTCTCGCCCGCTCACATATCTCGCCGCGCGGCACCGAGCGAACACATAGTTTACGGACTCGCAGCGGCCGCACGCTGCCGTACTTTATTATAAACACGCCTTTACGCGGTCTCCCCGAAGCCGCTGCTAAGCTCCGCGGACTGGAGGGACCACCTCGGTAGCACCGGCCCCCATAACACTGATTCAACGGGTTACGTTCGCGATTTATGCCCGGTGTCCCCTTTCATTCGATCCATTCGAGCGCGGCGAGACACGAGTCTGCTTTTTCACGAGTTCGCGGCGTCCGGGGAAGCGGTGTGGGTGGCTGCAGCGGTGATTTAACGCCCGGCAGATATGTATACTACTAATTACCTTCTTTCATTATCTAAGAGCGTAACTCTGCGGAACGAAGGCCCGCGAAGGGATCGTTAGTGTCGTCGCGATTTACGAGGGAGCGTACAGTGCCTCGAATTCGACCGAGATTTTGCATACCCCGATACGTGCGTATAACGTGTATCCAGGATGAGTTGTATAATTCAGCTGGAGACAGATCGAAGTCGAACACAGTTAAACGAGCGCGGGCAATTGGAGCCGGCACTTTAACTACTGGGCGCTGTGGCCTGAGAATTAACTGCGGCATTCTAATTGGTATCGCAGAATGCTGGTGCAAATGTTATGCCGATTTCTACCGCCTTGCATTGCGTATTCCGAGGTTTCGCACATTTCAAACAGGTATGACGAAACCAGTGCATCGTTAGCCCCCGGATAGAGGTCCAGAAGGGACAGATGGGTGGAATTACATTTTTCTACGGTTAGTAGGTTCTCTCGTGCACACGCGTGGAGACTATCATTAACAAGAGATCTCTTCGAACAAGTTTCGCGTGGAGAGGGTTACGGGTAGCGGGCGTACTCACGAAAGAGTGGTGTACATACATCGCGTTTCTCTTGAACTCGAGATACCGTGCGGGATAATATACTTCCTCTAGCTACTTTCAGGCATATTTGATATTCGATCCGCGACGAGGCTCTCTCTCTCTCTCTCTCTCTCACGGGATGAAGGTTAAAGTTCCGTATAAAGTTATTCCACGAATTTTATCGAGACATTGCGTGACTGCGGATGTGTTCCTGGACTGTTGGTAGTGGGCAGTATATAATAACCTGCACAAGGATCATCCTCGATCCCGCGTGTAGGTTACAGCGTCCTCGGTAATTGGATTAATTAGCGTTTTTTGTCGACACGATCCCTGTAATCTATCAAAGACTCTTCTCGGTAGCGGCGGAGCTCCTCGCAGCCATTCCCCCCCGAAACCATACTTTTCTACCTCCAGAGGGAATCTCGAAAGCGAAATCTTTCGCCCCGCTTTTGCACAAGGAAGGATTTATTCGAGGTTTTGTCGGGGGGAGCGCAAAGTTGACCTGGTCGATCGCTGGGTGGTTTTCTTCCCTCCCGATGTGGGCCCGATGAGCGAGCCACGATCTCCTTCCACCTTCCTGCGCATGTACGCGAACGACGATTGTATTATCCCGGTAGTTAATGCTATTTCGCAAGGCGAGTTTGACGAGTTTACGACGCGATTCTACGAGGGTACAAAACGGACGGACGGACGACCGACCGACCGCCCCCCCCCCCCCCCCTCCTGGCCCCCGTTCCCATCCTCGTCCGCCCCCTCCGCCGCCGTTGATTTATGCCCGACGTTACCTTTGCCAACGGATTTACATCCCGATATTTATTATTCGCAATATTATCGCGCGCGCCTTTATTGCGTTAGTCGAAAAGCCTGGAACGCCGGGGCTCGCCGTCTTTTTCTTCCTGTTCCGTTCGACTGTGTCTCGTTCGCGGTGCCTGCGGCCGTCACGGCCGATGCGATCCCTCGAAACCGCGCACCTTTTATCGCGCCCTTCGCCTTTAAACGATGCATTTGTCTCCCGAGAGGCGAGATACCTACCTATGCACCACCCAGGCCCGCCTAATTGCTACACGCGACATTCTCACGCGACAACACAACGACGGTCCGTGAACCAACCCCTTCGTCGTGCTCCTTCCAGCCCCCCCCCCCCCCCCGCCCCTTCGAATCGCCCACGGAATCCAGCTGGATTCAATTGTGCCCCGCGCTCTCGAGACGCTTCGTGTACCACGGCTGGATGCACGTCCTAGGAGCAGCTCCGGGCGATTCTACCCGAAAATTCCTCGGTATCGTGGGGGCCGTTCCGCGAACAGGGGCCCGCGCGCGATGCTCGTTTTTGCCGGGGCTCGTGTATCATTAAATTAACGTTAAATAAACGGTTACGCGCAGGCGTAATTTCGCCGGGGCCGTGGATTTCCGTGTGTATCCGAGAGCGGTAAACACCCGACCGATTATTCATTCAAGGAGCCAAAAGAGCCACTGTCGGCTCCCGTTCTTTCGGCTGGACACGCGATCGACTATCATCGTCATCGTCGCGTCGCCCCCCCCGCTCCCCCCCCCCCCGTCCTCTCCCCTTTTTACCTCCCGGCGACCTTGGATCACGCCAACCAATTCGCACCCTCCCGCTTCTTCGATTCAGCGCGAGCGGTTTAGGCGAAGATGGCATCGGCCATCCGTGCCCCGGGATCCGTTTGGTAGCCTGAATTTTTTTCACTCGGAGGATTCGTATCGCTCGCTCGGAGCGGGGTTGCAGCGATCGACGACCGACGGTGGCGGGGATCGTTGGAAACGCTGCGACGACGGCCCCGTTACGCGGCGGAAGCGGTAAACTCGTTAAATTGTATTTATCGCCGACACGATGGGCTTGCGCAACTTCCGCGATCGACCGCGGGACTCTCGCGGTTCTGTCGCATCGTAAAGCGCCTGTTGGAATTATTATGGAAATTCCGAGTCGAAACGCGTCGGATGTCGAGAAACGATGGCCTCCTCGAGGTGTTTGCCAGCTTTCCAACGCGGGCCCTGTTGCATCGGGGCGACGAGGGCAAGTAGCGTCTACAGAATGTTTAGAATTAGGAGCAGATAAGCAGGAGGCACGCGTTCCTCTTCTTCCGACGCTGCCGCGGTCCAAGGTCAAGGCTATTTCCTTCCACGAGAGCATCTGGCTGGCTCTCGTGCTCCAGTTCCTCCTGAAAACCTCGGCGCAGGGGGCGCAGCGTGTGTCTCGAGATAAACTCGGCAGTAAATTAACTGTGCGACTCCGAGCCCGAAGAGAGTGTCGCATTATACTTGTATCGCGTCGCGCAATATTTCCTGTATCCCTGAAGTTCATCTTTGCTGTGCTTCATCTGTCTCTTGGAATTAGAGGCTCGGTTAGCGCAGGGGTGGCAATCTCCACCGGCTACCACCGAGATGTTTTCCGGTGAGTCAAATGGAAAATGTTGCTTGTCGACGATGTTCCCCTTATCGGAGAATGTGTCGCTGATAAGTAGGAGAAATTACAGGGGGAACACTTAAAACCGGACAGCCGGTCTTCCTCCCTGCACTTTCGTTTTCTATCCTCCGCACTCTAGAGAGAGAGAGAGAGAGAGAGAGAGAGAGAGAGAGAGAGAGAGAGGGAGAGGGAGAGAGAGGGAGAGAGGGAGAAGAGAGAGAGAGAGAGAGAGAGAGAGAGAGAGAGAGAGAGAGAGAGAGAGATGGATTCGGCTCTTCTATTCGATTTGGCGTCTATCCGTGTCCAATTAAGATATCCAGCTTCCAATTTGGAGGCATCGTGGTCCTGGAAATTGGGGGTGAAGAGAACGCTGTGCCTTGACGAACCAGTTTCTGGATTCCGTCGTTCCCTTGGGCGAAGAGGGAAGGGACGGGATCGTGGACGCAGGCCTCGTGGGTGTTCGTTAAAAATTCCTCCGATATCCGATATCGTTGGCATTATTTCAGAACGCTCGTCGCCGTGCCGGTCCGCGCGCGGCAATCGATCTTGCTTTCCGCCCGACAGCCTTTTTACTTTATTTTCGTCGCCGATGACAAATCGGCGGATTACGCGCATTCGGCTCGACCGTTCCGCCGCGTATCGATGTTAAACCGCCTCTTCGTATCTCGGCTTATTTTCTTAACCGACCCCGTACAGTTGTTACACGCGCGTTTACACGTTGTCGCCGGTATGGTGTGGATCGGGCGCGAGCGCTTCTAAAGAATGAAAATCGGCGATGGGTAAATATTTGTCGATCCGGGGAACAAAAGGTCGCGGTGGCAAACAGCGGACGACTCGATGGAGCCTTCGGGGAAACAATGGGCAAATCGCGGCCGATAAGCTCGTTAAATTCCTCGAACGGTTTTCCAACGATCGCCGTGTGCTATTCTTACGGGCGCCGGCTAAGGAGTCCACAAGCATCTCGGTTATTCTAGGTTATGGTCTAAGACAGACGGAGGGGACGAGGGGCACAGGGCTTTCGCGGAAGGAAAATCGGGGATTAGGACAGACAAGCGGGGGAGAGAGAGGGAGAGGGAGAGAGAGAGAGAGAGGGGGCGGAGGAGCGAGAGAGCAAACCGATCATGTGGTCGACAGATGGTGGCCTCCCGGTCCGTTGACAATAGATTTTCGGGATTTCCCGTTTATTCGAGCCGTAGGACTGCTCCAACAAGATGCTCATCCAACGCCCTAACGATTCCTCGCTTAATTATTACGCTCCGTCGTGCTTTTCTCGGATAAATCCCGCAGTGCGGTTCTTCTCGCTCTTTCGGACGCACTTGAGTCCTCCGGTGCAAGGAGAATACTAGTTCTCGCGACACGAGGGCATTCCTAGATAAAACCGTAATCACGACGCGTCCATGGAGGGTGCCTAGGGCGTAGCGCCTCCGTCGCCATCTTAATCGGCGATTCGTGATGTATGCGAACGGCCACCGGGCGAGATAAGACAAAAGGTGCCAGGATGGCCCGCTCGTTTCGCTCTAATGGACATTCCGTGCATACTACCGGGAATCTCATATTTTCCATCCCCCGCCCGTGTTTCCGGCCCTCCCGGGGAGAGACACGTTCATCGCCAAAGCAAACACGAGCCCCGAGGCTCCAATCGCGATTCCTCGATAAACCGGGCCACATCGATGGAAAAGCGTCCGGGCGTTATAAGGAACCCTGAAACGGACGTCCAGTGGGCGTGAGTCATCGGTTCGGCATACTCGGAACCGTTGGGCCAAGCGTAATTAGTCCTTCAGGTAGCCGAGGGTCTCCCGAGGATTTCTTGAAAAACCTCAAGGTCTGCGCGGGCGACTTTGCGTCCAGGTCGATCGATCGATCGTTGGAAATCCCGACGAACCTCTCGCCTGCGCTTCCTTCTTCTTAGCTAGCCCCCGATCGATGCAACTCGGTTAGAAGGAGGACATCAAAGGGTCCACGTAGAGTCTTCCACTTTCCTCCTCGCGATGCTGTTAGATGCCCAATGATTTCTGGCATTATTGTCACGACGGTCCAAGCGGCCCCAGCTGCTGGTGGAACGTTATAAATAAAGCTCGCGTAATGGACATCGGAATTGCGTGACGATAATACCTAATAAATTAATCGTCAGCTCGAATCCGTCATTGTCGCGGCGCACCGCGAATACGGGATGACGTTTGACGCAACGACGCTAAATATCCGACGACGACGTGTCGGCTGGTCGAGCTGGTTCGCGCTGGCCGCTATTATTTATCGAGTCCTCGCCTCTCCTCGCCCGCGACCCCGGCGAAAAAGCTTCTAGCGGATCGACGCGTGGGAGTGTCGCGTAGCGTGATCCTGCCGTCGCGTCGGGAATCGGATCGAGAGATGGCGATACAGAAATACCGAATAGTTGTCTAAAAGTGTGTGACGGACGGACAGCTGGCCGTCATTAAAACCCCATTAGCAAGGAGCTCCCCTCTGGACCGCGTAACGCAGCCCCCCGTGTTCTAACAATATCCTCCACGACGCTCCGCCACCACCCACGCTATTAATATTGCTCTATACCCTCCCCCTCGGCGGCCAACGCGGTACACCCGCCCCCCAGCCGCGTCGCGTCGGTCCCGCGCTCTTTATCCGCGGAATTCGCATGGACGCGTCTCTTGGATTTAGATGACAATTATTGCTCCGCTTCGCGCGAGGCCCGTCCTTTGTCCGCGTTCCTTCGTTCCACGCTCGACATCCACGCCGGCCGACCAGAAATCATCTCCACCGTGGCTCGTCAGGCTTGATGGGGCGCCCTCGACTGTCGTCGCGTCTGCAATCGTTACCGAAACGCTCGCTGCGCAGGGAAGTTGCTTTAACGAAGGGATTATCCCCTTCCACGGTGGTTGGATCAGCGTTCCCTCGCTCGCTGCGTAAGTCATTGGTAGAGTTTAGGCACGACCCTGGCGCTGGAATAAATCTTACGAGCACCGCGGGTCAGTCCCAAGATTCTTATTGAAATAAAGACGCGTCCCGCCTCGACGACCCTGATCGATCAATCTACTTCTTTCGCCGCGAACGCTGACGAGAAAAGGCGAGAGACGAACGTCCGTCGCGTCGCGTCGGCTTGACTGAGTCGCTATCCGTCAAAGCGCGGTTTCGAGGAAGCCGGGAATGTGGGTCAAGTTCGAAATAACTATACGGTACCGGAGTGGCCTCTCTCCCAAGTGGCGCGTCCGTCGCGGTTTTCGTGTTTACTCTGCCCGAGTGCGAGCCTCCTCTTCCGCGAACTTCCATTTCGTACTGGATTCCATGCGACAGAACGCACTCGTGGAAAGCACCCCAGCTTGCGTCGGAGACTTCTCGAAAACGTAGGTTTCCTACCCTCCACCGCTCTGCGACCGCCAGTCGTTCACATTGTACCTATCGACGGTCGTGGCGAATTCCCGGGCCGAAGGAGAGAGTCAGATTTCAATGCGAAAGAGTCTGTTGCGCAATTTGTCGAGCAGGGTCCCCGGGCCGCAATAAAACGGCAAAAAGGGGGTCGAAAGGCTTGGAGGAGAGTGGCCGGTCCGTGGGCGCTTTCGAACAACAATATGAGAGACGGAAGGAGAGCGGGGGGGGCCGCCCTTTCTCGCGTTTGCTCGCTCCAAGACCGAAATAAACGTTGCCCCTTGGCCCTCCTGCTCGCTCCTTCGGGCGGGCTTGGTGGCTTTTGGTGGTTTGGTGGCTCGGCGGCTTGGTGGCCGTGCGTGGCGGCGCACGGGGAGACGGAGAAAGAGAAAGAGAATCGGAGTCTTGCCCCTTCGGTCTTTGTAGCGGCAGATCAAACTCGGCGGGTCATTAATTAAATCTGGCGGAGCAGCCATCGTCCGTCCGTCTTTCCACCGCGTCTCCGATTTACTTTACACGAAATGCGCCACGGTTATAAATATGGCTCTCGCGATGGGGACCCTTTTCCCCGAACTTGATCTTGCGGACCGCCCTCGGAGCCGGGGATACGCGTAAGCTCTCTCCCTCACGTGCACGCCGATCGGGACAGCTTTTCTCGCGACTCCGAAACCTCTGGATATGACGAGGCTCAGCCACGCTCAAACAAATCGCGTGCCACGTACCACGTCGTGTCAGCTCTCCTCTCGCTTTCCTTTGCCCTCCTGTGCTTTGATCGAAGATATCGTCACGGCCGCCACAGACCAGACGCGACGTCCTCCCTCCGCGCCTATTTATTTGCACAGAACGGTATCAGCAATCGCGAACATTGGGTCCCCTTCGGAGCTATTTTCACGCTGCTTATTGTCCGCTCGTCAACGGTCCCTTAGCAAGTTATTAGATATCGCATTGCTTGCTCCATTTGGAGGCACCCCCTGCCAAGGGCGGGAGACGTTGCATAAGAGCGGATTGATAAAAATAATTCGTGCCCGCGGTGAGTGGCTCGGAGATCTGGAATCTGGCGAGCACGTGGAACGGCCTGCTGGCAGGAGGCGCATCGTCGACCCTGCGCAAGCGGGCCGCGATCGATCCTAGGCCCTCGTCGCCGGGCATCGCGCCGAGTTTCGCGAAATCGAGTCAGGAACGTGCGTCGTGGATCGGGACACGGTTTCGGGACCGCGCGCGCCCCTTCCGCGGATCGAATTCCACGGCGGTTGCGTGTGCAGGTATCGCGACGATGTTCCCCAGCGAGGTGTCCCGCAGGAAGCTTCACCTAAATAGACAGGTTTGATGGATGCGCCTTCCCGGCGATATTGATAAATAAAGGCGATTACAGCGATGACGATTCCGATGGTCAATGAATTTATATACCTGACAAGAGCGCTGGCCGGGCCTATACATCAGCCCCCTGGGCCCTCCCTCCCCTTTCATCCCCGGGCACGACTGTGACCGCCAGGGGTAATCTCTCAATCTAAATCGATCGATCTGCCAAAACGACTTGGATTCGGGGCTGTTTATCATCGGCCACTTATGAATTTATTTCACGAGTACCCGTGCACGCTGGATGCGCGTGCACACGCGGGACAGAGCGAGAGAGAGAGATCCTGGTGATGAAGCCGTGATCTCTACGTGGGAGCACCGCAGGGGGTCGGAACGGAACTCGTGTAGATACTTAAACTTTCGTTTTTATTGCGCGTCGATGAACGCCGGGGCCATTCATTAAATCGTTGCCCAGCGTCGACTCTCCTTCTCGGTACGATCGCGGCGCGTAGGTAGAGAACGGTGCTGCGAGGCGGGTTGTCTCGGTACGAAAATCGCCGGGCTACGCGGAAAAGTTTGTCCTTGCGGGACTGCGCGAGAGTAATGTAATCGGGATGAGTCAAGGTCTGGGCAAAACACTCGGCTATTTTTCTCCCGATGCCGGCAATATTTACATTTTTTCCTCATCCGCGATTAATCATCGTTTGCACAGTCGCTCTTAATTTCCGCTCTGTTCCTCGCGCATTGACGAGGTTGGGCGAAGACGGTGGCAGCTGGACGACGGCGAGCACGAAGCTTTTCGCTGGGAACGCGGTACCTACCTGCGCTCGGCCGGCGTGCCTCGAACGTTCCTCCCGCGGAAATGAGCCCGATAATATTCGCGATAACGCGTCCCGCTTGACGAGGTTCGCACGTTACTCATCGCGCGTCGAATTTTACGCGTTTCAATTTGCCGCGGCCGATGGGAACGCGCGTTTCCATTCTTCAATAAAGATTCCGCGCCGCGAGGAAACGGCTACATGGGGGCTCCAATTTGCAGTTATTTGCTTCTCGATAACGCGCACGTGTGCCCGACGGTGTTTCACTTAACCGGGCGCTATTGTTTTTTCACTACGACAGTCATTCCGTTGGCTAACTTTGTTTCAGTCACTATCGTCCGTTTGTAGCGAGACAATTTTAGAGTCGAATATTTTATTTCAGTAAACGTGCGCTGCTGCAAATAAATCAGCGATATCCGCTAAACAGTTTCGTTCTATACAACGGTCGGGGGTAGGTACTCTATATAAGTAGCCTTGACCGTGGTCGTAAAACCACTCCGCATACCTACGATTTACAAGCGGGAAAGTCCAGGCGGCTGGGAAAACAATTAAAGCGGACTGGGATCCTTGAAAAATAAATCATCGGGACACTGTTTCTCTCGGAAGTGCTTTTTACACGCGGACAATTTATGCGTTGAATAACAGTAGTTTACAAAATGAAAAAAATTTCTCCATTGACAGCTTGTTTTCTTCGTAAAAGTGCAAAGTCAATGTAAAAAATGAGAAACTGAGCCTATTTTTGCGATTTCGATATTTCCCAGATGATTAAATGAATTGTCGATGTCAATTTCGGTCGAGAGAAATGACTTTTAACATATTTCCATCGATTTCACCCGAACTACTGAACTGATTTGAAAATTTGGCGAAGTGAATCTGTTGGTGATTCAATTATCTTTAATTTGAGATCATTTCCGACCATATCGGTTATTCGCAACACGAAATATTCCCAAGTATGTGGGATCACCTTTTTGACAGGCAAGTAGAAAGTTCACTTATCGATTAAGAAACAAATTTAGACCTCATTTTCGGCATCAGCGGGCCATTTTCCGCAAGTAAAAAGTAGTGGCATCGGTTGTGCAATATGGCTGTAAACTATTAGTGTAATCGTCGAATCTTGGCGGCGCGGCGTTCTAGCCGCGCGATATTTCTCGCAGGGAGTCGAGGTAGGGTAAAATTAATCGTCCGTGTAATACGCCCGGAATCGTACTGTTCCTCGATTTTTCGAGCTGCGCACCAGCTTGCACCCGGCACTTCGTCACGACGAGGACACCCACGAGCCTCGAGGCGCTAGGCTGCAGCCTTTAACTCCGTTTAATCTCGTCGCGTTCGCTTTGCAGCGAGCCCCAACACCGCTCATCTCTTCGGTCCTCGTCCGTTTCGTCTTCGTTGCTCGGCCAACCGCGTGCTTTCGTCCTCCTCCAATGCCCCGCGCATCGCCAGCACACGTCCGTTCTGCGTCGCGTTTTCCCCGTCGCGTTGCGAAAGCGCGCCCGGCGCAATAAGTCGGCGGATATCGCGCGAATCGATTCGCCGCGATCGAGGAGAAAGGATCTTTGAACTTTGCGGGCGGCAAGTCCGTTGCCGCGTCGATATTAACGTCGATTTGTCTGCTAATAGCTCCGCTGTTCTCCGCGAGACCACTGCGCGATCAATAAAACCGAAGACAGCGCGAATTCAGCTCCCCATCAATCATAGCCGCACCACTCTCGGCGAGGAATCTCGCCGCGAAGCGGGAAACGTCGATGGCTCTCGATGAACGGGTGCGATAGGCTGGACAATAATTAGAATATTTAGGGACGCGCGGAGACCACGGGGCGCCCGGAACGTTTAGGCGATGATTTACTGGCAGGCGTGCGAGCGGACACGCGTGCACGCGCGAACGGTCGCGAGGGCCTTTGTTAACCGAGTCACCACGGGTACACCGAGCGTGCAAACTATAAGGTATAAACAATAAAACAATCGCACCGTGGCGGCGGCGGCGGCGCGGGCGATAAATCACAGACGGTGCTCGGTTATCTGCCTCGCGGCTCCCTCGTGAGGGATAACGCGTCGCGGCCTGGCCTCTGGTAAATTTAGCTATTGTCGTGGCTAGGATATATTAAATCTCGTTAAAATGTCTTCATGAGGCCGAGGGGCGACTTCTCGCACCCACTATTCTGTGTAGGGGAAGCTAAGCAAACATACAAAAAAATTGATAGTTATACCTTTTATTTAAGTTTTTATAAATCAATATATAATTATAAGTTAATACTTTAACCTTTGGTACACAGGTTGAGCAACATTTAAATAAAAATTTGAAGTTATTAAACTTTTAAAAATAAGTAATGAAAAACCATCTTGCCCCTGCCACGGGGTATGACGGGGTACCGAAAATGTGGTAAGACGGTTCCCCTAAATATTTCCACAATCGATGCAAATATGAATCTCTTTTAAATTATTTTCTCCCTACCCCTCGCTACCTCAAATTAAATTCATCGGGCAACGAGACAATACATCGCTTGGAGGAGTCCTCGAATACCGAATGATCCCCTCGATGCTTAAAAAAAGCCACTCAGTGCGTCCTCTGATGTGCAAGCAAAGTTAAGAATAGTCGTGTAGCCGCTAAATGGACGGTTCGTTCCGCGACGTCATTCGGTTCCTCGAGGAGGACGAATCCGTTGATGCGTCGCGTTGTACAGGTGTCGAGGCATTGTGGCTAATAAAGAGAGCGCCCAGTCGGCGGCGCGGAGCGGCGTCGAGAGCATGAATAGAGCTCTTGCGACTCGATTAACTGCCCACGGCTCGGCACGAGTGCCCCGAGGAACGTGTTTTCGGTAGGCGAACCCACGAATTATGCAGGGACACAATCACCTACAGGTATCCCCCGGTGACAGAAACGTGGGAGTGATTCTCCTCTTGCGAAGGAACAGGCCGCGCCCACTTGTTTGCCCAGGGTATAACAGTTTTACCTGTAGCATCCCGTGGCACGGCTTATACATAGACCAGGAACGCCGAGCACCGTCGCGCGCTCTATTGATTCGTTCGATTCATCTTAAACCCGTATCGGGAACGAGAAGTAGAGATAACGTCGGAGAGGAATAAATCTTCTGTTTGTTCCTCGCAAAGAGAGCCTTGCCAGCCAGGCTCGGAGACACAGCCGCGGAAAGGCGTCCTCTTCGAGGGCGAGCAGAATTGATGTTGCAAATTCCTGGCGCTGCCGTGGGCGGCACCCGAAACGGTCCCGAAACAAGGTGAGAAACGTGGGTTAGGTGCCCGACGCGGGGACCGTTGACGGCCCTTTTGCCCAGATATTCCGACACCTACGCCCGCGTTAGAACAATAGCAGCCTGGACGCCTCTGCCGTGATTATCGTAATGACGGGCATCGTCCTCGAGCACCCCGTGCGCACCTCTTCAATCATATGATTTGCAGGACCCCGCGCGCGAGATGGGAATACCGATGCGAGCAGCGGCGTTAACTGCCGTAATTCATTTTCACGCCTGCCTCTTTCTCTCGGGGCCAACTTTCTACGCGCGCAATATTCGCGAAACGTGCCCGACACACCGCGCAGCTTTCACGGCGGTTCTTATCGGAGACGGACGGCCGTTCCGGTTTAGTCGAAGACTGGCGTGCGGGTGAGATATCCTGTGCGCTTTAATTTTTTAATAACCGAGGGGGCAGGAATCTCGGCGATCGTTCCACACCCGGATAGATCCGAATAGGGACGAGCTTGTTTCGTATTTGATTAGGATCCCATCTACCGTGCGGCGGCTATGCATCGTCGGCCACCGCGAACGGTCAATATTATCACACGTGCTCAAAATGCCGACAGAAGGGACCGTCCTTGTATCTCCTACGTTCCTTCTCTCCCCCTCGATCACAGATCCGTCCGAGATCGGTGCCATCGCAGGTACACCCTGCGTCGCGGCACCTGCATTCGATAGGTGGCGTGTTTATCCAAGTCCGCCCTTTTCAGGTAGACGCTCACCGAGCCATTTAAATACACTCGAACATTCGATGAATCTATTTGCATGCTGCACCCCGTAGATAAAGGGGGGGCACACCTCGGCGACGCGGTGAACGCCCCTCGAATTCTGTTTCCACGGAAAGTGCTCGCCGGGCGGGGAACATCTCTGGGGATGAACCCTGAGTCTCAGTGAAACGATCGAGGCAGAGTTGGGCCAATGATTCTGTAATCTGATAGCTGGATGCCCCTTTCGCTTCGCTAGAGTCACAGAGCCAATTCTACTTAGTGTATCCTAGTTGGCATCGGTATTCGACGAGCAACGACCAGGTTATCGAGTCGTGTCTGTACGTTTTGCACTCGCTCTACCCGCAGCAAGTGGCAATAACTAATAACTCGGCGATACGATCGTGAGAAAGCAATTGGCCGCTTGGCGATAATGCCACCGCTCGCGAGTTTCGTTAGACGATGCTTCTAAGACTGGTTGCGCAGTCGACAAAGGGGAATTGGGACAAAGAAGCGTCGATATTGCCTTCGGGCAATTATCCACGTCGATTCGGGAATTGGGATTATCGAGACGGTCGCACGGAATCGATTAGCGACGAGGACTGCGAAACATGCATTTTTTCCGGTGTCTTTTACGATGCCCATTTCCGTTCCCAGTAATGTCACTTTGTATAGTTTTATCTCGGCACCGGTGCAACGGGCACAGCCGTAAAACACTTATGACACCCGTAGCATAATAATGACGCCCGATAGCGGCTATCTCGCCGTATATAACGCACCTCATTCGCCATTTTCCTAATTAATGTTTAATGCCTCGATATCTGCCCTCCTTACCCACGATTATACCTGCTCGGTTGATATCGCGTATCGACGTTCCCAGGCTTTCTTTCGACCCAAACAAGCATGAAATTTGCTTAGCATTCGGCGGCGCTACCGGCGCGCGCAAGCAATAAAAATCAGCCGGAATATTATATTCTTAAACGCGGAGCACTTAGATACTTAGATAAACCACTAATTCCGATCGAGCGCTACCAAACGCCGATCTGTCGATTATCCGCTCGTAATCCAGAGCAACTTGATCCCATTAATCCCGCGATGCTGTTAAATATTAATTCTTTCGGGCATCGTAACTCGGAGCGTTCTTTTTCACGTGCATTCGCAGGAGTTACGTGTCCCGCCGCGAGCAAAAAGTCGATCGCGATTCAGCTCGTTGTTATTCGCACGCATGCATCGAGCGTTGCGGAATTAATAAGTGGTAATCGCGGCGTTATCGCGTGCAGAAAGCTATCGCGGCAACCAGTCTAACCAGAATCCGTACTCTGCTTTCAGTCGCATCAGGAGGAGGATTTGTCGGATCCAGACCTTCAGGACGAGGAGAGCGGGGAGGAGTTACCCCAGCAGCCACTCCAGGGTAACACGCACTCCTCGGATAATGCATCCGCGCCGGCCGGTACACCTACTCCATTAACACACTTGAACAGCCTGATGAGCACGCACCATCCGCATTTTCTGGCCAAGCTGAAAATGGAGGTCAGTGACAACGCTGTTTTCCCGCGGCTCCTTTCGATTTCCCGCGGCTCGACGCGCGGCGATAGCGAGGCGAAACTGTCGCGTTCACCAAGGACAATTGGACCGCGCACGATATAGAAATGGGACGATCGGTCTATCATTTAAACGCGCCGTTGAACGGCTTATCGATGTAGTTCCCGGCGAAACTTGGTCAAGAGAGAATTAAGCGTTCGTTGGCCTGGAAAACCTGTAATTTGCGACGCGCTCGCTTTTGCGAGCAGCTAGGGGTTGTCGCAACCGCGTGGCTACGGTCGTAACGTCCATTTCTTCTTCTCCTCGTTGCGCGAGCATAGAGGCCGACTATTTTTTACGATCTCTGCTTTCGACTCGGGGCCATTGTTCGTAGTCTTGGGCGCGAGCAGCACCCACCGTGATTCTTATCGTTAAGGCGATGATTTTGCAGAGATTTTCGCGCGCAAATTCGCGCGGTGGATGGTAGCAGATGGTCACGTGAATTTTTCATTCCCACAGCAGAACGACATGGACTCGTTGAACAACAAAAGCGGCCTCGAAGCGCTTCAAGCGGCAATGGGGGGTGGTGGTTTCAACCTGCCGTTCTCGTTTCCACCGCCGGCAGCGTTTCTGACGCCGCAGCATCACGCGCAGAACAACAGCCATTCGCAATCGGGGAATCAGATGGGCGGCATGGTAGGGAATCAGATGACGTCGTCGGGCAGCTCGCATTCCAGCGAGTCGTCGCAGGGCAGCGCCAGGAACGGGGGTGAGCCTCGCGAGGGCAGCAATCATTCGCAGAACAACTCGACGGGGACGAACCACCAGCAGCAGACCAGCTGGAGCTTCGAAGAGCAGTTCAAACAGGTGCGTCAGGCAAGTACCTAAGCTCTACGTACAAATACACCTCTCGTTGGCCCTTTCATCGGGGAATCGGATCGTTCCTCGACGATTGCGCCTGGCTGAACTCGTTTCATATAGGGGACAGGTGAAATTCCCTTCGGAGGTTTCAGGGGGAATAATCAGAGCCCTCCCTAACCCATCCCGCACTGGATTCGTCTTTGAGAAATTTACACTTAAAAAAAATTGCTTCCTACACCTAATAGTTCTCGAGATATTCCAGAAAATATGTCTTCGACCCCCGACTTTAGGGGCTGTTTTCACCCCTTCAACATTATCGATTACCACAAAAACTACGCGTCAAATATTTTTCACTATTCTGCAAATCTGCGGGGTCCCGTCGAAATCGGCGTGCGCGGGTTCCATATGTTCCCTTGTAAGTACTTACTTAGTATCGATGATCTTATCTCTCTCTTGCAATTATCTGCAGATCGTAAAGCGATCCCATCGATTACACGTTATCGACGAGCGTTCGAAAGGGAAAGGCCGTGTCGGAGCAGGCTCGAGACTCGGTTTCCTCGCGGTGGATGGTGGAAGCGGGCAAGCGTGTGCTGGAGGAGCTCGCGCGAGTGTCGTGGGCGTGTAAAGCGGTCGCCCTTTGTGGGACAGTGGTTACTGGCATAAGGGACGCGTAATTACGGGCGGCGAACTGTTCGTGTGCGGGAGAAGTAGGTGGAAGGACCGGGCGGTGGGTAGTGGGGGGGCTTTAATTAATGCAACGATGGGAGCTAATTATTATTTTTACACGGCTGGGAGATAATTACCCACCGACCGTCCCCGAATACGGACTCCGGACGGCGTTTCTCGCCGCGCATGGTGAAGAGGGAGCGCGGAGGGGGTGGAAGAATGGCGGCCGGGGCGAGAGACGAGCAATCAGGAAGGGTGAAATGGTGAAAGAAAGGAATAACGCTGGCAGGGATAGGAGCGTGGTGGACGGTGTTATAGAATTAGCTGGACGCGCATCGCAGCCTTGTTAATGCTTTTTGTCCCCTGGTGCCCTCTGCGGTCGCGCGGATATTTTTGCCTGGCCGCTGTCGGCCAGTCAGCCGCTACCCAGCGAGCATTTCGCTTTTTGCAAAGAGGGTGTGGTGTTGGATTACCATTTAGATTGTTGTTCGCGCGCGGAGTGTCCACCTATGTCCCTCCGCAGCGAACCTGCTTCATCGAACGGTAGGTGGAGGAGAACGCGCGCGTCCCTCCGTTCTACTATTAGTTTCTTGCTGGAACCTGGCAAGCTTCTTCTCTTCTGGTCCATTTGCAAGTTCTCCAAACATCGCATCATCTTCGGCAATAGTCTACCCGCGATCTGCTCCACTGCCTTCGGACGTCGAGGGGTTGCGTACAGCGGAGTCTGCGCGAGCCGTAACGCTGATTAAAGCGTCCGGACGCGGGTTGAACGCGAGGGCGACGGTAGAGAGACGGGGAACAAGCGTAGAGGAATGAAAATGGAAGTCTCCACCTACTCGAAGAGCGGCGCCCGCGTCTCACGGATCGCATCCATCATTCCGGTGGGGGCGTACTTGCTGGGTCTTTAATCTTTCCTCTTCGCGGAGATGCTTGCTCCTTCCCTTCCGTCTCCCCCAGGATCTCGCCCCTTTCCGTAGCTGACACGGGGCCTGGTGCTCCGCGCGGCTCGATCTCACGCGCCAAATTTAACCTTGCCTCCCCCCCTTCACCTCGGATCGATCGAACGGTCCCGAGCGAACCAATGGCCGTCGCGGCTCTTGGCCAGTTTTATCGAGCTACGATAACAATGTGGAGCGATGCAAATTATTGCGCGATAACGGTCCCGCGGCCCACATTTATCGCCGATTCCTCTCCATCCGAACATTTTATTACGACATCGCCGCTCGGGCCGACGATAATGCTGCGCGTCGCGTAACGGAACACCTCGTGCTAAAAGTGCTCGGGATAAAAGTGCTTCGACGAGTTTGCAGTCCGTGGATCGTTCTCTTGAAATAGGGTACCAGGTCGGGGCTCCCTCGTAGCTATCCTGTTTAAGCGGGGACCCCACCCAGAAGCCACTAAAAAGTTTGGGATTTTTTCGTTCGTATAAATAAAAATATTGACGTCATGTTCGCCGCCGTGTTGTACAATTTTCCATAAAAAAAATTTCTATCAAAATAAAGATTGCTCTAACACTATGTAAAAAATCCAAGCCCGATATTTTTATTTATACGAACAAAAAATATCCCAAACTTTTTAGTGGCTTCTGGGTGGGGTCCTCCCTTAAAGCCCGTTTCAATAAAAGCCGCCCGCGTCTACTGGACGGCCAGAAAGACGCTGGCGTCGGAGCTACGAGGGCCGCGAGTACACCTACACGTACGCCTTGCCGCGCATCATCCCTCCCCGCGCAACACCCGTTCACTGACCGTGCACTCGGGCTACCACGGCCAACTATAATGCCTCGGCACTATACTTTGCAGCCATTGTGAAATAACTCGTAAACCTGCAAATTGCCGGGTATTTCGCTGGCGTATACGTGCGCGGGCAGGCTCTTTACACCGTTGTCGCGCGGTTGTGTTGGCGAGCGCGCTCGGCATGTATAATGCACACCCACGAGCGCAGCCTGAGCGCGCAGGGCTGGTTTCGCGTTCGTGTGCTTCTCTTGGTACACTTTGGAGCGAACGCACGACAACCGCTCGGCGGGTCCAGCTCGCGTTATCGCTGCGATTATGCAAGCGCATTATCGTTATGCAAAGCCATCGGCGCGTCGGTGACAAGGGGTACAGGATTCGAGGTGGTCGGCTGCGCTGCTGTTTTGGTTTGGGAAATGTAGGGTAAATGGAACTCAGTAGGCACAACATATAAATATTAGTAGATAAGTATTTAGGTATCAGCTAAAGTTTGATTTAGTTTGACACTGAACTTACAGTGACACTTAGATTTGTTTCTTTTTATGCCCAATGCACTCTCTATTATACTTTTCTCATTTTATTTCATTCTTTTGTAATGTTTAAATTTGCTCGGGGTATCCTATTATAACATCGTATCTATTTGTGATTGTACTACAAGTGTGAAAATGCATAAAATTTTGGTCCCTTTCCTTCTTTAATACATGTAAGTAACTGCCAATGTTCCCCCAGTTTGCAGCACCTATTTGAGGGGGTTTCGTTTCTCATTTTTTTCTATTAACAAAAACATTGCATGTCGATAATAGCTTCTACATTTTTTTCTATAGGTAACACTCATCCAATCAGAGTGACTTTGCTTAATTGTCTATTATCGTGCGGGCTTCGTTACAAGCAGAAATTGTTGCACAACGGCGATTGCCGAGTACCGATAATAATGAGAATTGTTTCTCGTTGTAGCTTCGCGATACAAAGTAGTCCCATCCACGATGTCCTTGCGTTAGGAGAGGCGCAGGAGAGCAAAAATTGCATGCAAATGCACTTGTACTTTGCACGGCGTAGGTACGTGTCTGTCGAACACTTCGTAATCACCGAGCCGCGCTAATCGCGACGACAGAGGTGATTCGATCCTCCGTAAATCTTGCGCGGTTCAGCAGATTTCCACGGAGGTGCATCGACGCGACGGGGGCGAGACTCTGTCCCACTCGCGACGTATTAATTAGCGGCTGGAACGTGGCTGGATCGATTAATATCCCTGCTCGCGGATTGTCGAGTTTCTTTTCCCGCCGGCATTCCCGCCGGTCATTATCTCCGTATTCCCGCGTATCGATCAATTAGCGGGTCCATGCATGCAGAAGCGCAATTACGGTAGGGTGCAGCGGGACGACCATTGGGACGAGGCTCGTTGCCACAGAGGGAATTGTGTCCGAGCGTTTGCCTCCATTGTGGCACCCTTCCTTTCTCCGAGCGCCGGTGCAACGGTTTGTTAATCCCCGCTTGCATTCGGCAGCACGCTCCTTCAAAAGAATCCGAGGTATGCCTCGCGCATGACACGGCGGGCAGCTTCGGCTCCTCCCAAGGAACAATCCCAAAGGAATTCCGCGACGACGGGGCTGGAAAAGCGAAATTACAAGTGGCCGTGTTGCGTCTCAGAACCGTGCCAGACTTAAGTAATCTACTTACTCCGCGCGCAACACCTGCATCGCTTGCCCGCAAACGGCCCGCCGCCACCTGTTTTCCTCCAGCCACGGGAAAGAGAGGAAAGAACGACGTATTGACCCGCGGATTCTTCGTGTTTACCCAATAATTGGATGAGGCTGTAAATACGGCTATTAAGCTACCTACGCTTTCCGCGCGCGCTCGTTAGAAGCGGCCAATTGAGAGAGGCGTTCACTCTCGTTCGCGCCTCTCGAGACCAGCGAACACCCTCTCCTCCGCTGGTACAGCCTGGCCTTCCACTCGGAATGTATTCTTCTCCGAGCACCCGTCCCGCGGCGAGACGCCTCGCGAGCGTTGCAATCGCGGCGTCGCGAGCAGCTCCGTCCACGATGTTTGCGCCCCGAGCCGGCTTCGGGGTTGGAAGAAGACGTCAGGGCGCCTATCTCGGCGTCGCCATCGCGTGCGGCTCGGGCAAAACGATATTTAACTTTGTTACTGTCGTGACGAGGAATCCGTCATTCCGCGTAATTCCACGGAGATAGGAATCGCCGGCCCGGAGCGCGCATTGATCAAGGAGCGATACTTGCGTTCGGCTGGCGGGTAAATTGCTTCGTTACGCCGCTCGAAAATGAGATTTCCCGTCACGAGACGCGTCAGTTGCCCTTCTGCTTCCAGGGAACTTTGCAATTTTCCCGCTTCCTCCCTCGATCAGATACAATAACAACGATCGTGTACAGAGTGTATAACGTTCGACCGTAGATTCTATCCAGAGTAGTTCCCTTAGGTTATCACTGTCCAACACGATTTTTGGTCCGCAATATCCGCTGGGTGATTCACGTAGAGTTTTTCGCCTTGAACACGAATCCGTAAGCAGAATTGCTCCGTCACCATCAGTTTTGAAAAACATGACTTTTTGTAAAAACACACGATTTTCGGCAAAAGTGAGGTATTACGTGAAAACTAAAAACCCTAGAAAGTTCAACTTAGCCTCAATAGATAGAGGAGAGTTGCCCGTATAAAAAAACAAGGATGATACTTATAGAAAATCGATGTCCACCGAATGGTCCCATCGTCGTCGATTAAGCGTAGCGACGGCCCTGACGAGTCGCGCCAGGTGAGCGATGGCCGCCTGGCGGCAAAGCACCGTGAACGCGTTCCCGATGGATATTTTCTCTACCAGTTCGAGTTAAAAATCGTTCCGACACTTTTCCGGGATGGTTTCTTCTTCAGACGTGTCTACAGAATCCGATGCTGGGTAGCGTTTTCGGGCTAGGTAAAGAATTTTTCGTAAAATTGCAAAAATATTGCGTGGCAACCACGCACGTCGACACGTTTTCAAACTTTGATGGTCATTTACAACCATTCAGAACATTCAAATTTAATAACTATATACATTGGTATATTCAGGCAACTCTCCTCTATCTTTTGAGACTAAGTTGAACTTTCTAGCGTTCTTAGTTTTCACGTAATACCTCACCTTTACCCAAAATCGTGTGCTTTTCAAAAACTGAGGGTGATAGAGCAATTCTGCTTGCGGATTCGTGTTTAGGGCGAAAAACTCAACAAGAATTATCCAGAGGACATTGCAAAACAGAAAAGAAAGTTTCATTTTGTTGGAAACGAACCCATTATCGATGGTTTTGTCCTGCCCTCTAATATAGCTACTGGAATACGCCGTCTGTAACGATGGTCGTCTATTTCTTATCGCGCGAATCGCGTGGTGCCAATTCCCTCGCGCACGCCACGAGATGAGAGGAGCAATAACGTCTTCCTACACTTTTTCCACCGTCGGTTCCTCCGTCGCGAACGTCACTCGCCTCCTCTACTTGTCGCATATCTGAATTAACCCCCCGGAGTTATCGTCGTTACGCGCAATTAGCGTGCAATTCCCTTGGCCGGCGTACACTTTTTCGTAAAAAAAGTTTCCTGGTAGCTCGTGCTCGCGTGAGAGGGTGGCCGCGTAGGAAGCACGTTCGCCCGTTCGCCGGCGCTGGAATGTCGGGGATGTCTCCATCGCCCGGACGACGAACGACCGACACGAATCTCGACGCCATAGGAAGAGTTATATTTTGACCCCGGTTAGCATACCAAAGCTGCATGATATTACACGGGCCGTGTGCTCGCTATTATAATGAATATCTTTCGGTCGGCCTATAAGCATATATGTAAAGCACGCGCGTTTCCATGGGGTGTCAGCCGAGTCTCAGACAACGAGGCGCGTCCCGTCGTATCGGACACTCGCACACTCGCCCGCACTGGTCCAGGAGAGAGATGCGAGTGAAGAGTGGTCCGGGGAAGAGGAGGCCGTGCGCAGAGATATCATTTGAATTTCAATGAATCATGTGGGTGCAAGTGTCGCCGGTATTCATTCACCTTTCACACTCGCGCGTACTCGTGTGTATGTAAAATATCGTCCCTCCCCCGGCCGGCTTCACCCTCGCCCCCTCGGTCTCGTTCATCCGCGTGGAGAGAGAGGAGACAAATGTCGGGATCCTCGTGCTTTCTTCCTCCGCGGCGCATTCACGGTCTCGTGTTCCGCAGCGGCACAAAGGTGTCTCGCGATTCAAGCCGCGGCCACAAAAGCAGATTATCTCCGATCGTTCTTTGTCAGCTGATTCCCTTCCCCCCGTGTCGCTCGTGCGCGACTATTACAGATCGTTTCGCCTCCGCTGCTCCCTCTCTCACCCTCCTGCCGTGGTAGCCGTATCAAACCTCCCGGACATTTTTCTCGCCGTGAATGGGCGACACCGAACGAAGGGCCCTTTCTCCAGTCGCTCTGCACTTTCGTCACGTGGACGAGACAGAGCAGCCGGAATGCGCGTAAAATACCGAGATTCTTCGTTCCTTAGGAGATGTTCAGGCGACCAGCCGTCCCTTTTAATTATCTCCGGCACAATGCAGCCGTTTTCTCTCATGCAAATGCCCCGCTCGAACGGATTCCACGATGCAGTGGTCGGCGACAGGTAATTTATATGGCTTCTATAACGTCGCCTTACGCCGCCAGTCGTTACCGCCGCGGATCTCCTAGAGCGTGATTATCCACGCTCCCACATCGCGCCCGGGCGTCCTCAATGTCCACCGCGTGCCTCCGATACCGTTGACGTAATTTTCGAAGCCTCCGTCATTACGCGAGCCTCTTCGCCGATAACGACAGGCATTGTCCGAGGAACACGAGGAGTCGCGCGTGACCGTCACCGGGACGTGTCCCGGAGCTTCTTGCAAAAGAGCCACGGGCCTCGTTCATTTGCCAGCGCGTCCCCCCGAGTCTTGCGCGTCGATCGGAGTAGCGTCGTTGTCTCCTGAGTGGTTATCGAGCCCAGATCTCGCAGCGAGGACTTGGTGGGCGCCTCCACTTCCGTGATTGCAGGTGTCACCCGGGCCTTTGTTCGCTGTGGAAAAACAGCAGGGAACGGACCCTGGCGCGGTTAAACGTACCGCCGGTGCAAAGCGAGCGAGTTCGGGCCGGTGCAAGTGCGGCGATTGGCACGCTCGGCGCAATTGTACCCCTTTTTCCGCGCGGAAATTCGTAAAAGTGACGCGAGACAGGACATTGCCACCTCCTCCCCGAAAATTACACATAATGGCCGGCAGCGCGCCCGTGAGCTCAGCGTACAGCTGCCGAGAAATGACGGTTACTGCCAGTCAAGTATCGTTCTGTTCCGTACACCCGTTTACCCTCGCTGGCAACCGCGATGTGCGATGATAATTAACGTCCCCGCTGGAGGGATCTAGCCGTCGCGTCTCGGGTCTTCCGTCGCGCGGACGGAAGGTGGAAGACCGCAAACGAGCCAAGACTTAAGGTCGTCGCGCCGTTTATTGAATTATTCCGGCCTGTCTCCGCGGCGAACTCGCGGCTCGAACGATATTAATCTCGACTTGTCCGACGCGCGAGCCCGCCGGGGGAATCTCTGCTGAAATCGAGCTGCTACGACGCGTCCACCCTCGGCAAATAGAGCGAGGATCGTTTCGACACCACTCACGTGTCCTGATCTCGGGTAGCAACTGGAAGCAGGAAAGGAAGAGGAACTCGATGCCTGATGGCTTCTCTCGAGTTCCTCCCTCCGAGCTGCGGGCAAGCTGAGCATCGTGACCTCCTGCGAACAAGGTCTAGATCCCCGGATCTAGCCGTCTAGGCCCCCGGCGGGACTCGGAGCCGATGATCGTTCGATGGGCGTCGCACAGTATGCACGGGAAAACGATGTCGTTCGGGGGTATTTACGGAACGTTTGAAAGTGGAGAACGGAAAATGGGAAGCAGAGATGGAGTGCCGCGAGAGACGGGATGTCGTGGGGCTGCGGCGACGGGGAGGGCCGCGGGAAGAAAGAGAAATAGAGGGGTGCGCGGAGGGCGAGCGAGGGGAGGCGAGAGGAGGCTGGGGCGCGGTGGCTTTTGACACGACATGTGTCGGTCGTCTCTCGCCGCGAGATCTAAGACTGGACTGGCTTCCGCTAATCCGAGAATCGGGCCTTTTAATGCGAGGCGAGTTTCGCGATTATAAATATCAGAGATACCGGGAACCCGGCCCAGGGGACGTCTAGACTCTAAATGAAAGCGGCGGCGTTTAGGGGGTGAGCCGCATCCAGCGCAAAAAGACCATCCTCGCCGTGTATCCAGCCTCCTCCCTTCTCTCCTTATAGAAACCACCAACAGTGTCTCCGAATCGCAACAATTTGATATTCAATGTTCCTTTGGCCATCGTGTAGCCGGCAAAGTGGATACGTCGCCTTGCTGGCCGGTCGAGGCGTGCATCGAACTGACGTCCCCTGTTTGTCTCCTCGTCGCCTCGTCTGCCGCGTTACGAGCGCAGTTAGCGGCTTTCCCATGTGCAGACGCAATAGTTCGTTTTAAATTACCGTCCTCTCGCGGGAGAAGAGTTACGAGCTGCGGCAGCTCGCAGCTGCGATGGGCCCACGGCTCGTTCCAGACGGCGTTAGGAAGTCGACTAGAGCGAGACGGCGCGACCACACCGCCGAACACGGAGCAGGACGGGAAACGGTGGAGAGACCCATCTCGGACGCGTCCCCGGTGACGGCACGCGACCCGTCCTCGGATACGTCCAAGCTTCCAGTAAAACGGGATGCCGATCCTAAGGACGAGATAATTTTAGGATAACAGACTGCTGCGGTCCACGTGCATCGCTGCAGCCCCGTGCCGCATTGTTGCGCGCCAGGCGCCCGATAATTTTAGAAGGGAAACCAGGGAAACCGAGCTTTTTCCCGTGTTTCGATATCACCCGACGCAAGTGTATATATAGAACACGGGACTGTTCCCGGCGAAATCCAAGCGAAAGGATAAATCTCCTGGCCCCGTTTCACAGAAATACGGTACAGCTTTTCCTTTCAGCGTTATCTGGCCCCGAATAAATCAGAGCTTCGGGGAAACATATCGGCTCTTTCATTCTTTCACTACAATTATAGTTCTTTTTATGCCCTTTAATCTGGTATAAATTTTATCTGCTCCCGAGTGCTCCCACGAAGAAAAATAACTGTATCTTAATGGAAAATTGATTTTTGTTCCCTATTTCTCGCAGCCAACCGTTGGCCTAGCGTCTTTTTGCGTACCTACTGAGATGCTGGAGATTGCTCTCGAGGAAATAGGGCATTTTACGATTATCACCTAGGAGGCTATTGAACGCTGAAGATCTATCGCGACCTCTGCTCCCGTTTCATGGAAATTCCCTCGATTCGAGGGATTAACGACTTGGAATTAATTACTACCGCTATCCCAGATTCTTCTCGACTCGCTAATTGAAACAACTACTGAGCATCCCCTTTGCGGTGGATGCGGCCAGATCGCCGACGGGATCGAGTTCAATCGAGCGTGCTCGTTTCCTCGGGGGTGGCATCCCCGGCGGAGAAGAAGCACGTGCCGCGCTTTGTGCCGCGTTTGCTCGATAAACGGAGTGGCGAGTGCGTTCAGCCGTGCCAGTCGAGCAATTTCGCGACCGTCCACGCCAGTTACGAGAGTGCGAAAGCAATTAGACGCCGGGAGGAATCGGTCCTCCCTCTGCCGTCACCCCCTCGTGCCTCCACCTGCTGCACCCTTCTTCCCGGCACCGGTGATCCAGTGCTCGCACGCCTCGAATAAACGGCCACCGCTAATAGGAGCTGCGAGCGGAGAGTCGCGGCTACCGTTGCTTCCGCCTTTGCACCGCCGTACAGGTACACGTACCTGCGATTGCGTGCAGCGTCGCGTGCACCGATGCACCGCACAATGCGCCAGAGATCCCTTATCCCCGGCGAACATCTTCTTTCGTCGTGCACCGTGTGGTCTCGTTCCAACGCACACCGCCTGCCTGCTTTGTCTCGGCGCGTCGCTGTCTCTAATTTGCCCGCTGCGCTGCAATTTGCCTCGGCTGACACGGTGGCCGAAAGTTTCTAGGCTGGCGACTGTGCGCCGTCGATCCCGCGCCTCGGAATTAATGCCTGCCTATCTCTACATATCTGCGCTCCACGAATATTCCAAGCGCACCCCTTTCGGAGAAGAGGTACTCCAAGTTTGCGAGGCCAAGGGGATACGAAGAGCGGAACTGGCCGAGTGTTTTCTCTCGCAGAACAAGTTGTAGAAGCAGCGATAAGGGTTATCAGCAAAGCATCAACTGGATCGTCTTACATTTTACGCGGTTTTTATCGCCCCCATAGAACAAGGAGCTAGGAGTCTGTTAAGTGCCTCGCTACCGCAGGAATGCCAGTGGTAGCGGGGCCAGAGCTAGGTCCCCGGGGATAATCGGTAACCGGGTAAAAAGATTTCGACGTTTGAAGAATTTCCTCGGCGGAAGGAAAGGGAGCAGGGTAGTCGCGCTCGGTTAAGGGAAGGGCCGAGCGCCGGAGGCCCTCGAGGAACCATCGAGGGGTTGATAAGATCGCGCGTCGTAAACCGTTAAGTATCGGGCAGCGAGTAGCAGCGAGGCTGACTGAAAAGGGAAATATAGGAGCGTGGGACGGAAGCGGATGTAGCGGCCATAACTTCCTCAGCGAACCTTCATACCAGTCCAACCTAGCCTGGTTGGACCGTGATAGATTCTGCGGCGCGGCTCTTCCGTTTCGCGATCGATAAAAAGCATCGTAAATCAAGCGGGCGCGTGTTTGCGTCGCAAAACAAACCGATACCGTGTCTTATATTACCGTAATTTATATTACCTACCTATATGTGTAATAGCCAGCGCGAAATCGCGCGATAGAGGATCGATCGGCGCCGATCTTCGAGGCAGTTGGAGAGAATAAACGGTAAAATCATTGGTCGACCGTTTCCCGAGCCGCTTTTTCCGCAATCATCCTCAGTGACGGTTCCGGGGACGTTTTTGCCAAAAGGGCATCTGGATCGGCGCCGTGCACATTTCGCGCGTTCACCTGCGTGTCCCTTTTCTCGGTAAGCCTGTTAAGACGCTCGCTGTTCGTGCGCTGCACGATTATGCCGCACCGTTAAGATACACGAATGATATCGATCTGTGGACTCTGTCCCTCCACCCCGGCCCACCTTCGATCGTTGCTCGATTCAGATGGAAATTTGCGGCAGGAAACGAGGGCACGTCCCCGAATTTCATCGAGACACCAGCGTTTGTAATGCAAAATGATAAATGGGACCGGCCTCGCCTCGGGGTACCTCGGGGCACCTCGGGGCACCGCGAGCGGATCGGCGCGATATCGGCGACGAGGGATTACCAGAGAATCATTAGGGTATCTTTAATCGATCGCGCTAAACGCACGCGCACCGTACCTATACTATTAGCAGCGGTCGGGTGTGACCTCTCTCCCCCTCCTTTAATCGATCGCTTTAATGACCGCGCCGGGCGATCGAGCGATCCCGATGGTAATTAATGCGATCCACGATGAAAAATGATCGGCCAACGCGTCCGCCGCCGCGTCTCGTTCCTTCTCTTCCGTTCTTTGTGATTTTATCGACGCGCCTGAGCGACATCTCATCTCCTTCGACGCTATTCTCCGGCCCTCCGCGGTGATCGATGCGAGCCAATAATATTCCAAGCCACTCCGGCCTCAGCACATATCCAATCCAAATTGACCACTCGAAATCGAAATCCGAATTCCTCGGCACACGTGCCTCTTACCTGCGCCTCTGTTTCGCGAAACTTCCCCCCCCCGGTAGTACCGTAATCTCCGGGCAAGAAATTGATATTCGAGTCGCGGCGATCGAGACAAATCGAAGTCTTCTGTTGGAGCCGCTGCCATTGGACCGCTCCCGTGCCCCTCGGTCTTTTGTGCCGTGATTTAACAGCTCCGCCGCATATGATTAGCTGGCTCGATAATGGAGCGGAGTCCGAGATCGTTCGGTGAATCCGTAATACGGCTCCGCAGCGTCCCAGCTCCCCTTTTCTTCGCCGTTGCTGGGCGGGAGAAGCAAGCGACTCTTCATCTGCATGAATTCGTTCCGTGCGTCCGTCATCGCGCGAAAGAATGCCACTGTCGTCGGCCATGCTTTCAACGGAACCCTCTGTAAGTACCCTCGCGCGTCACGTCCAATGAATCTCCGCGCGTACGTGCCACGAAATCCTCGCCCTTACCTGTCCTCCCTCTTAGCCTACTACTACTATTCGGCTATTCGCTTCCGCGTTGACAAATGTCGGCCATTTGTTCGAGGAGACGTAGGGGGCGATCCGATCCTCCTTTGATCGTTTCGCAGTAGTGGTCGAAAGGGTATCATCGTCGTTGGTTATCTTCGATCAAGTATCCATGGGCGAGCATCGTGGATACTGACTCAATTTTTCGCCGGACACCGTTTAGCGACAATTTTCTTCACCGTTACCCGAATTTTCTGGCATCGTCTCGCGATCGCTATCTCAGCGAACGCACTTTTGTGTACGGCACCTTTCGTTTGCTAGCGGTTCCGCTCTCGTGGCAAGCCTGGCCGAATCGCGTGAACGATCGACGATAAATTGGCGAGTTTTGAGGGAATTGTCGAGCGCCTCGCACGCTCTCGGCCCTCTCGGATCGGGCCGCATTTCAGGAGCAATTAAGGCCGGGGCGGCGGGCTGCTTTCCCACGAGCTTGATTCACTTTCAATCAAGCGCCTCGCACCCCGCCACGGTGACCGATGCGATCTCGCTCGCTCCGTTCCACGGGATTTCGTTAGCCCCGAATTACCCCCAACACCTCGGGCACTGCGCTTCCGCCTTGTAATTGTCCAATTTGCCGCTGGGAACACGCCGCAAATCATTCCCCTCCTGTCGTCCGCCGGCTCTCCCAATAATGTTATTAAAATCGTTAGCGCGTTCTCGGTAGCGAGTCAATCTCCCATGCGCCACGCTTCGTCCACGCGCACCTTTCGGTAAAGAACGTGGCGGAAAAGATCTCTGACGCGACGAGCCTTTAGAAGTCCAGATTCAGATGTACTCGGTCGACTTCCCGGACGAAGCAACTGCTTCGATTCCACGGAAAGCATGCGGCTGGCGCGCATATTAAAACGACGCGAGCCGCGACCCTTTCTGTCCTTGGTTTCACCGCGGTCCATTTAACGTCCTCCGAGAAGAGGGCAGAAGGAGTAGAAGGGAGGTGCGGCACGCGAAATGCGCGGTAACGCGGCGGGTGGAAAGAATAAAACGTCGGTAGGAAATAGCGGGCAGGCGAAAGGGCACGGTTTAACGCGATATCGCGTTACACGGCGACACGAGGCACGGCGACGATCACTATGTTGCCCTGCCGAGGTCCGCTCCGAGCTGCCTGGTGCGTGGAGCTTGCCTGAATTCAACGGCGGTCGCGTGCCACACCTGCATTCGCGTGTTATTCGCGTTTATCGAATGCTCAGGCGACACCCTTTGCAGTGGGCAAGCTTTTTCTCCCGTGGAAATTTATCGAGAAGTATTTTATTTTCATTTTTTTTCATTTTCCGTCTTTATTTCACCAATTTTGGTACATAGCCAGAGCTGTTATTAGGCCTAACCTAATTTCCGGCCACGTTTCAGCTCGCCGCATCATTAACAGGTGGCAATACCATACAGAGTCAAGTTACGCGGTTTTTATTTACAGAAATAGAAGTGGCCGGAATTACCCAGCGAGCGGATTGGTATCGCTGTATCAGATGCGACACATGCTCATGTTTGTAATTTCCTTCGCGATCCTCTTCCCCGCGCCGACACTTTGCGCTACTATGTATAGGCTCGAAACAGTGCGCTCGTAGAAAGCGGCGAGGTAGCGACAAATGATCCTCGGCTGGTGGAAATACGACGGTTCGTGACCACCGACAAGCTCGCCGGACAAAACGATATTGTCAACGGCGCAGCGGCTGCTCGAGGCCCGACTCGTTAATGTCACACCGCCGCGCATTGTTTCGAGCACGAGTCTCCGCGGTCCATTTCGCGCCTCTCCAAACGGGCAACTCTCTTGCGCCGCGAAAATTCCCCGTAGTCGATAAAGCCCGACGTTCTTCTCCCTGAATGGGCCGTGGAGCCGGCAGCGTGACGATCACGGCTGGGCAAAGCCGATCGACGTTGCATCGCACGGTCCGTGCGCGCCATTCTACTTTTTACGAGCCGGTACCAGGCGAGATCGCGGCCTAGAATCAAGCGTGTCCCTCCGGGAACGGTCACAATGGGTCCTAGCTGGTTTCACGGACGTCTGGGGGATTTTTATTTGCAGCGATACGAGGCGTTTCAGCTCTCGCAAAAGAGTCTCCGCGACGGTCGCACCTGGGTCCCATTGGAGCAGAGGCGTATACCTTTTGTTGGCCGCCGCGGATCGTATTAAAAGGCTTGAGGTCATCGCGAGGAAACGAGCGGCCGCGCGAGTCGCCGCGGCGAGGGAGGGGGCCGGTTCTGGATGGAGCGGGCAACGCGTTAACATTGTTTGAAAGCCGCGTCTTTGATCTGGCCCCGGTTGGCGTACATCAGTCGGGTTTTATGCGTACCAAGAATTCGCGGCCCCTCCGTCAGCGTGTAAACATTCGGACTTTGGTACCATTCAGCGATTTAGTAGGGTCCTCAAGCGGCTCGAGCGACCGCTCCCGCCCTCCCGCCTTGCTGCTCGCCGCGCTTGTTTCGATTGCGCGCCCGCTGCCTTTCCCCGTGGAAACAAATCTTGCCCGTTTGATCGTCGTAGCCGCTGATTTGCCGACGACGTCTGGCTACCCTCGGCGGCATGGCGTGCCGCCATCTGAAACCCGTCCAAATTGCGCGATTCAATTTTCCATGTAATCTCGCGACCGCTCAATTGCTCCTCTGCCTTTACTCCGCCGGCCGTTCCCGCTAATTGGGGAAAAAGGGGATGACAAACGTCGCGGTAAAAGTTGCGTCTCCCAACGCCTCGCTCTATCCTCGTGATCCCGAGGCTATCCGTTCATGTAGACGAGCTGAAACATGTGCGAGCAATCTTAGAGATAGGTACTTGCATTCTGTGGCTTCCAGCGTCTCGCAGCGCACTCCCGTAATCATCGTGCGATTAATTCTCGGTGCTATCTTAATAATAGACTACCTACTCCACGCTCTGTACTCTTGCGTGCTTTCAATTTCTCTAGTGCAGGGGTGCATTTGGGTATAGAATTTGGGCAAATGTTGGGGAGCGACAAATTTGGGGGAGTGACGATTATTGGGGAGGTGGAAAATGAAAAAAATTTAAATTAAAACCGTCTTCAAAAAAATAAAGATGCACTAAAAAGTGATGCCAGATATACACATTGCAAACGATGAGGCGCTGACTTAAAAAATATGAGAATCGTAGATTAAACAGGAGAAAAAATCATTTTCTACTTTTTAGGGGAATTTTTTTCGCAGTCGGTTTTAATTTTCTTTTAAATTTTTCATGTAGCGAATTAGCAATGACCGAGAAGTGAGTTGCCATATTGAATTAATCTTGAAATTGTCACGACTCTTTTAAATTAAAATATTTGATAATATCTCACGGAAAAGGCGGTAGACGCTTGTTAGCTTAGGGGCGCCAAATCTTCCAATCCACCTTTGCTCTAGTGTACACTTTCTTACGGTTCTTCTCTTCATTAAGATTTCTCCTGACGTCTGACTGTTCCGTTATTGCGATTGCATTTATGGTAAATTAATGGGTATTGCCCCTCTCGTAACAATCCTAACTGTGAGGCACGTATCGTCCCTCATCGATGACACACCCCTGGTGTCTTTCGCTTATTACCACGATACGATCTTCGCTCGATCGCAAAGGTTCTTCCACGGCGACAATCGACCGTGCGGATCTTGGAAACAGGAGTGGCCACTGGCCCGGCCGGAAGTGGAAGGTTTCGAGACCGCCTGGCGCAAGGGTTGTCGCAGCGAGCCGCAGGCCCGAGGGAAGCACGCTCATGAAGCCATTAAGGTGGATAGATCGAGGGAGTTGGTTCTCGTTTCCTCGAAAGCGTAGGGTCCGTTTGCAGCACGATGCCTGGCCGCGTACACACTCTGCACACGGGCCTGTACGCGACGAGGAAGGCCGTACAAGAGGGTGATGGTCAGGGCGTGTGTGCGTGAGCGCCCCTTAATGACGGGGTACGGGCCGGTATAATGCGCGGGGCGGACTTTGGCGCCACCCTAATCAATTAATCAGGGAATCTCGCTTTTATCTGCGCCGTGTAACCACGTAATTTTCTCCTTCTCGGTTTATTAGGGGCCGATTAAGGGCCTGCTTCCCCCTCAGGGGAAGATGGGAAGGGTGGAGCCGCCTCGTCGACCGTTCCCACCCCCGGGGGGGGGGAATAAACTCCGACACGGGACTTAATTACGGGCGATACGTGGTCTTCTCGACGGAAGTGGCTCGTTCGTAGTACAAGCCCCCGCGTATCGCGTCTATCGATCGCCGGGCCGCGGACCTGGGTCTTTTATATCTCGCTCGTCATCGGTCTTGTAAGGCGGGAGTCGCGTGGACGCGGGGCCCACCACGCTCTCGCGCCTCGTCAAACGATATAAACGCGCATTTGTCGTCAATTACGGTAATCGACGGGGGCTTGATCGTTGCAACCGCCCCCCGACACGCCGAGGGGATCTCTCGTTCGGCGATACAGCGCAGGAAATAACTGTCGCGAGATCCTAATCGTTGCAAATATCAATTAGAATGAAATAATTACGGCTTCTCGCCGTGCCTCGTGGGCCCTCTAATCCTCGGCTAGCGTTATCTGGACAGGCATCTCGCGGCGCGTAACGAGGCCCCCGTTCGTTATCGTCGGATTAACGAGCTTTTCGCGGCGGTGCGCGACTCGCTCGTCCGCTCGAATCTCCGAGGATGCGCGAGCGAGAAGCGGCGCGAAGGGAGGACAGCCGCGGGGAGGACAGAGAGGAGAAGGAGAAAGGGTGGGCGAAGGGAGAGGACCGCAAAACAATAACTCGCGAGGCGAGTCGATCCGCAGAGAGATCGCTTACGCCCGTAGAGTGGCAGGGGGAGGCTCGAGAAGTGGGGAGAAGAGAGAGATCATCCCCGTGGTCTGCTCCTCGTCCGTTAATGCGTTGCCACGAAGATCTATGGACTGCCCGTAGTTTATATGCTAATCCGTAAAGAGTGTTAAATACTCGATCATTTATCACGCCATCGCTTCTCCTCACCCTCCACTTTTTCCTCCTCCCTCGGTCCGTCCTTCTTCCCTCTGGCCCGGGCATTTGTCGGTCGACCGTGTTCGAGTAGCTTCGAACTCGAATGCTCCTACCTCCTTCTTCGCCTTCCTCCGAGTATCGCTTCCCTCGTAACTCCATCGCCCTCCGGGCCCTGCTTTCACCCCCGCGACCAGCTCAGCGCCGACCGACAACGAGTGTAATTATTATTTTTCACCCCTTCGACGACGAGTCGCCCCTTTTTACGTCGATTCGCTCGGGCGAGCACGCCGCTGCCCGGCAAGAAAGAGATATCGGGCTTCGCGCACGCTTGACCCGACAAAGCGCTTGTCCGAACGACGAAACGTATCCATTTTTCATGCTGCAACTGCAGCGAGTTCTCCTCCGTCCCCGGAATCTTCTTCGGTAGCTTCTTCTATAACTCTTTCCTTCTTAATACTCCATCGCCCAGCCACAGGGCATTCCCTGTTTTTATCACTTCCCGCACTACTCCACCCTGCACCAAGTACCTTCGCATCTTCCATCCGCGATAACGAAGCTTTCGCGAAACACAAAACTATTGTCGGCTCTATCGTACCGCGGAATGCTATTCGGCGCGGCGACTGGATCCTTTTTTATCGCGCGCGCCGAAGATTTATTGGACGGCGTGGTTTCCACGAGGCTCGATACGATCGCCGGCCGCGGCGTGATTTATCATTTTCGCCGTGCTCGAATTCGACGCCCGACGTTATTGCGAGTAGACAATGCAGCTTTCATGGCGGCACGCGGACGATAGCGCACGCACGGCTAACGCCGCTTTAAATCTAGACGTGCAGGACGGTGGTTGCGCGGTACCAGCTGGCGGACTTCCATCATTTGCGCCCACGCCTCGTCGTTCGCGGCCTTATTGGATTATCCGAGGCGAATCGTAAATCTCGCCCGGAGTTGCCAATTCGCGGCCCGTAAACACCCGCCTGCCCCGAGTCGGCGAAAACACTGAGGAGGCCCGCGATAGCATTAATTTTTTTCGCACCTTCCACGTCACCCCCGCGCTCGGGCCACTTTCTTTTCGAGCCAGGGGGACGAGACACGATACTCGTTCCGTGCGCAATTACGTTTCGGCGCTGCGGTGCTTCGTTCCGGAGAGATAGACGGAGTTACTCGATGCGTATTTTGTGCACAGTACTCGACACTGTACCCCTACTGTACGGGTCCACGATACACGGACACCTGATGCGTGCAGCCACGGCGAGGCGAGCACTCGCCTCCCAATTTTTCATACTTACCTACTTACGGCCTGCTTGCTCATGCACTCGACGAGGGCACTTGAGATTCAACCGTCTCGCGCGGAGACAGAGAGTGAAAGAATGGCCAGGGGAGAGGAACGGCAGAGGCAAGAGAGAGAGAGAGAGAGAGAGAGAGAGAGAGAGAGAGAGAGAGAGAGAGAGAGAGCCGCCTGTACCGGTATTCTAAAATTAAGCACGAACGCGTCCGACACGCATCTACCAAGAATCACTTCAGTGTCTCCGGTAACCGGCTACTCCTCCCTTTATCGCCGGAGAACCTCGAGTGACTGGCAATGAAGATCGTTCGCTTTTCATCGTTCGTCAGACGGTAAAAAGAAAGAAGGAAAAGTCGCGCACGCAAGTCGCTCCGAAGGCAAACAAATGTCCCTCGGCCGTGTTCCCGTTTCGAGGCTGGGGAGGGTACGTCGGCCGGGGATGATCGAGGGTCTCTTCCAAGGGATCGTGGCTTCCGCTACCTGTCGATCTTCTGTTCCCAAGTTGGCAGTTTTATTGAAACGCCCGATGTTAATAGCTTCATTCCGACGAACCCCCCCGCACTCGATCCTCATTGAACAAGGGTCGGGCTTTCCCCTCCGCCGCAACTTTGATCGTCGTTGCACCCCGTGGAACCCATTTAATCGAGAGGTACCTACAGTGGTGTCCAAGATGGAGTTGGTCAGCTATCGAGGGATCCGAGTCCCATCCGGATTTCGAGAGCGAGACTTCGATTGATGGGCATCCACCAGGCGCTCCAGTCGACGACGTGGCGCTATTAGATCGTCGATTCGAGGAACGTCCATCCGTCCGTGTACGGTACGAGCTCATTAGACCGCATTTGAGCTTGATTAATTACGTTTTCGACGAGGCCCGTCGTCCCTTCGGCCGGGCCGAGACGAAGGTGCGCCTTAATCCGGCCTCCCCGGTCCCTGGGGCCCGTCCGTATCGGCGATTTTGGAACAATGTTAACATTCAGAAGCAATAAATTATGTAGAAACAGCTTCCTGCGGCCAGGTAAGGTAATTCCCCGACGGAGGCCGGATTGCCTCTTACCGGGGATTAGAAATCGTCAGGTAGACGGAGACAAGGGCCAACCAGGAGCGACAGGCTCGAGAGCCTCCTTTCCTTTGAATCACCAAAATATCCCCATCCCCTTCCCATCCATTGGCGCAGTGAAGCTGCTTCTTCGTCGGTGCGCGATAGCTGCCGATTCGTTCGTCCTTCGATTGAATTTCTCCGAGTGAATTCCGATGTTGGGGGTCGAGGGCCGTGTTTAAGCGGCCACGCGGGGGTTCGTTAGTGCTCGAGATGCGCGGAAGGGAGCGGAGGGACGATTAGTTACGCCTAAATACGGTGACAAGGTCGAGACAAAGGGAAGACAACGATAGACGAGGAACGCTGGTCGGCCGAATTTCGGGCGTGGCGAGATAAAACAGAGGGTGGTACAGCTTGGTGGGGATGCAGGCCGAAGAAACTGCCCTGAACGGAGGGAGAGAGAGAGAGAGAGAGAGAGAGAGAGAGAGAGAGAGAGAGAGAGAAAGAGAGGTGATTTAGGGAGCGCGACGGTGGGAGACGAGGGGCACGAAAAGTCTCGAAGCTGGCTTTTCGGGAGGCCAGTTTTCAATGGGCGGCCTCGCAACGAAGCCACGTTTTTCCATGGCACGTGACACTTGAGGGGAATTTAAATCAACTCGCCGAGAGGGAGAGGTGCATTTGACCTGTGGTGTTATACTCGATGTTATTATCCGCGAGAAGTTCCCAGTGCTCTGTGCTCGTCTCACTTCGGCGTGAATGGGGTGGACGGACTTGGAGCCGGTCGACTTGCATTCCGGGCAACTCCAAAATAGGATTCCACCGTGCGGTGCCTCCATGAAGCATGTCAGAGAGACTACTGCGAACTTGCTGTACAAGGTATATACGTCCCTATTGCTCCCAGCAACCTAAACCAGTGGCCTATGAAGCTAGCTGCGCAATTCATCGAACGCCTACGCGTAACGCGAGACCCTCCCCGAAGGGGTAGTTCGCCAGACGGTGAATTAAAAAATTCAATTAAACCGCTCGCCGCTGCACACACGAGACAGAGCGTGCTCCCGTTTCGCTGGCACGAACTGGCTGACGAAAAGAAGCCGAAATAGAAATCTCGGTCCGGGGGAGCAGCCCGTAAATGAGCGAGGGCCGGGCGAAGGGCGGCGGAGTGGCACGGGGGAACACGAGCAGCCAGATAATCGCGGGCGTTAAACTTTTATAGGCCTGATTTTCATTTATATGTTAAACACGTCATAACTCGGAAGGGGTCTCGAATGGGGTGGAAGAAGGGGGTGTAGGTACGGGACGGAGGGGGTCGGGAGAGTGTGTGCGCACAAGTTTCTCGGTGATCTGGCTGGCTTCGTGCAGGTGTTGGTCTCTGGATCGCGCAGGTAGGCAGCCAGGTTGCGCGGGGCTGGCGGGGCTGAAGGACGGACTTTTATTTCTAACAAATGAGCGGCAGGCATGACGATATAATATAAAAAGATGATCGAGCTGGGATGTGCTCGGCTCGATCGCTGTGGGAAAGGGGGTTGGGCGGGGGGAACGGCGACACCTGATTAATCGTCTTTTTATGGCTGGTAAAATATCGCCGCGCGTAACGACGCGGCGAAAGGATACATAGAAGACTTTTGCCTGACAGATACGATTCTCGGGGGAGGGGACCCTCCTTCGCAACCTCCTCCTCCTCCTCCCCCCCCCCTCCCCGTCAACGGGTTATTGAAATATTCGGGTGTTTTTTGTCCCGGTGGATTTCTTCGTTCCGCCGGGCGAGACGATTCCTCACCAAAGGCCCCGATTAATTTTCCAGCGAGAGGCCCATGGCTCCGTTCTGCTTGGGGGCCCCCCTTGGCGAGACACCGCGTTTTACGGTCAAAACGACGGTATTAATTTTCAGTCCACGGCGTTTCTCGTTCTCGTTGCACGGCCCTCGTCTCGGGGAGAAGTGCGCGCGGGGTCCTCCTCGCGTCGTCCTTTCAGCTCGCGCGACAATACACCGTCTCGAAATCCCTTTTGACGACGCGCCAGCTCGTTCGACGAGAGCGCGTGACAAATGGAGCCGGTGGAATACATTACGCGCCACTTATCCCTCGAAAATATAGACTAATAGGTGTACAGACGTATAAATGAGAGGCGTCGTGGCGAGGATGAAAGAAAGTGGGTGAAACGCTCGTCGTCGGCATTGAAATCAAAAGGTTACGGTGAACCGCTACCAAAGTGCTGGACAAGCCTGCGGCTTCGATAATAAATTCGGCTGCTGCTCGCCTTTGTACCGTGCGTACCGAGCGCGACTTTGAAAAGGCTTGCGCGTCGAAGGCGGCTCTTTGATTCGTGGACCGTTCGTGGTGCGCTTTCCTCCGATCGCGGGCCGCAGGAACTATCGAGGCTACCACGGACCCGGCTTATTAATCTCCCCCCCCTTGGAGGCCAGTCGGCGAGCCGCCGATAAAGATTAAACGACGCTGTAAACGTTGTTCGTTACGGTAATCGTTTAATCATCGGGCGATACGCGGCATCCGAGGGAGCACGACTCGACGCCGCTGTAAAACTCGTCTAAGATCCCATAAAGGCCCGCGGTAGGCCTCCTAATTTCGATGGACACGGTCGACAAACGTCCGCGCGGATATCTTTTACAGGAGGCAGCCGAGCGAGGCAAGTAGCGACCGGTGTCTTTTACGAGGACCAGTCGCGGGACGCACTAAAAATTATTAATAAAAACGTTCCCATCGGCGTCTGACCCTGTAAACATCGCTTTTTAGATGTCGTATCCGAATCGTAAAAGGGCGCTCGCCCGGGGGACGTTTTCGGGGATCTACGCCGTTCGAGCAGATCGAATCGACTTCGCCTCTTTACGAGCGAGATCCTGTCCCACGCGGGACAATGTTCCAGGCGATGTTCCGCGTGGTTTCTCAAGGAGCTCGCTGCGCTTCCGGTTTCGTCGCAGGGGATGACCGCGGGACCTGATCTCTATGTAGATCGGTACAGGGAGTCTGAAGCACCGGTCGCGCTTAATTCACTGTTCCTGGATCTAATCTGCCGATGCGTGGTTCTCACACCTCGTTCCCCGTGTGACCCATTAGCGCGCCGGGAATCTCGCGAGATATCGAAAGGTGGGACCAGTCGCTGGGTAATTGGTCGCATTTAAATATCAATCTTCCGCTGGACCCAACTGGTGCTAACTCGCTCTACTGGACCGTGGGTCATTATGCGTCCAGGGGTCGAGCAGGAGGCAGTTGGACGGAGGGAGATAGAGGGAAAGAGTGAGATATGGTTGAAGAAGGTTGGTAGGGGGTAGAAGGTTGGCGGGAAGGAGACGGAAAGAGGTGTTCGGACAAATAGAAACGTTCACTTCGCTCGGCTCGAGAGACTGTTCTGTGAGGTCGCCGGCTACATAGCGCTGTCGTGTAAACACGCGCTAACTGCCTCCTCTTGCTGACGCCGACCGTCCTCTCCAACCCTCTTCCTCTTTCCTCTCCTTCTGCAGCCTCCCTCTGCCTTCGCGCACCTCGATCGCCACCTCCGCGTTTCCCTTCGAGCTCGATCACCTCTCCCGTCGATCCAGAACGAGGTTTCATCCGGATGGCCCGAGAACACCAGCAGCAACGGACTACGGGCCACCGAGTTCCATCTCGCCGACGCGAATCGGAGCGCATTAAGTGGTAGCGGTACTCCAAGCAGGATTTTAATTTTTAAGATCGAGAAGGAGAGACATTAGCGAGGTTTTAGAATTCTCTACACTCTACGACACTTTGGTACTCTCTAATTCGATCGCCAAACGTGCGCTCGTTAGACCCGATACGCGTACAGGTTTATAAGCGGCGCGAAAGGCCGCGCATTTTTGTGCGCTCCGCATCGAGATACGGAGGTTGGGATCCTTTCACGGTTCGATAAATTCCCATCGGTCGTGAATCGCGGAGGCACGAGGAACAAAGATGGCCGTTGATACCGCGGCCAGGAACGACCGTGCGTTCTGTATGTTCGTTCGATTAGCATGCCGGTGCGAGTTGTTTCGCTTCCTCGTTAATAAGAGAGCCTCCCCTCCGTGTATTTCTCTTCTTCCCGGACCGTCGATCCCTCTGCCTCTCTCTTCGACTCGTCACTCGCCCTCCCCCTGTACTAATACGTAATTCAAGCCAGACGCATAATCTTCCCATGGCTGAGTCCAGGTAACCCTGCGGTCGCCCGGTAGACAATGGCTTTTGCTGTCTTCGCGTGGGACCACGGCTTCCTAGGTCGTAGACACCGTTCTGCTCTCGAATCGCTCACTTGCTACCGTCGCGCGCACCGTTCTGCTCTCCTGTTAGGCCTTTGCAAAGGATTTCGAAAGGGAGTCCTCTCGATAAATTCCCTGCGCCAAAGTGTTGCAGACCTGAACAGTCCCTGGCATTCTCTCTGGAGAAGAGCACCTTCACCGCCGATAGCGCGGTTCTTTGAAGAATCGCTGGCGAGAGGCAGAGGTGCGCTGGCGATTCATAAAACTTAACCGCTCTGTCGTGGATGTTAATCCCATTACACGGTCCATTGAAATAAATTACGATATAAAATCAAACTCGTTCCGCGGGTGACGGAGAGGGATCTCGGTTCCTCGGGGTAGAAGCATTAATCGCCTGGCTCTCGCATACTCGCGTTGCGCTCGAGAGGCTTGGTTGCAACCGAGATTCGATTGCAGCCGTGTTTCACCGTCCACCCTTTATCTCCCTCTCGGGCCCGTCGGTTCTTCCATTATTTACGTCTTGATTTATTATAATCGAAGCTCAGCTCCGTTTGATCGGCACCGAGGCGCGGGGCCCTCTCTCTCCCACCGTCCGAGGGCTCCGCCCGCGCGCTGGGGACGCGAAACGAAACGGCGAGCACGCGAAAGGAAGGGGGCACACCCCGGACCACGAATCTGCCACTTGGAAGCCGTATTTTACGTCCAACGTCGCCGGGTTAATCGATCTTCGCACCCTCTCGCGCGGTTTTTATCTCTCGGCTGCCTCTCGATCGCGCGAACCGAACCCCCTCCTCAGTGGCGTAGTCGAATCTGCTTGCAAGTGCAAATTGCAACCATCTGAACGGGGCAGCACGAGTGCAGTGGGACCCTGAAGCCAGTCATCAAGGGCCTCTCAATTTCAATTGAAAATTGAATCTTACCATGGTTACCCGCGCCCCTGCGTTTCTCGATCCTATCTCTCGCTCAACGGCGAAAGCGATTTGAATTACGCTGCTGCCCGGCCCTCGCCTTGCTCTTATTTCCGCACGAATCTCAGCCAGCGGGTAGACGTGTGACCGTATCGCTTTATCGCGATCAAATTGGCCAGGCTACCGAATTAAATTCCGCGATCGTAAATCTTCTACTCGGGCATCTCGTTATCTTTGCCTGGATTTACAGTCACGCGGCGAGGGAAAAAAGGTCGAAGGACCGAGCGCGGAGGAAGTTATTGGCCGCGATACACAACGGCTCGCCGCGACGCGACGATAAAGGTGCTCGAACGACCGGAGAGATTAACGCGCTGGTTAACGCGCGTTTGCACCAGGTCTCTGAACCCAGCAGACCGTCAGCTCACCTTCGCGGTCCAAATTGAATTAAAACGAGACCGCGCTCGAGCCGTGCACGCCGCGAATATTCCGCCTAGAAAAGTACCTTTCTGAGAATTGCAAGCGGTCAGAACCAGGACGTAAGTACAACCACGTGCCCACTGTCTGCGACCACTGACCCGTCAAAGTGTCCTACACTCCCAGTTTCCTGTATCCGACCGTAAAATCTGTGCCCGTTTACCTGGCTCGGCACGATATCAGCCGCAAGATCGTTATCGGCGAGATAGGGAATCGTGTCTTAATTCAATGACTAAGCGCGCGTAATTAATACCCACTCGAGGGCGATATTAAACGATTATCAAAATCGATCAAATATTTGCGCTCCGATAGGGCTGTTTGCGCTCGCCGAGTGACGCAACGACAACGTTCGCGGCGATAAGCAGACGTGGGGAAAATGGCTCGAGGGACGATTTAATGAGCAAAAAGATCCGCTTCCTTTCCTCTTCTTTCTCCGGCCGCCGCGAAAAAACCCGGGGACACGCGAGCAACGCGGCTGTCGCTCGTCACATGACTCTGGGCGAGCTAGACGTGGCCTTTTTTGCCGGACCGCGTCTCGTGCCACGGTTTTCCAGCGTGGATAACTGTATTAGTCGGTCACGGGTTTGATTCATCCTCTGAAGCTATTATTACGAGAAGTAGGAAAATGAGGAGGCGCCCTGCGGAGTAGGTCGCGGGAAAAGGGTGACAGAGTACGGAAGCAGCGGATCCCTCGGGGAAGAGAGGTTTATAAACTGACCACGAGCAGGCCGACCACCAACGATCACTGTGCCACTGAAACAGCCAGGAACGAAGGGAAGCTGGCCAGCGTTCGAGATCCTACCGAGGTCCGGGCGAGACGCGGCGACGAAAAGACAGACTCGCGCAGCACGTGTGAGCGACCGGGACAGGGAAAGGGGAAGGATAGAGAGAAACAGTCGGGCGGAGATTATTAGGCGGTCGACATAAAACGTGCTTAGGTGCGATTTAATATTTCCAGCTACGGGCATAAAATCCGACTGTGTATCACGACTCTTCGAGCGCGAGGGAGACAGGGCGAGAGGGAATGGTGAAGAGGGAGGAGGAGGAGGAGGAGGAGAGAGGTGGAAAGACGCGAAGGGACCACGAACTTGGCTCTTTATGCCGAGCTCTTTGTGACGCCGACTTCTGGCGTCATCGAACGTCAACCTCCTTCTCGTTCCTTATATTTTATACCCTTCGCCTCGTAAAAGCTCTCGACCTCCTTCGTCGCCGTCCACCGGGCCCCGTATTTGTATTTCCAGCCCGGTTTCGGGATCGCGGGTGTCGGCTCGATGGCCACGCGATATCCTCTCTTTTTAATATCTCTATCCCGCTGCCCAAGCTTCGTGTTTCCACGGAGAACGTTCGATTCAATTGGGAGAGGCTCACCCCTGCTGGAGGCGCTTTGTCTGGGACGGTTTCGCTAGAGAACAGGCGACAATCTACAGGGGAAAGTCCATCGATGTTATTCTGCGGAGGTGGCGAGAGGATGCCCCGTAATCATCGGGCAATCGCAGCGAGGGGATAAAGAAAGAACGCCGGAAGGAGCTTTCGGCGCAGTCGAGGGCGAATCGCTTGAAAAACGTCAACGATTCCTCCTGGAAGCCCGACGATCCGTTCAAAGGAAGCGGATGAACGCGAGGAAAAGCTCATTCGGATTAGAGGCTGACCAGGGAATTGGAGGAGGGGAAGCCTCTTCTCTTTCCACGGAACGATATCGCTGGGATAAAGCGGATTGATTTCGTCCCGATAATGGGAACTCGCGGGCAGTGTCTTCCTTTCTTCGCTGTACCTTCTCTGGCCACCTTGCTCCATTGCGGGGAAGCTTTTTAGGGACAACTTTTTGGCGCGAGTGCCTTCGAACTCGTGGAGGTTTAACTCGCAGGGTAAACGGAGAAGAATGGTAACCGCCAGATGGATTTCCCACGAATCGCAATTATCCTCGGACCGCGTGATCGCTCGCGCGAGAAGCTGCACGGAGACAAAAGCAGCTCGATATAAACGAATTCCCCCCTCGTTGCTCTGATGTACGAGGGGGCTGCTCCGCGTCACGCTGATTGCTTCTTTGGCGGTAGTACAAACAATCCCCCGTTTCCTCGATATTTCACTGGCACTACGCTTTCGTCGAGCTTCCGCGAATCCCACCTAGCCACATGCACGTGGAGAGCCCGAGCACTGTTTCCTAACTTTGTATCTCGTTCACGAGATATAATCCCGTGTCTAGCAGCAACATTGCGAAGCAACCGAAGCGTCAACGGCATTTAGCTGAGCGGTTCAGAGTTGCAGTTCTCTTACCCGTTTTTCAGTGAAAGTGATTTAAGCGTAGCAAGAAGTTTTCCCAGCGTTATGGAGCTTCCGTGGAAGCGCAACGCGCCAGGTATTCGTCGCTCGCATCGTAATAATTATAATTGCTCACGCTATCTTTAATGCCCTGGAAACGGGTAATAGTAGCAGGCGCTATTATGGCCGCTCGTATAACGCGCGATCTTGATATCCCCACTAGCTTGCTCCTCAGGTAGCTGACGTTTACGTCTCCTCGCTTGTGGTCGCGAAAACGATCAACTTCCACCGCGATTTTCTTACCAGATTATCCTCGACCGGCTGATAAAAAATCGGCGACGATGCTTCGCCGACCCGTGTCATCGGAGTCTGCCTCCTGTATTTTTCCAAGCTCGGCGTGACTTCGTGCCGATCCTGTCTGGATGCCTTCATCGACGGGTGGTTCGTCAGCATTCCAGCATGCGATCGCGGCTGAACTCCATACACGTCTTTATCGTGGCCCTTCCATCGATACTCCTCCTTTCTGCACATCTCTTTCATAGATTTTGAGTGGAACTGCTACTGTTCCTCCTTGAAATTCACGTGCCGGCTGACAAGAGCGTTCCCAGAAACGGCTCGAATCCGTCTTGACCTCGCTATAGAGGCACGGCGCATTATTTAAGGCTGCACCCGTTTCCGTTTCGCCCGAGACGCACCCTTATAAAAGCTTTTACGACCGGAAGCGTGCCTGTGCTCGCGGGGGCGCAGGAGCGAGCTAGACGAGCACGCGTTCCGTGCGAAAACCGAACCGAGTTGGCCAGGTACGCGCAGGCAATTACGTAGCCAAGGTAACGAGTGGCCGCATCGAAATATCCTTTTGTCAAACGTCCCCCCGGCTTTCTAATCTCACGAGGGGACATTTATGTTTCAATGTGTCTTCCCTCGAGATCCCCATCTATCCTCCGTCACCTCTTTCACCGTGCATCGTTCTCTCAACCTCTTCGTAACGACGATCGCAATCTGCCGAAGACACAGTGCAAACACGCTCCCCGAGCTTTCGAATCGTTTGCCACGGCCGGGTCGTTATCGCTGCTTCTTATCAGCCGGAAGAGCGGGCTATCTGGATCTCGGGGGCGGCAGAAAGAGCCGCGCATCGATAATTACTGGTCGTAAAGGTAACGACGCGTGGCGGTCCTCCTCATACATTCTCTTCCATGAATTTCACAGCGACCTCTCTTCTGCATCTTCCTCGCGGTCGTAAAGTTCACGAAGCGATGAAGACGCCTGTTCCTCGAACAGATCTCGGCTCGCGTTTAGTGACACGTCGACTTTAACGGGCCTTAATAGCGAAGTCCCCCGCGCTTTAGCTAGGTACCGTTGACACACCGATCTCGTCGAGCTCGAATCGATCGAGCGATTCGTATCGACGGGAGGAACGACTCGACGATGGGGCTGTTAACGGCGGTTAATCGTCCCGGCGATAGAGAAGCAATTGCAGCGGGCCCCGACGCGAGGAGACCTGGGAGGACGTGGCGCTAGGCCTCTAGCAACCGCTCTCGCGTACACATCGATCATCGAAGCGGGCAGCGTCCCTCCACGGCTCAGAGGGACGAAAGTAACCCGATCAACGTCGGCTGTATCAGGAATTATTATTCAGCCGGCCGTCAGTCGATGAGAAGGAGAGGGCGGGGCCGCGGAGCATGCATCATCGAGAGCAAATTCCGCTCGCCTCTCTTTATTTTACGGTAGGTGAAGGAGAGGATACTCGAGGGGAAGCAACCGGCCGGCCAGCGAGCGGAGAGAGGAAGATGGCTGAGCCGGGCCCGTTCTACCCGATCTTCACGTGGCTGCCGTCAGTCCGCTTAACTGTAGATCAATCAATATACTCTGGTTGAACCCTCGGACGTGGCCCCCTTCTTCCTCCGTCCCGCAACGCAACAGCGTTCGTCCCTCTTTCTCCGACCTTTTACCCCGTCCTCTCCCCTCCGGCTGCCCCTAACGAGCTCATCGCTCGCGCGGCCAAAGAAAAAACACGAGAAAGTGGTACAAAATGGCCCTTGAGAAATGCCGTTCGCCCATCCGTCCATTCGTTCGTTTGTCCAGTCGCTCGTTCCTAAGGTGTGCAAAGGGTGGACGAGATCGGGCTGGGGCGTTGCCATGAAAACAGAGTGGAATGCATGAATAAGTGAGCCGCGATAGCGGCCATTTCGGTGAACGATCGCTTCCTAAAGCTTCTTCCTTCTTCCTGTAATCCGTCAGCTCGGGCAAACCTACTGGAAACTCGCGTCTCGCCCCATTCTTTTTTTTTTTTTACTAAACCGCATTGGAAAGGTGTCAAGTCCGCGTGCTCGTTGACAGTATCTGGAGCCAAGTGATGGTGATTAACGAGAAGTACACGGTTTATTGGCTAGACCATGAAGTGCAGAGACAGTAATTGTACCACATTCCGCGAAGTAATCGATAGATCTGCTGGTACCGTGGGCGATTACGATTCCAAGACACCTGTCAGCGGCCCTGGCAAACGGAGGATAATAGACGATGCACCGGAAGCACCTGTGCACCATGCACGTGTAGGAAGCAAACATTGCGCTGTCGATTGCCTCTCGAGTTGATTCTGAGACCGTTGGCGGTTCCTTGTATACAGAACGCTCCTTTATATTGATCAGGCCTTTCTTAGAGCTGGATTTAACGCTAGCAGCGTGCGTGATGGATCTGTAGGAGTTCGGTGTGCGATTGGTACATAGGTGGCGCCCGTTAAGTAGAGTCCGAAACATAGAGATCTCGGTGGGTCGACTTTGGGGAAGTCGGTTAAGGCAGCTGGCCAGCGCGCAGTGGATCCAAAGATCGTGGGTTCGAGTCCCATCGCCCGAGGCTCCGTTTTTCTCCTACACATCTGAGTTTGTCTTCGTATTTACCTACCCCCCTACTCTCGCCATTGGTACGCGTGTGGCTTTTCCCGCCACCTTGCCCTGGAAAATGTAATGTCCCCTTCTGTCCGGACACGTCGGTAGGATGAGAGCGTCAAGACCTGGCGGCAAATTAATTATTATTCACCCCGCGTGAGGCCGCGTTACGAGGCAGCGCGTTTCGTTCAATGGAATTTATCACCGGAGCAGATCTACGAGCGGAGAGGGACGGGAGACGGTGGTTGGCGGACGAAGATGGGAAACGCGCGAGTTTAAAGGATTGCCAGGACGCGGTGGAAACGGGACGACAGTGTTTCAAACGCTGGAGAGCCGGGGTTCATAAATCGACGCCGGCCAATTGTAAATCGAAGCGGACACGGTGTATCCGGGAGTAGGAATACAGGTAGCGCCTCGTTTAAATCCCGCGGCGTCGCGGGGATCCGGGGAAGAGGGCGCGCGGGCACACGTAATTTCTAAAAGAGGAAATCGGCGGTCGTCACGTTTCGGCCACTTTATCTTGGAACGGTGACGCTGAAAGACGATAAAGAAACGCGACGGTCCATTGTGGGCGCGCGCGGGTTGCGAGGCTCAGTGACCAAGCCCCGAGAATAGCAATTACTCCTAATAACTGTTTACAAAGTAACGCTCCGAGCGTCTGCTTAAAACAATCCTGCCACTTTGGGGAACGGCTTTACGAGTGGCCGCGACAGGAAAAAATAGTCGAAACGCTGCCCGGAGACCGTGGAGGAAACGGAGGCGGAATGGTCGGCGGTGAAATGGGGGTGAGGGGGGGGGCCAGGCTCGTATTATAAAAGCAATTAGAGGGCCTCGGATTAGATATAGCACATCGTACATAACAAATATGATAATACGGGGCCGCTAGCCCGAAGGGAGTTTGGCTTTGCCTCGGTCGAAGGGGGTTTCGGGTTATGAGCCAGGTTAAACGGAATCATTAATAATCGGAGCTAACTAATCTGCCTGTCGCTATGAGCACACTTGTTTCACTCCTGTTTTTATTAGCCCGGGACCCAGTAACATTTTATTCGTGGCGCGGTGGTACAGACGAGCCGAGGATACCTGCTATCGACGCGAGATAACGCGATCGTAAATTCTGCATATGTGTATATCGAATTGAAGGCAGGTTTCCTTCTCCCTCCCAGTTTCCACGCCTTTCACATGAAACGCAATCGATCGCGCCGTATCGCGCCGCGTATTTGCTTCTCGGAAAAGGAAAACACGACCCCGCGGCGCTTGGCGCAACGTATTTACCATTACTCTTCTCTGACTTTTGCAGCTGTACGAGATCAACGACGACCCGAAGAGGAAGGAGTTCCTGGACGACCTTTTCAGCTACATGCAGAAACGCGGTGAGTTTCTCTACCTTCGGGCTTCATTTTTTAGGATCCCTCTCAAGGTTCTACTCTATTTAGCACCCTTGATGTTGGTTCTCGAACGCATTCGAGAGGCAGACGCAGGAAGGTGTGTCCCGCGTCGCAGTTTACTATCGTCCGATCCGCGAATCATCCGCGGGAATTAATTCCGCAAATATTGATCGTCCCGATCGACGTCCAAGGCCAGATTCGCTGTCCCCCTCGGAGGAAAAGATCCGTTCTTGCGTGCACGTCTACGAAGCAGCCTCTCTCGTCCCCACATTTGTCTCCATCGCCGGGGCGAAGACGTATTGCTATCCCTTGGCACCGACCCGCGTTCCGAGCGGGCCTGCAATTTTGTCATAATCCAGCGTACGTCAGCGCACGACGCAGGGACGCCTCCAAATCCCCGAACGAATCTTCCAGATTTAACTCGCGGACCACCAACGTTTCTCATCCACGGTTCCCCGCGACCGATCCTCCATTCCACTGTAATAATCACGTCCCTCCGTTTCGTTATCACGGCGATATCGATCACGCTCTCCCACGATGATATCGGTATCCCCGTTTCACAAGGAAACGGAGTCGCGGTGAATGAAAAAGCATGCATGCACGAGGAAGCGATACCCGCGGCTTATTTTTAGACCGCGAGCACCTGTCGACACCCACTGCATTGTATTATATTATACTCTCACCGCCGCGCGAGCTCCGTAAACCGTGCCAAGGCATTTAGGATTCGGCGAACACGCCGCGTAACTCGTCACCGTCTGGCCAGAGCCGAGACATCGCTATAGGAACTATCCTCGGCGCAACGAACCCTCGTCCAGGGTGCTCTTGGTCCGGAATTCCACGGGGTAGGGAACATTCGGCTCGGAGGAAGGTGGCCAGCAGGGGCAGGTACTTCGATGAGTGATCAGCTGGCAACAGAGTCAGGTGTAAACCACTGGGAACACGTGTAGTTGCTGCACGCTAGGAATTCCGAGGATCGAGGATTCGACGAGGGCGCGTTTCGTCGTTGCGAAAATTACGAGGCATTATTCACGCTGTCCGCGGCGCGGACGACGGTTAAAGGAGAGCCGTGCACACGTGCGACCCGCATCTCGTTTCCTGAACACGTGGATTCTCGGCGGGCTTCGCGCCTAGCCGCGGCGCGTCCGAGCGCCTCGTAAACGTCCACGTGGTTAAAAGGTTCGATAACACGTTGCATCTGCCTCCGCTAGACGGGCCGAAATTAGATTCTAACGCGGTCGAAACAACGGAGCCGCGAACACCAAGATCTCTGTCCTCTTGCTACTCTGCCCGACAGAATCAACTGTATTTGCAAACATTCCGATCCCCTCGATCGATCCGGACAGTTGCTTCCCCGTTCATGATCTTTCGAAGCTGTTTCTTAAGGACACCTTGCATTGTTCAATAGGTCGCCCGATGGCGAACCGATCGGCAGGGATCGGGTGCCAGTTGGGGAACCGGAAACGACGGCCTCTAATTATAAACACGGTGACTCTTCCATCAATCAACCGCGCCAGCGATGCGAGGCCTCCTCTTTCCTTTCTTTTCCTCTCTTCTCGAAGCTCCGTCGCGCGACTTTGAGCCCGAGACGGTGCTATTATTGTACTCCACCTCCCTGGCAATAATTAGAGTAGATTGGATCGGCATCGCCGTTCGTCTCCTTCAAGGTTTACTCCTGCTCCGCGAGACGCGGGATGGTCCAGCCTCGTTCATCGCCTGATAGGCTGCAGCACTCGTTACCCGCTGGAAAATCACTTAATGAGTCCTCTCGATCCTTCGCCCTCTTAACCGACGCAACGGAGACCTCGGATATTGAGGACCTTGCAGCAAGAGGCGTGCAGCTCCATTTATTACAGTTTAACGGGTAACATATGTAAAAAGAATTCTACATCGTTTGATGCGAATCTGATAACAAATAAGCGATTTATTGCAAATTTGGAATCTGCACCCATTATTGATTTGCGCAATACGAATGCTGCAGGTCAACGCAATAATTCTGTAAACAGTTTTTTTTCTAATCTACTCCAAGTTGGCAAAGATGGAGCTGCACCCTTCTTGCTGCAAGGTACTCAATTACCTATATCTGGAGGACAAACGCTGAGGGCAATCGCAGTCGATTGATCCACCGATGACGCGCTGTTTACATGGTCGATTAAAGTCACTGTGGGTAGAAAAAGAGCGGGGGAATAAAGGAGCGTGTATCGGGGGTAGAAGCTCGACGGACGGGGGGGAGCGAACCCCCCGCGGGGTGCGTTATTGTGCCGACGCGAACAATGATTCGACGCTAACGCGATTCATAACACCTCGGCCACGTCCGTGTATATAAAAGACCATTCATCACATCCAGCCACATTAGTCCAGCCATCGGCAATCTCTGTTTGTTATCGACGCTCCCTCCGAGCAGCCATCGCGCCTCTCGAATTAATTGCAGTGAATCGGCTCCGCGGCGATCCACTCGCTGGATACTCGAGAACCATCCGGGGATTCCGATTGGGACATTAAATGGCTACTGTTCAAACATCGAAACGACAGTCGTCCTGACGTGTCGCCAGCGTAGCTGTTACGTAGCTTCATCAGATATGTCAAAACAGTCTTCTAATGGGATACAGCTGCGCCGGGATGCTCCGAGCAGCGGCGATCCAGGCCACATAGCACTCGAATACGTCGTCAGGTGTCAAGTGGAAAACGCCGAGCGACGATTACATTTCGCGGTGGATGTCTCGCTCGGAGGATTTCGCTGGGTCTCGCTCTCCCGGCAGTAACGGCGGGATTATCTTAATTAACGGTCGTAAAGTTAATCGTCGATGGGGGGAGTTTTTGTCCTTCTGCTTTATCGGCCTGCCCGCGAAAGGGCCGCGAGAGGTATCGCTTCGCGGCGCTTATCTCCCGATGACCTCTAAATTCGGCGCGCTGGTGGATACTACGCGGTCGTTTCGCGAGCCAGTGTCCTGGTCGTCGGTGTATATCAAACGCGCCGACGAGGCAAGCGGAACGCAGAAATTCGCGTAAACGGAGCGTAGTCGGCGGTGATACGATACTCGGAGGGAACCGGTTCACCTCGAGGAACGACACCTCTGGGATCTAGGGATCTGATGGGTCGTCCACTAGCCGCTGAGATTCGGAGGGTCGAATCTATACCTCGGTGGAGCGAAGGAGAGCGTTTGAAATCGGTAGGGGAGATCGATCGGGATTCGAGGACTCGGTGGATGGAATCTTTGTGGCTTGATCGTAAACAATAAGCGAACGACAGCAGTGGTCTGCGATTTATCGGGATTCATTAGGGATGGAGGCATCGTCCTCCATCTTCCGTCAAATCGAATCGGAAGGAACGTCGCTGGCTATTGGATACGAGGAGCAGTGACGGTGCACGGACGTCTATCTGGAGGAGAAGCGTTCTTTATTTATCGCGCGTATTGCTAGCACCTCTCCAGGGCCGACCGTTATAAATCTCAAGCCATTTAATATGCAAATCCCGGCACCTCCGACAGCCCGAGGTCCTTCTCTCCCCGACGGTTGCTTTTTTCATCGCGAACGAGTTTCAATCGCCGATGTAATTCATACTGCGGCGGACGACTGCGCGAGAGCAATGCCATTCTCTGTCGAATACGTTATTATCTTACTCCTCCGGAGGAGGTGGCCCCTCCTCACCCTCCGGCCGCGCGTCTTCCTCATCACCGACGCTCCGCGGGCCAGCAGTTGCCAGCCAACACTCCCACGAGCTGCCCGCCTAATGATATCCGCTCAATTCCATCGAGCGCCGATAACAGGCTTTCGCGCGCGATACCGTATCTCCTCCGTCCTATTTCTTCCTTCGTTCCACGCTGTCCCGGCTGATTACTCTCGCGGAGAAATTAGACTTTCCTTTGCAAATGAGCGGGTATCTCGCGAGGCGATCTACTAGAATTAGGTTCTAATCGACCGTTGACGGGAGCAATCACGAGGTGTGGAGTGGCTCGCCGCGGCCCAGCGGTAATATTTAAATGGGCGGCAGCCAGGAGGTCTAAAAGTGCGTTGCACCGGTCGCGTAGCGGCCTCCTTGTGAAAAATACCTTTTTACGCGCCGCGGGTAACGCATTAGCGGCTGGGAACACGTGTTCAGCACGAACACTTTTCGCTACACACTTGTGAACAGGCACGCCGTGCGTGCCGTCTGCGTACACAACGAGTTCCACTGGCTACGGTCCTCTCGCAATCCTCTTTTCTTCTCGATACTTTGTACCACACGGGGAGTTGATTATCGCGAGTTGCCATTTACGTGGCGACGCGTCAAACGAAATGAGCACGGAGCCTCTACGATACCTAGAACCTAAGTAACACACTGCACTCCACTGGTCGCCATGGCTTCTCGATCGCGGTACAAGTCGAATTTCCTCATTTACCTACTTTAATAGTAAGCTCTCTGAACTACACTCTTTCACAGAGTGCTGGCACCTGTGCCCTTTCGATCACACCCTGCTTGCTCCAAACTCCAGTCGCGTGAGATTTAAACGAGAAGCCAGGAACCTTCGTTCCAAATCTGTTTAAGCTTACCGTGATGCACAGTCGTTAGCTTCCACGTCGTTTAAAGTCCGGTCCCTCATCCGTGTCGCGTTCGTGCGCCGAAGAGCGCGGGTGAACCTTCCCCTGCACCGCTATTGCGCTCCCGTTATGCAACGCGAAGGAGCCCACTCTCCCAGCTCGACGATTTTTTCGCCGTTTTCTTATTATTCGATATTTTGTGCCGGGAGCACGTTCGTACGCCGTTACTCGATAACTGCGCGTCGTCACGGCACATTGCAACTAGTTTGAATGTTGACTTCACCTCGCAGCAACGCGAGCAACGTTCTCGCGAAAATAGTTTCGCGCGTGCCGCTCGAAGGAGACCGCCTCCGTCGCCGTTTCAGATGCTAGTCGGGTGCACGGGACATTTCCTCCCCTCGATTGGCAACTGTAAGAGGAGCGATGTGTGGTCGACGGTGGCGATCGAGCTTTCATGGCCGCGTCGCTACCTTGAGCGAGCGGGAATTAAAGGCTGGACGAAACGGCCAACGAAATGTGGAACAGTCTCTCGGGGGGGCTTTATTGCGTAATAAATATTAAAATTCATACGGGTTGCACCTCTACCGAGAATCGATCTTCGACCAGCCTAAAGGGACGGCTATAAAAGTCGAGAGGAGAGAGACGCTCCTCTGTGTGCCGAAAGGCACCTCTCCTCTGAGTACGACGCTATTTTACTTTTATTCGAGCAGATCCATTCTCGGGACGGTTTACGATCCGCGCCAAGCTGGCAGCGTGGCACTCTCGCGTGTCTTCGTGGGCCGGCCTTGCGAAAAAGAAAACCACCCCCGACTCTTTGAAATCCATTAGATTAACCCTCCGCGGTCACACTCTCGTATAATCACAAATTAGCCACACTTTGAGTTACCATTTTCGTATTTTTTAATCTTCTAACTTCTAATGCTCTAATAGTCTTTTCCTACTTAGAAATGTAAATTTTGATATGATGAGATTTGTAGTTGAAGAAGAACTATTTTCCTCGAGAAATATTTTTTACCATAAATCCCCTTTGAACGTCGCAAAGCCGCGACAGTTGAACTGGAATTCTGGGAGTCACGATGCTGCTACTTAGCCTCCACCGTTACACTTTCCCTTTCGTTATTAAATTATCGGTACATAGGTACCACCGGCTAAAAGATCGCCGAAGACACATCAGCTTGCGCTTCGCCGGAAATTCTTCATCGCCCCGAGGAAGGTCCCCGCGAGGACCGATCCGCGGGCTTGTGAATTGAATCGGTAAACGTAACGGCCGAGGATCGGCACCGTTAAACGCGTGAAATCGGAGTGGCTAAGGTACGATTAGAAGATACGGGCCGATAACGGCATTTTTAGTGGGAATCGTTCGTGGAAACGAAAGAAAGAGAAGATAGTGGGCGTTCTCCGACTCAGTGGTCTCTTTCTCCATCGGACACCTCGGGTTTCTACCTTTATTTGTATCCCCGCTCGCGGCTCCAATGTCGTTTTATCGCGTTTACGACCTTGTCGAGCAAATGTACGAGCCAACGTGGACGCACGACGACGACAGACAGAGTCAATTCAGCTTGTCCATAAACACCCATCCACGGTTACCTCCATAAAACGAAATAAAGTCCTAGCGAGTTCGCGCTGGCCCGCGCGCATCTCCTCTACCCTCTCTTTCTCTCCCGGCGATGGGCGGACACACTCTGCCCGTGTTCCTGCGAGTGATGGATTTCCTCTTTGACGGATCGCTCGTAAACCTCCTCTAAATGTTTTCTCGGAAACGGGGAGAGAGAGGAGGACAGAAGGAGACGGAGAGGGAACACGGATTTCCAAGCTATTCGCGCCACTGCCGCTCCCCTCCTCGTCCTTGCTGGATCATGGATCAGGCTCCTTAGGGCCACCCGCTGTTTTTAGAGGGTCTTAAATCGGGATTATGCCCGGGATTACAGGATCCTGCGCACCGCGTGCCCTCTCTTCTGGTAGCGGCCAAAGGATTGCACCGAGCCGATTCCTTAGCAGTGAAAACTATCCTCTTGAGCATCCCCTAGATAGATCTCGCGAGATTTCACTCAAACTCTCCGTTTCTAACGATGTAAAACAATATCTTGCCACACCTACCTCTTAAAAACTGCCCTTTTCCAGGAGTTTGCTATAACAGGGCAAAAGGGTGGCGAGGAAAGTTGGCAGCGCCACGAGTCGAGTCACTTTGTGTCGTGCACTTTCGTGGCTATCTCCGCCGTCACGGCAGAGGGCAAAGTTCACGGGGAATGGGAACGCATACCGGCCGTCTCGGTCGGTGCCAGGATCGTTTCGCGAAGAATTCGGAAATTGAAAAGCTGCGTGTTCCCTCGCCCCCTTTTCGCCCTACGCCCGGCTCCCCGTTTCGTTTAATTGCTTCGCACGCTCCCGGGGCCCCTTTTTTCGCATCGATCACTCCCGAATCGGAGAAACGGTTGTCGATCGGTCCCCGGGCTTCCGAGAAGTTTCGTGATAAGCCCTGATTAGTGGTTCCGTGAAACGGGCTCTCGCCGCCCGAGCCACGAGGAAAAGGGGCGGGCAATCATCAGCAATTATTCGGAATCCCAGGGATATAACGACGTGCCCCCGCTGATCCGTGCCCCGGAGCATCGCGTTTTCGTGCAGAAGCCCCGAAATTCCGTCCACATTAATTATTATAATGCGAATCCGATGAGATCGGACCCGGGCCCCTCGACATTCCGAGACCGGTAGCCGAATCTCGCTCCCCGGTGCCACGCAACCAAGTGGAATGTAAATCCTGTCATTTTTCTTGAAAATTACGTCCCGCCTCGGGCAAGTGTTTTCTCCCACGCTGGCATCGCGGTTAGCCTCTCGCTCCTCCCCTAAGCGAAATAAGGCTCGATTCCTGGAGGACTCCGAGGGAAATCGCGGGGCGCGTGGCCAGGAACTTCGGAGCGTCGCAAGGGGGAAGTGACGGGGCAGCGTGGCTACACCTGTCCAATTAGTCGTCCGCTCGTGCTCGAATTCGACCTACATTTTCCAGCGGCGGACAAGTGACCGGGTGGCTTCCAGCATCCGTGAGGCGGCGAGGGGGAGAAGGAGAGAGAGGAAGAGAGGCAGCGCTGCTCTCCGGCACGTTCCAGTGCTATAGATAGCTGGCGCACGCGAGCCGAGCGAAAAGCATTTAGCAGGATGACGTTCGCACATTCTAGACGTCTCGACGCCGGCCGTTCTCGCCCGATCATCCGTTACGTTCCCGTGACGTAATTGTCGAATTCTTGCTCCGACAGTCTGCCTTCGACTTCTCCCTTGTCTGCCCTCTCTCTCGCTCCACCTTCCTCGCGTTCTCCGCGCGGCTCCACGGTCCGTGACAAGAATTATCGTCCGGGAGGGGGGGGCCTGTGACGATTGATTAATGGGCGGAGTCGCGTTTTACGCGGTCCACTTTTCCTCCCTTGGATCGTGCGATACGAAGCGAGGGTGAATTCAGGTGAGCATGTCGCAAAAGGGGTGGAGAGAGAGAGAGAGAGGGGCGGTGGGTGAGAGAAGGAGAGAGAGGGAGCTGGACAGAGAGACGAAGGTGGAAGAAATCGGAGAACGGGTTCCGCGTTCTGCGGCCCCGACGCTACCCAGACGTGGGAAGTGAAATACGAGCGTTGTAGACGGCCAACGGCCATTTCCATCCTGCCGGTTTAGTATTGGCGGGCCACTAAGTCTGAACTAATTTGCTTATTAATATTTCACAACAGCGCCGATCGCTCTGGGGGTTCTTGATATATCGCCTCCCCCACCTTCGGCATCGGGCTTCTCTCTTTCTCTTGGGACCTGGCTCTTCCACTCGAGGCTACAGCCTCTTCTTCCCCCGCGTACCTTTCGCCACAGTTGAATCCTGAATCGAGAGAATATCGTCTCCTCCCTTGTGGCTAGAAACGCAGCACCTTCCGGCACATATATCGTACCGCGCACGGGTACCAGCTGGTCACGGTCTTATTCCACTGACGGTGCAAGCCAAACGCGCGTCAGCTTTTACCGCGATCTACTCCACTGGCGGTGACGTTCCACGCCACGCGACCGCTGGGCTTCCTTTCGAAGAATCTGCCGGATCGCTCGGAGCTACGTGTGCCCCTCTTTAATGAACCTAAAGCTCAGCTTCTTGTAGGGTGGGAACGTCCCCGAAAGTCAGTCCTTTGAGCGCGAGCTCGTTGGACGAGCAACGATGGAGAATTCTAGGCGGCAACGTACCTACTTTTTCCTCCCATTCGGTGCGCTCCACCGGTCCTTTGATTTCGCGAAGATTGACGAGAGAAATTCGGCGGCAAAGGGCGCGTTACGTGGTTTAACGAGCTCACCCTCAAAGATACCAGCGAGTTACGTGCGGCGAAGGTAATTACCGCGCGACGAGCCAGCTCTCGCCGCGATTAACGTCGTTAAACCTCACAGCCGTATCGGCGCGTTTACGATCCCCGACGAATCCGCGTCGCAATAGCGGTGGCGAGCGCACGTAGCGCACCGAGCGCGGAGAGCGCGCACGGCCATGGTGCCCCCGGGGGGGGTATTTAGGTCGCGAGGAACGGTGGTCGCGACCACGCCGGCTTAAAGCCTTATTCTGGCAGAATGACAAGCACGAATCGAAAGTTATTTCTGCGAGACCGATATACGGGGCTTGATTTATGCCTGGCATCGGACAATAACGGCGACCGGGGCCGCTGTATCGCTGCCTGCATTGGTATTTTATCACCCTGCAAATAGCCGCTTCGTCTTCGCGGCTTCTCGGAACCTTCGATTCTCGGGAAGCCGCTTCGACGCAGGATCTCTCCCGAGATCGCCCAACCGAACGGCTGTTAATCGTCCGTCGATGTGTCAAAGAGAAGTCGCGCACGTTTTTCGCGCAGGCATCGAAATAAAGCTGCGGGGGCAGCGCGGGGACAGAGTAACCGGTTAACGTGCCATTTTACGTCACATCAAAGCCTCGCCACATTGTTGGCAAGTGCCTGGCAGCCCTCCCGGCCGTGCATCCCCCGATTCTGACCACGGTGCAGCAGCAGCCGTCTGCGGGCAAATAGACGAACACGCTCGAGAGTCAAAACGAACACGGTCGTCGTCCTCTTTCTCCTTTTCCTCGCTCCGTCTGCGAGGCACCCAGGCTGCGGCTGAACCTCGTCGAACTGGAGGACGATATCCAGCACACCGTGACGCGGAACGTTTCATTTACCCGGGATCCATTCGAACGAGGATCATCCTGCCTTCGAAGATGGAAGCAGCAGAGAGATATTTAGGAACATCTCACCCTCGACCGTTGGCAATGCTGGTCGTTGCAAATAGAAGCAAAGAGGGTAGATCCTGTTGTCCCTCAGCCTCCATTCGATCAAAGCCAGCTCGCAAATCTGGCATATCGAGCCGCCTCGTAAAGTCTATCAAGCGTGGCGAGAAGGGTTGGTTTATTGCTCGCGGTATTATTCGGAGGTTTTATTGTCGCGCGGCCAGCCAGCGAGCGTATATAGGTCGCGGTCCTCGTCGTGACATTGAGCTTCGTGGCCCACCCAGGTCGCTGGGACGGAGAGTCGCTCGGCCGGAGGAAGGAGAGAAAGAAGAACTGGAAGAAACGGGCGGACGAAGACGGACGAGGCGGAATTATTCCTTCGCGTGCCACGCCCTGGCTGCGGATCGTGTTTTGTCTATCTTCTGGGGACGTGTCCCGGGTTCTCGCCCGGAAACATCATCCCCGGGAGGCGACTTGGACGCGGCGCGAATGGGATCGGACGTGGATACTAATTTCGCGGCGGCTGACTCGGCGAAACGAATGTCAAGAACGAGCGAGGGAAGCGCGCAAGGTTAACGCGCCAAGTATCAAGGAGGTTTGTCGAGGTATCTTTAAGTTTCCTCGCGGGGTGATCAATTACTCCGTTCAACAGGGTCCGTTCAGCGAGCTTCGATAAGATCAATTTGTTTGGATCGAGCGATGAACCGGAGGTGATGGATAACACTATCCCCCACCCCAGGTTGTCGTACACGGCACGCGATACAGGCTCGTTTTGTTTTCCCGGATTAGGCGAGGGGACTGGAGCGAGGATGCCACCCACGAATTATAAGCCACTCCCGGGGTCGGCCCGGGGGGTTGCCACCGACGGAGATACAATTATTTGATCGCCGAGCAACAAGTGGCTGAGGGGAGGTTCGCGGGGGATCTTCTATTCTAGTCGGGGAGATTTCGATGCCTCGATAGAAGAGGGGCGAGTGACACGGCCAGGATCGCCCCGTAGCCTGATAATCCTACTCGAGCTGGCCGTGATATCAAGATCGCGATATAATCAGCTTGGGGGGCACTTGTGCGCCTGAAGAACAGAGACCCTGTGGACAGTCGCGGATTTAACAGGCGGCCGATGAGTACGCACACGCGTGTAAATTTGTATGTAATCCTGTTACGTATGCAGGGTGCCCCAGAACGTTTGCCACTGGGGCCTTTTCCCTTAAGGAAGCCACTGTGACGGTCGAAGAGAAAGGCTATTTTCTAGGCATTCCTTTATAATGAAATGTAACTCATTACGAAACATTTTTATTACCAACTGAAAATACATATATTTAACTAATATTTTATGCTTCTCGATTGGACAAATTTTGGGTAGTATGGGCACAACATACGATAACGTTAGGCTCGGCAAAAAAATTACAAAACGTTAAACGAATTATTCAATCGAAACATTTGTACGCTTAACTGAAGATAATTTTATTACGAATATTCCCTGAAAATTTCAAGTGAAACCGATAAAAATTTACCGACAATGAGTTATTAATTCGCCCGTTTGAAAAATGCCGTTTCGAGGTGATCGCGTTTAAAGTTTTGACAGAAGTTATGTTCTGCGACTCAAAGATCGCAGCTGTACACGATCTCGTCGTGGTTAGTGATTCTCTACGCAGTTTTAAACAATATATAAGCTCGTAATCCCTCTTGTTAGATACATTTGGATTCTTGGACATAAACTTTTCGGGCGATTGACACCAAGTTACCTACTTATGCGTGCACTCAATTACGATCGCTGCGCTACCTACCGTTAAGGAACTAGTTCTTGATCAGGCACTAATTTTTGATCAGTTCATGAAATAAATCGTTCTTTTGAGTTTATGTCAATAAATAATTGTTTGAAATAATTACTAACATAAAAATTGATAATTCAAAAATATATGTGTTGTCTGTGAAAGCAGTTAGTATTGTTAGTTTTAGATGATTAAAAACTAGTTCCTAGTCACCTTATTATTCCATACCTTATAAGTATTTAAATTATATATTTATTTTCAACTTTTTAAAATTTTTCCTTGAAGTTTAAACATTAATTCAACTTTTAGTATAAAAAAAGTCTATGGTTTAATGTTTTATTAGGTTAAAAATAAATATTAAAGCGGGAAACCTTCTAAACTGATCAAAAACTAGTTCCTTAACGGTATACAAAACCTTCCGCAAATCCCAGAATGTTTCGCGATCCACTTTGAAATTGTGCAGGTAGGTATATTTTTGCGACCCCAAATATTATGGAAATGCACAAAAGGAAAAATCGGAAAAAGAATTTCGCAGTGGCTTCCCCCTTAAATCCTTTTTCGTAAGATCACTTGCAGATCGAGTTCCATTCGACTAAAGTCCAAATAATCTGGAGTGACTTTTAAAGGAAAGATCAAAGGGCGAGGAGCGAAGGAGGGTCGAACGGTTGGGATACTCTCAGATCCCCGAAGGCAAACAATTTCGAAATGTCAGCTAGAGTTCGCAATAGGTCTCGCGAAAGAGGCGGAAAAGATGGGAAGTTAATAACGAGCGAGGGGGAAAGTAAAAGGGACGCGTGTCTGTTGAGCCCGCGTTTGTCGAGTCTGACGCGAGACGCGGCGCAACCCCTCGGCCAGCTCCTTCGTCGTTCCATCGTCGTTCCATCGCGACTCCCTTGACAGTTAGCCTCGCTAAGACGGATCGTAAATTACGCCAATATTTCCGCGAAATCCTAACAAGATTATAAAGCAGATTGTAGCACTGTTCGCTAGCGGCGGCAGCTCCCGCCTCTCACTCTCCCATCAGACCCTTCTGAACCCTGGAGGCTTGGACCCGGAGGGCTGCAGCTCCAAGGAGTCGGGGGGAGAATCGGTCGGTGCGAAAGGGGGAAGGGGGGGAAAAAGAGAGAGATCTATTTATAAATGCGTTTGCGTCTTTGCAGGGGCCCCAGCCGGTGGAGGCAGTAAATGTCGCGTGTATTTCATATGAAACTCCACCCCATCCCGGCTGTTCCTCGCAATGCCAATCTCGGTATTTCGCTCGTCTGATAATACCGAGCGCTAACAAAGTTAACCCGCGAGGAGAGACTCCCTCTTTCACTCCCGCCCTTCCTCCTCCCCCGTTTCACGCTCCACGACGACGCTCTTCTTTATCCACTCTGATCTACCCTCCTCTTTCGTCTGAAATCGAGATCCATTACTCCGGAAGATCCAGCCGCGTCCCGGGTCCCCGATTAAATTTTCGTCAGCCAGCAGCCGCGAACCGCAGCACCGCAAATTAGCTCGTAAAGCGCGCTCTAAAAGTAGCGTAGCATCTCCGAAAAGTTGCTCGGGCGGTTCTTAAGCGGGCCGAGTACCGAGCCGGGCGTGAAGCGCCTTTTTCGGGGGGTTAATTAAAAAAATAAATTCCAGCGGAGCGGGATGCCCGCGAGATTGCTTATTAGCTTAATTGAATTCCTTCCGGCGCGCCGACGCTGCTCGATGATGCGCTGACCCTTGCACTGAGAGGTGTTCAAGAGTCCCTTCGACCCTCACCGCGTCGATTCCTTCCGTTAAGTGTCTGTCACGTTCAGAGCGAAGCAACTACCGTTTCAAACAAATTGTCTCTCCACCGATCGCTCTTGAAGAAAGAGGAATTTTATTGACATTTGAGGAAAAGGCAGCAGCGGGGGTCACGAGGCAGAGAGCGGCAGGGCACCGCGAGGGAGGGATATATCCCGTCGGCGGGTTATTGAATAGATTCCAGGGTCGTCACGCGAGATTCTGGGAAAAGTCGTTTCGCGCGCGCTCCGAAAGGCCTTTAAAGCGGGCGCGCAGTCGGCCCACGGCCGGCCGCAGTTTCTGCGTCGGTTAATAAAGGCCTCCGACATAGTCGATCGTTATTAGATCGGGCACTCCCCCGGCCCGTCGATCCTGCCCGCCCCGTATACTTCGCAATAACCCATAAAATGCAACATTTTGTTTCGTATACCAATTAGCCCCACCCCGTAGTGCATCGGAGCCGGCTGCGGCATTTCGGGGACCGCTCGTTTCGGTTCCCGATCGTCCTCCTGGATGCCAATCACGATGGGCGAAGAAAGAACCTCGCCATTATCCCAGTCCTGGGCTCCGGGTCCTGTACGCGTCCACTCGTTAACGTCTGTCGTTCAGGAGTTCTTTAAACATGACCGATCGATGAAAGACAGTCATTGATGGCAGAAAAAAATGATGTGGAAAGCGAAGCGCCCAAGTTTGCCGCGTCTAATATCGGGGGCCGTTCGTTGAATATGCAGCAGGCGGGAAACGAGCAGATAGAGAGGAGATAATGTCTGACGATAGCGCGAAAAGTCGCTGCCCGCCATTGCGCTGCCGTACCGGTCGCGAACCGTGGATCACGAAGAACCGATTGTTTTTATTGTTTATTAACTCCAACGTCATCGAGGCCTCTTATACTCTTCTCGATCGCTTCCCTCCACCCAAACTCTATTCTCCAAACGACAGCCATCGAAGGTGGCGAGCGAAAAGGTTAATAGGGGTGAGGCGGGAGGCTCGCCTTGTATTTCGCGACCGCGCTCACCCCTAGGAACCCCGCGAAATTATGTACAGCGATGGTACATAACGCCTGTACGCCAGTCGAATGGCTACTTTGGCCGGTTGAAGCGAGCATGGCCACCATTGCGGCTCGAACACGCTGACGGGACGCGGCCGCAGCGGCGGCGGCCATTATAAAAATAACTGCTGATTGGACGCCCTACCAAGAAAAGTCGTAATCGCATCCTGAAATGCCTCTTCTCTCTCCCCTTCGCCTCGTCTCTCTCTTTCGCTCCCACCCCCGCCGTTTCCTCCCCCCTGTCTTTGCATCTTTCTCTCTGTCTCCCTCCCTCGGTCGCGGATCTCTCCTCCGAACAATGAGCCTCCGCTTCGCCGCCTCCCACACCTTCCTCTCCGCTCTCGCGTCCTCTGTGACCATCGCCGGTGCTTTCGGTTCCTCTCTGGCTTTTTTCGGCCCTCGGAGATTTTCACGTGCAAAGGGAGGAAATTATAAGATATAAAACGCGAGGGTCAATTCGTCCGTGCGTGTAAAAAGGGTTCGCAAGTCCGCGGGCTCGGCAGAGGAACAGGGATGAGAGAGGCAGGGGAGAATCGGGCGCCATTTTGCGAGCGCAGCTTTTATCGCCGCGCCCTATATAGGAGCATTATGCCTGGGTTGCCGGGTTGCGCGTATATCAACAATAATTGCAGGGCCAATAATAAAGGCGGAGGGGCCACGCTCGATAGCCCGAAATTGCTGGTTCCCCTACCCTAGCCTGCAACGTTTTATTGCCTCCACTCTCGAGAGCAGGAATGGCGGCAGCTCCCTTCGTCCTTCTCGATGGCGGATAAACGATCCTGCGATGCGATGCCAGTCACGGCCAGCCGATATTCCCTCGGCTCCATCTCTCCAGCAATTTCCCGCCACGAAGCATTTAAATACGGTGCTCGCGTATCGAACGCGCGATTCTACTATTTTTACCATTTTCGAAAATGTCTGAAAGCTACTGATAGCTCGTTAAACCCACCGCCAGGCTCCGTTCTCTCGGCTCAACACCTCTCGCGAGCGCACCGCGAGCCTAGTTACCTCCTCTCGCTACTATTATTCCAGATACTGGGGCCACTTCCATTCTCTCCTTATTATTCCTCTCGCGGCCCCGCGTTGTTGTTGTTGTTGTTGTTGCCGCTGCTGTAACAGCGAGGCCTCTCGTACGAGGAATCGTTCACGAGCTCGTAAACAGCCGCAAAGGAGAGCTCGCACGCGCGATAGTCACGAGTATTGCCCTTGTTAACGCCCCGTTAACTCGAACCTCTGGACAAACTCGTAAAATTTACCGGCTTCGAGGGACTACCACTGCTGCCGGGGAATTTTCGCGTGACTCTTAAATCGAGCTGGAATTATGTGTTTAGTGCGAGCCTCGACCTAGGCATCGCGACGAGAGAGCATCCCTCTCTCGTCTCCTCCTCTCCAATTTCACCCCCTCGCCTCTTCTCTTTTCCCTGTCGGGGTAGCTGCACCACAGCTTAAACGTAGTCGGGGCGAGAAAGAAGCGAAATTAGCGAGCGGAGTAGCCGAGGGACCGCGGCGCGCAGTTTAGCGTGCGCGAATCATGATCCGCGCGATGCTCTCGATTATTTTGGTCCGCGAGCCGCGCGTTCGCGGGGCCGACGCGTCGGATCACGGTAACGCGAAAGCTCGTAAAGCGGACGTTTACGTACACGTAGGTGAACCGCGAGATAGCTGCGGGCGCGTCGACACTCCTGTTAACACCCCGTTAACACGGATCTCGAAAGCCCTCGTAAAACTGAGCGACACTGTTGCTGTACCTACTTGTCGGCTGCGTCGATGAAGGCCCCGCCAGGTTATTAGGCTCCGCTCGGATGATAGTAAGCAAACGCCCTCGCTGCTCGCATAGTAATCGCGCGATTCGTAGCTGCGCGCAAGAAAGCCGAGCGTAAAGACGCGACGCTCGAGACATCGGATTGTCCGCTCGATCGACTCGTCCCTCTGATCCTCCCTCCACCAGGGCCAACCCCTTTCGCTCGACGCCGCTTGCCCTTTTCTTTCCTCTATTTGGCGCACACGCGCGCACGATGCAGGTAAAGGGATCGTAAAAGCTGCGGCGCTCGCGTGATCGTTACGAATTCGTTATTGCTCTTGTTAACGCTCCTCGCTGGAAGCCTTGGACAAACCTCGTAAAATTTCAGCGGTGCACCCCGCGTAAGCCATCGTCGAAAATTTGCCCGAGCCGATCACGCGACGGGTAAGGCACCAGCCTTGAGGAACGTCGAGTTCCCTTCGAGCTGCACGGTTCGACCCTCCCCGTGTGATTTTGCGTGCGATTCCTTTCAAGCTGACAGGGTTGTTTCGGTTTCAGGGACTCCGATCAATCGGCTGCCGATCATGGCGAAGTCGGTGCTGGACCTGTACGAGCTGTACAACCTGGTGATCGCCCGCGGCGGCCTGGTGGACGTGATCAACAAGAAGCTCTGGCAGGAAATCATCAAAGGCCTCCACCTGCCATCGAGCATCACTTCCGCCGCGTTCACTCTGCGCACCCAGTAAGTAGATCGTGAAGTTTCTCATCCGGGACCCCGTTGGCCGCCCGTGCCTGTTCGCTGGTAATTCGCATACAATGAGTCCCCGCGCTCGACGAAAGCCTATCTGAGCATGAAATCTGCGCCGATGACTAAGAACCCGGTCTTTTGTGCCCCCGGCCGCTGCTAGAGGAGCAGCGCCCTTCTAGAGGAGATCCGCCACCTCGGTCAAAGAGAGGAAGGCTTGCAGGCTGACCGTCTCGCCGTCTAATCGCCGCGCGTTTACTTCGAAAGCAGAACGCCGGCTCGATAGGCGGGGTAAGAAACGAAACAATCGGGGGGGGAGGCCCATCGCCGAGAGGCAGATCAAAGCGCGCCTTCCGGGGACAGCCGTTGTTTGTAAAACGCTATCATCATTACCGGTGGCGAGCGCGAACACCGCGGGTCGACTGTTTGTGTGCTTAAGATGGCGGCTTGTATCAGGAGCGGCGTGTTCTCCGGCGAAACAAAAATATACCGAGCGCCGCCGCACAAAAGAACCTCGGCCGGAGGGAGCACACAATATTAGCGTTCCCGACCGTGATGGGAACACTCAAAACCGTGGAAAGACTCGGCGGAGAGAGCCTCGCGCCGATTTAACCCCATTCGTCACCTGCCGGAGCGAGTCCGCCAGGCGCCTCTCCGCGCCTTCTCTTCCCTGCTCGAAGCGGGTGTCAAAACAGTGTGTCCAAGCTGGGGCTCGGCGAGCTCCTCTCCAATAGCTGTCCACCTCGAACGCGCTTGGAAAAATACGTGACAATCTCGCGGAATCAGAAGCTCACCGGAGAGCTTCCTCGGTTAGTGTTCTTACTATTATTAGTCGGGGCACCCCCCAAAGTAGGGGCTCTGTGAAAGGAAAAGAAAACTGAATTTTATTCTTTAAATACATTTGTATGATTTGCATCGGGCATTGTTCCGCCAGCTTTGCCACTCGGCTTCGTCGAGATCCACGCGAAATCTACACAAGGGTGACGGATAGCCACCCTTCCGGGATCATTAACGGTCATCGTCCGCGTTACCTTCGAAATCGCGAAGCAACCTCCGCGATCGATGACAATGGACACGGTTGGCTAGCGAGCCTGCGCAGCTCTCCGTGGCGAGTTAATACAAAGACGCACGATTTGCGCGAGTAGGCTATTCTGGTGCAGCGATTCGCGACGCGTGGGCACATGTTCGTTAGACACGGAGGGGGAGGCAATTAATCAAGGGCTGCAGATCCGTCGCCGGCGAGCACATCTCAGGTAATCGAGAGGAAAGGCGAACAGGCAGCTCGAGGAGGCACGTGCACGCGACAGCTGCTTTCTTTCTCGAATAATTGGATTTCTTCGAGTGAAAGAACAGTTAGCCTTGTATGTCGAAGGCAAATGATTTCCCCGGGTCCTCCACTTCGCCACGGAATCTCCATACACCAGCAAGATAAGATCACCTGTTCGCGGTGGTAGCTTTCGTGGAACACTTGATCGTCGCAAACGTGTGCCACCCCAGCTTCCCCTCTGCTTCGATTCTCGCAGGGGAAACATCGAGGGAACGGGAGACGCGAGGCGGAACGAGGAGAGGAGGAGGGCATCATAAGTGGCGCGGGCTAATACGAATTACACGTGAAAATAATCCAGCGACGCTGGGCGCGTGACGGGCGACAGAACGTCGGGACGCTGGGTGCATCCATCATTCCGGCAACCGGTTATCTCCGGCCGCGGAACAGGGACAGACGGAGGAAACGACGTGTAAAAGGAGACGCCGACCGCGGCTGGCATATCGAGGAGCCTTACGACTATATCGAGCCACGCGCCTCCAACGTGTAATTATTTATACCGCGAGGGAGGTAGCCGCGCCCGTCCACCGATCGTGCTGAAGGATACGCGATGTTTTCGACAAATTTAATGCTCGCCGGCCAGCCGAGGCCGGGATGAATTATTTCGAAGTGGAGGCAGCGTGTCTCGCGCTTGGACGGAATCGAATCGTTGATTGGAGGAAGACAAACGACGGGAGCCTCCTTGGCAGCGTTGCCCGCTCTGTCTATAATTCTATACCAATCTCACGAACCCACCGATTGGACACTGCGACGAAGGAACGCGTAATGTATGCCTAAGACTTTCACGAATCTTAAAGCGCGCTTACTTGCTATATAGTCCCGAACTCCGGATCACATCCGCGGCTGGAATCTCGAATTTCACGGCAAGCTCGCTCGACCGGTGCAGCGCGAATTTGATTATCACCCGGAAAGAGAGATTTATGGCTGAGATCAGCGAGGCACACCTGGACACAAAGGCTCGCGTGCGGAGGTTGAGAGTTAGCGAAACTGTGCGGCGAACGGAAAGAGGTTGCCGAGGAACGGGGAACGACTGCGGGGAGAAAGAAGCGGAGGAGGGAAGGACTCGATCGAGGGGCTAGTTTCGGCGCAGTCTGGCAGACAATCGTAAAAGCTGAACGATCCCTGCGCGAATAATAGGCCGCGCTGTGCCTGCGAGAATGTGTCTATCCACGAGCCTGTGTGCGAGCTAACAGCCGTGCCTTTACCTTCTGCGATGCTTATGGGCTCGATAGCGCGTCGATAACTAATTTCAACCCCCTTGACTCCACCCTACCGAAAAGTGGTCTCTTCTCGCGACGAGTCTGACTCGTGACGCAATTAGCGCAGTCGGGGACAGAACAGGAAAGCCGACATAGTAGCCCGCAGAGACACGGGATTAAATTAAGCGACTCATCGAGCGACGCGCGACGTACGGATCTGCCTTGCCAATTTCGCGTGCAGCGAACCGCGATGTCTTCCTCGTGTCCTGGGATAATACCGTGGCTGCGTCTCGTCGCGATTCCAATTAATAACGAGCGCACATTCACGCACGTTCTTGCCTCGCGCCAAGTACTTACATACGCAGCGCGAGACACAGAGTGCTCTATAACGCCTCGACCCGCTATCAAGAACCCGTTCGATTATCGAATCTCAATAATGGTTGATTCGATTAGATTTCGAATGGTCTTAATGGATAGCTTGGGTTTGATTTGCATGAGGAAAGTGTCTTCGTTTTGTTCCTACGTGCCTTACGAGCTGAGATATTTCGATGTAAAGTTGCAATTTGGCGAATTTTATCTTAAGAGATTTTTCTCCATTGTCAAGTATGGGCAAGAGGGGACCGTGAAACGGTGAGGAAATGTCTGTCAGGCGTTAATACAAGTTATACATATTTATTCACTTTAGCAACACCAATTCGGGGTGCAGCGCCAAGTACTTTGAATAAAATATTTATTGGTATTGAAATATTGAATTGTATAAAATGAAAATATATCTGCTTTATATTACTTAATACATTTTTTGTTTGTAGAAATAGGCATTGCTATAATTGGCGCAATTTTTGTATATCATTAGTTTTGTAAAGCTAAATATAGCACATTAATAAATTTACGACAGGTGGAGATTTATTTAACCCGCCAAGTTTGTAAATTTCCCGCTACCCATGAAATCCTCCAGCGAGCTTTAACTTGTTAGCGGTGTCATTCGGGCTTCTTGTATCCTCCTTTCTCGAGCAATATTGTCTTAGAAAGCGTCGCGGAAACGAGCAGTAAAACAATTCGAGCCCCCAAGCGGAATATCAATACCTACCTATTTAACTGACCGCTTTCTACTCACTTTGAATTGACTGTTTTTTCCAGATACATGAAATACCTGTACCCGTACGAGTGCGAGAAGCGACGACTGTCGACGCCGGCGGAGCTCCAGGCGGCGATCGACGGGAATCGACGAGAGGGACGGCGAAGTAGCTACGGGGCGTACGCAGCCGGCGGTGGCGCGGCTGGGGACGGTTTGGTGCAGAGGAACCCTCACACGCCGAATTCGCTCGCGCTGCACGCGCAAATGTCACCGCTGTCGTTGGTGACGGCGGTGGCCGCCGGTGGACAGCATCACGGCCCGCAGTCCCTGGTGAACGGAAGTGCCGCGCACACGCCCCTGCCGCATCATCCGCACCATCCGCAGCACCCGCAGGGAACCCTGGGACAGCCACCGAATGCCGGTCAGTGAACGATTTCCCAGCTCTGCTCCCTCCCGGATGAATCCTCATCTTTGACTCTTCGACTTCTGAAGATCGAATGAACTACTCCCTTCGTTCCCTGTCACTTTCGAATTTGTTTCTAATTTTGGTAGTCAGAGATCTCTCACCGTAGCGTTCGCAGGCTCCCTGCTGGAAATGGGATCGATACCTCGCCAAGGGGAGATCGAGAATGGGCCGGAAACGGGTGGCGTAGACTCGGGATGAAAAGTTAGCGACGCGCGAGGAGACAGCCGCGAGAGGGGGAGGGATATATCTCCTCTTCCTCGAGGGGAGCGTGGAAGAGGAGCGGGTTTATTTTAAATCGGTAGTTAGGGTTCCAGGCCTCCCCGGAGATGATGATGCGAGAGCGAAGGAGGCGTAATTGATTGTACGATCCTCCGGGAGACAGGCGTTAACGGATGACTCTCGCTAACGAGCATTCCTACTTCCCTCTACCCCTTTCTTCTGCCTTTCAGCCCCTACCTTTCGCCCTCTTTTGCCACCCTCTAGCCCGACATCAGACCAATTCCACCCGACCCCTTCTCGTTCTTGTCTCGCGCCGCCCCTCAAATTTGCGTTTGCGCTTACGTCGCATCCGTCTCGCGTCCTTTAGCTTCTCCCCGACCAATAGCAGACTTTTATCTCTAAATTCTATTTCATCTTTAAAGCCAGCCCCTTTTCAACCGAATGCCGGGCTAGACCTAGGCTTGATTCACACTCGCAACAGTTGGAAATTAGTTCCTCCCTTTGGATATCCTCTGCTCTCTGTGCTTTCCGGGCTCCTCCGCCGCTCTCCCCGTCTCCGTCGCCTCCCATGGGGACGACGCCAATCAACGGGTCGACACGCCGTTTTAATTTAGAGCCCCGCCGTTGCCGTTGGGACGAGGCCGCGTCGCGACGTCGGCTTTTAAACGCGCGATTGACGTCGACCGCCGTTTGATCAATGGCCCCGGCGAGACGTCGCTGCTAGACTATCTCGAGGCCTCTGCCGCGAAGCAATTAATGGAAAGTCTCGATGGTTGTTGGCCGCAGGACCTATTCCCGGAATGGCGCCGTCCGAATTCGAGGCTCGCATGGTCGAGTACGTGAAGCTGCTGAACAAGGAGCTGAGGAGCGCGGGAGCGGGCACGCCGCCCCCGATGATCCATCGGCAAGGGAGCGCGTCGCCGCCGCCGTCCACGCCGCCGAGGGACGGGGGATTCAGCGCCCTCGAGATGTCCCGGCTCACCCTGTGGAACATGTACAACAACAACACTCTTTATCCAGGCGTTGGCCACCAGCCACCCCTATCGCCTCAGACCTCCCACTCGCCGCTCCCTCAAGCATCTAGCCCGGAACCTCAGAGGGAGGCTCTCGACCTTGGACTCAGGTGAGGATCACCCTTTCGTTAAGCATTGAAGAAGCATGGGGGGTAGCAAGGCGATACGGGAGAATATTATACAGAAACGATTATTTATTTTCTATTCCACTGTTCTAGAAATATACGTAACGAAGGTTCTCGGTGGTTGTTACAGGTCGTCACCCGTGTCTGCGTCGCCAGCGAGACAAAGTTCACCCTCCTCGGGGGGCAGTCTGCAGATCAAGAGGGACCCTGAGCTCACAGGCATTCCAGGACCTCCGCCAGCTAAAAGGCTACTCTCGGACGACGACAGCCCAGCGGAGAAGAACGCTCAGGCCTCCGTGGGCACGCACATTAAAATTTCCAATCGAGGTAAGCGGTCCCAGTCACCCACACAAGGGGCTCGGGGAGGAGGAGTCCAAGATCTGAGAGGCTCAATTAGCGGATCGACCGATTCTTTCTCTCCCCCTGTCCTTAGATATCCGTTGTGAAAGGAAGTGACGAGCGCTGACACTGTTCTCGGTTACAGGGGACGGAAGGAATGGCGACAACTCCTTGGTAGTCAGCATGGAGCTGAACGGGGTGATGTACCAAGGTGTTCTGTTCGCCCAAACCAGAGTAATTCCGATTAAAAAGTAATTGCGATTACATGTAATCGTTTTAGCAATTACATTATAATTTGCAATTACATGTAATTTTAATTACAATGTAATTGCTCTGCACAATTACAATTGTAATTGTCCTACACTTGCATTTGACAATTACAATTGTAATTGCCGAACAGGACAATTTCTTTAGAAAGAAATATTAAATCTTGTACTTGTTAATATCTTGCTCTTAAAAATAATAATAGACCTACTTTATATCTTTCGAGGAATTTTCTTTCATTCCATTCAAACGTCATACTAAATGAACGCACCACCGGACACGGTTAACCGGTCCCGAGAAATACTATTTTGATGGTACGTGATTTTCGGCAACAGGGATACTGAAAGACGCGCTAAATATCATTAAATACCAAAAAACAAAAGAGAACAATTACATAGATAGCTGGCTAATTTTGCAGTTATATTCTTAATTATATTTCTCATGCCTTGCATTCCTCTCGTTCAAGGAACTCTCAGGAGTATCGCTCGCAAACGTAATCTGACGTAAGATAGAGAAAAGCCAGCGAAACAGCAACAAGAAAGAAACGAAAAGGAAAAGAAATGTCGACGAAGATGAAATTGTTGCACGGGGCGACGTGACCACGGCCGGGGATACGCGCTGCTCACCGAAGTGTCTTGCACCGGAAGCACTCGGCCGAACGAAAAGTAATCACTTCCGGGAAACGAACTTCCAAAATGCACCGATCATTTATCCGTCTCCCTCTTCTTTTTTTTAATCCCTTTGTTAGCCGAATCAAAACAACCTAACTTATTTATTGCCAGCGATTTCTCGACGCCCCGAGGCTCGCGCGTTACCCGCGCGATTATTCTCGATTTAATAGCATCCTCGTCTTTTGTCCGCGACACGTAAGCTCGAGAAATCGACCCACTTCCGATGTTTTATAGCATTTTAACTCGACACGTGTACATTTGTTTTTACCGCGACGTATTAAGTGTTCGTGTCACTACGAGTGTTTGGAAAGAAAGAAAGAGTGAGAGTGAGAGAGTAAATATACATATACATACACACACACACACGCGCGCGCGCGCACGTATATAAATAGAGAGAGAATCATCCAGCTTATCACTCGTTCGTTAACGTGTACATAGTCATATTCGAACTTTTTCCCTGTTTTCTTGTTTGTCCGTCTCTCGGCGCGACAATTTACAAGAGTATAAGCTACTATCCTTATAATTACCGCTAGATTTAAAGAAAGAGAAGAACCGATTATCAACCCGTGCACGGGTAATTTTCTATTTTGCACGATTCACTCCTCTGTCTTCATAGCCGTCCGACTTGCTCTCCGCTCGCGACGTCACAAGGTCTCCGTATTGCCACGGAATCGAATCGAGCGAAGAGCATACTCGATCGGGTGAAGAAACTTTTTCTTTCTTTCTTTCTGTTTATGTTTCTTTTTCTGTTTCTTTTTGTTTTACTTCTCGACGTTTTCGCGTCACGTACATGCGATATTCGACACCCGGGAGGAACGAGCGTTAGTCAAAGGTAGCATTTACTCTTGCGTTAGGAATCGAACGGTCGATCGGATAACACGAGACTTGGGCCAGTTCGATAATTATCAGGCGAGAGATTGGCGCACTGCGAGGCGTGGAACAGCGGTCGGCGAGAATCTGTAAACTTATAAATGACAACAACACAACACACCCGTTTACCTTACATAGTTGCTTATGTATACGCGCAGAGAAAGAATCTTTCGGAATGGACACACGTACCCTTCGCCGGACCGACGCTTACTCGCGAGGCGCAGAGAACCGATAGTAAAGTACATCTCCTTAGTCATAGCCGTTAGGATACGAGAATCTAGCGAGGGTAAGATATTAGCAGCGTAGCACGCGCGACAGTTTAAGAAATATAACAGCGTTTAGGGAACAGGCTGAGAAAGAGGAGAAGGAGGAAGTAAAGTTCGCGAGCGCTCACCGAAGGTCAGGCAGATGGCGAGCAGCGAAGGCGGAATGGATCTAATATAGTTTTTCGATGATGATCTGGAATGATGCGCAAGTGGATTGATGACGACGAGAGAGATGAAACTGTTTTATTGTTTATAGCTCGAAGGTTAGGCCAAAAAGACTGTTACATAGGACGAATATTCTATATACTGTAGAGATAATTTTCTTATTATGGTTATTAAGAACGATATTATTGTCACCGTCGATATTAATATTACGACGATATATTACTGCTATTCCTAATTCATTACTATTAGTATTATCGCAGCTATTTACTATTATCACCTTGTTACAGTGTGATAGCGAGTAATGGTTCTAAATAAATGAAAAAAAAAAATGAATTATGTTCGCGTCGAGGCGAAAGCAAAAATGGAATCCTTGTTGCTGCCCCGTATCCGGCGCGGGAACGGCGGGGAAACGTCGATCGGCGATTTCCCGGCCCACGACCGAGACGCGAATAGCGTTCGCCTTTTCGCGGCTCTTCGATATTTTCTTTTCAAGTGGTGCTAAGTTTGCTCCCTTTATTTTCGGTCGGATTGCGAAACGCGAGATTGGCAAACGTTATTAGAAGCGCGACACGTCGGAGAGAGAAGCTCGCTGGGACACGCGACGCGGCTGCTTCTCGTCGCGCTCGATTGTGATCTTTTGTACGGAGCTCAAGAGGCAATTGTTAATGTTTATTTGGTACATAGGTATTACCGATTTTTTGTCGACGCAGCACCACGATTACAGGCATGATATTGTAATAACGATTATGAATTTTGTATATATTATACATGTATGATATTGCCGAAGGAAAATGAGTAACAGAACGCTGACACTTAACTATTATAGTCTCTTCATAAATAGCAGCTTAGTTATCTGTAAATCCTATGTAAACGAGCCGACGAATATCATAACGAATAAAATTCTTTCCGTATTAATCTCTCGCGTTTGGCCGAGTGCTCGTAATCACGAAATTTTTATAATTTTTTACGCATCCCTATGTATAGCGACGTAGATTGCCGATCTGGGCTCATTTATTCATTTCGGTGGAAAGTGTTACAAGCTTCTATTTATGATTTCACGCAAGCGTATAGTTGAACTTGTTAATCTTAGACAGCAGCATATTCTTCTCTTCCGTTGTTGCAAAAGCGTATTGTACGGATGCCACGCAGAGTTTCACGAGCTCCTCTCGACCCAGGTCGAACGTTGTACCAGCTATTTCGTATTCCCTCGACAAGGATGTATGGAAAACGCCTTTGTCGTCGGTCTAAAGCAGCGCGCGATTGTTTAAAGGTGATTCTGTACGTTAAATAAGTGCTTAGATGAATTTTAGCCACTTACAGCAAGGCAAACAGGATGCTCGGCTTCGTACAAATATTTGAACTGATGGCATCCATAAGAAGGCACTGTCTTACATTGAACGTTCGATGTCAAGCATAACTCTAAATAAAGGATAGATGTAAGCACGTGAGTTGATTAATAAAGAATGGTGTAACGTCGGAATCCTCACCTATGGGTATTTTTGAATTAAGAAGCATACTGAACAATCTCTGCGATCCTTGCAAGTTGGGATGAATGCAAGTGCAATGCCCCAATCGGTCCGGTTTGAACTCGAGTATGTCTACTGTCTCCACTTCATTTGGGATCTGTGCAAGGAGAACGAAGCGGTAGTAGATTAAGTGAACTAATTTATATGAAAATGCATCAATTGAGCTTTACCTCTGCGCAGTGAGCGGCAATCTTGAGCCCAGCTGTTCTAGCTTTCTTTAATAGCTCTAGAAACGCGTCCCCCGTCTTTGGATCTCCGCTAAGATCGAGCCCCACGATATACTCGGGATACTCTTTAGAGAAACGTATCGCTAATTCTATGTTCTCCTGCGCTGCCTTGTACCCTTGTTTACGATTCACAGAGACCAGCAGTTTCACAAGCATATCTGGAAAATCTGTCTTGCAGGTCCTGCAGTTGCAAAGTCGTCTCGAATTACAAAATTGTACAGTTTCTTAGTATATTAAGACAAAGGTATTCTTGCTAAATTGTACTTACTGAAACGCCCTTATAATAGCTTCTATGTACTCTTGCTTAGTCATCTGCCCATCAACGGCGCGCGGTGTGCTTCTGAGTTCCAAGTATATCACATTATCTTCCTTGAATTCTTTAACCACATCATAAGCAGCTTGGAAAACTGCTTCCGATGTTACTGTTACTGAATGCGCTACGTCGAATACTTTGAAACACCTGTAAAAGATTATTCTATGTCTTTAGTACGATATATTGTGACAGTGGCACAGCTGTAAATAAATGGAGTAAAACTAAATGCAGAGTTATTGTTCGTACTCGCCTAGTGAAGAGAATTTTTCAATGTCCATGACTATATCTTCACAGTCCTCTGCATTGGGATGTTGCATTTTGTATAACTTCTTTAAAGTTGTTGGACTTAGAGAGCCATTTAGGTGGGCGTGAAGTTCCTATTAAACGAAGAAACAAATGTACTTCTAATCACATTTACAGCACAAAAGAAATATATTAGCCCGTACGACCTGAGGGTTGTTTCAGGGTCTTTTTAAGGATAGGAACTGGTGAGCAAGGATATCAGGAATTGGAGTTAGACAAGGGGATTTTCTGGTGGCGTCTATGGATTTGGAATATTCCACTGTCTGCACAAAGTTGACTGAACTCTAGTGAACGCAGGGGGCGGACAATCGAGCTCGATACATACGACATGGATTCACAGGTTTCTTAGAGACAGCAGATTGAACTGGGTATAGGCCTACGTAGAAGTCTGGGTACCGCGATACAAATATAATACAATCATACAAGTATAGATCCAAATTGTAGAGATGGGAAAACATACCACTTTTGGCAGAGAATGGCAGAAACTTTCTAAGTTCATTGTTAAGGATGAAGTAGACCTCTCCCTCGAAGTATTGACACCCGCGCTTGATCTATATAGAGATATTTCAAATGTCTTAGATTTGATGAACGTGCATCTTTATAGAAACGAGATAATTATATTCATACCTACGAAACACTGGCGCATTCAAGTTTACGAGCAAGAGAATTATAGCAAATGAAAATTGTGTTAGGCAGGTGTTGAATAGGGTTACTCCCAGAGTTGAAGGCGCTGCGTTTGCGCAATGTATAAGCGGAAAAGAAAAACCATTTGTAAAACAGAATTGTTGCTGGAAATAAAAAATTTTATAAACAAATTTGTGGATTCTTTTATATCCACCGTTTTCGGGGAGGTAAATAGATAATCAGTAGAATCACAGACGAGGTGTAGGATAGACCTATCACCTTATGGATGTTCGTGTCGCCAGCCAAACTGTGTTACCGACTCATAATTTGAGGACTGAATTTAGCGGCCTCTGCTCATGAACAGCGTCCAACTCAGCAACTACTCTGAAATGTGTTGAAATGCTGAAAGGTGTGTACGCTTGTATACGTGTGATTTGTTCAGAGGAAGAGTTTGACATAGAGATACCTAGATAGAGAGTAGGCTTTTGCTACGCTACGCTTTGGCTCGGTTTGCCAACGACTCACGCGGATTTCTCTCCGAAAATCCATTTCAGGGATCAAGACACTTTTGCCTCCCAGGAGGCAAATTGGACGGCGCTGACTTATATCCTTATATCAAATTCTATCTATACGTGCAGGCGTATGTACTACCTTTCCCGTTTGCATAATATGCACTGCCACTAACTTTGCTTTTAATTTCTAACTAAAAACGCTCGCCCCCGTAACAGGGACACACGATACTAATGGAGATATTAAACGGAGAAGGAAATTGTAGAAGGAGGACAGCAATAGGCTGACTTTCGGTCCGCGCTTTCGGCAAATTTCGTCTCCTGGTAGCAGGAGTATATAATAACACAGGAGGTGTCCGACAGAGAAGGTAAATGGTTAGAGTGAGAGAGAGAGAGAGAGAGATATGGAGGATTCCTGTCGATAAATGAGGAGTACATACATATCTTCAGTCGTTACGTTATTTTAGTGTGTCGCATCACAGACCAGGTATAGGATAGACCTATCACGCAATGTAATTTTATCACAGACCAGGTATAAGCATTAACATTAATGTATCGAACGATTAAACATTGAGAATAAAAGAGAATTCATTCGGCGTAGTTGCAAATCCAAGGCCAAATGCTACTAATTGCTTGATATCTCGAGTTCTATCGATCATAGTTAATAATAATGTATACCGGGCGGTTAGTGTAAATGTTGTTAACATTATTTGTCATAGCAATAGCCATTGGAATGGATATTTTAGCAGAAAATCCATTTTTACCGAAGAATTCGTTGGATTTCGCAGTTGTAAATAACCGTCGTCCTTGTTTTGATCGGAGGACATCGTTTCTCGAAGTCTACGTGGGGAGCTCACGGAGCTCGATGTACTCAGTCGTCGCCGGTCCTCCGAGCTTGGAGGATGTCCGGGGACCTGTTCAGGGTTTCAACCCTGGTTCTCCCCCGCCCCACCCCGCCCCCCGCCCCCCGCCACCCTGCTACAACCCTTATTCGGTTGGTGCCGATGAAATTCTGTGGTTCGTTAAGCCATTGAAATATTTATTGTTCTGCCAAGGTCAGAACTGATTTCCCTCCCTTTGTAACTGATTTCTTCGATTGTTTTACATCATCTGTCCGATTTCATGCATTCCTTCAAGGATTTTTGCGCGAGTCGTTCTATTTCGTGTATTTCTTCGATGGTTTGGCATGATTTATTTAATTTCATGGATTTCTTCGATGGTTGTCCATGATTCATTTCGTTTCGTCGATTTCTTCGATGGTTTTGTACGACTTCTGTTACTCTGTCATGCATCTCATCGATGGGTCTACATTCTCTGCTCTTTCCTTCATGTACTTATCTCTGCGATGGTTTCGCATGCTCGTGCGTGCTCTTCTATAGGTTGAAATTATCACGATCAGCTCCACCTCAATAAGCTTTTGCTTAATTTCCTTCCAGGCCAACCACACCGTTACTAACATAGAGTAGTTGATTGTTTCAGCTTTTCAGGTTCACCGTTACGCGGGGAATGGAGTTAATAACATAATCTATTTAAAAAGAAACTAGTGAAAAGTGATAGTGAAAAGTGATCGTGCAAAGTGATAGTGAGTGAAAGATGACATCTAAGGAAGCCTAGATTAATTTATTATAGCATGAAGTATTTAAGGCCCCATGTAAAATTGCGAAGTAGTCACTAACTCATTAGCATTGTTGTTCGGTTATTGGCTCCTCATCTTGGATGAGGAGGTCACCGCTGCTTCCGTTTACGGAAGCAAGTGACTGAGCATGGAATCGGTGTGGATGGATCGGTTTCATCCTCTGGTGTTCTTGTCGAAAGGGAAAAGTTTCGGGCGTAGGGAGTGTACCTTTTGGTACACTGCCTGCGTAAGTCACCCGGTCCGATACCCAGTCTCCGGGTTAGTCGGCTCAAGTCAGGTCACACCTAGTGTTGCTCCTGGCGAGTCGCACGGTGCAAGAGGAATCGTCTGGGAGGCGCCGAGCGCTTTTCCCTTTCGACTCGGACAGCAGGGTGGTAGGAACTGCGCCGTCCAATACTCCTTGCATGCTTACCGTTCGTCTTTCCTTCTTTCCTGAATTTCTTTTAATCGAGTGATTGCTTGGCAGTTCCCTAAATTCTACATCTAAACCGAAGGGATCGATGGAGCTTTGTTTCCCTCCATCTCTTTGATTTAGTAGAGTTTCATGTACAGGGAGATCGATGTGAAAAGTGGCAGTGAAAAGTGACAGCGAAAAGTGACAGTGAAAAGTGTATTATAACATGAAGTATTTAAGGCCCCATGTAAAATTGCGAAGTAGTCACTAACTCATTAGCATTGTTGTTCGTTTATTGGCTCCTCATCTCGGATGAGGAGGTCACCGCTGCTTCCGTTTACGGAAGCAAGTGACTGAGCATGGAATCGGTGTGGATGGATCGGTTTCATCCTCTGGTATTCTTGTCGAAAGGGAAAAGTTTCGGGCGTAGGGGGTGTACCTTTTGGTACACTGTCTGCGTAAGTCACCCGGTCCGATACCCAGTCTCCGGGTTAGTCGGCTCAAGTCAGGTCACACCTAGTGTTGCTCCTGGCGAGTCGCACGGTGCAAGAGGAATCGTCTGGGAGGCGCCGAGTGCTTTTCCCTTTCGACTCGGACAGCAGGGTGGTAGAAACTGCGCCGTCCAATACTCCTTTCATGCTTACCGTTCGTCTTTCCTTCTTTCCTGAGTTTCTTTTAATTGTGTGATTGCTTGGCAGTTCCCTAGATTCTACATCTAAACCGAAGGGATCGATGGAACTTTGTGTGTCCATCCATCTCTTTGGTTTAGTAGTGTTTCATGTACAGGGAGATCGATGGAACTTTGATTCCATCTATCTCTCTACGGGTCTCGAAACGCAGCAACCTCCTCGTGGTGAGACCTGGTAATCGGTGAGAACCGAGCTGATAGCTGTGATTGTTAAATATTCTAATTACATATAAGAATTTCTTTAACTTGCAATACTATGGTACAATGTAACTTGGAATGTTGTTTGATTGTTCGTACCGGACCCCAGAACACGAGTACAGTGTTAAGATAGAAGGATAAGCGCAAATTGGAATATTTCAGCGGGATACTCGAACTGATGGGTTTTTGACGATTTTTAAAGTCCTCTCTGCTTCAGCACGTTATTGAACATACCCAGGTACAATTCCTTGGCGTGGTATTCCACGTTACATCGTGAAAGCATGTCTTCCACAAATAATGTTGTTGTTTATATAAATTTTTATGTTAAATAAATTTATTTTGCGTTTAATAAACCCGAATAGGACAGCAAGGTTAAAAGGCGAATGTGTTCTTGTTTTGTTGCGATTCTTCTTTCTCGGTCGTTGCACGAAATTATAAAACGATTTTTAAATTGTTACTCTAACAGAATCATTTGTAAATCGCGGGTTTCGAATGACCTAAATTTCTACTTCTTGAATTCTAATTCCTACCACGCGTACCGTTACAATCTGTGTCGAGACTTCACCGGTAACGTTGCACGTGACACGAAAATGGTAAGGGGGCTCGCGAGCTCCCCGAGCGTGTGACACAAAATTACATTGCGTGATAGGTCTATCCTGTACCTGGTCTGTACTCTGTGGTCGCATGCAACGTTACGGGCGAAGCTTAAGGGGCGAAGTCTCGAAACAAATTGTAACGCTACGCGTGGTAGTAATTAGAATTCAACACGTGTAAAACTAGTCATTCCGAAACCCGCGATTTACAAATGATTCTGTGATAGAATCGCGATCAAATTCCACTTTGAATCGATAACGTCCCTTGCGACACGGAAATGGTAAGGAACCTCCACAGTCCAACATCTGTATGTAAAGAATTTACGTTGGATGTAAGATCTAGCATTTACAAGGTATAGTAACACAACATTCCCACCATAATTACTAACCCCTGTAACGAAAACAGAACAACACGAATAATAAATAATGACACGCATTTTTCCGCTGCAACTTGCAGAATTCCCATTGGTAATGCGCGGCATCCGACTGGCCGCGTTTCAAACGAGCACGAATTCCGCTGGCGCGATTTGGATGCGTTCGCGAACCCGAAGGGACAAAGGACGCTGTCGTACGCAAGCATATAGACGCCATGTTCATTTGTCAACGGACGTCAAGGTGTGATCATCGGAGAGAATTGGGTTCCATCGACCGAAGTATCAAGATTATTGAGTGCTCGCATGAGATTGTCCTACTAATCGCGCGTATTTCCCATCGATTAACGATCATGGCCTCCATGGAGTCACGGAAACGTAAAATGGAAGAATACGAAATGCAGCTGTTTAACTTCCATTCGAGGGCCGTGTACGCTACCAGTAAGGCGCCGCCGTTTTCATTTACCGTTGAATGCTCTTTCAGATCGTGCAGCACTCTTGTTGCGCGCAACGATATGTTCCGATCGTTGGACGGGTGCACTCTGGTATCATGTGGATTCGATCATGACTAGAGTTACACTCGTCCATTGCTTGGAATACTTTCACCGGCCCCTCGCTACGAACTCAATCACAAAGGCAAACGCTTCTCTCTCTCGTCCTTTCTTTTTCTTCTTATTCTTCTTTCGTTTCTCTTTCTTCGTTTTTGTCACTGTGGCATGTTTGTCGTCTCTATTCTCACGCTGCAAATTGAAACGGCGAATGAATAAAAACTGACCTTGCGCCGATACATGTATCGAGCTGCGATTGCATCTTTCTTATCGTTTCCTCGTGTATTTGCCTCTCCTGAGCGCCGGAATATATCAAAAGATGTACACGAATAAATATGAGCGATACGTTAAAACAGATAGCCGATTTCGTATGTTGCCACACGATTAAATTATTTACGATTCTTTTTCATTATTACGTGTATTGGAATATTGTTATTCTTCAATTAATTGAATATGAATAAAGTATCAACAACTGCATGATCTCAATAGTTGTCCTTCTTTTGTCTGTAATTCTCCAGTGACGCAAGAGTATCTTTCTTCTTTTTGTAGTAAAGAATATTATATCCGAGAGCATTCATTGCACAATCCAGAAGCTGTGCGATACAATTGGAAAAACGTATAAAGTAAACTCAGAGAACGCTGAGGTACTTAAAGAGAATCAAAAGCTGTTGGAGAAGGCGTATTATAAGGAAGCTATGGCGCATTTAAAAACCATCAAGGTAATTATTTTCATGCGAACAAAGGGGCGACGAACTTTTGCTACCCGTGGAGGCGCGCAATGTATTTGGTATCTGATTCTCTTTAGAACGTTGTGAATAATTACATCGCTGTGCCGGGTAATGTTTTGTTAGAAGAGGACAGGTGTCAGAGGACACAGTACAGCGACGTAGAGTTTGAAAATCTGAAACAGAGACTGGAAGATTTACAACAGAGGGCGAAAAGAGTATGTATTAGGATATTTCTCGAGCTTAGTGTAAACTCAAAGAGACTGGACAATTCGTTATGCTTAATCGCGCGATGTAAATATTCCAGGCTACTATTTTGAACGCAGCATTGAAGGAAGAATTACAAATTCTAGAAGAGTTGCCAATTTCTGAGGAGTGCGTAAACGAAATGTACAATATAATCGAGAAGGGGCTTAAATGTCCAGACATAAATGATAAAATGTGTCGATTAGTGGAAGATTACAAGGAATTTTCCACGAGCGTGTTTGGTACGGTACCGATTACAGAGAAATTAAAATATAACATGGTAGACAATCTTAAGTGCAAGGACTTTGATTTAAATGATCTCTAAATTTGGGTACGACAAAGAGAAACGTTTGTTCTAACTTAAAAGGCAACATTGCATGTTCGGTGTACTTCTTCGGATAGAAGGATGTAAATATATCTACTGACATTCTGTGAATGTCGAACGCAATATATACTAAGTAAATAAATATCTTTTTATACAAATTTTTAAAAACTCTGTGTCATCATTTCGCACAGCCTTTATTAAATCGCTCCTCTAATCGTAACTAAATCAGTTACCATCGGAAGTATCGTATAGGAAAGTAGCCAGAAACCTGTATTTTGAGATGCAATTGTAAAAGTACATAAACAATAGTGTTTATTAAATATGGTATCAGGGTTATTGTAAACCTATCTAGGGACTATTGATAACTGACTAATTATAAACGAGATTGTTGCAAATGTTGTACAGAAAATAGCCAAGGGTCTATGTTTATGGTCCAACTGCAAAAGTAAATAAATTATTTCTACAAAACTCCTACATTATTAAAAAGCCTGAGTGTACCAAGAACGAAGCATCACTTGTTCTGGTCGTGTTCGAGATCTATCAATAACTATTTGCTTATAAAAAAATCAATTGCAAACGTCACGCAAGAAAGTTGTGCAGGGTCTATACTCTAATATTCAATCGCAAAAGTACGTAAATTGTTGCTAGTAAATGCACAATTCGGTAAAAGGCATGACCATGTACCAAAGCCAGCGCGTTTGCTGTACTCGAGTTCAAAAACTATTAATAATTAATTAATTACATGCAAAATGAATGCAATTATGGGACAAGAATGCAGTCGAGCTTCTGTACTATGAGATGTAATTGTAAAAGTACATAATTTATTCTTAGAAAATGAATAATTCGATCATTTTCCGGAATACTTCGATTTATTAACGAAGGAGGTTATGTGCGGGAATATACAAATTTATATATCAATTTATTTGCAATCTGAGGTCCCGGACCTCTGCTTGAGGCATCGCAGATCATTATGCAACGATTTTCAGTAACAAAGTTGTATATTTATTGTTCTGAAAAGCGTTTTGAAAAATTGTCCAGTTCACGGACACGCAAATGCTACCGACGCGTAGCGGAGAAAGGTATGAACTAAAATGGGCGTTAAAACACGCCCGCGTGCCAGGTTTAAGCATACGCCATATGTGTGTATCACAGTGTTTAATAATTGCTTGTAGCTAATTAATTATGGCCGCAATATTTACAAATCTCACGCAAAGAAGTTACAAGGGTCTAAACTTTGAGACATAATTCTCGAAGCATATAAATTCATTTTAAAGAAACTTGATTTTGGAATTTGGCAGAGCGAGTTTTATTCAGTTTGTCTCCGTGCAGTGCAAGTCGCTCAGCGAAAATGAAATAACACATGTATTTATGTATTTAATTGCAATCCAAAGTCCTAGGCAGGCTTTTTAAAGTCACAGTCAATTATGCGGCAACAGGAATCAGTGGGAACTCGTTTATATATTGCTGAAAATGCAATTGAAATATTTAAAATTATCGACGTCAAAACGCGCCACTGCCAGGAAACAGCATATGTTCTAATATTCTTAAAACTGACAGTTGGGCGTGTTTCAACGCCTACTTTAGTTCATGCCTTTCTCCGCTACGCGCCGCTAGCGTTTGCGTGTCCGTGAACTGAACAATTTTCAAAACGCTTTTTAAAACAATAAATGAACGATTTCGGTACTGAAAATCGTTGTATAATGATCTGCGGTGCCTACAGAAGAGGCCCGGGACCTCAGGTTGCAAATAAATGAATAAATAACAAATTTGTACATTCTGTAATGATTGTGCCGGAAAGCCCGCCTACAGCTATCCATATCTGTTCCAATTTCTTCGCACGAACTTTTATACGCGAACAACGGTTGCGACCAATTTCTTACGCTCATCGAACACTTCTATCACCGTAATATATGACAGGATAGAAAGTATTAATGACCGAATAAAACATTTGAAAGTGTTGGGTACTTTATGCAGTGAAAAATCGATGGAACGAAAGATACGCCAATGGTACGACGTTATGCTCGCTTTTCCTGTACTTAAGTAGTGTCTTGTATAGTCCTTTATAAACTGTACACAGTTAGAGTAGAAACGAAGATGCATAAAAATTTTCTATCGCGCATTTCGTATTAATGAGTGAATCGCCTCACGCTGGACGCTCTCCAACATCAACACGATCCCAGGCTTTTGAATCGATTGCGATATTGTTAAACAAAGTAATTGTGAGCTCCTGCAAACGTATTCGTACTTCGTCACCTACCTTAGGTTTGTACAATTTTCATTCTCCCCACAAATACTAATACTCGATAATTTCTCATTTATAATTCATGGGATACCTATTTAGCTGCGGTCAATATCATATCGGATGTTTGTGAAAGCAGCATTCGCATATGATAACCATTTTATCCAGTGTGAGAATTGACGATGGGTCGATGCTGATCATTGATAGATTTAATATGCGCCGACAGGTAACCAAGATGTCAGAACAATTCGTGGGCTGCACAGTTTCAGTGAAGTGCGCCGAAGATGTCGGAACTTACCAGGGGCAGATAGTTGATTTGAATAAGGATTATGTTACGCTCTCGAAGGCTTTCTGTAACGGAGTACCTCATAACTCATCTATAGTCGTTTTAAGGTAACAGAATCGCAGTACCGTTGTGTATTTAGTAACGATGGGTTAACAGGCGAAGTAACGCGCGTTTCGATATCCGCAGCACTAAAGATATTCTGAACATAGAATTTATATCGCTCAACGAGGCGGTGTCTAACGTGAGCGATAACAATCAGGCCCAGAACAAAGTGACCGTGAAGAGACCTATTGCGAAAAGAGCCGGCAGATCATTTTCAGAGAGTGTTCCATCCACCACCCAATCCACGTCGTCTCAAACACAATCTAATTTTAAGAAACCGGATAACAACGCTCAGCCTCCTGCGGAGCAGCCAATAAATGGAAAGCTTTCGCTAGGTGGGAAAATGAATATACGTCGCTCTTTGTATCATGGAAACGTGTATCCTTAAATTGAAATGTCTTTTCAGCTGATATCGCTGGTAAGCCGATACAAAAAAGGTTAACCCACAGGCAAAGAGCTTTAGAACGAGACGAAAACACATTCGGTACACCGATCGATCAATCTATAGATCAAGACTTTGATTTTGAGAAGAATCTGGCGTTGTTTAATAAAGAGGTTCGATTTTTCAATATCAGAAGTGTAAGTTTGAAAACAGCGGTTCGATTACGGTCGTACTGAAATTATGCGTATTTTCTACAGGCTGTGTGGCAAGAAATAAATTCGTTGAAGCCCGACATTGTTAGGCAGTCGGAGAATAATAGGGGCACAGCTGGCATATACAGACACGATGAAAATATTATTGTTTCCGAGCCAACAGTTTTTAGACAGATAACAGTACCCAGTGCTGGTGAAAAAGAATACGTAACAGACAATGGTTTAGTGATTCCTAGCATAACTCTTAATCTTCATCGTCAATTAATAGGAGCAGCGGATCGACTTGGAATCAGTTGGGAACGTAGAGTACGTAGATCGTATTTGGAAACAGAATACGATGCTCCCAACGTTTTCATTGAAACGATATTTTGTTGATTTAGGTGGAGCTTCTGGGCCGCGCTGGTTCGGAAATTATATTGCAATTACTGGGTGGAAGTCACAGGCTTAACCCGAACAACGCGCATCAGTGGCCAACGGTCGTTGCCCTCTGTGGACCTCATCGCTCCGGTGCTGCAGGTGTGAACTGTGCTAGACAGTTATCCAGCCACGGTGTTAAAACAATAGTATTCGTAGAAAATTCCGAAGATGTTTTCCTTTTGCAAGAATTATCTTTGTATAAGCTAACAGGAAACAAGGTAGAAACCAAAGTTAAGAATTTACCGTCGATGGTCGATCTGATACTTGTGGCGCTCTGCGACGAGAACTCAACGAAAATGACCACGCCGATAGCGAGGTGGGCTAACAGTAACAGAGCGCCTATTTTAGCCGTCGAACCACCAGCTACAGGAACACCTGGGATCCTCAGTAAATTTAGTTTACTCGGTGGATTACCATTGGCTCACAGCGTCGACAATGGCAGATTATATCTGTGCAACCTTGCGCTGCCAGACAGAGTGTACGCAGATGTTGGTATCACGTACAGGTCCCCTTTCGGGCCGAAATTTGTCATTCCTTTGCATTCCAATAGTTCTTAGCAAATTTACAAGGACGAAGTTACTAATAAAATATTTTAGTTTCACGCCATTTTATTTTGTAAGCCTTGCATCCATCAAATAACACTTACGTTGCGAAAACACCGTGAAAATTTATTTAAACAACAAAGAATGATGATATAGCATTTAATGTTACAAAGTTGGAATGTAGTCTATGTATGGACTGTTGTAATTCAATATTCAAAATCATGTATAACTAATCTCTTAAAAGCACACCTCGCGTACAAGAAATTACGAGAAGAGTACATGCACAATATTTTATTTCAAATTGCACGCAAAACGAAGTACTTTTGAACAAACAACAATAGCTACTCGATTCGTTTTAGTAAACCTTACCGTCCGGCACTGTTAAACACCGCGGTACGTACACGTATAACATTTTCTTTTTTACAAATACGAAGTATGTAGCCCATTTTTATCTGTAATTGTAGAAAGCCCTAATGTTAACGATGTCTCAGAAAATACTCGAATAAATTGAATGGAATCATTGTTCAAATAAATTCAGCACGATAATGTCAGCTGCTAAACGATACGGAAAGATTTATGTTACTTTAGATTTTATATATTGTAAATCCGAAAAGTACTTTTACAGCGGGCGATCGTCTCCTGTAAGAAAGAAATCTATTATATTTTTCATAACTTATAATGTGATATACTGACAAAACAAGTTTGTAAAATACTTATTTATAAATTGTGCTGAATGTGGAATAGAGCTCGGATTCACAGTTACTGTATAATTAAAATACTATAAGACGGAAGATAAAAGTTTAGTACATTATTCAGGGCACACGATAACTCACGATAGTTGTAGTTCTTTTTACTCATTTTTAAGCCTAGAATGTAATGAATTCGGCTGGAATTTATCAGCCTTTTTACGCGTTACTTACCATTGCGAATTGCGAATTAAAAAATATTTCGACTTATGCTAAAAGTGTGGTGTAAATATAGTTGCACGTTTCGTTACACCTTGTGCCCAATCTCCCTGAATAATGTACTTGAAGTAACAAATACCTGTGTAACGTTTGTTTTAATTATAGCTAGCTTAAGTAAGTTATTTATATTTTATATGTACGTGTATATTGATATATTTCAGGAATTAATCTTGACGTTCGATTATGATAAATTTTATAGATATCGGTGCAATTTTTCGGAAGTTCTTCGAAAAAAAAAATTAGAGAACTTTAAACACGCTAGAAAATATATGACGGAGAATAAAATAGCCGTGTGTTGATTAAATTTAAATAGAATAAAAACGACTAAAATATGTTTGATAGTTTGAATTGTTTAAGACGACAATTACTCTAACTTCGTGTTTACATATAATGTAAGAAGAAACTATATGATAAAATATAAGTGAACGATTTTTATACTGTTGGCACTGTATGTTTATGCCCCTGTAATTGTAATTCATCGAGTTTCGGTCGCGGTTTCGTTACTGAAACAGCAGCTCGCTGGAGTGATAGTACAGAGTTAAAATAAAATGATGAATCGAGTCTACATTAATTAACGTCAGCTTGTATATTTATTGTCAAGTTTCATAAATGCAGTGCAAACCAACATACTTAAATCCATTACAAAAATACTTCAATACTGTGGTTCAGCTCGAATTAGGATTCAATACGTGTATACACATTTCTGTATTATATAACCATTCTAGTCTATGAAAATTGCAAATATAACAGTGCAACAATTTTTTATACTCTATTAAAAAACTACACATTTCATTTTTTATCTAAAAAAAAAACGTGCGCATTGTATGGTTGCTTGTCTTTTGAATTAAAATTCTCGGCAAGTTTAATGCATATTTAATAATTATGATTTTATTGTTCTCACTAAAGTATAAGAGCTGAACGACAATTACATGATATTCGTGCTAAAAAATTGCGCCCACAGTTCTAAGTTAGTGTATAGTTTTAATTGCGCGTGTACCATGCAGACAATATCGTTAAGTAATTAACATAGAACTGTGGAGACAAGTTAAGGCCCAGTCACGTTTATTCCCTTGCAATTTATCAGTCACAAGATCTATTTTCGGTCGTTAAACATTCTGAATACTTATAAACTATGGAGGGCTGCTAATAATGTTACTAAACCATTAAGAATTAGTGCTATTACAGGTAATCTTATTAAAAATAAATCATACATATAATATTTACACTTTGTAACACATCAGTCATCTCTGAAGAAACACTAACACATCCTCGAGATTTGATCGCCCCGTGACTGAAGTTAAGTCTGCGCCTAATTGAAGTACTTAATAACTCTAATAGAAATTACGCTAAAATGAAAATTGACCTCTTGTCGGTTAAGGCAACTTTCCCATCTACATTCACTTCAATTTCAAGTTCGTGATATATCTAAAAATATATAATTACCACATTTGTTCAGTAGATAAGTGTAAATCTTTGTTCCTAGATTTCATTTCATTTACTACAAGTTCTTTTATACAAGTCGACCCTTTAGCTTTTCGGAAATAATGAGAGCAACGTATGTGCGACTTCGCAACAATTTAGCGGTTACTTACATATATTCAGCCTCAGTAAAAATATTACTTAATTGAACCTTATTCTTTCAATTTGAATAGCCTCTAGCCATACGCGGATGTAAATTCAAAAATTTCCCTCATGATATGACGTAGTCCGTTCATTTATGCGAATTGCGACGAATAAAAGTAGTGTAATAATTTAAAAATGGTATAGAAAATATAGATGTACAATATACTTTAAGTGAAAAATTCGCAAGGAACTCGTTATAGCTGCTAAGTGAAATCTTTAATAATTTGGGATAACGAACTTATCATAAAGTCAGTCATCTATAGGCCGAGAAGCAATGTTATATATTATTTCACGTAAGATTAAGGAACATCTGTAATATCCCACTCCTCCTTGTATATCAGTATATCTTCCAAATTACAAAAATCGATTTATTGTTCATAGACTCCTAATTCTCCTCCAATTCTATATTATTAGACCCTTGATGGTAAATCACTGATGGACCACTGTTTTTACTACGGAGTCAAAAATGCACCGTATCTAAACTGTTACAAATCCTCATCCCAAGTATGCGCCCCTTATTCCTTCGTATATGTATACGTAGAGGTAATAGTAACTTCGAACTTTAAATTCAGCACCTATTACCGTTAGCACTCAAAGAGAATTTCCTATCAATGATAAACAGATGTATTTCAGCAGAAATCCATGCAATTAATTACTGCGGCATTTGCAGCTAGAATTATCGTTTCCCGGGTATCTCCGCCTATTCCTACGCATCAATCTGTTTTTAAAAACGATCCTGTTCTGTAATCTCTCATCTTTCCCACAACGAAATTGTCAAAAAACAATTCTCATTGTAATTAGACTATACCTTATACATCTACGTAAAAAAATAAGCCAGTCACGCCTGGCGCACGTTACGTCTCCCTAGGAAGCAGGTGTAGCATTAGCCGTATGTGGCACAGGATTCGACTGTTTCGCCCGTCTGCGTTTGTTCAATAACGCGTTATTCGTGTGATCTAATTGTTTCAAATTGGCCGTGTCGTAGTCCACGCGCATCGTAGCCAAAGACCGTGTCATTTCCTCTTGAACCTCTGGCCAAAGTTCTTCGCCCTCTCGAAGCACGCGTCCAGTGTGTAAAGGAGTGGCTGGCACTTCTGTGTATCTCTGCAGAAGAAACGCTAATGAAACACTTTCGCGTACATTCATACAGAAATGGAATTAAATTCTTACAGCGATCCATTTGTTGCGCATGACTTCGTCGATCTGCAATCTTCTTGCCGGGTCTGTACACAGCATACCCTTGATAAGCTCCTGCGCCTCTGTACTTACGTTCGACCATTCGGGGGCTGGGAAATCGTATTGACCTAATCGAATTCTCTTCTTCATTCCTGGCGAAATTGCTAAACCATGGTTGCTATAGAAAGGCGGGAAACCGCACAATCTGAAATATGGTACAGCGTTAGTATATTGTGTAATACTCGCCGCAAGTTTGAATTCTTATGCAAACTGTATTCGTGGATGGATTTACTTACAATATATACATTATAACTCCCAGTGACCAAATATCACAGCTTTTATCGTACTTGTCTGGTCCCAAAACTTCAGGAGCTTCACAACCAGAACAGAAATGTTTGGTTACACATTTTCGTATGATTATAGGTTTATTATTACTAATTTTAAATCTATATATACCAATATACGTGTATTATAATTTCAATACAACCTACCTACATAATATGGCGTATAACATGGCGTTTGTAATGTATCTTTCAAATGAGTTTCCTTCGCAAACCCAAAGTCTGTAAGCTTCAGTACTCCAGTATTATCTGAAAATGAATTATTCTTTTACCAGGAACAACAAAAACGATATCATTCCGAGATAGATGAGAAAGAAGTCACGCACCAGGTTTGGAATACAGAAGATTTTCTGGCTTGAGATCCCTATGTGCAATGTTCATGTCGTGCAGATGCTTCACGGCAACGCAAATCTCATACATTATTTGCGCAGCTTCTGCAAACAAGTGGTAATGAAGCTAATACGCTTACGATAAATTACAATAAATTCATTCCCCTTACCCCTTTCTGTGAAAGCACCGTCTTGTCTGTCTTGTATTCTCTCAAATAACTCTCCTCCTTGCATGCTGAAGATTCATTAAATCTACATTTAATTCCCATCTCTTAATCGATAGTATCTATTAAATAACGCTATGTCCACAATCTTACCATTCCATTACAACCAGTAAACACTTATTTCCGCTATACGTGTTCTCGTACACGTCTTTGACTTGAACTATGTGCCTGCAATTTGATGCTCTCCAATGTAATTCCACTTCCCTCCGCGCTTTTACACAGTCATATAATACCTGCAAGGACGAATTTATTTAGTGCAACAGAGTTTCCACCCGTATACCGAGGTATGAAAGCGATAAGTAGGTATGCTTTACGCATCACAATCTCCTCCGCTCTTACGCCGTTTATAAGTAACCGATATCGCAAAATCATAGCGCAGAATTTCAATCATATTACACATTATGGTTTCTGAAAGCTTCAAGTTCATATGAAACGAGCGTTCATCCTTGAGTACACGAAGTGATGTAATCAGCTCAGGTAAGATTGGAATAGAATAAACATGAGAAGTGATAAACCGTATGACTTGCAAATTACGCGGCATTGTATAATTTGAAATTCTGCCGCGCGAAAATGGGTACGCGATAGGACGCAAGGTATCTTGGAAAATTCTACTGGAAACTATGTGGGCAATCTGTGCATACGTGCTGTAAGAAACGCTGGTGAACGACCCACAAATTGCTGACGTCGCAATCATGCCATTTAAATCGATAAAACTAATTGCATCAACGGCTCTTGAACTAGCGTTTCTTATTTAGGATAATAAACTTTACGACCAGCCACTGCTTATCTGCGTATCTTTCTTTACCGCGATAAAGTATTTTCAAAAAGTCTGCAGAATTCTACCGTAAGCGCACGAAGTATCGAAAAACACAGCTCCCATGATTTACGATTTAATACTTGTCACGTTGGGCTTAAAGAATTACTTGGCAGCGCGAACGAAAGCATTATCTAACGTTTTCAGAACTGCCATTGGCACTGTCCAAAAGTCTCTTATTCAAGTCCCGCCAATTATAGGCATTGTTAAAATTTAATGCTTGAACATAAAGTACCGCATGTCCAAAAGTATACTGTACGTAATTATAATTAGCTTCGCCTAATCCTTTCGCTAACGGAACATAAACATTTAGGTATCGTAGTTACGAAACGCCCGTAAAGTATATCGTAACATCCGCTCGCGAGTCTACATTTTACAGCCCCTGCGTGTATACACAAGCTCCTAGAAAGAGCGATGCAAGTTGTGACACATGGAAGAGGGAAAAGAAAAAGAAAGGTCTGCCGGTTGAGTGGAATATTTTTAGAACACCAGGTATTCGCGCGTTCTAAAAATATTCAGACACAATTAAAGCCCGAGATACGGGCGAGAAAGAAAGTCGAAACCGGCTCCATTTCGAGGCGACTTCAAAAAGTAGCGCTGGCAAGAACGATCGCGATATGAAAGCAAAATTAATTCTCGCAATAGTGCAACGCGTGATTCAACTTCTATGCTTCAATGAAAGAAGCTGAATCAATATCGAGTACAATGCGAAGGGAAACTGTTCACGAGATAGCAGCGTTTTATGTACGCGCATTTTACGATTCACTAATCCCTAATTGGTAACGAGCTTTAAATACTCGCGATTTCCCAGGATCGTCCGTCTCGCTCCCTCTTAAATGGACATACATATTATGTACATTGGTCACGGGGAGCGAACACTCGACATTTTCGTATTATTCCGTGATAATGAGATTAGTGCTGCGCGGAGTGACATTACACGTTGCCACGAGAAACAGACGATTGTGCGCGCAGAATTAATCGACCGACAGGCTCTGCCGTCAGATTATACTCGTCCTACGCAGATGTACCTATTTTACGCAAAGGATCCCGTGCGCTAATCCAACTGTGACGCACAGACGCGCGTGAAAACTGTCCTGCTCTTTTCCCGGTACTATCTGGAGGAGCTTAATGCGATCAAATTACTGATACTACAAGCGTAGATGATACGATCATCATGTACGTTCTTCTTCGCTATATATTTGTACTATATATGTATATATATAGAACTTACTAGTCTGTTCCCCGCATTGAAATTTCGTTGGAACATTAAAGAATCGGAGAGATAAAAGTCGCAGTGTAAGTGCCAAAAATCAAATTCTATATTATAGTATTACCAGTGGAACGTAGAACACTTTAAAAGAATCTTTTTTTCTTTTGGCACTCACAGTGTATTCTACAAGGACTCTTCGATTCATGACGATGGAATTGGCTGGCAACAAGGTAATCTATCAACGAAGGGAATTCATAACGAGAAACTAGGTTGCACCCAGGTTGTGCCATAGCGTCTGCAAATATTGACTTTTTTTGTCTGCGTGAACGCGTGTGCGGGCCTACGATTCGATAGCTTTCTCCTGAAACGTACCTCGAGCATATGTATTCTGTTTGAATCGATGCTATTCATGCGCCGTTCTACACACTCCCTCGAGACTGTATAAAATCGATCGAAACAAATATTAGAATTTAAACGGACCGAAGAATGACAATTGACGTATGTACAGACAATATAGTAATGCGTGGGCGCGACATCCGATTGGAAGAATTCGAAGGCCGGAACAAAAGGATCCAATGCCGCAATGTTCAAATAAGAGAATTATTACATTTTGCTGTCGGATGTCTTCACGGTCGAGCGGTATAATTCAAACCGTTTTACCAATCTACGTGGCTCGATCCCAATAATTCGATCTACATATTCAGAATAACAGATCGCGATTAAAATATCGTTTCGTGGAAGATAGCATATGCTACCGAGCGGTTCGCGATTTCACACAGGTCCATGAATACATTTTACTTTAAAAAAGAGAATATTGCCTTTTTACTAAATTTTCTTTGCTTGGAATTTAGACGTGACCTATTTGCATCACAATTCTCATGATTTTATCGCGCAATCTTGTTCTTTCGTTTCCTCGCCTAACCGGGATAAAACGGACAGTTGAAGAATTTAATCATGGCGTCATGGAATAATTATCCTGCGTGTAGGAGCATGGCAATTAATAGTAATTGGTAAATACAGGTAGCGAAATATAGCAACGACGAAGGTGCTTTCAGGCTTGTCGCCGACACTGATATATCGCCACATACCTACACACGTTTAGTCGATTATCTATTGGGATCAGTTATATGCCTACCGATATCTATAACCGACACACTGGAATCGGAGCGATCTACAATGTATACCCTCGCGATCAGCCTATGCACGGCACGCTCTTGTTACGTAAAAACGTGAAAGATTGACATGTCTCGTGATATCTTCGCCAACATTAATCGTTCTGACAGCTACCTCGATCTACGCAGGAAGGTATTAACCCTTCAGCTCTAGATTACTCGATAAATCGCCACTTACGACGGCATCGGCTGTTTTACCGGCGGCAAGTATGAGATCATCGATCCGTGATAAAGAATGACATATTTTCGTCGAAGCTTATCAGCTATTTCTGCCCAGTCAGTCACATGCACGCACCCTCCACTACCGCAGGAGTGTTTATCTTTTCTTATGGATTAGAAAGAAATTGTCATTCAGTTCTACTGGCGATGCGCCTCGCTATTGTAGGAGCCACCTCCGTTAACCTCTCAAAGCTTCCGGTCTAGCGCTTATTCGGCCGTACCGCTACAAATAAGTTCCATTATCGTCGCGCGATTCAAAAACCTACGTTTAAATATTTGTAAAGACGGATGTGCAGCGAGTCGAATAAAAGTGGCAGTCGGTCATTGGCATTCTGCGTATTAAACGCAAAGTTGCTCGTGCGACTGCTCTGTGCGCGTGCATGTAGGTATATACGCGCGTTTTAAAAATCTTCTTGGTCGCAATTCAGCATAAAATCCGCATTAGAAAATGAGCAGGACGAAGGTGATTCTAAATCGAAGACTATTCGTCGAGATGTACATATTTGAACAACGACGCTGCCACGGTCCATTAACTATGCAGTACTCAGAGAGCTAGCAGCCACTCTTCGTCCGACGGCTCTCCCGTTACCCTTCGAAATTTTCCGCGCGAACCTCGATCCAAGAGCAACAAATCACGTGCGAAAAGGCAGAAATACGAAGATCCGTGAATTTTTCCAAGGAGATACGGAGAAAATAAATGGCAAGTCGGCTTCAGAGATACATGGCATGGTCGGAATCGTCGAACGGGAAATCATTGAGTATAAATAGAGGATGACTCGCGGCCTGGTCTCGGCTGGATATCGCTAGTTGATGATCATGCTACCCTGCGTCGAACTCTCATCGATGCGTCGCGGATCGATGATCCTCTAAACGCATGTTAACACGCAAATTTAACAAAAGATATCGGAACTCATCCTTGGAGCAACGTTCCGCCGTCCCAAAAATAGCCAGTGACGAGCGTGTCATGTTACACTTTTAAAGAACGATACACACGCACAACTCCAGTGTCACTTGATAAGAGCCTAAAACCACAGTAAACTACGTCATTACGTTTGCCTCGAGTGCAAAGCCATTTCCGTATGCTAATTGAGAAATAACAGATTTGCCGTCTTTCGTGCACGCTTCAAGCATGTTTGTCCGGTAAACGCGCGTTTAAACACGCCGCTCCATTGTCCGCGCGTGCAATTTTAATTAAGCTCCGCGAAGCTGCGATTCATAATTAGAGGAACAATAGTAGCAGATAGCTTTAACGGCGCTTCGTTGGGCGCGTACAATACGCCCGCCAACATGTGTGGCGCCTTTGTCCATTGGAAATGGAACGAAAACACCGATTGTCCTCTCATAATTAAATAGATAGCTCTGTTCGTTACCGAAACCATTAACCTTCCACTCAGCCATCGCAGGAGCCGAATCTAACGGCACTGGCGGAACGCGAAATCGAAGCTACCAATTCCCCTGGAAGAAGGTTCTGGATCCTTATCTCACCTTGAGCGCATACTTCTGCCTCGTGTTTTTATCGTAACACTGAACAACTTTTCCGTTGATTCCGAGGCCTAGCACGTGATTACTGATCTCGTAGTCGTCGGTGATCGGAGTGACTTTTGGTAAGCGGGCGTCGCATCTTGTCAGCGTGTGTTCCATGATTTTTCGTCTCGTCTCCGGGCCCGGTGCCTCCTTCCCCCGTGCCGATGGCTTGATCTCCGCTTCCGCTGCCCGTTTCCGCTTTCCCTTTTTATGCTCCTCGTCCTCCTCGACGGCCGACCTCTTGCACTTTCTAAAATGTTAATCCACTGTTAGTCACGTCCAGACGGGGATCTCTGTCTGGCCGATGTAAAATACATAAGCGTACGTACAGTATAAATATTCTGAGCAAGCTTAGGCACTTCATGAGAAACGCGGAAACGTACGGGGGATCTAACTGTCGCGTTGATAAAGGAAACCTTAGACCGATAGTATTATTCCGTGCCGACACCCGACCGCCGCAAGAGTGCCAGTGCGGCAGTATAGGTGAAAAATCATTGGCGAACGAAATGTATTATCGCGCCGTATAACGAACGGCGCTTGCTTTATCTTGGAAATGAATGGGGGAGAGCGTATATACAAGTTTCCCGGCTCGTTTTAAGCAAATCACCGTTTCGCGCGACTCGAACCATTGCCAAAATATTTTACGATTTATAAAATTCCTGTCATTGATTGGCAATATTTCGCGTCTGCTTCTCAAAATATTTACCTGTATCATTGAATTTTGCACGCGATACAAAGTGACTTTTGATAAGAACGATTCTCGATACGAAGAAGTATTAATGTTCATTGTAGTCAAGGAGTCAGATTAATTTACTTTGTTATTTAAATAGTTGAACTGCATAGAGTTATGTCGCACACACGCACGCATTACAGGTGTAGATACTACGCCCGTACCTTTACGTATTACACAACCACATTCGATCGATTGCAGTAAAACCGTGGAATATAGTTGAGCGTACACGATTGACGTATTTCGTGGCTATCAACAGAATTTGCCAATCGAACGGGTCGGGTATGTGCAGCGTTAGCAGCATATAATGTGTGTGTGTATACAGCTACGTGAACTAAGGAAAAGAATAGGAACGATCGTCCAGACTCCAGCAAGTGGACAAAAAAAGTGAGAGAGATAGATTGCAAAGTTACGATGTTAAAGATCAAATCGCTAAGACGCAATGGAAATTATACTTATGTATCGTAGCGTAAGTTTCGATCGATAAGAGATTAAATAATAATGTGCGACTGTTATGTGATCGTAAGGTAGAAATGCATGTACAACGAATAATGAAGTTACGGTGCTTATCGGTACATTCGAAATGGAATGTCCCGATAAGTCGTTTAACTGCCGAGATTCGTTATCGTTGTATTAACGTGCCGCGGGAACATGGATTACGAAGAAATAAAATAAAACGTGACAGAGACCTCCAAAATGTCCACTTGGTCACCGATTTCGGCATTTGCGTAGCTGTTTTGTATTTTTTTTTGTTTTTTTATTAAGTTTCGAAAGTTTAATCGGATCGCCGTGCGAGGATAAAAAGCATCGCCTTCTGGGGAAGCCGAATCTCCAAGGAATTCTCGGAGGCAAGAGAAACAGCCAGTACAGCGGTCGTGTTATGGATAAACTGTGGGGCTCCGCGTCGTCGAATAAAATAAGATGTGTTTTTATTTTTGTCTCTCTAATCGCAACTGAAAACTCGATATCCAAAGAATAATCACGTAGAAAGGCCAGCTGAAAACTGAAGATAAAAAAACTAATGAAACTCATCGTCTATTAGTGATGTAAGGGTGATTGCCGACGAAAAGAAGCGTGCAAGAAAGCCATTTAGTACAAAAAGCAGCTCATGTTTTGTGCAGGGTGTACACGTGATTTTGTGCGTGTGTGTCCATGTGTATTTCAACACTTGTATGAGATGACTCGCATTTCTGTTACGCAAGTTACAAAGGTTTATGAAATTGCCAGGATAAACACAATAAGTGACAACGAAACAGAAAATGACTCGTCAACGATCTATTTGCATAGACGCTCATATGCACCGCCAAAACTCGCCATCTATAGTTTATCAAGATTTATCGTGCGGCTAGGCGATTTACTTAAAATAGCGGTTACATACTACGTATGCAAAGAAAATAGTATGTTAGCGAAAGGACACACTGAAATGATTGGAACATTCACGATGAATAATCCTTATTAGCATGATTCAACTAAGTGGGATATTCTCGGTGGTGGTGTTCAACATACCTGATGACGTTCGCTTCTTCAAAACTTAATTTCCCGCCGCGAAATAACAACGCTTAATACGAGGGAACAGGACGCACCACTGTTACAACATTTTATTCCAAACTGCCGTGAATACACTGGACAAATCTCTTACGATATTCTGCTTGGTAGAATTCGCGCTGGTACAAAGCACTGTTTCACGTTTCGTAGGTAAAAGGTCGCTTGGAATAATGTCCGCAGGTATATTTCGAGCGTAACTATGCTCCTTTCCGTGAGTCTCGTGAGGAAGGCAGATAAGTGGACGTTCCACAGAGGTGTGTCACTCAACTTCCAAACGTTCGAGCGGATTGGAATACCTGGCCTACCTATCGTGTGGAATAGCCGGTTTTACGCAAGCATTAAAATATTCGGTGGCGCTGTTGGGAGTTGATTCTCTCAGTCCAGAGAAACGGTGCAGTGACGGTGACTTAACCAAACGCGACTCTTTCCATGACCATATACTTTCCGTGCATTCGACCGACCGCTACTGAACTCGAGTCCACTCAGCGACTCACTCCGACTTTCATATGAAAAACCGATTCACAAACACTGGCGGATAAAGCGGCTATGGCTGTAAAGCGCCTCTACAAGCAATCTTGGGATGTGACTCACGGCACAGGGACGACTCTATACTGCGAGCGTTCGGGTTCTTCCGTGAGAACCACCTCCCCTGCAGTAAATCGTCCCACCATGCCACCCGGCCTCCCGTTGCCCCGAGCAACCCGCCCAACTTCGTATTTTTAACTGATACCAAAAAGAGTACCCCAAGGTTTTACGAGATAATCGTTATTTATTCTTTCTTTTTATCATTCCATTGCGCGTTACTTTAATACCCACGGTTAAAGGGGCAGGTCTCTTGCATTTCTCGAGTTGTATAATTACAAAACTACTATATTTAATATAAATATCTTCTTTTTTTTCATACAGGCACATTTTATATTTACACAGAGTTTTAGCTTTGTTGTACAGGTCGAATCTTTCCTAATTGTATTGTATTGTATTATTCGCTTAGTATTTCGCGGATTGAAATTGGAATCGTCGGATTATTGTACATGTATCTAATAATGTGTAATACGGCGTATAACAATATCTCAGATAGAATACAAATAACAATTGCAAGTATTTAAAGTCGATACCGCGTATAAAGATGCAAGGCTATCGTATATGCAAAACTATCGTCATTTTATACAACGCACCGCACAGCTATTTTATGAAATATTGTCGCTATTCTTAACCAAAATACAGTTATTATATACTGTTAGCATTTTCTAAGGATTCTATCAGATTCTCGTCAACATGTATAATTCACACGAATATCTGTAAAAGAAATGTATTGTTGTTTAATCTTTGGATTATCGAATTAAAGAGGTTGCTTATGTTTAACTAATTAGATATTCAACATTGCTACAGATATAATACACGCTTATTAATGATGTAGATGTTTATGGAAATCTCGTAACCAGCAAAAACGTTTCTATGAACATCAACAAGTCTGGATAGTTCAGAAGTATTTTAATAACGATTCGTATCGCTGTAGTTTTAAAAATATCAATGATCTAAATGTCATCAATAACATTAAATACACAAGATTATTATTTTTATCCTAGAAATACGAATGCTACATTACTGCTTTGTAATCGTAAAATACATACAAATAATATGTATATATATATATATTCTTACACCTAAATCCAGTATTAGGTGTATATAATTACAATTAACAATAAGATATAAAATGTACATTCGATTAAGTAAACGCATATACATTCATTTCTTCGTCTCCTCTGACCTGGTAATTATTCGCATTTTTCATAAAAAATATACTTTTATTGTCATTTTTTTAAGAAGTAAATAATACTTGATGCATGATAGATTAAATTCAATGTGTTCTACTTCAGTGTAGGATATAAATATATCCGATGCAGGGTGCAATATCAGTTATTTCGTTTGCTTTGTAGCAAATAAAGTAGGCCTATTGAACGTTTTCACTCTCTCTCTAATTTGCATGAAATATTATTATTGCACACCCTACGCATTTCAAAGACACGTAAAATCTGACGTATCCTTTTTACCAATAATCCTTTTTGCTACCAATTGCTAGGAAAATAAGTAAAATTTATGCATGTCCCGACTGATTTGAGGTAAGATTAAAGAATTATTTTTAATAATTACAACGTACATAATTTGTTTGTACTAATACTTATGTAGTTATTGTTTCTTCCTTTTTTCTTGAAAGAACGATCGTAATATTCACATAATATAATCAGAAAGATTAAATAATTCATATATACATCTAAAGACACACTTGAGTTCTGATCTTCGTCAAAACTAAGACAGCAGTGATTTCTTTTGACGGACGGAAATGCAGTGCTCGCATAGAAATAATAACGTTATTGGGCGTTTTGATTTTCTCGAAAGATCCGAATATACACGTCAATTGATTTCCTCTTTTTCTGTACGCATAACAACATTGAAAGAACAATTTGAGACAAACAAGTCCTCTATATTTTTCAATAACCCTGTATAAAAATAATTATTCTCTTTAAATTAAGACTTTTAATTAGTAAAGTACAAAATTACTAATTAGTTCAAGGGCTCATCTTTTTACTGCCGCTAAATTATAAGTATAGTAATATTGCCCCGCGTGATCTGTTTTAAATTACGTGCCAATACAAAACTTTCCAGATACGTATTCCATTTATATAAATTTTGAATCGAAATTGAATCGAACACGCTTCGCCTAATACGTGATATTACTTTACTTATACTTTATAATACTGCTACAACTTAAATGAACCGGTAAATCTATAGCAGTAGTAATGGTATTAATGTCATTGTCGTTAACAAATGTACATAACACTACTACTAACACTTTTCACCAATATAACGTTTTTTTCTGGAATATGGAAAGTTTTGTACAATAGACAGTGAATTTATAATAAATAAAAAAAGAGTTAAACATCAGAATATTGTAAACTAGATATTATATCTGATTAACAAGTTAAAGTACTACCCTGAGCTTCAACACCTTTATTTAAAACGGGGCACGTAAGGATTATAGTCCATTTACGAAAAATAAAGATTACCTTTGCCCCGTTTCATTTTTCCCTCTTCCTTTCTCAGCGTATAAAAATATTTAAGGCATTCAACATTAACGTGTGTGTATATATCACTTTGTTAGGTCACGACTTACATTGCACAGATAGTAATTGTCACCCCATGTGACTTTCAGGTTCAGTTTTGTAGTCATGCATAGTAAGAATATAAGGCACAACACTAGCTACGCTTACTCTACCAATAAGACCTGCGAAAAACAAATCTTCCAGAACCCTCGGGTTAATCGAACGAAGCGGCGCGAGCCTCAAAAGGAGGCGGGGTAACCTGTCGGAGCCAACGCGCTGTTGCAGCTCCGTCCACGCAGCTTCCTGTAAAACCTCAACTTTCTTACGCCAAACACCGGCCAAGACGTTATCTGAAAGAAGCAAAAGATTGAATATCGACGGGATAACATTCTGCGTTAAATTGAAAAAATCGTTTCCCACCTGCGCTGAAAAGTGTCAATGCTTTGAGGTACGCGTATTCCACAGAATCCACCTGTAACTTATGAAGTGAACTAACGCAATCTTGTAATCTACATATATGCTCCGTGACAGACTTCACTTTGCTGGCTGTAATTTTTTCCTGTGCGATGCTAGCTTGTAAGTGATTTATTATAGACGTCAGAATACTGGGAAGCGACAGAGTGTACGCGCATTGTGCGAGGCCCAAAGTGAACAGCTGTCCCCAGGAACTGCGCACCAGCGTTGTTTGAACTGCAGACCTACGGATTCAGGCGATTTTATTCCATATTCATGCCTTGATGCCTACTCGACGTCCGCATAGCTTACTTACGGTAACGCTTGAAATGCCGGGATTCCTCTTGCCCAATGGACTGAGAGAAAAAGCAATCTAGCGGCGCTCTCGCAGATGTAATGTATGGATAAGTACGCGGGAGCTGGGCTGGGCGCTCTTAACTCGAACAGCGTGTGCCTCTCGGAGATCAACTGACCTGTCCACTCTTCTTCCGGCTCGCTCGAACCATTAACACTCTGAGAAGATGAAGATAACGATGCACGTTGTTGTCACAGATATATATGTACGTACAGGCAGACTTGTGTTATATAAATGGAACATACATCGCCAATAAGTTTAGCCATGCTATCTAACGCGTGTGAGATAAGTAAACGTTCCCTTGCTAACGTCAACGCATCGCTGAGATCGCTATCGCTACTTTGGTCTTCCATACTGGGGCTCTCGGGCTGCTCCCACGTTGGAGGTGTTTCTGACACTGATTGCTGCGGTTCCGGTTTAACTCTGGGGCTCCGGTTCCCCACTTTTGACCCAGCCGATTCACCCAACACTGGCTTCCTCTCGTGTTGAACCGCTGAAATATCACGGATTTTTATATCTTGCATACGCGACTTACTATGATTATTAAATATAAAATATATCAGTGTTACATATGATATTCCAAGCAGACGTACAGTCACTCCTCATTCCCATTGCAAGGCATTTCTGAAGTCTACAATACTGACACCGATTTCTATGGTGTTTGGTAACTTCGCAACTTTTGCTTCCCCTGCACTGATAGCCCAACTGTTTTCGAATACTGCGTTTAAAGAAACCTTTGCAACCTTCGCAACTTATTGCACCGTAATGTCTTCCACTAGCCCTATCCCCACAAACAACGCATAATTCTAACGATAGCCCTAAACCTAAGGAGCCACGAACGTCTCTTGCCAGCTTTACCTGAAAAGCATCCAGATGTAAAATAAAGTGTATAAATTTAATTACGTTAAAAGTAAGAGTGCCTGATGCAGAAATAAACGAATATCCCACCTCCACGTCAACATTATTTAAATGTTCAATCCCAGAGTGCAAGTGGACCATTCCTGCATGAGGACCCAAATTACGAAAATCTCTTCCCATTTTATGATCGACTTTCTCATCGTGTACATTATCCATATGATTGTTTTGATCCCTTTCCATATCTCTCTGTAAACACATTGAAATTTAATTTAAGAACGACCGTGAAAAATCGTAACACTTTATGCTTCAGCTTTTGAATAAAATCAATTGCAATTGAAACCCACCATAGCAGGATGATGCGCTAAATTATGAAAGTTCCTCCCTATGTTTTGATCTGCTTTATCTTCGTGTAGATTCTCCACACGATCGTTTTGTTCCACTTCCATATCCCGCTGCGACAGAAAAGAAAATGATCGTTTTAGTAAAATTAGCAAATCATACAAATATCTCTTGAAAATATATCACATCCACCTCCGCCTCGACATCGGCCGCGTGATCTACGCCGTGGTGATGAGACAGATTACGAAAATCCATTCCTACTTTTCGTTCAGCCTCGTTCTCGTTCAGATTCTCGTGATCGCGTTGTTCCCTATGATCCCTGTCCATTTCTCTCTCTGCAACAACAATCGATAAACGTGCTCCTGTAAAATTCTCCAAATCGATGCGAATACACATAACTCGAAAAACATATCGGCGTTCAAGTCATCGCGCGTGCGTTACGTATTTTCAAAACAATCGGCGCCCACTTGCTGTTTAACGATGCAAAGTATGGCGGGCAAGAAGTGCCGTTCAAATTCAACTTACATTCACGGAATGTTCACCGACCGTAAGGATTGTATTGATAAAATGATTTTATTTACATAAAGATAAATTCCCTTTTTCGATACAAATTCGTTAAACGCTTGCTGGCCAATAATCAAGGTAATACGTGGTTGGAAATATTGCGACGGAAGATACATTTTCTCTGTCAAGATTGAATAACGCTACGAGTATTAGAACGGGGGCATTAGATTGAATATGATCGGTCAAGTCGTGATCGTGTATAGTCCAGCTCCACCTGGGTAGACAGAGTGTAACGTTTAAAGGCCTAAGCATCGGCAGGCTGTAAAAATGAAAACTGGAGCATTTGCCGCCCGTCCCTACCTGCGCAACCCTTTCCCCCTACCATTTTAAGAAGTGAAAGAGATGGGTCCCGAGTTCTCCGGTTCGTAGGTTGCTACGTGGTTAGGCACATACCGATACACACAGCCGTGCCACACTGGCTGTCATAGAGCGAATGGTCCATTTCCATACACTCGTGATACGACTTCGTCACCGCCGTCGCCAGTGCAGTAACACAAGAAAACGGTGCCTGTACCGTTGCTCCAAAATAGTTAACATTCCATAGACCTTGCGCTCGTTACATCGCGCTACCGAACGTTCTCTTTCACCCTTTCTAATCACGACGATAAACTTTCAACTTAGGAACCACAGCTACTTTCAAGCCCGCCGCGATACGTTTCCCCGTGTTACATTCGCAATCAGATTATCCTACTTCTTTTTTACATAAACCTCAAAGCGTATACAACGCTATCCCCCGTAATCAATGATACCACACATATCCAATCTCGCGGAAGTGTCACGCTTGAAATCCAACGTCATCCTTTTTGCATTCGAGCAAGAGTCTCGCGATAGTCACTTGACACCTGTCCCTTTTTCCCATCAAACTGAAGCCGTTGACCTGTTTAGACACGTGTCACTGTTAAATATCAACGTATTTTATCACGAGTGTACTTTATCGTAGGTGCCTCGAGAGATTGTACGATTCGAGGAATTTCGTGTGCCACGGGGCGAAGTTAATCGAGAAACGATTCAAAATATGTTGGTTCACGTAGTAAAGGTCAACCAGAGTTGAAAGTGTACTCGGAGCTATAATTTCGCGATAAATTTTCTTACTTCTTCTGTCCCTTTCCGCTGATAAAAAATAACGAAAGATATGCTTCTACAAAATAGTGCAAAGGAAATCGCGAATTTCCTTCGCACAGATCTTAGAAAACACGCGACATGTCTTATATTAAAGTTCGAGGACGGTACGCACAATACACTACCTGTTGGGTCGACCTGTATCACCGCATTTGCGTGTGTCGGCAGTGGCGCTCTCACGGGTCACGCACGGTTCTGAAAATATAACGTCGCCAGCCACGCGGGTAATACGCGCGGAATATGTGTATAGATATATCTACATATATATATGTATATATATATATTCGAGTTTCGAGAAAACGTGATGTTTTAACGTAGCGAACGGTGAATAGATGCAGGAAAGCAGCGCGTTCGAGACGCGCACGGGAACACCACGTCGGAGTTTAAAGGCAACCTTGCGCAGGTGAACGCAGCCAGACCGTTCGCTGTACTGGCAGGTTGGCAGGTCACTCTCTTGTGTGCCGCCAAGACACGCCGGCCAGGTGCATTCTCGCCCCGCTTGCCTGCTTTTCTACCTGAGCGAGAGCATTCGCCGTGGAGGACCGCATAGTGGCCTCTCGACGAGCGTTACAGGTTATGTCACGTAATACACGCCCGCGATGACTTATCGGTTGAGCCTCGAGGTCGCGACGTCGATCGAGAATAGGTCAAACACGAACGGTTAATGGCGAAAACGTAGATACCAGGTTATCGAATATGTACTTTAATGTATCCCCGTTTCCCAGGTAGCGAACGTTATTTTACGAAAAAACACCTTTGTTACCGAGTATGCAACGTGTACAATTTGTTTTTCCAAGCGGATAAAACTGGGGACGTTAACTTGTTAAAGTTCAACACCCGTTACATAATTTTTAAGTAATAATGCTACCGACATGAAATGTAGAAAATGTTCTTGCTGGTCGTGAATATATTGAACCGTGTTACGAGTTTGAAGATCGAAAAAGAATTGAAGGAAAGAAATCGAAAGAGATAGAATTTATTTTCGATTATATAAGTTGGTATTTCGAGAATGGATCCAGATATCGGGAAGTTGGAAATTCCTTGGGTTAAATTACTGCCTTTTGAAAATATCACAGTGGGTTGTAACCTTTTGAATGGTCATTCCGAGTCAGCTAGAGACTTCTCGGAACGGCATCGGTGAAGAAGAATAGTCACTCGACAGTAATTATTTCTATACGACCGGACTTCACAGGTAAAGGTCGCCCGTGGGTCCGAAGGTTACCTCCTACCTACTTCATCACCGCGTCGACATAGATTTAACTTGTAATACTACTCGTTGCGTTCAACTGCAATCCTAGTCGCAAGGCTGATCTTTCTCTTTTTTTTATACGTCCCTTACAATTAATTTTTCCATTGTTACGCGCGTCATCTTTTACACGAATTTAGAATGACGTCAACGCTTTGGTTCCGAAAGATAAAACAATATGACTATTTCCAACGTTTCGTACGATTCCCTTTTCCTTCGTTACCACTTCTAACGAATTTTTACAATGATAGATCTGGAGCATTTATGTTCTGTTTCGAATATGATAGTACTTGAACCGAGTGTACGATAAATACGTAAACTGGATATCTGACTCTCGTACAAAGCAAGCGAGAATCATTAACAAAGCGATTTCATTATCGACAGAACGCGCGATTACACGATGGTAATGTCAAAATATCACATGATCGCTGCACCAGCGTAAAGCGAGGGCGATCTTTTATTTACTAACATTCCGTATCAAAGGGAGGGTTCGAACGTTTTGTACTATGTGCAGCATTAAGCGGGACGTGCACAGATTGGTACGACGTGGGCGAGTCATCGTTCGAGATTTCATGTTATCTTTATTGAAGAAAAGGTAACGAACAAGTCGAGCGATGGTAAACAATAGGATTACGACGAGCACCTACCTTTTGTTATTAACTGCGATGCCTGGTCCGACTACGCGTCATTTGGGCGTTCATAGCAACAACTAGGCTTCGTCAACCAACTGTGGGTTAGAGTTCATAACCTCTTCTAACCTTTACCTTTCCGTTACCTCTTACCCCCCCGCGCCTAACCCCACTGCTCACCTTTATACCCACCCGACATTGCATTTACTGGCATCGATGCGCGGTTGCACACAGATCGACGATTTTAAAACTCTGTCGCAAAGTTTGTACTTTGTATGCATGCCGCGCCCGGGTCCCCGGCAAACTTGGGAACTGTTTGCAGGAAGTGACGCCATGTTGGGACAGGAAGTCGCCATGTTCCTATCGTCCCCCTGTTTGAATTTGTCTTTGATCCGATTAAACGTGTATGCACTAAATCAACAGTTGTATTCACCCGATATTTTCGTTGCAATGAATTATACCGCGGGGTTATCGGTTTTATATCGAATTATAGTATAGAAGGCTATATACTGCAAAAATGTTATTTATTGCAAATCAATAAATTGTTCATTGTACACGTAGATATTAATAATACATGTATTACCAATAGTTACAATAGTACCGTCTAATATTGTATATACTAGAATTATTGAAATATACAGTTAGCTATGAATTCGTGAACTTACTTTTATTTTATTATTATTACATTTTTATAGATATTTAGAAATATTTGCAGAAAGCCCTGTTTTCGTTATTATTACAAATTATGCCCTAAAGTGTCAGAAATCAAGATGAAAATCTTAAATTATATTAAAGGGTACGTCGATTATATCGTATTTAGACATTCAAATACAATTACATTTAAATTACAGCTAAGAAAACGTATGATCGTACAATTTATTTCTGCGGATAAATAAAGCTCGTAATAGAAGTGTTAACAAAAGTAACGAAGGTGTAAATTTCTGTCTACTATTGACTCTTCGAGTCTTGTAAAATTGTCTTATTGGTAGAGTAATCGTTATAGTCATTATTAGTCGTAATGCCAGGTACGTTCGTTCTTTATATAATTTACTTCAATGAAGATCAAAGATAAGTGCGCTTGCGACTTTTTCAAATGTAAGATGTAATTCAAAATATTAGTTTTCACCTATTATCGGTATGAAATAGCAGCAGATATTACCAGTGATATAATAATAATAATAATAATAACTCGTCTTTATTACATCAGAAAATTTACATCGCGTTAATTCAGTGCATATCTATATATTCTATTTAAAAACAATGGTGATTCGATTAAAAATTCGTAATGCAAGTAATAACATTATCACATACCATTACACACTGCGCCGTGCGTAAGTATACACATGAACACTTTCATTAATGTCTCGGTATCTTGGAATACGAACAGAGTTTGCAGCCATGTATCTACAGAACATTCAAATTCTTTACTCCTTTCATTTAATTACATTTTTCATATAATTTGCATAATGACAGTAAGCAATATATACAGAAACGATTGATTCCATTTGTAAGTAGGACTTACGTTCTTTAAAACGTAACTCATCGCTACTTACACTATACAATTAATAGTATTTCTTTTTCGTACGTGGTTAAATTTTATTACACGTATAAGGTGGATGTGAAACCGAATAAACTCGAACTAAGGATACTAACTGTAAAATTTACATAGGTAATGTTCTTACCTATTAAGAATGATCCCTCCGGATATGTTCGATACCTCATTGTTTTACTTTGTCGTCATAGAAAATAATAAGCACCGTCGGTAATAACAAGCTAAGTTAATCTTATACATTAACATATAAAATACGATTGATGCGTACGTCGAAGGCCCAAAGCACCATAACAATTTTACGCACAAGTATCAATTATGATTGTTCTGTCAATTATTTCAGCAGGTACTGCAAGTCGATTACAAAGATTCTGCGCATTCGGTTAAAGGCAGGTATATGTAATAGCAGATCTAAACTTCTCTCTAAGGGTGCTTAAGAATATTTAGGACATATTACGTCCCAGAAAAAAGTTTCTTTTCACCTACAAGTCAAAATATCCTGAAATTATCTTAACATTCTTATCACAAATACCCAAACTTACTTTCACGCTACATTAAAGCGCCTAATGCCCGAAGACTTCTTGGCTTGCGAATACAATATAAACGAAGCCATCTTCGTCTCTTTCTCTCTGGTCGAGTTGTGCCATAGTCATACTACCGCTTGCCATACTTCTTTGGTTTACTAAGAGGAAAAATGCCTGTGTTGGATGAAGCTGTAGCCTCCGTCTGTTAACCATTAACACATAATTATCATCAACCTTTAATAAAGATGCTCTAAATACTCTGCAAAGTATATCGAGGCGTACCTAATTATTTTTATAAGCTCCGCTACCGTCAGGTAATCGGGCACTAAGAATTTAGATTTGTCCATCTCAGGTAGTTGCTTTTCCCCCGCATACCGTTCAACGATAATTGGTATTTTATTGGGATAATGTTCCCTGATGAATTCTACATCAGCGACTCGTTGTGCTAAAGGTTTAAAAAATTTGAAATATCCCAAAGTGAAATATCAACAATACTCTTAAATATATTATATAACTTGTTAATTAAAATTAATGGAGAGGATGTCTATTGCTAAATAACTGTTTCTCTTGCTTTCAACATTGCACAATAATTCGCAGCTCGAGTTATCGGTGAAAGAAAACAAAAAACAATAGCTTATTGAAGGAGCGTAGCGCCGCGAAGTAATACTTTCCACATTGTTCAGTAATTGTTTGATACCTCGCATAGAAGAATCACAATTGAATTAATAGAAGTTATATTTACCAAACGAACGTTTCTCTTTAAACGTCTTCGGTGAGCTCATCTTGGCCGTATTATCGGTTACTACGACGCACGCGATGCAGTATCAGCTGTGAGCTTACGAAAGTATTCTTGACCAGTCAAAATAACGCCAGTGTGATTGTTTGAGGGTTAGGTTAGGTTCTGTGTACAGCAATGATGACATATGTTCGCGTTGCTTCGTGCTGCCCTCTTAGAACTTCACGAGTTTCTTTGTATTCGATCACGCCAATTCTTCCTTCATTGTTCCTCCGAAGCCTACTCCCCGCCATAAATTACATAGTAGACAGAGTTGTACTAAGCGACTCGCGGTATCACGCCGTCTTTCTGCGAGCATTCTCACCATACAACGTAATTATTTTCTACATTACAAAGGGGATTCCCGCAGGAAAAGATTCTCTAATAATAGTAATTTCCATTACAGCAAATTAAACACTAAGCACGTAGAAACGATATCGATGTGTCCCTCCAGCGGGAGAAGCAGGAACTAGCGCCGAAGTGCTGCGCACCCGTCTACCCGAAGCCGCAGTCTGCGACCTCCCCTCTGGCTTCGAAACAGGAATACGTGTGGACATCTGTTCGTGCGGCAAGCGCACCGTCTGTGTACATGAGAGTGGATGCGTGGGTGTTGCAGCAGGCGTTTCTTTATGAATAGAGAAATAATGCTGGCGGCTTGAGTGGTTCGCGAGTCCGCGAGTGTGTATTCCTCAGTGAGAAGTCGCGCCGGAATCGAGTCGGAAGTTAATGTCGCCGAGCACAGCGCGAGAAGCGTACCGACCGCTAATCGGGATCGGACGTGCAGCTTCGTTAATGCACGCACGCTAGGCACACATCGAGCACGCAGGGGAGGGGGCGATAAAAACACCTGTATACTAAAATATTTAGGCGGTACAGGCGTGCACGGTAGGAATGAAAGACAGCCGCGTCTCGACGATCATGGATACCACGATGGAAGGGTCTTTACCACCGGAAGCGTCGTGCTACGTCGCCTAACCGTGAAGATTCGTGAAGATCCATGAAGATACTTGGCGCACCGTCGTCTCTATCCGTTCCTAAGCATCGAATGCCGAGTACCATCCCACGGTCGTGCATCGTTCGGTTAGCGTGTCTGTTCGCCCGTTTGTCTGGTCGTCTACCCCTTCTAAACCGTCCTGACACAACGTTTAACGGGGGTACAAAAAGAATAAACATGGTGGCGGTGAGAGAGAGAGACAGACGCACAGGGTTTTAGCGTGAGAGGAGGGAGAAGGGGGAAGGACAGTGAGTAAGAGAGAGAGAGAGAGAGAGAGAGAGAGAGAGAGAGAGAGAGAGAGAGAGAGAGAAGAACGAGAAAGAGAAGTCAGGCAGCCAGCTAAGCCAGCCAGTCAGTGTGCCAGAAGCGACGAACCTACGTCTCGCGCTGTCTTTGTCTCTATGAGAAAAGAATCCGTCGTTCCTGCACATCCCACCCGTTCTTTCTCGGTCCCCTGCTTTTTTTTCTTTTCTCTCGTTGTATCTGCCCGCTTTTGCTCGAGGGTGGACCGGCCGAAGTAGCCGCGATTAATGCCGAAAGAAGAGGTTACGCTTGTAAACAGTTGTCAAGGTGCGGCCACGTTCCTCGTGCGCCACGGTGTTTGCTTCGATTTTCATGCGTGCGGGGTCCACGACCGGGCGTGCAAGAAATTCAGTATGTCGTCTGGCAACGCGGCGGTTCGATTTCGGCCTGATGCCACCACGCAGGGCTGATGCCCGGCGATTATGTCGCTATCGGTGGAATCCCCTGTGACTCGATGCCAGTGACCACGATCGTTCCGCAGCAAAGTTTCTCGTGCACAGTTCTTCGAGTTTGTATCTGCGGCGTTATCATGTGAACAATGCCAGCGTGAATGTGAACAAGTACGCGCCAACTATCGATGTATCCTCGATACGGGTGTAAATAGAGAGAACCCCGGCTCGTCGCATTCGGCGTTACAACTGCCGCGAGAAGACCTGAGAGAGCATCTTCTAAATTCAAGCATCGTATTACTCCACGCCCCCTCCCCCTCCCCCGCCCACTCCCCGACGAGCATTGGAAGACCTCGGGTCAATGGAAACGATGGATCACGGAATAAAAGGGATTTGCGGCCGAGCGAACGGAATTTTCGCGTGATCGGAGCGTGCGACGTCGGCGGAAGTTCGTACTTATTTTTTTCCGCTCGGCGGGCATATTTTTTTCGACGGTCGATTGTATTTCGAACGCCGCACGCGTGAGTCTTCGCGCGTCACGTTCGCCTTTTGAGGGGGACGGGATATAAGGGGGGATCCGGAAACGCGTTCGGTGGCTTCCTCCACGGGGCCGACGATGCGCGCACATTGAGAGGACGGTGTCGAGAGGCGTGCATTGTCAAGGCTCGCTGGAAGCATTGCGCCGGGGACGGAAGCATTTCATGCATTCACATTTCTGTACCGAGACCGAGGACAAGACTGAAAGAATCGCGCTCACGAACCGTTAGTCGATTAATTTATTTGAAGCGAGAAGGCCACGGGATCGGCGAACCGACTGGAGGATATATAACCGTTCGGCGCGGATCTGCGGTGGATTCAAACGACGACGAGCAATAACGATCGCGTTCCATCTAGGGTTAAACTTCAACGAACCAATAATGTTTTTTTATCGAAACGACAATACATTGTAACGACTTAGATGCATTAGAAATCGAAGCTGGGCAAGGAAGCGGACAGTGAGGAAATATCGTCCGTCTGTTTTCCAGCTAATCGACACGGGTGATAGTTCGCTACGAGGATGACGATGTCCACAGCCGACGTGGGGCGGTAGACGCGAGGGTGGTACTGCTGCCGGAGACTGTTCGCCTCGCCCCTCGGTCTTTTACCCCGAACATAAGAAACTAGAACGCTTCTAAATCACCGTCAAATGGACACAAATGACTAGCTTAACATTATCGGCAAGCACGATCGAGATGCCCCTGTCAAGACCGAATCCGATCGTATCCGCGAGCGCGATCTCGACGCAGACGTACATCACGTCGAGCAAGAACAATTCTCTGCCGCCGTTGAAGCCGAGGATGTGGGCCCTGAAGCAGTCCACCACTGCTAGCGGTGGCGGTGAGTCGTCGCCTAGCCATTTAGACCATTCCGGTCACATGGTCGACACTCACCCGCCGCGCCTGTGCTCCAGCGCGAACAACAGCCTGCTAAGCTTGACTGACAACTCGGAGAGCTTGAATCTGATCCTGAACTCGAGCCTGCGCTCGCACAATACCAGCCACAGGTCGAACCTCAAGTCCCGCCTCAAGTCCAGCCACAATTCGTACGCGGAGCCGAACGGCCAGCCGAGCACCGCCCTGGTGGTGAAGAACGGCCGATCGGACGGGAGCTCGAGCGGGAACAGCGGCGGCAAGCCGAAGACGATCATGGTCACGCCCGACCTTGTGATGAAAGTGTACATGGACAAGCTGACGCCGTACGAGCACCAGGAGATCTTCTTCTATCCCCAGATATACTTCATAGGCGCGAACGCGCAGAAGAGGCCCGGCATCATCGGCTGCCCGAACAATAACGACTACGACAACGAGCAGGGTTCCTACATACACGTGATCCACGATCACGTGGCGTACAGGTACGAGGTGCTGAAGGTGATCGGCAGGGGCTCGTTCGGCCAGGTGGTGAAGGCGTACGACCACAGGATGCACGAGTACGTCGCCCTGAAGATGGTGAGGAACGAGAAGAGGTTCCATCGCCAGGCGCAGGAGGAGATACGGATACTGAGGAAGCTGCGGGAGCAGGACAAGAACAACACCATGAACATCATCCACATGTTCGACTCGTTCACCTTCCGTTACCACATGTGCATCACCTTCGAGCTGCTCAGCATCAACCTGTACGAGCTGATCAAGAAGAACAAGTTCCAGGGCTTCAGCATGCAGCTGGTGAGAAGGTTCGCGCACTCGTTGCTGCAGTGCCTCGACGCTCTCTACAAGAACAAGATCATCCATTGCGACATGAAGCCGGAGAACGTTCTTCTCAAGCAGCAGGGATGCAGCGGCATCAAGGTAAGCGCCTGCTAATTCTTTGCCCAACTTAGGGGTATACACGCGTGCAGTAGCGGTAGCCAAGACAAACTTTACAACTATCTATCAATTTCAATATATAATTATTACCATTCACAGTTTACATTTTCCTTCCGCCACTACCTCTAACCTCCGAAATAATACGTGCACGGATAGAGCGACGTTTACAATTTCAATAGGATACAACTCAACTATCTCAATTCGTCCTCGTATGCCCACAAACCTTACAGATAGTATCAGCCTTATCATTACAATACGCGCTTCCAAAAGTAACATTAAAACCCCATCCAAGAAGAAACTTTTTATTTCCGTACCGTAGCTTCTCATTTCTTTTCAATGAACCTTCCCGCTGGAGCAGTTCTTTCCTGCCGCTCGTTCGCCGATTACCCGGAAACTCTGGACGAGAGCAAGAAACTCGTCGTTAGCCGGAATACCGCGAGGCATAAACAGAATAAGCGCGACAAGCTGGCTCGCGTGCCCCCGCGATACGCTTTCCCGTACCGCGTACCACCGCCGCTCCATCAATGTGTATACCTATATGCGTACGGGCACGTAAAACACAGAGGTTTCGTGTTCCGGGCGTACGTTCGCGCACGCGTTCCCTCACACGTGGCCTCTACGTGCACCACCAGCCATCCAGACACCGCGGAACCACAACAATGCTCGAAGATTAGCGTATTGACAAATGCAATCGCGCGCGCCGAGCGTCCTTGTCCCCTGCAATAAACTCGCGCAGGAAACGATGCACGTCCGTGCACCCGTGTCGCATTACTTCGCCCTCCGCGGACTATAGAATTTACACGTCTGCCCCGTGAACTTTCGACCAAAGCCGCTTCCTTCGCGACCTTGCCAGGCGTAGTATGCAAACGTGTAGTTTCGTCGCGTCCACTTAGTCCTAACGTCCGCTATTATTGGCCGGAATTATTAACAACGGAGCGACCGCTTGCGCCACACCGAGGGATGCCCGTAAAAATAGAGTTTTACGAGCCCTAACAAAAAACACGTGTATTCGCTGTTCAAAAGTGAAACTTCTTTTTTTATTCAATGGAAAGACACGTGGCTGAATATGTTATACTGTTTCCGAGGCATACGTCTTCTTTTAATGAGAACTATTAGTGTTACATGCTACTGCATTGCTGCGCTAATATAGATATACTTTTATTGAGTAAGTACTACGGTGTATTATGCAAATATTCGGACACCCTTTAAAACTTTAAAAGCGAACTTCATCATTTTCTTTGTCATCCCGACCAAACGCAATTTTTAAAAAACACGTCACCCAGCAAACCAATCCGTCTAGCTTCTCAACAAAATTAAAGTCGCTTGGATCAATTTTGAGAAAAGTTATACTGGTTCAAAAGGTGTTCGCATACTTTCGTGAGCCACTGTACGCGCTGGTCGCACACGGAACACTTTTCTTGCGTTCATTTTAAATCATTAACAGCATCGCGGTATGTATTCCAGCGGTGAGGTCGCGCAGCTCCGCCAGCGAGTCGAGAAATCGATTTCTTATTCTCCTTTCGATTCATATCATTATCTGGATTAAATTGGTTTAAATGAACTGCAGAGGAAGCGCTCGCATAGATTCCGTTGCCGATCGCGATCGGGCTCAATTCTGCCCGACGGTAATAATATTCATCAATCGCACGGATGCTTCTTCAACCGTGCAGATCGAGCTTCGACTATTATCGGATATTTTGAATAAGGTCGCAAGCTAGGGAGGGGGGGGGAAGCGAGTTATTGCGGGGCAATCGAGCACGGCGTATCGCGATCGGTGGAGTGTGAATCGAAGGTGAATGCGGGAAAATAAGTCGAATTTCAGAGAGATATAACATCCATGGCGAACTTATTACCATTCGATTTGTTTCCTGTTGGCGATAGAAAGGATTCAATGGCGCTCGAACAATTCGCGCCGAGATCTTTCAAATTAATAATGTAGGAAACGGAAAAGAGAGCCACGGGGCGCCGGGAATCGAACCCGAGCCGCCCGCGTACTGATCAGCAGCGTTAGCCACCACGGCTACGCCGACTCTACGTCTCTTAGTCGTTCCGTTCCTACTCTTACGTTATGGGGGTTCCTGATCCCACAATAATAATAATAATAATAATAATTTATTTACGGGATAAGCCCATTAAGAAGAAGTACACTTTAAAGGAAAAGATAATTACAGAAATGTAGAAGTGGGAACGTTTCGCGCAATATTCCCTTAAAAATCTACGAATCGTCTCTCTGACGTTACCGTGAAACATTACGCAAGGATCGTCGCCCAGGAATCACGACTGTTTAACTTGCCGGGGAATATTTGATCGTCCCGCTCGCTCGATTTGTCTTTCCTAATATTTAAGCAGGTTTAACGCGCCTCTTCCCGCGCATTGTTTTATCATCGCGCTCGCATATTCACCGACTCTCCGCCGCGAAGGAATCTCGCCAAGGCCGCGTGCAATATCATAATTTTTTTTTACGTAATTTTGTTTCAAGTCGCTGTTCTCCTTTATCAACTACGGTGACTTATCATTTCGTGTCTCTTCGCGACTGTGACGGAGATGTTGGGCGGGGGCCAGGGGGTAGAGGAAACAGACGAGAAGCGATGTTTCCTTTGACATTTCTTAAAGCACACATACACCGGCGTGTAATCGAATAACAAACGAACGCAGCGCTCGTAAATTAGAATAAGAAATGCAGAGAGGTGAGTAGCTCAGCTGAGGAGAGAATCCTGCGCGTATCGTTTCGCATCTCGCGGGCGGTAGAAGTTTACGGCGATTCGTACGGAGGGACGAGGGCTTCAAGGGGCTCGCCCAGCGCCGCGCGCAGGGCGACGATGGCGGGCGCGTACCACGCGAATCAGGTTTTACAAGTATCCGTTAATATTATGTACCGTCCCGTAATTACTCTGACCTGGCGGGTTATTTTCATCGTGTTCGATAATATCGATAATATTGAATGCGCATTGAGCACCCGAGTAATCACTCTCCGCGCTGCGCTTCCACGAGCGCGGCGGCGTGATCGGTAAGCTGGCCACTTCGCCGCCCGCCGGCGGTAAGAAATCTGACGAGTGGAAGCGGGTTTTAAATGCCCCTCGTTATGCCTCTAATTGCACGGTAAACTCGGCGAGCAAACTTTGGTATAAATTAAGGCCGACCTTGCGATTCTCTGCCCGCGACAGAATCGCCGGGGAATCGGAGGGACACTGCGATTCCAGGAATATCGCGCCGGGTTCGGCTACGTGGGGACTCTTCGGTCGCGGCGCGCGTGAAATAGGCACGAACGGATCCCGCTTTCCAGTTCACGTGACCCGCGACGGTAACAAGATTTCCGCGCGGTTCGCTCCGATTCGATAAAAGCGCAGGAAGTCGAACGGGTTCGTTTCTTCGCGCGTAGGTTCCCCTGCGAGGTGGCCAGCGCTCCTCGCCTGTCGATCGATCCAAATGCGAGGTGTCCATTATTTGGAGGGCCGAGATTCATAGTGGAATAGGTCACTCGCGCGGTGCTCCGCGTAAAGTAATGTTTTGCGTTTTCTGTTATTAAAAACTCTACGTATACATTGCAGTTGTGAGAACAAATCTAAAGGCACAAAATACTACCATTATAAATATGTATATACTTAAAAAGAAGTTTCATACAATCTAGGAAGGAATTATACACTATTATATTTATAGGTATTTAATTTGTGGAGTTAATGAATACAGTTTTACGAAAATGACATTAGTATGTAAACTTTTACATGGAAACGCTCCCTTTTTGAGCTCAGAGCTTTGTTAGAATGTTCAAGGAAATTATGGAGGTTTGGGCCCAATTTGCACGAAAATGAAATGACTGTTTGCTACTAAGAAACTGGGAAGGGAAGTGTTTCCAAGCGTATGATTCCCTTCAGACTCTCTCCAGGCTCTTTCTACACTCGTCAAACTCTTCCAAGATTCTCCACATCTGTCCCCCTAAAAACTCTCGGAAGACCACCTCCGCGAGCCTTCACCCTAAACAATTCAACAGCATTCGCCCTTGAGAAGCCCTCGATCCCGAGGAATTAAAATGAAACGTTGGACGTCTGTCTCGTTGCTCTCGCCCCCCCATCGACAGCGCGATGAAAGGACGGTGGCCTTTCGTAGGCGTCGTCGGTTCTCATAGGCTCGGTCTTCGATAGACCTGGAGACGGCCAATTAATAATCGCATCGCCGCCTCGGACGCGGGCGTCGACGAGGGGTCGCGGCAATTCAATGAGACCCCCATCCAAGTGTCTATTACTCCGTGGTTAGAGAATCGGTGGCGTTGGCGCGCAAGTACCTCGCCCATCAACCAATCATAAGGTACCGCGCGATCCAACTTCCTCTTAAAGGTGGAAAATTCTCCTCGAAACGAGCACCGCTCCTCCTCGCTTCTGCTTCATCTCTTGTTCGCCGATCCGGTTGTCGATTGAACGTATCATCCGCGATCCCCGCGCTGCGCGCTCGTTTTCACGTCCGAGGCTGTTTACAAATTGTAATGCAAGGCAGTAAAAAGAGCATGATCTGAAGTATCGACGGGCGCGCAGGGATAATTGAAACGGTACTCGCGATTAGATTAAAAGCTAGGGGAGGGAATTCGCGTCGGTAGACGGTCAATTAATCGTAACGTTATTAAATCGATTCTTGGCGAGGGCCCGTGAATTCGATACGAGCCGTAAGTACCTATTACTCCTAGTTACTCCGCGGATACTGCGATATTGCCGCGCGCACGCACACGTGCGTGGGCTCCTCGGACCGATACGATGCGCATACACGCCAAGGTTAACGTTCACAGGGATTCCTGCGCATATTAGGATCGCCAAATTTGGATTCCGTATCGAGTGGATTATTGTGGCCGGTCGAGGGCCACCGGTTCCGCGTAACCGTACCTCCGGGAACCACCTCCGTGGACGTTGTTTCTTTCGAATGCAGCACGTTGACGATCGCATGCATTTGCCGGGGACGATAACAAGTAATTGGGTCACAGCAGTCTTCGGAGTGCTTGTCGACTTATCTCGAATTCAAGTGTACAGTCTGTACCTCTGTGTAGACCTGTCGAGGGTAAAAATAAAAGAGGCACATCGCTGCCCTCCCGACGAGGAAGAGTACCTGTGACAGTGGACGTGGAAACGAAGAAGCGAACCGTCCAGATCGTCACGTTTTGATTGCTCGAGACTGTTTCCGAAGCGAGGCACTCTAATTTTTGGGACAACTCGCATGGACCTAGTTCGTACTACTCGTATGTACCTACTCGTTGCAGTTCGCTTCAGCATGCTCGGACCCATCTCTGCTCGCTCGAACCCACTTGACGCCACTCGAACGCCCCTTGAACCAGCTCGAACTCGCTCGATCTATATTCCCGTATCGGGAGACGCGAATTTATATACGACGGGGACAAATATTCCTTCTAAATATACGAACTTTATGGCTGCATAGGCAGCGGATAGTTAGCCTCCTGTGTTTCTTCAGCCGCGTCTCACCAGCTATCCTCTCCTTAAGCATTACTCCCACATTGTACATCTTCACTTCCCAGCCTAAATATAAGCTTACGCGGTCGCTCCCCAACATCTATTTTCGAGTTCGTCTGTACGACAGCCTTTCCCTACTTCCCTCTCGCATCTTCGCCGCCCTAGCTCCTTTCGTATCTCGCCTGCCGAAACTTTCCCTCGACCCGGGACCGTCCCATTCAGCGGCAAGTTCGCCGTGACAATGGAGCGCCGAATAAAAGGGTCGAGGGCTGTTTCGAGGGTCAGCAGGTAGGCCGTTGGAGAAATCATTCTTGCAAGTTTTTGGGAAAAAGCGACAAGCCGTGGAAAACGCCGGGGAGGGCAATACCTTCCGAGTTATTTCCCTTGGAGACGCTGGCCCGAGGATTATTGGCACTCAATTTAGTTCAGGACTGAGGAGGTATATCGCTGTTTAACGACTAGCAAATTTCTACGTCGAAAGATCAATACCACGTTCTTGGATGCATTACTGGGACGGCACCGACGTGCCGTTTAAAGAGTTCGTATATTTTTGCTCGAGTGAATGAACGTATGGCAACAAGTCCCCTCGGCCCTCGTAACTATCGCCATGCGTAAAGCCACGCGAGAGTTGGAGGAAGGAAGAGGAGCCCGTTCCGCTGACTTCCGCGCGGCTTCATTCCGGGACATTTTCCTCCCGAGCGTTTTAAATAGCCGTGGCCGTAATTATGCGGAAAACAGGATAAATATACTTAAACGTGGCACGGCCTAAATGTAATTGGCGAAGAGTCTCGTGGAAGGAGGCCTCGCAAGCCACGAAGAAGATGCACGGCACCGGCAGCGGGGCAGCTCGGTCGTAAAAATAGGGAACGAATAGGTTTCTCTGTTCGCCTATTAATAGCCCTAGGTTACCGTCGATACCGCCGCCTTTAATCCGCGATTCTGGTTTATCGGAAATGTGCGTCACCGAGGACCGACCGGTTGCATATCCCAGGGGAGGCTAGCTAGCGACGCCATTCTTCTCCCGTTGAGCGCGGATCGCGTGGAAATTCTATTAAGCTTCTGCCGTTACGTAAATTTCGATGATTTTCAAGTAAATAGCCGCCCGTAACGGTCAATTAGAGAGTGGGGGAAAAATGGCAACAGTGAGGTAGAGTGAGGCTGCACGGGCAGGCATCAAGGTACCAATTAAATACGAATGAATGAATCTTAATGTTACTCATTTTATAGGTTTTCTTATTGAACGCTTAATGAGTACGGTAATGACGATCTACCGGTACTCTGTTTTATGGTTTGTTACAGTATCCAAGAGAGGAGTGAGAGAGAGAGAGAGAGATAGAGAGAGAGAGGGAGAGAGAGACAGAGAGATAGAAGCGGCGTGCGCAGGTCAGTGGACTCTAATAGGTAAAAATAGCGGAAGAAAGTAAAGGAGAGTAGCACGATCGTTTCGGGATAGTGCCATTCTAACTTCGACGTGGCCGTTCCATCGAGCAGATTTTCGAACGCTCGTAACGACGATTTTCATGCGCGTGCTGTAACCGTTTTGTCCGAGCGACGAGCAGCGCGGAAGCAACCTCGATATTTACCCGCGCCGTTAATGGAAAAATGGGCGAAAGCGTGAACGCAGAATTGCAGCCGGCTATTGCTCGCGGCAACGTCAACCACGGTTAGGATGCCTTTTCCTGCAGGATTCGTTAACCCGTAACCGTACCAGCCTCCTTCGTTTTCGGTGATTAAAACTTTTTAATTACCGCCCCGCCTCCCCCCCCCCCCCCCACCTTCTTTTCGAGGCCCCGCTTGCCATTTTCGGCGAAAATTAATTCGCCGCCCCCGTTTCACAGCGACCGTCTCGAATAATTCGAGGATCGCCTATTCAAACAACTTCATCGCTGGGCAAGGTCCAACGATAACTTGAAAGCTCCAGCAGAGCTGGACAAAGAGCGTCCAGGTACGGTCCCACGAATCAGCCCCTGCTGGAAGATAAGGCCGGATTAGGGAAGGGTGTTTGTTTCGACTGAGATCCTTATCCTGCGGGCTTTTGCAGAAGGATGTTCTGTGCGTTTGCCTTGGCTTACTGTTAGATAACGTAGCACCGCGCAGTCGTGGTCAAAACTCTTCGGTTCGCATCCAACTGCTTCGCTAGCATCTTGATGTTCTTAAGGTACGAATCTATGATGAGATTTTACATGGAACTTTTCTATCACGAGACAAAAATCTCAGCAACAACTAAATGTAAATAACTATTTGTAGCCCTAAGTTACCGGTCTTGTACAGCTTCTAAATCTGCTTTAAATAAATTTAAAGAAAGATATTCGTACAGCTTAAATATCCAATAAAAAGGCCTGAAAGTTTAAAAAGGATTCATTACGTAGTTTGCTTTTAATAAATTTCCAAAGATACCTTCCCTTTTCGGGCCATTGCCGTGTTGTCCCCCCTTAAAGTCTCACGTGAGACACGATATTGCTCTCTCATCGTGGATCTGCACCTTTAGTCTTCCTGATGAAGATACAGAAAGTTTAAGAAAGTTTAAGATGCATCCTCGTCATTCCCTAAATTCTTTGAAACACAGTAGAAACCTCGCGACGCTATCAAACACCTGATCAAGACCATCCTACCCTTGACATTTCCCAATTGCTTCGAGTAGCTTATAATTTAAAGGCCAGCAAGATATGCCCGGCCTGTAAGCAAGATGTAGCCGAAGATTCAATGAGAGGGACACGCGCGCACACGTATCGCCGCGTTTAACGTTTCGATCGTTGAATGAACCCCGCTATCTTCATTGTTCCGAGGCTAATTGGGCTGCGCCCACTTGAGAGCGCTGTTACACGAGCGATAACGCTTCCGCGGCGCTTAAATCAGGACGCGAAGTGGTCACGTAAACGCGTTGCACGCGGTTTCACGCTTTTTTTTTACCGTCAATTTTTACAGTTAGACCGGTCGAACGGAAATCCTCGGGCAGCCGCTTTTCGGCTGATCCGTGAAACAATGGAACGGTATCGTCGGAACCGCGACGGTGGACGGTTCGTGAAAACAGGTTAAAAAAGAAGAGGACGGGGGTCGGACGGCGCGTGGAATTCCTGTCGAAGCGAATGCGCCCCACGGTGTTTCTCTAATGGACGCTTTTCCACGACTCGAACAAGGGCAGAGAGTGCAGAGACTGTTGCTGGACAGGCGGGCCCGGTAGCTCGAGGAAATCTTCGCTGAATTTATCACATTCGAAGCGGTTTTGTTCGATTAAAGCACGATCCGCCTGCGATCCAGTCGTTTTATTACACGTTAAGGTTTTTTTCCCCCGGTCCGGGCATGTATCGCCGGTGCACACCGTCGGAGCAATTTATCGTTTATTCACGGGACGTAGCGCCGGGCGTATTTTAATACACACGATCGTTCCGCGCGCCGTTTTGCAGTGGAATATCGTGACATTTATAATTCCCACGGTCGTTGGTCGCTCCCTTAAATAAATCGTGGAACAACGAACTTGCGCGATATCGAAATGTTCGCCAAGTGTAGCATGAGAAATGATCGGAGAACGCGCGCGCCTCTAATCAATCGCAGATTCCTTCCAAACCAATTAGCTCGAGTAACTCCCGAAATATTAATCCCCCCGTCGCTAATTATTCACATCTGCTCGCATTAATATCCCCAACACTTATGCCGCGAGCAGTGTACACTTTCGAGTCGCAATCGCGAGGGACATTCCTCCGCAAACAATCGACACAATGGAAGCATACATCTGCGATCGTCCGACGCTTGTTCTGTCCGATGGGATCGGCCAGGAGCCAATTTTTTACCGGCAGCCCCTCGTCTTCGCCGGGCTCGCTCCGGTGATCTTGCACGTTGGCGGAACGGTATCGATCGCTGAATGAATCGAGCCTGTTCATTGTTTCGATACTTTAATCGAGCACACGACGTTAGAGCCGGGACGTTACCGCAGAGCCGTGGCACTTCCGCGACACGGAGGGCTGGACCGGTTCTCCATGCTGGATACGAATTGCCCGATCGTCCTTTTGCTAGCTGTTTGCGCGCCGTGGCTACGGCAGCCTATATGCATACCGCCGCTGGAATTTTCTTTCACGGGCGAAACGCTCGTTTCCACTCGCCTCTAGTTCGTAGATCCGCCAAACTTTTCGTAGAAACTTTCCATCAGCGAGGCTCGTGCCGGCACGGCTCTTCGGCTCCTCGTATCCTGGGCTGGCGGAAGTTAATAGCGTGTCGGCGGGGAAATTTAAGTTTCAATCGCAAGCGGTTTTGGAAAATTACTAGGCATCCGAGCGGGCGATTACCAATCAAATATTTAGGATAGATAGGAAGAGGGAAGTACGTACCTTCGATGGCAGTGATCGCTCTTAATTCTCCGGCGCACAAAGAGCAAGAACGAGATTACCGGTCTATTACCTTACCGCATCGCGATGGAGACGTCCGGACCAGTAGCGCTTCCACTACCAAAGCCCTTCAGCCCGCTTCAATTTCAAGCCCCCGCTGGCGGAGATAAGCGGGAGCGCTCCCGCCCATCCGCGGACCACGTTCACGATAAACGTGCGCCCATAGCCCACTTATCCATCCGTCCCGTACACACAATATCCTTTCGCGAGTTATGCAACGATTCCTTTGCCCCGGCACACCGACAGGAAACGAGAGCCAGCTTATATCCGCGGCTGGGTGGAAGAACGGAGGACAGGCTTCCTTCGGGCTGGTACAGAAGCTGATCGCGCTGTTATGTGACGCTGTCCAAACCACCCGAAAACGGACTACGTGACACTTCTCGGCCCACCCGAACAGTCGTCATGTGCCGCTCACCGATTTACGCCAACGCACCCTTGGAGCTAGGCACTTGCAGCGGCCGGTTGGTGTAAGATGGCCTGCACGTGCTTTCTCCTCTTCCAGGAGGCGCCGGACTTGCCAGTTTTCCAGGTCACGTGGGGCACGCCAAAATCCCTTGTCCTAACGGGGGGATAAGAAGACGGAGCCCCTCGAAAACGGCGTCAGTCGCTTCCTCCGCGTATAAGTTAACTCGTATGCTCTATGCCATTTCTGCACGAACTCTATTTGTGTTGATTGACAATAAACATCACTGGAAGAAAACTCTCTTCCATCTCTCCATCCATAACAGCGCGTCAAGCGCAACGAAGTTCGCGTGACTTGGTGGAGCAGCAGGGGGGCCGGGGGGTGCAGGGATGGCTAAATTACTTGGGCCGGAGTAATTGAAAATTAATCGAGACCACGGTCTTCTCAACTCTGTTTTCCTCCGGACATGGGAAATAAGAACCGCTCCGCCGCGAAAGCCACGAGGGGGTTGCGGGGTGGAGAATTGTACGCGTCCAGACTCTGCAAGTACGAGCAACGACAACGAGGGCAATTTCATCGACCGGATAATTCCCCGGCCGGTTTGCCGGTTCGTAAATTCCACGGGGCAGCCCTACTCGACGACGAAGACGAAGAGAAGTCAGAAACGAGGCAGCTCCGTGTCTGTTCCCCGTTGTTCGGTCGAGACGGAAGCCAGCGCATCCCCCATCGTTTAATGATTTTTTTAAATTAATCGCGACTTCTCGATCGAGTTAAGTAAAGTAGGCCGCGACGCGGCAATTTATGCGCCGCGCCGCGGAATTTTCGTGATTGCAAGAGAACTAGGGATGGCTACCGGTTAGGGCGGGAGGGGAGCGTCCGTGAGGGGGAGTTCCGCGGAAACCGCGCTTCCTAATAGTAACGCGAGACGTAAGTCCGGGTGAAATCGTACCGGTGACGACCGCCTGTTAATAATTCATTATTGTTGCGCTTGCCAGCCTGTTATCGCGCCGCGATCCCGCTCGCTGATTTATGCGATCCCATTAATTAGTTACTCGCACACGAGGAAGATTTCGATGGCAGTCGCCGGGGAACGGCGCGCATCCCTCCTCCATCGACATCGTTCTTGCGTTTCGGTGTATTCGGCGGCTCTTCGTTAGGCATTGTTTGAAGGGTAAGGGGAAAACAGGGAATGCCACGAAGCGGCTTTGTCGGGAAAATCGAGTTTTTATTTTATTCTATTTTTATTGATAAACGGGGATAGGTCCCCATTAGTGGACACGAACAGATGTATTTAGGTGTCTTCGATGAGTATCTAAGTACATAGTATCATCAGTGTCACTGCAAAATATCCAAAGGACATCGAGACGTTACCGCTGCAGGAGAATAATAACTTGAGCATCAATCAACGCGCTCTCAAACATCACCGACAGTCGTATCAACGTGTTCGCAAGAATCGCCCCATGCTTATGGAAAAAGATCGCGTGCAATAAGTGTCAACGCGTCGAAGGGGACGTTATTTACGCACCCGATACGTCGCGCGCCATTCTAGTCGCGTTTCCGCGGCTTAATATTTACGAGTCCCTCCACCACCCCTCCCCACCCCCAATGCTCTTACCGTCGTTAATTATACTGATTACGGGTCGACAGAGTACGCCGGTAGATAACGTTAACTGCTTAACAACAGAAGAAGCGAGTGTAATTGATACTCGAGGCACGTTTTACGTCGCGGACGCTATTCAATCGCACTCGCTCTCTTCGCTCTCTCCAACTACGATTTCGAGTTCCAGATCGTCGTGTCCGAGCGCGCGAATATCGGGGCATCGATCGTCCCTAGGTCTGGGAGGGTGGGAAGCAGAGGTTGCTTCGTGCAAAACTGCAAGCGGGGGGGAAAAAATAGCGCGAACTGACAACGGAAACAATCGGCGCATCCTATAATATCCGGTTTCTCGCCGTCGAAAGCACCCGACGTCGTTCACAGCTCTGTTTACGGCTCGTTAAATGTCGATACTTCAATTTTATGTTCACGCAAATACGCCCGGGCACCGCTCGTCTCGTCGGCGCTACGCAAAAATATTTTGAAAACTCCATCGCATCCAGCCGCCCACGCAGTTTACCATCCCTCGTCTTTCCCCGTCTCTATTATTCAGCCGTGGCTTATTTTGCTCGCCGATCGCTGGGCTCTGATTGTTATTTTTCCCGATACCGTCTCGATGGAACGCGGAAAATAGATGTTTTTTTTTAAATCTTTGTATATTGAATTATCACCCCCTCGAAGCGTTGCTAATGCAATATTTTGCAACGAAAAATATGTCTCAACAATATCTACCGGCGTCGAGAACATGCTTGTTGTTTGAAAAGTGTGTACAATTTGTAGATAGAGGCTCGAGGAATAGGATATTTCTTTTTTATTCAAGGATGACGTGGATGTGTGCGTTCATAGTTACCATCGATCGACGGTAATAATTAATGCCACGTTGGTTCCGAAAGATACCAGTGTTTTAATGAGAATTAGCGATTGTGGTGCCCCCCTTGAGCAGACGTTAGCCGAGTCTGTGCTTCTAGCAGGCGCCTTTATTAAATTAATATTCCCCTTCATTAAAGCCTTTCGTTTCCACTTAACGTCCCTAAGTCGACGGCGGCAGGAGGAATCGCGGATAAATTTCCAACTTCCCGCTGAATTATCCCCTCGAAAGCATGATCAGCCGTTTCGTGCCTCCTTCCCCCCCGGGGGAATTAGCATTCGCGCTCGCAATTAATTGTACGCTGTTATATTATTTACGCCCGACGATGTGCGCGTCCGCTGTTTATGCAGAGTTCCGCGCGATCGAGCCGCGGAACTCTGTCCACGTAACCCGGTCCCTCTGATACGAATATAATGACAGTGGGGAAATTAAAATTCCACGGTACGCGCGGTGCTTGACTCGATATACCGTATACGCTGCGTCGATTGTTTCCCGAAGATGACGGCGCAGCCCGGGACACCGGGGACGTGGCAGCCGAAGCATTTCCGGTCAGATGTAATGGCCGACCTTGGCAATAACTCGCCGCTGTTACCCGTGACCAACCTGGCGCTCGGACTCGTCACGATTTCGCAGGGGAACTGCCGCACGCCACCCAACAGTTTTTATCGTTCGTGTCACGTGACAATACATTCTGAAAAGGAGTCTAAAACCGAATTCAGTGTCACGTGACTTGGGGCAGCGACATTCTAATTAAAATCCAGAGTCATAGACACGTGTACACTGCCGGCGAAAAGTTTGGGAGCAACTGTATGAATTGGAGGAGGCGGGGATTTTATCCTGAAATAAATAAATTTAATGTATGCATTCAGTGGCGCACGCAGAGGGATGACCAGGGGGGCCCTGGCACTCACCAAGGAAAAAGGAGATTAAAGGAGCTTTCTAAAAAGAAAAGAAAAATGGATTTTATTCTTCAAATAAACCTTCAACTCGGCTCTCCCCCCCAAGATAAATCCTGAGGGAACTGGAAATACTGTCATCACCAAAAGTGTCTACTTCGAATTAGAAATCCTTTCTAACTTCCAATATTTTGGCCAGTAGTGTATATACATGTGTTTGGAGAATTTTGAGGAGCATTATTTGTAGAGAAGCACAATGGGAAAACGCGATTCGGTTGCGCAAAGGAGCCTCGTGCAAGTCGACCGACGTGCCGTATTAGCATTTCTCGTTCGATTTCCGCGCCGGCTCGCCAGGTGCAACGTGCCGGCAAGAAATACGAAAAATGCCAGATTTTATCGCGAAATATTTTTGCCAGGCGGCCGAGAGGGAGGCGTGTGTTTATCGATCGTAACAGAAAAGCAGCAACCAGAAACGTAACGAGGTGGCCACTTCGGCTTTCCCCGCAGTCGGCGACGGTGACTCAGAGTTCCCTGCGGTTATGGCCCCCAGGGGCAACGATTCAACAATAAAGTGGATCACTCAGCTGCGTACGGAACGTCCGTTCCGAGCGTGACTTTTACATGTAGATGAACGCACGCGGGTGGGAATGTTGCGAGTGTGCACGTGGTGGTATCTCCCACGCTCTCCGCCCGACGACTCCCCTCAGCGTTGTTTTCGCACGTTTTCTGTCGAACCAGTGGATTCGACAGTAAATGTTCTTCGCTCGGGCACTGAATTACAGCTTCGCGGTGGCAAGGGCGGGTCTGCTAATAGATTCTGAATAAAATGCACGACCCTGCGAGTCCCGAAGCAAACTTCTCCGGGTCCCTGGGCTTTGATTCTGAATAAAATACATGACTTGAAGTTCTGACGCAAACTCTCGTGGATTTCTGGGCTTCGAGGTAAACGATTCTGGATCCATGGGACTTCACGCAGGCGATAATGTAACGTTCATACCGAGCTTGGGGGATTAAGGTGGAGAGTTCATTTAGGGTCCTATGGAAGTTGGTTTACTGCATCGTGCGATGTCGTTCCAAGATTTTGTATATCGATTCCTAGAGGACCAGGATAGATTCTCTGTGTGTCAGATGGCCCGGCAATCTAGATCGCCAGACACGGACTATACACGGAGGACTCTAAAGTCCTCGCGTTCTACCTAGGGTAAGTTGAGGTCACGATGCCTAGCTAATCCAGATGAATGTGACTATTTTCACAAAAAATAAATAAATAAATTTTCTTTTATAAAATCAGAATCTAAATGGGCGAAGCCGAGTAGTAAAGCTAGCAGGTTGTAACGGTAAGTTGAGGTTACATTTAACCTCTTTCATGAAACAGTACTGTACAGAACGGTGTTTAAAATACACTTTTAAGTTAATTGTCGTTTAATGTTTTAGATAATAAGATAGTAGAGATATTGAAGAACAATACAGCCAAAGTATTTGGTCATATTAATTCTTCCTTTCAAAGTTAACCAGAAGACCATCTCTCCTTGCGTAAAATTCTGAACTTGTTAGATTTATTCTGATAAAATAAATAATAGCAGTGTTAGGTTTAATATCCATTTTATATTATAAGTGAGTCGATTGGCCTCAACTTTTCCCTATACCTATCTTGAATCCTACGAATCTTTCCCCGCCTGCATTGAACCTGGCGAGCACCGGACGATCTTAAGCCTAAGTGCAGCAGAATGTTACCAGCAACGTAAACATAGTCTATAAATTGCAGATCTTCGTTTGAATAACCATAGCAGACGGTTAACAGAGAAGTGGATACAGAAAGGAAGAAGAAATCCCGTGCACATATTACATAGATCGGGGTGAGGAAGAACGAGGCTCCTTAAGCCGCATCTGACCGATTCGTATTAATTACGCGATGCTACGCACTTGCCCGTGGAAACGTTCGATCTACCTGCCCTTCCCGTTACAACCAATTACGAGCGCTCTCGTTTGCGTCTTAGGTTGCTGTCTAACGTTCAACCAGACACGTCGCTAGGTTTCGATCTCGCCGTGAAGCGAGCTGGATCGATATTACGCAACGTCTTTTTTTGTTTAAACGATACGTTTCAGTCACCCGTGTCAAGGTGAATCCAGAGCGGTCTCGTTAACTCCGTAATCGCACGTTTCAATTGTAATATCGATTACCCACCGCGACAGTTGCTGTTTCCTTTCCTCAGTGCCCGTTCGGCAGCGTTCGGAGTTCTAGAATATACCCCTTCAACGAAACTCCGTTTTCCTTGGTATCTCCTTCGATGGATGGACTTTGACCGAAATTTGGAAAATTCACGGAAATTCGCGCAATATATTTATGTTCGGAGTTCGATCGTAAACACAAGTTTGCAATTTTTAATTAGCTTGTATTTAAAGGCGAGGCATTCTAAGGCGCCACCGACGTGGAATTGGAAACTACTTTGCTTCTGTTTACTTATTCAGAACTTGGATGAAGCGCAGTTAGAGCTCGGAATTAGACACCCGTGTTATACACGGTTGGTTTTTGCGTAGAAAGTTACTCTGGGCTCCCCAATTTCACGAGCTTGAGGCAGGCTCGCAGGGAAATAGAATTTCGTCAAAGGTCAAGGTTCCCTGAGAGCGTCTAATTCGATCGATGGAAAAAATTGATCGGCCGGCGTGATGCGGTCGCGTTTACCGTGCACCTCGTTGATTACGGACATGTCAAAGGCGTGCACCGCGCTTTCACGCGAGTCCCTTTCAATGCCGCGCTCTCCGCGAGCTCCCCCGCAAGGTCCCCTTTTTTTCTCTCCACCATTGTACCGTCGAAAATCGGTTTAACCACATTGGCCAATGGCAGAGGGAGACGGCACTACAGTTTGCCGGCGCAGATTTACGAGCCAGCGCCCGTGGCGAATTTCGGCTTGCAATTTTTCCAACGAGACATGGTTGGCGTTACGGTGGATCGAGCAGACTGTCGAAGCTATGCAAATTTCCCCACCGTTGCACGCACACAGGCTCGCGATGGTTGCCTTTAACATTTCATGGGAGCGTTCGACTATCAAAATTCGAGAACAATATTTTAATTCCCACTGCCCTCTCAGTGCCACTGCCGATCGATCTTCCTAACTTCCCAGCTCGCCTTTCGCTGCAATAATCTCAATATCATTCCTCGATCTTCCGTCAGTGGAAAGTATTCGAGTTACCCAGGTAGCTGAAACAAACCGTTCGGAACGCTGAAAGGTACGCGTGTACTCTTCCGCCTCTGCCCCTGCTTTTTCGCCGATGAAATGTTGAAAACAATTCTGATGCGCGGCTCGGTACGGTCAGCGGACGCACTCGAAACGGTATCGGAAATAATTCTGCTTCAGGTGGCCGACGGCTCGCAATCCCGGGGCCATTATTCCGGGGAGAATACGACAGCGACAGACCGGAGGGAAATCTTGAACGACAGATTTCCTCGAGGCTCTCCGGATAGGTTCGCGCGTATAAGTGGCGGGTGCGGAGGCACCACCTGTTACCTCGGCAAGCTAAACAGCCGCTCCAATTAGGGGAATGAGCTTCTTTTTATCGCCGTTCCCGCGGAGGAATGAAAGGGAAACCGCGAATAAACATTTTACACTGTCTCCCCCCCTTCGCGCCCCCCCCCCCATCCGATTCGTTGCCTCGTGGCTCGTTTCGCGGGGCCACGATAAAGCGAGTCTCGAGCCTCGGACGACGGTTCCTGACCCCTTTCCGCAGCGGAACGCGCGGACGCACGCACCGCGAGCTGCGTGGCTGGCTCGCGTACCTACCTTCGGCGATTATTCGCGACAGACGCCGCCGCAATTACGGCCACGTGCACGGGGCGGCTGAACCCCCGTGAGAAAGACTCGCTGGCGGGGGTGCCAACCCCGCGACACGGTAATTAACGAAAAAGGATCTCGCGAATGATTATTTCGTAACTCGCAGACGCTGCAGTTTGCTTCGTTACGGAGGCGCGGACACGCGTCGGGCTTGTAGGGAAATTTAATTAGGTAACGAGGATTTATAAACGGGACAGTGTAAACGTTGGGTTGGCGGATCGATTGTTCTTGTGATCCCAGGTTCGGTAATAGGAAATCTTATTTTTACCAGCGATATAGTTACATAAAATACGCGAGTTTCTCGGGATACTTGATTGTATAATTCGTTATGTAAAACGCAACCACCGCTCCATTTCTTTTTGCTTTTCGATAGAATCCACGAGTTCGTTCTTGATGCGTTTGGTTTGGAATATTTGTATTTGGATTGCCGATCGCGGGTAGCGTGGGAATACAATAGTGTATACAATAGTGGCTGATAATGCTGGCTTACGACTCGAAAGGTGTTACAGAAATTGGAAAAAATGAAATAAATGAAGTAGGTAGACAATGCTTTCCATCGAACTTCGTAAAACTGACTGCCTCCACTTTTTACCAGAAATGAGATTTCGGTGGTTGCTAAAAGATAATGCACTTGGCATTTGCTGACGACCAAAATCTGATTTTTGACAAAAAGTGGACTCGGTCAGTCCTCGATTTGAGTATCCATCGGAATTCCGTGTTTCCGCCAGCTACATTCCAGTAAACTATGAAATTTATATTGCCACCAATTCTATAATTCTATCCCGTCCCGTGCAATTCTCCCAATAGGCGTTTAATAAATTGCGCCTTCGTGGCTGTTGACCAGGCGCATTTCCACCTGCAGTTCTGCGGCCGCACGTTTAACGGATGCAAATTGATTTGGAACAGTCGAGCGGAGAGCCGCAATTTCGTAATCTCTTGTGCGCGGTTTTAGGTTGCAGAAGGAACGGATTAAGGAATATGTATGCTTCTCGGGCAACGCGCCGTGCCTGGCCGGATGTTGACGGTTGTTTACATTGTTTCATAAAGTAATTTCACGGCGGCGGCGCGGTGGGGCCGCGCGAGTGCGACGTACGATCACTCAACGAGACAGCAGACCCACATTCGGGCTGACACCGACGGGTGTTTTCTACTTGGAACCGGGGCGGCCCCTCCGGGTCAACTTCCGTTCGAAAAACGCTCCCTCGCAGCCTTTGGGAAACTTGCGTCGCCCCCTCGCGCAGAATCGATCAGCTGTGCCGTGTACTATTTATGGTGACGCGACATATCCCCCGGGGAACTCGATCGGGGAAACTCCTTTTTCCATCCATTGATACACGCTGTACGCGCGGTCCCAAACGCGTATTCGGAGGCAGAATGTTTCTTAAGATTTGTGTATCTACTAGATGCGGTGGTCTCGGAGTAAGTAGTAGGGCAGGGTGGGACTGAAAGTCCCGTTTTTCACATAAACTTATGTAATAACAGTCTAGAGATATATAGTTACGGTGTTATTTTGTATAACCTACAACTATTATGCATTAGTTTTACAAAGTTGTTAGTTAATAATCATATCTTTTGTTGAGTTACATCAGAAAATTTGTATCAATTCAAAATGGACTTCTTGCCCCGGTCAATTGTTTGAAGTAAAAAGTCCTCAATATCTCCTAACCAGCTTTTCGTGTAACATAAAACAAAATAAGTAAAAAAACTCTTTTGAAATCGTTTATTAAACTTTTTTTTGGTATACAATATTGAAAGGAAATACTACGCCACCCTTTTTTTTTAAACAAAAGAATAAAAATACAGGACACAGATTCAGCTCGAACAAAAAAATGTCACAATAATCTTGGCGCAACATAAAGATATAACTCTTTTTTAAGCACTAAAAATATTTGCTTCCCAGAATATCCACGCATTCCTAGATTTGGTGACATGGGCTTCTGAGGCCCAACGTGTACATATAATGCTGTAATTTTAATTCACGTGTGCACTGTGGGGTTAAATAACTGTTACTAGGTGACGAAAAATTCCATAGTGTTTTGGAAACGGTACTTCCTGAGAATGAATATAAATGTCCATTATAGGGAAATGCAGTTTTGCGTTCGAGTAGGGTTGGTCTGTGAACCGGGGAAGGTACAGTTCTGTGTTTATGGGGAAACGGGGGCAGAGTTCAGTTCGAAGATCACCGTTTAGCCATCGAGCGATAATATTCTGGCGTATTGAAATTCGCGTAGACGCTCGTTCGCCGATAACTAGGCGAGCCCACTATAATCCTGGATAAATTCCAACGTGGAGTTTCTGTTGGCCGCACGTGAGCCACTCGATGCGGCCCGAAATATTAAAGTAGGCCGGTGGAAAACAGATACGAGATCGCGCAGAATTATCCGCCGCCTTAGCCGATTGCCCTAGCCCCGCGTACGCGTTAATATGTTCGTAACTGGTGGTTGGATATTAATGAGGGTGTCAGTGACACGATACAAAGTATGGCGTTGCAAAAGTGGACGCCACTCTGTATCTTAGAACTGAGAAAAACTGCTCACGGATCTACGAATTCTTTCATTTCTGAGACGTAGGACTCTGATTTCTAATTATAAATATTTCCGATCCTCCAAGAATCTACTGGAACCGAATGTACGTATTACAGACTTTAGTGGATCTGAGTCTGATGGTCAAAACGTTTCTTTGACATTCATCTAACATTGCCTGTACTTCTAGGGATTTCCGGGATAAATAAGCCTTCTTTAACCATTTTTTTCGGGAATATAGTTTATAAAAAAGATTTAAATTTTATATCAGAGCTGCCGTTCCAAAATTACACATTCCGCCAGCGACCTATGTTTTTCTGTGAGGGGTCTAGAAGATTACTATATTAAAATTTATGCGTTTTTTTCTAAGCATTTTCTTTATATAATCTCTTAAGATATTGTACTAAATGTAGGTAATAGAAATTTTATATGAAAACTGTAAATTATTCTTGGAAAAAAAATTCTGAAAAAAGTTTATTTTTCCGGCCGTCATAGTGGTGCTCGCCCTTAAATATTCTTAACGCCTTCGTGGAGTCGACCTGTACACTTCTGATGATTGGAAGCAGCGTCTTACTAGCGGCAGTTACACGTTGTTGCCGGGTAGTGCATTATTTTGTCACGTCCCGTTGCCAAATGTGCCGTAAACGATACGCGATCCCCGCTTCATGCAGACCACGTACGTTATTCATGATACACTTCAGACGACTGTATATTCGAGATTTCGTGTATCCGGCTGGAGTCTGCAAATAATATACTATTCCGTGCGAGAGAGCGTGCCGCCGGAATCGCTTGGAACCGTTAAAACAGTACTCCCCGCCCGAAATGGTGCGTGACTCGTCGCGCAACCGAAAACAAGTAGCTTCGTTGGAAAAAAATAATGATTATCCGAAAGTACGCAGGCACTTAGCCAGCCGGATAATCGCGTCTGAAAATCCACGCGGCGGTTAAACCACGGATCCGGCTGCTCTCCAATTAACACGTTTATCCATAACTCATTATTCCCGTTTGCGCTCGGCAAATATTGGCAGCGGCGCAGAATTTGCTTCCTATCACTCTTACCACCTTCCCCAACGATGCGATACAATCGAATGCAAATAACGGCACGGATGGAGATTTATTGTTCTATATCCAGTACCCTTGCCTCTATAAATACGCGAAGCTATCGATCACGCAACAGCGCCGCGTACATACCGCACATAAAATTAAGGTTATCGATAATAGATTAACGTTGAACGATGCTAGAGAAATGCCGGCCGAGCGATTCGGCACGCATACGTTCCCTCGTATCTCGGGTAGCATTGATCGGGGCCTTCTCATTCGCCGTTTAATTAACGAAGCTCGACGTGCCTCTTGTTCCAGGTGATAGACTTCGGCTCGAGCTGCTACGAGAGCCAGCGCGTCTACACTTACATACAGAGCCGTTTCTACAGGGCCCCGGAGGTGATCCTCGGCTTGAAATACGGGATGCCCATCGACATGTGGAGCCTGGGCTGCATCATCGCGGAGCTGGTCACCGGCTTCCCCCTGTTCCCAGGCGAGGACGAGGAGGACCAGCTGGCCTGCATAATCGAGGTGCTGGGCATACCGCCCTCCCACCTGCTGGAATCCGCGAAAAGGTCGAAGCTGTTCATCAACTCGAAGGGCTATCCCCGTTATTGCACGGCGACCACCGTGCCGGACGGGACGATCATACTCAGGGGCGGTTGCTCGCGGAAGGGGAAGGTCCGCGGGCCCCCAGGCTCGAAGGATCTGAAACGGGCGCTGAGGCACTGCGACGACCCGTACTTCCTCGACTTCATAAATCACTGCCTGGAATGGGACCCCGAGGAGAGGATGACGCCCAGCAAGGCGCTGCAGCACGACTGGCTGCGCCGTAGGTTACCGAAGCCCCCGGAGGAGGCGAAGGACACGCTGCCGCCGGTCTCGTCGGCCGCACCGCCGCCGCCAGCCGCTGCCGGCCAGCGGATCTCCGCCTCCAGCAGCAGCAACTCCAGCAAGACCAACAGCCTGCAGAGCAGCAACACCGAGAGCTCGAACGAGGTAAAGCAGCAGTTGATGGACATCTTCCACAATATGTCCACCAAATGGTGATTTATACGGCCCCGCAACGGGATCGCGGCTGAGGGGGCCAGTCGGGCCCCCGCGCGGCCTCCACGAGTCATCAGCCGGCCGTCAGCAGTCATCAGTCGCTGAACTATTTAGTGGTGGTGGTTGAGACGGTGATAGGTAGCGGTGGCGGCGGTGATGGGTAGAGGGTTATCCGCGCTCTATACTTGACGCGAATTCCACTGGCCGGTCAATGCCACGAAAATAAATACCACCCCCTGGCTTCTTGTGAAACCGCGCGACGGGCAGCCCCCTTTTTCACCCCCCGCGAGGTTACGGTGCCTCGGTTCTTATCATGTTCTTCAGATTTCAGGGTCTCTGAACCTGGCGGGAGTGCCTGGTCACTGTGAAGTAACATTCGATACCGGTCGGAACCTATTTAACTTCTTGAAACCGTGCGCGCGGCGGAGCACCCGCTAGTACAGGGTTGAAGGGAAATGAGACTCTCGTTGCCCCCTCTAAGCGTAAAATTTCAGTGGTAATGGTTTGTGCTTTCGGGTCCTCCGCCCTGTACGGTCACTTTCGCGCTCTTCTCCCGCCTCGTTAGCCCCCGATGCCTCTGTTTCATACCCTTCACGGTGTCTATGCTTTAAAATCGAACAATGAAACGTAGGAAACGCGAATCGAGAGGACAAGAGGCAGAGCAAGGCGGACCGGCCGAAACCACGATACCTCGGGGTCCGTACTTCGATGGCCCTGACCGGCCAGCTGGATTTGCGTCAAGCATAGCGGCGAGCAACAGCACAGTCATCAATTGCAGGGACAGCAACAGCACAATAACGGTTTGAGCCGAACCCAGAGATCGCACAGACCCTTGAAAATCTCTCACGGCTCCTCGAGCGGATCGAGCCGGCTGGTGGTGATCAGGCGTGTCAAGGACGGTTCCGAGGACCTGGGGCAACTGAAATGAAGCACGGGGCCACCCTTCCCTCGCGCCCGGCGCGCTCGCCGTCGCCGGTATAGCCGCCGTTGCTGGCCACGTCTCTCCTTGCCCAGGAGCCAACGGTGCCCCGCAGTGTCGACGGCCCCGCGGGCCTTGGTGCCCGTCCAACGATCCACCCGCCGTCAAACGAGTTGGGGTGGCCTCGTCGTCGACCTCGGATACTACTGTGATCTACGCGACACGCTGGACTGAATACGCTGGCGCCGAAGGAACCTCGAGAATCAGTCGGTGCCCCCAGGACCTGCCCCTACAAGACGCAACGCTCTCGGGATAGCTGCACGCGCTGCGTATCGCTTGATCGGCCACGTTGTCGCTCCCGACGCCGCGTCCCTCGCGGTCGATCAAGATTATCGCGGGTGGACGAAATACCGCGTGGTCGCGGGAGCAACGAATTTGACGATGCGCAACCTCGGGAGGAGGATCTCTTTACGCGCCGCTTCGCCGTACTCGCGCTGTATTCGTTCCACCGGCGATAGTTGCCTTTCTGTTCGCGTGCCTACCGTCGCGTTCAGGACTACCACGAGGTTGTTGCGCCAAGGGTAGCCGGTGAACCAAAGGTTCGCGCAACGTCGATGAATCGATTGACCTACGGTGGCGAGTCGATGGTTTGTTCGGTTTGCGACGGCCGATGAAGCCCGCTCGGTATAGCTGGGCGCCGGTGGAGGTATAAAGGATACGAGGGTTCTTTTAAGCGGGCATGGATCTAACGATCAAAGGGCATGCGCCTCCGTTCTGAATAGAGTCATCTGGCCTTTTTAGATCAGACGGTACCCCTCTTAACGCCTGCCGATATCGAAAGAAGAGAACGTTGATTTCCTCTTCCTCCTTGGACAAACGCTAGTTACCGAGGGAAGTTGGTTTTCGTTATCGCGGCATAAATATTCCTTGAAAGAGCTCGCCTCGTGCGTCGAGGCCTTCAGGTTCCATAGCACGCGAACGGTGTTAGACTATGTTTCTTTCCTTCTTTTTTTATTATTTCCTGTTTAAATAAGCATTTTAACCGCGTTACATTAACGTAGAATTGTGAATTCAACATAGACGAACGGTGGGGACCCAGCTGATCCGAATCGAATCAATTGGATCGCTGGTCTCTGCGGCCAGTCCCCATTCGATGAGCACAGATTGTACAGAAATTAGTGACGAATCAAACACGATCGACTGAGGAGCTATACGCCAGGCGTATCAGCGACTTATAATTATACACGGTCGGGCAGACCGTCCGATTTCAATATCAGCAAAGGCACGCTCAGATATTTAACCTTTGAACCTTGCCCATCTCTGTCTGGACATGATTAGCTTAATTTATTTAATTTCCTACTGAATGAGATATTCGCGGCATTTTACGGCCCGACTTTTTACACTGGATGCTGCTCGAGACCCCGGCATCTAACTCTTGTCATTTCAGAATCACCCCACCACTCACAAAAAAGGCCATCATTTGTGTCCGGCAGCCTCGAGCAGAATCAGCATCCTTCGAACTCATACCTTTTAACTACTGCCGTATAGTATTAAGTTTCAATCAACGGTACGATTGATTTTCTCACGTGTGAATACTCAGCAATAAGTGTTCTGCATTTTATCACTGCCTTTTTTTCCCCTTTTTATCGTTTTTACACCCATTCCTCTGCTTCTTCGGCATTTATCATTCGACTCACGGATCCACCACGAGATTACATGGATAGCGTACAGCGGCATTTAGAAGACGGTCTCGAAACTCTGCATTTCGCGTTCCCTTACCGTGATCTCTCGCATTTGCAGTGGCTGGAAGAGATGTACAGGTCTGTCGTAAAATCCTTGAAGCGTCTGAACACGTCCCGAGCGTCGTCGCAAGTTAATCGACAGAAACACAAGGAGATATCGACCCGGAGCCTCGGTCAGAGCTGCAACCGCTCGATGGTTTAATTTACGACCGCTCTGTACCTTCTTCAGCCGCTCTACCGCGAGCAAACGAATTCGTAATCGCGCCGCGACGGGCAGGAGAGTCTCGCGAAGGTTCGCAGGATTCGCGTTCAGTCGCTCGACGGGGACGCTCGGAGCAGGACGCGTGAAAGGACAAAGAAGCATCGACGCTCGCGAATCTCTGGGTGGAAGTGTCGTTGCATCCACGCGGCGACCCTGGCGCAAAGAGTGACTTGGCGCTAATTTTAGTTAATAGGGACGAGTGTGCGGCGTGCGTGAGAACCGCGATGAACAGTGGACGGGCAAGGGCCCGAAACGGGGGCGGAAAAAGCTACGCGGCGAGCTATCGGTAGCGAGAGGTTTAAAATGAAGAGGAGGGTGACGGATAGATCGCGAGGTAGAACGGGGAGGAGGTGAGAACCAGCAGCGACGAAGAAGCACGATCCCGCGAGGATAGTCGGGGGAAGGTTGAAAGAAGGGGGGAAACGGCGAGTCACGGAGTGTTGTTAAGAAAAATCGTGATAATGAACGGGGATATCTTGTGATATGGAATTTAGGCGTATTTGGGGGTTCACGTTGATGAACATAGATAAATCTATATATATACATTATATATATGAAGTGCGTATATATTATATACTACGTTGTAACGCTAACTAAAGGCGCCCACGGTAACGAGGGACGCGTGCGTAGTGAGAAGTAGCCCAGCTCTGAAACGCGTTACACATGGGAGTGAGGAAGAACGAGACGGTCTCGTGGAACATATAATATGTGTGTACGGTATAAGTAACGCCTTTTAACGAACCCTCTATCCTTTCCCATTCTTCTGTTCCCCTTCTGTCCCATCATTCTCACCTGTTCCCCGCAATCACAGACCACCTCGTACCGGCTATTCGCAATTAATTTTCGCGAGGGAGCGAGCGAACCTTCGCATCCGCGGCAAAAGTGGATCCCCACCCCACCCCACCCCACCCCTGGTCGAGGGAAGCGGAGACGAAGCAAGTCGATCGATCTTCGCGGTCCCCTTTATCCGTTTAATTTCACTCGGCGCTGCCCAGGAGGTAAACGCGATCCAAGATCGATCGACGATACGCGCTCTGTCTCCTATTAAAAGTTTCTGCTCTCATGTTTCTCGCCAGGCGCGTAGCAGTACCGTTTACCTAGTCCCTCGCTTTCCACGAACATTTCGACAGCGCCGTCGCGTATTCCTCGCGCACTACGCGCTGTACGGGCGCATTGTAAACAGCACGAGGTCGCCCCGCTTTGTTTTCGTTCGAAAGGCGAAGCGGGCGCAGAGATAAGCACAGGCCGGGTACGCGAGTCGACACGTTTACATACACCGCTACTCACCTCCTGTTTATTATTAACGCAGATGTAATCGACCGAGTTCCACTTCGTTCGCTTAATTTATCGATCACTCACTATGCTTTTACTGTGATTAAACGCGTTACGCCACGCGCCCGACGGTAGAGCACGTCGCAAAACTTCGGCTCAAAAACCGCGTCGTGCGCGTCTCCGCCGCGTGTGCCGTACTGTCGTCGGCTGATCTCGAAGAAGATTGCGCGGAAGCTCGTATACAGTATCGCTTGTATCGACCGGACGCCTGTTGCGCACAGGCGCGAACGATCGTAGATCTTTTCCTTTCCTCGTTGTTTCTTTTTTTAATCGCTTTTTTTTTACGTAGCACTCGTGCAACGCGTCTCGACGCCGACGCGGGGTTTAAGTGATAGCTTTAGGCTTATAATGTACGGGCAGGATGTGCGGCGGTCGACTCCGAAGTCGAGGCAAACGAGGGTGTGCCTCGATTCTCTGGGAACCATGTCCCGAGGATTCCTCTCGTCAGGAATAAATAAGACAGCGGAGAAAGCACGCGATATGCTCCCACCGCGCGTCTGCTGCTCCCCCATCCGCTTCCTTCAACGCTCCCCTCGCCCCGCTGCCTCCAAACATCCCCTGCTTTTCTGAACTAAGAAGAAGAAAGAAACACCGAACGGTACCCACCCTGAAATCTCCAATCCGTTGCACTGCCGCGCTTTTCGTTGACCAACAAAGTCAGCCTCGATAGGGGTACATCGAAACGTATGTGCAACCCTCGCGATTGAGATCGGCTCGATACACGGTGCGCATATATTTATAGGCCTGCACGAGCCGCTCGAACGGTGAATTTTATAAAAGGACCTCGCCGACATCAAAGCTGCTCCAATTAAAAATAAATCCCCCTCCCGGTTGCTACAGATTTTCACGGCGCAACCCGACGGAAATGCATGGCGCGGGGCTCGTTACGCGGCGCTCGGGTTTGCGCGCCCATGGCTTGTGAGAATCTGGGTGTGCGCGGCGTTCCAACGACGATGGGAACGTTTGATTGATCGGAGGGCAACGTTTATTCGTGGGTAATCGTAGCTGGTGATTGCGTTCGAGCGGCTCTGCGCTGCCAGTAGCTAAAGGCACGCGAGTGGCGGTCGCGTGGGAGGACGACGACATACCGAAAGCTACTTGGAGTGATTTGCAACGAACCGGAGCGGACGGGGAAAGAACACGAACCGTGTTTCGAGTTTCAACCACGACTCTCTTTTCCCCGACGCTCGGCCAGGGGAACGGAAATTGGGAGCTGAAATCTGGGCGCACAGTTTCGGGATCGAGGGAACGAGTCTTCTCGATAGTCTGGTTCCGCGTGTGTTGGAACGCATCGGGAAACCGGCGATCTGTTGTAGATTTTGCAACGTGAACACACGTTGTATTATATTAAGGAATATTACAATGTGCCTGGAGGGTGATCGATAAGAGCCGTTCGAGTTTAAAGATTGCCATCGAGGCGAGGATGTGCGCCGTGGTTTGTAAGTATTAGGACACATAGTCTGTGTGGAATAATCGTGAAAGACGTTGAAAATTTATCGAGTTAATTCTGATAAATTTTACTTCATTTGGTACTTTAAATTACGACCAGAAAATAAGTGAAAAGTACACGGAATGTCACAATTGGTTCAAATACAACGGGTGGCTTAATACTTGTGAATCCATCGAGGGTACCTGCAGACCAGCGAATAATTAAGATCTAGGATGGTCTTCGTCATTAGTGTACAGGGGCTTCTTTTCGGTCTCGGTCGCAATACAAGTATCGAAGGCAATTGTAGCTAAAGGCGGAAGTTGGAAAGGAGCAATAGAGGGAAACGGACTGCTCAAAGTAATTGGAGAATTATCCTTGCAAGTGAGGTGAAAGGAAGTTTGGGAACTGCCGTGCAGAGTGTACCATCGGTGCAAGTTCCTCAGGAATCTCAAGTTTCCAGTGGAGTCCCAAGAACTGATTGAAAACTTGCCTCGTAATATCTAATAATAGGCGGGTGGTACTTATAATAAATCCTTCGCAGTTTCAGCTTCTGTTACCTGCATCTATTTCACTAACGTAGCCTGAACTCTCCCACTAAATATCATTAACCGCCAAGTAACTCGCATACCAAAGAACGCGTTAAACGTGCACCGTTCTCCACTTTTTTTCGACGTCTCATTTATCCGTTAGAACGAGCCGGTTCGCTCTGCAGGCAAGTGGTTCTCTAATTATTTTGAACTGATACAGAATTCTATAGCTAGTAGAAAAAGGAAGACGGTGCAGGAAGGAAGGAAGGAAGGAGGGAGGAAGGGAGGGTAGCGAAAGGCGGAGGAAAAGCAGACGAGAAATTAGTACTGTTTCAATATCTATATTTATGTATATTTGTAATTCGCGTTTGTACCGGTAATTAAGGGGGCTCGTAATTAATCTCTGGGGACGCAGATTTATTGAGCAGATCGGCGGTGGCTCCAAGTTCGTTGAACGCGGCCGCCTCGTTCCGTGACCTTCCCTCTTTCCGATCCGTTCCCCACTCTTTCCTCGGCGCTTCAATCATCGTTCCGACAGTGAAACGCGAGGGAGCCCCGGCTTGCCCGATTTCTGGCACGTCCTTAGCCTTCGATCGTCCCGATCCGGCGAGATCGAGCCGCGAACATCTCCGAGCGAAAGAATTTCCAAATGCACGCGCGAACACGACCGAATTGCGTGCCGGCGTCGAGCGGAAACAGGCGGCGGAAGTGAAAATAAATAATATCCGTTTAAACAACTAGTGGTAATCGATTTAAGCCGTAACAGATAAGGGTACGAGGATAGTCGAGCCGCGACGACTCGGGGTTAAACGAGCACGAAGCGAGCTGGGAGAAAGAAGACGGAGAAAACGAGAAGGAAAGAAGCAAAGACTGAACGAGAAGGTCGGGGTTGTAGAATCGTCCGTCGATCTGCTCGCCTCCCTTTGTTTTCGCCCAGAGACGAGAACGATGGATCTCGATACGCGCTTATTCATTTCTTCGCTCTCCGCGTCTCTTTTCCAGAGGGAACGACCAATTGATCGTGCGCCGCACCATATCGCGACGTTTTATTTCACCTTCGACGAACCGTGCGTCCCCTATCTTTTTGTAGCCTCTCCGTGATACGTACCGTCTTTCTACACATCCGCGTGCTCTATCGCCGAATAATACGCCGTCGAACTCGCCCGTTTGATAGTCGCGTTGATCTCCTCCTTGAAACGGGCACGCTCTACGATCCAGCGATACTAGTCTCGATTCGTAACCGATCAGCGGGTGAGAAAAGTCTGTAAACGAACGCTGAATTCTTTCATAGCGGAGGGACGCCTCTCCGCGCGGACTTTCGAGTAGCGAGTTGGGTGATACCAATGTCGATGCACTGGTTCCGAGATCGAAGGTGATGGACGTGCGATGGTCGGCGAACGATCGTGCCTAGGCTCGATAAAGTACACGGCACGCGAGGTCGAGACTGATAGGTAGCCGTGCAAAACAGGGTTTCTGTATCGAGACGATACGGAGAAGCCGAGGGTGGAGAAGCCCGAAAAGAAGCGCGCAGAAGGTTCGAATCTCGTTGCTGCTAGGGGCACCTGTGACGTTTCTACGAAAGCTGGGATCTTGTATAAAGCATGTGCACACACAGATGCGAGCGTTCCCCTCCCTGGACGAGACTTCGCGGAATTCGTTGGCGCACGTACGTTTCCACGCGCGCTCGCTGCGCGCGCTGCCGGTGTCCGGGGGAGCGGTGATCCGTTCGCTCCACGGTAATGCGTTTCTTTTTCCCTATCTTCCGTAACATCGTTCGTTTTAGTCGACTTACCCCGCTTCTAAGGCCTTTTCTATATTTTCTAATAATCGTAAGCGAACTGTTCCTACGTTCGACCAGGCCGCTGCAACGCGTAGAGAGAATGGGAGAACGACGATGTCTTTCACATTGCGAGATGTATGTATTTACCCTACTCCTCCACTCCGTCGTCATCCTTCACTCGGGCATTGTATTATAATACCTCCATTGCATCGTGCGTTGTCGTGCCCGTGTGTTGCGTCTAATCTTAATCGATCGACTATTAACGACCGGCAAGCGTACGTTCACGCGAGCGTCTGTAATCGTGTACCTAGGTTTTTGTATATACAATGTATACACACACACACACAGACACACATACATATATACGCGCGACATGAGTAAAAGAACGAAACGAATAATCGACCTCTCCTAGACCGAGGAGGGTCGGGAGGAAGGTCGTTCAAACATTTAACAGCGAATCGTACGAGCTCGGTGACATTTCTTTCGGTGCCCCCCGACACGCGTTCGACCAAGCGACGTTTCCGGATCGGTTGCAGCGGCGGCGATACCACCCGACCTGTCTTCTATCGAGAATAATCGCGCACGGTCTCCACGACCGCTTGGAAGGGCCGTGCCCGCGACAGCATCGCTTTATTTTATCTTCTTTTTCCTCTTCCTTCTTTCTTCTTCGTTTTTGCCTCTCTTCTTTTTCCCCTCTCCTCCCGTGCCTAGTATGTATGATTTTACGCGCTAAGTTCCGTAGGGTTAACGTGGTTTCTTTCTTAAGCGACAACGCAAACGTTTGATCTCTTTACTCATACATTACATCACTATGAATAATACGAATACGTAATTATAATTATTGTACTGCGGAGAGCCGTCACTCGTCGTTGCGCCCGGCACAGGTCCCTCGCCCCGTTTGACACCCTTTTCGTCGCGGTCGCGTCCCTTCGGGGGCGAACGACGAGGGGAAGAGTGCGTCGCCCGTTGTGCACCCCCCTGCTGGCAGAACGCTCGAGGCGGGGGGGGTAAGCTCAACGTAATCTATACATATATAAATACGTATGAAAAAGTATATACGAATGGTATGATTCGAGCGTTTATCCGGCGTGCAAAGATACACACAAAGACACACCGTTATCATCCCCCACCCCCCACCCCGCCCCAACATATTGAACAAAAGAAAAGGAACCCTCTTCGAGAATCTCCGAACACACGATGCGTAAATTGTAACGCGTTCCCGCGTCGCGAGTCACGAAAACGCGAAACTGATTTTTTAAAGAACCGCTCTGACTTGATTAAGAAACGAAATAAACGCTGCTTGAAATGCTGTTTGCGTTTTCATGGTGTGGGCACGCGCGGCGTAAAAATACACGCCGTACGGGCGTACGAGAGGCGTGGTTCCCCTCCTGTCCTCCTGTTTATCTCGCGCTTGTCGCGCGAATTTATCGGCACACGCTTCTTTCTAGCTCGCGAGGATTGACGGGGAATGAATTGGACGAGTTTTATGAAGCGGTTCCAGCTCTCCCGGCCGACCGAATGAATAAACACGAGAGAATAAAGAAAACAGGCGCGAACGTTGAAGGTTCCGTGACATCTGGGGAGACGAACCTGGACTCGGGCCTGCTGCCAAGGCTTTAAATCACGGAGGTGTACGCCAGCCGACGGAAATTTCCGCCGGGGAGCCGCTGCCGGACAGAGATCGCGGGGGCTCGATTGCTATCGTCGAACCTCTCCGCTTTCCTGCTCGGGTGGCGCGCCTCGAGCGGGGACGTTGCCTCGCATCGATCAGAAACGCGAACACGTAGGACAATTCACCCCCGACGGTATAAAAGATAGATAAACTTGTTTGCTTCTGGATTGCACTATTCGAACGTTCTCCCCGCGGTTCGATAGGAACGGTCCGCGATTCCTCAACGCCCGGTCATGCGAATCTCGTTTCCTTCTGGCTCCTTTTATATTCGGGAGTTAGCCGCTTCCCTAATCCTCTTTCAAGCCCGCACAACTGGATAATAATTATCGCGCCCGACCCGAGGGAACACCGGCCGCCAGAAGTCAATGTGCACCGGTCGAGGCTAACAGGTACGTTTGCTGTTCTTATTAATCCATTCATCTTAGGTCAATGGTTTCGCGGCTTCATTGTACTCTATTGAACCTGCTATAAGCCAATTTCATATTTGTCTTGGGGGTGCTCAGCTTCAGGGTCGGCGGAGAAACTTTTTCCTGAGTGTGAAATTAAAGAGGGGACAATGAGAAACAGTAGCGCGCAAACAAAAAGTAAAAAAATGGTAAAATGCTTTCCAAATTCTCGAATGTGGAATTCCACGCACAGCGAAATCTCACATCAGAAGTGTGGAATACTCCACACACTCCACGCAACTTACGCCGGCCCTGCTCAGCTCTTTGTTAAACACAATAGAGATTGGCCGAGATCAAAGTACCTATGGTCTAGATGTTTTCTTCCCTTCTACGAGGCATGAGAGCAAAAACGGACAATCCAATTTTTTGCGAAATTAAGTTAGTAGCAATGATGTATTCTAATAGGCTGTACTAATCACATATATAATAGGAAAAATGCCTGCATAGAAAAATTTTGTTCTCAATGCCTCGTATTATATAAACAGTAGGGTGTATGTTCTCTCCTCCCTCTCCACCGGTACCAAACTTCATTTCCGTTCCGGAAGAATACCGTTGACTTTCCTTGGAAACAAAAAACACCCCTATCCAAGAACCCCGCCCCCTCTTAATCATCCATTCGCTGAATAATCTTGATTACACGTTCGACTCGTTTCTCGAGCAGCTTTTCGCGCATTTGACACTAGCGGAGCCAATTAGATGGTCCATTTCTACTTAGTCGACCAGCTCTTGTGTGCCAGGCGGCGCAGTCCCCGCGATCGTTCGATACCCCGTCCAGACGCCTGGATAGGATGCTCCCTGATAGTTGATCCATCAATCCGACCTTCGGCATCGACGAGCACCGCGTTGTAATTTAATGACGCCGCGGTGCTATCGGACCGCGGATTGATCTGATTCTTCGGTATAGATTCGAGGGTTAATTAATCATGGTAACGGCGTGTCAGTCTCCTGTTACTCCGCTGTACAGCTTCCAACGTACAGTTGCCGCTAAACGAGTCGTTAATCATTGATACTCGACGCGAGGGGGTCGGGCATCGATTTTCGTGCCCGCTAAGTGTGTCACACTTAGGTAGACATCCACCTCGGTATTTTCATCAGGATTAACCGCTCGAGTTTCGACCGGACCATCGAACAAAGGGTTGCATCTCGTTCGTCTACCCGGCCGGATCGAGGGGGGGGCTGGAGTGTTACGGTGGGAATCCAGCATAGGTCGGATCGCAATCATCTGACATTGACTGCTTTTCCGGGTCGCATTTATTTTTAATCCAGCGAGAACGGTGCACGGCTCGCGAGGGTGACGTCAAACAGCCTAGCCGTGGATGATTCGCCTCCCGTATACATACTCCGGCAGTGAGCCAGTGGGTGCTGGTGATCGATTCATCGCCCTCTCGCTCTGATCCTAGCTACGTAAATAATATCTTACCTTCCGCAGGCGGCGTCTGCTTATAGATTTCTGTCATCGGCTCTGCCCGATCATTCGCTCCACGAAGATCACTCGCCGCTGGATAATCCGCTGCAAGGTTGCTCGTCCCGACGAGTCTTCAGCGCGTGGCCAAATTTACCGTTTCCGGTGTAATGGTGCGGGCAGATCGACTGCCCGCGTTACGATATTTCCATTAGGTATGCTACTTTGCGGTAGGTCAAGGATCGAGTGGCGTCGGTCGATGGTAAAAGTCCCCGTCGTTGTATTCGGAAGGCTACTTATTTTGGAGAGACTAGTAGCTTATTAAAAAAGTATGGGAGATATATTTTTAATTCAGATTTGATACCTCAGTTATGAGGATTTCCTTATTACTTATACTCTGATCGCATTCGACGGTAGATTCCTATAATTTCCCATGCAATTTTGACGAGTGCGTGCATAAAACAGGTGGGTAGACTCGCACCGACTGAGAGTATGCTCGATCATCGAGTGGGCCTCGCGTTAACGTGGTTGCCTCTTATCGCCGCCAGTCGCTTGGGCAACAGCTCGTTCGAACAATGATCCCGCGAACTGTTTCGATGTTCGCCGGAGGACAAACCGGTCTTCGAGGGGGCGAATGAGGAGATCGAACCTGTGTCGCTGTTCCTGTCTCGATACCGACCACTTATTTTCGGTCCGTCCAAATTCAATGGTAAACGTTACTGGCCGCTCGCCAGCTACGCTCCAGCCCCACGTTGTCTTTTTGCAGCCCCCCCTCCGGGAATCGCGTACAAAACACCGGACGTTGCCGTGTCTTTTAGGGGATTCTTCGCGGAATGAAATAAAGATCGTTCGCGCATGGGATCAGTGTCCCTTGTCTATGCAAATCAGCGAGACGTCTCCTTTATTTTCGGTAGACACTGCAGCTCCGTGGTAATTGACGCATGTCAGATACATCGTAAGTAGTTTCAACGCTGCACAGCAGTGGAATACAAAGTGGTTTCGACTTAATTATTCGAAAAGAGAATCGAAGTAATGGTTTAGATAGAAATTTTATACTAGGAGCGATTAAATATCTGCGGCATTCCTCTGTAGGCTTATTGTATTTATCGCTACTTCATATATTTAATTCGGTTTAGTTTGATGGCATGTAGACAAAGAACGACGACGAAATATCGTGAATCTATTGTGTCGGGGAGAGGACGGTGTGTACGGATATTTAAAATTGCTAGTGTCGTCGCGCCAGACGTGGTGGCGCGCAGATCGACACTCTCATTTCACAGTATGTTCATATTTAGTAGGCATTCTGTCGAGGAAAGAGGAATTTCATATGTGGATTCCAGTTAATCTACTTACATGGAAACTTACGAAGCACGTTAGGAAGATTAACATGCGTCAGTTGCAATAAATTATTCTTTACCAATGAAATGTCAATGGATCGAACATTGATATTAAGTAAACGAAATAATTTCGCTGATTCTGCTTAACTCTCTTAGTTGAATCGCGATGTTTTACTTGAGAATCCGCCACAAGATCTCAACGTATATGGTGATTGGTGATTACAAATACAGTACGCATGCTGCACACACGTTTCACGTATCGTACACAAATTCAAATTTAAATGTAACTTTGTAATCCAGTTAGAGTAATTTGTTGCATTGTAAGCAGTTGTAAAATACATGTGTGCAACGGATTGTACGACCACCTGTTGCATTCGAATTGTAAGTCAGATATATATGTTGAAAAGTAACGTTCGTTTGCTTCAATAATGCGAATACTTGCCGATGAATGTTCGAAATAGCGAAAGCCTATGAAAATGTTCGCTCTTTTATTGTTCCCTATTTCTTATTCCATTGCAATCGATGGAAGTGCAGTATTGAAGGAAATGGGGGAAGAAAAATATCAAATGTTAAAAGGTACGCTGGCTTCTGTCCGTAGAAACATTTATAACACTACGTTACCCATGAACTTTTATTTTCGTAGCAAAATCGTCCGTTTCTCGGCACGGAACTTGTTGGCAGAATGCTCTGAAAACTATGAAAGTTAACTGTAATAATTTGAACGACGAGGATCATTCGCTTCTCGCTCTTCGATTGACGCATTGCTTTTTGGAAGACTCTGGACACAAAGCTTACGACTGTCATCACAGCGGTTCGAGCAGCCAGCGCCGGTAAATTTTATTATCCTGCAGAACGTGCAGTACCTTTGTCGAGCTCCATTAAGACGTGCCTGTTAACTTTACAGAGATTGTATTAATAATATGTCGGACAGAGCGTTTAACGTGTATAACGAATTCTATATACACACTACGCATATGTGTTTCTACCTGAATTACGAGATTTGGCAAGCGGAAACCGACAACACCATTAAACAGTACGTTGACTGATTACCAAACATTTGACAATAAATAATGCGAGGCTTATTCGTTCACTCGCAGATTATATCAAGTTTCCTCGTTAATGAAGGAACAGCTACTAGAATCTTCAGAGATGCAGGGAGCTATGCTGGAAAGTCAGAGGGAGAGTTTAAAGATGCAAAATGATCTTCTAGATCACGGCAAGGAACTCGGTACTGTGTTAAAGTCTTCGTCCGAAAGTGTTAATACCATGGTTAACGATTTCAAGTAAGTTTATAAGACTTTCGAGACTTTGCAGCCGGGTGTACAAGATCTTTATGTTATTACCAATCGCAGGGAGTCGGCAAAGGAGCAAAGGGAATTATTGTTTGAAATCTTCTCTTACTTACGCACATTTCAAAGCTGGATTATCGGCGAAGTCTCTTGGTTCCAGTCTATCGTGTATTACACAGTTAGCTGTATTTTGTGCGCGTTATTTAGCTCTTCCAAAAGGACCGTGGATGCTAGAATGACGCTGTTTACCATTTTAAGCGTAAATGTTATAATGGAGCGAATGTTAGTTCGGTATTACGATAAAGCAATGTCCCATACCATTGATAACAAGGTATCGTGTCGCTGATTTCGTGAAAGCAGTTGTAACTTATATTTCGTGTGTAAAGAAGTTACTTTTAATTTAGGAGAGCTTGGTAAATACAACATGGATGTATAGAAAAGTGGCTCTTAGTTTATGTGCCGTTACATTGTTTTGTACGTATTATTATTACAAAGACGAACAAATCGAAAACTATAAAGCACTGAAGCGCATCGAGAGCCAGCTAAACACGATACAGGAAGTTGCGACTATTTCTAACAGCGACGATTCTATTCGTACGTATAAGTGCTTCCGAGTGATTTATAATTTAAAAAATATCTAGAGCTACTTTCATTTATTTGTACATATAGGCTACCGCACTCGACTAGCTCTGAAACGTTTAAAATCGCAGACAGACAGGCGAAGCATACCAGAAGATGCTTTATGATATATCGTAATCTATTTAGTTCGTCGATATATTTTAATGACATTAACTTACGAAGAAGGTATAAAGGAGAAATGAAAGGAGAATTTCATGATAATGAGACTGGGAATGTAACGATAATCCAACGTGATGGTAAATATTTTACTATAATAAACATGTTACGTGTAACGCCATTGCTATATATTTCTTAATGTAATTATTGAGTTGGATATTTTCGTAATAGATAAGTCAGTTGTGGGTCCGTGAAATTTACAGTGTCAGGTGTAGGAACTCCAATTTGTTGCAACTGCTTTTGATGTTTTCTGTGCTTCTCGAAATTTGTAACACAGTTTTGGAATTTTTCGATCTGACTATCGCACAGCTTGTTCTCGAAATTATTATCCTTCAAGCAAGCGAACAACAATGACATTTCGTACAAACAGTTCTTTTCTGAAACAAGCAGAGCATACTATTACATACGCTTTAGAAGGTTTCATAATACATTATACGGCATAACATTTACCTTTCACATTCTTCGATGCTCCTACATATTTATTTTGTAGCTTAAGGGGGAACACCTCCTTATATGGCACCTTCTTCTCATTTTGAGGTACCCTCGCATGATTTTTGAAATACACCGCGGTCAATCGCATTTTCTACGAATATACGACGCAACTTCTAAAGATTTAAGGTTAGGATTATTAAGGTTAGAATTCCGTAATACCAGAAATACGTTCGTTAATAAACAATAAATTCTACGATAATTAGAGAATATCCAAGTGATCCTGTACTAATACATATTCTCTTAACCTATCACTTTATTTACTCGCCAATGTACCTTTGCATATAATACAAAATACTTTGTATAATAGATGGCGGCAATGTCGTAAAATACAGTCGAATGATTCGGTAGATCAAAAATCGTTGTAGTCGTAAAACACATTCACCGCAAGATTCTCCATTTTTACGAACATTATCCTATAAGATAATACTTTCGGAGTACAGCGTTATGTTATTTTATGGGGTCGAAATGATTGTATCACTCTGTTATCAGCCATGTTTTATTCTTTATTCAATTATTGTGTGCTCGTATAAATTCAACACAATTCGAAAAGTACGTGCATACGTATGAAAGTTCATATTTCACGCCGATTAGCAAATAACGTACTACTTCGTAGTTCCCCTAATTTCCTAAGATGTTTGTACTAGGCGCGCGTAAAAGTGAAAGTACGTATAAGTAACGAGAGATTGGCGGCAAGATGGAGGGAGGCGGGAAGTCTAAGGAACGAGGGAGCTTCGGGAACAGATTTCTGAAATACCAGTTGACCAGTGTCACGCGTACGTCGTCGCACTGGGTTTTTATGCTTAACCTCAACCTTGTGGGAGGAAGTGATACGTCGTTTTACCATTTCGACGGCGCTCGGACCACTTCCGAACATATCAAACGAATTGTCAACGACGATACGGGCCGCTGTTATCAAGCCGATCTATAACGTCACTAATCAGTTTATCTTCCATCATTTTTGCACATCTACGATGGAAAGAGTTAGGAGTAAGTTTATCTGTTTTTTTAATCACTTAACGTAGTTGCAACATTATACGATTTTTACTCCACGTATTTTACGCATTCCCAATCAGTTCCTCGGTGCACTGCCCACGACAGATTGCGTTCGTATCACTTATATTATATTCGATAAACAGTAGCGATTAAAAGCTACGTTATGATCATAAAGTTCAACCGAACAGATAACTGTATCGCATCGTACGATTGCACGTCGATTACAGGCAATCGTAACGCCCGAACATTGTCATACGCGTAGACGTACGCTTACATGAATGTTTAACAAGCTATCGACGAATCTTGCAGCAGAATTTTTTTCCGTTAAACTACGTTGCCGTAATCAGCGTTTTTTTTTCCTTGTGCGACATATTTGCATGATAAAATGGTACGATAGTCTTTCCCTTCATCCGTGGCGCGATTCGATAAAAAAGTAACGAGAAAGAGGAAGGCGCCTGGGCTCGCTTGTTTATCGCACAGTATAATATTTACAGTAAATTTCCTACGCACCCGATGGCGCGCAGAAACGCAACTTTTCGGTTACAATGAACAGTTACTTCTGTTCTGAAATAATCGCGAATACCTGCACATTTCCGCACACATATATTACACAACTGTTCCTTTGTGAGTGTCACGCTTTAACGCTCTTTTTCTTGCGCAATACTCGAATGCCATGAGCGATTCGTCGCAGGCCGCTTCGAAAAGTAGGTCTGCACCATTAGTATATCGTGGAACGTTCCAACATGAAATAATAGTATTCAACCGCATATACATTCGCTTCTCGCGGCACAGCGATCGCATTAAAAACAATGAATTTCAGCAAAAGAGATTATCTCTTCCGAAACGATTAGATAATCGTGCGTTCGTTGTAGATAAATATCTTGTAGCTCAGGGTGGAGAAGAGGAACGAATGCGCGTATAGAATATCAACGATCATGCCGCAGCACCATGTGACGAATATCACGCGAGTTGTGTCACGTGTTGCTGTTGATAAGCGCGCAGGCAAAACATTATCAGACCACGCGTACACATAATCGAGCCGCGATTTTCAAAATCTTTATGGCCCGTTCGGTGTGGAACATGGTAATAGAAACTCCGCAATCGGAATCGTCCGATTCCGCTCAAGCACCGCGACGAACGACTCCGCGTACAATCTAAAAGTCATTTGCTACTGCCAAGTCATTGGCTCTCGCGAGATGCACGCTCGCGTGCTCACAAGTGCGTAAGTGTACAAATGCGTAAATATTGTGTACCTACTTGCGTTAGTACGGTAAAGCGTGTAGGCACGAATAAAGGGTATATAAGCGAGGGGATAATGATTGATAGAGCGTATGGGGTAGATATCGAATCGCGATATGTCGTGTTTATGCGGATTACCTCCGATGGGGAAAAGAGGAATTCCGGGAAAATGCTCGTACGACCGAGGAACTCGTCAATTGACTTCTCGCCACGTATTTTCCTTGTCGTCGCGTCCTTGACCGCGGAGACAATGTGATCCTACCGCATTTGATCAACATCTTCGAGAATGTTCGGTATATTTATATTTTTAAAAAATAGACCGAACCAGTGCGCCGATAACATTTATATTCAGTCTACTTGAGGTATGCCTGTACTTGTAGAACTATGTTCACGATAGGCGCCCTATCGGCTTCGATTCAGTCTATAATACGTTCCCCTGCCCGTCACAGGCAAATACATCGAACGTACGTATTTCAGATTATTTTTAAATAGTAAGTCAGCGTTTCCATACGAAGCTTAGGGCTGCCCAAAAAGTTACCTTGTAGTTAAATTCCTAATTTGTTGATTCCATTTGTAAACGATTTATTTCGATGTTATAACCCTTCGTATACAAGAAAAAACTGTCGAGGTTGGTTGTTCCGTGGCGAGATTTAGTTGGGAAACGCTCGTCTACGTGGATACTTATACAGTCGTGATTATGGATACTTAAACAAAGATGAAACGGTGGGACCTAGCGAATACATATATGTCGAAACAGTCGGGGGATCACCTTGAAACGAGTGGCGACTTCGGTACGACCACTTGTTTACAGGCTGCTTAGCAGGGAAGTCTTCCAAGGTGTGATTTTGAAGAGATTTAACGATAAATGAAATCGTGATTATCGTTCTCAATTTCGAGACTACATTTTCGGATGTACGTTGTATACTTGAAGTCGATCGAATGAGCTGTTAAGGTCGATTTATGTTATCCTCATTCAACACGGAACGGCACGTAAAAATGTATTCTCTTTTAAAAATGCAAGATTTGGCTGTAATAGCTATATTATTAGATATAGACGAAGCTGTGAATGCCGGTACATTAATAGGGGAGGTCGTTTAAGTGTTTGTCATTTAAGGTTCATACATAGCTAATTAAAAAAGAAGTTTATTGTACCGCAGGGCAGATGAGATCGGTATAGTATCCTCACGGTAGCGACGGTTACTAAAATGTGGAGGAAGAATAAATTTCTTGGTCGGATGACGTGCAAAAATATTAACGAGGAAGGTCACTTGAAAGTTCGCCGTTTAAGTTACTTAATCGGCGATGCGTATAAAATTACCATGGGGTATTGGAAGATATTAGGCTGTGATAAAAATCGAACCAGATTTATAAAAGAAACCAAATTCTGAGTCAGGTACAGCGTAATGGAGAAATTATGTAGTGGCTGTTTGCAATGATACGCCGTGATCGCCCTGAACAACTAGATAAAAGATAAACCCACTGCTAGGATGACGCACAAAATCTATGAAGTAGAAGGGTTAAAAAATCCTCCACGTCGAAGGTACACCAGAAGAAGCTGTCATTGTCAAGGAAATCCTCGATTTAGATATGTATACTCTGGTATGATATTCAGGTGCGTTTGTTGTACGTAGGAACCGTGCATCTTCCCAGATCTAAAATATGTGCTCACCGCGCTGATTGCCGCGATCAGTCAGAGTCGGACGGTTGAAGCGGTAGGTCGAGGGTGACGTTGAGTGCCTTTCCGTGCCGTTACGACGCTCTTTTGAGGAGGCTCACGTTTCCGATTCTCCTCTGATAAACTTCATATAATAGAGGATTCCTTGCCACCATGTCGAGTAAGTTGCACCGGTGTCTGTGATAGCTACATATGTACTTTTACGATAAACCGTCTGTTATCGATGCTACCTTCCGACGTGTTCATCGAATGATTAAGCCTCTTGAAATCAGATTTATGGATTGTATTAGAAAGTTGGCAGCAAGAGATGTACAACTTCCATTTCTGTTACTCTAAAGTACAGGGGACTATTCAGCGTTTGTTTTTTGTATTATTATTTTATTCGGAATACTAATGTTACTACCAATTAGGAGAATCGTTAAATTGACCGTGCAACGGGGAGAATAAAGAATCGTGCTCTTGGCGTGCGTAGTGTATTTAGTATGTTAATAGCCAATTAATGTTGATGTATGATTTTTGTGGAACGATCACTATTCAGCTTAAGGTTTTTCCTATCCTACGTATTTGCATGCGTTTCTACAACGCCAACGAAAAAGAATGTCGTTAGCAGTGATGCGGTCAGTTCTCCAACATTACGTAAGATTTGTAAAAGAAGTTGCTTCGAATAATGTGTGCCGTGTGTACTGTTGAGGTGCTCACTTATTTTGCAATATAGTACTATATAGCTGTACATATGCACTCCGTAAAACGAATGCCACAGATCGTTATCAACCATTTCTTCATTATGCTATCAGCTTAACAATTGATAAAAGAAAGCCAGATTTAGATAGTCTGTTTATTATTTTTACCGTCGATCGTTACTTTCATGCACCAATCATATTTACAAACTCATTAATCTACTTACTGCTTAATACCGAATTTTTAAATGTCATCTTGGAATGGATTAATTATAATTGGTAAAAGTGATTACGAACGCGAAATCTTTTTCTTTTCTTTATTGTTATCTTGCGACGCGTTTCGTAAATAATAACGCACATACATTTTTATAAATATATATATATATATATTTGCTTTATTTAAATGCTTATCATGAAATCTGCAAGTCCTTTAAAAAGCGATGTCGTTAAACGTGACACGGGTTATTATCTTTTTTTTTTCTTCTGTCGCAGAAACATCCACCGAGGAGAGCCTGCGGTTCATCAGGCAATCGCTGAAGTCCGATGAAATGGATCACCTGGAGGGCACCCACTTCGATGGCCTCTACCCTCACGTGTTCGTCACCCTCGGAGCCTCTGTAAACATCAATCCCCTTTTTATGCGGCAATTTAAGTCGCGATGGAATAATTAAATTAGAATAGAGATTGATCGATGAATTTTACAATGAACTTAGGGCGACCTGGCTAGAAAGAAGATCTACCCGACGCTTTGGTGGCTCTTCAGGGACAACCTTCTGCCAAAAACGACGACGTTCATCGGCTACGCCCGCACCAATATGACCGTCGCTCAGCTACGAGAGAAGTGCCATGCGTACATGAAGATGAAGCCAGGGGAGGAAGAGAAGTACGAGCAGTTCTGGAGATTGAATCACTACGTAACCGGCTCGTACGACTCTCAAGCGTCGTTCGAGACGCTGAACAAGGAGCTGAGGAAACACGAGCAAGCGTACCAGATCACTCACAGATTGTTCTACTTGGCCTTGCCGCCGAGCGTGTTCGAAAAGGTCACCGTGCACATCAGAAATGTTTGCATGGGCGATAAGTACGTGTGTATTTTACAGCGCGAGCTTCTACATCGGGCTTAAATTCTAATCGGACGATCGTTTCCTTTGACAGAGGCTGGACTAGGATAATTATAGAGAAGCCGTTCGGCAGAGACGCGGCCTCCTCTCAGGGTCTATCCGATCACTTGGCGTCCTTGTTCAGAGAGGATCAGATCTATCGTATCGATCACTACCTGGGGAAGGAGATGGTTCAAAATCTGATGACTCTCAGGTTCGGTAACAGGATATTCAGCCCAACTTGGAACAGGGACAACGTGGCCTCCGTGCAGATCACGTTCAAAGAGCCATTCGGCACGCAAGGTAGAGGCGGGTACTTTGACGAGTTCGGGATCATCAGGGACGTGATGCAGAACCACCTGCTGCAGATCTTGTCCCTGGTGGCGATGGAGAAACCCGCCTCGTGCCACCCGGACGATATACGGGACGAGAAGGTGAAGGTTCTCAAGTGTATGAAACCGTTGGAGTTGGATGACGTTGTGCTGGGTCAGTACGTTGGGAATCCTGACTCAAACCAGCACGAAGCACGATTGGGTTATCTGGATGATCCCACTGTGCCCCCTGGCTCCAATACACCCACGTTCGCGTTGGCCGCTTTGAAAATTAATAACGAGCGATGGGACGGCGTTCCGTTCATCCTTAGATGCGGGAAAGGTGAATAGCACAGCTTTCTGTTAATCCAGAAAGCGGTTCTTAGCAGAGCCGGATTAAAACCTTTAGAGGTCCTAAGCACTTAAAAGATTTTCAACGCAATGTACGATTTCTCAGGCATACCCGATAATTTCACTAAAAAGTGTTTTTAAAAAAAAAGTTAGATTTTAAAATTCAGAAACATTCTATGGTGCCTCTCTTTCTCCCGATGCCCTAAGCAAGTGCTTATTTTGCTTATTACTTAATTCAGCACTGGTTCTTAGTATTTAACGAGTACGTTTATTATTAATCAGCTCTGAACGAACGGAAGGCGGAAGTTAGAATACAGTATCAGGACGTGCCCGGCGATATATTCGACGGGAAAGCGAAGAGGAACGAACTAGTCATAAGAGTGCAACCCGGCGAGGCGCTGTACATTAAAATGATGACGAAGTCGCCCGGTATCACCTTCGATATGGAAGAAACGGAGTTGGATTTGACTTACGGGTCTAGGTACAAGGTAAGCACGAAAGGTACACGCTGTTGTTTCCCAGGGAATAAGTAAGGCACCAGGATTGTATGTGTGTTTCAATTGACAGGATCTAAAACTCCCCGACGCGTATGAAAGATTAATTCTGGACGTATTTTGCGGGTCGCAAATGCACTTTGTGCGGAGCGATGAACTTTCAGAAGCATGGAGGATCTTCACGCCGTTGCTTCATCAAATAGAGAACGCAGAGATCAAACCAATCCCATATAAGTAAGTGACGATACAGAAGTTTATATCACTCGTGTTTGCGTGCTGGTGAAATTATTTGTATTGAATTTTGTCTGAATCTTAGGTACGGTTCGCGTGGGCCCAAAGAAGCCGACGAAATGGCGAGGTTAAATAATTTCGCCTATTCCGGCACGTATAAATGGATCAACCCGTGATCTCGGAATTACTTCGATGCATTTAATTGAATAATGCGCACACGGTATACAATACGCGATAATCTGTACTACGATTCGTCATCTGTGATCATAGCATTCCATATTTTTATATCACTATACAAAAGGTACCTTCTGAAATTTTATATACGTACATTAGTAATTTATATAAGTAATTTATTGTGAGAAATTGAATTTGTTCGTTCGTTGAACACGGGGTGTTAAGTGGGCAAAGTTAGAAATAGAATTCTTACTGGCAGAATAAGTGCCTTTGGGGCGCAAATATACATATTGAATAAGTGCCTTTATACGTAAAGTTCGTTCGTTCCGTTTGCAAATTTATACAGGCTCAGGTATCATGTGTCTTACAGTGATCGTTAGTAAGTCTTTTTATATATCTTTTTACGTAACCAGTGTTATTTATGGGATAGCAGCTCGCGAACATTTGCCGAGCAATTTAAGAATGACAAGTTGCGTATAGATCATAGTTTTTATTTACGTTTGCCGAGTTAAACATGACTCCGATCACATGAAATATATTCTGTACAGTAGACGAAATGAGAGAAACTGTGGAATATGTCGCGCTGAATTTCTTTAATTATACATTATGGTAAATAAACCGGGACAGTGTTTAATTATTCAGTCTATAAGTCACACGATCTACACTTTACATATTCGGTTATCAAGTGACGTAATGGTGGTGATAGAAAAGCATGAAGTTTTTTTGAAACGATGGATGTCCGTGACATTCTCTTCTATTCAGTTCTCGCTTCCTCTTACTCTTTCACCTCGTACAAAGAGATCGGGCTACGCATAAATATGGGAATCAGGCACGCATCACTGCCGCATTGAATAATGAACGGTGATATTTGATTTACAAAATTAGCAAATTTTCATTAAAAAAAAAAAAATGCAGTTCAAATTAAATCATCACTTACACATTAACATCCATATTTTTGTAGATATCACGGTAGTTTATAATCGTACATAATTACCACTGTCACAATGCAAAGATTGGATAAATGTAAAAATTATATCAAATACATGAAGTTCGTGTCATGCCATTCGCAGATTATTCAGCACATTGTTAAAAATTAATGTACAGAAACATACAATAAAATGTAAACAGTATAAACGATCGAATAAATTTACCCTAGATCCTTCGTAAATACGTAAGAGACGATTATATATGTCCGCTTACAATTATGTAATAGTAAAACATTGCTGCGAGCAATGGACATTGCACGAATTAAATACACAAAAACGAATAGAAAAAAATTACACGCTTTCTTGTGAACAGTCGTTTTAAAATTCACTAGTCTTTTTTTTATTGAACATCTGCTAGATTAGGACCAGTCGCCAGCTCTTAGTGTATACAAACCAAATGCAAATTCAGTTTCTGGCGCATCGATATGGCAATGTTTTCCCTTTCTCCCTTCTTTAATCTCTTTGAACACTTGTAATTCGTAGAAATGTCCAAATTTGATCCAGGTCTATGAATTGATGAAAATACGATCTTAATATATATTACACTCATTCAAAATTTAAATCTCACACGCCCCGGGATCCAACAATTCGTCCCAGTTAATGCTTCTCTGAAACACTTCTTGCTGTAACCATAATTCATAATGTTGCTTAAACTCGTCGCTTAATTCCACGTTTACTCCGAGCACTGATGTAACAGACGTATCAACAGGTTCCATATCTTTCTCTTTTGGAGTATTAGAATATCGTCGATTGTTAAATTGATCAACGCACGTGCGTAATTGGCATTCTTCCCCTTGGAAATCCCATGGTCGTGCTTCTACGTCTAAGAATATGCGAAACAGATTATTTATCCACTGTTCATACGTGACGAGATATTTAGTGTTTGCTTATTAGCAGGGGTGGGTTCGAAGCTAGTTTTTAAACTCTCGAAACTCGAAAATTTTCTTCGGTTTCGAGGTTTCGACGCTTCGAGCAACCCATCCCTACTTATTTAATTCACGTTGCATCCATTACCATTTCCATAAGCCCAATCGTCGTTCAAGCGATGTCTGACTTTCGCATAAATCACACTGATTGTTTTCATATTATTCTTTCGCCACTGCCGTCCTAAATACCTAGTCTGCATTTTTAGCAACTTCAAGACATACAGTTGCATCATTGCGTGTCTCACTTTTAACGTACGTTTCAATATCGGCGCCGATTTAAACACGATCAGCATCTGCGAAAGAAAAGGGGGCAAAGTTAAAGCCCGTCGACAAGTGAGGATGATTTTAGTAAACATATCATTTACCATAACTCTACTATGTTTCCATTTTGTCAGTTTGTTAAGAATACGTAATAAGTTAATGCAAGAGAAGACATTTCTCCACGAATACTCTTGGCTGTCCCCAATTTCAAGGTTGTCTATGGTCAACTCCGGTTGCTCACCGATAACATCAATAGGGAAATCCAAGACAGGAATGCTATAGACAGGAATAGTATATTTTTCTTAATAAAAAAGAATTAGAAAAAAAAGAAAGTAGATGATAATGCAATATTAATAAGAACGTACACATTTTTAGCTTCAGTGTAAGCTACAAGATTCTGATTCAAGAATTTTAAAATCAGCGGTATGCAGTTCGCGAATACCAAATGCTGCGACATGAACTCAAACTGATATATGTGATTCAGTTTGAAATGCTTCAGCAGAAGCAGTAGAATCGCGGAAACTGCTTTAACAATGATCTCTTTGTGTCTGTTAACGTCGATACCAAGTTTCATCGATTGTAAAACTGTCATACTGAAAGGCATAAAAGAATGAAGATATCTCACGCGTATTCGAGGAATCTTTGCTCGAGCCTGTAAACTTACGGCATTTGGCCTGGCAGAACATCAGCCATGATGTTAGTGCTGTCTGTCTTAGCTTTGCTGATAGGCGCAGCTGCCAGTAAAATTTTTAACAACGCGATCATGTATTGCGGTAGATTTGGTAGCATAGCCTGATACAAAATTTCTGTCGGCGTTTGACAAATAGGGGGCTCCGGAGTGCTCATAGGATTCCTGGCTATTTCTTCCTCCTTCTGTATTTGCACTTCAGCTAGAGACGTGTACATGTGCTGAACACAGAACAATGGATATTACATTAGCACGATGTTTTCACGAACGAAACGTATCAATATCGAACTTACTCGTTTAAGCGTGTTAACGCCTTCGTGTATCGGTTGCGGCAGGCCAGCCAAAGTTTCTCTATCTTTCTCAAATATGTACCCGACAAACTTTAGTCTCGATACTTCGAGGAAAGTGTCCACGTCCTTTTGTCTGACTTTTGGTGTCCATGGCAAACCTGCGAAAGTATGCTGTCTTGAATAGCGAAAGTTTTAATTACAAAGGATTTGATGATCGAGATATAAATGCGATAGTAAAGATATTACCTTTTCCTTTACTAAGTTGCGGAGTGCTAGGCCTCACTTGCGGTTGATTATTCTGTTCTTCGTAACAAGTTTGATTCCAACCAGATTGGCTCATATATTCATTCATCTCTCCTTCGCCTTCGTTATTCGCCATATCATTCCGACTTTTTAGAAGCCAGCAGTCAGAAGCCAGAACTGGTTCATCCAATGAGGTTTGTTTGATCAGACATTGCTAAAATAAGTCACAGGATTATAACTCCAGTGAATATAAAAACAGTTCGGGTAGAGTTTAATAGAATGAAGTGACGTACACGTCTATATCTATTGCTACTTTTCTTCTCATTCTGTATGGTAATCAAATCTGTTGCATTGATAGGAGGAGAGCTAGGTCTCATAGTCTTAGCAACTTCTATAGTATCCTCTTGCTGGGTATCGAGGCCAGCTTCCTCGCGATATTGTTTCTTCAATTCCCTCAGCGTATTAATACCGCCGAGAGATACCAAGATCAACTTCCACAGCAACAAGAGAACTTTTTTCATGGGAAAGTGTGGGGCCGACCCACTGCAAAAGCACGTTACCATACAGAGAAGCTTGACTACAAGCAACTCTTCGCCGTAGGGATTTATTAGATCTTCTTTAAAAGATTCAACATTAGCTTTATAAATACTGTTCTCTAAATCCTTCATCTCTTCTCTCATTATCTCCGTTATAATGTATAAAACAGATAAAATTAACCTTAAATCCGTGGAATCGTCAAGGCTAACAGCTATTTTCCTCATCGCGGAGGTAGCTGTCGTGCTGTTCCTAGAAATTAAAGATACAGGACGTACATTCGAGGGCGCTCTTCCGTTAGTGGCGAGTCTTCTACGCACGGAACAATGGACTTACTCGATTTCAATATTAAGAAGCTCAACAAACGCTGGGTAAACTCCAGCTTCGTACAATAACATTACATTCGTTCTAGTCCACTCCTGTTGCTCTTTGTCAGACTGCACCTCGCCCCAGCAACCCTGAACTAAATACAGGATGCTACGCGCCGCCTTCATCCTTAATTTCTTATTAGAAACCTCTAATTGATCTAGTAGCTTGTAAATCACCGATTTCTGTTCAACTTTGGTCAAATTTTGCCACCAAGGTCGTAAGTTGTATAATCGCATTTGCTCCTCGAACACCTGGGAATAAGCGCACCCGACCACCGTTAGTACCTTCCCATGCGTAGCGCAAGCGTGCATACTCACGGTAAGATTAATCGATAACTCCTGCTCCTCCGTGTAACTGTACAACTCGGCGATTTCATTGGCATGCGTGTCTGCATCGTCATAAACAAAATCCAAATCCGCAGATTCGGCCGGCTCCTGAACATAAAGATTTAAAAGTATGCGACTGTCGCTAACGTCGCGATAGCCTTTTCTGGTGTATATGTAACAAGTATATTTTTATGTACCATTTCGTGTATATCGAATATCAACAATTACTGTTCGGAAATGTAAGTACTGTACGAGACGTTCTATTCACGTGCCTCTTTGATAAGCAGACTGTGACAATCCAGGCATAAAACAGTAGTACAGGGTTATCCACCGAATATGTATATGCTTTTGGCAAGAAGGTTAGAAGCAAACCTGATTTCCACGACGGTTATGGTTACTTATCCCTGCCAGGTTTTCACAGGTTTTTCGCACTTTAGTTGAAAAAGCATTTACTCACTTCAGCACTGATAACTCGTCGGGGTAGAACTATTCGGGACAAAACACGCTTCCCATTTCCATTCGCATCCATCCCTACGGTCCCTACGTCATACAGCATTTTCTAATAGCGATTGGAGAGGCACTGTGCAATGTGCATTGCATCTCCGACTTAATTTGCGAATCGATATTGTCTTCGATTAGTCGGGTCGTTCGCGTGAGATGTTACCCGGTCGATCGGTATCATCACTATCGACTTCTTTTTCAAATGAAAAAATCGACGCCCCTCAAGTATGTACCGCGATTCGATAATTCTTGGAAAGTCTTCGGGGCATTTAAAGCTCTCCAAATCGGAACTTAAAGTTCGGCGAAGAACAATATAATGCTCCCGTTACGTTTGAAGCTCTGTAACGGTTGTCGGCATTATTCAGCGCGAAACCATCGATTCGCGGGATCCTTTTAGTGAATTTACCAATAATACCTGCGAACGTTGGTACGGCGCGGCTTCCATTTTGAAATTCGCAAGTTACTCGAAAAGCACGTTAAACTGCTCTTCACGTACTCTTCGGACGGTCGCGTCCGCATCGTGCGTCCCTTTCAGCGGCATCGTACTTTAAATAGACACTCTTGTAAACAATCGCAGTACGTTGCTCGATTTGAAAGATGCAAGGGACTATCATAGAAAATTTGAGCGGCCGGAAGCTTTCGGTGCTCGTGATACTACTGATCGTCGCTCAAATAGTTTGTTTTCTAATAGGCGGGCTAATCGGTGAGTCGCGTAATGTCAAGCACTTCGAAATTACTTTAATCATTCTCGATTTACAAGCTTAAGCCAAGACATAGGGACTGGTTCAGTTAAATATCGACTTTTACTTCTTTCTTTTTTTCAAACACCGTGTCAGGGATTTTATTTGTCGGAGTAAAGTTTAAATGTAGCCAGATGATTCCATTGGTTGATGTATTTATTAAAGCCTCTTACGGAAGACCATTTCTAGCGGTACTGATATTTTCAGCTCCAACACCCGCTAGCAGTCAAAATATACTTAGCACGGCTTGCAAGGACATTCGTGTCAATGGATCTGAGCCTGGCGAAGGAAAATGGTTTTATTCGAGGGGAAAGGGATCCTGCAATGCCGTCGACATGAACCAATTTAGCTTCGACAGCCATCATCAGGCGTATCAAGTTGTTTACACATTTCAGGTATAAAAAATTGATTGCATCGAAAGCTACGCGAGATGGATACAAATTTTGATGCTTCTAATTCGTTTCAGATGCCCGTACCTCGGAACAGCATGCAGCTCGATTATTCCAGGTGGCAGCAGAATTTAATTGGTGTCATGCAAGTGGATATTGTCCATCATAGTCAGATAGAAATTGGTAATCCATGGAATACGGGCTTTTAGATTTTTATCATTAGAATCTGATTGTGAATATCATGCTCGATTTTCCGCAGCTCCCAGAACTAAGATAACGCTGGATGCGAGGCTTGCTTACAGGAACAAGGGAGATCCGGACGACACTTGGAAGCCGTACGCTGCCTCTGTGATAGAAAGAATCTTGGATTGCAGTATCGACGATGTAGATATATATATATATACAAATTAATCAATGCGATTCTTGTAGATGTAAAGTACGATTGTTATTGCTGTGCCATTTTTACAGGCAATGGAACAGTATCATTATAACTGCAGCGTGGTACCATTGTTCGAATTGGGATCCCTGTTTCACGATTATTATCTCTTAAATATTCGTCTTCCCGCTGACACCGATCGGAACATTAACCAAGGATTAGGGCATATCACGGATTTATGGCTAACGGTAAATATTAGGGATGGGTTCGGAGCTAATTTTTAAATTCTCGAATCCGAAATTTCGGGAGGCTTCGAAACACTCGAGACTCTCCAGACTGGAAGTGCTGATTCTGTTCTGTAAGTGAGATATCTGGCTTGTGAGATTCTCGCAATTCGAAGCTTCGGGAAACCCATCCCTAGTAAATATATTACACATATTGGAAATGAGATTTTCGTGCAAGCGTAAAATCGGAAAGGATCGGGCTAATGTTATATTCCTCGAAATCAGGCTATCAACCAAAACGGGGGATTTACAAAAGTGTGGGTGAGCCTAAAGACTGTTTATTTCCCGATCGTCATATGCGTCCTTACTTGGTACTGGAGACGAGTGCATATGCTTTCGAGGTCACCAGCTCTTCTGGAGTACTTACTTTTAGCGCTGGGCACAGCTTTAACGTTTCTAAATAGTGCGTTGTATATTTTCCATTTTTTTTTATTAGCGTACGAGCTGGCCGTGTTTAATTCTTATCTCACGTTTCAGTGCCTTTGGAGTACTTAACACTCGCGTATGATATGCCATTTATGCTTTTACTGGGCGATATCAGGCAAGGGGTGTTCTATGCAATCCTTTTGTCTTTCTGGCTTGTGTTTGCCGGAGAACATCTTATGGTAAGAATATAAAATAGGTGTGTGAAAGTATCAACTCGATTCTGTAAGGTTGATCGGTTATGTATTTTAATATACTAATGGTACATATTCTTTTACACGTCGTCCCTTATACAAACAGATTCAGGTAAGATAATGTCCTCTATTTGTTACGTGACCACACTTTGGTGTAAAAATATTTTTCATGTAATATATTCGTTGCTAATAGGAAGGTGAGCAAAGGAACTCCTTGAAGTGTTATTGGCGTCATCTTTCCGCAGTGGGCATTGGATGCATGTCATTGTTTGTATTCGACATGTGCGAACGTGGAGTACAGTTAAGAAATCCATTCTATTCGATTTGGGTCACAGATCTTGGTACTAAATTTGCTGTATCCTTTCGTGATAGAAGAATCCTTATCTTTATTACTCAATTACAGAATTTTAAATTCCTTGACCTCAAAAAATACAGTTATCATTCATAATCTTAGCTGCAATATCTGCTGGGGTATATTTAATATTTCTGTCTTACATGATTTGGAAAGTCTTCATGAATATCAGCGCCAAAAGGGCGGCGTTACCTAGCATGAGCTCAGCGCGACGCTTGCATTACGAAGGTGTGATATATCGATTTAAATTTCTGATGATAGCCACGCTGTTGTGCGCATCTTTAACTGTTATTGGGTTTATCCTCGGCCAGGTACTTAAATCACAATATCGCGTGTCGAATCAGGCAGATCGATTAGCTGCACGTTTAATTAAATGAATACGCCATACAGGTTGCAGAAGGCCAATGGAAGTGGGATGACGAATTGCACTTAGAAATGACATCGGCATTTTTCACTGGTGTATACGGAATGTGGAACATTTACATCATAGCACTGTTGTGCCTGTACGCACCCTCGCATAAACAATGGCCTATCGAACCATCTGGTAAATATTATTCCCCTTCTTTGTTACTTCTTCAATTTATATCTTCGATTTAATCTCTGCTTAATTTCTCTTTTATTTCGACAGAAAACAGTATCAGCGAAGAAATAGAATTCTCGCGTTTATCGACTGACCCCAACGAAATGTTGTCCCTGACAGCGTTCGCGCGAAAGACAGCAGTAGAGTAAATATATAGTATGTACGTTTTACGAAATAGTAGAAGAATGGTAATCGACCAGTCAACACTTTTGTACTTAAGCGTTTAATGCGCGCAACTATAAATATGGTTAAACCGAAGTATCTCCATATTTGTAGGGAATTCAGTGACTGATAATACTCTTATAAGTAATCTCCCTATGCCAAAATTAATTATTTATTAGAATCAATATTTTTTAAGCTTCGTTGACTTTCTGATCCGAGTTAGTATCCAGTGTGCGATATCTTAGGACAGGTACTTAACTGATCGCTTTCTCTCTAGATTCTTTATTATGTTCGTTTATATACGTGATTATGTTAGAATAACGTGTAGTATAATTATTTTATGCAACATTCCATTTCAGATCTAATCGATATCTTTTTAGTAAGATTCTTTTAGAGATCCCAAACACTGGACTATCGTAGTATCATTGCCATGTTTGCAGTAGTAACCTTTAATCCATTAAGCAATCTTACACGATCTATTTTCTTTAAGAATGAGTAATCTATTCCGTCGTTCTAGAGTACATATCACTATTGGGCATTTATCTCTAACTAATATTCGTGATCGTGCATATTCGTACCCACGTTATATTGAAAATGAGTATCCAATATTCTTTTTGATTTCCTCTGCGTTGCTATCGTACAGAAAAATATCGACTTATATTTGGCCTTATTAAGCTCTACTTTAGTACTATATAGATCTCGTAAAACTTGTGCGCATAGTGCTACATTATTAATATAATTATTAGACTTTAGGACGTGCATGCAACAAAGTAGAACTGAAGAGAAAAAGGTGCAATAACCCGTGACGATTTTAAATGCAGCTCAGTGCACATTAGCGACTTACGTAGAGTACTTGTATTTGAAACAGCTGAATTAGTGTTTTCCGCAACGTATTTAATGAATCGCATCGATGGATGATAATCTCGACGAAAGCTTTGTATTATATACAATTAATTGTCATATATATTTTGAATAATTTTACAAGTGCAACACGGCCGAAATGTAATGCGTTAGTACTTACAAAAGATTCGTATTCGTATGCGTAACTTGTATTATCAAACTTCAGGGCAGTATTCGATTCGAACATTTTTCTGGTGTATTACGCGAACTTTTATACATTTTTTAAATAAATCGATTTGTTAGGATAATCTCGCAAAGTTCTTAAACATTACGTACGTACTATCGCACGTTACATATGCGAATCATTGTGTATAAGAACGTACTACGATTCCTTTTGTATGTATCCGTCGTAGTCGCCGTCTTTTGTTTCCACGTTATTAAACGTCTGCGTGAAACGTAAACCGTACGATATCCGACTTATTGAACAATTCAATTTTGTTTGAACCGTCTCCGCAGTATATTTTCTTGTAAGGACATCTGTATAACAAAATTCTCTTTTGTAGCCTCACCGCAGCACACGTTCATTTAACTTATTCTAACATGCGTGCGCGAGGGTTAACTCCGTACGTCAAGTTTCCCAAGGTTTAACGAACATCGGATACAATATCGCCGCGACGGAAAGGTATTTATGCATTATTCATACGCACGGCACTTATTAACCATATTCTATCATCGAATGTGTTAACATTGGTCATTTAAGTAATTTAAATTCAAATTCCATGACCGCACGTCATCAGTACTGGTTATTTCACAGTGCTACCAAGAACTAGTGACTTCCTACGAACGTGTATTCGCTCTCGATCGCAATATTAACGAGCCCGCGATTCAAAATTCCAGATAAACGTTTTCCATTAACTTCTCTATTCGGAGCGTTATCGTCGCCACGAGTTGCAAGCCTCTAGTACTTCGAGAAATTAAATGGTTACGCATCTCGCGTGAAGTGCATTCCCTTTAATCAAACGAAAACCTGCCATTCGTTTCATATATTGCGCGCGGATATAGGTACTTGTATGTACAGTGGAACAATGTCCGTTCGAACTGACCGCGGGCAGGTAAAGTGTTCAATGATAAAATTCAGAGCTAACAAAGCGCACGTTCTCTCCCGTTCGAGCAACCTTTCCGCTTCGGAATATCGTTACGTCTCTCTGGATTACAGAATTTGAATTTGTGATTTTGTTGTTAAAAATAACAGGGAAAAGAACGAAAGAAATAGCAAGGGTTGCCGGTGTTGCTTTACGCGAGCCTAGTGATATCGGTCGAATCGAAAGGATTAGAGGCGATTCGCGGATCGTAGTAGGGATTTTGTATCGTGCGCGCGCATCCAGTGGGACGGCGTGAGGCAGCGGCAGCAGCAGCGAGCAAGAGAGGGCCAGTGCAGAGACGGAATCAGATGTGGTGAAGTCCGTGAGTTGACAGGTCGTGGGGTGCACGAGAACAGGCGTTTCGAAGTGGCGGAGGCGGAGGTGGATCAGGGGAAAGGATTGTTTTCTGTGTGCGGGAGAAACGGTGTTGAACGGTAATAACGAGGTCTACGGACGGGGGTCGGTCGCGTTTAGTGATTATGAAATGATCCTCTAGCTGCCGTGGGTTTTCTCGGCTGGTTCGCACGGACAAAAGAGGAAGACCGTCCGTGTGTCGTCGCTGTTCGAAGGACCGTGCGCCCGTCGATCCGTGGAAAACATCGGCGAACGCTGACGTCGCGGCATTCAGCCTCTCCTGTCGTTTTCCTTTCGGGGGGGGACGAGCGTTGGACCGTCCGAACGACCAAACCAGCGAGCGTCGCGCGCGCGTGTCTTTGTTTTTTTCGTCCCTTCTCGCCCGCTGAATAACTCCTCCGCTCAGAGGCACGGGTAAACGAGAGTGTGTTGTAACACAGTGGTGAAAGACTATAGTTACTCAGTGGATTCACCGCGGTGATAAACAAAAATCCGTGGGCCAGCCAGAGGCCCTTCCTCGGTACGACCGTCGAGCTCAGCTGATTCAAGGACTTGCTGCGAAGGGCTCTGCTGCGTTAATAGACGATAAATATGTCGTCCCCCAGCGCTGGAAAACGACGTATGGACACGGACGTTCTCAAATTGTATCCTTGAAAATTCACTTTTTATTCCTCCTACTCGCTATTTGTGTGTCTCTCTCGTCTTCGTTTTTTTCCCTTCCTCCTCGCCTTCCCCCTCTACGCCCCTTCCCTTGACATCACCGCTCCGCGACTCCCCCCCCCTCTCTCTCTCCCCCCCTATCCCCCTATCGCGCCCCCTCCTTCTTACACGTCCCCACCCACCCTCTCGCCACCACTTCTGGTTCTCGCTCTTTCTTTCTCTTTCGCTCTATCGCACGTGTTTGCAGTCGAGTGCAAGAGAGCGCGCACCTCCTGCACATGGTTGCGAATGCAACAAGACTACTTACTACGTTATATGCGAGTGTGTTGCTGCACGGCGGCGGAATCGGTTGTTTATACCGGGGTTACGATTGGTTTATAGGTCGGCGAGGAGCACAACGCGGTGCAATGTCAACGGTGTTTGACGACGGCGGCGACGACGACGAGGGATATTTAACTCCTCGTTCCGTCGATGACGGGGCGCACCAGCTGTTTTTAACCAGCTGACACCACGTCCGCTCGTTCGTGCGCAGCTTTATCTTGTGCGCTAACGCGGCCGCGCAGCTTCTTGAGGTTAGCTTTCATTTTTTCTTTCTTTCTCTCGGCCCTCCCCACCCCACCCCACCGCCCTCCTTCGTCTTTTTTATCATCATTATCATCCGCTCGTCGGACGCGTCTTCGATTTCGGGCTATCCATCCAGCCGACGGCTTCGATGTCGCGAGCACCCCGCTCGAATGTGTGCGTTCCAGGCGTACGATGAATATTTAAAGTCCCCGCGTTGAGGAGCACGGGCCACCGCGTGCCATGTAGGTTTGAAACGAAGCGAGGCGCGACGAACGGTAATTGAGGCTCGCGTCACCGACGTGCGTTTCGACCCGAGCGGGAGGAACATTTCGGGAATGACGCGAAGTGACGAATACTCCGCGGATGAACGTAAAAATAAAGCGCCATGGTGGTCCGTCGCCGATGCAAACGCGTCGCGATCGATACCCATTTTCACGCGAAAAACAATCCTTATCTATGATAAATCGCGTGACGCCACCGACTAATACATTCCGTCCCCCCTTGCGCGCGCTGTTACCATTTCAGTCAGGTGCAAAGAACAAAGGTGCACCACCGCGAATGGGTGCCCGACGTTTTCGTTATTTCCAACCGTCGTGCAAACGAATATCGTCGCCACGGAGATCGTTAATATCGCCACACCGCGTACACGGTGATCGAGCTACATTGTTTACAACCGTGGCGTAACGTAAACGTCGGATCGAATAATCGGAGAGAAATGCTCGCAACGCGGGCACGCTTCGACCTCGATCCGTAACGAATTGATTTTTGCATTAACGTTGCGTCTCGTTTCACTTATCATTCCTCGCGCAGACAGACCCGCGTACATCAGTTTTTCTAGAACGACGATAGAGTTTCTATATAGCGTTCCCTCGCGACGTCGATCACTCTTTGTTGAAGCTCGCATGAAATTTGCAAGCGCCTCAACGGGCAAAGTGAATTGGATGCGCCCCTTCGATCCATTTCCCCGTCCACCCTTTCCGGACAAGAGGCTCGCGAGTTTTTAAATTTGTAGAAAGTATTTCTCCCTCTCTCTCTCTCTCCCTGCTGCGCCGCGTGTGCACGTAAAACGTTAACAACACTCTATTTTCGTATCGCGAGCGTCTTTGCATGCTCGCTTCCTATAAATTTCCAGTGCTCAACACCCGCGATTCCGTTTTCAGCGAATTCGACCGAATCTAACTTCTCACGGTCTGTTCCAACACTTTATAGTTTTATACATACTTCCATAACTTGTTTATCGTACACTCGACATTGTATAAGCAGCGCCAATGTACCAGGTGTCTTAAAACTAAATCGAATATTTTCTTCAAAAGTTTCGTCGTTTAATTTATCAGTTATCACCGAGTGTGTGTACATAACGTTTCATCAGCGAGTATTCGAACAGACAGAATATGTCATCCAATTATTTAAATACTAATCAAGCTAGAGGATACATTCGAGGGCCCGACTCCATTCGAATATTACAGCCAAGCTCAACTCGCCATAATCTCGTATCTGGATTAGCCTGTGTCTGACACGGTGGCAGCGTTAAAGGGTTAACTGCCTTAACCAGACTTCACAAAAACAAGCAGAATGGTCCGAACAAAAGCGTGCGTTGCAAAGTTGACCGTTTCGCGGTTGTAAAGGACTCTCCTCTTAGGAAGCTGGTATCTCGGGAATTCGAGTCTTATTCGCGGACGGTGTTCAAGGATGTTCTTCGTTCTGATATGATTTCCAGCACGTTTTCTCGCGGACGACCTAGCGGGTTCAAAGATCCCTGGAATTTCTCATATTCCCCGGCATCCGCCTTCAGCTTGTCACTCTTGCTACAGTTCCTTCCCTTTTCCGTTTCCCCCGCCTCGAAACGCGCAATTTTACAGAGGAAAGTTTAACGAACAGGGCGATAGTTTTGCCGGCGCAACGCGTCGCTTTTCGCGCGATGAGCACGAGCCACGGTTAATGCGTAATGGTGAAAGTTAATTCCACGCATTAGCATTCGCGATAATTAATTTCGACGGACGTTGCTCCGCCGATCCTTTCCTCGGCCGGGGATACTTCCACGGGAAGCTTTCGTTTGTTCCGCGACGCGTCGACTTCGGTCAAAAGCCGCGTATTCGGCCCGGGTTGTTTCGCAAACGCGAGTGTCGAGGAAACTACGACTGTTTCGCCTGTAACTCCTGGACTCGCTCTGGTGGCACGCGCGAATTATTTGTCTTCCTCCGCGGTGGCTTTGTGCGCCGAGATATGTACTCCGCGGGCGTTTATCTTCTCCGTTTTCATTTTTCGCTGTCCCACCTGCGAGCTGCCGGCATTCACATCCGATTAAATTAACTACTTAATCCTAGCCGTGGGTCCGTTATCACCTGCAAGTGTATCGACAGTGCTCTTATTATAACGAAACTCTTTTACTCGCTGCAAAATAACACGGTCAACGCACAGAAGAAGATATTTTTAATTTAGTCGGACCTTCGAATATTCACGGGTCTTACGTCCACCGTTTTATTTCTATTTCCCCTCTACCGCGCACATTGTTTACCCACACAAATCGAAGACCAATTAAAAATATTGTACCACGGTGTTACAAAACGTGTCTATTAAAGCGCCCGTCGTACGCTCGTGGAGGCTCACCTTGAACACCCACACGACACGAATGACAAGGTTCGCTTCCTCTTCTAGAATTGCAACCGCATATTTATATGTATCCACCATCGGCTGCCCCAGCGTTATTCATATTATGCGATCTATTCCATCGTTCGTACACTGTCCAAGGGGGAAGGGACGAATATATTGTCTTTCCCAAGCAGAACGTCCATACAGAGCTACCTGGCAATTCTGCGCGGTACGTATAAATACGTCACCAGTCCAGATATTCCAACAACGCATCATTCGCGGAGATACTGCCCCCTTTTAAATCAACAACCCCATCCCCGCTCTCGCGTCGAAATAGAAAGCAAATGCAGATCGAATCCGGCTATACAAACAGTTTCATCCGATCGCATAGTTCTAAATCTGGCGATCCTCTAAAATTCTGTCAATGCGACGGTCATTTCTATCACACTTTAGCCCCGTTTACTAAATGCCTCGTCGATACAGGCGATCCTGCACACGACTTTCTGAAAAGCCTGCTCCCGCCACTGGCACTTTCGTGTCGACTGTCGTATTTGCCTTGCGTCAGCGCGCGATTGTATAGTTGGCGGTGAATTACATTCCGCGCGGCGGTGTGTATCCCCATAATTTCCATTAGGCATCTAACGGCCGCGCGCACGCAGGTGAGATACACGTGGGGACGCGGTCCCGGAAGTGATTCAATTACAGGCCGGCGATACTCGATGGCCCTCTAGGCAGATTCCTTCTGCCAGTCCATCGAAATCAAGCGAATCAATTACGCGATAATTAACGAGCTGCTCGATATGGACGGTTGATGGTTCACCATAATGGCCCTCGAAGCAACGAGCGCGCGGAGGCGCGTACTCGCTGTACAGTTGTTGTTTTTATTATTTCTCTTTTTTTGCTGTTTGTTTGCTCCCTCTACCTGGACGCGGGTATCAGCGCGCGTGCACGCGTTTTCAATCCCGCTTCCCAAAGGGGGCTTTTGTTTTTTTTCCATTCAACGCTCCTCCAGCTCGATGAGCCTCGAATTATTGTTCTCTAAAACACCGGGGATCAGGGTTAATAAATAACACGGATATTTGCCCGGCGCTCGATTCTCATTCGCGCGCGGCGATCGAAAGGTTTGATCTACGCGGGACTGCGGGACGAAATGTGTAACGCAACTCGAATGGAATTTATTCGTCCGGGGCGAGGGAGGGGAAACAATGAATCGAGAAGGTGGAATGGCATTTGCTCCCAAGGGGCTGGGTCGGTTTCCAGAAAATCAATTTCGAAAGAGCGTAGAACCGCGCGCAGCTAACGATCTTCCAACTTCCATGCGCGTCTGCTGTTGTGTTCAAATAGAGAGCGATTAAAGTTCCTTTGTGATCTTGGCTTCTTAATGCTCTTCGAATCGCAGATGTCCGTCTGTTTCAGCCTCTCCATACGTTTGAGCGACTCCCGCGTCTCGATTCGGAGGCTAATCCAGCCCGCCCATCTGTCGCGCGAACTTTCAAAGCGCCGCGAACCGCGAAGGAGGGAAAGAGGAGTCTAGGCGAGGTCATAATTTCGTCCAGTGCTTGGCCTTAAGGCCAGGGTTATGTAGCCGTAGACGTTTCGCTGTCAGTGCGGTTTTGAATGTGCGTCGTCCCCTTTCGAACAAGATTAGAATCCGACGCGTCACATTGCCGCTCTTATCGACACGATTCTCCTGCACGGTTAGGAAACACATCGGCCATCGTCTACGCGTACAACGCGTGGTTCCCTTTCTCTCCCTTATCGTTAACGACCGCTCGCCTCTCGTTTGGACAAGTGTCGTCACGCCACTGTTCTCCAAACGATTCCACTAATTCTACTCGCCGGCCTACGATTCGGACCTAGGGGGATCAAGGCTAGCCAACGAGAAACAAAGGAACAGAGCGCGCCGCACTCACGGAGCATTTCACTTGCATTGCTTTTTATCGCGTTTGTCGGAGTTAAAAATAAGATTAGAAGCCAGGGGGGTCGAGACTACGCAGGAGTGGGGGAGTAAACAAAGAGAGTAGTCGGTAATGGTGAGGCAGAAGAAATTCGGCAGCGAAAGGTTTACTGTGTTCGAAGAATACACAGGACCACCAATTTTTTTTTTTAATTTACACAAAGTGCACCACCTATCCTATACGTATTCTGGGTCGCTGAATTCGAATCCGTTGCCTGTTTTGGCCCGTCACATCTAGTTTTTCGGTAAATTGCAAAAAAACTGTTGTAAACCTGTAAAATGCCGTATAAACGCAACATATCCTATTTTCACAAACATATAACGTCAAACTCTCTAACCTACCTTACCGCCTGGATACCCATTTCGATAAAAGTGGTTTAAAGCATCGAAAAGTAGAAAGTTCAAATTTTAAAATGGTCCTTGTTTCATCAATGTTGGATGAATTTTAGCGAAGTTATGCGAGTTTGAAGATTGAGCAAATTTGAAAATATTTATTTCCGCGTTTAAGATACAAACGCCCCGTAGTGGGTTGTGTGTAAATACGGTTTTTGGGTTTAGAGGGTTAACGAAATACGGGATTAAAGGTTTTGTGGTCTTGGGGTTAGCAGGTTGGAGAGTTTGACGTTATAAGTTTATGGAAATAGGATATATTGTGTTATTACGGTATTATACGGGTTTACAAGAGTTGTTTGCAATTTACCGAAAAACTAGACGTGATGGGCCAAAACGGGCAACGGATTCGAATTCAGCGACCCAGAATACGTATAGGACAGGTGGTCCAGTTTGTGTAAATTAAAAAAATATATGTTGTGTTCCCGTGTTATCGTACACCGTCGATAAGTGCGCGTGGTTCTCGAAGGCGCGTCTCTCCAAAAATAAAACGCGCCCAAGGGCATAGCGCGGCTATGGCTGTCGCTTTTGAAGGATCGCTTACGCTCCGCGCGCAGATAGACCGATAAAGGTGAAGCCGTTTCGCACGTGCAGTTTATTTCGATTCCACGCGTCGCCGAGGGACGACGCGCCGCGAGTACAGATTCCGTGTCTCGTTTGGTGGGGGAATATTTGGTGGTTCCCTCGAAGCCGGTGGAAGCTAGTGGAACGCAGTGGGGCGGAAGACAGCGAGGTGGACGGGAACAAGGACGGGGCTGTCATGGATTAAGCTGCAGAGGAAGGGGAAGTGGTCGGAGAGGGGAGGGACAGACCGTCGGGCTGTCCTTATTGTTAGTGAAACGCTGGCCGCCTCGACTTAGTAAACAACAACATCGCGCCAGAAGCAAATGTTCCGTAACTGTCCTCCGGGGATTGAGCAATCGTTTCCCGTCTCTTCCCGTTGTCCATGGTGTACCCTGCGATTCGAGAATCTTCCTTGCGTCGAGGTGAATGAAATCGACCGCCCTTCGAATTTGATTCGGTGAAACAATACTTCTTCCATATTTTCGATCGAGTGATTTCTAATCCGCGTGACATTAATGCAGAATTGTTGTAATCGTTCTTCCGCGATCGTAAACGAAGCTTTGAACCCCATTAATCGAGGGGGGAATCGACTCGACGCGAAAGTTTTGTAATTACACCTGTGCGCAAGGAGTAAAGTACAGTATTACGTTATACGCAGTATTTGTACGGGGCGGAACGAGTTAATTAGCTTCTCCGCGATTTTGGCATCCACCAGGAATGCTCCTGGTTGCGATACGACCCAGTCACGAGGGATCAGGCCTTCCGGGTAGTAGTATACTGGATCGATCTGTGTAGAATTCTCTATTAGCACTCCGATTTCATTCCTTCGATCTTATTTGCCTTCCCCGCGGTTCTCCTATACGATTCAGCGATCCGTATCGATCACCGCCCAATCGATTCTTTCGGGCACCCGATAATCATGTTACGAAACGCTTCGAACGGAATTAATTCCCGCGTCTAGATAGTGTGTTCCGTGTTAATTTGTATGTTAATCGCGGTGGTGTTCCGACTTCCGCGAGCCGTTCGTGAAAGCGAGCGACAATGGAATTTCTCGGGTGTACGTCGAAAACGTAACAATACTTCCGGCGGTGTATGTAACGTGTCCCGCCAGCAGGCGTGGCCCGCGATGAAAATCGTCCCCGTTGGTATATAACTCGCGTGCCGGCTTTTCATTTTTATTCCCGTTGCGTGCTCGAGGCGTGTGCGTCGCGTCTCTGGCGTTGATGCAGCCGCGCGTATCCCTGTTTGCTCGCGGCCGACGCCATTGCCACGAGGACCCGGAGATCCTCGGAGCCGTGCGTTCCACGGGGGGGACGCGGTCTTCCGCGTAACAAACCTCGAACCTGCCCCCCCCCCAAGCGAAAGAGTGTTCCGTAACGCTTGCGGCTAACCGCATGCCGAAACAAGAGAGCGGTTTACCCCGCGTGTTGAATCACGTGACACACATATTCGCAATTCGATTTTCCTTTTCAACGGTGCCGCTTACTCGCGCACCTGCGTCGAATCGAAGTAGGAGGTGATGGAACCGATACTGTGGTAGTCAAAGGAGTGTCTGAAATTGATATTCTCGTATACAGGACGCGACATGATAGAGATGATTAGATACGCAATTCAGATCTGTATTTAGCTACGTTGTCTTTATCTTAATTTAAAACACGCAGTTTAGGTGGACGACGAGGGAGGTCTTCTTTTTTACCAGTTTTTCTGCCCACTCTTCTCCTTTCCCATTTTATTTCAGCCTCGATGTAATGCACGCCCCGCGAAATATTGCTCGTCGGAGTTTCGCCTGTAGTTGGGCGGTTGGTTCCGTTCTTCCGCTTCGTTCTGGCGTGTTCCGTGGTTTGTTTTCCAACTCGGTTTCCGACCCCGTTCCAGTCGCGTCGCTCGCGCCTCGGCATTTTCCAAGGGGAGCCCGGGCATCCTCGCGAATCACTCCGCCGCGAATAATCCATCGGATGAATTTCAGGACGGGCGCAGACCGCGCGGCGATCGTTGGCCGCGAGTTATAAATGTCCGGCGGTATATAGAATATCGCGGGATGCCGGGCAAATAAGAGACCGGTGATTAAAATTAAATGTAGCTTGAAATTCGACGGCGCGTGCTTGATAATTTCCGACCCCGTGGCTCGCTGGATTATTAAATACGCCCGGGAACTTTTGTTTTCGTTTCCACCTCGACGTTCCCATTTTTTCCCTGCCTCCCGCTCGCCGGGGAAATTAGGTGCGTTCGAGGAGAGCTGTTTCTCTGAAATTATGCTTCGCTGCGAGCTATGTTCTCGGGGATAGTCGGACGTGGTCATAAATGGTTCTGCTCTTTCCTTCGCATTCGAGAATTTCTGTCGGAAATAATGCGGGCGAAATATGGTCCCCGTACCAAGTTTTCTCAGCGGAGGATATTTCCAGGTACACTTTGCGTATACTAAACGCGAAGGTCAAAGCTGCTAGTTAACTTATGAAATTCCGCCCCTTGTCCTCGTATCTCGGAGCCCCAGGTGCTTCGTTCGCCGCAGAAAAAGTTCCAGTCGAGTTGAATCGGGTTACAAGAAAAAAAGTCTGTTATTCTTCACAGTTCCCAAGGAAATAATTTGTAACACTTCATGCGAACGTGTAACCGTGTTGCGTCACGAAGTACCTACAGAAAGCATCTCCGTGCTCAGACACTTCTTCGAATTGCAGTAGCCAGTGACGGTGGTGTTGAATCATTATCCCAAAAATTTAGCGTGGAAATTATATTTAGAAAAACGCAGAAATCAACATTCGTTTCTCGCAAGGTCCTCTTGAAACGTGACGGCGGCCAAGCGGGATGATCGATGATCGAGGCTCGCCGATCGATGCCGACCCACCCCATTCTCCCGGCGAATGTTTTTAATTCGCGCTCGATTACCGCGATGCGCAAACTGTTGCGATCTCGCTGAGTCACGCGAGCTTTAGTTTCAGTCGCGTTGATCGCCAAGATAACGTTACAGTGGACTTCTGACACGATTCTGCGCCCGCGGTTCATTCCGCCGTCGGTTTTCCACAGTTCATTGCACCGTTTCCTCGTCGACGCTAAATATTTGCTCGCCGCGTTTTCGCCTGCTATTCGAACGGCCTCGCCGCCGCGGACTTCTCGCGACGAGCTTGCACGCCTTTGGCCGAATACCTTTCAGAATTACTTGCAGATCCATTGTCTTCCTTAACTTGGCACGATCCAACACAGAATAGAAAGCAAGCACGAGGTGACGATACTAGGAGGATTAAACGAATTTTCGGTGAAATTCTACGGTCCACGGAGCAGTAAGTATCAACATTTTATATCTCTATAACACGCACCTAGATTTTTATCAAGTAAGCTGCATCGATTTGGTACACACGGAACGTAGTAGTGTGAAATCGTCGAAATACGAGACAAGAGAATGAATTTCAATAATCAGTACGATTCCAAGAGATGCAACTCACTATGCTTTCTTAGCGCAGATCGAATAAGCACACGATATAATAACCAGCAGTGGCGGATTTAACGTTTGGGCCCCTACCCAGGAAGCACTCCCAGAGCCTTATTTTCAAAAGAAAAGAAATTATGCTTTTATCCAAAGACTATATATTGTGTACTGTACAACTACCCTTAGCCCGCTTTTAGTAAACTACCTCTTCATTTCCCTGAAAGAATGGGCCCCTCAGAACGTTTGCCACCTGTGCCTTTTTCCTTAAATCCGCCACTGATAACCAGGCAGCAAAGGGTATCTTCCAGTATCTTGAAAGTACGGGAATTAATAGAAATTCAACGAATCCGGGTGCCGTTGCTCTACTTCAAGCTTCCTTTGATCAAACATCCCTCTGGGCGGCGCTGAATTTCTCCTACTTTTCGTATCTCCAAGATACTGCGACAATATAACGTTCCATTTAAAAACACCGAGGGCGGCCTTGATGCGGCCTTGGCGAAACGGCAGCGACATATTTTCTTCGTTAATATCTTATCGCGGCGGTTATCTCGAGACGTTTTGTACAAGCTGTAGGTACGTCCACCGCGAGCGGATGGCAATTTATTAAAACAGCGATCCGTGGGTCGTTCGGTGGTCACGCCTCATTCGGCATCCCGCTCCACACGGCCCGGCGAGTTATCGACTCGACGATTTCGCCGTTACGCGATAATCGTCGGTGGGAATCTAGCTCGGCGTGTCCCGAGACGCACGGGAAGGTAATCGCCGTTTCAAATTTGGCCGAGGCGCGCGCGACGAACGTGATGCCGATACGGTGACCCCGGAGCTTTTGCCGAGCTTCGCCAGTTGCCCTAGCCGTTGCACCGTTAACTCGATCCGTCGTTTCCTGGTCCCCGGCAGCCTTGCTCCGCGAAAACGTCGAATAATTTATGGCCGCGGCGGATCGCGAGGAAAGAGTAGCCGCTCGCGAATCGCCGTTTCGCGTGCTCATTGTACGTTTCTGGTATTTGATATTCCAAGGTCGCCTCCTCTCCGCACCGGATACACTTATGTAACAGTGTGCACACGCGTGCGCCTGTGTGCATGTGTATTTACGCTTTCCTTCGACCGTTGCTAGTCGACACACGTGCAAAAAGCATTATCGATCGACGACCGTCCAGCGACGAAAGTTCCTTGACACATCGCTTTCGACGCGTTAAGCCACGCTCCCACGTGTCGTGCACGCGACGCGGGCCGCTCGAGACGTCTCCTCTAGTTGCGTCGGACTCGAGGAACTCTCCTTTCAGAGCACCCCCGCTGAGTTCGGCGTTGGGCGTTAGTAAGTAGACATATTACAGGCTCGATCTATTACATTTTTTTTATAAAACAAAAGGCTTTTGTTATTCCAGAAATACCTACAAAAAATTTCACTCACTGCCAAAAGTGGTATTTTAAAATAATTATTCGTGATTAAATGTAAAGGGTGGTGAAAATCTTTTTTCAGCAGAGCGGCGGATGAGCTGGATTGGGCCTTGTTATATTATAGTCACAGGTGTAGTTTCATGTTCACGGTGCACGGTGGATCGCACACGTGGGAACGCGGCTTTAACCGATTTTAGTGGCGGCTTCGTTTCTGACCGAGCTAGTGCCATTGCACGCTGCTCCGTTGCATACCGCTCGATTAGTATCTCCGTCTTACGATCGCGCCCGACTCTGCTGCATATTTACCAAACACCTCTTTCTATTTTAATAATTTTACGTTCAGCTTGATGTTGGTTCGACTTCCCCAGGAGTATTTCCGTGATGTTAACGAGTCCTGTACGTTCCCAGAGCACTCGCAATTCATTTCCCTCTCTCGTATCGTTAATTAACTCGCCAGTTTGTAAATTGTTACGCCACGATGGAGCCCGTATAATAACGAATATAAATATCAGCGCGTGCTGCATAACGGATCGGTATTCATAACTAACGATTAATCGTGGTAAGCGGTATTCTAGAGGAACGCCGCACGGAGGCAAGCCTGGCTTTCCCGGCGAATTTCACACGTTTTCGGCCCCGTCCTTCGGGAAATTTTCCATTTTCATTATGCCACGTCAGATGGGTGAAGCAATCGATTGCCTTTATCGCGTGGTCATTGGTGTGTTACGTCGATTGCCGTAACCAGTCGGTCCTCATTCACGATTGGCAAACACCACTCCTACATCAAACACACGCTGATTTTTATCCCCGCTCAGCCCGCGAATACTACAAACCCGTTTAACTCGAACCTAGCGAAATCTGCGTTCCTCTATCGCGCGTGACCCTCGAGGATTCAACCTCCCCTTGCAGGGTCCACCCCTCGCTCGAAGCTCGCCGAATCTGAAGCAGAATCCGACGCAGTTTCCCGTCGCTCGTGGCAGAAATGATTTTTGGGCGCTCTTTATACTTAATTTATAAATAATTATTTTGAAATATAACTTTTGACAGTAAGCGAAATTTGTTCTAGGTATTTGTTGAATTACAAAAGCCTTTATGAAAAATTTAGTCATTATATGAATTCAAACATGTAAGTAGTTATCACCTATATTTTACCGGTTTTTCAAATAGTTTTACTTTTCTTCTTCATTTTAATTTTCTCTTTCTACCAATTTTGCCGCTCTGGGCAGTTGCCCTGTTCACGCCTCCCTGGATAGGGACGGCCTGATCCGACGGTTCGCCGAGGAGAATCATCCCTTTGAACTCGGCGATCGTTCTGGCGATGCCGGGCCTCGGAGTAAAAGGTGATCGCGGCGCGCGGAGAATTTAAACGAGCACTCCGACGAAGACAACGCGCGCTTAAGATCGTGTAATATCGAAAGTGCGAACCGTCCGCGCCCTCGCCTCTTCAACCTGTCTGACAGCATCCGCGGGGACGGGTTTGCCTACATGACAGCACAATATTGCTAATTGCTGCCACGGACCGTGGAGTTTCACTTCTTCCTTCGCGGATAATCGTTGCACTTAGATAAACTCGAACGACGGGGCCGATTATTCCCCTGCAAAGAGGGAGGAGAGATTTTATTTATCACCTTACCGGATTTCGTCGCGGAACGATGCACGGCGATGCGGCTCCCGCTGCCGCGCTAACAGATCCGCGATTTCGGTGTGAGAAGCTTGCGAGCTTGGCCGCTAATTAGTCGAACCGCGGCGGTTTATCCTGTCCCGTTTAAATCAGATCGCGGCGCCCCCCGTTTTAAATTGCGCCCCCCCCGCCTTACAGCTGGTGTAATTTCATTAATTCTTTTAGGCGAGCATGAAAGGAGAACTCGGCTGCCGGAGAAAGCAAAGGTTGCCACGGCGAGATAAACGGGGCGCGTAGCCACTGCTGGACTAGTCCACGGGCTCGAAATTAACCGAGGGCAACGCAATTATTTGCGTTCGGTGATTAATATACGCCGCTGCTCGCGGCGATAATAACAATTAATTGTTGCGCGCTTTGTTTGCACGGTATTTACGGGAGCGCGCGGAATTATCGTGCCGCGCCGGCCAAGTGAATTCATATCGGGGGGGGAAATGCAGTGATCGGAACAATTAGAGGATCATGTATTTAAACGGACCGTTGGATCGATAGACTTAAATGTTAGAGACGGTGTGACCGTGTCGCTGCATCAAGTACATAGCTTGCCCAGCGCCGTTGGTATTTAATGTAATCCACGTACGGGTCCACTTCGATCGTTTATATTCCTGCTTCCGTATTTCCCGAATATAACCCCTACCCACCTCCCTATTCAATCAACTTATGCTCTCGGATATTCTGTTTTTTTTTATCGAACAGCAATAACTCCATCTCCAGTCACACATATTTCATTTGCCCCAGATTCCAATTCGTCGATGTTTAATCGACTCCCCAGAACCGAGCGATTTCAAGGGTTAAACTGGATCTCGCGTTTAGGGGTGCAGAAGGTTCGAGCACCCCGCGTGCCCTTAGCAACGAAGACAGACAAGCCAAGCTTCGCTATTGCGTCGCGCCGTCGAAACTCTTCGAAACGTGCGTATCTCGTATGGAAAGTGCCGGCAATCGTGGAATTGCTTTGCAACTATTAACACCGACGCACGCGCAGCGTTCCTGCAGATAGTCGTGGACGGCTGCGAGACAGCGGGTCTTTTGTTTTTTAAATAAATTCCGAATAGGCAAACAACTGCGCGAACGATAAGGCTCGGTGTCGCGCGGCTCACGCCCATCTCGCGGCCGAATGGCATTCGCCACGATTTATTTCTACATCGGCAATGAGGAAAATTGCGTAACGCGTGTTACGAGCACGCGGCCGCTCCGCGTCCCTTTGCGATCGTATTTATTTTCGTTATTGCTGTCCGCCCGAACGTTCCTCTCGCGAGGTGCACGTGGCAGAGTCAGGGTAAGGATCGTTTGCATGGTGCACGCGATTATTAGTATCCCAAGCCCTTTGCAATTAAACCATTACGGATGCAGCTTCTGGGAAGAGGGGCAGATCTATTTCGGAGCTTCCAAGAATGGGACACCGTTCGACTTAGGCAACACCGTCTGATAAGATCCGCGCACTCTTTTCGCTTGACGCACCGGGACAAGCTTCTCTGCCGAACGAAACGCGAAGTCACTCGACCGCCGGTCTGCCCCGCAGAGCGGAAGCCCTCGGAGTAGCCGCGTATAATGGCGCGCACGGGCGCTGCTGTTTCCTCGATGAAATTCATTTACACTCACCCTGTGCCCCGGGGTGGCCGTGGAAAATTCTGGACCCCTCTCTCGCGACGTCTCCTCCAATCGAGCCCGCCCCGAGGAGCTAACGGGGCGCGGGGTCTAATCGAGGGAAAAAATTGCCATTTCCTTGGAGCTCCTTGGACGAGGATCCGCGTCTCTCCTAGTTTTCTCCGTAATTAGAGGACTGCGCCCGGGCATTAAGTAAAAGTTGCTCTATGTCTGATCGTAGAAGCGACAGCGTGCGCTGATAAGATTAACGGTGCCGAGTTGCATGTGTGTCAGTCGAGTGTCTCTCGTCACCGCGAGCTCTCGTTTCCTTCGTTGGGGCGAAACTGATTTAACCGCGATGGCACAGGATAGTGCGAAGGGCGGAGGGAGCGAGACAGGCTCGGGATGTAGGGAACAGTCGGGGGGGATTTCGATAAGGTTAATTTATTCCGCTTCTATTAGAGCCTCTGGGTGCCATTTTTCTTCGGCGAGCCCCGCTGGTGCCTGTGACGGGGCGCGTCCGCCATGTTCGGCCGGGTTTTACTGCACAAAGCGTAGGGCCGTTTGGAAATGCCCGTAAACGGGCGGTCGACGATACACATCGGGGATACTGTGCTCCACGCGGTGACCCACTTTGACGACGAGCCTCTAATACTAAGATTCTGTTGAACGCCGATGCTGGAGCCCGTGTAGCTTTATGCTCCGTGTGCCAGGGGGGCGATACAGGGCCACGCGTGGAAATGGGTTTGGCGGACGATCGAGGGTGGTGATGGTGGAGGCGCTACTAACGGTTATTGACAAGTCGTCGTTAAGTTTGATATTGTGGACCGCGTGGGCGGGGTATCGACGATGCAAGTGGAGCTGTGATATGATACGTAACGTGGTACAGCCTGTACAAAACCGTATACCAGGGCAAAACCGTATAGGGTAGACCGGGGGCGATTGTAACACGTTAAATATCTCAAAACATATCATAGATATTAGCTAGTTATGGACCTAGAACCTTAGGTATACGGTTTTGGACAGGATTCCCCTACAAAGGCGGGAGGGTGTAGAATGAAGTAACTTTAAAGGGAGCCGTGGTAAACTTAACAAGTCATAGTGTATTTCTGTATTTTCATTCGTCTCAAGCGACCACTTGATTTTCATCCAACTTAGTACTGTAAACGTTGGACCCACTTATAAGTAGGATATCGTAGTACACTTCGGATCGAATCCGTATCGCCAACATTATCGTTAGCAGCGGCTCCAGGTCACAGACACTAAAGATAGCTCTAAATTTGGATTCCAAATATCCTCTTCGTAGCTTGTTGTTCAGTTCTCGCGATCCCCTCGGCGTGGCAGAGAGTCGGACGCGCAGAAGCCATTAAAAGAAGGATCCAAAAGGATCAAAAGAACAGAGCGGCTACGGTACAAGTTTATTGTTCGTCGAGGCGAGGCTTTGTGGCGCTCCCCGCGCCCATGCACGAGCCATTCGGAGCAGAAGTTTAAAAGCCAGGGAAGAATCAGGATCTGCTCGAATCCACAGAAACAGATAGGGATTTATCGACTTCATCGACGCCCCTCTTACCATCGAACGCATTCAACAGACTCTTTTAAACCGTGCCCGATATCACCTCCCCTTCGAGGACAGCCACGAAAGTAACACAGCACGTTTCCTAGTAGTCTCTCGCCTTGGACATCGCGCCCATTCAAGCGCAAGATTAATTTTAACGCGGACCCTGAAATCACGCTGCCCCACTCACGGTGTCTTAGAGGTTTATAGAGACAAGCTGCTTCTCCTAGCCTCCCGCTTCCATTAATACACCACAACCACGTCGCCGCGAGCTTCGAGTCCTATTTCTGACCAAACTATGCCCTACGAACGATTCAGTCTTCGGACCCACCATAATCTCGTCCCGATCGCTCCCGACCCTTCAGCAGTCTCGAGCAGACGTCCCGCCCGACAATTTCCCGGGACCACTTCCTAGCGCGCTCTCGTTAACTAAACCAAGACAAATTACGCGGCCGATTCGGGTAATCCGAAGCGCACTTAACGCTGCTGGACGTTGATTAGCATGTGTTCACCAGCGTCGAGGTCCCTTGCGTTTCCGCGACTCGTTTACGCCACCGGAATTCCTCGGTGTCTCCCTCGCCTCTTTCAGCTGGTCGCGAAAAGCGCGCCGGCAAAAAGCAGCACGGGACACCAGACGAGGATCCGCCACAGAGGAACTCTCCCAGATATAATTTATATGTAAATACAGTGTTCACGTTCGTTCACATCGAAATCCGGGACGGTCCTCTTTCTGAAGCAGTGGTCCCCAACCGTGACGTGTCTTTGGGCGGTCGCCGCGGTTATTTTTAGTTGATGATTCTTCGCACTTATTTATTTTAATGTGGCCACATTGCCGTATTATATTAAACATAATATCACTGATTTTTTATAAATGAAAAGAAGAAAAAGCTGGTGGTTATCCAGATGCAAGCACAACCTTCATACTAAATGAGATAATTAAATATATTAAATACATTTAAGTGTATTTAACGTGTGTAATAAGGTAATTGAATATTAGTAACTTAGAGTTATATTCTAAAATACTTATTTTTAATGTGTTTTCCTTACGTTATTAAATTTATCTTGCTTATATGAGGCTGAAAGGATGTCGCAGGTTATTTGAACATAAGAGAAGGGGTTCACTATTCAAAAAAGGTTGGGAGACACTGCTAAAGTCTGCCCGTAGCGGGACTGCTCCCCTGAACTTCACCGTTCGTCTGCGATGGAGAAAGGGGTAAACACCGATCCATTCAGGCGTATTCGTTCCTCGTCGATCAATCACAAAGTCACCGACGGAAATATAGTTATAATATCGTTAAGTTCATTAGCTGCGGAGGCTGTCTACCAGAGGTTCGTTATTTCGCTACACCGAGCCCAAGGTCTATCGCTCTGTTTCTGGCGGGGCAATTAAAAACCGACGTGAATTAGATTCCGAGCAAAGTATCGGTGCTCGAACTCGATTAGGGAGCCAATGAAGTTTCAGGATTTTTAAAGGAACCCTCGGTGGTTGATCTCGTTCGCAGCGAAATTCTATCGCTTTAAATCGATTGTATCGTTCACCCGCAAGTTTGCCACATTCACATCAGTGTAGATTGCAAAATATCTGCACCCCTTCTCCCCTTGATCGGGTTCAAATTGACCAATCGGACACCTCGTCAGCAGCTGTTCAATGAACAATCCGCGATCTTGTTTCCACTGTAATTTCAATCGTTCTGTTTTCAACGAGCACGCATCCGAACGCATCTGGAGCAGATAAAAAAAGATGTTCGCCAGGCCGGTGTTATCAGTGTCGGCTACTGTTAATTCCATTGACGAGCCTCGATAATCGTCTGGCTACGGCTGCTCGCGGAGGCCCTCGAGCCTTCAAACGCGTCGGTGGAATCTCGTTTACAGAAGACGGCTGGCCGACACTTCCTTTTTCTTTCCCTCCCTTGGTCGGGCCGTAATTTCGTTTTTGTCGTTTCTGTCGCGGAATTAATTTCCGTCGACTTCTAGTGCATTCTAACTGCCGCCGTTTTCGCGACTCCCATTCGGCCCCGCCGTTTTCGCGAGCGGTCCACGACTTTTCTTTTCCCCTAGCCGTTCGTTAAGCCGTCGCAAAGCTCCCGTTGCTGCTTTGTTTCCTTTCTCCAGCGGGGGCTACCGGCACTCCGGCAAACACGCCGAATCCTCGGCCGCGGGGCTGTATAGAAATAGATAGTCGTTGATCTAACGCTCGATACGAGATTCCTGATGATAACGAGTGTTAATTGCGCGGATGGCGATACAGATTGATGGGCCTTTCTGGAAGATAGTTGCGATTGCCAATTATGAGGTGCGTGGGCAATTTAGAATTTAAAATTGATTGGAATAATTGGAAGGCTGATTAGGTTTCTGAAGATTTTTGGAATAAAACTGCGAGTGGCGTGGCTGGATTGGGTTTGGAAACTTATCTGGAGAGATATGTAGCCTTAGAGCAGTGATTCCCAACCCTAAGTGGGTCGCAAAGTGTTTTTGGGGGGGTCGCCACGTTTTTTTAATAATAATATTAATATAGATATAATATTAAGATAGAGTTATATTCTAAAATACCTGTTTTTAATGTGTTTTCTTTACCTTATTAAATTTACCTTACCTGATATGGGGTAGGAGGGGTCGCAGGTTATTTAAATATTAGGAAAGGGAATCACGACGCAATGAAGATTGGGAAACACTGATTTAGAGTTGCAGCTATTTAATTACTGAAGCGTTAGATGGAGTATCAGTTTGGTATCTCAAAGGCTTGTATTTCTTTGAGGAGGATCGGTATCTCGGCCGCAAGGGAAAGCTTCGATGGAAAATATTTAATTAGATAGTAGGCGCGTTAGGATCTTATGCACTTTTTCCTGTATGGAGTATCTGGTTGCAGCGTTCGCTTTTCATGCCTCTTTCACTCAAACCGTTCAATTTAGATCGTGGCGTTACTGACGGGGATCTACTTTCCTGAGGATATTGAATATTTCGTGCGAAACGGGACTCTAATGGCTGCTGCGAGGGATTAAAGCCGAGCATTTGTTTCATAATCGAGCAGCCTTGTCGAACGGTGAAGATGTACGCTTGCTTCCTCTCAAAGCAACGAGAAATCACGATCCTCACCGGCGAACGATTCCTGACGAGTATCAGCGCAACGAACACATGAAAAACAACCATAAAATTCCGACGGGCGTAGATTGCGGATATAAATGTTTTCTTAGTATACAATGAGGCTTTTCATCATGCTACCGCGATCTTATTAGCTTATCGAACGGCGCATCGTCTACAGTGCTGCTAAGTGTGACATTGTTTTTCGCGAAAACCTGAACGGGATAAAGGCATCGCCAAATGGGGTAGCTTTCATCACTGGGGACATTTTGATCACTGAGGTAATTTTGATCACTGGGGATATTTTGATCACTGGGGTAATTTTGACCACTGCTGTAACTTTGATCACAGAGGTAATTTTTACCACTATGGTAACTTCGTCAGTGTCATTGGAGTAACGCTGAATAGACTCCATTTTCATCAGTTTTTCCAGTCAAACGATTTCTCGTTAACGCCACAGCGGTTCAGCCTTTCGCAATTCTCGCATTAATGTTGCTTTACTGTAAAATTGATTGGAAGAATGATTAATTGGGCTGTGCGCGCATTCAGACACGTTTTGCTTAACTCATCGCAGGGTCAAGCAAACATTCTTCCCATTATCGCGACAGGTGTTTAAAGTCGGAACTGTTATAATTGGATCTTATTATTTAAATTGAAATTACGGTGTTATTAAGAAACACGAGCACGCGTGTGCAAGTTACAGATACGAACGTTAGTTCGCAAATAACTCGTACGGTAGCAAATGACTGGGTCTGATGAAGATTTTAATTATTACGAGCTTGTTTGCGCTTGTGGCTATTCAGGGTTGACTCACGAATGCGTTCTCCCCGAGAATCTCCAAAATCTACTCCTACCAAATCATTGCTTGTTAAATTGAAATCAGGACTAAAAAAATTAACCCCGTGACACTTCTTCTAAATATCACACCTGCCAACTATTCACGAACATTTCAACTAAGTAGACTCACTTTTCCACACATTAATCACGCGCAAACTGATATATCGCCCCAGCATTGTTCGTCGCTGTTGATTTCCCCGTGAAATGAATGATCAAGGAAATTGGAAACCGAGATTTCAATGGCTTCCATGAGAGATGAGGTCCCTCCTCTCGCTCTGTCAAAATGAGATTGAAGGATCGACTAGCTATCAAGATTCGACTGGAATATCGAGCAGTGGCACACGTTCCCCAGCGTGCTCCATAATTAAACAGGCGCGTTACCCGAGGATATGTTGAACCGTGGTTCCTATGGTTCCGCATAGAACATGCAAAACTATTCTTCGCGTTCGCGCACAGGTATTCAGCGATGGCTTCTGCCGGCTCGGCCGAATATCACCAAAATTTAAAACAGACGACACAGACGCCGCTTAACGTTCTGTCATGTTAATTCGCCGGCCGACGTGAATTGATATTGATGAGCAGCCTCTCGGTTAACCCGCCCCGAGGAAAACGCTTTTCAAATTCTCGCGTTGCATTTCGCTTCTGTACCGCGCAGGCATTCCGCTGAGTGATATCCCTGGTGTCCCGGCTTTCATTCTTCCCAGCCGCGAGAGGAACGCGAGCAATACCTTGCCAGCTTTATCGCGATATCGCCGCGTTGCCGGGGGATAAGGGACGCCGCGGTAATTGAATTTTTTTCCATTCCCGAAATGCGTTTCTTTCGCGACGACGAGATTCGTCGAACGTGGTCGCGGCTCTGCTCCTTTCAAGCTTAATAAGCCATTCCCAACGCACAAATTGTCCGGGCAACGGAGTTCTTAAATTACAGTATGAATATTTAGCTACAGAGAACTTATTTATTACATTTGATTTATTCATAACACCGCTTTTCTCCGATCACCCTCCCAGGGTCGCTTTACTCCGCAACTAATTATCCAGTAAGGTGACGCGGGGACCTCGGTTAATTAATTGGAATAAAACAGGAGATGCGGGAGCGTAGAAAAGCCAGAGGGGCGAGCGGATTATATCGCGAAGTTACTTAATTCCCGGCGAAATAAATTGCCGACGGTGTGGCGCGTATCCTTCTCTCGGGGACCAGGATTCGCGGCTGGTCGAAGGAGGAGTGGGTAATTGCCGTTAAGAAGAAAACAAGATAAAAATGGACAACGCAAATCCGACAGACGGCCGGGCACGCGGGTAATCCTTCCCGGTTATGAGCTGGTAAACGCAGCGAACCTATCTTCTTTTTCCCTCGGCGCGTCTAAATTGCTACGCTTCCAGGTGACCCAGTTTCCAAGCGAAGAAGCTGTCTGCGTCACGGCTGCGAATTATGTTGTGCAAAAGGGACCTTCGCCACCTTCCACCTCCATGTTTTCTCGTAGCCTCGATCGCATGTCATACGCGGCGATATGGGGTCGCCGGAACGTTGATAAGGCGGGCGCGGAGGATTAAAACCCTGTTCAACGAGATTTCCTTTTATCGCGGTCGGTGGTCCATTATTGTTGCGCGTTGCGCGGAGCGAAGGGGTATTAAAATTGCAATCCGGCGATACGCAAAAGCGGGACTCCCGCTGGACTTTCCGCGAAGCCTCTGCCCCGCGAAACACAGGGCTCGGGTCGAGCTCCGTGTGTATTTTTCGCTCGCGAATTTCTACCTGTTCCATCGCTCGCGATACCGATGGAATCTCGACTCTAGATCGATAGCCGCGAGCGGCGCGGGAGGTGGGACGGTTCCCTCTGCAACCGGAGGCGAAATCTCGAATGTTCCCGGGCTGGTTGAGGGTATCACGATCGATGCGAATTTTCTACCACGTTTCCCGACTAATCCCCAATAATCTCGACTGCGGCACTTAGGAGAACCATGGTGGCCGTCTTTCTCGCACCGCGTGCGTCCGGCGAATCGGGTTAAAAGCCAGATGGGGGCGTGGAGCTCGCAAAGCTCCCCCGGATGGTCGGCGGCGAAGGGAAATATTTAGACAGCGCGCGGCCCCGCTGCGCCGTTCGAAACAGCGAAACCATGTCCCGAATGGTTACCTCTCTCCGAGCCCCGCCGTGGGCTTCCGCATTTAATCTAATGAAAAGTAACCTCGCGCGTATCCTCGGAGCGCTGCTGCTTTCCGCGGTCGCCGAGCGGAAGGGGCACGTCGATTCGCGGAAATGGAAAATTAATGCGTAGCCTGGTCCCGCGTGGCCGCCGCCGCCGCTGCCGCGCGCGCGGCAACGGGAAAAACTGGGTCACTGGGGCAAGCTTGGAGGGAACTCCTCAGCTTCGTATCGAACTGCATCTGCCGCATATAGGTATACGTCCGCGGAGGAGCGCGTCCCGGCGGGCGTCGAGTCGCGCGGCACGCTGGAAACCCTCGAGCTGCGTCTCAGGGCGCACGGAGCGCAGGGTGAGGCAGGGCGGAAAGCGACAATACCGCTCGCGCGACGAGTGGCAAGCGCGTGCAGCCCCTGCCTCGCGGTACCCGTAATTGGGGACGGGGGTTGGAGAACCGCGGCGGAAACGGCACTGAAAGTGAAACGCTCGCGCGCACGTTGGGGAAATTAGAATCGCGAGCGCCTGGCGTTATGCAACTTTCGTTCACGAGCCGAGGCCTCCGCCGGGAGGTGTTGGGTTCGGTTCCATCAACCCCCCCCGGCGGGGGTGAGACACTCGTTACGTAATTGGCAGGCAGGATGGGTCGGGTGCGCTCCGCAAGGTTCGTTCGGCCGACGACAAGCGCCTGATCAATTGTTTGCGAAGGTGAGTTGTGGAATATCGGCGATTTCTCGCTGCCATTGCAGGACTTGAGGGCAGATTGGAGGCGGAATGCGCGAGGCTCGGGGTAGAACAGTGGCAGTAATCGATTAAGAGCTTCGTAAGAGGACTTGTAATTATTGGAAGGGGTTGGAGGGATGAATTTCGGTTGGCAATCGCGTGGTACATACTTAATTCATTATTATACATTAACGTATGCGAGCTTGCCTCTCGCTTCGGGACGCCAGAATTTCCGACTCTCCATTAAACGAGCCCCCGAAATATATTTAAATCATTAGCGAACGGTATTTATATTATTATCGTTATACACTTACCACTTTAGAGGTATTTGTAATTTAATCGAACCACTTGAAAAACTTTATCCAAGATAAGCTGGGGTCTAATATTAGGAGAGGTCGTCATATTCGGCTACTTTACCCTATATGATGCGTGAAATGTTCGGTGCGCCGAATGGCATCATTCTCGACCGTTTAATACCGAATTTCGTGATTATAGGTATGGAGATACATTCGACACGATATTCCATGATTTCACTTATCAAAGTACATACTTCGATACGGGATTTCGTGATATTCTGGTGAACCGACACCGTCGGGGGTTTGCGAATAATGCCGATCGCGGATCGATCACCGTGACCGGAGCCGACCACTTCCTGTTTCCGTTCGGCTGAATCGTAATCGACCGTAGGATTATCTGTACCCTGTCCTTTCATATCTCGTTTTTCATCGAGCCCCAAGGAATATTTCCTCAAGTGTGCTCGACCTCTGGCCACTCGAGCTTACCATCGCGATTAAGTGATCCTGGATCGACGACTCTGCCCAATCGCCGTCGAATCGAGAGAAAAAAATATCGAGTAACGCCGCGATGAGGCGAAATAAAACCAGAGGTTGTCTCGTTTTCTAAACGCTCTGGACGGAGGGCACAGCGGAGGCCCATAGAATTCTACGAGCAATGAAACAAAGGGAGAACGTTCGCGATAACTTTAATTAAAATTAATGCAGCCATTCGGGGAAATTATAAAATGGCTGGAATTAAACGAACCCGCCGCGAGAGGGAACGAGTCTATATCGAGGTGCTGAATTTTTATGGCGAACAGAACGATTTACGACCAGTTAATTGCCCGGCGAGTTCGTTCTTCAGCGAAACGATCAAGAAACTGGTCAGGGATAAATGAAGATGGACACGGTTGCTGTAGTCGTCGACAGATATCTCCCGTGTCTAATAAAAGTTCGAGAACTGCGTTAGGAATATCGATTGTCCCATTGAAATTTTAGACTGCAGTGACTCGAACACTTTCCCCACGTCTTTAAGGGGGTAGTCTAGTGTAACTGCCCGTTTGTCAACGCCATCTTCGGGAATTTATTTAACGAAAATTGTAAGTTTATACTGTCTGAGGTTTTGCTTGCATATTAAGGCATGTTTGAAGTAATACTCAGAATTTTTTGAGCTTTTTTATCGGACATATAGCTTCTTCAAAAAAATTCTTTTCTGACGGGCGATGATGTGGAGAGTGTTATAGTCATCCAAAGTGGAAAAACTAAGGTTTATTTTCTTTATTATGGTTGTCGCTACGGTTGGCATCGTAGAGGCTCGCTAACAGTAAAAATTTACCTGTTTTCGTTGTGTAAAATTATTTATTTACAAAATAGTAACTCGTCCGTGGATGCAACCATAGCGGCAACCATAATAAAGAAACTAAACCTCAGTCTTTCCATTTCGGGTAACTATAACAGTGCCCAAACCACGCTCGGCGGAAAAGATTTTTTTTTAATAAGCTTGCACCACCGACTATGTACATTTATGTGCACATGCGATAAAAAAAGGTCATAAAAATTCCGAGCGTTACTTCAAACATACTTTAATATGCAGGCAAAACGCCAGGCAGTATAACCATATAGTTTTTCTTAAATAAATTCTCAAAGGTGGCACTGAAAAACGGGCAGTTACACCAGAGTACCTACCCCCTTGACCCTGTTACGGTCCTTGGATCTTTATTAACCCAATCGTGTCTCCATCTTGGAATTACTTTTTAATTCCTACAGAACTACAAAGTCACTGACAAAGTGTGATCCATATGCGTGTTTTTCGTTTCCCGGCATTGCGCTGAATGCACAGTTAAATCGAAGAAGTCCGCGGCGTGGTTAAACGGGGGCTCGTTAAGCTTTTTACAGGGAGCCAATTCCGCGACAAACTCGCCGGATTTCCATAATAAAAAATCAATATATCCTCCTGGGGGTAGCTGTGCCGCGCGATTCAGAATAACTCGGGCGAAACGAATCGCGGCGAAAAATGTTTTCCCGGCCGTGCGCCCGTGTTATATCGAGCCCCGGCAATTATCTTTATTAAACGGGCAGCGTTCGACGATGCGTCGCGTCCGTGCCCCCCCCCCCCCCCCCGCGATTCTTTGTCAATCTGACCCAGTTGGAATCAACAGGAGCCCTGTCGAATTTCGTATAAAAGAGTCGAGCCGTTATGCAACGCGACACGGTAAAGCGGTTTGTTTATTTATGAACGCGGGTAGCCATTTGGTACGCGAGAGTACCAAGGTAGGACGAGCGTTGTTGTCTGGCGTGCGCGAGGCAGTAGCGAGAGGAATGCAACAGTTTTCGACCCTGGGAGTTCTTAAAATTTTGTATATAGGTACCTTTCTTTAGGGACGATATACAGAAGAACTACACAGTTTTGAAGATGAGCATTACCAAACAAATGCTTATTAAATGAAAAATAACGGGGAAAATGAAAGAAAATTAGTGGTAATCAACTCCTTATTAATAGAATAAACAGTTTTACAAACGCAAACAACAAAGAATAATCAACTTCTATTCGTAAAAACAATTTATATTTAATATGGAAAAAGTTCGATTTAGGATTAGTGTTCTTAAATCGTACGATCCGCGAAGCGATAGCGATAATTGATAAGAGAACTAGAAAGGGAAACTGAAGTGAAAGGACGAGGATGCACTCGAGTGTGCTCGTAGCCGCGAAAAGTGCAACATTTTGCAGGCCGCATTTAGGTTCTTGTGCACAGCGGTACGTTTTATCCGAGTAACTTATTTTCGCAGAATTTATTTAATACCAACAGCGATAAGGTGAACGTCCTTCTCAGGTGCAACGTCCTCTTCATCAGTCGCACGCTTTTCACTCTCACTCGAGGCCGCCCGGTACGAGGGCCATTTGCCTTAATCGTGATAATAATGAAAACAGAGTGAAAAAAGCGTCGGGGTAGGGATGAGTCAAGGTTCGCCCGAGTCGCAACGCCGGATAGGCATTAACACCGGCTGGTTGCATTCCCCCCGGCTCCGATTCTGCGTTGGATATCGATACTTTCACCGTGAATCCGCGCGGCGGTGTGTGCGTGGCGAGTGCACGCGCGTCCACGCACAGGTGGGTCACGTTTCTCGCCTACACGTCTCCGCGGGGCCGCGTAATGCACGTGCGTGCGCGGAGGTGCATGTTGCGCGCGCGCGCGCTCGCGATCCTCGAAGGAAAAAGTCGGTCCGCCATGACGGAAAAGCAAACCAGAACCGCACGGGGCGAGCCTACCTTTTCCTTCGCCCGACCATTCGCCCTTCGACGTCGATCCCTGTACACGCAGGACCATTTCCCGTCACTGTGGATTAGCACTGCCTCGCTAATTATCGTCACTTACCGCGAGGCAGGTCGCTGGAACGCAAGGTGCCGGAGTGTCAAGCGGGATGGTTTATGCTTAATTAATTACCACTTTAATTTCGACGGAGGTGGGCCAGGGGAGGAGGATTTGGCGGACATATTGGGAGCCCTGGAGCACGGGTCGCTGCTCCTGCATTCGACGCCCGGGGGCTCTTCCGGTTCCCATGCAATCACGACGCGATAGCCCGATTTCTACGTTTCCACGAGAATACGCTATTAATTTAGAAGATGACCAATTGCCCGTCATTAATTCACCGTCCCCGGATCGAGATATTACCGTCGAATACGGCCCGGAAAATATCTCGAGGCTGGAGCAGGTAGTTTACCGTATAACGAGACGCGCCAGTGTTTCGCCGCGCGACACGCGCCCGGTCCGCGTTTCGAGAGCTTCCACGTCAGCTTTTTTCCGCTCCTCGAGGCTTGAGCCGGCACGATTCAATTGCTTTTTGACGATTAATTCGGTGTCGTGCTTCCCGAAGTTGCCCGTCTCCAGTGTGTCAACCAATCGGTGGAGTCCCATTTGGCGTTCGATAGCAAATGGATTTCACTCCTGGAGATTTCTTGCTTGCCACGGGCGTTCCCAGTCGTCGATTACGGTCCGATTGAGAGCAAAAACGGAGTAAGCCTCATTTTTTGCGAAATTCAGTTAGCGGCAATAATGCTAATCATATAAATAGGAAAGTTTTTCAATGAGGGTTAGTCCGTTTTGACAATGAAACTTGCAGCTTTCGTAAAGCTTCCCACCAGAGGGACACCGGTCTCCTGTTAAAAGTCCAATTAGGAGGACGGATCTAAAGATCGCGAACTCTCAGTGGTTTCTGACAAGGGAACGCGTGCGCTGTTACCCAATTAGAAATCCTCGTTGAGAGCGAACGGAGTACCGGGGATAAAAGGCACACCGTGTACTCAATCCATTAATACCTTTACCATAGAGCACGGGGGCTTTTGAAGTATACCGAGCTTCGTGTCGAACGACAACGTCGCTCGCGTCATTTCCAGCAGCGTAATCCCAATCTTATTGACGTTTTTATTCGCGAGATACCGGGTGAATAATCGGCCCCGAGTGTCGTGAGCAGTTCGCGGCGGGACAAAGGCGCGTCTTGCTCGGATTTTTGCATTGCTTGGTACACTAGAATCTTGCCCCGGCGAAAGGGGGGCGCTTAAAGTTAGCTCGGATCTAAAAACATCTCGCGTCTCAGACTTTTGGTGTACAATGGGGACCACCTTCGTTCCTTCCTCTCTTCCCCCTTTCTCCCTTCCATTTCCTGTCCCTTTCCCTACGAGAAAGAACGACGCGTTCCAAGGTTTTTTTTTAACCGTTGAACGTTCCCGTTTCCTCGATTTATCGCGAGTTACGGGCATGGCCTCTGACTCCCCGGGCCGCTGCTGGAATATCATCGATAACTGTACCTGCAATTTCGATAATCGGGCTTGAAATCGCCGGAGCCGTGCTCCGTTTGCCTGGAAATAAGCTGGCCACGGCGGCATACCGATCGTTCCGTAGATGGAACGGCGATCGAGACGAATGCCACCCGGTCCCCTTTCGGTTTCTTCGATCTTCTCGAACGCGATGCGCTGGTGCAACGTGATCGCCGGCGCGTCGATACTATCGGCGGGGAACGGGAAAGAAAAAGATAGATGCCGGGGTGTTTAGGCGGAATGTTTTCGTATGTAAGAGAACAGCACTCGACGCGCCGCGTACGACGGTTACTAAATATATGCTCGTGCTAACGTTACAGCGCCTTACGAGGGTGGAATATGGAAGGTGAGGGTTCACTTGCCCGAGCACTACCCCTTCAAATCTCCTTCGATCGGCTTTATGAACAAGGTGTACCACCCTAACATTGACGAAGTCTCAGGCACGGTGTGCCTAGACGTAATAAACCAGGCCTGGACTGCCCTTTACGGTACGTATCTACGCCCGATGCAACCGCTTCCAGAATATCACCACCTCCCGCCTTTGTATCGTCCACTCGCCAACAATGGATTCTGCGCACCTCTAACATGGATACTTCGCGGTCTGTTGCAGATTTATCGAATATCTTCGAGTCCTTCTTACCCCAGTTGTTAACATATCCCAATCCAATCGACCCCCTAAATGGCGACGCAGCGGCCATGTATCTACACAAACCTGAGGAGTACAAGAAGAAGGTAGCAGGTGAGTGTACGGGGACAACTGAGAGCTCGGTTGTTCCCTCTGGCAGATATATCGTACGCGCCGTCTCCCCCCTCGCCGGGCACGAGGTTTCTTTACATTAATTATCCCGCGACGATGCGCAAATAACGACGAACCTAGGAATCGGCTAGGTTCGATTCCCAAGTCCTGTACATTAGCCGGGATGCAATTTCCTTCTTGATTTCTCGGCAGATTACGTGAGGAAATACGCGACGGAGGAAGCGCTAAGGGACCAGGAGAACGGCGGCACCGGAAACGGGATGTCGTCCGACAGCGAGTCTTCGATGAGCGACTTCAGCGAGGACGAGGCGCAGGACATGGAGTTGTAACCAAATATTTTACCATCCGTACCCATATCCTTAATCTCGATTCCCTGTAAAACCCGACATCGCTCGTCCTACCAAATAGAGAGATGCTTTACATTCTCGAACCACCGGACCTCGCTATCGGTTCAGCCAACGCGACGACTCTCGTCACTCTCTATTGTCTCGTAGAAACGTATTCGAGTCGCGACCAGGTTTGTTGTTTATCGTCGTGTGGGGGGGAGGGGAGGGACGGGGGAGGGGGGGGGGCGGGGGAGGGAAGGGTGGGTGTTTAATCGGAGCGGAGAACCGAAGGTAGGCATCGAAAGGAATGAAACGGGAAAGACGATGACGATGACACGATCTAGAGAAAGAATAACGAGAGAATCGCTTTTGGAGTTCACTTTACGCGCAGGCGTGTGGGCTCGTTAAAGACGGGCGCCAACCCTTATTTCGCCGTTCGAGAGAGAACCGTTTTATCGTGCGAGTTCCACGGGTTCGCCGATCGACAAAGGGCGTCGATCTTCCAAATTGCTGGGCCCTCCTTGACTTTGCAATCGATCGGCCCGTAACAAGTCGCGGAATCGTCGCCCCTTTCGTTTCGTGATTCGCGCGCGCGATCGTACCCGCGAAGCGACGAGGCCATTTCTCCCGCGGGGCAAGCTTTTTTGTTCACTGTTTTAGCTTGGTTATCCCTCCTCGTTTAAAATTTTTTACGTGCACGTAGACTCTCTCTCTCTCTCTCTCTCTCTCTCTCTCTCTCCCTCTCTCTCACGTTCTTTCTCTTTCTTTTTTTCTCTCCCGATCATCGATAACCGTGCACGGGACGTTAACACGGTGCACGAGCAAGAGAGTCGATTTCGTTTGCCCGGCAATATGTATTCCCTCTGTCTCCGAGTACGTACGACACGCGTGTCCGCGGGCGACTGCCATGGAGCGCTATCCGAAATTAGCACTGTCCCCGGTTAACCTTCATCTATATTCCTCGCGCTTTCGAAAAATTCGTGCAGGGTAACGACTCTTTTGTAACTTCCACGAAAAGCCACCGGAACGTGCGTGTATCCCGTCGCCAGGGAAATCCGAGAATTGAAACGCACGCTAATCGGGAGGGTTGGGGGGGGGGGGGGTGGCGAACTACGCTGTGCGTCGAAAGGTTTTCCAATCCCGAATTACGATTGTAGTTTAGAGTCACTCGAGGCTATCTATTCTTATCCCCTCCCTTTCGCAAGATCGTACTTATAAAAAGAAAGAAAAAGACTTGGAACATGGGTACTAGGTCCATTTTCCCTTTGTTCTGTCATCACCATCCCTGAACGTTTCCCTCGTAGGGTGCAGCAACGGGAAACGGCTTCCACAGCAGTGTTAAGGACGCATCCACGGTTTAAACGGCGTTTAAGTTGCGATCTTAGTGTCGGAACGTGCCAACCGCTGTTGAAATCCGCCCGGTCGGCAGTGTTCGACGGAAGGAGAACGATCGAAGACCCGCGTCTGGATTATCGAACGTCCTCCTCGGCCACCTGCCTCGAGGCGCGCGCGAGTCCATCGGGCACGCGATTTTTCGCCGTACCGGGGGACCACGAGGCCGCGCCGGTCCCAACGATGGATCCCCACCAGTATTCGGACATGGACGTTGATTTAATTGACGCGGCAGAAGGTAGTAGCAATTTCAATGCGACAGTCTAGCAACACCGTCTCAGGACTGCCCGACGACGGAAGCGTCTTTCATTATTTTTTTTTTATCGCTAATATCGCTTAGAGTAATCGTTATTTATAGTAGATTCCTGCGAAGCTCGTAACGTCTTCAAAATTCTCGGCCCAACTAAGAGTCGCTTCATAGGAGAAACGGAAACGCGTCCTTTTATCCCGGCGCTGTATGGCGCGCGCGCGCGCACGATTTTATCTCAGTTAACAAATCTTTTGATACGATCGATATTTTTTAGAGGCAACTTTGATACGCGCTCGGGGGGCACCGCACTCTGTATCGTTTTTCGGAGGGAAGAATATGGGGAGGAAGAGTGAGACGAAATCGGGGAGGAGGAATTCTAAATGGATATGAAATTTAGAGGGAGACGGTAGTTACTGGTAACGATTCGCGCGTGGGAATAATAGAGGGGAGGAGGGTGAATGATACACGACGATATCGAAGCCCGCGTCAACGAGAATATTTTGTACAAATCTTGGTGCACAATAATCTTCGTTTAGTTTGTAAATCGCTTCAAATTGATCTCTCTCCTTTTTGCGTGGTTATATGCAATACGATCATCTATACGTACAAGTATAGGCATGGATGTTTTTAGTGCCTTCTCAGGCAGGAAATTGTGCCTTATTATTATGGGTCTCCGTGAAAAAAGAAGGGAAACAGAAATGGGGAAAAAGTCTTATCGTGCAAACCATCGGCGAAAACGACGAGCAATTGTGCGTTAACCGAACGCATCTATTGAATCGGTCGCTTGGAAGATTCCGAGAGCTACTGCAGCAGCGTGTGCTTTTATCTTCGAATATAGGAGTAAATAACATTTAAAGAAAAGAACAAAAAAAGAACGAAAAAAAATCAGAAAAAGAAAGCAGCGATAAGCTTCGATAAGTTTCTTCAATGGTCGTTCGAGTGTTTTTGGAGCGCGTTCGGGAGGAACGAGGACGGAAAAAACGGGAGGAAAAGGGGAACGAAACTTCCACCTAAAGCAATTTGTAAGAAAGATCGAAATTTCTTGTCTGTACTTTTCCAGTAGTTTCGCTCCTTAGTTTTTAACAAATGAATTTAATATTATCGTTCTATTACTACTCGTATATGGGCGCGTCTATCGTACCCGCTTTTGCGAACACAATTTTCTACGCTCTGTCTCGTACAATCCCGATGGATACACCGCGGTTCAATTACCGAGGGAGAGCCATTGACTTTGATATTTTCAGAGGAAGCGCGCGTGGCCCGTGAGGTCTAGAGTTTTTATTTTACTAATTATTTTAGCCGAGCCGAGGGGACGAGCCCCGAAGCTCGCGCAACGATAGCCGCGCCCGAAATTTTAATCGTTACTATTCTTTCTTCTCCTTTTATTTAAGGAACGCCGACGATTCACGCGGCGGCGACACGTCGTTCTCGGTGATTTACCATTATCACGATTTATTTAAGACGCGATTAGTCGCGGACCTTCTCGTACGATTCGCAGCGGCTCTATGCGTTTTGGTGAACTGTATAGAAAAATGTATTTACTGATTAGAGAAATGGTTATTAAAATGGAGTGAAACCAACGACGGCGTTTGTATGGCTTATTGGGCATTCTGCCTCTCATTCGCCGGCCACCGTGACGATTATGTACGATCGCTTTGCGCATCATTCCTTCTTTCGTTTCTTTCGCTTTATCGCCACGCGCCGTTGCGATAGTCGCGCGTCCATCGGGGATTCCACGCCGGAGCAAATATCAGAGAGGGAAACGTCCCGCGCGATGCGTTTTAACCCTGGTTTATCGGATTCGATACGCGAAAGGAGGCGACTGTTTCGTTAATGAACTGTCCGTAGCAACTTCTCGTAGCTCTTCTCTCCCGCGCACTGCGAACTTGGAGCGAAGTTGGCCCGGTAGCTTTAACGCCTCTCCATTAGCTACTCACGAGCGTCAGGCATATTCTTTTACGCGTCGCTTGCTTGAAAATACCAAAAAGAGAACGGAAAGAAAGCGGCAGAAGAAGAGAAGAAGCGTAGAGTCTGCGTTTCCCTCCCCGTAGATTACACAGTGATCGAGGTAAAGTCGTATCCACAGATCTCACATTATTACTTTTATACATGTAACATAGGATTATCGTTTAATTGTACCTTATCAACGATCGTATTCGCAACAACATTATATGTATATGATTTCTTTTACTAACCGATTGTTTAACCGATTTGAAAGGATAGTTTTTAATAATCATTTTTTATTTTTTTCCCCGCAAGTGTTGTTTGTCTCTCCTTGCGTTCGCCATCTGTATCGGGCTACACGTTATCTTTCCCTTTTCTAGTTCACGTGGTCCGTTCGTTGGCATTGTACGCATCGAGCACTCCCCCGGTTAAAAATGGCGCCGCCCCCTCCCCGAGAATTGCAAAATATATGAGACGTTATCGATATATGCCCCTGGTACATTTTATTTCTCGCATTGCGCTAACAGTGTCGATCTTTGCAACAGAGTCTGGGAGTGTTCCAGCGATTCGAAAGAGGGCTCGTGCTTCCGTGTCTCGAGTGATTCTCCAAAAGTTTGAAGAATAAGGGCCCCTGCGATGCCACGTCTGAGTTAGAAATACCTACTGCCTACAAAAGCAACACCTTGCGAAAGGCAGCGAACACCCGCGAGCGTGGCTTGGTAGACCAACATTCGCGAAGCCTGTATGCGTTCATTTTCTATACTTAAACAATACAAAGGAGTCGTTACTTATGTCGAGACGCAACGCGCGGCGATTAGTAGCAGCGAATGTTTCGATATCAGCGAACCGGCTGAGTGATAAGGATCCCGTTGATTTAACATCTGCGAGCGAGTAAAGAGAGAAGCGTATGCGTAAGTATGTAACCGTGGGACAACTCCAAAAGCTAGCAGCGACGAGCAATGCCACTTGTTTGCCCAAGTGAATCTCTTTTCGTTTTTCCAAAGCGAGAGTTTATTTAGCTTTGCTTCGACAAATCGCTACTTTAACCCTTTCGCATTGTACCATAAGTTTTCCATTAAGGTTCACAGTGTTTACGATCCTTTCGTCGTAGCTACGTAATAGCCCGACTTTTCTCTCTCTCTCTCTCTCTCTCTCTCTCTCTCTCTCTCTCTCTCTCTCTCTCTCTCTGCCTCTGTCAGAGCAAGAATAGTGGTGTTTAGAGTTCTAACGCGTCTGGAACGTTTTAAAGGTTCGAAGGAGCTTGCTCGGTGGCTGCTGCAACACCCTTGTCGAGCGCATCGGGGCTGCAATGGTTTCGGTGCACTCGAAGGAATTCTAAATTCCACAGGTTCGTTCGTCGAGCATGATTATCCTTGCTCCGTCAATCGGGCAGGCGTTGCCCCGTTTTTTTTTGTTTAAATTAATTCCCAGCGACGCAACAGAGACCGCCGCGTCGCGGGCGGAAATAATTTGCGGGCGATAATCCCCACCTTCAAGATAACTCTCGTCGAGGCAAGGAAATAGCAATATTTTTGCTACTCGTTCATAATACTATATCATCGATGTTATCTAATGTGTTAAATGACGATGCCAACGTACGCATTCGCAATAATGGTTGATTAAAGCTAATACAGATCTTATCGTTATTGTCCGATCGGAAGCGATCGAAGCTAGTTTTACAGATGAATAATCCAACAACGACGCTGTTACGTTCACGGAGAATATATTTAATTCGATCCCGTCGTCGGCATGGTTCATTTCCCGGCCACCCTGAATGTCGGGGGGCTCGCCTTTCCTTGTAATCGGTAGCCGGGGCGGAGCTCGACCTTTCTCAAAATCCGCCGGCCCGCGCTGCCGCGCGCGAAAGGCAGCCCCTGCGAGAAACTGATGGATGCTAACGATGGCTAAGATCGCGCAATGTAAAGTAATGAACAATCGATGTGACGCAGCGAATAGCTCCCATTGCCACTTCACGCAATCGACATCCATTATCGGTAACTCGAAGCTCACCGACTCGTACACTCGTTCCATATAAAGTTTCTGTATTAAGTGTTTCAGCGTAGCTAAAAAAAGAATGAAAACGTACAAGTCGCCCCTTATTTTCTATCGATAATTATCACGGGGGAGCGAATGATCGAGGCAGCTGTCCCGTTTCCACGTAGCGATCTTACAATTGTGTTGGACGGATAACTAGTCCGGAAATATATTCTCCAATGTACGCCTGAAGCACTGAGATGCGCTATGATATTTTCAGACTTGTAAGCGTAGGCACACGTATACCCTGAGGGCGGAGGGGTGGCGCGGTAGCGGAAGTCGAGGAACAACAATCCTACCCAATCGTTTGCGAGCCGATCGTGAATAATAGTAATACACGAATACAATTAAATATATGAATATATATATATGTGATGGATGATCATGAGAAAGGAGATGCACAATAATGCGGATTAAAGAGAGCAGGGCGAAGGATATTTTCTTTTAGGCGTTTCTAATCGGCGAGTCTCGGTTGCGCGGAGGCAAGGTGACGGCTTCATCGACTTTCATTCGCGGTCGTCCAGAATATTTGATCGCCGGCTCGATCAGACGACGAACGAGATCGAGTCAATCGGGCTTTAAACTTAGGTGCGCGTCAGTAGATGGTATTCTCTTATAGAGTGTAACGTTAGGTGTAACATTAAGATGCTGAAACATATGGAATCGCGATTGTCACTAACTCTGTAGTAGATCAGCCACCGGACCGCGCGACAGTCCGCGAGCAACGCGCGAAGGGGCAGCGGGAGGAAAATTGTAATTAGCGAAACACTCGTCTTTAATCCACTTGCAATGTGTTCAGTTCAGTTTTCTGGGAAATGTCGGGAACGCATGCCGATCGGAATTAAATCGTCCAGGTGATCGTAGATCGCGCGAGTACTGCAGAGTTTACGGGGGAATCGAGACGAGCTCGTTAAAAGTCAAAGTTAAGCTTTACGTGGGAAATGAAAATGAGAAGGGCGGGAGACGAGCGCGGGGGAGGAAATGCCGTTCGGGGCACTTGTTCGGATGTTTTTTCCAGCGACAGGGGATTGGTTGTAGTAGCTGACAAAAATGTTTTTGGGAACTGTAACTACGTTCCGCGTGCCGATCGTCAGATCGGATTTATTGGTGTCCGTAGAGGTATATATATTTTCTTACTGTGTAACGGTAATTAGCTCCGCTGCTTTGACACGTTAAGGCCTTAGTACATTAAAATCAGTTGCGTCGCACGAGTGGATACCAGTGGAACGAGGGGGAGGAACGAGCGAACGATCCGCGATCTTGATCGCGATCCACCGATTCGCGGGAGAAACGGTCCGGTCGAATTGTTCGCCGGGGATCGGGAGATCGAGATTCCTCGTTCAAATTCTAATTCAAACTGATTTAAGGATGTATCGGACCTATCTTCAAAATGGTACCAAGTTTATGAAAATTTGTGAGATTGTGCTTTCTAATCTTCCTAATTTGCTTAAAAAATTTTAAACGAATTCACTAAACGGTTGCTGAGTTATACCGATTTTAATTTTCACTGATTTTACACGTACTCTTATCGAAAGAGTTGAACACTTGAGAAAATGGTGAATTCAGGGCATTTTCACTGCCAGAGTTTAGCAAATAGTGCTTGAAAAAGCATTTGTAAAGTGAAAAATACCTTTCTAGGAATAAAAATAAGGGCTCAAACTGTCATTCGAGTTCCTTACATCTAGATTTACTATGCGTAAGACGTAGATATTCGAGTATTTCAAATTTCATATACTTTTGTCTAATATTGTACGTCCGATACATCCTTAAGGGAACTAGAGCCTTAAGCTCGTTGTAAAATTTCCTTAGGTACCGATTGTTTTAATATACAGATTGTCTATGTATGTCTGGAATGCTCGCGTCATTAAACAAACAGAGGGGTTCGGGGGATAGGACGGAACAATTTTTTTGGTAAAATTCGGGAAACAAGGATGTACGAGTGTCTCCGCATTTCACTCATTTTCAACGTGAACGAAAATATGGAGGATAGGTACGCGCAGAAGCGACGACGCGGCGTGCTTCTGTTTTAAAACACGTTTCATGGATTTGTTAAGGATCACAAAATGTCTTTCTAGTTAGTATAGTATAACGATAATTAAGAACTCGCTGATTCCACGTTCTCATGGCTCATGGCGACACAATAAAGAATAACAATGAACACTACACTATTACAAATATTTATTATAAATAAGATATAACAAATATAAAGGATGAATATATTATATTGAATTAATAATGATTGAACGAGATGAAATTTTTTGGTACAATAAAACGAAAAGATCAACTTCGTGCATGTTATTTTCGGCCCAACAATGCGTATCCCAGGATCCCCTTACGATTCTGTGAAATACCAATCGTTTCTCTCCTCTTACATGAAAAGTTTATTAGCCCTTCTTTGCGTCGAAGTGATTTAAATTTACCGCCAGAAGTGTTCACTCTGCTGTGTCGGTCGATCCTGTCTTCCACTTATCCGTAAATAACTGCAATATCGACAATGTGCCAGCCGCAGGTATAGCCTTTAAAACACCATTAAAAAAACAATATTTACAATCAAATTTAACAATCACGTCTGTGAATCTCAAAACTACTAGTATCTTCAACATAATTATATTTCTGAGTTGTCAACTCCATTTAAGAATTACTGCCTATGCATCTCAGGAAACATCTATATCATCTACCAGCGTTTAAGTTACATTCTACATTATTAATGTAAAGAAACAGCCTGGTGGTGTCGTTAACAATTATTGTAAGTGGTTACAGTAATACATTATCATTCTTGCAAGTCTGAGCAATGAAGCGTGACAGAACGATTAAGGAAGTAGATTGAAAGAAATGCGACTCGATTGATCAGACGTGACTGTCCCGCCATATGCAATACCGAGGGTGCCCGAAGGCGCGTCGCGCGATCTCGTGCGCGTTCGTGGCCGGTACCCCCAGTCGTGCCAGAACCACCGACCGGTGTGGACGTGTTTCCTCGTGCGTCGTCCTTCCGCTGTCGTGTACACGTACTTACGCGCGTATCGGTCATACACAGCGACCGTGCGCACCGAGAGTCGTTTACCGCCGTCGAGATTCCACCGTGTCGAGTGCATTTTCGGGCCGATCTGCTCGCGAATCGAGCGCGAAGCACTTGGAATCATTTAGTGCCGCGAAGAGTATCGCGTGGACATCCGTGACACGTACGTGAGAAGAGGCGGGCGATCGCGTACTCTTGTAACGTACATCGGGACGAACGGAAGCATCGCCGACGTGCTGAAAGAATCGTCAGCTTCCAGAGGAAGCGGCCCCAGCATCACTGAATCGGCGCGACACCGCCTCGGGGACACGGTTTCCCATCGCAGGCGTGAAGTGCAACCGAAATTGTTGGAACAGCACGGACGGCGGAGAAGTGAGTAAACATGTCTCTTTTTCTTGTTCCCCTTTTTTATTTTTCGACTCGGAACGCTTACAGTGCAAAGTGCATGTTTCGTCTCATTCGCCCCGAGTTGTATAGCTCTTCCCTTCTCTCTCTATCCTAACATCGAATATCCTTGGGAAGCTATTGCGTTTTTTTCTGTTGGTCGTTCACACTCGAAGTAGCCGATCGTTTGCTGGCATCCGGATAGGTTAGATTCCGTGCAGCGTTAACGCGGAAAGGCGCCGCTACCGATTTTACACGTCCACTCGTTCCCATTCGTTAACCAGTCGGTGTCTTCGTGACTGATAGGGCCTGTCCGAACGGAAACGCGGGTTTCGCAATAAATATGTCACCAGTTCTTCTATCGGGGATCAGCTGACAGCCACAGCCGCGATCCGTTTCAACGAATCCGCTTGACGTTAGCCGCCCGTGCGAGCTTAATTTCTACGCGTTTGAATCTCTCTCGATCGTCGACGGAGGCGGCGGGCTATTATTCCCCGCGAATAAATCGGGTAATAGAGTAACACGGATTTAAACATTCCTCTGGTCGCGTTAAGTGGATTTCTCTGGCCCGATTGGCGCGTTTTATTTGTTTCTCCTCCAGCGATATCTACCGCGATTACCTTACGACTGGAAGAAATCAGCGCGATCGTTCCCTCTCTGCAATCGAATACCCAATCATGCTGACCCATTTTCTCCACCCTGCACATCAGCCTACACTTCACAATTATCATCGAACTATTCCGAGTCTGAAATTCGACGAAACGTGCGCATTTACTGCAATATCTTAATCCGAGGACAATTATCGCCGTAATTATCGGATCGTCTTGACTAGGCCGACGTTAACCACGATAACAGTCGCGTGCAACGAGCCCGCGATATTTGCATTAAGTTTACCGCGCGGAGCGTCCGCGTAGTAACTTCGCTGCTGGTTAGCCCGGTGAATTTACATCCGATTTGTGCATCGCTTCGCACACCTTTTCCAAGCGAATTAATCGGCGAAATTCGGGGCGGGGAAAGAGGAAGCTGCAGCGGAGCGTGCGTCCATTTCCGTTACGTCAGCGTGCCGTTTGAAGTGTCTATTATTAGTTTTATTTCGGTGCAAAATGCAACCGTATTATACGGATCGGTGCGGCCCGCGCGGGGGAGGTCGAGCGCGCTCGGTAGAGGTTAACGACACACCGTTTGTCGATGGAGATCATTTGTCCCCCTTCCTTATTCTCCACCCGCGTTTTTCCCGCAAATTCGAATCCACCGACTAGATATCGGTATTTGGCGACACGCAAGCAGTTCGCTGGAGTAAATACACGACGATCAACAGAGGCCAACCGCTATTTCGATCTGCCGTCGATGTATGCCGAACGAAAAAAGTGTGGGCGGCTGGTGGTGGTGGTGGTGCACGCACGTTGCAATCCGCGATCAGCGGTGCTTGAATTTCTCATCCAAGAAGTCAAACACCCCCCTCCTCGCTTCGATCGCGCGGCGTATCCGTTGTTCGGCGTGCGCGGTCTCGTGAGTAACGTTATTTTTGTGTATGCGTGCCGCCTGTCGGTTTCCGAAGCGAATAAATATCTGCCTCTTTTTCTTCCGTGCGGATTTTAAACGCGGCCTGAAATTTATCGCTGTTTGATCGGCAAATATTATGTATTCCGACCGCTGACGTTTATTTGCGCGCGTGCGAATACACAGGGCGGTCGAAAAGTAATTGCACATTGTTTTTCTATGGTACTTAAGGTGCGGGCGGAATTTATTTTAATTGGCAGGTGTTGAGCATTCGAATGGTAGAGTCCATTCGCGCGTTTATCGATACGCCAGGTTGAAATTTGGTTGAGGAGGTGCAGAAAGGAATGGAACTGGATGGTGGAAAGGACGAAGCAACGAAGGTCGCGCAGAGTGGCAAGGAATATTGAGATAAGTTCAATGACAGCCAAGGTCCCCAGCAAATAGCTGCGTGATCTTGAAATCGGCAATCGTAGTGCTCCTTGGCGGTGCGAAGTCACTGAAGCTTTCGAATCTTTTTCGATCATTAGCGTTGCCACATTACAATACGCGGCTCCTTGAAACAAATAGTTCCACGGTCTGCGGCAGGCTATAAATAGCGTATCTGGAAAAGAACTCTTTCCATAGAACTCCGCGGGGAAGAATCAGTGAATAGAAACGTGAAAATAGTCAGTTCTTTTAAACCCTGCCACACTTCGCTTCTCCTCGAGCATTTTTAGATCCGTCTCTGTAGAAACAATTAATTTTCACGCACACGAGTTTTATTTCCACGCGACCACTCTTCTCAGAACAATAATCTTCGAAACGTTACAATGCTACACTTGCGAAACTGTAATTTCTCCGAATCCGAACTAAACGCGTGATTTTGTTTATTCGTCGTCAACGTTTCCCGCGGTATGGCTAGGAGCGGATTTGTGTACAGCAGAGTTTACCTTTTTTGAGTCGCGTCAATTTAATAAGGCAAACAAAACACATAAAAATAGGTATTTTAGAATATAATTCCATGTTAATAATATTAAAAAAGAAAACCGTGGCGACTGCTCAGAAAACAATTCACGACTCACCGGTTGAGAATCACTGGTGTACAGGCAAAGGGCGGCAAATTTTCGGCGAAAAAAATTGAATAGGTAGCAAAATGTTTTTATTCCCGTTGTTTTGACCAGGTGATCTTTAAACACAGAGGCTTAAGACAACTTTAAAAATGATTCCCCTTTTTCATGCAGTAAATTAGCAATAATTCATAAGTGAGTTGTCATATTTAATTAATATTAAAATTCTTTTGACCCGTTTAAATTAAAATGTTTGCTGATAATCCGCGAAAACGGTGGAGGACGATCGCTAGCCTGGGGCAAACATATCGAGCTTCCGCTTCTGCTTTGCCGTTCATGTATGATATAAAAGAAAAACAGAACCTTGACACTCTCCGTTGTGAATTTTCCACGTGAAATGCCCAGTTCCTCTTCCATTTGCATATAAAAGTGTGCTCATGTGCATATTCATGGAATTCATATGCCGGCGCATTGATACCGATGTGCATCGCGTTAAATCGATCGATCGCTCGCGGAGCCACGACAACATAACGAGCGGAAAACGGCTCGCGTCGTCGGCAGGAAAACCTTGGGTGGGGAAAAACGAAACTGCGGGAGGACGTAACGCGACTCACGGCGATCAACGTGTTCCCGCGCGAGCCGCGGATTTCGCAACTCATGAAAATTATACCGCTCGTTTCGCGAAACGAGATAGCCTTTTATTGTTGCGCGCGCGGCGAGGGTTGGGCTGCTCGAAATGGAGATCCCAAGGTGCACCAGTTTTAGGAATTCATTTAACGCGTTGTTCGGCACGGAGCGCGGCATCGCAAATGATACTTAGATTCACGGTTAACCTTTAGGAAAGAGAAAGAAATTCGTTTCATAGGAGTGGGTTCGAAGCTAATTTTTAAATTCTCGAAACTCGAATCCGAAAGGTTTGTAAGGCTTCAAAACTTTCGAAACTCGAAACTTTCGAAACCTGAAACTTTCGAAACTTGAAGCGTTGATACTGTTTTGTAAGTGGAATATCTTGTTTTAAAATCTAAAGTGAACAAAATTTTTTCATAAACCTCTATTGACCAGACTAAACAAGATACAAACAAAAATATAAGAATATTTTTATGGTCTACATTCTCTGTATTCTACACGGTTTTTCGTTGATGATAATAATAATATTAATAATAATAAAATAATAAAAATAATTTACCAATTCTCGATTCCTCGAAACTCGAAACTTTCTTGAGTTTCGAGGTTTCGACGCTTCGAGAAACCCATCCGTAAGTTAAAGCATGTTCCAGTTATTTATTTTTTGGAAATATTCCTTGAATTTTTATTACGATCAAATGGAAGTAGACTGAAGATTAGAGGCTCTTTAATTCTTCCCCATGGCATAGTCAGACGCATTTCTACGAAAAACTCGGCACATGTGCTCCACGTGCGAAAAACAATACCGAAAACCCGTAAGACAGTGCGAAAAGAAACGCAGATGTTTCCTCTATCTTCTCATCTCTAATTCGTCTCAGCCGTTAGGCAATAATCGTCAATTGACTATCAATACGATCTAATGAAGCCGTACTGACGCATCGATGCACTCCGCTGTAAAATCCTAGAGCCCCTTTTCAGCCTATAATATCTCGAATTCCTTTCGGCGCTATATCCATTACGCCGATAAGCAATAGATATAGCCCATCGGTCAACCAGCAACATTCATAACTGGACACACTATATTACCGCATAATTAGTTGTCTTATTCCCATTCTAATTCACCTCCGAACTGCACTCACGGAATTTGAAATCCCATCGCAGTGCACGGTAATGGTCAAGAGATTCGCAAGGAACTTTTAACCAATATCGTTGATGGAATGTGTTCAATCAACGTTCTTCGTACGCACTACACCAAACGCGATGTAGGTAAATTCGATATCGCCTCGGTGCACGGCAAAAATGCTGTTGCCTCGTGAATATTGGATGTCGCTAGCGAGGGCGGCGGGGGTTCATTGATGGATCGCGTTAAATTCTATTATTCGAGTCGATTAACAGGAGATTAGCGGGCCGCGTGGGCAGGCTTTCGCGTAATACACGAAACGGTTGCAATAAATCCGCTGTGTCCGATCAAAGCTGTCCATCCAGCGACGTTTCATTAACGGTTCACTTCGCGTGTCCAATCTGGCGGGCACTATTTTTCAGACAACGTCGCGAAACCCTCGCTGCAACGATCTGAGAAAAATTGCTCAGCTTTATTTCCATATAGATCAGGTTCCTCCTAGAAACGTTGCGGAACGACGTGGTCAAAATGTGAACGTCTACTCGCCACGAAAAAGAGACGTGTCCTACGATTTTGTTCAAATCTTTATTGGAACTCTGAATAAAATAAAGTTATTTGAAAATTGTCCAGGTCAAGGTACTGCTAATTCGCTGCACGAGAAAAATGTGAATTGTTTTTAAAGTTGTCGCAAGCATCTGTGTTTAAACGCTTCTCAATTTATTTCGTCTAAAATTCTCGCCCCCACGCTATAGCCTACCTAGCCTGTATGAAAATCCGCCCCTGACTTCGAGGCAATCTTAATTGAGTTTGCAGAGTATTCCTTAATTACTGCCTCTACCGCGTGGCGTTTCCTCCTTCGCGACACATGTCGCGCGAAATCGAAAGCTCAATTACCATCCGGTTTCTTAACAGACAAATTGCCAATAAGTGGCTATTTGAAAGGTAGGTATCAGACGCTGGAAGCCGAAGTTAAAAAGCATGAATACATCTGATTCACACGTACGCGTCCCTGCTCCTCGCGGCTTTTTCTCTGAATGAACACCGAGAATAGAACGTTGCGGTTCTGAATGAGGCAACGCATTTGGCTACATACAAGGAAGCTGGGGACAGATATAGATACCTTAAACGAGAAAATAGTGTCCTCTGACTTCTGCATATCGTTCCAGTCGCTAGCAACGAATCCCTACAATTCCGTACAAAATTCAAACCGTAAACCTGATTCCAAAGCAAACGTTAATCCATATGTACGCAGTTCGTAACAGAAGGAAGTAATTCACAGTAAATCCATTAAAACGCAATCGGAGGATGATTATAATTTATAATCCTCGATCATTATATCAAAGCGAAGGAGAAGCAACTCGCGGCTGTCTCTGGAAATAAACCGACCTTCAACCTTAGCCTGGGTGTAAACAGCGTCATTGATTTGGGTTCAGTTTTGCAGAAGAAATCGATGATGATGCACCAAGGTAGAAAACGTGCCGGGAGATGTTTGATTTGTCCGCGGATGCAACTGCATACGTTGCTGCGATTAATCGAACCGAATGCTGGAGCGACTCTATCCTCCGGATACACAGACCGCGTTTAAAGTGTTCGCAATTCTCGGAGGAGCGCGCAATCGTGTTCCGCCGGATCGTAGAGACCGGGATCGTTTGAACCGGGAACAGCTTTCAACGATCGGGATTCGGTCCGCAGATGGGGAACACAACGCCGACCAATTTCCGCGGTATCGTTTTCAGGGTGGATCCAGTTGGACAGGCAGACGGATGGCAATTTCCATCGGGATATCGAGTTTACGTCGATCTGTTTCATAAGAAATGCGACGCGATGGAACTGGAATCTCTAGAGATGCAAAATTTGTATGGCTAGATTGCCTCTGATGGCTGCAATTACCTACCTACCGCGGCAGTTGCATCTTGCAAATTGGAAGTTACGCAGACACGATTAATCTGTCGCGTTTACTCGATCCAGCCACGAGATTCACATTTTTTCCTGCCTATGGATCGTTCCCTTATTAGTCGGCAGGCAATTTGCAGTAGCGTTTAATAGATAAATCGTTTCTGGTACTCTGAGAACGAGAGATGTAAATGCCAAATATATGAGTAATTGAAAATGTCACTGCTGTAAATCAGAAGAGTTTTAAGCTTGACTAGCCTCCTGCTCCTTTGCTTCGCATTGCATACCTACTAAGAATTCTCTTAATTCCCGGAGACTCGTGTAACCCATATCTACCCAGAAAGCTCAAAGATTCCTTCGGTTTATCTACAAAGGCGCCGATGTATTTGAAAAACACCTGTGTCTATGGAACGCACAAGAAGATCAATAATCAAACGCCTGTGGACCATTTTGGCCACTCAAACGCAATGCGATCGAATACAAAGATGCTTGTAACACTTCTAATGTAAGGTCAAATGGGTGGTCCATTTATATGAGCATTATTTTTATTGCCCCTCGGCTGAAAGCATTCCTGAAGCGTGCCGGAGTAATGAAGGAGCACGGTGCACGGTCACCCGACGCCAACAGTGTTGAATTTCCTCTAGCCCACAATTAAACGATCGCCTCTGTTTGTTGCAGGTGTAGCCATGAATAATTCATTGGGCTGAAAGGCGGAATTTCTTCGACTTTGAGGCACCGAGAGACTCGGAAAGCAACAGCGTCAAGATGGGCGAGATCCTCGGCTCGGCGAGCTTCCTCCACCTCGGCGACATCGTCAGCCTCTACGCGGAGGGAGGCGTCTCGGGGTTTCTTTCTACCCTCGGGTAAGTTGAATATTCATCGGATCATTCCGGCTAGTTACCATACTTCAGCCGCCACTAGGCTGCCGCCTCGGTGCTCCTCTATTCCGCAATCGAGGACGCGGAACAGAAATTCTTCGGTCACTTTGGTTGGCCGGAGAAGCTCTTTCTCAAGGTAGAAGCTTTTCAACAAGCTCAAAATACGTGGGAGTAATTAATAACGAAACTGGGACCTTGGCGAATGTTATTTGGGGTCGAAAATTGGAGAGAAAAGAGTTTTATAATTAAGCAGTCACTCGTGCCGTGGATTCCAAATGCCCTACATTTTTCCATGGTAAGATTTCTTTAGTAGTCGCAGTAGGATATCCAGGGGCCGTCGTTAATTTTAATATTTCTGTGGTTAAGGATAGAAGATGGAGTTTTGCAGAGTAGCAGTCGTTTAAGATCCCCGAGACTCCACCGTTTAGCTACCCCTACTGTATCGTTTCACTACCCCATTACGCCACTCTAAGATCATCAACCGCAATCACATATTCAATTAGATAAAGTGTATATAGCATATATCTTTGGACGAGATCTGGCTACCCCATTTTAGCACTCGTATCGCACCTCGGTATTATCGCACCTATCGGTCAAGGACGAGCTTCGGATCAGATCCGGACGAAGATTGCATAGCTTAACAGCTTTTTCCACTTCCTTCAGATTCGAGTCAGTCTCCGGGGATCCCGATACCTCGTGCCCCGTATCAACGTGCTCCGATCTCAGGATATTTATCCAGCTATTTACATTTCACGCGCGAACGATCCATCTTCCTGTCGCGCTGTCCCGGAAGGGGAAGGTCTCCCATTTTTAGAGCCACTGAAATCTTCAGGCTGCCCTGGGCGTACCGCGGTATAATCTGTTCACCATTATACCTGCTGAACGATTAGATATTCAGTGCAAACAGCGATATCTTCTCGTTTGAAATCTTTCGGCGCGCTGTTCCAATAGACTCGCAGTCGCGTGCATTTTAGAGGGTAGAGGATCTGGTATCGAACATTTCCTTGAAATTAGGACGAATCAAATTCAGAGTTTCTCTCTGAGGTTCGCGTGCAGGACGGAAGTTTACCAGTTGTCGATCTCAAGAGACTGCGAGTCTCCTTTCTTCTGCAACACCTCAGCGAGTTTGTCAGAATGGCCATTATACGCAATTCTTACTTGGCGAGGACCGGTTCCATGCAGAAAGGCCCCAGTTGGCCGCGTGCGCCAGCGACAGGTGTTTGCATACGTAATCCTGGATCTTGAGGAGACAGCGAAGGAAAACACACAGCGAATTAATGTAAGCGAAACATTCGGCTGTTGCATCATCGTGTATACACCGGGTTAAGGAGCTACGCTACTTGAGAATTAAAGACACGTGCTACGTAGCCAAAAAGAAATACAGAAGCGTGCGGAGTAACGCACAAATTGCATAAACCTCAATTTCTTCAATATTCATTTCCATAAATGTAACGTTCGTGGTTTCATGTAGCATCCCTGGCTTAATATATCTCTACACAGGCTAAAACCTCCACATCAGGAAGATTCCTCGGCACCGTAGTTTATAGATCATTCGAAGCTTTAAAAGCCTACGATCGAATACCGATACCACTTCAGGGACCTTCCTCCCAATCCTTCTATATCTTCCAGAAATAATCCCAAGTCGAAACAGCGAGCGAGCGATCTACGTTGCATATGGCATTCCTCTGCAAAGTGCATAGGCTGTGGACGCATCGAAACTTCAGCTCGTCCATGCGCAATCAGCGATACATGCGGGTCCTGGTATTCCCCAGCTTTCGAAACGACACTCTGACAAGGCATTAAACGGCGGCACGTCCGCAGGAAAGTTATTAATCCTTTTACCAATAAACCCCTACTCTGCCCGAGGTATCTGTTTCCGTTGAATATATTTTCACCCCTGGTCGCGGGAGCCTGCTATTCTTTGCAGGCGTGCATTACACGCGCGCTCTGATGGTTTGAGGGAACGTAAAGATAGGACGCCGATACCGGCTTTGTAATCACCCCTGCCCCTCCGCCCATCGGGTACTCCACCGCGCAGGCATCTCAAAGGGTGTCTCTGCTATTGACGTTAATCATCTTGGAGCCATTATCGAGGAAAGCGGGGTAAAATAATCTGTCAGTAAACAGACACCGCTGCCCTTAAGACTGGAGATGAAATCCTAAGCGACTCTTCCTTCCTGCGCCCTCTCGATTCGAGGAAACTGATGAAACTGGAGACACGATAGAAGTGGAGGATGGAAGCCAGGCCGAATGGCTCGAGACCTGTAATCCCCCTTTCAATTGTTTCTCAATTTATCAGATACCCACCTTTTCCGAATGGAGACAGTAATCTCTGGATTGGTTAAGGAGTACCTTGAGTGTCTGATTACATTGGGATTTTGGTATATTTGATTTTATTGAGTGCCTATTGTGAAGGGGAAGGGGAGAAACGTCGAATCTCACGGAATACCGTAATCGAGAGAATTAAGTTTTAATACTTTAGTCCGTCAGGAGAGAAACAAGGTTCGATGAATTTAATTTTCTTCTTAAATAATTTCTTGTTTTATCTTGATGATAGAAGCTTATGCTTAGCCAAAGAGTGGGGACATTCCGTATTTTGTTACAATATAGAGTGGACATTTCTTACTTTTAATCAGTAGGTATACCAAATCTTTAACGTAATCTTACGGAGGTTTTTGAACTTTATAACTCTTTCCGGTTCGACAGTTCTGTGGTCCCATTTGTCACGAATAAAATATGCTATAAATCCCTTACCGTTCTGGTTAAGTTGCATTTACAGAGGTACAAGTAAATTCTCCGCAGATGTCGCAGATTCTTCTGCCTGTCGTGTTTCACTAAGAAACTTAGTTTACAGAGTGAAAGTTCTCTTCTCGTTAATTTGACGAGGGTCGTCCAAGAACTCTTAAAGTTCACGAGGGAGAGCTTCGGATTCAGTGTTATTATTTAGACGTTGAAAAGGGAAGCGGTTGGAAGCGTGTTGGGAGCGTATGGATCGATTGGTGGATGATTCTAACGCGGCTCGATCCGTAGAGACCGATTAATGGCCAAGTTCCCCATTCGAATCCCTCGGCCACTCGAGGAGAAAATAGGTCAGGCACGCTCTGCCCACTTGAGTGGGACTCAGCGTGCCGCGAATGGGCTTTTAAATAAGATCCCGACGATCGAGTCCGCGAATGTTTTCCCTGTAGCCGTTCGATTGACGCAAGTCTCGTGCACTCGATCTTATCATCCTCGGCGTAACGTTAGTCGAAGATAAAGCGCTCCCATCGTTAAGCAGCAAAGACAAAGAAAGCACCCGCATGATTTACGATAACAAACACAGCGCGTAATACTTTAGAATCTAGAGCGTTTCCTTCCTCCTTCGGCTCGGAACGGTTTAAACCCATTTATAACACTGGATTTAAGCTGCCGTTTGCACGTGCCGCAATCGTGCGTTCACTTTCGCGGCGGTCAATTATCAGGTGGTCTCCGAAGCGATTGCTGAACCTCGGAGAAGCTTAAACTGGAATCTGACTGCAGAGAAAGTCAAGAATCTAAGAACCTACACCTCCTATCCTAACAACGAATTATTTAATTATATCAAACCCAAATGCTTTCACATACTGTACACACAAAGATCATAGAAGCATGGTGTAGGAAGCTAGGAAACTCTTCACAATTTCTTCGATTTCCTTCTGCCTACAACTCTACTCCCTCTTCTTAAGGGGTTACATACACTTAGAAGGGCCGAAACAATCGATTTTTCCAATAAAGAATTCGCAGAAGCTATAACCTCAAAAGAGGTCAATTTTATGAGTCCGGGATGGACGATCTTCCTTAAGTTAAAAAAAAATCTCGCTTTAACCTGTACCTCAAACTTTAAACACTATTTTCTTGAAACTATGTTTTTCAAATCGGTGCCAATGATATTTAAAAATTGCTGAACCGATTTGAATGAAACTTGGCACGATTATTCTTCCCATTAATATCTAGTCTTCATCATGCCAATTTTTTTTTAAAAGCCCCAGTTTGTATTTAATCATAAAAAAACTGATGAAACTTCTCTCCTGAGAGAAGGTGTATGTAACCCCTTAAAAAGAGTTCTCAACTTGCAGCACTAAAAGTACGATCGAGATCTTATGTACACACATAAAGAATGCAAGATTCGATTGAAGCTCGACTCGTTCACCGTCGAGAAACGTGAAACGGCGCAAAAGCTGTGCAACGTTTACGGATGCTGGCTGCGCATCTGTAGGTACTATTGCAAGATTGATGGGAGCGTATAGAGGTGGCTGGGAGATACAATCGGTGCCGGTACCAGCTCGTCAAACTAAATCTCCGGCTCGGTGAATGGAGTGTCTGCTAATTCCTGTTCTGCAACGGTATCGCGAATTGCCCGTGCACTTGTCACTCGCCACGGCGGCGGGGCCTCGTGATGCATCAGCTGGCTGCGGATGAAAGGGATGTAATTAATGTCGGGGACAACGGTTCGCTCCCCCGTCCAACCAAGAAGATATCGAACGTGACGCGAAATTATTGCTCGCGACTTTCCGCATTCAAACCAGCCCGCCTGTTTGATAAGCTTCCGCGAGGCTCGATGCTTATCCCGGCTCACGATAAGGCGGTGGTTTTAAAGAGGATTCAGAATAGACCGTTCGCTAGGTTGTTTTTCTTTTCCCGGGATGTTTGGAGCGTATCGTGCGAGCGTTGCACAACGAGTCCAGCACTTAATTAACCAGATTAGATTGCCATCGATACGTCAATGCCGAGTTCCCCGACCAACACTATCCGCGAACTTAGCCTCTTGGAACGTGGACACTTTCTTTTCCCTTTTACGGTGCTCTCCGGCGTTCCACGGGCTGGGCAATAATTAACCATTCCAGGGGGGTATTAATAAAATTATCGAGGGCGCGTGACGTTGATTTATTGATTGGACAGGAAACGCTGTGGGTACGTGTTGCATTCGAAGACGCACTCTGTTTCACCAATAATAGCACCCTGATAATTAGTCGATTCGAATGGACGCCGCAATTATGCTGCAAAAGGTAAAATATTTTCGTAATGGAAACTCACTCCTCTGAGTTTCTATGCAATTGGTACGAGGTGTAGGATAGAATTGAACGCCATTCTTGTTTCTGGTGCCTCAACAACAATAATGGCTCCAATGCAATCATAGCCATGTAGATGTATGGTGGAGCCGACTGGAGACAGCAATATCGGCTTTTGCATATTGGTCGAGCCGTCTCTCCGGTTTATGTGGCTTTACGTATTGTGCGTGAAACGGGGGATGAAGGAAATACCGTGTAATACCATATTCTTATCGCATAGAGACTCGTGCAGACTCTCGATATAAACTGCAGGTGCAAATATGGGGGTTGATAAAAACCCGTTGCAATATAATTCAGCTTCAACGTCTTCCTTCTCCTCCTTTATTCCAACCGTACAATATGCGTTGGAGGGGCTGCGAAGTCACGCAGAACATATGCTGTAAAGATAACGCAGAAAATTGTGTGCATATCTCAGTTGCAATTGCTTCTGGATCGTATGTGTATAATCTAGATTATAGTCGGCGTAAAATCTGTTTGGTCACAAGTGGCCACTCAAGGCCACTCCCCTAATCTTTATACGAACAAACGAGGAGTAGAGTGGCAGGGGTAGATCCACTTATTGCAAGCAATTTATGTGTTTCACAATTTTGCAACTCATTTTTCCAACTTCCTACAAATTCTATGTAGTTTCTGCGCAGTTGGTGGCTTTCTCCTGTCGTCCAGTGATCCAGATTTTAGATTAATTTTAAGTGAAAGTTGCAGGGGATCGAGATTAATATATTCCACTCGTGCAATATTTTTATTCTGCGTGGAGCGCAGGCAGCCTCGGTGACTTCATTTCGCGGGGCATACATTAGCTCTGGAGGTAGTTGAAGGAGCTTACGTCCGCGGATGAGAAACCTAAACGAAATCTCGTTAGCGAACTTTGTATTCTATTAGTGACCGACAACAAGCGATGTGGCTACTTACGAGGGTAGTTGGTGGCGGTGAAAGGGTGTAATTGAACGTCCACGAAGAGCTTTCGAGTTCGAGTGCTCGATAAAAGGCCATTCGGCCGTTGGTTATTTATGGGCGAATCATTCTTCCCCTCGTATCTTATCGTCCATCGATCAACCGTAGACTATTCTGCCGTTAATTCCGCGATTCCGCGATCAATAGGCAGCTTTCTGGTCTGCTGTTGCAAACGAGCTTTTATCAACGCGGAGTAACACTGGATCATTGTTTCCACGGTCTATTCGAATCGATGTCTGGACGCCGATGGTTTCTAAAACAGAAAACACACGGGCCTGAGTTTCAGTTAAACAAGCACTTCCCTCCCGTGGATAATCGAAACATGGAATTTTATCTGAAAGAGTTCTTGAAGCTCGAAACTTCGAAATATTATTCCCAATACTGCTTCAACAAATATCAGTGTTTTCTCGAACCTCCTTTATAAAATATTTATCTGCGAATGGAAGAAATAGTTTTCACTGAATCTTCGAAGTTTCCATTTTCTTCCACACTGTTGATCCTCGTCTAAGGAAAGTTTCAACGGCCACGTCGTACATCTTCATTTGCTGTTGGAAAGTTCCTCGACCTCGTAAGGACCGTAGCCCTGCATAACTTATTACGTTCTTAGGGCCACTGCACTATCGTGAAATAAGATACTGCTTCGCGAGATAGTACTCAACGTTGGCCTACAGGGAGGAGAGCGAGGCCACTGTAGCACAGTGCTCATATTTTGGAAGATGAAAGCTCTCGTCGCTATGTGGCTTCAAAGCTCCCGGGCAAGACTTGGCCTGCCCTAATATCGATTCGCGCATTGCGTTGGTTCCACCTGGACCACACTTATTTCACGACAATTTATTCAGAAATATTCTTCATTTGCGACATTGCAGCTTCAGCAGCGTCTTAAGGAACAAAATCCCAATTGCTTCTTGACGCATAAATGCACTTCGAAGCTCTTTTTGGGGGACTATTAAATGGATCGTTTTGAACATTAAAAAAGTAAAGCTCGAACTGAATACTCGAATTGTATGGGCAGTTTAATTATTGGAATAGTTTGAATTTAATTTCCTCTGGACTTAAACGGGTGAAAAGTATTCCCCTTCTTGTATAGAATTCTCGGCTGGTAATATAATAAGAATATTATTAATGGTGACTTTTGCTCATCGCAGAGCTCTATAGCTGCACAGCTATTGCGAAAGTTCCTTGCACAGTTTCTTTCACGCGAACCTCTCAATTGCTTTCCAGATTGGTGGACGACAGGTGCGTGGTATGTCCCGAAGCTGGAGATTTATCAAATCCACCGAAGAAGTTCAGAGGTAATTTCTCATTAACGATTATCATCCAACTTTTACTTACTCACGATCTGATATTCGGTTGTATCTGTCTGATACTTTTCTCATCTTGATTCAATGTTAATATCGGTATTTAATGATCCTCAGATTGCCTCTTCAAGATATGTCCCATGAACCGTTACTCCGCGCAGAAGCAATTCTGGAAAGCAGCGAAACAGAGCGCGAGCGGCACGGATGCTGTGCTGCTAAAAAGACTTCACGTGAGTTAATTGAACGTTAAATTTCGATCCGCAAATTAATTTGACATTATGCTACCCCGCTCGGCTTGAATATCACGCGCGTGGAAGGTAATCGGAGCAATGATAATTGACACAATTAATTTCAGCATGCCGCTGAAATAGAGAAGAAGCAAAACGACACGGAGAACAAGAAACTACTGGGCACCGTGGTCTCTTACGGCAACGTCGTCCAGGTGAGCGTGCAAGCACGCTTTGTTGTTTTTTTCTAATATTTTCATATATTTTTACATTGCCCTCGTTACGGCCGGAGTTAAATCAATTTACCTTGCGCTTCACGCCTGAAAAGGTCAGTTCAGCTTTAGCACCGAAGGACACTCCCTTTTACGCACAAACCAAGTTTACCGGCTCCATGGAGATGAAAGCGCGGCTATAATTCCGGTCCAAATGGAATAATAATCCCCCTATATTTTTATCACCGCTGGAGTAGCACTGCGGCGTATCCCATTATCATGCGTTTCGCTAACTTATCTCATAAGCAGCGCGGAATGCATGATAACTGATTGCCAATTAACAGAATACACTTCCTCCGAGCTATCGTGGTTCCTGAACTATGGACGGTAACGTTGGAATGCGGTTCAGCTCGCAAACGCGGGATTCCACCTGCCTCCCAAGGCAATGCCTCCTAATACTGTTTCAAGTACATGATCGAATTATTAATTATATCCAGGACGGCTCTATCAACAACGAGAGGGGCGGGAGGGGATAACATCGCTGCGACGCGATAGCCGAGATAGAGACGCGGGAGGCTGTGAACGCCATTAGACGTCTAATTGCATGGATGCAATAATGAAGCGGGGATGGGCTATCTGTGTCGTTAGTCGCCTCCCGGTTAGGGAATTATGGTGGACTCGAAAGTTAATGTACTATGAAGCAACCGCCGTCGTGCTTCTTATTTCAGCCACCCTCTTCCGCACCTCTCTGTCTCTTGTATTCATGCATCCAGTTTCGTAGAACGGTCAGGGCGCAGTCCGTTTGACGAGATGCTCGCTGTTTCCAGCTGCTGCATCTCAAGTCCAACAAATTCCTGACGGTGAACAAGAGGCTGCCGGCGCTTCTCGAGAAGAACGCGATGAGGGTTTACCTGGACGCGAATGGGAACGAGGGCTCCTGGCTCTACATAATGCCCTTCTACAAGCTTCGCAGCGACGGCGACAGCGTGGTCGTCGGCGACAAAGTGATCTTGGAGCCGGTGAACGCTGGTAGACAGGGCCTGCACGTCGCCGCTAATTACGAGCTGAGCGACAATCCGGGGTGCAAGGAGGTGAACGTCGTCAATTCGGCGACGTCGTGGAAGGTGACGCTGTTCATGGAGCACAGGGAGAACCAGGAGGAGATCCTAAAGGGCGGGGACGTCGTCAGGCTGTTCCATGCGGAGCAGGAGAAGTTTCTCACAATGGACGAGTATAAGAAGAAGCAGCACGTGTTTCTTAGGACCACTGGCAGGACTAGTGCCACTGCGGCGACGAGCAGCAAAGCTTTGTGGGAGGTTGAGGTGGGAGGACTGACTGATTACTTCGAGTGGTTAATTTGCCAAGATTGCTCGTTATGGGGTATGCTTCTTGAATGGAAGGGTTGGAATAAGCAGTCGTGTTTCCTTGCAGGTGGTGCAGCATGATCCTTGCAGAGGAGGGGCCGGCCACTGGAATTCCCTGTTCAGATTCAAACACTTAGCGACGGGCCAATACTTGGCTGCGGAAATAGACAACGACGAACCACGTGAGACCACAAAAGGCAAGCGTGGTAAGATAGATATGTGTAATGTAGCCTCGACCAGTGTCTTCAGGGATTGCGTGTCTCTGCAACATGACCAGGCGACATAGTAGAAAGATCTTGCATAACTGTGTAATCACTGTCCATAACTTGGCACGTCTCGTGAATTCGTATTCTACTGTGCTTTGTAGATCCCCCAGGACCAGTGTACAGACTAGTATCCGTTCCACACAGCAACGAAATCAGTTCATTGTTCGAATTGGATCCGACCACGTTAACCAGGGGCGACAGTTTGGTTCCTCAATCATCGTTCGTTAGGTTACATCACATATGTACAAACACTTGGGTCCATTCAACCAGCGTACCAATTGATAAAGATGATGAGAAGCCTGTTATGTCAAAGGTACCCTTTATTCGTAATATCGCGCAAGAGTGTTACGGATGAATATAATTTATTGACCTCGCTAAACGATCGGGCTTTAAGGTTGGCTGCGCTATCAACAAGGAGGATAAAGAAGCGTTTGCCTTGAGATCCGTATCACCCGTGGAGGTGCGCGATCTAGACTTCGCGAACGACGCCTGCAAGGTGTTAGCTTCCATTAGCAGCAAACTGGAAAAGGGCACCATTTCGCACAATGAGAGGCGCGCTGTGACTAGTTTATTGCAAGACATAGTATACTTTATAGCTGGATTAGAGAACGAGCAGAATAAGTCTGAAGCTTTAGAGTTAATCGTTACCAACGCTGTGAGGGACCGACAGAAGTTACTGCGGGAGCAGTACATACTCGGCCAGTTGTTTAAAATACTTCAGGTATCACGATCAGTCGCATACTTTGGCGCTTGTGCTTTTGGAATTGCATATCTCTAAGGGCTGTACTTGCAGGCTCCATTCTTAGAGTCTGCTGAAGGCGAGGGACCATTTCTTAGGATAGAGGAGCTGAACGATCCAAGGCATGCGCCGTATAAGTATATGTTTCGATTGTGCTATCGAATACTAAGACTCTCTCAACAAGACTACAGGAAGAATCAGGTACTACTTTGTTCTCTTTAAATACGATTTATTCTTCATTGATCGCAGTAACAGGGCTGTTATTCTAGTTAATCTTTTAATGCAGGAATATATTGCCAAGCACTTTGCTTTCATGCAAAAGCAAATTGGATACGACATCCTAGCGGAGGATACCATCACCGCGCTTTTACACAATAATAGGAAACTGTTGGAGAAGCATATAACAGCGGCAGAAATCGAGACATTCGTAGGATTGGTTAGGAAGAATATGCACAATTGGGAGTCCAGATTCTTAGATTACTTGTCAGACCTGTGCATCTCTAATAAGAAAGCAATCGCCGTGACCCAGGAGTTAATTTGCAAAAGCGTATTAAGCGAGAAGAATAAAGATATATTATTAGAAACTAGGTAAAATAGATGAACTTTTTTTAACAATGGCTGTTTCGTTTATATACGTTGATACGTGACGCCTCGTTTTAGGATGATGAAGACTCAGGTCGAAGTGGAGGAGCTCGATGAAAAGCAAGAGGATGGCGAGCCACGAATTACTGTTATGGAGGAATACGAAGTGTTCCTTGTGTGGAACAATGGAACGGTCAGAATTCTTACATATTTCTATGCATGTTTAAAATTCATTTGGTATTTCTAAAGTGTTCGATACCGTGCGCAGAAGTCGATGTCTTTGAACGAATTATCAAGAGGGGCAAAAGTAGGCAGCGTTCAAGATGCAGCGATATTAGACTATTATAGGCATCAGTTGAATCTTTTCAGCAATATGTGCCTCAACAGGCAGTATTTAGCGTTAAATAATTTGTCGCCGCATCTCGATATCGGGCTTATACTTAAGTAAGTTTCTTATACGCTTATTTCTAATACAGAGTACTAGAACGTTACGATTAATCTGAACTAAATATTTAGGTGTATGGAGGACGAGACAGTGCCGTATGAGCTGCGCGCGTCGTTCTCTCGGCTTATGTTGCATCTTCACGTTGACAGAGATCCGCAAGAGCAAGTGACTCCAGTCAAATATGCTCGCCTTTGGTCAGAAATCCCTTCGAAAATGAGCATCAACGAGTATGTAAAGACTACAATTTTCTACAACGTACGAAATGTGCGCCGTACATTTTGAAACTTTGTACAATATATATTATTTGGTCTTAGTTACGATGCAAATAGAATGCGGGATCAGAATAAGGAAGCTGTTCGTGCTAAGTTCAGCTCGACTATAATGTTCGTGGAAGATTATTTATGTAACGTTGTCGCAAAAATGTGGTCCTTCGCGGATCAGGAACAGAATAAGCTCACGTTCGAAGTAAGGAAGTGTGCATTTAATTTATTTGTTTTTTTCTAGGAATCACAGTTACTTAATTGTATTGTAATATTTCCAGGTGGTCAAACTGGCGCGCGATTTAATTTATTTCGGATTCTACAGCTTCAGCGACCTTTTAAGGCTCACGAAAACGTTGCTCAGTATCTTGGACTGTATTTCGGAAAACGATGCAGCCGAGAGAAAAATTCCCACTGGTGATATCGATTGTGAGTGGATAGTTACATCTTATTTATTTGCCTCGTAGTTCACAAAGCTCCTTTACTACACTAATATCACGTGGATTATAAAACGTAATGTTCCTTGTACAGTGCTATTATTTTCCAACGATCGTACGTTTTCCGTGCATGAAAGAATATTATTACGCTCTATTCCCTTGCTGCAATACCTATTTATGTACAGCCCCGATTAAAGAAGCTCTGCTTCTCAATATTTATGTACATAAAGTAATGTCGTAAATACTATAATATACTCCCGGTATTATTTTCACACACTTAATTTCGTAGCACGTATTACAAAACAAATACAAAAACGTGTATATTGAATGTGTGTATTAAGTGTAACTAACTGATTTATCTTGGAAAATTTTAAAGCTGATTCTGTGGATTCTCAGGAGACAGGTAATATACTAGTATAAATTACTAGCAGTTCAAATTCGTTTATGACTTTGGATTCAGCTTCTGTTGAGTCGTTAATTTAAGCATGTCGCCCTTTAATATTTTTTTGTACTTGTATTTATTTCATTTGACATTTTTCTTAAACAGTTCCTTCCCTACAATTTGCGAATACTGTACCTGCCAATGTAAATGTGTCGCTAAGTGTGCGGATGCTAGACATAGCAATACCTACTTTCATTTCTGAAGCTTCATTTGAAGTTCACTTTTGTGTACATGTATATAAATAATCGCGCAATTATATATGAACACTTTTCCTTTAGTTAAAATTATTAATACTTTTCGCAGCTGAGGGTGGTGTATTGAGGTGCATCGGCGATATGGGAGCGGTAATGACGAGTTTAACGTTGGGTTCTGCTGGACAAGTTTTAGCCGGAAGTAGTTCACCTACACCTAAACCGCTCACGAAGAAAGAATATCCATTGGTGATGGATACGAAACTGAAGATAATCGAGATTTTACAGTTCATACTTGACGTTCGACTGGACTATAGAATTTCCTGCTTGTTAAGCATTTTCAAGCAAGAATTCGATGAAACTGAGAGGGCCTCCGGTGACTTGAGCCTTGGTCAAAAGACTATAGATTTAGAATTGATAGGTACACAAGCAGAGGGCATATTTGGAAGCAGGTAATGGATTGCACATTAGCTTTCCGATTTCGGTATTAGAGAAGTGTTTTATTAATTTTGCTATTTAGCGAGGAGTGCGCAGCATTGGATTTGGATGGTCAGGGTGGTAGAACGTTTTTGCGCGTTTTACTCCACTTAGCAATGCACGATTACCCTCCGCTAGTTTCTGGGGCATTGCATTTGCTTTTTACACATTTTAGTCAGAGACAAGAAGTTTTACAAGCATTTAAACAAGTACGTTGTCTTTAATTTTGACATTATAATACCTGTTTCTGTTAAGAAGAGATAAATCTATCGGGTTTTCGCGAATAGGTGCAACTCTTAGTTTCTGATAGCGACGTCGAGTCGTACAAGCAAATAAAGTCCGATTTGGACGTTCTACGGCAGTCGGTTGAGAAATCCGAGCTTTGGGTATATAAATCTAAAGCTTCAGAAGAGCATGGTGGTAAAAAGAAGAAGAACAAGGAAGAAGAAGATGAGGGAGCTACTCCTCGTAAAGCACCGCCTCAATTATCTACCTCGGACAAGAAAGGTTTGAATAATAATCAATGATAAATATACACATCGTAACTAGACATTAAATTCTAGATTCTTCGAGAAATAATTCTTCTAATATTATAGGGTCTGCTATAGATTTAGACATTGGCCCGCCGTTGCATTCAGACCAGGCAGAGGAATACAAAAAGATACAGCAAATTTTAATCCGCATGAATAAACTATGCATTCAGACGATAGGCGGCCAAATAAAGCCACGGAAACACGAGCAAAGACTCTTGCGCAATGTCGGGGTGCACACCGTCGTCTTAGATTTATTACAAGTCCCGTTCGACACTAAGGAAGATGTTAGAATGAACGAGCTAATGCGACTGGCACACGATTTTCTTCAAAATTTCTGCTTGGGCAATCAGCAAAATCAGGTCCTGCTGCATAAACAATTGGATCTGTTCTTGAATCCCGGTATACGGGAAGCTCAAACCGTGTGCAGTATCTTTCAAGACAACTCGACCCTGTGCAATGAAGTCAGTGCCAAAGTCATACAGCACTTCGTGCATTGCATAGAAACTCACGGGAAGCATGTGCAATATTTGAAATTCCTTCAAACGGTAGTAAAAGCTGAAAACCAATTCATTAGGAAGTGCCAGGAAATGGTGATGCAAGAAGTAAGAAATTACATACATATAATGTGTCAGTGACTTCGTTTAGAGTTTTACCATGTTCAAATTGATTGCTGCTTTTGCAGCTGGTTCAAGCTGGTGAAGATGTTCTAGTTTTCTATAACGACAGGGCTTCCTTCAATCATTTTGTAGAAATGATGCGATCTGAGAGACACAGGATGGATGAAAGCAGTCCACTGAAGTATGCACGGTTTGAAGATGTAACGTGAAAATACACTACGTCATATATCTTATATACTAACGCGTGTTACAGGTACCACGTAGAATTGGTTAAACTGCTGGCTTGTTGCACGATGGGTAAAAATGTTAACACTGAAATTAAATGTCATAGTCTCTTACCATTAGACGACATTGTTGCTATGGTGTCGCATCCGGATTGCATACCGGAAGTAAGTTTCGCGACGGCAGTGAGTACATATTCCTCGAGCGAAGTTGTAGAAGATTACCAATCCCGTTTGAATATCTTGACAGGTGAAGGAAGCATACATAAACTTCCTCAACCATTGTTACATCGACACAGAGGTAGAAATGAAAGAAATTTACACGTCCAACCATATGTGGTCGTTGTTTGAGAAGTCTTTCATCGTGGACATGGGTATAATAGCAAATGCTACGCACGATCGCCAACACGCCGATACCTCTCTAGAAAGTTATGTGACAGGCTGTCTAATGAATATCATTACGACATTCTTTAGCAGCCCGTTTTCAGATCAAAGCACCACAGTGCAGGTATCGTATTCGTCCATTACATTACCTCGCAAGAACCTTATCGTTCTTATCTCCTTTTCACACTGTATTCATAAATACATATATTTTACTAAACTTGCGGTGTGATCGGTACAAGCCTATTAAAAAGATTTTTAAATTAATATCAATATATATGTGGTGGATATGGCACCTTCATTTTTCCAATTATGTAAGCACAGTGGTTTATAAATTTCAATACTTAGGGAGCAGAGAAAAAGATCATTTTTTGCTGAATGTGTTTATGTGATTTTAATCATGGCACAGATCAATCATATCTTCACGTAACGTTACGTTTTTATCATGCATCGTACGAAGAGCATTTATTTTTAATCGTATGGATTTGCGTTAAAGAAGTTTATCGATCGGATATTATAAAGTTTTGCACAAGGACGAGCTCTCTACATATATTAAATCGATAAAAAATGATTTTTTCAAGATTCGCTAAAAGTATAGTTATATTTCTATGGCAAAGGTGCTTGCATCCCGTTAAAATGGCTGTTACATTAACACGAGTATAAAACCGAATAATCTAAGATTGAATATTTATTGTGTTGCATTACTTTACTGAAGTCCATCCAGATAGAGGTAATTAGTAGAAAGCAACGTGAAATCGCTAAATTAGTTCCCCTTGAAAGCAACGGTTTGAACACAATATTAATTTAAAAAAGGCTTAGCATAGGCATGAGTATAACGGTATCACGTAAAAGACTAGAAACAATGGTTATATCAGATACGTACCTACATAGCATAAGTATAATTAAATAAGTTAGCATACAATAGATATAAGTGATTACGATTGACATATACTTAACAGTGTGGGAAATCTGTGCAAATACTCTGCCATTTATTTTATCTGATAATTTCTTGCTTTGCATGAGAAACACATTAATTTAAGTTGACATAGGAGCCAAGTACATATCACGAACATGCATAGGTGTTGTCACTTCTTTTAAACACAATCTCGTCTATTTAGTTCGTTCTATATTGATATGATTTTTCTTTTTTTTTCGTTTATTCTAATCTATTCATTTTGCCTATCGCGGTAGGCCAGACTGTACTGTAAATCGATTATCATAGCGGCAATATATATTTTTTGATGTGTGCTTGGTAATTGGTGATTGCATCAGCGGCATGTTCTGTGTTTTTGGCATGCAACACCTGGCCTTCTTTGACTCATCAACATTGGTTTACTGGGTCTGGGTGCTGGGTCTATATGGTGGTGGGTTGATTTACTAATAGAAACACCTGCACGAGGCTAGACTATATTGGAGCATCAAGGAGAGTGACCGGAATACTGATAGTAATCTTACTGGCTATGTGAGTACCAAGTTCAAGAATGCTCGGTCAATTCTGAGCCCTTGTAAATACACAGTAATACTAACATGGCATAATGAGGCATACTAGAGGGATATACTAGGTCTCGAAGTTTCAATTTCAAGGGTAGCTTCTAGTAATGTTCTCTTCGTTGTACATACATGATACATATGTACATTTCGAACCCGGAGTAATTCTTGTACATACATATGTCTCTTCGCAATGTAATATCGCGCGATACATAATTTTGTAACAGCATGAATAGGAAACATTTAGAAATGGAGCACACGCGTGGTTCGTGAATGTTAGAAAGATTTCAAACGCTACTGTCCACAGTCGAGTTTTAGGGACGGCAAATTATAGTATGTGTTTCTAGGAGATTTTACTAACACATTCACTGTCTTGGATGAATGAAGCAAGCTTGTTATTTAAATTCTCTTGGGGTACTAACCATATGTCTTTTATATGTGGAGTATTCTTCTCTAGCATCTATCAGTTCAGAAAGTTTCTATCCTCTTGTAATTCGTGCAGCATGAATCTATCATTCAGTATTTATGGGAATACTTTCTTATTTGGAATTGCTTGGCAATGAGTGTGTTACATTAAATGCAAAAATAACAAAAGAACGATGATAAATTCCTAACAATATTCAGATGAATGTATATCTTTTAAACACTTGAGATTAGAGCACAAGCTGCTTTACATTTGATAGCTTGGTTTAGACGAAGAACTAATAAACACTGTTATGGTGTATTTATAATAATATATGCCCATATAAATTGTATTTATAATTTTTTTTTATTTTAGCTGTTCAATTGAATTGCCTCACGATATTAAGAGATATTTGCATTTTTTATAACAGACACGACAACCCATATTCGTTCAGTTACTCCACGCGGCTTTTAAAGTTTCACAATGTTCATGGTTAAATGCTGGTCAAAGGTTTAATGTGGAAAACTGTATAAGAACATTGTCAGATGTAGGTAAGCGAGTATTGCTGTACTAACATTCAATAACGAAGATAGTGGCATTGAAAGGTGCGACTTCTTTTTACGTCCACCATGTAAAACATACTCTTTATTTTGAATGCCAGCTAAGGGTAGAGGGATAGCCATTCCAACCGACTTGGAATGCCAAGTTGCTTCTATGTTTAATAAAGCAGCGATGCTCAGTAGGCAAACGAGCAAATGGCTTCAAGCTGCAAAGCAACCCAAAATAGAGCGCACACAAAGTCAGGTAATAATGAAAGCTACTTAAGACTTATCTAGGATTTTATCAGTTTTTATTTGAATTATATCAAATCGATTGTGAACAATCTATAATCATATATAATCTTCAAACATGTAGAGTGACTTGATTTGTGAGGAGGATAGTAAAGATGAGGTAAAAGTCACTCAAAAAGACACTATCAGCTTAACATAGCTTTATAATTGAAACGTAGTGAAGCTAGTACCGATTTAGAGGTGTAGTGTAGGATTGCTGATGATCAGAGTTTATGATTTTTATATAGAATAGAATATTTTCACTTTGCTTTTTGTATGTAAATAGACAAATTTTAGCAGTCTTTCATTATGGGATTGAGAAGGCCTCATGATAAAACACTGATAGTACGCTAGAAGAATAACGTGGCTTTATGTGTAATCATTACAGAATAATGTATTTTTCTTTAGCTGATGCGTTTGGATCGAAGTATTATAGAAGGTTTGCAAGACATAGTATCGTTGCTGGAGGAGCAATTGAAACCACTGGTTCAGTCAGAATTGTCTTTGTTAGTGGATATTCTCTATCGGCCAGAATTACTGTTTCCAGCAGCGACTGATGCTAGAAAAGGTTGTGAAAATGGAGGCTTCATTAGAAGGTAAAGATTCCCCTACAGCTAGAATTATATTAACACATTTTGCTATGTATAATCGGCTACAATTTCTTTGACCAGGTTAATTAAACACACGGAAAAGTTGCTCGAAGAGAAAGAAGAGAAGTTGTGTATAAAAGTGCTGGGGACTCTTAGAGAAATGATGGCCATTGATCCTGAGTATGGAGAAAAAGTGAGTTTAATAGCCTTGCGTTTTTGCATGAAGTCACAAGAATCATTTACCATACAGAGATGAATCACGACATTGTGGAAAAGGGCATTCAGTTGTTTCTGAAAAAATGTTATTGATATTAATTAGCGGTGACAAGTCCTTCGCGCATCAATAGCATATTCGTTGATGGATATTTTGGATACAACGATGTATGTGCAACGTATTGTATATTGCTCTTAGCGTATTACTGTCTTCAGGAATATCGATGACGTTCGTTTGCTCGCACAATTGAGCAGAGAAAATGTCTGCATAGATCTACTGTTTCAGAGATGAAAACAATGTCGTTACACATTAAATCCAAAGGAATCTAGCTCTGAGAATACGTTCGCTTCAGTTAGGATCCGTTGCCGTTAATTAGCGCCGCACCTCGTACTATTGATGGAACATGTTACCGCTCCAAGCTCTAGTTGAACCTAAAGTTAAAAGAATTTGTGTTTCCGTATCCACTTGTATCGTACATGTTTGCCGAAAAGCTAAATGCCCATATGTTCTCTCACGGCACTTTAGACGATCAGTACGCAATTGAACAGTTGTTTTTAGTTGGCAACATAGATATATGCAAACGAGACAAAAAGACAGAATAAGCTTCTCTGAACACACGACACAGACTTAAATGACAGTGGGTGAGTAGGTTTCGTAGAATAGATATGTAGGTAAAGATGTTTTCATGCTGCGAACGAAGAGCGAAGGTGTCTCGGGAGAAGAAGAGACAGAACAGAAGACCGAGCCACAAGTTGGAACAGGCTCTGTCGATGAGTCTGAGACTCGTCAAATGACTCAGCAAGAGCGGGTAAAAATTAAAGTAGATAACAACGGTAATTTGCGGGCACAACGTATATGAATTGGCAATATGAATTTAATTTATATTACTGAGAACTTATCTCACAATCACTCTGTCGTTATTTATTACATTATTTACAAGAGCTTCGATATGGGTATATTTACGTACACGGGGTATCCAGATGATGATTAAAAAAATTCACCTGCTAATATATCGCGATATTAAAGCCACAGTGAACATTTTTATATTTCACGATCTTATGAAATATGCATATATAAACACTTGCTTCAGTAGCTGCTTGTAAAAAATTTATATCCATTCTTTTATCTGATACATTCACATTTGCTTAAGTACGAACTATAATGTACGTTGTGTAGGTTCCTTATGCATGTGCTTGATCAATTTTATTACATTCACTTCAGTTCTCTACTCTCATCTTATCTTCTCTTGTTACCTTTCATCGACAAACATATAAGCATATATATGTGAATTCATATTTTAAAGCAATTCTGATTTACGATAGGGGCTCGATTCACTGAAACAATGTTGATTTATTTACATATTAATGATGAAATGGGTATTTAAATGAATGTTTAGTTAAATAATTTCAACTTATCGTGAATCAAAATTTACAATCAGTTTTAAAATATTATTTTAATATTACATTCCAGTATGGGCATAGAGTTTAGAAATAATAAGCAACGATATTATATTCAAATATGTATATACACTTCTGTTACAGATAGGGTGTACCAATACGTCAGTAGATTTATTTTTAGCAGTCGATTTTTTAGACATGAGAGCAGCGATGTAGATTTAGAAGTTTCCCATTTAGAAATAGGATTGTATTTCGAATAATATTTGTGTTTTAAGTTACTAAGTAATATTTTTGCTAGAATATAGTAAAAATATGTGTACATAAAGCATTTTATTAACTCTGCTGCTCTCAGCCACTTAATTATATCGAACACTTTTGAATGCATAATTTATAAAGTTGACATGCAATGCGTACCAATCTTTTTAGACTTCTCCTCGAAATATCCAGATACTTAAATCGCACAAATTTTTGCATCGTGCATTTTCAAAAGGCTACGGCAATATTTAGAATTTAACTGCGTCTGCTTTATCGAATTAGCGTTTACTCTTAATTTTATGGACATGTATATATACATACGTGCAAAGTTGGCTAAAAACCCGACGCATTACGAATTGCACAAATATTCTCTTAATGCACAAGTAATGTAAATACACGATTTAAATATCTTCATTGTAAGCTCAATAGTTCTCTAATACATTGCAAATAATGCACACATATTCCCTTTGAAATATATTGGATTTTTTATGAATTGTGCATGATGTATTGGTACATCGCAATCGATCGAAGCGTGTCCAGTTACATTAATTACACCCCATTTTCATTTCCATAGGGGGATGCACTAAGAAATAATCTTTTGGCTCGCTACTTTGGAAAGTCTTTCCTCCAGAAACCAGAGAATGTAGATATTGGAGTCTCTCATACCGCTCCAGTTACACACGGACCAGGGGGTATAAATACATATTTAAAGCATAATTCGTTCCTTGGTAACATTACAATGTACATTATTAAGTATTTAACTCTTGGCAGCCAAACTCTTAAGTCGTGCGGGCCGAACATTACACGAAGTTCAGAGTCATCTCGATCGCGAGGGCGCATCGGACTTGGTAGTGGAATTAATAATTAAAAGCGTGCACTCTCCCAGCATATTTGTGGAAGTTATAGAACTCGGCATTGCCTTATTAGAAGGAGGAAATCCCATTATACAGAAGAGCGTGTTCAATAAACTGATGGGTGATGATTTGAGCCAGTCGTTTTTCAAGGTATATCTCGCAGTAGCACAGTATTTCAATGCTGAGGGCAATACGTTTAAAACATATAATTCTCAGGTCTTTTATGACAAGATGAAAGACGCTCAGCAAGAAATCAAATCCACCGTGACCGTTAATACGTCCGATATAGCAGCTAAAGCTCACGAAGACAAGGAGCAGGGCAAGGAAATGGAGAAGATATCAAAGAAGCGTGCATCAGGTATAATAAAGGAATATTCCGATTAATTAACACTTGTATTTGCTTATATTGATACTTTTTATCTCATAGGAAAACCTAACGGAATAGTAATAACAGATGAGTTACGAGAAGAATTAAATCAAGCCGCATCCTCTACGGTACAAGCATATGCGAGTGTTCGGAACCTTGCTTCTGGCGAAGACGCGACCACTAACGCAGCTCTCGGCAATGCATTGGAGGATATGATAGCTGAGAAGCTGGAGAGACATCGCGGTGGAACAGCTGGAGCTGAAAGGGATGAGGCGCAATTGAGCGCGAAAGTTTTAGTCATGCAACCAATTCTACGTTTCTTGCAATTGCTGTGCGAAAATCATAATCGCGACTTGCAGGTAACTACTTCGATCTTAGCGTGTAGTATAACGTTATGATAATTGCCATATGAAGAATATTATTTATTCTTCCGTAGAACTTCCTTCGCAATCAAAACAACAAGACCAACTTCAATTTGGTATCAGAAACGCTCATGTTCTTGGACTGTATTTGCGGATCAACGACAGGCGGATTGGGATTGCTTGGGTTGTATATTAACGAGCACAACGTTGCATTAATCAATCAGACTTTGGAGACGTTAACGGAGTATTGCCAGGGACCATGCCACGATAACCAGAATTGCATCGCCACTCACGAGTCCAACGGATTAGATATAATAACTGCCTTGATTTTGAACGATATTAATCCCCTGGGGAAGACTAGAATGGATTTAGTGTTAGAATTGAAGAATAATGCTAGCAAATTGTTACTAGCTATAATGGAGAGTAGAGGTGACAGCGAGAACGCGGAGAGAATTCTATATAATATGAATCCGAAGCAGCTGGTCGATGTTGCGTGTCGCGCATTCCATCAGGAATCCTTAGATGACGACGGCGACGTCGATGACTCATCTACAGACGGCGAGGAAGGCGTATCGCCCAAAGAAGTAATGCTATTAAAGAATAGTACACTTAATAAAAATAACAGTTTTATCATTCATGAAATTGTCTTACAGGTCGGACACAATATTTACATCCTGTGCCATCAATTAGCGCAACACAATAAAGAACTATCATCAATGTTAAAGCCGTCTGAGCAAAATAATGCCGACCCGAAGATTAATAAGGCATTGCAATATTACGCAACTCATACAGCTCAAATTGAGGTGCGCTACGCGCAACGTTAATATAACAATGTTGCATTCACATGCTTTATGGAATGATAATTTATTTTCAGATCGTTAGGCACGATAGGACATTGGAGCAAATTGTGTTCCCAATTCCAGAGATCTGCGAACTTATTACATTGGACACAAAGATCAAAGTGTTGAACACTACCGAACGCGACGATCAAGGGTCGAAGGTTTCTGATTTCTTCGAGAGAACCGAGGATATGTTTAACGAGATGAAGTGGCAAAAGAAACTTCGAGGACAACCAGCACTATTTTGGATGAGCAGTTACATGTCACTGTGGAGCAATATTTTATTCAACTGTGCAGTACTCATAAACCTTATCGTAGCTTTCTTCTACCCGTTCGTGGATTATATGCCTAGTGAGCCTTCAATTTGCGTAGAAAGTTATTTACTTAGTTAAACTGTATTATATGTTTATCTTCCCTGTTTGTTTTTTTAGAATTAAGTTCGCATTTGTCTGCTCTGATTTGGACGGTAATGCTCTCGTCCGCTGTTATTGTCATTACGTTACCGCGAGAATCTGGTATTCGGACGTTGGTAGCCTCAACGATATTACGATTGATCTTTTCCATTGGACCAGAACAAACGTTATGGTTGCTCGGCTTCGTTACGGTAAATATATAAGACGCCTCGTTCCTAGCTTTCAACTGTAAGCGCAGACGCAACTATCTCTACGATCTCATGTATTTGTTTTGCAGGTTGTATTAAAATTTGTACATCTTATAAGTATTATAGGCAATCAGGGCACTCTGACGAAGAGCTTGGAACAAATATTGACGAACGTTGAAATCTTGTATCATATATCGTATCTTATATTTTGCGTTCTCGGCATTTGTATGCATCCATTTTTCTACTCGGTTTTAGTAAGTATGCGGATACTGGGATAAGCGAGGTGCAAGTGAAAGGGAGCGTCTAAACTTCTCTCTTTTCAGCTCTTTGACGTAGTATATCGCGAAGAAACATTGCTCAATGTAATACGATCTGTTACAAGAAATGGAAGATCTATTATACTCACTGCTGTATTGGCGTTAATTCTAGTTTATATGTTCTCCATCATCGGTTTCATGTTTTTCAAAGATGATTTCTTACTATCGGTCGATAAAGACATCGTATGTAAGTGCATGTTTCTGCATTGTACTTTGTGACGATAATTTTAACCATCGAGACTTAATATTCTACGTAATTACAGCATCATATATGGAGGGAAATATGGGCACATGCAATATTGCTGACAACGAGAAATGCGAGGCAACGGAAACAATGACCCAGTACATTCGAGAAGGTATCCTAAACGTTTAACGTAAACCACTATTGGTTTATCTAAGAATATAATTGGATGTTAATTGGAATGACCTTTTTATGGTTACATAGTTAATAAGAAAGACGGTCGAGGAGAAGTAATCAACAACGTTGGTGGAGATGTTAAAGAGCGAGCATGTGATTCCTTGGTCATGTGTATCGTTACAACTCTGAATCAAGGTTTAAGGAATGGTGGAGGTATCGGAGACATTCTACGAGCACCTTCAAGCGCTGTAAGTGCGGGAATAGAGAACGTACAAAACTATCTTGTAAAAATGAATGTGTTATCTCATTTCAGGAACCGCTGTTCGTTGCCAGAGTTGTGTACGACTTGCTGTTCTTCTTCATCGTGATAATTATTGTTCTGAATCTCATTTTCGGTGTTATCATCGACACATTCGCTGATCTTAGGTCAGAGAAGCAGCAGAAGGAATTAATCCTGAAGAACACCTGTTTCATATGCGGTAACTGTTTCAACTACATTTACAAATCTCCACGTGAAACGCTTTGCTATAATTACACGCTACTTCTTCGCAGGTTTGAACAGATCCTCCTTTGATAACAAGACGGTTTCGTTCGAGGAGCACGTCAAGCACGAGCATAATATGTGGCATTACCTGTATTTCATCGTACTAGTGAAAGTGAAAGATCCGACAGAATTCACGGGACCCGAGTCGTACGTTTACGCCATGGTGAAGGTAATAGTCCATAGAGCTTCAAAAAATTGAGCCGTGCCTTAACTTTTAAGCTCTGTGTACTTTTTACAGGACCGGAATCTCGACTGGTTCCCGAGATTAAGAGCCAAGTCACTGGCGGCGGATGAGGGCGAAGGGGAACAAGTAGAGTTAAGAAGCTTACAGTCTCAATTAGAATCTACGCAACAGTTAGTGAAATGTCTATGTCAGCAACTCACCGATCTTCGGGATCAGGTAAGTTACTTCTCGACTAATGAAGTTAGGAGGCCTGTTAACGACGCACCTGTGAACGACATCTCTTTTACTAGATGACGGAGCAACGGAAGCAGAAACAACGGTTAGGCCTGTTGAATTCTGCATCCGCATTATTACAGACCGCACCCACGTAAATGTAGGATAAGTTTATCTCACGAGTTCGTTTCTTATTTTAAATACACATGAATCTCAATTTGATACTCGGACATGATATTCGATGCATAAGTTTTCATAAGTGTGTTCTTCCGAAGCATTTAAAGACACAGGGAATATCACTACGACGGCAACGCGAGGCATTTTCTACGGTTTTGTTCCTAATTTTAAAGAAAGCGGCGTTATTCGAATTTATCGCGGACAACATTAGTTTCTGTTTCTATTTTAAAACGAAAGGAAAGCGCGATTTGTTGCGTTGGTTGGAAGAACTTTAACGCGCCGCTGCAATTCGGGCAAATATTAAACATTTCCGTCTCGCACAGTTTTATTTAGATGAAATGATTCGTGATTATTGTTAAAGGTACGTGTTACTTAAAATTTATCGATCGTGGAGAATTTCATCTTAAGTAGTTAATCGAATAAATAGCCAAAGGCGTGTATGAAAGTGTCACTCTATAAATTAACATATCTGAATTGCATATATCGAGTTTTTAACGTTTTCTCCACCTGTCTAACAGGTTTTTAGGAATGTTGATGTTCTTATCCATGAGATGGGTATGTAAGATAAATGTTTTAATATTTCGTTTTGTACTCTAGTAAATTCGTTTCTTGGTTGTGTCTATATAATTTTAAGCTTGTAAAATAGAGGTACTTTTATCAGACATTCTTTTCCATTCGATTGTACAATTAGTTTCGGTTTGAAACAGCATACTTGGAGACCACGAAATACTTTCATAAATTTATTTAAAGCTTTTACAATTTTCCGAGGATCCTTAATGAGTACCGATTGTTTTCAAAGTACACACAGGTCTTTAAATTATGCGCGTAAGTATTCCATTCTGAATTAATTAAACATCGAAAAATTTGCCATCGTATTTGCATAAACTTCTTTTAATATTAAGATTTTAATAAGATGCGAACGATACGAAACTGAAGGGATAATAATCTGAGAAATAAGTTTTCTTTCGAGCTTTAAATCGGATGGGTGTTACCCGCAGTTACTTCGTACATTCGAAAGGCGATTGATAATTTAGTAAGTGTTGAACAATCATCCGTTATGCTGATTTAAGGTACACGAATCGTTAGTGTAGCAGAAAAGTGAAGGCGAAAATATTGTCCAAATCCTTAGACCATTGCTCGTAGACAGTTATAGCGAAATCAATGTCAATAAGTATTACCTAAACTAAGAGATAATCGTTCTATAAAGCACGTTGAATGGAAATCTGTTGAAAGCAATTATCGTGGAGGCGTTGTTGTGTAATTATCGAGTTACATTGTCGATCGACTTAGATTTATTTTCCACTAACCGTGTTCGCATTGGATGATGTCCAACAATCCAATGTGTCCATGAACGTTTATACATATATGTATATGGATATATTGTATGTTGATAATTTTTTTAAAATAGCGAAACTAGCTGTATTGTACATATATATATTTCCACTAGATGTTGACCACTTCTTGTTACTCGCGCGTGTTAAGAGTACAATAATTAATCAAGCCGAAGTGTTGTTTTTCTTTGTGCCAATTTTACGAAATTTTTAGCAACTTGTTATTTAAGATCTTCACCATATGCATCCGAATATCAGCTGCAGACGTGTTACCTGTAGATGTACATGTTTCGTATCCCGACTTTAGCAAACTATAACTATACAGATGTGTAGAAATTGTATTAAACCTTGTATGTGAATAAATTGTCCTCTTTTTTTTAAAGTACAACGAAATCGCGATGTATTGAAAAGGAGGGAAGGAGCCTGAGGTTTGGGGAGGCGAGATTCTGAAAGAATCACTACGTTGCATGGTTTTCATTTTATTTTATTCATACTTTATATGAAACAATTGACTATTTATTGTGACTTATATATACGCGACTAGTACATACATGTAACATGTATCTTCCACTTTGTTAGGTAGACGTGTCTTGTGCAAAATCGGTACATTCGTATAAGGAACAAATCGTATCGCAATCGTTGCCAGTACGTGGCAACGTTAAAAGGAAATATAGTCGAGTCGTGATTTCCAATCCCTCTCGCTTCGTACAATTTCGAACCGTACAACAGAGAACGTAAGTCGCTTGTGAATCGTATGGCCTCGGTGGCGATAATTACGACGATTAAAAAGTGTGCGTCTTAATAGTTTCTTCGTCTCTCGTCTCCCATAGTGCGCCACCCTCGTTTTAGTACGGAGGCGATTACATCGTGACTTTCATCTCTGTTTCGACGAGGTTGCAAAAAGGAGGCACGCGGATATCCGCCAGCGAGCTGTTCGTTTATTATACAAATCTTAAGATCCTTAACTTCCGACGCGGCCAGACCCTCGATCGTCTGCGATAATCGTTCGATCATTACCAGCCTTCTCACGGGGACGTAAATTACAATCTGCAGAGTAAGTCAGTCTTTCTACTCACTGTTACAAATCAATACCTAAACATTACTGTAAATTATACTTAAAAACCGCCAGCATCTGATCATCGACCTTTACAATCTCTCCATTCTGGCGAAACCATCTTGGAGGAGAGTTCAACCGTAAAAAGTAATTCTAAACAAACAAATAAATTACTTAGAAATGCTAATTTAGAATATTTAGATTTTACGGGAATAGGGAAAACATTATTGAACATATTATCGATTCGGTTAAATCTTGCGTCACGCGAATCGCGCTTTTAACAGGCATTAAATCTCTCTCAACATAACTGCGCTATATAAGTAGTTACTTCGCCGTAAAATGGTACATTTAGTATTATCGTACAATATGGAGTGAACGAGTCCAACGAGTGGTAGGTACGATTCCCCGTGGAATACGTGTTGCTACTCGATACCGGCGTGTACAACGAATAATAGTGTTCGTAACGTTCTGTACAAAATAATGGTGGCAATGTCGTGTTACATTAAAATTATAGAAATCTGCGGAGACTTTCGCAACGGATGGATGGTTCTTCCTGTAGCCTTTAATTCGATCAACCTGTTTGTCTTCACTTCAATTAATTATGAATTAATTTCCCGGCCCATTTATGTGTACATCAAACATTCACGTTCTAGGTCTTACTTTCGGCTTATCCTAACGATCAATCGCGGTTTCCGGAAGCTGATCGGAGTGCCTGCTCTCGTCGAGATTATTCTCCGTCCTTTCCTCGTTTAACATGCAATCTGCGGCGATTTCTTCTCCTTTTACTTTAAGTGGAAACGAGAGTTCCTTTTTTTCTTATGAGAGACTAGGAAGAAGAGACTCCGACGAACCTCCGGAAGAACGCGGCAACAATTAACCGAGAAGCACCTGTCAGGTCTTCGAAGCTCGTTCGTTAAAATACAATCTGCCCCCGTCCACGGAATTGCGCTTTACGGTCCGAACGAATTCGTTCGTGATATTCTGTACAAATCCTACTAGTTCTAACGCGTATGTACAAAGAGAACTACCGTATAACTTCTTACACGTTTACTTTGGCATTTGGCGTGATAGAGAGAGGTGACGTTGTGGAGTCTGTGTGTTTCTCGCTACTTCAAATCCGTGCATCGCGTTCTCCCATCTGCTTTCCATCTTCTTTCCTCTTCCTGGTAATTTAACTTCGCTATATTTATATTTATACGTGGAGAGGCCAACGGTGGGTTGCGGTCGTGCTACCAGAAATGTGCGAAAGGCGCTGGTGAGTAAGTTGCCCTTTCCTGAAAACCATAGTTTCCATCAAGATTTTTGTATGCAATAATAAGCATTTCCGAAGAAGGCTGTTTCGTTAGTTGTAGTAAAATTATAAATATATGTTCAAATTTTTAACAAATTTCCCATAACGCTATAAACACTTCTTCTACTCTATATAGTGCCACATTATTCGCTACAGTACTCGCTCACTACACTACACTACACTACACTACACTACACTACACTACACTACACTACACTACACTACACTACACTACACTACACTACACTACACTACACTGCACTGCACTGCACTGCACTGTACTACACTACATACAAAGCTGCAAACAGAATTGAACGCTAATGTGGTTTTAAAATAAAATAAGTAACGTCAACACTATGAAAAAGTATGTAATAACCAGTTATGAAAAATAAACAAACTCAATTTGCAGATACAATGTCTTTTATTTCCATGACCATATCCCTCCCTTCTTAATACTTGTATCACCCCCATGCTATTATGCAGTATTTCACACCCCGTTTCCGTTGGCTAATTCAGCTTTAACGCGAACAAAATTGTGTGCCGCCTTTCAATAAATTTGGGACACGTCGAGTGCATCAAAAAATGTACGCGTTTGCCCCGCAAATAAGGACGATGAATAAACACGATCGTGCCTGTGTTTATATACAGCAATTCAGAAACAACCTGTTGCCTGCGCTGGTGGATAAAATTTGTAATGCATGGCCAGTTCTATCGATACTAAAGCTCTACTCTCTGATCCATGCGAATGAAAAATGTGCGCTATATTTCCATACAATTTCAATACAATATTATTCAATGGGTTTTCAATTACTAAAGAACACATATAGAGCACAGAGCGCATTGCAATGGAAGCTTAAACTATCAAAAGCTGATTAGAACTTTCAAGTTGCCTGATCCCTTAAACAAATTCTACTCGCATTTTCAAGGAAAATTCGGGGCAAACTTGAAGAAAACACAAGCATTAACGTTTATTACCTAAAGACTGTAAATAAACGTCTGAAGACAAACCTTAGGCTCGTTCGTATAGTTTGTTTCTCATCGAACAGGAACGTGTGAAGACATGAGATGTTGAGTCGATCCACTCAACAGTCGGTCGTATAGACAAGGAGTATCGCGATGAGAATTAGTACCAGCGTTCCGCGAGGTCCATTTCCGGTCGAGTTGAGCACGTGGTTCGGGGCTGGCGATGGTCCACTCTTGTGGGTGTTCGCGATAACCGATTGACTCCTCCATTTCATCGTGTACTCTGGAGCGGTCCTTCCTAGGGCCTGCAGTCTGCGAACAAGAATGTTCATCATGCTTTCTACTTTCCCTAATAAATCCATTCTTCGATGATGTTAGCTTGGAAAACAGTCTTCAGACTGAACCTCGCCTTTTCCTGTACTTCTCTTCTTGTCTGTTGCTTATTTTGTTGGTGCAATAAAGACGCGTAATAATAATAACAACGAACGAGTACAATTGTAAAGTACGAATAAAATCAGTTGAACTATGAAGAATTGCTTTATTCACAAGTGCACCACGTTCTTTTAACAACTACCCACGATTTTGCAAATCTTAATGCTCGTTCGATCCAGTACAATTAACGATAAGATTTTCCCCACAATTTTTACACTGAAAGCATCGCGAAATAATGCCCTTAGCTAGCGAGTTCAGCAAACTGTCGATTAATCAGTGACGCTTCGAGGGAAAATCTTACCTGACCACCACCGTGTTCGTCTTCCAGGGCAGGGTGAAATTTTTGTGCGTATCCCTCGAGCAGAATGTGTGCAATCTCTGCCCCGCTGGATCGCCGTTCTTGCTGTACTCGTGTATCGTGAGATTCCAGGCGGTGCAGGGACCTGGGGCGAGAAAACGAGAAGGAAAATTTCAACACGTACTGCTTTCCAGCCCGTCGTGAATCTCTTTTCCCCCAGCGCAGAGTCTTTGAGAAATGATACACCGATATCCGGTTAAAGGTCGGAGATCCAGCAACGTGTAAATTGGGTCAATGATGCTTTGCTTGTGACTGGAATAGATGTGCAAACTTCTATGGTTTTTGTGACACCGTACAATCATTCCAAGGTAAACTTTCATTCTAGAAACACAGATAACAAGCAAGATAGAAAATTGAAATACTGTATGCCGAACTGGTGTAACGGGGAGAGCTAGAACAAAAGAATGAGTTTCCATAACGAAGGAAATTGGAATAGTAGAGTGCTGGGAAATATTGATTGAAAATCGTAATGGGGAAGCGGAGGTAATGGTATCGATCGAGCACTCAAGTACGCGCGTGAAAATGAAGTCGCATGAAGGGAGAGCGTGACGGGCGGCTGATGAATTCGTCGAATCGTTATCGATGCGAGCGTTCGTTTTTCCACGAGTCGCACCGGGTCAAGAGTGAAACGCATCTGTATCCCCGAGCAACCAATTAAGGGTAGCTCGTTTCACAATTAATTGCCGCGGATGCAACATTTGACAAGGGGCGGGGCGGGGGAAGTGCCGTGCCCGGCTACCAATGTTCCCCGCAATCATCGAGAAACGAGAATAATTGATGCTGTTTCGCCATCGTCATCCAGCGGTGGGTGTATAATTTTCGCGCGGCGGTGTTTCATTTTATTTTGTTGGCTCGCGGACGATTATTGACGGTAAACTGGTTTTGTAGCGGCGATACAAACAAGACCGAGCTAGCCCCGTGGTCGCGCGGAGAAAAATACACACGCGACCGGGTAAAACTCACGGAGCCCTTTCATCCTGTTTTTTTTTCCCTCCCGTTTCGCGGATGATACATCGTGGAAACGGGGGAAACAATTTTTTTTTATTTCGTTTCACGGTAGTCGGCGACCTTTTCAATAATTTCGCCGGCAAAACGTTTGAATGCCAATGACTCGTAAAAAAAATTCTGACCCCCGACTAGTGACAATGGCGAATCGAATCTCTGGACCGTGGTTACGGTCCATTTTGTCGATGGATCGTGTTCCGAGGGTCCACTGAAAATAGTGCTACCGGGAAATCGGTAGCTTGTTTGTTGCTGGCAAACGTTGTTCGAATGCGGATCGACGAACATGGAATGCAGGTAAAACGCTGCACTTTGGTAAATACCGAATTTCTTGTGTACCACTGTGATTGTCGAATAACGTACTACTATCGTTCGAGAAAGATTCACGACGCTCGAAACATTCCTCGAAAGTATACACAAGATGGAGGGTGGTCCATTTATAGCCTGTCTGTTAACACCGTAATCAACCGAAGGCCATACTTAGTAAATTCGGGTTGATTGTAAATAGCTCGGGAAAGGATCCGAAGGAAAGCAGTCCTAATTTATGTGGCTGCCTGGAAGACGTTGACTCAATGACTCTCTGTGCAGTTACGCGCGAACACTGTCCACTTCTCAAAAGGTGCACTCGTGAAGCACAAAAGAAAACCCTCGATCTTTGCAATCGTTACGAGGGCGAATGATTCTGGATAAAGGGTCTTAAGAAGAACAAAAAATGGAGGTGTGTGAAAGCCGTTACCGGGGTTCGGTTGCTTGAAACAGCACCGGTCCTGCTTCTGAATTCGCGTTGTCTCGAGTCTCGTTTTCGCGCCGAGAGAAAAAGGGAGGAGCGCTAAAGGAAAGGGGAATAGACGGTGGAATGTCTGTTGGAAAGGGGTAACTGAGGGAAAAAGGAGAGCCGAGGTCTAAAGACTCGAAGGGTGGCCGTTGACTGGTGCCCGTTGTCCCGGCGAATCTGGCGGCCCCTTTAATCTCGACTCCTGCCTGCATTGGTTTTTCAAGGCTAGTCTTTCGAAGCAGGGAGCCCGCTTTCCCTCTGTTTACCTCATCCTTTCTTTGGTCGGCTTCTGAGATCGCTTCGCACTCATACTGGGCTCAATGGCGCGGACAGAAATTCCGGGGGGGCCAGCTAAGGGTGGAATTGAACGGAATTCGGCGGGCAGAGTCAGAGCAGGGGCATAGCATCGCCCTACTAAGCGGTTGTCTTTGATTTTTCTCCTGGACCACTAGCTGGATCGTGGGCTTCTGTGGGCGTCCTTTGGTGTCGCAGGTTAAAGAGCTTGCGTAATTTTGGAGAAGGGATTTTGTCATGATTGTGATGGATATTAGAGGGAATATCTGGAAGGCAGTGATATTACAGAAATAAATGGTATGCTACGTGTGTCGAAATATTGCACAAGATTCACGAGAAATATGATATAAGCAGGGAAAAGGGCTCACAAGCTGTTCCCTCTGCTGTGAATGATCATGTAACAGAATGGAGTAAGAATCGTTCGCACGGTATTGCTTCAAACGCCGCGTCAGACTAATAATAGAGCTACTCTACTTAAAACGCGCTGCAGCTCGCTGTTCGACATCCAGCGACGCACAGAAAAATAAAATCCACACGGACACTTTCACAACAATGTAACTGTGATCACATATTTTACTGAATAAAGTGGAAATAATTCTCTTAAACAAAATTATTTTAATCTCGCCCCACCAATTACGCAATAGCCGTATTACCCAGTCAATTTGGAGTTAAGAAAGCTCTTAAGACGCGAGGAATGAAGATACTTATTTGCAAATGAAAGATACGGTTGTAGGGGGAAAGAGAATATAGCGCGGCGCTTTAACAATCTAAGGGATACAACTTGGGTAGTTTCTCACGGCTCTGTGTAGATTTCACTTCGATGGTGAGCTGTCGATCCGTCAAGGAGTCCAGGATCCACGTGCACCTCTGCTGATAATACTGATTGAGCTTTAATCCTGTACTGGCCAGGTCACCGCCATTGACCTCGCCGTCTGCCTTGGTCGTAGTGTGATCGCCGCAGTAAGTGTCCTTGATAAACTCGTAAGCCGCACGGAAATTGAGGCCTGCCTTAGAGGACCTCGACCATTCGATGTACACCGGTGTCCAGCTACGGATTCCAACTGGCAGCCAATCCTGCGCGACAGATCCGAGATAGGAGAGGCTTGTATCAAATGGCTTCAGAGTTTATTCAGGCTTTAGTAACAGATAAGAAATCAGCGCGATCGTTTACTAAAACAGCCACCTGACACTTGGCAGATTTTAACAGACAGCACAGAAACAGTATTTGCGAGAAATCTGCGAGAACTCAATTAAAATTAATTTCGCACAAGTTTCGCGGATCGAATTAGGGTCTCGTTACCTTCCTCCGACACAGAGTTTTTAATTCCAAACCCAATACAGTAGCAACGGAAACGCGGAGTTCAGCGATCCGTTTTAAAACGAGTAGACGACTGTAAAAGTTTCGCAAGTACGAGATTCGCGGGAAGTGAGCTCCAACTGCGCCCGAGCATATCCACCCGCCTACCCTCTACAAACGTATCGTAAATTGTTCAACAGAGAGATCCTCTTTCGACGAAAATAAAAAGAGGGAGAGAAAAAAGAAGGAAGAAAAACAATTATTCCTCCGTTTGTCTACCTTTTCACCTGTAGCCTCGCTCCACATTATTTGTTTTATTCACAAGCCGGTGAAATCGCTCGAGAAGTAATTCCCCGCCGGTTGATGGGGCAGACGTTGAATAGAACGGGAGGAGCATTCAATGTCCACAGCCAATACAATCGGGCGAGTGGCGCGGCCGTTTGTCCGTGAATGAAACTCGAATGAAACGGTGGCAGTCGGACGCGAGCGGCAGAAAATAAAAGGGGCAGAAGGGGACGGGGCGTCGTGGGTGCTTGCCGAGGCGTTTTTCGAATTAAACGATCGATGGTCATTGACGCTCCGCCGTGCCCCGTTTCCCGATGTTATCATTCCGCGAAAGCTCAAGCATCGCCGGCGCTGACGCTCGGAACGATTCCAGAACACCGGCTTAATAATTGGCGAAGCGTATCGTTTCCCTCGCTCTTCGTCGATAATGCGCGACGCGTGGAGCGCAAAAGGAAGAACCCAGCGGGGGATGTTCAAAAACAGACTAAATATTATTCCGAGGCTCTTCTCACATGGAGTTCTACCCCCCGGGGCGAACATTTTGAAATTATTCAGCAGGTAGCTCATTCTACGAGCAAAACGTGGTATTCCTTTGAAACATATATATCTTTTTAAACAGGAGAAGCTAAATGCTTTTTCAAAAGGAAACTAAACTTCTTCCTGTAGAGAACGCTGAGGTGAGAATTTCGTTTCTCCGAGAAAGCTGAATGTGCTGCTGCATAAGCGAAGATGGAGTACGCCTTGGTAGCCTGATTACCTGATAGTTCCCGCAGAGGCAGGTGACGATGTGACCGTTCTCAGAGACGAGCAGAAGGTGGTCCATGTTCTCCAGGGACTTGTCGCTGACGCAGTGGCAGCCGCTGTCCCCGCACTTGGTTTCGCAAGGGTTGTTCGGGCTCTGTTTCGAGCTGCTCTCCACCTACGGTCCAAGCAACACACCGCCACCTTACTATCAAGAATTCTGAATCACACCAACACCCGATTGAAACCTTGGAAATTCCAGGAGCTGCTGAAATAATCCTCTCGCGACATCTCAGGCAACTTTTACAATTTACTTGTCCTTCGAGGCAACTGAAAGATACTGAAATTAAATGAATAATAGAATTTCTGATAGCAAGAGGTGTTTCAGTCTACTTCGGTGTACCAAGCCTTCATTCCGCTAGGCAAGCATCGGTCGTAGGACTTACTCGAATTATGACTGACTGATTAGCAGCTGGGATGAAGTGCTGCCTGCATTTTATAGGCCCCTCCATGGCGAATAATCGGTGAGGCTCCGGATGCACCACGGAACCCTTCACCGGCGACGTCAATCCGTAATATTCCACGTCGCACACGCTGGTCGGCTGCTGAGTGCCACCCTCGCGTTCTGAAATATCGACAACGACGTCGTTCGTAACTGATGGAATCCCAGTCGGAAGGATTAAAAACATTTTCCACGGGCCGCGTCTCGATGGAGCCTAAGATAAACCGCCATAACTCAAAACGACAACGCAACTGACAGGTGAGGTTCGTAGTACCTCGCGACCCACTGAGACTGATGATGCACGAACGCGTCAGCGAGCAATTTTTTACTTCTAATTCGATCTGAATGTTTCGAATACGAAACCATACTACAGCGAAATTAACTCTGCAAATTGCAATAACGTCGACGAGATACGTGAAACGCGGTCCCGCGGTCGCGCTAAAAGCTCGAGGGCATGCGTTGAAACGGGCCACCGAAAATTCCCTTGCCGCCACAGTGAATAATAACCTGGAACATTGATCGTAAAAACCGCGGCCCGAAAGCGCGCGTATGATACACGAGAAACGGTGTCGACGCCTGGGAATCAAACACGGGGGAAGGAATCGAAGTCGTGGGGCCAAAGGTCGCGCCCTCGATATGTTCGATCTCTGGGAGATCTTTCCCTGGCACTTTGTTTTCTGCTCCATGAGCTCTCCTCGATATGCAAACGAAACTTTTGCCTTTTCGCGACTCCGCGTCGATGCTGTGCTTATTTCTGCCAACTTTATCGTGTCCCGATGCGTCGAAGCCATTCCCCATCCTCAACTTCCGGCGCGGCGGTGCTGCACGGCCGAGAAAGCTTCCGCTTCCCAGCCGGTCGTTTGCCCGGCTCGTGCGTGGCAAAGGGCGTTTAACGCCGCGCTGCGTTCCGCAGAAATGTCCAAAAAAAGGACTTTGCACCTTCCCAGCGAGTTTTCCTTTAGCGACGGGACTCGCGCAGTTCAAGCGTTTATACGCTGCTGCGAAGTCGGTCCACGTCTTTTAATTGCGCGGCAAAATATACCTGAGCGCGAGGTCGCGTGATACGCGCATTTTCCGAGGACGTTTGCAACGAAAATCCGATCGGTTAAGAACGTTCAGTGTCGGTCCTAACTGAATTGAATTTACAGGCTGGATTATTTATTCGTGTAATGCAATTGGAGTTTTAGAAGGAAGAATGACCTATGATAACGCGTCCACCGCTTTCCAATTTCACCCCGCCCGAACTTCTAATTTATTTCCCCTGTCTACTCTGCCCTCGGCCACGGCCGCCTTTATTTCCGGCGGACCCTGCCACGGAAGCGAAATTTTTACGTTTCGTGGGCGAAAATTTCGCGTGTCTTATTCGGGGCGAACAGACGTCGAGGGACGGGCCGTGGGTTTTCCTATAAGGAAATCGGTCTCTCAGGATGACATAAAATTTTATGCGCCGGTAGATTGTGTGCGGGTATCGCGCCGACAGAGGCCCTAAAACCAGACGAAGAATTCCAGGGGGATGGAAATCGTAGGGCTGCGTACTGGATGGTATTCAACATCCTCAAAGGAATATTCAATTAATACAGAAGGGGAGTCGATGCTCGTATAATACGACCATCCAATGCATAAATGCATGACTATATCGCGACTGATCAGCGGGCCGAGATGCCTTCGCGATTGCTAAAAGCATCGCGATGTATTCGCCGGAAACAATGTTCTTTCCAGCGACGAGGGGGTGAGAGTGATTAAATTTCAAGTGCAATTCTTCATTTTTTGTTCAAAAATAAATCGTGTGGCAAGTATTATCTCTTCATAGATGAATCATTCTCCCGTTTTATTATCATTTCTTTTTTATTTAGTTACCCTTTGCGAAGTAATGTTGCAACAATTGGAAATATAGAGTGCTCGAAGGGTGACAGGGAAGAGTTTGAATTTCAGCGTGTTACTCGAAAAAAAAAAATTAGCAACTCCTTACGGTCGAGTGGCGCAGTGAACGTTCAATTGCCGTGAATCGAACCGATCTGCGATATTGCCTGGCGAGCGGTGTCATTTCGCGCGTTGGCATCATTGGGCGGGCCGAGAACAATGACGGCCAGCTGGAAAAATCACTGCGTATTAAAAAGGGGCAAATGACACGAACGGTAGAGTCGGCTCGGCGACAAACTGCCGGCATAGGTTTGACGTTGATTGACGGATGTCCCCGTCGTTCGTCAACGTTATTACGTTTACACGTGGTATACGCGTGTCTGAACACGCCGAGTGCCGCGATCGATAAGACCTGGCCTCTCCGGTTCCGATTGGAAAATGCAATCAACAGCCAAAAAGTCTGGGGGCGAGAGGCAGTATGGACTTTTCGCGTAACACGATGCACCAATCTCTCTTTCGTTTCTAGGAAAATTCCATTCGAATCGCTACGTTGAAAATTTGCTTCTTACTCGCGATAATTGATTGGTAGAGCCCCCCATCGCTCCGCGATATCTCTGCTTAATTTAAAATGTTGCAATTAGTGGTTGATTGCTTCGAGCAGTCATGGGGAATAAATCCAGCCCAAAAGGTGAAAGAAACATTTCACGTTCGATAGGGCCTTTTAAAGAACTTTCATCCCCCCTCCGTTTTGCGCATCGATAATTCTAATCCCGTCGCGAAATTCGCCGTGATTTAACTACTAATTAACGACTATTACGTAATTTCCGGCGTGTTTATTCGCCCGGGGCGCTATAACGCCATTTAAATATTCCCCATATTTTCCGCGGGTATTTTGAGGGGATTATTGGAGTTCCGGCGCGATTAGCTCTGTCGCAAGGCACACGCGGATGCGAGCAGAAATGTTATTAAATTTTCAACGGAAGTACGACGGTTTTCATCGTTTATCATTACGCGGCCGTCAGGGGACTGATTTTTCGCCTGGCCGCGTGATTTCCCTCCATCCCGGCCACCGATAAATCCGCGCTATCAATTCCTGCTTGATGGGCACTCCATAAAAGCTAATAAAATTACCGGCTTGCACCGGCTCCATACTCGTCCCGAGCGTAATTTCATTTAGACTATTCGCGCCGAGCGCGTCGACGCTTCTCGTTCCTATTGCGATGTCGATTAATCGGGCAGACTAATTCACTCCTCATACCTATCGGCCTAATCTAAAAACTCACAGATATATGTCACGGCCAATTGAACGTTCCGCTGTCTCAACTTTAAAGCACTAGCTCGAGCACCCCGGGATCGGTAGCTCCCGTTCAGAGGATCATGTTTCTGAGGGAAAAACCGCGCACGAAACAAGCTTCAGACCCTGGGGGGTTCAAAACAATCGAGTCGAACCTCTGTCGGACTATTTTCCACGATCTAGAAATAAAAGAACCCCTAACAAATGCTGCGATACCGATTCTCCTCCCTGTACAATTCCTCCGTTCGGGAGACTTCCTAAATAAAAAGAAGAGGAGGAAAGCCTGCCGAAGAAAAGGACAACCGAAGCGATAAAAGATTTATCGTGCGGCCGAATCAAAATCACGATTTCAATCGTTTTTCCCCCGTAAAACACTGTAAATGCGCCTTGCGGATAGTCGGGGGTTCTTGGCCTTGAGCCAAGCGAGATTCAGGATTACCGACACGTCCTATATTCATCCGATTAAGAGCCGCGCTCGGTATCGATATGTCGGATCGTTGGCCCGGTAATTAGTCGGGCGTAATTAGCGACGGGCAACGGTATCGTGCGCGCGAAAAGCCCCGCGGAAGAATCCAGGCAGAAATAATTACCACGTCGCACTGACCACGCACACCACCACTTTTATATCCGTCCCGATATATCGATCTTACCCGGCGCGCTGTTCATCCCCTGAAATGGAGACGGGGAATCGGCACCGGCGATCGTAAATTCGTCCTCGTTCCGTTTAATTAAATTTTTCATCGATTTTCTTCTAATTAACTCGCCTTGCTCGGGGTAAGCTTGCGCGCGCGCACGCGACGAGCTTGGATTAAACGGATAGCGGGTCGCGCTGGAGCACCATGGGAATTGATAGCATCGTTACATTGAAATTACGCCAGGATCGCGCTCGATTTTATACCGCGAAATATGTTAAAGAAGTGAAATTCCATCGCGACTGGAATAATTCCCGTCGCCCTATGTAAATGCCGTTGCGGAATCGATTCGTATTAACATACGAGATTGTATACCGATGATGACATTATTATTATTGGCGCAATCAAACAATTCCGTTGATTACACGTACCGCCCTGGCTATGTATCCGTTCAATTAATTATTTATCGATCGGAGACGGTTTACGTAGCGAATTCAACGCTCGGGGCTCCGCGCTCCGTCAGCCTTTCCCTTGTTGCCTTTTGTCTCGTCGGACACAATGATTAACGCATCCCTTTTCGTAGATACAATAAGGAATAACGATCACTGTATAGGCACTCCCACTTTCCTGATTTATGAATTGAATTAAATTGGAGAAGTCTAATCTGAGCGAGGAGGACGTTACACCTCCCGAGGGAGGAGGTAGAAATTCGACCGGAGGAAACAGGAATGCGTAAAGATTTCATGTGGCATTTTATGCCAGCGCGTCCACCGGCGTGCAGGAATTTCAGGGCTGCTATTGGAAACCGGGTTGTAACAGGATGGAAGTAGTAACACCGATAAGCTGCTCGAAAGATGTCAAAAGTAGTCGGCTTACCGTCGTGGAAGTAATAAGAGACGTCCATGTATTCCTCGTCGGTGGGGCTGTTCGAGGCTCGCCTCAGAACGACCGTCATGTCTCTGCCATTAGACGAGTATCTTTTCGGCTCGACGTTTCTGAAAAACAGAGAAACGGAGATAGAGTCCTGCTTTTACGCGGGCGCCGTAGCCGGCAGTGATTCGTGGGGCCCGCGAGCGCCGCGGGATTCCGCAGTCGTTTCTTCGAGGAAAACACGTCGTTCCCCCGAGATCGAGTGTAAATCACACACCTGCTATCAGAAATGTCGTAAAGAACGCGGCTCTATCTTCCATCGGGATGCGCTTCGAAGGACGCCGTTCGGGTTCGGCGCAACGAAGCGCACACGTCTCGGTAGCGAATACCTTTTACGCGATCGTTCCGCGGAATTTCAAATAAAATCTAGCATTCGTTGCCGCGCGAAAGGTATTTCAAGGCCGTTGCGTCGCAATTCGTTGGATGGGCTCGAGGCTGATGGTGTCGGTAACTGGAAACCGAGGAGGACCTGTAATTGATCAACGTCAATCGGAGCTGACTGAGATTGACACAAATTGGAGTTGACTTGACTTGATTGACGGTCCAGCATCAGATTCTATCTTCGTGTATCTACGCGAACGCTTTTCCCGGCCTCAGCCAGTCACTTTCGCTTCGCCTCAGTCAGCGGAGCTCTATGCACGCTCGTTTTGCTCTGCCATTATGAATAATGGTCCCTTCGATTCGTTCCTGGAGGGCACTGAATGGAATTCGCAAAGGTTCTGGTGTGGGAGGACAGACGGAGAAGCGAGCGCCGCTCTCTCCGCTCCTTCGTTCCACCGGCGGTTCTGTTCTTTTCCTTTATCGCTAAGTCGAAGCGCCCGAAGGAAGTTTCCCCGTGAATTATGAAGCCGGCGCCTTTATGTCAAAGCGCCATACTTGACAAGCTAACGTGAGCGCGGCGCGGCTGGAAGTTGGGCAAGTGGCGGCACAAAGCGCCATGTAAATTTTCCACGTCGTTCGCTTCCATTTTGCTCGGCGAAGTTGTAAATGGACGTCCTGGGAACACTGTCTCGCGATAACCCGCCCGTGAATCCTCTATGAGACAGTGTACAGTGATAAGTCAATGTTTGTCGACTGGTTTTGTCCCTTGATAACGTCTTGCCACGGCATCGAACGACAGTTATTAATGAAGCGAATGAATTAGGGCAGTTTTTGGCCACGATCCCAGCTACTTGGAATGCACTAGCAGAATACATTGATGTGGACTACTTTTTTGTTGTATTACGCTGTGGAGATGGTGAATCGAAGCATCTGCAGGGTTCAGGATCGTAACTGGTTTCCAGAAGAATTTCGGTGGGAATTTTTGTAGAATCGAGGGGCAAATATGTCTATGGGGTAAGTTAGTCTGTTGAATTGGTGTTGGTAAATTTCACTTATTATTCGAAGAGAAGTGAAGAATCCCTGACTTCGTATCTGATTAAATACATACTCGTTCTACTGTGTCGAACACGTGCAAAGGTGTATGGGGTAGTGATTGTATATCGAACAGCGTTGAAGTATGAGTTCTATTATAATACAGTGTTTTAATGAGCAACAGTCTAACTTTTCACCAATTATTACAGCACGAAGCTGAAAAGTACGAGGCACGAGACTTAACTGCTTTATCGACAACGAGAAATCGCTCGTTCCATACACGCCTATGCTCGCAGAATCGTCCAAGTTCTAAAACTTCACCAAGAGTTCCCGCCGCCGTGTTAACGAGGAAAGACGAGACGTATCATCCAGCCTTCTCCATTAAAAATTCAAAAAATTTCGTAAGCCCGGTGTGGAACGTTTGTTAGGAAGCAGCAATTCAGAGTAAATAACGAGGAGAATTTCGAATAAAATTTTTTATCGCCTACAATTGCGCCCTGCAGTTCGAGTAAACTGCAAAGAGAGAGAGAGAGAGAGAGAGAGCGATCATTATTTATGGCACGGGTTGACATATGAAGCAAACCAGCAATCGTTAGAAAAAAATTCGGTTTCGCGTGGAAACTACGAAACTGCGTGTGTAGGAACGAATGGATGGACGGGGGCAAAAGTTCGGACACAGAATCGTCGAACGATTGTTTCAACGAGATTGCTTCATACGCTGTACGCTTCGAAACTCGATCTTCTCATCGATATGTACGATTGACGAGGATAGCTAAATTACTTTTAAACAAGTTCCAAGAAGAGGCATTTCCAATCATCGTTTTTGGTCAAAAATATCTCGAGATTGGGAATGATTTCGCATTCGATCGAGCACTAGCAGCGTACCAGGTTTTCCAGTGCATCGAGGAACGCCGTCGCAGGGGCAGAAGCATCGCGATTATGTTTTGGTACGATGCTCTCTTCAGAGCGAGAGATCAAGCGACCCAGTTGGCACGTCTTCAACTTTCATTCGCGGATTTCGGATATGCGAACGTCACACGGGCACGGGTCCGTGTGTACTTTTCCTGTGCAAACCAGGTCGGACGGGTAGAACATAGTGAGTCAGCCTCTCCCGCTGCTTTACTTGGAGATTGCCCGACACCGATCATAACTCGTACGTCAGTCGAACGAGATTTTAACGCGCCGCCCACGGACCACATACATCCCCGCCCGTTTCGTATAGCTCTGTTGCCAAACTTTGCTTTCTGATAGGTGATATCGAAAGTTTCGTTCCGTTGCTGCAGAGTACCTACCTCTGCTGTTTTGACTTTTAATTCTGCCGGGCTGCAGAATACAGTATGACAGTCGAAAATGTGTAAATGTAAAATGCATGGAACGTGAAACGTGATTAAAGAAATTATTTAAATTGGGGAGGCTTGAGGGATGAAATGAGGTAGTCAGTGTGGAAAAGTTGTATAATAGCGTGAGTGGATGGAGTAGTTTGTAGTTAGGCCTCCTAAGTGACGGGCTAGTTTCGAACTTCTCCACTTAAGTAGTATGTACTAGTACATAGTCGACACGTCGATTCAAAGTGTGGCACGCACCGAAGACAGAGCAAGTTAGACACGAAACGGATAATTTTCGCGAAGAGGCTTCTTGATCCCTTAAAATGCCCCCTGCACAACACTTCCCTATGGGTTTATGGATCGATCTATCTCCCAAAGCACTCCGCCCTTATCATAACCCAGCGCTATATCAGCCTCTCTTACGTACGCGTAAATTCACCTCTGCTATCCATTCTCGCGTTTGAGCCTAAAAATTCAATCTCGCGTCGCGTCTATCACTGACAAAACCGAGTAACCGATCTGAATATTATTTACAAGAAGCGGTGATCGGTTAGAGAATCAGTGCTGACGTTTCGCAGAAACCGAAAACGATCCTGCACCACTGGCAAATGGCAAACCGAATCTTTGCGCTCGCATTTCCCGCGCTGGCTTAACGAGCAACAAATCGTCGTCAAAGTAAACCATTCTAATTCGCCGTGGAAACAGTGGCGGGCAAATCGCGGCATAATATGGCGCGTATAACGCCGTTCCAGTCACGCGTGCCGATCAATTATTATCATCGCCTCATGAACTGGAAATTACACGCTCGATCTCGCCCCGGTGCGGGCCGGTGCTGTTTGCAGCGGTAGACGCGCGACTGGAAGCGTGCATGGGCGTAATCGTCACTGAAAACGTTCTCGCACGCGCCAGTTTATTTTGCCGAGACGAGGGGCCGATCTGATCAGCCGACACAGTCGATCTGTGCCGGTTCATTAGCCGCACCACGGCGGACAGGGGGTGGCTTTTAGTTGGACACGATATGCGCGTAGATTGAATTACACGATACCCAGGCCTCTGGATTGATCCCCGATGTATCACGTCCACGGATGGACGGGGATTAATCAGCGCGTGTTGCACCCCACTCGCTCGGATAATCGTGGAACTCGAGGTCTTTTTATCCGCTTGGATTTCGGCGAGCTTTTCTGTAACGTTGGAGGCCTTAATAAGATAAGTATCGCGGTCGAGATGCGAAGCTGGTAGTTAAATATTATGGTAAAAGAAGGTAAGGATCACTGGTGGGGCTGGTTTCGTGGAGGATTGGGACTTGAAATTCATAGATTCTAGGTTTTATGAAACTAGGATAATACGTATATTTATTTCGCCCTCAGTGTCAAATAAAGGGGGATGTAAATTAATAGTCAGCTAACATTCATTTTAAAATGCATGTCGAATGAAATTTACGTGGTCGATTCACTAAGCCCAAAAAAGTTACCCCCTATCTGGCTCGTTAGAGGTTTTTCCCCTGGCCAGCGACAGAGTGGTGGCCTGCTCCCTGGTCCCGGACGAACGATAAGCTCCCAACGACACTGATCGCATTATTACTCTGCGCAGAATACTCTGGCTGGGTCTTGCACCGCTTTATACTTGCTTTAAATGCATCGTGAAACTCGGACACCGCAGATCTGCCCGGTGTGTCCGCGAACAATGGAAAACGTGCCTCCGGCTACGGTGGGGTAGGAGGATGGCGGCAGGGGGGCGCGAGGGGATGAAACATGAGCGTTATTTTGCATGAATTTTTACGAGATTAGCCGGCGTAAAACACGTGACAGTCCCATAGGCACGTACGGTCGTCCTGGTAGCTGTAGCTAAGTATAAATCCTGGCTGGCCGCCTAGCTACGTTAGAAATTAAGGCTGATTAAAAAATGTCGAGATGGCCGACGCAGAGGGATGCTCCTCGGTGAAGGGACTTGCTGAGAAACTGGCTGGGATGTGCGCAATCCTTATTGGAACCGGAAGTATAATTCTATACTTACAACAAGTAAGTAACGAAACTTTTGTTTCAACTTGGAAGTGCTCCGACGTCTCTGAAGAATGTTTCTTTTCACGCGAAATGGAAACGAGTTTCCCAGGAAATTGAACCTGCGCTTGTTTCGCTGCAATCGAAACTAGCTGGGTGAACTTCACTTTTCTCATCAATTCAGGAGAACTGCTTTGGGGTTTGGAAGGGGGACGCGTCTTCGCGGAGAATTGAAACGATTTTGTAATCAAGTTGCCCAGGGATGTAGGTTTAGGTGTGATTATTTTTGGAGGAAGATTTCGTCCAAATCAATCGCAAATACTAATGAGAGGGCCACGCAGCTTTTAAATTGAAAGAGTTGCAATTTATTCCCTACCGCTCGCGCATCAGACAGTTCCCGCGAGCTGGCGCGGGGGAAGCACGTCCAGAGAATTTATCAAAACTTACGGAGCACGGGAAACGAGAGCGGAGGATCGTTAAAGTTTCAGGAATCCTGTTCCACGTGTAATTATCGTTTACCAGGGAAACTAAACGACGATGTTGTACAGCGCGAAACAATATCCCACTGAACGCTTTGAAAATCATGGAAATTTACGTGAAATCGTAATCCCCTCATTATAGTCAGATCACCATTCTCGGAAACACAATCTCTTAGTCTCGTTCCCTACAGTTGTTCCTCGAACGGGAAATTTTCCATTATTCACTTTCGAAGTGCGTATATAAATTGTGACCGTACCTCAAAGTTCCCGAGGAAAAAGTTCCGCGTATAGAGGATCGATCCGTCTCGGAATCACTTTTAGGAAACGCTCCTCATCTTCTTCTGTCTCCCGGCTCGACGGTGTCGGTGTATATCAGCCACCGCGCGAGAAACGTATGGACATTTCGCCGTCCGTCCGTTTCCCCGACGCTTGCATAATGCATGCAACGCATCCGTGCACTCCGACCAAGTCCCTTTTGCACTTACTTCTGTTCCCGCAGGCCTCGCCTCGTACATTGCCGGCCTCACCTCCCTCGAGGGAGCTTGCGATACTTTGTTCGTCGGCGACTGGCCTCCTAAGAGTTCTGCTCTTTCCACGGCCGGCTGGCCAACCCCATCTCGCGAGACCTTAACCCCGATGAACCTCGTGCACCGTCCCGAGATATCCGTCCACCAACCTTCGCTAATCTTTCTCGGTATAATAACGACCGCCTGATCGGGCACTTCTACGATGCAATACCTTCTTTTATTTCCCTGGCGAAACGAATGCACCTAAGTTTCCAGGAACCTCGAGCTTCGTTGGGGGTCAGACGATATTCGTTTACTTAAGAAATCAGATAAAATTGATGGTGGTGAATTGGAACCCAGAAACTGCTTTAAAAAGCCTCTTTAATGATCCATCTAGCGTCATTTATAATGCATAGTTTTGGCGAAACAAATATACTTTTTTTTAAACCCTATTGTGTGAAAGATCGAGTCTCAGCTTGAATTTATTTCTTTGTAATTAATCGAAATGCTTCATTTCCGACAAAAACGACTGCCTAGAACCCTTAATGATTAAAATAGTATGGATACTAAATGCGATGACTGGAGTGCGATCCTGGAATTACTATTATTCTAGTAAGCCACTTCGTATCTCACAATTAGATCCTCCCTTCGGCTATGCACCATCTGAATGGTTCGTTCCTGGAAGAACGATTCTGCGGCTACCGGGGCGAATATCGATCTCGGCCGAAAGGATTTGGAATGTGACCCATTCGGATCGTGCCCTCCCGGCTGATCAATATGTGCGGGGGAAAGTCTTTCTCGTGGTGGATTTCCCGTCACGTTTCCCAGCCCGGCAGATACTTCCATTCTATCCGGTGTGATTCTTCGCGGAGCCACTTTGACATTTATCTGATTAAAATCGAACGGTCGGCTCCCTTTGAGCCGCTCAAACGTCAGTTTTTAATACGACGGATACTAATTTAATTGAAACGCCCCCCTTTAGAATCTCCCTCTGTCCTAAGTAGATTAATTCAATATTCTCTACCTTAATATCCTTCACCTCTATTTACACGGATTCCTGGGCACGCTTCACAAAGGAGATCACAAAAAGTCACCCTCCGACGTACCTCCTCTTCGACTTGAAAGAAAAATATCAATTCCATGCCGGTAATACCTGATCCGCGAAGGGGACGTCAGAATCGAACCGCCTCGCTCTCGAATATCCGCGTTATCATCGCGAGGCGTGTCCCGTATCGTGCAACGGCAAATAATTTCCAGGTAAAATCCGTTTGAAAAGCCCCGGCAGCGAAATGAATATTACGATGCTGCGGTGGCGCGACACAGTGGGCCGCAAAGGATAGGGGAGAAATATCCGCAATAAAGCACCCCGTGTCGCGGCGCCGCCACAGATATTCAAATTTGGCGGCGGGTACGCGCGGAGGGAACGTCACAAAGGCGAGGAGAATCTGTTCGGTACAGCGAGACTGCACGTTACTACGCGTACCAGCAAATCGATCGACATTAAACGTTTACGATGTCGTGGAGAGGATCGCGTCTATAAAAAGCGCTCGTTTCGATATGGAAAACGGTGGCGGAGATACTGGACGCGCAACGGGTATGCATGCCGTGGACGGTCCTCGCCGCTCCCTTTTTTTTCATGTCCCTCCGTTGGAGCCTGTGCTCGCGCGTAAATGTAAACGCGTGGCTACGGCGTGTATCGCGCAGTCATCTTTCATACAAGGCTCCCGACGAGACGAACGCGAGATCAACGTCCTGCCCTTCGATCCGCCAATGTCGAATAGAATGGGGCTGTTCCCTGATTACGTCTCGGCCGTGCTCGCTTCGGCTCGAGGTTCGATAAAATCCCGCGTTTCCGGATCCAGGGCCTCCCCTTTACGCCCCTCTTCCCATGTCCGCGCGTTTTATTAGATCGAACTGAAGGAAATGGCGGGGAACGAGTGTCCCGTTGCATTCATCGTGGAATCGAATGAGTTCAATGGCATCGCGAGTGGTGAACCAATAGAAGTTATGATGGATATAGGATTGTCGGCGGTGCTCGGGGTTGTTGGTTGTCTCTGGCAGTTTGATGTAGGTATAGACTGGTCGCGGGGTAGCAAAGGAATCTAATGAAGAAAAATCTGTGATGCGATAATGTGAGGTAGTAAATGATGGTCATTAGCTTGGGACTGTCAGTGCGGAGACCATGTCTGTCGGAGAATGTTGGACGAATTCGCGGGTCGGGTGAGTTGCCCGCATTAATTTTGCAAGTTTGGCAATCTCTGTCGATCGACGGGCGCGGATAGCGGGAGAGGTTCGCATTGCGCGTCGTGAATCGAGCGGAATCTCGAGGACTTCTTACTAGGGAATATCCCGAGTAATAAGCTGTGTACTGGTAGACCACATCGGCATCTACCGTCTAATAACTGGAGAATCCACTTACGTATCTTGTTGCACGAATTCCCGTGGAAGCCTCTGCGCAGGACTGCAGATTCTCTCGAGGGACTTCGCGGTGCCAAGCATCCCTCCTTCGGGGAGGCCATCGTATACTTCGATCGCCGATTGGCACGACTGAGCGCTGCAAGATCAATAGAGAATCTTTGTGAAATAATCGGCAGGAGCGGGGGAGCAGAAGAAATATCACGAATCACAGACACGCGGTCTGGTTGGAGACTTAAGGGCTCTACGTGGAGCTTGTAAGCACTTTTTAACCATTAAGTATATTAATTTAATTTTTATACTGTGATTAAGGTTTGGCTGCTCGAGTGACATTGAAAGACGCGGTTATAAAATATGTTAATTGGCTGCTTTTGTAGTGTTTCATTTCCCCCGGATGAATGAAGCCTGACTACGGTGTTAACGAGCAATTAACTTGGCTGAATGCTTCGCCATTGGTGTCGAGGCAGTTGAATCTTGAATTTAATTACATGTTTCAATATATACTTTCATACGCCGTGTAATGTAAATAAGGCTGGCTATGAAAGGCCTGTCTAAAGGCGTCGAGTGTAAAGCAGAAAGAGGGGAGGTGGTGTTAGTGGCATATCGATCACAATAAATAATGCAGGCTGGATGGATGGGGGAACGGTAGGCGGTTAAAAATTGGTGCGTCGGGCACGTAGTTTCCTGCGAATAAATATTTGATCGATGAGCTTTGGCGGAAAAAATTAGCAAGCTAGAGATCGTTAAATAATTCACTACCGCTACGTATGTAAATAAGACGAGTAAATTTGTGCACCGAAAATATGTTGAAACAAATCAGTGTCCAATTGGAACTGTTGCAAACTAGATTTACAGCCCAATTGCCCTGTCACAAATTCCAGCTTGTTCATTACTCAATAAATATGCCCAAAGTTATACCCACTCGAGCACCCTCAAAGTGCATTCTATATTAATAGAGAAACGTCCCTGAGAGAAAGGTCAATTAGAACCGTGCCGCAGATCCTTCTCGGGAAGCGTTCACAGCGGAATTCGTCAATCAAAACTTCCTCCCGAGTTGCGCACCTCTTTCGAGCAAATATCCAACTTGCACGCCAGTTTCAAGGCTGCCTTATTGCTGAACTCCACGCGATTCGCGCAGTCATCTATCGCGGCAAGCACGATCCCCGAACTTACTGTTCGACACGGGGGCATCGGGTTCAGATCCGATTACGCGTGTAACCATGTATTGTCGCGTCAGACTTTACAGAAGCACGCGACTAAGCTGACGATTATTGATTCAGTGGGCCTCGACAAATCGTTCGTGAAGCGTGACACGTATTTTATCGCGCAGGGAAGAGGGTCGAAACAGATCGCGATCAGTAATCTTCCGTAGTATACAAACAACTCATAAAGCGATGATAAATCGAACGAATTACTAAAACAAGAAAAAAGGGACGAAGTGACTGGGATGTGTTAACCAGGGACTTTAACAAACTCATACTTCCGACAAACTGCAACCTGTAACGCACACTGGGATTAGAGAAATGTTACAAGCGAAAGGGTAAGAAACGAGTAGATTTCCAAGGAGCACTTGGCCGCGAGTGTTCGAGCTCGAAACCGCCCATCCCGCTCAGCGTCGCTCGAATCTACAATATTCCATTAAAAATTGATGCCCGCCGCCAATAACCCTTCGCTTCTTCTTACGGTGTTGGCCCCTCTGTCTCGTAGCGCGGCTTTATGCGTGTCTCCTCTTAGTTTATTCCCGGTTATATATCTACCCGCCCCAGACCCCACGGGGGTTACGTTCGCTCCTTGGCTACGGTCCGCCTTACAGTTCCGTCGAGGAGGAACGGGCATCCAGGCGAAACCCGGCCGACGTGTGTTCCATCTCTTACGCGAACATATCTGCAAAGCCACGAATGCACGGTCCGCGCGCTTCAGCCATTGTGCATGATAATTGAAAATCCCAGGGACACGAGCCAGCCGCATTCCCCTGTGATTTAGTGCTACTTCGTATCTATTACTTCCGCGGCAGCCAGGGCCGGAGGAGGAGCGAGGTTTTCGCCGGCGCGTTCCGATGAGTTATTCTGATTGATACGTGGCGAGTGGAAAGCGGGCTTCTTCTACGGCCGGGTGAAATGCTTCTCGCGAGATGAACCAAACTGGAGTGGCTGTCTAAACGGATTAAGACCGAGTGCTTGCTTCTCAGTGGAATTTTTGCACAGCTTACTGTGGCTACTTGGGATATTGGTTGACCAAAAGGTCTGTCTTCTATTCGTGGTTTGAGAAACGTTACAGAAGACGTTAGCTGCAGTCGCGTGGATTTCGTAAAAGATGTGCGAATACAGGGGGCGTTCCGCTTGCCTTGGCATCCCTCATTATGGGCTATATAAATTTCACTTGGCAGGGGCTGTACTCTTGTGCATTCCGCGGATATTACGAGGGACGAAGCAATATTGATCATTAACTCGAACGTTACTTAATGGATCGTACTCGGCCGCGTTGCCGGAGTTTTTCCATCAGCCGGGGCCGTGGGCGAGGAGTAATTAAATCGTAGGACCGCGGGTCAACGACCAGAATGAACGGAAGTTCGTGTTTGGTTTTACGCGATCCGTCAGGATCTACGAGCCGCCCGGCACACGGCTCGAATTCACAGGAGTTGCGGTCGGTATCGAGGGCCCTCAAAAGCCGCTCCGCCAAAAAGGTAAACAAATGAAATGCAATTCCAGCCACGGACCAGCGGCACACGACCCGCTACGTGACTGCATTTCCACCGGCTTCTAACTCTCCGCCCACAGTCGAATGCAATCGCCTTAAAACTGTGACCGAGCTACGTCGCGGGCATGTCGCCGGATCACGGTTTCTCGCCTGCCTGCCCGCAGACGCGCGTGTGCGTAAAAGAAAGTACGAAAGAGATGTGAACCAAGTGGGAAACAGGAACGGGGAATCTTGTTTCTTGAAAGATAATCCCTTTAGTCGTCACGGTAACGAAATCGATGTAATCGAACGCCTTCTAACTAGAGATACTGAGGTTACTGCAACAGTATCCCAGAGATACCAAGTTCTCGATGCTAAACAGGTTTCCACTCAAGTAGTACATACCGCAGTAACAGAGCAATGCAGTAGAACAGGCGCACGATAAGTCAGGCCACTCCACTATGTTCCTATACTCCTACGTTCTAATGAAACATTCTATGGTAACTCCAGGACCAAAGGAATGAGCTTAGAAATAAATCAACAACTAGGGAGAGAGAGGACGTTACAAAGTACAAGGCGACGAGCACGCCAGCCATATATGGTAGGAGGAAGAGTGGAAGTTGTAAGGTCGCGAATGGGTGGCTGGCATTACCTGAGATTGTAGCTGGCCAAGGAAACGTGTCCAGTGTCATAAGCACGTCCGCGCAGCACCAGTCGGCACGTGGTGGACTTGAGCTTGCCTCTGGTGTCGTGGTGGCCCGCCCTGACTTTCTCGCCGCTGACCTCCAGGTCGCAGCTGCTCGTCGCCGTGCCCTGGTCCTTCCTATGGTCGTGGAGGTCCCGGTTGCTGTACCGCACGTTGTAACCGCCGCCGATCGACTTGATCGTGTCCACTGTAAAATACGCGGGGACGTGGTGGCCCTTGAGCTCCATTGAAACAAGCACGACCCAGTTCGGGGATGTCGCGGTCTGATTGAAACTGGGATACACGGTCGGATCGGAATTCATTATCGGGAGGGGCAAGGTTTAATAGCAGCCCCTTCTTTCCTGATTACCCGCGCAACGAAGCGCGCAGAGTCGACCAACGAATACGTTTCATTTCAGTGTCCATCCGTCACGGTCGTTAAATCGGATTCAACGTTGTCGTTGCCGCGGGTTCTGCCCCTCTCGTTCGAGTCCAGGCAAAGTTTCACGGATGGGCTGGGATCGACTCGCGTAACGTAAACGTGGACGGCAGGAGGGAACGTAATTACTGGACGGGGCGTGTTCGTTTCGTGTGCACTTACATGTTTTATTGACGGTGTCCACAGTGACAGTGGTCGGCGCCTCCGTCGTGATTTCGGTGAAGCTCAGGCTGGCGACGAAGCCGTTGTAATCGAATGGAGGCACCTCCGGACCCGTTCTGGAAAAATACAGCGTGTCGCTGGAATGAAATTCCGCATTTCGTCCCAGTTCAATCTGGTTGCACGTGCAGCCGTCCGTACCGGTGTACAGACATTGACTTTCGCGGGCAGGCCAAATACATCATTGCAGTATCGACTGACGGAACTTCATACGGGATGCATAAATGATTACCTGAACTCAACCAGGAGTTTCTGCTCGGTGTACGTCAACGACGTTTTCCCCTTGCCGCAGAGCATTTTCAGGAGGGTACTGGATGTCGTCGGGCCGGAATATACGGCGATATAGTCTCTGGTACAGTGACTGCAACGAAAACAAGCAAATCATAATATTATGTTAGAGCACTTGTAGATACAGAACCTGTATAACAATCATAACCTATCTAACAGACCTTGTGTCTCTGTAACGAAAGCAGTGTGACGCACGGTGATCGTACCTCAACAAGTGGAGCAATATATCACACAAGTCTGACGTGGGGGGGTAAGTAAGAGTGAATGCGAGGGAGGGGACTCAGATCGAATGAAAAGGGGACCGAAGGAGCAGCAGGCCACCGTGTTCTGATTTATCAGAGAGTTCATGAGGATGAACAGTAGTCGGTTCCCATGGAAGTTTCACTATTAAGAAAATATCCGATATTACGGGCGAGGCAGAGGCTGCGTCGAGTTACCACGATGGGACGGCCTGATTTATTTTACGAGAAAAGTTTCGTCGCTGCTTGCCTACTGAGGCGATCCTTCATTTAGAGGATCACGGGGATACGATTTTAATAATCTGCTCAAATTAGAGAACGTCTCGTAGACCGGAGGGCGACGGATGCCCGACTATTAAGGGGCAATTTAGAGCCAAGATTGGATCCGCCGCGGGCGTTTAATAAAGTATCGCGCGTAATAAACACGGTAGCTTGCAAAATATTCGCACAATCGGCAACAAGGTCCTTCGCGGGAAACAAAATCCCGCGAACGAATAATTCTAACCAAGTAACAGGTGTCCGCGAACTTTTCCCATGATTCTAATTAACTGCTGCGAACGACGGGGTTGTGTAATTAATAGAGCAAGTCGGCGAGGGCCTTGGATTTCATCGCGGCGAATTTTCGTGTAAATTCCTTTTTGGGAATTCCACCCTCGAACTTTGGCCATTTTACCCCGAGACGTGTGACTACTTGATGCACCGCGGTGCGACGTGTGGCTCGTCGCCAATTTCTGAATAATTAACTGTCAGGAAGCCGCGGAGGGTGCCTGGCGTCTCCATAATTGAGGCTGCGCCCTTTGCCCGGCCGTCTCACTTTCTTCCGTGTAAACATATACATTATTAAACCCTTCGGCCTGGCCCGTTCCCACGCGCCGGAACCACGGCTTCTCTTTCCGTTCAAAGCATTTACACGCAATGGGAAGGAGACAGGGATTCCACAATAAGCAAACAGAGGGGCTAATTATTTGCGGAGAGGATAGGTACTTGTTTGATTGCTTGTTTGTACGTCGCCATAGCTCCGACTATTGTCAGGAATAATATCAAATAATTACTGGCGCCGTAATTCCATGAAATAATTATACTTTGAGCAGCGAATACAGCCGAATGGATTTTAATTACGTGCAAATTTTCTTGATTATGTTCATGTTAATTTCTTTGGCCAGCGGCCACCGTAAATGAATCGAAATCACGAGTGCCTTCAATTTTGAAAGAATCGTGTATGGTGCAGGGTAGTCATGTCTGCAGGGGTAGTTTTGTAAGTCATTTTCTGGCCGAGCGGTCTGAACACCCAGAAAATCGGATTCCTCCAGCTTCATTTCGTACAATCCCCCCTGCTGGCAGGGTAGAAAAAAATGAATAGAGAGAGAGAGAGAGAGAAAGAGGGAGGGTAGAGATAAAGAATGGATGGTGGGTAGTGTATTGTGAGCACTCAAGCTGCTATAAAATGCCCCGGAATTACCCGTCCGCAAATCCGGCCGAGTAAATTAAAAATTTCCCACTCGAATCTGTCGATAGCGTCCGCCTTCGAACAATGCCCCTCTGTTCACTTAATTCCAATTGAACAAAAAAACTGATTAAATCGAACTGCCTGCGCGTTCATTGTTTCCTTTTCGGCATTCCACTTTTCATAATAATAAATTCATAATAATGTTATTGTAATGGTAGCAAATGGGCATCAACTTCGGGTTTCTTCGTAATAAAGTAATTCATTCAAGTTACAAAATGCAGATTAAATTCAATGCACAATATTTTCAAGACAGTCGTCTGCCGTTCCACGAGTCCCTTTTATATAGTTTTTAACGCAATTAACGAGCATTACAACGGTACAATATTGTTGGACAATATCTGGGGCAATATCGCCCCAGTGTCCAGTCCATGGAAATACTTACACTAACAAGCACCATTTACGGAAGGATACGCTTAGCTTCAATGCCGCGTAAAAGTGACCAACAATGTATCTGGTGGTCGTAATCGTTCCTTTAGAGAGAAATATTTAAAGATAGCCAGAAGAAAGCGAAACAATTGGGTGAAGTGAATTCCTTGGCTTTCATAGAGTTAACCGAGAAAATTGAAGGAAAAGAAATTCTGTAGAAACCCCGTGTCCTTTGTTCACTTTATTTCATTCAACTCGCGGTTTTGTTCCACCGAGTCCTCCGAAAAATTCGTTCTCTTAAGCCGCTCGAATTGAGAATTAATCTGTAAAAGCGCAAGACCGAGGGTTGTAACGACTTCGAATTCAGGAGACAATTCCACGGCAACACAATTCCGTGATATTTATTACAAAAAGCCCCGCTTCAGCGGCCCCATTCAACGTCCACATCTTCATTTATTTTGCTCGATAAACGTTGCAGTAAAAATTATACCATTGCGGAACAGTTTTACGAGCCCCGTTGGAGTAATTCCGCGGGGAGCGTCATCGCAATAATACCATCCGTAATCGCATCGGGGATTTCGATGTTTCGAACGGGGACGCATAATATAATGGCCCCGCGAACAGTTTAGAGGCCCGGCTGCAATTCGGTAACGAGCCACTTGATTTTTCTGCACGATCCAGCTAATTCCATCGTGAAATATTCCGGTTTAAACGTCCACTGATTTATTTTCGCAGCAGCCTCGTTTACGCTGACAACGATAAAATAATAATTCACGGGCATCAACGATGCTCGTTACTGTTGCTGGAGGCTGCGCGTCGCCATTTTTATCCTTAAGCGGAGGCGCGTACGCGAACGATCGCGGCGTATTAAACGTCGGATGGGACGGGGACGATGGTGCCGGGCGAATCGCAACGAGTACAATTACAGTAATAATCCGCCGGATGGGAATAACCGGGCAAGCGGGTACATTAGATGCGACGGCGCAGCAGGATCGCGTTCCTGCCCCGTAATCAGGACCGTGGCAACAGATATCGTACGTAACTGCGCGTGACTAATGTGGAATCGTACGCGGTACATTAAATTAATTCATCGTCGGCTTCTGTTCCGCCGCGATTAGTCCGCCGTGCTCCTGTGAACTTGCTTCCCCGCGTCGCGCGACTGTCTTCGACGGTATGGATTACGCTTAAGCCCCGTGGCGCAGAAATTTGTATTCCAACAATGAATTACATCGTACTTTGCATATGGGCGCTCGAGGTAGGAGGAGCAGATAAAGTACGGGCTCGCGGGTAGATAAAGGCGTGGGTATTTGCAGGCACTGTAGTTTCACGTAACTGGATAACAAAGTATTTAGTGCGCAGGGCGGATTATATTCAATCTGTTTCGCTAGGCTGGTGACTGGATATGGATGTACGCATTCTAGAGAGGATGTCTGAACAGACGGGGGCTACGCTACTTGCTGTGTGAAGAAACAAAGGTGTACGGATTCTATTGAATCGATGTCTGACCATAGTAGGATATTCTACTTCTCCGGTTGAATAGAAGTACATACTGTGATAATATGGTGAGTGATAATGGGACATATGTAGGCTGTGACTAATGAATCTCTATATGTACATTTGTAGAATCGGGCTTACGGAATATGATCGTTGAATGTCTCATTCTACTGGACGGTCTGACCATATATGGCTAGAAACTACTCGCCGAAATTCTGATTCCAGGCGATTCTCTACTGAACATGGGTGACGTCCGACCACGTACTGTTCTATTACATCTACGAGTGGATTCATTGCTTGTGGATCTATATATATATCTACTGTGTTTGGTATGAATTAGTATTGTTAGTATGTATAGTATTAGTATCGTGAATGCAGAGCAGAACTAAAAATGAGAAATATTTCTACGCCTCCCTTTATGTGGAATTTCTTTCCTTGTACAATACCTTCCTGGTATTCCTTCATTGAAACGAGCCCCAGCATATTATTACTAACTCCCCTCTTTTATATTGAAAAAGGGACAATAAGAGTATTCCGTATTCCAAAGCGACGCTATCCTGGGCTCCTAAGTAAATTCAAAGATAGTACGGATGCGGCTCATGGAAAAATGTTCGTTCCAGCAGACGGACCGATAATCCAATGGCCTGATCCTCCCACAACCGCCATACGACATGGTTCGCTGCTTTATCGGCTTCCCGCTTTCGATTCATTCTCACCAGTTCCAATAGAACGAGACCTGGCGGAATTGGTTATTCTTAATAATGGCTTCCGTAGTAGTCGACCGTAACTTAGCATAGAATAAGGAACTGGCTGGATCATCTCCCTCGTGGAAGAGCGTTAAATCTGGGCAGAAAAGCCTTCTGGGAAACGTGTTTACCTATTACTCGAATTACCGTGCAGCTTCGCAATCATTCGCGTTGTACTTTGCTCCTTTTTATCGGGACATCATTGCGAATGAGTTTCGTTACGATTTTACACGCACGTTGATCCTTTAAGTAACTCTTGTAACTGTTTGGATATCACGCGGTATGAATCAAATGTACCTACGCGACCATCCAAACTCCACAAGCTGTCACGAACGAGCTAACTCGACGGATGACGCTTCGCGAGGCTATTGAATTTCGCCCCAAACGTCGTAATTAATATTTCATTGTTCGAGATAAGACGGCTGGGGAAACTTGCTCGCGAGTTTCACGTTTTAAGGAGCTTCCCCCAAGCGTCAATACGCGGTTATGACTAGTTTGGCGCTTAATCCGCTCCTCGTTATCTTGTCGTAGCTGCAGCTGTTGTCGCGGCAACGAAATAGAACAGGATTCCTCTCGTTGAGGGAAACTTGTAGCCGATTGCAAATGACCCTTCAGCGCGTATCCACTTCAGCCCTCGGCTGGCATTGTTATTCGAAACTGTTTTCGCAAAATCCGATACAGTCCCGTCGCTGCTTTTATTCTCGCGCTTCTCTCAATTAGTTCGCGAAGGAAGCAATGGATAGAATTCAGCTCGGTGAATTTCTCCAGTTACTTATCGAGCAGCGGAGTGGACCTCTAATTAAACCACGCTTTTCTGTAAACAATCAAGCACGCAGCCGCGTGGAATTATTTTTTACTTCGGTTGATTACGTTCGACGCCGGCTGCCACTGAAAATTTAAACCATTCAAAACATCCTGCGATTCCGCGGTTAAACGCGATTAAATTGTGCGCCACGACAAATGAATTATTTCAGTGGATTGAAAATTCGGAAGCGAAAACCTGGCGTTGATTTTGTTAGCACTGACTACTATTGACACTCATCGGAAGATATCGTCGTGGAAGGGTACGGGAAATGCCGAGGGAAAAATTCGATAACCGAGTGGACCGAATTAAACTTCCCCGTCGTCGGATTCCAGCGTCGAGATTACTCTGTGTACAGTCCAAATTCCGAGGAGAAAAATATATATGGAGAAGACCAAGGACTCGGGACGTTCTTCGATACTTTGCATAGAACCTGCGGAACCCCGTGGGATTTACAATAACTGGATGCTGTCGAAGATGAATTTACTTCGTTAATTAATTCGTCGATGGACCGCTGACGTATCTATCTATCTCATGTTCCATTCGTGGGTGGAGGAGCAGCTATGAAAATGAATTGCGATTTACATGAAAAAATATCGAAAGAATTTCAAATTCAAACTCAAACATCGAAGGCGTCGGAAAATAACAAGAGGACTGTGCTAGCGCTCACGTTATTAATAGTACATTACGTGACAAGGGAGAGAAGTAAGCGATTCCGACGAGTGTGAAGTTTGTTGCCCGAGCGCAGCGAGGGCAGCAATTCACGCGAGGCGAAATCGCGTCTCTCCCTTGTCACGTACAATATTTTTTTCAACACCTGCATGAAAGGTGTGTTTTTTTGAAACCCTGCTGAGCGATTCGCAAAAAAATATGCATGTTCGATTGCTCGTTGATGGCTTAACATCTTTTTTTTTTCATTAAAATAAACTAATAAAACAGCTTCCGAAAATGTTTCCAATTTGTGGTTATCTCGCCACTCCATAAATTTTTGGTATATCATTTGGTATTTGACTTTCGAATTTGATGGCAGCAAATTTTCTTCGATGGCTTTTGCAGCTTCTGCTATATGGGGCGGCGTGTGGTATCCCGTGTCGCTATCACTGTCACTATTATTCATTTTACTTTTTAATTGTATCTTTTATTGAAAAATGGTGCTGTGACAGTTGTAATATCATGATAAAACACGCATGATAAATAACGATTAGTCGAAGAACTGCATCTTCATACCATAGGGTAACGTCAAACTCCAGGGAGGAAAGTAAAAAATTATGCGAATACGCATGCGCGTAAAGTCTTTTTCCCTTGGGAGAAAAGTAGAAAACGCGAATACGTCTGAAATTGGTCATTTTGCTCCCGCTCAGCAAGGGTAAAAAAGCACACATTTTCATGCAGGTGTTGAAAAAATTATGTTTTCGAATCACTTAAATCGTCTAGGCGCGATTTTCAGTTTGGTAGAGTGAAAGAATTGCAAGCGGAATCTGACTTCGCGGCGGCGACAGGCAACGTTAAAATATACTCACGATTAGCTAGTGAATTCAAATTGATTCGGTCACGAAATTTATACCGAGACGGCGGGAGACGAGCAACAAGATGCGCCGGATATTATTTTCCGGCGGCGCAAGAGACAAACGGAAGTTACCGGCTTTCGCGTCACGTTTAATTCCATCCCGTTACCGAGGCTGAGCTTCGTTTCCACCGCTCGTGATCTCGTTCTAACGCCCCGACCGCGCACCGCTGCGAAAAAAACCGCCGGGAGTAAAAAGTAGGGAACAGAAGACGACGAAGGGGAGAGGAGAATCAAAATAATCGAATACGGCCGAGGCAGGCCGTCGTCCCGCCTCGAAATTAACGAAGCTTCCGATAAGCGCGAAAATGGATTTGCATTGCACCCACTTGTTTCGCGTAACTAACTTCGCCCACCGCTTATTTAACTTTCGCCGAAGCTACGCTGCGTTTGCATTAACTTCCACCGCCGGTCCGTTGAATATTTATTTATTCTTTTACGCCCCTCAATCGCCCGCGACGATGAGAAATGTTTTACACGAATGACGGTGTTGGAGTCGACGGTGCTGCAATTATATAAAAGCTCCGCCGAAACTTTTCAACAGAACCTCAGAGAGGTTGTCATCACGCATCGAAGGATTCATCTGTGTTAAGATCTCAGATTTCGATGGTGGTGCACCAGTTGGAGTTCGTATTTTCCACGATGACAGGGAAGGTTGTCGTTTCCACCAAAATTGGCAATGACCGGGCTCTTGAGGGTGAATTTCCAAGGCGGAAGATCAGGGAGGTGGAACGAGGCATGGATGATGTCGTGGGTCGAGAAGCTACCGGCACCGCTAGAGGCATGCCTTATCTCTAAGCTTTACACTCTATTACGTTTATTAAAAGCACCAGTGGAAGAAAGTTTCGCCATCCGAGCTTCCGTGGCGAGAATAAAAATGAGATCGCTCGTGTTACGTATTCCAGAATACTTCGAACGTCCTACGCGTCTGTTGAAATGTCGGAAATATAATCCTCGCGAAGCAGCCAGCAGACATTGAATTTAAAATCCAATATCAGATCCCAATGCGAAATCATCAGCCTTAAAATTCGTCCTCCATATTCTCTAATCACTCGCGACGCAGCGGTGCATTTAATTCAGAAACTGAGAAGCATGCTCGGGTGAAAGAGACACTTTATCCGGCAGCTTTGGGGTCGCCCCCTGCATTCTCTATTCCAAAATGGAAAGAATGTGCAAACATAGCGTCTTCAACTTTGCTGCAACGGAAATGCAGCTCTCGCGAAGCCAGCGCTGTCCAGCGAAGTTTCGCGCTGCGCGGATCCGCCCCGAGGGCTGGACGACTTATTTCGTCATTGTTTCGTGGCGTCATTGTTTCGTGGCCCCGTTGTCCCGTAATTTAATTGCGAGCCGGCTAACATATTCAACGATTTGTACCAACTCTAATCGTAGTTTAACCACGGCGAGCGCGGAGCGGACGTAGAGGCAGCCGGAGGCGAGAAGCAGTCCAGTTGTAGTTTGATAATTAAATTCAACGATTCGACGATCACTGAGAGCCGGAGTCTCTCTACGGAGGAGCGTTGGTAACGCGCGCTCGGACGGGGAGTTTCTTACGGCTTTTCCACAGAAGTTTCCGCGCGCGTCGGCGGCCCGTTATGTACCGTTGTCGCTACATTTCATGGCAAACTTTCCGCCGGATCAGAAGGATGGAAACGCTCGGCGTGGCTGGAACATTGACTTCAGAGAATAAGAATTTCCCGGGGAGCCGAGGGGGGAAAGGGGTCCGAGTCTCGCCCGGATTCGCGGTGAGATTTTGATCTCTTCAAGTTTCTTGGCGCGGGCTGAGTCTGAGAAGCGAGTTTCCGCTACTTGTAGAAAAATAATCGCCGTCCCGGCAGAGCTGCAAGTACGTAATTTTGTTGATAAAATGGCTGAGACAAATTTTCGCAATGTTCGAGTGTTTTAGACAGGTTGGATGTTTCTTGCAATCGTTTTCCGAAGAAGTGGTATTGCTAAAAAATTCGAGGTGTGTATTCGTTATTGTATAAGTTTCATTCGTGTAGAAAATAGAGACCTTGTTGGTGCGGCGTTTTGGGCGTTCAAACTCTAGTTACTGTGCGTCTGACTATGCGTGGACTTGTACTACTTAGCAGCCTCTGACTACGCATTATCCTCTTCCACTTTGACTTTGTACAAGTCTATTCTACTAACATGATAGTATTTCACAATATGTCGGCATATTTTATAGTTGCGTTTGATAAGAAGGAATTAGCGTTCCAACAGAAGGAAGCGAAAGAGAGATTTCAATGGAATTTTGCAAATTTTGTCGAACACAGAAATGTGAAGACAGGGAACGCTTCAAATTGCAAGGGAAATGCTACTCGACGGTTCGCGACTTTATGGATCACATGACCCGTAGATTCCACTTTTGTCCATTTCCTCGTTTCTACTTGTCAGACACAGCAACGTCTCGATTTCTAGGAACGTGTCCGTGAAGCAGAATCAATTCTGTCCGCGCCATTCTACGGGGAGAGAAGAAAGGACGATCGAGGTGGATCCAGAGGGAGCGTGAAGATGCAACATCATACACGTAATCTCGTTGTCGTATCGTCTTTATCTCTCCTGCCTCTCCCCTTATTTTCCTCTCTCATTTTCGACCCGCACCGCTCCCCCGTATCGAATGAAGTTCTGAAAATTCGAATCGCTCCCTTGGTCGCCTCCCCTGAACGCCTCCCGACAATCCTCGGGAAAGGAATCGAGGACAAGGGCGTTCGTGCGACTAGCTGGAATAAGGTGGAGAATAAATTCCTGACATCCGCTGTTCTCTACGGGTCGTTCCATTTCTCGGCGCGGTCATCCCGGTCCGTTCGTTCGCGAGACAACGAGATAAACGTGGAAACGTTCTCCAGGTGCAAGAGATAAACCGGCAAAGTTCAACGATATTTTTCCTCGGCAAGGCTATCGCTGTCGTAAACAGGAATTGGCGAGCGAGCGTATACCTCTTTAGTATAATTGTCGCGTAAGCCGTAGAAATTTAGCTTTCTATTATATTATACTTTAAGTCTATCCTGTGTAAGTGTTCCTACCTAAATAACTCGTTTCCCTATTTCCTCGCAGAAGAATCAATTGGCAAGCGAAACAGATTTTAGAAACTCCTCCGCGTCACAGAACGTTTCACTTCCCATTCGCGAGATTATAAGAAAATCAGGAACGGACAAGGACAACGGACGAGTCTCATGTACAACTCGATATCTTGCCCACGAGACAGGAACGATCGATTGCGTCGCGCGTCGTGGGTCTTCCCCGACGGTTGTAAATAACAGTGGCTCTAGGAGCGCACCGAATCACTTCCATCGTTGCTGAAATAACGTCGATAAGCCACATTTCTCCAAAGCCACGCCATCTTTTATTAGCCCTTAGCCCCGAAATCCTCCTGAAACGTTCCCGCCATAAACAATTCACCACCTACCGAGGCGAACTCATTTATGCGAGAGACGAAACACTAATCGTTCTTAAAACTCTCAACCCATCGTTCTCCGCGCCTCCTTTGCTCCCATAGACTGTTTATCAATTTCCCTTCGAGGGGAATTCATCTCGCACGATATCAAAATTCGTTTCCCTCGCGAGAGCACTCGCGAGTATTCCAGCTTGCATCCCCTGTTGCCTCGCGCGCCGTGCCTCAACCTGTTTATACCGATTGGGGCGTTTAAACGGGGGAAAAGTGAAGTACGAACGAGGAGGAACATTCGGTCGTCTCCGGCGTGTACCTGAGTGCACACCGACAGCGAAAGGAAGGAAGCCAATACCGCGTTGTGGTATCAATCCTTTTCAAGTGGCGGACCGTGTACCGCGGTTTTATACGCAAAACAAAATATCAAGCGGGCTGTCTGCCGCCGCAGGGGGACAGGGAGGAAACACCCCCTGTCGTAAACTGCCAGCTAGAACCGAGGCAACAAACAATGGCTGCAGTAATAAGAAAACTTGCCCGACATTCGCGATCCCATTTAAGCCAATGGCGAATGTACCATTGCGAAATAAAATATGCAGATGGACGACAACCCTCGTGTTACCTTCGATTTTATGGTCGCTAAAGTTTGAATGTGATGGCCGCGATTATTTTATAGCTTCATCACGGCTTTATGCCGCGGTTATTACGGTGTAACTTGCGCTACCCCTGATTGTGTCCCTTCGCAGAGGGTGCAAAGTTATCCCAGACAATTCTTGCGAGTGCCTCGGTCTAGAGATTCACGTGACTCTTATTGTACCGCGCACGACGGCGCTATATAGGGATTTCGATATAACGCTGTTCTTACGTAACTGTCGGCCATAAATTAAGCCGATAGAGCGGACAGCCGAGCCCGAATTCCTGGCATCGGAGGCAAAACCGGCCAAGTGGCGAGCAAGATCGATCGCCTCGCAATGGATGACTATGCCCGGGGGCTTGCAATCGGAACGAGGACATTAAGTTGCCCCTCGTCACTGGAAAAACCGAGAATTTGCGATGGATACTTGACCCCCGAGCCACCGCCGAGGCATTACGTGTGCCTCGCTTCAAGGTGAACAAGATCGAGCTGAGGAAGACACTCTGCTAATGGACGACCGAATTTCACTTCACGGTTTAAAATGCTGTCTCGCTACTGCAGTCGCGCACCTGACTCTCTCTCTCTCTGCTCGTAATGTATGCGGACGATAACTTGCCTGACCATTCGTGCGCTTCAACTACTGCGCCTCTGACCGTGCTAATTCTAAGTACCTCCGAATGGCGAGCTAAATTCGCTACGTTTATAAATTACTATATAGCATGGTTGACCTTAGAGTGAATTTTTTAACGTCACGAAAATTTCTATCAGGAGAAACATCAGTAAGATAGCTTTGAATATAAAAACTCGTGGGAACTGAAAATGGAAGGTGAATGAAAGACAATAATAGTTGATCTGGCCGAAGCAGGGAACTCCAGAAGTTTAATGGATAATTGAAGTAGACCTCGGTTTAACGAGCGGCGAGTTTGCTTCCCCCGTTTCCTGTGATATTCGATTATCTCTTAATTTAAAAGGGAACGCCCGACAAATATCTAAACAATTTGACCCATCCCGCCGTGAACCGGCTGAACACCGGTGATAGCGGCTGTAAAGTAATTTTCCTCTCCAAGTTTCCAATAATTTTCGAAAGTTAGTTTGAGAAATGCGGTACAGCCAGGACGGAAAGTATTTTCCTCGCCTCTCCCTGGCCGGGTTAATGGAACGCCGTCGCGCGAGGCTGAGAGAAATCGCCTCCACGGCGATGTAACTTGCGAGCGATTCGTAGCGGCAATCTGTTTTCGCGGTTCGACTGCGAAATGAAAAAGAGAACGGCGAAAATTCCTCCCCCGGCCGGGGAAAACGAGGGGCGGAAAGAAAAACAGCAAACCATAAGCATAAACGTGACGGTGATCGATGTCTTCGCTCGCCTCGGCGGGCGAGCATATTTTTTCTTCTTTCCGCTCGAGTCCGATCAGTTTTGCGCCAGTACAACTTCCCAGAAGTTCCGCCGCGGAGGAATTTCGTAAATGAGAAACCATTCCAGTAATTTCCTTTCTTCAAAGGGTCCGGCTCTGCGCTCGAAATTGATTACTGCAAGTTGGATTTAATATTTCAATGGAATACTGTACACCATTCACTGCTCCACCGAAATTAATCGATCTAGGATGAACTCGAGACAAAATTTTCCGCGGCGAATTTCTTGGAAATAAAAGCAGCCACTGCAGGCCGCGACACAAGTGCCGGAAAAAAATGGGAAAATTATTTATAGAGTCAGCCAATGAGTTAGCAGGGGAGTTGAGAGAGTGGAGAAAGCGCGGTGGAAAATATGGGGCATCAAAAGTTACTCCAATTTGTTCCGTTTCCCGTGAATAACCGGCACTCCATACACAGGAGGCTTTCAGTCACAGGAAACCAATTAACGGATGATTTAATTAGAAGCCGACGTCGACAAGGGTCTCCACGGTGAAAAATACGAGCGTGAGAAATTAGATTTCGAATGGTTCTCAGAAACGAGCCGAATAAAAGGGTGGCGATAAAGGAGAGTGGAACGCGAACCGGAGGATATTCGAGTCGGTGTTACGTGCCAAACGGAGTTCTATTCTCACTCCGGCCATGTTCCATTGCCTCTTAATTTAATGAAATGTCCGGCAGGACGCGCAGCCAGCATCCCGACACCTGATCGAGTGCCGCGGCGCCTTCTGAAACACAAATAAGTGCCGCGAGTGCAAATGGACACCGGGTCTGACCGATGTAGATTAAACACGCGAGAATTCTCGTACGTCGAACAGGGAGTTCCTATTGTTCCAACGGGAACCCGTGTGCTTTGTACGTCTCGGGCAGCCAACGTTACTCCAGGCACTGAGAACGATCAAACACCAATTTTCTTTCGCCCAAGTTCCGTCACGGGGGAATCGATTACCGGTACTTCGATTCTAGCCACCGACGATATTGGTATTCCCAATTGCTTCTGAGCTACGGGGAAGTTGGAACAGATGCTACGGAAATTTGATTCATTTAGAATTGCATGCTCCTCTTTTTAGGGGTGAATGTTGAGTTGTGTATCTAACTATGACTATTGGAATAATCTGCAGAGCAGTAAGGAGTTTAAGAATTTTATTCTATGTTCTTTCTATTGAATCGAGGATAGTTTCTGTTTAGAGGAGATTCATCTAGTGCTTCTGGTAATGCTGGTGCTTTCAAGGCTTTACAATTGCACAAGAACATGTACTGTGCAATTTATTTACACTGAAGGGATGAGTTATTACTTGGAGCAATTCTTGCCTACCGCTTCATCGCAACGCATTAATCACGAGTGCTTAGGATCACTTCCTCCCGTAGCAATCGTCTCCTCCAGGCTCCTGCTTGACGGTCCAGAATGTGCTTATTAGTTAATTACCACCCTCGAATAATTCAACTGGTAGAGGCTCATGACTCTGCCGGTTATGACAGTCTCTTGTATGACTAGGGGGAAACCGAGGGTTCTTCAATAATGGTACATAAGTAAATGATTGATTGATATACCTAGACGTTCCGTTAGATCCTCATCTATCAGTTCATCGCGTAGACGTGGTTGAATCTTAATTACCGGGATGTTTGTTGAAACGTGAAATTAAGAGGAGGAAATTAAAAGGTAAGGAGCACCGATTTTCCTGATGCAATATGCTATTTCAGAATTTTCCTTCGTTCGCTATTATCTGATAATGATTCCCTGCATCTTGCCGTGGTTTATCGCCAAATCGGCGGAGGTATTATGGAGCGTAAGTTTACTGTATCATAAAGCAGGCTCGTAAAACCTTCGGCAGCGTAAGCTCTAGAATAGACAAATATTGCTCTATGCATTATCTTCTTTACCAAATCTTTATGAAAGTTTTTATCGGTTTATCTGGCGTATAAGCGAAATTTAACGAGCGCTTTCGCCGCTCCGCGACACTGTATAACCAGCAGTTTCTGTTAAAAACCTCGATCGGTCTGCTTAGCGATTCCACAGTCCACTGCAAAGTTAATAGAATCAGTTAAAAGTGCTAGCTTACGAAGGAAATTCTACCATTTCATCTGCTAAAAAATTATTAGCATCCACCACAAAACGACGAAATAAACACTCTCCAAAACAAAATATTAATCTACCGTGCCAAATCTACATGACAGTGGTATTAAATGAAAGCTGCCAAAAGAGGGGAGAATCGTTCAAAGTGTCTATAGATTGAGTACCCAATAACGGCGACCACCAATTGTCGGTGCAAGGACTAACTACGTAGGCACACTGTTGATCATAGAATCGAGGAGCGTGACAGCAACAATTAATTAGCTTCGGTTCACCGTGACAGTGAATATTGACTATGTGCTACTAATAGAGTGTGGACACTGGGGTCATGAAACTGCGTACTGACAGTCTTCATGTTATGAGAAACGAGCACGACGATCCGAATTGGATCAAAGTCAACAAAGACGAGTCGTGAACCACCGTAGCCAATAGCCAAAAGCGACCGATGTCTAAAAGCGACCACCGAAGACATTCGCGGAGATCAATAATGAAAATCTCGAGTCGCACGACTTCGTTCCCCTCCGTTCCCTTCGCCAAATGTTTTCTTACACCACGTACTGCGACAGTTGATCGCGTACACGCTGAGCAGCCCCAATTAAATCGCTATCAACCATAATGAAATCAAACGCATTGGTACACGCGCGTATTTGCGCAGACAAGGCGCACGTGAAGCGCAAGGGCGGAAGAAAATAATCCAGCTAGCCGGTGCACCAGCGTAAAGCGAAGCCAGGGGTTGAAACGACTTTATGCACGTGGCCCGTTCCGTCGCCTATGAATAATTTACGCGTAGCGGCGCGGCGCATGTAATTTCCGTGCATTAAACGGAGTTACGTCAGATTGCTCGACGATTCGGCCGTCACGGTGGGCTGTGCGGAGGGTTTGCAGAGCGGATAGACCGGGCAACCGAGCTTTGACGGGTGGCTTTCTCAATCAAGCACTTCAAAGCAGATCGCGGGTAAAGGACGATCGAAACCGAGTTTGCATTATGTCTGCAGCTCGGCAGTTTCATAAATCCACGAATCCCACTTGCACTCTCGTCACAACCCCCCGTGTGTGTGTGCGATTGATGCGGAATCATCGTCATTTAAGCGATGTACACAGAAGCATACCGTAATACAAAAATCTCACGAAAGTTTCCCCGTACAAAACAGGGATAACCCGTGAAAAGGATTACGTATGTAAATTAAACTGTATCTAAATTTTCAAAAAGACAAAGAATAAAGTTGCTCTAAGCACGGGCTACTGTAGGCGGTACGACAATCATTCGTTGTGTTGTCAGTGCAGCTTCATTATCGTTTTCCAGCTTAAACTACTGCGCCCTTCTAAGCTATGTGTAATGTTTCTCGGCATTAATGGGGATCATAACGGATTATGAGGATCTGTTTCGTGAGACACAGAGGCGAGGATCTAGTGCGAGGTTAATGCTGTCAGTTTCCGCCCCGCTCATTCGTATTGCTAACAAAGCCACAGGTAATAATACGGAATCATAAAAATGCCAGCCACGCAGCGGATGTAATCGCGAAATCGTCGATCGGGGCAATTTCATGGCTGCTTACATTTCATCGCCGTCCCCTCTGGCCCTGTGCAATTAAATGAACGTTGAGTCGTAGCAAACGAGGGATATCGTAACAATGGAATATCAATTAATCAAGCGCGATGATCGCGTACAACTTGATTCTCCCGACAGTTAGCTCGATTGTAATCAAATTAGTGCAACACGCGGGGTGCAACAGTCGTCTGATTTACAACCTTGTTTACCAGCCAATGGGAGCGTCCCCTGGCTGCTATAGAATATTATATGTTGTTGTTACGGGGGATTAATGCTACCGTCAAAATAGGATTACGATGGGTCAGCAGAGAAGTTGGTCTCGGTTGCATGTTCGGAGAACGCGTTCCGTGGACACGAGCGATATCAGAGCGGGCGGGGGCTTGAGGCGAACCGGAAGCCGCCAGCAAAACTGGCGCATTCGATTCACGTAGAATCACTGCAAAATCAATCCTGTTATATGTACAGTAACTGGATGCGCGCGACGCCACGGTTAGGCGAAACGTCCACCACGTATTAAACGGGATTTCTCGCAGGAATCACCGCTGTAAATGGATTTACATCGAGCCCCTTTATCTTTCACGAATCGGCCCGTTCAGGAAATTTATTCCCTCCCGTCCTGCCACCTGCGAAATTCATACGGTTCAATGCACGCTCCAGTAGGGGCATGCTGGACGTTTGTTTTCTTCCTCCTTTCGACGACGTTTACAACGAACTTGGATTGGCGAAGAAGTCTGCGCAATTAGGACGCTGATCACGCTTAGGTATACCTATTTTCAGTAGTGCTGCAATTTATCTAACGATAAGAAGCGTCTAAATCTATTGAAATGTCCCTCGGGTGGAGAATTTACTCGTACCACTTGCTGGCCCATTGAGGCAACTATATCGAGAGGAAAATTCACGTCGAAGCGACGCCACGCCGCCTGCAGCCAAGTTTCCTATTTCATCGCGATTTCAGCGTCGAATCGGTAACGACGGATATTTAAATTACAGAGGGAACGAGGTGGAAGCGATGAATTTCTTCTTCGGGATCGCGGAGGTCGGTGCGGCAAGCGAGGGGAAAAGGAAGTTCCCAGATATGATCGATACCAAGTATAATTCTAATACGCTCGACATCTCGGCGGAGTTCAAAGCACAGAGCTGGCCGGAAAATTTATTAAGAGAGCCAGCGCGCGCTGGTGTAAGGTCTGGTTTTAACGAGTAAGTCCCATCTCCGCCTAAATGGAGATATATATCTTCCGTTGGGCGCACTTATCCGTTCTTGGCTGACACCAACACGTACGAATTAATGGCTTTGCTCGAACTCTCTTCTTGCTGGCCCTGTAGTGACGGCTATAAACCACTCGTGGTCACGTGTCTGGGCATTGATCATGATTTCGCTGGGGAGTTTCTTCTCGGAGTTAATCAGGGGCGAAGTCGTCTTCGGTTGAGTCGCGTGAACATTAAACGCCTACGCGTTCCTGACTTCTTAAGAACATAGTTTAACGTAGGAGACCTTCTTCTGACAGTGAAGCAGTCTTTGGTATGATACTCTTGATCACATGAGGTGTACGGGGCGATGCTAATATATTTCATTCAAACGCCTGGTTTGGACGATCTCTATAGCCACTGAGAGGATTCGTTGGCACTAAAAGAAAGCCCGCGGAGCTTTGTTTTCCTCAGCGTAAAAGAACAATCTCTGTCTGGCGCGGTCGAATCCGACAGAGATTTCCTCCGGCACGGTCTGGCTGTACTCGAACTCATTATCTGGATGGTTTCCTAGCGAGGATCCAACCGAATTAGACCAAAACGTTACAGATTGCGAGGGCAGTATTGCTTTGTAATTGTCTTAGGAGGATCGTGATGGAGTACGTTAAAATCTCTTCTCTTTGATGTGGCGGCTGTTTCTAACTTGGGCTTGGTTAATCATTGGCGAGAAGTGAGACGAGTCTACTACCCTATTTGCAAACTAATTTAATAAACAATAAAGGGGGGAAATGGAGTGTCGCGTAATCGAGCGAGAAACATTTCTCAGCACACCCTTATCTTATATCTCGACCATAAATCTTGAGTCCCCTATCCCCCACATTTCCCATTCACCCATATTGTTTCTCTAGATTTCTGAATAGTCTCAAAAAGATCCACGTAGATAGGGAGAATCCATTTTTCCCCCTTCAGATTACTCCTCTGCCAGGCTCTGGGCCGTATCACGATCAATCTTAAATTACGTAACGGGACCGATAGCAACAGCGTTGTCATACCTCTTAGGAGCTTAATAAAATTTTCTCGGGCGCGGGCGAGGGGTAGGCGAGGAGGCTAATAACAGTCCTCCATCATTTTCTTCGATACTTGGTAGCTTATTAAAACCCCCGAGGCTCGGTCTTCGGATTATTTTCAGGAGATTTTCTGTCCGTGGCGTGGCTGGCAATACAGTACGCCCGCAAGGCTGTGTGTTAATTAATTCTGCGGCACTGGGAGGGGTAACCAGCTCCACGGAGTGGTGGACCCCCTGACAGGGCCAGCCTCAGAAAAGATGCATACTTCGCGACGGCAGCCTCGCCATTTCACCCGGAATTAAAGAAAATATACCGTGGACCGCTGCGGCACTGTGGTCCTGCAATCTTCCCAAATGAATGCCAAATTACGAATTACACGAGCGCTCACCGCGGGACCTAACTCGATTATGTAATTCGAGGAAAATGTATCCTATAAGCTTGACTTAGAACTTAAAAAAAAAAACTGTCCTAATGATCTCCGCTTTAATCGCATAATGGTATATCCAACGCGTAAAGGGTGGTCTCTGAGACAGATCGACTTTGGTGATCCTCCAGTCGCACACGTGAACCCTGAATCCTCGCGTCCTCGTCATTCGTTCCAGCCTGACGAGTCCCGTCACACGCCACTCCACGTCTGCGTGTACCGATTTCAAAAGCACCCCGGTCGAGACGCGTCGAGGCAGAAGTTATCGGCCGACAGATTGCAAGGGCTCGGCAAGAATTCACGGTGTTATCTCGTTTCCCGGCGGTCTTATCCCTTTTCCATGGGGTGGCAGGATATAAATCAATACGTCTTGAGAACGAGGGGGACGGGCGGGAGGAACGGCTGTGGGTAGGTCTGGGTTAGGTGGAGGATCGAGCGGTGAGGGATGAAAGTCTGGCTGTGGAAGGGCCCTGATGAACCCATTCCCTTTCTCCGGGGAACCCCTCTCGTCACCCTTGAAATCGCTGTCAGGCCCTCAGGTGAAATTCGCATTAGCGAAATTGTCGCCGTGGGTGGCGTAGACTCCTGGAGGGACGGAGTCGGCCGGGCACGGCGAGGAAGGACGGGGCGAGCATTTACATTGCTTTGACCAATCAGGCGTCGCGACGATTTAAATAACCGAACTACTACCACTCTCGGCGCCGTTCTCCTCTTTATCAGCGACTTCTTGCAGCTGTTCCTCCTGGGACAGGCTCCCCTTTCCTTCCCCCCGCCTAGTCGCAGCTTGCTTTTCCACGCTTTTCCTTCCGTCTAGCCGTCCCGTTAGCGGTCCCTTTTCTTTCGAGTCCCCCTTCCTCCGCGCCGGTTCACCGGGGGGGAAAATGCAAAGTAGCCCGATTATCAGTTGGCAGCTTCTTCATAGATATTTTCCTCGAGGAGTGCACCGGGGCCATAATTGGATCCGACGATTCTCGTTCTGAAGGTAATGCCAACCGCGGCTGAACGTGTTCGCGATATCGCCGAGTGCTCCGAGATTATTGCCAATGCCCGTGGCTCCCAGTTGTTGTTCCCTTTTTCTCGCTCTCTGCTCCTCCAGGGTGTAATTGCGCGGGACAACGATACGTTTTAACGAGCATCCACGGGGAAATATCTTACGGGGTATCAAAGGTAAACGGGTATCGAAAGCGCGGCAACTGAAGCGACATTTAAAGTTTAAACGTCCGCTGGGATACGAATTCATGTTTTCTCGTTAATAAATCGTGTATTGCCGTGTTCTCGGGTTACGTAGATGTATGATGGTACTAATATGGATTGTAGCTAGCTTTTCACGAGTTGTGACACAGTCGTGTTTGCTTATTGATGTGATTAATAATTAGTCTAGCCGCGTACGCGACTAATGTATAGATCAGCGGTGTATTACCGTAATGGCAGAGTAATGTATATATTTTTATTAATTAATTTGCATCGACCCGACCCTTATTAGCTTCGAACATACCAATCGTTTATTAATAACACATATACTGATGGGCAATCGCAGGTAAATTAATTTACAAGCTAGCGGCTATGAATGTCCTCGCGGTTGCGATATCAACTTTGGTCCGGCAGGTTCACGTTGCACATAGAATTACTTGCAGTTCCATGAGCGTGTAACGTGAGTTGATTACAGGCTGTTCGGTGCCGTGTTACGAGCAACCAGGAACAAATTGCGCACCTTTGACTGCTCGAGGTGGACGAAGTGGAAGTCGAAATTCCGTTCCGAATTCTTCGAGTTCAACGAGCCACGGTGAAGCGAATTTTACGAGAAGTTTGGGCGCTCCTGACGCGCTACGCTGGACGTTTAATACTCGAGGCAGCGAATTTTTTGTCGCGACTAATGTATAATACATTTTTTAATGAATTGTTCGCGACGTCGTTTCGTGCACGAAATTCCGAAACAGTTGCCTGGAAGTTATGACCGGCGAGAGGTAATATTACGTGCACGAATTTCAGGCGAGTCCTTGGCGGTCGTAGAAAAAATTTCATCTCGGAAAAATGCGATTTTTTTCACAACCATGCGTGGATGGTGATTTTAACGATCACCACAATATACTCATATTTTTAAAGAACTGATCAGATCTTCTGGACGCCGGAGATATTATTGGCACTTTAACCTGAAGAATCTCCTCTCCCTCAGTTTCAAATCCAATGAAATATATTACGATACCTAGAGACGAACATTGTCGGCGAAAGAAACCGTGAAGCTGCTTACTCGGAGTAGCCTATGTATACCGACGTCCAGTATCAGGGAAGATAATCATTCCCGAAACGCTGCGCCAGGAAGTCACACAGTTAACGTTTCGATCTTCGAGACGGGTTTACACTTCACACGAAGATACAGCACGACATCCTGGACACCTTACAAACTACCCTGCTCGCAATATTACGAGCCACGGGGGGACAGGATGCGGGCCAGGCCCGTCGTTTCCGGTGCAACAGCCACGCGACCACAGCTCGCAAGGGTTGAGCGTCGTATAAACGTCGCGATATGACGACGACGCGCGTCTGCACGTAACGCGATAAATGGTGGACGAAGGTTAACGATGACGGTTCAGATCAACCCTTTCCACGGGAGGAGTGGCCCCTGGAAAGTGGCCATCCCGGGGCGTATCGATTTACGATAGCCCCGGTACCCTCTTTCTTCGACTTTACATCGAGAGCTTCACGAAGGCATGCACTCACAGGGGGTAAATTTTATTCCTCAGCGTGATAGAGGGGCAAGAATCGATTAATCAGTGTACACTGGACCGGTATCTGAACTTGGTGCTCTCGTTCGCTGAAGAAGTTTGCACTTTTCAATTGGTTACGCGGTGGAGGAAGAGGATATGTATACAAAGAAGTCGGCAGCGTTAATATTCAATTTACTCTGTGATCGGCTATTCAGGCCACCCTTGAAATTACAGTGTTGCATACTTTCGCCTTGCAGCTGATGCGCATTGTAGTTGCCGATAATAATCGGTCATACCGATGGCGTTGCAGAGGCGCGGGACAAAAAGGAGATCTATCGGTGGAAATTCACGGTCGAGCGGTGTGTCGGAGGGTAAATAAATGCATAAATTCTCGCCAGTCTTTGGGGGAAATTTTGGTCAGTGTGCCGGGGCTGGACGGTTCGGGATTTATGTTTGTATTTTTGTTTGCGACCGTCCGATGCGTGATTCGTTTCTATATTTTCCCTTCCATTTTTCTTTCGCTCCCTCGTCGTTTTTTCTCCCGCGGCCGAATTTTGAGCTAGAGTGTCGGGGCCGCGGGAAAATCGCTGCAGTTTGTTTAACCGTGCTACGGTCTTGATTTATCGCGGTCGGAAAAACCAGGCCACTGGATACGGTAATGGTAAAGTCGTTGTCGCTGGGAACGTAATGCTTTCGAAACAGAGAGTGGTAGCCCGTGTACACGCATATATCGTTTTTTTTTTTTTTTTAATAAACATCGATGTATGGTTCTGGAGATTCACGCGAATCATGGCCGGGCTTATTCGACCGTGTTTCAAATTGACGTACGATTCGGTGAAGCAATTTTTCCTGCCATGTACGTCGATATTAGTGCGACGGTCCTCGACGATTATTATTGCAGCAGGAATGTTTATGACATTTCCCGATAGGCAATGTTCAGAGAGGAATTTGATAAAGGAAGGTTGATAGTTTTTGTTATTAATATTGCGTAAAAGGACATATGTGTCATCCTATATTTTCAGCAGGAATTAAAGAATACCGAAAGCATATACGGATAAAACATGCCATCGAGCATTGCACAACGCTGGCCCGAGCAATCGACAACACACTCGCGTGCTCTTTAAAACGCGCTTGAAAATGCAGGCGGTCCCGAAGTTATTGCAAAATCCATGCCAGAGATTGTCGGCCGTTATTACATCGGCAGAAAAGTTTGATGATGCTCGTTTGCCGGACGTTATTGCAGGTTCAACGCGATAGGGTAAAAAACACCTTCTCTCTCTTCCCCCGCGCTCGATCGGCGAGGTAAATAACCGCATAAATATCGAGGGACCTCGCAGGGAAATCTGGTCACTGGGTTCGAATATTCGATATCAGGAATTTGCGTGCCAACCGCTGGTGACCAGCAATTTTTCTTCGCTTCTCAACGCGTGAAATTTACTAAACAGCCTGTTGTGGCCTATAGAAATAACAAACGAGCTTAACAGCAGCTAGCTAAGTACATAAATTGCTCGCGTAATTTGTAAAATCAATGATCGAATAATCAATTGGGCGTATAGCTAAAGAGAAGTTATGGTAAGAAGTATAAAATTCTATTTCACGATGAGCCACGATAAGAATAATTAAAGTCCATCATCTTGGAATAACTATTTTACAGAATTTTATTGGAGAAAACAATGTTTCGTATCGCGATATCGAAGGCACAAGCTCGAGTTTCGATATCAATTTCACCCCACGTTTCGCGACCCGTTCATTTCCAACATAAAGCATCAAAGACACCGACGATGAATCGAAAGCCTGTGTAGAAGAGCCCAGCGCGATAACTCGTTCCGCAGCAGATTCGTTCGTCAAAAAAGCGATTAACACGGGGAAAAGAGGGGGCGAGCGTTTACTCTGTTGAACGCGAAAACACAGCGACGCCCGATTTACGAAGGGTCCGATGTCGCGCGAGTCAGCACCATCAAGAATTCATTTCGCAAATTAAAACCGACCCTCCGCCCCTGACGAAAACGTACACCGGCAACGCGGGAAGCGGAGTTGCGCGAGGGATTTCTCCGCTGGGTACACGCAGGACGCAAAAGAACGGAGCGCGAAATTCGTAGAACAACACCGTAATAGCTCGCGTATAAACCCCGACCATGCATACGGCAATTATCTTCAGCTAGGAAACACGCCTTCCGGACATGCAGAATCTCTCTTTAGCGTGCGCGACGTACATACAAGGGGGAGGAAACGGCCTGAATACACAATGTCACGCCGCGAACAATACACGGGCGCGTATCAAAGCGTTTTAACCCTTTTGCTGCGATAGAGTCCCACCCGTGAAGACTACTCTACTACACGAGCGTGCTACAGCTTGAAGTAGACACAGACCTCGGGGTCATATTAGCGAGTGATTCTGTTTAATTTGGTCCCGGTGACTCGGTGAATACGAACTACGCGACGTCGGAAATTTAATTAAATGTTCAATTCGTTAAATGTTCGTTCGCAAAGGGGCATGACGTCCGCCGCAACTTTCAGAGCGCCAGCTCTACCTCTGATAGAGATACGTTAAAATGCCACGTGCCCTCCCGCGGAGTTCTTTTCGCTGCGCTTGATCTTGCGATTTCATCCCCTACCCGCGTATGCAAAATGCATTCCGCGCAACGGGCGCTGAGAAGGGGGCTCGGTTAGTGGCCCGTAGAAACGGCGTGTGTCACGGACGCGGCGCGGAAGAGCCGTCGGGATGGAAGAGTTCGACGTCCCAGCGGCGTTAAAGCGTCCACGTGGAATTGTGCATCTCCCCGTAATAATCTCGTCTACTGGCTTACGACGTGACGTTTCGTTACGACGTCACGGTTCGGCGGGGGAGGGACTGCGAAATTGCAAATGCGAGGGGGTATTCGCGAGACGCGTCAGCGGTAATTGAGCATCAATTCCTGCGAAACTTCGAGGCGCTGGCTCCCATTCGGTGCAACTGTTTATACTGTTTATAGTATAATAGCGCGGTATAGAACGCATTCTGCGCCGCCCGACACAATCAAAGGGCTACGTGCTCGAGCGATCGTGTTGCACGGTAAAGTACAAACTTGTAAGACACCTATAGCCGCATAACTTTCCAGTTATCCTGGGTACGAAAATTTCGCGGCATTGTCCTGCATCGTTAGAGAATAGAGGGCAGTGAATTGCTTTGGGACAGTGTTTGCTGCCCCAGCCTGTACGTCACGTTCGCCTATATTCGGCGAGGATAAGTGAATGATATTATCGCCGTGAGCAGCAAATTTCCTGTTTGGCTGAACGATGAGGGCAGGGAATAATTCGGCGTCGTTTAAAACAACGGGGGTGGGTGGTTAAAACTCGTTTCACCCACGGCCCAGTTACAGTCTGCGTAATGGTATACTCGACCCGTAAAGGGATAACGGTGTCGTTAAACTGATTTTCAATTTCTGCAATACTTTCCGCCGGCGAGGGGCAGGCGGGCGCCGTGTAACTCGATTTTGTCGCGCCGGCGACGCTCCGCCACCCGCGCGCCGACTCGTCAATGCAGGCCTCCTGCATATAGTTCGATTTTCGTGACACTTCATTAATTACCGAAACACGCCGGCCCGGGCTAATTTAATTAATGTCCGCCGATGTCACGCCCCGCCGCGAACGAAAATGCATCGCTAATAGTATGTAAATTCGGGCGCTTTAGCATTTTTATGGGCACCACCGGCACACCGCGCGTAGCCACCACCCCCTAGTAGCGACGCGTGCTACGTAAAAACGCGCTGCTTTTCACCGCGAACTTTTTCGGAAGCCCCGCAAGTCGTGACGCTGTTACATGTTTGGACGTACACTTATGCATTGAATGTTTAATGTATGAAAGCCCCGCCACCCGTAAAGATATTTAATTAAAAAATTTCTTCAATACGTTACCCTTTCTTTTGTCGCCCTTGTGCTCGGAGTAACGAGGTTGCTTCTATTGTTCAATATAATGCTTTAATATCGCCCGAGAAAGCTTCCCTTATTTTTCACTCGCCGAAGCCTCTGTAACACAGCATCCTTCTCTTGCAAGTGTTTCTCTAACCGTTTGTAATATAGAATATTCGCGTTTCCAGGGTACCAAGGGAAGAAACATTAACAAACACATTATACGATCTTCTACGACCCGTTATACAGCAACTCGTAAACTGTTCGAGGAACCTTTTCCACCAACACGCCCAAAGCGACCATCGCTGGCCCCCAAACTTTCCACCGTCTACTGTTCAGCGTGTAACCGATATCAGTGAACCAGATACCTCCGATCGGGCGATAGATTCCAAGGGAAGCTGCGTCCATCCACAAAAGCTTCTGCTTAATGCAAGAGCGACGGTCACAGACCAAAGCAAACGTAGGTTCGCCGACAAGAAAAGCTGTAGGTCCGTCGTCGTATACTAACGGCCAATAACGAGTAGAGGCTACCGTTGCCAGGGGGCTTGCGGGGGCGTAGGTGGTTCTGAATGGGAGTAGAAAAGCTTTCAACCCTTCCCCGTCTTCCCTGTCCCCTTCGTTTTACGTGCAGACGCGCACGGCTGTGTGTACATACGGGGTTGGGCGTACGTGCACGCACGGAAGCTTGTCCACGGGGCAACACACTTCCCCTTGCTCGCAGCTACGCGGCAAGCCGTCTCGAATAAACGGGAATCCGCCCCTAACTTTATGCGGCTCTTATTAAATTCCAGCCGACGAGAATCGCTAAAGACGACGGCGAGGCGCGCCATTATTTCACGCCTGTACCATCGTTCAGGTGGAAGATTCGATTCGACCAGCAAAACGTGCCAGGGTCACAGCTACCAAGCGCGCTAACTCACCCTCCGTTTTAAGACCCTTCGTTAAACTTGGCGATCAACCAGGGTGCTGGTTTTTCCACGTCTCGCGACCACTGCTCACGATTACGATGGTTTCAGAGGCCATCGGAGATGGTAGAGGGAAGGGTGTGCTTCACCTTTCGCGCGATCTCTGCCCTGGTACCGACCTTGTGGGATTTCGATTAAGTCAGTTATCAACTCGCGCGGGTTCAGGTTTTAAGAGTGCCGCGGAAGAGTCGTGTAGTTCAACGGAGATTTCAAAGTTGGTGAATTCTGACCCGCGGAGAGTTCGGAAGCTCCGAAGTTCGCCCCGTGAGTTCAAACACTTTTGAAGTACCATTAGCACGCGATACGAAGTCCAAACAATTCACGAGCACGAGAGTTCAGGTCAAAGCTCAGCGAAGTTCTATCACAGGGGTTCGAACGGTTCCTAGCTATTCACACTGGTATTACGTTATGTCTAAGATACCATTTTATTCACTAAGGCGAGTGGAGGGGTGGGCAGAAGCTTCAGGTCTTGATTAGGATTTTACAGAGGTACAACTTTGAAGTCGGAGGGGAATTAGAACTCGATGCTCTCTGTATAGTGTACACCTTAACAGAGGGGGAAAAATGTATGAGGAAATGCGATAGGGACTGACAGGTACCAGCAACCGAAAATTCGAACTTGCAATTTTATGGTACCAATGACAGATCGATGTGTCGTTAATAAAACAACGATCCACAGTGTCCAGTCTGCTGGCGAGACGTTATTGGTGGCTGGAAAATTTAATGAAACTGAGCCAAATAAAATGTCACGCCGTGAAATCGATGACGTTCAGCCTGTCATGTATCAAGCGCACGTCGACCAACCGAAATTTTGGAATATCACACGAATCGTGTCTGCATTCAACAGAAGAGGGCCCCCTTTCTCATTCGAGGACGGGGAGGCGAACGCAAGAGGGCGCGGCACGGGCAGAAGAAGGTGAACAGAAAACAGAAAAGGGAGCAAAAACGAAATCGCTGCCTCAGAGTTCCCGGCGATGTAGTTGGAATAATTTCGACGTTTGCATGGATGAGGGTGGTAGCTTTACACCAGCAACCCCTTCGTTTCAAACCCACCACTCAAATGTGCAGCGTGAATTCTGAACGGCGAAGGGTGGCGGCGATCGCCGTCTCTCAAACGGCGGGGAGAAAGTAAGGTCTGAATAATGAATCGGAGAAAGGGGACGGGGGCGAGACGCCTCGTACATTCGGCCACCTTGAATCCTTTAAGGCTGATCCCTACGAGATGTTCGAGCAAGTTACCCGGTCGTTACTGGGACGCCAGTTTACATTCCACCGGGGAAAAAGGGAGCTCGAACGGCTACAACACGTGGAACGTATTGTCCCTTCTTCGCAGTAGACTATTTACTGGGATCGACTTACCCCTGGATTTTGAGTCCCTCCTGAGCACGTTTTCATACTGGACAGGATATATAGAAAGTCGATTTTTCTTTCGACTACTACCGACATGATTACGTTTCATATAGAATAAGGGAAGATTTTGAGCATAAGATCCTTTGGTATAAAAGGCAATGTATTGTTCCATTCTAGCACCTACATTTAATAGGAATTGATTTTCAGAATTTTCAAAGTTTCTGCTTCGTGTTCTTATACTTTTGTATTTAAAGGTAAACGAAAGTGGCTCTCGGTTTTAAATGGGCCAGAGTTAAATGCCAATAGCAGCTGTTTCAATTTTTCCAGTTCTTGAAACTGTGGTGAACAGTCGTTGCAACGACAGCAGTGAGCAACAAGCATCGGGGATATAACGCGTAGCTCGTTACATGGAGGCAATAATTACAGAATTAACAGGATCTCGATAAACGTGCCGGAAAGCGCCGCCTGCTGATTACGAAAGTTCTAGGCGCGCTAGCAGGTTGTCTATTAACATCAACTCGCGCGAAAACGGCGCAGCGCGAGTAATGTTAATTATCCACCGACACGTTTTGCGTCAAACATTCGGCGAGTTTGAGAGGCGGCGTGCGACACAAACTGGGTTAACGACTGTCGCCGATCGATTTGCTTTCATAAAACTTTGTCACACCTGGATAATTTAGCCTGGGTGGCCCAGGACGTGGCCAAGAAGATGAACACCTTAAACGCGTTTTCCATAAAACTTGGGCTTAGTTTAAAGTTTCCTTAAGCTACAGCGCGCTGCGCCCTCGGGGTCTCTTAAAGAAATCTGTCGCATTACGAGAAAAAGGAGCTTTGCACACTTTACGCCATTGTTTCGTTAATTCCCCTAACCAGTTTGGCAAATCACACATTCACCGCCACGTTTACGTGTTTCTCCATATTTTATACAACCTTCCGTCTCGAACGCGAAAGCCCGTTCCCTCCATCTCGCGATCGATTCCACGTTGCTTCACAAAGCAACTCGTATACCTCCGGAAACCCTCACAAAACGACTCTAACACGAGACTCGCGAATCAGTTTCCAGTTGTTCTGAATTTCCATCTAGCGATGAAAAAACGAAACGCTGCCACGAGCGAGCGATGTCGCGGGGATAGCAATCGTCGTCAGGTCGTTACAAACTCCGGCGTGTGCTCGTCTGTTTTGCTCCGCCGTGACGCGCCTGTTCATTTTGTGCGTTTCAATTAGCGTCGGAACGCCGACCGGCGACTACGCGGGATCCGCGAGGTTGTATCGCGGAAAAGTTCAAGACACTTCACGGGATCGAAAGTTTCGGCGTCGCTGGATTTCAGCCGCGAACGTCGAAACAATTACAATCCGCCAGGCAAAGTGGAAACATTTATTATTGCTTTTCCCCGGAGGTGATCCTGGCCTGGCGGGTCGATCGCGGCCGATGTCGGTGGTTGGTCGCGAGATGGAAACGCGCGGAGAGGGCGGAGGCCGTTTAGAAATTCGAGCACGTCAGCCGGCGAAAAATAAGCTTTATCCTCGGGGAATTTTTCTGACTCGTCACGCGTCGTTACATGCCCTGGCTGGGAATCGAAGAGGGTCTGAATATTGTGTGAAATTTATCACTGCCACGGGGTGCAAGGGAAGGCGGTTGTTTCGTAAATATGCCGCCTCCTCACGGTCGCGAAATTTTTCGAGTGGCTCTTCGCACTTGGCGAGCGATAGATCAGAGATTGTGGGACGGGAGATGCAGCAATTTGAGAGAAATTGGGGAAATATAAACTGTGGAATTTGCAACAATTTTTTACTGCGTGATGCTCGAGAGAAGTGTGAACTTTTGAAAGCAAGGCTTCATGTGTAGGTAACTTATTCTTCGTGAAGAATCGTAGTCTCTTAGGAAGACGGAAAGTAAAGAAGAACGGTGGGTAGGATTTTAAATGACAGCAATGGCGGAAAAGGTCTTCCGGTTTCAAAAGCTCGAAAAGGTATTCCGCGGGCAGCGTAAAGCCTGACTTCTAAGGTGAACCAAGCATATTCCCTGTTCTGCGAAATTCACATATTCGGCAATCCGAGCGTGAACGATTTTGCGCGTTTTCTTACCGTCAAGTCAAAATGCAATCGGATTTGGGTAGTCGCGCTCGGCGCCAAGAACGATCGCACAGGATATTTCTTCCGTAATATTCTCTGAGAGCAGTTCCTTTGATCCCCTTTCGAAGGGGGAAAGTCAATTCCAATTTCGACTTTAGAGAAGGGCAACTAAAAATTGCATGGCAGACCGCGCTGGAATACCGTAGAAAACGCAAAATACAAGACAAGCTGCGTATCTCGAAATTTTCACTTCTGTAAACGAAAAAATGAACTCGGCACCTAAGTAAATTCATAGAACTTTCATTCAGTAGACTACTTCTTTAGTAACAGACCTACCTAAACACCACACAACTAGACGATCACGAGGAGAAAGCAACCAAGCTATTCACGGTGCGTTTCGTTCTTTAAATGGCCATCGCGTGAACCAACCCCATCACGGGGACCCGTAAAACACCGATACGTATAAAACATGTAAAACCTTCCATCACGGTTATTGCTTTCCCTCCCATTCTTTTTCCATGGACGTAATTAACAGATCGCGGGGTACACGAACTTCACAGATTAATGTTGCCGCGGCAGAAGCTGCGCCAAAGGAGAGCACGGAAATTGAAACGCCTCGCGCTTCATCCGGTTCGAAATATCCGGGCGAGATGTCTTCGACGGATTATAGCCGCGTTTCAAAACCTTTGTTCGTCACGACGAGGAGCGGGGCGACTGATACGCGAAGGGGGGACGCGTAAGGGCGCGCAGAATGGTGACGCATCAAAGGGGTGGGAAGTGCTCGGTGTACTTTTGACGTCTGTTTCTCATATGGAAGTGCTTCCGAGCAGTCGGTGTCGTAAAAACCTAGTCGTAGCAATGAAGATGTTGGAAAAAAAAGTGGACGTCCGCAGTACCCAGCGTCGCCCGCTTGTGTCGTGATTATTCCCCTCTTTCTCCGTTTCGCTCTTTTCCCTTCGCCCACTGTAACGAAAATTACGATCCGCCCTTTCGCTTTGTCGAGCCTTACGGTCGCTGCGGCTCTCTCGTTAACGCCCTAAACAACTGCTTCTAACTGAACACCAGCCACGCGTTTTCGCGCCAAGCAGGCGTCACTTTAACGTCTCGAAATTAAGACAATGCTAGATGTCCCTTTAGATGTCGAGGAGGTGCAGTGAGTGTAGTAATAAGGGTTGTAGAGCAGCTGATTCATCCAGTACTTGGGATACAGAACCAGCTGAATTGTTTGATCCCTTAACGCGTAGTTCGTGCTTGCAATGCAACGGGGGAATATGCATGCCCCCGGCGCGCAGCATGGATTCCTGTGCTGCTAATTAATTTCCTATTTCATTGCCAGACGAATATGTATGAAAGCGCTGTTTCTCGTCGCCGCGAGTTTTAGAACTTCGACAATTTACCGGGCTGGTAACTTCGGTCAATTATCCGCGGGGTATATGTATGGTAATCGCAACGGAGTCGGAGAATCTTCGCTGAGTGGCGCAGGTCGATGGCGGTCCATCAAATCACGACCTACTTCGAACGGAGTGTAGCAAGTCTTTGCTCATTAGCGACGTAAGTGAGGCTTCTTAACCCAGATCAACTATAGATCGGATTAAAGCGATAGGGTGCTTATTTAACGGGAAATTAACGGAGACTGCCGCTGGAAATTGTTAAGCTCTGATCGGCGCAACGTCTTCAGCCCCTCGTTATCAATGTATCGTATCGTTCACTTAGTTTCACGATCGTGGCTCGCGTCTCATATTTCAGATGTATTCATACAATCGCTAGCTCTTCCATCTTTTGTGAATCAACACTATCTCTGCCAAGTGAATATATTCGATATATCAGATACGAGAGGTAAATGTATCTTGTGTAAAAAGACAATTTGTATTCTGAGATTTCGTGGAAAACTTGTTCCCTGAAAGCTACAACTTTCTGCCGAAATTAGTTTCCCTATTTGTCGACATTAAAATGTACAATTTTGCTCTCGACAAAACCAGCTCTTAGCTGTGTCGCGGTTTGAAGCAAACACGAAGAAGACGGAACGACGCTCTCGGGAGTATCTCTCTAGAGGTGGAGGCGTTATTTAAATATTTGCGAACGTGCCGAGCGCTATAAATCTCTATTAGTGACTGGATATGCTACTTGCAGAAATTATAGTGACACAACGACGAGGTGTCTACCTACATGGAGGCCAAATGGCCTTAGAAACCCTACTTTCTTGTTATTTCATATCCTACTTAAAGCAACAAATTGACTTGGAAAGTGTTTTTAGACGTAGTCGATCTTGGTAGTATTAAAATTGAGACATTGGTCTAATCTGGTCTATTAAGAAGCGTAACAATCGGCTGCAGCACTGAGAAGTACTATTCGATTCTATAAGAGCTTTAATAAAATAATTAGAAGAGATGAAAATCAATATTAATGTTTTCCCTAAGTGGGAACGCTTAAATTTAATTGCAACATATTTTTGGCGAGGAATTTTATACTCTCTGGCTTAATATTTGCAATATTCATATATTTATTATCTAACAATCTTGATCCCTGTTTGATTAAGAATTAAAATTGAGAAAGTAACGAATGAGCAACTTTTAAACGGCTTACTTACTTGTCAGGCAGTAGCACGGCGGTGAAGTTAATTGCAATGGACATTCGTGGCCCGGAAGTAATTAAGTAGCGGCACCGGATGTTGGGAGGATATAGGCCAGGATATCCGGGGCTGGCTAGTACGCAACCGTCGTGGCAGTCGGTGTCTTCGTATACCCAGTCGCATTCTGAAAACACACAAGTGTGCACATGTTAGTTTTACGAGGAACAGGAGCTCGCTTAAATACAGCTTCCGCAGACATTTCTCCTGATTCGTAAACGCAAAAGAACATACAAAACAATCTCTGGTTTCAACTAAAAAAATTCAAGAAAACTTCAACCTATTTCTTGACTGCGATTATGTCAAAGGGACGTCAGGAAGTAATGTAATTGATTAATTTGAAACAGAATTTCAAAATCTACTGATAACTTATATTTAATAAAACACTGAAATTTTATACAGCCTTATAAATTTGGTTTAAGGATGTGGTCCTGTTATGCTGCGTTGCACACACTACCGTTTAACACATGACGCTTTATTAAATACTTAATATTAATATTGCAACAGTGGATAAATGTTTGCCGCGACGATATTAAACGTAGAGTCAAATAAGCACACTCGAGGGGACACTGTTTTGATTCGTTGTGCGTGACTGTCTAATGTATACTGGCTCGGCTTCAAGGTGAAAAACTATTCCACCGCGTCGAAGGAGTAGTATATACACAACGTTGGTGGGGTGAGGCTCGTGTATCGAATATCAACAGTCTCTGAATTCGAAGGAGGATAGTTAAATTATCTTGCAAAAGAGCCTTCGACTTGCCCGAATGCGTGGTTACCATCATTTAAGGGACTATTGAAATATTTTCCAATATTATTATACTATCGCAACGCAACAACTTTCTTCGATGAATGCAGTGGTAGATACACGTGCATTCTCCAGATGCACCCTAAATGCTTCAAGCACTTACGCCACTTTTAAAATACAAAACTTTCCCAATTAATAATCACGCGTGCTAAAATCACTCTGAAACAGAGACAATCGCAGTTGAAATCAAAGGAAAGAGGAGACTCGAGATGGAGACGTGCCCGCGCTATGCCAGACATTCAATTAAAATTTATGGAACACGGGAAGGAATGTCGCGGAGTGGTCGCTGTAAATTTCCCGGTATGCCGATATCAGTTCGCGATTTAATCGCGCAGCCCCCGTGTGCAGACATTACGGGAAGTTATGGAGCAAGACTGGCGCGGCTCGACGGCCATTGGTAGTTAAAGTGCGCCACGATGATTGAGAAAAAAGGAGGATGGCTACGTGCGGGGAACGTCGGCCGAGCGTGGAACGTGAATCACGGCTTTATCGTCGGTGCCTGGTGCTGTTGCGTTCGCCGTAGAACGGACTGGCATAACCGTGAGCAAATTTAGGAGCAGTCCTCCAGGAACGTCGAGCGACACCGGCATTCAGAGAGAAGCTGCGTCGGGATGGCAAAAACAAATAATTCCCAGCGAGCAAAACGATATTTACTAATCGACGTCTGGCTGTTCCCCATTTTTTCCCTCGACGAATGGCAGTGCACCAAGGGTATGCAAAGGCGGACCATACGATGTATAAATCAATTTGAAAGCGGCCAGAGCGCGATACCAAATGAAAAAGTAATTTTCTTTTTATTCTTTCCCTGTCAAAGTGGAAAACCTTGCACATTGATTCACACGAGCTTCGAGGTTGTTTGTTTAATATTTTTGGTAATGACTCAACCGTGACTCGAATCGGAATTTCAACGCGGAGAAACGTCATTTCCCTGGAGCAGCGTCTTCCTTCTGAACAGTGCCTTCGTCGTCGTTTTCTTCTCGCCACGAAGAATGGAAGCATATCGTCGTTACGCTTCGTGTCCGTCCCCTCGTTCTCCTCTGGTTTTTGTTTAGTTTTATATATCCGACGGATGCAATTGTCATAATGGGTGGACCCATTAGAGATAGGGCAAGTCCAGTTGCTGGCTCTCTGAATTTATATAATGCCCCTGCGCGTCCTCGGAAGTCCTTTTTTCCCGCCCTTTAGCATATTTTTTCACGGTCGAGCCCATCCTTTCGGCTTCCTGCACCGAATCGCGCTCGTTCTTTTTCCACCTAATTGTTCGCGTCCGAAGGCGCTTAATTCCATTTCTCCTTTCTCCTTCCTCCGTTTCGCTCTCCTTTTATCGCGGCTGAACATGTCGTCGTAATTAAATGGATTCTCCACGTTTACCTTCGCGCCCCTTTATCACTAGGATCGCGTGATTCGTCGCTGAAATCGCCCGACGACGGCGAAACAAAAGGATTCCAGATATTTACAACTCAATGAATTTTCAGATATAATTTACTTAATTTCCGTTCCACTGGTATCTGTGACGTGAAAAGGGGATAGGGAAACTGCTCGTTTCGCCGGCCAGTGTTTTTCTTCGAGCAAACGTGTTTCCACGAAGCGAAGTTTGCGGGGCAAGTTAATGGAAGGCGCGCCAAATTTTCAACGTCTGACCGACATGTTAATTAAGACACCGTTGGCCGATCTTCTCGCGAAAATGGTCGCAATTACTGCCACGGGAATGTTCGACCTGGGACAAGCAAGGAAGTTGCTCGACTCGACTTCACCGTTTTAAAGGAAACTACTCCGGGATAAGGTAAAGAGGAAATAAAGGAGAAATTGGACCGATTACAAGAACGTTAGCAGTGGATGAGAGTTTTCTTTAATCTCGAAACAAACACCGAGAACAAAATGTTCTATAATTGTGTGGTTTCTCCTGTTTGCGCAATTCTATCGGCGTTGCTTTCTTTGGTAATCTTTCGCATTTTCAAGGTTATTCTATTTACGATTCTAGAGGAAACAAAGGCGAAGGCTTTGACCGATAATGGTGTTTATAAATGTGCTTTCAGTATGCTTTTATATCAACGTTTTCTTTCGTCTGGAATAAACACTGTAACTGAATAATGCGAATGTTTAGAATACTGTGGCAGAAATTGTGCAAGTGATAGACGAAGTGATTTCAGTGATTTCTATCGATGGACTGACCAACATTGGTTTTCACTACTTGGACTACAAATTGGAGAATGAATCCCAATCGTTGACTTATACTACTGCCGCGTGTTTGTGAAACGCTGATAGGTTGTGGCTCATATTTTTAATGGAAGAAAAGAACATTAAAAGTTCGTTTATCTAATAATAAGTGGCAGTCGGGATCGACTAATATTATTTTCGCCATCAATGTTTTTCAATTCACAAACTTTCATGCGTTGGAACGCGCGTGAACCGTGCATCACGCGCACGAGAAAAACCTCTTTAATTTCGAATACGCGGGGAACGTTTGGCAGGCTATCCGAAAGATCAACATATCACAATATACAGGTTTCATGTTGACAAGCAACGCGGTTTACATTGTATTTTCTGCACAGATGCAAGTTTCTCCTCTCCCTCCCCTCCCGTTTTATTGATACGCAAACATTCCGATAGCGAATGGATCAAACCCGTGGTCTGTTTTCCGACGATACAACATATTTGTCCTAAAAACTCCACTGTTATCGATGCTCGTGGTCCAGTAAATATTCGGCATCCGGTTTTATCAGTGACCAGTGTTTGAATACATTTACGCGGTGTCAAGCGAAAAAATTCTTTCAGCAAACGTAGCAGAGTGCTACGGTGGTGGTTGGGAATAAATTATACGCCGCGATCGAACCGATGTAAGAGGACCCTTCGAGCATGCATTTTTTAGCCCCTCCATGTTCTTTACGGGAGGTGCTAACGGTGGAGCCGCGGGGGAAGTCTGGAAATGAAATCTGACAGATGTCATGGCGTGACAGCCTTTTAGCGGAGAGAGAGAGAGAGAGAGAGAGGGAGAAAGAGTGGCAGAGCATTTACGTAGCAGCATGCCAAAGAAGCGCGTGTTGCGAGAAATATATCCTCGCCGGCTTTGAGAAGAAGCCGCGTGAATCTGATAGGTACAGAATCTTCTCGAAATGAAGTTACGGGGCGCTTGAAAAAGCATAGAGCTTCGCGGATTCTTCTCCCTGGGAATGATTCACGTTAAAATCGTACTCGAGAGCTGTTAAATTTTATCATTCACCATGGGATACTACCCTTTCAAATTTTTTTCGTGAACCCTCCTCCTTTCCCTCATTAAATTTCACGTAACGGTATTACATATCCTTGCGCTACGTGGGATCGCTTAGCGTCGCATTCAAATCTATCCATGGAGCTGCTCGAAGCGGCTAGAGCAAATCGGTACGTAAGAGGATCGCATACGTAAAACCTAGCGATTGATCTGTTTGTCAATCGCCCGAGGGTTCGTTTTTCTTCAACCTCGGTCCCTGCTATCGCAGATTCCCTCGAATATCGCCGCGTCTTTCGGCGGCTTCTCCCGAAAAACAATCCCGATTTACCAAATGATCTTTCACTCCGGGCGGTCTGACGAGTGCTGACTTATACCACTGGAACGCGTCAGCCCGTAAGAGCGCCTGAGATATTACTCCAAGCATCACTGAATCCCTTCCCCCGACCGTTGCCCCCCCCCCCCCGAAGAAACGGCTTTTTATACGATTCTGACGGAAGGGGTCCGTGGGTGTCTCGGCGGCAGGAGGTCGAGATTGAATTAAAGAAGAAACGGAGGATACAGATTCCCAAGATAGGGGCAAAATCACGCGATTGATCTGTTTGTCGAGCGGCCGCGACATTTCCGTTCGTTTCTCTTTCATTCTCGCCCCACACCCGCCCCCGATGCCTCTTTCTGCCTTTCCCGCAACCTCAATAAAGGGAGCCAGTCTTCGACGGTGCCAAAAAAGGGGCTTCATCTGGGTGGGCGGAGTCACGTCTACCGGAATCGTACGTCTCGCGCATATGGAAGGGCCCGGGCTTTCTCCCAGGGATAATCGAGAATCGTTGTCGTCTCGTTATACGTGGACGGGCTGCAGGGGAAGCTTTCAGACTGCTTTTACCACCGCGGACTCATCCGCTCTACCTTTCTTATTGCTACTCCCGAGCGGTAAAACGAGGAGCGCTGCCTGCCTCCTGTGTTCCCTTCATTCCGCCACGCCGCTGCTCCCTATCGATAGAAGCATCCGAGCACCGTCTACGCCGCCGTAAAGGAAACCTTAAATCCGTTCCTTGGAAACGTATGACGCGGGCCACGAAATAGCTGGATGCACGTCGGGTCGGCTGTGTGTGCGGGCACCGGCACGCGTGTGTATGAATAATACGGGGTGGTTGCAGCATGCTTTTATCAGACGCGCGCCTTCTTATTGCTACTTCAAGATATTAAAGTGCCGCATGCCTCTCCCTTTATCTCGCGAAAGGGAATTATTGTTACTTCCGTCCCTCTGAGGTATATCATGCTCCCGCGTCGCCGAGAATGTTTGCTCAGTCCTGTCTGACGTCGAGCGGTATTGATCTTTTGCATCCGATACCGATGGTGACTTTCAATCTACGTACGAGCTCCGGAATTCCTTTTACGAGACTGCGCAAGATGATCCCCGAGTGGCAGACGACTCGTTTAATCGTGATAACTACGGACGTATTTGGGGTCTGATGCAAAATTGCGTGTCGAATCGCGTTTCCACCGGAGAATGGGCTCATGTTCGCTGCGCCGTATCCGGGAAATAGGAAGACGTAAAAGAAGGTGGGACGAGGCTGTCGTAAAAATGTGATATCGATGTAACGAGAGACCGAGATACCGGTCGATTCGTCATGGGATCATTTTTTCGGTCCCCGCGATGGAAGGTGCGGGCAGAATCCTCGGCTCTCTCGCTTTTTATATCTCGTGCTTCGAATGAAATGCAATTCGACGCGGTGTTAATAATCTGGCGTATCGATCGCGTGCGGTTGGCGGTGGCGTAAGGCTCAATTTCGGCCTCTATAAATTATTCATTGTTCTCGCAGCGCGGTGCAACGTGCGTGTAAGTAATATGCATGCGGAATACAATACGGAGAGATAATTGGCGCCGCTATCGGATGCATATCCTTCGACGCATCGACTAAAACCGTAAATCGAGCCTTTTGACTTCACTGAAACCTGACGAGCTCGCGTTGTACCTGTCGTGCCTGTGGTAAATTAAAATTTCATCGTTGCACGAAAACCATGCCTCCTTTAAGTCACGCGGGCCTTGACGGGTATACGTAAATTATATCACATACAGCGAAATTTCTCTGCTTAATACACGGATTCATAAAAGCGCCGGTTACTTCTAAAGGGGATGATTAAAACTATCCCACGGCTACAAAAGCAGCCTCATAATGAAAATTGATACCGAAACGCGCCTACTTTATGAACGAAATTATCGTAACGACCTATTTCGTTGTTCCACCGCTATTTCGAGCACAAAGCTCCGCGAGAGCAAAATATACGCTAATGCACTAGAGTGGAGCATACCGGGAAACATTATCCAGTTAGAATTAATCGAAGAACGTGCGAAAGCCCATCCCCAAAATAAATGTAGAAATATCATCCAAATTGCCGCACGTACTTTCACGCGAAACGTTATTTCGATACTCGTTCTGCTAATGCAAAATTTCCATGCGGATTTTCCACTTCCCTCTGAAATAATGTATCACCTCCATTCCGAATACTGATATGGATTCAGCCGACGACATAGAACTGAACCACTCCAACGTGTGACTGTGGCTAAACCTCTACTACTTAAACCTCCAACTCCCTTAAACAGCCGTATCTTGCATTCGAACTATACCGTCGTTATCATTGTCCATTCTCATTGATATTAAATTGCGTATAGAGACCGAGAACCGCTGTCTCGCCCAGCCATCCAGTTCCAGAACTCCGCGTCTCGACGGTTTCGAACGGTCCACCCTCGCTCCCCCCCAGGAAGGACCGTTCACGTTGCACAGTTCCCCAATTCACTACGGGCACGACCATTTAAGTAATCATTACTACCTGGTAATTCGCCGACATTTCGCCCCGCCGAGGCGAACGAATCGGCAACGCGGAGCGTTAAGGCCATTATCCCTCTGCTCGCCGCAGCCCAGCAGTAACCGAATTTTCGGTCGAGACAGCCTTCATCGACCGTACAGCGGTGCAGCGGCCGCGGGTAGGGGACCGAGCCCCTGTGGGTATCGATATCGCGATACCACTTTTCAAAATGGCGATTCGCAGAAGTTCCTGCGGGATCGGTGGTCTGGCTTCGCCCCGTTATCGCTTTTAGCCCGGTCACGTCTAAATTCTCCTGGACCCCGGGACTGTCGTCCCCGTTTGCCCTTATTCGGTTAAGCCCGGACTGTCCTGCACTTAAGCTGGCATAATTTTCGTTCCAACTAGGGGAGAAATTACGCCTCCGCTCTGTTTGCGCAAGGAAATTCAGTGCGTCCACCGCACCGTATCGTCGGCCCTCTTCCACCCCCCCGTCGCGCGACCTTCTGCTCCTCTTGCAGCGTCTACGCCCGGTTTCCCGGCCGTTCTGGAATTAACGTCGAGTGCAAACGTTCCCTTGTCGGGCACGAGGGTCCTCGAAACACGAGCCTTTCTCACATATTTTCTCTCTCTCTCTCTCTCCCCGGATTTCACTTCTCCCGGGAGAAGAATGCCCTTACTCGAGGATGTCTGTTAGGGAAACTTTTCCCTCCTAACGTCTCCACTCGCGTTGCCTCTCCTCGCCATGCACGCCGCGCGAACTCTTGTCGACGACGGTCAGAGAGCCAGCCTGTTTCTTTGGCGCGGAGCTTTCGGTTCACGGTGGATCGGACGCTCGCGGACAATGGCAAGGAGCGTACTTTTGGCAGTGGTCTGCTGGAACCGTGGCACCCTGATGGGAACAGTTTCGAGGTCGAGTTTAAGTATCGCGAGCGACTAGAGACGCTTTGTTCCTTGATCAGATCCAGGATGCAATAGTAGACACATACTGGGAGACTGTATCGAGGTTGAAGTTGATGCACACGCGGTTGGATTCCAGTTTCCTAGTTATTACCAACGAAATTGCAGTTAATGATAGAATTGCATAATGTTCAGGGGGAGATAAAGTTCAGAGTGGACCAACGTTTGATCTGCCAGATAATATGCTACGTGCCTGCTCGTTATCTGTAGGAGAGTGTATGTGGATGAGAATCTACCTACTGTTAGGTAGATTCTCGTGATTTCACTGTGAGTCAAAGTTTCCTTCCTACAGACTTAACATTTCCCAAGGATGTATTATGCGTTGTAAAAAAGGGACAAGGGAACGCTGTAAAGGAAATCGTTAGATTAATGTAGAAGTACTGTTTCTTACCAGTGTTGTTCACCGGATCTCCGCCTTTCACTGGCCAGCCAACGGACATGCTCGCCTTGGACGAGAAGCTGAAGTATGCCAAAAACTGGGATCTGGTGGTGTTCTCGTTTATCCTGGAACAAAGACAAACACGTGTGGTCAGAGAGGCCCCCGAACGTGAAAACTAGCGTTCTTGCACGATGAAACAATAAAAGAAGCCCGTGATAAATATTACGAGCGTTTTTATTGCGTGACCTGCAGTGGGGCGCGATTTACAGCTGGATCTTGTGCGCGAGCGCGTGAATTTACGGACCTCCCTACCGAAAGTGATACAGAGAGGGTATAGGTACTACGGGAGATTCATTATAAACGTCGACTCGCCATTCTTAAAAATCAATCGTCGCTGCGCTGCAACGAATACACCTGTTCCTTGGTGGATAAGTGCTCTTCAAGGGATGGGAGATAATCGAAGGAACAGCGGGAACGGCGCACGTCCCGGGGAACGGGAACGTGCCACGAAACTGATAGAGTGTACAGACGTGTTATTACGCAGAAGCTGCCTCGAGCCGCGCGATGAAAGGAATCGTGTCGATCCGTTGCAACTGGAAACTTCTCGCTTCAGGGGAACTTGTACGAGCGGAAAGTTTGTCGCGCCAACGATCTGACCATGGCGGAGGGGGCGACGGTCGGACATGTATTTCCCAGTAGGAGAAATCGCCGTGTCAAAAAAGTGCCGCGGGGTTCGAGCCTGCTCGCTTCCTCGAGATTGGTCGGACGCCGATCCGGGATCGGGGCGGTCGTTCGTCCTGCCGAAGAGCTGTTTAAAAAGCAAGCACGTCGAAGTCTTTCGTCGAATGGGCGAGAATCGATATCTGAACTGCCTCTCCCCTAGGAGAGAAACTTGGCCTTTCACGAGGTGTGCCCTAAATAAAAAAGTGAACAGTTCTGGCACTCTGACGTTCATCTAGAGTATACTTTTAATTAAATACAGCTGGGAGGAATTTTTAGATCTTTTGGCACTTTCAGCTGGTTTAAATGGCAGACACTGTATTTTAATTTGAATCGTGTGCTGTTCCAAATGAGGGAAATAGATGCGGATTTTGGTACACAGTGCGAGGGAATCGCGTCAGGGACAGATGTGTGAATTGAGGTACACGTGGTATTCGAAAGATGAACACGATGTCGGTGATAGAGGGTTTCATGATCCAATATTGGCCACATCGAGACACGAGGCACGACACTGATGACTCCTGCGCCCCGAGGCACGACACCGATGACCCTGGGGATTTACCACTCGAAACTAGTTATACCGGAGCAAGGAACAGGATACCGACTACCAACGGAGCAGAGGGCAGTGGCTGTACCTGTGATAATGATTCTATTTGAGAATCGTCGTGATAATGGTGAATTCCTCGATTCTGGTGGGCATCGCTAATGATCAAGTCAGAGGCGCGTGCAGATTTGATAACGACTCGTGCGCGTGAAAATTGATAGTGACAACTGCTATCTAGAGTGAATTGTATTTCACCCATCTGTGACGAATTTATAATCGATATCTATACTCTACACCCATAAGTGTCAAACCATGAAGTTTACTCTAGACTCATGTCCCTGAAAGGCTTCATCACGCGCAGTGTCAGTCGCCTCTTGTTTGCCTCTCGCAAATCTCCCCCGACGAATCACGAATTGCACCCGTTTGTGTGCCAGGTTACGCAGGGAACTTGTGAACCCGCAGACAATTTGGCGATAAGGGATCGATGGGAAGAAGTTGCGCGTGGGTGACTGCAAGTCGGTGGCAGCCGAGAACAGAAGGCAGGGCGCGGATTCAAGATTCCGTAGACGGCGGATACGGCGTCGGAGACGATGGTGGCTCTAATTCAATTATTTAGTTAGGTCAGGTTAGCTGTAGTTGGGTTAGCGTCAGCCGGGGCCAGAGGTTACTCGAGGCACTCCTAACTCCTAATTCTATTTACTTACAATAAATCTCCTCCATTCGGCCCTTCGTCAACCGGTGTATTTGATTAGCTGCCAATCCGGCGGCAGCCATGCACATAGACGCCAACCGAAAACTTTCAACGTTCCTTGGACAACCGATCCGTGGCTGCTCGCCTCTAACAGTTCTTGGTTTATAGGAAGGAAACGATACTCCGTCGCAGAAATTCGGCGGGACGATTTCGAATTACGCGATTCAAGGGAAAGTCTCGAAAAGTCACCCCATAGATGTATCGCGGCGCGATCATGTTGCAGCCCTTTCGTCTGTTGGCTTGCAGGACCTTGAAACTTTTTACCGATCCCCGGGAGAGTCGGTACAGCGTTTACGCGACGGTTGCTTACGACGCCACAAAAGGTAATCTCGGTTTTATGGGGGAGAAATCGATTGGCACCTGTGCGCGAAAAATCTGTCGAGGCTGGCGTGGCTGCAGGAAGTTGAAGGCCCCTCTTGTTAACATCGAAAGGGCTGACAAAGGGGCGGGCCGGCTCTTAACTTCGCGCTCGGAGACGGTGAATAACCTTTTCTTCGCGAAGAAGGGGAGAGGAAACGGCGCTCGGGAAACGACTCTTGCCTTTTCAACGCTCTCGTTGTTATACATTTTTCTCTCTCTCATTTTCTCTTTTTTTTTCAGACGCGAAATGTAAGGCTAATGGGAGAAAAGAGAAATTTCTGGTTTCGCGGGATGCTGGAAATTCGCCTTACGATTCAGCCGCTCGAGGATTTACTTTCAGCGCCGCAGAATTGCAGTTTCTGCATTTACGAAGAAAGGAGTATAACGATTTCACAATACGCTGCGAGGGGGGTGGCGGACAGAGCGATTTACAGATTCCCGGAGGCGGGTCGGTGCGCGGCGCTGTTTCGAAAGAAAATTAAGAACAACCCGACCCGAGGGAAGGTTTGCTGGGTTCGTTACTGTAACGAACTTCTTTCCACGGAACCGATTCGGATTCAGCACACGTTTGGGGGGGACCCCGAAAATCAGCTTCTCGCGAAACATACTCTTTCACTCTTCGCGCTCGACCTTTCCCTCGATCTACACATACACGATTCGGGAACCTAGCTTCTTCTGTGCGACGTAAAACGACGCAGTGTTAACAATTCACAGACGGTAGTAAAGTGTCTTTTCAAGAAGATATCTTTCATTGCTTCGTGGAGCAATCATCCTGTCACCATAAGATAACTTTAAAACCAGCTCTCCGTTTCTTGACTGCAGGGCTTATATTATGTTGTTCATGGAAGACGGAACAAAATTTAAATCACGAAGCGGTGACGAAGGTATACCATCCCAAAAAAGGATCTTTCAAAGCTGCTTATACCAGAGAGTCCCTTCAAAATCCCTTCCCCTTGGCATTTCAAAACCGTCCCATCATCTTTGTATCGCCTAGACTCCAAAGGAAGGTAGTTATTTCCGTTACAATATTTCCCTCTTCCCCTGCGTTTCGTCTGTGACGCGACAAATTGGTTCGAGATGCAAGTCTTCTTTGGGAGTACATTTGGTGGTCCTTTATTTCTTTCATCGGTGAAAACGGAACGGGGAAACGTCGCGAAGTAGACGCGGTTTTACGGCGCGTCGAGCAATGCATTGCAAGTAGAAACGGTCAGCCATATCGGAGACGGTGGGTCTCGCTCTTTAAGAACCACGTTCTTTCTACTAAATTGGAACAAATTACAAACTTTTATTCGCAACAAATTACAAACTTTTATTCGCGTTATAACTTATAAAACCGTTGACTTTCCTGTGGATTTCATTGAACGGTTCCCCAGCTCAAAGCGTTCGTTCCTGGAACGCTTTCGAGATCAGAACCTCAAGCCGTGCCACGTCGCAAGAAGCGCGTTTCGACTTTCCCTTCTCACCTCGTCAGCCGGAAGTCGGTTTTCCATGCAAATCGTCTCACGACCGAGAGAAGAAAACGAGAGGAGAAGCGCGACTGTTGCGGGTAAAGAACGTTATCTCAGCCATATTCGAATCTCTTAATTGCGTTATTTGCATGGAGACGAGGCCTGCTCCTCGCCCGTAGAGGGTATACAGGGTACCTACGGGGTGGGGATATCAACGAGCGAATTTCTTGCAAAACTCCGGCGAGATTAAACGAACGGGTGGGGAAAAAGAACCGAGAGCAGGCGACGTTAAGCTGTCTGGTTGCGGTAAGCCGCCTCCGCTTCCTCTGCTTCTTTCCTTTGGACAGGCATGCATTATTTATGCTGGATTTAGACAGTGCACATTATAAATTTCAAACGAATCGCTGTTAATATTGATCGCCACTGCTATCGATGCTGGGCGATTCTTCGACGACGATAATAGAAAACGGGGCAGAGGAAGTGTCGTGATATAATTGGACAACCGATCAATGAGGCAAAGGTGACACTGCTTCTGGGGCAACTAAGAATGGTTCTCCAAATTGACTGACACCTACGTCCGTTCTTCGGTGAAAATATATTGACAGGTTCAGTTAAAATTGCACGGTTGTCTTGATTATAAATACCCCTGTATATGAATATTAAATTTGGTGGCTATCCGCGGATTCTCGAAGGTGTTTAAATCAATATAGCCAGCGTCACTGTATATTCTTGGGGTAAATAGAATGTAGGATGATTTATGTAGTGGCAACTTTTAAGGTGTGTAATAAACCATCGCATCTAGATAAGGATGATGTACCGTAATATTAATCACAGCGAAGGTGTGTTCTTTATCAAAATTCCGCGTCAAGAGAGAGCAAACCGTTAGACACTCCCTAATGGCCGTCAGAATCCTTTCCCCCGTGGAGGGTAAGAAAGTTTTCCGTGTCAAGATCCCGACGAATCAGCGCCGGGAATCTCGAGATACACAGCCGAGAAACAAGAATATCGGGCTCAGGCGTGCATAAAGGACGCGTTCAGGGGTGAAATCTGTTTCCTCTCGGAATACACCATTTTCTGGGATTACAAAATACTTCGACAGCCGGCTGGCATGGGAAAGTAAAAGCCTCTGATCGAAAGGCAGTTGGGATGTAAAGGAAATAAAGGGAGCGATGGAGCGAGAGGAACTGAACAGGAGAAATTCCGGGGAAGGCTTAGGGCGCGGGGGAGGAGAGGGTGCTCTGTCAATTTCCACGCGGCCCGAATATGTTTCGCCGTCCTCTAGTTGAGCCGTGAATCCATATTTTTCGCAGGGCCGATGTATGCGCAGCAGGCACGTACGTGCATAAGTAAACAAATCTTTCGCGAAGCATTACGGCCCAGCAGCGTCCGTGCATTGCGCCCCTAGGAATTGCATTTTTATTGACAACATCCACGGGAACGTAGGGGAAGATATCAGTAAGAGTCGTCGGGCTTACCGGTTATCGAATCGCGTACGTCAAAGTCGAACGCGAACGAAACTGCGCGCTGGTCGTTTTAGAGAAATCGGATAGCTCTTCAGGGGACGCTTTCATTTTTGTTCTTCTTCGGCGAAATGGAAGGCTCGAAATGGTTGAAAAGAACGCGAGAGAAGGGAGGAGAAAAGAAAAGCTTGGGAAAGGAGGCTACGTCGGATCGTGTTTTGTTCTTCCTCGTGGCGACTGTAAATCCATATCTCGTGAATCTCGAAGGCGCGTGCATAACGCTACCGGCGAACCGGAAGCACCGTTCGAAGTAGCGGTGTCGGAGGATTTTCCATCTCGATCGCGTTGAACAAAGGAAAATAAAATTCCCGCTGGTCGTACGACACGTAGATGTAGATAAGGCGCGCGTTATCTATCGGGCCGGGGAAGGAAGAGATTCTGGAAAGTCGCCGGAGATATTGTCAGAGGAGAAACACAGGGGACCTCGATTCCACTCGATAAATGGCGATCGCCTGGTATTCGAACGCTCGCGACTATTCCCCGCTGGAACGTTGAAAAAATGTCATAAAGAACTGCAGTTCCCCTTCTATAAGGGATCGAAGATGAGAAGTGAAATTTGAGAAAGGCAAGCTCTCGATTCCGTGTGTCAATACCTTTTAAAAGGAAGAAAGAGCGTTTGACATCGACCGAAGAGTGACGGGACTGTGTAACATCTATCGATGGTGAACAGATTGGAAGACACGTCCACGATCTCGAAGGTCAAAGTGCTTGGAAACGTCTGCTGAATCGAAGGTTCTCTTGAGTCGGAAGCCGATTTGCAATGGCACGGGACCGCGGCATTAAATTGAAAAACGACGCCTGGAACCAGCGCCTGGATCCTGTCGAACATGGAAAATAACCGTCGGACCCTGACGAGGACTTCGCGCGGATATGGATGGGACAGGCATTATTCGCGGTATCAGGGGAAGGAATCGCTGTAGGTGCGCAGCTCGACGGCGGAGCTGCTATCTGTCCAGATGAGAATTCGATCTCCGGATCGTACCGCTCCTCGAGACGTCTGCCTGCCAGGAGCGTTCCAGTGGTCGAATTCGATTCGAAGTTGTGAGACGAAAGACAAAGAGACGAAGGAACAGAGGCTAACAAAATTTTCGCCCGTAACAGCGTCACGAAGAACTCATAGTTCTGGAGCTCGTGTGTCGGTGGATGATAAAAATTATTGTACAACAGCGAGAGGATAAACGCCCGCGGAAACACTGGTAGTTTCAACTGTGAATTGTGGAAGTTGGAATTATTCGAGGCCTAAGGTAACTGAATTGTTCAGAAAGAAGATTTTGTATGTTCTATATTGTCGTCCATTCACGTTGAAATTCCAAAGACTATCGCCCAGGAGCTCAGACTCCCAATAGACCACGAAACCCTGCACGCTAGAAAGCATTAGGCACGCGGTAAAAGGAAAAGCTGGCTCGCCTCTCGAAAAAAAGATATATTTTCCACGACCGTTCCATTTCCAGCGACCGAACTTTTTCCGCCGCGGTGTCATTCAATTTTGATCGATCGAAGTCCCCCGCGCGCTTTTTCGCTCCTCCAATAGAAAATACATTGACCCAGATCGGTCGCGGGCGCGAAGAACAAAAAGAAACCGGCACGCCGCTCGGCCGCGGAGGAAAAACTCTCGCGTCGGCGCGCGCGCGCGGCGTCGGAACATCAATCAACAAGAATAATTATTAGGGAAATCCTGGAGGCGGCAGGCAGAGAGGAGGTGCAGGTTGTAGGCGGAAGGCGACGGAGGAAAATCGATTACAAGTCGACGTGAAAGGGGCTCATAGAAAGCGCGCGGAGCTCTTAATGAAACGCGTTTCGGGTATCTCGAGGAAACGCCAGCGCTCTGCCTGCAGAGGCGTAATTACCGTCGAAATCAGGGACGCCGTGGAAACGATTCGCGGAACCGTGACCCCGACTGGCTGGGCTTTTCCCCCCCCCGTTCCATCGAAGGTCTTGTTTATTGTTCGACGGGAATCGATTCGGTAAGTGGGCCATCCCCGACAACGAAGGCGCGAAAGCCGTTGACAGGGTGTCGATAACCCTCGAACCGGAGGAAATAGAAAGGATGGGGGATGGCAATCGAACTCGTAGAATACCGATAATATCTCCCTTTTGCCGGGATTGCCGAAGCAACGGGGGCTTGGCAGGGGCTGGTGGTAGCGGAGGAAAGCAAGAAGTTCGATGCATCCCACGATCTTCCCCGTCATACCCAGTCCACGTACAGCCGGCCCCCCACCCCCCTTTCTCGCCGTTTCGATTCTGAAAACCGTCACGCGAAACTACGATATTAAAACTCCGCCGGGTCTCCCTTGCTCCTTCTTGAATTTCCAGAAACCAGGGATTTTAATCGACGGAACTCGCCGGCCCCGCCATTCCAACCCCTGTCGACTGGCTACCGTCGGGGTCGAGCAAGTTTTTCGACTTCCGGGGGAATTCATTAAGCGCGAATCACGTATAACGCCGAGCCACGATGAGGTTATATTGCCTCGTCGATACTGCGGCCAACTGGGGTTTATAGCGTGGCGCGGTTTCTGCAGAGATGTAATTATGAATGAAGAATGAGATTGGACGCGTGTTTCTTGCGGCTTCGACGCTGCGGAATTTGTTGAGCGAGCTGGTTTCATTAAAGAGTCGATAACGGGGGATATAAAGAGGGGCGAAGCTATAGGGAAGCCTGAGTGTAGGTTGGAACCTCGAATTGGCTAACCACGGCAACCAGTGCCTAATTAGCAAAATGTAGCGGCATTGTTTTCCGCTTTCAATGAGCATTGTTCCTTTGTAATAGTTTCTATTTGTTCGTCGAAATTCCGGATGGAGGAACGACGGAAGAATGTCTACTTGATTCCGGGCACTTCGCGACCACGCGCCATTCGCCGAAATCTTTGAAACGGCGGCGATTGAATTTGACCGCTAACGCGCAACATCCAGGTACTCCCAATTTACGCCAACGTCGCGGAACTCTAATGAAGTCTCGGCCACTGATTCAGGTCTCATAACTAGCGGAGCAGGTGCACTAGCGTGACGAATTGATTTAGATCGATCGTGTATTTAGCGGAATTTGTGGGTAACCACCTTCGCCGACCCTTTGAGGTGATTGATCATCGCTGGGAATGATAATCGTTGAAGCACAATGCAGGCTTTGGTAATTGTCACTGGTTCATTTGTAATAGCTAGGCAAGCCTCGTGTTTCTTTGCAATCGACAGTGGCGAGGTTGTTAGCTTTATTCACAAGTACTCGAATGGTGTTGCGACGAGGTTCACGCCGTCTCGGGCTACATTTTCGCATCGACTAACGAGTTCCTCGTATTGCGTTAAAATGCAGCCGCCGCGGATTATAAATGTTTCAAGCGCAAGGAAACGATGGAAAATCCTGAAAATTAAGTACCCCCGGAGCGGTTCGTGTTCTTCCTTTCAAGGATAGCTTTTGATGCTCGGCTCTCGAGGCCCGTGCTCTGCAGGTTCAAGCGAAATTACCTTGGCGGTCCTCGTAAACAGGATACTTGAGAGGATGTTGGATTATAATCCCAAAGGGGACTCACTTTCGTACACCACTCCCAGACGTTCTGCCTAAAGTTAAATGTGATTTCCTGCGCCCTCGGTGGGCAGATACGTATCGTCTAAAATTTTACGTGCTTTTCGGTGGCTTCCTCGGCCACGTCGCTCCAACGACGAAATTGCACGGCCAAGGAACGTCGTGTTGCATTAGAGGGTCGGTGTCTATATTAAAAGGCGACGCGAGGTCGACGTACGATTAAAAAACTAATTTCGCAGCCGCGTTAGAATAATATGCATAATTTCTCGCCCTTGGAACATCTGAGTGCTCTTTAAGAAAACTGAATTCCGGAAGATTCTCCACGACGAAGACTCCGGGGGAATCGAGTTCCTGAATTCTTCCACGATCAATGAACGAGAGCCGACTTTAACTCGGTGCGCCGCCAGGGTATATTACCGACTACTGCTCTCCTATTACTGTCACTCCGCGGCGTTTTCAATATTTTTGAAAAGTCTCCAACATCCCTGAAGGCAGCCTCGAGAGTTGACGGTTAATATTGTGCTGTTTCCGCGAGCGCCAAGGGCAATCTTGGAATAATAGGCGATGTCCTCGTTTCCCCCTTACGCCGTGCCCTCGTTCACGGGAATATGTTCGGGGTACTCTGTCTGTGGAGGAACCATCGAAGCGATCTCCTCTTGTTATTACAGAGAAATAGAACGTTTAAGTGAAGTACACCGATAACCTCATTATTTCGCGAACGTTGCTGCGAAAATGTCGTGAGCTAAGTAATACGTTCGTATAAACAAAGACTTCTGAAAACGATGGGGATTAATTTCGTTATGAAAATTATGTCGAGAAGATGAATGGGCGATTCATTGGTTCAAGTGTTGTTTTTTGGTATTTTTACCGTTCACCGTAGAAACATATTCACTACCACGAATTATTACCATGGATTTACGGCTGACAGAGGAAGCCCTCGCGTTTGCACTATAAATTTAAAATTTCTGCAAAGTCGTTACAGAAAAACATCAACCGCCAGATATACTTGATAATGACGTGGACTAGTGGATGTCCGTCGCAGGTTTTCGTCCCTGGGTCACGTAGGCACGGTCTAAAGCTGGTATGGCTTTCATTTGGTACGAGCTGAGACAGCAATGGTCATCCTTTATTCCCGAGGTCGCGAACAGATTTAGAGACGACGAACGTGAACTGGCACGACCCGCTGTCGAGGTAGCCGGGTCGCTCCGCTTTCGTGACTTTCGCGGGAATGCGAATTCATATTTGGACAGTCGTCCTACGAAATTAGTCGGCGAACGTAGTCAGTTTTAACAGATTTATGATCTTCGCCAGGGGAATAAATTTCATCCCCAGGAATGATACTTTGCAGCTCTGGAAAGCGGGGAGTTTTTGAATTCCCATTCATTAAGATTTTGTGCGCAGAAGCTCTTGCAGGTGGCCGCCACTTTTCTCACTTTACAATCCCCCGTCTGAAATTTTACTTTTGCCACCGCGATCGCGTCGGAAATGGAATCCTATAAAGCGGGAACGACCGGGGGCGGAAAGTAAAGCCGGGGCGCAAAAATTAGAACGAAAGTTCCAATCGTGCCCGTGCAAACCGTACGTGATTGGCGTGACAACGGTTACGCCGGTATTCATGGTCAGCTGGTTGCGGTGTAACTCGTTTACACCGTTTCGATCGTTCGCAAAGTGGAAGTCGTTAGTTTACAATCCGGCGGGGCTGCGATTGCCGTTCATTCTAACGATTCACGCGCCTGGTAAAAAGGTCGAATTCGTAACTGGAGCACGTCGAGCAAACGGCGAAAGAGGGGCGAGGCGGGGGACGCTCGCGCGATAAATACCGCTTGACAATTGTTGCGATAAATCCTCTTGTAACCTTTACTCTCACTGCTGTCGCAATAAATCGTCCGACTTCCACGATCTGCCATACCATCTGCTCGCAAAAATTGTGCAGGCAATTAAATAGTCTTCAAGGTACGAAACATGCCTCATCAGGATCCAAACTCGTCGAAATGAAAGAGAGAAAATGAATTCATAAATTCCCAGCAGAAATACAGAAGCTAAAGTGTTCAGTCAATAATCAGCGTGCTCGATGATTCGCCGGATTTATTCACGTGGACGTTTTAAACAGAGGACGCGGGTATTCCTGGGAGTATCTGCGTGGCGATTTTCAGGTTGGAACGTCGCGGGTAAACCAAAATCCAGCGGGAAAGAGAATGGCTGGCGTTGGGTCCGGTGTTTTGCGGAGGCGAGAGCCGGAACACGAGAACTTTGCATAAAGATAATCGCGGTTTCGAAACGGGGAACGAGGGCGAGAGAAAGAGAATGCCCGTGCTATTTATTTGAAAATGCAAGCTCGCATTGCAGCGTTTAAGTGTTTACAAGGTGCTTAGAAGTTGTGTAACCCCGACGATCACCAGACCAAAACGTTATCCATACTAGCCAGTAGCCACGTCTTAGGAGAATAGCGTGGTTTCGCCCCTCCGGAGAATGGAAAACGGATTTCCGTGGTTTTGGGGACGTCCAAGTTCCATGGAAGGATCCTCGTTTGCCCGTTAACGAGAACAACAGCGCGCTACAATGACGCCGATTAATGCTCGGACCCGGTTTCCCGTTCCTCCTGTTGCCTTGGTCTCCGCTTAATTGGATGTCTCACCTTGAGATTCACTGTTCGGGAAGTGGGTGAATTTCGTGGCGTGCCAGGGCGTTGATAAACTCGAGGGCCCTAAGTAACGCGAGGCCTCTGCGCGGCGCTTTCTTCTGCAGCATCTTCATAAGTTTCGCTGAAACTTTTCTTCGCGGAACTCTGCAACGAATTCGTAGGCCTTGGTTGTGAAGTATTCTCCGGCGAGCAAAGAAGGAAATTATGCGTCCATGTCGTGGTCTGTTTTCTGCAACTGTTTTGTCTCAGCCGGAGATATCATTGTTTGTGCAGTGAATGCATCAACACTGTAATCTTCGCGAATTAAAACGATAGAAAATTGTGATATGCAGGCACCTTATCGTATATCAAATTGCATCGAGTAGACGCGTAGATCGGAGTGTTTCTGATTTCTTGAGCGCCACGGTCCGTAGAAAGTAGTAGCGGTCCGTGTGAAGTCGGACGAAACGCAAACGAGGCGGTCTGAAGGGTTGCACGTGGAGGGGATCGCGAACGGTTCGGGGGATCGTGAACGATACTTGACAAAGTCACGGCCATCCTTCAAGTGGCTTCCGAGGGGTCCTGAAGCTTTTCAAAAGTCCACAGAGATGCATTCTGGAAGTACGACTTTGAGTGCAATTGAAACGGCGAACGAAACATTTGTCATTAAGCTGGGAGTGCCCTTCTTTCGAGAAAATCTTGTCTGTTTCACCAGCGTGCACCGCAAGGCGATTCAGAGCAGTAGCACTGTTCAATTCCTGTGTATTCGTGAACATAATCTTCGAACAGTTCTGACACCCAGCATTCCAGGAATCCCAGCAACTACCGCACAGCGCAATCATCAGCTCGAGTGGTTTATTAGTGACAGCGATCTAGCTTGTGCAGCGGTTAGCCGTCGGTGTCAACGAGAAGCAGGGCCATTCGTGGACGAGGCGATTTACGTATTCGCTTATTTGTTGGCGATCTGTACACAAGCTACGGATATATCGGCATCACGTTTATTTGTTTGGAGCGGAATGCATATCGGTCGTAGGACAGACGAGATCAAATATCTGTAGGGTAAACCGTAGGTCCAGAATCGTCATGGCCATCATACGCCACGGCTGATGATGGCCTTGATGAAGTTTACTGAGGGCCTCATTAATTCGGCCGGGATCGTCGCCGCGAAAACGCGTTTAACAAGTACGCCAGACTGGGCCTTGTGGCTCGTTACATCGTGATTACCTATGTCGCTGGCTACGAATTAACCAGAATCGAGGAAGGGGGCATATTAGCACGAACGTGCCTTCAAAGTGATCGCGTAATGAGCTGCGGCGATTATATTTGGCTGATTGCCTTAGAGCGAGCTGGGAACTGCCAGGTCGCAATATGTTCGTCGCTGCGTCGACAAATTGTAAGTTCGACGTCAAGATTTTAGAGAGCAGCTATATTCCACGCGTGAAAACTGAGAAATGGATTCTAACGCATTCCTTTACCACCGAATGAATACGGTGCATGTACGTAACTGCGAACCATTCTCATCACCCATAGGCAAAGAACGTCAGAAGATTTGTCACCGAGGGTAATCCACTCGAATCCACGGAATCAAAGATGAATCAGCCTGCTTCCGCCCCTCGCCCCTGCTAACGGAATGCAAATCGTCCGAAATTCCGGGCCGGAGATAAGGGATGAAGTGGCCGCGTGGCTAACGATCGCGCGCTCGAGGAAGTGCTAAAACGTTCCGTCGTGTGCCCCGTGTTCCCAGAAACTCGGCGAAATTTCAAGGACCGTAACTGACGGCCCGTGAACACGAACGGGCGCACGGGGAAAATTGCGATCAGGAGGTGCGCGGTCGAAACGGCAACGGCGAAGTTGGAATTTGTAGGGGAGGCTAGTGTCAACGAAGTTAACGAATGCGTGTCGAAGCGAAATCGTTGGATAAAGAGGGGTCCGTCTAAAAAGCCACAGCGTGTCCCGGTGATCTCTGTATTTCAGCGAACGGCCCCGAAATCCCGATATACCGCCGATATTACGTTTCCTCTCGCCTTTTCTGACCCTCTTATCCGAAACTAATTTTCCTTTGACACGACCGGTCGCACCGAACACATTCGTCCTTTGACCTTTCTCACGGCCGTTTGCAGTTCGCGGGAATCGCCCCGCGATGGCCTGCGAATTACCATTTTCCGCTCATTCCGTCCTACCTCCGTTTACGCGCGAAATTTCATCGCTGGCTCTCGCTTCCCCCGACGAGTTTATCGGTCAGCTTGCATCGCGACGCTTCGGCTATTGAATTTTTACGGTCGAACGAAGCTCAGAGCTCCTCTCTCCTCGGGCATAATTTTGTTTATCCTCGATAAGCGCCTACAGCGGCTTGCACGTTTGTCGGGGAATGGGTTTTACTTAGATGGTTCCATTTTGAACCAGTTTCCCGGCGAATGCACGCGGGAGGGCCTTCGCCTGAGCCCTGAAGGCACGCAGGAATAGTTTTAATTATAAAAGTAATTGGAACGCGAAATATCATACGGCGCGGCAGCACGCGACGCTTAAACACCCGCGCAATGACGACACGAGGGTGTTATTTTTAAGAGTATGCCGGGGGACTTAAAGAGAGTTAAAAAGAGGGCGGGAAATGTAGAGGAAGAGATGTAGAGGAGCGTAGCGCGATTAACAGCATGGTACGTACGCTCGCTACGGGCCAGCTGGCGCATCGAAGTGACCCTGTAATGACGTTGTTAACGTCTATCGTTAGCATTAGTGACGGAGCACGTAATTTCCACGTTGCCCATTTGTCTTGGACCTCGCTCTGACCGCTCCAAAGGGAATTCAACCTCTTGCATCATCTGTATGCAAGCCGAAAGATCCGTAGTCCAGACCAGTGTTATTTCGATCATGAGCCTGAATATATTACACGATCGGTCGTTTGTGCTGTGGCTTAAGAGATTCTGCAGTGCGTTATTCGATTCTGTTTATCTTACTTAATCTCCCTGCTGCCTTGCACCATACATTTACCATTTTACGTACCTATTCAATTGATCACTTTCCTGGTGCAGCGTCGTGGCGCGAAGCAGAATGCAACGGGGCAGAAGTGGAAACGGAATAAATTCTAATTAAACGATCGCTACGGTTAACGAAACGTCGAGGGTCCATAATTACTGCGCCGCGTGGTAAAGGAAGTCCCAATTAAAGCGACGTTTCAGCTCCGAAACGAAGGTACGTGATGCTCCAGAGACCTGTATCCCCGCCGCTGGCCGTGCGTGCGTTCTCTAAAAACGCTCGCGTAAGAACGCAAACGCTGCTCAAAGGCTGCAGGCGGGAAGCCGGGAAAAGGAACGCGCGCCGGAGCACAATGGTATCTAAAAGTAGCACGATTAACGACTTCCTGTTCTCTCGACGAAAGCGGCTGCATCGGGATGGTCTCGTAACGAGGCTACTAAAGCGCGTAGTTAACATTAGCACCATAGTCCCGTAATTTGCACACTCCAGATCCACTTGCGCCCGCCTCCGCCCGGTGTCCTCTTCTCCGCCACCCACAACCCTCCCCCCTCTCAACCCGCTGTACACTCTACTCCTTCTTCTGTCACGCAGCGGCTTGTGCACATATGCACGTAGGTGTAGGTGGATCCTCCTTCCTCGCCCCTTGCGCGCAGCCAGAGCACCGACGCCGCCGTTACAGTATGGCAACGCGCGTAATTTTCGCAATGAAGTGTTGCGCTACATCGTTTCTCGCTTTCCTAATGCAACCACTTCTGGCCGGGCGGCGAAACCCAGCATTAGAAGGATTGCGGCCGGAGAATTTTGGGCCGCTGTTATTTATACGCCGTCCTCCCTGACGTTTCAGGTAACCCCCTGGTTTCCCGGGCTTCCCGGGGATAGGAACGGACGGGAGATGAGTCGGGCTGGAGAATTCCTAAGCTTCTCGATGGTTCTCTAGGCATTTCTTAAAATCTTCTGGAGATCTATATTCTGGCGAATACTAAATTTGTAATATGAAAACTAGAGGCAGCTAAAAAATTTGTGAGGTCTCATACTGATGTCCCGCCTAGGACCTCGAAAAGTATACCTAACTGCGGCCCCGCTTATTAATGCCGCAATAGCGTCCACTAATCGAAACAATGACACACGACTTACAGGTTTCTGCGATCTATGCAGCAGGCGGGAAGAAGAAGAGTGTTAGCTTGTCTGGCGAAATATGTACCTACTCAATAGTGTCGAATGCGGAATATGGACAGTCCTCGGATTTGTAGGGAACGAGCATAGAGAACGGCCACACGTTGAAACGTGGCCACTTCTTGTACGTAATACGCGAACCGAGGTAGATAAAAGTTCAGGCAAACAGAGCGAGGTCTTAATCGCGAACTTTTCACGGTTTCCTGTTCGCTCTTTGTTCCTTTTATATAACTTTGTTACGTACTCATTAAAAGTTCCGCGAGAAGCGTTTATCTTAGCCCCTCGAGTGGCCAGGGACAGAGTTGATCTACGGCAAGCTTGGCTTCTTGAATGTCTAGGAAGGCGATACACTGGAAACCGACTGTTTCTCCATAGGCACCCCACTCACTGAAAGCGTAATTTCGCGAAGTAACGCGGATCTGGAAACAACGCCGCTTTCAACGTTTCGAATCTGTCTAAGTTTCATCATTAAGTGAGAACGAGTTGAAGGAGACGAATTAAACACCTGTAAATACTACGTTCAAAATGTATCTTCGGGTTCCCCAACGAATGAAGTTCTGCAGTCAAGGGAATTCTGCAGAGCCTATTCACTCGAATCTCCTTTGGAAAATTTGTTGATAACCTTCCACATGCCCTGAGAAAAGACTATCTCGTACCTGACGCCAGCCGAGGTAACAAATGGGGCGACAGCAGGCCGCAGAGGGAAAGAATAATTCACCTTTCTTATGAAATTACGAAATTCTATTCAAATCAGGCTGCGAGCAGAGCGCCGGCTCGTTTCTCAGACATCCACTAAATTCCCGGCGGGAATTCGGCAAAATCTTATCGCTGGTAAACCCGTCCCCCCATAAATCCCTCTAATTGGTTAATAAAATATTCGTCAGGTAGCGCGAAATAAATCGCGCAGTCGTCGAGGCGTGTGGCAGAAGCCGACGTTCGAGGAGCACAGAATGCCTCGCGGGGCCTCCAGCGTAGGATTCGAACTCGATATTGCTGGGCTTATCTCGATGAGCACGGGCTGTCTCCCGGGGGAGTTCTGACGGGAAATTATCTCGAAAAATGTATCCCCGAGCCCGTGAAAGAGAGCGTCGAACGCGAGACAGATTGCCCTGGATCGTGCTCGTCTTCGGTTCCCCCTGGTGCCCCTATCCGTTCTATTAGGAACGGATCCCAGGCGTCGATAAGGACAACACGTCGATCGAGGAGCAACGAATCTAATTTACCGGCGCGATTAAAAGTGAATCGGGGCCTTCCAATTCGGCTGCTTCCCCTCGAGCCGACGCGCCGTGTCTGACTCCAACTGGGTAAATACCACTCGAATCGAAGATGATCCCAAGACGGGGATAGTATGGAGATACGATTCTGTCCCTCGTGTTTCAAGTACCCGGATGCAAGGCAGCCACGACGAGTTAGAGAAGTTTGGATCCCCTTATCGAAATGCTGAACGGGAAAAGGTCTTTTCTCGGCGCGCGAGGGGTTTGCGGCGTTCGAGGCAGAAATTGTCAGAAAAGTGCATAGGGGGATGAAACGAGTACCTTGTGCTGGGAATTCGGTGAATCTGTTCCGTGCGCCCAATGTCGATTTAAATATCTGTTCTTTACAGTATCATTAATATCAATGCACTAATTATCAATGTATTTAATGTTAATCTCGCAGCCTCTCCAAAGTGCGTACGTTATAACCAAGATATTAGAAAGGATGAACAATAATTCAGAAACTCTTTAAACGATGCCATAATGAGATTCAAGGACCAAACGCACAGCAATGGTGCCGTTTGCATCTAACGCGCGCTCGAAACGAGCCGGAGCACCGTGACAGACCGTAGTGCACCGCATTTAGATTCGTTTCCTCCTTTCATCCCGCTGGCCTTCCGCTCCTTCCCGGCAAATTCGACGATCGTGAATCGAAAGATGCAGACGCTGCACGACCCGCATCCATCCAATCAGCGTGCGGCTTCAAAAGGAAGGTCCAAAGGCAGCGGGAAGTGGGCTTACGCGCGAAACCGAGATCACAATTCGACGGATTCAGTGGGTGTGTTTCCCTCGGCGTCTTTCTCGTTTCAGCCGCACCGTCGGGGGAAGATTTCCGCGCTCGAGCTTCATTTTGCGCGATACGCGTTACGGTTCCTTTGCTTCGAGCGTTTCACGTTTTCTCTGAGAACGGGGCCGCCTCCTCTTTTCGGATTTTCAATAATACTCGTCCTTTCGGGGCTTTGCTTGCGCTTTCGTTTATCCTTAAAGGGTATTATCATTTCTGGTTTATCAAAGAATAACCCGACAACTCTCTTCTCCTAATTCGAAACCAGGTTCTGAGGGCTTTTAAGGACAGAAAGGGCCGCGTACTTGTCCTCGCTTACTCAAAATACACGCGTCAGTATTCATTTACCGATGATTTTTCATAAGAGTGTGAATACTGAAATTGTCATGGTGGAGCGTGGAGAATATTCTGTTATATGAAAGGAAAGAACCCTAGCTTAGGTCTGTATGTCCCACTGAGCTTTAACGATGGGCTCACCAACGGAAAGAAGTATCGAAAAATCCTGTCGAATTTCAATGCGACAGCTCCCCAATTCTCCGCGGTACATTTCCCGCTAACCTCTATACGACCACCGTTCCCCAACGAGAACACTTTTTACACATAAAACTTTCATCCCCAGAGAAGCTGGCGCTTGAATGACGGAGAAGTTGAATAGAAATCCGCGCCCCTCTCCTCCCCGCCGTCTTTTGATTCGTCTAATGGATCGTATAACGCACGCCTGGTCCACAGCTACACCTTTTGTCGAGGTATCGATCTTATTACGTGCTTCGAGGTTTCACGGGGGTTGAACGCGAGAGCCGTGCAAAGTGAACCGAAATTCGGGGCCGGCAGAAACCAGGTTGCGTTTAAATTGGGAATTTATTTCTTTGAAGGTCCGTCGACGGGCAAATCGACTGTGCGATATTTAGAGAAATTTTTACTGGGGCGTTGCTCGCGGCGGATTGCGTTAAACAAATGGAATTGAACGAAGGAAGGTGGTTGTGGAAAATGACGAAACGGGCTGGGGGCATTGAAAATTTAGCGTGGAAACACATGTCGGCCTGGCTGAAATAATTTCTCCTTAGCTCTATAGCCGACCGAACGCGAGCTTCAGCTCTAGGGCAGCGATCTCGTTTCGCGGCTATAGAACCCCGCTTTTGTGCCAACACACCCCTTCCCCTTCGAAATCCACTTAACTTTTTCTCGTGGGACGTAAAACATGCTCGAAAAGCGAGACCGGAGGAATATTCCTGTTCTGTAATAATGGGAACTTATAGCTGGGAATTGTCAGCCGTGTGGAAATTCTCAATTTTAACGCTTTTCGTTAGAGGCGCTACAAATGAAAACTAGGAAGAACCTTGGCCCTCTCATTGATCCTCATCCAACGGATACAAGTTTGAAGCCAAGCTGAATAGCCTTTTGTGAAAACGAATCGAAAGTTTTTGACCCACGGCAGCGTTGGCCGTCCACTGTTTCCGTTTAAAGAGACACGAGAATCGCCGCGGACGATTCGGATTCCGAGGGGGCTGCTTTAAAATAAAATACAGCCGCCGGATCGGGGGCAAAGTTGAAATGCACGAGGCAGCCCGGTTGCCACTGGCAGAGAAACAAAACGATATTGTCTTTGGCGTCTTCAAAGTTTCTCCATTTCGCGGAACTCCGATCGTACGTCGGACTTATTATAGTTCATACACCGCGTGGACGATAGCCACGTTTTAAACCGCATTATGCGATATGTTGAAGCGTAACGGGCAAACTTTTCAAACCGGCTGGGCACGACACGTTACGAACTGAATAATTTGGTTTCGTTCGGACGCTCTCCAATGATGTGAAAAGTACGCGACCGCGGCAATCGGGACGAGTAGAAATGTCCAAGCGTGGGTATTCACCTCTTTTAAATTTTAAAGTGCGCAAATTACGGCGGACCCGTTAACTCTTGCAATTTATGATTTCCAAATAAATTCGGATCGCTAATCGATGCATTAATGCTCCTATTACTTGCAGATTGGCGAGATATAACGTTCCAGTGGGATTTCAATGATAATTTCAGCATCGAACGAGGATTCATTTCTTGATAATGCTGCGGCGCGTTCAATGATCATTTGGCGACCAATTTCTCTACTTCCGCGTGGTTGAAGGTGCGACGAACTCCTTAAATTCAGACTGAACAGACTTCTTATGTATTCAGTACCGAAGAAGTAAATCGCGTTATGAATAGCGGAGGGAGCAGGCGATGGACCAGCACGTCTATAACCCGTCGAATCCAGTTTGCTGAATGAGCGCGCGATAAATTAGAGGTAGTGTATTCTTACTTTCCTCCACGGAGAGACAGGGATCGTGGAAGTTGAGGGTGGAAGTTAAACGCCATAAATCATGCCCCGACACATTTATGCCAGTCGCGCGCCATCGGTTTGCCGCATTACCCCCGACTTTTCAACTTATATAAATTTCATCGTCCGACCGGTAGAACTTCTTCGTCGATCGCTCTCGTGAAAGTGCCAGCCAGTAACGCGGAAGACATTTACGGTAGCCACCTTTCCGACGTGACAGTAACCGAAGAGTACAGGATTGACAATCTCTTACGCAAAATTGTTCCCAATCGGAACGAGAGGTCATTGTCTCCCAAACGAACTTCTCTCGGTGAGGCTCTACCCAGTTTTGAATCATCGTATCGGCAAGGAGATTAATTCCCGATCTTCCTGCTTTCCAATTAGCGGCACCGCGATATGAGCGGCGATAACAAAGTCCCTGCATGACGAGCTCAATTATTGCGGACCGACATTTATGAAATTGATAAACTGTCCAGGAATCAGTTGCATCATCGTCGCGTGGACCGCTATACCGCAAAACCGAGGCCGAGTACGTACACACGCAATCAGGCCGATTTATTTATTTCGAGGATCGAACGGTTAGCGTTCACGGCGAAGTCAGCCTGCAAAATTGCCAATCGTCGCCATTAGAAGTCTGGCGCTCGTGGAACGACCGCGAATTGGCGGTGGATATCGAAATCAAAGGTCGAAATCAATGTGGGATTCGGGTCGATTCGAAACTGAGGAAGCGGCCACCGAATTCGGTCGTTCTACACCTGTCAGAGCGATGATTATAGAGAAAATGGAGTTGCTAGAGTGATTTACAGTCGCGTCGAAGATCACCGCTGGCGGGAATTTTCGAGGATCGGAGATTAAAACGGGTGCTTGGAACATGCCCTGATTATCGAGGGACAAAGGAAGAATCGCGTGGCGGGCAAAAGGTATGAGGCGCGCAACGAAACGCTGATGTTTTATGTATGGGGAGACGTTAGTCGAACGCGTATACATCGCAGATGGTGATTTCGCCATAAATATTTAATGAGGCTCCCGTAACAGTACGTAACGTCTCGGAGAGTAAGATCTTCGGCGGTTTCTGCTTTCACTGCGAGTGCCAATTAAGGAGCACAAACAACGGGAGCATTCCCTGCCATTTGCCTGCCTTTCGATCCTCGCATTCCCGCCAAATGTACGCCCCATCTTCTTTCTACCAATCAATTATTCAGATCCCTAATTCTGTCTCCACTGGAACGATCTCGGGAAAAATTCGCGATCGCCAGAGTTAGGAATTATTCGGTTAAACCTATCCAGATCGTTATTAAGCAGATTCTGTCTGTCTCGGGCGACCAGCCGATAAAGAACACGCGATCGTTCCACGGCGAGTGTCAACGACGTTAGGAAGGTTGAATTAACGAGCGATCGAGGAAAGTGATTAACGCCAGGCACGATCTCCCTGACGAAAAATAATCGTGGCCTGGAAACAGTCAGCCGGGAGGAAGCCGGTCTGTTTCGCGAAGGTAAATTAATTTGCATTTAAATGAAGGCAGGCAAAAACGCTCGGATAACGCCGTGTGAACGGTGGACAAAGGGAAAAAGAGCCAATTAATTACGAGGGCCTCTCCTCGCAGAGAAGTAAATTCCGTTGATGCCACTTAGCGAAGTTATTTCCTTCGCTGCTTAATTCCAGCCCCTGGGAAACGGTCCCCTGACCATGTTCGGCAACGATATACGCGTACGGGAATTGTATAATTTTTTAGGCGAAAGCGACGAGAGACGGGGAGGAGTAAACGGACCAGCGCCGAGGGTTGACTGTGTTTAAGGGTAAAACTCGATACGCCAACACTTGCATTGTTCGTTCGGTTAACTGAAACGGCTCTGGCTCGTGGTAATAAGAAGCACTTAACTCAAGACGTGTCTGTATTTCGTAATGGAGCTAGAATTCTATCTCTTCCCTCGGCCTTGCTTTTCCAGAGGCACTGCGGCGCGGGTGCACGGTAATTTGCGCAACCACGTTAAATCGATTTTGTAAACCTGCAATTCATTTCGATTGCACTTTTCCATTACGGTTCGAGAGCTCGCTGGTAACGGCCAGCAAATCGGATCTTCAGATTTCAGGACTCGATTTTGACTACTCGTCCGAGGGTATTTGCATAGAATAACTGAATTCCTTTGGAAGCATTAATTTCCCATATTACGTGCATCAGAATTGCTTATAGAACGAAATTCACGAACTCATTAGAGTATCGCGTGTAGAACCAACGAAGGTTCTGTAAATTAGTAGTATCGATAGCTATTTCGCGAGCCACGTGCGCAGTGTGTGCTCTCTATATTAAAATGCAGGAAAAACCGCGGTGATTAAGGTAGAGACAGTTTCTTCCCTTTTTAATACATTAGTTCCCGAAATAACGGGAAGCCACGTCAGAATCCACTATCGCCCTCGCCTATTTTATACGTCGAGAGAGCAGCCCGGTTCGAATGTAAAATAAAAGAGACCGGCTGAATTTATTTCAATCGATGGCCAGCCTTTCCCTTATCGTTTTAGCGGGACGGAAGCTTCTGATCGGGTAAAGAGAATCGATAAAGTGCATGTACTCACTGCATGTGGAGGACTGGGGCCGGTTTGTCGGAAAACAGCACCACCGGTCGATCGAAACGTTCGTTGAGACCGCAAACTCGAGCGCCGCCTTCGAGCTGAAGCCAGCCGCCCTCGCACCTGCAACAAAAAGACGATACACCTCACTAACCAGCCATTATTCTTGGGTCCGCACAAAAGCATCGCCCCGCTCTCCATTTTGGCGCCGTGGGGCTAATTAGTTTTGGCAGCCTTCGACCCAGCTATTTTCCTTGGCCGCGTGAAATTCTGCCCCGCGCGCCGAGAAACGATATACCCCGAACGTTTCGGGCCGCGAATCTGGCTTTGTTACGCGAAACCACGGGAGAAGTTGTCTCGCGTATCGCATGGAGTACTCGCATTATGACCAAACGGCCCCTGCCGTGCGCCGAAATTCGATGCTTCTGAAAGATTCATTTTCGCGTCGAGTTTATTTGCCCCGGAGGTGGCGGAGCGTTTTAGCACGGTTATCGCCGCGGCGAACGATGCCGGTCGGAGAAGGGACACTTGCAGGGGACAGTGTCCCCAGCGTTGGTCCACCAAACTGCCAGAGCGAGGGGATCGCGAACCAGGCTTACCACTGGAATTGCTTCTTCGATCGCGACCGACATCAAAGGATTCGTTTTCCCCGCGGAGGGCGTAAGGCGGTCGTAAATGGCGGTAGATTTGCAGCGGTTACGCAACGGGTAATACGCAACGAGGGGGATCGAGCTGATTCAATCGGACTCAACGTCTCGCCTTTCCCTCAGCGCGCGAGAGGAACGACGAAACGCTTCATACCACGCCTCGCTGACTATTATCCGCCAAAATATCAGGGAGTTCCGGCACCATAGGCGGACCCGTTTCAATTTACTGGTTACGGTGTGTATCTGCTCAGGTGAAACGACGCAATCCGCGTAATCTGTAATCGCGACGAGGGACGAATTCATTATCAGCGTGTCCAGTAGGGGAGACCGGGGCTAGTTGATACGTTATTTTGTTTTCAATTACTTTACAAATTTCATGTGTTCCATATTATATACGATTTTTATTACATTTAGCTATATAAATATGATTATGCATTAAGTAGTTCCTTCGTTCCCACGTGTCAGTTTTATTAAAACAAAAACAAATTCCCCTTTTGGCAAACTTTTGAAATCAGCTGTTCCATATTACATTCGTTTACCCTACATACGCGTCCCTTCGAGTACTGAAATATCTGTGAATTATTTATCATTCCTTTGGATTTTAATCCAAGTAATTTTAATTTAAAATGTAGAGTAAAATGTTGGGTATAGATTGAAACGAGGTAGAAGCTGGTTTCCACGAACGGCGAAGTATTTTATTCCGCTTTAACGTAATCTTGCGAATGCGTGGATAACGAGTCTTTTCGTCGCGAGGTAGAAAAGGTGACCGCCGTGACCTGCTTCGAACTACTCGGAGAATCGTGACGTTATTAAAGGGGAATGACGGGCGTATTTCTCCAGGCATTTAGCCTGGTTTACTCGAGTTCAGCGTTAATTAATAAAAACGACCGTCCTCGTCCCGTTGTATGCACTTATTATCATCGGCTCAATTATTCGCAATGGCGCACGCATTCGCCAGATACCCCGACGAACCGCGACTCGATAATGGCTTTTCTTCTCTTATTCGCCCGGCCGAGGGGGAAAAAAAGGCGAGTGCCAGTTGCAGGCTACCGCGGCAGCTTTGACACTGCGCGGGATTAAGATAATTATGGAAATTAATTCTTTTGAAGTCTGGCCAGCTTACAGCCGAACCATTGGTTAGTTAGTCGGTACATTGAAATGAACAGTAAAGAGGGAATTAAAAAAAAAAGAGAAGTTCGATTCTGTCTCTGCATTTGCATGATTGCTTCGGTCAGCCGGTCTATTGAACGTCGGGCTCTCGAGATGTCCGTTCATTTTCCGCCGCGCACGATCCTATGAAAAGATGTCGAAATTAAAGGCTTAGAAATGAAAAATACGTGCATGTCTCTGCAGCTCGCCGAGCGTGTGCTTACTTCGGATCTCTTTGAAAGGACTGGTTTTGAGGTACAACTTTAAATAAAGAAACTTAAAACATATTACCGTTTAATCATAAAACATACTCTCGGAATTACAACGGTATTTCAAGGAGCTAAAGAAAATGTAAAAAAGGGATATTGCAAAATACTTTAAAATCAGCAGAAAAATAGCACGGTCGCGTCTCCAAGGGAAACAGAAGCGAGGAGCAGGCACAGCGAAACTTTGCGAGCAATTACTTAGAATGAAAACACTTTGAAGAAAAGTAGCCAGAAGTTGCTCGGGACATCCTTCTTTGCGAAGGAATAAGCATGTTCCCGATCTAGTTCATCGATCCCGCGATGCCTCCGCGAGGGCTCTGCTCGCGGATCGGCGAGCGCGCGGGATTCTGCTGGATTTAATAGACAGTCCCAGGCCGATAGGAGCACGAGCCGCTCCGACATCAATAACGTTAATTAACATATCAACGAGACAATCCCGGAGACGCGTTTCCCGGTGGTAATGCCTTTAACTGGCCTGGGACCATTCCCCCGTATATCTGAGCTGGCTCATTCAAATCTTGATACAGCATGGGACTGTGTACGGACGGCGGCTCGCTTGCTCGCCCGCTCGCGTTCCATTGTCGCCATCAAGGGTCGGATACGTGGCCCCATAGTTCACTATTGTATCGGACGTACGGTTTTGAATTAATTGCTACCAGGCATCGACGAGCCGCGGATTCGATCCTGGCTCTCCAGCGACGTCGTATCAAGCCCCGAATTCTCGATGGCAGACGTATTTCCCCGTCCCGTAATCCGGCCAGATAAAAGTTTTGATGGGAGTTACGAGACGCGCGCGCGCGGACACACGCGACTCTTTTATCGGCGTGCTCCCTTGAAAAAAATTGCTTTTTAGTTTCACGTTTCGATTCGCCAAGGCGAAAATTCCATTACCAGATGAGTTTGTCCGCGGGCTGGATGATTCGTTTGTTAATCGGACAGTAATTTCGATTGAATTGCTTACCAGCCCTTAATTAATTGAAAGTGTATTGGTATACAGAGTGATAGGGATGTCTCTGGCGAATATACTATTTTAGAGAGAGGATTGCAGCTTCCCTGTCTCGTAATTGATTATTTTGTTTGATTTTGGTGTTTATGCAGATTCCGCTACGGTGGGGCTAAAATTACTGCGCCGGGTAATTAATTAGTATTAATTATCGCGCGTCCGCTCGACTTGTGCATGTTACTCGTACTCTGATAGTTACCAGAGTTATTTGTGCCGCGTGTAAAACGTATATTCGCTCGGGACAGCGAGTGCATCGCCAATATCGTCGTCGCTGGCGAGGTTTATGCTCGAGCTTCGTATCGGGTTCGATGGAATTATATAGAAAAAAAAAAGATTAATGCTCGTGTCTCACGCCACCTGTTTATGTAGCTTTATGATGTGCTCGAGTAAGGGGAGGAGGTCACAAATATGATAAAAACGGGAGAAAGCTCCGGTGTTTGTTCGAAGCACCGTCCCTTTTGCACATCACATTTATATTTCATGTGCGATGCACGCCGCGCGTAAATCGAACGGTGCTGGCTCTCCTTCCTTTTACAAATCACAAATTCGTATAAATTCGCGTCAGTTATAAATGCACGGTGCACCACCTAAATAAGCAGATTGTAACGTAGTTACGTATAAGCTGATCACACAGTTAATTATATGCTAGTTAATGGAGCGTTAATTGTGCACGCTTTGCGTTCTCATTACGAGGATGGCCCTTTTGAAATGTTCCATCGGCGGGGAACTCACAAAAGAATGGTCCCGCTGCGCTGTGAATGACTTTGAAGGCGGAAGTAATTGCATTCTATCTTTATCCCCGATTTTTAGGCGGAGCGACGGATAACCGACTAAATTGCGCTTCCTATTTCTCTTTAAAAGCCTCGAGATTGTTTTGGGAGCTTTCGATGGAACGGCCTGCGCGATACTGTAACGCTTCAGCGTTGAATAAAGAACCGACGGTTTTCGCGGGCCGGGAATAATCGAGGGGGTGAAAGAAGTGGGAATTCTAGAGAAGAATGGGGGCCAAATGACATCGGTGGCCCGCTATTGTTTTCGGTAAAACTATAGCGGCGATTGATGCATTAAACGAATAAAATATTAAGCCTCAAAATATATACCTTTCTTAATATTCGATAAATCCTTTGAATTCAACTTCAAACCCCGCCATTCACATACGATATCATCGATAGGTACCTCTGAGAACTTGAAACGTCGCCTAATTCGGGGGATTGGAAGTCGTGTCTCGTTTAAGGGATCCAGATTGTGAAGGCCAGGGCGAAATCTAGCGGAAGAGAATACAACAGAAGCATAAAAGACGGGGGGGGCGAAAGGAAATGGATGTCAGACCCAGGAAAAAGTGCGAAACGACGAGGGCGTATCAGCGGAATCGCGATCGTTGCCAGCAGGGCCACATAAATAATTGAAACGCTCGCCACGTCGCTTCGAGATCCGAAAACCGGAAGTTGTTGTCTCCCCCGTTCTTCTCCGTCCGCTGTACCGCAGTGTGGTCCACGGTACCGCTGCGTGGCTCGTTACGTTTCACTTTAACGGCTGGATTCGGGCGCCACGTGTCCAGCCGTAAAAGCGCGAACCAGCTACCCAGGCTTTTTCCTTTTCCCGTCATCGAGGGGGGCAGAGAAAGGGGGAAGAATATGTCGGCGGCCGCGGAGATCCGACAAGGTATACCCAGAAAATTGGATGCTTTTATTTCGCGCGATTCACCCAGATGCACGCCGGGATGCGCTTTTATCCCGCATCCTCGTTCTCCGTCCTCCTTTCGCCGAGCATCGTCATCCATCAAACGAAGTTAACCCGCGACCGAAAAAGTCCATTCGATTTCCCGCAGCTGGGTCGCTGCGTTTGTTGCGCCGTGCCCGCCGATGCTTTCCGAAAGAATGCAATTGTGTACGGATCGAGCGCGGGTGGAATCGAACAAAGGGACGACGGGCGGCTGATGTCCAAGTAACGAAATAACTCTGTCATTGAAAGACTCTGAATAAGTTCATATTTGCTACACGCAAGATTGAAATTAATGTGAAATATCGCACAAAGCGTCTCCAAATGGTGTGATAAACTCTGGAGATAGTCTCTTCTCGGAAATCATCCTGGAAGTGTCTCGGTAAACTGGAGTAATTCTAGAATTCTAATTATGCACATTTTCTGTCGACGTTTCCTCTGCTGAATTACGAATTTCCCGCTACAGACCCGCGGCAAAGTAGCGCATTTTTGAATAATGCACGTTCTGGCGAGATCTCGCCGGGGCGGTGTGTTTTGCGAGCCGCGAAACTGCACCCCTCGGGGAATATCGCTGCAGTTTGGAGAGGAGTTGCGAAACACTCCGTCGCAATTTGGGAGGTCTTGTCTCCGCGAGTCCCTTATAATCACGGGCTGGTTCGCTTCGAGTGCTAGATAGAAACTCGGAGACAGTGTGTCCCTTGGCCTGTGAGGTACGAATTGTGTCGTCCTATTGTTGATAGCTACTGCGACGATGGCTCGGATTAACCACGATCGGGGTTGGCCATTCTAATCTGCCGAATAACGTCCGTTTAGAAAATTGAACGCGGGCAAAGTCGTTTTTCAAGTAACGTCCTTCCCCGAGGCAACTGGAAGAACACCACGAGCGTCAAATGCAGGTGTCCACCGCTGTCGCGCCAATGCCACACCTCCACCACTGGCTCCGAGACCCGGCAACGGTGAACCCAGGCGAGTCTCTCGCCGAAACTCAATTTCCCCGTGGATGTGCAGGAAGAAAATCCCGTTCTGGACGGAAGTTTCCGTAAGTCCTTCTGCTCGAATAATCGAAAGCAGGTGACGGCGCGGAGGGAGGTAGGGATGACGAAACAACAAGATAATTAGTGACGCTCGACGCGGTGCGATTACTCCCAAAGAAGTTTGCCGGCGCTCGCGAAACGTCGCCGGCGAATCTCGAGCGTGGAAGGTGGGGTGCACCGTTTGACGGGATCACTGCTCGGCAAAGAGGATGCGAGCCGAATGCAGCGGAACCGCCTCTTCGAAATACCATGCAATTTGCCGCGTCTTGTCGCGGAGCAGCTTAATCGCGGTCGAGTCTCCGAGCGGAAAACGTAGTCGCAGCGACGGCGCCGCACAGGTTTGTATGTACTGCGATCACGGTGTGCACAGGCTGCGCGCAGACAACGCCGGCTGGGCCCGTACGTGTAGGCTGCATCCAAGGGGGTGTGGGTCGAGAGTGGAGCGAAGCAAAGCAAGCGGCGAGAAGGTTGGCCCGAGGCAACGGTAAGCAACCGATGTCAGTCAGTCAACTGGAAATCGCTTACCGTTCCCTCCTACTCTCTTCCAACCTTCTCGTATTTTACATTTTCCTTCCACCCTCACCCGCGACTCCAGACCCATCGCCCTCCCCGACTCTTTCACCTGCACCAACGCCCTTTCGCTCTTCCTCGCGGAAGGCAGCCCTCCATGACGCGCAGGACCGAAGTTATACTGCAAATCAATTTACCGGGAGCATTCGGACGGAATCGCGCTGAGAGCGGATTATAAATTTAAATGTAAACCGACGTGTCCCCGGGGCGAACGGCCGACGACCACGGGCCCCTCTCTTTGCCAGTATTTTCCTCCACTTTCTCCGTCCACGCCCCCGAGGAAGCCTGCCGCGGGAGTGGGGCCGCCGAGTCGAGTCTGATGGCAAGGCTTCGTCGGCGTTTGTCGAGTAATTGCTGGTTACCGATTTCTCGGGGTTGTTTTAACGTGGTAGGGGAACCGGGGGGAGGTTTCGTGGGCGTCCTCCAAACTTGACGTTTCTATTAGTGCTTCCGTGTCGGCAAGTATTAGCTAGGGAGCTTCGTTTTGGTCTCCCGAGTGTTCCGCTGGTACTTTTGCTTTGGGTAACTGCTATTTGTGGAGTATTCGATTAAATGAATTTGGATAGTGAAGATTTATGTTGTGGTGGCGTGAGTCACTGGAATTATCTGTTGTTAGTCGAATTCTCCGAACCATTTGCTTCCAGGATTATTCTGTTTTTCTGCTGGGTAAGTTCGACAGAAATACGCCGAGGCAGTGGTATAAGGGGAAATTAGTCGGACCAGCTTGAAGCGAGGCAAGCCAGACGTTTTGCCGAGAAACTTAAATAAGAATTGTTGCTGCTGTATAATAAGACAATAAAAGTACGGGGTCTTTAACCGTGCTTTGCGAAAACACTTAGCTCCACGGGGAAACTCGGCAACTTTTATCCGCCTGTTTTTGTAAACATTTTCCGCCGGGGACTACTTTGCGATGCATTGAAAATCTTCGTAAAGCTTGTTCAACCAGTAAATTAATCGCGAACTGAAGACATACCGAGAAGTACTGGAGGATACAGATTTAACTGAGAAAACATCTGGAATTTTACCTGCATAAATGCATTGCCGTGCGTACAAAACGAGAGGCGAAGGGAGCGTGGGCGCAGTAATAGCAGGTAGTTTAAATTTAACCAGCAACTGTGAAAAACAAGTCACATTTCGCCTTTCGAAAGAAACCTTTCACGATACCTTCTCGTTACACGCCCCGAAGAGAGAGAAGTTCGGACGTGAGTAACCAGCAAGAACTCGGCAGAATGATAAGAGACAAGGAAGAGAAAAGTCGAGTCGAACAGTCACGAAGAGAATGGATGGCGAGCAAAGGGAAGACAAGCGAATGGTTGTTCCGAAACTTGTTCCCTTCTCGGCTCCCTTTGCCTCGGCTCGCTGACTTTCTTTCCTCGGATTCATAATGGCAGAGTCGGCCAAGACGAAGGCTTCCTCTCGCTTTTATCCCGCTCGAGTGGCTCTCGGTATTCGAGGCTTGTCCCGAGAACGCGTCAAACTTTCACGCATACGCTCTCGATGCCTGACGTTTGCCCTGCGGTACGGCTAGTTCGCGATAATGCTGCGCGATGTGCCTGGCACCGTTACGACACGGCGGCTCCGGGAAATCGCGTCCGATGCCCAGGCTTGTCGGCTCGGGTTTGCGTGATTCGGAATAACGACACTCGGAGTGCTTTCGCGGTGGAAGGAAGCAAACCCTTTTAACGATAGAAGAGAACCAAGAACTCCAGGGGAAATGCCCGTCACGGAACACGATACGGAGGGTGGGATTTACACACATCCCTCTTCCAGCCAGGAAACTAATTTCGATTGTATTTCCAGTGAAAACGCCCGCAAGTTTCCGAGTTTACGCTCATCGTTCGTTCCTAGTTCAACGCTCTTAAACTTCCCACGAGCTGCCTAGTCTACGCACATCGATCAGTAGAACAATAATCTTCAATTTTACTTTAGCTAAAGTTCTCTAAACTTTTCGTTCTACGCAAGGCGGCTTTGCAAGCAGCAGCTTTATGGCATTACTTCGTGTGAGTTTCTTTCGAATTTTTCAGTGTCAAAATTATTTCCACTCCCGCACTAGTCGTGAATTTATTAATGCATTGCATCAGACAGTTGTACAGTATTGAAATAATTTTCAATCGGAAGTCCCGTTTTTATCAACGTTTATGCGAAATCCAGGGAACGCACGGCAGAATACCTTGCAGCAGGTGGACGCTTTGATTAAATATGAAAGAGTCTGCAGGCAGCAGGCAGGAATTCAGACAGAGCGGTGCTAAGTTGAATAATTGGGCCTCGGTTGGTTTTATTAAAACATTGCCAGCTCGACGGCGGGAATTGTGCGAAACGTGTATATGCAAGCATCGGTGATTTATACGAGTTATTTCGTGCTGACGGTGTGCTCGTTACGCCAGGTAGATACGAAAGCTTGTAACAGAAAATGAAGGGGCGGAGGGACATTGCCTGTGCATCCGTATGGGGCGACTAGCAGAAACTAATCACGATTTTTCATTCGTCTCGGTGCTAGGCAAACATTTCCCGCCGTTTGTCGTGCAAGCCTTATTTCCGCAGAAATAAAATCCCACGCGAAAGCTATTCCAGAGTGCGGACAACGATAAGGATCAATATATTTATGGAACACTGAATAATCTTCGGAACTAACTACAGACTAGAAATTTCCCAACACGGTACATTATCCTCAGCCAGTACAAAGATCCACGATACTATCCAACAGAGATTGTTCCCTAAATTCCCTCAGCTCGACGAATTCCCAGACTCCATGATTCGCACGGTTCCTAGGCAAGCGGCAAGGCTTGCATTTCCATTCCAATCTCGCGTGTCTAGCTATCTCCTCGTTCACTGGAAACGTCGCGATGCAAAACCGACATTAACAGCGCGACGAATCGTATCCGCGATCACGGGCGTACAATCCAATTTCTATCAGGCCGCGTATTTCACCGTTACAGCCTACTAACTTCGATCAACCTACGAGCGGGACTCGGGCGATCATTTTCCCCAGCTCATGGTACAGAGAGGTCCACGGCCCCATTTTCCATACTCTGTCCCGTTAGCGTTATGCTGTTGTGTGCACGGCCAGAGAGGATGTTATGGATGCGGCGAGCGTGAAATCAAATTTCTAACGATCGAAACGATTCCGGGTGCAGTGGCGCGGCTCGCTGCATGGGACGAGCGCGCTGCAAGACCATGAAAATCGAGACCACCGATGGCCTCGTGGCGGACCCGTCGATCTGGATCGATTGACCCCGGCATCGATCACCTGCCAGAGAAATCGCGACGGCGCAAACATCCGCCGGACAAACGAAAACTCCACCGCTTCCAGCCCTTTCGCTCCCCACTTCCCGCTGCACGTTACGGTTTATGATTGCGCGCGACGCCTGGTCCCGGCCTGGTGGATTTGATTATTTTTCCAAATTGCTCGAGCCACGTTAAATTAACGTTCGCCCTTCCGAATCGCTGGAATGCGTGGCAAACGATCTTTGTTTGCTGCAGGCAATTTCATTGGCAATCTTTGATGGTGCAGCGATGTAAAGAATACTGGCGGACTCGGTAGAGAAAGAGCAGAAGGACCACCCGCATTCTCATACGTTTCGCATCCGCAGGTTTAAAGCGCGCCGAAACACGCGCAAAATCGATCCTCGCGCAAACAAAGGATCCATCGTTTCTGCCTCTCGATATATCCAGCCGCGCGGCAACAAATTTCTTCTGTAACGCTCTCTCGCACGGCCACGACAATGGCTGCGTTCGCTCAATCGGATTTTATTTCGCTCGGGCACATCGTCGATTACGAACGAGCCATAAATTCCGCGATCTGCGTCGGGCCCGGTCTGCAGGGGGGGGCGTGAAGATCGATTCATCTTTCGCGCCCTCTTTAACGCTGCGGGCTCGGAATTAAATCGAGCTGCAGTCGACTTTCGAAATTAACTGTTGATTAACACCTGTTTTGGCGGCCGCTGATACGTCGTTGGGATTCGGCGATAACGCGTACGCGGCTGGGTGTATCGCGTCGGTAAAATTCGTGAACGCGCTGGCCACGCAACTGCGGGAATTGATAAATTTATACGCGCCACGTAAATCGCGGCTGCACAGTGAAAACGAGCCACGATAAGCGAGAAGTGTGTCATTTTCTAGTCGCCGGTATTTCGGCCCGGTTGCGTGATATCGGTTCCAAATGGCGCGGGTGAAAATTCACACCGCGACTCGCTTCGGCGTAGCGTCTGCTTTTCGCGGATTCGTTTCGCTAATTACGTGCCGCGATAAATTCTCTGCTAGCCGGGCGATAACCCGCGCGATCCCCCGCGCCAAAATTATGTCCAACGGTTTTGATTACGGACTCCCTCTTCCGTGCACCGAATTGGCCATCGTTTTTTCACATTCCACGAAGTCGAACGGGCGATTTGTATGACGGGGCGCGATTAGTCCTTGGTTTCGAAGTTTCCCATTCTCAAAATCCCACCGCAGCGGCGATCGATGACGTCCCTCGGAAGATCCGCCGCGTTTTTCCTATCACGCGGCCAGCGGGAAATGGTTGGAACCCCCGAGTATCCGAAGGAGAGGACCACCGAACGATCCATTAACTAATTTATTTCTGGCGAGACAAATTTCACTCTGTCGTGGAGCGTGTAATCAGCGGTAGAGCCGCGCCACCGGCGTCTGCCCTCTTTTCTAGCCGACCAGCCTCACGCTACTCCCGTCCTCCCTTCAACCGTCCTCCGCCACCCCGTGATCCTTTCTCATTTACTCCCGCGTACGAGTAGGAGGCTGCCCGATGAATCCTCCAACTCGGACGGCATTGTCGTAATGCGGAAAGTTGAGGGAATTGGATCCGAAGTTTTCCCGAAAACAGCCGCATCCGGTCGTGTCGGCCATTAGGTGGACGAGATGGCGGCGCGGATCAGATCGGGTCGCGGGAATCGGAAACAATGATGCGGTCGGTGCAATTCGCGGCACGTTAATTGCCCCTTCGGTTCTGCCCGGCGTTTGTCCGGTCCGTGAATTTTCTCGCTGAACCCGGCGGTCACCCGATTGATAAGCGGTGGCCACCCAGCTCTCATAATTTCGAACAATTGACTGCGTTTTCATGGCCGGTTCCTGCGAACGACGAACTCCACGCTTGTTCCATGAATCCTCGGTTAATCGCGCTGGACGGTGGGCAATACCGCGAGCGACCGGTACGCGCGATTATTGTTCTGGCTCGCGAAAGTAAATATGTTAATTCGAAAAGGGACGTTTTTTTTCTAAGATATTTTAACAGCCAAGCGGAGCGGCTGTTTGCACAGCGTGCAAACAATGGACAACAGGCAATCGATTGCTCCGAACAAATTTCGCTTAACATTCGTCGACGACTATCCGCACGCACCTGGAAATAATGCAGCTGCGCCGGCTGCCTCGCGATTTTACGATCGACTGGAATGGACGAAACAATGGTCCCATTATTTATTACCTAGAATCTCCGGGCATTACGCGCGTCGAATTTGCCTGGGTCGAGGGGCGTTACGATTTCACGGCCATTTATCCGCAGTTCAGGATCCTGGGTCTAATCCCCGAGTTTTGCCACTCCTGTTTTCGGTCTATGCTGCGTGATCGCATCTCTAGCCCGCGAATTATTAACCGTGATCGCTTCATACGTTCGCTGGCTGAACGTCAAACAGTAATTTCCCTGTTTCTGGTTATCCACCACTGTGTAAGGGTTATCGGTTAATAATCACAGCACAGTGATCGACAACAAGCCTCTTCTAACAGATTCGTGGTGCCTTTTCTAAAATGTTCCTGGCTCATCCCAAAGATTCTTGGTGCCTCACAGCCAGAATGAAAATTCCAAGTAGTGCACGTAATTGCCGCCGCGAATATGTAAAGTGCTTGTTTCAAGCCAGAGATTAACGGCTCGCTATGACAGAAATCTCTTTTATACTCCGTATATGGAGAATTCGCTCTTCAGCGAACGACGCGAGTGGCATAGAATCGATAAACCATCGTGGAACCTTCCACGACTACTTAGGCGAACCATACTAAATTATTTCCCAGCTTCGCCACGACGCAAGAAACCGAAATCCATCGCGCGAAGACCGGCCAATTATTTATTAAGGGTGATGATTGTAGCGACAACCGTGCAGCCTGCGTTCATCACCGCGCGAAGTGTCTGGTTTTCCAGTGTCAGTTCGCAACGACCCTCGGCCCGTTCCCTGAATCCGCGTTTCTGGCTTGTTTAATCAAATGCTTCGTATTAGTGACGCGACCAGACATTTACGAGAATAAAAATGTTGGGAGAGTGTCGCGGCGTGAAATATTCGGCGCTGTGCAGCGCCGGGGGACTCGTTAAGCGCCCTGTCCCTTGATTGCGAGCGAGTTGGCTTCAACGGGGGAATATTTTCGCGCCACGAAAATTGTTTGATCCGAGGCCGCGCACTTTGTCCGACGGCGGCACGGGTTTACAACGTCGACGCACAGCGAAACTCGCCTTTCAAGAGAAGCCAAAGCCATCCCCCGCTGCGGATTAGGTAATCTCGCCGTAAAAGTGACGTAATTTATGAAGCTACTTAAACCCTGGCCTCGGGTATAATACTCCCCCGCAACGAGCCTGCCCCTGCGCCCTCTCACCATCCTCAGACGAGATGAACTCCTCGAACGGAAATTATCGTTACGTAGCCTGGTCCCCAGCTCCTGATCTTTCTTTTCTCGAGCGTATGGGAGACAAATGGCCGAGCAAGCTGCTCATATTAGCAAAGTCACAAGCTCCCTCGTACGACGAAAAGTTAATGCGAAATTACGTTTCAAAACATGTCCGTGGGCAAATAAATTATCATTTAGCCCATGCACTTTGACTTGCGTACAAACATTTAATAACACTCTTCGCGTAGAGGGGAAGAAGTAAACGGGTTCGGGATAATCGAGGCAAAAGTGTACATTTTAATGAATTTACTTTACAACGTTTCCGCCGGAAAAGTCGCGGGCAAATTAAAGCGGCAAAAGGTAATTCCACAGGGCGAGTCGGAGGGTAATTTATTAATGGTGGCGTGTATTCAAGAACGAACGAATTCACGGCTAAAAAGCACTTGTATGCTACGCGTGGACGTTATCTTATTCTTGTTTTGCAACTTTCGCTAGCTTGTACCCTGTGTTGTACACTGAAAGGAGCGAGCCGCGATTTTACAACTCCGAATAGAAATAAAAGAACGTAGGTACCCTGCTATTGAAACTACTCGCGATTTCAGATAAGACATTCCTCCTGGAATTATCTTACAAGAGTGTAAATTCTATTTCTATAGAATTCTGAAATAGGGACAATAAAAATGGGTACCCTGCGTGTAACGGAATTGGATATCGCGGGTCCCACTGCAAGGCAAGAAATGTAAGTTGATCTTTAATCCCCCGTAAAGAGAAACGTTGCGAGGGAACAGAAGCAGCGTTCGTACATGTAAACATTGCAGAGGCATCTGCGACAGGACATTTCACGTGTAACAGCCCCATATAAAGAAACACCCCTGCAGCCCGACATAAAGACACGCCGAGACGGAAAAGAGTGGCGCAATATTCGAAGCCGTCGCGAGATACGGCGCAAAGTGGCGAATTTAAGAATAATACACCGAGGCATTTTGCTCGGGACGTTAAAGCTGAACGAACAACGCGCACGGTCCCTACGTTTTATCGCCTTTAAACGTTTACATCCTTGGAGCGCTGGAAGCACGCGTTACACACCACCTCGGAGCACTGGTGCCTCGTGCTTTCCTAGATTACCATCATAATATGCCTCGAGAAAAGAGCCGCGAACGCATTAACCATCAATTTGCACGCGTCTGTTACGTGGGACTGGCTAGTTCTCATTTAGAAAGCATGTCTAAAGGGTGGCGTTCGACAGAGAACGAACCCTAAAAAAAATTAAGCTCGAGGAATACGCACACTCTTCGATGTGATACACATTTTCATTTCCTGCTAGACATGAAAGAAGATGGCGAATCTATAGACCTGGATGCAATCTACGATTGAACGCGGATGATCGTTATGAAAACCCATCTCGTTGAAGCTTACGCGACTTTTATAAGCGTCCGTCAATGTCGTTCACTTCTCGTGCCGGCGATCTTTAATTAACGAGGAGGTAGTGGCGATTAAAAAATATGGGGGCCGCGGAACGGAAGAAAGGGGAACGTGGACGGAACGGGGCGGGCGCGAGGACGGTACAGGATCATGAAAGAACCAGCCGTGAGCGATTTTCATACAAATTCCCAAGCCGCCGGTAATCATAGCAAAATTAAGGTCATCCATCACCCACGGGATCCATTCTATTCCGCTACCTCACTTAATAGTATTCCGCTGAGCGACGTAATTTCACTCTGCGCACCTCTCATCTGTCCGCGCGTATGCAAGCCGAGAGGCAGTCGGCAGGGGGATGAAGAAAGATCGACGGAGACGCCGGGCGTCTTTCGCCTCGGCCGGGAAGAATTTAGAGACGAGGCGCCTGCGGGGGCAAATATTTGAGTGTATTGTTTGGCCAGACGTTTCCTCCACAAATAAAACGGTTCGTCAGGAAGATGTCTCCGCGTGTAATCCGAGCTGGTAAGTAAAATAGGCGGAGTATATGATGCGACGTAATTGAGCGTAACCAGTTAATGGTTGTGATGATAAAGCGTCTGCACTTGCCGTGCAAGTAGAATAAGCACGCGCATGGGTAGACAGGACCTAAGAAGATAAAACAATTTCGTCAAAGATTGCCTGTGCGCATATATGAATGCACATACGCAGAAACAGCTAGCAAGTGGAATGGGACTATGTGCGAGCGGACTGCCCGTAAGTAGAACAGACAAGCGCGCAGTCAGCCGATGCATAAGTGGAATGTGCCGGTGTCTAGACAGACGTCCAAATGTTCTACCGAACAGCTTGGGAATGTAAATAAAAGAGTACACAACCGGTGAATCAGTGTTTCTAATCTTAGTATACTTCTATTAAAAATATCTTAGGTATGTATATCTGTATCTGAATAAACGATCAGTAAGTGAAATAAGGGAAGCATGTACCTATAATTAGCCACCCTTCTAATAGAGTTGGTGTACGAGCAGCCTGACGCGACTCCAAGTAGAATATACACCCTCCACGTCTAGACAGGCATGCAGTAAGTGGCTTTCACTTTCAATTTCTCGCTCGTAATCGGCAAAGCCATTGGGAGCAAGCGAAGCACCGAATTTTTACGGACGTTCTAAAAGTGCACGCGGCGATCGTTACGCCCCGTATCGACTGCACCGCGGGCCCTTTCACTTTTCAAACCGTTCGCCTCGCGACCGCTTTAAATACTTAACGACTCGCGGCGACGATGGCGTTGTCATAAATTTCCCACCATACGTTCTTCTGATACAGTCTGGCCACTGTACGGAGAACGACGGCGGGAAGGGGGGCATTAACGTTTTATCGGCCGCGTGCACGGCGGTATCTCGTGAGAAATGCCTTCCCGGGGAAAAACGCCGGTTTTGCAATTTTTTCCCGGGCGCGGCGCAGTTTCTCAGACGGTAGCATTCAAGGAACAGGTAAAAGGCGAACACCGACGCCGCTGGCCCGTATACGTAAGCGTAACGATATTTCTCGCTTCAAGCCCCGCAACGTCTGCCGGCTGGCTGGCTTGCCTTTCGTTAACGGGCAAACTTCGAGTGAGCTTTTATATTTTTTAGGGGTCTATTCGCGGGCGCTTTTAGTTAAAGGAGGACACCCGGTGATAAATCGTTCAACTTTGAAAAATAAAGTGCCGAGAACGGAAGTGGGGATGGAGGTAATGAACGGCCCCGCGAATGCTGAATGTTTGTAGTTCTCCGCGTAGGAAAGTTCACCGAGCAGGCACCGAACGCGCAGCTAGACTTTACGGCCGTTTAAGCTCGGCCTGTTTTTGTTATCTTCGGATCAAGGAAGAAGCGCGAAAAATGCCAGGCCCCGCGCGCGAATTCGTAGAAATTATTGCCGCGACATGGCTATCGGACGTGCCGCGGCAGGAGAAAGATGGACAGGCTGAGTGCCATTACGTTCAGCCCGATGTATCGCCGGGTTATAGCGGTGAATGTCAGATTTTAAGTTATCTACGGCCGGAAGCGCGAAAGAACGTATCGAAAAGCCATAATGCGTATTCCGTTCCGGCGGATTTGCAGAGTTTATCCGAAATTATTGCTGCTCGTACAATACGGCACGCTCGAACCTGGTACGAACGATCATTTCTCCTTTCCCGGGGGATATCCTCTTTCACGATGCCTTTTACAATCCTACATCTCCATATCTTGTTGCGCACGCACTTAAACTGTATTTCCGCGGGCCGGCTGGGCGAGGTTCAAGTTTTGTTGCCGAGCAACTGCAGCGTAAAAATGAAAACGTCGTGGCAGTTCTTTCGTTTAGAGAGCACTTTATCGGGTGTATGATTTCTTGACGTCCGCGTCGGATGAAATACAAACAACCAGCGAGGCCGATAAACTGTAGGAAAAATTAACGGGTCAGAATTTACAGTGAAGAGTTTCGCCGGAGCGAATCTCTCGACGAGGCGCGGGGATAATTAACAAAATAGAAATGTAGAAACGCAGAAATGTAGGAACGTGAAATTGCGGTGTATGTATTTAAACAACCAGCGTGGCCGATAAACTGTAGGAAAAATTAAGGGGTCGGAATTTACAGTGAAGAGTTTCGCTGGAGCGAATCTTTCGACGAGGCGATGGTATAATTAACAAATGTAGAGACGCAGAAATGCAGAAACGTGGAACTGCGGTATATTTACAAACGTTTCCGCATGGACACAAGGCAGAAAGTATAATTATATAAGTACAGTCTTACTTTAGAAGCAGTATTAATAGAAGGCTGAATAATTGACTCCCATCACTGTGCGTTGCGCCATTCCGAATACGTCCCATAAACGTCTCACTTATCATCCCTTCCTCGTATGAATTTCCATAAAATCGACACGAAATAATCGAAAAGGGGAGCCCGAATGTATTCCAGGTGCATTGTTATGCGTACCCTGTCGAACATGATGGACGGAAACTGCTCAAGTAAGCGTGCCATGCATTCGCGCTCTAAGCTCTACTTAGACTCCGTGAGAAGAAAAGAGGTAGGAAAGGGGTCGGGGGCGAGTCTTGTCGAAAAATTGTAAGAAGTTTCGCAAGACCCTGTCGAAGGCCTTTTCCACTCGCCACGAACTTCGTTCACTATCCTGGTCGAGCGAAGGGGTCGCGTGGGGGAAGGGGGAGGGATACGCCTCCGGAAACAGTAATTTTTCTTTCCAGACCGATCTCACCCCCGTGCTCCTTCTACACACGCTGAGAGGGACTTAAGTGTGGCCCGATGGCGGTAGCCTCGTAAGAGCGGAAGTATGACAAATTGAAACGGCCATCGACACGAGCGATCTCCAATCATATCGACTGCTACGAGCCGCCCTTCAACTTCCCCTCTCAACTTCAAACTCGGGGACAGGAATTGTGCCGTTATCTACGCTCCAACTTGAAAGGGGACACCGTTTCAGCGCTGGTATTCCGTAGCAGGTGTTCTCTCTATTATTTAGATATTAGTCCCCCGAATGAAACTCGAGACGCTGAATAATGAAGTTTGAAAGAACGTTACGTAAAGACAGCCATTCCTTTCCCGTCGTTTTGCTCGATATTACAGCGTTCACGCCGAGTGACAGGCGCAACGGGAAAATGGATTGGAATGCCATGAAAAAAGCCCCGGCGAACAAATATCGCGGGTGGGAGATTTATCGTAATAACAATTTTCATACTGGCAAAATGCATTCGGGACGTACACGCGGCCACACCCGTACAAAAGGTTAATTCAATTAAAAGTATGAGACAAAAATAGCGAGACAACCACGCGCCCTGTCCGAAGTGATTAAAAACACTTTTGATTAATGTTGAACGACCTCGACCAATGCGCAAATCTCTCCCAACAGCCGGGGTAACTCATTCGCGCTACGGTTTCGCATTAATGAAACAATTAACGGCCCCGCCAGTGACGGGCACGTATTATCGTAACGTTATTTTTCCGCGTTCCGAGCCTGTGTATTGATTAATTGAAATATGTTTCATCGCGATTATTTCACGATTCATGTGCTCCGATCCAGCTTCAGGTTTTATAGCTGTTCTGAATGTAATTAATTATTGGTATCGAGGGATCAACGATAATTAAAACATACCGAAACGGTTGCCTCTCGATAAAATTATTTTTCAGTGGCGCGACTGATGGCTGAACAAAGCACGCAATCACCGAGCATAGAATTGGACAATAAAACGGCTGAGATAGTGTAAATTTCAGCCACCTATAATTATATATCATACCCAGAAACTACGAGATAATTCAAAGCAGAGAAATAATCCAACCCGTGCTGGCGATGGACAATCGAATAATAAACATTTGAAAGTCGAAACGTTCTGCGAGCCGAAGGTTCACAGAACCAAGTGGACCAACAGGACATTACTTTGCTCGGAAGCAAAGATCTCCGACCGAGGATCCACGATAAGATAGAGAAATGCAAAAGCCACTTACGCGGTGCCGTTGTGTTGTCCGATGGAGATCAATCGATAGATTTGTAGCTCGACCCGCTGGCCAGTGTCCGGCACGAATCTGTACGTACACCTCGAGGGCCCTTCAAGGGACGGCGACTTTATTTGACCGAAGCCGCGATCCGATTTGCTGAACAACTGCCTGCTGTCCAGCGTTATATTGCACACTGGAATAGAGAAAAGAAATACACTTGGTTAGCCGACCGTCCACCTGAGAAACTTGTGTCGTTTTCTAAGGACGAAAGGGAATCCGATTACCTCGTTTCTTTAGGCGTTGAAAAGCCTGTAGATTTCAGTTTTGAATTGCTCACTTTAAAACGGTCCATTGGCACAATCGACGACGATGCACTCTTCGCGGTTTAGAATCCACAATTCGCTACAAATCACGCGCAATGGACGAAGCACATTCCCTGATCGTTTGCTGTTTTATATTATTTAAGTGTTTGAATAATGCGAGATTGAGTTACTGCGATCGATAAGTGCGAATACTGGCCGCTGGAGGCGCGTTTCATTGGCTCGCTGAATCGATCGCGCTTTAAACGTGTTAAGTAGACGCGTATATACAACAGGATTAGCTACTTTACTAAAATAGGGTTAAGTTAAATTGTGTGTACGCTCTTTTGTGTCTTTATTTCCCAAATTCCTATAAGGTTGTCCAAACAGAGATAGAGTATGGTTTGATAATTAGAATATATTTGGAAATCGATTAGAAAGAATTTCTTAGAAGTTCATATACTCTTTCTCAATATACTGTATAATCTACGCGCAGTCACTCGTCTGTTAGCAATTTTCTATCAATCTGTCTTTTAATTAATATTTGACAAACTTTCTGCTCTAACTAAAAAAAAATACCTTCGAACACACCTGTTGCATCTGCCTACCGATCAAAAAGCGTCTATTTACGGCCACCAGGCAGTATTAATTAACCGTGCATAATTTGCACTCTAGAAATAAAACGAAGTTGATGACTCGAGTAAAGGGAAGAAAATCTGACATTTCATTTTGTCAAAGTAACGACGACACACCGTAGCCTTTAATCCTTGCCAGGAGTGTTCCTTGCCGCGAAGAATACAATTTTTATACGCAATTCCTTATTATTACGTAAAGTTTATGTTATATCACGTTATACTACGAGGTGCAAGTGCAATATCATCACGGAAGAATGATGCTGCATCCCTCATAACGATTTTTCTTGCTCGCACCACTTCGTCGTCGCCAGGCGAGACGGGACTTCGTCTTTTCCATTTGAGGCGTCAGACAGTCGCGACACGCAACCTTGTGAATCCAATGTACATTCTGAATCGATACTTAATTGGCGTCCCCAGGACGCCACATCGAAAACTTCTGCGACTGTACTCAGAATGAATTACTCTGTTTTATTACCGTACTTTGCGACCAATTGGTTACTCCTGAAGGACTAAAATTTATTATTCTTCTTATGTGTATCGCAAATAAACGCTTTGAAAATTCGATAAACTGTGACAGCCTCGCGGCAACGTGGAAGCCGTGAACGACGCGAGATCTCATTCATTTCTATTTCTACCGCAACGATATCTTTTCAGCTAGTTTGTCAATAAATCGATTAACTGGAAACTTTGCAAGCCAACGTCAGCTTCATCAGTGGATCGTTAAACTCGTACTTGTACCTTTCTCATATATCACAAGCATTGTGTAGAAAGTAAAAGTAATGCGTCATTAAGGCTTCCATCGTAATTACACGACGGGTGTACGTTCCACCCGTGCGTATAAGAAGGATTCATAGGAAAGAAAGGTTTGATGGATGGCGGGGAAGGGCAATAACGTCAGGAGTAATTAACGAAGAGACAAGGTAGATGGATGAAGGGTGGAAAGAAACTCCGATGTAATCAGTTGTGGCAAAGAAACGGGTGAAATGCGGTGGTAATTTCGATGGCAGGGTGTGTGCTTCGCCCGATCTACCGCACCGAGGTCCGAATTCAGATCGTGCATTTGCTCATTGATCCACCGTTCCAATTATCAACCCCATCGATCAATTCTTTCTCCGAATGCCGCTAATAACCGTGGCGGCCGGTGTCTTAACGGTGGTTTAATTCGAAATTATGAATATGGAGACGAATGATAATGGAGCGTAACGACGGTACTTACTGTTGGAGCAATGCTGCTCCAGCCCGCATTGAGCGCATCTGTCCGGCGACGCTGCACCGCAACTGCATCCTCCAGACGGGACGCAGCACGCGCATTCGTTGCTCGACGAATTAAAACTGCAGGCACAGCCATTCGTCGTCTGTGTCCAAAGGTCCACTTGACCTGGAACGAGACGCGAAAGAGTTAGAAAACGGGAGGTCCAAGGAGTCTCGGCGTCTTTGTAAGACATCCTATTAGGACATGGTACACACGGTGTACGTTCTTCGCGAAGAAACGTCTACTTAAAGATTACTTACACTGACTCACAGATTTCACTCGTCCCGATTACACGTACAATTTTGTCTTTGAAAGTTTCATTGTCTTTTAAATCAGACGATAGAACCAACATATGGGTCAGTGTACATACGTATGATAATGTTCTAAATCTTAGACACAAGTGGACTACAATCCTGCTTAATAACAGGATAATTAAGTACACCACGGTTCAGGATTTTAATATAATACCACGCATTGGATCGAGCGTACAGCGCACAGCGTTCGACTATCGGTTCGTATGGTATTGAACTTTTTTAACAGTTCAAGCGCATTTTTGTGGTCCAGTGACGAGGAAACCTATTCGGATCACAATAAATCCGAACTGTAGCTAAACCGTTTAGAAAATGCAATTCTTCGTCTAAAGTGGCGGAATGCGTGCGCGGTGTATCCCGTTTTCCGCGAATTTCGTGCCGATTGGAATTGCAGCTGAACCGATTTTCCCGACACCCGCGCCCCTTTGTCTTTCGGCTTCGCCCTGGACCACTCGATCCGATTCCCACCTAACATTTCGACGGTGGTATTAGGTTTTTTCGCCGTTGCACCCGCAGCCCCTGGCTCGCCCTTTCCCGCCAGTCTGCTGGCTAGCTTTTTTTCGCGGTCCCTCTTACACTGTCGTGTCCCAGGACACCGATAAATAGAAATGCAGTGGAAAACGGAGCCGGAGGCGGAATATAACCCCCGGACCACCGATTGCTCATTGTTTTTGCCCGCTCGTCCGTGTTTCTTTCAACTTTTATTGCACCCTTCATTGCACGCGTCCAACCCGCGGACGAGGCTCTGTCTGGCAACGAATCGTGGCAATTAATAAACTGTCGTTTTACCAAGATGCCCGACAGCACTTCGGGAAAGTTTATTCATACTCTACGCCGGCACAGACCGAATTGGAAACGACCGACAGTGACGCACACGAATGGATGTCGAAGGCGTAGTGGAAAGCCGTGAAACCTGATCGCTATGAGAAGGGTGTTCTTTCATATTGAACCTCATCACTGACGGACGATATGAAAGAATCGAATTACTTATTCGCAAAAGTGTCTAATGACAGTGATTTATGTAGCACAGTTTCGTCCTTACTGTAAGGCCAGTGTCGCGTTTAAAAGCTGCAGTGATGGCAGCAGAATTAACTCTGCCATTGAAGCATCGACACCCGGAATTAACTAAAATCCAGCGAAATTCGGGAACGAGGGTTGGCCATTCATTGCGCGCGTTCGCGTGGGCGAAGCGTTTCCCGTTAGCATCCGATTGCAAACCGCCGGGAACAAATTGCATCGCCAACAATCGCGTATCGGGACCGCGGGTCAATCGTGTGACGGTTACCTGAGCGCTGCGATGGGAAAACACCCGACACCGAGTCGGCGTCTAATAGAGATTTCCGATTGATTCTGAGAAGGCGCGTGGAGATACGCGGCCGTGATTGATTGTCTTCTTCGCCGACGGTGGAGCGGGCCAGGTGGAGGCGCAGGAGGGCCAGCAGGACGAGGGAGGAGACGAGAGCCCGGGACGGGAGAGATAAAAGAGAGGCGAGTGGCAAGCGGGAGAGCCGCGGAAGATGTAGATCGCGGCGAAGGAGCGGAGAGAGGAGAGTGGTGGGTGAGGTAGATTGCCGGAGAGAAGGACGGCGTAGGAAGAAGACATAAATTCCGTGCCAGTGTAAAAAGGGCGTTAAGAGGAGAAGCCCCGGCACCCCCGATATGTCAATATCCCGAGGAAATACGGGGCGGTACTTGGCCAGAGGGGTAGTAAAAATAAAGCAAACTTTATTGCCGCCGCCGCCGCCGCCGCCACCACCACCACTGTCGTCGTCGACACCATTGGGGCCGCCTCTGGAAATGTATTTCAGAAAAACGTCCATGTAGGCGAGCGCTTTAGGAGCGTGAATGTGCTAGAAAGGTGGTTAAGAGGAATGCTGGCTGGCGGGGTGCTCGGATTTCAAAGGATTTCACGGATGGAAGGGAAGCGTGGGAGAGAGCCGAAGCAGAGGTAGCCGGACATTTCCAATTGGATTCTTTATCCATCGATTCGGGCTTGATTACGAGGGTATGTTTAACGTCACCAACGACAAGATAACGGGGCACTGAGCTTCTGCTGGGATTGCGAGGCGAGACGAAAGTCACGGGGGGGCTTGATACTTTTTAGGAGAAGGAAAGTTGTTCGGTGGTGGGCTATGAAGGCGCGGCCTTGGGAATCGAACGCTACAAGTGAACGAGTCAGATGGATGAGGAGATGATGAAATCGCGAATAGAGGGAATCTAGTGCAAACATAGGGTAAGGAGGGTAGCCTCTGCGACTCTTCCTCCTGCTTTATTGCCAGAATCTCCTTCCACTGGAATTCCTACCCCAGCCGCAATTTCTTCCTTTTCTCCTTCACTCGGGACCATTAAGGTCCGTTTGCACCCCCACGGTGTGCTCACGGTAATCCACGTAGCGAGACCCATGGATCACGAAGTGGAAACACACGGAGCAAGGGGTTATGGCGGCGCTGCCTTTTGCTTTGGGAATTTTTGTGTCCTCCCCTTTAATGGGGATTTGTTGCTTGAGCCGTTTGCCTGATCGCCGCTGTATACGTTTCGTATCCAAGTGGAACTAATAGTGATCCTAATATCCTACTCGCTTTTAAATAACTATCCATCCCCAATGGGTCGTTCGATAAGCTGCGAAACGTTGCGGATATAACGGAGTCGTTGCGAGATAATCCAGAACTATGGCGAATAAAATCGAATATAGAAACGGAATCGTGACGAATAGAACATCATCATCGATATCGCAGGGGCGAGTTAACAGCGCGGCCAGCGTTGACAAATTAATAACGCTGCAGCCGGGTAGGAAAAAACGGTGGCCCGAAACTAGAGAAGGTGAAAAATGCGGCGCGTCGCGCGTGTATCAACACGGCGACCAATAAATTCCGGCCCGGGGCCGTCGAACTTTGTAGTTTGTACAAATTTCACGGAAACGTGGTCCTACTTCCGTCCCCAAAATTCGACGCTCCCGGGCGAGGACCGAGCGAGTTGGCGACTCCTCGATCGCGTGAAATATCGTCGCGAGCGCAGTCGACGGGAATTTTTCCTGCAAAATACCGACGCCTCGTCGCCCGTCAGAATTTATTAGCGTCCTAAAGTTCCGTTCTGGAAGCTATCAGGAAATCAGGTTACTCGTCCAGTCGCCGCCGTGGACCCTGTCCAAGTGTCGGTCGATCGGCGAGATCTGGATGCCAGCTTCCGTTAACGGGGGGCCCCGCGATGGCTGGACGATACCTGCCCGCTTTCCATCTAATGCCGACGAGAATGAACGACCTCCGAAAACCGGCTCCCTTTCAGGGACGATCACCATTCCGTCTATTACCATGGTAATGCGCGTGGCTTTCGTCGACGGAGAGCAGCTGCGCGAAAGAGCCCCGGCCTGGCGCGCGTTTAAACGAAAATTATTAGACACCGCCGAAGGGCTGACCGCACGTACGGGACAGTATCGACTGCCATTACGTAGCGGGCCCCTCTGTCGGATCGGAGTATCACGATCTACCGGAAGGCAGCTAACTGAAATTGACCGTCGTGTCCGGTTCATTAGAATTTAACGTCGGCCAAAGTGAACGCTAAGTGGATCTTTTCGTTCCCCTGCCGACCAACGTCCTATCCCTGCTGTTCATTACCCTGCTAATTAGCGCTGAAACTTTCACGCTGTTTTCACGGCTCGCGATCGTGCAATTTCATTGGGATCGTGTCTTCATTTATAGACGGAGGTGAAACAAGTCTTAGCCAGGGTGGTAGACACGCTTCTATGAATCTTTCAATTTCACACCATTACACGGTGCTTAATTCATATCGAGTTCAGATAATTAAGTGTATACACATACAGAGTCTGTCATGGAAAACGCTAATCAGAAATTTACTCGCCCCTTCCGGTCCTAAATATATCCATCGTCCCTCGATAACCTCCATCCAACCGGCACGGAATTCTCATCTTCCGCGTCGCATCGAATCCGCCGCCCTTGAATCTATCAACCACCCCCGTCGAGCTGGTCCTCCCCCCCGCCCGCCCGTCCCCATCCCCTTCTTCTCGATGGGGGCTGCAGCCGGGTGTCAATTAGTTCCGCCCCGGTTTCGGTTTTATGACGGTTTCCCGGTCACTGTGCTACTTGGGATTCCATCCACATCTCCATGCATTTGCACTTTAATTGGCTTCGCGCTGCCTCCGTCGCGTCCTATCCGCTCTATATCTCTTCGCGCGCCATAAATATGTATAATACGGGGGCGCGGACACGCGCGGACGCCGCGTGTGCGAGCCCGTCACACGCTGACAATACGCGAGTAGGCGGCAGCCCGTGAACCTTGTGCTCGTGCACAACGGAGGGGTGCACCGAGTCGCTGGGCACGGCCAACTATTTTCCTCGTTAGGCAGTCATGAAACGCGCGACATTTCGAAACTCCCCGCGATCCCGGGGACGTTGAGTGATAAATGCACTGCCAAAGTGAATCAGTGCGCTGGCCCGCCTATGCTCCCACGTATCGCTTTGTTCGTAATGATTTACTGGGCCCGCTCAAGTGTTAGAATTATCGGGACTGATGCTGGGCAAGCTTCACTGGCCGATAGACGAACGGATGGCTTTCGATCCTGGTGATATTGTGGATTTTATACGGAAGCAATAGTAGAGATTTCGTTGTTTCTACAAGATGTAAGGATTTCTGCCTCTGAAATCGTGGGATATTTAAGACAGTTCGACGGTCCAACATTAAGAAGCACGGTATCCGTTTCATTAATCACCTCGGGTTCCTCAGATTAATCCACGACGCGGAAAAAAAATGAAGAGATTTAAGCGAACCAAGTCGAAGGAAAGCTTTCGGCCCCGAGCACGATCATTGATCACTGTCTGCTGGGTAATATAATAGAACTTGCAGCTCGGACGATCTATTGTCGCCTGACGGATCAGAGACGTTAGTTACGGAATCTGCGTCGCAGCCATTAACGCTCGACTACTCGGGCCCGACGAAATATTGGACGCCGCTACTAATTTTACCACCCTTCCGCAGATATAATTTTGGTCCCTCGCATCTGCTCCGGCTGATCAAGGAGATTAGTCCGCGGGAATCCCGATAGTTACAGAGGAGCATTACCGAATCTGTTCGAGCATTACCAAGATACTGCGCGGGGGTCGTTGGTGAAAATTAATTCGTAGCAATTTCCGGCCCACTTGCGGGCGGAATTTGCTGCCGTTCTGCTTTATCGCTGCGTAAAGAACATCTAGTAGCATCTCCATGCGATTAACACGCGCTACCTATTTCTATCGGATATTTAACAGAAGGGAATAGATCCGAGTGAAACTAACCCTCGAGTTGCAGTGAAACGATGGCTGACCACTTCGTTTCATTTAATCCAGTATCCTGTCGCTTCCATCAAAAATTCGTTTCGTTCGTCGCCGCTTTGTGCCATTACACCTCCCTCAAAGGGAGTCAAACACATTCCAACGTAATTAAAATCGTGTCTGCGAGGCATTGATTAGTAACGCCGGACAAACGAGCTTCCAATATCGAAGTTACAGGACTTTTGATTAATCACCTTCGACGGCACGGGGCAAGCAGAGGGTGGTGGGCGTAGGAGGCACCAATTACTGCCATCGGTTGCGAGGAGCAAGCTATAGTCGCGGCGGAGGCGGCAGGACCCTTATAACTGTCGACTATGACGTGGACGAGTTATCATAATCGGCTTTGGCTTAATGCCGAACATCCGCGGAAACGGAAATCCGATTTCGGTTTCGTGGCCGTGCAATTTTGCTCCGCCGCAAAAATGTGCGCCCGAGCATGCTGCACGGGCTTTCGTGAAACGTGGGCTGAACTTTCCAATCATCGAATATATGAAATTTAAAGTCGAATACCGCAGTTAAAACGATTACCATGTAAATAGCGTCGTAGGAGGAAAACAAACAGCACTACCTTAGGTAAGCAATGCAGTAAAAGAAACGCCATCGAAGTTCGCTTAAAATATACAGTCCCTTTAACACGAACGGCGAGTCCGGTGAGGAGGATTAGCCGAATATTCGTTGGAGAACATTCCAAAGTTTCGCCCGCGAGAAAACAAACGATTTTGGCACGCTCGCAATCTGGTCCCTTTTTATGGCAGCAAGGCGCGACACGAGCGAGTCTTGAAAAACGTGTGCGGATAGCGATTACGTGGTCGAATGAACGCCACGTAGAACAATAATCTACCAACGGCGTATCATAGGACTTTCGAAAGGGAGAGCCGCGGAATGCGAAGGATCGTCTTGTAAGGAAACGGAAGAGAAGAATCGGGAGCACCGTTGGAATTTCGTTCGTTTGTCTCCCCGGTATTACACGTCAAAGATCGCCGGTGCTAGCCCGTGTGTAGTTACAAATACGAATGCGAGCTTCAGCTTTGAAGTGGGTGCCGTCGATACAACCGTCACCCCGATAAATTCGCTATGTGAAGGATAAACCGAGCATCAGTGGCCCCGTCGTGAGAATAGGTGACTCAAGAGGCCAAGGATTTCTCCTGTCCATGTTCGACGCTGCACGGGCAATTTAGCCCTGTAAAAATGTGCATTCTTATGAGGACCGTGGGAGAAGATCGTCGCTATTCCTTTATCATTGCTATGAATGCCGTTTGTAAAGGATTTTAGATTGCGTTTTCAGGCGAAGGAGTAAGGAGCCGCAACGATATTACTATTTCATGAGCCGCTGCTTGTAAGAGAGCAAACTGCCTTCATTATGAAGAGAATATTAGAACGGAAGGTGGAACGAAGAGAGCGATACCAAGCAGGAAAAGGTAGAGGACGGTTGGCGAGCACGTAGCCAGCGAACGTCCCGGCTGGAGATCCCAAAAGTACCCAGCGGAACGCCGTGAGATCCGCAGAACCAAAAACCGAAACTTCGTTCGGCCGTGCGGGTGTGTGCTCGCGCGTATAATAACCGCAGGGACGAGTCGAAAGTTGCCCGGCGAGATGCCATTAGGGCCGCGATCCTTTCCCCCGAAGGAGCCCGAGACACAGGCCAAGTCACTGGAAAGTTGCTTCGGGTCAGCGTTCAGCGTCGTTCCGCTCGTGAAGCCGTCGGGGGAATCGCGGCTATAGCGATTGTTTTTAAAGCAGCGCGCGCCACCGAACGGATAAAGCCGCTAGCGGTTTTATAGAGCGAAAGAGGGAACAGCGACCGAGGAACAAGGAGAGGCGGCAAATGCTGGATCCAGACTTGAAATATCGCGTTCCTAATGCACCGGCAGCAAAAACCGGCCGGCCTTGTGCCTTCGAGGGTTGGCGAACAACCCCTGGAGAGCCAGAAGGGTGGAGAACGCCGAGGTCGCCGGCGCAACAATGCTCACCATATATCAGGCTGGCGTGAGCTGTGCCGGGCTATGAATCGCTAACTAACTAAATCAGCTGGAACGACTTACGAGCCGAGGAGAGATCCCAGAAATCAACGTGTCGATCGTCCTTGGGAGCTGTTTAAATCTGCCGACTTAATTTAGAATGCAATCCCAGCTGCCAGCTTGATCCTGATGGCCGATAATTCGAGGATAGCGTCTCTACTGCATCAGCGGTACCACTGGTAGGTAGAAGAGCGAGCTGGAATGGGAACTGGGGTAGAAATAGTAAATCCAACGGAGAAAGGGGTTGGTGTCTTTGGAGACAGGTACATGAAACTTATGCGATACCGTGATTTCTTTTTAGAGTATCTCGTTTTTAAAAAAATTTCGCTGCAGCCACTGCCTGAGTGTGCACTTGACTAATTGCAAAACTTGGTTTAACGGCGCTCTCTACCGAGGCACTTCTTTATCGGGGGTTTTGCGCAGTGTATAGAGGAAAGTAGTTATAGCGAAGAAAAAACTTTATTCGGTGCTTTTTGATGGTCTTTTTCCTCGAAAGCCAACTTACTTTGGTAGCAAGCAGATTGCTATTTTACTTTGAGTAAAAACGTTTGATTACATCGGGAGGGGAAGTCTCTGAGGGGAAAGTTCTGCGGCCCCCCTTCACTTTGACATTCCGTTATTCCGTGCAATATTAAAACTGTGCCGACGTGGAATAAACGAACGTATCGTGGCAATGAGTTTGATGAAAAATGCGAGGGGTGGCGAGGGTTAACAAGTTCCCTTGAACATCTCGGTTGAGCGGCCACCGCTTCCAAGTCCTGCCACGGCGAAACTTTTATAACGAACGCAACGGTTGACAGATATCCCCCGGTTGGAAGTGTGCCGAATCTCGTCGGAGGGGCGAAAAGAGGGGCGGACGAAAATCGGGCGCAGCTCGAAACCAGAGATTTACGTGCTCGCTGGCGGTCGTGTCGCGCGTCAGAACTCCGGGCCAGAATCCTCCGCGCGACGTAACTAGATCGATAGTCTCGGATTCCGCTCGTTAGAGAGCTAGCGAAGTCCACGCGTCGTCGTGTCACTGCGGGATGCACGTACAACGACGCGAGGAGAGCCACCCCTCCGGCAGAATAGGACTGGGGGGGTGGAAGGACGGAGAAGATGGAGGGTGAAGGAGAGCTAACACGGTTCAAGGTGGGGTGGGCCTCTGGGATCGGAGCCAACTATTGCCATTATGTGCGGACCGAACCTGCATTATGTCCGTCGACTACGGGTGCATACCAGATATCCTTGAAACGAGCTGTAGGTACAGTTGCTGACGCCTCCTGGAACGTCCTTCGGTCGGCCATATTTGCTCGGGACGAATGGCAAACTTACAGTACGCCGCCGACCCGCACGGAATTCAAATCGTCCACGGGGCTGCCGGTCCTTCTTTTTCGCTCTGTTGCCTATCCCGGCGAGAAGGGACGAGAGCGGATGAGAACGGGCGAAAAGGGCGAACGGTTAGTCGGAATTAGGTCTTGATGGGCCGGTATCTACAAAGTGGGTCGCGCGGGAGCGGTGGCGCACGTCAGGATCGCGATGCCACCCCGGGCATCGTTCGTACGAGCCGTTTTACTCGAGCGAATATTAAATGTGCCGTGTAATATCACCGCCCGTAGAATTCAAATTGGCCTGGTACTCCTCTTCGGGACACGGCAGGGTTCCGAAGGGAGAGGCTGGCAGAGGGGAACGCCTTACCCTTCCGCACCGGTAAATGGATTAGGGGAAGGCAGGCGGTTCCACGAAGAGAACGTTTCAAACGGTCACCCCCTGCGAGTCGATGAAAATGTTCCAGCTAATACGGCGGGCAATGAATAATCTTTGTCGATGTACCCGCGGGGAGATGATGGAAAGGCCCAGGGTGGCGGCGGTGAGTATTCCGGCCCCGGGAACGAGAAATGGATACGGGCTCGCGTGATTTTGATGGATACGGGATGAGGCTGGGTTAGTGGTCCATAAAGGGTGCACCATTTGTAAGGATTAAGGAGACAGACGTTCTCGAGGCTATCTGAAATTGTTCGGCGAGCGTTCCGATTAACGTCGTTCAGCCTGCTAAGAAACTCGAGACACGGTGCGCGCACTGCCACCCGCAAACTCGATCTCGATGTTTTCGCTGGCAACGAGATTCCGGGCTCGTTCGAGTCCCATCGATTTCCTCGGAAATCCCATTCCCAGCGAAAATCGCTGCAGGAAGGCTAAGCAAATTTCTATCTGAAAATAAATGATCGAAGGAGTCCAGTAAGCCCGACGATTCTCATAGGTCGCCCCCCCCCCCCCGTCCGAGGGATGAAAGGGGGAGGAGGGCAATAATTCGCGCGGGGACTTCCGACCGGAAGCCGGATGCCCGGGACTTCAAAGTTGACGGCAATTGCCGGCCAACGACGCGACGGATTCCTTCTTCATCTCCATTTCTGCCCTTAAATATGGTTCCTCCGCCATCGCCAGTGGAATCCTCGACGTCTACGAGACGCTTCGGGGAATTCGATTTTAATGATTCGACGATTTCACTCTTTCTTTCCCTCGACCGGAACGATTTGATACGATCGATCTGCCCCGGTCGGCTGGGAACAGAGAGGGAACCGAGGAGGGCATTCTTGCCCGCTCCCTTGGAAATAGTTCTCGGGTGCTTCCACGTGGAAACTTACTACCCGAGCTTCCTTAATAACGTGGCTTTCTTAGGGGCCAGGTTTTCGGCTGCTTCGGGCTTGAAATTCCGCCCGACGATCCGACGGTAACGTTTTTCAATGCGCTCGGCTCGACGATACGTTTTCGGTTCTACAGCGGGGGTGAAATTTTATGCTGATTGATCTACGATATATTTCTGCGTTGGAGGGTTAGAGGGGTGTTATCGCAAAGAAATTCAGCAATGTCTGCTCTAGAATTGGCCTGGATCGATGCGCACAGATACTCTGAAAAGTGCAGACACGGCGAAGTAGGCTAGTTGTTTTCAAGAGGATCGCTTTGGAGTTCTCGAAAAATAAGCTGAAAGTAATTTCGAAGTAAGCTGGATACGTATTTGAGAGCATCGCCGTGGAGCCAGTTGAGAACTATTATACGACAGCCGAAGACCGTTACGCGAGTACGGAATTGAAGCCGATTATCGGTAACTGCAGCAGAAAATGCCGTGGCATCGTTTCATCCGCGCGCGTCCCTGTTTCGAAATATCGGGTAATAATGAGCTTCCGCATCCGGTGATTGCCGCGTAACAGGAACCCGATACGCTGTTTTTGGGAAAATCGTTGGCCCAGGTTCTCGGCTCGTTTAAAGTGCATCAATTATTCGTTGACCAGCACGCGCTTACGTGCGTTCGCGGATCCGCTTTCCAGCGAAATAACGCTGCCAGTAATCGCTTGTAACATTGCAGCGCGAGCCCCGTAATTCAATTCCTCCCCCCGCGATATTAACGAAGTCTTCGAAATTAATAAGATGCATTAACAAGTGTTCGAGGCAGATAACAATTTTTGTCGAGAGAAAATGTACCGTGCTTTTCCTGGGCTATTTAATACTCTGATAATCTGGTACCGCGCTGCTTTAAAAAGCTGCTTTTAACGGAGGACGCGTTAGCTCGAGTTAAATATTCAAAGAATACTTAAATAACTGGGAGCAGTGTGAATTTGCGTTCGAAAAGCGCTAATGTGGGAGACGAGGTATTAATTAAGGGACTAAATAACTCGTGTCAAGTTTGAGAATAGTAAATTCTGCTGGGGCACCGCGAAGGTGTCGAGATGAAGGTAAGGTAGTGTGTCTCCCTTGTAAATTCTCCTTCTAAAGTTATCATCGGCTGGAATGTCTTGATTAAGGAATCTTCTAATAATGACGAAACGTGTCGCGACAAGGGAGGGTGGCGCGTTTCGTTGTGTAACTGCATATTACTCACGGTGAAGTAAACGGAGAAATTAGTGACGGAGAGGGTGATATTCAATTTGATCACTCGACGATGGCGTTAGTCGACGTGGAAAATGAAGAAACATTCCGTGCCTGAATGCCGAGGCTCCGGAGCATTTTCATGAAAAATGTCGCACTTGCGTTGCACCCCCAGCTTTGTCCATGCTGGAAACAAAGAAATGCGACTTTGGAGGTGACGAATGCATTCCAGGAACAGTGTGTTGACGAGCAAGCGTTTGCCATGAGAATAACTCGACTAGCAAGCCACCCACGAACGCATTGCCCGGGCGGCGAGAAAGACGAGACGATGAAAAGGCCTCGACAGCGAGACGAGGGGAACGTCTTTGGAAAAACGTGACGGCCTCGCGGAGCGTCGCAAATAAACACGGAAAGACACGGGAAACTGGCGAACTTTCGTGCACCGGCGCAGCCCGGAATGCAACATCGTGGATCCCGGGAGCGTTCAAACGCCGTCCAATTGAAGTTTGGCGCCGGGTCGATGTATCAGAAAACTTCTTCGTTAGTTCTCCGACCACCTCGCCCTGCCGGCATGAATTATTAAAAAGCTATTCGATTGTAGGACCTGCTACTCGCGATACTGGATGCCTCGCTTCGAGGGCACTGTACGCTTGGATAAAAATCAAGTTACAATTGTAATTAATAACGGTGCACGTTAATGAAAACAATGAAGAAATTATTATCACGTAACAGTATTCGAATGAATATCGTAAAATACAAGTGCGCCAGATGGACGTGGTAGTATAATGAGAGAAAAATAATATTGAATTGTAATTTAAACTTGCCCGGACCATACCATCTATTCGCCACAAACTTTTGCGGAGACATTTTCCTTTTGTGCTTGATATTTGCTGTGCAAGTCTATGGAAGATATATATGATTTCCACGAGAGTAACTCAACCCCCGCCGTCTTGAAACCATATATTCAATGGCGTTGTTAGTCACTTCGATGGCTCATAAAGCTGACAAATCGTTTCCACTTACAGTTATTTAACTCGATATGCAAGAGGGCGAGGGGGTCGTGTGAGACCTGGCTGACCATTTCTTCCAGCCACCACTTCACCCACGAATTCGTCTCATAAAATTCGATTTCCATTGTCGAAGGCCCATTTGTGTCCTCTAGCTTCGAAGAACGATCATATTTTCCAACTATTCAAAATATCGTTCGTTCGAGCCGCAATTAATCTAAAAGTAAGAAGATCGTAAAGATGTTTGTGACGGTTTGAGCACTTCAAGACATTCAAGATGGCCAAACGAAATTTCTTAATGCTTTATTCAGTCGAATTCAAGATCGCGCCGCAATATATCAACGTGTTCGTGTTTGAAGAGGCCACAAATAAAGTAGGAAGAGAAGTTTACCGGCTTAGCCCCCTGAACCGTGGCAGTTATTTATCTTCCACTTTTACGAGAACCTCACTCGGCTGATTTTATTGCGTGTAATTTTATACAAGAAGCAACCCCTTAGATTTACGGGGGTATTCCTCCGCAACGCTTGCACGAGCGAACGAAGTTAAATGCGGCCACCACCTTGTTAAACGACAATAAATACCAGCGTAAACCTCAACGAGATTAAATATAATCTAATACAAGACTGTGTTCACCGTCTGCTTCCCCCGTTCCAACAAGACTCGATGCTTCGACAAAAGCGAAGGACGCATAATGCACGGGAATGATTTCTGCCGTTACGATTTCACCGAGGCTCCCTTGTCCTCGTCTTAACGGTCCGTTTATTCCTTCAGCGTTGAAAGACAGTATCAAAAGAACTACATACATATTTACACTCCCCGCTTCAGTTCGTCTTGCTGTCGAGACAATAGTATCGACACGCCGATAGCTGCGATAAGCTCCTCTTCTTTCCCCGTCTGGAATCAAACGCGTCGTGGAAGCGGTGTTTTGCATGAATCACCACCCCCTCGACGTTCCACGAGATTCCCTCTGTTATCCAAGGATAAATCTGTTCCTGCTGCTGAGGACGATCAGCCCTGTAATAAATCTCGCCCTCGATTGTCCTGGCTTATTACACTCGGCTCCAATTACAGGGCGGAGGGTTTCGTCGCGTGCACGGCCGCCGTTATCAATGTTCCGAGCATTCGGTTCCGTTTCCCGTGCGCGAGCTGCTGGGCGCGGAAAGCAGCGGCTGAATTTTCAAGACGGATCCTACCGCCGTGGAACGGTGCGCGGCACGTGCTGATGGGCTCCTTAATAATCCTAGTATCACTCCTCATTATCTCAGCCAGAGGGCAGGAACAGAACCCATTACGTCTCCCGGCCAACGAGCTTATATCCTCCCTCTCCTCCCTGTACCCCATCTCGTATTCCCTCTGCCTCGCGCCTTCGTCCCTGCTCCCTCGCTCTTTCGAGCCGTCGCAATATCAGCCCGGTAACGTGCGTGGCAATGCAATACCGCGGCTTATGCATGAACGATGCAAACGTTGCCCGTTCGCGAAACGACGCCACCTAAACAGCCGAGATCATCTGGGGCCCCGATTACTCTGGCAAAACTGCCCCCCGTTTCACCGCCGCGGTCCCGGCTGCGACCCATTCCTCTAGTCGGTTTTCACCTCGATTGCATCGCGAAATTTCAAGCCCCGGAAAGTGAATGTGCCGGGGAAACTCCACGAGTTTTTCTGCGCCAAGGCCGCCGACGTTCAACGATGATCTTTGCATAACTGCGACCTACCATTGTACATCGTCGACGCTTCTCTAGGAACGTGTTGGTCGAACGATTTCGGTTCGCCGAGAGAGCCCCGCGTCTCTCTACTATAATCCGAGGATAGCTAATTGAACCGAGAAGAACGGGGTGCATCCGCATCGGAGCCACTTTGAGGTTCCTAATCGCTTGTTACCAATTACTCCCGCAGAAGCGTAAATGCCATGCCCAAGGCCTCCAATGATATAGTGGATCGAGCTTGGCGCACACCTACAGAGAAGTTCCGGGAGCTCCGCGCCTAAACACGTGGTTAGCTCCTCGGAATCGAGACTTTCGCGAATTCCCGAGAGTGCAGCTGCAACGGTGCATCGCGTTCGAGGTCGTAAATACCGCCCCTGCCCAGGCTCCAGCGGGATTGCAGTTTATCGTTCGCGGTGCGGGCAGCCGTTTCGGGGGCCCGAGCAACCTGTCCGTCGCGGATGGTCTTCGAGATCGTATTCCCTTGTGAAACTCCGACCGCCTAATCCGATATCGGCCGGCGTGGCGTATGCGCCGGGCGATTTCGCGCGTCGTAACCGCGCGTTCTTAACACTACCCCTTACGACGAGACAAGCCGCTTTAATTGTTTCGCTATTCCCGGCAAGATCGTTATTTCCGTGGCGTGCACCGCGTCCCCCCGTTGCAACGCCTACGCTCCGTGCAAACCCCGTAACAGGAGTAATCCGAGGGGAGGAGCGTGTACCCCGAGGGATTAGAGTGCGTTTCGCTAGGGCGAAATTAGCTGCGATGCTGCCGCTGTCTCGTGCTACGCGCCTGATGACGGGGCGGCGTTTTTCGAGTAGACGTTTAATTAGAGTTATTTCGGCGGTGAATTAATTACGTACCTCGCGCAGTGGTGAGTGGGGGTGGGCTGGTAACAGCGAATTAAGAAGATTAGGCTCGACGGAGAGTGTAATTCGGTTGGAGAATTGCTGCGAGGGTGATTTTTATTACGGGGAGGTGTTTTCGGATTGTTGAAGAATTTAGAGATGATCTTCCTGAGGGTTAAGTCTGCTGGGTTTCTGCTTGTGAAGATGTCCGAAATGAACATGGAGGTTGAAAAGGGGTGAAGGATTGAAAGCTCCTGCAGGCTCCGATATTCCCATGGTAGAATCCTTCCAAACAAGCACTATATCACCGGGGTCATGAAAGAAAAAGGACGAGAGTGGGTTCACGTTTTCTTCTCCCATTCTTTTCCATTCAGGCTATTACCGGATCCTCCGCGGAAGAAACTGTGCCATTTTTAACGCTTCCAATTAATCGCGCCACAAAAGACGGTCGAAGAAATCTCCATTGAAGCCGCGGCTCTCTTCGCCGCTCTCGAAATTGAATCGAACAAAGGTAAACACCGCCGGCAGAGAATCGTGAATGAGATTTGCAAGGAGAATGAACGCCTCTCCCCTGCACGCTCGGTTTTTAATTTGCGCGGGCATCAAAGAAGCAGGCTCACCCCCTAACGCGTCTAATGCGACTCGTTTGCCTTTGAGATTTTTACCTGAAAACGACCACCGCGGTGACCTGTGAACCGGCGGTAACACCTTCGCGTGGTTTTCGCGGAGCACTTTCAACAAGCTGAAACTTCGCGCTTTATCCGACGCCGTCGGAAAGAGCGAGGAAGGCGAGAGTGGGTGCGAATAAATGGCCAAGAGCGAGGCAGATGATGAGAAGGGAGAAACGTGGCGAGGGAAAGAAGGTGGCTAAGATGAATAGCTAAGAAGGAGGAGGAAAGAAACAATGGGGAGAAGTAGGAGAAAAAGAGGGGGAGAGCGAGAGTTCTTAGTTAGTGAAGTATGGGAACTTACTAGGGCAGCCAAGAAGGTTAAAGTGGAGTTTAGTGAGACGGAACTTTTAATCTTTCCCAGAGATGATCGTCCAACCGTATTCGTATCCTTTACAAGGACTAACTCTTACTTTCCATCTTGATCTCCCTATCTAGCCGACTGATCGGAGCGACGGAACGGTCTATCTTGTAATTTCCGTTCCAGTACTCCCGCGTAATCTATTTCTTATCCGTCTTTTCGATCCATCGACATTAATGCTTTAACAGGCTTCCGACCGTCAGTTTACTTTGACCTGTTTCGAAACGGGATTAATCGACGTTTCCAACTTCCGCCGAGTATGGACTTTTCCTCCGCAAAGAGGTTCCCGAGATTTCATCGCATTATTAAGCACCTCCATTGCCAGAGATGGAGCTTAGCAGTTCATTATTCGCGAGGAAGCGTGACATTTGTGAATAATAAAGCAACGTGAAAATTCATCATGAATCGCGAGGGCACGTTGTACAGGAACTCGTCCCTGAGCCTCTCGAGAGACCGCCTGGGGAACTTCGTAAATGGAACAATCGAGAAACGTAAGAGACGCTCAGCGAGAAGTCGATAATACGCGAGATCGACACGGACATGCACCGAGGAGTAATTTTTGACAGACACGTAGCGGGCATGTGAGTGGAAATGACGCGCCCTACTGCTGAAAGGGCGCGCGAGTATCTCTTCCTAATGAGCGCGTCATTGAACTCGCTGGTCCGCTTATTGAAAACGACGTCCTCTAAGCGGAGAATGGGATTAAAGGATGAGTCGCGGTATCCTTTGTGAAAGAACGGAGAGGACGTAAGAGCATGTCAGCTCTCGAAATGGGTAAGCCGTCCGACGCAGACAGACATCCACGTATGAAGGTTCGAGGCGAAGGAATACGATTTCTACTCTTCCAGTATTTCCCATTTCCACGGACATATCCGGGTCTCGTATCCCGAGCTTTCTCTATCTGCGCGTCTCCCGGGGTGCCGGGTGCCGCATCGAAATACAAGTAAGTGCCGATCTCCTGGCGGAAAGAGAGGCAATCTCGGGTGCATTAGCCGAGTCGCATACCTACCCCTCCGGAAGTACTGTCATTACTCTTTGGAAACAGCCAAGGAATGAGCCGCGACTTTCGCTAATAGATTCTCAAGACTTAAAAAACGCCTCACCGCACTGCATTTCGTTCTCATTGATTCGCACAGCCGCCATTGTCGTCGTTAATGGAATAGAAAAGAATTTCAAATCCAGAGGTCTGTGGTAGCTCGTATTTCGGTAAGGATTAAATAGCTGGGGATTCCTTCGAGTATCAAAGCACTGTCCTACTTAGTTGTCAGTATTTGCTGAGTTAATTGGCAAGGTGATGTTAAACGATCCTAATTAATGCAGATTTTTGGAGGCTCGTTATAGGCAAGTGAGGTACAGTTGAAGCTCTAAGAGACAGTGTAATCCGATAGAATCCGACGAGGGCGATTCCTGCGTGCCGAAGGCTCCACTCGAATCGATCTCGGAGAATTCGTGGCCTCGGCTGTTCGAGTAATCAGAGGACGTCGCCGATCTTAGGACGGAATCACAAGGAAAGCGGGATAAATTAGCTCCGTCGAATCACGGCGTCTCCGGGGCACCAATAATTGGCTTAGCCGGCCGACTCTCGGCTAGACAATAGGGGGAGAAACGGGGACGGGGATAGAGATTCCCCGCCGTGAAACTTCTACGTCGTCGCGAGCTCATTCGCATTCATTGGTTTCCAATTAATTCCTACAAAGCGGCCAAGTTATTAACCCCCTAATTGCGGACCCCACCGTCCACTGAAATTCCAGATGCTGCGCGCGTGCACGCGCCTTCTCTGTGTGCCCGTCGGATTTAAAAGATGGGACCCTCATAAATGTGTGTGACGTTTGAATTGTCAACTACTGTATTACAAGAATTCTCGATACATCCCTTAACAACACCCCTTGTACTCGCGGAGGCGATATCCAACACTATTTTAGGCCAAGCAGAAGGAGCTAATAGAGACGGGTATTCCGAAACTGCAGATGTAGTACAACGCGGCCACAGATCAATAAATTTCAGCGAAGATCGTTCCGTTTCACCTGTATTTTGCGGACGGAACGTTTATCCCATCCCCGAGGATTAACGGACATTATATCGAGTTTGCAAGTTGATTGAGCGGATCCGCCGCCTCCCATGGGTGGGCAGCGACCGTACGCCGAGGATGTTTCGCGCATATTGACCATCAGAAATTGCTACAGCTTTGTTTGAGCAGATGTTGCGAGCATAATATGAGCCCGGCTTTTCGAGTGTTCTCGCTCACGGTGCGCGCTGGTAACGTTTCCGATGCACGTCGCGTCCCGCACCAACTTACCAGCCGTACAAGTCCCGAAACATCCGGGATATAGTCTCGAGAATAGGGGCTGAGAGGAAAAAGGGGACGCGAAACAGATAAATGCAATCTCCTGTCAGGCTGCGACACCAAGTGCTTTCCAAATGTTTGCTCCGGGAACATTTGAAAGGTTCTGGTCTTATAGAGTCGACTACTTCGCGGGAATAATATTGTAACTGGGGTGTTTCTGTCGCTAGTATCCACGTGACGGTTCCCGCCGCGTTTATCGGCTGCGCGGTTGTTTAACTCGATTCCCCCAGATAATGTGCAGAAAAATATTGTCACCGTTTCGAAGCGCCTCGACCGGCCGGCGCTCCTCCCTGGCAATCTCCTTTTGAGAATCTCGCCGCGGCAAGAGGCATCGCACGAAAGCCCGAGGAGAGGAAATTCACCAGGAATTGCAGCGACTTCGTTGGCGGCGCAGGCGATATAAAACTCGCGGAGGTGAAATGCCGGTTTTAGCGAGTCGAGTCCTTTTCCGGCTGAAAAGCCGCGCCCGCGCCCGCGAGTGCACGTCAATGGGAATGTGTGCGGATTTGTCGCTGGAGGAGGAAACGAGTTTCCTCTATGAAGTTTCGCGAAGTCGACCTCGAGACGCCGTACGTACCTCCGGACTATTCCACCGTGGCATTCTGTCGCCCAGCGATTCACCGTGTCACTTTTACGGCTGATTGTCCACTGATCACTTTGCGCAAAGAGGTAAGTAAACTCGCGCCCTAAGTGCAGCAAAATATCGAGCTAATAGCGCAACTGTGGCAAAGGAAAGATAGCCCCATCGAATGGCCGAACTGCTATTACGCTGGACTGTTTTGATTCAAACAGGCTAACGTGCGTCGACGTGTTTGCGGACAGATTGCATAAACTGCTCCTATGAATAAAGTATCACGCAGAATTATGCCGAGGGAGTCGTTTTGTAGAAACCGGCTGCAACTGCGGCTATAGCGGGGACAACGACGCCAGAGGAAACGTTTCGGGAAGGTAGCAGCAAAGTAGACGAATTTTCATGGTTTCGTTAAATACGAGTGTGTAGAAACGCGCGACCTAGCGCGCGCTGCCGACGAACGGGCTTCTGAAAACAAGAAAAGTTCTGTAGTCATAGCTGGGTAGGTACAGTGCGGTGTTGAAAGGTTGAAACTCGTCCCTGTTTCGCCATGGTAAACACATTTTTCCCTCGTCAAAGATAGAAACCGAACTGGCCAGCCGAAACGAGAACTCGATGGAAAACAGGGCCACGCTGTTTTCGCAGTATCGATTTCACGCAAGTTCGGCAAAACTCTCGTGGGATTTGTGCCGAACTAGTTACATTTAACCGAAAATGAGGGTACGCAGGACAAATATTTTTGCGACTGGATGGCGTTGAATATATCGAGGCAACTAGATTCTCGACGACTTCGCGTCTAGCGAACGGTAAACAACGAAAAGCCTATATGCACCGGGAAATTACATTAATTAAACCTTCGCGGGAAGAGGAACTGGGCTAGTGTTAAAACATTGCGATGTACTCTGATTTCAAGCACTAGTGCTGGGAAGAACTGTATGGTGTTAATTTAATTACTAAAGCCTCGCTAGGCCGGCAACATCCAATCCGTGTCAATTAATAATAAAGTCAACACAATATTCAGTACAGCAATATCGCTTTTTGTGCCCAATTTACTTTTCCACGGCGACACGAAGTTGATCTCTGCGCTTCGAAAAATCGATGCTACATTATAAACGAGACATTTTAGCTAGCAATAACCGAATTACGAATGTCAAAGTTACATTTCCACTTGCATACAAACGAGTCGTTCTGTGTCTTCACCGATCTGCAATCCAGTTTACGCTCACTCGGCTGGTTCGCCTTTATAGTTACAGCAACAGTATTATGCGCTGTTTATTGCGAGTAGAACAGACGTGCCCGGCTTGTACCCAGACATTATTACTCATCTGGGACCTATTAAAGTAACTGGATCGACCGTACGTACAGTCATGCCCTCTGGAAATATCCGATCGTGTTTAATAATGCACGTTTCCGCTCTTGTGACGGGCACAATGGCGACAGTTACGCACGCAACGAAACGTGAGCTACTTGAACGAATCCTCAGTTCTGCATGCCCTGAAAAGGAAAATGTGTTCACTGCTACCTATTTCTTGCGAAACTCGCGGGCAGGCAGTATGGAAATCAGAATTTTACGAACAATATTCAAGGCTTGACTGTAACGGAAGCTTAAGATAAGAGTGCCAATTGCAATGTGCGCTTATAAGGTGGCATTACGTTTTCCGTGTATAAACAAGCCTGTTTTTTGCCTGGGAGTTACAGTGAATTTGTAATTACGGATAATCGGCTTTCGTTGAAGGTGCGCAAGGTGCACAAGGTGCACGGACCTCGGCGATGACGCGCGGAATTTTTCCGCGGAATATGCTGTCAGTGTGCGCGCCGGTTAATCGCGTCTACATTTGTATGCAGCTGGCTGCTGCACGTTCCATCGCGGTCGCATAATAAATTATTGACAGAATTCTGCAATTCCGCAGTCGAGAATTATGTATGCAAATGCTCTGGCCGCGGTGCCTTGAACGTGAGCGTCATTCCTCCGAGCCAGAGGCGATTAAAAACTGCGCCTGCCAATTGGACCCGGGGGACTGGGGAAGCGCGGCGAATGGTGATTGAATCGGCCGCGATTCAAGGAAACTCCTAATTATCAGTCGGGACCCGCCAATATCGGAAAACTATTCGACTTAGCGAGGACAGGCTTTATGGCGGCCAGGTTGGCTCGTTCCGGCACAACGAACCTTTTCATCCCATTGGCAAACCGTCTACACAGATATTACCTCCGATGCCTTATGCTTCCATGATCGAGAAATATCCCCCTTCCCGCTGATTGCTTCCTCCTTTCGCTCTAGTGCCCCCGACGTGAGTAATTAATCATAAATTTGCGGAAAATGCCGCTACTTTTCGATCCCGTTCCCTGTGCAGGCTCTTTCCGCTCCTCCCATAGACACGCAGCTCTTTTAATATAGACCGCGAAGCTGAAAATGTGTTTCATGAATCGTACACGTTACCGTCAATGGTTCGGAGAATGTATAATAGAACACAGAGGCTTTTTCTGAGTTATGCACTCTAATCTCTCGATGAAAGATACAAGCACCTTCTGATTTCGACTTCCCGCGCTCTAACGTGCACTGCACTTTTCGCTTCGCATGCATTTCAACCGCGAATGCATTTCTACGCGTGGAGTCTCTGCTTGGAAGGAATTCTTTACGATTTCACCGTCAATTTCGAGCCACACGTCTTTCCTATCGCTCTTCCCCTTTCCACGGCTTTCGAAAAAAGCTTTTCACGGGACAACCATGGTCAGAAGTGCACTCAGGGTCCGCCCTGGCTCGATAACAGGCTCCGACGATGGTTCCATGCGAAATTGCCCGCTATGATACACAGAGCCGCACCGTTCCTTTTTCCCCACCGTCACTCGCCGGCCCTTTCTGCTTTCGACCGACGGCGAGACGCAAGTGGCCATCTGCAGTTGCGGTTCTTTTCCGTATTTTTCGGAATGAAAGGGAAAAATAGACGGGCAGACGGGCACGTCAAGAGAAAGGACGAGCCCGAAAGCTTTGGAAGAAGAGACACACTTCAGCGTCGATGGGGGCGACGGCGCGGCGCGGCGCGGCGCGGCGAGGCACTTTGAAAAGCTATCAAAGCCAGCTTGTTGCCGGATCTCTCGAGAGCGTTGCTTACCCAACGGTGCTTCCTGTTTCCCTGTATTTCCGAGCTACAATGATGTAAATAAACTGTTCACCACGAACGTCGATGCACCCCTTTGATTATCTCTCCGCGAGGCGACCGTGTCGTTCCACTTTCCCGACATGAAACGCACACCGCAATAAGCGGAGCACGCGAGCGTTGAATTCGTGGAAACGTCAGAATAACATGGTAGAACGGTTTCGTGAAAAAATTCTATGTATTTCTACAGCCCCCGTTCTTTCAATAAACTCGTAATTTTAAGGGAGCACTACTTTTCTTGCTCGTTCAATTCTTGCCCGTCCACCCGCTCTCTTACGGAACCCTGAAATTCTAGGCGTTAGTGGCGCATTTAAATGCACCGTTCAGCTTTGCAATCTCGGGCGCAACCGTGTTTAGTCGACACCGTTTTCTTTATTTTCGTACGCGGGGAGACAATGGAACGGCGAGGGAAAATGGTAATAACGTGTTCCCCGTCACGATACGCTTAAGCATTCAACTGTCCGCGAGAAACCACTTCCAGGACGAATCTGCATAATTATGCGTCTCGACTTACCGGGGAGAGGGGCCTTTCATTAGAAGCTTTCATGCATTGTCTTTGGCCATATAAAACGGTGAAAATTGGGTCTCGACACAGGTTCAGCTTTCCTCATGGGAAACGAGAATCGATTAGTATACTTCTCTGTATAGTTTATCGCGAGTTCGTGCTGTCACAAGGTTCGTTGCCAATTGGAAATAGTCGTCGGAGCTTTAATCCAGCTCTTGTTCGGCCACTCATAATGGAATCCAGAAACATGATACAATCGGGGAAACGCGACCTGTAAGAGGAAAAATACCACAGACAGAACAGAGGCGAAGCCTGCTTTTTTCACTCGTTGTCTGGTATTCGTCATTTATCGTCCCGAGAACTTCAGCCGGAACAAATCAAACGATGCGATCAGAGGTATGTGTACGTCGGTTTCGTTTCCCCCGCGAAAAAGCTTCGACGGCGGGGTTGAAAGTGTTGACAGTCATGCTTTCAATGCAAAAATAAACATTTAATGTTATACAAGTGCGGCGTTGCGAAATTTTAATGCACTCCCATGTATTCTGGAAAAAATTCAGGGAATGTGAAAATTGCTTTTAATGTTTCACGTTATGAAAACGTACATATTTGTCGGTACAAACTTTTTGTACACTTAATACTGTTGTATAATTTTGTATAACAGTCAACAGAAATATTTTATTAATTGGTATATCTGCTTCGGCATTTGCCTGAAACACGAAACCGCTTGTTGCGGGCCGGGCGCCGTTCTATTTTCGCAATTTAGCTCGCTGGGAAACAGAAAGCTCCGCGTAAGGGAGCAAGGCCCGCTTAAAAATCCGTGAACCGCCTGGTTGGAAAACTGTGATCTGCTCGGCAAATCCTTACCCTACTTTCAGGGAGCGGGTTTCGCGCGGTCGCCGTGGCTGTGTATCAAGGAACTCGCGGAAAAGGTGAGATGGGAAACGAGAAAAACGCCGGAGTGGATGATTACTAGGTAACGCAGGAGATGGATGCTGCATTCTCTGGAGTCATCGTAGCAGAAAGCCTGGGAACGGTCAGAGGGTTTCCCTAGCAGGAAAATTCTCATTCGAGACGGACAGTCGTTAGAGAATTCAACGTTTCCACGGCGATATTTCCCTTGCTCCCTTAAACGAAAGAGATACGTAGCCATCGCTGCAGCCCTCTTGCGTCTTGTTTAGACGAGAGTCTCCCGTAATCGCCGAGCTGGGTCTGTAGGTAAATTCGCCGAAACGGTGCTGAATATCCAAGCCAGAAGAAAACATTCGAGGCTCTTCTCTCAGAGCAAACTCTCCATTTAATTGGAACCGTAAGAGTACGAAGCTATCCTTCCTAGCAAGGGAGGGCGAAATGTAGTCTAGCGTGCGGGAAGCAGACACCGCCACGCTACTCGAGAACCGTGAAAAGCTATTATTTCCAGGAAAATTCTGATCGATCCTCGATATTTTCAATTGGCGTAGCACGGACTGCCGTCCCCGATTGATTCCAGGGACGGTGAAACAGTTTTCGAACCCCTCCGAACTCTCTGCCAGCGAAAATGTTAATCGAGAAACGTCCATGGGGCGAGCCTGTTATTTATTTGACCATACAATTTTGTAAATCCAGCAGGGTAGAATGTCCAGCATTCTTTAGCCACGCAACTCGAGAATCGAGCGTGATAGGGTTCTTTATGGCAGGGATATCAATAACTGCTGTAATATCAGATACTCGCCGTGAAACCAGCAAGTATCCAGCATCTACCCCCTTTAGGTCGAAACTGGAGATCCAAGGAACTCGTTGGAGTATCGGTTGGATCGTCCAGAGAAAGGATCGCAATTTCCCTAACGACCAAATCTTCGCTACCACCACATTGGCAGGCTCTGCTTTCCGTTAAGATTAAGTTCCAACGATCCCCTGGATGTTGCCGAGACCCCGGAACGGCTGCGCTGAGGGTTCGGTAAAAATCGTTTACCCTTGGCCGCCGTGCGAATAAACACGAGGCTCGAGTATATTTGCGGGCCCTCCGGTAAAAAGCGTAAGTAATCCCCTCTCGCCCCGGTCGAGTAAACCACCAACTTTTCGAATATCGCGAGCCTGGTGGATTCGAGAGTAACCCGTAGGAAAGAAGCAATCTCGGCCCCGTTAGCGCGCCCTTCTTTCTTTTATTGGACTATCGTTTAGCGTGGAATGGGAGGATACCAGTTCCCCTTGCGGCACGCCGGGCTAGAATTAAAAACCTGGCTTCTCCTGCGATTTCATCGGCTACTGGTTGCCAGGATCCCCCGGCACAATTACAGGTAAACGATGTAGGTATCGTTCTCGAAGCTAGCCAGGGAAATTGGGAGCCGGTCTACCTCGAAAAGCAAATTTGCATTACACCCAGTGGGAATATCTGGAATTTTCACCCCTTTCAGCGCTAAGTTTTCGCTTTTCTGAAAAAACATTCTGCCAACCGATGAATTTGAATTTGAAACTAAACGAGGTAACTGCCCTGGCGATCGAGGTATTAGGACGGATTTATGGGCACGCGGCATTGACCACCCACGCGCAAAATGGTTAAGGCTCGAAAGGCGCGAGCGCCCCATGAAATTTGCACAGAAAGATATCGAGTAAATATTTCGACGCGACGCATCCAGGCTGATGCGAAACAACAGTTGAAAACAAGGGACACTGGGAAAACAAGGCGCCCTGTTTCCGCATTTTTTCCCGTGATTTAATGTTTACCACGGGAGCGCGAGCTTTAAAGAACGTGCCTATATAGAATGCATATCGACGTGCCAGGGAATTCGTTGTAGTGTTTACACCGTGACGCGGAATCATGCGGGGGCCTCGGGAAAGCTGTTTCCCGAATCATTCTCGGCTTAGGTGCGCGTCGTAGATGTCTTTTTAATACGGCTTTCGCTAATGCGCCGGAAAATTGTTTTCCTCGCCCGTTGGGCGGATTAATTAAGGATTAATCAAGGAGGGCGGATCTGTCAATTAACCGTCGAGAAACAAAAGAAACGGTGGAATACGGAGTAACGAAATTAGCGCCGCGGCGCTACGCGAGGCCCGTGAAACTCCGCGTGCGCCGTTGCACGGGACTGATTTAAACGATTTAATCAGAGGAACCCGAAGGGTAGAATTCTCGTTATCCCTTTAGTTTGATCTTTTTCCGTGGCCCGCGAACCTATCTTCGCAGCTTTGAATATCATGCCGGGGGGGTGGCACGGAGCAGCAATCTTGCTCACTTTACGCTGGTTATTAAAATTCAAATCCAACGATGCAAATGCACGCTGAATTAAATCGAGGCGGCTTTATGGCGCGGCGCGGATTTCGCGATGGTACAACATTTTCGCACGTCAATCCGCGAGTGCGTCTGGCGGAATTTTTTGACGAACCGTGGCCTGGATTCGCGTGCCTGGATTCTGTCATAAACGTGTCGCAGGCGGCGTAGTAATCTGGGCAAAGTAATCGAAGGTGTAAGCTCGTCGTTCGCGGTGCACTGTAATACACTTGCTTTATCTGTGCCATATGCACCCGTGAGGCCGAGATTGAAACATAAGCCACGATGTTTCCCGCAGTCTCATTATCCCGACCCGCTATTCCACAGTTCACTGCTTCGTTGCGCATTCCCTGATACGTGGTGACGTCGGTTAATTCTCATTAAACGAATAGATTATACGTCGCTATCTTGCGGCGCACGACAGGGAGGCAGTGGAAGCTATTAAACGATCGAGTGTATTTGTTTCAGTTAACCACTAAACGTCCCCAGATTACCACGAACCAATTCCTATCGGAAGTCTTCGCACACACAGGTAGCTGAATATTCTGAGAAACAACGCTTGTATGCGCTTCAAAGTGCATTGGTTTCTCATGCACTCTTTCCAGTGATTAAAGCAGCCTTCATTCAACCCGCTATATCTCGTTATACCAAGCACCGCTGAACTCTTTCGGCCAGTTACTCGATTTTCTTCTCACCTCGCCAAACTATTACCCCCATTGTTCCACTTGACGCGCGCCTAATTACCGGCGCGGCGCGAGCCGGTATCGGGGATGATTTGACGCGGAAAATGCAGGACCGCAGAGGGCCGTGGGGGGCCCGTGCACGCACAATCATGGCGCCAGCAAGTGGCACGATGCAGTTCCGGAGATTTCGAACAATATCGCGCCGCTGGCGAACGGCTGGAGCCGTCGACAGAAACTTGGACGGGAGTGGCAACTCGTGGATGCTTCGGTGCGACGAGAATCGGTTGGCAAGAGGGCGGAAAGGGGCAACGGGGAGGAGCGGTGAACGGATGCTGGATGACGAGAGACCAGACCAGGGACGAGGCAATTGTATCGCTCTTGCCAATTCCACGGGCCCGTGACTAATTGTTCTTGTCAGGGCTGCGAGTTGCGACCCATTGCTGAGCGATGACGAGAACCCGAAATGGCGCGCCTCCACTTCGACCGCTGGCTCCCTCGGCTATGTTCACATTTTTTTGCTGGATCGCGAAATTGGTACATTTTCTGGTAACGATGCGTCGCTTAGTCGGGGGAAGCGAGGCACAACCCCGAGACCACGAGAACCGAGCGAAGAATTCGATCATTTTAAGTGCAAACATTGAAAGACGAGCTTTGGCATTTTCAGTTTTGGTTATCCGGGCTGAAAGTGTGCGTTTCATACGATAAGCACGCAGAGTTTTATGAAGATCGACAGGAAACTGGATTCTGAACGGTGTCTGCCAAAAACGGGCTTCCACGCACTCGATAAAACACAAAGTTACGCATGGGCTAGATTATGTCCCGAGCGATTTCAGCGGCGCGCGAGATTAAGGGGACAATTAGTTAAACGTGAACAATGGACCGTGTAAATAGTTGATTGGATAACACCGTTGGGACGATTAAGGGCGATTTATTATAAGGCGTAAAGCTCTTGGCAACCCCGGATGAGACAAATTATACTCCGCGTATAATTGCCGGCGTTATCTGCAAGGTATTATCGCGGGATGGTAATTAACATCGCTAAACAAATTAGCGGGCACGGCCGTGGTACCCCGGCCGGAATGAATAAAGTTAATTGAATAATGTAATTTTCTTCGCGGCACGATTTGTTAATTAGAACGAGTGGAGAGAGTTCGTTATCGCGCCTGAGGCGTATCAGGGAGGGCGGCCAGATATTATATTTCAGGGATAATATAACCGCTATCGAGGTGGTGAATGATAACGAAATTACAATGATTACCATATGGTAATGCGATTCGCCGAAGGACTGGCGCCAGTCACGTGGCAAATTACCGCGTTCTCTAATCCCCGGTCTATGTAGGTATATCGAACCCGTCCTCGAAATCGACTGTGCATACATACGTACGTACGTATGTATGCAAGCATGCATTATCGCTGTTCGTGTAGACTAAATCATCCAATGCGAGCACAATATTTTGAGGGCCACTAACTTCCACCGACAGCCGTATTCCGCAAGGGTGACGTTTGTTACCGAAAACATTGCTGGTAATAGTCACAGCAAAAGGACCAACGTTAAGGTATCCTTGTTTACCGCGTCACACGCGTACGTGTCAAAGCCCTTATCGCGTTACAGTTTTGCTAATGATATACAACGCATCGTCCCAGAGTTTCATTAACGAACTCAACAACGGACGCCAAGAAATTACTTTACTACCCCGCGGCGGGGTACACACACATCACGAGCCAGGATTCTTGGAATAACAAGCTACTCCTGGGTCCAATTTGTCCCCCGCAATATATTTCGCGTGAAGTTGCACGGCTCCTGGTGGAGCACTGTGTACACGAAACTCGGCGACTAAAAAATGCACAATTAATTCCATCTACAGTCACGTCTCGTGGCCACACTTCAATCCAATGCACGTTCGGCTCCTTTAAGTTCACCGTGCCTTGAATGAAAGACGCTTTACGTACACGAACAAGCAGAATGTTTCCAGCCTCGGCATTGGATATTTCTCGCTCGTGCCCCGGTACCCTCGCTGTTCTATCCACGGCGCTCCCATTACTCGAGACTTTCTATCGCCAGACCGTCAACGAGCTAGAGCCGCGGAGCAACGCTCCTTGAATTTGCCGCTGGCAATCAACGTCGTTAATTCCTCCTTTAAGAAGCAAGGCAAGCTTCGACGCGGTCAGACTTGCTCCGTGGTTCCCTAATCTCCCAGTTGAATATCAAAAGCGAGTCTGAGGCGCCGAGCCGTGCAGAGAGTATGTGTACACATATACTCTAGGTACCCGAGTATCGAAGGAATCGTAGCACCTAACAGGCAGCTGCTTTGGCAGAGAGAATAAAGCGGAGAGAGAGAGAGAGAGAGAGAGAGAGAGGGAGAGAGCCAGAGAGTGTGAGAGAATGTGGGGGAATGTTGGCTGCGGAGACAAATTGTCGAATAGTGCTTGCGGTCGGACGTACACATGTTCACCGAAGTTGGGTTACATTTAGAAAACAGGATTACAGTTCGCTTCACAGTGCTGGCCTGGCCGGCGACCGGACTCCAAGACTATGAAACTGCAATGCACCTGCACACTAGGCGGGCAGGTGGCTTTCCAGGTCCGTCCGCTTTGTTTTCGTTCGCGGTTTCGACGCGGCGAGTAACTTCGCGCCAAGCTGCGAAATCAACGCGGGCAAAGCTCTCGTTTCCCCTCGTTCGCGTCGAATACCCTCCTCTTGCTCCGTGGTTACTCTTCCAGTGAACTTTTAGGTGGGTTATGCCACGTCGGCGGGGAGAAAGTTTCCCCCGGGAAAGAGAATGATCGAAATGATGGCACACCGTGCGACTCGTGATTCAGAATCTTCGGGGGAGTCGATGAAAAGTGTTGTCTTCTTTTGTGGGACCAATTTCTTGGTAGTTTTGGATTTTTTTTCTATTCAGTGATATCACTGGGAGCAGGAGAGGTACTTGTGCGCGGCACAGCTGGTTATTTAGGCGTGACTCGGCCGAAAACAGTCTGTGGGCTCCTCCTCAAGTTCGCAAGCACGTTTCATTACGAACACAAGGACCGTTGGGGCCAGAATTGCTTATGTAGGCAGCGTTATCATCAATATTGGATTCTTCCATGCGCAGACATGCGCCTGAATACAGAGGGACAACGTTTTCCGTTCTCCACGGCTACGTGCTCTTTCTTTGACAAAGCAAACAGGACGCGGCCTGTGTTTGCTCGTGCAAGCTAAGCGTCCTCCGCTTTGCAAACTTTCCGCACGTAGTTTCGCACCCCGCGCCATCCAGAGAGCGGCGCAGCATCCCGTGGCGATTTGAAATTATTTCGTGGACAAACTATGGCCACGGTTCCGCGCTCCATAATTCATGTATTAAGACTCCAGCGCTGATTTTCAATGAAACGATCAACCGCACCGGCGGTGCCTTGGTTTTGAGAGCAGTGCACTCTGAAATTTCAGCGTCTGTCAGCCGAGAACACGCGGATAAATAACCGCTCCGAATGTACGAGCTTGGAAGCGCGGAAAGTTATAATTAAACGTTTCCCGTGGCTAATTCGCATTCGATGCCTGCAGGATTTTCATCCGCATCCTCCTAAAGCCGTTTCATCGCCTCATATGAAAAGAAAAGAAACTCCGATCTGCGCGGCACTCGGGTGTCCCGATTCCTCTTCAATGACACGGTACCGAACAAAGCGTGGCGAGGAACGCAATTAATTCGCGTCACGATCTAGCGCCGCGGTGAACTCGTTGATAAAACAATGTAATAAAAGCCGCGCAAGGATCAAAGTTTGGCCCGTGAGGAACATTCCTGCCGCCTCGAGGACCGAAAGGATCGCCGGCTGGGAAGAAAAAAGTATGGGGCAGAGGGGTATGGGGGAAGATGGGAGGACGACCACTTAGCCCAAGGGGGATACGAAGAGGCGTGACGAAAGAGGGCCGTTCAGCTTCGTAAGAACTTACGAGCAGCCCGAAATGGCCGCAACATTCGGCCCTCATTCAGCTGGGCTGACTCTTGTTGCGGCTTTACGAGCCGCCCCTCCCGCAACTTTTTTTTTTACTGCCCGGCTTCATTTGGTAGAGGAAACTTTCCGCCAGGGCGGTGAACGCAATTGCGCGCTGCAAGTCGTTCAACTTCTGCCGGGTTTCCGTACTGCGAGCTAACTGGTCCGATTCAGGGCGGACGAAATCGGGGGAATCATCGAGCTGGTCTCTGCCACGAGGCGAGATTGACGGCTGAATTTTATTTTCGGATCCCGTCGTCCCCGGCGAGCTTACCCAGGGCGATTGTGGGACGATCGATCGCGCCGTAAGATAGTAACGTGAACGCGAGGGAGGATATTTACGTGAGAAGATCAGAGCGACGACTTGGATACAGAGAAAACTTTAATAGAAAGGCAGGCGTGAGCAGTTAATATAGAAATGATAATGGATGCCTCGATTTGAAAAAGTAAGTTAAAGTTTCAGGGACAGACTCGCGGAAGCGTTTACGAACGGTGCAAATTCACCCTCCGATAAAGCCGGCGACTTGCGAACGCGTGACGGAAGAACCTCGTGTCACGTAATTAATTAAAAACATTTGAGGTAAGCTGCCCCGAGCCAAGGTCGATGCTGGCACCAAGAATGCCTTCCTCGTGCCACCGTACACCTCTATATCAACCCTTCAGCCTCTTTCTCAGTTACGTGCAACGCAGATCCGTTGCTCTCGCTAGCGAATTATTAGAACGAGTCTCCGTCTCTCTCGGGGGCTCTTGTTACCCACCGTTAATTAGAGTACAGTCTGCTACTGACGACAACCAACTGCAAAGGAGAGTCTTCACCAGCACGCCCCTTCCTACACACACCACCACTTCGTCGCCTACCCTAACTCCCCCGGCCGCCCAACAACCGATCCGCGCCACCGACGCGATGTTTGTGGCTTGAGTTATTCTGCAGGATCTCCACGCGACCCATGAGTGCCCTTCAAGGGGGTGGGCAGGCTAACGTAGACGTTGGAACGGTTAAAGTCCAGCGCGGTCATTCCTGAAACGTCACTGGGAATCGTTGCCAAGTTTGGCCAGACATGCGATTAAGCGAGGATAACTGGATGCAAGAGAAGTGGCTCGGAGAAAATTAATTGGAAATTAACGGTTCCGATGATCGTACAGCATGGAATATTCGGCAGAAGAGAACCGAGGGAGGAAAAACTTTACAGTGGCTTATGAAAATTGAGAATCGAGGGAAGAGTATTATTGCATTTTATTGAAATTCGGACTTTGGGTGACTCGTGCAGACGAGTTAAAATAAATTCTTTGTATCTGCTGAAGAAAAGCACATGCTATACCACCCATTAGTTTCTCAAGTAGTGCTCCGTAGTTTTATACGATTACAGTAGAATTATTTAAAATTCTCAGCATAATATTATGTTAAAAGATACCTATTTAATGTGTATAAATTGAATTTAAAATCGTAACACGAAAAGAAATTGAATGTAGATTTGCGATACACGCAGCACTCGCTGCACTGCCCGACCACATCCGCGGTTATACTACTTGCTCCATACCCAGCCACGGTGGATCACTTATTTCGGGCAAAACAAATCTTCAAAGGCTCATTGCTGCATTATAACCATTTCAACCAAAGAGTGAAATTGACTACTTCGCGAAAGCGACGAGAAGATCGTAATCCGTGGCAATCGAGTGGCGCAAGTGATTAAGGTTCGTGGTCAGACTACGCAGAGTTTGAAACTCCGTCGACATTTCCCTGGTCCATATCAGTGGGTTCACAGCTCGCGCAGGTAATCTTAGACGTATCCGCCGGAAATTGAGTTACTTCGCGCACGTTTCGAATTGATTTCCAGCTTGCAAAGCCCTGTACCTTTTCGGGGGCCGTGATTACTTTTCGATCCGGTGTACGTGGATCGAATGATCGTCGATGCCCCGATGCGTTTAGGCCGTGAAAGCAGCCGTCCCCAGAGTGTGATAATTCGATCTCCGCGTGATACATTGTTATTGCCTTTATAAGCTTTAATGGAAAAGAATCACGGCCGCCATCCTTCTTCCCTAATAAATGCGTTGATTTAAGGGACCTCTTTCCCCCGTGCCGGAGCACATTCTTCTCCGTCGACCAGTAATCCGTTCGGGATGCGGGCGCTCCGAGATCGAACCATCAGGTGTAAGTCTGCGGTTACGTAACTAAAATGGAATCTCGCTTACAGCGGCAAGGTGAAATGTCGCGTACCACGCGACGCTGGAGCACAATGTGAACTTCGAATCGATAACTCAACCACGGAAATAGTGAATTCGTTCCCTGTACCGTGGTTGCGTGCGAATGACACATCCGGGGTAAACGAAACCACGTTCGAACCGAATCGTGATGATTCATCTGCCCGACGCGAGGAATCCACTATCAACGTTATCCTCGAGCGTAACGAAAGGCTTCGAGCAACGACGAGAACGTGTGTACACCGATTTACGGGCCGAGATCGGGTCTCTGTCGACGGCGTGCATGAAAAACGCGGACAGGAATTTCATTAGCGAGCGAGGTGGAGACGGATCGTCTCGAAAGATGACGCGATCGTTTGTACGGGACGTGAACACCGCTGAAAACGAATCCACTGCAAACTGATCGTCACACTTGACCCGAATCGCTGGCGCGCTGATTAAAACACGGCTGCGAGGCGCAGCTTTCCTATTTGTCAACGACACGTGCCGCGCGCGATTATTCGTTCGATCGTTCGCTCGCGAAACTTCGAATGCAGCAAGTTATTAGCGAGCCGCGCGTTACAAGTCGATCCGCGAGCGAGAAATCCGAGATCCATCGGCGCCGTTGCAAATCACCCTCCCGACGCCCGCCCCCGGCAGCACGACTTGGCCGTCGCAGCACAAACTCGATGCGCCATTAATTGTACTCGTTCGCGAACTTTCGTGCACGTCCCGGGATCGTTAATTGACGCGATCAATCCGGCGCTCCGGCGGCGCTCGTGTCTGTCACGGCTATACACCTGATTGGCAAAGTTCGACCGGCATGACGTGAAATCTGTTAAAAAAAAGCAGAGGAAATATCGAGTCGAGGCAACGAAGTGATACGTCATGGTTCATTGGGTGGCTTTTATTGGCCAGATGCTTGCGGATCAAATGATGTGCTCGGTTTTATCTAGTCCTGCCAGTCGTTGATCGGTAGGAAAAGTTAATATCGTCGGAGTGCTTGATGAATTCATTGCCAAAGAGAGATATATACAGTTAAGAAGCTTATAGGTACACTCTGATTTTCCTCCGACGAGATTATCTCGGTTCCTTCTTCGCTGTTTCACGCCCTCTTTTTTATGCGGCGCGAAATGAGACATATTCGGGTTTGTCGAGGTGGAAAAATATGTAAACCGAAGGTGTCGATACGGTTATTTGTAAGTCAAGCAGGTACTGTGCGGGAGCACTGTTGTTTCGAGATCAATCGGGCCGAGGAGAAATTGGCCGCACGTGAGAAGCGTTCCCCCTTGCCAGCGGTTCGGAATACGTATCTACCTATCGGCGGCGCGAGTTATGAATGAACGTCGCGGAGCTGGAGCTTGGCGGGTGCACATCGGCATCGCGAATTTCTTTTTCAATGCTCCGGATGTTGGCGGAAATGTAATTAGCCGAAGCCATTACGTGTCTCGCGTTCGCGAATGCTGCTGGGTTTCGTGTAATTCACCCTAACAAGCATTTCATTTCGACTGTTCCAATTCTCAACGAGCGTAATGCGATACAAAGCCACGAGCGAAATTCATGTGGCTAATCATACGTATGTAAGTCGAGAATAAAATTTCGTTATATGTCTGTCTTGAGATAGTTCAAACTTACGCATTGTAGATACCACAACCTGTGGACACGCGACATGAACTCAGCACAGAAATTTAATAAAAAGAAATTCGAACGATTAATTGCTGCAATTTAGAATGATGCAATTCCATAACGATGCCCACAGTTTCAACATAATTTACCAGAGAAGAAGTGTACTCACTGTATGCTCCCACGTAGATCGGCGTCCATGTGACCTGAGAGTGGACGAGCGTCGTAGCCACGAAGAGAACGGCTCCGAACCACACACTCAAACGGGCCGCACTCATTTCACTAACAGCCCCGACAATCGCCATTTCTCCACGTTTCAATCAGTTCTCTGCCTTAATATCATCTTCACCGCCGCCTCTTCCACTTCGCGCACCGTCGCGGCGGGTCTCTAATTCTATTTGCCCCTGTCACGGAAGAGTGCGCGTTGGCGAGTGACTGGGAACGATCTATCGCTCGATCGCGACACATTCGATCCTCGACCTCATCCCCCGTTTCGTCCCGAATCACGTCCCGCCGCTGCTCGAGCCGTGTCTCAATGTATTCGCGGCATGGATCTAAAGCAACGTTCGGTACATGCCGCGGAGAGTCGGACGCGTCGTTCATAAGCAATTAGCCCAGTAAGAAACAATCCCCCGTCGCGAGATAATTTCGTGCAGCCGCGGCAGAAGCAGAAGGGGTTAATGATCCGTGAACGGGCATCTGTTTCCATTCGTTTCAACGGTCGCGGTTAAATGGCCCGTGTTATTATTGGATTCTCGCGGCTAAAGGGAAACTTTTAAATTAGCGCCTCTTTATACCCGCGCAGCATTCCACCGTCGGGGGTATCGCGTTACGTACAATTTCGCGGCCCGTGCCCGTTATTCTTCGCCCCCGACAGAATCTTCATTTCTGCGCGGGTCTTGATTCATTCGCCCGATATTTCACCTTCCCGCGCCCGAATAGCGACGGTCGTTCGTTCGTTTCGTCCGGAGCGACGCAAATACGCGACGGGCGACTATTCCGGATCGAGAAGTAACTCGGCGAGAAACAGTTCCGCCTTTAATCCGCGCGCGTTCCGTGGATTCGCAAAGACGCGTGCCCACGATTCGCGGCGCTTCTCCCCAGCACGCTCGATCTCGATTCAACCCCCTTTGCCACGGTTTTCGTTCGAGAACTCTCCTCGCCGCCCAGCCAGCCCTTTTGTCTGTCCTCGTTTCACTCCCGTCGAGCCGGGCAAACCTTGCTCGACGAATTCCAGGCTCCGTCTGCAACAAAACAGCAAACCAGTTCCCGTTAGAGAAGCCCCTTTAACGCTCGATCATTAAGAGATAAAGCATGGATAAATTTAGCGGCGGCGCCCTGAAAGCTCCCTCGTTTTCTGGAAATTAGCGCTGCTTGAATAGGGCAACCTGAATAGTTAAGCTTTATTTCGCCACTCCAAGTATCGGTTAAATTAGCTAATGAATCCGCCCGCTAAACAATCGACCGTGACAGCCTAACGCTTTCCTAATTGCCGCGCGATTAACAGCTGCTTACGTTCATTATTTTCCCATTAACCTGGTCCTTTTGTGTTGTTCCGCCGGTTCAACGTTTCCGAGGGAAAATTAGGTGCGCAACGGGCAATGTTTGCGCGACGTAAACGGCACACAGTTGCGAATGGATTCTGGCCAATCCCTTTCCGAAACGACTGCCTCCTCTTGCGATAACTTTGTGCCCCAAATGCTAGTCAAAGTCTACCTATATATAATCATTCTCTATGCAGAACAATCTTCCTCTCAAATACACATCGTCAATGCAAATCAATGTCTCTCTGATATTGACTTGTTTTCTATTCCTCTCAACACCCTTCGAAATCACCTACATAAGGGATAGAATAATTCAGACCGAATAATTGTTGTTATTGTTAGATCCACACTCTTTGTACACTAAAGGGCTTCTCCTGTTGGCAGTAATAAATAATAATAAGTCAATCACCCAAGAACCAATGCATTTGTGACTTCTTCCATCCCCCACGCTTGTTAAAGAGCCGTGCACCCCATTCGAATGGAGCGTGTCCTCGGTATTATCCCTCCGCATAACGGGCACCATGCGCAGACCCTAATACTCGAAATATTCGCGCACGACGTTCGTTTCTTCGCCGTTGGAAAATATCTCGTTGTCGATGTCTCGTTAGCGTATCTACATCGGGTAGGAGGGACACGTAAGCCGGGCCCTACCGATTTCCACGCCATCCAAACAGGGGATGGTGACCGTGATGTTGTCTGGGTGGGTCATTACGAGATAGAGAAGGGCAGGCAGTATCTTAGCCGTTCGTAATGTGACAAGCCGGAGAGCGAAACCCCGTTTTGCCCTGTTATTTACTCGTTATCTCTCTGCATTCGAGCCGACGTTGGCTTGGCCGGCAGTTATGAAAGGTATCGCTGCGCCAGACAGAGGCATCTAAGGAACTCGCCGAGCGTCGTCTGCTGTTCGCTTCCTCCGCAGCGCTCCTCCACTTATCGCCCTGTCTGGCCATCCGCTTCCCTATCTACTTAACGGTGATCGAGCATGGCGACTCGTGCATCTTTCAGGCACGATTACCAGGCACCTCTAAACCTTCCGTCCGGCGGGGGGGGCAAAATGATTGATATAGTATAGGACCGCGAGCTTTAGAAGCGTCGAGTGGCCCGCCGTGATCGCTATTGTACGCCCAAGCAGTTTGTTTATTAACGACCTCTCGCCGTGGCAGGCGTGCTCGAGAACGTGGCTCGATACATTTTCGTCGAAGCGGGTTCCATTAACCTCTTGGCAGGTTATTCTATAGGTCAGTCGAGCGTGCCCGTTCCCGGATCCAATCGTCCAATTACAGGTCGCCGCGTCTATTGGAGCCTAGGAAGACCGTTCCACGGTCTGGCCAAGTGTCTCTTTATAGGAAGAAGGTTCCTTTCTTTAACTTTTCTCTCGCTCACTGGGGGGTGGGTCCCTCATCGAAGGCAGCCGCGGCGAACGAGCCCATTGAAAAGGCGCCGATGCAGTTAACTTAATCCAGGTGCTGATTGGACACGCTAACCGAGGACGGCGGAATGCAGCAACCGGAGCGGAAGGGAAGAAAAGTAAAGGGGATGCTGCTGGCGACCCTGGGGGTGGCTTGGACTCCGCGAGGCTGACCTTAATTGTGCCACGCAATTATGGCCACTTCCGCCTGATAGAAGTAATGCGCCGTTAAAAAAGAAGGTCCCGATAAAGGACGGAATCTGCGGTTATGAGAACCTCGGCCGCACAAAGGGGCTGCCTTTCCTGCGCCACTTCTTCTGAAAAATAACCGTTCCGACACTTTTCTCTCGCTATTACGACGACGCGTCTTGGCTACCTCTCTGCTCCACGCCGATTCAGAGTGCCCAGGTATCGCCCGACACTCGCCCACGCTTGCCCCGTAAAAATAAAATCCGTTCTACCGTAGCGCAACATCGTCTATTTACACCGCGTGGATAAACGTAGAATCCGATATTACCGCCGTGATTGTACGGTTGCGTTTCGCAGAAAGCGGGCTGTACAGACATCAAAGGGCTAGCGGGAAGTGGTAAACAACGTTTTCCGCGGTAGAGAGCATAATTAACTTGCTACCGTACTAATTCCTCCACTGTGACGTTTTCTTGGCTTGTACCGTTTCATTATTACGTACCTCGGTGGCGTACAAAGCGAAACGTCCACGTTATTTATACTTTTGAGTGGTTTATACGTTTGATCGGGTACACGAAAGAAGGACAGGGGAGGAAATTTTGACCGAAAAGCTCTGGACGCTATTAACTTTCAGCTCGCGGACCACATTCTCCATGCGCTTCTTTTTACGAATTCACTTTTGGAAAATGCACGGAGGTTTAGCAAATAAGCTCGTTAAAGAGATTTTCGTCGGTCTGGGCAACGATGTTTGAAAACGTTTAAATTCGCAAGGCTAATTACTTCTGAAATTTGCGACTCTCTCGTCCCTCCACCGCTGGGCACCGTGAGACCCGATACTTTTATCGTTTCAAAGCAAACATTTCTACACCACCGCCGCAGTTACAGTTATTTCTCGTTCGTACATGGAATCAGTGAGACATCTTGGGCGTTAGGAGACGGCGGTTGACCCCGTTACGTTCCGTTCAATTAGCAGCCCGTGCCCCTTTTGGAAATTACACTCGATCGTCAGACGGGCGACGGACCGTTGTAATTATTAATCGAGTCAGGCATCAATTAGCCGAAATATCGATTAAATGCACATCGGAGGTGTCTTGGCAAATGCACAGCTACAGTCACGATTGTCTGTGGCTTCCGATGACTGGGCGTTTCATCATTCGATTAACCAGCTGTCCTAAGCCGTTTAATATCGAATTTCACCATTGAATTCAGCGTTACGGTTAATAACTTCAGAATAAATCGGGAACCATTCTGCTGCGGAATACTAGTGGGACGAATGAAATATCTCTGACACAGAAATTAATATTTCAACAATTAATCTGCTCTGTGTTTACAATTTAAAGGCCACTGAACTCTTTCAAATCCCGCTGACAAACTTACTAAATAGGTATTTACGCTTCACGCGCACTGCTATTGCACCTACGCTGTTTACGCGCGAACACCGTGAAACAGTAAGGGGATATTCGCTTAGAGCGCACGAAACGTCGAAGCTGCTTCGCTTTCTCCAGCAGATGCATAATGCCTGTTTGATCGTGCTTGAACAATTTCACATGCACACATCTTGCCTCTTGTAGAAACACTTCAACCAGAATCGTACCTATTTCGTTCGCGAAGCGCGCAGCGACGATCTGAATTTATACATCCCGATATAGCGGCGCGATAGAGGTAAATGCGCCGTGAGTTAATATTCCCGACACGAGCCGCTGAAATTCTAGATATCATGAAATACAAGCGTGCACCGCAAACCTTCCTCCCAGTCACGATGTAATACCCGCTATTACGTTTCCGCTTTTTCGCTGTATTTAAATGACATCGTACCCTCTTCGCCGTGCGCCGCGCTGTTTAATCTCGTCAATGCGATGCACATGCATTCGTGCACGCGCGACGAAGCAACTTTTTCGCCCGCGGATTCACATCGACGCCGACGATTAATTTAATGCTCGCTCGACAGAAACGGCTGCGATGCTTCCTTGTGCTTGCAGGATTACACTTCCCAATCTATATCCCGATCTCCAGCTCAACGATCTCGCGATCCCATTTGCCTTTCGTTCGCCGGGACGCATTGTCCGGTGGCAGGAATTTCCGTGATGTTTGTCGCCCGACGAGCGTCGGATTTCGTCTCTAATTTATTTCTCGGCCGAGGATAATGACACGCTCGTTCCACGGCAACGGGAGCAGCCTCCCCCGAAACTCGTCGGAACGCCACGACCATTTCGAATCAGCCACCCGACAGTGTTTGTCTTTCACTTTGCCAGTTAAGGCAAACATCTGACGGTGTGATTGCCGTAGCAGAACCTCCGGTTACAAACTGAGAGCTAGCACGGCGCGAGCCCTTCTTTCGCGGTACGCGAGCCCAAATCGATCGGAATCCCTCGGCGATGTCCCTTTGCTTTCGGATTTTTAACTCCAACGACGATTAAAACGGTCTCGTCCACTGCAAACAGTCTGGCAGATTCGTCCGTAGGTTTATCAACGACCACTCGAAAACTTGGCTAACGTCGGTGTAGGACAGTAGGGGCGTCAAGGGAGCGGGAGTTTCCGGGCGAATGATGTCGAGACGAAAGACGAGGGCTTGCGATTGATTATCGGTATACAGAAAATGCTCCCGCGAGAATTACGTCGAATGAAGAGCGTGGGTAGTGTAACGGGCAGAAGCTCGACTCTGTTCGACTTGAGGGTCGCAAACGTTAAACTGCAGGCGTTCCTCTGAATTCGTTTTATTCGCATCACGTGCCATCCGCGGACTTACAGCGCACTTGCCCAAAAAGATAAAGCACTTGACAAACGAGATTTCTAGAATGAACGACTCCTAAATGAAGAACGTGACTGCCTGCCATGTACAGCACTTCTACCAAGAGCTCCTTTGCCAAATAAAGAATGAGTGGGTGGAATTTACATCGTACGAGTTGCCGACACTATCGCGCGATGTAGGACATATGTACCTACGTAAACGTGTCAAGTATACAGTATTTTTTTTATTCTACCGTGCACGAGATTCTCCGATCGCCGTGAAACTCAGTCGCTGGCAGCGAGTAAACAGAAATTAATTCAGTGGCGGTAGTCGACAATGAAACGGCAGGGAAAGAGGGCGAAGAAGCGGCTGAGGATAGGGAGCAAGAAGCATGAACGAATGGGGAGTCGTTGAGGCAGGGTAACGCGAAACGAGGCTAACAATTTCGCGTTTCTTTGCCGCCCCGCGTTTCAACCCAATTCTTCCCGTCCGTGGCAAGAACGCTAATGCGGTGGATTAACAAACTCGTATATTTCATTAAGCCGTTTCCCGCGCGCCGACTCTTTTCCACGTCGACTTTTTCGCCCCGGAATCACAATAAACGCCTCGCCGTTAGGCGGATTCCTCTAATCCCGGGGACGGTTACGCGTCGCAATTTATCAAATTCAACAATGCGCGGCCGAGGCGCCCGTGAAAGGGCTGGATATCCCTCGAAACCGCAATTTTTCACCGTTGACGTTATTAAATATACCTAACGCCAGCGCGAGAGAGAGAGGGGAATAGTTCCAGCCTCGTAATTCATTATAATTACGCTTTCCACGATGAGATCCTGCAGCGTGCTGGCGCCCCCTTCGCGCCGTATTTCTGGCCCCTCTGTAGCGGGACCTCGACGCATCTATAAAGACGCGGTTTAAGTTCAAGCGGGTCGCGATTTATCGAATCGTAACCTCAATACCGTTCTTAACAGGCCCTCGACGCTCTATTCAGCCGCGGGCGTTTTCAATGAACACTTTAATGCAGGTTAAGCCCCTGTTCAGATATTTCACATCGAGGGTGAGACGCTCCAACCGATACGCTTGCCAGGCCACGGATCCAACGACGCGTGTGACACCGATCAAACGCGCACGCCGACAACGCGTCAGGATCTACGATACCGCGGGCCATCCGTGGGATTTATTGCCGTGATTCAGCGACGCTTAATTAATTTACATCTGCGAAGAGAGACTTGCACGCGACATTATCGTTATCGAGGCTGGCACCAGTCGAGCGCGCCGATGCGACAGCGACCCTGCACCCGGCGCGGAAAGAAAATTCATGGGCCAATTAGCAGATTGAGGCCCGATGATTTTTGGAGGGTGTGTCGTGTAATTGAAACGCATCGCGCCACGACGTAACGCGGATCGATACCGATTTGTATTGTTACGACGCATCGCCGGGGCACACGGCTACCCGCGTGGACCAAACAGGGTTTTTCAATGAAACCCAGGACAGTGACAGTGATGTTGTGGAATATGACAATAACACAATTCCCATTCGCGTAAAGGAGCGCAATCGGATTTACAAAGCCGACGGGCGTGCTGTAGTCGGAGTTATGAATTTGTAATTAAATACCAGGGAAATATTTGCGGTACGAAGATATTACCGTGTATCGGATCTGCTTCAATCTACTAATATTGGATTTCAGAGCCTTCAGTTTCGATTCGCCTCAGATGGTCTGGACATTCCCAAGCGTCCACTCGTAATACCAGAATCGATTCTGATATCCACGAATGTTACCAATCATTTGTTGCTCCGTTAGAACGAAGATATACATACCTACATAATCAACATCGCAGTGTCTTCGCGACGCGCAGCTTCCAAGCGAAAAAACGTCGCGGCGTTGACGCGGAAAAAGGCATTTCCCGGGCAGGATGTTCCAGGCCGCGGAGCACTAGTAGTTTTATATCACGTTTCGTCATCACCGCAACGCGCATAAAAATGGGTTAGTCCGCGCGAGGTGTCACGCGAAAGTTGCAACATTGCTCACCGGGCGTGGATGACAACACGCGCGCACCCACGGGGATACCGAATTCCTGCGGAATGCACACGTACCCGCGGGTGCATCCAGTCAAGTGCTCGGGAGCGCACGGCTGTCCAGAGCTTTAACCACGTACGAATAGGTCGGAGACGCGCCACCGGGATATACGATACCGACCCGATTTATCATCGTGACAATTTCGAACGCAGCTGAGGGGTGCCGCTTTTCGGCGCCCACCCAGCGCCACCCACGGCGGACGTTCACCTCCCGCGGCTCGCCATCGCGTTCGAGAACCGCGACAAAAGTTGCTTATATGATTAATCGAAGCTTTCCTGCGAGGACACACCGGCATCGTTCCAAGGATTAAACTTCTTCCCTCGCCTTCCGCCGCCCCGATGGAGTGTAATATTTCAGACGGGCGCATTGTCACTTCCGGCGCGCAAAGCACTTCCAAAGGAGCTGCACTCGTTCACCGTGCGACGGAAATATCGCGAAAATTTCGACAGTCCTCTTGTGCATAGAGAGGCAGAGTCAGTGGATCTGTTTTCCCAACTGGGATTCGATCCAAGATCTCTCAGCGATTCTGAGGATCGGACTTCGAGGTGAAATGATCGTCGACGACTGATCAACGACTTGCGAAATAATTGGAATTTTTCCATGAAAATGTAACAGTAAATTCATGAGGATATGTACTTTCGAAAAATGATTTTTTCAACCCGTCGAACCGGAAAGACCCCTTAATTACGTCGCCCCCATTCCCTTTCGTTCTCGTGGTGCCATGCATTATACAGATTACTCCCGAGCAATAAGTACCCACGGCATTAAAATGGTATTCTTCAATTTATTTAAAAGCAAACCATTCGCGCACAGGTGTTGGGATTCACAGGTTGAGATTCGAAGGCAGCACAGTGTACCAAGTTTTATAAAACACTGGACGGAGAGATGAGTCTTCGTGTGGTTTTTCGCCTGCCTTTTATCACGAGCGGGAAATGAAACGGAGAGGTTGCATCATTACCTCAGCTTTTGTTTCTGCTCGCACATCGGGCGAATAGGGTGGGACAGGTGCGTTCGAGGGAAAGCGACCGCTCACGGGATACTATGCACCGAGTGAATATCTATATTCTATCCATTCTGTTATCTACGCGAACCGCGGAAGGCGAGTAGAGGCGCGTTGCGTTTTTACTGGCAGTAAACTTTCTTTTATTGTGCCCCGTTGTTCTACATGCGCACGATCTCGATCTTCTGCCCAGGGTTTCGGCGTTTCAATAAATCACGGCTACACCGCGTGTCGTTTCCCTCGCGATATCGCGCCTTAAAATGGCTTCCTCTCGATTAGATCGGAGCGCGTCGATATATCGAATCTGTTTACGTGAACGATGGCGAGGAAACGGCACTCGAGATAACTGTTCGATTCCAATTCCACTGTGTAAAAAGGCGAAGCATTTATTGCCACAATTTTCGCCAAGTTCCCAGTCCTGCTCAACAACAATGCTCACGCGAGCGCGTAGTTTAATTTAAAACACCCTCACGGGGGAGCAGCGGGGACGAGTGGTGCTTTATGCTCCAGACACCCAAAGGTTCCATTTTAATCGACGAACACCGCCGCGGGGGCGTCGCGTTCTTCCAAAGTCCAACACCGTCAAGTTTATAATCTTTATGCGACGTTCGAGTAACGCGATCGTGTCGTGAAGCAAAGCTTCTGGATAAGAGTAATCCCAGGGCGGGGTATCTCTGGTCAAAGTTTTTTCTAATTGGCCCTCGCGGAAGCTGCCGGATAAGAGCCGAAGGGGTCATGGAACGCGACAATGGCCCGGGAGGAAGAGCCAGGGGGACGCTTTTCACGAGCTTTCTGAGCGACGAAGTGTCGTCGAAAGCCCGTGGAATCTTCCAATTCGACTAAGAAACTCGAACGCCGCTTCAGGCAGTTTAATCGAATTCCACTGCGGAGACAAGGGCTCTGCTTCCTAGATCAAAGTACGACGCCTGCGACGTGTATAGGCGAAGAGTGACGCGAGAAAGAATAACATTTTTCGTTCATCATTTCCCGGAGACTGTTCTCGTTCATGCAAACTCGGCCACTGTCTCCGAGTGGACTTTAGAATCGATTCTAGAATAGTCTGTTGTTGAACAGCACCTATAGCTTGGCCAGCTGCGCCAACACCGCGTAACTAGGGGACAAACGCTTGAATGCACGGTTACGGAACTATATAAATCTGCCGTTAATTTCGTTATTCGGCTATTATCGAGTTGCGGTCGCCACTCCATCCGATGCATCGGCTGATCTTGCCCAGTGGATAATATATTCGAAACTTGGCAACTTTGCCCACCGCCATTCCGTTAAAGTGCCGTCTCCAGGTCAATTACAAAGTTTCATCATCGACCGATTATCGTCGTAATACATTTATCGCCGTTATATATAATATTTATAGCTCGCCGGGAGCTAAGATGGCCAGAGGGCGGCAGTAGTGCGTCAAGAATAATTAATTAGCTGTCGGGGAAGCGTTTTAAAAGGATCGTTAATCATCCCTCTGCGCTTCGTTTCTTCCTCTCTCGTTTCCCGCGCGCACCGACTTCCGGTCTTGACCCTCCAGTCGCGCCACGGCTAATCCACTTTCCCAACATAGCGGTAATAACCAAGGGCGCGTGCACGCCTCCGTCCACCTTTCGACTGGCCCTTTCAGTTAGCTGCCTGCGCGGTGAGTCACGCTAATTGCTTTAAACGCTTATGTACAGTCGCAAGTGGGCGACGGAAGACAAGGTGACTGCTTCTAACCGTGGACCGACGCCTGCTTCTGTGCCGAATGAATCGCGCCAGACCGTCAGCTTAAAATAACTTTCCCTGGCAGTCAGTAAACTTCTTTGCTCGCTTCCTTCAACTTCAAACGAAAATCTTTAATGAACGTGCCGCGGTGCTCTAGCGACAACGTTGCTGTAGCGTCCCATCCCCCTTTCATGCTAACATGTGAAACGTGATCGAAAATCACAGGGAGTTTCGTGTTCCTGAAATTGACGATGGGGAGACCAAGAAATTAGGATTCGATGATCTCAGTGTGCGTGACCTAAGGACGGTACAATTTATTCAAATGTTCAAGTTAGATAACTGAAAGTGTCGAGTTGGAAGAAAATTATATGTATGTAGATTCCGCGTCATCATAAGTGTCGCTTGATGCGTGTCTAAATGTACATTTAAGCCTGTAAGTACATTTGCACGGTACGTCTGTAACGAAGTTTGCAAAAGGACTAAAGAGGGGCTGCGGGTGTCGGCGCGAACGAAGTTAAGCTTTAAAGCGGAAAAGTTAAGAGACGATATACCGCCTCGCGTTCAGAATAAAGACGACAAAGCCTTAGGTTGACGCTGCAAGGGAGTTCTAAGTAAACGAGTTCCCATCCTGATCGGGATACGACTTTGCAGTGTTTCTGCTCGCGGAGATTCGTCTGTGCCGGAAGGAAAGTCCTCGCGAAATTAGCGAGACTTCCCAAAACTATGCCTCCAACTTTCTCCCGCTTGCATGTTTATCGAAAACTTGGATCACCCTCTATTTCTAGATCGCATTTAACATACCTCTTATGGAGAGTACACGAGTCGAGAACACATTCGCGAAGACATGTACGCTACATGCCCAGAAATCAATGCAAACTCGCTGTACCATAACAAACTTGCGCATATACGATTACTTGTCAATTCAGGAAACGTCTTCACCAGTTGCCAAACTAAACACCCGCTCAAACTATAGCGCACGCTGAACCATCCCTTACTATATTAATTCACCGTAGGTAAGTGTAGCGCGGAGGGTACACCGAGCACACATCCTATCCTCAGCCTTGTGTTCCCAACAAGCACATCTGTATTTACCCAAGCTCTCAGGAAGAATAGAGCGTAGAAAATCCCCAGCAATATAAACGTGGCGAGTATCGCGGCAATCAAGGAACCTGTAACCTGACCTGCTGGTCTTCCAAATGGGCTAACACGGTTCGCCAGCGGAGTTAAACTACACGACGAATTCCTGCCATCGATCATTCGAGATGGACGAAAATCCATATATCTTCTTGTCCCCTTCGCTGATCTGGCCGCTTCGTCGAAGCCTGCCTGAACTTCCGACCGCCCCTAAACAACGCCACGGCGGCGCATTACGCAAGTGACAAGGCTAACGTATCGCCGGCGCATTCAGCGTTCGCCAGTTTGCCCGCGGATAAACTAATATACCCGTCGACCGTTATCTGTTAATTAGGCTGGCTTCTTGCACGGTCGATTCCTCCCTTAAATTTCCACCACGCGTACACGGGAATTCTGGGGACCAGCGTGCATATGCGCCGTTGCGGAACCGCCCACGCAAGCTCGGCCAGCTCACTCGCCCGTCCGCTCGCCGGCTCGCACCCTACACACGCTTCGCGTATGTTAATATCTCCCTAATATAGTCCGAGGCTGGACTGGCTCGCCAGCCCGTGGTCCTTTACACGGATCCACGAGGGATTTCGAATTCGAGCTGCGAGTTCCGCGCCGCATTCCGTCGATCCGCGGCAACCGAAGCTTAAATTATGCCGAGGGTATGCGATCCGTTCCGTTCCGAGACCGGAGTTTCCGCCAGCGGCGATTAAACGACTCCGTGGTGCCGTTCCCTCGAGGCCCTTTGAGCTCCACCCTGGCCACAGAGATGCTTTAAGTGGCCGGTTAATTGCGCCCCAAGTTCTATTGGATTTTTCGGAGGCCGTCTCGTGACCGCTGCTCGTTTCGAACACACCATTCCCTCGTACGTCAAGAAGGCCAACTAGGTCTGGCTCGGTAAGAACGTCACCATTGGTGGAAATCTCATTACCACCGCTTCAGCTTCCCGCTTTTCCTCCCGGAAGCACGCAATATTAAACCGATTCCGATTCAATTTTCAGGATTCCAGTGTCGGGAGAAACGGGATGGCAGCCCCTGTGAATATGATCTTTGTTAGCCTCAATCGGGCCGTAAAGTCATCATATTACACGGAACGCTTTAATTAAATCACGATCCCACGGGCACCACCTTCTAAACTTTAATTGGAAGCCTGTCCCTGGTCGGTGTTAGGTTCCGGACGTGCTGTTTAATCGCGCTGAATATGAAAGCCGTGTCATTCCCGATGAAGGTAAGTCGCTATAGTAAACCGAATACCGAGCTCGGTAACGCGCTTTCCCGCGTGTGTGCGGCGGGCACACGCGTTCCGCCGCGGGGTTAGATAGCGCGAGAAGTTTCGTACGTGCAATGACTTTGAAAAGCTCCAACCTTCCGGGCCGATGGCAATTGTTTATCGATAATACACCCACGGTTCGCCCGCATAATCGGCGTTCCACGAAACTCGGCGAGCGTTGCCGGCCGCTTTTACTGTACTCGCGCGGCTTTCATCGCCGCGGAATGGGGTGTAGAACAGCCTTTACAATACGCTCGCGTGAATCATAAATGTTGTTTTTCTCTCCTCCTTTATGGTCCTCGCGCGGCTGTTCCATTTATATCCACTTTATTTTACGTGCTCGTAAACGATAAAACACTCGTTCGTCAGGAAATACTTAAGCGCGCGCGGCCCGGTCCCCGAGCGTGAATTCCATTTGATCGCGTGCACGCGTTTTCCCCGTAGAAAGTGAATTTTTTACAAATCTCCCGCCCCACCTCAAACATCGCGTGCCTTAACTGCCAAGATGGGATCGCGACGATCCCAATCGTGCTTCACCCAAGCAAACACATGATCGTACTTTACTTAACGCCACACTAACTTACAGTGAACTTTGCCACCGTAAAAAAAACATAGGTATGTAGGATTCTTTTTTTTTTTGAAAGGCTAACGCCCAGAATCCAAAATAATAAAAGAAGTGTGGGATTAATATTTGTACTAATAGGTATATTTACAGAAAACAAATATAAAATATCATACAGAAAAGGGCTTAGAATTAGAAGGAACTAAAGCTATTATTAGGGTAGACCGGGTCGAATCGGATCACAGGGCGAATCCGATCAAAATATGAATTTATCGTTCGTAGGTGCATAAAAAAGAGCATTCAGGGATCATGGTGTAAAAAATAAATAAAGGAATCTGTGATAAAAATTAAATCTGGCGAAATGACGAAAACAAAAAAAAATAAATTAATGGTCTTAAGAAGATGGCATTGTATTTACTCTGGTGAAAAATTAATTCGTCTACTTTCAGAAGATTATCTGAGAAGAGTGATGCCACGAGAATTGTGCTGGTAGACACAACATAACAACCGTTCAGGTATGTGATACTTTAAAGAGTTTGAAGGAAGAACGTGAGTCATTCTGATGATTCCACCCTGCCGATTTCCCAACCGCGCGAAAATTTCCATTTTAGACCGCTCGGGGTAGGAAAATATTTTCGTAAGTGGAGCCACGATCCTCGTTCTCGAAGGACACTAGTCTTCATAGATCCCGGAGATAAACGTCCCTCGTAATGATGGCGCGGTTGCCCCGCGGCGCGTTTATCGAACGTTTAGTTCCCCCCTTTTCCACGTCCACCGATACCACGTCAAATATTTGCATCTTTCAGAACGGCTTTTATCGTGCCGCCTGTCGAAGCGCATCTCGCATCGCGCGCTTCCTCGCCGGGGCCCGCGGATATAATCCGGGCTTTCGGCTGCGTAAACCAACCGTGCGCTATCCATCAGGAAGGATGGTTCGTTCTCCGTGCTAGACGAAGTCGCGCTCTGAATACGCCCGCGCCCGATGTAATATGCGCTGTTGTAATGCATACGAACACGCGGGGATCACGTACTTCTATGTGTAAACGTGGAGCAGGGGGGACGTTCGGCTTGAGAAATTACGTGCTACCTCGAAGATTCGTGGAAACTCGAGGCGGCCGTGCGATATTAACCCGAGGCACGTTATTAGAATTATTTATAACGGGCTGCGTCTCTTGTTAATGCCCGCCGCGGAAAGAAACGCGCGAGACACTCCTATAAATTGTCCCCTTCTTGCTTGGAGACTAAACAGCAAGAGCAGTGCACCATGGGTGCATGCGCGATATTTCTGTTCCACCGAGGATAATGTAGGGTAAGAATGATAGCAAGGAGGTTCGATGGTAGGATTTCATGAAGATTTAACCCTTCGTGGCCGCGCGGGTAACTCAGAAATGACGCTAGGGTGCAGTGAACCCCGTGTGACCAATTTTTGACTATAAGAAGCTGTGACCACGGAGGGTTAATTAAGAACGAGAAAAAAATCGATAGATAGACGCGTCATCAACGTTCGATAGCTAATTTCGTCCTTCTCAGATGGAATATTCACGCGCTCCATTGAATGGAAATTCAATTAAGTTACCTCCGAAATGAAATTGGCGAAATTCTACTGTTATTGACTGCCCGAAAGAAGTGAACTTCCGACTCACCGCCGAGTAATTTCATGGGGATTTGAAATGAATCGCAGAAGCGAAATATTAATGCATCTCCCCGGAGCGGTTCCTCGTCGACTTCCCGTTTCCAATTTATCTGCACAATAAAACGATCCCCCGCGCAGAGCTTCGTCTTCGAAGACGATCAGCAGTCTCGAAGGAACGTCTCCGTCTTGGCGATCAGCGATATCCATTATCAGAAATTAGCGATACTACCGACCGTTTCAATTAACGTCGCCGATCTTGCTCCCTTGTTCGCGAATCCTATTAGACGCGCGTCGCGTGTACCGGCGGCGTTTAATTATCGACCACGCGTCGTTCGCTCAAAGAGAGCTGGCCATTAATTCAGCAGACGGTGCCGATAATCGCCTCGCTGTACTTCGCGAGCCATGCTGATTTACAGCGTGCGTGGAGATCGGGCAACTTTTCGCGGCTGTGCCCGACGAATCAGAAATTCGCGCGATCGTTCTTCCGAGCTGTCAGGTGAATCGAAACTTCCCCAAAGAAATATTTCCCCTGCCTTTCGTCCCGGCTACCCGTGACCCCGCTTTGTCGGCAGAAGGCATACGAGGGAATTCACCCAGAAAACATTTCCTTCCGCATGTCGAGCACATAACGCGAAAGACAGCGGCGAGCTAGCGAGCGCAGTCGGGGCCACTCGCGCGACTAGGAAGTTTTAGAGCGGCGAGTAAATTATGGGGAATCGCGCAGGACACCTACAAACCGCGCGCGCACACACGCCCATACTTGATATCAGGTTCGCCTGACGCGACTTTTGCATACCAGACTAAAGGGAACTGACCGGCGATGATGGACGATCCTTCGAATCGACCGGTCACAAGTTCCCGTAGCCCGTTTTCCTTCCTTCGGTTGCCCTTCCACCCCACCGTCTCCCCGACAAGAAATTTTCTACATTGGTTCGGCAATTTTATCGCGAGGTCGCGTGCTGCATCATTCCTCTCATTAATAACGCTTCCTTCGAGGTGATTTATTAATACGAGTAAGTAACTAGCGAAAGTACTTGCTCGACGTTACAAAGAAACTTGCCGGGGCATCTAGTTTTGACTAGAAGTTATTTCATTCGCGACCCACGATAATTAGAGGAAAGCCAGTATAATGGACTCCCGACGAACACGATGAATAGGAGCTTCAGAAAATCCCAAGGGGAAGAGGAATCGTCGATAACCGTAGGGAAACCGAAGGGTCTGATTCCCAGAAGGATTCTTTGCCTTCAAAGATCTTGCCCAGCATTCGGTCGCTTCTAAGCGTATTATAAGGGAACCAGCACCGGCGTATTGGCACAGTTAATGTTTCGACTCCCTCGATATACTTAAGCCACGAGCCCCAAGGTAAACCGATAGTCTAAATCATCCCGCGCAATCGCATATCGGGGAACTGGATCTCGGTTATCCTCGAGAAACGTTATCGATCAAATTTGGACGCTCTCGTTACTCGTTCGACGCGTTTCTTTCGCGGAGAGTCCGAGGCACGAGCCCCGACGGCGGCGTCTCAAGGGGAGACGGTGGCCGGGCTAATACGATGGGCATACATATTTCAGCGCCGGGAAACGCGAAAGTCGCGATGACAGTAGGGCCGGCCGACAACGGTTTTCCGCTCGAGGACGCAGTCGTCTGTATTAATTCGATTGCGAGAACGTCCCGCTCGTATATCTTCATTCGCCTCTGCGTAGGTTACGATAAACAACGTCCCCGCGTGTTCCGGGCAACTCCTGGAGCCGCGGCGCCCGCTACCGAAGGAGTCGCTGAAGGGAATTAAATAAAGTATGCTGCACACTCTCCGCTGCTGTGTGTACAATGTTCCCGAACCGTGAAACGCAAGGAGATTATGCCGCCCACCCATCCAACCTCCCCACGTCGGAGGATTTATTCTGCCGTGTTCCGCGCGGAATCGCAACGCACGAGTAATCAGGCTTCGCGTCGAGGTAAACGACCCTCGGGTCAAATTTTTACATTACATAGAGATGACGCCGCAGATGAAACGATATGTTTGCCGGCTCCACCCTTGCTGTTCGGAAATTACCCGTTTCTAGGCTTTATCGAGGAATATGAAAATTTACGTCGCTGAACGACTACGTTGAAGTAACACGAATGCTAGAAGAGTTTCACCACAATGTAGTATGGACGGTGTCGTTCGTTCAGCTCCGTGGCGAGAATTCGACTGTAACCGTTGTCACGGGTTTGTTCAAATATCGAGCACGGTAAATTTTGCCAGTCGGAGAGCGTTAAACGATTAGGTACATGGAAGTTGTAGTAACGAGCGTAACGCAAAGTTAAATACAATTTTAGAACGGCTGACTTTGAAACTTCGCGTTTTAGCAACATCAAACACGCGACGAACATGTACGCGGCAACGATCGATCATAGTTAGTCGGAGATTCGATCATAACTATAGACTGACCATTTCGGGGAAATGTTTACGAGGTTTCGGTATAAGGATAATGCAATGGCATATGTTATTCATATACGCCGAATTACAGTCGCCATTGCACGAAATGTCCGCTGAAATGAAGCATTATTATAAGCAGATTAAATTAATCAGCGTGCATCGCAATATTTATTCTGTAAGCACGTTTAATCCAACAATCTGCTCCAATCCATCGGAGGTATGTGCATCAAAATGAGCATCCTTATTCCAAGCGCGTCGGTATTAACAATGTTTTATATTTCTTGAGGCATTATTAACCTGCCACGTAATTATCCACTGGAAAATTAAACCGGCCTTAATCCTTGATAAACTCGAGGTCAACGAGGAGACAAAGTTCTATCACGCGTAAACTTCATAAATAAAGCGCTCCCGAACTCCATTAATTTTTAAGTTTCGATTCGGGATCAAGCCTGGCATAGGCAAAGTACTGTCGTCCCGGCAACTTCATTACATCATCCCCGATAAGAAATTTTACGGGGCATCGTCAGTACAAAGCTGGCTGGACAAATTTTCCGTGGTTCCTAATTACTACCCTGCGAACTTTTGATCCTCCTTTAACATTCTACGGAAGCGCTTATTTTCCGAACATCCGAGCCATTCTCGGAACTTGCGATGCACTCTTACGTCTGCAAGTGCGTTGTGAAATTCGTCGTAAAATTCTGTGAAACCGTCTATCTGTGCATCTATTTATTTATTCAATTTCACGGAACAAGGCCCAGTATTTACAAAGGGATCTAACAAATGATTCACTGTATTAGCTGAGTCTGTAAGAAGACTAAGGCAGCTAAATATCCTTACACCGGAGTGTTCACGGTTCGAGCATAAATATCCCCAGGTAAACGAGTATGCTGGCAACGAAGGAGAATGGCGAAATTGGAATTGTTTTGGTTAATAAGAGTGCAGAGTGCACGAATGGGGTCAGCCAGCAGATCATATCAAACGCGGCGATAAAACGGGGGTGAGACAAGCTATCCGTCAATCGGCCGCAATTGTAGCGGGCACAATTCACGCGCGATACTCATCAGCAATGACAGCCGTGCAGCTGCGAGATAAAAGTTAATAGAGTATGGAGCTCGTCTATTAAATTAATTCCCCCGTTGTCCCTCTCGACGGAATCCATTTCCGCGACATTTTTCTAATTATACAATCGAGCGATGCGGCAGGACCGCTATTAATAGTCCTTGTTTCGCGAGTATCGATTCAACGAGCTTTGCGAGTAGTCACCGAGAACGGACACGGAAAATATTACAAACGACATTGGGAGCCGATAAAGGAGTTTTATTGGGAATAAAACGTCGCGCCGGTGCACTATAAACTTCCGTTGTCTGCCGGTGAATAATATCATTCGCGGGTAACCGGTATCGACCCGTTTGCGATACCCCCGCGACCGGTGGACGTTAAAATTAAATTAACCCCGCTAGCACAGCCGCGTCAAGAAGTATGGGGCAGGCTCTTTAAATGGTCCAGAAAATCAATGCTCGGCTTACCTATACCCGCGGATATCGCTACCGCCTGTCCCTCTAATGGGCGAGGATCGAGGGGAGCCGACTTTGGTTCAAACAGTGCCGAAAAAAGTAGAATATTTAGCAGGGCTCCCCACAGGAAAGAATTTCGCTTGGAAGGGGGGATCGTGGGGCAAACTGAATTGTCGGCTGTGTGGAATGAAGAAAAGTATCAGGAAATGCTAACGGCTGCTAGAAAAACCTGCCGCAGTGGACCTGCGCCTCTGGAGGAAGAAAACCGAAGTGTCTAATGCGATTCTGATGCGAACCACGCAAAAGATAGCGCGAGGCTCGTGCAACTGTTATATCGAGCCGCTCGTTTACGGATTCTCGTGACGTTTTAAAGGAACCAAAGGCGAAAAACACGCGCGACCTTCTACTTTCTGTCGGTCAGTGATACGTGGAATCGATAATGTGGAACTGCGTAAAAATCCACGCTAAATTGAAAATAATATATTTCTTTGTTCTCGTTGGAGAATCATCCCCAGTACGTGCCGAGATTCTGATCACACGCACGCATGCACACAGGCGCACGCACCGTGCATTATGTATCTATCTTGGATCCTACGGGAATACGAAACAGAAAATTCATAATGTGCTGGGTGAACTCGGCGAAGCGCCCTGACACAATGATCGAGCATTGTTCGTGGTTCCTTGAGTATAGGAAATTGCGAAGCAGATCGATACACTCTTATTAGAAATCGGCGGTAATTTGATAGCAGGACTATATATATAGTTTGAAAATCAATGCTCTAAAAAGAAGAGGTACCTATCTGAATTTCTTGTACTCATTAGGCACCCTTATAGTTTGTATAATTATTTCTTTGGGATAATTACAATTGAAAGGACCATTTACATTTTTCATTTCTATAGTTTAAAACATCCTTAATACAATGCAAAAAGGTCCATTAAATTATATACAGTAGTTTTCCTTTAATTAATTTCTAAAGATCACATATTTTTATTGGCTCTAGACCGGAACAGCCCCTTAACAGAGACAATCCTGTCGAAAAGGATAGACTAATTGTGTTCAACCCTTTGCAGAGAGTGTTTACAGTGGAATTCCCTGGCTGAAGTAGCCTTGGAGACTGACGCAGACATTTCTGCAGAAAAGGTACAACTAGAGTACGGAAGTATATGAACGGGACACGTTAGCGCCACCGGTATTGTACTAAACATTTCTAGCACGAAAGCTTCCGCCATATTCCGCATAACGTAAAGGCACTAACAATAAGTCTTCCGACACGTTCATGGTTCGAGAACACGACAGCGTAACAATATTATCCATACAGGACACGGGCCACGACTGTCTTGAGCTCGTCTTAAGCTGTGAGTCGAAGTACCACCGTTTTTTATCCCCCCCCTGGCTTCCAAAGTTTCTAGTTGTGGTTATTAATAACAGTCAACTGCCCTTCAACAACCTAGCTCTCTTCCGGCATTACCACCCGCACTAAATCTACCAGATTGAAAAAGAATTTAAAATGAAATGACACGTCCTTCCACACTGATAGGTAAAGGGTCCAAAGATTCCTGAGGATTTCAATAAAGCAGAAGGTAACTGCAAAATCTCGGAGATGTAATTAATTCTATTAAAATTCCTTACTGGTCCCCAATCTTCTCGAGAAACAGTCGATACTAGATTTCAAGGGGATGTTTCAAGGGAAAGATAATATATCTTCGCGTTTGCGTGCACTTCGTGTGCGCGGAGGGAGAAATGGTGTTTGGGGTATCGTTCGGTCTATATACGGGGTTGACTGGGGTCGCAGGTACACTCTCGCACGTTCGTTTCAACGACGTAGACCGTACACGGGGCGTATATTGGCGCCTCCACGAGGGCATCGTAGATCATTATTTAGCATAGGTTCCCTCGGTGGTCAGAGGGTGGAAAATATAGTGGAGGGAAACACGGCCGGGCGCGACAGGTGACTGGCCGCTGGGCCAAGTATGGGAAACGTAGATGAAACAGAAACGCTGGCATGAGCCATTTTTCCGTACTGCGAGCTGTCCTCCGGCGACAGTTGCCTTCGTCATCTCCACCCGGCCGAACCACCCTGACGGGGATTTATTATCATCGACGTGGCAGCGACATAAAACATGATGAATCGAGCTCGTCGCGTGGTGTGCCGTCTCGTGATGCGCTGCTACGACGGTTCAGCCTTATAATACATTTTAATTAATCGTTTCAGGAGGATTAATTTGTCATTGGCACACCTCTCGGCCAAGATTCCTGTCGATTAGTGGGCCAGATCTCGATTTAACGCGAGGGGAGATCGTAGGGGTGCCAAGTGGTCATCGTTCTCTAATTAGGAGTGAAGCATCTGTGGTCGATTTCAGCATACCGCAATAAGCATTCCGAGGCACGCTCGTAATAGTTCTCCAACAAATTTATAATACATAAATTATAATCCGCCAGGTAAGCTCGTAACAAGCAACTTATATAATACCGATAAGTAATACCAAGATAAGATATCGACTTGTGAGTAAATAATCGCCACGCGGTTAATCAACGCCAGGCCAGAAATTATTCATCGGGAAAACGCGAGCAGCTTAACAATCCTACTCAATAACGAAACATGGCTACGAGGCTCCAATACGGAGCCTCTTCAAATGTATTGTCCGTAACTTTTTCGAATCGGCGACATCAATCATCAATTTAATGTAAAATCCCTGCCACTCCTCTCGTTTCCTATTAAACACCATTTCGAGCTCATTCCTCGATATCATGGCAATATCGAAAGCAACGCGACTTGTTGGCGATCATCGCGAAACTGTCCCTTTGGTATGGAATTATCGGAGCAAACTGACGGTCGCTGCCGATCCCGCCACGTCAACGCTCTCAAGGCGGGATATTCATTCGCGCTGTACATATATCGGAGAGCGAACCGCGCACAGTCGAATCCCCGATAAACGACTCGCTTGTTTATGGCGGACGTGTGAGCCGCTATTAAATATATAATACTTTAATCGCGGGCTCGCAAACGGCCTAATTGTGCACCGGCCGCGCTTCGTGTGCAAGCACTCCACACGCGAAATCTGCGAAAGGATAAATCGTGAATGGGGACACGGTATCGTTCTCACCACCCACCCCTCTGTACGGAGCGAATTGGCGCCCGGTGGACAATTTTTAATGGAAGCTCGCTGTTATTCGCAACCATTCCTACACCCTCCAGTGACTAATTAATGAGCGCGTCAAATAGACGCGTGGGCCAGCCGACCGGATTGAAATTCAGTTTTTCAGGGCATGGATTGTCTCGCCTGGTGTTTAGTGATGATGTGATCAGCTTCAAAGTATCAATCTGTCGAAGAAATTGAAAGTAAATGTAGGAGATTGAAGAAAGTGCAAGACACACGTATATAGTCGCGCCTTTCGCGGTACGGAACCGCTTGGATGGATTGAAGCCACGGGTGTCTGCGGCAATAATTCATATCACCCGCCATTTTTACTTGAGCCTCTTTTTCCCTTCGCCTTCGTGTAATATCGCGCTACTGTAAGCTTTGTTCGCTGCCAAGATTTTATATTCTACGTGTTCATCCATCATCGTCTACTAACCCGATCTCATTTTGCTAAGGGGCTAGCCTTGTTACCGAGGTTGACCTCTTCTCTCCACGTTCGTGCTGTTAATAATACATCCGTAAAACTGATAATGTTTTTGGCGTCGAATTAGCGACAGGTAGCATCCAGTTCAAGATACTTCCATTTAAAAACGTGAGGAATTAGCACGCACGTTTCTATACAAATGTACTGCTACGTGGCAAAAAAATAATCGTGCAGATTTGAATAATAATTAAGTAGAAAATAGCAAAGTATCCTGTGGTTATTTTAAATAAAAGAAAACCTGATCACTCGTGAATTGAGGGATTTAATGGTTCTTATGAGGTGGGCAGTTCTGAGGTTATTTACGCAATTAACCGTGCAGAACAGAATTAGCTTCGCCGGGGGGCATGTAATTCGCGGACGGAGCATCGCAGTGTTCCTGATATCCTGTTGGACAGGAAGCTACCAGCAAATACCGGGGAGCAGATCCTGCCAGAGAGAACGCTTCTGTTCCCAAACAGAGAAGATCAGACCATTGTATTCCGAAACGTCGTATTAACAGCTAGCACCGGAACGGATCTGTTTGCAGAAAGCTATAATGGTTCCTCGAATCTCCTATTTCCCTGACTCGTGTCCTATTCTTAAACACGAATAAGAAGTTAGTAAACGGATACACATGGCAACGTTTGAGCGACTAGCTGCAAGTAACGACAGTAGCTGGCCGAGTAATTTATCTATCCGTGGCTGGTCGTTCCTTTCTATTTAAATTATATCCAACACAGCTTTCCTCCCTCCCTGGTTTCCCCGATATTATTCGCTCGCCGCGGTACATAGAATTTCAAACTTTACCGTGTCCTCGATAGACCGTAATCTCGCGGGAAAGGAGTGGCCATTTAAAAAGGATTCCGATAGATGAAATTCCTTCTTAATCCGCACTGAATTCACGCGAAACGCTCGTATTTGCAGACTGTATGCGCTCGTTCGGAAATTTCAGTGTACACAGAGGTGCAAGGGTGCTCGGTAAGTTCTGAAAATTATTGAGCCGGGAGCCTTTCCTACTTCCCCAGAGCTACCCTGTCCGCCAGCTCCGGCAAATTGAACCCCAACGGACTAAAAATTCTACCGTAAAATAGCGGATCACTATCACGAGTAAAATCACACGGCACTTCGATAGACCGAGTGCGAATCGATGTGGATTTTACACTGTATAAACCGAGAAATAAATGATACTTCGTGTTAACATATTTCGGGGGAATGTGTGCTCTATAATTGCCACGAAAAAGAAAGGAGAGTAGTAGGTATCGATCGTTGGAATTAAGTAGGTATACGTATAGCAGATACGGTCGATCTCGGAGGAGTCAAAGTTCGGAGATGCAAGCAGGATTACAACGGCGTGTCCGTCGTGCCCTGCGATTCACTTGTTATCCTGTCTCGCGTTGGGAGGGTGCATACGAAATTAATTTCCCGCGTGTGTGTGCGCTAGCGGCGCCGATCGATAGCCAGCCCCGAAACGATGGCAAAGTATACACGAAACCACGCGAATAACGCCGATAAATTATGGAGAACTCGCCGCGACCGGTGTTGGGCATAGAAGAGTACGCTGAAAGCGTAACTTTCATATGTGGGAGATTCTTCGGAGGATGTTGCAGCTTTTGGCACGGGTGTACGTGTCACGGATGCAAGAAAGAAATATACGCCCATTTTCGAGACTCTATTCCAGTGACGTTCGGAGAAATTCGAATCACTGCGAACAATGCACGTGGAAAGTGCACCCCGATGCTTGCGCAATTGGTGTTTAAATCGGTGAAAATATAAAACGTAGATTCCAGCGTGTTATCTTAGTAGAAAAGGGTGGTGCAGCCGAGGGAGGGAAGTTTGAACTCTTCTAACCAGAAGAAGCTCGGAGGAGGGGAAGAAAAGTCATAGAAGGGTGAGTCATAGTTGGGGTTGGTTCCTCTGTTTATCATGAATCAAAGGTTGAGTCGCGTTGGCGGTGGCAAAGGGTGAACGTAGGTTTTGCTGACACGTATCGCGTATCACACCCGGAGGCATACAAAAATGATAATGAATGTTTCATTAAACCACGACCCTTCCCCTTCGAAGGTGATTATATGCGACGAGTGTTATTACGCCCCGCACGTTATTCGGCTACAGGATTACTTTTTAAAGAGACGTACACCTCTATGAAATTTTTAAGTGTAATCTGAAATGGAAATTGCACGCTTGGGACAGTTTCGAATTTATTGCTCGCATATAATCCGCGCATGTTTAATGAAATATAAAACAGAGGAGCTATTTATGGGAGCGTAATTTTCAAAAATATATTCGGATACGAATGCGAGATGGGTGCCTTCATAAACTACATGGGAGAGGTGAAACGGAGAGAGATAGAGAGGGAGAGAGAAAAAGTATTTAATTGTCAAATAGAAACTTTAACAGAATGGTCTCTATTCTATGTTATTATAACAGCCCCGAACGAAATGAAATATTTCAAAATATGTACATCACCGTTGTTAATATTCATTGTACCCCACTGCACGTTTAATTTCAACAAAAAGTTTTATATCGTCCAGCGAATATTTTGATAGTAGGTGGACAATTTTTACTCGTCGTTAATTCAACTTGGAGATATTCCCAGTGTATGCCCGAACACGACTCGAATTTCATATTTTTAACTCCGAATTCATCAGCTAGTGTGTCGAAATGCATACCGCGCGAGTGATTCTGCCCACACGGATTATTCCAGCAACGGTATACCCTGGAAATCGACCTCTTTCGAGGAAAGATTTTTACCCCGAACTCTCTCCCGCAGTAGAATATATAACAAGTTAAACTTGCCGGACGGACTCGCCGGTACTTTATCCAGCCTCCGCGCTCTTTGCTCACGGCTAATACCCCGTTAATGTATCACATCTCGCTAATACCTTTTTAATGTACAAGTTCGTTGTAAGCTAAAACGAAATTAAAATCGGCGTCACAGTGGCGCTGCCACTTCCTACCGAATAAACACGATACAGAAATTGTATACCAACGGCGATACATATTAAAGTCGAGGAATTCTTTTCTCTGTGAATCACGAATATTTCTCTCCCGTATCCAGACTATCTAGGCTGTTTCAGTCACGTGGGTTTGCTCGGTCACGTTTTCCGCCCCCTTTCTTCAGTGTAGGTACTTATACGAATCAATAGAATGTCAATTCCTGGTCCCTTGCTCTCAGAGAGAGAAGAGTGGTAGGAAGCAAGCGTGGAATCGTGACCCGGTGAAAAATTAAATTCACGCGTACACCTAATCCCCCTCCACCGTTACGTTACTTTGTTCTACACGAAGATTAAATGTCTCGGCGCGATGCCGCGCAAAGTTGGTGGGTGGCGGTGTGCCTTTCAAGGTAATCCTCTTTTCCGACTCGTCCCGTTTGTAAACTCGGTCGCGACAGTGCCGGCGTCCCGATGAGGCAGCGTCGGCGTCGGATTTTGCACCGGCGCCGGCCATCGCCGGCAAAAAGTCGCGCAAAAGAGAGACATGGGAAGACAGATACGCGCGAAAGGGGGTGAGAAACAGGGGCGGGCTGGGGCCTGGAGAATTTTCGAATCGCGCGATCGCGGTTGGCTTTCCAATTTGCGAAATTGCCCGTGAAATCGTGCGTTTATGAGCCGAGATAAACGACCGACCGCCCCGAACCTTCCGCCTCCTCGTCCCTCGGCCTTCCGACCCTGTCCTGCATCGCTTCTTCGTCCAGTCACCCCTTCGCGGTGACACCTCGCCCCGTGGACGGCTGACTGGCCGTCAATGCTGCTAGCGAGCGTGTCATATCGAACGTCAATTATCGATCTATACTCCACGTAACTCTTTCACCGGCCCTTTTCATCGTCGAGCTGCTCGATTCGTTTCGAGTGACCCTTAACTGACTGTTCCGCATTCCCTTCGATTGGCCCTCTATAGAGCACGGCCCAACGACATACATATGTACATAGTAGCGCATTATTCCGATTGGTATTAATACTACCACGATCCCGAAGGGACATTTCTCGATATTTCCCGCGCATTTCCATCGATTCGTTTCGTTGGATGCTGTGTATGGATATGTCCGCGATTAACTATTTCGTGACATAATAATCGCATTTATAATTAGAATTTTATGCGCGATGGTATTCCAGTGAAACGGTTGCGGTGTTAAATCGATGGTGAAATGACCGGCTGTCAACGAGACCAGCATTAATGCTTGTGTTTTTTTTTTTAAATTCTGGTTCGAATGGATTTCAGCTAAATAAATAACTAATTTCAACTACATTTTTCTCGGCTAATATGCCAGCGTTGTTGATCGGCGATTGAAAGGGAATAGACTATTAAAATACATGAACTATCGAATCCAAATGGTTATTGCGAATCCCGCGTTAATTTAAAGATTAAATTCGATACGTGATTGAATTGTTGACGCCCTGCTGGCGGATTTCGACTTCCGAATGCAAACGGGGATGTATCGGGGGAATTCTATAGAAGGACGCCAAATGAACAATTCAAAAATCTGCCATCTGGGTAAACGTATGGACGGTACCAGAATTGTACAATCCGTCAATGGAGTAACTACTATAGAGCGATTAATTGAACTAATTGGCGATGATCAATCTTCACGAAAGAATTCATTTCTCAAAATGCAGCAATCTCCATTAGCTGCCGGTCACAATATCGAACGATCGACTACGAAGAGTTTAAATGCTTTCATTTAACCGCTATTATTGACAGATGGCTCGGTTCGATTAATAAAAATTAATGGTCTTTTAAATGCTTGCTCGATAAGCGACGCGGGAGGAATAATCAACAATAAACGATTCAGCTGTGACTCGGCGATACGAGCAAACAAACAAAGTAATCAGAGTGTCTCGGAATGAAAGTACACCGGCGTACGAGGTGCAGCGATGAACTTTGCTTGGTCGTCACCTTTGCTGAAACGTCATTTCAGTGGTCTCCCTCGCGAAACTTCTAACTGAGTCTGCATCCCCGGGTAACTTCTATTCTCAAGTTTCCACTCGGCCCCCGAAGGGATTGGAAATTCGACAGTGCAGGGGGAAAAAACGTGATGACAGAGAGGGAGAGGGTGCGCGTGAGAGAGAGAGAGAGAGCCGCGAGGGTGCTTTGTTGTCTGCATGTCCAGCTGAGAGAGGGACGAAACGAATTTGAACCCCGAAGTTTCTTGGCTTCCATTAGCCGACCCAGTCTATTCCTTTGTACACACCCTCTGCGCAGGCACCATCACCCCCCTCTGCGTGCTGGTCTTTCCATGGGGTTGGCCGAAACACGACTTCTGCTCGAAACGCATTCATTGTCCAGGAAGATAGGCCACGGTTCTTCCATCCTTCCAAATTTGCTTAATTTCGATGTTTGAACGTGGAGACAGAACAGGTTTTATCGCTGGAATAGCACGTACAGGGTAAAATAATGCATTCGAGTTACAGTAGGAAGTATGTCAGCTCGTACAGTTCGTGCCGTACGAAAGCGAGAAGTTTGTCCGGATGCAGTGAACCATTAATTCGAGCTCGCAGTTCCAATTCATTAATATCTTTCGATCTTTTAATTGGCCACAGGCGCGACAATCTCTCGCACCCTCTCGCGAGATAAAATTTGCACGATGAAACGCGGTCTCGCGTTACGTCACACGGGGAGACATAAGGTTGGCGTAGCGGAGGGAATAATGAACGCGGCCGAAAGTTTATCTTCGCGTCGAGGTAAGAATGAGGAAGGCGTCTATAGCTCTAACACCTCTGCAGCCTCGCCTCTGCTGGGATAATTGATCGACCAATTAAAAGTTTCTTTCTGTCCGACGCGCGAGGGATTTGCCGTTCGCTTCTCTGAAAATATTGTCATTGATTTGTCATTGAAAAGACATTAGATTCTAAGCTTCGCGTTTCGAGCACTCAGCTTCGTTTCTTGTAAACAGCAGGGACGTACAGGGCTATCGTTTGCTTCTAATGATTGTGACGTTACAGCTGTCATGCATGTGAGAAGTTCGTTTCGTTGCTAGTCCATCACGCGTTTCGTGGCTTGACACACTCATTTGCGTGCAGGGAGCACGATACTATCCGTTCGACGGAATGTTTTCGCGCTAACGCGTTATCAATCAGAGTTTGAACCAGCTCGAGATTAAACCGCGAACACAGTGCTCCGGCGAGTCGATGTCGCGTCCTGGATTTAGAAAGACACGGATCCCTCCGCGAAAACAACAGTCCTTCTTGTAGAACTGTGGAACCGTGGACGGTGACATGGCCACGTTGTAAAATTCGTGGAATAGTTTCCTTCGACGAGGTTGCTCAAGCTGCGTCAATTCAGCACGCGGTAATTTCCTTAGCGCAAAGATACGCGGAAAAGATTTCACAGGTTATTGTGTCTTACGACGGCACTATTTGCCTGCGTTCCTCTAAGTGAAAAGAAGCAGCAGTCGTAAACGCGGGGACGAGAAAGATGGAGCCGGGCTTAATATGCGCCGGGAAAATGCAGCGGACAGTAAGAAGCAACACTTGCGTGAAATATTCGCAGAGAAAGAAACGGAAAATTCATAAGATACAGCGAAACAGTACAGCTTCGACTAATTACAGAATCCACCGTCCCGAGTAACGTTCTCAACAAGATACACAAATGAAATTGTTCAAAGTATTCCTAGGCGGGAAAAAAATTCTGTAGTGTCCATACTTAAGAACGTTAAATTCCTGGGGTACATGTAGAGACTATAAACGTGGCAATCGAAATAACAAGGATCCCTTGAAATTCCACTCGATGCTCATAGCGTGCAGGTTACGTCCCATGCCGAAACTTCTCTAGACTTATTAAATTTAATTACCACTAATTTCCCGACTCTCCACGCCGTTCGCCGAACTGCCGGAATTTTGAGATGATTAAGGAAATTGGTGGAACGTTGATTTTCCGTGTGTGAACGAACTGAGCGACCATAGAGGACGAAGCACCTATCTTAAGTGAGAAGAAACTAAGATACCATTCAATTCGCTAGACGCCATTCTATTCAGAGGCAGTTGCAATTAGTGGCGCTATTCGGAATTATCAGGAATTGAATTGCAGCTACTCCGCAGGGGTCTGTCTGCAGGCAACGTGACCCGCAGTTTACAATTAGATGACTCGGAAAATATTCTACCAAGCTAGTTTTCAGGCGACCGAGATTCTCTATTAGCAGGAGATAAGAGTCACCGCGAGTGTAGCGGGTTGAGCGAACGAAACCACTTCTCAGTTCGGAGATAGGTGATTCTAAGACGCTACGGCGTCGTGGCAAATTGCACGTCGACGTCGCGGGACTCCCGGCGGGCTTATTAAATCTAATCACCGCCAATTTTGCCCGCGCCTTCTCGCCCCGCGAAACGTTAACTCCCCGGCCTTCCTGCCGACTTTCGTCGCCTTACTTTGTTCAAGCTTCGAGGCGATTACACCCCACGAAGCCTTATAAGAGACTGACGTATCACGCGAGAAGTTTCCAACACCCCGTTGTCGTTCGCGCCTCGCGCCAGATTAGAATTCCTCCTGTGGTTTGGTATGCTTGGTCATCAAGCAACGCATGCAACCAGCCAGCTTTTTCATACATTTTGTTCTCCGTTCCTTTCGCCGTGAGATATAATAAATCTTCAGCAGTATGGCTTTGTCTCTCCTCCAACGTCTGTATTTCTATGAAATCCAGTAACGCTAAACAAGCCACGCGATCTAATCGGGACGGTTTAATGGGGGTACAACTCTGAGATAGGGGCAACGATTAAAAATCCCGCGTGGTTGAAGCTCGTAAAACATCCTCATCCGCCGATAAAAGTCAGTAGGCACATGCCAGCGACGGATAAAATGAAACGATCCAGGAGATTTACGAGCACTAAATATCTTCGTTGCGACCCACGGAGCCACGAGGAAACTTTCGCATTATCTTACAAGGCAAGACCTGCGTACTCCATTGCGCCAACTACAATCTGTTGAAGATTACGTAATATCCTTGATCCGGCTATAGAAGCTACTATCTTCCCAGGCTGTTGAAATGTACAAAAGGGGGGAACGAAACGAGTTCTCTGTATCGCCACCTATAGCTTCGTAGATACAGGCGCTTCAGAAGTCTTTCACAAAGCTTTCATCAAAGATTATCGGGAATGGTTTTTCAAATTTCTTGATGAGAAGTTCTAAGTTTTACGAGAACCGTCCTCCATCCGTAGACACACTGGGTCAACGTGCATATCTCTATCTACAGCAGCAGCCGACAAATGTATTCGAAACACGATCGTAGAATCGAGCTGCATCTCCAGCCGACAGCGATGCTATATTACGCAGATACCTGGCCAGGAATTATTGTCCGATACGCTGACAAGAGTGTCACGTTGTATATTATTCCGTGCTCGGCCTATTGGAAGGTAACTGATGCCCGTGGCGTGTCCGCGCGCATTTCCCGCGCATATCGACGGCTTAATAGTCGCGTAGACCCGAGATGTACGTCTCAGCAGCTCCTAGGATTGATTCCCAAAGACGAGGTTGCCGGTTGCCCCGTCGCCGCGTTTCTCCGGGCATAAATCTTTCATGAGCTCGCGTATGTATGTACGACGGGTATCACGCGCGTCTCGCATGAAAAAGGCGTCCGCGGAAACTTCGACGTGGGTACATTTTTCTCCGTGTAGACGAGATACAGAGAGTCTAAATCCTCCACGGTTTCGTATGAAAATTCCTATCTTCAGATATGTCTTATTCAACGATAATTTCCTCTTAAACCGTGCTACCGCTTCCCGTCGATATTTCCGTGCATTTTGCAACGCCCTACGCGAGCTGCGAGCTGCCTCGCTTGAGAATCTTTCTTGCAACGCAACGCGAACATGGCTGCGATTGATCGTCCACTGGAAAGTGCTCTTCATCAAAAGCAGAAATAAGTTACAGCAGGATAATGAAACGAAGTTTTATTCAGTTTATTACAACTCTTACAGATCGCACACCTCGCAGTGATGTGTCGCCTTCGACGTACGGCTGCACCCCTTTCAAAATCCTCCACAGACGAGGAGAAAAACAACCTTTGGCAAGTGAAATACTCGAAAGAAACGGCGAAGCAATTTAAAAAGTTCGTTCAGCTCGTTTAACTTCCCTCCAGTTTCCAATTTATCGCCGCTCGTAATTCTATTTCACCGGATGATGAAGCGGCTTCGAGCGCGTATTCCTCGAATCGCGTGAACCGCGGTGACAAACGCTGCTCTCCCGATTATTATGCAGCTTGCACACGTATGGTGGCCGCTTAAGGGGCGAACGCGGGGCACGGTGTCTAACCGAGCATCTTCGTCCAGCACCACAAGCATCTTCATTAGCCGGACTTGTTGGGCCAGTTACGACCTTCAGCGGGAACAACGCGCGCCTCGCTGCCCGTGCGTTTGATCGACAATGCCGTCATTGTGAACGCGACCGTAAACCGGGGTTTCTCTCCGGTTCGCGGGCCACGCCGGGCTGGAAATTCTGCAGAAGCTAAATTAGATTAACCCGTTGTAACCAGACTGTGCGGAATTGTCCTGGTACCAATTTATAGACGTCCCCTGGAAGCGCCGTATTGTTCACGTATTTCCTTGCTCCCTTTGGCCCGTGAATTTGCATGGTACCAACTTTGTCGTCGATCGGATTTTTCTCGCCTCCTCTTTTCTCCCTCTCGCCTCTTTCAACCCCCCCGCGACTCGCGCAACGCGGAATCACGACCACGCCAGGATGCATCTCTGCGTGGCGGGAGTCTCGATGCTCGGGCGCCCAACGGCACGGTCACATATCCGCGGCAGGAAATACTCCTGGCGGTGTCATTTCATTTCCCACGGAACGCCTCGGGTCCCTTGCGACTTTCCCGATGCTTTCGCAGCCGTCGCAAACCTCGTTTTCATTACGATTACACCCTTACGGGGTTGCGTCGGGGGTTGGTTCTCTTGCAGGGCCCTGGCGAGGCAAAGGAGTCTGGTTAGAGAGAAGAAATTGTAATCGAATTCTATAGGATAGCTGGGGACGAGCCTCTAGAGTCCAGAGAGACAAAAAATCGCGAGCGTGGAACAGGGGCGAGTAACGTTTTATCGACGCGTTGTTTTATGTAGCTCTGGGGATCCTGTGACAGGGAGTCCAGAGTAGATATAGGTCGATCTTTTCTTCTTGCTGTAGGTATGTCGCAACACTCTGCTGGTCCTCCAAAGATCGCGGCAACTAGTAGATTAAGTCAACGCTGGTCAGACGCAGGCAGGCGTGTCGCGTGACTGTCCAAGTACCTCCGTCCACTTCAAGTTCTCGTGATTCTTGCGTGCTTAATTTATGCAGCAACGTTGAATTACAGTGTATGGGGATCTTAAACAGCGTAATTTCGTTCGCCCGAGGTGCCGACAGGTGGAAAAGAAACGAAAAGCAGGGAGAAGTTACCGTAACTCCTGGAATCTAATGAAACTCGTATATCTTGCAATACCGTCGTTCCATCTTCGCGATTTTCTCACGAACCAGGATCGTTAAGACTTCCAACCATTCATTCGGATTCGTTACTCTTTCATTAAAGCTCCCACCGCTCGGCTGCACCTCGTTCGTGAAATTTTTCGGCCCTCCGGGACACGCTCTCCCCTGAAGCAACTGTTCGGCTAGACTTGAGCGCGATTCAGGAAAATTTTGGCAAGCCCCCGTGCAATTTAGGGAACGCGCAATTACAATATGTTCGGCCGTGATCGTAAATCGTACCGGCACCGTCGACGCCGCCGTAATTAATTGCGCGAGTTCGCGGAATTTATTGGAACGTATAATTTATTTACTCGCAACTGCATTAGCAGCGGTTTCTTCTACGTCACGTTCAATTCGTAATCGCAACGCAGTGGCGCGGTTACGATTCATTAAATCTGCAATGGAATGCATCCTCTCGATTTCTCGATTTCCTATCAGCAGAAATAATAGAAGTACAGAGAAAAATAATCTGCTAGCAATGATAATCTAGTAGAATAGTTGCTCGGCGAGCTTAAAAATCGGTTTGAAATTCCCCTTGAATAATTCCATTGATCAACTTTTTCTGCCATTCCACGCAGCGAGCTCCAAAAATGTCCAATTAGAGCCGCGGTTAGGTCGGTAGACCATTTTAATTCGAGCTCTGACAGTCGTTATAATAACCGACCTACGTGTTCCGCTTGTAAGATGATATTCACGGGAATTCCTATTACAATTCTCCCCTGCGATTATCGCTGATTCATGTTCAATTAATTTCGTACGCGGGCAGACGAAAAGACCGCCTTTATCTGCGCCGTTCCCGCGGCATATTCGGGGGTCGTGTTATTGGCTGGCCGTCCGAACCCTGCAAACTTTAATTGACGCGGACGCGCGTGAGTATTAAACCGCAGGGGCGTCAATCACAAAGGGCGCCTCGCCTAGTTACAGCCTCAGTGACATGAACTAGGATCCAATAGGCGGTTACCTGGCACGGCTGTGCTTCCGCAAAAGTGGCCCGCCGAGTGTACACTCTTGGTCGCATTGATATTCACAAAGTGGTCCCTGTTCAGGCTTAACGTCCGTGTCACACCATGGCCATGTCGCTGTCTGTTATTTCACGCGGAAAGCGTGATTTTGTTAATCAATATGCTGCTTGCGCTTCGTTTCGACGCCTCATCGACAACTTTCGTTATCAACGAGACGTTGCCACTGGATAAATGAAGATCGAACAGAGAAATGGTCTAAGTGTGGAAAGGCTAAAGACTAGATATAAACGTTTTCAAGATATTTGAGCAACTATGCTATAGATGGATGGCAAAGGTATTAGAGAAAAGTTCGTGAAGATTCTGTATATTTTAGAACGTTGACAGGGACAATTTATATATGAGATACTCGGTAAACAAAGTTTTACGTAACGTATTCGGAAATAAACTTTGTCACGGGTAACATCTACATTCGACCGTGTATTTTTATATCATTAATAACGATATACGTTCGCATGATATTACCGGCATAAATCTGTCCAGCTTGAACAATAATTTATTTCCCGTACGAAATCTGAACGAGTCATAAAGCGGTGACGTATTCATACCTCGAATTCATCACCATATTTCACGTGAAAACGTGGAGTAGGTACTGACTGCATTCTTCAACACAACGACACTCTGACCAGCTGTGTTAATTGACACTAAAGCTGGGCAGTTTTCTAAGTGACGTGGGATAACAGAAATCGGTAATGGTTTCACTTTCACGTGGCTCTCACAAATTCGCCTTATTGCCTAATGAATCGAACGTCTGAGCAAAACAGTCGCGACATAGAGGATAAACAGTTAATTATTCAAGAAATTCATTTCAATTCTTGCCTACCGGAAATAAAATTGCAAAATATTGTAAAAGCGTGAGGAACACTGGTATAAAGGGAACAATAAAAAAATCCCTTCGTGATTGTTGTTTAATTATATATGCGACGGAAAAAGAGAGCCTCGAGCGCTGGGACTCAAACCCGCGATCTTTGAATTCGTTACGCACTGATCAGCCGCTCTAAACGCCACAGCCAACGCCGACTCTCCGAGGTCTCCTTATTCCGTTCGCTACATAATTGACGCCACCTATGTGCTAAATCGCAACACTAGGCCGTTTCCTAAATCCTAAGATGTTAGACGCCTACAATTATAACGTCAGGATTTACGCGCAAATATCAAAGCGCGCGAAACAATTGGCCAAGCTAACAGAGATTACAGGGCTCCTTTGTTTTCCACCGCGAAACCTCGTTAATCCGTCAAACCGCCGGATTACTTAGCAATTAAATCCCGCGTACGTTTGTAAATGAAGCGTGTGACCCGGACCGCCTCAAACCGCCCGCTAAACTTAAACGAGCTAAGTTTAACAGCGGAATGCACAGTGGGTACTTCCGCCAACTTTTTAGCCAAGTTTCTATGGTATCGCGGGAACGTTAAAGCGACTGTAAATAAAAAAAGTTTGGCCAGCCAGGGGAGTTTACGTACAATTAACTGCCGGATATTTATTTCGCGACTTTAATTTCCGCTTAATCAACCGCTCCGGGGAGGGGAGGGGACTCCTGTGAAACGGATAAAAGTGTTTAACGATGTTTCGCGCTAAGCCCTGACCCCTTATCGAGCGGTATTGATTTCCCTGGAGTGGGACGCCGACCATTTACAGTTTCCGTTTGCGAAATCATTGAGGGCCCTTTGACTTTTGCCGTCGATTTCCATCGCAAAGCCCGCGATCGAGCGTTCTGTCGCGTGTACAGTGCCACTCATATTCGCATACCAGTCTTTGTGACGGTTGACCCATTGACAGCTGTTATAAAGTGTGCCATACTCTACGGACAAACGTTTACCGCACATCAAGTGGGAGCAAAGTGCTTCAACGGGGATGAAATATCGACGAGTGCGCGCATCGCCGAGGACGATTAATTCTTCAGCGCCGCGCATTTCGACTTCTCCAGATTCCTTTCGCGCAAAGGATTCTGTGAAAGCAGTTCCGATAGACCCTCGTAAACAGTAGGTACCGAATTACCCAGTATAAATTCCACGGTATGACGCTGATACCTTCGCTTTTCATCAGTTCCGTTTACAACCGTTTAAAGGGCCGCTGCGCCGAAATCGTGTCGCGAGGACAACTGCCGCTCCGTTAATTAAAAGCAAGCCGGAGTTAAAATATGAACGGGTCAAGCAAGTAGGAGCACACAGAAGCGGGACCAGACCGTTTCAAAGTCCTGTGAACCCGACCCTCGTTATCTCAGGCCTTTGGAAAAAAGATAGAAATGGTCCCAGCGTAGAAAGAGGCGCGCTAAATCGCTCAATAACGTTAAACGATATTCGAGGTTTGCACAATGGAACGCCGTAAGAACAATCTTTTTATACGATCGATTGGATTAAACCAACCAGCCAAGTGAAATTCGTGTTTCCCCTCGCCGTAAAGAAGCTCGGCTTTCTCTCTCTGTGCCCGCGCACACGAGCCACCGCCACACGGCAAGCAGATTTACCGTGTCTACGCGCTTATTTTATTCGCGTCGGCTCGTTCGCAAGGCGAGAAATTATCGATTCGTTACAGTCGATCGGGAATTAAGCAACATGGGTTTCTGGTCGTAAACGGGTAAATTAATAATTGGCCTTTGCTCGAGCCATCAAGCGGTCTTCGTAGCAATTAGCGTTTAATTGGCAGTTTTCGCTGCGCGACATCGATATCTATGGCCTGATTCCTCGTCCAACTTACCATGGACTGCAAATTAATTTGCGATACGGAAATACGGGACGCGAAGTAGAAGGAAATGAGGAACAATTGTTTTTCCTTCTTTGAAGCGGGTTAGCGTAAACAGCGTGTATTGTAGTGGGTGTAGGTGGAATGCCGAGAGTAATAATAATTAAGAGGAAATCGTGGAAGGCTTTGAATCGACGCGGGAGTGACGTCGAGGAGAACATTCGAGGCACGTGTGGGCGTTCTCGAAAGTGTTATGGATAGGAAGTTGCCGAATGTTCCGAAACTCGGTCACCGCTTGGTGCGGCGAATTGACCACAGTTGTGGTGCGCGCAGATGAACATGCAAGATTACTGTATCCGATGTCTCGCGCACAGGTGCACATGTCTGCTCGCAGCATCTTGCACACACACGTACGAGCGCGCATTATTATGCTTTCGGGTAAGGATGTATTTATTAAAAAAGTTTAACTGAACTGGGGGTTTAGTGACCCCGATTTGAGGCATGAAAAAAATTAATTTTTCCTATTTTATATGATTAGTACAGTCTACTGAAATACACTATTGCTACTAACTCAATTTCGCAGAAAATTTGGGTTAGTTACCTTTTTTCTCATAATGCCTAGCTACATCAAGCATAATTGAGAAGTAACGCTAACCGAGGCAATTTTATCGAATCGAAATAGAATAGTCGCACAAACGTCGAAGCGAAGAACTGAGATTTGTCTGTCAGAATGCCCTGGTGAATAAGAAAGCGCAGCTTAACTCCGAATATTTGATACTTTTTTAAACACCCTTGACCCCGTCGCATATGGGTCAACGAAATAAAAATGCGACAGGCTATTTCTGGAACCGCCACTGACGGACCCTTTAATAATTCCGCTTTATACTAAACTGCTCGAGGAGCTTCGAAGCTCTTGTCCCTCAGCTTCCCTTCGGCACACCTTCATGGAAGTATTCTAACTGATGGGAGTGGAATTTTCAATCACCGATCCGACCGATGCAATGGAAGACTTCGTTAAATCCAATGAAATTCTATAATGTGAAAGTGGAGGTACGCGAGAGACGATGGAAGATGCGAACGAGTTACGATAGCACTTTGCAACTGGAAAGCTGGGAGGCACATTTTAAACCACACTGCGTACCAGAGCACTTGAATTATCGTCCAGTATCGATGTAGTTTACACATCGTACATCGCAACGAACAATTGTCGCGGAAGCATTTCACCAGGTCCTCGGCCACGTGTAGCGCCGCCAGGTGAATCGTATTTTATTCCAGACCGTGGGCAGGCGTATCTTTAAACTATTGCGCCGATTGGCTATTGATTCGCGATTGGTCCCGAACGACGTAGCCACGCTAATGCATCCCTGGAGTTTACGAGAAAGCCTGGAATCGATGTCTCATCGGGCCGCGATCGTCACGCCCGCAGCCACGGAAAAACGCACGCGGAGGGGGACAGAACGAAGCGATGCACCCTCGTTTTTCCGACAGTTTTTAATCGATGCACCCAATTACACCCTGCGCATCGCTATGTTTCGTAGCTAATTTCTCGTTATCGTTCGGAATAAAAGCGGCCGGCCAGCCAGGCGCGATTAACGCACGGAATTGCACGGATCGGAGCATTAAGCGTGCAACTGTATAAACCGCGTTTATTCCCGCCGTTACAGGACTCGGAGCTTAAAAGCTTATGATCGACGTTCTCGTTGCATTCATTTCGCTCCTCTATTTTTTTTACGCGCTTGCCGAGTCGTGTCCTGTTCGATCTCGTGCTAACGCATTTGTGACACCACGCCTGCGGATGATACACAGACCGTTTCGCTAATTTTTGCTTTTTTTAATAAATCTACGATTTATTCGTTTTTGTTTCGCGTGATTTTTGAATAACTAGACACGTTTCTCCTCGCTTAGTACGACAAGTTACTTCGTAGTGTGAACTTTGGAAAAAAGTGAGTCAAATAGAATAGCAGACAAAAAAGTTACCAGTTTTTCGAACCACCCTGCTTCTATTACTTTTCAATATCAATTCAAAACTGCAGTGTGTGCCTAATATATACATATTCTGAAAGAGAATTAAAAGCTGTATAAAACCCTGTTACAGTTGAATTTATTTAATTGACAAATAAAAGTGTTATAAGACATTGAACGGGGTAACACATTTTTGGGGCCGACAAAGAAGCTACCACCTTTAGTACCTTTCTAGGTTGTCCAAAATGCAGAAGATGCCCCCTTAACTGGGTTTTATACAGCTTTAAATTCTCCATCACAATGTACATATTAAACATACCACAGTCCCAAATGTATGTTAAAAAATAATAAAAATAGAAGGAATCGAAAAAGTGGTAACTTTTTGTCCGCTAGTGTAGATGTTGCAAGTGCATTTGCGACAGTTGTATGTGGAAGTTAGCGAAGCCACCTGGTCGAATTCAACATACCCGGGATCAACCCTGTGCGACTACGACGTGAATTTATAAAAATCGTGCGGATAAAGAGAAATATGGTAACAATTTATAGGGCGGAAGGATTTTATTGCTCTTGAAATCCCTTTAAACGCGTATAATCCGGCGTGTAAACGGGCGTGAACATTTTATGGGCGATTTCGATTGTTTTTTGTCAATAACCATGCGACTCTAATCCTTCGCAAACTTCGTTCATCGACGGTATTTTTTCGCACATCCGAATCCCCTTGTCAAAGACTGAAACTCTGCGATTCACTTTTTTAAGGATGTATGTACATAAAATCTGGCCAACGTTTTCCCACACGGGGACAACTTGACAATGCCAAGCTAACAAAGCCGGCATTCTATGTGTGTCTCGACCATTTAAGCATCGCAAAAAGGGATCCATGCAAAACGCAATTTAGAAGTTAATTAAACTCGTTGAAGCGGGCGGACACTATTTCCGCTGAATACGAATAACCACGTAAAGTCCTGCACTGAACGAACGAATGAAACGATAACAGTGGAGAATATCAATTTGAACGAGTTCGTCGTGATTTGGCGGGGCGGTGCTCTCGGAAAATTGTGTGTTCTCGGTCGGAAAACGCTCGGAGAAACACCTGTGCGAGGTGCTTATGGGAGAAAGAGAAGTGGATTCGACGTGAAAATACAATTATTCGCATATCCGTTCCCGGAACAGGCTATCGCGCGTAATTAACGATGGAAACTTAACTTCGTCGGAGCCACGTGAAATGGCATTGATCTATCTAATCGGATCAATATGGAAGATTATCATCGTGCTGGGAAGGTCCCAGCGGGGAGCAACGGAGATGGAGGTTATTCGTTTTCCCTTTCCCTCCGTTTTTCGTCCGCGCGATATCACTAGCGACCCCCCCCGCGCTGCGCGGCCTCTTTTATTAATTTTTCCACCGCACCGGAAATCGACCGGCTCCTGTTGCACTCGTTAAACTTTTAAACTCGTCGCCGAAGATGAGAAGTTACGACACGTGCTCACCTGCAGAAAATTTCGTTAAGGAGTTGGAGAGATAGCCGCCACCGTGGAACCGTTGCAATTTTACGGATAATTTGCCGTAGTTCGCGACGCTTTTCTAACCGGATGAAATATGAACGCGAATTACCGCGGTGAATTAAGACGGCGAAGGGAAAATTAAAGCGGCTGCACGGCAGCCAACTCGGTTTCGCGTTAATCGGTCGAGCACACCTTCCGTTTCCCTCCTTCCGTCTCATGTTCATCTAATTCCGAATCCAACGGCTGTATTACTATCAGCAGTTGTCCCTCGTGACAAAGTCTTGCACCGAGTTGCGTTAACACCTTCATTGTACGGAAAGTCATCATCCGAATGCTCTACGCTCTCGAGTTTTACTGTTCCAAAATTCTGCATGCCCTTGGAGAGTATTCGTGTCCTTAATGGAACAATTTTTTTTTTCAGAATTGGAGAATTGAGAACCCACGTGTGTAGGTACAATTCGTGGTAGCATGCATCTCTGTTGCCCTCGAATACCGTGAACACTTTAAATAATTCTTTCCATTTTTGTGTAACGCGGCCCGTGCCAAACGATGCATTCACGTTTTACACATTTGCGATTGCTAACGAGCACCGCGAATAAATACCACGTACAATATTCCGTGTTGCTCGGAGTGGATGCAATCGCTCGGCTGTTTTGTCCGATGCAAAAAGGCAACCGCTGGAAATTCAATATTTGCGAATATTCCGATTGACCGGTAAACCGATATTTTTTCCGTAATTATGATACGATGACGGAGTCGCGTGTAACGCCCTCGGAATCTACTTGCGCTTACTCACCTGGAAACACTTTTCGGCGTTGGAGCTCGCAGACGGCCACGTGTCGCTGCACAGAGTCCCCATAAATTATCTAATCACGTCGACGGCATTCGGGAAACGTACGTTCCCACGGCGTTGCATTAACGTCCTGGCGATTCATATTCATGCGGCACAGGCTCAACGGGCCACGTTAATAACGGGCCTACGTAGGTCGTGTCAAAAATTACACGTAGGACAGCGAGATTATTCTCGAGCTCGTCGTTTCGATCTTCATTCACAGGGCCCCGATGATTTTAATAAGAGCCCCCGGAGCGCGGGGAACTTTAAAATCAGGAATTATACCGCCAACTTCCCTGTTATTGTTAATTAATTGACCGTTACACGGTTTACTTACGCAAATTAGTTTACATTATACGGATATTTAATATGCAATTTTCGTCGTGCGGCAAATCGCTTAAAACGCAATCTCGCCGACCGTACCGGTCCCGTAAATATTCATGTAATTTTGATGCACTCCGTTTAATGCGGCGCGATTAAAAATCATTTAACGACAGATTTTCAGCGCGCAATTATGCGCTCCGCGAGCAAGTAAACCACCCCTCCCCCCGACTGGCCGTGGATAGCGCCCGAAATAAATATTGTAGCGAAACAGGGGCGGCCCCGTAATTACTTCACCCCTTTCGCGACGAGCTACGGACGTTTAAGAAATGGTCGAGAGGGCGGGACGTGAGGCACCGACTAACTTTCAACTACCTGCGCTCCGAACTTCCCGCATTCATAATTACTGTAAAAGCTTTCGATCATTATTATTGGATAGTCGGAATCGACCTTCGAACGGAATATCGAATTGAACGTGCGCGAGAACTGTGCGAAAGAAATGAGGAAAATCGAGGAGTTCAGCGGAGGAATCTAGTCGTGTAAGTTAAGGTAACTTTAAAGAGAGTATTAAGTGTATAAGGCCAGGATAAAGAATATCGGTATTTTAATAGTACGAAAACCTTGGAGTAACGGAGATAAAAAGCATTCGTTTATTACATTAAATATTATTCTGAATAAAGCCGGCGAAAAATACAATATTCCATACCCGTGGAAGATTGAAATCGAAAAGCAATTATAGCAGAAAAACAAGGGGAAATATTGTCCGTCGGACAGATAGGGGGCGTTCTGAAATCACTTGAATTATCTCGCTGCACTCTTCCGATGACAGTGAAATTTGTGAAGCAAGCCGCGAAGGACGTGTGCTTCTGGCGCGAGCGTGGTTGCGACCGGGCGCCACGATGAAAATTATGTTTGCATAATTTTCAATTTTCAGGGAGCCCTCTGGCGAATCGAGCGAAGCCACGGCGGCACTCCATATGAACGACTCACGTGATTACTAAAAAAGAATAACGACCGTCGTTTGTATTTCGAACGATCGATGGGTGTCGGGATGGAAATCGACGTGGTTGGCAACCAAACACGTTATCTTTCCCTTTCCCCTCTTTCCGTCAACTATACGTCTGTATAAGACACTCACAATCAACACATTTCCATCACGAACGAAAGAAGAAAGAAACACCGACAATGTCTGGATATCGTGCTGCTCAGAGTCCATCGAGAATTTCCATGTTCTCTGTCAAGATCGAATTCTTCAACGATCTCGCGTTATTCGTGGTGCAATCAGAGACGCGTCTACGTATCGACGCACGTACGCTGATCGCGCGAAGCTACCGATTCACCGAGCGTCTTCCAAACTTCTTACGCACTGGAGAACGCAATCTTTGCACGTGAACGGTTTAGAAGAAATTTTTTAACGCGTTCTCAACGCGTTTCTTTCGAGTTGTCGCGCACTGAGCAACCGAAGGAAAGGTCCAGGGTAACCGGCACGTGAATCGCGGGGTGGTCGGTCGACCCGCGCGGATCGAGTTGCGTGGGTGCCGTGACTCGTGCGCCCTCGATCCAACTTGAAGCGCGGATCGCGGGAACGAAGGGCGTCGCGACGCGAATTGCACTGACTCTCGCAGATTCTCCGTTTCCCGCAGAAGCTTCCAACGCCTCCCCCTCCCTCGACGGCTGGCCTTGCTCAGCGTAGCTGCCACCCCTCCCCCGTTTCGACGACCGCCGCCACCGTCGGCCACCCCCTCCGTTTCGGGCTTTCGGCGCAAGCGCCTCGGCTTTTGTGCGGACTCTGCCCTATCCTAATTCATATCCGCGTAAGTACGGTTACGTACAGGGCGGCAGGACAACGAAAATTTCTCGCCCCGCCACATCGTCTTGCGGTTTTCACGGATTACAGGCGTCGTTCGAGCGGCGGTGGCCTTTTTCACGGTGCGCTCCAGGCCCCGCGACGTAAAATGCCTCCCAACCCCCTCCGTTCCAGTGGCAACTGAAACGATTCATTGTCTTCCCCGCTGTCTTCCCCTCGCCGCCCTTATCGCTCTACTTCGCAGCGTTTCTTCATGCTCCGAATGCCTGCGAGTTGTCCACCGAAGAAATCAACGAGTACTTTGATCGTCGACGTGATTTTCAGACAATACGCCCTGGACGAGAGAAATCTGCAGTCTAATCGGAAACGGTCTGGTACGATCAGTCGCTGAGGAAGAGGAATTTTCATACGTATGATTATTCGCGTGGTTTCAGCCAAGCAAAAGGATTAGGCGGGCAATTAGTAAGGCTGTTCCTACCCAGGGCTAAATATTCGCGTACAACAGGCTTAACGACGGGCAACGGTGGGGCAGCGACCCTTTACTCGTGAATGGAGCCGCGAGAATCCGCTGGATAAAAAGCGGCCACGGCGCTCTCAGCGGGCAAGTGTCGGCTTGAAAAATCAGGTCGTTAAATTGACAAATCGGCCGTAGCTGGCGCATCATCCGAAGTCTTGTAAACAGGCACACTAATGAAGCATCCTCGAGGGAGATTGCGCGGGCGCGCGCGCGCGCGCTACATTTTTCACTCATTGGCGGCGTAGGGGGATGATCAAAACTCTGCCTGGCCGTGAGTAATGCGGGCAATATGAATTGCGCCGGTGGCAGGAGGCTGGTCGAGAATTAAAATTACCCTGGAGGATGCGCTCCCGCCGTGGCTTAGCTAGGCCCTCTCTTCCCACTTCTCCTATTATTTCCTGGATGGAGTTGCATAGAGTAAACCGTTTCCCTATCTCCTCGCGTTGCACGCGCATCTGTATACTTCCCCTGCCTCTCTTTACGGCCGCGCTCCGCGCCATCGCGTCTTTTTTCCGCGCGTGCACATTTCCTGGTACGCGTTTGCTCCTTCCTATTCCGGTACCGCGGTGTTTCTCTTTCTTTCCATCTGTTCTCCCCCCCCCCTCTCTCTCTCTCCTTGTCTGTGGGTTGCAGCCTTTGTGTTATCCTGCTGCCCGGAAACATCCAGCCCGCGGCTGATAAACCTGGCCAGAGTTGCCTAGGGACCCTGCCGAATTGCACAAGTTTTAATTTCCTCGAGCGGCGCGCGGCGCGCCGCGTCGGCACAATCGTCCAACTTATTGCGGGGGTGAACGCGTTGCGAGTTGGGGCCTCGCCGTTATTGCCGCGCACGAATACGCGCCGAGGAGGAGTATAGGCTGCGGCCTGACATCGTTCTGATTGCCGTGCTACCACCGGCGATCCTGACCAGCCGACGGAATTGGAGCGATCCCGGTGACGTGTTACGCGGAAACTTCCCGTCGACGCTCCGGAGCACAGTTTTGTGACAAATGAACCGTCGTTGAATGTACGGAGCCGCGAGCGGGCGAATCGCGCGCGAGCCCGACTGAATAATGCAACGGTTACGATTCTTCCGAAGCAATTCCGGGGCGACGGCCCTTAACAATCTCCAAATAATGGTTGCTGGGGAATGAATCACCGGTCAGGAGGGTTGGTGCCGCGATCGAGGCAACGATATGATTGAGATATTGTTCGATATGACTAAACGGAGGGAACTGAATGCTGGGGCGAGTAAGAAACTTGGTGTTTCTTGGATCAGCGGGTGATGTAGATAGGTACCATTGAATTTATGCGGGCTGTGTAGTATGTCGGTTAAGAGGGAAGGATCATTCATTTTTTAGTTTTAATAGAAGCACCTATCAAGTTTTTCGATGCACCATGTAGGTATGCAACACATGGCTAGCAGGATCAACGGTAACTAACGCGAGGTCCTGACGGTTTCTGGAACGTAGTCGCAGCGGAAAGCAGCGAAGTACAGTATTCGTTACAATTTTGGCAGCACAGTTGATTGTGATACTCGATTCGAAATATCCTCGAGCGATAGTGCACAGACTGGCGGAATTAGAACGGTTCGTAACATACTTTGATAAAAGTTTCCTCCTTGTTCCCGACATCGTTCCGCAATAAATGGACTGATGCCCGTGTAATGAAACTATGCCTGGTAGTTGTGCGTTAACTCCGCGTTTAGAATAGTTCCGGAGCACGAAATTGGATGCTACGGGACCGTCTATACTTCCAGACGAGGGAGCTCTATTTTTACCCGAGTCAAGGGTGTTCCGATTCGCTCGTTCGACGTAGGTACGTACGTACGTTCAAGTGTCCCGAGTCACGAATAACCGAATCGAAGAAGAATTCTAGCAGGGGATACAGTATCGCGCGAGAGACCTCGACTAAATAAAATCTGTAATCAACTCGTGAAAGGTCGATGTCGAAAATAACGCCGGGACCCCGACAACGATCGCTTTGTAATATCGCGCTGGTCGCAAATATAGAGCAGGAGAAACCCCGCCGTATTTGATCTGCAGATCTGAAACTGTGCCAGCTGGATGAACTTACACCGAAATGAATTGGAGATTGAGCGTGCCCTGTAAGGAATTTCACTACCACCGCCCACCCTGCTCTATACCCCTTCATGAATTTCATCAGTGCCTTACGAGCTTCATAAATCCCCAAACAACCCCTAAATCGTACGGAAACTTCGCGTTATTTGTTTCAAAACTTCGAATCGAACGGCCGTAACCGTCGCGGTTTCCCTCTTATTCGGCAATAATGGAAAATTATTTCTTCCCCTCCGTTCGAAGCACCGTGCCTGTATTTCGCCGCGGCGGCTCCAGACACCGTGGCGCGTCACTTTCGAACGTTGCCTACCGATTTGTCCATCGATTTCGAAATAATCCTTCTGGCCGATGTAATTACCCACGCCGACTCTTGCAACGGAATCAGAGAAACTGCGTCCCCTTTGATCCAATAGGATTCGTGGCTCAATTACCGATCCCTGATGCTTATTTTCTGTTCATAGAACGGGAAAGAAAGGGGTTCCCCACCGAAACCTCTGTAGGAGACATGTCGAACCTCTGTCCTTTGAGAACCTCCGGAGCTTTGATCAGCGATAGCTGGGGTTCCGTCTGATTGTTCCGCAACCCTCTTTCACTTTATTGCCATGACTCGCACGTAACGATGCTCTTTGCCACAGCATCTGATCTCCGTGATCTTGGTGGCGAGAGCTTTTTTTAATGGTACGAGCCGGCGTTATTAACCACCCAATCCTCGTCTCCACTCCAGGCCGATATATCTATAATTCTCTAACAGCGGATGCATAAAAACATTCTTTCCTCCAGATTAGAGCTGGTACGTGGCGCGAATTTCGCAAACTCCGTTTTCTTCGTTTTTCTGTGCCACTAGGTCGAGAAGCAGCGCGGTCGTGCCATCGACGTTCGTCGACGCGGTCTAATACCAGGTGACAAAAACTGTTTGAAACTAGTTAAACTCGTTCACCGCGAACCGTGCCAGTTAATTTATGCTCCTCGCGTGCTTGATTCATCCCTGAAGTTACTCGCCCCGCGTCAGTTAATTCCACTCGACGACGGCGGGGAAATGGGAGCCGAAGAAGAGACGCAAAAATGGGGATGAAGCAACGTGGGGGAGAACGAAAGAGCAGCGGAGCGCGTCGTACCTATTCGAAGACAATGAATATTCCGGTGTTGACCGTGCCGATAAAAGAAACTCGTGACTAGTCGAGATGGCCCAACTTCGCGGATCTCTCTGTACTATCTACCTCATTACTCGGCCATGCCTTTCGTTACTTCGACCGAGACTTTATTCGAGAACGCTGGAAGGAAACGTTAAAACAGGGACGCAAAAAGGTGGACGCCAAACGGCGGATAAAAGGCCGGCCAAGAAACGAGTCAGTATCGGGGTTTCGTAATGCAGCCGAAATTTGCATAAATCCCGAGCTTTATTATCCGAGATACACGGTCGCGCGCCGGAGGAAGGGGATAGGTTAACAGGAAGAGTGAACGATAAAGCACCGTGAAAAATCTTGTCCGCGTAATCGCGGCTTGCGTCGTTTCATAGTTGCACGCGGCGTACGAGCATGTAAATTAGAACGGGGAAAAAAGGTCCCGGTATCCTCTGTCTCATCGATTAGCGGGCGCAGTAAAGGGCAGGAAAATGTGAATCACGGTAGCTGGCAAGAGTCGAGCAACGACGCCGCGCGCCGGAACGCAGGTACCTACCAGCGTGCGCGGAGAGATCGTTTCTCGGTGCAAGCGAAAAGGATCCTCTCGGTCCGTCCCTGGGCGATCTCTTTAATCAGCTGGGTGCATTTTTCTTCCGGTAAGTGGCGATTCTCTTATCTGAACTCCCTCCACCGATTCCCCGCCCCGTTCGCTCACTCCTCCAGCTTGGTGCCAAGCAACGTAACTGCTTCTGCAACTCGCCACGATTGTCCTGCCGGAGTTGGGTGCTTTCGAAGGAGGGACGAAGGCAGACGCCGATTCCCGGCGAATCTAGAAGAGGACGGAACAGACGGAGAGCGATCCAGGAAAGGGCGGCAAACGGCGAGGAGGGAGTCGGGATTTCAAGGAGGCGAAAGAGCTTGAACACGGGGAGCAGAGGCGCACGAATAGCGGCTTCATTTACCCGCGAGAATCAACTCCCTTCCGGCGAAAAAATATTACAAACACTTAGCGTTTGGACGCAGGTAGACGGGGGTGGAACGCGGCGCTGGCCCGTGCGCAAGGGGCGGGATGGTAAAAAAGTAATCACTGCCCCGTTGTCGGAAGGAGTACGCGGGAATTGCAGCGAATTTTGCATTTTAATGAACGGACTGGATATACTGTCTGATATTAAGTGGCGTTCTTATTCATCGCGGGCTGAAACCCCTTCCGAAACACTTGGCACTGACCCCACGCAGGCGCTGTAGAATTACGGCACGAAGGAGCTGATAGCGTGCCACGGTGAAAGGCATCTTTTGATGTTGCAGGAGAAAGAAATTATCCGTCGAGGAACCTCGACCTGGCACGGTGCTTCAGCTTTTCAGAATCTACCACCTTCGTGAACTCCACTAATCATCCAAGAATCTACATGCAACACGTCTACAGCAGATTCTTCGCCGAGAACCACCTCTCGACCACGGTCGTTGATTTATTGCGAGATCAATGAGCATCGACAGGCTTCCCCGCTTCGACGTCTGGCTAGTGTCTGCGGCATCCTTCGGTGACAATAATCTAAGGACGTGGTCGACGACGGACGTCGAACGGGAGTCACGGGTCGCGGAAGATAAACGCAGATACGAGACATAAAGTCGAACGAGGAAGCCCGGAACAGGAATTTCCGTGGGACGGGTTCAGCGCGATTCGTCAGAAACGTGGAAAGAGTGGCGCGATACGTTCGAGGGTTCCCTGAAGAGCTGCGTCAGTCAGCCTTTCAGCTTGCGTGCTGCCGCGATTCAAAGCGCCCCGGTAGAAAGCAACTACGTGAAAATGTGTTTTTTTTTTTCGAGTGACTTCGCCCATGGTTCACTCGCGGATCACCAGTTATTGCTTGGATTCTTGGCTAGGCTACGCGTGGTCGCGACGAAAGGCGATGCGATTTCTCGGCCAAGAACGAAGGATAGGAAGAGGTGTGGGGCGCGAGCCGAGTAACGAAAAGGCAAGGGATCCCGCTAGGAAACGGTCAAGCTTCTTTGGAAACTTGCAGAAGGTGGATTCGAGCTCTCCCGCTGCCGAGAAAACTTATGGACTTAGAGCGTGTGCTGTCCGAGGGATCACGAGGAACCGTTGTTCTGCAGAGAATATAACAGTAACGAAGTTTCAGGATTAGCCGGGGGAAAAGGATGTTAAACAGAGTTGAAAGCGGTTTCGAAGGGTAGAGGAAAGTTTAAAGTGCCAGGCTATTGATTATTTCACTGCTGGTGTTATCTGGTCGAGCAGCAATAATTTATGCAACACAACGGTCAGACTGGATTACTAGATCTTACTCGGGCGAAGAAAGCGTTTCGACGGTCAATGATCATCTGACAATTCTCAATGTCAGTTATGCTTCTATTTGAATTAACGAGTATTAATTAAACTCGCCCATCTCTCTGAAACGAGAATACAATTGCTACGTAGAAGAGTTACGATTCCAACGAAATTAGCGGTGACTTGGTTGAATGGCCAGGCAGCGATAGTAATAATAATCGTTGCGAACCGTCCTGATAAGGAAACCCCATGAAATGTTTAAAAAAGATGGTCGAACGAAAAGTTGCCGGCGAAACGTGAGTCGCGGGAGAGGAAGGAGAAAGTTTTCCCCAGGTGCTTTACCAACGCTGAATGGGACATCGCTGGCTACGCCGGCGGCCATCACGAAAAATATATACGGTGGGGATATAAGATAGGAAATAGAATAGGCTCTGTCTGTTATGTGGCGCGTTGTGTTGCGTGTTTCGACTCCGTGAGTTCAGTTTCCTTTGGAGTTGTAAGATTGGAAAACTTGGTTCCACCGTTTTCCTGTCCCTCCTCCTTTCCCTTCCTCGCGATACACCTTCCGTCCGTTTTGTTCGGACACGGTATCTGGATCTTGCCCTTCGTTAACATCTGTCCAAGAATTCTCCCAGGTAGAAGTCTAGCGTATGCAACGTGCTGCTAAACGAGGAATTATTTATTATTATAACCTGAAACTTTACTGCATACGAACTCACATTCGACCAGCTTCCACGGTGACTACTTCGCACTTATTATGTAGCAGCCTTGCTACTGAGATAGAAACCCTGGGGTCTCCTATCCCTGCTGAGTCGGTCGAGGGACAATCCTCGAAACTTTACGAAATAATAGGATTTTATATCGACCATGGAACAGCATAGCTCGGTGTACCTACTCAAGTGTTCCAGGTCACTGTTAATAAACTTCCACCTAAAACTATTTTCTGATAATAAAAAGCGACGCGCCAGGCTCAGCAACGCTTCAACTCGTCGATCTCGTCCAATGGTTGAATCTGCGCATCTGATAAACCTTGCTTCGTTTACCGTAGTTTATTCTGCATTTATTGAAACGCTCCTTTCGCCCTCTTTTCTTGCATGTAGATTCCTCGCCGGCCTCAGCGTTTGCCAAGGGAATCCTTTGCATCGCGGAAATCTCACGGGTTCATTTGGCAGTCTGGCTCTGTTGTGTAAACAGAAGCCAGAAGCATCAAGAACGAACAGAGCACGCCCAGCGCGCTATCTGACCTCTGCGGCACTTTCTGCTCCCGCGGAAGGAATGATTGCACCGAAGCTTCGAAAAACAGTGGCTTCAGTGGTCGACTGGACGAACTGTTGAATATTTAATGCACAGAAGGCGATCGCCCCATGGAAAGTGGCCGATATCGCGGCAAATGGATCGACTCGAGAGAGCATCGCGATGAGAAAGGTAAACTCGCGTGCGATGGAATGACTGCTTCCATTTTCGATCGTATTAACGTAGGGACTACGAAATTTGACGTTACTGCCTACCTAGCAATCTTGCGATGACGAAAGGAAACGCGTGGTTTGAACTCTCTTCGAAAACGTCGATCGAGCTTTCCCATCAATTTTTCCGGCGAAGGAAATCGAACAAAGTTTCTCGAAAAAAGGGGAGGGACGATGGAATGGGGGTGCGCGGACGATCCAATCGGCGAGCGTTTGACACCTCGCAGGCAGCTTTGGAAAATCGAAATGAAACGTCGGTGGCGAGGATGTTCTATGCCCGTAGGACTAGATATCGAGGGGAATGGTAACCGGGAAATGCGGAGAGCCGGAGAGAAACATTACACGAAACGGGGGAGGAAGCGAGAGGGGAACATACGCGGAGAGGAGGAAGAAAAAGACAAACAAAGAGAAAGGTGGAAGCAGAGGCGAGAGGATGAGAGGGAGAGGCACAAAGAGGAGGAGCAAGGGAGAAATGTCGCTGTAATCAACGAAGCACACCGATTTCCACCCCCGAACGATTCCCGTTGGGGAAACGCGGCATTGTTAAAGGATCGGGATAAATAAACAGTTCCTGAGACACTGTTGAGCATTTGATAACAGCTGGGGGCTTGAAGCAGGCGTCAAACACGAAGCCATCCCCCGTTGCATTAATTATCGCCTGCAACTACTGTGCTTTAAATTATTCTCAATTTCAAGCCAACGTCCCTTTGTCAGCGATACTACATGTTTGCGCGGGAAATACCAGCGCCATTTAATGAATATCATTATGTGGAACGTATCGGATGTTTAATGACCGTGGAAAATATAATTGTGAATGCCTGCGCTATTAACCGTCGTGAACGCACGCTGGCATTCGTCTTCTTTATGAAAACGAACGGGCTCATTTCATCGAACTAATCTAGTCTAGCCGTTTTCCATCCAGAGTGCAATTTTGTCGTACGTATTAACAGGGGGGAAAAAAAACTGCAGAGTTTTCTGTACAATTTAATGGCTTTCGTTGGTTTTCCGCAGCATTCACAATTTCGATCTGAATATCCTCGTAAAGGACCAGCGGTACCGCAGCGAGGATAGAATGGCCAGCAACGATCGATCGACGCACGATGAAAAGCGGCGTGGTATCGTTAAACGATGCGCGTCGTGCACCAACGTCGCTTGGAAATAGCTCCATTGACTTTTTCCACTCTGTATAATCTCGGCCGGGAGTCACAGTCTTTGGCGGTCGCTGCCAATTCGGTTTATCCTGCGTCGTGCTTACATAATGCAAGCGCTCGCTCGCTGCTGCGGGATCAGTGGCTGCAGTTGCAACTATCTACGATACCCTTCCATGCGGTACACACGGCGTTTTTTACGATAGATGCAAGTGACAAGGTGGAATCTGGCATGGTGAAATCACGTGATGAATATTCATAAATTATTGAAAGCCGTCTGAAATTTATATAAATAACAAAATAAATATTACTTTAAAAAATCAAGTTTCATAATTTTCTGTATTTTCTGGTTGCCGAACGTCCCTTGTGAGCGCGAATGAAAAACTGTTAACGCGAAAATCCCACGTCGGCACATTTAATTAGGGAGCTCATTAAGACGCCTTACGTTCGACGGTAAAATGTTCGCGTTATTCTTCGTCGTCCTCCTTATTTGCCGAACGGTCGAATCGATCGGAAGAAATCCAATATTATTCAAGGGACAAGAAGCGCGGGAACCGAGGGAAGAAAACAATCGAGGTAGTTTCCAGTGGTTAGAGCGCTCGTCCCAATAAGGGAACGGAAGCAACTGTAACTTGATTTATATGGGTGTTCCCCCTTTCTATCGAGTATCCTCCTTCTTCGACCCTCATTCCTCTTCCATGTCCAGCCAGCGTGTTTCGAATCCCGCAGGTCCTTGCTGGGATCAGGTGGAAGCACGTGGTGCGATATTCCGATACTGTAGCGCTGGATCGAAACCGCTGCTTGATCGCGAAACTGAGAGCAGTCATCCGTTCTCTGGCAAACTAACTCCGCCGTTGCTTCAAAGGATGCACAAATTCATCGTGCGTTCCAAATAAAAGAAGAGAGAGAGAGAGAGAGAGAGAGAGAGAGAGAGAGAGACTGTTTGATGACAAAAAGTATTCAGAGAGAAACCAGCTCAATTTTTTTCCCGGCGAGAATGAAATAACGACCAGTGCCAGTGTAAATGTCGCAGTGAAAATATCCTTCAAATATCCTGAAATACTTTGGAAAGTGTGAAGAGTAAAAGCGGCAAACTTCCCGAGCCCCGTATAAACTTTAATCGTGTCAGCATGGGTTTAATTAGAAATTACTTAACCCAATAATAACTTCTGTAGGAGGAAAGGTCTTCGAAATTTTCCCTCATCCACTTCGGATCCAGTTTCGAGATTCCTCACCCCTCGGAATAACTTTTTCAACAGAGGAAATTTTCAATCGTTGCCCCCAGGACGGTGCCCGGACCAGGGCAGCAATTTTATTTTTCCACGAAACCGAAAGGGGTCCTGCGTAAAAGCCCGTCCATCATCGAATTAAACCGGAACAACGCGGTGGAAAAATAATTACACTGACTACACGGAATTCACGGTGAAAGGAGCAGTCTCCGCAGTAAATGCATTCGAGCTATCGGTAGTGCTATCGATGCCTCGGATTGAATCGAGGAAGATGAAAATGTTGTAGCTTCCAATTGATTTCCCAACTACCCTGGGCGTGTCCGTGCACTTCGCGGCCCCGAAGTATTGGCGCGTATGAAATTGTTTTCAAATATAATCATTCCGCGGAATATACAAAGCGCGAAGGGGCGCCGTGGGCTCACCCTGTTTTTCCGAAAACCGAACGCTTTTTATCCGGTCCGACGCACCCGGCCGCCGAAAAATTTGATATCCCCGTTGAAAATTCATTACATCCACCTTTTATTCGCGTTTTCCACGGGAACGTGTCCTCCTCATTGCCGGCGAGTGCAAACATCAGTTGGAATTAATTGTTTACGAGATGAGTAGTTGATGAGAACGCGATACTTTATTGCATTTATCGCGTGACCGGTGTTGCCGGTAATTTGATGATCCTCCTGTTTTGTACAGCAGAATTATTTACCAGTTTGGGATTCACGGCAATTAAAGATCCTAATTAAGACGAAAGAGTATTCCAATTCGCCGGTGTCGTTAAAATTTCGCAGGCACATAGAGAATATATTTTAGCTAGCGACGAACATTTCCACGGCTTCGTGTACTCAGATGCGCTGTCACTGCAAAACAACGAAATTCGTTTTAACGGAGTTGCTGCTGTTCGAACGTTTTCGAGGATACAGAGAGAGACAAAGAGAGAAAGAGTGAGGGGGAGGGAGGGGAGTAGAAGTAAAGTGACACGGGTGTGAATTGTCACAAACGTAGGTCGTAAACGTAGAATGTAAACGCTTGTGCATCGCGCAAGAGCGGAGTGCACTTCGCATCTCGCAGCCGACTTTTCGATTCGCTTCCCGTAAAAATGAACCAACGGCGGGGCTGAACGGCGACGATTTCCGCCGCCGGGACTGTCGTGTGTCATATTTTTAAAAGCGTTCATTGTTCGCGAGGAACAAGCACGGAATTTCGTCCCCTTTGCGCCGAACAAAATGTCCCGAAACGTTGATATAAATACGCAGGGCTAGTGGAATCGATACCGACATCCATCTCCGAAGCGAGAGCATCGACGGTGAAAACAGGTTCGCCAAAGATTCGGCGGAAAAATGAAAATAACAGTCCCCGAGAAATAGAATCGATGGAAACAAATGCTTTCTTTCCTCCCGTTCCCCCCCTGTCCCCGCAGAAGAACGCAATCTACGCTGCGGAGAGCGAGGCAGCTGTACCTCCGACAAGAAACCCACCAGGAAGAATAAACCGGCGAATCGTTAGAGAATCACGCGGCAGAGGAGCGGGCCAGCGTTTCTCACAGCGTGGAGTCATGAACGGAACGCTGGAATCCTGGCAAATCCCAATGCAGCAGTAGCGGCGATATCGACTCCGCCCCCGTGGTGCATCGCGGCACGGTATAATGCGATGCTCCAACTTTTCCACGTTCAAACTAGCCCAACCAGCTGCGTTTCGAGGGCAGGGTTGCTGGAACCACCCTCCACACACTCAACAGCTTGAAATATCGCCCTTCGGGGTTTTATTTCGCTATTAGCGGATGATAAAACCCTGCGAAACGGGCGAAATGGGAGAAATAAGAAGAACGATGCCGTGAGGAGGATTGGAGGAGTTCGATGATGGTGGCGTTGGCGTTGGCGTTGGCGAGGGGAGGCAATGGGACGGTGGCGGTGGTGCTCGGTCGGCGGCAGTTCCGAAGAATTGCAGCAGTTTCGCGACTGTTTCCCGTTCTTCTGTTCCTTCGACTGTTTTCCACGCTCGGCTGTGCTCTTCGGAGCGTCCTCCAGGCGTTCGGGGCCCGCCCCTTCGGCGTCCACATCCTCGACGCGCGAGCGCCGCTTCGAGAAACTTTTCGTTATTATCACCCCCCTTCCCGCCGGGCGACTAGATCGCCAGAAAAAGGTTGCTTCGGCACACCGCATCGGCAGTTACGGACGACTACTCTGGCTGTTCTTTCCCCGGGCTTCTTTCCCGTCCCTTGCTTTTTCCCGCTATTTATATCCGGGCCAGTCGCCGCGTTTTGATTAGCGGTTCCGCCTGGAACGTTCGGCCAGCTTCTTGCGTTCCTTTCTTACCCGTTTACCGGAGGAAACGTTGAGCGATTCGTTAAGCCGGCGGAGATTGAAAAACATTGTCCGACAGAGCGTTGAATCGGATCTCAGGGTGAACCGCGTCCTTTGATACGCTTGCAGACATTCTTCTATTCTAACATCGGCAACCTTAACTACGTTCTTAGCGAGAAGACGCGGTGTATTTGTGACGACACACGGTGCGCCAACTTCCCTGTTTATCAGCGCAAAGAAACTGCAGCTAAGCACAAAGAGTATCGAAACATCAAAGAGAATATTCCTTCCTCGACCTTCAAAGTTCCCCAAGTGTCTAGTTCCAACAGCCACGAACAAAGGGAATAAAGTTAACGAGATGGGGATTACCAAGGTCGTGAAACGAATAACTTTCTATTCGTCGATATAGAGGTGGAGGCTCCGATGGAGTTGGAGAAGAAGAGAAAAGACAGAAGAAATCGGTGGATGGTAGCCATAGGGAGTGCAGGCCTGAGAAGCATCGGAAGCAGTGTGCTGCCGTTCCCAAATTCTATCGAATCAGATTGTTTATGCGGAATATTCATCGACTAGGGGGGACGCAAGGACCCTTAAAGGGGTGTTCACTCTTCCTCGGCCCTGATCGATAATGGAGAAACGACGGATGCTTCTCAGGCAAGGCTGCCGTCACCTCGACGTCAGCTCCTTTCCATCTCCGTGATTCGCGTTTATCCCTCTCGGGAACCCCTTAATTGCATTGTTCCCTCTTAATGAAGCTGTTTTTGTTGCGCAATAAACTTAATCGTAAACAGCTCCAGTAGTTGGAACGCAAAACGGTCGATTTCCTGTTCAACGGTCCCGCCCTCGCCCTTATATTTCTTCCGCTCTTTGTTTGTAAGCGACGCCCTTTGCCTCGCTCTACTCCTTTGCCGGCTTTTCCGCCGTCATATTTGTTTTTGTCGAACCTCGGTCGCCTTTTTCAACCTCCTCGCCGATTTCATGGCAGCTTCTTGCTCCTTTCCAGCGTTCCATCCCGTTCTAAGATTCTTACGGTGCGAGACCTACCCGTAACTGATGCTTCAGTAGTGCAAACGTAATATATAGGCCACAGAACTTCAGCATGCAACCTGCGTTACGTATGCTGCTTTTCGCTGCGGAAAAACGCTTGGTTCTGCCAAGTATCTACCGTTGTTTACAATCCTCTACGAATGATAGCATATTCTACGACACAATCACTCGTAGAGCAAACAGATGAGAGCATAGACGGCGACACATGGGAATTTCTGTTACGCCAGCGCGTCGTTATTATTTTTATGATCGGGGCGTAAAATTATATTAACGTCGGTGCACGTGATCACGAGGAAAGTAAAAACGTCGGAGCCGGTGATGAAAGCCCTCGAAACGTAAAAGCTCGCAGATCGCGCGTAAACTTGGGACACATCCGGTTTAAAGTGTAATGCCAGAGCATACCGATGGGGTGCTAATCCAGCGTCGGCAGCTATCGAACCAATTGACCTGTTCCCTCCCCTTTATGATCTCTTCAATAATCTTTATTACAAGGAATTAAACGCGCAAAGATAGCACCCAAGTCCTACTCGTATCGTTTCCAAGTGTCAGTCGTAAGAGAGGACGTTAAATTCCAATCAATCGGAGAGGCATGCGAGAATGGTGAAGTATCGGGCTCATAATCGGCCATTTATGCTAGAAGGGCTTTGCGCGCGTGTCCGACAATCCCGAGTTTCTCCGGGGACCGAGTTTCCCCGGACTCGATTCTCGACTTCGAAGGCGATCTTAGTTCGCCAAAGACAGGACATATCTATCGGATCCAAAGAAACTTCTCCACGGTTTTAAAGTTGCTACTATTCCGCTGGAAACTCTTGACTGGAACATCGATTCGAACATCCAACAGGAATTCACGCAGATAAGCCGTGCAGCCCGCGAAGCTAGGGGAATTCGATCCACTGAAGTCGCTTCGACGCACGAGTCCGTGGTATCTCCTCCGAGTATTTTTCGGAGTGCCGGTCTCCCTTCGAGCCCTGGCTCGTATTATTCGAAACGGTACAGCCTCATCCACGATAAGCGAATCCAGCGGTTTCGACCTCTCCCCCGTCTCCTCTTATATTTCGCTTTTCGAGGACTGTTCTTCGGACAAGTATCTTTCGAGAACGAAACACAGACTGAACCGTAATTACGCACCGCGCCCTGTCCAGGCAAGCAACTAGCAACCCACAGAATACTCAGCACCTTTCATCATCTTCGATCGAGATGTCGACGATATCGACGGAACAAGTGTGAACAAGAGGAAAGTGTAACGTGGAGTCGTTTGTCAATCGGTATTCATAAAACGAGCCACGGCATCGCGGCAGCACGAAGGTATCTTAAAAAATAGATGATTCAATTAAACCCGAGCAAACTGTTCGCGGTACAGCGGAAACAAGGGCGTCCATTATGAATCTCGCGCAGGCAACATCATCGAACACACGAAGGTCAACATCCGAGCCGTTTGTTTGTCGACAAGGGTTCTTTTGCCGAGCTTTAATATTCAGCGTGTAGCCTGAAACTTTTCCGGGCTACTATACGAGCGCTTGTTACGCGTTGGACTGATATACCTACTTGATAAAGAGATCTCGTAGGATGTCTTTGCAGTAACCAGATCTGCCCCGTCAGATTTGAGCGACGAATTTTTCAGCGAGCCCTATTTGTACCCCGCCCGGGGACCCTTCAGGGCTCAGCGAAGAAAGACGTAAAGTGACTTTGAAGCAGCACGACGACGTCCCGCCGTGACTTCCCTCCTCCGTGCCGCTCTCGCGTAATTTTAATTGCCTATATCCATATTTCCGGGAGCAGAGATACCCTCGGGGTATGAAAAGTCATTTCACCCGACCCTCGACCATTCAGCTGCCACACGCTCAGCCTCGGCTCGCGTCTGTTCAGACGTGAGGAAACGTAACGGCAAGAATCAACCGCCCTACCCCACACATTTCCCGTTAAGGGGGATGATAAAACGAGTGCCACAGGCCTCGCTGTTTCCGTTGAGCTTCCTCGCGAATTTCTTTCCCCGGTGGGACCAGCCCCGCCTACGATCACCTTTATAACTACCGGCGAAGTCATTCTACAACGAATCGCGGAAACGGTTTACTCGGCGTACTTTAAAAAGGGATGGACGCGTTAGTGGGAAGTTGCCGGCGAGCGAGTCTGTGTATGAATTATGCAGCATCACTTCTTACTTACCTACTCTAAGTGCAGGAGGAGTCCTCATTATCACAATTCGTGGCTTGGAAAACTCGTTACCCAAGCCTTTCAATCATACCGCAGACGAAGCTTAACAGTACAGCCGACAACGATTGTTTCCGCCACTATTGATACGTGATACCGCTGTGTAACGTTCTGTGTTGCGTTTAATGAACCATTCTCCCCGGGTACCGTACACCATGAATAACTTCAATTGGCGTAGGCCAGCGCCACGCAAAAAGACCAGGCCGGCGTGTACGGATAATTATAATTTTACCGTAACAAGCAGAGGCGCGTAACAGAGCCGTTCACGATATTCCGCAACAGATATTGTACGAATGTACATCCAGGGGCGAACAGTGAAATTTACGAGGTACGTACGTTGACGGGTCGTCTCGCGCACATATTGCCCCTGCATCCGGGGCTTTTTGTCGCCCTCGAGATCGCCAATTTTCGCACGTCCGCCGTGCTGGTCATAGGTCGGGCAAACGTGCTCCAGTATGTGGAGACACGACCAGACCTTCACGGCCGTTACAACGTTGCTCGCATTATGCTCGATGTGGACGTGACTTTACGGACGAGACGAGTTTCCCGGCGATGATTCGCCGTTACGTACCGGCACGCGGTGGAAATAATTTCCACGGATGAATATGACTCCTCGCGAGGGGCTTTCGCGACGTCGACGCTCGCGTTATTGGCGTTAATAGACACCCCGACGTTTCTTGAATTAGCGGGGCGCTCGGTGCGATCCCAATCGGGTGTAACCGAAACGCGCCGGGCGTCGAATGAATTTTGAAAATTTAAATGGGCCCCGGCTTGCCCGTGGTCCTGGGCGGAATTAATTACGCAGACGCTTCGATGTGCCTATATACTGCCGTTCAACGAGCAATTCGCGTAATGGCGCGAGATATTCGATTTACGAATTGTAAATAAACGATGGAAGATACCCTATGGCGGGTAATTTGAACGCGCGTGGGCGTGTACGCTTCACAGCTCGATCTTTGCCCCGTTTTGTCGACATGACTGATTGACAAACGTGCCCGCCGAGTTGTGCACGCTCCCGTTGCTTCTTTCATTAGCGAAGCGATCGCGATCGCTCGTTATCGGCCCATAACCGCGCCGAGTGCGTTCTGAAATTTTGAACGAGATCGCTGGGATTGAAATTAATTATGCAGATGGCTCGTTGCATTATTATCTGAATTATAATCGGGTGCAATCATACGGTAATTTCCTGAGGTATTCGGATAATTGGAGGCGATTAGATGATCCCCGCGATATTACTATTACCCGCCGCGTTGAATTCATTTTCGAGCACAGCTGGAAAGATCCAGCTGATTCCGATCAAATTTGTTCCATTGTATGTATAAATTACTGATACCGAGAAATAGATCACACGGGGGAATTATACCTACCAAAACTGATGGATCGTGGGATCTGAAATTACGTGGGCGATTATATAATACAATATAGGTAATACAATAAAGGACTTAGTTAATTGTCTTGAATGTACGGCACTTCTATGGGTACTGGGCAATACTTGTACGCTCGACACGCGCAAAGCACAGACGCGAATAATGGAATTTTTATAAATTAACAGACGGTGCTCGTCCCTTCTTTGTTCCCGCAGACTTTTAATTGAACCCTTACTGGAAACAGGTGCGGCGAGTTGGACCGTGGACCGGTTATTATCTACCTGCTCCGTTTCAGACACTGCGCGTTCGTTAAAACGGCATAAACCCGCGTGTTCTAATTTCTATTTCATTTTACCACCGGAGCCGGCTAACGTATTTAGTTTTCATGCTTAATTGTTTTCACTTTGCAGCCAGCTCGGCCGCGACCCTCGCTCTCCACCGTACGCACGCTGCGATGCTGCGCCGTTACGTTCTGGCTCCGTCGTACAAACGAATTCGTTTCATATGATGTAATTTGGCGATCGTAATTAATCGCAAACGTTTCGTTGCCCCGAGCAAAATTAACAATTAGACCAGCTATTCTGCTCCATCGTAGAGGCGGACTCGCAGCCACGTACAAACTTTCCCCCGGTATTAACGATGATTTTTCACCGCGACGAATTCGCGCGGGGAGAAAAATGCTCGCCTCGCGTTTCCTCCTGCCGGCTACAATTCTCGTGTTCACATTTTCACTTACCATTCCGGTTACAGCGCCCGGGCAGAAACGAACCGCCGACAAATTGTAAAGCTTGCGATGTCCGCGGTCCGGTTTTTCCGCGCTTTTCCGCCAAACAAACACATTGCCTGCTGGCGGAGCCGTGTGCCGACGGGTGGGGCCATTGTGTTACGCCCACGCACCGACACAGCTTTATTTCCGCGGGGCTACAAGTGTAAGCGGCGCAGCGCCGATTTGCATAATGCTATGCATTATGCGACAATAAACATGCACGGCGTAGATTCGCAGCGACGTATCGGCGGGCCATCGGGGCGCGGATCGAAATTTCCAAATTTCTTCCTGCGACACAGGAATCTGTGTACAGCATCTACATCCTGATTGGCCGACACCCTGGTTCGTCCGCCCGGTACCGCGAGATTTACGAGCGCGCCGTGCACCCGTGCACCGTCCAGCATATAAATAACCTTGGGTTGAGCGTCACTGTTCACGGATGATCGCGACAACGTTACCCGCTTCGTCTGCCCCGGCGAACGTGCCAATCGCAATTAGCATTCTGTGCCCGCGATTATTGGATCGTGCGGCTTCGAAACCTACCCGACCGTCCGCCTCTCGCGATCGCCTGGTTCCGCGGCGACGTAAAAATCCGGTCGCCGATGACCCGCGCGGAGCGTGTCACAACGACACACCCCTCTGCGCTTGCGGGGTCATGGACAAAATATGGTAGATTGTATGTTCATCAATCAATAGGGGGAATCAGCTGTTCTTCCGTTTAAATTGAAGGATAGAGGCTGCAGGAAGATGCGGCAAGGTATTAGGAAAGAGTCGTTTGCATGTGAAACGAAGTATTCCGCAAAGAATCTGCTCTCGAATGTTCTCAAGCAATTTGGTAGGTCATTATAGACCGCTCCAGATTAGCTCGGCCTCAGAGCTCGGTATAAATTGCTAAAGCGATCTATATATATATATTTTCCAAACAAATTAGCCTGACGACTTGCAAACAGCGTTCTAAGTATCTTACATCAGGAAGCATACGCTAAGTAAGCGTTTAGCAATTATACTATCCTACATTGCTGAGGGAGGAACAGGAAGCGGCTTTCTAGGCGGGTACACATTGCCCGTTTGCACTTCATTACATAGAACACGGGAAAACACGGGCGCGGAGTCGAGGAACCGAAAACTTGCCCCTGCGTGAAGCGGCGGGCGAAAGCCTGCATCGACGTAGGCGTAATCAAATGTATAGTTAATGAACGAAAGCGTTTACATCGGGATGAAAGTTTCGGTCACGTTCGAAGGGACGTGACGTGCTTACGAGACACTCTGAGATAGTCAAGCCTCCGCTAACGTTAATACGTAACACGACACTGACTAATTACACTCTGCAGCTTCCATTGCATGTGAAATCAGCCGCGAATGTGGCCCGGAAAATTCTTCGCGGACGAATGCTGTGACGTCGTGTGGATGGCGCATGAAAGAAAATTTCACTCGGAGGCGACCGATATATTTATGAAGTTTAAACGAGATCTTAAGCCGAACTTATCTGTATACAGGATATGTACAAAGCGTCGTTCCGTATGCTGCATCAAAGTAATCCTTGTCAAAGCTTCTCTTCTGCCATTGAATTTCTTTTGTTCCCTCAATGATACGTATAGCAGCTGGCTCTAGAGTCCCTTCGTTTTTTCGTCGTCGCGAGTACGTGACCGCGCAGCACGTGTCCAAAAGAAAACGGCTCTGTAATATTTCAAGGGCTATTCAGACACGCGGTGCAGCAGTCTCTGCAGGATGTGCATCCCGCTTCGAATGTAGCTTTCGCCTGAGGCCCGTGCTTCCGTGCTCCGTGCATCCCCCGGCATGTTTTTCGAAATGCAGCGACTACGTAAAGAGATTCGCAGCCCTCGCGCCTTGCTCGTTAGAGCGAGGACTCGAGCAGCGACGAGTTATCGAAAGGAATAATCAGGACGCTACCCTCCAACGTACTTGTGAATCCTATAAAGCCCGCTAGTAAATGGTAGCGCATTTTAATCATACGTTTGATCGATATTGCGAACTTTTCTATATCTACCCGTAAATTGTTCATTTCACGATAATAACGTTCAACTTTAAATAAATCGCCCTAGGGGGAGGTTTTTCCAATACTTCGCCCACGAAAATCACTCCGAGCCGTTAATTTAATTTATTTCTGGCGTTCCGCCATTCGACGGGCGCTTCGACAGTCGCGAAATCCGGACGAAATAAAAATGGACGGGCGTTTCCGCTTCTTTCCTCGTGGCGCTCGCATCGTTATGCAGCTCACGTGCGCAACAGAGGCGGCGAGATGTAACACGCGTTGGAGGACAGAACGTAAACCGTGTCGCGAAATTAGCTCGGTGTAACGCAGGTGTTAGGGCTCGCTATCCGAGGACATTACGCCGTCGCTTCATTCTTCGTAATTAAGCGGCTCGCCTGCCATCGACGCGGGAGGATCTTAGCGGTGTACGCGCACGTGGAAATTACACGGGCAATAGCGCGGCGGCTATCATCCGGAATGTTTTTGCGTTCGATCGGCGACTGGTTCGCGAAGATGATAACGAATGGGCGGAGCAGGGGATATCGAGGGAAAGCGCTGGTTCAGCATCAGGATTCTCTCTCGATTTGTCGAGCGAAATAATTGCCGCGGTCGAGTTATTGTTATTACCGGCGATAACGACGCAGCTCGCGGGCAACTGACTATTTAGAGGCTCGAGAGGAGCAATAACGCAACACCGCCCCGGTAATCCTGCCGGACGGACGCTGTCCGTGCTCCTTTTGTTACGGTGACGTGACGGACGAAAAATCCGTAACAGAACGTGAACGTCATTCGCGCCGATGTAATTTGGGAGATGAGATCGATACGAGACCGACGGGAAGGAACGAGGGACACGCCACGTAAATAATCGAAGCCACGGAATGGATACGTCAGTCCCCGCGATTTCCATGAAACATTGATGCCTCGTCAGTTGTGAAAAAGGTTCGATCGGCGTGTCTGAGCGAGCGGGCGCGAGACCCCCGACATGTCTAAACGCTCCTCTGTTCGCCGTGGAAAGTGCAGCTTTCGAAGTCGTACGGCTCGTCGCCCTCGAAGCAGCCCCTACTCAGGCCATCGATAAGAGAGGGGCATGCATTATGCAAGAAACAAGTCGCGGGGTTGCGCGCGTGGAGGTGAAAGGAAGGACTCGGGATCGGCCAGAAAAGAGGCGGGATGGAAGAAAGGAACGTGGAGGACAGGTTGAATTGGAGCGAGGTGGTGGAGGGAGCGGGGGCCTGCAACGGGAGGATATTGCCGGGATTTGCATATCATTTTATAAATTCCGAACAATGTACCAGGCCGGCCCCGGTGTGCCTATGGTCCCATCGCCGCGCCACCATCGTCGGAATTTGTAAGAGCTACCCCAAGACCTATGGGTATTGTGAACACGCCGAGGCCGCTATAGATTTCGAATCCCTATTTTCACTCGATCACCAGTTTCCATTCTCGGTGGAGGTGGGAGGGTCGTGAATTTAAATCCCGGTTCGATGAATTAATTTCGCGTCGAAAAGAATATCTCGAGGGTGAAGCGTCGAATCGACTTTGAGCGGACCCTTCCGTCGCTTTGCGCGACACTCCGCTCCCCCTTCTGATGACTTAAGGGAGAATTCCTCTACTCAGATTGCCTGGATCGCCCCACGAAAAGAAAGCCCGAAACGAAGAGATTTGAAGGCCCTCTCCCCGCGGAACTCTTTTTTTTTCAAGGGATTCGAGGGCAGGAGCGTCCCACTGGATGGCTCAAGGGGGATCAGGACCGATGAGATACAAGCCTCGACCGAAATATTCTCATTAAAATCCGAATTTTCAGGGCAGGACTTCATTACCAGTGGATTTGAAGTAAATCGTCAAGGAGACAAGGACCGTTTCCTTTGGCGGCCAGACGTCCCGTTTCCGAGATGCTGTACCTACTTTAAAGAGCAATGCGTCGAGTACTTAAGAAAATGAGAAGTCCCGTCCTCGCCCCGGAATATATCTCTCCCGTTTCGTTCTGGGACGACGAACGGTCCCGAATGTCGCTTTCTTTCCTTCTTCTTCGTCCCTCGCTCCTGCCCTCAACTAGTGTCCTCTTTAAAGCTCCTTGCGCCTCTATTTCGCATCGAGCCGTTACAAAACGGTTCGCGGTATTACCATAAATCGTTGCCTCGCAGCGGGGGCGAAGTTTATCCTGTAACATTCGATCCGTGAAGCCGAGGACGAGTGAAATCGAACGCAGCCGTCAGAGTGAAAAATCGGGACGCCGCAATATCCGCAACCGATTGATTTATCTTGAGTTTCGAGGCTCTCTTAAAGAAAACAGTGAGGCAATCCAATATCTTTCTCGCGGCGAGGTGAGGCCGCACGTTCGAATAGACCTGGTCATCTGTCGTTTCGACAGATTTTCATTCCATCTAGCAGGTGCCCGTAAATCAAAGAAATTGTCTCGCCGTTTCTCTCGCTGGCGGATTTTTCTAACTTATTTTTCCCATTTTTTGCAACTTCCTCCTTCCCAGTCCAAAAGAGCATCCCGCGTTTGATAACTCTAAGAGCCGGACGATAAACAGAGCCCGCGAATTCGATGATCGAACGAGACTCGGCGGATCACAATGAAAATCGTGAGGGCGCAGCGTAGTCACCGGGCGTTTCTAAAAAATGTGCAACGTCTAAGCTCCTTAGCACGGAGTATTTAAATAGTGTCAGAAGTTTTCAAGCTGCGATCAGCTCGAATGGATGAAAAGGTAGCCTGAAGTGAAAGGGGCTCTTTGTACGAAGATTTAAGAGAACGAGAACCGTCCGTCCGTTGCCTTTTTGCCATCTTTAGAAAATCCTTGCCACAGTGAAAAGACCGGCCCCCTCGGTACTTATTCGCCCTTACGTTTTCACTCGCGGAAATGCTTTTACGCGTCGCGCGTTATTCACGCTTTTCCGCCCGCCTGGACGTATGAATTTCCTTCGCAACTAGTTCGCGCCCGCCGCATCGATATTCGATCGGTAGCGCGTCCAACCGGCGTGCTATTAGACTGAAAAATTTAACGCGAGAATTTCGAGCCGGCGCGCGTCAGAATATGTTGTCGAGAATGTTTCGCGGGGCGAAACTATTTGGAGAATGGAAATACGGGGTTATACGAGCGACCCGAGACCGGCGACGTCCGGTTGGCTTTACGATGAATCGATCATAAAAGCGCCGTGGCAAAAACTTCGCCCTCTGAAACGACGACGCCTTGCCGTCTTATATTTTACGACTGGATACGAATACCTCTATGCGCCGTGATTCGCGTCTCTTCCCGTTACATCTCCACCTACTTCCCCCGTCTACGAAGAAACAGAGACGCCGGCGTTTCTATACGGACACGGCACAATTAAAGAAGATACGATCTCGGGCTCCACCTTATCCGTTTTTCAGCGGAGCATTTTTCATCCCCTCTCATTAGCGAGTCTCCGCGAGCGTGCTCGTTTATTTCACTATCTAATCGCAACAGAAATTTGTCACGGTAGAATTTCTCGCTCTGAGCGACACCGCTCTCGTTCAATCTGACCGTTTTACTTCGCGTAAAGATTGCATCCGACCGAAAGGACCGGGCAATCCTTTCGCGCCACCTTTCGGGAGTCTCGCATTCCTGGCTCTTCCGGGCCATTAGTATCCGTCCTCGAGCATAGGGGGAAATAGAGAAGAACAGGGAGGGCGGAACGTGGAAAAGAAAGCAACGGTAGGAACATCACGTGCCCGTAATATCTAACGGTGTGCTCCGTCTCGGGGCATACAATGCGGGTTTGGATGAAGCGCCGAGTGGTAGGGTGAGCCTGTCCCTTTCCTACCCTACCTTACCCATTCCTTCCTCTTTTTGCGTCGCGTTATTTGTCTTCGAGTTTTTCCTTCGCCTCCTACTCGCTCCGAAGAAACCACCGGTCCAAGTAAAAACAGAATCAAGCCGTTTGTGCTCCCCGGTAATGCACGAAAACGGTTCCCCGTGTTCTTTGGAACTATAGAGGAGAAAAATCGCAAACACTTATTGACTGATAGTGGCTCAGGGCGCGCAGTCAATCAGCAAAGCGTTGGGAACGCGTGGCTGATTAATGCGCGACTCTACTACTTGTCCGTGCAGCCTATTCGCCTAGCTGTTAAGCAGTTCTGTCGCCTCTCGTTTCGCCAAGTGTTAAATGCACTTAGTTGCAAGATTAATTAACGTCAGTCAGTCGCGGAATAAATGCTACTATTAAATAACGAATAGGAGTTACATAAATCCTCCATAACTGCTCCCAATTATCCTAAGTTGTTTCCTGGGGAACAGTTTAATCAGAGTTATTACGACGAGTTCTCGAAGGTTTCCGCTTCCGCCCGACATCCTGTGACACTCGAACCGTAGAAGATTCGCGGAAAAGTTAAACAATATTTCGCCTGGCGATAAATAATTTCGCACCCCGCGTTCCAACGAAGTAAAGGAGCGGTTCTCCCCGTCACCTTTTGTCTGCGTCGCTATTTCAGTCGCATCGATAAGTCGCCACGATTTCCGCCACAGCTCCCTTCGACGGAGGTTCCGTGAAAAGCGTGAAGAATTCCGCGCCATGTCATTATTGCGAGATTTGTCGGTTCCCTAACGACCTCCACCTTCCCCTTGACAATCCGTGCCGCTTCTTTAGTCTTCGTCGTGCCGAAAAGCAGCGGCCCACGCTCCTGAATAGGCGAATGGGGGCCACTGAAAAACGAAGAACATATTCGTGGAAGGAGAGCGAGGGTAGCATGGAAGGAGGGTAAGAAACTGCGCACAGAAACCGCGGTCGGGAACTGACTACGCTTAAATGCGAAGAGAAGTAGAGGCGGGGAGCAAATGTTGCCGCTGAACATTCAGCAAGAAAATCAACTGCGCTTCGCGCCAATTACCAACCAGCTCTTTCGTTTCTATTTAGAAATTATTCCGCCATTCCGTGGCTCCCGAGCAAGTTAATTTTTAAACGCTCATTTTCTCGTCTCAACGGTCCCTTCAGAATTCAATTCCTGAATAAGACTGCTTTATTACGAAACATCAGCTGCAAGATACAGGGTCCGGGATGTCTTCTCGAGCGATTAATTCACGCGTTACGGTCGCTCTTTCGCGCTCTATCTATAGAAAGACTGAACTCCCGTACCTTCGGCTGCCCCTCGTTTTATGCTTCAATCAAATATTCCATTCCCCGTGGAGCACGGCTCCGTAATCGCGGCGAAGAGCGATCTACATGCACAACAAACTTTTAACAAGAAAAACAGAAGCGGCTCCTTAACACTTCGTTCATAAACTCTCAAACCGTTACCGCCTGTTCATTGTTTCTGAACGCGACTCGAGGTAAGCAGAAACTCGCTAACTTAATCCACCCCCTTTCGTAGTCACCACCACTCCCAGCGAATCCCTGGCGACGAATCGTTCCTCGAACTTGACATTGCATTAGGATCGGATGACCGACTACTCAGTTGACGGTGCTGTTGTACGTTTAGTCACTCGAGTTTCGGATTTTAAGAAGAAAAATAAGGAGACGAAACCTTTCGTATATCAGACGCCTACTCCAATGGATTGAGTCATCTAGACCGACGGTGGATAGCTTCCCCCTGTTCGTAACATCGAAATAACTACAGTCCATGCTAACTTCTACACCAAAATATGGGAAAAAAGGCGTGTACATTATGGAAGACGTTGCGGAAAGTGTTCCACGTTTATCTAGAACCGTCGACAGCGATTATCGCTTCGATCGAAGCTCCTTGTGTCCACATAATCCGAGTGACTTTGGATGTGACCCAGCTTCCAGGGAACTGGGTACCCTCTAACCTGGTTCCCTTTTTCTCACGGGCCTATTCGGTCCACCCTCTATCGAGCCTGTGCCGCCAAATTGTTTTCTGAAGTGCGGGCCACCCTCCCCGCCCCTCTGCACAGTCGATGACGCCGCGATCGATTGCAGTAAAGTACGCCCCGGTGATTTTATTTGAAAGCCGGAAACCGATGGAACATTTCGAGCTAGGAGAATCGCGGAAAAACCAACCGCGATTCCGCTCCCCCTTCTTTGTTGCACGCAATTTCGCTGGACGATGGTTCCGAGCGTTTCCCTTTAAGCGTTGCTTAAATGTTGCATCGCGTGCACCACGGTTCCTCTGTTTTCCAACGACCGTTGTAAAAGTGTGATAAAAAAATTGCGAAATCACCACCGGCAGTCGAGCGTGCCGGGGGGCTACTCCGCACGTTTTCTATTTCGCAATGCAAAACTATTGCACTTGGCGAGGCAGCGTCGCTGGAAACGTTACCGGTCCTTCAGGAGCCGTTGCAATCCTGGTGAATGATTAGGCCCACCGATGGAATACAATATATACGGTACAGGCACTTGGATTTAGTCAGCATCGGCGGAACCCTCAGACCCGGACGAAAATTTTGACGGCGTCGCAACTACGCGAATTAACATGTAAATGGAGTTGCCCCGGCTCCGTTGTGTTTTCACTCGGTACCGGCTCCTTGCCTCGGTGATTTATGTCCTCTGTACAGTCTGCAGATAATCGCCCGCGGTGCAGCCTGCTATTCAACCGTCCCTCACTAACTGCGCCGCGCCGTTTCACCGTGTACAACTACATTATGAGTCACGAGTTTTGCGAAACGAGCTGCAGCACAGAAGACGCTCGAAGAAAGCAGTGCGCTCCCCCCGTGAGCGATGGTAGCGGGTGATAGAGTTAATGACGTCGTGGCTATTAATTACATCGCTCAGGCAGGAGAGCGAGGCCGAACCGCGGCTCGGGATCTTCGAAGCTGGCGCGAAGGAACGTGAACCATAAGTGTTACACGCGAACGCACAACCGACTACTCTGCCCGCGGACACGACGCCGCGGAATTGAATTTCCCATTTGCATTCGCACGTACGATTCGGGGTAGAGGTCTCGAAAACTTTGCAGCTTTTGCGAGCTGAAGTATACGCAGCTTCGAAATTCACCCCGCGGGAGCGCAACTATTGCCTCGTGAAATGATCTCCGCGCCAAGTTCCAAGCGTTGTTCGTGTTAAGTGGATTGCGAGCACGGTGTACGAGTAATTGTTTGATTTACAAGTGGATCTGAACGCTTCCGAAGTACGCGACACCTGCGAATTGGGAATTACAGTAATTCACGGCGAAACAATCGCCGTGATCGTCGGCGGAAATGTCTCGGCTCCTCGCGAACGGCCGCGAGTCCGCCGAGCGGCGTTTCGCAAGCGACGTGATAATTACACGCGAGTTATGTTCTTAAGACGCAGTAACGGGCAGACATGAATAATGGCGGCGCGCGGCACGGTGGTAATTAATCTAGCGGTGAATCGCATTCGATGAATATTAATGTCCCAACGAGACGTAATTAGCATCGGGAGCTTTTGTTTCCATTATGAACGTCATTTCTTAATTCGCGCCGCGTCACGAGGTTACCGGGCGCAATTTCCGAGGTCGCGGCAAAAATTCTCCCACGGGCGAGCGTTGGCCATGAATCGTTATTCGACTGTTTTTCATTTATCGGCCCACCGGAGGCGACAACAAACACGAGGATACGCGCAGGGGAATTAGCGAGCCGGATGGTAATCAATTAACGATAAATCAATGAAAAATGTCATTACGTTATTGCGGAGGAATCTGTCGCGCAGCAAACAAAGCGAACCGCACGGTATGCGCGAATGCATGCGTTGCGGACACATTGTCCCAATGAAACGCGGCAATATTTCGCTTCCGTTAACTAACTGTCCCATCAGCAATCGATAAACCGGATTAAGCGAGAAGAAGCGCGACGAAATTCGAAATTTCCACGGTCCTGATAAAGGTGTTTCCGTATTCTGTGTCTTTCCCATCTAGAGAAGAAACAAATGGAACTGTAGCGCGGCAGCCAATTAAAATCTTTCAATAGCCTCGTTAGTGACATCGGCCGCGAATTAATGGAATCCTGTGTCCGCCGTGAGAGACTTCGCTATTGTTGAGAATTAATAACTCCTAGTTAAGGACAATAATAACAAGTTGATCCCCATTATTATATGCAAGTCATTCTAAATAGAGCCCAGAAAGCCCCTTTGGTAAAGAGTAATACGTTGTTGGACTTTGCAGAATGTTCGATTAAATTTAGAAGACGCACGACTTAAAGAGTTTGCCCACAAAAGAGAAATACTGGGGCCGTCGTAAACTACCGATTCAATGTGAAGAGCCGTTTCGAGGTGGAATTTCATTTTATCTCGACGAAACGCCATAGATTAGGTGCCATCTCGGGTCGAGGAGCAATAAATGATCGCACACAACTCGCCAATTCTATTCACGGGCGAAATCGATGCTTTATTAATCTAACTATGTGCTTGGGAGTTCAGTACTTCTGTCAGTGACTGATTCAAATTATCGATAGATCGTCCATTTCCCTTTTCGAGAACGAACGGCAGTTTATCATGGCCCTTCCGTATCTCAGCTGGTGAAAAGGCTCGCTGCACGTATCTTTCGTTAACGAAGTACAGGTCTGGCACAATTGTGCATTTAACATACCGCACAAAAGACCACGATTACGTGTATCGTCAGTAAAACAGAAGCGATCGTCGGGTGGTTATTTATCTTCGCCAGGCACTTTTATATTCGGACGTATTTCAAAGCTTTGTTGTGCGTACTAACAATTTCGCACAGTTGTTTTTGACGTTGTTAATTTTCAGTAGTGCGTTCAGCCGCACGCTGCGTTCAACGAGGCATTGTCGATCTCGAAACTGAAGTGCTCGTATGTGGTACAACCAATTATGGTTTACCAATAAGGGCTCGGTCTAGTTATCTCTTTATGTGCTGCACTCCGTAACGTACGGTATATGGTAGACCCCAGTAAAATCAACCGTATCCGTTGTGTAGTACAGCACACGGGTACGGAGGACTATCATAAATGGACGTTACAATGGCATGCACAGTAATTCGCACGTCGAATGTTTCATTTTAATGTGCATTTCGAGAAGAATGTAATTTAAATACGTTTTCAATTGCAACACATAAATTTGGAACGTAATGATGACCAATTAGAATTAAACATACGTTTACACAATTACGAAATTTTAATTGACAGGCACGTTGGAAATTGATATACTGACTTATTTTTCCGACATATTGTTTCGAGATACAATGCCTCCGTGATACCAGAGAGTTACGTTCCGATCGACCACAATTTTCAAAATGGAAACATGCAGGCTACACCAATACGGGATCGAGTTATTTGTCTGGGAAAGCATATACACCACTGTCTATCGAATAGAGTTTACAATACGCGGCTATCTGATGCCGATTCGTGTTAACAGACGGTTAATACATAGAAAGCTTGCACGTTCTGAAACGTGCCATGCAGAAAATCCTGGAAAACCAAACCTAAACAATTCCCCTGGTTTGGGGTCCGTTTAGAACTGTAGACAAAATACCGGATAACGCGTGGAAGCAAAACGCGCGCCAGCAGAACACACTTTCACCCCCGACAGCCATAGAGAGTATTCAAAATGTAGATAGAAGCGAGCGTTTACTGTAATCCTTGTTGCGACTCGGCGAGCAACGTTTTACTCTGAATCAGTAACCAACGATTTTTCGACCCCGTATATCCGAGTTGTTTTTTATTTGCAAATGTCCCCGAAAGTAATTAAATTCTACTTCTGTCCATCTTCCTCGTCACAGTTTAATCTTACCCCATTAAAAGAGGTATTCTCTCCGTTCTGTCGAATACGAAACCAGAACAATGGCTGCTCAAAAACGATACAAAAAAGGTCCTAACGCTTCTGTCATCGCGAATGTTCTTAATTAGCACGGTGTACAGCGACAGGGTGGCAGGTGTTCGCTAGTTTCCTGAAGCTCGCGAAGTAATCCTCGATTCGACGTTTCCGCTGGCGTCGAAACGGAAGCCGCGCAGTGTCTTGAATCGGGGGAATCAGTGGTGCGGATGCAGGTGCAATAACGTTGCTGGCAGCGGGCGAGGGGAATATCGGGATCTGGAATACCGTGTCCTCTAATTAATTGCATTACTTGTCACGCGTGTTTGCGTTCGTTAATGGCGCCAAAGGCGTCCGCGTGGCTGGCACTAGCGCGTTGCGCTCGATCGGCAGGCCGATTGATCAAAGGATAGTCGTGACGTGTTGTCGATCCGTCCGCGAATCGCGTAAGATCGATACGCGCTACTTGGAACGAAGTATATACCGGTATGCGGGGAACCCGGCTACGAATTCATTGAAATTCACCGATGGGGAATGTCCGCGTCGTTCAGTGGAATCTCACTCGATTTTATAGCCTGCTACTGCGGAGAGAGCGCGGTCGATTTTCGACAGACGGGAGGAATCTTTCTTGTCGTCCCGCAATATCGACACCCTTCGGATTGACCAATTACGACGTTTAACGAGAGTCGTAGACAGGAATGTCTTTGACGAGCCAATTAAAACTCGCCCGGCTCTAACTGCTCGATATTTAGATCCCCTGATCTGTTTAAATCCCCCGCGATTTAGCGACTCTTTGAATGGAGCCGTTCTCATTAATCGTGGCGGCAGCGTCGATCGATTCGAGTCGATGGCGAACGTTTGACACACCGGTGTCACATAATCAGGTGATGCTAACACGTGTGAACGTCGATTAATTGTCTCTCAATTAGGTATTTGAAAGCGTCGCCGATCGCGATCATCGACGGGCACCGAGAAAAGCCTATACAGGTTGAAGGCGCAGAGTGGCTCGTACGTGAAATCCAATATCGAATCTGCGTTTCTCCTAACAATGCTGTCCAACGAGCTGCTGGGAGGCGCGTAAAATGGCGCGGGACTGGACGAGCGCCAACTTGGAAATAAAAATCGCCAATTCCGTTCGTTAACGTTATCGACATTTCTATGTTTCTCTGCGCTTCAAGGCTCCCCGGATCGATAAAAATCTAGCCTGCGTTTTTTGATCGGGCAAACCTTTTGGATAAAACGCGAATTTCGCACGCTCGTTTGCGTGGGTACCAGCGGTTTTGTGCGAGATGAATTCCCGAGGGGGGGAATTGAAGGGTGTGCTAGTGGGGAAGCTAGAAGCAGGATATAGTTGGGCTGGATGAGATCTGGGGCTGTGCACAAACGGAGGTAGAACTGTATAGGAATATCTATATATCATTTCTAGACAATCTGGAAGAAATGTTAATTGTTTGAATTCACCTCAAGACTGGAGAATCTTTGCTCACAGGTGGTGTGTCGAGGTAATCTAGTTCCCACGATTCTGCAGACCTCTGTCGATGATATGACATCCCCATGGTCGCTGCTATCGGCCGCCACGCCTCGGGGATGTCTGTATTGACTCGGCTCAACCAAAGTTCCGCAGAATCTGAAGTAAATAGCTTTGGGTTACGGTAAGTTTAGAAACTCAGTCTTCCAATTTGTCCCGTTTCGCCCTGCATAAGAGGAACGTGATTCTAAAAAGAATACTGAGATAAAGATAAAGGAACGAAAGAGCACAAACACCGGTACAAGAATTGAAGAATCTTCTGTGTCCTTTGAGAGCGTCTCCATCTCGTATAAGTACTTGCAAACTAAGTAGATTCGCGCACAACGTTCAGTTCAGCATTTCCTGCTCGACTTGTCTTCAATCCACCACAGGAAAGGATTCAGCCTGATTTTATTCCCAGGAATGACTTCTCCAATCAAAGTCGCCCGCGTCAAAGAGGCTCAAAGAAATTTGCTAGAAGATCACGTTTTATCCTCGCGAAACTTCCCCGCGGAACAAGTATCGCGTGCCACGAATTTCGGGCGGAACGGAGCGGGTGTCCCGGTGACAGGAACGGACTATTTTCAACCATTCCGAATCCATTACCGCGGTTCCATCCTTCTGTGCCTGAAGTCGACTACGAGGCAATGTATCATCCGTAAGTGAAGCCACAGAACGGCGATCGTTCCCTAACTCTTTGCTTCCCTACTTTCTTTCTCTCCCTCCTTCATCCCTGGCCCGCCACGCAGCTGGCTCTTCTATTCCGTAGCGAACAGGGCGCAGGCCGTGCTTTCCTCTTGGCCGACTCGCCCCATGACAACTCTCGCAGACTTATAAATCAAACCCTGCGAACAAATCACTACGGAGATCCAACGGTGGCTCCAAACGCTCTTCTTACTCCTCTTCTTTCGCTGCCGCTGCACCCCCTCGCCCTCTTACCAACGCACTCTCTTGTCCGTTCACCCACGCGCTGTTTCTTCAGCAGCCAAGTCTATCCCCAACGCTGCACCGAGACCTTTTTCAACGGTACCCACGATCTTGTCGAGGTTTTCCAGCTCTAATTCCATGTAAGCTGGGATTCCCCCGTCGCAAATCCTCCCGCCGCAGCCACTCGTTACCCCCGCTAAGAAGAATTTATGCGAATGCCGTGTCGCCCGTTGAATTTCGAACGACAGCGACTCGCGCGATTGAATTACTCGCAAATAAGCTGCGGGACGAGTTGGATTACCTACACCAGGTAATAACGGTTGGTTCGTTTTTCCTATCGCGAAGAATTCCCCCCGAATGCTATCCACGGGTAAGTAAGATAGAACGCGTACTCCGCGGGGACACATCTGTTTAGGAGTAATTTACGATGCTTCCCGGCATTTTTGCCCGTGATAATGAATTTTCCTCGAGAGCCGTAACATCTAATTCCGTGCTCCACACCTCGCGCAGGGGACGATATTCCCGGGATAATTTTTAGGGATAGATATTTAATATTTTACCGGCCATTCGCAACGCAGATCAGAGGAAGTTGGGGAAGTTCGACCCACCGGGCATTCGAGCTGCAGGAGTTGTCTTAAAGTTCGTGCAACTCGTGTGCAGGACAATTTTCGTTCCCCTTCCGAGTACGACTTCTGCCCGCGTACACGAACGTCCCCCTTTCGATGCGTGCTTTCCCGCAGGCTCGTGCCTCCGTCATACGACACTATTCACCCCACGACTACAAGAACACATAGTTAGCTGTTTCGAAGCCATCAAACAGCCATTTCCGTGCGTTTCGGTAAGCTGAATCCGGTTGTCGGAGCCGTTTACGAGCGCCCCGTTATGGTTCGCCTTCCAGCTAGATGTCCCCAGGATTTAATTAACGCCGGCTGACCGAGACGCACGCGAACCTGCAACGGGGACCAACGAAATATGCGTTTTCGTTCGATCCGGCCGTCTTACGTCGGCCTCGATCCGGGAATGCATAAATACCGAGGAACGCCGAACTATTCGGCCCATTCGGCACAAGTTCCAGCGGATCTGCAATTCTAACTCGACTAATTGGGAGGCACAGATACCTTCGGAGAAGGCCGGTCGACTGATGATACGCCTGTTAGTTAGTTAGTTAACGCCAGACAGTAACTATATATCCGTCACGTCAAGTTACGTAAACATAGCCAAGAGACCATAACTTCTCGGGCACGCCAGCGAAACGTGTAAAGCAACTTCAGGGACAATTTAGGGATCAGCAATCAATCTGCAGCTGGGCGTGCATGAATGCCCACCGTGTCGCGCTTCAGATTCGAAACGCTCCCGGAAATTTGTATAGGAGAAAACATATTATTCGTGGCGGCGAGGAGTCGGTAGAATGGACCCAACGGCTGCGAGCCAGGCTGTTTTAGAACGTCATCCCGACGAATTAATTGCATCTAACAATAACAGCTTGAAATGCTTCCCCGAGCCGTGATTTCAATCGATAGTGAGTCTCGTTGGAGGTATATTTAAGCTGGAGTTTATCTTACGATTAGTAAAATCATCTGATAACCGAGGGGTAGCTAAAATACTCGCGGGAGTAGAGCAGTGCTTGCGGCCAGATTTGGATTTATGCGAGGTACCATTTCCAGCACTCGATCCCATTACCAATGGACCGAGAGCCCCGTTCCGATTCATTTCCGAGTGCGGACTTAACGCACTTCGCGGTCACAAACCCATGAGCCTTTGCACGTACGAGGTGCCCGCTCTTTTATCGTATCGGGGATGCCTATTGTCGAGCGGAGGAAGAGAAATTGTAATTCAAGCAGGCAATACGCTCCGTGCACTGAATAATCACGCGGACGATAGCACAGGTTTTTACGAAGGAAAAGAGGTAGGTAGTCTTGTCGACATCGAATGGGCATCAGAGAGAGAACGCTCTAACGATATTATCGCATTAGGTAGTTTAACATATCCTACTCTTCGGCGGTCGTTAATATTTGATAGAGTTCGTGCAAGCACAGCAGCACAATACGCCCGCGCGTTGCACGAATCGGGGAAGCTCGTAAATTCTTTAAATTGAGAGCGACTCAGATGTCCGATACGTCAGCTGCTTCCGTGGACAGTAGAATACTCCAGTCACGCGGTCTGAATTCTGAGCGACGTGCTGCACAGTCCATATACCGGTATTCTCTGCTTCCATCTCAGCTTTCTTCCCCCTTTGCTTCCTATTAGCCCTTTCCCTTTCGTTTCTTCCCTTTTTGATACCTTCACCCTTCACCTCAGCGACCTTTCTTGCGACAAGTACAAATGTGAAACGAAGCTGGTTTGTTCGCCTCGCAAAGATATTCCACTTAAGGGATTACAACTTCTATTCGCGTCTGGGTCAGAAAATAAGGGACGATGGCAAGGCAGGTGAAAATATTTCAAGCCGGTATTTCCAGAATTTGCACTTCCTTCCTTAAAAATTGAATCCCCGAAACATGGCCAAGCCCCACTATCGCTGTGCAAGAATCACAGACATTTTCGAAGACGAATGCGATGTCTTGGAATACAATTTGCATCGATCTGCTCGGAAATTGCATTTCATCGGTGATTTTCCAGCACTTTGAAATGAAGGTAGAAATTAACGCTCGATGCATCCTCGTTTTACGTTCCCTCGGGTTTTATCAAACGGTAACAACTAACCGCGAGGAATTTTCCGTTCAATTAGCGGTGAATTAGAAATTGTAGATTTAATCGCGAAACCAACCCTGCGGGCCACACGGTTCGCGTATCAAAAGCACGAAATTCCACCTGGGGATTGGTCTTTCATTCGTTTCGGTCACGCTCGTTGTAACGTTCGGCGCTAAATTTCGAACACCGATACGCCGATCATCCCGCCACTGGTTGCTTCAAGAATTCCACGGACCTTCCGAATGCTCCCTGCATATTCAAGCAAATTTCGGGGGCATTAAAACGGAAACGAGTTATGCATGTACTTGTAAGTTCGGAACGAGGCCAACGAAGCAGTTGCCTCCCAGGAAGCCCTCTAATGCCGAACAGCCGACGCTTTGAACTTTTAACGCAGTAATTTCGAAAGGCATTTTACCGGCGCGAGATCGCTGGTTCGTAGGAGCGCTGGAAACGAAGAACTTTTTACAGAGCGCCGAACCTATTCCCGGGAGGCACACTTGGCCAGAAACGCAAGTGAATGCCAGTGGGATGAAAGGAGGAAAAAGTGGAAGGTTCACTTTCCCCACTTCCCGGGACTTACTGTATAAAGTAGCAGCCTATTATCCTTATAATTACCGTACGGCGATGCATTACCAGAAGAGTTTTTAATTACCTGTCCTTTAACGTACGATTCCCTTCCATCGTGCCCAGTGGCTGTGTTATGCAAGCCGGCCCTGTGGCCTTCATTCTTTGGTCGCACGCGCCTCGAATTAAGTTCCCGTGATGGAGTTATGCAGTTCCAGACAGGGGTAAAAGTTATGGGAAAGCTCAGGATTGCGCCAGCAGTCGAACAATACGGGGGCAACTCGTTCGGAAACTGCCACGAAGCGCTAACTTTTTGTTTCGTATCAAAACTTCGCCGCTTCGAATGGAATACTTTCGTGACTTTGGCAATTAAAAACAACAATAATAAACAATTCTGTCACGATGCGAACATCTGCACAAATTAAGTAGCTTCTTTTACCACGACAGAGTAAAACGGTGGAATTTAAACGCGACGGATTAGGGACAACTAATGACAGAGAAGCGTGCAGAAAAAGCTTGTAATTGTCCATCGTTCCAGTTGGAAGAGGAAGATGAATTGAATACGAATGATGCTATTAAACCCGTAGCTGACGAGGCGGGAAAGAGAGAGGATCATATTCCTGAAACATTCCAGTAATCGTAAGTTCGCGGTAGTCGTTGCGGCTGGAGGAATTTCTAAAAAACTGGGAAACAGGACTGGCGACGGGGAAGCTTGGAAACTTTCAACGAAATGGACGATTATTCTTCTTCTAATAGAGGTGTACGGTGCTACAGGCACTTTCTAAAACGGAGGGAAGCCTTTCAATTAATCCATGCAAAAGGGAAACATTTCTCGGAAGGCGTCTCATTAATCAAAAAGCAATTTCCGGTTGATCGGCATTTTACCACGAGTTTCCTCGTCGATTAGGGACGCGAGGCATCGCGGGAAATCGTACGTTCCGCTACAAAGAAGTCAAAGGAGGAAGCAGAGGCGTGTACACAGAAGGTAGGCTGTTGTACTTATGTCGCGACAATTAATTCGAGTCCAACTATCTTGGAAACTATCTTCAACCGTGGCTCTCTCTCTCTCTCTCTCTCTCTTTCCTCTCTAGAAGGATGCACGCGTTACAGTCGGAGCAATCTGTCTGCTGTTCCTTCCGTTCTAAGTATGGCCGGCGAAGTTAGTCGGAGATTAGGCGTCGCGTAAGGTAGGAGCGTCGCATTCGAGTCGCTTACGCTGGTTTCACAGCTTAAACCTGTGTTTAGACCGGCTGCCTGCTAAATTATCAACAAGACCGTGCCACCGTGAACGCGCGCCCATTCTTTGCGAAAGTGTCCCTAACGTATTCGCGGAAAGACAATGGGAAGCGAGCGGGAAACTTGCCGCGGATTTTCAAGTGCAATTATAGCGGCTGCTTAAGCCGAGAAATGAACGTTCGCGTTCGGATAACGCGGTGGCAACTAACGGCATTTTATCCGAGTGAAGTAGAACGGTTTTCGGTTTCGTTTACTATTTTCCGAATACAGAGGAAGCACCAACGACGGAACATCAAAATCTTGAGGAGCAGAATTTAAGAGCAGCCTTTTTAGAGGCTTAGTTTGCTACTAGGAAAGCCCATCAACGACACCGCAAAGTATAGCACTTGCGCGAGTCCTTCGAAACAAATAGGATGGGAGGCGCATTCGAGCGCCTGATCTCGTAGAAACCTCCGGTATCGGAGTTCGCCGTTCAACAGGGAGCTATTTGAATGGAAAACTCACGCGATCTCGTAGTTTCGCGGTTGCCCGCTCGGGACTGCTTCGCCTCCGCTGCACGATTATTATCCTAATTCGAGAGTGGCGTGAGCCTCGCGAAGGAGGAAATGAAAAGATTGCAGGCGGCTTAGCGTGTCACGCGTGTAACTCACGACAGGACGAATGTTCCGGCTTTCCTCGGCGGTTTCCATCGTTAATCTTAGGAGAGGCTCACCGCCGATGGCACGCCTAAACGGGCAAGTCGAATCCGAAGCTGTGCACGGGACAGACCGGTCGAATTTATCTTCATCACGGAAGTAGTAGTACAGACTACGACGAATGTTTCTCGTAATTCCGTCGCTGCGCTCTTGTTCCTTGTCCTTAGTCGCTTTTTCTTCGTTTCTCTATTAGTCAACGTGCCTTCGATTGTTCGCCAGGGCCCGATGAACTGGGATCATTTCAGCTTGAGACTATTTCGATACGTCTACTGAAATGAGAAGCGAAGAAGCCTTGAAAGGACCGATACGATTTTTCAACTAACGGAATGGATCTCATGGAGCGTTAAAAAAAAGATCGATCCACGGGGGTCCTTTGAATCTATGAAGTGGTTATGAAACCGTAAGCAGCTGCTCGTGGAATGGTTTTTCCCTTCAGCTCCGTGGGGTTTGCACTTTAGAAGAGTAGCGAAGGAAACGTATGGGACGCTAGGGAAACATCTACTTTGATAGTGGATATCAGCCTCGACCCCGTCTTTTATCCCCCGGGCCGGCGGCCTCTCTCATTTCCTTTCCCCTTTCGACTTCGCCTTACAATAACAACTAGCTAACCACGTTTCTGCTTTATCATACCTTTGAACTCGATCGCGAAATATCGCGTTACAATCCCCGGGAAGTGCCTCTTCCCGGGGACGTTCATGTACGTCGCCGGAGGATTTGAAAGTGCCGTAACATAAAATTCCTCGCGGCTCTATCGGCGAAATAAAAAAGGGAAGCCTCGGCCCGCGACGTTATAACGTCGGCAGTACGCTTCACTCGAAAGCCAATCCTCTTCGACGTAATGGTAACGCGGGTTACCGCCGAGCATACATCCGCCTCCCGCTCTGGACCTGCTAAGTTATATCTGGGAAATTTATTCGGGATCACGTCGACCTGGCATGATTAAATAAAGATATCACGTGCCAGCGGCTCGTTAAAAGTCTTTAGGAGACCATAACTTTATCACGCCTCCGAGGATAGCTGCCGCGATAAAGCGCGGATATGTCTTGCGCTACGTACGCGTACTCGAACGAAACGGGTCACGGGGCCATTCGTTAGCTTAATGTTTTATCGGCGGCTGATGCGCCGCGGAATGAGAATGTCTGGTTTAAGCCTGTTGAAATTCACAGGAGGGCATCTCGTTGGAGGAGAGTGCTCCCGCTCGTCGAAGGGAAGGAGAGGAAAAAAAAATCGCGGCAGGTACGGTTAGCCCACCCTAGAAATTCGTTCACGTCCGCCCGAACTTTTCAATCCGAACCTCGAGATAGTTGAACGTATCGACGCAACTTCGACCCGATTTTCCAGAGACACACGGCCGACGCGAAGCTCTTTTTTTTTTACCCCTAACGGCGAAGGCGTGTCGGTGACGTTCCATTGGGGGGGCCGTCAATTCGAAAGTTAACCGGAACAATTACCAATCGAATTTCCACGCCAGCGGGCCGCGCGGCACGCAATTCGGGAATAGAAGTATAGCTACTTATTTACTCGCGATTCCTCGATAGCCCGAGCTCGTTTTATTGACAATCAAGTGATACCGGTTTTATCGTGCTCCGTTCCGCGATCCCACCGAACAACGCGTGTGCAAACCGATCGAAACGGCGTGTTTCGAAAAAATACTCGTCCCGGTATCGGCACCCTTTGTTTTATCGGCTCTGACGATCCAATCGGTTTATAAAGACCAAGCCATAGAAAGGCCGATACAAAAGTCATTATCGAGTACGCTTCTGTAAGCCTCGACTACGTTCAGCGATTTTTCGAATAATTTCCCTCGCGCGCGGAAACTGTCGATAATCTGGATAGAGGCCAGTGTAGCAGCGTAATAGAACGCGTCGAGCATGTGCCTGCAGACGTGTGTGCGCGCGCGCGTTTGCACCCGGTGTATCCACCCGCACGAAGGTTTACGTTAAACAGCGACTTCCTTTTTAACCTTTTAGCCAGCGTCGCGTCGTCGGAATATACCCACTTGGTGGTGGCCTGGACTCGAGACCTCGGGACTCTCGCGAGCGTCGTAAGAGATAAAAAACGCTAGCATCTGCTTCATTTTATACGGTGTGACTGCCCTGAGTGTTTAACGATTCCTGTACATTGGCCTGTGACACGCAGCACTGTTATGAACCCCCGGTTCCGGTTTGCAGAAATGGAAATTCATTAAAGCTGGAATGGCGAACGACGAACGCGCGAGTGCGTAATGGTGTGTATGGCATTTGAAAATATCAATTCCACCATTATATTACGAACAAGGATCTTTTTACGAGCATTTCAATCGATTCACTATTTGATTATTCTGAGCCTCTGGTTGAATTAATTACTTCGAATTGGATGGAAATTAGCACCGGGTCGATGGTAGGTACTTTAACGAATGAAATTTATTTTATTCCCTCCGCGGCTAGGTTCACCTGTGAGTACTTAATTAACTGAAATATCAATCTATTTGATTAACAGTCCCCGGCGACGTTAGTCCTAAAGTGAATTTAACTCCACTTCTTTTTATCAAGAAATAAGACGCGTGCAAGTTCGCGTACGTAGGTATGCGTCAGTGAAAGCCGGAGAATAAGGACGATTTCGGACAAAAGGAAGCATCGTGTTCGCGCTTGCTGTTCGCGGGCGAATCGGCCAGCTATTTCCTCCATCTTCCCTCCTATTGTCAAGAGAATCCATAAATACGTCGCCGTCTCGGATAGAAATGAAAAACGAGGGGAAGGAAGGTGTCGAAATATCGCGAGAATGTTTTGCCTGCATTTTGCTAAAGATCTGCGCGGCTGAAGCATTGGAAAGTATACACCGTCGCACGCGTCAAAAATTTCTGGGACGAGGCAACGTCACCCACGCCAGGGTCGAATGGTGCTACGTATTTGAACGTAATGGTAATTGAGTGTGGCAACGGAGGTACACACACACACCAGTTTCCTCCCTCTCGTTATCACACTTTTCGGCCTCCTACAGGCACACGCGTACCTCTCATTTAATTATCTCCTCATTAGTGACTCGCGTACAGTTAGTTGCTATATAGGGGCGGCACGTTTGTTCCGATTTCAAAAATCGACTCCCACGCTACTAATTAAAATGCACTTGAATGCTTCCCACGGGGCCACTGCATTTAGAATCTCTTCATTTTCGGGGGATCCAAATAACGGGCTGGGCAATGAAGAGTTGAATCGATTCGGCTGGTGAAATTAATTAAAACAGAATTGCGTTAGATTCTTGAAATATTTCTGTTATTTTAAGAAGCGTCCAGAATGATTCCAATATAAATTTACTATATGGAGTTCTACCGTGTTAATATTCGCACCCATTGGAAATGATGCAGTCCATTATTCTAGCGTTGAACGGTATAATGACCCCTAAGTGTCCTTGCAATTAACGCGAAGCTTACGGGACAAAATTTACAGGAGGCTGATTCCGCTTAAAATCAGAGTGCAGTCAACAAAAAGATCGACGCGGCGGGTCGCAAACGCAGCTGTGCGTTGATCAAAGGATTCTCCAGTAGGTGCGAACCATTGAGTTTCCGGTTCCTGGACGCCTCGACCCCGAGAAAGAACGTGGCACGAATGTTTAAAATAATATTTGAATATCTCCCCTACACCGGGATTCTCTATAACTCACGTTAATAACACTGGTTAATTAAAGCACAATACTGCCACAGACAACTATAACGACATCTAAGTAATTTGCGACACTTTGGCGCGATACGTACACCGGCGATGTTGCAGCGGGCTAAACTAGAACACGAGTGACCTCAACATGCAAGTCAAACCCTGTTTTGCTCTACGCATCGAGGTCACGAGGAAACATAACAAAGCATGTCCTAGAGATTCTCCGTATTCTTGCTGTTCGGAGTAGTAAGCATTCATACGAATGGCTTTGCCAAACTCAGGGACAGCCTTTTGTTTCACGCGCCCGTCTTTACTGTCATAATACCTACACTTTTTCTTCTCGCTTACTCTTTCTCCCACCTTCTTTTTCCTGCGTCCAATTTTAAACAAACCCCCCCATTACGCCTATCGACTGTTCCATCCCAACGCTATGGAACACAGATATTGTATTTTTGCATTGTTCGCCGCAAAGGACTTCCGCCCAAAGAATTTCGGCAGACACGTCCGCCCTTCGTTACGAGGCAAATTTTTGTGTATTCACACTTACGACCCGCATTTTCATTTTCACCCGCCGACGTTATTACAAGCAACGCGTCCCTTTGTTTATCGTCGCGTGAGGTGGGCGACGTTATGGCAATCAACGTGTTCTTTTATCTGCCGCACACAATGTTGTCGACATTATTGCGACCTAAATGCGTGTTCTTCTCTCTATTGTATTCGCCAATGTCATTCGTAGCTTAGTCGTCGATGTTACATTATTTAATTATTACAGGTCTCCATTGAAAATGAATTGTACATCGGGTACACAAATGCATGATCTCGTTTAAGAAACGTCGTTCCCTTTGCAGCTTTTAACGTTCGCTTGCAATGTACCGTTACTCCTTACCTAGACGCAGTCAAGAGAGAAACGAGGAAGTAGAAAGGAAAGAAACAATTATCGTATGCATGAGAGAATGTGCGAACAGATGTGCATTGTTTGCACGCTAGATAATGGTCTAATTTAGGGGTGTGTAGGGTTCAATTTCGGAAAAACGACACAGGGGAATATCAAAGAGATGGGAAAACGGCAAACGTGCTCGACTCCGAGTTGGAATCCGAAGAAATCGTACTGGAGATACGAGTTTATCGCAAAGGTACCTAATTCATATTCCTACTTTTAGAGGTCGCGCGATCGTGAACGAACCTTGTGCAAACTACATCTCTACTTATCTCTTGTTATGCTTCAACAATCGTTGGAGCAATACGACCGTTTACGAGTCGATTATATCAATTCGTGATCATTTTGGAGTGGCCTATTCAGTTACTGCCTGGGCCACTAAACCCTGACTAGAGACCGTAACCTCCGCAACAATATCCGCCGCGCACGAATAAATTTCAATCTGCCATCATATGATTATCATTCAGTTTCGCAATTCTATCGGCCCTAAACGGATTAATTTGTCTGTCGAAACACCCTAGAAGCCAATCCGCTTTCCGCTGTTGCACAGGACGCCCCGATTAAGCGTTTCACAGACAATTTCACGGGCAGCAGGGAGCATGGGACACGGTACAATTACATAATCCGTGTTTCACGAGAGTCGCGAGGCAGTAACGCGAAAACGGGCGAGGAATGCTAGGTACGCGACGATCGTCGTAATTATATTATCGAGATTCGCCGGACTGCAGTGGCACGACTATGCATTAGCAGAGCGAGCCGCGTCCTCTCTAATCGTGATCGAAAGCTGATACTGCCTATCCGGGGTGCGCACGTATCGGTAGCATCACGCGAAAGAGGAAGCTCCGTTACGACCGATGGCAGCAATTCCGCTGGAACGTGACTCGTGCCGACATTTAATCCCCCCCCTTGCCACCCGCCCAAGTGTAGCTAGCAGTTGCCCTCTTGTATCTGATAGAATGCCGGGTTAATCGGCGCGATTAACTTCGTTAAGTCGGGAATCGGTAAAGCAACTCGACAACCAGACTCTCCGTCGCGATCACGGTCGCTTCCTGTTCCTTGGAGAGAGCCGACCTTTCTGGCCAGCCAGCTCGCGTGCTTGTGAAACAAACGAAACGCGATGCAGCCGAAGGCTGAGACACCTATGGCAAAGTTTCTTGAACTCATAGAATCTAGGAGCGCTGCTCCCACGGGCACTCCATCCGAGCGCGATCACGTCCCAAATCAGATGATCTTCCCATCGTTTCCTCATAAAAGTCCTATCACGTCTGACTTATCGTCGAGCCAGTCACTGTGTCGCGCCCGGGAGAAGTTGATCCGGCACCTTCGCGGCTTGGCGAACAGCTGAAGGGAAAGCCGCCCAAGGGATTGGGGGCGGCAGCCCCGTCTGAAGGTGGCGACGATCTCAGTGAGTGACATTTAAACGAGTTTTAAGCGGCGCTCCGCGCCAGAAGAAATACGCGTTCAGGAACGGGGGCGTAATTTTCGTGCGCGAATCGAGTAACCGGGCCGCGAAGCGAAATCACTGCAGAAAACCCGGAGGGAAGAGGATGGAAATCTCGATGGGGGAACATCGGCTAGACGGCGTCATAAATCAAGAATTATAAAGCAATTTCGCGGAAACCGCAACAAAACTTGGAGAAGTAAGTCTCCACTGGTGTCGGTGTGGGCGGCAATACAAACAGGAAAGAGGAAAAGAAGAAGGGAATGCACGAGGTTTCGGTAAACTATTACAAACGACAGTCCCCTTGTCTTAATCGCGCATTACTCTTTCTCCCCCTCGGCGATGATATGCGCCCTCGGCCCGTTTCCCCGTTTATTTCCCTTGTCGTAACTTTCGAGACGAGCATGCGTATTATACCGAGCATAACTGGAGGCAGTGCCTTCGGGAAGTCGTTACAAAACGCTCCCTAAAATAACTAGATTTATGGTACCTCAATTCCAAGCGATTCGATGGAACGACCCTTTAACAGAATTACAAGTGTCTAAATGAATATTTGCCAGCGTCCATTTATAAAGAAGATTCGAGTGGGTTAACTACTTCTATTGTACGTTGGCATCGATTTCGACAATGATAGAGCGCGTTACACCGCGGACCCGGCGCTCGGTTACTTAGCATATTAATATCTTTTGGCCACGGATACGGGGTAGCATTGATATCCTTCGAGCTGGATTTCTTGGTTTCGCCCTCGATATGACGGGGAATCCTCCAAGCGTGGCTCGTTGCATCGAGTTACGCCGCGGAACAAATTATTGATAATCCCGCGATCAGACAGCGGGACGAGGGGCGATTGTTTATTCGATTCTTTAACCGGGACGACAAGCGGAATTCGATCCACGCTCAAGCATGATAGAGAGCACCCAGTCAAGACTTTATGATTTAGAGCGACGAATTTTTATTCGTAACTTATTTGCGAGAACGTCGAAAGGATGCTGCGCTCTAAACTGCCCTATCCTTCTTCGCCAATCGTCCGAGATTGATATATCCACACCGTTTCCGCGTCCTATCTTTCCATTTTTTCCCCCGCTTTACGTTTCATTAATAATTCATGCTGGCGTTGCGTCGAATTCAAGCGCGGTGTAATCACGGATAAGTTATATTCGGGGGTGAGGGCGAAGGTCGTAAGGAAAATTAACGTTCCCCTATGGAAGTTGCGGAATGCTCGGAATTCGTCGAGCAACATAGAACCGCGGAATAACGATAATGGCGAGCCCTTTTTCTTCTACGCTGATCGTTAACATCTTCACAATAAACATTACGAGCATGCAGTTTCGCTAGGAACGTTCACCAAAATCGCAACTGTCAACTACTGATTGTAAATAATTAATTATCAATGAAATTAATAACGAGTCATTACAGCAGCTATTAATTAGAATCATTCTGATGTCGCTACAGGTTTCATGCTTCACCGATTTGATTTACAGTAACACGTACGTTTCAATATCGATGACAGAAGTTCAGCAGAATTTCCACTTGCGAAAGCTGGTGCGCATTAAGGCGAAATGATCCATGCGCCTGCTTACGCCGGTCACCGAGAATAATGTGTACCTCCAGTATTCGTAATTAACACCACCGTGTTGATTAGCAAAGTTCTACGTCACAGTGCCTCCCAGTGGCCGGCGAATTTGCCAACTTTCCCCCGTCGTCGTCCACGAATCCCCAAATTCACCTCCAATTTAACTTCCCCACGCCGGCGCACGCTCGCGGGTTCACGTCGAAAGAAAAGCCAGCTCGCGTTTCGCAAGTTGCGCGTCCGTTTGATTCTGAGCGACAGGGAGCTACGCGTAACGCGTTTAACCGGCGGTTACGCAACCAGAAGGATTTCCACGGTGTTTCGTGGCAAAACGTGAAAGTTTCGAGGCGTGTTTCGCCTCGCAGCCAGCACGTTTCCATCGGCCAGCTGACGATCGCGAGATCCCGCGATCACGCCCTTTCGGTCGCATTAATCTGCGATAAGCATGGATAACTGGAGCCAACGAGAACAGATTCGAGAATAAACGTTCGGGGAAGAATAAGGGAGAAGATGAGGCAACCCGGAACGTCTGTACGTCGCTCCGCGAAAGATGGATGGACCAACGGTGGAGCCGGGTATCGAGTGGCTGGCGGTGGATGCACGAAGCGGAAAAGGCGGCCCAGTCTTAGCGGATGCACCCTGGGAATGGCAGGGAATGGAGAACGGCCTGATACTTTTCGGGAATAACGGTGTACGCGGTGGGATGCTCTCGAGAGGAAGAGGGCACGGTTCGACGGCGAGGTCATTGGATTTACGGAACGAAGAGCAGGATACGTGAGTTCGTGCTGTTTCGGGAAAGAAAATCTGGATCCTCATAATCCCGCTTTAATGACCCGGTTCCCGTTTGTTGCCCAGCAAATATATTCCGTTGCCCCAACGATTTTAATCTCGACTAAAAATTAACTTCGAATAATCTCTTGTTAATGAGTTTCCGAAGAGAAAAAGGTGTCTGGGTAAATTTGCTCGGCATCACCGGCCACGGGGAGCGTACTTTCTAAGGGAGTTTCGGCGCTGAAATCCGCCGCTCGACACTGTGCGTCCTTTATTGCACGGAAAATTGTTTCACCTGTTTTCCTTCGCGTCGGACGCATCGGACGCTTGTACCGTTCGCAACGCACGTTTTTCGATTTGCTTAGACGAGCACCGGATTTGCAATGAGTCCCCCAGCTCTCTCCCTCTCCCCCCTCTCTCTCTCTCTCCCTCTCTCTGTTTCTCTCTCTTCCCCTTGCCCGTTCGCTCGAAAACTTTCTAGATTATCGGACGAAATTTACGACGGTGGGAGGGAAACGTAGCAGCGCGCCAAATCTATTTGGCCCCGGATACGACTATTACTCCGCCCTGGTCCGCTCATGGATACCAAGGTCGACTTTGAGGGCTTTTCAAGAGTGGATATAATCAGCGTGTTATCGGTCCAACCGGATCATAACGTAGTGTTCAGCGCACGTACTCGAAGATCCTTATCCTTTGCATAACAATACCTATTATTTCCATTCCCTCCATACTGTAACCCTCGCCCGTATTTAACACACGCGTTCGACAAGGTATTCGAGCATCGAAAACAAATTATTCATATTTTACGCTCTTTAATTCCCACGGCCGTTAATTAGTTGCCAGTATTGAGCACGTTAGAACGAGTAGGTATGTACGTAATTCTTATCGGTGCGATTATATACGCGCTCGCCGAAATCGGTAACCAGTTGCGAAGTTTCATATTCCCAGGGCTTTCGTGTTTCAAGACACTGTGAACTGTATTACAGAGAGGAATTGGATGCCGGGTGCTCGCGGTTCTACGCGCCGTCGCGGAATACGCGTCAAAGGCCGCGGTGTGTGTCGCGAAGATGAAAAAACTCGTTCTGGTTACTTCACCCTGATGAAACACGTGTCACCACAGGGGGACGATATTGCGTTATCCTTGCCGCGATATCGGATTGCAATGAGCTTTGCGAACTCTGTCGCCAGAGGTAGCAGATCTATTCGGACGCGAATATAATCCAAACACTGGGGGCAGACGCGCCCCCGCGGTGCGCCACAGTTAATATTCCCGCGAAACGTGGCCCTTTCCACGAATAAGATTTCTCCGGGGATCCGACGGGACGATTTTAATTAAATGGCCCGTGTGCTCCTGTCTCCCTCGTGTCACGCCGCGGAGATGACGTTTCGAGCACCGTGCGCTTCCGATGCGTCGGGAACGGTCGCGTCTCGTAACTCACCGCCTCCGGAGGTAATTCTTCGAGGACAGGGGTACGGTTATCGACTGCCGGGCCAAAGGGCGTCACCGGTGAATCTGTAAAGGGGCCGATGCAGCTCACGGACGGGAACGGGACGCGGGCGATATAACACGTAGAAGCGGTATTGCAAGAAACGAAAGAAACGTCGCGGCGGGGTCGGATGTGTATGGAAGGTATTTTGTGGTAATACGTTTGCCTGCAGCGGCCCTGCACTCTGTTTACCCCCCGACAAATCCCACTAGACACGATATTATCCCTCTTATATACCCCCTCGTGCCGTCATCCAGCGGGATTCCACGAGGAGAAGGCTGTGCAGCTTTCCGAATAGCCAGGAAACGATTCGTAAAACGACCGGCATAAAGCTTGACATCGTGGTTTGCGACCTTGTTGAGATCTATGCGATTTGAATCGCACGAGCGCGGAAGAAGCACGAAAACCCCCGGAGGAGCTCGGAATTTTTTATGCTCCAGACGGGAGGGATGCGACAGGGAGTTATTTCATTTTTACAAGTACCAACGAGATTTATAAAAGGAGGGTGTGGTTACCGTATCCCGCCGGTAAGAAACCCTGGCCGCACGAAACGAATGAAAAGGGCGCGTTTGTCGAAACGCAAACATTGTCTATCGATTTCCCATCCAGTCAAATGAGCCAGCCAGCAATACCACGCGGGATAGAGTGATAACTGACTTGTGGAGCGAGTTAAAAGTGAAACGCGATCGTGCGCGTAATATCGAGCGCTGGAAACGCGACACGAGCTGAAACGGGTCTCATTTGCGCGAAAGCGTAACAGCCCTTCTGGCCGACGCGTGGGCGTCGAGTTAAGTTGGCGTGGTAGCCAGGCAGGGGCTGGAGCACTTTACAGGTGGTTTACATCGCGTTTAAAACGCCGGTGTAGTCGGTCAGATTTATCGACGTGAGAGAACGGCTCCTGGCACCGTGCCCCGGCCACAGTTTTACCGCCTTCCAGCCGTGTATATCGCGCGGAGATGCTCGCGTGATAAAACAATATGCAACATCCCGTTAAACTCGAGATTCACGGCCGCTACGAAGACGGGTAACGGCCACGGCGACGCGCGGCTGAGAAAAAATTGATACATACTACTTGCGCGCGACGAACCTTGATTAAACGGGCGACGAAGACGTTGAGGCTCTCGGGAGTAATTAAAACGGCAAATATGCTATTCAAACGCTACTTAATCGAACCTTTTTACTGTACTTAATGAAACATTGTTTGTGAACGACTTTATCTATGGATGAAGTGATCGGGTCCTTTTCATATTTCCCTGGAATATTAGGATACGTCTCTAGGATGTTCTGATTGCATTTCGTGTATCAAAGGACCAGTGGAGGAGTAGTATGCTTTAATGATGAGATTATTCCAATTAACAGATTGGTTAATGACAGGTGAGGAGTACACATCTCCCTCTGATTTGCCGATTCGGAACGTATAATCAGTGGTGCTGATATAATCAATGGTCCTGCAAGATGCGGGGCAATTGGATAATTTCGATGCCTCTAAAGCGGAATAGGTTGAATGTTAATTAAATAATTGGGAAGCATGTGTGAAAAACTCGTGTTAACTGTACCTGCCTGAAGAGAAGAGGACGAAGTTGGCAAACTAGGATACAATGTCGCAATGACGAGGAACTACCAGTGAAACGTTAGGCAGCAATTTAGAAGTTGCTTAATACAAACGAGTGCATTCGCCAAGTCGGGCGTCTCGCTCTGAATTATAACTAACAGAGAAAAACTTGTGAATACGCCCTAAAGGGTCGTGTCGCCCGTAATTTCCGAAGGCTCGCCACCCTTTCAGAAGTTCTCACGCCTGTGGCGTAGAGACGTGCTCGAGTTATCGCTAACGAACCTCCTAACAGAGACTTTAAAAAGTTGATTCGTGAACTGGTCTCCGAGGAAATTTGTCTTCGACTCAAATACCAAGGCGGCTCGACTTTCGCTGACCAATTGTCAGAAGACAATTGTCATGAAATTATCTACACTCTTCCCCGTTCAACTTACTGTTATAATTCGTTATTGGGTACCTACTTCAATTCTGCCAATAATCGATTTAGTAATCATCGTCGCAATTTTATGACAATCTTTATTGCGCCAGGACGACTTTGTCAACAAGCTATCGATTCGAATCGATTGAACGATACCCTTGATGCTCCTCGTGATTGAATTTCACGTGCAGAGCTCGTTACTCTGATGGTATTACTTAATAGGCTTTTATAGAATAGTCTGACGATGGCATCTCGAGGTATCACCGAGTAATATTGTTCCGCTATTTGTGCAAGGTAAAGCTGCACTTTACCCTGTTAAGTTAATGGGAAAGAAAAGTGAATCCCAAGTGCAGATTTGTTTATTATTGATATTTTTATAAAAATGTTAAACTTCCTCTTTTCGAAATTATTAAACATATCAACGGTAAAACAAGCTTTAACCGAGACACAGGAATTTACGCCAGCATAAAGAAAACTAATTTTCACTTTAGAAAAGAGTGTTCGTAACCTTTCTAGTTTCTTATTCGTCTGCCGGAGGCAGGAGCATTGTGTACACAATTTATTCTCCCTTTACACAGGCAACGGTGGAAAAATAATGCATTTATTATGCAGCCAATTGCGGTGATACCGTTGAATGTAAACTAACTTTGGTGCAGTCACCAAAGAAGGCAGGAGTGGCTTTTATGAGACCTCTGTATTAGTAAATATTCCGCGTAAGAAGAGACTAAAAACTGAGGACGTTCGTCACTTTATATTAGTAAAATGTCTAACATAGTGGAATTCAGAAAATCTTATAAAATGAAGTAAAATAAATAAAATAAAAATCCTCGAATTCATCAAAATTGCACCGAATTGAAGGAATTTGGACAAATGGTGTTACATTGGGGAGAATTCTTTATGCACGAGGTGGGCATTAAATGGACGACACTGCGCGTTCCAATTGCCACAATGGTATCAGGTGTCTGAATTACACGCCACATACATCTACCGGAGTGGAGGAAAATGTAATTTCCGAATTGTCCTCGCATTGGTATCCCTCCTGATTGTGGAATCGTAAAGTCCACCTCGTACATTTCCCAAGTACTTGTTCCACGGTGAACCAAGAATTCTTGCGGAAGTTCTATCAGCGTTTGCGGAGTGAGCCAAATAACTTTCCCCCAGCGACGACGTCCTGCACACCGGCGTCGTCGGCGTCTCGTCACACGTACACGTACGTGTGTATTATGTGTGACTTATGGGTGGGCCCTTTCCGAGCAAGTGAACAACCAAGAGTCAAGCTCCCCGGCACGACATCCGTGAAGAATGTTAAGCCGAGGAATCTATCCGTAAAGAAAGTCTGATCGTAAGAAAGTCGAACCACGATCCAATAACACTGCCGTACCCTATAACCCCTTCTTTTCTTCGTTTATGGGAATCATGATAGCATTTTGGCGCTTTTAAACAGACGATGCGTGATCGCGAAGGCCGAGGAGGCGCTTCTAAATATACATGCACGTGTTCCAGTACCGAGTTAGTTTCCTATCAAAGAGAAGCTGGTGGTTTCCTACGAATTTGGTGAAAAACAAGCATAGAAACGGGAGATACGAATGTCAGTTCACTTGCAAAAATTAAAATACCGTGCTCTCTTATTTAAATCCACGTTATTGTCCAAAGTTCCATTTACTGGGGCTACGTCATCCCCAATGTTTTTAATTACTGTAACCTGATTATTATAATCTGGCTGCTGAAGAACCGACGATTTCCAAATCTCGCGGCGTATTTGCGCTTTCCTGGCGAGCCCGCCACTGCTAATAGGATTTTCCACAATAATCCGAGATTGTCGAGACGTGCTGGTGGCGAAAATTTGGTTTGGATAATTTAAACGAGCCTGTTGCTAATGGTATCCGTCGATGCTCTACGTCGACCTCCTGTCGACGCAGGATTCGAAATATTTTCAATGGCAGGATATGGAAAAAGTTCCACCAATTGATTCAAGTTGTTTCAAAACGCCAGTGAGACCAGCACGAGTGAAAGCAATGCAGTCGAAGAACCTGGGATCAGATATAAGAAAACATTGCGGTCTAACAATGTTTGTGGGCGATTGAGCAAACACTGCTTCCCGTTACGGTTACGATGTTATAATAAGCACGATAATGATATAATGAGACCGAAACGTGGTTCACGTTAAATGTTTATGGACAGTATTAGTGGAGCTGTAATCAGTCCATAAAATCTGATTGAAATCACTCGCGGAAACAGAATTCATTGTACCGTGCGGTTTACGCGAAATGCACTAAATGTGTGAAAGCCAATAAAACAGAGTGAATGGTTATTAATAATGATTCCCGAACTATAATTAGAAATATGTGCGGTAATACATTTATCGCTTAATACGTAATCGATGCTATTCAAGGGATGGGTACAAACATATGCATTCGACTGAATCAGAGCATTTAATGAGTGTACTGCAGATATCTGTGCATTGCCGCATTTATCGGGGTTTCCTCTACTTAGAATATAAAGTACAAGAAGGAGAAGTATATTTTACACCGCTCGTGCGGCTTGCAGTCACGAGCATCGCGAAATTTTCCATTAAATCATTGCTGAGAATGTGACGATAGAGTGGGGCGGTTCAAACAAATGAATTCAGAGCAAATACAGTGATCCTTTCGAAATTCCTTGATCAGATAGGAGCTTAGTTTCAATCAGTCGCCAGATACGGGCACCGACCGCTTTGCTATAGATGCTAGCTCAGCCTTTGCACATGTATTATTCCAAACCACCTGAAAGCTTTTCGTTGTACAAAAGTGGGCAAAAATCTCAAAAGCTTTCGTGCAAATCGTAAGTCATTGGCCCGGCCACAAGCTCGTCGATCGCCTTACCGGGCGCGGGACGTTTACTCAGTTTCGCTCTTGCGAAAAATTAAAGAGCCGAGGAAATCCTATTATCGGTCTCTTAAAGTATCGTGGCCGTTTCAAAGGAACGGCCAGTCGCAATAAGTAATTGAAATTCGCGCCGCAATTACGGCTATACTTCCCTCAGCGCGATTAATACATTTCTGGGCATAATTTCGAGCGAGGCTCCGCTTCGTCCTCCTTTTTTCGCCCGCAGAACGAAACGTGAAAGGGGACTTTCTCGAAAGAAGTTAAATAACCTGTACGTATCTTTTCGTGGCTATAATAGAGTACAAACGGTCGCGTTGTGCAAACTCTGATTAAGTCCCTTTTTACTCGGTGGGCAACGGTGAAGAAAAAGAGGCTGGAATTCCTGGCAGGAAATGGAACGGGGATGAAGGGAAAAAATTAAGAAAACCGCTACGCTCGAAATCGGAGGAGAGGCAAAGGCTTTAATTGGGAACGAAAAAGAGGGCGTTGAAGGCGAAGCAGATGAAAATGAAGAGGAAAAGGAAAAAAAAGAGCGAGGTTAGAACTACCTGTTAAATTGAAAGAAAATTAAATTCTTCAACATGCTTTCCATTGCGAATGAATAAAACATTCCTCCAGCAACTTTCTTGCCTGAAAGGAGGTCCTTATTCGCGTTGAAGAATCAAATTTCCCAGGGACATATCTTAATAGCTGCCCCCGTTTTACTAATACAAGGCTCTACTCTAATGCTTCACGATCCGCGCTTTAAGTGCAGAATAGAGATATTTGCATAAGCCAAACGCCAAGTTTGACCGATCAGATAACGCCCAGAGCAATAGTCGGGAGTAGCAGCTCCACCGGATAGGATGAACTATAAGTCTGTAATCACGTGGAGCCGACGTAAGTTCAATTTGCGGAAGTAATTAGTAGAAAGTCGTTCCAATTCACCGCGCAGTAACTTTGTAAGAATGCACACAGATATACAATGGCAGGCTCCCATTGATAGTGAAATCTTTCGAGATGAAACGGTACAGCAGGCAGGAACCTATTATACTGTGCTTCTGTGTCAAGTTTAATGAGAATCCACGTATAACGTTAGCTACGAACTTCATGACCTATTCGGGCCGCAACAGTGTCTACAATTTTTCATTCAATTTTAAATGAAACTGCAGGAGAAAATAATTGAACCCTCTTCCCTCTCCTGTACAATAATATTCACTTTTGCCCATTCTGACAAACATCTCTATAAATCGCGATTCTAATTACTTTCCCAAAGATAGGCTACAAGACCTTCCCCAATCTTTCATCAAGATATGCTTCGTTTCGCATTAGATTATAATCCACACCTTTTGTTCGCGGCATACATTAACCGTGTGCAATAGGCGAATCGCATTTGGAAAACTATTCCGTAAGCTGGATGGCCCTCAGCGGTTATTGCATTATCGCGTAAATCTTTTAATTAGTGACTCGGAATCACGCGAGTTATTAATGTTTCTGGTGGCGTTAATTCCATCCAGGGACAAATTGCCCGGGCTCCCCCATTACGGCCGCTAAAAGCAAAGTGGATCCTCACAAATCGCGGCTTTGCTTCCAACTCCTGGAACAATATCCCCGGAATGCTAATGTTCTTACCATGCCGCAGAATTTTGTCAGTCGATATTATACCACGGGCATTTAGATTAACGGCAACGAATGCAACTGCAGATGTCCCTCAAGAATCGGCACGAAGAAAGAATTCATTAAGTACCCGTGGAAATTGAGTAATACATACGTATATATTTGCAGGCTAATATATGCTATGCGTGCAGCCTGAATCCCCCATTTCATTATCGATCCTCTGGTACAGTGTCTGGAGATATCAGCAGGCAGCGCAGCAGCTGTACCGAGGCCTCGTGAAATCGGAGCGATCGGGCATTACGCGTCCGTTAACACGAACCTAGGTATGAAGCGGGCTTAATATATGATTTACGTCCGTGCTAAACCTCAAGCTCGTAGATCCTAGGTACACAGACAACAGACGGAACCAGAGGTGGAGGCGATGAAGGAGAACCGATGTTCGCTCGTCATCGCTATCAGACGTGCGGCATGAAAACCATTTCCGGTGAAATTGCATGCCTTCCGGCGTGGGCCGATCTTTCATTGCCTCCCCGCGCAAAAGTGCCGCGCTCTCGTGCTGGGAAAGGCAATAAGATCGAAAAATCGTTCCGCGAATCTAACGGGAGGTAAAGAAAACCAAGCCGGGCGAAAAGTGGATGGAATGTCGTCGGAAGGAACCGCGAGGGACAGAAGAGAAAGGAGGGAAGATCGTGCGGGGAGAGCGAAGAAATGTTGGTCTCGTAATAATTGCTCTGTTATGGTTATGTAAACAAACTCGTTTATGGCGCACCGGGTCTTAAATCTGGTTTCCGCCGTGTGTCTCATTACTCGCGGCAAGGAAGGAGGAAGAATGGAAAGGGGAAAGAGGCGTGCGATCGAATGAGCGATTCTCATTCCGAAGCGATCGGTGTTTAGGCTCCTTTCGCTTCTGTTCTTTGAATTTTTTTGCCTTTCTCTTGGCGATTCGCCGTAGAAACGGTGGAAATCGGCGCGCTTTCCGCCTCGGAAGTTAACGCTCGCAAGAAACACAGCCGCGCCGACGGGGAAAAAGGGGAAGAGAGGCGAGACGCGCTGACTTTCTGAAGCAGTCCCAGCTGTGTAAACGGCTTGACCGTGGGGACGTTCGTTTGAAGGAACTTTGCTAATTCGAGAATCTGTCAGAATGTTGAACTCGTTTAAGAAGCTCCTCGGGGTCGCGGAGGGTGGGTGGATTCTGCGAGAACCTGGTATTTATGTATCAAGAATGGCGGGGAAGTGCGAAGGAGAAATGAATTTCAAGTCCCACGCGGAGCGCGATGCATTTATGCATAACTCGCTCAGTTTTTCATTCGCTTCCTTGGTTATGTGCCCCTGATTACATATCCGTTCCGGTCGCAGATAATTCTCCCCGTCGCGGGTAAAAGGGGTTCGCTGTAGTCGCGAAACGACGCGGCGGAGGTAGAATATTATACGAATAAAGAGCAACGCAACAACGATTTCATGACGCACACGACGGTGCCAGGGAACGATCGGCAAAATTTGTCGGCCTGGCAATTTTTGCCACACCTATTGTAATCACTCCTGCGTTCTGCGATGGAAAGGCATCTCGAGCTGTGTATCGCGTTTTCCCGGAGACTCCGCGGTGAAACGCACATAGTTTTCAGCGGTGCTCGCCGGTGAAAAAGAGTGATACGTTCTCGGGAATGCGAGAGAAACGGCCTCGAAACGTGGAACACGCCAGAAGGGTAAGATACAGCGGAAAACTCGATGAACTTTTCAAGGATTCCACCCCCTGATTTACGACGTCGCGAGGCACCAGGTGAAACGCGGAACTCACTCGAAGAAATCGCGATATAAGGTCGTGTCAGTCCCAGCGTCTGTGAAATCATACTTGAATGAAAAAAAGAACCGTAGTACAATCGTGTTGATTACCGATGTTGCACTGATTAACCACGCGATACGTGTTTAACATCGCAATCCTCCACCTAATTAGACCACAACACCGCGTACAATCTAGCCGCCGTAGCCACCTTGCGCTTAGTTAAGGCTTCGGGTCGTATATACGCGTGCATGATCGTGCACGTCACTTTGGCAAGTGGGAAATTAGAAGCAGCCTTAATATCGTCTTAGACACAACGTCGAATCGTTAAACTTTTCGTCCTAAAGTATTGTGTAATTCAGATGTGTCTGGCGATACGAAACGACGCGGGCTCCACGGAAATGTTGTTTGTCTCGGTCTGAAATAAAAATTCATGGCGAGATCAGCTACGGATAAAGTAATCTAGTTTCACTGGGAACACATTGTAACATCCGTTACAATAAAATGCCATTCTCGTTACGAGATCAAAAGGACTTAAAGAAGCGGGAGATTAGATGGAATGAGAGTACGGCATGGTCTGAGGACAAAGTACATCTCGAGCAGGCATCTCGTGCACAGCTTTTGCCGAAGCAAGATTACAGCATCCGTTTCTCCATTTATTTCTGCCGCCGTGCTGCGGAAAATTGCCGGCAGGTTGCACAAGGTCCTGTAGCAGTTCGAATCCCGACGAAGAGAGATTTCAGACTTTACGATCTCTCCCCGCTCTCGAAACGATCAAGAGCTAGGCGAGAAACGTCGATGATGGTCACGCTCGTCTGAAACTGGTACGTTGGCCGGACTAATTCTACGTTAAATCGTTACGGACAGCATGAAACTGGCAATAATAAGATATTACCGGACTCGATCTTAACGACAAGTCAAAACACAACGCGTGGAGTTATTTCTGGACCACTGTGTCTGGAGCAATTTAAGGAAACGTGACTTAAACGAGACTTTCACCTTGCGAAAGATTCGCAGTGGAGTACGAAAATTGCAAAACAGTGGTCAATCACGCGTGACCAACTTTTATCTGAAAGGATGATTCAGATATTTTTTTCTCGAATCACCTTGATAAGTTGAAAAGAAATACTCTTAGCATGTACACGCGACGTATAAATCATTCTGCAGAGAGTGCGACTAAAGTCCCTTACAGACACTTCCGAAGAGCCTGCCTACGCAACACGGTACAGGGTCCGTACACAGATGTGGAAGAAAAATTGTCTGACCTTTACCCCGTTTCCGGAACACGTGAGGCATAACTTTGCTCCTCGCTCGCTTACGACTGGCTACAGTTTCTCTGTTCACGTGACGCTATTTCTGGTTAACCGTGTATCGAGAAATCGGTCTTTCCAAGACACAGACACAACGACCACGAGGGTAACGAACCGTAAGCGCAAATCGCGCCGTTTAAAGCACCGGATGCTCGTGGCGACGACGACGTCGCTAAAGTGACGAGACGTCGCGACGCCTTGCACGGCGATTGCGTGTTCCATCTGCTGCAAAAACGTTCGCCGAAGTCCTCCTGTATTTCGTCTCGAGACGCGACAGAGAAAGTAAAAGCGAATGTGTCGCGAAACAGAAATAACGCGGGGAGGATAGGAACGAGCCCGGCGTCAACCCGAAATTTCGACGGAGCGAATAATGTATATCGCCGAAATAGTGAAAAATCGCACGCAAAATAACCCGATTTTTCACTATTTCGGCGATATACATTATTCGCGCACGTGATGCCGTTATGCATCTGCAATTAGTAAAATAATCTGAACGGGGCAATCATCGATTAATGACCGGTGATTTTATAACAGCCGCTGGATCGTAAACAGTTATTGCATACGTTCCGCGCAACGCCATACATTTTACGAGCTGCATCAACAAGCGTTGTTTTACGATTCAATACAGATGTGCAGATGTAACAACTGATAATTGCAGAGCCCCGTTGTAATTAATTAGATATGGAGAGTAATCGATGTGTTTCGCTGGAAACTTTGATATCTGTTGCGATAAAAATTCTTTCGTATTCGCTGAACACACGATGCTTAAAATCTGTAGTATTTACGCACCAAATTGGTTATGATTGGTTGATCGAAAGCAGATATTTCTCGATCAATTTCACCCGACGAATCAAACGGCTGTAAGCTTCAACTTCCTGCGGACAATATTTTCCTCGGGCAATAAAGCTGCCGACTTATCGATGAATGCAATATAATTAATTAAACAGTCCGGGGAGCAAGAATTCATTGTCAAGAGATCGGGGTCGAAATATAACGGCATTCGAGAGAGATTCCTATAATTATTCAATACGAAGCGACGACACCTAACAAGTGCAAACCATTCATCAAAGAATATTTGTCAACCTTTTGTAGATATGAATAGAAGACAAGGAAAGGATACCAGAACACTATAAGAAGAGACACTCAAGCATCGTAGCTAGTAAGGCTCGAGGAACTTGAGACTCCTATTATGTATCCTAAGTAACGGTAACAACCATAAAACGTACAAACACCGTTTAATAATTTAATATTTATTTTCCATAAAAAAATATAATCCTTATATACAAAAAAATATATGAGAGCGGATGGAGGTGTGTGTCATCGGTATTCATCCTTATCAGTGGTGTAAACCGATGCTGGACAGTCCATGTCCGCCGAAGCCACCTCCGAAGCCACCCCCGTGACCACCTCCGAATCCACCTCCGTATCCACCTCCCAAGCCGCCTCCAAAACCACCGCCGCCACCGCCACCGCCACCACCGTGGCTCACCAGCACGGGATAAGATTCCTTAACGAGGACGGGGACCTTGACTGGGTATGGAACCTCCTTCTCAATTGCGACGGGAATCTTGACTGGCACGCTGACCGGGAAAGGAACCTTCACGGGAATTTTGACGGGCACGTTGTACGGCACTGGGACCGGCTTCTCCACAGGCACTGGGACTGCTTTCTCTACTGGGACTGGATAAGGTTTCGGTATGTGCACGGGATACGGACGCTCCACGGGGATCTTGACTGGGACCGGGACTGGTACGGGTATGTTTCTCTCGACTGTGTACGGCTGCGGCACGATAACTTGGTTCTCTCGGTGAATCGTGATACCAGTTATGCGACCTCCATCACCGCCGCCTCCGCCTCCGCCGCCGCCGCCACCTCCGCCGAGTCCTCCGCCAAGTCCTCCACCGAATCCTCCGCCAAGACCTCCACCATAACCTCCGCCGAGTCCTCCTCCAAGGCTCAAACCGTGTCCACCTAATCCTCCTCCTCCTCCTCCTCCTCCAAGGCTCAAACCGTGTCCACCTAATCCTCCTCCTCCTCCTCCTCCTCCAAGGCTCAAACCGTGTCCACCTAATCCTCCTCCTCCGAGGCTCAAACCACCTCCGTGTCCGCCCAGGCCACCATAACTCTCTAAGCCGCCGCCGCCTCCTAAACTGAGCTCCAATCCTCGTTTGGTCTTTTCTTTCGTCTGAACGGCTGCTTTGGTCTGCTTGGTGTCGGTGGCAAGGGCCGTCGTCGCCACGAGGGCGAGAATTATTAGATTCTGAGGGATGCAAATGTTATTAACCATATATACAATTGCTCGCTGGCTTCTTTTGTGTACAGTGTCTGTATGTCCCGCTGCGCGAATCGGTGTGTATGCTTATCAAACGCTATCCGGAGTGGCACAACTAATAAACGAAGAGAAAGCGCGAGGTGAAAGGAAAACTAGAAAAACGACAAACTGCGCGTGTGAAATGCCAAAATGCATCCGCCCCGTCTAAACACTATGGTTCTCGATAAATAATAAGGCCCGACGGAAACAAAACGCTATTCGTTTGATTCACGTCCACGACTCTAGCACTATGCACGCGGTACGTGACGCAACGACTGCACGAAGGAGCGCACAATAGCAAAGGATAATAGAAAACAATGCAGTTTCCCCTCGAAGACGAAATCACTCGAGGACGTAACCATCTATCGTTAATAAACTTTCTCCGCCACCTTACGTAATCCCCAACCCTTTGTCCGTTCGGGAATAGTACAGAGTGGTATCGTATCGTGTCTGTGCGTGAAGAACCGCGAGCTCACCTGCGGAGTGCTCATGGTATCGTTCAGAGGTGCACACTGAAGTTACATCGCGCCAATCACTGGCATATATACCGGCACTTTCGCCGTGGCTACTGGCCCACTCCCCGGAAAATCCTACTCGTCCGCCGGCATTAAAGTGGACCGATTGTGCTACCACGCTGTGGGGCGTTCGACGTTAAGCCGTTTTCCCACGGGCTTGATCACTACCGGATCCCCGGATCCGCCGCACGCGTAACGTGCCCCCGTGCGTTCCAACTGTTTCGATTCGCTCCCCTGCCCGTTCACCCGGCGAGGAGGAGCCTGCAATTTGCCGTGCAACGATCGCCACGGCCGGTCTTCTTCGGCGTTTCTTTTTCTTTCACTTCGGAAGGAGCGGCGGCGGCGATCGCGCTCGCCTCCGATTCCGACGTTCGCTCGTAACTCGTTAAACCATACCGGACATAATTCCGATCGAGCCACCCGACGCTTTACGCAATCGCCCCTCTCGCGGTAGAAATTCTGTTTTTCGGATCTCTCCGCGGCAAGGAAGAATGATCGATCTCGTGATTCCGAGGAGGAAGTGGCCGTTTCTCGCGTCGCTCTCGATGCTAGGATTTCAGCGAGGTACCGCGATAATCGTAACGTCGCTTATCAGGCTTCGCGGTCATCTCGGATAGAGTAGATCATTTCGGATCAAACGGTTCGTAAGTTAGCCCGAGATCTTTAATCAGGGTGGACGAGTACGAATTTTTCGATGCCACCCGAGGTAAATCGATTTTATTCCACGCGGGAACGTTTATGTAATACGAGAGATAGGCAGGAGGAACGTAACGGTAGCATCGGTAGCGTTTAATCAATATGTAACTGTGCAAGAACTGTATTTAACGGTTTAATATCGGGGCAAAATTGATCGATCGTTGGTTACGCATCCCCCGTACTTTCCTTCTTTCACCGGTGCAATATTACAAAACTGGGCTGGTGTAATGCTGGCGGGCGCCCACTCACCGCCCATTACGCGATCACGAGAGGGCTTTGCGACAGGAAGGTTTTTGGTAACGCACGTAACACACCGGTGAAAATCGCCCGGTCGTTATCCTCGGTGGAAGAGAATGGAACCTCTCGCCGCACGCCTTCGGATACCTATTTCCGAGTTGCTCGGCAATTAGGTGTAACAGAACGCCGGCTTTACGTCGATTTCCGTCGGCCGCGTAATTAATTAGGAAAATCGTGGACGAAAACCGCGACACCTCGGCCGACTCGCGAAGGGATGCGACGCGCTAACTTTCTCCTCTTGTCTTGGACACGCACACGCGCGCCACGGGCTTAATTGACTGATTCCCGGCATCGTGCTCGATGCTTAATTAAAAGATAGATCCACGATACGCGGAGGAAGTTGTTAGGCGTCACGGTAAGCGACAGCATTGTCGCCAACGCCGGCTTAATCACCGACGAGCGTTTCAAACGCTGCTTAACGTTGCTGTCTTCGCAGTTACGAATTGTACTCTCTCGGATCTCGTGCAGGAAAACTAAGGCAGTGTGTTAGGGAACTGTGGACTCGTGGAATTTTCTAGGAGATCTGGGACATAAATCTGAAGGAAGCGTAAGCTTCGCGAATAAGTTTCAGTTGTATTTAACTTTCTATTGAAATACGTATCTGCTGGCGAATCGCGTCTTCGCAAACGGCAAATTTAAGCTACTTTCGAGCAACAGGTGACTTATTTTTAAAAACGTTGCGACACCGTGCCGGGAGCATCTGCGGAGCTTGTTGCTTTCGCAACGTTTTATGACCTGATATATTGCAGTTACGTATCGCGCATTTAAATACCGTGATAATCAATTCGTATGGCACACAAATTGGTGGAATCGATGAAGTGTGGGAATATTATAAGCCCCGGCAGGCTGGATTCATATTATGAGATGAAAAATATCTCCGGACCCCGGCGACACCGGTGGCCATGTGCTGGTAATGAATAACGAAGCTACCGGCGACCCGCGACGCTATTTTCGCCTCTATACGGCAGACAGAAACTTTTTATTAAGACCAGTTTCACAATCGTTTCACAGATACTTTGACATTATGCGTGGCTCTCACTCGACCGTTACTGGCCCACGTTTTACCCGTTTCTACGAAATTAATGAGATTTAACCAGGATTCGCTTTCGTTACGAGTATCGAAACATTCGATTCTGAAATACGCGTACCACCCAGACACATCCGTAATGCCACTCTAATCGGAAATGAGGAGGTGCATTTCGGGCAAAGCCGTTTAAGCGCCACTGTTTGCTGTGACATTTCATCAAGACCGAACCGAAAGCTCGGGAAAGCCCGTTCATTAGTGTTCGCGTGTATCTTTGATAGATTCTGTCGACACGCTGCGTAATGACGTAAAGGAGCATGCAGCCGTTTCGCGAGGATGACAAATCGGAATAGCAAGGTATAACGAAAGAATTCCTTTATGATATCTCATAGGCGTCGCTCTAGATCGTGAATTATGTTCGCTCAACGAAAGGGGCTAAAGGGGTCCGTGAAAAGGGCGCGAAAGGAAAAAGGGCGTAACTAGAAAACGGGCTGATAAACACCTTGAGCGAGAACATCCATCTATATATTCATGAGAGCCACAGCCTGGTCGACTCGAAAGCCTTTCCCATTATTGCATAAGGTTACGTTTGCGGTCGGTGAAGCAGAAATGCAGCCTTTGCGAAAATTCCGCTCGTACCGTATTTCTGCACGCTCGTCGACCACCGGGATTTACTTCGTGCTCTTAGACTGCATTTCCGTAACTGTCGTATGTCGAATATCAAGTTCGAAGGTTTCGATTTGCCCGAGTGCAACCGAAAATCACAGTGGCCGAAGATTTTTTGAGAAACGGCCACGAAATGACGCTAGTAGAGAAAGGAGCCGTTGCGAGTACACGTTCCACTGAGGGGCATGAAAGCAGCGTTACCATATTCAAAAGATGCAGGCGTGAATAAGAGTGCCTAAGGTGTATCAATAATCGGAAGTATAATACGTAGACGTTTACGTAATTGCGATATTACAAGTAGCCATAGATTTACGGCTCGCTAGGAAGTAAGGAGTCCAAAGACCGTATGGACAAAAATCATAACAAATATATCCCACACGTAATACGATCTCGAGCAGTTAGCAGAGTTCCGCGTACGTAATGCTACGCAGTCGCCCGTACTGTAAAATAAAGATTTCACTTCAGTAGATTTTAATGTAAAACGGTTTCCCAATGCGAACATTTTCCAGCAAATAACCGAGTAATCGAGGCTGTGGATCAGTAGCCTGCGTAATCTGTATCGATACTACATTCGCAGAAGAAAAAATTAAGGAGAAACCACGAATATCTGTGGATGTGAAACGTACACGGGCTGTGGACGTAGTAAAATCACAGAAGCGTGCAGATCACGTAGTTTACGGATCCTAGCACCTTTCACATGTTTTAATTACTTGGTGGCAAACGTGGCATAATAGTAGCACGAAACGTATTGCTGCCGGCGTGGAAATTACAATTGGTCGCAGCAAAATCGACCACGTCGTGGTTTCGATGCGTGTTATTAGCTTCAAATTCAATGAATGAAACTGCAGCGTCCACAAACAAATAGATTCCCGTCACGAAGGTTCGCGCAATTACACAGAGACACGCGCGAGGCACGTTTCGTCCAATTTGGCGCGTGATTACGTTTCGCTGTGCGATTCTTTCCTTCGCTGTGACACCTGCCAGGGCATCGGGGCAACGATACAGCCGCGCATTTAAGGGAAGCTCGTCCGAAGCAATCGCTTTCGCGTTCGCCGGCGTCGCGTTTCCGAACTTCAATCGAGAAAACTTCGTCATCGTATGGAAATCGGTGCCTAGTCCGAGGAGATTGCCCCGGAAAATCTCTATAAATTCATCGAAAACGATTTAATCGCGCAACGAAAGGTGAGATGGAAACTATCGACCAAACGTCTTCCTCCCCGTTCCCGCTTCGACTCGATCGAGCCCGATCGAAGCTGTAGTTTCGGCCCATCCTAACGCACCGGCCCTACCTGGCTAGGAGTCAAATCAATATTTTCAGATTCAAATATGGAGATTCAAATTCAGATATATGGAAATGTATTCCCGCCGATAAGCCTGATAAACCACGGGTACGCGGGATATTCTAATGCTTTCCAACAGCCGAGATCAAGGTACAAAGTCATCCCGAGATTAACTGCGCCCCTGGGAGCTCCGAGTTGATAACCAAAAATCGTTGCGCGTTCATAACTTGGAGCCGGGCCGCGAATGAACCGCGAATAGCGCTGGCCCCGAGTACCGATGGTATCGGCTGTAACTGTTACGCCGGGAATATACCATTGGCTTTTCCTCCGAGGGATACGGCTCGTTTTATTTTCGCGATCCGTTGTCCGTTATAAATTGATGATCGTCTACGTGGCCGTTTCGAGAGCGAGTTACTGCCCCATACCGAGGAACTCATTAAAGGATGTTAACTGAATTTAACATGAGGGACGAAGAAACGTTTTACTGGAAATGAAAAAGTTCACGGTGAAATGTAGGTTAAACTCCCGCACGCCCTACCAGCTGAAGGCGAAGTTGCTATATCTATGCTACGGTGGAATGAAGGTGCAAAGACACGAAGGATGTAGCCCCGGTATCTCGAAGAAGTCCTAACAGTTCCCTTTCCGCTTTAATTAAGCCCTTAATATTAATGAAGCTCTCGAGGATGTGAGTACAGAGATGTAGGAACGCATTGTGAACGGTAATCGGATTAAAAAGAGACGCCGGAGTTGAATCCGTATTAGTTGGCCCCGGCTCGCTCTGATGGTTCATCCCGTAATTGAAAACTTGGCGACTAGAGGGGCTGTAGTAAGTAACGAGAAAGTCCGTGGCTAATCGACGTGTAATTCCGACAAGTGCATCCACCCCATCGAAACGCAGTTGCAACATTTTCTCAGTTTTTAAACGACCAAGGAATTTCGAGTGATTTCGAGTGGAAACGTTGAAACAACCGGCACAGTCGTACTTCGGAAAGAAATTAAGAATCGAACGACGGGGACGTTCTTAAAGGATTTTCCGTACAGCTGGGAGCAGAGGAAGCTTTGCAAGCTCGAGCGGTATTAAGGAAGAAATTGGACAAAACGCGCAGCAACTTGCTAAATCTTGGCTGACAAAAGCCGACGGAGGTAAGCGTCGTCCATGACGTCGTTCTCTTCCTTTCCTTCTCCCAACTTCCTACTCCGCAACAATTTCATCGGCACGCTCGAGTTGCCCGCCGGACTGGCCGTTGCGTCCCCTATAAAAGCGAGGGTATACCATCGAGGAATCAGTGTGCTCACTGTCGACCAACATGAACAGCACAGAGAAGTTGAAAGTGAGTAGCTCCAGCAAGACAGCCACTTGAAACCCCCTCTCTCGGGACTCGAGCCACGCAAACGAGGCGGGCGTAATCGCCGAAAATTCTAACGCGTCACAGCTCGAGACGCAATCGACCGAATTGCTTCAAGTACAATCGACATTTACGCGAAACCCACCCCGCATTTATCACACAAGTCGCAACCTCTTCGTGACTTGTCGCTGCGCGACAAAAGCCATTTCAAGTTTCCACGAACTTGAAACAATTGATTAACCCGCAACTAATGACGTCTGATTTATCATCTTCAGATCCTACTTTTCTGCGGCCTGGTGCTGTCAGCCGCGGCCGGGGAGACCGGAAAGGCCGCAGAGTCGAGTGTCCGGCCACAGGAGCAGAAGACGAAACGCGGTTTGGAGCTGAGCCTGGGCGACCATGGCTTTGGTGGAGGTTTAGGTGGAGGCTACGGAGGTGGTTACGGAGGAGGTTTGGGAGGTGGACTAGGAGGCGGCCTAGGAGGCGGTTTGGGTGGCGTTGAGCACGTATCCGCGGATCACATCAAGGCAGTCACGGTCACAAAGACCGTCGCCGTGCCACAACCGTACCCAGTCGAAGTCGCGAAACACGTACCCTATCCCGTCAAAGTACCAATCACTGTGCCGATCGACAGACCAGTCCCTGTCCATGTGCCACAACCTTACCCAGTAACCGTCGAAAAGCCAGTACCTTATCCAGTAGAGAGACCAGTACCTTACCCTGTGAAGGTTCCAATCAAGGTGCCAATAAAGGTGCCTTTGCCGGTCAAGGTGCCGGTCAAGGTGCCGTACACGGTGGAAAGACCAGTGCCTTATCCCGTTAAAGTGCCCGTGGTCGTGAAGGAGGCTGTACCGATTCTCGTGAAGGAGCATGGATTCGGCGGCGGACTGGATGGCGGACTCGGTGGCGGATACGGTGGCGGATACGGTGGTGGATTCGGTGGTGGCCACGAAGGTGGACTTGGAGGCTTGGGTGGACACGAGCTCGGCGGTCTCGGCGGCGGTTATGGACATTACTGAAGCTGAGGCTTCACCTCGAACAGGTTCGAAGCCTTTGACCTTCCGTGTCTTGTTCAACCATCGCCACGAGACACACGACAGCCGATTTCGCGAGGCTGGACCACCAGGCTCGCGGGACCGTCGGCTGTTCGAACCTGAACGGCTTCGCGTGTTAGCACGCCGTTCGTAGTAGACATCAGTCGAATGCACCAATATTGTATTCACCGTGATCCCAACCTCAAATTGTACTGTATATTATGTTTTTTGTAAATGAATAAAGCGATATTTTTTTATACATAACAATGCGATTACGTAACCTGGGGACGCGGGATCGGTCGGGAGGACGGAAACCGTGTTAACGGTTACGCGATCGAGGGGAATCGCGCCTGAAACTTTCACCGATTAATGTTACGTTATGAGGTATATACACGTGCTCTTCTCGTACGTGAAGGTATCGGGGAGAGAAAGACACGTACGGTTTGCACGGTCGTTAAGGTAAACGGTGCCGCGCGGAAATTATAAGTCGAGAAAGGAAAAACGAAGTAAACGGTGTAACTCGTGGAAATCGAGTATCGTAAAGTTTGATGACGATTACGTTCGCCGTTCCCTTTAAGCAATCTCGATACTTTCGACATGCCCCTCGTAACCCACCAATTACGATACGTGGTACGTGCTCGTTGGAAAATTCTAACGAAAAATATAACGCACCTCTAACGGTCCCCTTTAACACTGAGTGCCAAGCACAATTCGAGCGTGGCCCCTGCGGGGATCAAAAGTCGACAGATCAATAAATCGTCACTTGCGGAAACTCATGCGTCACCACGTTATGCTGGGTACACTCGAAGTTTTGATCCAGCTAGTATTCCTTACCAGTAAACGCACGTTTACCATTCAAGCGTAACACTAACCAGTCGCTGTCTTCGCAAATGAAAATAGTAATTCACCGTAATCGCGAAGCAAGTGCTCTTTTCCCCCGTAACCTGGTTTCATTTCCGCGTGGAGCACGCGTGCCAATCTGACAGATACAAGCTCGAAACTGAAAGTGACTCCGGGACGGATTAACGGATTTTAAAATCTCGGGAAGTGGGTTTCGCAGACGTCGAAAGTGAAACACTCGAGTCGTTACACGCGCCTGGAGCCCGAGGAATTATAGAAGCGCATCGTACGTTAGCAAACCGCGGTTTGCGTGCTTCAGCGAATTCGCCGGGGATGAGGAGAAGTGCTTACGACAATTTCGTACCATTGACGAATACCCTCCGCGAATATCCGGTCTATCGACCTTGTCCAACGATCAAGGGAAATTGCATCGATGCGGCACAATCGCGTTTCACGCCGCCGCGTATCGATCGCTAAACTATATTGGGCATCGTGCTCGCCGTTGCGAATTACACACTGGATCGCTGAAGAACTTATCGCCGATTATGAGAAACTGATAATTACGATATTCGATAATCGCTAATCGGATAATTGTGCTCAATTGGCGAAATTGATAGTGACCATTTACGTAGGCACCAGCTGCTTCATTTGCTTTACATCGGACAAAGTACTATAAGGCATGACAAACATTGTTCTCCTGAATTTGCATGGGAAACGAAGTAAAAGACGTGCATTATAGAAAGTTAGAAGGCTTTATTGACACCTTGTCTGCTAAACAAAAAGTTCGCCGCAAAAATTGAAAAGGCTCCCGTCTACGATGAAACAACAGTTTTGAAAGAGTGCTAACCGATGCTTTCGCACATGCCGAGACACGCAGACATTCGGTTAGCAAATCCCGTTATTTAACGTGCTTGGAGCCAGGTAATCATATTTAATAGCCTAGGAAGTTCACATAAGAGGGAGAGAGATTTCTTCGATTAGTCGCGGGCAACATATGGATAGCATTCGGGTTTTCCCCTTTACAGGGGAACCATGCAAATACGAGGTTCCCTCGGTCGTAGACGGCTGACTATATCGATTGCATACCACTATGAGTTTCCGTCAATTGTGACGTAAACGCTCCTTTGTCCGGATGCATTATTTTCCTGGCCTACCACTTTCGTTTGTGCTTTGATCTCAACGTCTTCGAAGGAACGCTAACGTCTCCAGAAGGTTGCCGTAAATAGCTACTAGAAAGCTATCATTGACTGTGACTAATGCTTCCGATACCCTTCGACTCGTTACGTAATCCCTCTACCCCCTGCGTCTTTCGCAATGTAGGTGATTATAAATGAATTAAACCCGCGGATTGGAAATGTGCATCGAGGGAAATCGAGAAGCAATTAACGGGCCCCACTTCTCTAAGGGGGACAACGTCTCGATTCCTTAAATATCCGATACTCCGTTTGCCTTCGACGCACTCATGATCCCGCGTGAAATCCCCTTCTAATAGCCAGACAGGAAAACTCTCAATTATTTATTGGCACGGCACGGGCTGCGATTTCTACGCTTCCTTGTTCTCCAGAAATTGGCGCGAAATCGTCGAGCGCAGGCGGTTCCGAGAAATCGGCCCGTCCTGGCACCACGAAGCAGACGCGTCTGGCAGAATTATGCAACACGGTCTGGAGCGAGGTGTTTTTCGTTTTACAATTTAAAGAATCGTGACTTGGCGCCCGTATCAATCTCTATTGTGCCCCGTTGTCGCGAGCCTCGGAACAGCCGAATAAGGAGGTCCTTTCATGTTCGCGCCACTTTTTGTTCCGATGATATACGTGGAAGTCCGCGTTACGTCAGGAGCTTCCCACCAAGCGTACGCACCGATTGCAGCGTAACGTTATCGCGGAATCTCCGCGTGTTATTATTTCCGCCATTTACTCTGTTTTACAAGCGAGCCTCGCGTGCTTCTTTTCGTTCCGCGATCTCGGTTGGCGTTTAATTCACACACCCGGCAGTTTCATTAATCCGTCGTGGACGCTTTTACGTGCCGTGGAAGAATTACGACAGAACGCAGCTTCTCTTTTTTATAGGGAAAGTACTTTAAACTAAATCCCACACCACCATTGATACCAAGCGTGTATCCCTTAATTTGCCGCTCACTTCATCGTTGCCTTTTTTGCCCGTCAACAGATTATACGATAACGAACGTATGTACAACCAGCTTTTATAATCCATAAAAATGTTTCTTCGATTGCAATGCGTTAGAGAAATCTCGATGGAAAAGAATAGCGGCGTGGCGTGGCTCGAACAAATTCGAAAGCGATGATTGAGATAAAATGTTTTAACGCCAAAAGTAGTTTTTGCTTCGAGTAAAGAAGCACGGGGAACGGTACCATTGCTGCGATTATTATCGCTAAACGATGCACGTATTACCTGGAGCGATAAAGTAACGGAGGAATGCAATTATGCACTAGAAACTAGCACTTGCTACACGCATGAAGAAATACTCGTACTTCCAATTTCCCATGATCCCTTTTTTTTTCTAGCGACTGACGAAATGCTATTATTCGTATATTCGCGCGCGTAGATATATTCCTCCCTTTCACTTTCTATGTAAACACGTAAACTTCGCGCGTCTGTCAACAAAGTCGAGCAAACAGAATCCACCATCTCGCGGGGAACGAAATTTCCGCGGAACATTGCCAAACAACAGATGTAGAATCGTTCTCGACAAGGCAGATGCCGAAGGCTTTGCGTAAGATTCGGATAGACAGGGTCAGTGGCAGATTTAAGAAAAAAGGCCCAGGTGGCAAACGTTCTGAGGGGCCCATTTTTCGGGAAAATGAAGAGGTAGTTTACTGAAAACGGGCCAAGTGTAGTACTACGAAAAAAGAATGTAGTGTTTGGATACCTATACCTAATCAAAATTTTTTTGGGGGCCCAGGTGGCGAATGCTCATCAGCCGCCCTGTTAGATCTGCCACTGAGCAGGGTAAAGGTCCCTGAATCTCTTATGATTGCCTGGATAGTCTATTACGGTTTCGAAGAACAACCGTGACCCGTAAATTCTGTTGAATTCCGGGGGCGGCGGACGACACGTCGCGGCGACGTGAAAGGAGTATGGAATCCTTCGTTCTACGCGATCCGTCACGTTCGTCCATAGACGAGCCTGTTTGCACGAGAAATGATCGTCAACGTTACGTTAATATTGGTACTGTCAACACCTGGGCGTTTCGAGTTTGCGTTTTACTCGTAAGTTTGTATTCCCCCGATGCCTCGTGAACGGGGTAGCATGGAAATATCGTTGCGGGCCGACAGCCGAGGAATAAACTAACCGAATAACAAATTAACTTCACCGCAAGATTGCATTTAATCCTGTGCAAATGACTAATAGAGTGTCGATAATCGAGGAGTTTGCGGAAGAGCGTGTAAACATTCCAGAAGGAAGATAAACGAGTGTAATTATACTGCGGCACCGCAGAAGAACAGTGCAACGGCGACGGTCTGTGTATCGTGTCGCGAAATTGTAGATGTAACTTTCATCGGAAGCAGACTACCTAGAAATTCCTGGCGTTACGCAACGCGACGTAAGATTACTCATTTGAATTCCGCTCGAACCTCATCAACAATCTGTCTCACATGATGCAGAGTACCATCGACCTTTCCTACTCCCCTGCAAAGCAACCGGCCCCCCCTCCTTCCTTTTGTATCTCTTATTTGCATCGTCGCGGAGAAACTTTCCAAGTTCCAAGGCACCGGAACCACCCATCGCGATCGAAAGTTCCCTGTGCCAACACCGTCGCGGTTCTGAAAAATCATTCCAACGGTGCGCAGGTATGTGTGCACGGTGTCGTAATACCCCTGTGCTGCATTCGAAGAGACATGCGACGACAGAGTAAATGAGACTGCGCGCGTACCGTTTTCTGCATTTCCTATTTAGGTCGCGCGAGATCATTTTATGCGTCGCGATAAGTGCACACCGTTTTGCACGCCTACTGACTCGATGTTCAACGTTAACTTCCGTACCGTTCGCGCGTCGCCTGCATTGGAATAAACACTATTTGCATGCGAATGCATCCTTTTGCTTTCAGAGCGGAACTGAACTAAACTACTTGAATAGATGATTCGTTTTGGTAGGACACGACTCGATAATTTGGATTTCTCCGCCGATAATTTAATCATGAATGGTGTCGATTAATATCGTTATACAGTTGAATTTTTAATTTTATTTTGAGATTATCGATTACAAAGCAGTAACGAAGCTGCAAAAGTGAATTAACAGTAGTTAATATGATGGACTACCCCGTATGTACAAATTGCTTTTCACGTTACTATTAAAAATACATTATGCATACTTTAGAATACTGAAACATCATGTCGCGACACCGTTTGACAATCGTGGCAGAACTCTAAGATACGCAATCCTTCGTGTACAGTAAAATTTTGTTTACAGGCACTTATTCTGTAATGAGACTGGAATACGCACGAAGTTCCTAATACTAACAGAATTATATCTCCATAATTTTGTCATTGCACCCGCATTATGGTACATAATATGTACATATATGGGTAATAATTGAGTATCTGTTGAAGATCATAGACAATGTTCCCCTACTTTACAACTCTCTCTCTTATATCGCCTACATTGCGCGTTAAAAATAATTGCGAAGTCGAAGAAAGTGCCTGCAACTTATAACGCCATTGCAGAATAAGGATACATTACAAAATCTCCTTCACATCGAAACTGTTGGAAGATCGCACTTGCTATGTCTTTCATTCTTTACATATGACTTCGAATTCAAATAACTTAATTATGTTCATGATGTACAGACTATATTAACCAGTATTCGTATTATTAATCGCGTTAATTACCTTCTCGTTCCTCGCAATAAATTATACATCCACGTTTGCGTTAGCACTCGATTTAGTTTCATTCTCAACATTTTTCCCTTTAGAATGTGGAAGTGGCGCGTGATCACTTTCGATTACAGTACTTATATCACTATGTGCTTTGGTACAACTGTTATCGTCTTTCGTTATAACAGAATCATTATTACTATTCCCTGTACTAAGGCTTGTAGCGGCAGTATGCTTTAGAGCTAAATACTCATCCACCGAACCTAATGGATTTATCTCCGTAATTTTGTTGCTCGCAGTGTCAATTACGGGAGACGATGACGGAGAATTCGTGCTTGGAGATGTACTAAGCCTAGAAAGCCGTTGACGTTCCCTTAATCGTTTACGAATTTCTGACTGTATCTTAGATTCCTTTATTACATTCTGAACATCGTCTTGTTGGTAGTAACGACTCGCCCACGTTTCAGTTCCGTTCAATTTCTGCCCAGAACGAATTTTCGTTTGAAATTTACTCTGCTCGTTCTGCATAACTTGTTTCTTCTTATTTTCGTAATTTTCGCTATTTTCTATATCATCCATGTCGTCGCAGTAATCATCTAAATCTATTATTTCATCCAAGTCGATGGACTTCTCTTCGTCTAATGTTACTTTATCCGACGTGCCTGATGTTTCTACGGAATTCCGTGTTTTCGGTAATGAATTATCGCATCCTGCTGTTGATTTATCATTTTCATGCTCATTTCCATTTAATTTTACGGCTTCTTCGCTCTTTACAACTTTCGCGTGTTCACTTTCATTGAATGGCTTTGTTTTCTGTATATCCGCCTTAGAACTCGTAATTTTCGATTGATCTTTCGAATGTGACTTTTTCTTAACTTTTCGCCTCTTTCCATTAGACTTTAACTGAGTATCATTCTTAGGTATATTATTGCTATGGACTCGTTTAGAAACCTCAGTTTTATTCGTATCTAATTCTTTACATGTCTCAGTCGAGCTTTCCGCGATTTTACTTTCTTTTGAATTTTCGATACTGTCAGCACTATGTACATTATTCGCATCCCCATTCTCAACACCTTCAGTATTATTCTTCGCCTCTATAACTCGTTCATTCTCCAATTTTTTATTTATACGTACTCCACCATGAGATTCTCCTTCGCTGTCGCTAGATAATAACTCAATAGTTGGAGTCGGCTGAACCACCAATACTACATCTTCATCCTCAACAGTGCTATTCTGTTGAGCGCCAATGATCCTTTCCAACTGTCTTCTGCAGCTTTCCTTTTCCTTCAATTCGTCTTGCTCGGTTTTGTCTATAGCATTTTCAACCGAAGTATCATTATTCTCTGTAGACTTAGATGTATTTGGTATTATATCCTCCTCCTTTCTTATTAAAGCGCGTATTGCTCTTGCGCGCATTTCCAGTTCCAATAAATCCAACAAACTATCACCTTCCTTCTCTTTATTTCTTTCCGCATCTTCCTCTTTCTTTATTTGGACATTCTTGCAAACATTATCCGAGGCTTTCTTTTGAATAGTTTTATTATCGCCCTTCTTATGAGACTGGGGTTTCCCTTTCTGTTTACCCCTATCTTTCTTTACTTTCCCTTTTCCCTCCTCCCTTTTAGATATATCCACGTCGCTAAACCATTCCTCGGTGTCTGAGATAATTTCCAAAGAGGGCCCTGTTACCATGAGAATGAATATGAAATACCTAATGGATTACATTTCCGTCGCCAGTAAATTTTATTTTCCCACATACCTGAATCATCGGACTCACTGGTGTCTGATGATTCTGCCATACTTTTCCCATTTAAAATACTCAATATACGAGCTTTTGACATGCCGCTCAATTCATTGGCGCACCATTCCTCCAATTGTCCCATATCCATTTTCTAAAATATATTAGTGGATAGTCTATTTAAATACATTTTAGGCAGCCATCGTCGCATATAAGGAGAATGCTAAAGTAATCATAATACAAACGTAGGTTCATAAAGTGCAGCTAATAAATAATAAATGAGAGACGCATAAGCTTGTTTTTCGAAGTATGGTAACAACAAGCCGACTAGCAAGAAATACCTTTAATGCTTGAGGTAACATCATCTGTATTTTCTCTGCTTTAACAGATTTAAAAAGTTGACGAGCAAGCTCTCGGCGATCCGACAGATAACCTTTTATTGGTTTTAAATCTCTCGCGTCTACTTCCTCATCCGAGGATAGTGAGGAGGATGAACCAGATGAACTAGTGACTTCCTAAAATGTCATTTTAACCCCTCCTTAGATATTACTTATTGGTTTGATACACCTGCTTCATCTCATACAAATAATACTTGCGAACATTTGAGTTATATAAATATTTCAATAGCATAAACAATTAAGAGGAATAATAATGCAAGGGAGGTCACTTACCTCACTCGTATGTGCACCCTTTCTAATTTTTGACATATTTGGTCAGTGTAATGTTTCGCGCGAAACGATTTCGTAGTTCGTACGAATACTGTATACAAATAACTCTCACTTTTAATCAGCTTTCCCTGTATTTTTCAACCATTACCAGTTATGTATACCCGTAAACTTTACAGACATTTGTTAAGAATAAAATAATTGTAAATATTAAGTACCACAGACCAGGTATCGGATAGACCGTCTACATTCAGTCACAGACGAGGTATAGGCGACACCACAGACCAGGTATAGGATAGACCTATCACGCAATGTAATTTTGTGTCACACGTTCGGGGGGGTCGCGAGCCATTAATTACCATTTTCGTGTCACGTGCAACGTTACCGGTGAAGTCTCGACACAGACTGTAACGCTACGCGTGGTAGGAATTAGAATTGAAGAAGTAGAAATTTAGGTCATTCGAAACCCCCGATTTACAAATGATTCTGTTACAGTAACAATTTAAAGATCGTTTTATAAACGTATTCCGTGCAACGACCGAGAAAGAAGGATCACAACAAAACAAGAACACATTCGCCTTTTAACCTTGCTGTCCTATTCGGGTTTATTAAACGCAAAATAAATTTATTTAACATAAAAATTTATATAAACAACAACATTATTTGTGGAAGACATGCTTTCACGATGTAACGTGGAATACCACGCCAAGGAATTGTACCTTGGTATATTCAATAACGTGCTGAAGCAGAGAGGACTTTAAAACGTCAAAAACCCATCAGTTCCAGTATCTCGCCGAAATATTCCAATTTGCAGTTATTCTTTTATCCTAACACTGTACTCGTGTTCTGGGGTCTGGTACGAACAATCAAACAACATTCCAAGTTACATTGTGCCATAGTATTGCAAGTTAAAGAAATTCTTAAACTTAATTAGAATATTTGACAATCGCAGCTATCAGCTCGGTTCGCACCGATTACCAGGTCTCACCACGAGGAGGTTGCTGCGTTTCGAGACCCGTAGAGAGATAGATGGAATCAAAGTTCCATCGATCTCCCTGTACATGAAACCCTACTAAACCAAAGAGATGGATGGAAACAAAGCTCCATCGATCCCTTCGGTTTAGATGTAGAATCTAGGGAACTGCCAAGCAATCACACGATTAAAAGAAACTCAGGAAAAAAGGAAAGACGAATGGTAAGCATGAAAGGAGTACTGGACGGCGCAGTTTCTACCACCCTGCGGTCCGAGTCGAAAGGGAAAAGCACTCGGCGCCTCCCAGACGATTCCTCTTGCACCGTGCGACTCGCCAGGAGCAACACTAGGTGTGACCTGACTTGAGCCGACTAACCCAGAGACTGGGTATCGGACCGGGTGACTTACGCAGACAGTGTACCAAAAGGTACACCCCCTACGCCCGAAACTTTTCCCTTTCGACAAGAACACCAGAGGATGAAACCGATCCACCCATACCGATTCCATGCTCAGTCACTTGCTTCCGGAAACGGAAACAGCGGTGACCTCCTCATCCGAGATGAGGAGCCAATAAAGCCAATAAACCTTAAATACTTCATGTTATAATACACTTTTCACTATCACTTTTCACTGTCACCAAAAGGTACACTCCCTGCGTAAGTCACCCGGTCCGATACCCAGTCTCCGGGTTAGTCGGCTCAAGTCAGGTCACAGCTAGTGCTCCTGGCGAGTCGCACGGTGCAAGAGGAATCGTCTGGGAGGCGCCGAGCGCTTTTCCCTTTCGACTCGGACAGCAGGGTGGTAGGAACTGCGCCGTCCAATACACCTTTCATGCTTACCGTTCGTCTTTCCTTCTTTCCTGAATTTCTTTTAATCGAGTGATTGCTTGGCAGTTCCCTAAATTCTACATCTAAACCGAAGGGATCGATGGAGCTTTGTTTCCATCCATCTCTTTGATTTAGTAGAGTTTCATGTACAGGGAGATCGATGTGAAAAGTGGCAGCGAAAAGTGACAGTGAAAAGTGATAGTGAAAAGTGTATTATAACATGAAGTATTTAAGGTCCCGTGTAAAATTGCGAAGTAGTCACTAAATCATTAGCTTTGTTGCTCGATTATTGGCTCCTCATCTCGGATGAGGAGGTCACCGCTGTTTCCGTTTCCGGAAGCAAGTGACTGAGCATGGAATCGGTATGGGTGGATCGGTTTCATCCTCTGGTGTTCTTGTCGAAAGGGAAAAGTTTCGGGCGTAGGGGGTGTACCTTTTGGTACACTGTCTGCGTAAGTCACCCGGTCCGATACCCAGTCTCTGGGTTAGTCGGCTCAAGTCAGGTCACACCTAGTGTTGCTCCTGGCGAGTCGCACGGTGCAAGAGGAATCGTCTGGGAGGCGCCGAGTGCTTTTCCCTTTCGACTCGGACCGCAGGGTGGTAGAAACTGCGCCGTCCAGTACTCCTTTCATGCTTACCATTCGTCTTTCCTTTTTTCCTGAGTTTCTTTTAATCGTGTGATTGCTTGGCAGTTCCCTAGATTCTACATCTAAACCGAAGGGATCGATGGAGCTTTGTTTCCATCCATCTCTTTGGTTTAGTAGGGTTTCATGTACAGGGAGATCGATGGAACTTTGATTCCATCTATCTCTCTACGGGTCTCGAAACGCAGCAACCTCCTCGTGGTGAGACCTGGTAATCGGTGCGAACCGAGCTGATAGCTGCGATTGTCAAATATTCTAATTAAGTTTAAGAATTTCTTTAACTTGCAATACTATGGCACAATGTAACTTGGAATGTTGTTTGATTGTTCGTACCAGACCCCAGAACACGAGTACAGTGTTAGGATAAAAGAATAACTGCAAATTGGAATATTTCGGCGAGATACTGGAACTGATGGGTTTTTGACGTTTTAAAGTCCTCTCTGCTTCAGCACGTTATTGAATATACCAAGGTACAATTCCTTGGCGTGGTATTCCACGTTACATCGTGAAAGCATGTCTTCCACAAATAATGTTGTTGTTTATATAAATTTTTATGTTAAATAAATTTATTTTGCGTTTAATAAACCCGAATAGGACAGCAAGGTTAAAAGGCGAATGTGTTCTTGTTTTGTTGTGATCCTTCTTTCTCGGTCGTTGCACGGAATACGTTTATAAAACGATCTTTAAATTGTTACTGTAACAGAATCATTTGTAAATCGGGGGTTTCGAATGACCTAAATTTCTACTTCTTCAATTCTAATTCCTACCACGCGTAGCGTTACAGTCTGTGTCGAGACTTCACCGGTAACGTTGCACGTGACACGAAAATGGTAATTAATGGCTCGCGACCCCCCCGAACGTGTGACACAAAATTACATTGCGTGATAGGTCTATCCTATACCTGGTCTGTGGTCTATCTTATACCTCGTCTGTGTGTAAGTACTGAAATCATCGCGCGACTATGCGGATATTATTCTAACTACTTACGAACATTAGCATCGATAAGGCAGTGATAATATTCACAGTAAACGTAAAGAAAGTAGTAATTTCCACATAACAATCATTATCAAAATTCCTAGACATTATCGGTCACTGAAATCGGAAAGATTACGAAAAAAACATACGAACTTGAAGGGAAATATTATCTTCAGATTACATTGATCTCCTATCGATGAAGCAAGAGCATGCAGTAATCATTAGTGATTTCACCTGGATTGCAAGAAAATTGCAGAATTACTGTAGTCCAAACGTAATGTATCGTTGAAAAGTTTATGACGAAATGGAAAAAACAGTTCGAGCGATTAAGTTCATTAAGTATTAGGATTAACGGTGTCGCTATGTAAAACAACTACCTGCTAGTCGTGCCAGAATATAACCTACTGTATTGTTGACGATTATTTGTATAGTTTATATACATGTATAAATCATTTCTAAACGCAGTGTTATCAAGATTAAATATGTATCATTCCCAGTGCGAAATTAATTTTGTGATTTACCACTGACAGATGACAGCAATAAGAATTTCGTAACACTTTCTCACCGACGTTACCACGAATGCACGGGCACGCTTAATTTTGAATGCAGAATAAAACTTAATTCAAAGACTGTCGGCAGAAATGATATCCTCCACGTAAGATACGTGTTATGACATATTTCAGTGAATTTGTCATATGTTACATTCGTCACTTTTGGGTCCAAAGAAATAAGCAGAAACATGCTGAAAAGATTTAAATCAGCATTACTGAACGCTGTGGGTGCGAATGAACAGAACCTACCATATCCAATTGACTTTGACGATGATTTGGTACCAAAGTACAATAACTCCGACTTTAATCAAGAAATAGAAAATAAGCCCTATAGCCGGCCCAGTTTTCTAGGGTTAACTGCGGAGGAAACTCAAGTATGTGCTTTAGAATATGGCGCTTACTATAGCGACGCTCCATTGTTACTAATGATTTCCAATGAAATTAATTTTATATACAATTGGTAGGTAAGCGCGGATCACAGGGTAAGACCAATCATAGTTCCACGGGACCTGAGTCGGTTGCCATGGTGCGCCGGTTACGCGGAATGTATAAACGCTGGGAAAAGTACGTGGAACGAAGATCAAGCCTCCGCGACCAGAGGGAACCTCAAACTGTCCGATGTTAATATTACATTGCCTTATGTTATATTTTCTATGTTCGATGGACACGCTGGATACCAAGTTGCTTTAACAGCAAGATTACACTTGCACAGGATAATTCTTGTAAGAATACCAAAGATGTTTTATGAAAAATGTAGTCTGCTCTCGCGAACCGTGCTCTCAAACATATATGGCTTCATCTAGAAAAGGTTGATGGAAATACCTGGGAATGTGTTACTAAACGAGGATGAAGATGAACTTATAAAGGGAATAGACTTAGTGATTGGTGCTGTCGAATTAGCGTACGGGCAAATGGATGAAATGGTACAACTTCAAGCTCAAGGTGGAGGCGGCGGTTGCACAGCCGTCACTATTTTGTTTCTCAATGGTAGATTATATGCCGCAGGTGCTGGGGATTCAAGGTGAAATTTCTAATGTTTAAACATCTACTATAGATGATAAAAAGACACAAGAATTTATAACAAGTGTATGATGAACAGAGCTGTGCTTGTGCTGGGAGATGATCAGCGTGCACTAACAAGGGATCATACTCCTGATTCAGAATCGAGCCGTGTTAGAGCGATAGGATATTTAAGAAGCAATGACTTATTAAGAGGTCAGGTGACGCCGCTGGAATTTCGAAGGCGACCTTTGCAAAAAGAATTAGGATCCATGGTTTTGTATAGAGAACCTTACATGACAGGCTGGGCATATAAAATGTTAACTCATTCCGATTTGAGACTACCCCTCATCTCTGGACACGGCAAAAGAGTAATTACGCTCACTGTCCGAATAATAATTACAGTATTTTTTTCTAGAAGTCTAATGTAATTTTGGTATCTAGAGTCGAGTGATGGGTACTATAGGAGTGACACGCGGTTTCGGAGATCACGGCTTGAAAGCAGCTAATACAGGCGTTAACATTAAACCATTCCTATCGTCGCAACCTGAAGTGCAATCTATAAATTTGGACGGCTGCAATCTGACGGAACGCGATTGCGTTATTATAGCTACGGATGGATTATGGGATGTTGTGTCGGATAAGACAGCGGCAAATATACTTCGAAAGACACTTGCGCCTGATACTCCGTCGTTAGAATACAGGTACTTGCTTTCAGGAATTAGAATGTCCGAGAAATGGGAGTTACGAAAGTATTTTGCTTACAGGCTTACAATGGGTGCTCAAGAATTGGTACAGACGGCGAGAGGCAGACTAAGCGGAAGAGTTTGGGTAGGTAAATCAGAGAATCCGGAGGAAACGGATGAAAGATTTTCACCGATGGCATCGGTGGACGATATCAGTGTTCTAGTTGTACCATTGTACCCTTACTTGTGCGAGCACAAGCAGTGGATTAAGACTTCGCAGCAAGAACGAAGATATTCGATGGACTCATTGCACATATCGGTTAATAATTCTGTACAATAGATGATCCGAGACACGGCAATGGAATAATTTACACTTAAGTAGGACAGTTATGACTGAGATTAAGTGTATATTCACGAATTAGTATACTAATTAATCACAGAAATATCATTGCTTTTATATTACTCATAAGAGATAATATTTATATGTATATTAAAGTTTTAATCTATCCAACAACTTTCCTTTTGGAGTGATAATTTATTGTATACTGCCGCTTTCGAGGAAATGTAATTTAAAACATGCCATGATCGTGTAACGGAGCATTCCAGTTTTAGAGTGTTTAATACATTATAAGTGATTTAATTTTAAATGTTATGCAGCATCCAAAGTAGCAAGGAATCGTGTCTACCTTTCTCAAAGTATAGGCAAGTCTACGCGCGTACATTTTGAGAATGGTAAAGAGATGGAAGTAGTAAGGATCGGTACGAATGTAATCTCACTACAGGTACATATTGTATCGAGTGACCTTATCCGTTTGTCTCGTATTTATTTTTACTGCAAGTAGTTAAACTGAAATAATGTATGTGGAACTATCGCTAAGTGGTTGATCCACCTAAATCAAACAATTGCAAATAAAGGGGCAGTGCTTCATTTCTAGCATTGAGAAACTGTATGTTTTATCGCAACATTTGTATAATTTGTTTTCTTTCAAGTGTAAGCACCTAATCAGTGTAATTAAGAAGTTAAATAAACGTTATATATGCATTTATATAAATTGCCAATTTTATTTAACATCACTTGTACGATATCACCCAAATTGTTCCTTAATCTCTTAAGGTATTATTCATATTGCAAATTCTACTCTCTTGCGCAATAGAATTGAACGATTAAACGAACTTAGCTAAGTGAAGTTCTATCGTAATTGTATGAAGCGCCTCCTCCTTCAATCACCTCGTAGCACCCTCTACTTTATGCCATTCTCGCCACAAGGTTTACAGATAAAACCTAGAAACAAGCCTTGAACTCGGTCCCTGTTCCTTGGTCCGTGTCGCTCCGTTCAAGTCCATCATTCTTTTATTTTGTGCCAAAGAAGCCACACGTACATATTGTGTATTTTATTAACACGTGAACACACTTTACGTTACTTGTATAATAAATCAATCAAATAAACTACTGACGGCATTGTTAATGGGAAATCTACCAGTATTTGCAACTTTTACGCATTTTATATCTGCCGTTTTAAATCTCGACCCGGCGTCGTCTTTTGAACTGCGAGGAACCATTAAGGTGCAATTTCGTGCTGACGCTCGACGCTCGTTTTGAGCGTCAAAACCAATCACGTGACCAATGCTCAACCAACGAACGAACGAGTTAGAGCAAGTCACAGTGAACGAGCGTCTAGCGGAAAGGCTAAAACGAGTTTAGCTTTCCCGCTTGAGGCTGAAAGTCCTGTAGACCGATCACGTGACTGGTTTTGACGTTGAAAACGAGCGTCGAGCATCAGCATGAAATTGCAGCTTTATTAATTGCTACCACCAGCGTCTGCGCATGCCCCTCGCCGGGCCAACTTCAAATTCAAAATGATGCAAGATCCTCAATTCCTTATACCGATAGATTAGAATATTCAATATTCAAGCTGTATTATTCGTGAAATATGCAAGTAGCATAAAAAATATAAAATATACATCGACGAATATGATTATATAGTGTATTTCTGCAGTCTTTAAGATTCTAAATGTCAGAGAATAATGAAATAAATCGTCAGATATTAACAGTTTGTTTGCAAGGAGTAAATTGAGAATATGAATGTTTCCTAAACAGGGAGAAGTAGACATTTTCGAGGAGCCACAATGAGGGACTATTTCATAGACTCGATTGGCGATCAATTTAATTACCATACCAAATCGAAAGACAATCTTCTGTCTTTATCGGATAAAATCGTAGATTAGTCGCAGATATGGATAACACTTTCTGGTATCCGTGCAAGATTAGTAATTCGGAATTCTTCGAACTCGTGTAGCAGTTGAAAGAATGATTGAATTTCTATTAGGCGGATCATTTTATCTCGACAGCTGAATCTATGAAGAGATAACGGTTGAAAGATTCCTGCAAAACGGTCAGCAATAAAGGTGCAGATGAATTTTAATGTGCCACCGATGTCGTATTGGATCCGGGGCAACAACATAAAACGGCACAAAGATAAAAAACCGTCTGGAATCACCGTAGGAAAGTGCTCTCCTTCACGCGGAAGTACGCGTGCTGCCTGCAGAAACTAAAGCTACTCTGACAGCTCCCTGTTGACCCCGGTGTCGTTCGATTTTAAAAAGTCACCGCGGCTTCGGCTGACAGCCTTCCGGGCTCTCCTTTGCCATAACCCATCGGAATTTCCGTCGTTCGGGAAATATCATTTCGACTCGGCTTAGCTAATGGATGACACTCGACTGAAAGCCACATTATCGTTGAGCGTACGAATGCTTCCATCATGGAAATATTTTCAACCCGCTCATTCTCTCAAAGGATTGATACAGTTTATAAATGAAAAAAATTCTACACGGTTACGCGCGTGTTCCATCCACTTTGCGAAATAGATATCCGTTAAACGTACACTTTTCAAAACCTGCCAGCGTAAAATATCACGGATCCTTTTATAAATGGTTACACGAAGGAGTAACCGGGAATGAAGCTGTACTTTATCAAAGGAGAATTGATGGCGTAACACAATTTGACCGACATAATTCACATCCATCCTTTGGCCGGGGAAAAAAAAGAACGGTCCGCGCTACTTTTTTTCAGCAAATGCCCTGGCTGTAGATACGTTTTTCGTGATGGCGAGTTATGACAGGCTATCTGTCACGGTCATCATCGATGGTAACTTGGAGGTTACCAAGGGACGTAATGCTTCTCTCGGTAAGGGTGGCGAAAGAAAGGATAAGAGAGAGAAACCAAGAAAGAACCAGTAACTTACGGTGTATCGGAATGGCCACAAGTTAGGGGTCTCGTACTACCTCGATACATCATCGTTAGAGAACTTTGGACGGCTTCCTGGTTACGCCATTGATGGCTTCCTCCGATAGGACATGATGTATCTACCTCTCATTGCTGCAACGGGGAAGTAGGAGTCGGATGCAATTTGAAAGTAAAAGTACGAATTAAGCGGTGGTGAAACATTTGTCGACGGCCCTGTTTGTATATCCATCACGTGAATCACACTAGGCCGTGACAAACTGTTCTTAACTCCAGTCGATGCATAAATTTTCATTCAATTTGGATGTACGATAAGGGTGACATAATTCGATGAGAAGGGTGATAATATTTGAGGTCTTTGTTTCCGTGGATTTTTCAGCTTTCAACAAGTCTCGGCATTTATTTGTCTCGGACATTCGTCTCGGGTGCAAAGTCAGCTTCTCCTCGTTAGTTTCTCAGATGGCTCGTACCTGTTGTCAACTGTTTTAGTGTCCTCGAACCTAATGTTCCTTAGCTAGAAACTAACGGCCAGTTGCCGAACGTGGTGCAACGGATAATGCGATAAGTTTGCTGTCAAGGGATTATGTGACCAGTTCCCTGTTTGAGACTGCTCCTGCCTTCACGGTATCCATATTTCAGGGAAGTTCTACGCTTACCTTCTCCAACATATACATTGCTAAGTCCAAGCTTCACAGTATACTGTCAGTATAGTATGAAAATATGATCTGGTACAAAAAAGCTTCAATCTAATCTTAAAGTAATGTCGTAACTTGTATTATATAAGTGCTTCGTCGTTATCGTCAACAAGTTAGAACAACATAATTGTAATTAACTGATTACCTACGGAGAATTGTTGATTCTGATTTCACTGTACGTCGCAAAACAGTAATGATAGAAGATTAACAAACGAAGAATTGAACTCGATTGATTCAAACACGACAGCATGAAAAACGAATGTGATAGAAAGAAAATAAAGGGTTGGCTTTCTTTCCTCCTTCCTTCCTTCCTTCCTTCCTTCCTGTCTCGCCTGGTTCGCGAATTTTTTGCTACCATTAACTATTTTTTCCGCTCCGGAGATAACGGTGGTCCCCTACAACGTCTGCAGATTATAAAACGAGTCGAGCAGCCAGCGAGGATTTTCTCAAAAATTTGTATCCACAGGGAGTGGAAAGGTAGAACGATTACCCGCATGTCGACCCACATGCATACACGTACACCTATCGGAAACGAGCACGTTGAACTAAATTAAGTTTTTTTTCCACCGCAGAGCCTTTATACAATGTCACGGGAATAGGCATTCACGGTCCCTTTGAAAACTATTCTCATCTTCCCATGATAAAACTGGGAGGGAAGGGACGTTTGCGACAAGGGAACAGATTAACGTAATGACAGATATTTCCTATGATATATTAAAAGAGTTACGACTCCATTGCATGCGAAGGACTTGTTAGTCCTGGGACTGGCGAGGAATCGTCTTTTTTTTTTCTACTGGCAGAGGAAACAGTTTGTAATCAAATCTGTGTCATTTATCTTTCACGTTGAGTGGAACAAATTTCCACGAAGAGCAGGTGAAGAAGACACGAACAACTGTATGAAAACTTCGTTTCAAATCGATTCCCTTTGTTTCCCTCCTTTGCTGTAGTAGCAGACCTCTGTTCAGGTATCGATTCAGTGTTGGTATCGGAAGTGCCTTCGTAAATCTTATATTTTTATGTTTCGCATCGGCACATGTTTATCGCCAGTATGATATTCATGGTATACCAGAAATATTAATTCAATTTGCAATGGTAATTTGCGCGGAATAACTGAATCGTTAATGAGTTCTACATGCCACGGATTATATTGAATGTTATCAAGAAAATATGGTATCTCTCCCGCCGGGGTTCTCGTTTTTATCAGCAAGGTGCGTCAGACAAGTGGAGCGAACGTCCGTCATCATTTTTTTTTTCATACATTAATGCACTTTTCGAAGAAGAGCCCTGCTAAACGTGTGCGTGTACACCTTCGAAGGCCCGTGTCGGCTCGCGCCGGCGCGGCGACGGGAACGGTTATCCAATATCAAATTAGCGTACGTCAGGGCAAGTTCTTCCATGGGCGTATGCTCGTACTCTGTGCACCAATAACTCCATTTTCGCTGACATAACTTGTAATCGTATAATCTGCCGGGCAGTCTGCCCAGAAGCAGCAATCCTGTTCTTCGCCGATCACGGGAAATGAAGAATACCCCGCTTTATACCGCACGCCGGCCGTTTAGCCGCAAGTGATCCAAATCCAATTTTTGCTAACGTTGAAGGACGCACGTTCGCTGATCCGTTGAACCGGATGTTTCTCGCAAGATCTTCACTCGATTAACTCCTTTTCCTGGTAGCTCCGAAAGGTGAACGAAAAATTTCTCGAATTACGAAACGATAAGCGATAAGGATGACTCACAGTGCCTATGAGCTGTTCGCAACGATAAGGCTGCAGGTGATATTGGAGGATTATATTGGGTAATGTGCTCGATGAAAAGTCACGTGGATGAGGGAGATGAACAGCTAAATATCAATCGACTGTCTGCGAATGCTTCGGCAGAGTTCCTTTTCGCAGGGCATAATAACAATCCATCTGTAGATTATTCGCATGGCCGATTCGAAGCTCCGTTGCCGGGTAGCAAATGGATAGGTGTTACCTAAGCTAGTTACGGATCCTTCGATAAACACAGACGGACAAACGTTTCCTAATTGTGCTGGGAATTGTTTACGCTACCTCGCAGCACCTTCCGGCCTTCGGCGTTCATGGCTATTCCGTGTTTGTCTCCCCGTTTCTTGCCCGTCTGTGTCATGTCTTCCGGAAGAGTGGACAGCGAAAATTTTGTAGGAGGATAGATAGCAGTAGGTAGATCTTAATTAAGTCGTTGGTGTCGAGCTCTCCTCGCAAAGAGAATCTTTTCCTTCGTTACGCCGCGTCTGCCCCGGCAGGCGAGAACTTCTGTTTACCGTATTAATTTCCACAAATGCTCGCGCGAATTCGGTCGAAATATCCCCTAAAAGATGTTTCAAATATATTCTCTACGAATCTCACTGGACTTCGACGTGGATTTCAATATTTCCGTGACGCGAGGTCCATTAACGTCAAGTTCGGTGCTTGAACGTCGAGCTTCGGCTAGCCCGCCGCTTTTCTCATTCCTCTGCTTCTCATTCACCTCTAGCCGCGTCTGAGCATCGTCGCCGCAACGATACATCGATTTACTGCGGTTTTACTACTGCCGCGGCGCGGCCGGCTGTTTTAACGGTGCATAAAGGTGCCGGCGCATAAAGGGACTGTTCGGGGGCTAGTGCGCGATGCCCGCAAGATAGGATGCACGACAGGTGAGGCATGCAACAAATCGGAGCCGGGCGTTTCTCGAGGAGAAAAAAATATCGGTAGTTTAACACCCCCGGCGGTGGCCCCGCGAGGCCGATACGAAACGAATTATTGCAACCGCGCGCCAATCTACGAGGATTACCCGCGCAGGGAAAGGGCCGCCAGGACGTCGTTCGACGACTTTACGGCCGCACACCTCGCCCTCCTGGAAGCGCATCGACGTCGTTGCAGCCCTGAACTTTCTGCGGATTAGCTGGCAACTCACAATCAGCCCCGTTGCCCCACGAACCTATCGAGAATTTCGATTTCGCATCGTGCCATAACTCGCGCTTTTATTGCGATGGGCATGAGAAGCTGGAGAGTTTCGTCAGAAGGTTCGATTGATTTACTGGTTTCAAGTAAATTAATGTATGAATTAATATACTTGCTGGTGAATAAGGGAACAAGTTGAGAGAAGCATTGCAACAGTGGACAAGTCAGCACGGTCGAACGTAATAATGCTGGTGAATCGTTTGTATATATAGAATGTCGGGATTGTGGTTGACGCGGGTGGCTATTTAACCTTATCGTATCGCGACAAATGCAAATTACATGTACAAATGTACGGATCGTGTAACTGCCACATTCAATTCTGCAGGGACGATCAGAATACCATAAACCAAAACTATCGCGGCTCAATGCAGCGGAGTTTCTCTTCATAATGCATCGCCAACCAATAGCAAATATTCATGACGCGACAGGTCGATTCCAAATAAGCTTATTGACCAGCAACTTTCTGCGTTTAATTAGCAGCGTGACGATGATTTTTTAAAATCTTCTGCAGAAATAACGTCGATAAAGCTCGACGATGATCCAGGAACTGGTGCCATATCAACAAAGATCTTGTTGTGCATTGTTCTGAAAATGATACGAGATTATAGTAATCTTGCATGAAGTACCTTTCGAAGAAAGAGGACAGCCTTCCTGCAGTTATCTTCCTTTTGCGCTAAGTATCTTGCTACTCAAACAGCTTGCGCGGTAAAGTATATACATTCAGACGTTCCTGTTTGAATAATCGATAAAAATAACCGCTTGAAAAGTTGTAAGCATGTTTTCGTTCGCCCAACTTACGCTGCTCCAACGTAAGTTCGATATATGTTAATTCTGCTAGAAATTTGGTCGGCTCTGAGTAATGGAGGAAACTAGTAGCTGTCAGTCTGACTCTTAGGGATGGTCAGAGGGCTACAGAATTGCAATGGAACTTTTATGTTCGCCTAATTGTCCTAACAGGTGACCTCAACGCTCATTACTCCTTTATCTCTTCTTTGGCCTCACTCCCTTGCGATTTTTCCATTCTCCTCTCCACAAAGTGATTTATAATTAACGTTACTCTACCGGGATTCCCCGCTGTTTCCCATTATCGATTCCATGAACCACGACCGGACTCATCCTTCTTAACATAATCCAATTAAATTTCACTGAAACGAATTAATTAGTCGACGATACGCCATGGCATATGTACTACCGTTTGAATCCGTTTCGTGCCTCCGAATGACCGACGGAAAATTTGTCGCCATCGCTAGATTTCGAGCGGCTAAGAAAACGGAATCAACCCCCGCCTTGGTATTACCAAATAGCTCGTTAGGACGATTGAAGTCGAGCCTTACCTCGGATTTCCGAAGTACACTGCCAGGTAATTAATGGCGAAAGCGTCCTACAGCTGATACCTTATGTCCAGTATGCTCGAGACAGGTGCCAGAGATCGAGTAGCCCCGCAGTCAAGGTTTGCCCGCCGAATGAATAATGCGAGCGCACTTGCATCCTACACCATCGTCTGTAGGTAGTAAGGTGAAGTCGGAGCACTCTAGCTAGGTACCTGTTCCCGTGTCTGTATGCACGTGAATGTACAACGCGTTGGTGATTGCACCTGAAAGTATGACTTCCATGACCGTGCATGTGGAATATGCACACCTGCATTTAGAAACCCGAAGATGTATCGACTAGACACGCGAGAGCTTCTTAAGAGGGGATTCTGCTGTAACAGCCCTCAAAATTTATGAATTTTTTTAAAAATCTTAAATATCAGTTACTTTTGGGGCTGTTAGAAGAGAATCCCCCTTAAATAGAAACATCCATGTATGTGGTACCACCGAAACGAAGCATTCATCGTTTATTGAGTTGCGTCGAACTATCGGACACACCAGCCAAAGCAGATAAGTGTATTCTACACTAAATTTAGTAGGATATATTTGTATGAACGCGTGAAGAGGTTTCTTGCTACAACAGGGATAGATTAAAACGAATATTTCGAAGAAGGAATAGCTAAACAGCAGTTCCAACGTAACTTCCTTCTGCGAATGTATTTCATAGCTGTTACAACCCATATTCTGTCACCGTGTATCCAGCCATTGACTTAATGATCCGAGTGAATCTACTCTCGGTGCAGGGCCCAAGCGCATACACGAGGTAACATATTGGATGCTCACACGGTTAACAAGCATCTGATCAAACAAGCTACACGACCTTGACAAAGCAGCTTCAGCTCTTGCGATCGGTGGAGCTCGTAATGTAGGGTGCTAAGAAGAAGACCTTGCGATTTGCTAGAGCTTTTAACAAAAGGTTGAAGAGGCCCGGAGTAATGATTAAGATCCCAACAGCTGTGCACAGAAGACGTCAAGAGGAGTGCAAATATTTATAAAGAAATCCATCGACACTCCGTATCGTGTGCACGAAATATGTAGGAGTGACAACATCTTTAACACATAAGTGATTAATCGTTTATGACAAAATACCTCCCCGAGGTGCACAGTTATTTCACGTCTACGTGATTAACTATTTAAATTATTTTCGCGGCATTTTAGACGTATATAAGTTAAACTATCCGGCAACACGTTACGCGGATGCTTTCAAAGGCTTCCTATCGAGAGTTTGCGAACGTAACCTATCGAAGGTGCATAGAATCCGAGGGTGTGTGCGAGCATGTGTGGGCGACGAACAGAGTACACACAGCAGGATGCAGCATTAGATAGAGTTGGGTTGCTCATGAATTATAGAGATCGCCGTCTATTACGAGATTGAGGCCAAACACCTTACACACGGTAGTCTATCGTCGGATATAATGATTATCGTCTACATCTGGAAAGATATCGGTGTATGGATTGGCTCAACGAATTATTATGCCTGTTACATTTCTCAGAGAAGAATCTAACATCTATAGTGGCGAGTACAGAATACGTAGGTACTCCGAAATTCGCGAGTACTGATGTGATAAAAATGTTTCCCCAAGGTATCATGAATATCTATATGTGCTCAATTACGTTACTGAAAATGAGTCAGAAGCGACTTAAGAGCTTCATTGTACACGCACGCACACACGCACACAACTGGTGCGCAACCCAAATTGAAAAATAATGACTAAGAGGCATGCTTTTTGGGTTTGCATCTCAATTTCTTGAAACCTGTTCATAGGTATTATTCTACAAGTAAAATGCATTCAAGATGAATGCATATAATACCTGGTTCCTTTAAACCGAAACGCGTTTAATACTTTCTGGAAATCGGCTCATTTATCGCGAATGATAATCAATAGATAATATCGCACAACGTACTTAAGGTGGAAATATCTTCATCTACAAGCACGTGTTCCTAGAATAAATCTTTCCAGAACGAGTCAGTAGACTGGTACAAACATATAGTGATAAGTGAACTGATAAGCCGATCGGTGGAGCTATTTAAGCGGCAGAGCAGAGAGCTTTGTCTCAAAACTCAGTCGGCTGTACTGCTGTCTTATAAACGTGAATTTCAAGTTTGTGCGTGACATATACGACCGTCAAACATGTCGGCACCGAAGCTGCTATTTTACTTGGCGATAGCGACTATTGCTGTCCTATTTATACAAGTGGACTCGTCTCCTCAAGCGATTTACTGGGGCCAGAACAGTACAAATAAGTCTCATAACCTGATCCTTGGATACAGGCTGCCCGGGGACAGGCTTGTGCTAAGGCAAAGTGTAGTCAAAACTTCTTCCTGGATGAAGGTGGTTGTCGTAGAACAATCGTTCAACACCTCGAGATTCGACCGTATCACCCTGCTTCAAGCTCTTGACCAGAAGACCAATGGTAACGGTGCAGATGCCAGCATTCTTAAGGGTGGTCCAGGATACAACAACGTTACAATTCGCTTCAAGAGTCAAAGGGGCCATGGAATCAACTTCATTGTTGAGCTGTACGCACGACCTTAAAGCAGCTTTAAACCAACAATTTTGACCAGGCCAATCTGTTTTCCTTGACTTCACGACTGTAACCCCCTCTTTGTAACAGGAGTCATGCTCCAGCTAAATTATTTCTGCAACTGTCAAATTATAACATTATTCTTCGTATCATCAAAAGAATAAACTTCTGTTAATCATCACAATAACGTGTTCTTAATGGCGTCCTCCTAGTTTCTAAGTCTCAAGGGTGCGGGGGCCAATAGGGTAGTCGCGGTTGAGCTAGGCGTTAATAATAATGGAATTAACATAGAAGTGACTCGAGAAACGCATTGCTAGCGTTTTCCTTTCTCGTATGTACTACTTAGTCAGACAGGTTCGTTCTCACCTAGGGTAAAGGACCCAATTACTGTCACCTTAAGCTATTTTACTTAAAATAACGAATAAATAAACTATACTATGTAATCTATAAAACAGATTATAGGTTGAATTACATAATTCTTTTGGTGTATAACTTTACAACGTTTACTTATTCGTTATTTTAAGTAAAATAGCTTAAGGTGACAGTAATTGGGTCCTTTACCCTATGGCACCTGATAATTTTTTCTTCCGTTCCTTTCTGCTCCTCCTCGAAACTGGAAGCCGTATTTCAGCACAACTCTACGTAGACGTTTCTAAAGCCAGCTACACACGTTCTGGTAGAACTGCACAGACGTGCCTGCGCAGGTATACCTAATGCTCGTAGTGCACCCACGTTCCGGTAAACCTGTCAGTATTCACAGTTTTATCGACTGATCATGTCATCGAGAAGCGACGTTTTAGCGATGGAAAGTTTATTATTAACTACAAAAATGTGTTTTATACGTAAAATAAAACGAGATGTGTGGTGTAAAGAATGGTTGCAATGAAAGAAAAGTTCATTCACATGTAAATTTGTTAAATGAATTGCAGGCTCCACCTGAAGTTTGGCATAATTATTTATGAATGAATGAAGAAACCTATTAAATGCTCCTTTCCTTAGTTATTTCATTAATTAAGGAGAAATATACTGTCATAAGGAATGTCATTTCACCGCACGAGAGATTAACTGCAACTGTAAAGGTGCGAATTCATTATGAGATTTCGCACCAGATTTTTCTATCACGGGACAAAAATCGCAACAACAACTTAATGTAAATAATGGAAGCAGTCGCGAGAGATAAGATTTTTGAAAATATATCATGAAACTTGTCTCATGAAAATCTAATTTTCTTGCAACTGGAAGATGCTCGAAGATCTTCAAATTTCTACAAGTACAATACGTTTTCACGCGAAATATCATCAAATATTTTAATTTAAAGGAACCGAGACAATTTTAAAATTAATTCAATATGGCAACTGAAATATGAGTTATTGCTAATTCACTACATACCTAAAAAAAATGAATTGCTTTTAAAGTTGCCACAAGCCGCTGTGTTTAATACTTTTTATATTCTTTCGTCCAAAATTTGTGGCTCCTTAAAATCCGCCCCTCCGTGTACAATGAAGCTGCGCCCTTGACTCATTTTCAGTAACGTAAAGCCGGCTACACACGTTAAGGTAAACCTGTCAGGTATGCCTGCACAGGCGGAGCGTGTATTATTTTCACCATATATTTCGTTTCACGTTTAGAACACTATTTTGTAATCAATAACAAGCCTACTATTGCTCATACGTCGCCTATCACTGTCATGATCAGCCGATAAAAAATAAGAGACATGCTTTTAAGATTTACATATCAGTTTCTTTAAACCTATAGTGTTCTATAAGTAAAATGTATTCAATACCTGGTCTAATACCCGGTTCCTTTAAAACCGAAACGCGTTTAATCCCTTCTGGAAATCAGCTCCTTATCGCGAATGATAATCAATAGATAATATCGCACAACATACTCAAGGTGGAAACATCTTCATCTACAAGCACGTGTTCCTAGAATAAATCTTTCCAGAATGAGTCATTAGACCACATAGTATAAACATTTAATGATAAGTGGCCTGATAAGCGATCGGTGGAGCTACTTAAGCGGCAGAGCAGAAAGCTTTGTGTCATAACCCAGTCGGCTGTACTGCAGTGTTAACGCGAATTTCAAGTTTGTGCGTGTCATATACGACAGTCAATCATGTCGGGACCGAAGCTGCTATTTTACCTGGCAATAGTAACTGTTACTGTCCTATCTGCACAAGTGGACTCGTCTTCTCCAGAGACGTACTTGGGCCAGAGCAACAAAGATAATTCTCACAACTTGGTTGTCGGGTACAGGCTGCCCGGGGACAGACTTGTCCTAAGGCAAAGTGTAATCAAGAATTCTTCCTGGATGAGGGTGGTCGTCGTAGAAAAATCGTTCAGCGTTTCGGAATTCGACCGCATCACCCTGCTTCAAGCTCTCGACCAGAAGACCAATGGTAACGGTGCATATGCCAGCATCCTTGAGGGTGGTCCAGGAAGCAGCAACGTTACAATGCGCTTCAAGAGTCAAAGGGGCCATGGAATCAATTTCATTGTTGAGCTGTACTCACGACCTTAAGGCAGCTTCCAACTACAAACGTTGATCAGACCAATCCGTTTCCCAAGATTTCCCGCCAATAACCCCGTCTATGTAACAGGAGTCATGCTGCGGTAAAAATTTTTCCGCAACTGTCAAATTGTAATATTGTTCTTCGTTTCACCAAAAGAATAAACTTCTGTCAAACATCTCAACAACTTGCTCTTAATGGAGTCCTCCTACTTAGTTCCTATGTTTCTAAGAGTGCAGGGGTCAGGAATGAAAGGCACGAAAGGATCCTCGCGGTTCAGCTAGATAGAATTATCATCGAAGTGAAACAGATTGCTAAGAATTCACTGATGATGGCCTTTCTCGTATTTACTAATCACGCTGATTCCGTCCTCGCCTATGGCTCCCGATAATTCTTTCTTCCGTTCCTTTCCGCTGCTCCTCGACGCTGGAAGCGATATTCCGGCGCTGCTCGTAGACGTTTCTAAGAGGCAGAGATCTTCCGTTTCCGAGGCTTACGTACAAAGTACATTTTGTGCATGCATGCGTGGCGGCACGGAGGAGGAACAACCGACTGGAAAATTGTTGTCGCTTCGTGGCGCATTCTACCATGGGGATCCTACCGGCAACGAGAAACTTCGAATCGAGTTGAGGGCCACTGAAATTGGTGGTGGTATCTCAAGCTTGCGAACGACCATTTCGTTAACCTACTTATTCTATCTCTCTTCCCCCCGTGCCGCAAGCTCGAGTGCCTAGTTTGTCTGCAATTCCTGCCTTCTGAAAACGCGCACCCCGCTCCGCAGGGAAATACAGTCCTCTTCTTTACGGATTGTTCTTTAATGCCGACAGGCACTGCGTGAGGTCAGTAGATATCTATCTTGTAAATAGCCACGAACTTGTTAATTAGCGTAAATACCCGCGGAGTGGAAATCCATTTCAAAGTTGTCCGAGCAATAGGGCGGAACGTATTCTAGCGACAAGTAGGAGACGCGCGTGTACCGCTATTTGCCTAGCTAGCCGATTGCGAGCAATTCATTACACCCTCTGGGTTCGTTGTTCGTATTTCTGACCCGGAAATAGACCGACCTACCCGCAATTCTATTCCGAATGCAATATAGGCGTATTGAGTAATCGATTAAATTATGACTCTGTACGCGCTGCGTAGTGGGCACGCATTTAATCGGAAGAAAGTTAAGATTGCGACGGTGTAACGCACCGTTCAGATTTCCCTAAAGTCAGACATCATAACCTCGGCGGGGCACAGAGTAAATGTTCGACACTTATTTATAACAGTCGGAACTGCGATTCGAAGTACCGTCTGGCGGCAACGAGAACGCGCAAGTAAATTACAGCATGTGTTGCTTTACTCGGGAATAGCAGCGTCGTCTATTATTTCCAGGATGACCGGACCAAAAATAGTGTCGCTTATAAAGAACTGTGGGAGTTTCTGTTTGACGCCTAGTGCATGTGCCCGTCTATATGTGGAACGACGACTCTAGAGTTCTATTCTAGATTCCTGTGATGTTTTTTATACCATTATCGACCGACAATCAGTTGGCAGTCTGCGAAAGTCTTCGGCGCACACGGCTACGGTTACGTATGTCACGTTAGATACGGGTCATTGGATTTTTCCTGGAATCTCCATAAAGTCAGACGTTACGCGCCGTGGAAATTTAAGATAATACATATGTACTGTGCCCGGAGTGAATAATTCCGATGTGTAAGGCAAAGTGGCTGAATATATCGCGCATGTCGATCGGTAAAGTCTTCTTTAAGGAAAGCCCACGCGATGTTATAGATTACGCGTAAGGCAAATACGTTCGACAGTTTCTTTGCCTTCTCATACAATCAGCTTTAATCGAGTGATCTATGAATCGTAAAGATCATACACATCAGGGATACCCGACCGCAGCTGTCAGTCGGGCGTAATGCGAAAACGTAAGGACCGCCGCGCATAGTCATAAACCTGTCTCGCGCGCTTTTGGTTATTGCTTGTAAAGTAGCGAAACTGACGAGCAAACGTGCACGCGAAACCCTGTCGGGCAGACAATTCGATGACAGGATCGAGCGGGAACGAACGAAAGAATAGAAGCATGTTTGCACCGGCGTGCACCCTGACGTTCTTACAAAAGGAGTGGCCGTCAATCCGAAACCGCAGCGGCCATTATCCAGCGATTTTAAACGAAAAGCCGTAGTTGCGGTACCTGCGTTTTAGACCCTACACTTGGCAGACAACGCGGGGTGTTCTTTAGATCGTCGAGATCACCGACAACAGTACCGATGACGGCGACCCTACAAGGAAAGAAGAGATTTTCCTGTTTTCGTGTCAGATTAAAGAGAGGGAGAAAAAAGACGCACTTTCATATACTTTATACGGGGGTCCTTCCATTTATTTTTTCGTTTCATAACGTTCGCGAAGGGGATAATGTAAAAAAGGAACGGGTATCGTAAATGTTCAGCATATGCTACCTGAAATATCACCGGTGTAATGCAAGTCAGCCGAGTTATAGACATTACGCAGCAAAACTCCAATGAAATGGTTTTAATGGATTGGCCAACTGACTTGCGTTTTCTGTTTGATGCTCGGAGCGACTCGGGCAAACCTACTGTAAAAGCTGATGAAGTTAAAGATTCATCCGTACGAGAGCTGAGAGTGCAGTTCTGACCAGTTCTACACATCGACCTCAAAGAACCCTGTAATAAAATTTATTAAATCCCGATCCATCGCTCGATAAGTTTATCCTGTAATATTACTAAGAGTGGGCACCCTTTCATTTTGTACTCTGTATAGAGATGTTACACGCTGTAATATTAAGTAAGAAGCTCGTAGGTCTTTACAGTGGGAATAAGAGAAGATGGGCGACTTAGTATAGCTGTAGGGTTCTTTTAACGCTTTAGAGTACTAGTTGGTGCGCAAGTAAGTAGGTACATTTAAGTCGTTTAAGTAGAAATCCTGGGAAGATCTACGTACCTGATACTTAGATGTTTGATAGCAGTCCTAAATGCTGATTAACCGCAAATCCAAGATCACAGGCTGAACATCAGTAGGTATAGTCATGACGTAAGTCAACTGTGTTGCCCCACGCGGTCAGCTCGTTAACCAGTATGAACTGCACTCTGGCCAAGTAATCTCCGTTTATGCATATGAGAAATGCAATTGATTAATGCCCTTTGATGGGATTCCTCGAGGAGAAAGGCGCTTTAGGATACGATCCATCATAATTGAAAGAGAAGTTCTAATGAGCGAAATCGCACGCTACCATGTACCTACACCTAGACATTTATAGCAGCGTCACTTCCTAATAACCAGGCGATGCATTCGTATTTATTCAAGTATTGGTACAATTTAATTAAGAGGAAGGAAAATGTTTCGCAGACAAGAATTTCGAACGAAGTCAGAATAGCAAGATCTAAGCAGTAGAATCTTTTAGAATTAAACATTCACAAGAAACTAGGGCAGCCAGTTTAAAAGCTCTATGTACTTCAGGAGCTTGAGTAGCACTCGGGTATGAAACTACCCACTCTGAAAAATCTTTTTGTTCTACACCACGTCTGTGTGTATGTAGACATTTCTATAGTCATCGTCTACAGCCACTGTGGGTAATTTATTAAAGATTTCACTTGTCCATACGTAGAAAAAGTTAAAAGAAAAAATACCCTAATGGAAATACTTAGCAACATAAAGTGCGCGCACTCTCTTGCTTATTTTCTACAAAGTTTTTATGTGCTTACTATTTCAATTAGACATGTGCATGTGCGGCGTTTTGAAGTCTCGATAAAGTTTATTCCCCTCCGCTGTAATATGTGTATTTCGCCTAATTGAATTGTGAAATTTTTGTTCGTGTTCTTCGCGCGGCATTACCACCGACGATAAACAGTAATACACAGCGTTGAAGAAAACGGCATGACATATCGTACGAGGCTTAGATAAAGGTAAAAGTACGCAAAGTGGTGGGCGTTAGGTAGACGAACTACGGGCGAAGGTAATCATCGTTAAGAGGTTCGCGTCAATAAATACTGACATTTACGCGCCACAGTATATCGATCTGAGGAGAAACTGTCTACAAAGAAGAAATGTCGTGTTCATTCTCGTACAAGAAACTTTAAAGTGTATAGCACAGCCGCTTATGTAACGTCGAGGTTCTGGTTCAGAAATAAAAATAAGCATTACCGTTATTATTGGAGGAGTAAACGCGTAGAATGTTTTAAACTATTATGTTTATAAATGTTCTTTTGTTTGCGGATGCTTGATCTATCATCCTCGTGGTGGGCGTTGCACGTGGAGATAATTTGAATATTACGTTTAAGATCCTTTACGTAAATTCTTTCAAGAGAGATTAATATTGAGGTTTAATTACGAAGATAATGAGGTTGGCAAATGAAGGGTACTGCCCAATCAGGCCAATGGCCACGGGCGTGGCTCCGTCAGTCAGGCTGTTGTATAAGATACGATCCTCGTTTCCATCTTCCATGTTTTTTGGTAATAATGAGTAACGGCGGCCTTCATAAATATTAAGTTGTTCTTTTTTTTTATTCACATCGTGTCTCGAAGCGCAGGTCCACCATGTAATTTCGTTGATAAAGCATTATGAGGAATGCGATAAATCACTTTAAACACGATCTGCATATTTATGTTTGGGTTTTGGTAAAGTGAATTTTCGGGATGATCGCGGGAGGGGGTGTCTCGGATATTTTTACAAGGGCGACGGCACGACCGCCTCGTACAGGAAAATGTTTTTAGTCGTTCGGAAGGGGAGGATGAAGTAGATTGAGAGTGACGTGCGCGAGGACGTGTTTGCGTACGAGGAAAGGCAAAAGGGTCGGTGGTTGGTAATTTCTCGGACTGGTCAGTAGAAGAGTCTCGCATAGAGCAGCCAGATAGCTCGTGTCGCCGACCGTGGATGTACGGAACAGTATCGATCCGGGCATTAAATATTTAATCGCAGGAAGAAAGTTCAATACACGGACGAGGACGGTTGTCTTTCGAAGACAGGTCGAGCGAACGAAAATGAACACGACAGGAGCAAGCTAGCACGCAACAATTTCTCGTCTGCCCGGTATTTGCCAAGACTGGGTTGACTTTCATTATTTAGAACGGCGGGGAAGAATGAGGATCGTCGACACGTCGTTCCTACGAGATATTGATCGTAATTTCCTACACAATTTACTGGTGCATGATAAAGCCTTCTCGTGCGTCATCATTTAAATTTCCCTAAGTGCTTTACCTTCAGATTTTTCTAAAACCGATTGCTTAAGGAAAGACTCGCGTGTTTCCAACCACAAATGTGTATCGAAAGCAGAGATTATTTGTTAAGGGACTGTGGAAAATCTTCAACAGGAACGTGCAGCAATAGGTATTAATTTGGGTCGATTATTCATACATGAAACACTGCACTCATAAATAGAAACGAGACGATAGGGCAATTCTACATGAGCTCATCCAAAATTTCACCAGAACGATCTCCGGTGGTTAAATCTTTGAGTGCGGAAATCGTTTGCGAAGCACAGAGATTGCTTTTTAATGAACTACTCTTCTTCGCGTATTTCGTATCGCAGTAACAGTAACATCGTCCGAAATTATCCCTTTACAACGCATCCTTGGGTACAACCAATTTCAGTTCAGGAATCGATATTTTCAACTAAAGCTCTCGGTACATCCGACGCAACGGCACGAAATTGATAAATATTGATCGTGTTGCAAAGTGACGAACGAAACGTCGATATAATTATACCGCTGTAGATATTGCTTGATAAATAGGTTTCACGCACAATTAACATAGTAAAAAAGTAATCGATCGACTAGCTTCAGTGATGCATTGTGCATTCATCGATAAAACTATCGCGATCTATTTTCCAGAAAATAAGAGGCAGCAATTTTCTCTGCAATATTGACAGGCTGCTTGTTACTGGAAAATTGCATCGGAAGCACGCGTAACTACCGAGTGAAGTCGATAAACAGAAGAGAGATACGATCTTTCTCGAGTCGCTAAACCGAGCTAGGTTCTTGCGGACTGCGGTCTCGTCTTTTTTGGTAGTACGCTTTTAAAAGAGTTTTTAGATAAGAGGACTTTAATAGCTAACACCGAGCAAGTTACCCGTAGCGAGTTTCAGTGCATCTTACACCCTCGTGCGCGTTAACCCCAAACTCTGGATCACGTGTTATTACAATTTTTACATTCGCTACAGGCGCTAAGCTGAAAAGAAGCAGGTCTTGTTCGCGACACTTATATGAAAAGCGTGCACAAAGGAAGTTTGTCGGCCAGCTCCACAGACGTATTCTTTAATTTATCTGCAGATATGCTTGCATTTATTGATAGACAAGCAGTACGAAGCGCTGGAGCTTTCTAAACGGTTCACTTGAACCGGCGCGGCCCTCGTGCTTAGCACAACAGCTTTAAATGGCGACGAAAGCGCGACTTTTAATTGCACGCTTGGCGAAACGCATCGCGCGAGTGCAACACCTACCCCCCATCCGCCGCGGCGACTCCCTTAATGAGATGGCCGGCTGAGCCGCCTCATCGGTGTTAAAAATGTTGCACTCGCGCGCAACCGGGGAGGATAGGCTCGTAGACCAAGGGCCTTGCCCGTGTGCACGTATTCCATTGCGCTAGGCAAGTCGCGCACCCCTGTATCTTATGGGCAGGGTGCTGCGGGGACCCTCGCCGCTTCCTTCTCTCTACGGAAGTTGCGCTCGCAGGGGGTGCTTTTACCGCCTCGCGGATAGCACCAGTAAGTATGTGCGTTCTTGGCGCTTGCGCGCGTCCCTCTCTGTCTCCGTCCGGCCCGTGTACCTGGACATACTGTTCGAACGAGTGCCCTCCTTGTCGTTCCACCCGGGCTGCAGCGATGTGAGAGAAAGAGAAAGAGGAGGGAGAGTGCGCGCCAGCCAGGGAAATGCGCGCGGGCGAAAGGGAATAGGATAGATCCTGGAAGGGAGACGGAACGCTAGCGAATGGGAAAGAGCGAGAGGGGGAGTGCCAGCAAGGTACGAGGGAGAAAGAGCGAGAGAGCCGGAGCGTTGCGTGGGGAGCGATCGCAGCTCGTCATTCGAAGCCCGCCAACGGACGAGCGAGCAGCCACGGAACGGGACCGCGATTCAAAGAACCCACGCGATCTTCGCGAAAATAACAGCACAGATACACTCTCACCTGCGAGATCGAAGCCGACGAAGGGCCCACGTCCCGCTGTCACCGGTACACCGCTCCGAAACTGTTTTCCGCCAGCAGACCAGGCCTCCGGCGTAACATTCGTTTCTTCACTCCACTTGAACGGGCCGCTCGTTTCACGTTCGGTTCGCATCGGTCACGATCGTGTCGGCCGCAGTGTTCGTGTTCACCGGCGTACGTCTCGCGTGTTTTCAATCTGAAAAGGAGGGCGAGAGTGACAGTGGAAGCAGTGTGGAAAGGATACGGGATTGTTGACAGTGATTAAAGTGACCCGCGTAGGGCATCGCCAAAGGATATCTACGCTGTGTGACATTCATACCTGAAAGGTTAACAGACGAGATCCAATCTCTTTCTCTCTCTCTCTCTCCTCACTCTCTCTCTCTCTCTCTCTCTCTCTCTCTCTCTCTCTCTGGTGGAAGCGAGGCGCCATAGGAGAAGCAGTGTGGTCACACGCCGACCAGTCAACGCGTGTATCTCGTGCGTGGTGAACATCGGTAGCGGAGGAGTACGCGAGGCACGTCAACAAATCGGCTTTCGCGCTTCGATCGGCAACTCGCCCGCGCAGCCAAGGAATTCGCCGCGATTGCTTTTACCCGCGTCCGGAGTGAGTTACAGTGCCCATCTCGTCGTTCGTCTAACGCGATTACACTTTCGTCGGCGAATCAGCGAGCTGCCCAACTCCAAAGTGAACTTTATCGTCTGTCACTCGAACAGTGTCCGCGAGCTCGAGGGTCGAGATTGTCGCGAGCAGGAGACCGGTACAATAAATAGTCGGACATCGTTCCTTGGACGAATTTTAAACACGGACCCAGCAGCCACTGCCGGAGGAATAGACACTCGAGGGAAAGAGGGCGCCATTAATCGAAGAGACACTGACTGTTACGGCCGTGACCACTTGACGTTCGCAGCAGTTCGAAAAATCGAGATCCACGTTTCGCGCGCAAACGGAGTACGGTGCTCGCGGTGATATCGGAACACGATTGAATTCTCACGGCCCCTTTTTTGCAGCGGCGCAAGGAAGGCATCGACGTTCGAGGCAGTTGTTCCGATACCGAGAGGAACGACCGAATACCAGGCATACACGTCTCTTTGAAGGGAAGTTGCGTTCGATCGAGCGTGACGCGATCGGTACGTGACACTTGCGAGGAACAGCCGAGGAGGGCAGCTAGGGACTGGTTTGTCATTGGTCTCACCTTTCCCCTCGCCATTTTTGCGAAAGAATCCCCGGGAAGAAGATTACTTTCTCAAGGCGCTTGGTCGCAATCTCGACGGCGAATCCGACGTGACGCAGCGTCTAGCGAACCAAAGCTGCGCTTAACGGCTGAAATTGAGAGCGCGCGGCCCCCCAGCGCCGGCTACTAATCCCATTCCGCGTTTCGTGACAATTCGGTGTACGCGAGTGTGTGGACGAACAACGATCCATCGTGGCATTGGGTGAAAAAGTATCCGCGTGTGCAAAAGCTTCTTCCCAGTTGGATTACATCGGAGAGCATCGACACAGTGTTTACACCGCGGGAGTGGAGGTGTACACCGCGACCTCGTGAATTCCGAATCCGGCGCGTCGATCGAGACAACAGAGAGCGCGCGTGGCCAATTACTCGTGCACCGTTACGAGCACCGGTAAATCGATTAATTAACCAATTAATTCGTCGAGTCGCTTTTAACCGTCGTTACGCGATCGGGGGTCTCGCTGCTTTCGTGAATCTTTCAAGGTCATTGCCGGTCCAGTAGCGCCGCAGCCGCTCGTCGACACGCAGACAATTCGATTACGCGCGATCAATTAATGAATCGCACTGGTCGCGGGCGGAACAACGTCGCGGCGCGTTAATATCACTTTCGATTAACGGCGGGAATAGCGTGCTCCTCCAGCTCGAGATCCTCGCGTGGTCGCATAGCAGCCTCCCTCGCAGGTCCTTTCGGTCCGCTTTAGCCGGGATTACGCGCTAGTCCGTGAAGGAGGCGGTAGCTCTGTAATTGTGCCACGCGCCATCACGGTGAACGCTTGTCCGCGCGACGAACAATAAATCGGTGGTGTTTACGCGACGAAAGTGCAGACGCGGCCCACTCGGTCACTTGCAAAAAGTGAGTATCCCTGTCCGTCGTGTTTACCATTATCTATTATTCTGCGCCTATGCGTATGAATGCACGCGCTCGCACGTGCACAGTGGCCGGCTCCACTCACGCAGGGCCTTTGTAGGGCTCTGTGCGTGCGTGTCACCGGCATTCATTCAAAACGAAACAAGCATGTGCGTCCATTACGGATGTATAAGTACATATGTACGCGCGCCCGCGTGTACGCATATACAGGGTATTTCAGAGCCGTGGATACACGCTGAGCTGGTCAATAGAACTCATGAAAAGAAATAAGAAAATTGCGATCGATGAGACGAAAATCTCACGAGACAATTATTTCATTATTTTTGAATTGTTTTGTCATTAGTTTCATGAAATTAGACTCTAATGGGACAAGTTTTCTTTCGCGACTATTTCCATTATTTACATATAGTTATTGAGATTTTTGTCTCATGATAGAAAGGCCTCGTGTAAAATCCCAAAGTGGATTCGCATCTTAAGAGTTGCTTTGTCTGTTTTAATTAATATTTATGCACTCTGTCATTTGTAATGTACAATGAGACAGATACATGAGAGGTGGAAGATGACTTCATCCTTTCTAGTTGACTTCTTAACAACTTCGTTTGAGAGAGCACGGTGCAAAAACTAAATGATGCCACGGCAAAGGTACTCGCACATCGTAATTAGGTGAAGCGTTGATTTGCAGCGTTCTTTGTACATGCATAATGAATGAAGAGAAACTCTTAGAGGCTGCGCGTCCTTACGTTGCGACAGGAATATCTCGTGTGTTTCCTCGTTTGTCGTTATTACTGCGTGAATTTTAGAGGCGCATTTTATGAGAGAGCTGGCGCTGTACAACTTAATTAATGCCCGGAGCGGTTAATTGTAGGTAGAGTTTCCTAGCGAAAGTATACACTGCCCCTCGGGCCCGACAAATCGTTAGGGTGGTAGTAGCTTTCTCGGAGCTCTTCTAATTCCTTAAACCGGACCCAGCGAAATGGGAACGTATCTTTGTCAAACGGTTTTATCCAAGATCGCGGCCTTAACCCGCCCCGGAGTGTATCTGTCCATAACACGATGAGAAAAATCTCGACGGTGTATCCTGACCTCGAAATATCTCGAGAAAATCAGGCTTTGACGTGGTAAATCCGAGAAAAAGAGGAAGGGTGAAACGGCGCGGCGGCGAGCAACGGGGGGGAATGATGAAACAGGGAATAAAGACGGAAATGGAGAACGGGAGAAAGAACCTGTAGCTAAGGCTCTGAGCCTGTCCCGCTGACAGAATAGCGAGCTATCCGACAGCTCGGTAGGTCTTTAATGGTCTTCTTCTCTGCTGGATGTACACTGTTTTATGCTTTATCCCGGCCCTCTTTCTCTCGCTGTTCTTGGGCCGGACGGACCATGCCGCACGTCTCACTCTCGTTCTCTTCCGACTCACGTCGTAAACGTGTCTCCGGTGCAAAAACGCAATAAAGTTCCGCCTTTCCTTCGAGAATCGGCCGGGTCTGCGGCCCTGAAAGCAGGTGACTCTCTTCCAAACAAGATTCACTCGATGGGGGGTCTTTTGCAATGAGGGACGAGCGTTGATCTGGTATCTCGCTGAGGAGATCAGAGCTGAAGGTGGACGTGAATACACAAATTAAACTGGAGAATTTATGGGCGCCTATCGCGCTACTTTGCCTCCGATACGGAATCGATGGGAATAAATAGTCCGGCGGGGTTATAAATTGACAGCGTCGTCGGCTACCTCTCGCGATGCTACGTCTTTGTAAAGTATGGCGGGTTATAGAGCGGCGGAGTGAAAGTATAAAAGACAGGTGGATAGGGGCTAAATTGAGCGCGGTTAATGTGAAAAAGAAGCAGAAGTCGCGGAGACAGTTGGCTGCCTTACCGCGAGCTGTCGCGGTTAGACTAGACGTGACTGCAATAACTGCATCCCGACATTCTGCACCCCCTTGTCTTTTCGCCGTAGCCATTACTTTCGCCTCCTCTTGCCTCCTCTCGCCGGGCTCATCCTCGTTTCGAGCTCTGCTTTCATAAGAACATCGACAAATGCAGTGTCATTAAAAATGGCCCCGACTTACCTTTTATCATGAACTTTCAAGCTGTTGATATTGCTGCCGTTCCCGCGGAATTATCTCGTTTGTTAGTAGTCGCCATTAACCGGCAACACTCCAGCCAGTTATCCTACGCGAGAAACCGCACTTTAACCAATCTTACTCGATGCTCTCCTAATGAGCATGGCCCGCAGTACGGTAGATGAAATTATTGTTCGCGCGTAGGCTGCAAAATAAGTCATTAAGATTCAGCTGGTGAACAGGACTGTACCGTGGCACAAATTAAGTTCAGGTTTCTTCGTTACGATTGTACGAGCCGGCTGGCTTTTACTTTCCTTTTATTGTCTACGGCGAAACCTTCTACGCCCTCGTGGATACCTAAGGAATAGGAGTCTTCCTTGAATCGTTAATTAGCTTGAATTCTTGGATTCTAATTACACGTGCAGTTTACGGCTTTATTTAAGTGAAGTAGTTCCCCAAGCACCGTAATACCAGGGAGGATGTACTAAATACCTGTGCCAACGACTCTTCGAGATATCACACGTACTCTACACTCTAACCGCTCATCCGTGACTTATAATTTAACTAACCGATTGTGGCTTCTTTTACCCAGGTGACCGATACGAAACACATTTTTCTCCTGGAAGTGGTACGCAAACGGCCTCAAGATTCAGCTGGACATCATGCCTTGGTTCATCCTATTTCTTCTGCTGTTAGATGTGACGGATGCCTTCCCTCGGGAGGCAACCTGTACCCGCCTGCCGGATATCCACTGGAACTCCACCAATCCAATGTGAGTCACATCCTCTGATTCAATAATCTTTCTCTTATCTTCAAGTAATTACGGTTTACCATGCTTAGATACACATGTGCTGATTTATATGTATAGGTTAAATACGTATAAAGTGGGTTTAATATAAAATAGTAGGAATAGAGGGTAATATAAATGTTCGTAGAGCGAAGTTTACTAAATTCTCACAAATTCTGCATAAGTTTCAAGTCTGAACGTAGATTTCCCGGTTCTAAGGTACCAGAGTACACACAGTTTTGTTACTCGAACCTTGCTTGTATATAGTCACTAAAGGCATCGTATTTACTGAAAACATTACCCGTGTACCCATGCGAAGAATGCAAGCTCCGTTTAATCTCATCCGAGATATTACCGTGAATGTCCTTGTTCCGAATAGGAGACGACCGCATTTCCACGTTAAAGCATTCCGCGAATGGTAACGCGTTCCCGAGTAGAAAGATCCGAGCCGGTGGTGTAGCAGGTATCGCAGGACCGTTTCGCTATAACGATCGCTTGATCCCTATCGTTATTTATCCGACTATCGCAACGTGCTCTCTGGAAAATCATATTTCCAGACTTAACTGTTTCGTATCTTCGTCGAAACAGCTTCCTCTTCTCTTGCACTTTGTTGTTTCTCTCCATCCTGCCATTTTATTTTTCATCCGAGATACTACCCCCGCACGCCAGTTATTGCTCGGGGCAATTCGTACCTTCCATCCTGCTTTCCTACTTACAGTCGACGTAGAGCGCTTGCAGTTTCCACAAAAAAGATCGACGCGTATAAGTAAAGTCTGAGGTGTTAAACAGAGAAAATGATTGTAAGAAAAGTATATCATTTCAGCTCGAGTGCGCGGGATACGCGTGTGCAGTGCTGGGCTACCGGTGTAACGCTAGTTTCGCAGGCCGATTTCTTGACCTTTCCCTCGCTTTTTATCCCCCCGCTCGGAGCCATTTCGTCAGCAATACGACCGCCACTGTGTCTCGATTGGAGTCGTGACGTATCGCTGCGATATTTCTTCCCCTCAAACCGCCGATACACGCGTGACGAAGCCGGCGTACGTGTGGATTTTTACTCTTTTCGCTCGATCGGTTTTCTTCTCCCCCTCCCCGTCGGAGCACGCGGAGGGAAAAAGGATGGAATTGAAAGGCCAACGAAAAAGGTCCGGCGTGTTCACGCCCCTACCCGCTTCAGGATGTACGTGCGTTGCCGCGGGCGCCTCTTGGAGGTCGAGCATTATAAATGTACCGGGTGAGCCGAGCGAAATCGATCGGAGGGTCAAGTGCATCGCAAGCTCGGCCGTCTGCGTGCACATGGCGCGAGCCGTATGTGCACCGGGGCGCGTACAGTTGCTGGCGTTAAAGATGCGTCAGTTGGCGGGGAGCAGAGTTTTACAGGCATTAAGGTTGACGCGACGTCGAGAAGCGAAGATCGATCTGTCCTCGAGTTTCGTCGGGTGGTTGACTAATGCGGTGGAAAGGGTTGGAACGAGCTTCGGAGGTGGGCCGAGCTCGGTTAACGGGCAAAAACCAATTCGTTGTCGACGCGAGATTGAATGTCGAGCGTTTGTCGTCCGCGTTTTATCGTCTAAATCGATGGGGGACCCTCTTCGTCGGATGCGCGTACCTGCGTTACGCTCGGCCAATGAAAGATATTAACGTCACTTTTTCCAACTTCCTGCTCATTAATGGGGAGTTAAACGTTGTCGTGTTTCGTCTCCGCCGTGCCGAAAATGGGGCAAACACAGCTATGGTGTCGTGTGAATGTTTTCCATTAGCGATATTACGGAATGCAACGTAGATTTCGTCTATCTTAGTGCGAGAGTTACCATCGTGTAGCTGCGTTCGAAACAATCCACACGCTTTTCAAAGTTCCTCCCGAAAGCTTATTTGTACTGTACCTAATGCGATGCGATTCCGAACTCCCATTTCCATGTATGTTCTGCCCCCGGTAGGAACGCTCGCGTGCAATTTCGATACCGATAGTAAACGTAACCGTAGAATCGAGAGTGGATCGTGTATCCGTTTCCCCTCGACAAATTTAAGTCCCTCGGTAACGGCTACCGAAAACATACAGAGAAGCAGCGGGGTGCCGGCGAAAATGTTGCGTTGACGGTGGGAGCGAGAAGGTCGTAAGTACAGCACGCGACCCAGTAATTTATTCGAGGATTTTTCATGGGAATCGGAGAATTTTCGTGGGTCGACTTTGACCCCCGCCAACGTTGCGATCTCGAGGATAATCCAATGGGAAGAAGGGGATGAGAGGCACCTCCCTAGAAACTTTGACCCCCCTTGTGCAACGGTTTCGTTCGAGGAAATTGACTCTCGACGAGTGAATCCCCTATCTGTGTAGTACCCGCGTTGAGAATAGTAGCATACTATAAAGGAACTACTGCTCACGGATTGTCCGTACGTAGACACTATGCACACGGGTGTGTACACCTTCGTCGAGTGTGTATGTCTTCATCGAAACGCATGGAGCGCAGTTTTATTCGTCATAAAACGGGAGATCGACTTCTCCTTCTCCATGAGACGGTTTCTGCCGAGTGCCGACCTCTGCGCCATCTCGCATTCGCATCCTTATCGTATACACATCGTAGTTTTCCCCTCGTCACTAGTTCATAGTGTTTCGATTAACCATTCAGAGCGGAGGGATGGACGAAAATACCACTCTATCAGATTCAACGGGAAGGATACTACCCTTGCATATAAAAGAGAATGAGAAAGAATCGAGACACTTTGGGTCCGCGTAATTCTACTTGCTACGCTGTCTGAACTGCACGTCCAATACCACTTATCAAGGTATCGCGCGCACCGCTATTCGATTACCACGATGATATTTCATTTAGGCCTGTAATTACGTTGGAAATGGAGAAAAAGGAAGGTCCACCTCTGGGTATTTGTGATTTACATTGCCACTCGCGGCGATACTCCACCGATGCGTGAGTCAATTCGGCAGGCATTTATGATATATCCTTCCCGGTACCGCTCGGATCGCTTATAGCGATTTAACGAACGTTGAACACCGTACGTGTACCGCAAAATAAAAGCCAAGTCCGCCCGGTATAAAACGAGGCGCGTGTGTACGTTGGCCGTTGGGAAAAAAGGAAAATTGGATGTTTGCTTAATCGCCCCCGACGCCTCGTCTCACTTTCAACTTCGGTTGGTCCCCTTGGTTTCTGGCTTCCCCGTTTCAGTGCCTCTTCCTCTCGGTTCCCCAGCTTCTCTCGGGGCTGGGCTGCTGGCTTTCAGCACGATTGATAATTTATTTAAGTACCGGCACGTTAAAGCATAACTACCGTCCGAATCGTCGGAATCAAAACGACCGCGGCTCGGCGCGGCGGTCATTGCGGCTGCCAGGCATTAGTCCATTGTTCGATTTTTAATTTACCCTCCGCGCTCAACGATCGATTTCCTTCTCGCCGTGTTTACCGCCACGGCGTTACGCACCCGCCGTCATTTAACGTTAGCAACTTTCAAATGGCTTTCTATCAAATGACCCCGCGATCAATTGATCGATCTGCACAACGGACGCAAATTGACTCGGTATCGTCCTGCTCTCGCTAATCGCGCGTAACGCTGAAATCGTTTTTTTTACGAAGCATCTTTCCGGATTTCATTTCGATAATGTTCCCATTTATATTTCTGATTCCCACAGATATTGTTATGCCATCGTGATAGGATAATACTTGAATTTATTATAAAGATACTTTACATGCGTATTATACACGCGCATCCAATTCGTTTGATAGAAACGTGTCTGGTGTTTGTAATCTGGGTCCTAAATCTCGTCGACGAGTAAATCACCGTGTCGGATAAATTTGTACCGGAAATACAAATACTTTTTATAGTCCCCAATCTTCCATTTCCCCGATTGATTCCACGTTACCTAGCAACGACCCCTGTATCGAATCGCATTATCTGGATTCCAGAATGGCACAGTAGCACCTGATCGCGGAATAAAGCCTGTTAGAAACGCGGTACTCTTACTTTTCCATAACACCCCCATGTTATTCCAGTTTTCTACTCGTAGGCTTCTTGTCGATTATTCACCCATCCTATTTCGCAGACACAGTTATTCCCGCTTTGCATTCGCTTCGCGCCTTTCATTCTGCAGTAACGTGGATTTCTTGTCCTGGTACAGAGCCATCCTCGTTCACGATCGCATCGAGAAATATTAGACTTGTCAGTGTAAACGAGTAACTCCTATTTAAACGCGCATTAACTAGCCTCGAAGCCGATTGCCACGTAGATACGTGCACGAAACAAGCTGCAAGGATCCCTTGTTTCATCTCCTCTACGTCCTCGCGCCGACCACGGAAGACAAACAATTACCGCGCCGTTGTTAGCGAATTATTTCATTCCTTTCCAAGTCGTTCCGCGTTATCGCATCATTTGAGTACGTTATCGTGCGCCGGGCATGGCTTGAATTCCTGCCGGCCGCTTCGAAATTAGTACCCGGTTCCTGCTCCATTCTAGGTCTAACGCGCTAGTTCGAATGGCCGTCACGCCTCGCCCTGTCGTCCAATCGAATATTCCCACCGACGAAAATTTCATGTTAATCGTTGGAATTGCTTTTCCCGCTCCCTGCGCGGAATCAAATGAGCATGCAACCGGCAGGTCGCGGGCACTTTATTTTTCTACGGCTGTGGCGCAGAATGTTTTCGCGTAACCGCAGGGGGGGAAGGGTTTGCATATCGCATTGTTGCGAAATTCGGTCGATGGCCAGTGGCGTCGAAAGAGGATAACGTTACAGCGGTGCCACCGGGTATCGATTGTATTTATCCAATCAAAGTTTCTTACGATGATACCGTACTCGATATGTTTTTCATCCAGATTGGCGTAATCTAGCATGCACCCTTTGTCGATCGGCCGCGCTACGGTATTCCGCGCGATATTCCATAGGTGTACGCGTACGCGCATCGTTCGACAAATCCTCGATGCATTTATATTATGGGGGTTACATAATAATTCCCATTGGATTGCCAGGGATTGGTAGGTACCCGGAATAACATGTCCTGCCGCTGGACTGCGGAGATGATACATTCCGCTGATAGTTATGTACGTGGCCCATGCATACATTGGCCGCCTTTATAACCGCCGCGTTTGCACGTACAGCCTACAGTACGTTTCACACTGCACCGCGCGTCGCCGTCCTTCCCAGCGGTTCGGCCAGAATACGACGAGATTAAGGTACAAGCTTCCTGCCGGCAATGAATTATGTCCTAGCACGGCACGAGGAGATGTTTCTTCGCCGGTATCGCGCCAGGTCGGTCCGTACGTGGACGCCTTTACGTATGCTGCCCGGCCGTAATGGTAGCCGGCCCGGTACCATCCCTTTCTGGACACTAATTCACGCTCTCCGCGCTCTCCGGAATAAAATTAACGTTGCCCCGTGAAGAATCGCGCGACGATTTTCAGGCAACCCCTCAACCGGACGACTAAATTATTAGGGGACCTGGAACGTAGATTCGGTCGAATTGTTTCCTTTTTTCTCCCTCCCTCCTTCTTTTTAGTCTTATTTTCCACGCGGAGGGGAGATTAATGGATTTTTTATTAACGCAAAACACGCCAAGATGGGTGATTTATGGCACTGTTTGATTACATCGTTAGAGGCTACGAAAGTAGGGACAACGCGTTACGTAATTCCAGCGGAGCCAGCTTTCCTTCAAGTTCACAAGTGGTCGATTCGTCGTTCCTCAGGGACACGGCCGCGTACGGAACGATTTTGATAGCATCGCTCGTCGGATGCTCGATTAACAGTCACGTAGGGGAGCAGACCTTTTTGGAGAAGGTATAGATACGTACTTTTCGTATGCATCGTATACATCAGCTGTCGATAGTATCGGAAAGCGATACAGGTACTTCTATAGTTTTGCGCAATCGAGTATGCTCCCCTGTCGTAGTATCATCGAATACATCGTGCACATTGTACATGGCCATCGTTACAATAGTGTCGACGCTTGTCCGTTGCGAGAGGAATTTAATACCCATTTAGGTAAATTGCGCTCCTGTTCGAATGAAATGCTCGAGTGTTTTCGTTCCCTCTGATATTATGCTACATACGTCTGGCTATTAATTTATCATCGACGTGTTCTCGGAACGGTTGAAAGGGAATCTAACGTTGTCCAGAAGGAGCAGGCAAGCTTTGTCTCGCCCAGGCTGAGAGACGCTTCAGACAGATAGATCGTTCGCTTTCGTCTTCAAAGGCGGAGCTTAACAGTTGAGCGAACGAAGAAGATGATGAATGTAACACGATTTACAGCGGCTTCCGCGTTTGTACACGAGATTCCCTTGTCTCTCGCTGTTTCATCGTGAAATCACTCTGCCTCATTACAGCTGTAACACGTCCCACTGACGACGTGCTGGTTCTCCGCGTAATTCTGCGAGCGCATTGTTACACGATATAGACTGACGTAATTTAATTCGCAGTGGTGTGTACGGCCCGTATGCACGGTAGTGAGGATATATAATCGTACACACGTGCCCTAATACGAGGCACGCCGCCGTGGCTGCAGGCTGCTTTACAAGCACATGCCTTACCGATCTACGAAATGGTCTCGCCTCATATACACGCGGCGTTCTCGGTGCCTCCATTTCGAAATAAGACGCACGATAATGTGTCTGATGTCACGATAATGCGTCTAATTCGATTCCTAATTACCGCCCGACGACGTGTTACCTGCGCACAGCCACGCGCAATGACATTCCCAATTAACGGCCCGAACCAAAAATGTACCTAATTCTCAATTTATGGGCCCAGTGGAAAACAAGCACGTGCCATCGAGGCTTCTGATTTTAAAGGAAAGCAAGTTGAAGGAAAAATTATATTCATAAGTAATGCGGTACGATATTGTAATTATTTTAAGCGGTACTTGAACTAGAAAGCGGTACAAAATAACGCAAATTTATGCGTATGTGGCATGTGCCTGTTTTCCACTGGGCCCCTCAATTACATCCATGCACGTTTGAACGCAAAAACTCGAGGCTTGCGCTTGTTCCTATCTACCAAAATGTCGGAACAGACAGAGCGACGTTGCTTTTATTAGAGAATTTACGAGCGCCGTGGTAACGTGTCAACTTGTCACCCGATGTAGCATCTTCGGATAAAGTATGTATTCCTTGGCGTTCGTAGTCACGAACAAGGAGATTTTCCTCGCGCACGGCCGGTGTCTGGCGAGTTCTCAACTTTCCACGGTGCGACGGGACCCGAGCTTCCATTAGGGGGTTGCTTAAATGTTCATAAGGGCTTAGCTTTCATTCGATGCAACGAGTTCAGTTTGACGGTTCACGGTCGAAACCATCCCCTCGCGCACAGATGTACCTGGCCTTTGGGAATCTGACGGCGAGATGCTTTCACAGACGTACACGACTTCGTCTTCGGATGGTTGCAACAGCTTTCCCACGGCGTGATAATACGAGTCCAGATGGGAGGAATTTTCCTCGCTTTAATCTTTATACGGAGTCGCGGGGACAGTTGAAGTCTCCCATCTCCTGTAGACCGCGAACAGAGGGAATTAAATGTCTGCAAAGAACCAGTTCCCCGTGTCATCGTGCGGTCCATTTTCCCTTTTTAAATTGCGGTCGGGGCGGTCGTGGTTTTTTACGAATCCCCGTGACTGGCTGAAAGTATTGACACCTCTCTCACGTACGGCGCGGATAACTTCATCTCTGGAGTTGGTGGTTCCACGACTGTGTAATGATCGGGGATGCAAAAACTACCTTCTCTCGCGGCGTAGCGAAGGAAGGTGAGAGCAGAGGGAGGATAGTCGAGCGGCGTAGGGCGGGAATGGCACCTCGTGGAAAAAAAGAGGCGAGGCTGATCGCACGGGAGAGCAGGGGTTGGCAGATGCACTGTGTATCGCGCTGTATAAACCCACACCGTGACGCCGGCCTGATGCTTGGGTTATAAAGCACAGCTGACGCTAGGTATAATATATTCTTCTCTGCCTCCGTACACCCCATGCTCGCACCACTTTCGGTCTCTTACGCTCTTGGCGTCTCTCGAACACGCACCGGCTCTTACACCCTCGCCACCGATCGCTGCAGCAACCCTGCTTCCCTGCCTCCGTTCGTTCGTTCGGTCTAACTGTCCGTTTCACTCGGTCAGAGTGGCCCGTAACCGATACGTTGCAACGAAGGTGGTGTCGTCACGGTTGGTCGAAGACGAATGAGATTGCGAAGTTCGATACCGCAATTAACGGAGCTTTGATAGCAACGGGGGGCAGAGAGGCGTCAGAGTTCATTCGCCCCAACGTGTGTAGACGTTAAATAATAAATGAGAGATCGTGCGGCTTCTTCGAAATTGTCTGTATTAAAAATTTACGAGGAATTTCTTAATATCGATAAGACTCGTCATTCGCGATACGTTTCGTTGGCGAACGATTTATAACATTCCTTACGGACGTACCGTTGCTTCGTGCCATTAAAGCTGAGTAATTATTCGTGGACACGAATTTCTTGAAAACCTCGAGCATCCTCGATCTTTCTTCCCGTTTTCGTCTCTCAGTGGCGTCGCAGGAAATTCGAGTGCCCGTCGACCGACCCTCCAGTTGGGGTAAATACAGTAGGCGGTACAAGTAAATAATACGTTCCCGAGGGCGAAGGCGTGCAGCAGGCTATCTGCCCGAAATATGACTTTTATCGGAAATGGGATAAGAACTATTGGCTACTTCGTAGCTGTGGCTGCGAAACTTTGCCGCCTGTATACAGAAAGAAAACAATGCACGAATGAAATGGGATAAGGGGCTGGTATGCCCGGTATAAAAATATTTTCGTACGAGGATCTATTCGAGGGAGCGGTACAAGACAATTCGTCCTCATTGAATGTTTCGGATACTGAGCTCGCCGAAGAGAATCTTGGGTCGACCAACCAACCCCAGTGTCCATTGTTGGCGGATTACACGAGGATTTCCCGGGGAAATTGATACTCTGTTTGTCCGCATGGTCGCTATGAGGTTCGCGGAATCCTCAAACTCCTGGTAACTTGAATAACCATTCCGCAACTGCGGGCTTGTTACCCGTATCCATTTGCACACTACTTTCCTTCTTATCTCCCTAATAACGTTACGTCGCTGAGAAGTTTCATACACAGATTTTGTAACCCAAGTAAACATCAACTTTGCGCGAAACATTCCACGTGCATTTGAAGTAGAGGAGACTATGTATAACACTGAATTCCCAGGAACAAAATCAGGGCCAAACAATGACATTCCTGTTCGCGAATCAGAATCTTTTGCCCATCGTTCTTCGACGAAACAGAGGTACATACACGGTGGTCCATTGACGTGCGTACACATCCTCGGCGAATGTTTGCCCTTTACGAAGCTGTTCCTATTTATCGCGGTTCGCAAAAAGCGTGTTCTCGTTTCGAGGACCATTACCATGTCTGGACGATACAAGATCCAGTGGGTTAAACGTCAGTGTTACTTCGTAAAATGAAATAAAGGGAACATTCATTCCAGGCTTTGGCCCTCCTTGCGTACTGAACACCGGGGTTGAGTAACGAGTCTAAAGTTTCTGTCCTCGTCTTGCTACCCTTCTGCTCTACACTTTCTAACCTTCGCTCCTCATCTTCTCCCTTGCCTGTCTCTCTCCCTCGAGTTCCCTTCATCCCGAGAAAGTTTCCTCGACGGATCACAATGTCTACGAACGCGTTTAATAAAATCTTCTAGCTGGGCCAGAACTCTCGAAACGGAAGCTGCGTTCAAGGGACGCAAGGTGGCCCGTATATTTGAACTGAAATATTCCCTTCGTGCTCGTGCGAATTAATTGCGCGACGCATTATCTCCGCTCTGATATAACAGCGGTTCCGATATTAAATCGCGCGACACGCCGCGCAGTCCTTTCGTCTCGAGCCATTAGTTACGAGCGAAATTGAAGGGGGTGCATTCTGTCAGGCTAGCCTGTGCCTCCAAGTATATTATCGACATTTGGCGCACCTATTCGGTAGCCTGTAAGGTTCAAAAGTGGCCATTAGCCTTATTCGAAGGATTAACTATCGCCCTGGTTTTCGTTCGGTCTGCCTGGGTCACTTCTCGGATCCACAATTCCTTATTTCTAAAAAAGTCCCTCGACTTTAGACTTCGCCACATGTTTCTCCAGAGAATGCAGTATGGAACGCTGAAATGCTGGTTGCTGGTTGGCAATTTAATTTATCCTACAATAGAAATCTCGTTCCCCGCGAGAGATCTCGCTCGGAGCGCAGTTTATCAAGCGAAATAATTCCTGCGGATGAATGTGATCGCCGTTTGGATGGGGGAAACATTTGCTCGTTAAAGATCTCGGTGCTCTGGAGACGATATCGGGCGCGCGGCGGCCATCAACGGATGTGCCATAATCAAATCTAAACAGATGGGAGTTACGTTTAATCGAGTCATCCCGGTCGTCTCGATGTGTCCTAACCTAATTTCAACTCCCTTGATGTTTTCATACACGTGCCGACGTAAGGGTCTACGTAACACGCACACACGGGGCAGAAATGCCGGTTGGCTTGTGGACCGGCGGTGCTCGCGAGGTATGCATCGGTGGTCGTGCAAAAAGCAGCCAAGTTTCGCGTAGCGTTAATTAAGCTCTTAAGTGTCGCAGGGATATCCCTCCGCGAGTGTGTACTTCTCGCTAACCCTCCACGATCTAAAATTAGAATTTCATTACTCATAAGCATAGGGAAAAAACTTCATGTTTCACGTTCCTTTTTTTCCCACGGCTTACGTCCAGTTTGATGGGCCAAAAAGAAACTTCATTTCGCTGCACTCGCAGGAAATAAATGATTTTATTATCACGCGACAAAAATTTTTAATTAACTCAAGTTGTTGATTTGTGTCTCCCTATTTAAGAACGCTCTGCTCCGTACGAAACAAAACGCCCTCGTGGTTCCGCGAGTTTTTATTATTCTTTCCCGGGGCCACTGGCTATATACCTTCTATTTAAACATTCTGTATTAAGGCTGCCAGAGAAGGGCGAGACTGCACGATGGGGCACAGAAAATTCAAATTTCTAACGCACCCCGATCTCATCGCGATCCCCTTTATGTCCGGCATTCTCTGCATATCCCACGCTTCGCGGCGCTTAATTATGAAATACGTATTTAGCACAATGAAAGGCGCGCTCCCCGATAATTCATCGCCGGATAAATACGCGTGGTACTCTGAGCGCGTCCTATTACTTTATTCAAATTAAATTTCGATACGGGTGCACGTGATAGCCGTGTCACGATTGATCTATCATTAAATCCTCTGGAAAGAGAATATTCGGGGATAATATCCTGATAGGGCGTAATTGGCCCCGCGACGATTTTTCCGAATTCTCCGGCGAGGTATTCTCAAATTCGTTTTCCATTTTACGTTCGCTGTACGCGGCGGTATCGCATCGAAAAGCTCCAGTTGATTCGGACAGGTTGAAGTACGCGTGTTTCCAGCGAAATCCATCCTGTCAACTGGGTCAAGCTGCGCATTCCACGCGTATTTCTTTTTCCTAACAACCATTTTCATTCCACCGTTTTTTACTTCTACCTTTTACTATCTGTGATTGGCAGAGAATTGCGTTAAGTATTAACGATGAATTGTTGTGCGTCGCCGTACTATTGGCATGCCCACTTAGTGATTTCCCGGCTTTTGTTTTACTATTCAAAACGTCCGCGCTATTCCACGAACAAGTTCAGTGATCAGTGCATAAGTCTTTATCGTAGTTATGTAAAGTAAAAAAAAAAACTGTGAATAGACGTTCCCGCTGGGTAAGCTCTCAGGCTTAAGCAACGTCGAGAAATTTTCTCAGCCTTCCTCCTCCAACCTTTGATTCTCCACTGGCGCACTTCTCCGCCCGTTCGCACTTCTTCGGTTATGGACTTTCTTCCTTGTGCAAACATACCGAGAGCTCGGGAGAAAGCAATTACACGATGAAGCGTGTCCATGAGGTGAAATCACGAGACTCGGCCGGGGCGGGCGGACGAAGGCATTAAAAAGAAATTAGCCGCGGATAATCGAGGCGAGAAGACGGTGTTATTCTTTGAGACAAAGGGTCGAATGAATTCGGGCCGCAATCAACGCCGTTCATTTCGATTTCAACAATTTTAAAGGACTCGCGGCTTAAGTGGCCCTCGAGCCGCGACGACAATCGCGTGAACGCGCCTTAATTACGCATTAATTCCATGTTGAGTGCCGTTAAGCTCGAGCGCGCTCGAACCGCGTCGCCCTGCTGCTTCCTCGCGCTTCTTCCCGCCAAATTATACCTCCGGGGGTCTTAACTTTGGCCTTCCTCCTGTCTCCTATTCTTCCTTCTCTTTCGAGGTTCACTTTCCTCGTAGACTGACGCTACGAGTCGCCCTCCAGCGCTCGATACAGACAGCAAAGATTCAGTGCCGCAAGCTAGATCATTGGTGAAATTCAAACGTTGTTAGAGGACACTTAAGGTGGCGCAGAGGATGTATCAAGGCAGCCTTTAAAAACTTAATAGCCTCCAATCCCGTGGATCTTATAAAAATTCTTATGGATGGCCGCTTATGACACATCGCGACCGGCAAATTTCATACTTATTATATCGTTACGTGTTAATGTGCGCATATTCTGGCAAACTGCCCGCAGATATTCTACCCGCGTCTGCGTCGTGTTTCCTGTCCTTTTTCGGCCGGGCCGACAAAGTTGCACCTCCGATGATCCCCTGATTGCTGTCTTATTACGTTACACGTAAGAGAGTTGACGCGGCAGCATGGCTCAAAAGACAACTTCATTTATATTCACCCGCCGTTCCGATGCTCGCGAATCGTTTAAGCAGCGCGTAAACGACGCTTGTTCCTGGGACATGTTGGTCGCACATCTTGCTGGTCTAGACCGGCGCGATGCGCCGTGCGGCAAAAGTTAATAAGCCTGCCGTGTTTCTTTCGCGTGTACCTACTAGTTTCTGCCCCTTTATGGGACTAGCTGCAGCGGCGCTGATCGGCGAAGTATCGGCATGTTCTGCTTCTTATCGTGTTCCTCTTTCAGGCAGGCGGTTGGGCGACTTGCTACTACAAAAGGGTGCACTGTATTAAAAGAGGAAAGATGGAGAGTCCTGGCTGGCGAATTTGCTGCAATTCTTTCTGCGCCGTGCATCGTCTCGCTGGAATGCGAGCGATTCGAATCGGGAATGAGGCTTGTACGAGGCAACGAGGGTGGTAGTTTTTATCAGACTCTAAAATTAGAAGCTACATACATTTATGCCTTCCCCAACTCCTGCGCTAACTCGAGAGTACAAAAGCGTTAAAGTTTCCCCGTATAAGGCGTGGCGAAGGTGTTTGGAGGATTCGTAATAAAATTCTTAAACCAGCCCTCCCCCGTCCGTAACCCAGTTTCGTGCATATAAATGTGCCCTGTAAGTCATGCGAGAACGATCGTACTTTACGGCAGCATCGACTGCCTACTATTTGCCCCGTTTTCCACCATCGCGGATCTTTATGGCAGTCCGTGTTTTGCGCGATACTTACGAGGTATGTACTTTTCTCTCCGGGGGATTACCGATATCGATGCTGGACGCGATAATGACGATATTTATCCGCGCGATGCTATCGAGTGCCGCGGTCATTCTCTCTATTAATATCGCGCGGCGGCGTGCCGCTCTGATTTACGAAAATTCGATCGCTTAACCGAGTGGCAGAGATCGCGCAAGGCCAAGGGTGTAGCAACCGTTCGAACTGGATACACGTATTTAAATGTTGCGTTCGATCCACCTCATGCATTATTTAGTTTAGTCGTTGGGGCGTCCGTTTTGTGCCGCGATCGGGCTGTCGCGTCGTGTCGACGCCGGAACTACGTACAGAACCCCATTCGGAAATAAACGTATATAGCGTACATGCACGTATCTGCACGGCTCACGTCCGTGTACGAGCACACTCGTATGTCGGCTACGGTGGTTGCATGAGAATGCATTATAGATACGGCTCCTCCATGGATCAGTTCGATTTCGCACTTGTGCGGTGTTCCAGAGGATATACCTCGACGTATCTATCAATATACGCGAGCCGCAGCGTCGACGTCCGTGACTTGCTGGGCTTTTAATCGAATGTAATTATGACGAATGGCAGACGCGACGCGCCGAGGAATTGGATTGCCACTTTCCCACTTAATTCCCTTTGATGGAAACGTTTTATCGACGTCGATATTTGCTGCACACGTCGAAAGGTAGCTCGCATTCGGTGGCGAGAGGAGCCCGCGCCGAGAATCTTCGTTCCTAGTGGCAAAGCGATGAAATCGGGAACGAGAATTTAGGAGAGGCGCGAGGGTACATCCGCGATCTTTGATCTCCATTCGTTTTTACCCAGTTTTCTGAGTGAGCCGAAGATTCTGTCTCGTTCTCTGTAAACTGGATACCTCTCTAGGTCTCTATCCTGCACCAATGACGAAAGAACCAACGACAACTCTGTCGTTGAATTCAATTTAAAGTTGGGCAGGGTCGTAAGCATTCTACCGCAACTCATTTCCCGTCCTTCGTGTACCTACACCTGCAGAGAGCGGAGGCAACGCCAAAATTGCCGCGTAAAACTGATCCGCATGAAGAATCCGTGGAATACACTGAAAGGTGTCGTGCAAGAACAATCGACACCGACGATCGCGTATTCTTTGAACTTTTCGTGGCTGTGGAATATCGACAGAATTGAAAGCGCGAGAAGAGATAAGGGGAATAAAAAGGACTGGTATAAAAGTGGGAAAAAGCGTACCCAGATAGAGAATGGAACAGGGGCTTTTATTGGTCTTTTGAAACGCTCGAGGGTCGCGAGAGTAATTTTAATTGCATTCCCTGAAATTACACATTTGAAGAAAAACGCGAGCTCTAAACGGTTTTGAATAATTTCTGGCGATGCTTTAGGAGGTTCAGCAGAAGCAGGACCAGCGTGTCAAAGCGAATTTCACGCGTACCAGCCACGGTCGATTCGTCATACCGTTTGTGAAACAGAGGAGCACACCTTCATTGTGAAGTGCTGCACGGAGCACGAACTAGCACGGACTAGTAGTTCACGCCGTGCTTTTTTTCGGGCATACTTTTGAGGGTGGGCCGGGGGCGAGAGTTGAAAACCTTCACCTCCTCTTTCTCTCGACGGCACGGTATATTCGAAACCCGGGGTCTCTCTGGAGTGGCTATTAATTCGGCACACTCTCACCTCCTGTCGCACAATAAGCGTGAAACGCCAATTCATATCCCGTGCCTTATATACTCGTTGTCGAGGACAAAAGTGCCCCTGGCCCTGTAAAGGGGAGCCTAGCAGGGGGTATATATCCTAACCCTTTGACCGTGCGAGCGGCCAAAGTTCGCGCATGCATACTCGCATCGGCGTGCACGTGTGTGCACCTACGTAGGCGCGTATATCGGAGTTTAGAGAGTACAGTGGAGCGGTGTGAAAGGTCCGTCATTCTCACCTTGGCGTTCCCGATCGTCCCCAGTCACTCGCACACCCCTCATTCGCCGCTAACGAGGAAGAGAAAAGGAATCTCGAAGCAGAAAGACAAATAAAAATTCCGTCCCGTCCGCAGAAATATTTTTCTCACATAGTGGCATCGCCTTGGCAATCCACCATTCCCTCTGAGAATTCCGTCGCGTATTCGAGGCATCGTTGTCATTCATTACCGAAGTCCGACGGCCAGGGAGGCTGATTAGGGCGGGTTTTATCGAAGATGGTGCTCATCAAGCGGCCATTATCAGCGGTCGATTCGGGGGCCATGGGCTCTCTCGAAAACCGATCCGATATCGCGGCTGACCGCGATAAGAAAGACGAAAGGTAGCCGGAGCTTGAAAGAGTGTGAAGGCCCAGAGTGACGAGGGTAGAGAAAGAGAGAGGGAGAGAGGGAAGGAAAGGGATAGGGACACGGGGAGGCATCGAATGGTTGCGCGGGGTGGCCCGGTCGAATCTCGTTAGTTTCGCGTCCTCTCTAATTGCTGCATCGATTATACCAATTATCGTTTCTACTCGAGAGATTAGCTAATTGCAGCCGTCTCTCTCTCTCCACCGCCGTCGTCTCGACCACTCTATACGCGGCTCTGTTTCTCTGGTCGCCGATGCATCGGAGCCTACCACCCGTTGCATCGGGCGTATGCAACTGCACGACCGTTGAACGTGTCACGCAGCCACGGGAAGGGTGTTGGTTCGCCGCGCGGGAGAACAGAGCGAGAAGGGCTCTTTTTGTGGGACGAGGGGCGGAGGAGTGAGCGAGCGCATTGTGGATACGGGGTATTCATTCATTGGTATCAGGTAACCTGGTTCGGGCCTCTGGACCGCTCCCGTAGTCGCCGCAGGACTTGCTCGATAAAAATGCCCTTCTCTCGCTCTCTTTCTCCCTCTCTCTCTCTCTCTCGCCCCCCTGCCCCTTTGGTTGGAACGGCGTCGAGGGCACCGTCCAGAGGACAGACTGCGCGAAAAAACGAAACGAGAAAATAAAGAATCGACCGGTTTACCTGTTCGCAGACAGTGGATGCTCGGTATACCTACTTGGGCTCATCTATACGCCGCGGCGCTCCTCTTCTTTTCGTCCAGCCCCTCGTCTTTTGATACTGAAATCTATTACTTCCAGACTTCGTGTACCAGATCACTTTTAATCGGGACAGGACGGGGAAGCGGAGTATTGATCGTACGAGTAAGTGTATGGGCGCACTTTCGGCCCGGGCAGACAGTGTCGCAGGTACTATTCCTCCGAGAGAGAAAGACGTTTTCGCGTAAATATTCGGAGCATCTATATTTTCGTGTCGCTGAGGAGGCCACTGGACCGGTTTACCTGTTCACAGGGGACCGGAACTTGCAGGTAGTTAACCGCGCGTAGGGTTCGCGCGTTCCTTCCCTTTACTCCTTTTCCATCGTAACTCTTCGATGCCGCCGACGTAAGACTCCGTAGGAGGATTATACACACGCTGGACGCGCAATATTTCTTCCGATTCCGCGCAGTCGTGTTGATTGTCACTGTAATTTAACCAATTTTTGACAAACGTTACATACCATTTTCCAGGCGTGCATACGCGATCCTCGGGATTTAAATTCTACTAGAAATGCTCGAACGTAATTGGTCATCCGTTAGGCATGCATCGCGGCAGCGATTTGTATGAATCCCCGTGTGAATCGATAACAATCGCTCGCTGCTAAGGAATCCTTCTGTGAAACGTTATATCCAATTTAGTCGCAGGGGGACGAACTAAACGGTACATGTTAACGGATAGTTACAAAGTAGTCTTCTCGAACGCATCGTCCATGTAACGTGGCTGGATCGTTAATTCCCGATTGTGCAAACTCCCTGAACATAATGATCTCGTCCAGAGCGTGGGATCCGGTTACCTTCCTCCTCTTATTGTCCTCCAGATCTCCACCCGATTCATGGAAGCACCTAAGGTAGCTTACGATGTTTCCCTCACGCCATCCTTTGTCTTCGACAGGATAGAGTTACAGAATATTATCCAGCGATATTGAACGCGACTTTGTTGGACAGTGGCAGGTTGATGCGTTCAGACAATAGTTCCTTAGACTTACATTTCAGGTTTTGCGATCAGTGTATTTCTAAATACCGCTGCTCAGGCGAGGCACAAATGTAGGTACCAAGATTAAATGTATCTTAAATAGGGAATCTTATTTATCCGTTACCTAATATATTTTATCCGATCGATAGCTAATGCTGTTCCTACCGCGGTAACTGATTGTACAAAGGTACCGTAGGATCGAAAGGGAGATGTTGAAAGAGGGTATAGGATTGTGGGGATTGAAGGATTGGCGGTTAGATCCGTAGAATGGGGTGGTTACATGCAATTTTACGAATCGACGGGAAAAGGTTTTATTCTATTTCCTGCGAGCCCCTACCACGAGCGCTTCGAATTGCCGAGGGCTACTCAAATTCGTTTTCACCGAAGTCACTGGCGTTTAACCGAAACTGTACAAACCGTGGCAGCTTCGAACCGCGTAGTTTACACGCAAACCGTGTATTCGCCGAGGAACGAAAGAAACCACGGATAGAGAAAGGAAATATCCGTTGCGAACTTTTATCGCGTTTCAATTAGACTAATGAGCGAGATGGGAGTGAAGCGCGAATATCGGTGGATCGGGAATTGTCAAACAAGTCATTTGAATTATGTTCGCGCCAATGTAACTCCAGGGGAACACATTTATCGACTCTTGCTACTGTGCTGACTATACGTCGCTGCATCGGGATACTCAAGTTCCAATTGAATAGTTTCTTTAACCGAAAACCACCAAACTTTCTCATTATGCGGAGTTGTTAGTCCGCAGTTTGAGCTGAGTTTGGCTTAGCCAATGAGGTTGCTCCGCGCATAAGTCCCCCCTTTCATCCCCGCCCGGCTCCTTTTCCACCATCTACTCCGCCGGTTGAAGCTGCTTACAACTTTTCTGTGCGCTACTTTAAAATTGAGCCGCACGGGGCACTTCTGTATACGTGCACGTACACGAGGGATACGCAGACGCTCGCTGTTGTACATCGAGATCTTTATAAGGGCGAGCGGGAGAAGGAGGGTGGAAAGACGTTGCGCAAGGGAGGAAGACAGAACTGTTAGTGGTTTCGAGGATGCTCAATAGATTATCAGAAAAGTTCGGCCAGTTGGTCGGTTTAAACGAATCGCCGATGTCTTAAACTCTAAGCCCAGCGCATTAAAGTTTCTGCAGCTTAAAGCTGCACGCTTGTTAAACGCTGCGCATTTATTCGCGGCATAACTGCCGCTCTTTGAACAACTTGTATTTCGCCTCGCCAAAAATCGAGCGAGAATTGCAATTAATTAACCCATAGAAAGGTAAAAATTCTGTTCGATCGAGTTCCTCTATATCAAATCGAATCGGATCGGGGAATCGTCAATACGGTAATTGTTAACCAAACATCAAACGTTTCGAGCTGCAGAATGTTGCGCAGCAGATCCCCACAAGTCTTTACCAGTGACCTATAAAGGCTTTCCACAGGTTTGCGGAGAATATTGCAAGGAAACGCGGGCAACCGAGTATAAAGCTGCTGCATCCGTGCATTCGGTTATATCCAGAGGTATCTCTTCCGTTTCGCTTGTATTTAAATAGAATCTTACGGAAATCTTTGTAGCAGGATTAACCGTGATCCACGTTACGACATACATTCGCGATCCCGGCTGATGTTACTTACGCGCGAGTTATTAAAGGGCGTTCAGGATCAGAGGAAATTACGTTCGCGGCGGTGCATCAACTATTTACGTTTCATCAATGCGGTTCCTCGTTGCTGGCGTTCCGTAACGAGCCCCGGGGATTGCGCGGAGATGAATGGAAAACGGAAGGCGCGCCCGAATTTTACTTTGTCAGTGGAGGAATATTAACGCCCGGTCGTTTTCGTTATGCCCGATGAGATATAAAGTGGCCACGTTAGATCGACACAGTGCACGAGACCCTCCCTAATGCCGGGTTGTCATGCGGCAGCATGGCCGTAATAAACGAGGGATGATCGGTTTTGAAGGTTTCGGTACGAAAAATGTCTATCATGGCCGGGCGTAATATCTGCCCGATGCCAATGACTAGATAGATTATAAGCCGGTGCCCAACCCTCCATCATCTCCCCGTCGGACCGTTCGTCGTTTCCTTCCTTTTTATAATTACATTGCCCTCCCCCGGCCTCGTCTACCTTAAGCGAGATACCTACCAAATTCGGACGGGGAGGGAGATTAAAACTAGCGACAAACACGGAAACACGGCCGGGATTACATTAACATCCTCGCCCCTTCCCCTCCCACTCTTTTCTTCTCTCCGCCGCCAGCCCCCTTTTTCTCGATTCTCGTTTGCGAGTTCTCGTTACTCATCTCGGTAACTCCGCCGTTCCACGCACCAGCCAACCGAGCAAAACAGATAAGAAGCCAAAGTTTCGCCCCGGTCCTTGCGCCATTCCGCAGAAGGAATCAGGAGTAAAGCGGAGGCGGGCGAATTCGCTTACGCCCGTAGAAGGCGCGGATGAAAAAGGGGAAAGTCCATTGTGAAGCCAGGTAACCGGCGCGGCGCGCGGCTCGGTGCTCCACTGCTCGCGTCTCTATGTTCAATTTGTCTTACTCTCCGCGCCCGAACTCTGTTTGTTCCTGCTCTCTCTATCTTTGATGAGATCGAGGAATTATGTTGTCGCGCGGTGATTTCGACGGAACGACTTTTCACGAACGCGGCACGTGGATGGCGCGAGTCACCAGCGAGGGAATCTCGTTATACACGGACGCTATTGCGGCAATGGATGGATGGGATTCCCCGTAATAACCCTCGATACTCCCTCTGGGGTGCTTCGGTTCTTCGGATGATGAGCAGAACCACTGGCCCGTTTCATGATGTTCCGAGCTGTCGCCGCGTCATATTAGGTACAAGCCGTGTCTTTACAATCTCGTTAATGATATCGATTTTAATTCTAAGATTCTTCCCCGGACAATAAACACCCCCGGCATGAATGCCAACGCCCACGCGCCACGTTACCAGAATATCAATGCTTCGTGATTGTTGCAACCCCGTAGCGTTCTTCGCGAGAAGCTAGCTGTTCATCGTAATATTTTGCATTAGGCCCCGTTGTTTTATCGGGCGCGATATGGAACGAACGCCGCGGGCAGGAATATTTGTTAATTTCAAAGGATTTTAGCGCGTCTAATATATCATCATTCGTTACATCGGATCGCTGCAAAACGCAGTTTTCTGCTGTTGGATAAACGATAAACGACGGACGATAAAATGCGCTTCGAATTTATCGCGTGGAAGAGCAAACAAACGTATTTGTTCAGATCTTGTGTTCACGATAGCGTGTGACGAATTTACGGACCACGAGAAAACAAAAAACCGTGGTTTATCGTTATTTAATTTTACATCCCCTGGCTGTATTTTTTCCCCGGCACTCCTCGACGAGATTATCTTGTTTATGCGTCAAAGCGAGATGATTCCTGCTCTGTATCGTAAAAAACTTTATTTTACTGGACCAAAGGGAAATTTATTTCCATTTTGAAAGCACACAGGATCGTGATGGAATTTTTATCCGTCAAGGACTGTCCGCCCCCTCTTGATGTTTTAGGACGCAACTATTTTTCTGCCGTTGTGTATCTTTCGCGCTCGTCCCTCATCTTTCGGCAAATATTTCCACGCGGATCCAACGTATCGCGCATATTTTCGTTCCGCGCTACAGCTCTAAAGTACAGCACAACCTTCGATTCTCGCGATCACAAGCGATGCGTGTCTCGTTCCGCTCCGAGCGAACTTGTCTCCTGTTTCTCGCGATTTACTTTATACCCGCCGAGCGCTGTCATCAGACGCAACGTCGAGGCGCTGCGTTTTATGGGCGGCTGCTCTGGCGACCTACGATTATACGTGCTTTTGACGTTTGAATGACGACGGGGGATGTACTTAACGTTCCCCCGGGGGAGCAGGGCTGGATTTTCAGGCCGATTGCAAAAAGAATGAAGGGAGGCTGCGGCTAATCTCCAGTGTCAAGGTAACGGACTAGATCAGATAGCGCGGCTCCCTTGCCCGACTCCATTTAGATAGACGCCGCGTTATCATTCGTCCAGCTCGTACAGGCCGTTGTTGCTGGATCCAAGATATCCCCCCTGTATACATTGTAATAAACAATGGACCGAGGTTTTCCTATTTCGTCAGGAATCTTTTACGATTTCCACGTGACAAACCCGTCTCATTGTCTCCAGCACCCGTTCTCCGTGCTTCTCACTCAATTACTCGACTCTCTCGTCACCCTCGTTCGGTGCCGAAATTCGACAATATCAAGAGGAACGCTCGTCGCGACGCTTCGGCTGAGTGCAAAAGCCTCGTTATAAATGCGTACGCGAAACTGTGCCGGGTGGGGGTGGAAGTGACTGGACGGGATATTCGCGGGTTATTCCTTTGGTACAGCGATGGCAACGATTGTTCCAGAGGAGCTATACGGCTACGTCGCGTCGGCCGGATCGTGCAGAGCGCATAAAAGCTGCGACAGTTTGTCACCGTGGGAGAGGAAGAGCCTTTCCACGAAAATGCTGGAGCAACCAGTCGGTACGTTATCCTCGCGCGAGTATCGCGCGTAAAGGATAACGTACAGCGTCGTAAGAAAGTCGATTTGGCGATGTGTTACACCGAGAGCTGCAGCACCCCCTCGCGCGTTGCTCTAAATTCCGCGCCAGCATCCTCGGAGAAACGTACGGGGTAATGTAATGCGTAATGTACGGGGTAATGTAAAGCGCGCGGTTCTGGCTCGCACGCTGGAATCCCGCTGCAGCAAGAAGAAGAGAGGACTCGAGATAGGAAGCAACCGAGAGGGGTTGCTTCGGTCTGGCTGAAGGCCCAGCTGGCCGTGACGCCACTGGCTTATAAATTCGGAATATCGTTCGTTCCCTTTAAATGGGAAATATCCTGCAACCCCTTTAAGGCCTCGCCCGCCTCGCCCGCCTCCCCCATTATCCGATGCCACCCCTCCTGTCGGCCCTTTGGAAATTCCGCGAAAACGCGGTTACCCGTCGACTCGGCTGCTGGAGGGTCGATTCCAAATGAAAAATCGCGACTCCGTAGGTACCTTTTGTTTCGTCGGCCGCTGAAACGACGATTCCCCCCTTTCGCTCGATTAACCGACACTCTTGCGCGAATATCAATTTCCGGGCGTGCACGGACCGACACCTTTATCTCTCCCTTACGCCAGCCCTTAAACGAGTTTATTTCCGGATTTTATACTCCTTTTTATTTCGCCTTGGTGCCCGCCCCCACTTTCCTTGATTTGATTTTCACGGCCCACGTCGGAGCGACGCACTCGTCGAAATCGCGAGTTTCTTCCCCCGTGATTCCTTTGGATTTATACTTCTATCAGGCTGAGTTCCTTCAAGCGCTCTCGGTGGCCAGCTGCTGGCAAGATTATAACAATGCGTATTGTGTTTTTGCTGGTTGAGAAAAAGATTTACAAGAATCGAAGGAGCGATAGTAACACGCAAAGCATTTTACCCAACACGAAGTGTTAATATAGAAGTGACGATAATAACTCGGTTCTGGTGTACAGTTTTATAAAGTTGTAATGGAAGGTGCACGCGACTCCCGCTGAACCGTTTCGGGCAGATCGCGAATTTCGCTCGCCAGTCCCTCGCTCCTCCCTTTCGCCTTTGCCTTGCTTCGATTCCGCTTAAAATTGACCAGGACACGCAACGTTCTCGTGGCCGTGGTCGCCGCGGAATTTTCGTTCCCGTATGTATGAGACGGGCATCGACGTCCTCTCCGTATCGCGGCCGCCTAACGATGTCCAGAGGATCGGCAAGGCCGATCGTTTAAAGTCGATTATGCTCGGGGAGCATCGTGAAGGCACAGCCTTGGCCACTGTCCGGCTGGATCTGAGTACGGAACGTCCTCGTTATCCGCGGACTCGTCGTCGTGTGTCGATTCAGAGTGGTTGGAAGAGGTACTTAAATATGTGCAACGAATGAGCCAGGACCATCGGCTCGATGAGGACCGTGATCGGCGATATCGTGCTTTTTATCGTCTTGATAAATCTGCATGGAAACGGTACCCGTGTGCGCGAGCCACTGGCCCGATGATATGCAATTTATTGCCTCCGTTGAACTTGTAATTTCTTCGTTGCATTATGCATTCTTCGGCAGCGTCTTTCGCGGGTTTCTTTATGCCGCAGTTTTCGACGGCGCGTTTCATTCGAACGCGACTGCACACGGCTCCGTGTGCCCGCGGTAGAATATGAAATATTCCAACGGATCTATAAATAATATTTCGTATCAACATTTGCTTTCGTGGACCCGGTGAATATGTCTCCTTCGGGTAGAATCTTTAGAGGGCTCAGTTTTCGGCGTACAGAACGGTGACCTCGAAGGCCCCAAAGGTCCGAAAAGATTTTCCTCCCCCTTGTGTGAAAGTTCTGTGAAATCGTAGACTAAGACACCCTCGAGAAAAACCGAAAGGGACGAGCGGTCCCCTTTATTTACCAGAGAGATCCCCCGGCACATTGGGGACCAGATATTAAATTTCAATCGATACAGCATCCGCTGCTCGCCTTTTCTTTACTCGCGCCCCCTCGCTTGCGGGAAAGATACATGTTTGATGGGAAATTAAGGGTGGCAGCACAAACACCCACCCGAAGTGTGGTGGAGAGATCAGTCCCGCCGATGAGTGCGAAGCAAGAGGCTTGTATAACCCATTTTCTTGCGGGAAGAGACTCGTTGTTAGAAATATTCTGGGGAACTAATGTTAGCCGTACCTAGAATACTTGTGCACAGTCTGCTTAACTAAATGTAAAAGAAAACTCAAAGATTTTAGAAAAGAATACGTTACGATGATAAAGTGGTGATCAATACCAATGGGGTTGCGGGTTCCTTGCAATGCTCCGCTTTCCGTTGGTTTATTTTCCACGAGAAAGGCGTACGCGACGACGATATAGAAGCAGTACGCTCTACCGTATTTTCATGAAAATTCCGCAGAGAACGACCACCATCCAATTCGCAGTACCAACGGGGCGAAGTAAATGTACGTCTATATAAAAATTTATACGACCTGTATATCTGACGGAGCACATAACCAATACGCTTCCTCTACACGCTCCCACCCTGATAACGAATGACAGATATGGGCCATTTTTTAGCATACAGAAATTTGACTTAAACATGACGTTACCGAACCCTAGCTCTGCCGCTGCCACTTTCACGTTTAAAGTCGCGTGTAAATTGCGATAAATAAGGTTTGCAGTGGCAGTTGTTCCCGTTGCGGTGACATTAACATTCACTCGTCGAAATCCAGCTGCAGGTATTGCCATTGTCGGTGGAGACAAATGCTAGAAGGCAGATTATAGAAGCATGCCCGGAAATCGTGAAATTGATGCTCGCTACGTGCGTCGCTGCGACGATACTTGTAAAGTAGTATGTATACGTTACTGTACGGACCGTCACGGTAGGATACTACTTCAGAATTTCGAAGATGCATCGCGTGTCAAACTTTCGTCGAACGTCCTTGTTCTGCGCCGTTACGTTCAATGCCGTTCTCTTGGCTCCGCGGATTCAATGGGATTTATTACTCGCGTACCTAAATACTTTCTCAAAGTCACGGTTCTAATGGGTCGTTGGGGGATTTTAAAACGGCATGGAATCGTGCCTCGCAGTGTTATGAAAATCGAGTCCCCGGGTGAGCGTGCATTGACTCCGAAACGCGTAATAAATCCCAGAAAAACGTCGGGCATTTCCAAGTTGCGAGTTTTTCAATTTGTCCGAGGAACGGCATCCATCCGAAGCCCCGGCGCGTATAAAAACCCTAATGTATCGGAGACTGTAAAATGCAGAGAGCACTTGGCTCGCCGTTACATTTACAGACGATGGAAGTCGTCGCCGAACGAGTCGTGATCCGTAAAAAATATATCGCCCTTTTGTCGGGACGGTGTACGCTGGATCGGCGACAACCCCTCGTCTGCTCTCACCCTCGCGCCATCAAGACTACATTTCGCCCTTACAGCGCGTATATCCTGAGCGTCCTGCGGACACGGTGATGCATGAAAGCCATGAACGCGATAACTTATGTCACTTTAAGAGGGAGAGATCGGGGAATCGACGGTTGAACGAAAGTCGTGGCTACGATTGCGGGGGTGGCTTCGCTTTGCCGAGCAACGTATCGAGAGTAATGAATCTTGGCTGGTTCATTATACGAATTTTTGACGACAGAAAGATAGAAGCTTTCCGTCAGAAATAGGCTTCGACGTTGAATAAGTTGAGAAAAAAGTTGGATTATTTTTTCATTTCGAAATCGCACGATGTTCATGGAATGTGCATTTTGGTGGTGCAGAGGAAATCCTCCCTTTCCAGTCTGCCTCATGTCAGCGACATTGTTAGTGGGTAGCAGGGGGAGTTTCATGCTAACACTTGTGTGTCTTTCGTTGGCTGGGTACACGATATGCTCTCAGACTTGTGGAGAGAACGACGTACGGACGGATAGACACCCTCGGGAACCACTCGAGCTCCCTTCGCGAGGGCACCCTTACTTTACGTTGAGTCCCCGAGGCTTAATCAATAACGGATGCATCCCGTGTAAATTTTTCGTGGATATTATTCAATTGGAGATGGTACACCGGTACGAACAGCCGAGCAGATTATCGCCACGTTTCGTGCTCTCTTAATCTTCGCTTCGCCGTCCGAAATCGAACGCTCGCAGCCTCGGTTCGCGAGCCGAAATATTTATGCGTCGCAATTCGTCGTCAAAAATTCATAAAAGGTCAGGCGCGTTATACTAATATATATATATATATATATATATATATATATATGACGCCGCAAGCGTCCATTAGCTTTTCGGCTCGGCGAGGTTAACGGTGAAATCCAATAAAACGTTACGTTTGCTCGATGAGGTCATTAAGGGGGCGATTCGGATGAAAGTTTCTGAATGGGTAGTCCATCAAGCCGACGTCAGCCAACTCTTATCATGTGCGATTTTCTAGGGGCAGCGAAAAAGTTTAGGGCCCAACAGAGCTAAGCGACTTCGGATTGCCTTCGTGTAATCTGCTTCCGATAGAGGGAGAGTCGAGCCTCCCTAATTGTATTAAATTCCTGGCACAGATTCTTTTCGCAGCGATTTGATAGAGCGAATTCAGGAGCAATCCTGTTCCTCGCTGCGCGAGTTCACTAGTTTGGGAATCCCAGCATCCATCTATACGATGGCAAATCTATGAAAAAGGGAATCCTTTCCTCTCAAAGAGAGCTATGCGAAATCCACGATGATAGCTTTATCTTTGATGCGAGACAGGCGAGTGCCGATCCTCCGACACCCGAGCACAGGGTTAGATAAAAGCAACTTTCTCCTTCAATGGATCATTCAGAATATTCAGCGTCCAGCTTAGCTCGCTTCCTATTTCTAGGCGTTCCGGTATCTCTGACAAAAAGCATGGATAGTAAAGTTTACGAGTACATTAGGGAGGCCGTGTGGCGGCATTCATGTGCGCCATTTCAGCTCACTTTGCGTGGAAACGACGCTGATATATTTACGTAGGGAGTGTAATAACACAGTGACAATCCTACCGACCATTACCGTACGACGCTCCAGGCAGCGTAACAGTTTTCTTTTCGTCTCATGAAAAATCGCCTGCATCTGTAAGTGACGACGATGGAGTGTAGCGGAAGGCTTTGTAGGTCTTCCGCGTGTATCACCGGTTTATTGTGGTAATTCCAGCGATGGACGAGCGCGTCTTATCTGGAAACGACTGCTGGCCGTCTCTTCCCTTTATTTGACGAATAACGCGGTGAAGCCAGTTAGATATCGCCCAGCAGCGAGATTCAGCGCTCCGAAATGCGGGTTATAATAGAATCACCTCGACTCGTCGAAGATTGCAATTAGAGCAGCTTGATTGGTAATCCGTACACGTTGCTGCGAAACCACTGATGTACAACGGCCATGGCCACCGGTAGGAATATTTACCATTCCTCCCTGCTCTATCCACCTAATGGATATCTATATAATAACTCCGTCTCTATCTATTAATGCAAATCGCTTTGCCGTGCACAAGCGGATATAATCTTAAGTCCTCCCCCACCCGAATCATGCAGATAGATTTTGAGACGCGAGCGAGCGAGCCATTCGCGAGTAGAGCTGGCTGGAAAGCTTCCATTTACATGAGCAAATATTCCGAACGCCTATATATCGCTCGCTGTTCACCGCAGCCTGCATTCCGAAGTTGCCCTTTAATTAGTACGTCGCGCCTAGTCGAGGGCTAGCTTCCAGATCGGTCCAATCGGCGTGTGTACGGCTCCGAGTTCGTTGCCGGGCGGAATCGACTTATAGCTTGTTAATTAGTTCGCGCTCGTTAACGCTAACTGGATAAGACGTTGCCCATTCGTCACAGGGGCCATTCGCGGGTTCACCTCGCAGTCTCCATCGTTGGCCACCGCGCTAAACGGAACGTTCCCAGCGGCAGGAGGAACAAATCGTCCGCCGAAGACAAATATTGCTGTTGCCGGGGCAAACCGGACGTGGATGAGCGCATCGATTTTTCGTCATTTCGGCGCGGTATTCGACAACAAGTTAATAAAGCTGCGCCTGGAACAGACAAATCGATAACGACGTCGTTAGGAGACGCTGCGTTGACCGTTATTCGCACGGACGAGCGACGCTTTCAATCGACCCGCTGGTCGTTGAAGTGAAAACGCGAATTAACTTTCGCCGCGGTGAACCATCTATCTCGCACGCTACATTAGCCGCCACCCCTTCGTGTCACGAGCTTTTTCATCCTTTGAATATTGCCTAATGATATTTGACGCCGCTGTAAAGATGTCTGCCCCGCGTTCTTGCGTCTGCTCCCCGTGAAAACGAAGGAGAACCGCGAGGATCGAAGGGGAAATCCAGCTCTCTTGCCAAACGGAATACGCGTGTAAATTCTTTCTCTCCGAACGGAAGCACTGGTTGACTCGTTTCCATTTTTTCATCCGTTGTCGGGAGAACTGTGCACGCGATATGGTTAAACTAATTCTCACGATCCCAATAAAATCCGGCCCATGGCACGGACAAGTATTGCCGGGGATTCACAAAAAGGAAGGAACAGAGGGAGGAGAAATGCTCGGTGGATCGCAACGGACGGTGATTTTTATTCTCCGCGCGAGGCGGGTTGCCGTCCGAATTTCTCGCGGCGTCCAATGAAATAGACTTCCATTCTGAACGTTCTCCGATTTAGACGCCGCTGCCTTTTACATATGGAACGCGACTTGCAAATACAGAGCGCAACAATCACGGGCGAGTCGCTGTACACTTCTCCCCTTGCGCGTCCGTCGATTCCCTCTCTCTGAGCGTGTCGCGTGCATTGGCCGATTTTCTTGTCAATGGTGAAGGCGCGATTACAGCCGTGAGCTACGGTTCTCGCCTGTCCATCCGATCGCCGTGTTTGCCTGACTTTCTTACCGAGCGTTCGAGTCACGTCTCATGAAAGGCACATCCCACAGACAGAAGGCGCCAGGGACACGGGTTGCATAAACGGTACAGTAATAAAGACGTCGTGCTTTATGGTATAATTATGTTAATTCACTAATAAAGAGCTCGAACGACTCGCGCCTCCGCTGATGTACTGCGCACCTCATTTCGTTTTCTCGTTTACTTCCCTCCTGGATAAGCAGCCTCGTTTGCCTGCGCGGAATGGAATAAATGACTGTACGCGTCTCCCGGCCGAGGTGCAGCCTCCGCCTCGTGAGCTCGCGAGCGCGGATACAAGCGGGTCGAGGATCTTGGCAACCGGCTAGCCGGTGATTGAAAGTAGAGATGGATTAAGGCCGATAGGATAAGCTCCATTTCCTCTATCGTCGGCACGCTAAAAACCAGTTGGTTGGCTTCAGCTCATCGGCCGATCAATTGACCCGGAAATCGCTAGATTCTTGGCCGCCTCATGCTCGCTTACGAAATAATCGCGGCGACCGATAGTCGAGAGGTCTCGCGAATGGCTCCTTGAGGAATCGTCTCTATGCCTCGGCCCGTGAAGCACCTCCGACGGAAATAAGGGAGACCGAATCGAGACACCGTGAAAGTTCAGCCCTACCTTCCGTCGTCAGTCGCGTCCCTTTGTCCACGTTGTCGCGCGTCCAGCCCAACGATACGAAGATAATGTGATTTGCGTCGTATTGCATCGAGGCAGGACACGCCGGCGAAGGTGCAGGGAAGAGGAGTGCGGGATAGGGGTGGTTGGGTCAGATGAAGATGGCAAACGCGAGGAGAACGGCGGGCTCCATCCACGGTTCGCTGGCGTGCTATTAATTTTTCATCAGACCTGGGAAAACAGAATCGATAATGTTTCTTCTCGGATGCTGTACGTGTCTCGCGTGTGCCCAGAATCGGGACACGAAATTCGCATTCGTCGCCGCTCCACCTAAAGTGCGGGAAAGCCGTGAGCAGAGAGAAAGGAGAGGAAGTGGCGGCGGGGAAGTTGTTCGTATATCGGTTCGCGGTGATAATGTTCGAGGCGCGGTAGAATAGCAAAAATAAATAATGCGATTAGGCCCATTTTATGGTTATTCCTTCAATTAAGTTGATACAACCAGCCACTTTGCTTACCTGTGATTTTCACCTCCATTCCCGCCGTCAGCCGTGGTTACGTTTTATTGTCGTCCCTTCGTTCTCCACCCCCTTCATTTCCAATTAAAACGATGTCCTAACCTCCGTTTCCTGCTGACGACCAGCCTTACCTTTCTGCATTTTATTAACGCTTCTTTCTAAGAAGTCTATTGTCCGCCAGTGGAGAGCCACGGTGGTCGATTATACCTTGCTTGCCCCGTCCTTATGGACTCTCTCGTAATAGAACCAGTGTTTTTCTTACTACCCTTGACAGCGCTGTATTCTAATCATACCTAGACAATAGCGTCTCCAATTTCCTACGAAAAATCAATACCAATTATTCCCCGTCATGAAAAATTTCAAGCAGTCGATGCGAGAAGTTCATTCCACCTACGGACACGAGGGAAAAGCAATCTGTAGTTTAGAATCGGAGCTATTCCGCCGGGAAGGATTGCCTGATCACTTATGGCTGTATCTACTCGTGTAAGACGCTCGGCGTGCAAGCCTCCATGCACGCTTCGATATTACTCGCCGGGCATTCTTGTGCCCCTCGCTCCCACCTTTTTTTCTCCTTTTTTCTCTGTGCGCGCGTATATTCAGCGGCGAGTTTCGGCCCACTTCCATTCCGACAGATGAATCGAGGCTCGGCCAGATATTGGACGCAACCGTGAATGGGGAGATACGTGGGAGCCCGGTGGAAACGGCGCGGTCGAAGGTCTAAGGAGAAAGAAAAGGAGAAGGAAATGGGCTTCGCGGCGGAGCAGGGCAACAATACAAACGAAAACGTTATTCGAGGCTGGTCCATCGTCGATGCGGCTAGCTTTTGGCGCGCTCCCCGCACCGGATTTCATTTTATTTCCGGTCCACCTTGGGCCACGCTTTTGTGAAACGCCGTTGGACCGCGGCTAGGGACTTTTCGCCCTTGCCACTGGCCGCCTTTATCATCGAATGTGTACGGTACACAACAGGGCACGGATGGGACACGGCGAAAGGGGATTTCTGGGAACGAAAGACTCGACTTAAGACACTTTCCCCCGTGCCCCGTGTCCGGCTTTCTTCGGCCTCCTCCCTTTTGCATCGTTATCCGTCGCTGTCCCTCGGCTCCTTTGATTGGAGGACTCTAAACGAAAATGTTTCCGTCCGGCTCGAAAGGACGCCGGCATTATCCTCGACGAAGCCAACCGTCTCTTTTATTCCACTCGTACTTCCCTCCCCGTCCCGGCAAATTGTTTCCCATGGAAATTCCGTTCCGATTCCCTTCGCCAATCGGGGAGTTTTTTCCTCTTTGTAGCGGCGTATCAAAAGGGCGCTCGCAGCACCCTTACTTCGCCCTTGATGGAGTCACAGAACTGTAACCGTTTTCAAGAGGTTGTATTGCTAGCGGTTTCCCGGGATGCGCGACGTAAACGTGTCGTCGCAAGGAAAGTAGTCCCGGCCAATAAATGGAAACATTGATCGAAGGTGTTGAATTCCTCTGAAGGGTCCGCGGTGGTCTCTTCTATTCGTGTAATTGCGGCGGACCGGCTTCAGGCTCGAGTAAATTTTCGAGCGTCCGCTTAAAGCTTACGCCGTGGGATTGCAGCGGGTGAGTGAGCGAGTGGGCCTTATTAGGCGACTCGTTAAAAGAATAATAAAAATAGGCAGCGGCACTAAAGCCTCGGAAAGAAGTTTAACGACTACCGTGCTGAGGCGGCCTCCGAGATACCCGCGCCACGGTGAAATACGCGTAAAACCTTGAAGTGCGTGGGACCTTGAACCCGCGGGCGCCTGTTCTCGCTCCCGATGCAAATGCCGCGTCTCGCGATTCGCAAGTGGCGATTCGGGTCCATTGTTAGCATCGAAGTCGGTGCGCGAAAAGTCACGCGAGCCGGCGGGCAATCAAAGATTGTAATAACGCCAGGTTAACGACAACGCTGGAGGCGAAAGTTACATTCGGTGATTTCGACCGAGCAACAATGTTAATATGGCAATATATATTCACGCGAATTCGCGCGGCTTACGTATGGGGCAGCTTCTCGTTACGGTAACGCCCGACTAACGAGTACATAAATTTCTGCCTCCCCGTCTTCTTTCTTCTTATTCCTCTCTTACGACATGCGCACTGACGGAGATAATCACGTACACCGGGATTATCATAACGGTAATTAATAATGACGCTCGAGTGTTTATATATCCTACTGGATGCAACTTCTATATTACTGGGAATAATTAAAGACTCGGGGCTCGTGGACGATAATATGCACCGAGAGATCAAGTCATCGGAGTAAATAATCGTTTAATTACTTTGGACGGTGCATTTACAAATAATCCGGAGTCTCTGTACACTGGTCTTCCCCCACTAGGATCGTACACAAACGCGTCGTGTTCACAGAAATTTCATTGCACGCGTTAAAGTATAGCCAGTGAGCATTTAGCGAATCGGCATTTACATAACGTAACAGAATTACACGTCGAATTTCCGCGATGCTTTCCAGCGCGGTCGGGTCATTGACGAGTTTAATGGAAAACGCGTCGAAAGCAACAGAGTGCGATCGGTATCGTTTTAATGGTCGCCGGTCCTTGACGATGAAAACTCGGGGGCTGATTGTGAGTTTTGATCGGCGCGCCGTGCGCGAGCATCTAGGATCGGTAAAAAGCGCTAGCTGCGGCATATTTGCATAGGTAATTGCACGTTACACACGCTGCCTCGTTGTTGATACAATCGAATTGGGTCGACAGCGATTTTATTTTCGTCGCTTTGACCGAGATTCGGTCGACAAAACTCGTCGCCCCGTACCCATTCGCAATCTGCGGAGAATATTTGAACGGGTCCTTTTTGTGTTAATGATTTCACATTCGTCAGAGTGGAATATTACACCTTTCCCATCTCCGCGTGACGTTGTTCGTCCTAAAGAGGGCTGTGTTCATAGATCATGCAAGTATCGCGTTGAATTCATGTTAACGAAAGAAACAGACGTCGATGGAGGAGGGAACTCCTCACCGTGGAACTGTAACAGCGGGCATAAGGAAGCAGTCTTCCCTTCGCCGTGATTTCAAATTCACGTGCGCCAGTGAACGCGGACTTTTACGGTCGGGCGAAGTCGACTCGAAGAATGGCGGAGATATAGTTTGAAGGGACGGATCCAGCATGACAGGTTGGGGGGATCAGCGAAGCTAGAAGGGGAGGCTGAGGGGTACATTGGGATGCGGAAACTCCTTTACGATCATTTGTATATAAATGGTCTTGTGCGCGGATGGAAAATAAAAATCGCGATCCGTCTTGTAACGTTTGATACGCTAAGTTCCCGGGTAGGATTTCTTCCCCCTTTCTTCGAGGCGTGTATAAATTGGAATAAACCCGAGATTGTATAAGGTATTAAGGCTCTGAAAATTTCACTGAAGAATCCCTCACGAGTTTCCACTTTCGCCGAGCCGATAGACTCTACGAAGCACCAGCGGAGAGCTTAAAGACACGCGGTGGAGGATCACGAATCGTCGGGCAGGGTGTGTTCGTCGAGCGGAAACTCCGATCGGTCTTCGATACAATTGAAGTGGGGGACCTTTGGTAACGATTAAACGACTTTTTATGTCTATGTTAAAAAAGCGTCGCTGATCGCGGACAGCGACGCGATATCGTGGCACGTTCTCGCCGCGAATTATCGGCGATATCTAGCGGGCGTTATCGCGGTAACACGGTCCGCGCCCGATGACAGCGTATCGGACAGCCTCGGGCTGGTGGCATTGTCGGCGCTCAGCCGAGCAGATCGCCCTCTCGCCGGCTCCGAGAGTGGAAACTAACGCGTCTTTTGTCGCATGACTAATTGAGGCCGATATATATAATGGCGGGCGCAAAAACTTGGCCACTCGCGCGGCCATCCTCGGGCCCTGCGAGCGGAGGCGGCGCGGCGCGGCGCGGCGGTCTGTGTGCCGGGTCAAAGGGCGAGGACGAGGATGAGCATGAACTGCCGAGGGAACGGAACGGAACGGAACGGAACGGCGAACGGACGGAGAGAGGGAGAGAAGCATGGAGAGGCATTCAGGTGCGCGACTCGCGGATAAAGGATGGCAGAGACTTTGGTAATGCCGGGCTTTACGTGGCGAATAATCAATGCATCCTGGTGTGCAGCCTCGGTCTGCACGGGCGGTTACACCGAGATAAATGTAATGCGGCGAACCTACTTACGTCCTTTACGTACCGGGTGTCCGCGAAATTGATGGTGGTCGCGCGAGCCCCCGAATGGCGATGCTTCCTCCCGCGAGGAAATCGACGACGGCCGCTGATAAATCTTCTTCGTTCACGACTCCACGTCCCTTCGACTTTAACGATAGAGTTTATTCCTGAATTTTTAAACGGCCATCACTGCGGGGTATCCATGAAATTTCCACAGCCCCCTATCATCTGGAATCGTCTTGCTCGTTCCACTCGCTGTAACACCGGTCCCAAGTATATCTGCCGGTAACCCCCTGAGACAGCTTCCTATCATTCTCCATCTATGGATAACCCAATTACGTGACGCGCCTTTGAGAGATCCAAGTCTGCTGAGAGGAAACGCCCAATTTTAAGGCGTCCGTTTTTCGTCGGTGCTTGGCCGAAATTCGCTCGCTCCGGGCATACCCGCGAGAGGGGAACGAGAAGAAAGAGCGTGCGATTGTTCGAAACGGACTTAAGGATATACGAGCCGCAGCACAGGTTGCCGGTTACTTCGGTGCTGAGAGAGATTTAAAGCTCTTGCTCCGGGGGAAGGAAGGATGCCCGGAATGGTGGTAGGAATTTAGCGCATTATGGCGCGAGTTAATATTGGGCGGACAGCGGGTGGAGTCCACTGCCACTAAATATACTCACTCCTCCTCCGGCACTCTTTCGCGGGCTACGTTCAAAAACTCTCCAAGTCGCGGCTCCGTGCAATAAGAACTCCTCTTTATTATTGCCCCGCTTGCTACCTTTTTTCATATATCCTATCGCGCCTGGCCTTTTATATCCAACACGAATTTCTGAACCACTCGACCGCTGCACGGATTCCTCGTGATTTCTTATTAAAAAAGTGTGGCCGAGTGGGCGAGTTTCACACGTTTCAAACCTAAAGACTGCGCGTGTCGCGCTGCACCGATGGGAGTGATCGACGTAATATTTGGCTGCTCGTGGCTGGATTATTTTACTAGCTCCACTACAGATTCGGGGCGCTACATCTACGTGCGATAAATGAAAGTATACCATTTGCACGGGACATCCGAGCGGCAGAGTATGCACAGTGCGACGGGAATGAACGATTTAATCGGTCCCGGTACAATTCGGGTGGTCTGCCAACTTTGAGAAGCTGATGAGAGCACGTGCCCGCTGCCCACGAGCCATGAAATTATCGGTGCTCGTGATATGTACTTCGCCTATTGAGGAAACGTTCCGAATCGTGTATCTATGAAGCAATCCTCCCTCGGTCTCGTCGACCTCAAACACGTCGACACGTACTGAATTGATCTCGTAACGAGTTAAGTGACCCAACTCGACGATCGCTCCGCGTCACACTACCACCGGCCAACTTTAAGATGCTCGACCTACTCTTCCGTATCGAATCGATTGCTCTTCTTTCACCGATACGTTCGAGTCGCCCGAGCTCCATAATCCCCTTTCACTCGTACACTTCCCGAGTTTAGGTTGGAAAGGAAAATTTCGCGTTACTTCGCAGCCGATACTCGGGAGGGTGGCAGAAAGTGGACGGAAAAATCTATTTGTACGTAGCCAAGGTTATCCAGTCGTGTTCGCTGGCCGAAGAATTTATCGAATAACCACTTAACAATGCGCGGATGTACTTTGCATTCCTGCGAAGTTCATCGATCGATGTTCCGCGGACTCCTGCCACGCAAGGATGCGCACGGTGCCTTAAAGCTTCTCGTAAAAAAAACTGAAGGCCTCGGTGGCCTTTAGATCCTGCCGTACTTCCCGAGGGTCATCCACCAACGACCCGGACAATATTGCAGGAGTCGCGGCGTTTGCGAGTGAGAAACTTTTCAATGGATTTACTGGTTCCACTTTCTTTCATTTGGCCTCTCTATTCACTAAATTCACTTAGTCAAGTTTTATTCGCTCGCGAACTTACGACGTCGTGCCGCCGTTCGGTCGATTATGCAACTTTCCCGTCCCTCCGTCCACCTCTCATCTTCCTTTGTCCGCTTTATCTACTTCCCTCTGACGCTTTCGTTTCTCTTCCGTGTTGCAGCCCGGCCCCGCCTCTTTCCCCGGAAATTCACAACAAGTGTCACTCGTTTAATCGCTCGGCCCTTCCGTCTCCTCTTCCAGCGATCTTAATTAAGATTATTGTCCGAATTGGTCAGTTTTGCAGCTGCACGCCCGGCACGATTCCTCGGCGCGCGCATCGCTGATTGAAATTGAGAACGGGGGGATGACCTGACGAGGGCGAAATTGATCGTTAACTTTGAATTCTTAAATCTGCCTGAACGCTATGAATGCAAAATGAATCGGAGGAAAGCGACGGGGCGAACTTTTTTCCCGGCTCCCCCGTTGATCATCCGTGCTCGCCGGAAGAAATCGAGCAACGCCGAATTCCATTTAAAAACTTACCGAGAGCATATTCCAATTTGCAATGCAAAGAAATATCGCCCTTTAAACGGTCCCGCTAATCGAATATCGAACTTTTATCGGGCTCGGTCGCGCTGCAGGAGGGAGCGGAGCCGTTCCGCGACACGTTTTTCAATTCCGCGAGATACCGAATCCTCCTTTTAAATCGGGGTTTATGCCTCTCTTAAAAGGAACGAATCGTAACGCAGTGTTATCGAATGAAATTTCCGTGAAAACGGCTGCTGGCACGAAATTCCGGCTCCGTTATATCCAGCGGGAGTGCAGTTTACAAGTACCCATTCAACTACTATCACTGCTATTATTTTATGAACTCATCTCATCCCTCTAATCGCGTCTAACGACAGCGAGTTTGGATCGCGTCGCGGCCCTCCACGTACGGCGGGAAGGAAGCAGGGGAAGAACGGAGAAGACTCGATTAAATCTTTCCCACCGTGCAATTTCCAAGAGATTTTCTGATCAAATTTGTGCGTTAAACGGGTCTCGTTGTCACTCTCGGCTACGCTCAGGACCCGGGAGCTTTATGGCGCAATAAATGCATTACATTAAGAAGCCGTTGTAAAAAGTTTGTCCCAGTTGCCTGGCGACTACGGTGCACGAAGGCACGGAGAAGGGACGGGGGCAACGGCTCCTGGACGCTACCGGGCGGGGAAAAATGAGATTTACGAGTTACTTTAAGCCGTAAGCGGCCAGAAGTTTCTAAGACGACTGTTCCTCCTTCCGGCCGCGCATTATCGTGGTCCAGCTTTTTGTTAAGCCCGCTGTTTCACGCGAATCAGCGCCGCATGCCGGGAATAATAACTGAACGCGCGTAATTGCATCTGCTAACAAATCTCGTTAAACTGGTGGTAGCTCATCCGTGCGACTGCAGTTAAATGATGAATGCTCCCGCCCCTCCTGCCGCCCCTTGCTCGTATTGTGTTGCAATTTAGGTAATAAGGAAAGTGCGATTCGAAGTGCGCTGCAACCGGCACAGTGGATTATTCTCTGGAAATCTGATATTAATATTGTTGCAGGTAAATAGTTCCGTGTATCTCGACTTGGCAGGGGGCTCGCGATTCTCCGCGCCCGGCCGCGCTCTAACGTGTAATTTAAACGGATCTATAGCTATTAAAATGAAACATTCCTCCGCATACGTTTGCTTATCCCCGTCCAAGTTCCCCTGAAAGTTTCGCGTAGCTGAAACCAGGGGGTCGGCGACCCGTCTGCATCGCGTGTCCGATGCATTCCCCAGCATTCTTTCATCCGTTATGTCAGGTTGGCCACGTTCCTTGACGTTACACGAAACTCGCGCGAAGAAACGTACGCGGGGAAAGCGTTTCCACTAGCTACGTGAAATCGCCCCCGTTAAGGCCGCGCTTCTACCGGAGTGGTGTACCCGATACTCGGGGCACCTTTTACATCCTGCATGAGGTCAAAGTACACAGAAAGGGGAACAAATTTTTCATTCGTCCCCTCGACTTCTTGGCTCGTCGACTTCGTGACGGGAACTCACTGTTGCCGGGAATAATAGATGAGAGGGAGGCGAGGAGTTTTCGAGGAACAGGGCTCGTTTCGCCCTCTAATTTCCTTTGCAGCACGAAGTTTCAGCACCGCGCGCCTTCTCCGTGATCTTGCGTGCGATTCTCGCGAATGAGCCATCTTGGTTGTTTGTTAGTTACACTTATGGAAAGTGGAGTACGAACAGCCCAGGGGAACCTTATCGTGTGGATTTAGTAGATTCGGGTAGATGGTGTATGTAATTCTAGAGGCACCGTGTACATTGATAAATTTTGCAACGTTATGGAGGGCGTGTCGCATGAAATACGGGTGAGTCTTAATGCGAGGCTCATTGAACGAGGGGGTTGCTGGAGCGTGTATATCGTTGACGTATTAATTTGTTCGGTCGCGTGCACAGGTGTGACTTTTCGTGGGTCTTTAGCAGACCGTAACAAGTTATCCCCGCGTAGACATGAATTAAACTCGTTAAAGCACATTCTACGTGCGCATTGCAGTACCTAGATCAGTTAGGAAATACTGTCTAATACGCGTCACGTTCATGCGCGGTGTCTTCTATCCGAACCTCTCCGCTGTTACGCAGTTTACTCGAGGACCGATCCCGGATAGCAGAGGGAGGAGAGCGCAGGTGAAAGAAGATCGCGCGTTCAAGGAATTTCCTCGACGTGCCTGATACGCCTCGATATTAAAATCCAAAGTGAATTGACCGTAGCGCGGGAGCTGCATTCCGTACACGCGTTAGAAATTCATTCTCCTCGATAGCAGTCGGTGGCCGCGCGGCGGACGATTTATTCCGTCATGCATCTCTGTCTACTCTCGGTAAATCGGAAAAATTATCTCCGCGTTACGACAATACCGCGGGATCTAGCCGGGCTATAATAAAAATTGGAATACCTCGGGGTGCGAGGCTATTACTCTTCCGAGTCATTTGCCTCGCTGCCGATCCGCGCCGACTCCTTTCAGCGTAATATTATCCCGTCCCCCATCGGGGTCGCCCTTATCCGTGGCTTCTCCTACAATTATATTCGTATACGAATTTTAACTCGCCGGCTATCTGGCCCCCGTCCGTAAGGCGAGCATTGTGCCACGATGACAAATTACCTGGCGCAGGAGGTAAATAAAAAATACGGACCCTCCTCGGAACGTAGCACCGTGTCAGGACGGTTGATGTAATGTCCTGCCCGCTAGCGCAACGACGAACGATCAATCATTTGGCAATATTTATTTATACGGAGCGTTGCAAGCGGAGGGAAAGCGGCAGAGATAGGGACCTGTTTGCCCTCTTTTCGCTCGCGCCTTTCTTCCGTTCCTCTTCGCTGACGATGCAGAGGGGGTTGGCCGGCCGGATCGACGCATTGTCGCCCCCGGTGAATGCGGTTTGATCGGCTCGCGAGATAGATTCGGACCGTGCGAGGAGGAGGACGCCGCGCCGGTGATCCTGGACCTGGATCGTTCTCGAATTACCGCGCCAGTCACGTGCTCCTTTCCCAAGGGTTGAGGCCGTTGGCCCAGATAGCCTCGCCACGGCTCTGTTTTTCGCCGCCACGTTAACGCTACCTTTGACTTCTCGCGCGCTCATCGATTTTATCTCGCACCCTCTCCCATGCCCGATGTAGTTCCTTTTAATTAATCGTATCTACGCTCGCCGACGCCTCGGCGACACGTGTTCACGTGTTACGTGGCGAAACGAAACATTCCTCGGCGTCTTTTAATTGAGCGAAAATTAACGAATTAACGAGAGGCGCGGCCGACACGAATACCGCGATTTCGTCGCCCCGCGCAGCCCGTGTGTGATTTTCGGTACATAAAGCGAAACGCCCAGCCGCAGGCACTCGAGACAGGTGTCATTAAGATTTCGCTTCAACGTCGGCTGCCAGACGGGCGAGGAGAAGAACGAGCGTTGTGGGATGCCCACGAGGAGGCATATAGTAACGCGAGCAGAGAGAGAGAGAGAGAGGAATAAAAAGTCGTCAGCCAGGAAGCAGGGTCGTAACGAGGTGGCCCGAGTTCCCGTGGCATCAATCATCCACCTCTAAATACCATTTTTACGTGCGCTATCTTCATCTGGCTGTGCTTTCTTCGATTGTGTGCGCGCACGTTTGTCTGTATTACTACTCGCACGATCGCGTACCGTTCGTTCCTCTCAAATACGCGCATGAATGGCTTGATTACTGCACCAGGATAATATCTGAACCAGTGTAAGCTATCGTTCGTAATTACTCGAACGATATCGCTCAACAAGTTATTACAGTGGGGGTCAATTCGACTAATAAGGAAAGATCCCCGACGATTCACGGAAATTCAAAAAATTATGAAACTTGGGGATACGTAGAGGATATATAGGTATGTATTACGCACTTTTTGTTGCTGCCCAAATTGACTCGAAAGGCATGAAATTGATCACTGAAAATCCCCGGTATTTTCCGATTTTGTGTTATAATTCGTCAACTGTAAGAGAGGGAAGATAAGTGTTCAGACAAAAGTTACTTCTTTCAAATAGGGTTAACATTTGGTAACTTCCAATTCTTATAGTTCTCCTGTTACATAAAAAAAATCGAAAATTTCCGGATTTTCAGATACTCAATTTCAACCCCTTGGAGTGAATTTGGGCAACAAAAAAAATTGCGTAATAAATATCTACATATTCTTCATCTGTCCCCAATGTTTCATAATTTGTAAAATTTCTGGGTTGGGGATGAAATGATTGGACGCGTTCTGAAGTAACTTCGTACGTAGAAAGAGGACCACAGCGTAACTGTTTCGAATGTGGACAGTACGTTTTCTTCGCTGCGGGAATCCATCGTAGACGAATGGGACCGTAACCCCCGTCCTCGATGGGCTCCCACTAGTTCCCAGGCAGCACGAATGCGAAATAGGATTGGCTGGTCCGTCGGTCGGACGAAAACCGGAGTCTCGCTCCGCGGGAATCGTAACGATTATTCTCGAGGTTCCGCTGACTGCTACGATATTGGAAAAACGTGCTAGAGTCAGGCAAGTCGGGGCTAGGTATATAATGTGCCGCTCGCTGAACGTTGGAAGACGAAAGGACGGAGAGCTGCGGGAATCGCGCGAAAGATTACGACGGTATTTATCTGTTACGATTTTCGCGGGGCCTCGGAACAACGTAGGCGGCTGGAAGTTGGCATGAATTTATCTATCGCTTCGACCCAGTTTCGCCCGCTACCTGTCTAGCTCTATTTTCCGTATTTATGGCTCCCTATCGGTCAGCCATCGATTTCAATTCGTTCTTCCATCAAAGGCATCGAGCGCTCGGCCAAATCGATTTCGAGTTATCGGCGTCGTTATAAAGCAGCGCAGCCATGTGCGTGGAAACTATGAAAAATCGTGTACACTGTACACACAACACCCGGGGCTGGGCAACCTGCAACGATCCCCCCGCGAGCCATTAGTCATCGCGCGAAGCCGCTAACAAAAACTAACTTACGTCCGAATGCGAGCGAATATAGTAGCTGAACTGTACAGGCTTGCCCGTTCGTCGGTCCATATCGTTGAATAAAAAAATATCGCGAACGGTTTACGTTTTATTCAGCGATCTTCGATCCTCGACGATAGTTCCTCAGCGCTGCGCCGAGGCAGCATCAAAGAATCCGCGGATTCAATATCTTCGGAAATCGTGTGCATAGGGTTTACGCTCATAGTTCGAGGATAAGTTTTTTACGGCGCAATCTGACTCCGATGCTTGCCAGCCCCCGGAAAGTTTTTCGATTTTCGACCTGGATCGTAGTTCGCGGCTCGACTGGCACGGATTTCCACTGACCAATCTCGGCCCTCGACACGGGGCCAGGAGCATAGCGGGAATTCAAAGTCGTGTTCGATGACTATAGTTCGCCAACTGGTTGACAAGTTTTAAGCAGAAGTAGGTGACCAAGTTCGCGAGACCTGATCAAGATTGCGTGGGACGATGTCGTCGTGTGCTGTATCGTGACCTTCGATCATTCCTGGCTCACGCGTTCGGTGGTCTAACAGCGAAGACGAAGCTGCAGGACAATCGAGTCGAAATACTGGCTCGACTGGCGACTAGACAGTGCGTTTGACGGATCGTTATTGAATCGAGGTTGAATTGAGACGAGCACGGGGACGGCGCGACGCGCTCAATGAAATTCCAATCACGAAAGTATTTGATTTCGCGGTCGCCAACGGGTATGTACAGTGGCCAGGACTCGCGGCAGTGGAGGTTACATACAGGGGTGAGGGAGATGGGGGAAGAAAATCTGGCAGGAGAGAAAGAGGCAGAGAGGGGTAGTCATATTCGCGATCGCGGATAATAAATGGAATGACGTCCGCCCTGTTTCTGGCAACCGTAGCTCTGACGGGTATAATCGGTCTGATATTCGAGCGAATCCCTCTTTCCGTGAAGTCTGCAGGCACGAAGTACGATAGAATGGTGGCGAATGGAGGGCGGAGAGGCAGAGAGTAGCTCAACTCGGCTACGGGTCGGGCACGGGCTCGTTCTCAGGCCTCCGACCAGCCCGTTTTACGCGCAGGAACGGTTTACACTAAGCCGCGAGGATCATGCCCGTTTAATAACGCGATAACATATCAATTTCACGCAAATGCTGTCCCGGAGAAGCCCTGAGGTAGGCACGCTTTGAGGCTCGACAGAACCCGGGAAATCGTGCTGCCGCCGCCACACGACCCAGGAAAATGGCCTCGGATAATTAATGTCGGGCTACGATCGTCCGGGATGATTAATGGCGAGCCAGCTCCTCCGCGTATAATAACGCTTTCCTCGCAAATTAGTGCTCACGCGTATTCAGTGTTCGCTCCCACTTTTCGTTATCGGAGCTCTTTCGTAGGAGCAGCAAGACTCGGATACCTATAGGGATTAAAGTGGAGCGCTTCGGAACGTTCATATTCTTGGCGCAATATTCTTTTCACCGGCGTATACCGGCGCAAGCGCGCCACGCCGCGTTCAGATTCTCAGCTTGCTGTTCCCTGGAATATTCAGAAGGGCGAGCTGCGGCTTTAAGACATTCGTGCCGCAACGAATAACTTCACCTTCTATTTTTATAAGCACTCGCCGCTTCGAGTGTAATTTCATGTCGTTCAAGCTACGCCGATGAGATTATTAAAGTTGGATAGACGTAATCCAACGTAGACATCCAGCGACCGCATCCACAGCCCACCCTGAGGCTCGAGCGACGTATTTGGGTTAGGAAAAAAGTTGCCGCTTTCGTTTCACGGCGGAGTTAAGACCGACCGAGCCCATTCTCCTGGCGTGATCCGTTTTCGTGCCTCAAACTCTATCGAACACACCTACGTCTTCCTTCCCTTCGCTTAACCCGCTTTCAGGTCATCCTGTTCTCCTCACGCGAGCCGAGCAGTAATTGATGGAGTAATTTATCGAATAACAAGATACACGGCGCCAGAGCGCTGCCGTTGTTTCTCCGGCAGTATTATTCTGGAATTATAGATGAAGAATGGAAACATCGCCTCGGCATTTTTGAACGGGGAGCCACGCGACCAGCCGTGCAAGAACCCGCGTTCCTGTATTAAGGGCGCCGCTATCAAGCAGCAGGATGCATAATAAATCGAATATTTCCGGCGGTGTATCTGCATCGGAAGCTTGCATTTAGCGAATACGATTTCCTGACACGGTTAACATGTGTATACCACGAAGACAGGCCACGCGCGCCGAGAAATTTTGGATAGCTAGGATGAATTTGCACGTGATGCCTGGTACACGTAGCTTGACAGCGACTTGATCCCCCTCACAGGGCTGAGCGCATGACGGCTGACTGCTATTCCTATCCCATCTCGGCAATATTAATAATGTCTGGAATTTCATTACGAGTTTCTACCCACCTAAGCTTCCACGCTGATCCGACTGCCATTTCGTACCTACAGGTGATTCCCCCGTTGGTGGTGGTAAGCAACTCGAACGCATGAATATGGCATCCATCTGCTGGGGCGAGACTGTGTACGATGATACTCATCCCTCATTACATCCAAGGATACGTCCCACGGGTCGAACGAGTTTGCCGAATCTGAAACTGCGAGATAACGCGAGCGACAATCCTTCGGGATTCCGTCCACTGTGCCTATCCGAATGATCGTGTTTGCCCGCCGATCCATCGATCCAGCCCTCTGACATTTCTCATTTAATGCCTATGAATTATTCTTCGAAAATCCTGCCGAACATGGCTGCAACTTGCTGCGCTGTATCTCCTCTCCTGTTTATAATTTCATATCGGGGCCACAAATCAGGCAGTGCAACGCACAGCAAGAAATTCTGTTTCAAAGATACCATAAATGACGATGTTATGGTGATAAACGGAAGCATCTCGAAGCGTCGATATAATTTATGATCGTGGAACGGGCTCGGTTTATACGCTTTTATTCGCGTAGCGGAGCATATACGATCTCCCCTGGAACGCGGCATCTTTACGGGACTTTCAAAGCTTCGTGATTTTACAACTCGTTGAGCTCATTTCCTTACCGCTCGAGCGTCGCCCAACTTTGATACTCGATTTCCACCACTTGCCAAAACTTTTCGCCGGCACGTGCATAAAATTATTTCACGGTGAAATCGCGTTTCCGCGCCTGTCCGCTTTCATTTCATTCCACGCGTTATCCGCCGGCGTAACGCTGTTAGGGAACTTCGCGCTGACGCGTTGCGCCGTTAAATTCTTTCCGCGTGATTTACAATATTGTCACCGCCATGTTTCGGCGTCGTCGCCCCCGTGCCGGTCGCCGTGCTTTCTTCGAGCGATATCGGGAGCCGAGAGCGTCGCTCGCGTGACAGCATCGAATCGTACGTTCGGCTAGAATTAGGCCAATCTAACAGTGATTAATTAGAGCGTAATCAACGTTAGATTGGCCCTCGGAGTACTCGTAAGCGGGTCGGCTAATTCATGGTAACCGATTGCGATGTGTATGCGTACTTGAAATTCGGAAGTGGCGCGGTTACGCGATGATCGATGGCGAGAGGCCCTGTTTCGTCGAGGGTAGACACGTAGCCAGATAAGTGGCTCTCGGAAACAATCTTCCTGACGCGCGATTGATCGTGAAATGATCGATGAAAGGGCCGCCGGGAGATCACGCGACTCGTGGACGAAATAAAATGTATAAGGCCGGTGTCGTTCACCGCACGGGCCTGGACGAAAAAGATAAGATTTCGTTATGCAATGAGGATGCGCCGTACCCCGTGCCCAAGATTACTTCGAACCATCGATCATTTCGGTAAATAGACCAATTCCTCTGTTTGCCTAGGCGAAATTAGTTTTTCTCGAACATTCTACCTCACGGAGGCTCTGTCGACACAGTGTCATCTACTTGAGATTCATGGCTTCACGGATCGTAAACATAGATCCAAGTGTACTGATTAATTCCAATAGCTTTTTAAATCCCTAAACACAACTGGTATTCCTCGAGGAATTCTGTGCGAAATAATACAAAGTAGGTCACTCTCATTCCGGTGAACGTTATTCGAACTTCATCTTCTGCTTGTATACTCAAAGTGCATGTTAGGGAGGAGCATGAAACTGACACCCACCACCGAGCCGCTATAATAATGTGGAGCTTACGTAGCTTCAGTAACAGGCAGCTACGGTCGCGGTTCTAACGTCGACGGGCAGAACTGGCAGAAGTTTTCACGACTGAATCGAGTAACGTACGAGTGATGGTAACAGGGGCGCGATAGTTTGCCGGGAGAAAGCTCATATTATACTCCAATATTTGCACAAGTCCTGAAAGAATCCATGGAACCTCTAACGCGTTGTTGCATATTTGCGCACACATTTAGCCGAGTTACTTATTGCTGGATCACCTTGCGGCAATACCAGCGATCAGGGTTTTCTTGTGCCACTTTCGTGTTCGATTGTCCATCGTAGTAAAACGAAATTCAGTTAGCCGCAATACAAGCCAGGCCATCCGGCAGGAACCCGAACCGAAGGCTCTTGGGGGCCCTGAAATGTTGGAAAGTCAATTACACCGCGAAAATTGCATTTAAGATCGCCTTGCCGGTGCAACGGATGCAATTGTAGCCGCGGTTACAAAGGCTCCGAGCCAGGACCACTTCATCCCTTCCGCTCTTGCACCCTAATTATGGTAACGCAAAGGAACGTTTGGTTCTGCTACGTGTAATACACCTACACAGTTGATAGAGCGCGCGCCGGGCTCGCTTTACAGCCGTATAACGGATAACCGATCGGCAGAGAGGCGAGGCCGCGTTCGATAAATAACGCGTAACGATCGATACGCGGTGTCTGAAAAGATTCGCGAGATACCGGCGCGGGGGAAAGTCGCGTTTCTCGTTTCAACGTTTAATGGCGCGACCCAGCAAGGAATCCTCGTTGTGCAAGGATATCGTCCCCGAACAATTAATCTGAGGGTCGCGTAAGTAACGAACCGGCTGCACGCAGGCCTTCCGGCTGTTTTGCCATCGGACGTTCGGCATCGTAAATACTGACAGGTATGCGAGTATATCCCTCGCGAGGACATTTCGCGTAACGGGCAGTTTCGTCCAGCGGAGCAGCCGGCGCGATCGTCAGGATTCCAAGATGCCGGTGTCTACGTGCACGCGACGTTATTGTACTTATTTCGCAGCGTGCAGGGAAAGGGAATTGTAAATGGGGCTGCGAGTCAGCCGGGAGACAAAAGGACGCGGAAGGACGGGGGTGGGCAGGGTATGCAGGAAACAAGAGAGGGGAGTGTACGGGTTGTACTCGACACGGGTTGGAAACGCGCGAGAAAAAGCGAAAGACACTCGGGAACGGCGAAAAGACAGACGGACAGGACAAGGAGCACGAGGAGAGGACAAGAATGTTGATTGGCCTCAAATTGAATCCCACCCATTTATCACTCTCGGAGCTGGCCCGCTCGGCTCCCCTCTGTCCGCTCTTTATTTCTTCTCGCTCTGTCCCCTGGCCGGGTTCGGTGGCATTGCGGGCAAAAATCGGGACGAGGCTCCTCTACACCCCTTACCATCGCCTGACCCGTACACCCGCGAATCAGATTCGTGGAACGGAGGGCCCGAGTTTCTTGCGGAAAGGGCCATTCACACCAAGCCCAGCCGGTATAGCCGGGTGGAAGTTATAGTGGTCGTGGTGCACGCCCCGACTGATGGGAAGAGCTTTTTAGCGCCGCGAAGCCACTCTTGCCGTTTTACGGGGATGTAAAATTAATTAGCGATTTGAGGGGGGTGGATCGGGCCCGGGGAACGAGGAGAAGGAAGGTAGGAAGCGAGGGAACGACGAGACGCCACAACATTATACGATCGGCCGTGGCTCGCTGTCGACTTCGCTGAAATCTATTGGCTGGTTTTTCTTGTTCGCGCTAGTGGAGGAGCGGAATTGGCCGGGACGCATAAGACGGGCCGGGGGATGGGGCAATTACCGCTCGCCGCTGGAAAACAGAACGAGCTGCTTGACATTCCTAGCGTCCCGCTCGATTATAATTTCGGTAATGCCACGCTTGATCGCGCTACCGAGGCACACTCGGCTTTTAATAAAATTTTAACTGCGCGTCACGCCGTACCAAGAATAAAAGCGATCGTAAGATCGCGTCCAATTAACATTCGTGAGAAGGTAAAGAGCGCCTTGGATTTCATTGCGCCCCGTTACGCTCCGAGGCGGTGCACCGGGCGAATATCTCGATTACACGTAAACGTGTACCGCTTGCAAGCAGATATTCTGCCGTGAATCGAAAGCAGTTGCACCGGTTACATGATTATTAAAGTGCCGCTGGGAATTATACGAGAGTGGCTAACGACGCGAGCCATCTGCTTTTATTTTCTAACAGAAAAAAAACACGTCAAACGATGCTGGGTGAATAGAACCGTTCCACTATTACGGCGACGAAATCGCTGCAGATGTGTAGAATAACGCTATTATCGCTTGGAAGACGAGAACGATTCGTATGCGATATGTCTGACATATTCCTGGGTCACTCGCTGGTGTCAGAATTGCGCGTACGTGCGAATAGCTGACTCCCGGCGAGACATTATGCAAATCGAGTTTAATCGCGTTATTTCAAGCGAAAGGAGGAGGAGATTTGCCCGAAATTCACGGGGGAAAGTAATTGCCGTTCAGCGAAAAAGAGCTACGTGCTAGCCGGGCGTGTAGTCGATTTTACGGGTTCTCAGTGAATAAAGTGATTACACACGATAGTTTTATTTCGCGCGATATTATGGTAATACCCGAACTCCTGTTATTTCGCGGCAAGCGGCTCCGCGAGTGAATCTGGTAAGCCCTGAAATATCATGAGGAGACTTTCCCATTTTCTGCCACTTTCTGTCCACTTTACTCGCGTGCGATTGCTTCGCCATTGAAACAAATCGCGGCATGCATATTCAGATACGTTCAACAGATTTCTGCCCACTAAAATGTACATCGCGTTCCTTTGTCCTTCCGCTTATCAGCTCGCGATTTACTAACCGCGTTTGTTCATTTTCCGTTTCAGGTAAGTACACGCGCCGTACACCTTGTGGCACGAAAATCTTCTACTCGCGTAAGTAGCGCAATTATTAATGCGTCGAGTACGCTTTTCCTCTGCAAGCTCTACACTCTCTACAGCCTGCACTGTCGGGTTAAATATCGTTTTCGCACGATACGCCAAGGGATGCGCAAAAAACCAACGTGATATTAACGAACGCGTAATTAATCTCGAGCATTGGGCTTGGTATTATAATGCAATCAAGGTATTTTTATCGAGCAAAAAATCAGAACCCCCCCCATAGATTTTGTGTCGATCCACGGTGCGCCGTGGCGGACATGCCTCGGCCGAATTAACGAGCCAGCTCCATATTGGGCGACCGTTTGCAACCGGTCTCGCGAAAGAATTCATTTTCACGAAATTGTCGCTCGTTAAGTGATCCGTTCTGGGTTCGACGCGCAAAGAGACAGGTCGCTGGGGCGAACGCATCTGATGATGCACGCGCAGCCAGGGGAGCAGCTCGTATATTTCGTCTATAATGCGAGCCCGGCGCGACACGAGGAGTTTTACACATCGGCGTGTGCTTTATCTTCCGTTTAATGGAGGATATCTGACCGACGCCGCGCTGCGCGGGATCTTTCTCCGCCAATTAACGGCGCGATCAACAATCCTAAAAATATTGTATTTAATGATAGACTCCTTAGGAGCCCGCGCTCGAAACTATAGATTACATTGAGACAGGATAATTGGTCGGTACAGGCCACTGGTTGCAGCTGCGCCATTATAATTGCAGGCTACCCGTAGCTGACGGAAAAAGAACACGGGTATAATTCGTTCATCGACGTAATTCCTTCTTTTTGCCAGCGGCCGCCTTTAGACAGGCGCCTGTGGCGCCACGGCCTCTCTCCTGGACAAATTTCCTTCTTCGCGCCGATAGGTTAGCCTTTCTTCGACCGAAACAAGTTCACGGTTCAACATCGGGGGAAAAACAATCTTCTCCAGGGAGTTTACAGGTTCCTGGTAATCGATCTTCGTTAATGGTTCACGGGACGAACAAGCCGTCTCGTTTCCTTCTTGTCGTGCACTTTTACCGAGCCCCGTTGTTCCTCAAATTCGAATCGATCGAAGCGTTTCCCGCTTCTTTATTTAGCGGAAGGAATGTACAGTAACGCGACAGCGAGTTTGGTACTCTACATCTTGAACAGGAGTTTGCAAAGGATCAGTAACACTGTACGCATCAGTCGCGCGTTCGTAATTGGTTCAGGGCTTTGGCACCGTCGGAGGAACAGACAGGGTTCAAGTATTTGTTAGAGTGGCATCCTTTCGATATTTTATTATTTCTTTCAACGTTTCCTTCCAGACCAGAACTTGCAATTGGCCATTCCACGGCCGACCTAATGGGAGATGACCAGGTTAAGATGAGTTCCCTCTAGCGTGTTTGCTCGCGAAGGGAGCGGGATACCATTTTCAGAATAACCGGCCCAACCATCAGCGAAACTCTGAGATACATATATAAAACGTGCCACGTAACTCATCCTTCTCTAATTGGCTTGTCCGAACCAATATCTTTCTTCATCTTTCTTTCTCTGGAGCGCATCTCGTAAACGCTTCTTTACACCGCCGCCGTAGTTTATAGAGAAAATTCCCAGGTAGTCGAGTCGATTTTTTTCTCGTCGCTTTAATGCTCGTGTTTGCTTCAAAGTTAACAGCCTCGTGGCCGAGTCTCGCGGAAACGTGTAATCGCATCGAGAAGCTGCTTGTAAAATACTGTTTAATCCCAGCGAATTTTTCGTTTATGTGGCTTCGTAACAGATTGCCAGATGTATTTTAATCGAATGCTCGATAGGTCTGGATCCCGCATGTTTGCTCGATGCATCAGAGTGTATATTTGTCGACTGCCTTTCGGTAACGTTTGCACGTTATAAAACATTCGCTGTGATAGCAGCTTTCAGCGTGATATTCCTACTAAAACACGGAGGAAAACCGTGCGTCGGAAATATCATTGACCGATATCACGCAGCGAAACAGCACTACGATTTAGTTGAAGGAAACTTTCAGCCCGATAAAGTGGATAGCAATTTCATAAGGGAGCCGTAATTCTGTGCTTGACGATTCTTTGATTCTTCTTTGGAAGTGGACGACGATAACCAGGCAGAAGTATTCCCATTACTTTCGAAGCTATTCCTTCGGCTTGTACATACCCCGATAAGTGACTGATGCAACCCGACTGGCGGGAATTCGGAACGTGGTGCAACTTGTTCCTTCGACCAACGCATCTGTACACGTACACCCTGATCCTCGACGCTGCTCCACGACCTTAAGGCGCAACTCGTTCAAAGACACTGGCAGAGTGTTTAACGCGATTTAATCTGAGCTTCGTAGCTCGTAGCGAGGGACCCCCTTGCTCTTGGGTTAAGTGGTTTAGTTTTACGAATGGACGGGATCCGTAAGAGCCAACACTTAATTGGAACGTGCCCGCCCTCCCAAGGAAGCTAACTGTCGGGGACCAGGGGTCCGTGGATTTCGGGGGAGCCGCGCTTAAATCAGTGGACACTTCCTTGCATCGCCGTGCACCGGCACCAGAATCCGGGCGGCAGCTTTCCGCCGTCCAATAACAGTTCGACGAGCGAGAGCATAGAAAACTTGGGCGGCGAAGTTCGGTTTACGATGCGGGCGTAAAAAGTCAAAGTTGTACTGGCCGCGTGTTATTCCGAACGCGAGGATTTCATATCGTGTGACGCACGGCGGGCCGCGAATTCAATTTAATTTAATAGGCCAGGATTTATAGGACGTTCCGGTAAGTGGTACACGGTAAACGGGGCCCTGTGTGAAATTTATCGTAACGAAAACGGCCGAAGAAAATATCCATGAAAATGATATATAAGGCTAAATATGAGAGGCGGGGCGCGGGGGCGCGTCGATAAACTTTCAAATATAAATAAAATATTCTTGCTTTTACATACAGCGAAATTTTACGGCCGGCGAAATGAAAAAGTGTTTTATGCGCGAAATCGGCTCTCCGGAGGGAGAGGGAGAGAGAGAGAGAGAGAGGGTGTTTTTAGTCGCGATTGTACCCGCGTATGGGCGTGCTCGGTGACCGCGTAAAATTCCTGCGGTAATTTCTCGCGTTTATCGCATTATCGATTACCGGATTAAAATGTGTGAAATATGATTTCGAGCCGTGGCTGGTTAAACGGTAAATGTGATTATCGGTCATGTTTTTGTATCGCGCCATTGTATGGATGTGTCGCGATAAGATAATACGCGCGACCGATGGTAATGTTAACAGCGTGGATTTCAGCGGCAACTTTCACGAGTATCGGAAAGATATTTGTCGCGTGCAATTTTATGATGCTCGTAAATTTGCATTCGGTATCGTCCATTTTCCACTCCGTCATATCAGCCTCTATGCGAAGGTCCACCGCACGAATGCCGCGCGCTACGCGGCTATTTATCCCTTCCGATAAAACTGGAGGCTGCTTAACGGAAATTGTTCTTAAAACATATCGAGCGGAATGTCTGGAGGAATATCGGAAATTCTTTCGTAGCTACGAGGGGCACTCTGGCGTGCCGAGGCCGGCCATTAGAAGTGCCCTAAATTGTCATGGTGTGCTTCACCTGGGGGGAAAAGGGAGGGGCACCGAGAATGCTCCCTTGGCATGGCATTTGCATATCCGCGCCAGCCACCCTCGGTATCAATTTACCCGCTCGAGATGGCTCGAGCTACCTGCAGCATGCGTTGCCTCGCTGCGCAAGCAGATTACAGCGTAAAAGAGGCAGAACGGGAAGATAAATGGGAAGGGGGCAAGAAGGCAACGTGTCATCTTCTTGTACGGCTGAAAACGGATCGGGTACAAAGTACTCGCAGGAACAAGCTAGTTAGTCCCCCATCGATGCGGCTCTTATAGATCGAAAGAAGGAGAGGCATGGAACGCGTGTTGCGGGGATGGGCAAGAAGAAGCGAGGCAAGTATTAAACGAGAGAATAGACAGGTTACGGGGATAGACAGGTTATAACTTAATCGATCTGCGAACCTGATAGCCTAACAGAATGCACATCGTCATGAGTTTGCTCCGGGGAGGCGGTGTGTTGGTAACGACTCAACTCCGATCCCTATACTTTTCCATCGAGCAAATATGGCCCGGATAAAAACTAGCCGGGATAAGAAGAGGGCAGCTTAATAAGTTCTCCTCGAGCATCCTATTGGCAAGGATCCACTCCATACACAGTCAGAAGGATGGCTACGTGGCCGACAGTTCCATAAATTTTGGTAAGCACGACGGGAGCCACTAAATCTGCCACGGAACGGCGTCAATACGATGTACGCGTTTCCTGTCCGTTCGTTAGCGGTTTACAGGTGCGGCGCGGCGAACGAGTAGCCGTAAAGCGCGGGAATATGGGGCAAATGAAGAAAACTGCTGACGGCCAAGCAAACGTAGCCCGGGGACCCTTTCTTCCAGGATGCTCGCACCGTCGCGTCGCCGGATGGATCTATAAAGGCCAGCAGCGCCGTACGAGCCGCCCTTATTCGAATTTGCGTGTAAACGAGGTTAAACGTCGGTTGGCTGTAGCTCGCGGATCACGCCGGACCCGCTCGCCTGTTTTCCACGTTAGGCAGAGGTTGTTGGGTCGAACGGTCAACCCGCACTTACTTACGCCGTAAAGCTCGCCGGTATAAACGAGCAGAAGACGATGCACACCCACGATCCAACCAAGAAGCCGTCCTGGAGACACGCTCGCCTCCCGGCCTCGTCTGGCTTCTTCACCATCGGGGCCATTCCTTACCGGGACATTTTTATGACCGACATTTTCGCCGCCGCCGACCTCGTCGCCGCCGTTCCCCCCCACCGGTCGGTGTGCAACGTTGACCGAAACGAGGGGAATCTCGAGGCGGGTGGATACACGCCGCGCGCCGGCTACGGGCGCAAACAGGAGCCAGGCAGAAAATGATTATTTACAGCGGCCGATCCCTTAACTTGCGCGCACTGCGCGAGCGTACCTATACGCCCGTGCAAAGTGGATTCTTCTTTATAGCGGCTGAATAGCGGTATCGACGCGTGGGCGTGCACGTACCGGGCGAGGAGGACCTCTAGCGCTCGGGGCATCACGGGCCCCAGGACCCGGGGTAGAATCGACCAGGCGTTTTCGCCCGTTTCGGTGTTGCTGTTCGTGCGCCACTTAACGTCCAGCGCCGCCTGTTCCGACGACGGATAGCCTGCCCCCCTCGCGCGAGAGGATACAGTCAGCTTTTTTCAGGTTACTTAAAAGTGAATATCGGCTCAAACATTTTTTATTGCGCAGCGATAATAAATACGGTCGCCAGAGGACCCCCCTTTTCTTCCTGAATTATTGCCAAGCGATAGATATAGCTTGTTAGTAGAGAGGGGCACGGTAGAAATCCTATAAATTATACGCGAGTCTTTTCGGCGAACGAACAGGTAGGTAGCCGCCGCCGCGCGATTTGTAAGTCCGATTCGTGACCAAGAAATCGATCTCGATTCATTATACGCCGGGTCCTCTCATTAACGCGCACGCGTTCCTGGCGAGAAATGAGACGACAGGCTCTCCTTACTTTTCGGGCGACACACGACCGCCTACGGAGAGTTAGGCCGTCGAGTCACGCGACGAGTCGCTGCGCTAGCTCAGGCTTCCCATGCTTGTTCTTCGATGAATTTCAAACGTCATCTTAGGCTTTAAAAGAACAATGTGCATCGGTCTAATTGCATCTCGATAATCGAAGGTTCCGGTTGGCCGGGATTGTTGTAACGAGAACTCCTCAGGAACAGACACCGGATCGAGATAACGAGGGGATCGTGGCATTTCATCGAGGGCGAAAAACGCGTTAAATGGGGCCCAGGACACGCGGGCAAAAAATGCCCGACGCAGGATGCGCCGTGGCCCCCCGAGCGGAACGGGAATGCAACGCAGGGGAGAAAGAGTGCTAATACCTAAATAATTGCTGGCTGAACCTGATATAATTTAATAGCGTGCCCCGTAAGGGGTTGGGGAAGGTGCATAGCCGGCCGGGGGAAGCGTCGCGACTCGCTCACGGCTGGCAAAAAAGGAGAGCGACCGCTGGTGGCCGGCCGTGGGCGATAAACGCGGCCACAGGCTGCGGCCAGGGCCGAGAACCCTCCTGCTTTTCGGCCAGCTTCTCTTCCTCGTCCGGTCATTTCCATGGCGGACTCGGTCGGGTACACCGCGTGGCGTACGATCGCCCGAAATCGCCGGCGCAGTTGGTTTTATTGGACCCAGGTCGACAGTGTGGCCGGTCGATCGAGATTCGGTGACGCTGCCGGCAATAACGTTCGCTTTACGGTTTCTCGCGAGGCCGTGTGCCGATCCCGTGGCCGGTTATTGCAGGCTATACGACGTCGAGAGACCTTTACTTTCATATCAAGGCACTCCATTTTTCCGACGCCTTTGAGAGCCGGAGTTTACGGAGTCTCTTAACCGGGCACTGGCCGATGTCCGTGCAGGAACTCGGCGAATTAAAATATATTTGTAGGAGAAGCTGGGGTAAGGACTTAAAGGCGGAACCCGTTTTTTTAAATAGCATGCAGCTATCCAATTGTCCGTTTGTAAAGGTTGTCAGCGGAATCGAACTGCAGTTGCCTGGGCTCGCGTTAAAGATACGCCACACCGACGCCTGACAGGCTCGACGCGCTAACCATGATGCATGCATGCGCGAATATGATATACCTTGCGCGAGAAGGCTGGCGGAGATAGAGGCGGAAGATATATGTCCACCGACCAGTCAGAGTTTATTTGAAATATTTACCATTTTCGTGAATAACGCGCTCCTACGTGCAGCGGTAACGTAAGATGCATTCTACCGTATCTTGTAAGTAGTCGCGTATTATAAGATCCGGCGATTAGATGAGACGTCGAGATGGGAGGATTGGAAAAAGGCAGGGCCGTCTCGCTCTCTGTACACCTGCAAGCTGAGAATAGGTGCATCCTCGTATAATTCATGCGATATTCCCTTTCCAAGTGCCGTGTACTAATACCAGCAATTTAATCCGTTCGACATTTTTCAACGGCGCTACGTGCTTGCGTCGCCAATCGAAAGATTCGAGTGTGTCTTTAGGACGGGAATTTCACCACCCGAGCCATTCAATTAAACGGGTATTTCTTACGGGGAAACATCGTGCAGGTCGTGCAGCCCGATTGAATAAAATGATTGCAACTCGTGTTGCGTGCGATCCACATTGAGCAGGGATTTCCGTGGCGAGTGAGATTGAAGCGGAGATAAATGGTAGCGAAAGCAGCGTACGGAAGCGAAGAACACAGGGGAGGATCAGGGTAGATCCGATTTGCCCGATCTAGAGTTACTAAGTACTCTCTGCGCGACGGCAGTCGAACCCCGGGTATTACTAGGTAATAATATCAGATAACGAGTTATCTGCACGGTAGCTTCGGACGAGAAAGCCGAGGACGAAGAACTCGACACACGCGTTACGGCCCATCTGTCGCGCAGAAAATCCAAACACGTTTTCGCGTTCCTGATCCCGCTTGCTTCCTCCACGCAGCCATCCTTCTGGATTATCCAATTCAAACTGACATTATGGACTATCATTCAAACTCCCATGCCGATGTTCGCTGGTATTTCTAATCGTAATCGCTTAAAGGGACTTGTTACATCCTCCTTTTACAAGGAAACGCGAACACGTTACAAGTATGTACTCTTTTATCCAACTGCACGCACACCGTTAATGTCCATTTCCCGCGCGGGGCTCTCTGCAATCGAGCGCGTAACATTGGTCTCGCGAACGACAGGCAAAGACGAATGAGTGAATCGAATGGAAAAAACGGTGAAACGCAGCAGCGAATCCTTCCAGGTGGCTTGATGATTTGGCCCTAACATGCAAGATCGGCTGAGCTCTGGAGCACCATCAACCTGACTCGACCGACTGACGGTGTGTGTAAACGGTGGTAACGATGCGCAAATGATCTCCCCTCGACTAGATTTCCAAAGGACCACCGTATAAACGACGCGTTAGATCTTACGGCTTCGATTATGTCTACGCAAACGTCCCTGCTCCCGCATTATCACGTTAAGCCCCCGATCATCGTTTCTAATATTTGCTCGGCGAGCAGACGGAGAGCCCCGTCACCTCCTCCATTTTCAAAGTCTCGCCGCTCAGTGCCTCTTCATCCGGTCGCCCCCTTTATTGGCATTTTCTTGTTTCTCGAGACACAGGCAGGCACGCGCACGTGCATACGTATGTAGTACCTACGCTTCTAGATTTTCTGGACGTGGATTGTCGCATTCGATTTACGGGCAGGCTCGCTCGAGGTTGTTACATTTACATATATTGACAGACGTGTATGCTCGTCGGCCAGCTTCTCGGTGCATAAATCTTGCCGCACCGAGGAGAAAATGCGAGCATCCATCATTCCGCTGATGGAAAGGTTAAGACAGATCGATCTTCTACCTTTCCACGGTTTTTGTAATGGGCCAGGTTTCTGCATGTAAATTACGTTTCGAATTAGGCCGTAGCGTTTGCATGCTTTGTGTCGTCAGCGGGGGAAAAATGAGTATCTCAGAAAGTGCGATGTTCCATAAAGAGACGAAGGGGTGGAATTACCCCGCAGTGTTCATTATTTTACGTAATTCAGCGATCTTGTAAGAGCCTCGGAATCCCTTTCGTCGTTTTTCAAAGTCATCGGGCGGCTGGCAGGCTATTCACGGCCCGAACACAAACGATCTTTAATAGCAGTTACGTTATTAGTGGGCGATCTCGTTGGACCAGTAAGCTCCTCTGCCCGGACAGGTTGAAGGGACCGCGAGGCTAATCTGAAATTGCTAATTCCGGCCGACTAATTCAATTAAGAGAATGGCTGTACCATCGCGGCTGAGAGAGGGGGCCATCGGGTAGAAATGGTGGTAGAAAGGGAAGCAGTTTGGCGGCATGGGTACACGGTATTAGAAGCTTCCTTGGTGGAAGGGTTAGTTCGAATAGCGGGCTGGCCGACTGGCTCGATGGATTGGCTAGGTCGACCCTACGAGAATAGAACTGACTTTGCGGTAACTGCTGACCAGGGGCCCGGCGCGGTTCGGTGCCTACACGCTCCGAATCATCGATGCTCGCTGGAATCTACCGGCGGAACGGACGTACGACGGTCCATGGGGCTTGGCAGAATGTGCGCATGCAAAGTAGAATGGACACGGAACGGCGCGGCGCGGCCCGGCGCGGCGCGGTGTGGCGTCCAGCCGGGGGAGACATAGAGATGGTCCGCCGGTCGGCACTGGCCGACCCGCCAAAGGAAACCAGCCAAATCCGTCGTTTGTTTGCCCATCGATTCGTCCTCGTCAGACCCCCAGGGCCATGCGAACTCGACCGTTTCTATCGTGCTCCGACGCTCGGGCTTGATCGTGGTAATAGACGCGTTCGGATGCCCGCGGCTCCGCCAGTCTTTTATTACTCCTCGAACGTTGTTTCGAGATATGTACACCTACTGCGAGAAACGATCGGTCGCCACGAAACACAGAATTGATACCGAGAACAATTTCTTTATTTAAATGTTTGCTCTTCCCGAGACGAGCACGGAAATGCTGCCCGCCGAGGAGCGAGTTTAATCTTCCCGTCTGCCAGTTTCTATCACTGGAAATTCTAGGGAAGGCGTTTTAAAGTAGATTTCCCTTTTACCGTTTCACGGCGGGCGATCCTTCTTTGTCCCATTGCAAACAGGAAGTTTGCGTATTAACGATCAAAGGGTCCGGGAGAATTGCTCGGACATTTTCAGGGAACATGGGGCCATTTAATTCGCAGCCCCGGCTAAACGTTGGGGCCATAGACGGAATTAGTGTTAACGACATTAAAATATCGGACAACCGATCCTCGTTAAAAAGTTTCGATTAAAATAAATCCTTTTAGCGCGACGAGGCGGGATCAGTGAGAGAGGGAGGAGAGTGTATCCACGGGCTTGTCTCCTTAGAATGGACTCGACCGTTTGCCCTTACGTTCAGCTTGACAAAAAATCTAATTAGAAGTGGATTAAAATTTAATCACTCTCTAAAGGAACTTATCCCGGGCGCTATCGGCGGGTGGTGTCCTCTTCGTTTAATTGTACCTCGGGTGCACCCTTCTCCCACCCTTTCCGGTCTCACAATGCCTGTCCCGCTTCACCGTGCCTTTTCCCCCTCGTTCATCCCCGGTATCCGCCTGCTTTCTCGAACCTCGTACAGCTTACTTTGCATAGACATTAAACTTCGTTACTTAATTGACCCATCGTTGTTGCTGTAACTTCAGCCATCTCGGTCGCAACCTATTCCACACCGCAGCGACTGGAATACCCGCGTCTGCTCCCCTTTCTTCGTTCACCTGTCGATCGGGTAGTTTGTGGCTGTGCGCGCTTCCGAAATTCATGGAAAAAAATTTATCCTCGCAGGCGTGTAATCACGGTTCGTTAGCATCCGGCGCGTTCGATGACTGATCCGTTGTAATTTCACTCGATAGGTACGGCAGCGGGAACGAGGGAAAGCGTGCGCCGGTGTCGATGATACGCAATGATTCGTTAATCCGCGTCCGAATCGCCGCCTCTCGCCGCCAGTTTTTATAACGAGAATGTTTGCACACTTAACGCGTATATTGACTCGCATAAAGTAGAATCAACAATTATCACCGACACGCTTCCCGGCTGGATTTTTTTCAGGCTTTTAACAGCTCCCGACGTTTATGCAGAGGGACCTGACAAACAAAAACACCGGCGCGGCACGTAACCGCGTTAAAGCTGTCGATCGAACGCGGCACTTCAAAACAGCGGCGTTCGTCGCACGCTTGCGTTCCGCGGTACCGAAATTGTTGGCAGAGCTTCCGGACCATTGTTTCGATCGCGCGGATTCCGTCCACGTGGAAGAGTTTTTCACGCCGGCGAAACTTTCCGCGGTAATCCAAAGGGGGCGAATAAAGTTCCCGGGCGATACAATATTTCGTCGTTCCCGCTAATACGCAGCGAAAGCACGAGTTCCCGCGGTAAAGTTGCCCGAGTTCTCGCCTCCGAGCGTGCTCCATTCGGGTGGGCCCCGAATTCGTGGAAAACCTAGGGGCCGTGTATCCGCGGGCGAGGTCGCGCTCTCCTCTCCTCGTTACCCGACTTTGTAGACTCGTTTGTCGTAGCTCGAAGCCCTCAGCTGCAATACGCTGCATGCCCGCTGCGTGGGATTGCGTCTTGCGAGAGGCGAGGCCGCTTCGCCATCCGGCCGCCGGGAACGCGGATAGATTGCGCGAGGGGAAACGGAAGAAAGAAAAGAATAAGCATCGCGCGAGCTTTGTCCGCCAGATAAGAGATTTAACCTCCTTCGTAGGCTCGCTCGGTTCCTTACTTCCGTCTGACCTCGATGAGCACGAAACGACCCGCCGACGGCGAGATGGCCTCGTTACGTCGCGATGACGCAACGAATGCATTGCCCGTTTTGACCCGGCTGACGGCCTTTTTTCCCCTTTTACCGCCTCCTCGCTCGTGGCTGCAGAAAACGAGGGGAAAAAAGGAGGCAGGAACGCCTGCCGCGCGTCTCACCCACGCTCCTGGATGAAGAAGTGGCGGCGATTCGATCAGGCCAGCTGCAGGGTCGATGGCGCCAGTGCAAGTGGCAGCCACGTATAAGAGCAAGTTGCATGGAAAAGTGGACTTTAACTCCGTATCAGGCTCGACCCTCTTTCTTTTTTCGACCGCGTCGGCGGCAAGTTTGTGGCGCGAGATTGTAAGACTGAGCTCCGCGCACACGCCCGTGGAATATGCATTAAAGGAGATGGAAGTTCGGGACCATTCCGGCAGCGACGCCGCGGAGAAAAAGTTGGGTTTAATGTTCGGCTTTATCCCTTCCCCCGGCGGGGTCCCACCGCGATGGTGCTATTTCTCCCGCGGTGACTGCACGCTGGAACTTCCGAGTCTTATCGCTCGAAACGTGATTCGTGGGGTCGGTTTAATTTTGAATTAATGCGCCCTCGGCGGCGTGGATTTCTTACGGCGGTGGTCGGCTCCCGTAGACGGGGCTAGCTAGGGTTTTCGGGGCAAGTGGGTCACTCGCAGTTAGTATGTACCTAAGTGTATCAGCCGCATCCACGGCGAATCTCATCTCGGTCGCGGTCTGACCCGTATCAGATAACGCGAGAATAATTGAACCGAAGATTAGATTCGGGCGAGGGCCTAGGGGTGCATTTGACCGGGAGACTTACGCGTGGTTCGTGCGGCCTTTAGGAAAAAGATGACCTGGTTAGAGCGTTTTGGCTAGCCGCTTCGGTAACGGGTTGCACCGCGCGTCTTTCGACGTGGCCGGTCGCTAACCGTTCCTAGCCGTGCCGGATTCCTCATGGGGAAAGCTCGCTGAGTACAGGAGGGTTGGCCGTCTGACCCTGCGCCATCAAACATTCACTGGCTCTCGCACGCGCCTCTGCGGCTCGCCCGCAACCTCGCGCCGACCCTAAATCCCCGACCCTTTGCTTTCGTATTTCGGAACTAGGCTTAATGTAACCGGCCTCCGCTATTATACACTTGTCACTGAACAGACTTCCGTGCCTGCCTCCCTTGCCCTCTCGCAACTTTCCCCGCCCCGAGGGTTCGCAAGTTTTGCGCGTTATTATGGTGCCCTACCGTGTATCGGCTAACTTCTCGGGAACTGGGTTATCCGTTAACCCGGGCGAGGATCGACGCGACTCGATCATTCCGCGGGGCACCGAGCATACTTGGCTACGTCGCGCCGCGGCCCGGTTAATTAGATGCAAACGCGACTTCCGTTAAGGAACGAATTATAAGCGCGATCCCAAGTCGATTTATTATTGCCTGTAATATTAGCCCTGAAACGGAATCCTCCCGGATACTGCTGTAATCAGAGCTTATCGTGTCGTATAATAATCCTAATGAAACGGGAGAGGGCGCGAGGTCCCCGAAGATGAATGCATAAGGAAGGGTAATTAATCGACGCGCCTTCGACCCCACGCTGGCCGGTTGCTTTTGCTGATCGTCGACCCCGCAACGCTTGGTGACGACGTCTTTGCCAAGCGCCAATAATCCGCTTTGAAATCATCCGTCCCACCCCGGTTTCTATGGAGCCGGGACGAGGGTCTTTTAAAAATGACAGACTTCTAATTCAGTCGGCTTGAATGGGCCGAAGATAATCCGCGAGAAATATTTTATGGAAACGATGATTTATGGGATGAACCTTCTTACGTCCCGATTGAATACTGAATTACGTCTGGAGATCGATAAATTCGCTTCTGCTCGTTCCATTTCGCCACGTCGTACTGAATCCCGGCGTGGTTGATCATTGAAAAGGCACGAAATCGAGTGTGAATACATTGTGGAATCCTGGCGCATGTAAACAGCCCGAAGCATGGAACCTGCATAAGGCCTTAAATTCACTTTCTCGAGGAAACATATCTGGATGCTGTACAGATTTATTCTACCTTGGGGTATGCTCGAATGAAAGGCAGCGCCGTATCTCCTGCAAACACATAAAATCAATACCTTTCGTGTCTTTCGTACGTGTACTACTTTTCCATTACTTTTCTATAGCCGTTGCTCGATGGCGAGATGTCGTCAATGACTATTCCACAATTTATTTCGATTATTACATTACATTTCGATATTCGGAAGTGCGAGCTCGAACGTATATATTTCAGTCACGAGTTGAATTTTTCACGCGATACGATCGTGGCGGCCAATTGTTTTGATTGTTCGTAGAATTTTGATAATAAACCATTATTGTTGCTATCAAAAGCTCTCCATATTCAGGAGGTAGGTTTGAATGACCGCTATCAGCAGGCTTTTATTTCAGGCTTTTAATAATTGGCAGTGGGGGAGGCTCTGACACGTTGAAAAAAGTCCGCGTTTATTGACGCGGTGCATGTTTCATTTGTAAAATATTTTGCGAGACGGGGGTCTCGTGTTTTTCCCGTTAGAAATATCAGCGAAAATATCGCGTGTTTTCGGACCGTTTCGCTTCCACAATACAATATAAATTGGACCGCGATTGTACGTGGAAGTAAGATTGCGCAGCGTAATGCGATACTTTATGGTCGCCAGTCGAACCATCGAAATTTCATTTGATCTTGCGAATATTCGAGCGTCACGGTTGTAATTCAGTGTCCGCGGCCCCGAACATACGATTTCGCGAGGGGAGAGGCTGCGGGGAATGTCCGAATCCCGATGAGAGCACTAGTCCGGAGAGAAATTGTTTCCATATCCCGAGTTATCTGCGCGGAAGATGAAAGTCCTCGTTGTTTAAAACGCAACGAGCCGCTTGTTTTTCGGTTGCTTCAATTTATTTACCTACAAATGCCTATGCCATTTTTTTTCACGGAGCCAACTCGTTTCGCAGTCGTGTTTCACGAAGCAAAAATTTCGCAGTCCGCATAACGCAATTTCCTATCGATCCGACTACGAGGGACGCATGATTTTTTTAAAATTTGAATAACGTTGCACGGACTAGACGTCCTCGTAACGCTGTCTGCTGAAGAACTCTCAGAGCGACGCCTCGTCTGACCAAGCACGGTGACGTTCTACTTCGCGTTAATTCGATGCGAAGATAAAGACGGCGACTCGAACGGACGGGCGAGGAGGAAGGCAGAATGATCCTTGGAAGGGTCTTCCCTAACTACCTGCGACGAATTAAGGGAGGCCAGCAGCGAAATTAAAAGAGTACCCGGGAAGTCGAGGGGTTCAGCACGTTCCAATTATTTGCACGAGCCGCGGTGCGGCGCGCACCAACCGAGGTGTCGGCTGGCTTTTTTTTCCTCGTCTTCTCTTCCCCTTCTTTATTTCCCCGGCTCCCATCTTCCCCTGCTCGTTTTCTTCTTCGAACTCGCGACACGATAAGGGACCCGTCGCAGTGAAGGGGGATTATTTTGGATTACTTTTTGCATGGACGTTCCCGGGCGGGAAGAGGACGGAGAGAAACGGGGACGGGCGAGGAACTCAATACGCCGCATAAACTGTGAGGGGATCCCTTTGGGGCCGAGGGGGGACGCGGGGGGCTACGCCTCGGCTGGAATTTAATTTCATTAGCCAACGAATTTCTTAGTAAATCGCGTGTGAGGCGGTTGATGTAGGATCCTCGATTCGGCGACCGTAGAACCGCCGCGACGACCGTGGCGAAAAAGAAACAGGGAACGGGGTGGTGCAAGTAGACGGGGGATGAAAGATGAGTGGCTCGCTGGTGGAAGGGGGCTGCGGAAGGGCTGCGAGGGGAGAATGATTGCGAGAAAAAGTTTTACGCTGGTAACGAAAATATTGCCGCGGTATCGATTTCGTGCGGAACGTACGGCGAGGGGGTTGTTCGGCGAAGCCAGCCGAGCGGCAACCGATAAAAATAATTATCCCGTTTGCCCCGTGATTTCTACGCGCTCCGTTATTTCATTTCCGTAGATTTCGTGTAAACATCTGTCGAAATAATTCGACCCACGATGCAGCCGGTAGGTACGCGTCGAAACGTGAAACACAGAAAAAAGAAAAGTAGGTAGGGTGTTGCAGCCGAATCGAAGCGCGGCCAATTTTGCTCGTTCAACCGTCTCCTCCTTTCCGACCGGTAAAAGTCACTATTTCGTGGAAGCCGGAAATGCTTCGGATACTTACACGGCTCGCAGACCGTGGACGGAAGAGGGAATGCCCGACCGATCGTTTGCGGTTCTCCTTCTAGCGCCCCTGGAAACGAGACTTTGATGCTGCCGCGATTTGGAAACAATCGCCGCATAAGTTTCGCGAGATCTTCTCTACGTAATCCAGAGTTAAGTTCCGTAGTAAATTCGTCCGACTCCGGCATTATCGAACTTGGAATTCCGCTGGAACGGTCGATTCATTTGTTGAGCCTTCAAAGGCATGGATGCGTATCGAGACTCCGGATTCGGAAGGATTCAAAGCGAACATCTTTGATCGCCCTCGGGCAATCTTTGGGGCGCAGTGAGTGATGATAACATTTCCACGAAGTAGTCCGTACTAGCCAGACATCGGTTCACGGGCGGATAAATGACAGCCTGTTAGTCGGCAAAAGACTCGAGACGAGGGTGGCTCCCGGGGGTAAATGAGTGCGAGCGGAATCGGGGGCGCCGAGGGTCAGAGGGAGTTACAAACGATCAGGCGAATCGCTCGCATTAGTCTTAGTCAGAATCAGAGATAAAGCAAATGAGGGATAGCGGGACGAAAAACATTGGCCCATCGGTGGCCGGCCGGATTATTCAACAGCTGCAACTCATCTGAATAATCTGCGTGCCTCTGCGGTACCTATTACGGGTCAAAAAGCGTAATAATCGATAATTAAAGGGACGTTAAAACTGGGGTTGAGCGACATGCTTGCCCACCTCAATGAAAGCACGTGTTCGCGTGAAAACGCTTCGCGCTAACGTCCCTTGAATGCCGCGGCAGGTGTTGAGCCATAGTAATCGGACGATAGCAAAACCGGCCCAGTCAAACGGGTGTATCGATCATCATCAGTGAAATCGCTGTCTCGAAACTAATAGCATTAAGTGCCACCGTGATCTCCTTTGTCGATCGGGTGAAATGTAACTCAACGGAACTTAATATATCGACCACAGCCCCGTCGTTATTCACTTCGACACGCGATTTTTCTCGTTGGGCACAACAGTATTTACGATTCGGGTGGTAAATGGCACCGAAGATTCCGCGTTCGCCCACCCTCCCGCATCCACACTGCCGTGTTTATCATCTTGCTACGCGACGATTGGATGTTTCGTCAGGCTCGAGGGAAAGGGCTGCGCGTAATTTCGCGGGCAAAGTTTCTCGGCCTACCACCCCCGACGTAAGGGGACACGGGAAAACGGATCGACGCAGGGCGGCCCATCAATTCCAGCCACTCCGCAAATAACGTCATAAGATAGACCATCGGGGACGTTCTTCCGCGCGTTATATACCGGGTGTATAAAATATTGAGGGGAGACTGGAAACGACCGACGATCTCATACAATAACGTCCCCGGTGCTCTCCAGGCGTGCCTCTCCCGACGATCCACTGCCGGGCGGGTTCGGAGAACAAGAGGGGAAGGAGGGAGAAAATAGTGGATGTGAGCTATCGGTGATTCCCGGACATAAATCGACATGTACTTACCGAATTGCTTCCGAATCGTTCCTTTATATCCTGTTCTCCCCGCAAGCCTAGCCTCAAGCTCCTCTTCCATCCACACGAGTCGTCGAGGTCCTACGGCCCGTCGTAGACACGAACGACTACACGTACCGTTACACGGTCGCCCCTTGTCGCGGATTAGCCTGATCGATCTGTCAAATCGCTCCCTCGCCGTCTTCTCTCCCTCTCCGGTTGTTTGGAAACGTTTCTTCTAGATGATATCGAAGGAAGTGGGACTTTCGAGACGTTGAAAACTAGTTTGCCGCTCGATCTCACGAGTACAGCGCAGGCATTCTAGGTGTGCCCGACGCGAAATATACGGAATGAAATAATACAGTGCGAATCTGCAATTCTTCAACTTCGCGGTATAACAAGAGGAAGGGGTGATTCCTCGCGCTGAATAAATTCCACAGCGTAGAATAAACTATTTTCTGACCGAAGAATCGCTTTTCTCCCGGTGGTGCTACGAATTTGTCCCCGTCCTGAATTTCAGGGCGGAGGATTTCCATTGAGAGGGTCGAATCGGAACGCCGCGCGCCGCCGTACGCGAAAGCTCAGGTTTCCGCGGCGGGTCAAAGGAATTTTTTCGCCCTCGCCGCTCAACCAGCCGTCGGTCGTCGGGCATCGAATAGCAACATTTCGATCGCTTTTGCAGGGGAACAGTGATTGATTCGTCTCGCGGAACGAAACGCAACCGGCGAGCGTGCGGATGTACGCATACCATCGCGAGGCCGGTGTGGTCGCACGCTCAGGATTCCAGCCCCGCTGAAATGAAACTTCGCCGCGGCGTCGACATTCCCCCGGTGCCTTTATTAAATTGGAATTTAATTGCTCCGGCCTGGGTGCTCCATTACACCGTGTGTATTCTGCACCGATGCAAATCATACGATACACGCTCGGCGTTGCGCGGCGACGCGCATATCTCCTCGTTTACGCACTGATTTTTCTCGATTAACTACGTGTTTGTGGCGCGCGGCTGAAACAAAAAGGGAAGGAAAAAATGGGGGGGAGGAGATAGGGTGGAGTCACGTGGCCGCGGCGAATGGGGGACATTTTTAATAAAATCTCCCGCCACTCGCGGGGCGCATTTTGTTCCGCGACGGCAAATACGCGGAACAATGGGCTACAATTGAACAAAGCGGCCGGCTAAATTGCAAAAAAATTTGCACCCCCGTGAAGCCGCTTTTTCGTTTTATTGTTTCCGCGCTGATATTTTTAATATAGCTGCGTGTTCATTAGTCTCGCAAGTCCAGCTGCGCGTATCTGCCCGGACGGCGACGGCCTCTATACACCGGCGGCCGGGGTTAGGAGTGCACGGCATAGGAATCAGGAAATATAATATCATACACTCGGCCGGCGTTGATTTACCGCGTTAATTAAGGAGCGCGATAAACTTCACGAGCAATTAACGGGCAAATGGGGCCTATCTAGCGCGCCCGTGACCGTCGAATTCTGCGAAGAGCTTCCGCATTGTTCCAGCTTTCCTGGTCCAACAGGAGTAATAGCGACGGCAATAGGTTTCCAATGTTTTGCTCGTTCCGGATCATTTGTGCGGGTACCGTACTCAGGCAAAGGAGAGTCGAGCCGAGTCATTGTGAGAAGAAGCGAGCCAATCTCGAGCAGCGTGACAGGCGACTCTCGAATGTTTCGACCTACCAGTCTCCCTTTCTTCGTTCCCGACGAACAACCGGGGGACGTGCTTACGTTCACCCTGGGAAGATCCGTCTCGAAGAGATTGCCGATGAAAAACGGCGAGCAACCGGCCAAGAGGAACCGCCTCCCCCTGGCCAGAAGGGAATTTCATTAACGACCTTATCCCACCTACTTGAAAAAACACGGGACGTCCGAACGACGGGGCCATGGAGTAGGGAATGAAGAAGAGGATGAAGAAAACGCTCGCGGTAGAAGAACCATGATAGTGGTAAGGGAGGGCGAACACTTAACCCTGCAGACTTTGAGGAAGACGTTCGGCGAAAGAAAGGAATTATAGGCGAACGATCCGTAACGGGGATGAAAAGCGAGGATTAGGCAGAGACGAGACATAGATAACGTATAGACAGCTGGGTGTGAGGGGCGAGGGAGCGGAAGAGGGAGCCTTTGAATGGATAAAGAAGAGGGCCGGGTAGCTTTAGGTAGAAGGATATCGCTGTCTGCGTCGTCGAGCGTAATCAACGCAGTCGGGTGAACAGCTCGCGGTGCTGCAACTCCGCAGCACCGGTAACGGCGCGGCGGGCTACGCTCTTGGCAGTTGGAGCCGTGAGTGCCGCTAGCTAGGGAACTCCGTAATACCACCGGCTCCTTCCATCGTTCAACTGCTCGCAGTCAATCTCGGGAATCATCTGAGCGCATCGCGACATCTGCTAGTCAAAGTGCTCGGCGAAACCCATCTCCGATTACCGAACACAGCCAGGGATCTAACTTTTCGCTACCCTCCGAGCCGCTCCGGTGTACATACCCGCGTGTGTGTCGAACCTGCACTACGGTCGCCGTTATCTATGAGCATTCAACGCCAAGGAGGATGTACTTGTTACGCATACGACGGCAACTACAGTGCCGGGCGTTATTGACTCCGAGACACCTTATCGGTAATCGGAAGCCAGTGGATCGCATTTGTCTCTGGTTGCCCGTTTCCGGGGTTCGCTCTCTCAGATGGATGCGGCGCGTTAAACGTCAGCCCGAGGAGTACGGTAGGGCTCGGTGGATCGGCGGCACAGGCGCCGCGCATGAATAGAAATTAAACAGAATTTGATATACGAGCTTCTTCTATCCTGCTAGGGCGGCTCGTAAATAGCGGGGCCCGCCTCGCTGGAGTGGAGCCGAGTATCTCATTGTCGCATAACCGACGCTTTTAAACGACTTGCAGGAGGGGAGGACGACGTAAAACGGCAGCTATTGCCGGCACGCTCGAGGAAAAAGATGATTCATTCGGGGAAAATTCAAAGTTGCGCGCTTTCGGCCGGGTTCAGAGCGAGTGACGATTGATGAGCTCGCGTTTGCCGGTGGATAGTGGCACCGCGTATGATCGACGGTCAGCTGCGGCTGAAGAGGAAGGCGCGATTTGACAAAGAGCGTCATTTTTATTTGCTCATCCAGCGTCGCGTTATTTCTCACAGGGGCGGGAGAATATGCTCCCTCGGCACCTACGTTCTTGCCCTAACCCTCGCGAAGGTCACTGCGGTTACGAAGGGTGGCGAATATGTCATCCTTAAACCCCTCCCCCGTGCCATCCATTTTGAGCCGCGGTCCTCGCGGATAAGTCGGCTGCTGCTTGGAATGTAACAGACAGGTCGATGAACGAACGGGATAATTCGCGTATGAATATTTGTTCACGAGAAATGCGACGGGACAATTGCGCAGTTTTATTTGCACGTTGCCGTGATGCCTGTTATTCGTGGAAATAAAAGCGAAGGTACGGCCGCTGTGACGAACTCGTCGTGACAAGGTTCGGGCGTTTCATTTGGTAGATGAATTGCGCGCAGGGCGACCAGCCGCCATCATTATAAATCACGACATAATTACACGACCACCGTGGCAGGGTGCAAGTGGTAACCCCTCTGCGCTTCTACCCCTACTTACTCCACCCTGTTTCCCTGCCTGTAGCCTCGCCACACTCGCGTAGACGCGTGACAGTGTGCATGTGCCACCCTGTATATAAATGTTTGCGGCATGTTGCGCTCAATGTATCTGACCTCAGTCGGTTGGAATTCTGTCGAGCGGCTTTAGCGTCGACTTCGCCAGCCTGCCTCCATTCTTCGCCCCTCTTGCGCCCGTAATGATTAATACTTGTAGCGTTGCTGCGCTCCGTTGCGACGAGTCCGTCGCCGGACGTATTTTTCTACTTGCACGGCGAAGCCGCGACCAGCGGTACCCTACTTCCCGCGCAAGTTCTCCTCTCGCCTCTAAACGCTGACGCGCCTTTTACGCGGAAAGTGCTTTAGTGAAAATAGAAATTTCATGGTCCGCCGGAGAATCATTACCCCTGTCCAACGGAGCCGCAGACCCGGAGAAATTTATGTTCATCCCCTGTTTAAAATTCCTTCGCCCTGGAACTTCACGTGGCATCGGTCGAAGCGAATCCGACATTGTCGCCGCGAAGCCAAACATTCCTCTGCCCTGTGTAATAACATTTACATATTTCTGCGTTCAAATTATCCCGTTCGGCAGAGGGGGAGCGGCTGGATATTTATCAGCGATCTTGCGTGACGTCGCTTATAAATCACCGTTCCCCCACCCGGCGCGAGAGCCGAAGCCGTCGCAACCTATCGTTTCCCGATTCGACGATAAGGCCGGGCTTGCAACAATGTGTCCGCCGGTATCGAGACATCTTACGCACCTCGGGTCGCGAAGTTGGCGCACCGTAGATGCAAGTATCGCTATTTATATGCATATCGCCGCGGTGCCTGTCCCCGATACCGATCGGCCATCGGTCATCGAGTATCCTGCATTCGACAAGCATGCTCGAATATCAGCTGGCCGCGCATTCCCTCTGATTGGAAATATTTTATCCGCACGGGGGTAGACCGCCGTGGCCGGTGCGTCGTTGCTCGTCGAAGGATCGTTAAGGGAGACACCTTGCTCGTTTTAGTTTGTTTCTGTCGCGCCGCGGCCTTCTGGCACGGCTACCACGAACCCGGTGCGGACTACCTATCGCGGCCTCCCCGATATGTACCTGGATCCTGCGTATATCTTCTCGACACGACTCGCCATGAAGATATTATTGGCACTTGGTGCTAGCACGTCGCGCGGGTCCCTCTCACCTCGTTTGGCTCCGCGCGCGGTGTGTCCCAGTCGACGCGGAGGTCGTGCCGTGCGCTGTAGCGGCCCGACCCGCGGGGTATTCGAGCATGCCGTGACATAACCGGTACCTGTACTGCCTATCGCGAAGCTACTGATCCGTAGAGGAATTCCAGCAGGTATACATACACACATTCGACGCTGGAGATGACTGGGACCGCATCGTGGCCGCATCGCAATGAAACCGATCGCTCGTGGTTGTTTTCTTCGCTCGCGGACCTTGTCGAATATTCCGCCCTCTTTCTCTGCCCGATCACGATCCACGTACGCCGGCGATTTATCGTATTATCCCGGGCTCGGGATGCTAATGCGACCCGGTATAAATTTTTATGTAAATACCCGAGGCTGCGCCGGTACGCTCATACTGCTTCGCTTCCTTGTACGATTCCAGAACTTGTCCCCCCGCATTTCGTCGCTCTGCCGAATATTTCTTTTTGCCGGCGTAAAACCTCGCGCACCCCTTGTCGTTTAATATCCCCGAGACTGTACATTCAATTTTCCGCGCAAGTACCGCGAGAGTCGAGATTATCTGACCCTATCGTTTGCCGGGGGATTTATATCTCTGCTGCATGCTCGAACAATGCCCCGCGTAATAGATACGTTTTGCCACGGTTCGTCGCGACAAAAAAGCCCATTCCCGTCGGGTGCTTCAGCCAGCGCGATAGAGCCATTACAGGTTTGATTTCTGCCTTAAAAGAAGGGTAGAAGTGGCACTAAAAAGTTTGCCAACCACGGCGCTTTCTGTCCTGCGCTCAGGTTAGACAAACGCTGCGGCTACGAACGGCACTTAGCTGCACGCAAATCCTTTTTTACGTCACCAGGGACAGCGGGATTGCTACTTTTAGTGCCAAGAATTCCAATCTTCGGCGGATCTCGGGCGAACGGTTATCGATCCAACTAAGTAGTAACGGAGTTTGAAGCACGGATCAGTCATACTTAAAATCACTCCGATGGTCTCTGGAACGAAGTCGAATGTCTCGACCACGTATTTGTCCGATTTGCCGCGGAGGCCTCCGCGGCAGGAAGAGATACACGCTCGTCGATTAAGGATATCGATGGGACACGGCGAAACGTATTTTATCGAGTTATCAAAGAAATTCGATGGCATCGCGAGAGGAACTGGCGGAGCTCGCGTACGGGATTTAAGCCGGATGTACGAGGACGTAATGTACGTCGTGATAAGTACATTACTTGGTTCAGGAAAGAGCATTCCTCTCTATCGATCCTGCGCTTTGAAGCCGGCTGAGTTTGTCGTCGACAAAAGATTTCCTCCAGCGTTTTCCTTCGAGTAACGGGCAGAATAAATATCGGTGGAAAGCTCGTTCTTTAATGGCCCCACCGTTTCGTGGCACTCAAGTTGCGGAGGAAGCAAAGAATGCCATTTAAGCGCGACAGTTAAGAGGAGTTAGATGCTCGTAGAAAGGAAGCGTCGCGAACGATGTTTGCACGGTTTACGAGCGATTCGCGGCACGGAGCTGTACGCTTTGTGGTCGGTTAATGTACCGGATTCCAAGTTCCGTTGATCCACAGCCTGACCCACTGGAATTTCGAGAAGGCTCTGCTTCCCAGACACCCGCCTCTCGGAAACTCTCGAGTGTCAGGCCACTAGAAACGATTCTGTTAGACGCAGCAGAACGGCTCCCTATCGGCGTCGATTCCGTTGTGTAATTTACGTCTAGTAGATTAAACATTGTATTACTAGCATATTGCGTTATAGTATCCAGAGTTTCGCTACTATTCCAGCTCGCATTACAGCAAATAATCGTGCGCCAATGATGTTTAACAGCGGACTCTGTCTGTCCACAATCAGACACATCCTACTTGGTCTTGTACGCGTAGCGAAAACCAAAACATCGCAGGTGTGGTGGATCTATCAATAGTCAGCAAAGGGGGAAACGAATATTCCGAGATTAATCACTTTCATATCCAATTTGAAAAGGTAGGTATGCCTTGCTACTATGTTGTGCCGGTTTGGAGAGGTTTTGCGTGAGAAGCATCTAAGCGAGCCCTTGCTTGGTATTAATCTCCTGGCTTTGGTGGCTCTGTCGTCGAAGACCACTCCAGAATGACCGGTAGCCTTAGTTGCCATCCTTGGTGGACGCCACAAGAGCATCAAGTTTGTGGGTTTCTGCGGGGAAGCTTGAATACGGTCGGCTATAACTACCGAGCTGTGTAGAGGACGTAATGGCAAAGACGCTGATATTACGCTGATGAACACGACTAATTACTTTCACATTTCCGCGGCGCGTATCTATTCCGTAACCGGCGAATAATGACGGGGACTTGGCGGAAAAGGTTCTTGCCCGGCGAATGTTTAATTTTATCTAGGCGATGGCGGAAGTTTAAAGCGCACGGTTTCTTCCCTCCGAGATACCTTCGCATTTAATTATTCGCATTCCCTCTCAGATAACCGCTGATATTTTTACATCCCGTTAATAGCCAATGGCTGAAATTTACGAGCGATCTAAAAACACCTGCGTTATTAATTCCTGCGAAAGAAACACGCTGTCCCGCTGTACTTTAACCGGACAATCTTTCTTTATGTTTCAGGTGAGTACCGGAGCGCCACGTGTAGCGAGATCTCTTTGCTGCGTTTGTCTGTCGATCATCGGGATTCCGTGAAACTCGGTCGCCTCGAAGGATCGAAGCGAGAACGAGCGGAAAGGTCGTCTTTTCGCGCCACACTTCATAAATTCGTGCCCGAGCGGCTCTCGGGGCGATCGTGCGTCGGGTTGCGTGTAAATAAATAAAGTATGAAATAGTATCAGTCCCATCTCTGGTTCCTGCGCTGGGTGGTGACCGTTCGAAGATGGTGCCATTAATAACCGCGAGGAGCGAGAGGGCGAGCAGGTAAAACCGTGGCCGGGAATAAGAGAAAGGGAGATGGCCAGACGGCGGACCAGTGATCCTGCTATTAAACATATCATACCGCGCTCCCAAAGGCAGGTCTCGTATGACGTGGCACGCACACTCGGTACCCGGCCCTTTCGAGGAATTCGGACGCACACCACGCGTGTTTTATGCTCACGGGCTCGGTCTTGCCCGGAGAAAATAATATTTTCGACGACCCTCGTGAATTAAGGAAATACGACGAGCAGAAATCGCTCTCCGCGGCGAGCGTAATTAATGTCGCCGGCATTCAATCTTATATATTAGACGTCTGTACCCTATATACCAAAATCTCATGTTACCCGAGCCGCATTGGGCCCATCCCGCCTCTTTACGACATTCTGCCCCAGAATTTATCGTTATTACGACGCGACAACGGTAACGGATCGGATGATAATTGCGCGTCGATTCGCGATCTCCCTCGTGCATCGTCCAGAGTGACGCCGTCACGATGCCCGCGTGCAGGCATCCGTGGAACAGTGTGTGGTCGATTGTGGTATGGTTTATACGATTCCAGGAGACACGTCGCCGTAAGCGAGCTGGCGTTCCTTATTCCGCCGGTAGTATTCGATCAATAATTAACGATCGCCGAGATCGAAGCAGTTGCAGCGGAATCTTTGATCCCTCTCCCACCGGCGGTAATCCGATCGAACTCGTATCCCGATCTATGCTCGGGCAGCAGGGTTCACTGCCGTTAGTCGGGATACTATCCGTAAAGCAACGTCGGCGGTGCGCGTTAAGGGCCGATAATATCGTCTATGTGCCTGTAAACCGCGTGCGGCGGCCCTCACGATTTTAATTTTCCTACTCGTTAACTTCCGAACACATAGAAATTCACGGCGCCGCGTGCAGCGTTCATCGTGCCTACTAATTACGTGTACCAGTCGGGGCGAGCGATATTAGACTGTGCGCGGACACGTGAAAGGGAGAGGTATAAAGTCGTGTAAAAGCATTACGAGTTATTGGTCTTTGGAGAATTCGCAGAGGATGCCACTTTTATGCCATGTTAAGGGGTTATGCCTACCTGTAAGGTCTGAAAACCCAGGTATTTTCGGGGATTTTTTTTTTAAAAGCTTGAAGCCTTTTTTAAATAAACGGTTGTATATACGAAAGTATATATTTTAAAGTTCTTGTAGTCTTTTTTGCAATGCGATATCTAAATAAATAATGGAATTATAGGCGATCTCCTGGCAGCGTTTTTTAATTACGGTGACCAGTGTAGCTTTGACCTGCTCCACAGAAATAAAAGGGATCAATTAGATGCAGGTCTTGCGGGATAGGAAATTCATGTAGTATCGTAGGATGAAGTTATAAATTGGCTTGGCTAGATGAATGTCAGGCGCGTGTCTTGTCTGACTATGATCTACTTGATCCACTTGAGCCTATTTTTATTTTTGTGTTTCGATCGACAGAATCTTCGTGGTCGTTACTTAATTTCTGTGTCCAGAAATTTCTGTATCGAGAAATTAGTCAGAATGTTTGGAAGATACCGATCGCGTGCACCATCTCAGGTGGAGCATCGTTTACTCGGACTTTGGCTGTGTCCGCGTGGGTGGAACGCGGATATGGTGACGTAGAAAAGGGGGTTCCAGGGTGGCTGAAGAGAAACGAGCACCGGGAAGCAAGCAGGCAGGCAGGCGAACCAGCCGTGGGGCAAGTTATTCGCGTTACGTACGCGGCATTCGAGCTCCCTGTAGCACGTAACGCGTATCGAACATGAGTAGTAGGTTGTTATCGCCCCACGTGGTGCACGGCGTATTTAACAACTCGTATTTGCCTTGGCACTGATCCGATCCCGAAGCTCTTGGAGTTTACACGAGAATCGCGCTTAAGGGATTAGCACGCGAAGCCACGCGAAACGGCCAGGCCCGAACGACCCACGAGAAACGAGGAAAAAGAAATAACATGGGCTAGCGTTACGGGCCCCCGTCGATCGGGCTCAGCTTCTTGTCGGCCGTTTGATCTTTCGCTCCGCGAACAAACTCGTAACAGTTCGCAAAGTCCGTATTCGATATTTGCCGGCCGTGTAAAGTGGGATGCACCGACGCACGGTCGGAAGCACCGAAATCGTTATTTTTAATCGGGCCCGGCTCGCAACGCGTAAATAACAGCCAGCGAATTTTTCGTCCCCTCCGCCAATAATAACCCCTTGACGCGTGGAAATTCACAAATCGCGATATTCGCCGAGCAGCTCTTAGAACGATAAATATCGGGCGAAACGGTATCACGTACAACGCGCAATAATTACAGCCCGGTGAGCGGCCGTGCTCGACGTTCCCTCGATATATGAATACAATAACCGATCTCGGTGTTGGCGAGCTCTCGACGGGACCGGCACATAAAAATGATTTCTGCCCGGTCGGAGTGAACGTGTCCCCGATACAATACGCGGCCCGGTAGATCTATGACGCTGCAACTGCTTATCCGTGGCGATAATGTTATATCCACCCGGTGCGAGCGAGGTGGGTACCTTGCTGCGCAACTGCGCTGTCCCGCGCCGCACGAGTCGCGGGGGCCACTCTTTCCGCTGCTCTCCTTGCTGAGAACAGAGCGGAACAGAACATATAGATGTATAAATCAAGCGGGGCACGTTGATAGAAGCAATAAAGAGTCAAGGAACAGGAATGGCAATGGGGCGGAGGGAGGAAAGTAGGAGAAGGAGGCGAAGGTGGAAGAAAACAAGGAAACCGGGGAAGCAGGAGGGAAAGAGACTTATATTACGCCCGTGTGCAGTTCGAACGTTAGCCGTGGAATTCGGACGTAGGCTAAGATCACCGTAGAGGGAGAGACGAAAGGTCCAGTGGGCGAGTCGAACAACGGCTGCCAAATTAATGGCACCCCTCGTCCCACATTTCTCGATTTCTCTGGCTACGAGACTCCGCTCTCCTCCTTCAGCTCCTCGTCCCACTCCTCCCCTTCCGTCCGCCTGCCCCCCGTCGTCTTTCCTTTTGCCACGACCCCACGGTCACTTACCTGGTGATATTGGAACGACCGCCGAATTGCCGATAAATAACTGCTTATTGAATTATCGTCGAGCATTCCGCCGACCGCACGTTACGCGGCGTATCGGTCCTCGGTGTTGCGTTATCCATTCGATTCGGATATCGCCGCTGTCCCGAGTGGTTCGCTCGCCAGGCCCGGGCGAATTAAATGGAATTTAAAAACGTTTCGAGCTGGACGGCCCGGTGAAACGACTTTCATACATTCCGAGTTCGAGCGGGTTATGGGACTGGTCGTCGTTGAAGATGATTTCTCCGAGCTGTCCCCAAGAAAGAGCAACTCTTTCGACGATTACAAGATTTCGTAGCACACGATGCGCCATAACAGCGAATAATTCGCGTTCTTCGTCGGTGTCGACGTCGCGGAGCATCGGCGGGAATCAATCGGCTGTCCCAAGTTAACGCATAAACCTCGCGCACCGGCGACCTGCTGTCGCGGCTAAAATTCTTACTTTATATCCGACCAATGCTACCTTCCGGCGCGGTCTGAAGGTATTTACCGAAGATGCATGGACCACGAGCGCACGTGGCCTACATAACGGGCCAGTAGGTACGTACCGATAGGGTCCGTATACGTATACATTATCCTATGTATCTCCCTATCTCCAATATGTACCTCGTCCTTCTCCTCGCGTGTGTGCACCTAGCCGGGCTGGCTTCACACGCGCCAGCCCGCGAATACGTGCGAGTTATATACCGCGTTCCAGAAGTTTTGAAACCATAAAGAAAGATTCATGACGACGATCGGTCCATTATCAAGCTGGTGAAGCAGGCGAAAGTTTTGCGGACCGGTGCCATCGTGACACGACTTTTCTGTAGGTAATAGCCCGATAGCGATAGAAAGTCGTGTAATTGTCGAGAAATATTCATTTATCACACCGTAGCTTCGTAAAGTGCGAGGATGTTCTCGAATAATACCACGTCGATCCTGATCTCTGCCGTGATACAATCTCGTGAAGGGAATATTTCATCAATTTTCACAATACTTGTAGCCAGCGTCTTTGTTTTGAAAATGTTTTTTTCAAATTCAGGATAAAACACATTGAACTAGGAGGCGCGATAGCTGGGGCATCGCTGAATACGCGGGAAGAGCAGGAAAGATGGGCCGATGTTTCACACTCCATCTCCTGCCACTCGTGGATCGTCTGTTCCTGCCTCTGGCGGCCAACCGGTGTTGCATTCTCGGTACTCGTTCCGCTCTTTTTATTTCCACGCTGGCTTATCCCTCCGCCTCGCAGCGGCGGGAAGCGAGGCACCGCGAGAGGATCATTTCCCAGCAAAATAATTTATACTCGCTCGCCGACCGTTGCCGGCGGAGGAAGCGATCGAGCGACCTTCCAGCTAGCATCTTAGGCAGCTCGGATCGCGTGGATGGAACGCGTTGAAGTCGACCAGATGCGGCTGGGGCAAGGGCCACGATCAGAATCTCTCCGAGTAATTGGTACGTGGAGTGGCCGATTGAAAGCCCCCGTAACGGTCGTGCTTCTTCCGTTATGGAATATTATTGGGCATCGATCGCGATTACCGCGGGAACACTCTGCTCTCTGTTTGTTAAAACGGCGCGACATCCACAATTGACCGGTACCGGTCAATACACCGAATTACGGGGACAACCTGGACGAGTGACGCGTCGGGGACGCGTTATCGAGTTTCCCATCCAGCTTATTATCGGGCATCGATACAGCTACGCGATTGCACGTTCGTCGAAACGAAGCCCGATTCATTCGCGGTTACCGTTGTCGAATTCGACATGTGATTTTGATCGAGCGAAGCTCAGTGAAGGGGAACGGATGGCTGAGGTGAGAACGCGGCTCAGGAATGAATGTTCTCTGTACAAAGTCAGCAACGGTTCAATGTGCGTTGCTTTCAGCTGTCGTCGTTTTTGTGCACCCTTGCTCGTCTCGAATCGTGTGGAATTTATACCGATCGCCAGGTAGATGTCGTGATTTCCCGTGGTTCAACGTCACAACGTGGCGATCTTCCCTTCCGCATCGGTACTTTTAAATCGTCCATACGTGATCGCACGACGGGGTTGCGCGGGTGGCAGCTTCAACGCACCCAGAGGATGGGCTCTTCTAGTCAGACGCGAACTCAAGCAAGCCCGGAGAAAATGAATTTCTATCCCTTTAGACTTTGCGGTAGATCGAGAGTGCCAGAGTCGGATTTCTATCGAGCTGGATTCAAGATACCGTCGATTTATTCGAATTGCTTTGAACTTTTAGTCGAGGAGTCTAACTCCTGAACTCTAAGAGGAAGGGATTCTTTCTGGGGGCCGTAATTTAAATAAAACTGTAATCTTGACGGCGGAGCTGTGCCTGTAAGCCTGAACATCGGGATATTTCTAAAAAGTTCGGGGCCAATACGCAGGGGAATATTTATAGATAAATGTGACTGCCCAGGTTTTCAATATAAATTCCCATCGAAGATAGTGTTCTGATTTATATAAATCTGCGATCGCGTTTCGCGATCCGCAACGGAATAATGTCCCACTGATACGTCGCAGGGCAAATGAGATTTATGAGGGCGACGTTTAATATTTACGCGCGCGCGGATCGAAGTAAATCTGGTCCGTTATAGTAAAATACATCGGCGTAATAAGCGCAATTCATCACTCCCGCAGTCACAATCGATCGAAGAGCCTGTCGATTGGAAGAAAGCTCGTTTATAAAACTGAGTCCGAGGACCAGTGTACCGGATACCGAGGAGGAAAGAGGGGAACGGTAGAAATAAGAGCGACGCTATAACGGAGGACCCGATTATCGGGACGTAATACTTGAGATTCTTCGACTACCGGCTGACACGTTCCTGGAACGGATTCAGATAATTCGAGTAAGGGAAGAGGGACGCGCGATTTCCGTTCTTTATTCTTCTTCTCAACTTCTTTCCCGGCGACTGGCCGTCAGATAACTACAATTAAAATTAAAAAGTAATACCGGCAACCCTCCCCTTTCCGCAGCCAGCCCGCCTTTTCCACCGCTTCTTTTTGCTCCCTCTCATTAACGGGCTGAACAATGAAGGAGGCTACAGCCTGCAATAAACACTTCTGAAATTGGTTATTTTCCTAGGCGCCTTGACGAAGGTAATTGTACGTCAACCGCAGAGATTACCATCGTTATGATTGCTCTTTGTTTTCGTACTTTCGCGTTTGCTCTTTCCCCATCGTCCCCGCCTTACCCCGTCCGCGTCACTTTTCCATTTCTCCGCCGTTGCCCACCTTTCGAGGCGAACACCTTGCGTTCCCACAGAGATCCATACCGTCGATCTTATCGCCGAAGCGGGGAATTTCACGTGTTCGTGCCTTCGAACATCGAATTCCCCGTAGCACAATAGGAAGCAACAGAACCTGTTGTGCAGGCCGTGGCCGTAGCTATCTGTCTCGTAGATATTCTTCTCCCCTTGTAGCAATCAAAATGGCAAATAGCACCTTAGATTACGTTCCTCTGATTTCGTCGGTCGTAAAGGCGCGGCTAGAATGAGAACGACAATGGGTGCTTTCGCGAGCACCGGGGCGATTAATTAAAAGCCCGGCAAAATGATCAAGCCGGGCTCTCATTTGCAACGGAATATAGGGAACGGGCGCGGCCGGCTGGATCATTTGCGTTGGTTTGACGAAAGGCACAAGCTGACGCGCATCTTCGCGAAAGAATTCGCCGCGCACCTTGTGATCGTTGACCGTGGACCGCTTATTAAACCTCCCCCGTGACGTACAATACAGTTACCGTAATTAGAATACGAACGAGCGCTCCCCCACGCCCCGTCTCCCCGATATTATTGTGCCGTCCCCGGCTCCGCTTCGTCGGAGTAAAAAGGTCCTTTATATTCCGCCCGTTTCAAAAAGTAGGTACGCTTGGTGGGAGCATAAAGGCGGAGCGGAGTAGCAAATAAGTGCGTTTATTATGGCGACGCTTTACGGCACGTTTAAAGACGATGACGATTTAAAATTAGTGCCCCGCTTACTGTGGAAACGTAACTTCGTGAAAAGTAATTACGGCCGGAACGGAGCTGGGGAGCGGCTACAAACCCGAGTGTACACGCGCGCGCGGAAAAATGCGCGGCCAGAGCAGATTGTGCGTTGGCCAGGGACGAAAAAAGAAGGGCACGTTCGCGAGTAGCCAGCAAAGCTTAACGCGCTCGAAAGGAAACGCGGGGAATAAGATTTAACGACATCTACGAGCCATACTTCGTTCGGCTGCAAAACGAATGTAACGGCGACGCGGCTCGATATAACGAGTCTCGATATTCTTATCGCGAGTGAAGCCACCCTAACGAAGATAACCTCAAGCAAGAAATGTATCGGGAGAGGAAGAGCGAGCGCAAGAAACTTGCCGCGGTGTGGCGGGGGGGCCCGAGCGAAGGAGGCGAGGGCGATTCATTAGTGGCCCCGTAAAAATTGGGAAGCTGCCCCTGGCTCATTTGCAAAGCAACGTGGCTTCTCCTCGCGTATACATATACCCACCACCCTCCCCCAGCTCGTACGCGTGGATCATTTGCAGCACGCAAGGACTGCTCGCTGCTTTGACTTCGTGTTAGCCTGTCTCCTAGCGCGCGAAAGCGAGGCAAGTGGAAGGAGGAGGCGTTGCGAGCGTGCGGAACCAGTTGAACGAAGAGGGATCAAGCTGTTGCGAGGGGCAGATGGAGGGGCGGCGAAGGGAAACGGAGAAAGAGAGGCGAGATGGAGGGCTCATCAGTTAATGGAGGCCGCAATTAATAACGCCGCAGTCGTTTATCACTCCGATCCGCGACTTATCCTCGTGGTACCTCGCTGCCAGCCAGCCGGGGGTCCCTGCCACCCCTCTCGTTCCCTCGGCGCGATCAACCGACTCCTTGATCCTACGACACCGCGTTCCCTAAAGCGAACGCGAAAGCGCCTCTGCAAAACAGACGCGCGCCGAGAGCCTGCCGCCGCGCCGGGTGCCCTCGAACGCGTTTCCGTAATGCACTGCCGAGACTCCGCTCGGGGAGGAAGCTTAGTAGAGCGGAAGACGAAATATAGGGCCGCGGGATGAGCCGGGTCAAAGGCGAGGGCGGGACAACAAGCGAGCTAAACCACTCCAATCTTGCGTTCGCGTGAAATTATGTCGACGGCGGTCGTTATCAGCTTGCCGCGATTGTATCATCCTCCCTGAACGGCGACGTCGATGTTCTGGCATGAAAAGGGGCCCCGGGTTTCCCGTGCTTTACGAACTTGGCAGGTTCGTACCACCTTCCGAAGCACCGTCTTCGCCAGCCGGGTAGGTTATTACCAGAAAAATAGAGAGAACTCCTCGTACAGATTGCATGCATGGATAAGGCGCGTTCGACTTCTCGACATGCATTATGCCCCCGTGCCCGCCGAGCGCTCCGCTTCGCGACGGGCTCCGAATTATTCAAATCTTGTCGAGCTCACCGTCCAATTCGAGCAATTGAATTTAACGATTCTCGAACGGGGCGGGCGGTTAATATCGCTACCCGGCGCAGAAGGTGCGCGTGCAGCGGAGTTTAGCCGCGGGTCTCGAGAAACACCTCGCTGCAGAATCTTTTGAGACGTCCCGTAATATCCGGATTGCCGGCGAAATGGACGGTTAAAAGCTTCGAAACCGTCTGCCTCCCTCCCGCCCCTATCGAGGGCGTACTCGACGGTCGGATTCCTATCGGAAGAGCGGCCAGGAAGAAGGAAGACGGAATACGGGGGACGGAAGGAGCCCTGGCCGGGTTAAGAGGCGTGGAACGAGGGGAGAATACGAAGAGGAGCCGGGCTCTTCGCTAATTAAGCGATCGCATTGATTCGTAACGGAACGAAGCTTCGCATTTGCATGCCTGGCTACCGCCGCGTTGCCCCCCTCCGATCGACGTTCACCTTCGCGTTCGATTCTCGAGTGGTTACTCCAGCGAGTTTAACGAACGATTTCACGAGAATCTCGGACTACCGCTACCACTCGGATACCGCCGAGTGTGCATCCAACCAGCGGAGCATCGCCCACCCGAGGATCAGCGGAGGGATCGTCTCCGGGCGATCGTCCTTTCCTCCGCGACGTCTTAAGAGCCGAGCATTTGTGAAATATGGATAAAACAATCGAGGCTCTAGTTAACCGAGCTTATTACCTTCAAGACCTTTACGCTGGATACTTTGAAGTGCATCCACGTCGATCGTGTCTGCCCATAGTCACGGAACGAGTCCCCGGGGACCCATCGCGAGGCGCAGCTCGATGCACACGTGGGCAGAAGATGGACACCGTAATGCGAAACAATGATATTGATTAACGGCCGCGAGTTTTGGAGCGCACGAGGCCAGGCGTGTAACGGCTGACAGGAATACGAGTCTGGATGTTACGAATTCATTCTTGCCGTGTAAATCGTGCCTTACAAACGCATTGTTGCCGACGAGAGATGCTTCATCTTGTTCGAGCGTTTCGTGTATTACATCGGTCCGCTGTACGAAGACGCGAATATTATTTTTCACGGGCGGCTTGTTCGCGAGCGCTGTGTGTTGTGCCGCTCCCACGAAGATGAATATCCAAGCCTGCTTGCGTTTCGTTCCTCTTTGAGAGGCTCGTTCCCATTTCATTATTTCATCGCGAGCGGGAAGATATTCAAGGGCCGACGCCCAGGAAATTGTTTACAGCGTCGACTCTAAACGCGCGAATCAATTACGAAGCCTCGAACGGACGAGGCTGACGCACGCTCCCGTAGCAGAGGCTATGTTTCCTGTTAGTAACGGCGTGTAACGCAAGTTCTCAACTACCGAAGAAGATTTAATGGAGACTGTCGAATTCGGCGCGGTAGGGGCTACCAATTAAAGGGATCTACGCTCCCAACGGTCATGATAAGGATCGAGGATTGCATCGAGCTGGCTTAAGGCTCAGACTTTGCCCGCACGGTGTTCCCGAAGTGGGACAGCCGAACCGAGAAGTTTCGACTTGTTCGTTAAGGATACTTCGATCGACTTGCGCCGTGTCTTAGAAGAAACTTAGGCGGAACAGTCGTCCCTTTCAACGCCAACCTCGTTGTGTCGTCTCGATCTCGACGTGCAGGGAATCGGGGGCGGTCGGGTTCGAAGCAAGGAGTCGTATTAAGACATCGGAATTCCCGGTTCGTTCGGTACGTGTCAAAATCAGCGCGGACGTCGGGCGATCGAGCCCGCGCGCTTGCCGCTCAATTATCAATTAGTCACGTTTTACGGTGCTTATCAGCGTAAGAAGCTTTAATAGCGTTCCGTGGATCCGCCTCGTCCTCCTTTCCATCGGTGCCTCCGTTGTTGAGCATCGAGGACGCATTCGCTTTTTACCTGGTCCCGGCTTCTTTCGTTTCGCCCCGGCTGTTTTCACGCGGCTCCATCGATCTCTTTTTGCACCTCGTCAAGGAGGGCAGATCGCGATTCCGACGTGTTGCGCCCCCTCGCATATTGAGACATAAAATCGATAAGTTTTTGCGCCGCTTACTTAACCCGCCGCGCTCGAGTGCTCGGCTCAAGGGGGCTCCCGGCCTCGGGGGCGACCGTATAGCAGAAGCCGCGGGTATTTATGTGTCTGCGACGTCGATACGAGAAGAAACTGCGCCGGGGCCCGCCGGTGCACGTCAGGAATCGACGATCGAGGGAACGGCGAGGAGATCGAGGCGAACGAGCGAGCTTTCACGTGCTGGAACTGGTTCCCAACGCAACCCGCATTATCTACGGAGCCGCGCGCGATTTACGACTCGCGGGTCTACGTCGAGATTATTGACAAGAAAATACGAACGACCTTTTCCACGTTGATTATCGGGTGCCCCGATAAATGCTCGTCACAGCACGGTGTCGCGTGATCGATAGCCGAGGACGTGGCTGGCGATTATTTCTGCCGCATTTCGTTGCTGATGAACTCGGACATTGATTATGATTATCGAGAAAAATTAGCGCAGTAGGACAGTCGGTGATCCATTATACACGGGGACTCAGCTAATGTCAGCAGCTGAAGTGCAGAAGGCGTTTCTCGAGGCGACCTTTGTAGGAGTGAAGGGTGCTACGTGGGCGAGATCAAAGGAAGCGAGGGTGCGTGCCAATTTTCAGACCTAATCCGCAGGACTGTGAAGCCTGCTTGCCACTTAACGGGGGAAAAAAACGGGTCGATGGTTGAATTTCGCGCGCTTACTTTTCAAGGACCAAAGATCAAGGTACACCCCACTCGTTCTTCCGGGGTGCGTAGGGGGGTGTTTATCTCTTGCCATGTTTATATCTCGTTTTCCCCCTGATGTTGCGCGAGTGGCACTCGACGGTGGTTAATAACCCGGCTGGTACAGATTGGAAATTGATCTCCTCCTTCCCTCGGCCTTTCATTTCTTTCGTTTTTCTCGTCCGTGCCCCCTTGTTATCGGGTCTCGCGCAGATTGTGGATGCCGCCCGAACGTACCAGGCCGACGATCGGGTACTTGACTCCGATTCGAGAGATCGATCGCCGGAACGCCTCGTTTGTCCTTAGAATCTCGAAACAGGGGAGGAAAAACTCAAATCGCCGTGAACGAGGAGCATTCGCTCGCATGTGGGGGCAGGTGCGAGGAGGACGGGGAAGATATAGGAGCGCGTTGGTTGCACCCTTGTGGTTCGTGTTAATTCTAGCCTTCGCCTTCCCCAGTCGATACGCGCGGACAGGGAGATTAAAAGGGAAAAATGACGGCCAGGGGGATGGGGATAAGTTGCGGGAGGCGGGAAAGGGTGCAGAGGGGGCGGGGCAGAGAAGAAGCAAGGGGCACGGAAGAAGAGGACTAGAGAAGGAGAGAGAGATCGGCTTTCATGCCAAGCGGCAGTAAATTTGCACCGTCGCGACGTAGAAGCGAGCGATTTCTTTTGCACATCGTCCTTAATCTGCGCATCTGACTACCTAAATTGGCTTGAGCAAAGCTAATCTCGACGGCGTTATCAATTAGCCGCACCACAGATAAAGCGGCGGGTGCCCTGGCGGCCGTTTAGCGTATTCTTAAGCTTCGAAAGTTGGCTACCTTCTACGAAAGTAGTCGAACGCTTCTGTGACACGGGGGATTACGTTGTGCTTTCCTTTGGCCATGGGTCAGCAGCCTGGGCTATCGAAACCACGACTCTTGGTGAGGTCGTCCAAATTACTCATCTTAACAGCCTTAGCTAATTTACCTTCCGTTCCACAACATTTAAGAGTCACACTCCGCCTCTCTCGCCTTTGTTTCGGATCGAACCCGCTATATCTGGTTTGTGCAGGACGGTTAGGCATTGGCGTAGGTGTACTTGGATCTCGACAGTGGGTTGTATCCATCGCTAGACTGGCCGGTTTCGACCGTATCTCGGCGAAGCACCGGGTCCCAGGCGCGCAGGATAAGATACTGCCGAGGCCGAAGCCGAAGAGCAGCGGTTAGTCTCGCTTACTTACTTCGCGAGGCGGCTCAGAATCAGCGAACGCAGTAAATATATTCTTATCTATCCGACCAAAAAGTTCAGCCGAGCCGCTAATTAAAGGTATAACCCTCTCCGTCACCCCATCCCCTTTGTCAAGCCACCACTGGGAATCCCAGACTTCCCGGGCCGAGGAAGGGTACAGGTCGGTGACTTAGCGTTGTCTCAGAGTATCCTTCAAGGGGTTGAAGAAATATCGGTTAACACCTCGCGGCACGCGAAACGATTATCGAAATGGCGTAGTTACGGTCGTCGTTCTCGAATCGTTTCGCGAAGTTGGCGAGCATTCCGGCCGGGATCTCGACGCTGTAATCTCGGCAGAATAAATCTAGTTAGTTCCTTAGATTCGGCGCGGCGCGGTGGAAGCCGGGGTATTAATTTCAAGGTGCGTCGCTGTTAGTCAGCTCGCGTTACGCTCGGAATAAATGGTAACCGCCGGTATTAATCGTTGTATCGCACGCGAAAAGGGGTTAGCGAGTGAACACGAAATTAACGCGAGTCGATGCCGATTCTACTTAACGATAAAACCAGGATGGTGGGTTTTTTCTCTGCGGCCTATCCACGCGGGATCCGTGACTCGTGCACGTTTACGAGATAATGCCGGGGCTCGCCGCGGTCGCGTTTCCACCGCGATAACATCTCGCATCACGTGTTAAATATCCGATTTATTGCCTCGTTTCTGCCACTCGTTCGGCGCGGCGCGGCGGTGCGACTCCAGCCGGAGCGTGCAAAAGAGTAACGCTCCAGCGAGGGAGAGCGAGCCGCGGTATTGCCAAACAGCGCGTCCTCCTTAGCTATGCTCGCTCGTTTAATGCCCCCCCCTGTTAATCCGTTTTAGACCGGGGCATTTTCGTTCCCGCGTATTGCGTCCGCCGCGGAACGGGAAAACTTGCGGCGTCGAATGAGCGCTCCTTAACAGCCGAACAACAGGCATAAAAGGAATATCTTGTATCGTCGAAACTCCGAAACGCAGCGGTAACTGTTTCGCGGCGACCGCGGCCGTAACTCTATTCAAACTGCAGTTGCTGTTGGAACAACCCTCCGAGACTTATCGCACTTGAAAACTGACACTAATTAACCCAGCGAGATCATAGGCCGCGATAGTTTCAGCTATCTAGCCTGGATGGCGAACGAAAATTACGCTCCGCGCCCAGTTCCGTGTCAACCCCGCGGAATCGTGGCGCGCTCCGTATCTGTAGCGTAAAAAATTTCCTTATCGCCGACCTAATTTCCCCCGACGAGTAGGTACGCGGCAGACCTTAAAAATTCCTTTGCCCGCGAACCGCCGTGTTGGAGCGAGCGGGAGCCACCTCCGAACGTAGCTTGGATCCTCGAGGAATGAAGGATATCCTAGAAACGCGCACCCTGAAACTTTCCCAGTTAGCGAGTTACTGGAACGCGAGAGCTCGCTCCTTCCCTTGCCTCTACCTTCGCCCACTTACCTACAAAGCGAACGCGATACTGCATTCAGCCGGAGTATCCGTGAGGAATCGCAATTCGTCGTGCTCCAACGACTCCTGCAGGCTCGAGGCGAATGGACAGTCGGTGAATTAACAAATTGAGACGCGAGCGCATCGTCCCGTACGCGAGTCGATTAAACCTTGTTCCCGGCGTGTATCGCTTATGAACGTGATCGCTGGAACATCGCCTCGTACACCGGCGAAACTTTTGTCCCTCGAGGTTGTCCCACCAACTCCACAGTATCCCCGGCAAGAAACGGGCGGAAAAGTTCCGCGCATTTAACTTAAAGATAATCGCCCTTCTTGTTCGGTGCCCCGTTCATAATGGGAGAAGCGTCAGCAGATATTTTTTACGCCCCCGTAACGCTTAAGGTTTATTGCCCGCATACATTTCACTTTGTCCGGGGAAACTTCGCCGGCCGATATGAATACGAAAAAGATTACTTTCCTGGCGGTATTAACCGCTAACTGGCGAAGTGAAATGCTTATTACGCGTTTGATAAGGTGGGGGTCAATTTAACTCGCATGAAGAGCGGAAAGTAATAGCGAAGGTAGCGAAATTCCAGGGGTTAAATTGATTCGAAGATAAACGACTGGCAGAAAGCTGATCGGCCCATAAATTATTGTATTTCGCGTGTCCTATTTCTGATCGCTCGTTTCGCGCGCGTCGGTTTTTACCCGCGGGCGATATTAATGGCGACGCTTTGACGAGGCCACTAATGATTCACCTTTTAAACGATTTAACTGCCCGTGCATCGGCCGAATGGCGGGCTAAGTACTCGTTTATGCGACCGCATTGGACGCGCGGCGATATAAACGCGTTGCATATCGCAGTGCCTTTTCTTTTCTATTAATTGCTTCGGCGTCGCGAAACAGGCATCGGGAAATTAATTAGCCAGCGGAGACTAGCCGGCTCTTTTTCTATCATCCTTGCGAGCGTACATTCGCCGCTGGTTTTACGCGCCAACTATCCGGCAGCGGAGCGTCATGGATCGGGATTTAGCGTGCTCGACCGTGCGCGGGTAAACCGCCATACGTTAAACGAGCCGTTCTTACGCGAGCTCGTATATATCTCTGTGAAATTGGTAGTGGCACAAGCTCGGTTGAGTGATCTACGAGCACTCGACACGCTGCGGGCCAACAAATGCGCCTCGCTACGATTTCACGGCGGGCGGTAGGTCTGTACCGGCGACAGCTTGCCTTTTCGTCTCCTCTTCGCGCTATCGCGATGCGTTATCGACGGAATCCAGCGGCACGGCTGCCTCCCGATTCACGGGCGAAGACGTTCCGACGATTTCCCGTCGCCCCCTCCGATGTATAGGTACAGAGCGCGGCGTATCTCTTTGGAAATTGCACAACCCCTCCCGAGCTACGTTCGACTCGTTATCACTCCGCCGGGACCCGGCCGGATGATTCGAGCCGGTTGCGTGTCAGGAATCGCGATAACGGAGAAATTAATTACCAGCGAGATGCATCGGCTCGGTGCGGGGCAAATAAAACGACGTTATCAAACGCGACGTTCGACCCGCTCCCGGATAAGGAGCATCGCCGTGGCATCATCGACGTGGCCAAAAAGATGATCGATTATTCGGCGGAGGCCACTTTGCTGCCGGTACCGGTAACCGGCCGTGGAATCGCCGCCAGATAAGTATCGCGGATAAGAGGACGCGTGAGACCGAATTCGCTGATCGGCAGTGATGCACGCCTCTCCTCTTTGCAACGTGCACGGCACACCGAGCGAATTCCGTTTTAATTGGCGCGATCCCGACCGCCAGTTTCGACTGGAATCCCTTACGTCAAAATACTTAATTGCGCGGCTCATGAGGGAGCTTTCGTTTCATTCGTCTCTTTTGTCGGCGTACAAGCTGGTCGATAACCCCGCTGAATATTTATGAGGCAGAAGGTATACCGAAGTTGCTTAAAATGTCTGCCATATGGGGGACTTACAATTAGTTGGGGATTCGGGGGGGGCCATTGTAACGTAATTGTTTCTCCTTATCGTTACGTTGGATCTCTTAGAAATGGGCATACGATAGTTAAAGCTCTCGCACGAATGTATTCACTTCTGATTTCCGAGGCGATCGTCACCATAGGGGCATTATTTTCATATCAGAATCGTAGCTGGCGGTGCTCGCGCGTGAGAGGATTGCGAACTGTGTCGCGCGAGCAGAAGAGCTCTCCGGGCAGCGTAATTTTAACGCCGCGGGGAACTTTGAAAACGTTTCGCTGTTGATATTGCGAGATCTCGTGCACGCTGAAACTTACGGAGGAACCCCTCCGTCGGGGGTAGCGTGACGCGGCGTCGTAAGGTTAAGCACCGCTGAAGCCAACCGTTAGCCCGGCTTTCGCCTTCATGCTTTGCCTACTTTTCATTACACACATAGCCCGCGCGTATCTGGCAAGGATCTCCAAGTTTTTTGCATAACGCGATTACGGTCTTTCGGCGAGCGCGTGCCTTATTAATGCGGCATCGTCCGATCGCGCTGGCTCTAGTTCACCTCCCGAAGCAAACTATTATCTCTAGGAATTATCAGAATTGAACGTGGGCGGCGATGTATGAGCTCCATGTTGCGAAAACCTGCGTTTTACGGTGCCGCTATCGAACATGTACATGGGAGATCCATAAAGCCACACCTGAGGGATGTTATTACCTACCAAGAACGCAGCTTATTTTTCGCTGGATGCATTTCAAATTCAATATTGAGAAGTACGTACCTGCGCTTTTTAGTTGACACATTTAATGCTTATAAAGATTCTTTTCGTGCTTATTCTATTTTCCAGGAAGAATCCCAAAATATCTTAATTAAAGCCGGGAATCCATCGGGAAGTTAAGCTATGCTGTGCGATGCTATGTTTTAACGTAGCTTGGAAACGGTTCCATAAAAATGTATTGAAGCTAATGTTTTTAAAACTTAGCGTGGCATAGCATAGCTTAGCTACCCGGTGGATTCCCGGCTTAATAGTTGAATATTTATTCACGTCAACGCCCCAGTTCAGCAGATACATCCGCGGAACACTTCTTCCAAATATTGCAGCGAAATCCAGGATACCGTGCAACGAACGCTCGATTATACATTGCCCACTCGAAAGGTCCTCCTCTGCCTCGTTGACGGTCATAAATTTTCCCGCTTCCAGATCCGCTGACTCGGCCCGCTTATTTTCAGCATTCAGCCCACCTCTTGCTAATTCATTAAAACGTTTACAAGAGCCCGGGCGATATACGCCCGCCAAGTTGTCGTTCTTAATTCACTTATCCTCGCCCGTTACCTCGTACACGAAGCACGGTCGCGTGCACGTTGCGCGGTTTTTTTTCGCGTGCACGCGTGTGCGCACGCCGCTGCAGCCTGCATACGCTTGGTACACGATATCAAGTGCGGGAGCAAAAATACGGGAAATATATATATGGGAGGAATGAGCACGCGAAAAAGTTTCAATTATCGCAAGTAACGTAGAAAGAAAGATGACGTGGACATTGGACAAGGCTCCAAGTAACGAGAACTTAACGTCACCTGCTCCTGTTACAGCGTTCCCGATAACCTGCCCTCAGTAACGGAGTCTCGCAGGCATCTCCTGAATCATATTTCAACGCGCCGCCTAATGTCAAATCGTAGCGACTTGGAAGAAGGAAGTGTCCATCGCAGTGGCAGAGAACACTTCCGCGTCCTCGCTCGTACGCGCGCAACGTCATTACGCTGGTATTATTCTCGCGTGTGCACTTTCCCGCGACGTTTAAACTCGCGTAATGGCCATTGCGCGAAACGCGGAATGCACTCGGTCTCATTTACCTTCCGTTCCACCGGCTATCTTGGAGCGCTCCAGCGCGTATCGCTGACCTTATAAGCGGCCGCTTTACTGCTCCCTCGAATCCCCGTCGGATTATGCTGCTCGAGTTAAGCAGCCCTAGCCTCCGTTCTCGAGAGTCTTATTCGAACAAATTTCGTTCCCCTGGCCGATGAATTTTTTGCCTCGTCGAGTCGCTTAATCATCGGGGATGCGCGTCGAACGCATCCTGCCGTCGGAAGTCCTCCTCCGCGCTTCTCTCTCTACCCGAGGTACTATTAATCTCTGCTCCCCGACGATGTTGCACCGAGGAGCGGTGCGCTCCTTCCGAGAAGCTTCCTCCACACGCGTACGGGGCCGAGCCCGACGGGAACGCGTGTCGAGTGGCTCGAAGCGTCGGCACGATCGCGAATGTTATCGCGGAAGGTGTTCCGGATGCTTCTGCTGGCGCTGCAAACGACGACAGGTGCAGCCCGGCCGAAGATGCTCGGGCAGCGCGAGGTATGCGCTGGTACTGTACGCTTCATTAACCGGCTTGTTTTCGTTCCCGTCGTGGTTGTCCTGACGCACCGCATCGACGGGGTCCCCCCGGCACGAAAACGAAGATGACACGAGCTTTGTTCCGCCTGTACGCGCCGGTGTGTGTGTGTGTGTGTGTGTAAACGTCTCCGAGAACAAGCCTGCCACGGCTACTTGGAATGTAATTGCATCGTCTATCCGCGATTACTCGATAACAGGGAGATAGAGCGTCCCGAGATGAAGCTGTTCCCGTTTTCCGCCTATGCGTACCATGCGTTTCAGTATGTATCTCCATGCATGCTTCTGAATTGGAAGCGAGGCTATAGGTTGCCTCATGCAACGCGATTATTTATGTGAAAATGTGCGAATGTCTGCTGCACGGTAACGTTATGTATCTGAGGTATTATGATCCAATAGGAAGTAGAATATTCAGCCGAAAAGCCAGCTGGGGCAGAGGGTCGTGATGTTGTCTCGGTCGGTTTTCTCTTAGGACAGTTTGTGCAGCGACAAATTCCAACCGGGAAAGTTACAAGCGTTAAAAGCACTTGTCCCTAAAACACTCTCCTAATGAAATGAAAATACACAGACCCCCCGAGGACCGAGCCCCAGACCGTAAAGTAAGAAACGTGAACAGAAAGCTAGGGACCATTTCATGTCGGTCACCGAACACCAGTCGACCTATAGCTATTAGTCACCCGTCCTCCTCTTTTTTCGCCCCTACCACACCCCCCCCTCCCGACTTTCGATTCTAGCTGCAATCACTACGTAACCCATCCTTCTAACCTCTCGCTTTACCGCTTCCCCACTTTCTTCGTCCTCCTCCGGCAGATATAGCACTCCGCCTTTATCACGTTCGCGTTACCGATCCTCCTCGCGCGGGAATGGTTCGATTACTCTTACACGGCGCTTACTATCTTATTCTCAAGCCGTTCCTCTTTCCGCCTGTTCGTCATTTCACACCGAAATGTTCCGCCGGATTCCTCCTTTTTTCGCTCCTTTCTGCTCTCGGCTACTATTTCATTCCTGGGACGGCGTTCGCCTCTTCTTACTCGCTCGTTCCCCCAGGAGGATTCCCTTCGAATGTCGTAGTGATTTCTTCGTGAACACGTCGCGCAGATTGTATCCGGTCTTAACAGCTTCTAAATTCTCGCTATGGTATCGCTTGGCACTCGAAACAATAACGCGAACAGCAACCGAAGCACCTCGAGCGGCACGTCTGACTTATTGCGCTGAATACTACTTAAAAGACAATTTACTGCGGTAGTACAGAGACTTGGAAAGCAGAAACGGACGCGGTTCCAATACTCTCCATGGCAACGAAGAATACACGGCTCTTTTCTTGGTGCTTCAGTCCAGCGTACTACCACGGACGCCAACTTCATTCGGCGGAAGTCAATTTTTCAACAGGGAGAGCCCGCCCCGTTCTCGCAGTAGATGCAGACCGTAGACGCACAGACATGCCATATTCCTCTTGAAAAGTGGGCAGAAAGCGCGGACTCATAAGGACAGAAGTTACAGTCGTCTCGCAAGTGCTTATTCTGGCTGCTAGGGTCGACGAATTTCCAGGGCTGGCCGGCCGGAAGACGAAGCGGGAGTTGTTAGCGCGAAAGCATCTTGCGTTAGAAGTTTGCCTGCGCTCGACAGGCTGGCTGCGAGGGTTGGAGAGATTCTAGCGAATTGCGGGAGCGAAGAAAGTGACGTTCGCGACGCGTGCTTCTTCCACGAGCGTTATTCGTCCCCGTCGAGGACGGAGCGGAAGCGAAGAGGCGAGCGCGGCGGAGTACAGGTCACGGCGAGCGGAGCTCTCCCGAGTAGCGAGCTCGCGGCACCGCTGAGTGTGCAGAAGTTTGTTGGAAGCGGCGACTTTGTTCGTTGCGACCTTTTTTCATCGGATAACACTCGTCGGGACTTTGTAACCGCTGTCGCGCATTTTAATGCCGCGGCAATTGAACGCGACGCCGAAACCCATACAGCACACTCCGTTGCAGGAAGGTTCCAGGAAAGTTGCAGGAAAGTTGCAGGAAGCTTGCGGTGCAACATCGGAACGTTCCAGCAACATTGCTGGAATGTTGCAGGAATCTTCCTATGTCCGTCCCTGTGGGACATTGCACGGCAACGCACATGTAACCTTCCTGCAACCTTCATGCAACGGAGTGTGCTGTATGGGAAGATTCCCCCCTACCCGATGGGAAGTTTTTCTCGCGCAGCGCGAACTCCGCGAACGCTGTTGCGCCCAGCGGGTGAGCGCGTACATTAAGAAAATTACGAGCAGCTCTTGCTCGCGAGATTAAATACAGGCTCGCGTCGGAGGAAGGACGCCCGTTCGCGCGCGCCGCTCGTGAATCATTTAACTATGATCTCTCGTGGAGCGGCAACGCGTAAGTGATTCGCAGGGAGTCCGAGCCGTACAAATTGCGCGCAAAAAAAAAAGGAAAGCTCGCGCGCCAAGGGGTTAATTTGACGCGCGGCGACGACGCACGAACAAAGTGTGTTTTATTAATTTACGCGTGAGTGGCGCGACCGCGAGCGGCACTTTCAAAGCAGTCGCGGACGTTCCTTTCGTCCGCGACGTCGGAATAATTTAGTGGCGGAGCGGAGCGGTGCCGAGAGTCAACGGCGTGTTAAACGCGCGCCGGTGCACATCCTCGGCGTATCCCGCTCGATGCCTGCCACGGCGTTGTTCTTGTTATTATTTCAGACTCCTTCTACGCGATACGCGCCCATACACCCGCCCGTTCGTCGTTCTCCCCCGACTGGTGTACGCGGCTACACCAACTCGATTTGACGACGGCTCGATGCCCCCGTCGCACAGTGGGGCATATCGAGTCGAAAAGCGGTACCTAAGTCCTTTTACAAAAATATTGCCAAACTTAAATTTATTTTTACAGGTAGTTGATTGCATATTTGGGTGATAATGTAGCATGAGTTGTTTGCTTAATTCAACTAATTGTTGGTGGGATTAAGTGTTGAGGTATGTATTTGACGTGTGCCAAATTTGATTTTGATATGTCTGATATTTTTGGAAATATACCTTACTGAATTTCCGAATTTTCAATGTTTATTTTGAACGAGAGTTCAGTGAAGTTCAGTGTTCGGGTGCCAACTTTGAGCGATTATAAGGAAGAGAGCGGGGTGCCTTTTTTAATAAAAATTCTTTTACTACTTTCAAACAGTGATCTTTCATTTACAACAAACCCCATCTATCCAGCCTTTTCAGGTTCAGATAGAAAAAAATTAATAAAAACTGCTTAATTTTCAGGCCAAAAAAGTACTATTCCCTCTTAAATAAACAAATTTCATTAATTTTTCTTAATCAATAGGACCACAAGTATACGTCCTAACTGAGTGAAATGACAAAATTAACGATAAATATATGATTTCAGTGAGAAAATGTTTTGTGCCGCGTTTCGACTCTCGCTTGCACCCGTGTCCTTTTCCTTTCTTCCCACTCGCATCTTTCCTCCAGCCTCTTTCTGCGTCCCGCGCGACTCCACCCCCTCGCTGCCCCGTGACCTCTTGCCTGTCGCTGCTGAAACTTACGGCGGACGGGGAAATATTCTATTTGCCTCGAAACAGGGGGAGCGTATCTACGTCTGCCGGTGACATCTCGCTGCCCATACATATGTACGCGCGGTTCCAACCACGGCCGCGTGTGCAGCTCGCGGGGCAACACGTGTGTTACCGGCCATAGGGTCCCTCGCTGCTTCTCTCCAGTCTAGTCGTCGCGCTTGCTCTTTCTAACGTCCTCTGGGCCCTGCCCCTGAGAGAAGACACCGTGCACCAGTGACTTCAGCGTCGTCAGGTCCCAAAGGTACACCCGCAAGGTGTGGTCCGCGATGGGGCTTCGAAATGGGAATCGTACAGGTGTTCCCTTCGTAGGTCATTTATCCTCTGTGATTTTTCAACCGACGTCGACGATACCTCATCGAGGAAGTACCTACCTTTCATCGTGATTATCGAACGGCACCGGCGAGTTTACGATCCATCGAGGAACATCGGAATTAATTGCGATCTAGAAGAACCGTGGAACCGGCATGCCTGGGTCGTGTTCACGTCGAGGGCCGAACTGACGTTTCGTTCAGATTCGCTGTCGATACGCGTACCGCGCGATAAAAAGCCGTTCCCCACTCTTCTGTTCATCCTCGCTGCACCCTCTACGCTTCTTCTGATCATCCAGTGTACCTCCTGGTGCGCATCTGTGTACCTGCCTCGGTAGTTACCTACTTGAAGGTTCTCCAGCTTATGCGAGCATTGAAATTGCGCGGCCTGACGTGGCGGCGTGGCTGCACGAGTACGCGGAGGCCCCTCGTTAGTACACCTAGGGCTGTCTAGTTTACGTAGCGAAATATGAAAAGCGGAGATAGCGAAATCAAGGGATCGGCTGGGTAAGCAAAGCGTCGAGCCCCAGCTTCTTCTCCCTTCGAGGGCGCGATCTCTGGCATTAGCGTTACGTAAGACTTTCAGGATTATGGATCAGCTAGGCAATAGGCACCTCCAGCCATCGATTAGATTTCAAAGAATCCCTCCTTCAAGGATTATTCTGTTGATAAGGTAACCTTTCCTACGAGCCAGCGTCGACCCTGTCACTGACAATGTTCGAGGCCGTTCGTAAATATTCTATCGGCAACATGGAAGCGCGCTTAGAAGAAAGCGAGCGGGGAAATTGATTGAAAATGTCTTTGTTGAAAGAAAAGTGTCTGACTGATGACGACCATCAAAGATTCCTCTACTGGCGGGCTAGTGCCGGGAAGCGGTTTTCATCTCGCGCCAAGGAGAAAAAACTAACGACGCCATTTCCACTCAGTCTGCTGCACTCTCCGCGTCGCGCGGCTTTCAAACGTTCTTTCCGCTTCTTTACTGACGAATTTTCTGGAAGGGATCGCATTTATCTCAACGGTGCGCGGCGCCAAGACGTGAAGTGCCACCGAGATGAATACAGGGAAAGCGTTAGAGTAAAACGCTGACCACGTCATCTTCGATTAAGGGCGGTCACGTACGGCGGAGGGTGGGATCGTTTTGTAAAGGGCGAATGGAGGTTCTCGATCTTCGTGGAACCGCCTCTTGTTCATGGACGACGTCGATGCAGTGACAGTCGTTGCACGACGTTTCAGAATAGTGACGTTTCTTGCGGGCGTGTTCCTGGAGGATGAAAGGTGGACGGAGAGGAACGTTTAGCCCTATTAATCACATTATCTGAGCTTCAAGGTTTTGCCGTCCTGCGCTCACTGGCCACGATTCGTCCCTGGACGGTCCAACTCCCTCTGGAAACGGTTTTCTCCTCGTGCTCCGCCTCGGCGAAGGCGCGCTTCTTGTCAGCGGTGCTTGTACTACAAATCAACGTTACACGCGTCGTTTCGCTGCGATTGGGATTGCAGTTTCTTGCCAGCCGGCGCGTTATATTTCAAGGGAATGTCTTGCTGCACTTTGACACGCATACTTCCACTGCTTACCCACGAGATGGTGGTCGCGCGAGATTGAGATTGCCCTAAGATAGGAGCTATCTGTCTTTAAACGCCTCCCGATTCGGCACGATTCGAATCTACATTTACACGTGCACCCCGCCTACCGAATCGCTACGTATAGAAGCTCGGAGGCACATTTGGCCACAAGGACGAGGTACATTCGTATTCATACGGAAGGCCGTACCGAAGCTTGGAGGGTGCACGTAAGTACCCCCGTAAGTTAGGGAGTTCCCAGAAGGTAGAATCAGTGGCGGACCGTGGCACGGTAGAGGAGACAGAACTCGGTTTGATATATGGTTACAAGTTCTCCTCCGAGCGAGCAAGTGCGAACACAATCCAAGCACAGCCTCGCTCTCCTGCTTCGCCAGTGTTCTTCCCCTCCAACCAGCATCGCCTGTCCCTTCTTGGTCATTTCAGCGAACCTAAGAAACGTGGGGCTCCAGTTAAGAGTTAAGACATCACGGATGGGGCGCAAAGTGATGACGATGCGTCCAAGTCGAAAGCAAAGGACATCGATGCTTCCCACGTAATCCTTCGATATGTATCCTACTGAGGCTCGAAGATTCTCCACATTTCGTGTCGCAATTTCCTCGCACGGAAGTCACGGCGAAGCGCGAAGCATCTCGAGGAAAAGACGCCAACTTTCCGCGCTGCGAACTGAATTTGCGAACGCTTAACTCGATCCGATCGTCTAATAGATTATCCGTAGCCTGATAAGTGTCGGCGCCGAGAAGAGTGCCGCCGATGCATCCATGGTTAATGGGGTAAAACCTCGACGGATATAGAGGCGTCGCGGACAATTTGGTTACGCCGTCGCCACTTAATCTCGGGCTTGGTTCATTAGGCGCGATATGAAATTTCGGTGGCGCGGATGGGACGAAGGAATCGCGACGCACGGGCGAAGACTGCTGGCTTGGTCCACGTTCCGCAGTCGTGGAGAAGTCGGTCGGGCAAACGGAGCATCGCGAAACTAAACTAATTTACCGAAACTTTTATTAATATGCAACTTGGCCGGGGGTTTCGCGGGGAGGATAAACAAACGCGCGGATAACGTCTGGCTTGTTGGCGCGACTTCTGCGGGCAGAAGAGAGGAGACACAGCGCCGAGCCGAGCGACTCTAGCTACCAACAGTCACTGGAGCAACGGGTAGGTACATACACATATACCGGTTTCTCCATTACGCCGGTTTATCCGGACGTGAAACATCGGTGTTGAAACAACGCGGTCCAGGTGGCGGAGGGAGGGCGGTATTCTCGGAGACAGGAACGACCAGCGACGACCAGGAACGTTTACCCGCGCCGAGCGGCTCGGTGTCCTCGGATCACGGCCATAACTTGCTTGTCAATGTTAACCTACTCGGGTGTCGACGATATCGAGGCGAGATCGTTCTATCGACACGGGGCCGGTGCATACCTAACGGTTCGACGTTTCGCAGGGTACTCGTCGCTCCAAACTGGTCCGCGGGCAAGATTGAACGCGCTTGTCATTCGGCCGGCATAAGATTAAGCGCGGTTGTCGGTCAAATTTACAGGAAGATCGATATCGGGCCGAAACAATGGTTTTACCGATGCAACGATATTAAAGCGACGACTCCCCTTAAGTATCCTGAAAGATGCCTCCTCGAGGGCGATCCGCGCAGCTCCACGGCGTCCTCTCGCGAGATTTATTAAGGACAACCCAAGTTTCCGACCCGTGTATTAAACGGGGTTGCATTAACCGGGCCGCGATTCGAATAATTAATTACCGGGACGGATCAGTCATTTTTCATTGGATGGATGGACGGTTGCGCTGCTCCAGACGGAAGAGTTATCGGTTCCACGAAGTGGCTGCCAGTAAAAGCACACTTTCTTTTTGTTCCCGCTCGCCCTTTCTCTCCACCCCCTTTTTCAACCTCGCACGTTCCGACGTACACAATGATATCGACGGTAATTAGTCTTCATTGTCCGCCGTTCGATTCGATTCTATTCGATTCCTGTCCACCGTGGAAAAAGTCGAATCGGGGGAGAGAGCTCCTCGAGTAAACACTGCTGTATCCTCTTTCTTCTGTCGCTCTTCCTCGTCCCTCGTCTTCCCTTCGCTGTTCCTTTTTTTTCCCCTCTTCGCTCCCTCCGCTCACCCCGCCGCCGCCCTTTCTTCTTCGTCTTCTTCTTCTTCTTCTTTTGCATCGTCGTCTTCTTCGTGCGCCATCCTCGTCCGTGGGTGTAAATCTGTCTCCCAGATTAAGTCCGAACCCTGAGTTGTATAAATTGAAGCCGATCTCTCTGCCGGGGCTCCGGAGTAGCTACTCGGGGCCACTTTATTTTCGTTTATTTGTTGTCGGCAAACATGCCTGGTCTTCCTCGCAGCAGCGAGCAACCAGCAACGACCAACCGGCACCGGCGTTCTGCTCGCACACGTTGCTCCACCACCACGCAGCCCAGAGGATTCACCAACACAACCGTTCCCCCCTTCGAAGCCCGCACAATCCGTATGCATTCAAATGCGCGCCGCAGTCTTTGTACGCGCACACAGAGGCACGGCTTTATTATGCACGACAATGTGCACCGGCGAATCTTTAATACGGCGCAGTGGACGCACGCACTTGGCCCCCGTGCGCGAGTGAATTTTCACCTGCTGCGTAGACACGAAATTCCACGAAAATCATTCTTTCAAAACCTACGAATTACACCAATACGATCCTATCGGTGTCATTCAATCGTCTCGAAAGCGTAGGGGAATGTACACGCTTCGCGAGCACAGACGTTTCGCCGCACAGCCGGTCGAAAGCCACTAAAAATTTTGTGTAAACTGTGGACTGAAGCGTCGAAACGGCGCAACTGAAAATTTACACGTTTCCGTGATAGTTTCGCTATTTCATTTTTTATTACGCCGCATCCCGGTTCCGCTTTATTACTCCCAGATGTAACTGAAAGCCGCGCGTGAGAGCAATAGCAACGGGAATAACGATGTATAAATATCGCGCAGCCCGACAACGTGGAAACGAATCGCGCTCGTAAACTGTTGGTTCAGCAGGTGGGAAGTTAAGGAACGATGCTGGCTTTTAACGCGGGGACACGCGCGTTTAAAGGAGGCTGCACCGAGACACCGATATTCTAATTCATCGTGAAACGTCAAGCACAGATGAAATACTGATTTGGAGCCAGTGGGGAAAGAGTTGCCGCGCGTTTCAGCCTCGTAGCGTGCGACAGGAAAGTAGCTCGGACACGTGTGACTGCTCCAATACGCCTGTATGTATCGGGCGTGCATAGAATGGACGCGGTGCTCCGTGATATATCGCTGGGCCGGAAAAATGGTCAGACCAGGGAACAGGCAGAAGCCGAAATGCAGTTTACGCTTTGGTTGACGACGAATCGCCTTCACCGGCGTCGGTTGGTTACCGACGCGTTCGTCACCAGATGCACTTCGCGTGTAGGTGTGCGCGATGCTTGCCCCCGCACCGCACTTCCGCCGAAAACGTGGCGACTAGCCGGATTCGAGGCTCGCCGAGCTGAGGATTTTTCTTGCCATTATTTGCGGCGGTGATCACCGCGGATTGGTGCAGCGTACCGCAGCCAGGCCGTAAAAGGTCTCGTCGTTTCCAGTAATGACTCGTTCTGCGGCGTTACACGGCGACACTGGCTTCTCAGAGAGGGATTTAGCATTATTCTAACAATCCTGGCTGCAGAGGAAGGAAGAGTCGGTCGGCTCTTTACAATTCGGTTTATGTCTCCGCCGTTCGAGGAACGAATGGAGAAGGAAAGACACGGTTCGCGCAATGCAGCTCCACCCTCCGCGCCATTTGCATAGCTTATAATAAAAACAAATCCCTGCAACCAGCCGCGTTCCCGCGTACACTCGTTCCGCAGAGATCCGTCGAAGTTAAATTCTGCCGTGTCGACTTTACAACCGCCGTCCTCGCTCCACGGTCTACGCTTGCAGCGTGGTCGACGTTGCTCCCCCCGTGCCCTATATTTCCGACTTAACGTCCTCGTATCCGAGAAACATTTTTCGGACGACTTTGCCGCCCGGCCCGCAGCCGTCTATTTCTCGACGCAAGAAATTCGCGAGAGACGCGGAACGGCGACGTCTTTTGTGTCGCCATCGGCTGTCGCGAGTCAAAAATTCGTGTTGCCGCTCTCCGGCGAGGCGCGGAGCCGCTGTGCACCGACTCTGAGAGAGGGCTCTCGCGCCAGGATTGACTGTCACGGTGAAAATACTTCTCCAGCGGGGGCGAGACAATAGATTGGCTCGAGTGCAGTGTCCCCAAAAGGTCCGTTTCCATCTTTGAGGCTGGGAAAAGTTCGGCTCGCAATATGCCAGCCACGGTCATCGTTTGCCTTTCGGTACAGCCACCTCATACCGAGGCTCCGTAATCTGGCAGATTTTATTTTCCCGACGACGACGACGGCGGCGGCGGCGGACGACGCCCGGCTTCGGCGACAGTTCGCGAACTCATATCTCACGGAGCGTCCGTTCCTGCGGAAACTTCGATATCCCCGAATATGGCGTGAGCCTCGGTGACTTCGAGCGAGACCAAATTCTCCGCATCCTTCCGCAGGACCTGCCCGCCTTCGATTCTCGATGAAACGAGGCGTTTTGTCGGCGATAGTGACCCGCTTGCCTCTCTTTCGTGCCTCTTCTCGCCCTTCCCATCCCTTCCGCGTTGCACGGCTCAGAGATCACGCGCCCACCCCCGCCGCACCTTCGATTTAACGAAGAAAGATTGAAACGTCCGGGCCGATCGACCGTGATTGCGCCACATGTATGTCTAATCGCTCTTGGAACTGGAGATTGTTCTTCTCCTTCGTCCTGTCGCGAGCTCCCGGCAGCAAATACTTCGTCCCGTGTCCCTTTGTCCAATTAACCCTTCAGGTTCTCCGATCCGCTTCAGATCGCACGATAATCACATTTTCCAATTAATGGACGCCAGCTTATTTCGCAGCCTCGCTCGCCAATATTCTGGATCGCAAGGGAAGGTACCTGCCCGAAGTTTGAAGTTCGTAGAAAATTAATTTAACGAAATACTTTGCGGATACTTTTCGCGCCGGCGTTCGCGCCAGGCACCGCGAAAGGAATCGCTAAATATGCAAACCAGGTTTGCAACAGGAACAGAGGGAATAACGGGAACGGAGCGTCTCGCTTCGGTTTCATTGTTCTCTATACTTTACGTCACTTATATGTTTATCGCGTCGTAGGGGGGTAGGAGGCAGGCAGAGGGAAAAGTCGCGAGTCGTATCAGCGGAGTAAAAGCGGACTTATTTATCGTTCTCTTTCCCGGAGTTTTATGAAAGCCCGAGAGAAGGAGCTCGAAATCGTATCCCGGGGAAAGAATACGTTTGAAATATTGAAGCTTCCTCGATTCGGCCGCGATCCACCTACCAGTCGCGGACTGTATGTGAAAGTACTAAAACTTATCCGCGCGTGTCGTCAACTTCGTGCGCGCCCTGCACGGACTTTGCGTATTCTGTTCTCAGGCAATAAGAAAAGATCTTTCGGGGAAAGTACGTAGAATATGTGTAACTAGGGCAACACGGTCGATTCTACACGCAAAAGTGAGAAACCACCCCCTAAATAAGTCCACGATGCCAGAAATCCACCTGATTCGACTACAAGATAAAAAAAGATTCTCATTGGTAGTGGCGTCACGACGGCGCCCAGCTTCTGCAGTAACTAAGCGTCACTCGCTTAGCGGCGCGAAAACAGGTATCACCGGACAATGGGCATTGTGCTGAGATCGGCCGATAAATACATCGCCGACTGATTATGTTATAGGGTGTCGTTGAAGCGCTTCGTGGCCCCGTGCAGAGTCGGACGTATTGCCACTTAAGTAGGGACAAGCGGGGCTGTTGGGCATTCGGAAAACGAGCCCGTTACGCCTCGATCACGAGGAAGTGCCGTAGGAAACGAGCGAGACCCCGGCCGCGGGGGCCGGGGAAGGAGAGAGCGACAGTGGGAGCTCGTTTATTCTTCGTCCAGTCACCTATTGTTATTCGGCCCCTTCGATACAGCCCGTTCGTTCCATTCAAATGTAGCGTCTATCAATTGCACGTAGACCAATTGCCGATCGGTCGGATTCAAAGCGTTCCGCGAAAGGGAGAACAGGTGGGAGCGTCGGAGTTGGGACCTCGAAAAAAAGGCCCATTGACACCTCGATGAAATTGGACTAGATCGAAAAGCTCGCGCTCAACGGAGGGGGAACGATGGGGGGCTGGGGCACCGATTCGGATTTATTCGGACGTTTTTTTTTAGACAGACGGCAACGGGAACGCGGATGAAACGGGGAACGACCTTTCGCCGAGTATCGACTTTTTATATGGTTTCGCAATTTATTCCCAGCAATTTTTTAGACGTTCCATTCGGCGCCCCGTCCGCGTACAGCGTTGCAGGATCAAGTGACACGTCTCCGTGAGCCGACGATCGTCGAACGTCCATCCCCCAGAAAGTTATATCGATGGCACAACCCTATCCGGACGTTATTAACTACATTCGTTTTATTACCATCCGGTGAACGGGGTTTGTTCGAGACGCGATACCAGGTTACTTTTCCAGCGAAGCTCGTAAAGCCGCCGCGACGATCGCGAGAATTGTACGCGAACGGACTCCTTTTCTTCTTCCATCGTCCATCTCTCTTCCCATAAAGTAGCCCCCTGTGATATGCGGTTCAGCTATCCGACGTAGCTGCGCTCCGTTGCAGTGGAATCGTGCCCGGGATTTGATAACGAGCACGCCTCCCATGTTAGACGATTCTTCGGCGGTTGGCTCGAATCATGCCTGACGAGCTTTCGCAAGCTGCAACGATTTCTCTGAAAATTAAGCAACGTAATTCCGTCGCTTTAATAATCGCAAAGTTCAAGTAAACGGCATTACAACGCGTAACGACGGTCTTTAGCGTTTGAGTCACGCGTAGCGAACCATTTCGCCGCACCTGTTAAAAATCGTTCACCGCAATTTCGTTCAGATACATTTTACGAGCTGCTAATTCCCCTGGAATAGCCGCGCTCGCGGCCAATTACCGATATCCATTACTTATCGGAACGGCCGGGATCTTTCGTCCATCTTTGGCGGCGTTATCGATTCCCCGCCGCCAATCGCGAGCAAATCCTCTTACGAAGGTACATAGGCGACGCTTCGGGGGTTTGGAGTTCGACGGGGGCGTATTGTTATCATAACGATAGCGGGCGACATATGTAAATCGTTGGAAATTAATTTAGCAGAAGTTCGGTAATACGGGCGGGTCGCTTTCTCGCTCTCGATGGCGGCGGCGACGAAAGCGGTATATAAAGGAACTAGGGGAGGAAGCGAACGAGAGGAAATAAAGCGCGGTGGCCTACTTTGCTCTCCCCTTGCCGAGGCGCGGCTGGGAGGGACGGGAAGCAGCGTAGGAAGGCAAAGACTCCGCCAACTTCGACTTGCCTCTGTCTCCGTCCCTCTGCTTACATGCTGTTCATCCACGTTTCTCTGTCCGTCGATCCCCATCGTCGTCCTCTGCCCTCCTCGTACCTGCACCGTTCTCGCCCTCGAACGACGAAACTCTGCCCTACTCGACTCGGCAGACGCTGGATGCTGGTATCACGGTGTATCCTGGCGCGATAGGTATCGCGCTCGAGATTCAGCCGTTTTATTAATGACCCCGCGAATAATTGATTCTAAGAGGGATCTGAGGCGCGAGCGGCGACGATTATAAATGTAATGCGTGGCTCGGCTCCTCTGGAGGCCTTGGTTCCTCTCGCAGGAAGAATAAGACGGATAAAATACATAGCCGGCGGGAGGATGCGATGTTTATAGGAAAAATGAACGGCGCAACGTATCGCGGCGTTAGACTGGCAGGGGATGCACAATAACCCAGGAGTTATGGCGTATAATCGTATTCTCGAACGGACGTACCCGCACCTATTCGTGCATGTATACGGCAACGAACACATACTCGCGGGGAATGATAGTTATCCGAAGTATAGCCTGTAAGCGACACAGACGTACAGCCCGATGAATATCAATGGCTATCTCGGGAACCGGTAGGTATGTGCATTGGCGCAAGACTCCCGATAGCGTGATCCGGGGTGCGCGTAAGCCTCTGCAGAATGGAAAACCGAAATCAGGATCTGATTTCAATTCTTGCAGCTACAGATCGACTCGCCCGCGACCGGTTAAAGCGGATGGGACGATGGAATTCTGATTTCTTGTCGATCGGTGGACCAGCTCGCTCGGAGTTCTGTTGCAGATAGACACCTCAACGATATCCTTCGGGAATCCCATATTCCCTTGATCGAACCGTGCGCTTCGTTTCCCCGATATAACTCCGCGGCTTCGATTAATGACGATTTTCCGCTACCAGACAGCAGATCGTCCACGGCGATTCGTTTCACCCGCGACTGTTAATTGCCACTTGCCTATAAATCGGATAAACCGATTCAGCCGCCCGACGGAGCGCGCGGTAACGCTTCGTCCGTCGCGGTTTCAATATTCCCCGATTACCTCATCAACCTTGCCATTGGTATGCAGGCTCTTTCTCAAATCGTAGCTTCCTCTTCCGACTAATTCGCATTCCACCGCGATACCGGCCATGCATCGTCGCTCCCGCGGGTTATCTCGCCGTCTTCCCCATTAAGATTCATCATGCCTCGGCAGGAAATAAAGAATACGTGGTAATAACGCGGGATATTACGCGAACCCGCGATAAAACGAGCGGCAGGAGCGAGGCAGGCTGCTTTCCTCGAAAGTAGCCAGTCACTCGTGTCCGCTGACAGATCACCGCCTCGACGATCTTCCAGTTAATCTGCCTGTGACTTACAACCCGAACAGTGTTATTACGGCGTATAAGTTAGCGCGCCGCGCGCCACGTCCCTGGCCACGGTCAGGTGAAACAGGTTGGCCGGGCCTAGGCGGTGACGGTGCAGCCCCGCGGCCAGAGGAACGGAGATCCGCGGAGGCCAAGGAACGACTTTGCCGCCTTCTTATACTAGACCGTTTGCCGCTTCTACGTGGTATCTCTCCATCTCCGATGTGCGCAGGTACCGAGGCATGGGAGTGCGACCGGCTTTCTAAGCAACCCGATCGCGACGCGATGGAATTCGTGCTCGTCCAGACACGGCGACGCGCTCGCCTTTTCTTATCCTCCCTCGTCCTCTGCTCCTCGGCGTCGCCCTCGTACCCGACACCCCCTGCCGCGGGTGCCTTCCTCCTCTTAGTCCCTTCGACACACTCGCCTGACTCGCTTAAGGCTTGAGTTTCTCTGGTGATTTCCCCGATTCCCGTACGAGACGTGCGGGGACAAAGGTACTCTCTGCAGTTTCCAAACTAATCGCCCAACAAATTCTTTCGCGGCAGCTTCTATCGACCCAATCCGAAATGGTCCTGCGCTGGCTTTTAGGCGCACGACCCCTCGTGGGACCACCTGGGTCGCAATCTTCTTTGCAAACACTGCTGTCACCCGCAGTTCCTTCACCCTATCCAGGGAATGAGTTTGCAGGACCATCAGTTGTCACGTATTTTCTTCTGTGAATTCTCACATCGTAAGTCCTCTGAATTATTTACCCTTTTCTCTGCGCTCGGCTAAGCGCGACTCGGCTCAGCTCGAGGTAAAGCTCAGAAGTCGGTCTTTTACGACCGCGTAATCCTCGAGCTTTCTCCATCCGACACCCTATCCGTGACAGCTTGCACGGGCACGGTCCTGCGGCGGAATCCGCGGAAGGGAGCGTCGGGGGCGAAAAGTTTGCCGCTAAGGCGCGCCTGAATGAGGAAGGCCGCCGGTGGAGCGCGAGAACTGGCGAAGATGCGAACACGGCTGGCGAGGTGGGGAGCGGGAGCGTAGAGGGGGACAAGTGGTCTCGGTATTTCGGTGAACAGACCCCCGCGTGCATGCATCCTCGCGCTGGAAGCTGGCTGCCTGCGGTCTTCTCGGCCTCCACGGCAGATCGCGGCATCCCATCGCGAGACGTAAGAATAAACAGGTTTGCTGCGTCCTTAGAAGAGGCCTGGGGGCGGGGAGGGGAAGGGACGAGCCGTCGAAGGGAAGGATGAGAGGGCAAGGGCGAAGCGAGTCGGCGCGAGAGGGCTCGGCACGCACGGGGAACGAGCGAAAGGGAGAGAAAAAGGCGGACGGGCAGAAGGACGACGATGGGAGGCGAAGGAAAAGAGAGAAAGGAAGGTATCCAGGCTGTTCCACGCAAGAAAAGGGGCAACACGCGCGCTACTTTCGCAAGGAGGAATCGCGGGACGGGCGGGCGCGGCGCGGTGGTAGGTGTAGTATTCTCGACACGCGTTGTTGCGCGTTCCTCTTGACGTAGTTGCGGTTACCGATGCTTCTGCTGGTGCTGTTACGTTGCTTCGTCAGCACCAGGTCGACAGATTCGGCTCGTTTGCAGGAGTGGCCGTGATCGCCGCGAGAACCCACCGTCCATCCTCGCTTCCGTGGTTTTTCCAGAAAGAGCAGAGGCGAGAGGGATCGAGTGGACGATCTCCAAGGCATCCAAGTGGTATCCCGGCATCCTCGATCCTCGATCCTCGATCCACGCTGGAGAGGCCTTCGGGGCTTTCGCTCGAGGTGTTTCGTTCGGCGACGATCGAGGGAGCCTCGAAGGCCAAGCTCCGATCCTAGATACCACTCGCCAGCACAATGGCCGCACGTGAAATTGGCGCGGTAGTTTCTTATCGCGAGAGTTCTTTGTCGATTCTTTCCAGCTGGAAACCCGCGTCCCCTCTCCACTCGAACGTGGACAAATTTTTAAGGCTCTCGGTATAAACTTGCCACCAGCTTAGGCGCCGACGGTGGAACGGTGCATTTGTAGCGTAGGTGTATGGAAACTCGCGGAAGCGAAAGAAATTCGTTTCGCGATCGTCGAAGAATTTCTTGCACGCGTCGGAGAGGCGGCGGGCAACAATCGCGAAGCAATCTCGCACGCTAATTACCAAAACGGCTCAACAGAATGCTTCTTCGCTCGTCGGCGGAATTAATTGCGTTCCGGCGATTCCTTTTAGATTTTAACGGAATTAATTGCGTTTCTACGTCGCACGATCGCAAGGGGAGCCGAGCCTTTTTGTCCCCGGCGTTTCGCTCGTAAATCGATCAAACGCCGAAATCGAGTGTCCATAGTTCGTGCCCGCGATACACGCCGCGTACGTGTGCGCGCGTGAACGCACGAACACGTGCGACTGCCGCGGCAAAAGGGAATACTTGGACAGGCCGAGACGAGGGAAAGCAAGACTCGCCCGGGCTGCCGGGCTTACCTCCTCGTAAATATAAACGTGTTTCGCACATTAGTCGAATTAATTAAATGCTAATTATGATCGGCCGGTGCCACAACGTGCATACTGATACCCCGGCCGCGATTTGCGCGCCCCTTTCTGCATATATCTGCCCGTGTACGTGTACACCTGTATACCTACGCGTACTCGCGCGAGCGCAGACTGGTGCATGTCTTGAATCTTATTAAACCCGCTGGAGCCGCCTCCTGTCTCCTTTCAGGCCCTTCTTTCCCGATCACCGGGCGGAATATCGTGGCTGCTCCGTTATATCGCGCGCTACGCCACCCGAGTAAGGGAAGGAACGCGAATTTTTACACGCGAGTTGCCGTGGCACCGCCTTATTTCAACCGTTCTCCCCCGTCTCCCCCTTTGTTCGCCTTTTTGCTGGAGATTTATTTTGGCTACCGTGCCGCGGCAGCGCCGTTAATCTGCAGATATTCCCCGGACGGTAATTAAAGACACGCTCGCTCGGCTGTCCGCTCCTCCGATCGAAGCACTATCGCATGATCTTGACGGAACGCCGGTGATTATCGTGTGACGAATCCCACTGCAAAGGGACAGCTTCGTCCGAAACAGAGCGACGGGTTTGTATAATTATCGCGTCACGAAATGCCTGTGGGAAGCCGGCTGAGCTGCACGTCCAACGTAGCAGCCAACGAAACCGTGGAATCTCGTTATCTTTCCCGGCGAAATCTTGCCCGATGCTGACGTTAACGTTTCAATATGATTGTCGGCGGATGGATTGGGATTGGAGGGGCTGTCTCGTTTCTGGGCTATCGATCGCGGTCGGAACACTTCCGTTTCCACGGGCGAGTCGATAACAAATGAAAGAACGCATCGCCGCGTTGCTCCACTTTTCCTCGCGAAGACGGAAAGCCAGATAAGAGGTCATTAATCATTCACGGAGATGGCTATCTGACGTTCCATGCCGCGAACAAATGGAAATGCCGCGAACACGTAACCGAGGAGGAAAACCGAACGTCTGAAGATGGCGCGCTCTGGAATGCAGCAGGAAAAGGAAACGATGAATCATAAATCGTGGATGAATCAGTCGTCCGGGAAACAATCGGGCGGAAAATACTTGCCGTGGACACACAATGGACAGGGCCACGGGGGTGATGTCCGAGGGTGGCTCGAGCATCGACGGTGTGTACGATCGCGTTATCTAGATTCTTGTTATGCGATCACGATATTGGGCGAAAGCGGGTGCGGCCACGAATGCATGCACGCACGCACGCATCATCTCATTCCATCTCACACTAAAATGTGCACCGCTACCAAAACCGGCAATTACTACCATGGTCGTTTGTCAGAAATCGCCCCCTCAATTCACAACGGAGTTATCAGAGCCACGCTTGCCATCGATTATACCTCCCGGTTCGCAGGTACCTCGAGTTAAGTCCACTTCTGCAGATATGTACCTACCCTCGAAGATTTCGTACAATTTGGGGCTGTAACTATAGACACTTGAACTCTTCGATACATCTGACGCGAGGTACTCGAATCTCGCAGCGATTCTTCAATTGGAAACTCGGATGCAAAGGTGGAGGAGGTTTAGACAGCTCAGATTAGTCAAAGCGAATGAAAGACTCGGGGCCGAGAAAATTCTTACGAGAATAAAGAACCGAGAAGCTTCTGGTACAAAGGGAGGCAAACAATGAGCAGGATGGTACTGGAAAATTCTTGGAGATTACACGGGTGTAATTAGAGGAGGGAATACGGAATCACGGTGATCCAAGGTGCACCGAATCCTCCATCGTTGGGGAGTATTAATAAGAGAAATTATCCGGGGCGAATGTTGATTTTAATCGGAACACTCGACTGACCGGGGCGTGTATTGAGTGCTCTTTAGCCGTTCAACGTCTAAGTACGACTTAACGCCGCCGTTTTCGCCAGGAAATCTGGAGCAAGGAGCATTGTCTCCCCTGTAAAATTGCGATCGTTAGCGCGTCTGCACCGGCGTCGCAGCAATTCCTGCCCCGGCATTCGGAAACGTATAATCAGAAAATTATGGCCTCTTCATCGGGCACGCCGTCCTCTTTGGGCCGCTTCCTTCGTTGATTGTTCCACGGCTTTGGCGAGCGGAGGAGAAACGAGCACAATAACTCGGAAGCACAGTTAATACTTCGACGGTCTATACATACACAAGCCGCGGAAAGAAATTACAATGCGAGACGGTGTAATTTGTTTTCGCGATAACGCCCCGGTGCGAGGGAGGGTGAGAAAAAAGCTCTACCCCCTTTGTACGGGTCTTTACCAGCTACGGGAGCGCTCCTACGCGTAACTGTTATTTCTCGGCGAGCGAGAGAAAGGAAAGGGAATTAGAGGCCGATCCAGGCGTATTGAAAGAGCTTTCGTTCTCGCGGCCTGGCAATAATTGCTCCACGGCAAAGCTCTTTCGAGTGTTCAACTTTTCATGCGGCATCGATGGTGAAAAGCAGGACGGTGGTAGAATTCTGCAGAGGAAGTATTTGTAAATGAACATTATTCCGTGGATTTGCAAGGAAACGTAAAATGCTTTCTAACAATCGGCAAATAATTTAATCGAAAATTTTCTTCAATTTATGAACGATCACTGGGATAAGTAGTTATGCGACTCTAAGTAGCATGGATCGGAAAATAATTAAATATGGGGTCCACCAGGATTTCACAGGTATCGCCTGAACTCGATTTCCAACATGAACGGAAACTTTGTCACCATACAATGCCTCTCTGGGAATTGCACAGCTTCAATGGAAAACGTTTTTCTGTAATTCTAGGAGCGGAGGTTTCGGGTGACAAAGTAAAACGGAACACCGTGTACGTCTGTGAATGACCATGGTCGCACTCGAACCTTGTTTCGTTCGATCCCCTGGCCCGAAGTGCGTTCCGTTCGCGCCGGGCTATTCTTTTTCAAAGAGAAAATCGTCGGCCGCGTCGTTAAAACCGTAATGCGGTTATTCCCGGTGCGCCCGGGGTCGACGGTTTCGCAGTGGCTCGTAACGAAAAATATCCGTGGAATTTTTGGTTTGCAACCGGCGTCGCGGCAGTCGTTGAAAGCCGGAATATCCCGGTTGCCACGATCGCGCGCGGATCAGCCCTGACGCGTAATGAAATCTATCACAAAAATCGTAAAATCGGCACGAGAGTCGCCGACTTCTATGGTCGTGATTCGGGAGGAGGGGCGGGGCGACCGATAGTCACCCTACGTTTCGGTCAGCCAGCAAATTTCGCGTGAATAAATCAGGGGAAAGTTCGGTTCGATCCGAACGAGCGCCCGTGTTACCGCGTGGGTAGTAAACGCGCCTAAAGTCAGTCGCGTGAGCACGGACTGCTCCCCTGTTTCAGCAAGCAGGCACGTTCGCAAGATTCGGAATATTTGATAATCGCCGGTGGAGCACGCATCGATCCCCGGCGATCGGAGGCACAAGGAATGGATTCAGTCCGTCGGATCCATCCGTTAATTCGCACTATTATTCGCGGGAATCGGCCGGAAATCCTGCGCCACTCCACGCAGGAAACTTTGTCAATTTGGCGGACCAATAGTTGCCGCTTTGAGTACGGGACGCGTGTAGACGCGCGTCGCGCCGGACCAGGCATCGGCGAGGCTGTGCCAGCTATTTAAGGGGTGGCCTTAAACGACGCCGCCACCCCGTCGACGTTTACCACCCTCTCTCTCTCTCTCTCTCTCTCTCTCTCCCTTTCCCGCTCTGTCTCTCGCGCTGTTCCTCTGTCTCTCCCCAGTCTGTCCGTCCGTTTCACCGTGAGCTTCGGCATCGAGATCAAACGTGCCGTTGGCTGAAGTTTCCCGCATGGCAACTCGCACGGAATTATTAGCTCGCTACGATATCGTATAACGTTCGAAACTCCGGGGCTAGTATCCGGCTGAAATGCCCCGATTGTCCGATGTACACAAGTGGTCGCGGCTCTACAACCACCGGCTGCACCGAGACCGAGTGACCGTTGGATGCCGTCGACTATTCCACGAAATTTATGCGCGCCACCGTGCAATTATCCGGCTGGAAGTGCACTTAACGACTTCGGCTTACGAATAAACTCTCGGTGGCTACGAATGCCCGCGGACTATCGCCTCCCCATACCGGGAACAAACGACATAGGTGCCTGTATTTATCCCCGTTTTCGTCGTAATGCACGGCTTTTAATCAGCCCCGCCTTCCTCCCCTCGATCACCGTCACAATCGTCTTTTTACGCGGCCTAACGTGTTTCCGCTGAGGATCCTTGATTATCCAGTCGCCAAGCTACCTGGTTATTCGCCCGTGTACTGGCTGCAGCGTGCCAGGTTCAGGTTCGTTGGTATCGCACTGATTCGCAGTGGAGCAAGGGTCACTGGGTTCACTGTGTCGCCAGTGATATACTCCAGGTGGAAGTTCTAGGGTAGTTCGAATCCATTTGATCCTCTGCATTTTGACAATGATGATATCGGCGAATTTAAACTTTCCTCGTGGTGTGATCGAGGGGGGAGTGGAGAAAACAGGATGAAAGGGTCGATCAGTTTGGGGTGCATTCCCGTGAAAAACATATACGCAAAGATTGCGGTGTTCTGGACCGATCCATCGGTCGGCGGCAGAAAGTTCGGAGATTCCACAATAGAAACTTCTGCTACACAGAGGATGAGAAAAGGAGGGAAGAATGTCCGTGAAAAAAAAAGTGAAAAATATGTTTTCGAAGCTGGCAAACTAAAAGGAGGCACGAAAGGAGGACAGTTAGATAATTCTGTCACGAAAAGTTGATACACCGCAACTGGGTTAGATTTATCGATCCTCTTTGCAGCTCGGAAGAGTCTCGATAACGGCTGACTAAAGTTCGCGTTTTACACTCAACTTTTGCTGTGCTTTGTAAACCTGTATCGAACTATCCAATGCGTGTCCCAATGAAACAGATAAAATTTCAAGTGAACATCGCATGCTCTGACGATTTAAATTCGATTGCAGGGTGGCGATAGAATGAAACGTCGAACGTTCGATCGTTAATGGAGCAATTCGTTCACGCGGTTTTCCCCTAATCCCGCGATCATATTTCATTAGCGCGACGCTTCGACCCGATCAAAGCTGATACTTATTAAAACGCCAATAATAAAAGCTGCTAGGTATCGCTTGTTCGTTCGCGCTGTCGCTCAGAGCCGTGTACGCGCGAGACGAGGGCAGGAGTATATCGCTGTCGCGCGGCGGTTTCCACATGAAACAAACCGCCAGCCTCAACGCTGGCCACCGTGTGATCGCCGCGCTAAACCACTGGGAGGAACTAGTTTCGAGACGAGCCACTGGAGATTTTTGTTTGACACTGTCCCCGACTTGAAATTAACTCGTGACACCGTGTAGTTAACGCGCCACTTTGTCCCTTCCACCGAGCTGTACCCCCAATTTGGGAGGAAGTGTCCTCAGGTGCACGGTCGCGTGGTCTTTACCCTATCATACCCCGTTACCTGGCACACAACCCCCAGAATCCATAGAATATCACTTCCCCCGCCGATACTTCCCTCTCCTTCGTTCCACCACTCGAGCATTGATTCGAAACCGACAGGGGGCAGGCAGCCCCGCTCCTCGTTATCAAAGTCATCGACAAATTCTTTCTCCCCCGAGCCTAATATCCGCCCGAGGTGGTGGCCGCCACCTATGTTCCCAATCCCTTTATTACGCGCTCGAAGGTTCGACAGAAAATGGAGGAAATAAAAAGAGAAATCGATTTCCGAAACGATCGATCGCCGATAAGCCGCATTCCCCGCGCGTCGCCCAGAATCTCGCCGCATTACTACGCGTACTTGGCGTAATTGTATCGCCTAGCCGGCGGGTCGTTATTGCTTTCCGATATTTCGCCGGCACGATCCGCGACCGCTCAGGGCGCGCGTTCACCCACACGCTCCGCCGCCGAGGGGACGACCAATGGGATGGCCCTTGCAAACGCGCGGCTTCGTACAATTTCGATGCAGCCGGGGCCGCTTATGCATTGCGGAGATTATTTGCTATTAAGCGACGGGCGTGAACCGTGAATCGGAATGCTTTTGATCGATTCACTCCATCGACGATTAACGTCTGATCCCGTGAGCGCGCACCGCGCTGGAATGCGTCCAGCCCCGCGTCACCGTTTCCAATCCCCCTGCTCGCCTCTGTCTGCCTGCCTGTCTGCCAGTCTCTCTATCTGACTGACTGCCAGCCCGAACGTCTATCCACGCTGGCGTCTCGGGGCCCACGCTCACCTGGCCGTATAGACGCGCAGGTGCGACCGCCTGTCGTATCCCTGTGACGCAACGGCGGCACGCGGCTCGGACAGCCGAATGTTTCCGACGGGAAGGTCATCCATTATTCATGCGCGGTGACGTATTTGCCGGGCGGAAAACAAATTCGTTCGTTTACGAGGAACGGAAAAACTAGCGTGCTTAACGAGCACCGTTTTGTGCCACCGTTTCCCTTTCAATATTCATAACGACGCGCGGTCAGGTGCGCGCCAGGTCCGGCCGCGTCTCCGCCCGTATCGTTTTAACTCGCGATACGCGCGGATTCATTGAAACCCGCCGGTTAAAGTGCACTTGTGTTCGCGCGAAGAAGAGGAACTGTTCATTCATGTATTCAGCCTCCCTATAGACCGCGAGGAGCGAGGTGATTCCGTTTCCACGAGAGATGACGCGGGTGCTCGCGAAGAATATGAACAGGGATCATCCCTTTTATTACGCTGTCGAGGTTTATGATTTTTATTAGAGTAGGGTCTCGTCCTACGGCCGATTTTCATCTCGAATTTTTTGGGAGAGGGGGGGGGGGTGAATGGCAGAACGAGAGCGTGCCGTGTCGTGTTTCAGACACCCTGCGGAGTCTTGTGACAGTCCCGTAATGTCAGACATCATCGAAGGCGTTATTGCGTCGCTGGTGAGTATGTATTTTCGTGGAGCGTCTGGGGTGGCCGGGAGCCCGACGGGGTGTACACGGTGCAGGGGAAAATTAAAGGGAAAGGAAAAACGGTCTTAGAGAGCGGGGATGAAAATACGGGGTACGTTTCTTGCCGGCAGAGGGCAAAGACCGCGTTGTTCGTCAGCCCGGAAGTCTAAACTGTTATGAAACAGTTTGGGAGAAAGCTTTTTTATCTCCAGGTCTTCCATGCACTCCTTTTTCGGGAGGTAATCGCTCTTCTTTCTTCCTACCCTCTTCCTTAATACCTTTTGGCTTTGTTCGCTCCACGTTAAGTGCAGTCTCGTGCTTATACAAACATTCCAATATCCCTGAAGACATCGTTGCCTCTGCCGGCAGAAAATTAGTGGTTAACGAGTCTGGAACACTATGCCACAGCTCGCCGAAGCATCGCAGAGAAATCAAATTGCACGTTCATAGAAGAAACTGCGGAACGCCAACGCGAGGCGCGCGAAACAACGGGGAGCGATGCTTTGAAATATTCCAGAGCCTGTAAATTATTTTGCACAGGTACGTTCGCGGTGCGAGGGTGTGCAGCTTTTCAGAAAGACATTTTCCAGAAACGGTACGCTTCAAACGCGTATATCTTGTCCACCCTGTCACATTTCACACCGTCCGAGGACAGGCGGGCTGTTATTACACGAACAAGTACTCGGCCGTCGAGCTACAAAAGGATGAAACGATGTTCTACGGTGAAAGTTCAATATAAAACGTCACTTCACGCGTTACGCGGCCGTTACCGGTAGTGGTGCATTATTGTTTCTCGCTGCATTTCTAGCGGAAAGTCCGCAAACAGCGGATATGCTCACCAGGCAGCTACACCCACACACGTTGAAAGTTAAAACCAACGAGCCCACTTTGAACGGAAAATTTCCCCTGCTTTTCCTTCGACCATGGAACGGTGAAACGGTTGCAATCAGCGTGATATCGTGGCGGAGATTGCAAGGCCTTCAAATTTGTCGATCGGAAATGGGAATGTGGGTGGAGCGAATGGACACGCACGTTTACGGTAGCTCGTAATAGAGACGTTAACGGCGAGTTGAGGCCGCGTGCGTGCCTCGTTAATTCAGTACTTGATGCTTGTAGCGGCACCGACGCCAGTCCATTCATTCGACAGAGTCCAGGGGATAAAAAATCGCCGCGGATAATCCAGCCGTGGAGCGTTTATACCGCGGGTACTGGATCATCGGCGAGCGGGCAGTATGTGGGTCAGTGTTGAAAAGCTTCCCTGTCAACGCTCGTCTCCCTCGCGCTCCTTTGTTCCCCCCTGCGTCAGCACGCAAACTCGCACGGCTGAAGTTCAACGTCCAGTCGGATGTTTTCCCAAGGAAGAAAAACAGTCCCGCTTTCGCCGACGGAATCTCTTAGTCGAGCTGTTCGATTTTTCGCCCCCGGTTCTATCGTCTTATCGCTGTTTTGCTGATACGTTTCGCCCGGGGGACTCACACATACCGCGATATGAATTTCCATTGCGACTAGTCGGCCGTAGTAGTTCTCAATGCGTCTCAACAGATCGCCATCGTTTCCCCACGAATCTGAGCACAGCATCCGTGCCAGTAACGCCCAAGTCACAGGGTTCGGATAACGTGGAAACGCGTATCGTTAACGGATCGTACATCACCGCGGCCGTCCCAGCCCAATTATCGCGACCAGCGCTCGGCTTCGTATCATCGAAAGGCGAGATATCGCGGCGGGTTTATGGGAGGCATTTGCATCGCGTTTCGCGGGAGAACAGGCGCGTAAATCTCGGTACACGCCTGGCTCCCGCGTGAACGTAAGAAATCGGCTGCCGAAGAAGTGGCGGGACTGGGGCCCGAGGGGGGATAGAGAAGAAGGTACATAATGATTTATCTGAAACTGATTTCCCGCCTAAGCACGAGAGTAATTAACGATCGACGCTGGGGCCGAGATTTATCTTCGAACGCGCTCCTCTCCTGCCTCCTCCGCCATCGGCAGGAAATTTCGTGGCTGGTACACGCAGCTACGGGTATTCCGAGGTCGTTCGCTTGTTCGTCTGGAAAGGTCGAGGCGAGAGAACCCGTCCCCCGACCAGCCGGGGGAGAAGCGAATTCGATAACGGTATCGATACGTAAATACTCGATAAGAACCGCGAAGGGGGACGGCATCTTGTAATTGCGGATTCGTGTCCCAACCCAGGGTAATGTTCTCGGGCCCAGCCGCTCGAATATTGCTCTCGCGAACCGAGCCTCGATCTAGAGGGTGATCTAATTACTCCTCAAACAAGCGCCAGTCGAAATGCCCCTCCACTCATTCGATCGTCTTTGAGAAACACGAGGCAACCCCCTCCAGACAACGAAAGATCGTATAACAAATCTTCTCGCTCCCCTTCGCGAGATTCCGTCGCGAATAACGAAATCTTCTCGGTTTGACGAAAGTTTAATTCGCAGATTCACCTGATACCGTGGGCGACGTTCACTGGAAGCCGATTCAAGGCTGGTGGAAATTGTAGGAGTGTCGTCCTTTATGTTGATCATGTTTTATGGAAGTTGCGCTTCAGGGAAGTTCCTGAAGCTGTCTCGCAATTTAATCAGCACGGTGCTGTTCGGTTCTGCTTCGCAGGTCTTATTAAAGAATCGTGCCTCGCAAGGAATATTGGCAGAGTTGTACCGCGGGTATTCGTGAATTTGTCAGAGGTTATAGCCTTGTTTCGGAGGAGGTTAGAGAGTGTTTCGGGGCACCCTGTACGTGGACGCGAAAGAAATAAAGATAGCGCGTGGGTCGCTTTTAGGTGCATTCGTACGTCGCACCGCTGGTCCGTTCGCGTGTTATCTTAACGGATACTCGTATTGGAGTGTGAATATCTGTCCCGTACCGTGAGATTTAAACTTGTTCCCCACCGTTTCCCTATCGGGGTACATTCGTTGCGTTTCTTCGGCCAATGCGATATATAATACCCTGCGAGGACAGTATCCCGAAGGCGGTGTTCATTGGAGCCCCAGGCAATACCGAGTCGTACATTTCTCCGTAAATACCTTGCATAATTTTGCGAATTCATACCTATACCGAATCGCGGATCTCAGTTACCTAAGCTTTCTCCAGATAGCTTATCCAGTATTTAGCCGCTGGCTGGCGACGAAATAAATATATCTCGCGTTTGCATTTTGCGTGCAAAAGCGCGGCCGGCAAAGCTCTAATTATTTTTACCAGGACGTGCTGTGACAAAGTGTGCCGGCTCACGACCGTGCAATTAGGATCGCCGATAGCGCGTTAGCGACGTGCTTTTTAATTTATCAGCGAACGTTTCAGGCCGGCCTGCCAAGTAAAGAACGGGAATAGAACGACGTTTTCCTTTTAAAAATTCGTGTCGATGCTCGGTAAGATACAACTCTCCTTTCCCATTCGATGGTTACTATCCCGCCCGTGCTCCCTCTCCGGAATGATTGCGCAGCAAAGTGCAAGGGGTCGCGAATCGAGTGGCGATTAAATTTGGCTCCGTTGCCGGAGGATCCCGATCTCGTTGTCCCCGTTGAAAATGTCGCGGGACCTGCCACTAGCGGCTAAGTTAATATCCTAACAGCATTTCCAATTCGGTCGACGATGGGTATAGACAACGCGGCTAAATTTACGACGACCCGAGCTGAGCATCGTGAATGGCCAAAGAAGTCTTCGTCTGTTAAGAAATTCCGACGGTACAAGACACAATTTTAATAATTAATGAAAAACTTGCGCCATGAACGTTAATATATTACGGTTCTCCGGAACTTGGCCCGAAACTTCACTCGAAATCTACGGAACGGCTTATACAAGCCGCCAGGCGAGCTGAATTTCTACATCTACTTCAAAATTTACGAACAAAACTTCTGTTGAACGATAATTCTCCATCCAAAGTGAAGCTTGGAATCGATACGTACGATGCATTCTTTGCAGCGGGTTAATGACTTGGTCAACTACTCGTATTAAGCTCCTCGCGCTTCTTGCGGCGCTTACCGAAAAAGGGAGGATTTAAACCTGACTCCTCCGTTTCATGAGCAATCGTGTACTCGATTTATTTTGAAGAAAGAAACGTCTTCTTAACTCTTCAACGTCCAACCAACGTTCCTACCTGCATTATAGTTTATTCCCGGTACGGAAACCCGTTTCTGTATCAACGAATCGCGTTCTGACAACGTGTACCTTCAAATTTCCTGGTCGATGAGTTCATTATACAGACTCGAGCAATTTCAGACTCTTGAATGACATTAGTTTCTATGTTTATCCATCCCCTGTCCACGCTGTATCCGGTTGTCGCTCACCGTGCTTGGCGGCCGCATTCGTCCTCTCTTTTCAGCCCAGGCGCCATGCAGATGGAATAGCGCGACAGGAAACGGCGTAGGGTTCGCATGTCCAAAGGCTTTCGAGGTATTTTCAATATCCGGCAACGGCCCCCGCGTTTCCGCTTTTGCACCCCTGTCGCGTATCACTCACCTTCGTGCCGAAAACCATTCCCCTTTCCGTCTTTCGCGGAGGCCAAGGGTGGCGCCGCTGATGCGCGCCGAGATACCGTCAACGTTCGCCCTTCTATACAGATGAATCTCGCGGCGTATGCGCTTTCGAGGCGAGAGCAGTGGTGTTTGCGCGATGCCCATGTAACCGTGGAAACGAGCACGACGAAAAACGGAGAAACTGTGCGATCTTAATTAAGTAACCGAAAGGAAAGATGAATTCAGCTTCATCGGAACCATTAAGATTCAGGGTGAAAGATCCCTTTAATTACAAAGGAATCGCTGCCCGCGAGTCCCATGATTTAACCAACGACACCTATTCCGTACCAACTCCAATAATCTCACCGGGCGATCCAGCCACGGAACTCAAACGCGAGATAGAACGGTGGTATTAATTCCCGCTTTAAGGTATCGCCAGTGAGAGCGGCGCGTTCCCCCGGCCCCTTGGTAATTCTATTCTCCGCGGTGCGCTTGCGAGCTCAGCTGATCGTGCCGGCCAGCGGCGGAAATTCAATTTCTGATCGACGAACGATCTTTCCTCGCCGCGCGAACAGATTTCCAGCGTTGTCGACGGGGCCGCTATAAATCCCGCTGACGATTTCTGCCGCTGATTCCAGCGAAATTGCACGGGTCGCGGGCGACCGGGGGTCAGAAGCGACAGAGCCTCGCTGGAAGGCTTTTGCGAAAGCTACTGACTGAAAGTACTTAGGCGTAGCAGGGAAACGGATGGCCGGGAGCGAAAACGATAGTAGCCGTTGGCGATTCTACCGTAGCGAGCATTATTGCGCACCTCATTAAAGAATTGGCCAATCTCACAAAGGGCCCCGTGGATTAGTCCAACGCGGGCGTCGATCGTAGTGCGCCCGACTGCTCGGCCCCGAATCGGAACGGGTGGCGATCCGGGCTGACGGTCGTAGGCGACGATCATACAGAAAGGCGACGAGTTAAACCGGCTGTTGCCGCGACGTATTATGACGTCGTCAAATCCATCAAACGCTGGAACGCTTCAAAGCTACCATTAAGCTGGGAGTCGTCAGAGGGTACGGGGGTTGGGGAACGGAAAAGCCTCGGGCTCTGACAAAAGCCGCGTTGTTGGCTCCCCAAAAAAGCTCTGATTCGACAGTCGTTTGCTCTTTATCTCCGATCCTCTTCCCCTCTCTTTCTCTCTCCCGCTCCTTCCCTCTTTCACCCTGTCTGCTCCCTTTCCCATCTTCCTCTGACCCTTCCTCTCTGTCGCTCCCTGTGGCGGACTAATCGGAGAATTGGCAAACTATTGCGTAAAGAGCTCGGTCATACGCGCGGTAACGAGGAACCTCGTTTATAACGAGCTAATTAAAAGCCGGCGCTAATTGTCCGAACTGTTTGCGTACCGATCACCGCGGTCACTATAATCCTGGCTGCTTCTGGGTTTAGCTGTGTCCCCTTTACTCTCTCCTCCCTGCCCGTTTTTCTTCCACCTGCCTAGAGTGCTTGCCGTACCCACCACGATTGTGTCTGAACCCCCTTGATTCGTTCGTCCCGCGCACGAATATAGTCATAAACTACTCCGCTACCCTTCGCGTTTTCTCGCCCTTGAAAACCCCGTCTACGATCCCCGTATCATCGTTCGCAACCCCCACGTAAGCCTGATTTCCGGTCTTGTTACCATGTCGCACGCGTGGCCGCTTAAGCCGACGGACCAGCGGCGCGTCGTCGGTGGCCGGGGCTGCGCAATTAGTAATTGTAATAGGTGATTTCCACGGGCGCGCGAGTCGGGCGCGGCTGATTAGTGGAAGGGGAGGCATGCTGCGGAAGCTAAGCAAACATGCACAAAAATTGATAATTACACCTTTATTTAAGTTTTTATGAATACGCAAAATAAGATCCGCGCAGCATCTGGATGATTAAACAGCTCTAAACCAAAGACGCGTGCTCGCCAAACCATTTTTATCAACGAACCACCCGTTACAATACGATGGCTTCCTTTTGGTACTTTCATCAAATGAAATTCCCTTCCCCTGCTTACCATTAATGTTGCATTTGCGAATTAATTAACAACAGAGCCCGCTGTCGAGACCGGTATTGTAACGCGACGGAAAGGGCGACTGCGGAGGGGCAGCGGGTGGTTGGCGGCTGGTAGAAGGCTGGCTAGCCCCCGTTTCCGGGGTGGCTGGCTCGCCGCGAGCCTCTCAGTCGCGCAGAGGCACGCATCGACGTGTCTAAAATCAATCGTGGAACCACCCGCGGCGATTCGATGCTAGCTCGCGCGTGCTGTGACACATGCGTGAAGGCACGTGCGATAACCGATTGCGGCTTCCTCTTTCGCCTCGCCCTCCCGCTCTGCGCATCGCCGGCCCCACGGCCCGGTCCCGACGGTGTCTCCGCTTCAAGAGAATCTGACGGATAGATACGCAAATTGGCTCCATTTGGCGCAATGACAATCGGCGAAGGTTGCGGGCTACAATCTGTTTTCGAGGACCAATAGACGTTCGTTGATATATGAGGTTTGATGAGCACGTACCGTCCACCGGCTGATAAATCAACGGTTCGGCGTTGCTCGTGACGTCGTGACGTTACGGTCGATAGATGGAATCAATTGGCCGCCCAAGGTCGTTTCTCTGATTGTGAATCACGCCGTCCACGACTCCTACTTTCGCGTCGGTTTCGGTGAGCCTGTTTTGGAGGCGAGAGTGTTGGTTTCGCAGATATGCCTGAGGAAGTGGGAGGATTGAAGGAACCTCGTTTTTTCTTAGTTTCTGTATCTAGTGCAGGGTGCACTAAGTAGTTGACCGAGTTCTCTGAAAGTTCGACGGTTCAGCGAAATATTCAGCCCGAGGACATCGGCATACAGCTTGTATCGCGTGTAATGGATGCGTCGACACGCGAATGACTTTTTCCGTTTGCACTAGAAACATGTCCGACAATTGGGCAAACAATGACACGGTGGATTTATGGCGATTCAACGGGAGTTTACGACACGTCGCATACGCGAACCCGGCCACGGCAGCGCGTATTCACGCGTGCATTGTGCGCCGTCCCATTCCCCTACCCGCGAGCCGCACCACGGTGCTGCAATTGCACGAGAACCCAGCCGATAGGTACGCAAATTAATTCGGTTTAGTCAAATGATAATCGGCATGCTCCGAAGGTCGCGGTATACAATATGCTTCGAACGATCTCCGGACGTTCATCAGTATGCGGCACAGCGTGATTACCATGATTGGTTTCTGTCTGCGCTATTTAATAAACTGCGCCTGGTTTTTCTCTCGAATTTCTGAGTGGACTCGAACCGGAGGGACGTACAAAGCGGGTGTGTCGTTAAATGGACGACACGCAAAGGAGCCGGGGCGACTTCAAAGGAAAAAAACTAGATTGGCAGAGGGAGAGGGTTATTCGTAGTTCTGAATTACACCCTTAAGCGGGAGGCGAAATTTCTCTGGCGATGACAGGCTGTAACACTTGCTCGAGATGACAGCCTTTGATTCTAGTTACGCGGCGGCGGTTCCGGCCTTCGAACTGCCATCGCCCCTAAAACCCCCTGTAAACAGCGTCGTCCGCCTCGCCGGGGGTTGCAACACCCACGGTTCCCTACGAAATCAGTTGACTCTATTGTGCGTAGCCTTTGTATCGGGCAGCTGAAGTAGCGGCTTTGACGGTGTCCCACACCTTGTGTACGGTGCCGGACACAGCAGGTGCGTTAACGCTTTACGAGTTACCTCGGCGTTGTTATCGATTTAGTCTCGCCTCCTCTTTACATTTATTCGCCGCTGGCAGCGTCCCGTTCGACCGTAAACTCGGAAATCAAAGGCCAAAGAAGCGGTGGAGCCGAACTTCGCCAGCAGATTGAAATTCAAATTGAATCGTGAAGAAGTCCCGGAATCCGATCGCAAAGACGATCTGGATGGCAAGCGGCGAGGGGCAGAGTTTAATTGCGAGACAACGACGAAAGGGAGAATATTTAATTTAATTACGAGACAGCGAGACCCCCGCGCGGTTAATTATTTCCCAACCACCCGTAGCTTTCGCGAGCATTCTGAAAACGGATACCTACGCGTATAAATTGAAGGCGCGATCCGGCCTGTTCGGTGTCCATCCGGCAAAAGTGCGGACGCTCGTCTTTCCAGGAGGTTCCGCCTCGCATAACCGGCCTTAATCGGACACCCGTAGTGATTACAAACGAGTATCCCCGCGTCCATCCGCGGGCCGGATTTCTTTCGTCCCCGAGGACTCCCATAAATTTATCCTTCCGTCGCACGAATTAATACCTCGCTGCTGCCACGGTCAAAAATCTAATGAGAAATCGTCCGACGAGCCCGTGAATGATGGCAGCGAATACTATCTTGCTATTTCGCATCGCGCCGCGCCGGCCAGCGTTTCTCCGATCGTTCACGCTTGCTGCTCGCTAAACTAACAGAACGGATGCTTACGTAGGTATGTATGTGCATGGGTACAGGGTGTGCCAAAGTAATGGAATAAATCGAGACACGAACATCCTTCGAATCAGGAGGAAGTCGAAAATTCTTCATCGTCTTGTGAGTAAAATTTAGAAATGCAACTTCTAGCGAGTGAAGTTTTATGTGTCCGACGGTTGCGTGAACCGCAGGGTGCATTAAAATGTATTAGACTGCGTTTGTAGTTGAGAAACTTTGCTGGGGCATATCCACAAATACGCAGGATTTTTTCCGACCCCTCGTCATTATTTACGATGTTCATCGTAATTGTAAAATAAACCCTTATCCCCTCGAAGCAGTCGAGGTCGACGCTACCTCGAGGCCTCGAGAACGCCCCCGTGATCTCGACGTTCCGATGAAACATCAAACCGATATTCCAGTACCGTCTCGTATTGCCTGAATTTTTTTAAACCAAGAGTTTTCTTTAATTGAAACTCACCCACACAGATCCAATCATTCTTCATGTCATGTACATCTTTTTGCTAAAGTTCTGGCCTCGAGGGAACTACGCGTTATTAATGTCGTAAAACCGAGTTAAGGGTTGAATCTCCTAGTTAAGTCGTAAATTTAAGAGTGCAGGAGGTAGGAATGAAAGTGTAGGAGATAGGATTCCTTCGTCGTTTATGATCGTATCTGCTGAGCCTCGAGGAGGGCCTCATACTCTAACCCGCCAAGGAATAAGATGGTTCCTCGGCTAACAATTCACGGGCACTGAGAATTTACGCAGTTTGCCGTTTCGTTTGAGTTTCCTACGACCATGAGACTCGATTGAGCAACCAACCCCCACGATGTTTCCCCCAAGGAAGTCAAAGGAAGAAGGGTTGTATAATACATTCACGAACTGCTCGTTTTGTATATGACAGATAATGATACACTCATTGGGCCACGGGAAATGGCATATCTTATCTGAGTGGCTCGACGTCATTGGAGCAAAGGAGACCTTGCTAACTAGAATATCTTTCAGTCCTACCCCCTCATTTTACTTGTGCGTATCCCTGTATAATGCTGCGTTTGTATATTTATGAAACGTTCGAGGCATGGTACACAATCACCAGGAAGTTAACTGGCGAAAGCTACTGGAAGATCACAGAGTACATGAGTTCGTTAATTAGACGACGGTTAATGCTTTATACTTTATAGAAACTCGAATTCCCGTAGAATTATAATAAACGAGAAAGTTCTTTCCGCGATTCGTTGCGTAGGCGGGCTGGCGCGCTACTAAAAACCAGTGGAATTTTCAGCCTGCAATATGTAGGAAAGAGTGTTCAAAGCTCGGGAGATGTTTAACGATTGAAATTTAATTAAACGAGTACCGAAACTAACTGTATTTCCATGTAATTTCGTCTCTCAGCGTATAAAGCCTTCGATGGAACTCGATAACCACGAACGCGCGCTTAATTTGACCGAACACGCATTGATCCTCGCAACTCTCGATTTTTATCAAGCATTACTAAAGCTGTCGAACTGTTGGAAAAAGTGTTGAAAAATCAGATGGGGACTTGTGCGATTAGGGCCTTTTACGCATTATTGGGGGAATACGTGTAATATTTTTCGTGCGCCAACGGTTGCTGTTTGTTGCACATTTGTCACTGGGAAGCAGCATAGCGAGGGAAAAAAAAATCATGAATATTTTATCCCCGCTTATTGCCAGAGTTTTTATGAGTTCGTTAAGCTGCCAAACGAGGAATGCGGCGCGACGTTTTGTAATATCAAAGCGAGAGGAAAAAGCGAAAGCTGTGACGTGCATCCTGACAAAGAGTAATTCGCGCGCGATTTTCAGCGAAAATTCGCGGATGTTTAACGTGCAATTCATTGCCCTGCTCGCCGGGTGGATACAAAGGCGCGGTGTCGTCCCGAAAGAATGTAATGACGGTGCAAAGTGGAACAAACCCATCGCTCAGAATGTAAGAAAATGCATTCCCGCGTTGTCACAACCTGCAATCGCACCTGCAGCACGAGTATGACGGACGCGCATCATTAGACAAACGAGTATGCTATAGCGAAGCTTGAATGGAATAACGATAGCGCTTCGAATAGTGACGAATGAGGTACGTCAGAAAGAAGATCGATGCGACATCATTTGTCGCGCTTTACCAAGATTAATAGACGCGGCAGTAGATCAGCCGATTAGCCTAGAAATTAAGGCAGTGTCCTAGCGTAATAGATGACTGCTTCGTGGAACTTTAACCCAAGAATTCAGGACTTTGCCTGTGCAAGCCTACTATCAACAGAAACACTATCTTCGCGTTTCTAGGAGTTCGAATCAGGAATTAGACCAACACGCTGGATTAAGACTCGAAGGCGTATAGAGTTATGGTAATCTAAAATGATGCAGCGCTCTGAGAGCAGGTAACATTTTAAGTTGGAAGGAAAGCAAGTGGATCTAGGTTGACACATCGCTCCAGCAAAGAACAACGAATTGCTGGAAACGCTGGAAACAATAATTCACGAATTCCACGAGAAGTAGGTGCGAACGGAGAGCCTCGTAAAAAAATGGAGGGCAAAGGACGGGTGCCTCGCGTGTACGTGGAAATGAAAAAAAATTGCTAAAGTCTGGTGCGTGTTTAGGTACGGTGGGGCAGGTTCTCCCTAATACCGAGCGTGGACCGCGTTTCGTGTCGCCGCGACGACCGCCTGAAATATGCGTCCGGGCGCGGACGGGCCTCGGGGACGACGCCGAGACATAATTGCAAATGTAATTCATAAAAAGCACGCGGCGGAATACTGGTCGCCGGAGAGCGAAGTGAGAGAGAGAGAGAGAGAGAGAGAGAGCTATTGTTCCGTTTCGCCTCTTATTTTCGACTCGACCCAGCCGCGCCGTGGCTTTCCGCGTATGCTACTCGACTCTTTTTCAGTTACACGAACGCCCGCCAGTCCGTGCTCAAAAGGTGTAATACAGCTCTTTCGTGCCACCGCAATCCTCGCCGAGAGGGGTTGATCTTCGTCTTGGTCGCGAGCTGCCCGCTCGCTGCCTCCTCGTCCAAGCGATATTTCCTTGTGCGAGATACAGCGACGCACGCGTGCAATCGAGTTGGCAGATCGTGGCGAAGAACGGTCAGGCGGGGGGAAAAAGGGACACAGAGAGAAATTGCAGGGTCAGGGAAGAAGTTAATACCTTTACAATCCGCTTGGGAATTTTTGTCTCGGACAATTTATTAGCGAAATTAGGGAAATTAGCGGCTACCGGGGGCTGCCTCCACGGGCAGACTTATATTTCATCCGTGGCTCGCTCTTCCTTCTCTTTTTCCTCCTTTGATTTTAATTTCCGCGTGTTGAGGGGGGACGCGCGCTGCGGTGGGATTACTCTACAAATCCTATAGAAATTTATAGAAGAAACTCCCTCTGCTCTACCACTTAAAGTCGTGGGAAAACAAGAATCGGGGAATTCGAGTCGCTTCGCTGAAGTATTTGTAGAATTCTTAGCGGTCGTTCTCGTTGAGCCGCAGAATCATATGGTAGGAGACAAATGGAGTTTTACAATCCCCTTGTTATTTAGGAGTTTTCGAGTCGCAATCAGCGTGGGTGCTCGATCGAAGCGATTTGCAAGACTGGCGGTTCTCTGGAGAGAGGGAGCGCATCCTGGCGCAGCATACTCGGCGCGTAATAATAATCCAGCTTGCTCAGCTCGTCGGGAAGGCAAACACTCGGCCGCGCTAGTCAAAGATTAATCCTTTGGATCTGGAGAACGATCTGACACGGCTGCAGCGGCGCGGCAAGGCAAATACGGGCTCGATGTGTATCGAAAAGACCGAAATAACGCCAAGACTGTGCCTCGGCCATTTGCCCGAGCTCTCGCCTGGCCGTCAAATATTTGCCGATTATTTCGAGGCCGAGTTGTATATACACGACGTGGAAAACCGACGCCCGCTGGAGAGCACGTAAATACGTCGAACCGCTAGGAAATACACGCAAGTATTCCGATCACGCCCCTAGCGGCCGCGAGGAAGCCCGTGTGGAGCGAAACGTCTGGTATCTGGTCGCATGATTTAATAATTTTCATTCAACGCTGCTGTTCAATAGTTGGATTAAATATCGACGGCCCCGATACTCTCGATTCCAGGGGATTATTCCACGAACCTCTACTACCTTCCTTCGACATTCGAGGTTGAGAAATTTCAATCTCGGCTCCGCTCAATTTAGGTTCAACTTGTCCACAGGGGTGGTCGTCGGTTTTATAAATGGATCGTTTTTCAAATCGACGTTTTACATTCGGAATGCGTGTAACCGATGGCTGGGGACGTAAAGCGATTCGCAGTCGCACTGACACCTGTACCGCGTAAATCGCAATGACACCTGCACCGCGTATATCTTGCGACTATAATCATATTTATCATCTTTCCGATTGAAAATTCGTGCGTTCGGCTCTGGTTGGGTGACACATACAGATCGCTGGCATGCAGAGTAATCGGCAACGTTTTGAATAAGCGCACGTTCAGCATCCACTGGATCGAGTATGAAGTCCAGGTTTATTCGCCGTATATTCAACCAATCCAAAATATTTACCTGCATTTCCAATTTCTATTCTATTGGGCGTTGGATGCTGCTGGACCTAAGTCCTTTTATTTCACCTAACGTTTCGCCGTGTTTGAAACAAGCGCCCCGTTTAGCCATCAATCTGTCGCGAGTGTCGGGCGAGTCAAAGAGATTTTACGCGCTAGGCGCAAAGCTGTACAGGAACCGTTCTACCGAATAACTCTGGACGACTCGGTTTTTTTTTTAAAGCACACTGGAAGCTCTCGTGAACGGTTTTATCGTCTTTGAAATGGACCCGTGTGTGAATCGAACTTTAATTGCTTGAAGTTCCCGTCCGATCGTTCGACGTCGTATTTGATGGACGGCAGATTGAAACGGACAGATGGAGGGGATTCAAGAGCTGAGAAGCAATAAAAGTCCGCGGAAGTACACACTTAAAAATAGAAGACGTTACTTTTAACCCTATTTTTTACCCTGTAAATTCTATACCTCAAGTGGAGGATTAAACGTGACACGGTTAATTGACTTCTAGTAGCGAGGGAATTAGCGAAGAGTCTTCAGACTGAACGATTCAAACTTTTTTCTTTTTAAATCTAATATCGAGGGATGGCAATCGTGTACCCTGATTAGTATCATCGCACTCCATATATTATCTGCTACAAGTCACAGCTTGGTAGAATCACAGATAAACGATTCCCACTTTGATCCTCACATATCCCTGGAACACGCGTACCCTTTCTTCCCTTGCCCGTCCCTTCTCGAATGAATTCACCAAACGGGAAGCGTGCACGGTGGACAGGCAGAGGCCGGCGCAGCCGAAATGGAAATAAAAGTGGACGAAGAAAAAGGGAGAAAAAAGACCAGTAGAGGTGCATCAGCATTGTGGCAACTCGGTCCAGTCATTGACAAACGGACCACCGCCGCCACCGTTGTATCCTCGCGTTTCGCCATACGAGAAGCATGGTAACTACCTTTTGGCGGCCTCATGTTATTTCAATACGCATCGCATCATGGTAATGGAAAAATGCCGGTCGTAAGAATCATCCAGCGTGAGCGAAACCCGTGAAGCCTCTTTCTCTCCCGTTTATTTTCAAGCTATTTCCTGCCACGTTTCCAGTCTTCCTCCCGTTATTTCTTTCGCAAATAGATTAATACTAATTGCTGTCGGTCTACGTACACCTAACCCAGCCCTCGTCGAGGAAACATTCGCGACCAGCAGACTCCTATTCAGAACCGACTTCTCACGCGTACCAAACAAACAGGCACGTTCCCTCGGTCACGAAAACTGGCGTGACGCAAATGTTCATCATTCCCGACGCACGGAAGGGAAAGAAATGTGGGCGGCATCTTCTTTTCGGCCCCGGAACCGAGGACCGTTTGCATTAATTTGAATGGGAATTGCGGCGATGCCTCTCGCCTTGGTCGTGTCTCCTCTCGCCGCTGCGTCGCGGTTTCCCTTCCACCTTGAACAAGTCACCAGTTTTCGCTGTTTGTTATCCCGCTAGAGCTCTCCTTATTTTCCTGGATCTCTTCTCCACTTACTTCCGCCTCGCGCCGAGCTTGATGTCGGTCCCGCCTCACGTCCACCACTTATTTGCCACTTTGAAGCGGCAGCGTGCTCGTCCAGTCTCAAAGCTGTCCTTTGCCTTAACTGCTTCGAAGTGTCTCATCTATTTCTTGAAGCACAAGGTGTTACTTTCGCTCGACACACCCAGCTCGCCATAATTACGATAGCTTTCGCTATTCACGGTTGACAGATAGATCCCAGGACCACGGGAACGTACGTAGACCGAAAGCAAACTAAAAAGACACCGGAACATGCCACCGTCCAGGCGGGCGAAGTTCATCCGTATTCAAAGGGGCATAATTTTTCGTGGCGTCGCGTCCGAGCTGGCGAAATGAGCTGGACCATTAATTAGAGGTCCGCAAGACGGAGGGAGAGGAGCATAACGCGAGCGGGGAGGTTTCGGGAGCAGGGTTCGAGGATGAGGGGTGTGTATCGGCGGGGTACGAACGGCGGAGTAATGGGGGCGAGTCGTCAGTGCCAGCAGCATATTCCGCTAAATCAAAAGCAGCCCCCGCACTATTCCTCATACTGGAAGGTGGAGGGAAGAGCCAAGCGTGCACGGCACTCGGATGCTGCGAGACTGTTTGGAGGGGATCAGGAGTGGATTGGGGGGGTGGCCGCTGGGAAGGGGTAAACGAGGGAGGCGATGATTTAACCAGCGGGATAGCCTACGTGGACAGGTGACCCGCAAGTTCCACGCAGACTGTCCTGCGTCCGTCAACCAGCCTTGATTTAGGGCGGACGACAGCCAGGATGGTCCTGGCGAGTAAACCAGCCCCCGGTCGGCCGCGAGAGAGGGAGCAGTTCGTACAGCATCCATCCCGCATATCTTTTAAACTAGATGCCCGCGATATGAGCCGGTGACGAGTGCCCCCGTCGACCGGACGAGTCGGCGAAACATCAGATCATTTCGGCAAGGTAAACGCGATCGTTATCCCATCGCGGGCCACTTTCCATCCGGTAGCTGGAGGGGAATTGGATCATCGGTGTTCTCCCACCTGCAATAATATGTAGTAATATCGGAGTTATTATTCAGACCCGAGCGCTTCCTCTATTATGCGCATACTATTTGAATAGTAACGACGGAAGAATAGTGGATCCCGATTAGTTACGGTGCACACGGTGCTTACGGTTCCGCTCGCGTGTGTCCTTCGATCCCGTTCGGTCAGCGGTTCCGTTCCTTCGATTTATCGTCGATTTCGCCCACGAGGGAGCCGGAATTTTCATAAGAAAACCTCGCCCGGCCCACGCGTCGCTGGAATGCGCCCCGTTTAATCATGACAGATGAAAAACAAGGAGAGATCGCTGATTCGCCGGCGTGCGTTGGTAGTCGGTGCAAGGTTTGTCGAATAATTATCGGGCTCCGCGGAGTACTGTGACCCGAGTGCTCGTTGCTTTCGAAAATTTGATTAAATTCCGTTCGCCCGAACGGCCGCGGGGGGTGGTCGGTTCTTGCGAAGGGAGGCATCGTGTTTGCATAAAATATTCTTCCTGAGGGAAAAAGAGGAAGTGAACGAGACGTAGGTAGGTTCCACCTCCGGCCTGATTCGGCCGCGGAGCCCCGTGATTCACGGTTTTGCGTGTCGAGGAGATCGTCGATAACCTTCTCGCTTCGAGGCAGGTCCAAAATTATGCTTCCAGGAAATCTTCATTCAACCGACAAAATTCGGGCGATTACGCGTCGCAGGATATTATAGCGAGCCGGACCAGCGCGCCTTTCACCCGAAATTCTGCTCGATACGTGTGACTTTCTCGTTATCCAATTATCTGTTACACGATTTCCCAGTTTCGTGCGAAATTAGTGGACGTTGCGATCTGACGATGTCAAGGGACTTCTCTCCCCGGCGTCGATTATGACGGCGGAGTCGAAGGACTCGGGAAATTCCTAGCGTCGGGGCGATTAACGATTCGCGCGAGCAAGAGGCGAAGTTAATTACCGTCTGGCCGGCAAGGGGCTCGCTATGAACAAGCATCGCTAAGGGAAATAAAGTGGCGACTGTAAAACCGATGCCGGGGGCTGGCTGCGCCGTGCGCGATATAGTCACCGGCTATGTACATATTAATTCTGATCGCCCAATGGAAGGCGTTCGGTGCACGAACGAGAAAAACAGGGGGAGGGAGAGAGGGGACGAGACAGGACCAGGGAAAAGATAGACACCGAGAGGAAGAGGGATCGTGGAACCGCGGTGCAGACGCGATGAACGGACGGGAGGGAGAGTGAGAGAGAAAGGAGCCGGGCACCACGGAAAAGGGAGAGACGAGTGCATCGTAGCAGGCATTAATGAGCGCTCTAATTAAAACACCGGCTAATGAGAATATATTAGAACGATGTTGCCTGTTTTGCACGCACGTGGGCTTCATGGGCTCGCTCTCTTCCGTGCGCGCCCACGAGGCAGCCCCTCGGCTCCCGTGTTGCACGTTCCGCGGTGCGCTCGGACAGGTCGCGTTGGATCGATACGCGTCCTCGATGGAGGAAATCAACTCGCCTCCGATGTCGTAATGATTTTTATCGTGTCACCGGTATAGCTCTGCTTAATGAACTTCCTTGACAATAGCGCTCTGGGTCGGAGCGCGGATCGAGCCACTCTCAAGTGGAAGCGATTTCGAATGGAGCGGCTGAATCAGATAGAATCGAGGAAGCGAGGCAAGCGGAGGCCACGAGCGAGGAGTATTTTACTTCTACTGGTTGTTTCCGAAGTGATCGTTTGTCAACGACGTTTGCCTGTAACGTCGCGTAGCTGGACTATCGTTCCTCGTTATTCACGCGGCGATCCTGTCAGTCAGCTAATTTGTCGCGGCCCGCCAAATTGCCAGCGATAGTATGGGTGGCATCGCCCGTCGGCATAAACTACAATCTAATATTCGCGTGACCGCGGATCAAGATAATTAGGACACAGTGTAATCGGGGCGCGTGTCCCGGATGGCGAAGTACGTTCGCTACGTGGCAATCATTTCAATGATTCAGGAAGTATCGGTCGCCGGTCATCGTCGCGTGTTTCGGATTCTAAAGCATGGTCACGCGTGCGAGCGACCTGCGGCGGGCACTGTACTAATAATAAAACATCGGCGAACGAAATCCGGCGGCTTGAGCTACCCCGGGAAATATTAAATTCGCCGCTGTAAAATTGTTTTCCACGATTTCGTTCGGCGGGCACGTGTTACTCGCCGCGAAGCGTCACTGTTTACGCGGCCGCTGCGAAATTATAAAGAATTTTATGCAACGGATGCACGGCGAGACGAGAGAAGCGGATATCGCTGTCTGTTTTCCAACGGGCTTCTTTTTACTTTCTTCCCGGGGGGAATCTTTTCATAATGAAGTCACGGAGGATGCGAGTCTCGGTCGGTTTCACGGCTCGTACAAAATACCAGACGGTCTGGTGTCCCCGCTGTTCAGCGTCCCGTCGACAATTCCGACGCTTTGGCTGCGCGAGCCACGGCTCGTAAACAATACAAAGTGCTCGCGGCAAACAAATATAGCTTTGCGTTTTACGGGCGACGCCGTTTTATTGCCCCTACGGAAAGTCGCTTTATCGGACGAATATTGTTTTCTTTTTTCCCCGCCTTGTCGCGTTCAGGGCGCACGCTTTGCCTGCTGGGACGGGAGGAAGTTCCGCCGCGCCGTCCACGGAGAAACGGAACGTTCGTGGTCAGACGTCCCGTGCAGTTCGTTGAATCGCCGACACGCTCGATATTGTTGCGCGTCTTTCTCGCGCGGGGTTGCAATCGTTATCGCGGCGATCCCTCGGACCTCCCCAATCGTGTTTCGTTCACGCTAATAACGATAACTTTACCACTTGCCGCGATCGTTTCTACACAACTGCCAGCCGTGGCTGTGTTCCTTTCTGCCCTCGAGCAGTTCCAATTACGATTAAATGTAACAATGTTTTACGACACCCCGCCCCCTTCCCCCCCGCGGTATTCAGTGGGGATACTCGTAGGATTCTCGTCGGGGGAAAAAAAATTCCGACGCGATATAAACGTAAATTGTCGTCGATCGTTCCCGCGATGATCGTGCCCTGCTCCTTTATCCCGCGGGTCTCCCATTCCTTACCGACGGCGAACCGTTCAATTTATCCATCGGCGAACTCGGTCATCCAGGGGCTACGACGTAGAGAAGGAATTTAGCGAATCGAAGAGACAGCCCAGCCTTGTCTATCGGCAGTAATCCCAATTACAGCGACATCCAACGGACCCGAGTCCCCGAGATCGCAGGTGGGGTCGAAGTTTCGGTTCCTTTGAAAGGATCGCTCCTGCCTCTTCATTCCTGCCAGGAGGTTTTCTTTCTTTGTAGCTACTTCCCTGTCGGATGTGTACGCTTTCTGGCGTCCAAAGGAGTCGGACTCTCGGGGTGAACGCGTCGCCTACAGGGACAAAGACATTTCCAAAGCTGTCTCTTAAGAACGACACCGGGAAAGACGGACTGAGGGGGGATTTAATTAACTGGATATCTGTCTCCTCGCTTGTAATCTCCGTCATCAAAGATGTCTGGCTACATACACGTTGCCGCGTCGATGCGCTCGCTTCTTGGGAACGATTCCAGGATGTAGCAATAATAAACCGTGTCCCGCGACCCGGCGAGGAATACAGCTCATTAACGAGTGTAGATTTGCCTGCATATTACGAGACGCGGCGAAACAGCTTGCTCGGAGGAAGATGCCACAATGGTCAAAAGATACCCGATCACAGAATCAGATATATCTGCCTGTTAGGCAACGCAGACGTCAAAGACACCGAATTCACGCAAGAGATAAGTAGAAAATGCATGTTGTTCCGATTACCATCATATCGTCTTCAGCATTAAAGAATATCAATATTCCTCGCGCTTTCACTCTGAAAGTATAATGCATAGCCGGAAGCGAATTTAAATATATATAAGTTTGTGGAAAACTTTGGCGGGCGGATAGACTTCCTTCAGAGAAGTTCGCTCCGCTCCCGGGGAAAGTCTACGAAGGCCTCGCACTTCGTCCCAGGTATCGATCAAGTGATCGTAAATTTCCACCGATGGGGACGTCGATTTGCGCCACGTACACGGGAACGAATACGTGATACGTAGCGCGTCGGTGTCGCGCTTGTCTCGAAGGGCAGCAAGAAGAGCTCGTAAAAGAGAAACGCCGGCATGTAGGACAAGCAAATAAAAAGCTCCCAATGACGCCATCCGCAACCCCCTTTACGGCAGTATATCCCGCACGTTCGACCCTTCGTCTTCGTTTTCCCACTTTTTCCCGCGCCTCCCGCTCCGTCACCTTCTTGCAACTGTTACTTCCCGCGTCCGCGCCGCTTCTTGCCGCGATCTTCCTCGCTGCCGCGCCGCGCCGCGTCGCTGACTCCCTATCGCGCTTTGAGCCCCGAGATTACAGCAACTTCTTAAGAGATTGCAGAGTCCCACGATCCGCCCGTTTTGTCGATCGAACTCGTTACCGCGACTCCATCTCGTCCTTTACTTTTATCGCTATTCGCCTTGAAATAGAGGCATCCATGTTTGCAAGGGGAGGAGGGGTTCGCGCATGAAACTCGAGCGCGGAATCAACCGACCACTCGAAGGCGGATCGTTTCCAAGCGGATGGAATCCAAGTAAATACCTGTCTGTCTGTCGTCTCCCCTGTTCTTACCTCGTTTCAACTCTTACGCCTGGGATCGTGACTGAACGACGCACTCATAACCTTAACGCGGCATCAAAGCCCTCGATACGATCCCGGAGCTCTTTGAAACAGACCCTCCGCAACCTTCTTCCGGTAACGCGCCCCACCAAAACTTGTCATCTTCATTTTCGCATTGTCCGCAGAGCTATGACCTCCGCGAAACTTCTCAACGCGTCGATTCACCCATCAACGAGATCCTGGGACCCATGCAATCAAGAAACCAATACAGGACTTCGGTTTGTACTCGAAACTCGAGTTACGTCACATTCGGTGGAACCTCTATCCATGAAGTTTCACTGCCGATCGTGGGGAATACGTGCTCTCAAATATCCATCTACTCTTTGTACGTGGGGAACTCCCGTCAACGGTAAAATCCGCCAAGCGAAGGGTCCTTTGAGGACCACCGGGGCCATCTTAATCGCGAGACAATCCGTCAAAGCTTCTTGATAACAGAGACCGTGTGGTCATAGTGGGTAGCTACCTTCGAGAGCTCGCTGCTTGCCGATACTCCGAAAGGGATGATATTCACGGGGGGTCGATCAAGTGGTCGAACGTCGATTGGTTTGAAAGGGCCGAAGAAGGAGAGATGGAAGTTATTTTGGATGTAGGACAGCTTGTGTTCAAACACGGTCGAATTGGTTAACGCAATCGAACGAGCAAACGCGCTACTTACAACTTTATCCGCCACGTTTTATCCTGGACCCTTGGACACGAGACCGGGACAGAGTGATAAAGAGCGAAGGGGAGAGAGGAAGCAGATGCTCGCAGTGAAGCTCGTGGCGTGGATGTGGACGGTGAAAGGGGGAGGAGTGTGAACGCGCGCGGGTCTGCCATCCGGAAGCACACCGATGCGCTTCCTCACACTTTTCGTTTCCTCTTGTAGCTCGCAGGAAATTACCAGCAGGGTAACTTTTGATTCGATGGCAAAGGGTGCGCGGCCGATCGCGGCAACCTTTTCTTTTCCGTCGTTTTTCGGGGGGACAGTTTACACGCGACGCTTTGGTCGCGTTAATCGGCTGACCTGGTTCAACGGTGAATAATTCCTCACTCCCGAGCGATGCTCGCTGCTGGTTAATTTAATAACAATGGCTTTCTTCGAATGCCTGCGTTCCCCGCCTAGTGTTCAGCGTGTACGTGACGTGAAAAGAGATTGCTCGCGATTGTTTCTTCGCTCTTCTTTCCTTCGCTCCGGGCGATTCTCCGCAACGTCGAGCGCGCTTGCCCGGGGAAGCGATACTCGCGCTTCGAGAACACCTTGTAGACGTCCACGCCATGGCCGCCATCGCAACGAGCGCGAACTGTTGACACCGTATACGATGGGTGATGCATCGCCCCGATACGTCGATACTAATTATTTGCAGATAAAACTCATTACTCAAGCGTGATTAATGATGGATCAGGGGTCGGACTGCGGAGTTCCGCCGTCTCGATGGACGGTCTGGTTAGGGAGTGCGGTGAAAATGATCGAGATATCGAAGAAAACATTCATCACTTGGAGCGGAGTTACTGATCAACTACTTATGAATCCTTCGAATCAATACATTACCTTACACTTTTCCGAGCAGTGAGAAATTATCCACACACCTTAGTCTCTTATTCTACGAACAATACCTTGATCCCCAAAAAGAATTGCTCGTGAAACCATAAAATCATCCCCTATCAATCCTCCACGTGAAAGACACAGCAAAGCAGGTTCCAAATTTTCGATACAAGATGTGTGTCGTTTTGCGGAGCAAACGGCCGCGCGCTCATTTCCAAGACGGTCCAAGATGCCAGGGAAACGGGGGCGACAGACCGTAAGGGACGAAACGCGGCAGCGATTCCGCGTATCGACGCAATGGATATATCGCGGTTAAACAATTGCTCGGCTTAGCGGGCCACGTATGCAGGACTGGGTTACCGAAGAGTAATACGCTGCGTCCCGTAATCCCGGAACAAACTGGGGCAATAATTTTAAATCAAACGCGAGAACCGCGGGAATAATTTATCGCCGGGTTGCCGGTCTGCGGTGCGCGCTAATCAGACTCCCCGACCGGAACACCGTGTACAGGAAGCCGGACGTTTTTAAACGTTCAGGGCAAATTTCATTAACGCCGCCCGCATAGCTTGCTCCATAAAAATTACCAGGCTCCGTGTAATAAACTAATTTACACGAGCATACGCGTAATTACGTATTCCCCGTGGCAAGAGCCCCGCGCGGAATTCTTGGCTACTCGAGCCACCGTTCGCCGACGCTTCTCGCGGAATAGAAACTGGGAAATTGGAGGAATCTGTCGGTCGATAAATTCCATTTAGCGGGGATTACCAATGATGCGCGAATAATTCGACGACGGTCGGAGGAGGCTTGGATTATCGTAGGGCTTTTCGGTGAAAAAGGACCGATCAGGTTTTTTGTTACCAGAAGTCGGTGTGTAGGTGTACCGCGACAAGGTTACTGCATCACCGTAGGGGGCGAAAGTAGAAAAATATTACTCGGCAAGAGTGTCTCGTTCGTTTGTCGAGTTTAACACACGGGTAAGCGTGAATTAATGAAAGGGATGTCACGATTATTTCTGTTCGAGTACAGTTATACGTATGTGCATCCACTCGAACGAAGAGAGTTGGAACTCTCCTTGAAAGCGATCGTAGCCACGCATTCAATACTATAGAGCGGGAGCACTCGAGCACCCTGATACAGTTACGTTTCTGCGCGGGGAGTGATACGCGCCCGGTGAAGTCCTATTTTCGCGAAGCATGAAGAATAATCGCGATACGTCAGAATGTCTCGAGTGTGCATCCGAGCCACCTTATTAATTTTCGCGTAGGTATAGAATCGACTCTGATAGAAGACGCAACGCCCAGCGATGGGCTTCCATTCGACATTAAAGAAACTAGAACGACACAAGGAGTTATTTCTGCGACGGGACGAAAGACCTCTGTCAATAGTCAACATCCATCGCGGAGGGATAGCGACGTGTCCGCGTTTCCTGGTGCCGGGAAAATATTTCCAGGATAAACTTAATCGATCGCCGATAAATGGCACGCGAAACAAACAGCTGGACGCCTCGAAAGGAAGAATTCCTACACCTGCGGACGGCCGAAAGCGCCATCCCATGATGCCGGGCGATAAATATTTACCTTGGGCTTACACTGAAAGTGCGTCGCGCTGGCGAGGCAAGCGAAGTCGACCCGCTAAGAAAACGCCACCTCCGTGGATTGTTGTCGCGAAAGGGTGGCGCGGAAAAGCGGAGGCAAGTCTGCTCCGCGACGTGGTAATTGTTTTCGTAGCTAATTGTTTAAAAGCTTGGCAAACCCGCGAGGAATTACGCGGCGGCAGGGCTGGGGGACAATCCCCCAGTCAATATTGAATTATGAATTTATTAGCTCCCTCTTTCGGTCCCCGCCGATAGGGGGTGAAGGAGGTCGGAGGTCCTCTTTTCAGCGACGATCCAGAGGCGGGCGCGAGGGCGAAGGAAGCAATGGAGAACGCCAAGGACTTCCTGCATTCTCCACGGGATCCTCATCGTGTGCAGACTGTAATTTTATCGAACCAACACTGGCGACGCTTTCGACGATTGGTTAAATCGCCCCTCCTCCCTCCGCTCATCTTCCTCTCGTCCTTTTTTTTCTCAGCCGGTCGTTTTGTCTTCGCCGCCACCCCGATCGGCTTCCTTCTACTTCTTCTTTCCGGCGATAAACCCTTCGTGGCCCCTTCCTAAGTTCAAAGCCCCCATATCGAGCGGTCCTCGTAGCCAGCTTCGCGCGCTTCTTCCTTTCACCTCATTTCTGTTTTCTCCTCTGCTGCCCACTCGTTCGTCAACGTTGCCGCTGGAATCTCCGCTGGCGAAGGGATTCGAGATTCCCTTGATTACGTGCCCCGATTCTTAGATACTTCCGAAGGCAATCATACGCTGTTCGTTTTTGTCGAAAGTAGAACTCTTTACCCATCCTGATCAACGTTTTAAAATTAACTGCAGGCTGATCGAGCGCGTTTAACGGCCCTCGCGAAAGATTTCACTCGCACCTTTTGTCCCGCTGCACGGGAAAACTCATCACCGTCCCTTCAGGGACGGAGAAGTGCTCGCATTTTTCCCGGTTCTAGAAAGAAGTGGCAGAGACAGAGCTGGGGCCTCCGAATGCTCGGGCAACTGGTAGACGGCGGCGGGGCTGGCGAACGAATCTCCATTTTTATTTGCATCGGACGATTTGCGATTCGATTTAAGCCCCCTCGAATGCGCCCGCTGGCTCGGCTACGTAGGTTCCACCTCGTACATCGCGATTCACGTTTATTCCTCAGGTGAATCGAATTACCGGCAAGCCCGACGGCTCGTCAAATTTGGGTCATTGCGTACATCCGGATCCACTGTGTGAAACGACTGTGAAACTTACATCCAGCGATCCCGCCTGACCGAGCCCCGTCGACAAGTAACTGAAATACGAACGATTTTTCGCTTGTCCCGACTGATCTCCCGTTCGATTGTAATTACCAGCTGGAAGAGCTTTCGACCGTCCGTGCTCGAGGCCCGTTTAAATGGACGGCCGGGATAAGGTATTCGATCGTGATTCAAACGCGGCGGTATCCCCGGCGAATAGAATGGAACGGATATCGAATTATGTGTACCAGGACCGTTGTGCAGGAGTAGAGAGCGAGGCAGATGAGATCGGGCCTCGGCGAAGGGAGACAAGGAAGCGAAGATCGTGCAAAGGACGAAGACAGACCATGACGGATGGACGTCTCGCAGGCTCCCGTGCCCATTATGTAAATTTCATTAGAGCTTTTGTGCTACGCCAGGCTCTCGTGGCTCCGAGTATCCCGGGTCACGTTATTAGCTTCGAGACTTTTTCTCGCGGCCGGTTTACCAGTCATCCCCGTTACGCGCGTTATTAAGACGTCCCCTGATGGAGGCTGAGCGAGGATCGACTCGATCGACGGAGGCTCCGTGTATCGCGGGAAAAACTGGACTACGTTTTTCAGCCAGAAGCGTCGCGATTGCCCGAAGAAATTTATTTAACGAAGGGGGACACCGTGCGGGGGACACGTTACTGCACCGAAAGCGTCATCTTGAATTTAACGATCTACGCGCAGATCTAGGAAAATTCAACTCGATGCACTCCTGGATTATGCAGCTGTGACAACGCAGATTTAAGTAGAGACATTATTGCCATGGGATCCTAGCGCGTTATTTTTGCACGCTTGCGAGCAGCTGCTCGGTTCGCGAGACCTGGTCTACCTGGTGTTTTTCATATGGAAATTCGAAATTCGAGGGAATTGCAGAGGGGGGAATGAAGTGACGCGGACGTTTATTCACTCGAGCTGAGATATTGACTTTTTAACGAGACAACACCGCGTCGGAAAACTTTACGACCAAATGGCAGCGGATGTTTAAGTGCACGCCCGGGGCGCGCGATATCCTAGTGGCGGAGCGGGGGCACTGAAATGCGAGTCCACCGCCATCGAGATTAGGTATATGACGGCAGGAAAATCTAGGTACTGGATTTCCTTCTCTCGTTCTCCCCGCGGGGCTCGGCATAACAGTAAACTGACTCGAATCTTTGTCCGCCATCCCGGGGGATAAGATTCCGTGGCAAAGGCAGAGCGCGCGGCCTTCTGTTGACCTCGCAAATACCGATACTCTCGAGAGATCAGCCTTGTCAGGCTTATGGTTTTGCGGACACGTCCACCGGCGAGGTGTCCGCCGATAATAAATGCCATTGCATACCATTTCGCATCGTGGAATTTTATTTGCATCGCCCCTGGGGTCTGGGTAGCGCGAAACCTGCCACTGTGCGAGGCGTTCCTTTCGAAAGCTGCAAAGCTGCACGGAGAAAGAGAATCGCGAGGCCAATAGAAAATTTAAGACCCGATGACGAAGGTCCGGTTGCGAAAGCGTTATGAAATATAGTCTCTCAAGGCCGCCCTTAATATTTTCCACCAGCGGAAAGTTTACCAACATCGTTAGCACTCGGATGCCAGCTGCAGGCTCGCGATATTTCAAGGCGGAATCATACATTTTGCGCCGCCGTGCGCGAAGTTCGGTGGTGCCCCTCGTGGAATAAGGTCCACGACGACCACCGGCGTGTATGAATAAATTCATGGCGAAGGAGTTTGCCCCGGCTGGCCACGGGGAAAGAGGAGCCTGGCCGACGGAGAACGCTGGACGAATCCAAAACAATGGAATGCGCCAGCCGGGCACAGCAAATTAATCTTTCACGTTGCCGGATGCACAATAGGCCAACGACGTTACATGATAATTACGCGCGGGGATTCGTTATTGTGCGGAATTTCGGCGGACGAACGTTTCGAAAACGGCTCCTTCGGAGGCACGCCGTCTTTCGGTGAGCAATAACCGCTCCCAGCAACAACAGGCAAACTTTAATCCCGACTACCAGCTCCCCCCGGGTGCTCGATTTCAACACGCGCGAGCGCAGTAAATATTTCGAACGTTATTTCGAGAGTTGATTCTCTTAAATGCGGCAGTAAAAATATTTGATATCATCCGGAATTAAATCGCTTGTTTTCCTACGGGATTTCATCCCTGTTCGAACTTTCCGGGGAGAAATTGTTTGTAATTCATTTGTTTGCTTCGCGTTTCAGTCTCAGCCGTTATTTCGCTCGTTTGCAAACGCGGGGAGTTATTCTCTGGGCGAAGCTCCTCCGAGCGGTGTTGGTTTGTATAATTGCTCGAAACGGAGTTGCGATGCTTTCGAGAACGCGAGATACTCTTTAATTGCGTACGTCGAACCCCCTAGCACCGGGTAGCCATACTGAATGCCTAGCCCCTGCGCTCGGGCAAGTCCGCCCTCGAAGCCCTTTAACACTTTTACGATTTCCAGCGTATTGAAACCGCGGAGTAGCGCGGCCGGTGATTATCGATAGTCTTCCCCATCGTATTTTCCGTCCTTTATCATCGAAGGACACTTTAATTATGTACGGTCCCCCGTGCTCCTTTTCTTTCGTGACCAACGTGAAAGGCAACATTTTTCCTAGCGTCTATAACAGGTTCCCCGCCGCATACATTAAGGAACCAGTTTCAATGAGGCATCGACGAACGCGATTTGACGAACAATCGAAGGGTCTGGTGAGAAAAGCTGCGAAGTCGAAAACGAGAGGCGGTCGCGATTTTTGAATGGGAATGTCTTCAATTACGAATCGAGAAAGAATTTCCCATAGTTCCCATGCAATACGATCGACGCAGCTTCAGACACGACCCAGAAATGCTTAATCCATTCGCGGATCACAAAGCAGATCGAATCGAAAGTGTATAACTTATTCAGACGCCTCCGCATTCGATGCATCTTTTTATTCGCTATACGTGTACATGTTCATCCTTTTTCCACGTTCGCGCGTGAAAAGCTTTAACGTGCCCCATACAATTTTCTCAGAGCATTCGATGAAAAGACGGGGTGGAAAGTAGAGAGCGAGGAAGATTCGTTCGCGACATCGCGAACGAAGAGAGGCACGGCCACCGCCGGAAGGCCAGTCCCATAAGCAAGACGGCGGAAACGGAATGTCAGGTCATTCCTCGTCGGTATCAGAAGGATGTTAGTCACAAAGCTCGGCCCTTCCCTCCGCGGGACTGGCTCTCCCGCGACCGTCAGAAGGCACCTCTGGATCGATGCACTCTAAATGACACGATTCCCTCCCGAGATAAGAGTGGTCCACTTTGAGCGTCGTTCAGGGAAGCTCGCCAAACAGCGGGGCGAGCACGCGCATCTAAAGGCCACGACAGGCATTTAAACCGAGCGATAAGCTTTCACCTTTCATCCCCCGGAGCGGAAATTGGACTGGAGTAAGCGACCGCGCGTCATCAAAGTTAGCCGTTCGATCGATCGGATATCCTGTCGCGATAACGTCGATAAGGCACTCGTTTCGCGTGCCAAACTAATAATTCTACCCGAAAAATTACTCTAGATGTTCCAACTAATCCTCCCTTCGGCTGAGCTCCAGAGCTTTGTCCTCGCGATTTTCCCGTCTATTTTACTTCACGCGATATCCAATCGAGCTTAAAAATTGTCTGTAATGCACGAAGCGGGAAAATCATTTTCGTAGCGAATTGCGGCCACGGTTATATAGGAACATGTGTGCACGACCGCGCTAGTTGCTGCTGATGGTTAAGATCCTCTTTCATCTTCGGAGTTCCCTTGTGAAGAGTTTACAGCGATATGGGTCTCGGTACGCTTTTAGCCGTATTACTTCCGTCGGAATTGCTGCTTCCAGTACAAACTTTATTACATCTTATCGCCGTATCTTGTGACTCCTGCCGAGGAAAGTTATTTGGATTCTGTTGTACGGTTTACGTGGTGCCTTCCCTGCCGGAGATATACGGCTGTCTTGCGGCGAACCAGGCGATCTATTGGATTGTAAATCGTGTCAGAGACGTCACAGATGTTTCTCTATTTCGGTTTTATATTCTAGAGGCGGAAGAAACTCTCTCGAAACAATAGTCGAAAATAACTGCTCTCTACATTATAATCCCGCGACGGTCCGCGCGTGGGTACGCGCAATTTGCGGGATTCGACGGGTGCCGATTGAAAGCGGAGAATCGATCGCGCGCCCATTAAAATGAACGGGCACGGAAGAAACGTTAAATTCAATTTCCCCCGGGGAAAAAGTGGTATTTTCCCGAATCGGTGATCCACTGTTCAGCGAATAAATAATATTACAGGAGGCGCCGCGAGCGTTTACGCGCTTTTAGTCCCGTCGGAATTATTCGGTGGCATCTGGGACTACAACGATAATTACATTCGCGAGACGAGAAAGTTCGCTCTTTACCGAAAAATCTGCGACGATATTTATGGACTAAATTACGAAGTGCTCGGCGGTAAATCGTGAGGCTCCGGTTCACCGAGGGAGGATAGTTTAATTTACGAGAAAATCCCTTTCGATGATCGTTGAATATTTCATACACTTCTTCGATCTTCGTGCTATCTTTTCCATATTGTGTGCAGTTGGTTTCCTTTTTGCGCGGAGTCGAATTAAAACGGGTCAGACTTTACGTCAGCCTGCACGGCGCTCCTGTAAAAATGGATCGATTGAATTTCAAATCGCCTCTCACTGTGCCACGTTGTCCTGGCCGTTTGATCTGATATTAAAAAGTAGCCCCCGTTACTTGGATGTAGATCATTGCGCAATAATTGTTCGAGCCCCGTGTGACGACAGACCAAAATTTTCTGCCTACGAAATTTGTCCTCGCTCATCGGACACCAACGAACCCGTTTAAATGCGAACGGGGACACAGAGTGTGAATTAAACAATAAAAACGAGAACGAATGAGAATAAACGAGCGAGCTTAAACGAATTTCATTCTGCATGGATTTAACTTCGGAATAACGGTGAACTTTGCTATCAGATGCTACGGAATGTCAGTCTTTCGGGATTCCGGGGATTCTCCGTAAAAGTTGATCCGTGAAAAATGGAGATTTCACGGTGACAGTAATAATAAAAATCAACTGGAATCGTATGAAATAATGAAGAGGTGCTTGGCCCTATCGGTATCTTTATCTTCTCGCCAGGAATCGAGGGAGGAAAGTCATGGTGCGAGGCGCGGGAGGAAGGCGGCTTCCTCTCTTCGAGTAAACGTTCCAGCTAATGCGGCAATGAATTCGTATTTGTCCAGGGCGTTGGTGTCTGGAAGTGAAACGGAAGAGTAAAAAAAAACGGAGGAAAAGGGGGAGCGAGTTGGAGAAATTCACGTGCAAACGAGGCGTGTACCTTAACTCGCTTAATTTTATCCAACGGAGAACGAGAACCCCTCCTCGTCAACGAGCGTTTCCAGACACGCTATATTGTTATGTCGCGAGAAATTTAAATCTCGATCTGGCTGTGTACGAGACGTAAAACTGGGAAATTATAGGAACGATGAAAATGACGACTCTGAACTTGACTGTACTGTTGCTGTATTTACTCGTTAAATACAATGCTCAACGTTAATGTTTTTAGTTGTATCGATTTTTACTTATTCAAGCAACGATACAACTGATTTCGTGACAGTGTTTTGTCGTATTTGCTTCGCAGTTTGGCATACCCGAGGCTTTTTGCAACGAAAAGAATCATCGCGAGGAATTCTTTACGAGTCGTAAAACCGGTTGCAATGTACACAATCCTTGTAGACGACACGCTCGTGGAATTTCCAGCATGACGTTTGAAACGAGCGTGAGAACTACAATACAGATTCGCGGCGCAGACCCTCGTTAGCTCACAAATTTGTACGTACACATAATCAGGCACTTTTTATCTTTTGTTTCAGGTAAGTACCAATTACACCTGCTTGGACATGCGACTAATGTGGAAGAAGAATTGGGGTATCTACGGTAAGATCTAATGAGCAATATTTCATGTGGCGCAAACGAATTCCTAATATCTGAGAAATTACTCCAGGAAGTTCGTCTGTCGCTTACTGTCTGTATCTACTTCCCGAAACATTTACTAGGATAAGGGGATTGCATTCGACTAATTGTAAGGCTATGTTGCAATAGTTTCACCCAAAATGAGCAATTGAACATCTGCAAAATCAATAAGTTATTTATTTATTTGACATATACGGCGCGAGACCATTTAAGGATAAAAGAACAACAGAAAGTAAAATATAGTAGAGACAACAAAAAAAGAGGAAACAAAACCAAAGACAAACAGAAACAGGGAGAAAAGAAATAAACAAAGCAAAATAAACAAGTGCCGACTACGTACAGTTATTTCAGATATCCCTATAAGCGCAGACCTTAAACGTCCACACTGAACCCGAGAAAAATAATACTCTTTCGCTTTCATATCTATCGAGTCATCTAACGACTAAAAAACTGTGATCCGATTTTCTCGAAATTTCACATGTGCCAAGTTATTCACTGCAAGCCACGCACAGACACATTAATTTCGCCTTTTTCCTCGTTGCCTGATCCACCGACTCCCGCCCGTGGGTGGAGTGGACCAGAGAGACCGGTGGAAATTTATACCGAAATAATTGGTCGAATAAATTGCACTCTTAATTGTAATTCTAAAGCTCCGGCCATGGGGCGCGGTCCACGCGTGATACATTTTTAATACTGCAGGACATTAATCTCGCATCAGAGCGTTATACGCAAAAAGGGAGTCCTCAGGCGTTCCTTAGGCACAGAATTACCTAGCGCGTAACGATCCTCTCTTCAATTTTTCACTATCCTAACTAACAACGTTTTCTTGAGAAAGAGAATTGCAAGTTTTCCAGGTCCCAGACTGTGCCGACGAAGCAATGAAAGTATTCCTACCCCTTTCGCCCTCCCCCTTGAATGTTCTGTTAGTTTCAAGGTGCATGAATTGATGATCGATTGGGTCGAACGATGGCCATCGCGGTTGGGCCGAGCTTACAAGGTATGGGAGGTCCCTCCAGACACGTGCAGAGGTGTATAAGCGCAATATGGAAGGGACGTAAGAATAAAGATATAAGCCTGCAGCGAGGAGGAAGCATTACGAGCGCGGATAAATATGTATGCGCGCGGGGTAGGATTGGAATTGGCAGGGGAGGGTGAAAGGGACGCCCCGCCGGTAGATAAAGGGCGGCCGAGAAGTAAGAATTCGATTATCTCGGCGGATGCTCGAACTTCTCTCGGATTTCCTGGCGCGGATAATGGAGCACTCTTTGAAGAAAGCTTTCGCGCGCGCTCGCGTGGAGGAGAAGATACCCTCCTCTGTTGTTTTCCATCTTTCTCCCTTTTCTTCGTGCCCGATCCCGCCTGCCTTTCCGCGTGCACGCCCCCTTCCTCGCGCCGTCGAGCGAGAATTCAAAGCCTCTCGTGGACGAAGAAGAGAGAGAAATAACCGAGGACTACTGCCTTCCAAGGCAGCCGATCCCCGTTCAGGACAGAGAGCACGGTGCCAAAAGGGACGAACAATACCAAGAATTTCGGTGGACGAAGCCTTGGTTGGAGGGGGGAGGGGTGGAGCCCGAGGGATGCGCCACTAAACACGAGATAAAGAGACCGAAATTTCAGGGTGGAACGCCTGACAGCCGCGCCGTGGCTTTTGGCTCGCGAGGTCGACTTTTTTCAACCGCTTTCAGACTCTGTCGTCTTCACTTCGAGTGCCATTTTTGGTACTTCGCCCTATTTAGGAGCTGCGACTTCATTCCTTCTCTTCCTTCCCCTCGAGTTTACAACGCATTCAACACAATCGTGGGAATCATTCATTCCCCCTACCGTTTCCTGCCGCAACGAATTCTGTCGTCGCTGATACCTCAATCTGAGGCAGAGTGCGACGAAGATTCCCGCGGACTGATCGTTAATTTCATACACGTCCATTAACTGATTTGTTCTCCCGTTTTTCGCGGGGCTTCTTGCAGGGAAGTTTCCCCAGCGGAGCGCATATACGGGAGGAGAGGAGACAGCTTTTTCGTTCCGCCTCGTAAGTCTCGCGGTGTCCGCGACGAGGCTCATCCATCATTTCGTGCCTTTTTGTCAGGGTTCGGCAGACTGATGGAGGAAGTCTTAATCCATATCTGGTGAGAGGGGTATCGTCATTCGTCGAGGAGATGTTTTGCGGCCCACGGTGTCTCCGGCTTTTTCTGGCCAACTGCATTTCGGGCTGACTTGATGCCCGTGTTAGGCACGAGGGGCCGCCGCGCGCGAGCGTAATAGAGCCTGGACCGCCAATTAATTAATCTTGCTCAGACGTAAGGAGGAAAAAATAACTACCAGGGATGTAATTAATGGAGGAAACTTTGTTTTGTCGTAATTAAGTGGCCGAAAAGGGTTGTCGATTAATCTAGATAGAATACTCCATCGAAATCACCCTCTTCCCTTAACACTCGTTCAATTATACCGTTCAAGAACTGCAATCTCCCGCGTCGCAAAAATTCTTCCCCCTTTCTCTCTCTCTCTCTCTCACTCTGTACATACTGCGGAAAGTGCGCCGTAATTACCCCAAGTCTGAATCCTCCGTTGTATTATTTGTCGAAAACACGTGGTCCCCCTGGGGCACCACGCACCACGGGTCTTTCTCGCATTTACTCGTACATTAATTACTGGAAGGGGCTGAAGGCAGGTGTAATAACGAGCGGTGGGTGCTCCTAAATTCGGGGCGCGGGTGGCTAGGCAGATGGAAAGGTAGTCGACTCGCCCCGTCTCTCCCTTCTCTCTCGCCATGTTCGCCCATTTCTCGCGTGCATGCTCGCAAGCACACACGAGATTCGACAGGGGGACGGTGGGGGAGGCAGGGACTGTACGTAGGTGGCACTACATTGTTGGCTTAGCTGCTCGTGGAAAATTGGGTGGGCAAAGCTTTGACAGGCTGTTTGGTAAACAGGCCCTGCGTTTGCGTGCAAACTCGGTATAGGCTGCCGCAACTGCCTATTTCTACTTGTCATTCGTCAATGCCCCTCTCGGCTTCGGTTACGGCAGAAAATAACCCACTGGAAACGGCCATCGCGCCCGTTGTCTGACAACCGAAATTCCACCCACGGGAAAGCGCCAGAAAGCGGCCGAGATTTTCCTGGAGAACCACGAACAGCGGAGAGATCGATGAGTGGCTCTCAGCGAGAATTTCCAGTGACCAGAACGATTTGTCAATCCCAAACACGAGCATTGCACCCCAAGTTTCCGTTGCGCCCTTTCCCGGCGAGTGTCGGTTGTCACAAGTGAACGGGAGTGCGAGGGTAGGGAAAAAAGGGGGGAAAGAATCTGTAACTAGCTGGAGCTACGTGACAAGCGCACGGTTCACGGTGTAACTCAAAGAGTCGTGATCGAATGAAATGATAAAAGCGTGGTACCCGCGCGACGCACCCGCGCAGATAAAACCTAATGCAAATCAATCGGCGGGTACGTGGACCCTGCCAGAGATTCTGGTTACCGGCCGAAATCAAAGTTCAATTAACTTTTCTGCGCGAACAATCGGCGGCTGATGAAGCGACGGGGGCCCGGGCTCACGGGTATCGCGAATCGCAATCCTGGCAGAAACGCGTCGTGTGCGAGCCGCGGGCGTAACAACCTCCCCTTCCCGTGGGTGTGATGTACACATATAGGCGTTTTTTTTTTCGCCCCCGAAGCCAGCGTCCAGGCCGGCCTGCGGCGGCCGCAAAAAACTGCTCGTTTGTTTTTCGCCGTCTGCGGCGCATAGCGCAACTCCGACGGCGCGGCCTCTGTCTCGCAATACGCAACTCCCGCGCTTGATTAGTTTCCTTTGCGCCGAAGGAATTTTCTCCCTCGCCCCGTGGCACGGCTGCAACAGAAAAGAATCAACCTACCACGTTAATCGTGGCACGCTGCTGCGAGCTGCTTTAATCCTCGTCGGCCCGTAATTCCCACGCTGCGCGCACCCGTAACACGCCCGTGTTTTTCGCCCGCTTTAAGCTCCCCGTCGATCCTGTCGATTCGCAGCCTCCGCGCGCTCCCGCGTATTCGCGAGACGAACGGGTCGAGCCGCCATCTTCGCGACCGTGGTTCAAGCTGTCGTCGTCGATGGACGGTGTTTCAACCCTCAAACCTTTGCATGCCACCAGCTGCTCAGGCATATAATCGACCTGTTGCCTGGATCTCTTGATAGCTGGGTTTATTGTATCGAAGGTGGATGAATCGATTCGGTACGCAGGGGGTTGAATAACGCTGGAAGAGCGGCAGAGCGGAGCGTCTCCATCGCGGGATCGTGCAATTTTTCGGGCTTCGCTTCTCCTTCTCCCCCCCCCCCCCCCGCTTATCTCGGCTTTTTGTTTGCCCACGACTCCAGGATAAAAGTAAAAGTTTTAACAAAAGGCCACTTCCTTCCGTGGTGGCGCGTACACCGACGCGAACCGGCGAGCAACTAAAAGTGGATGGGGCGCGCGTGCGGCGCGAGCTTAACGCTTGTTCTTTTGTCACGGAGCACGGTGACAAATACCTTGGCGTTAAGTTAAGAGCGGCCCCCGCAGACACACAACGAGGGAGGACGTTGTTTCGCGGCAATTACGGCGCGGTTCTGCTCGCCGGATGAAATTAATTAGAAACTACTCCCATAGCGCGAGCATCTTCGGCCGGGCATCGACAGCTCGGTAGCATTTACGCGGCAACTTTTCTATGGAAAACTGGTTAAGGCTAGTGTCGGTCGTTTACTTCGGCGAGGCTTTCGAGGCGACGACTTATGCCCGAGACGCTTAACAGCGGCTTCGCGTGTTCCCGCGCACCTCGGAAATGTAAATGCCGCCAGGGGTGGACTTTTTTCGGGCGTAGGCAGCGGCACCGCTGTAAAAAGAGTCACGCTGCGAGCAACGTTAATCACTGTAACGCAGACAACGTGTAATCTTTCATTTTTCACGAGTAATCATTTTAGACGCGCGTACGCCCGCGTTAAATGTATGCGGGGCGCTCGCATTATTAATACCTTGCGTTTCTATTGCAAGTGGCAGAAAAATGGAAATGGGAGTTTGGATGTGTTTCTCCGTGGAATATAGTGGCTGAAATCAGTAGAGGAATTGTGTAGTTGATGGTAAAAGTTTTAGTAGCTAACATTTACTTAAAGTGCTTTCTTTCGAAGCACGATCGGTCTTTCGAGCGACAACGTACATAGTAGGTTGTACATTAGGGTGGCTCTTATATACTCTTGGTAAACATTTTTTTCAAGATTTTCTTCGGGGCACCCTCCACAATTCAAAAGTCGAAAATAAGAGCCACATATATGTGTACATATATTTGCACGCGAACACCAAGTTATGGACAGACATGCCTATTCTACTTTCCCCGACGTTTTCGTAACTGAGTATGGACACTTGATAAAAAGCAACGATTTTACAGGGGGGAGGATGTATTGATCTTCCTTGTTCATCGAATGAAGTCAGACTTACGTGAAAACATACTTTCTTCTTCCGAATGAGTGAGAATAACGGCCGTTGATATCGCACCAGGCAGCGGAAAGAAACAAAGTCGGAGGGGAACGGCGCTGGAAGTAAAAAGCGAAAGAGCACTGAAAATAGTCGTTAAACTTGCATCGTAAATTATGCAACCGTGGTCTCGGTCGCCACCTACCCCCAAGATGCTTTCCGCGGCCACCCTCCGTGGAGAACATGGCTGCGTTCACGGACCGTTACGCCGCGATTACGCGCCACTTCGAACGCAGACAATGCGCGCTTTCCTGATTCCTGACACTGGCTTTCGTCAACTAACACTGTGCAACGACTTCGTATAATTATCGTGACATCCTTAAACGTGGACGCAATAAAAATTCTCGGCGAATTTCGATTCTGATGCGATTATTACCACAATGTCATCCCTTGTCCCTTCTTCGTAGACAGTAATTATCTTACTATTAAGTTCTCTCTCTCTTCTCGATCTGAATTCGCAAACCCTGTTCAGTATTTTCAACGCACAAGTGTGTATTTCCCGTTACACACGCGCAAAGGGGTTTGTTCGACGTGAGCGGGTGCAACGATCGCGGGCGGAAATTCTAAATGTCGATAGGAGGAATATACAGCCGTGGCAATTACGCGCTCGCTGCGGAGAGGGGGTGCGTTGAAGTTCGCGAATTACTCGTAAAAGGAGTCGTTAAAGGGCAGACTACGTTCCGGAAGGGCACGCATCTCGTTTAATCTACCCCTTGCCTCGTGGCCGAGAGATGCTTACCGCCCTGAGAACGAAGTCAACAGCGCGAATAATAGGCAATCGTGTCTGAGAAGGCACGTAACGAGTGCGCGGCTCGCGTACGAACGAGTACCAGCGATTGTAGGCGAAAGCCTTGCCGAACATGACGGGAATTCGCGTGATGGTCGAATAACTAATGGTACATTCGATGCAGCTCGGGTCACGCGAGCTACGCAAAAGACTGCTCGCAATAAGCAAGGCGCGGGAAGCAATCGGCCAAGTCATTTCCGACCGGGCAGCGGGTTTCTGGGTCACGATACACTTTTGCTGAAAGACTCGCGAGCGATAGCGCGGTGGGCGCGAGAAGCTCGATCGATACCATGGATTAGAATAACACGGCGATTCCTGTCCGACTGATGACTGATGACACTCCATTTACTCGCAGCTATTTATCATTCTTACGACACGAGCACCGGCGGGCTACAATTTTTCGCGAACAATGGGGCAACGTCCATTTCCACCCCGACGAAAGTGTATTTCCTCGACGGCTTATTACTCTCGGGAGGATCGCGATCTTCGAGCCGGGGTGGTTACTTTCGCAGTCACCGCGACATTCGTTGCATTTGTCCCGTTCTTTTCCCATTGTTCCTCCCGTCGATCGCGACGATTCGACGGCGAATTCGCGCAAAGGCTTGCTGCACTCTATCAAGCTACTTGCGTATTCGTTTCACGGCTGTCAGCGTGTCGCAATGGCCCCCGCCGAAAGCATGCTCTTGGCTCCTACACCGAGATTTCCTTCTGCGATGCCAATCGACCGACCTTGCCGCGGATCCCTTCGCTTCTTCGAATGTCTGCCGGATTTCGAGTAGCACATGTCTATACCATCCGCGTAAAAACCGAACATCGTCGTGGAATATCAAGTGCACGCGTTTTTGCATTCGAATTGATTGGTAGATTTCGTGAAGCTCTCTTCTTCTCGGCGAAGGGTCAAGGGATGAACCTTGGATCGAGCAGTTGGTTGGTTTCAGCATTTAACAATTGAAGACGTTGCTACGTTGTAATTGGAAACGTACAACGCGCCTGGAAAGTATTTAATTCCGCACCGCATAGCTTTGAAAGTGCAACATAAAATATTCAGCCCTGTCCTCCGCAGGGCCGCCGTCTGTGCTTGACGTTAAGGCGCGACGATTAAAGGGTACGGGAGTTTGGTTGAAAACGCCCTACGTAGGAAATAGAATTTTTCAATCAAGCTAACATTGAGCTTGGCACAATAAGATCTGAATGTAACAACCATTCCTCCATGGTTGGGATTTTTCTACTTTTCAGAAAGTTTCACTCACCCTATATCCCCATTTGCATACATGTTACTGGTGTCAGTAAGTACCACTGCAATGGAATGGGCAAGAAAGTTGCAGAAATATAAAGCTTTTCTCGCCTGGAAGCGAACTTCAGCGGCGATGTTTCAAAACCGATGGTCCAAAGGGGATCAAGACTCCTCCAATTTGCATACTTGAACTTGGTGCTGAAATATTCAACGCTCCCAACGACGATATTGCACTTACGTGCCCTTGAATATCTTCCAACTCGTATCTGCTAACTAAACTTGAATAATAACCTGCTTCGCGCTGGTGTTAATAAAAAATTAAGAATCACTTTGAGCTCAACGACCCGTGTAATCTAGCTTAACGAAACTAAGTAGTTCGGAGCAGGCTGCACGCCGAGCTTCCAGCGCGGCCCACGGAGTAGCACGCTTACGCGAAACTCCACTCTGCGGTTTCACGGGAAAAAGTGGTCGAAATCTTCGTTCCAACCGTGGCGCGTGAAATATTGAGAGGGGAAAATTAGCAGCAAAGGTTAGAAGAATTCAGGAGGGAGTTATGGGACGGCCGGACCGACCACGGATTCTTCCGCGGAGCTGGAACGCGGTCAGAGACGCTGCGGGGCGAAAAGCACAGCCGACGGGGCCAGAAAAAGTGCACGGATGTGCAGCGTGAGTTTTATGTGTCGTCGGGAGGGACGGTCGCCGGTTAACCGCGAACTCGAAACCACCCCCCCGACCCTCGACAACAAGTCCCGGTTACACGGTCCACTTTCGTCCACGATCACCGCCCCGAAACTTTTTCTTCCTCGAGGACGATACACGCTGGTCCCAGCGGCTCTGTGTGCGCGCCACCGTGGAAATGCAGCGCGGGGCGCAGAAAACGGAGTAACGCCGAAGTGCTTTTCGAGAGACGAAGGGGGACCGTCACTCCGACGCCGGTATCAGCAATTCCTTTTTCCGCGAGGCGGAAAATTAATTTCTTACAACGCAATGCTCCGAGGAGGAACGCAATTCAAGATGCAGCTGTCCCTCGGTAGTTTATGCCTCTAGAACGCTGTCTCAGAAGGAGTGCTCTAGCTGACGACGTTTCCAACTATTTTTACTTCGCTTCATCAAACATGCAGGCTTTCTTGCTGCTCAAGTAAACGCTCTTTTAACGGGATGATTGGAGGATGTTCCCTGATTTATGCAGTAGGGTAACTCGGAGTAATATGCCATAGTTAACTTTGAAAGGCGGTAACTCGCAAGTATGTACAAGTAGATACTCTACAGCTTAAAACGAAAGGAGACTCGGATGAAATGGGCTGAAAAGTGCAATTCTATCATTGCTGAACAGGATTTCGTAAGGTAGCATCGAGAACCGTGTTTCCTTGCCAATTCTAAATTAATGATGTTTGTTGTAGATAGTCTCTAAACTGTAATTGGTCACTGTAACCAGGAAAGGAATGTTAAGCACCACATTTTTCATAGAAACAATTGCTCGGTGAAGCTGTAGGATCTCCTGTAGCGAATAAATCGTTCCGCTTCTAGCGTTCCCGCGGGGTATGGAATAATATCAGAGATTATTTACTTTAACGACGAGGAAAAGTTGCCGGTGGAGGCGAACTGGCGAAGGAGCGCAACATTAGTTGCGGCTTTGTCCAACCGGGCTGATGAATAATTACAGCAGCGGGTGTACCCGCAGTTGTTGTTACTATCTGCGAAGTTTATAATTGATTTTGAACGCCGCGTCTCCAGTCAGCGTGACAAATTAAAATCACCGTTTCCACGGTACGCGATAACGCAATTATGACCTCCCTGGACGATCGTTCTGGGGGTGAAACACTGGCTGCATCGCCGCTGCGCAGGGCGGTCCCCGATCGAACATCTCTAGCCACCGAATCCTTAAGGCTCTCATTTTCCCTATCACAAATACTACTTACGAAGCTAGACACTCTTTGCACTGAAACACTAAATCCCAGCACATTCCGCGAAACACCGCCAACAGCAGCAGAAACGAGCGATCTGTTTGCGTACGAGAACGGATGCGCAGTCGTTCACCCAGAATCCTCCGATTCGTCACGCCTAGCTCGATGCCCCGTACCATTCGTTATTTACGAGGAGGTCTCCCCGCGAGAGGCAGTCGAAGGTCCGTCGATATATCGATCAGACGCCCCAAGTTATTTCAATAATTCGCCAAAAGCACACTTGAGCGCAGTCGCTGTTTCTCGGTGCCGACTCGACTTGCATCTTTGCTCGGGGGCCAGCAACTGGACAATGGATATCCAGGATCTATGGATACGAGTGTTCCCCGAGTGCTACGACCCGCAACGTTGCGTGAATGCCCTTTGGTAGACGCGCAGGGGGGTGGGGCGCTGGGTGGCGTTTACACGCGCGAAACCCTCGCCGGGATTGAAAGGTGCGCACGCGTGTTCCATGGCGCGCACACACAGCCACACGCGGCCGCGTGCAATCGCGGCCAGGGTAATAGCATATAATTAGGAGCTGGGCGGTCCAGCTTCTAAGCCTACAATTTTCGTTAGTGGGTTAGACAGGTGTGGCGCGTGTGTGGGTGCCCGAGGTACGAGCCAGCCGCGCGCACTAGCCGATGGAAAAGGAGGAAGCCGGGTTTTCGAGGCGACCCTCGGCCGGCTTACGTGTCCGCCCCAGATTGTCAGGTTGATCGCTTAATCGCCGGCTGAACGCGATTGCCGGCACGGTGAAATAAGTTAATTTTTCGCAGCCGGGGTAAATTGGTTTCGGTGTTTGTTCGTGGCTCGTAACCGGCAGGTTCGCGGCAGCCCGGGGCTGTAATTTCGCCCGTGGAACGAGGAACAGCTCTCTCCGATGTATTCTTACGAAGTGATAATACGTATGATAAAGGCGATCGAGGGGCAGGGGAGGGAGAGAGGATCTTGATAATTTTCAAAGGGTCCAGGTTTCATCGGTAGATGGTACCGTCCCGATAACGTTTGACGTCTTCTTTGGCGCGGCGCGCGGTTATCGCTAATCGGAAGGAGCACGAAGGCGGCGCGGGAGGCTGTTTTCGCCGATCGAGACGCGAGAGAACGCGCCCCCTTCGAAAACAAGCACAACGAGCCTCGTAAGATCCATCTATTTCGAGTCGACGAGTGGAAAAGTTTTAAGTTGCAGCGACGAGCCAGGCAGCCAGACTGCCTACGGGGAATAGCGGCTGGGTGGGAGCGAGAGCGCGAAGAAAGGGGTCGGTGAAAGTTTTGTGCCCCCGTCAGGAAGGGTGGATGCTGCCGTGAAAAGCATCGGGGGACCGGAAGTCGAGACAAAGGCCAACTTCCACGCCGGCTACCGACCTGTACGCGCCCCTTTTTCGACCGTTATTAATGAGCCTATCCCCGGAAATTAAGCGGGCGGATATCAAGGTGACGGCCTCGCCGAGTATCACGCGCCAGCGAAAGTGTTCGCGCTTCAATATAGAAAAGGATTTAAACCAGTGGAATAGAAATACAGGGAAATTTATGCGCTGCAGTGGAGAGTTAAAGTCTCCTTCAAACAAGAATAACGTCACTTTTCCACTGCGCGTTTTGTTCGCAAGAAAACGAGTCTTAGGTGTATTAGAAGGAGAATAGATAAATACGTATTGCCGAGTCGGTGGCAGGAAACACCGTGGCAGGAAAATACATCGGAAGGATGTTAAAGGCCAATCGAGAACGCTGTACGTATCTGTCTCTAACCACCAGTTCGGAACTTATCCTACCTTCGTGCATATAAAATACTTCTTATCTGAACGCATTAGCTCAGCGGCGAAACCCACTGAATAACAATGGCGTGGCATTACACTTCCGAGACCGAAGCTTATCCGCAATGCTATCTGGTTACTCGAAGCGATACTCCTCTTTTTCCAGCTCGTCCTCGGATACGAATCTACCGAAGAGTAGGGTGGTGACGCTCTGTCAAATTCAATACCACTATTCAAATATAAAAGCCCCATCCTAAATGTGTTCCACCCTGGATTCTGGATTCCTTATCCGATCGACAGGGTGAAGTTTTTTGTTACCAGCATCTTTGCGTATCGTATTCAACAAGGGGGTTCAATCCGCGTTTCACGAAACACACCGTAGTGCGTAGCGAAGGGCCCAGCTTCCGTGGAAGAGACACATCGTTCCTGCGCAGCTCTCTCAGCCGGGGCGAGTGCAATTCGTGTGCTACGCTCGACCTGCCTCGTAACAGTTCCATCTTATATGCGTCATCTCAATTTGTATCCGCGATGCTCCTGACAAATATTGTGGATGCCTGTTTCCCGGTGGCCTCCGCCTGTCGTCCTACCCCGACCCATTGCACGGCAGCGAAATTGCTCGGAAGGGAAACAGGAAAATGGGGAGCGATATCCGCTTCAGCTGCGAGACGTTCTTATTGTTTTAAGGTAGACAGGTTTATTAACTGCCCGAATAACCACGGAAAGCGTCGCGACCCATTCTCTCGCCAGTATCAAATTGCTCGACGGCCAAGCCGACGTTGCGCTGTGCATTCGTTTCCAGTCCGAGCCTGGATTTCATTTCTGTCGAGATTTACTCGACTGATCGCGGACCAACGAGACGAGAGGCCCAGGCATGGGTAGGGAGGTTCAACGGGGGCGGAGGATCCGCGAGAATATCTTCTGTTAGGCGGGATGGGCATTTTTGTATTCACGGCGATACAGTTAAAGAGGAATTTCATAGAAGGGGCTAGCTTTCGTCGTTCCTATGCAAAGCGTCCGACATATAAAAGATTTGCCGGGACATTTCGCAGCAAAGGAATGCCACCTTCGGACTTCCTTCGTCAGACTGGCCATTCCATTCTGTTATAACCCAGACATTCCATTGAAAAGCATCGACGAGATTTGTGAGTGCGGGCTGACTGCTACGCGAGAATTTCCACGGTCTTTGTTGGTGGAAATAAGAATCGTCTAGCCGAATGACATTATCACTTCTACTCGTTCAGAGGCTTTCTAGACTTAAGAGTCATTAACAGCAGATTTAGAGATTTTAATTTATTTGATCAGTTTTATTATCATCCCGAGTTTCTGAATTGCAGAAATGGAATCGTTAATGGATCGTTGCCACGTAGGGGGCGTAAACATTTATTCCATATCTCTTTCCACGTTGGCTGACCCGAATCTGTTGCGCTGTCTGCGAGCAATAAACAATGGGCGCGGAAAGAAATGAAGGAAAACGGGACGAGAGCGCCGGGAGCCGGAGTCATTTCTCGCGTAAATAAAAACCGAATTTAAAATAGAAAATAAATCTCTCCGCAAGCGGTCCTGCAGGCTGGGGGTGGAAGTGGCGACCGGAGAGCGAGGGAAGCATTATTTTCTGAAAAACTATCGCAACCCATAAGAAGAGTACACCAGCAAGCTCCCCGAACTTCTTATTCCCCGACCACTCGTCGACTCCGTGCTCGCGTCGTTGCGAAACTTTTTTATTTATGAAATTCTCGCGACGGAAAATTACTGCCACCCGTAGCCCCCGGGAGTCCGTGACACTCCTGTTTTCCACGGGATCTTCCTTCCGTTCGGGATTCTCGCGTCTGCCCCGAAGAAAGGGAAACAAAGGCAGAGAAGTGTCTGCTGTAATTTCGCAAGCGTGACCAAAGATACAACGGTTACAAGCGGAAAGAGCAATTGAATTATTGTCGTGGAAACATTCAAACAAATCTCTGCCCATTGATCCTGGCATATAATTGAACCACGAACGACGACTCCCCCAGCAAAACTGTACATTATCATCCCTCAAGAGTCGAATACTATTGAGAAAAGCGAAGGAGAAAACGGTACGTTCGGAACGATGGAAGAGCGTTGCTCGCAGTGCGAACGAAGAAACTGGCGATGAAAAGCGTTCGAAAAGAAGTGAACGACAATGAAGCCGTCATTGGTTTCGTCAGCAAGCACCACCGTTCACCCTATTTGGGTCAGAATCATTAAGGATTGCCATTCGTTGCGGCGCGAAAACACTGGCTGCATATAGGCGTACCTCGACCCGTTCCCATTTTCACATTGGTTACGGTTTCGTGTGCTCGCGGGTCAATACCTTTCCGGCCCCAATTATTTCCCCCCCCCGGAGGACCGGAAAAACTTGAAGGCTCTATTGAATCGTGTCCGCCTTTCCTTCTCGGTTTCCACGGTCCCCGCGCCTCTTATCTTCGGTCCACTTTTTCCCCGCGCTCGTGTTTGCCTGTGTGTTTCGTTTCGCCATCCTCCCCCGGGATGTCACCCCAACCGTTCGATCCTCGCCCTTCGTCCTACCGCTCACGGTTTTCTCTTTCTGGCCGTCTACAAACGTTTCCAGCCAGCCCACTCGACCCCTAGGCAAGCGAGCAACGGAGCTCGACGAGTCATTTCGAACCGAGACTTCTCTCGGTTATTCCTTTTCCACCGGTTCAACCGTTTCAACCGTTTCCTGGATATCAGGGGAGGGGAAACGCGGCTGCAGAGGAGATCTCCGCTCCTGCCACTCGCGAGACATTGTTACACGCCGACCTTCACCGACATCGCGCCGAGGGTTAAGCGGTTTCGACTTGCAATTCTCTCTCTGGTCTCGGGGCACTCCGCTCGCTGGGGAAAAACACCATTTTCAGGCGGCCAAACAATCCCGCGTTTTGTCCACTTCCGCCCTGTGCTCCACAGCCGCGTTATTTACGAGACGAGAAAGGGATTTCCGGCGTGCCGCGCGGCTGGTAACAAGTTCACAGGCGACTAACGAATCTCGTTGCGGTTGTTTCTCTTGCCCGTCTTTCTCTATTTTTTTTTTTTCGTGGCAGTTATCGCGAATGGCTGAAATCTGCCGGGTAATTCGCTTACAGAGGCGCTACTGTTTCGAGATGAGCCTCTGTCGCCACGAAAACTCTGGATGTAATGTAACTCTTTATGACGTGCTGCGCTATCCTTTTTCATTTAGATCTGTTGCGCAATTTTCGCTGGGTCGTGTAGTTCTGTTAATTCTCGGGCACGTAGAGGACTCGCGCATAGTTGTACGAATTACAAATGTACGGCTGGCTGTAGAGTTATAACAGGATAGCTGCTCAGTAGTCGATGAACTTTATCATAGGGCAGTTTTAACCCAGCGAAGGAATCTCCACGGCCAACTGCACCCAGCTCGAGATAAAGCCCTGCGACACCTTCGGTATCCTTCCACGTCGAATCAGCGTCGCTACGAGTGAGTCATAAAGTGTCGTAAAGCCAGGGTGGGCCGTCGTAACCGTTTGACGTCTCGCGTTTTACGCGGTGGCCCCGGTTCGCGTTCGACTACCTACGTTCCGCATATTTAAGCGCACCTACGTCTCGGCTCCGTTTATACCGTAGCTCCGACTCATTTTCGCCAACGATCGAATCAACGTTAGCCGTAACTGCCCCTTTTATGGCCGCGCTGTTGAATTTAAATGTCGATGCCGGGAACGGTCGGCTTATGCTCATCGCTGTCTGTATTGTAAATTTCCTCCCCCCAGGCTGATTCCACTGATCCAGAAGAATTCCGGCGTGCAGAGGAGGCAGTGTTCTTTACCCCGATAGCTTCTCGATTAAACTATTCAGAAGGATCGAGATTCTTCGATTAGGCGGCTTTTTCTTCAGCCGGAACCTCCGACTAAAGGGTAGGCGAAGCTCGTTATTGCGCATTCCGAGCACGTTCCCAGGGACGTAACGAGGCTGCAAAAATACGGTATCGCGGGCTGAAATCAACGGTTTCGTGAGAAAATTCGCGTGTCGCTGCGCCACGACGGAGCGGCGATCGAAGGGAAACGGTGCACCGATTGCAACAGATACACCGCGTATGCAGATCGCAAGATTTACGCCATAATTACTGGCTGGCGATTCTTTACGATCGACGGTGCGCCGAGTTTCCTCGGCTCAAGTGGGCTGGAGGATAATACGAGCGGCGGCGGCGGCGTCGTAACGAGAGCCGGACTCGAGCCTCAAACGAGGTAGAATCGAGCGTTAGCACTTTATAGACGATAACTGAAACTATCTTGGGCTGGATGCTCGCCGCGCTAGCGTCAGGACTACTAATCGAAGCGGAGGAATCGACGCTTCTAGCCCCACGGCGCATTCTCATCGCTTGAGCACGCGTTCGAGGCCTGTTATTACGCCAACTTCAAACTACCACCGCATCATAATCGCGAACCGGTCCCTCCGTTCCCCCGCTGATGTACGTACTGCCAGCTTGTGGCGGCGCGTCCGCAGGAATCGACCAAAAAGGAACACCCGTGCACGTAAAAAGAGTAAGCGAAACGTGAAAAGTGAGGGCTACAAATTGATAGAAAAAATGTGGAATCAGCGGTTGCGAAAATCGAAGCAAGCCTTCGCGGTCCCTTAAGCCGCCACTTGCTGCGAGCGATCTATGTAAATGTTTGGCCGGGGAAGCCGTGGGATTAAAACGCCAGTTGCTATTGTGTTAGTATCGATCAGAGAAATCGATTGAAAATAGCTGCACGATTCAATCGAAGAACTTTGTCCCCAATTCCTCGCGGAATTACGAAGTACCGCAAGGGGAAGAAGCGCTGGATGCGCCGCAGCCCGACGGTTCCTCGCTCGACGGAGGAGCGGAGTCTCGCTAAAGGGGAAGGGAGGAATGGAAATAAATCGGTGATCAGGTGCGCCAGCCGGGGAACGCGGTCGACATCGAGGCGGTAAGGAAGCGAGCCGCAATCGATGCAAAAGGTGCAAAACGAGACCGAGTAGCGAGCTTAAGTGAGTATAATAAATTGATCGAAGGCGGCGTGGCATGCGGGCAACACTCTGGCTCTATTAGCCTGGAGATGCATGGCTCCCTCTTCTCCGAAGACACACCTCACCCCAACGGGCGACCTTATACCTCTGTATAGACTCCCTCACGGGGATAAAGGGATATCCTTAAAGATATGAGCCGGCAGAGCCCGTAGACACCGCAACTCTCTTCGTGCTTTCTTATCCCTCGCTAGAATACACCTTTGTACTTGTCTTAATTTAAAGTTCCATACGCTTGTCTTTCGTCGCGAGTCAAAAGAGTTCCCATCGCGATGTTTAACCAGGAGTTTCATCATTTTTCATTGAAAATGTGCAAAGAAATCAGACGCTAAGAGGTAGAAGTTGACACAGATTAATCGCAGTGGCGTAGCGACACTTTTAATGAGATTAATGGGTGCGAAACTAATTTAGCGATGCAAAGGAGAAGTTTGATTGCATCGAATTACCGGTGGACGGTCGTCGCACGCAACGGCGAGCACTGTTTAACGCAGTTACGACGATTAGTAGAAATCTGACGAATATCTGGCGCGGCTGGCGGTGCATGGGGCGGGGGTCGGTGCATTTTGTCGCGGACGGCCGAGGAAGCTCGAATTAAGAAAGTTTTCCAGAGCAGGAAGGAAAGTGGAAGCTATGCGATCCCGTGGAAGTTAAAGAAAATGGTAGTCGACGACTTCAGCCGGGACGAAAGTCTGGAAAGAGGCTCAATAACGATTTCAACGGCACTACCGTTCCTCTGTCTTCCCCATTTCGCCCCCTCCGTCCTTCTCCGTTCGCCGCTCCACGACACCCCCTCTCGATTCTATCTCACCCTACCCCTCGCGGGCCGCCGTTTTCCTCGTTTCAGGAATTTAGCCGGTTGTAAGTTAATTTCCTCAATTTCTTATGCAACGGTGCATTAGCGAGACGACGGCAGATGTCAGCGGATCTCCAGTGCCGGCGACGTTCTAAAGGCACGACCTCCGACCCTCTGGCTCGCTATCATCGCCATTTACCTCGACAACCGCTAAAACGTAGTTTGTATTCCGCGGAAAATACCCGTTAAATGCCAGCCGTTAATTCTGACTGAGAAATTTCGCGAGTATTGCATAGCTTTAGGTTGCTGATTGCTTCATTCGGGCCGGCAGTTTCATTCGGGGCTCGTCTACTCTGCTATAATTGGCGATCAGGCAGAAAATTTCGGCTAAATTGAGACTCGGCAAAAGCAGCACTCTGGTCGTCGGATACTTCTTAAGGCAATTGATCATGAGTTGTCTGATTCTGGGTTTATGATAGGTTAATTGCCACTGACAACGCAATTAATAAGGAGGGGCTAGCCTGCAGAGGTGAATGCGTCTTTCGCGCAGCTGGAATCTACGGTAATAAAGAATGCTTCTACAGCTGAATAGGAGGAGGAATTTATTCGCGCGACATCGTGATTGCATGTTAATGAACGAGGCTGATTCGCGCGACACCCGGCACATTAGCGGCGGCATGTAAATTAAAACATCCTTTCACCGGTGCTTTCAATCGCTTAGCGAGGCGGTCCTTAAGTGGCCGCCGACGCGCCGCCATAAAATGTTCGGTTATCCGCGAGGAGGAGAGCGGGTACGCTTCCCCCGAGGACCATAACTCACTGTGTTTACGCGTAGATAACACAGTTAAAAAATAACCACGCACCCGCCATCGCTCCCCATTAAATATTAATGTGTCAAGCGAATGCATGAATCCCCTTATACATATATCTGCGTTTTGCGCCGGACTTTATGCAAGACAGTTGCACGATGTATTGTCCCTACGCGGGAAGATTGATGACACATTGGCTCTGATACTCGAAGCAGACCGCGTAGGTTGCTCGGTTCGCTGTGATTCCTTCGATGGTGCTCTTAAAACACGGCAAAATACTGCTCTCCATCCTTATAGGCATTCTGGATCGTACTCCACAATGAATTGCTTTGGCATTTACTGTTTAAGGGCTCTACTAACTACTTCTCAGTATCTTCGCGACTACGTTCGAAAAGCTTCGACACGTGCATGCACTCGCAATTGTCCATTCTTCCCCTCTAGAAGGCACGGCGCTTGTCCCTCATCGAATTCTGTGTCAAGCGAGGAGCATGTTTCGGCGCGAAATCTGTCGCTGTTAACGTTAATCCAGCGCGGGATTCAATTTGTATCCAGCGCCGCAGAAAATTGGTCTACTTCGTAATCGGGTTCGTTCGTTTCATCTTGCTCCAGCGAGCGTTCGCGTGTCTATCGTTCTCGCGGGCTCGATAACCGTGCTGGCCATCGCTGGTCCATCGTCTAGGAGAGCGAGAGGAAGCTTGCAGCGGCGGGAACGAAAGAGACGGCCACGTTAATCGATCCGAAAGTAGGTATCTCCGCGAAAGATACGCCGGGTCTCGGCAGAATGGGATCGTTCCCGTGTAGGCGGAGGCGTATAATAATCCATTAGTCCGATGGGCTAAATTGAGGGCCGCTTTGGGGGCATCCGCGAAAGCGAGAGGGAAGTGGGGGTGGCAGAGAAGCGGGAGAGGATGCGAAAGGGTGGCCAGCTTCTGTGAGGAGAACGACGGGATTGGGGGAAAGAGTTGGCTGAGTTTGAAGTTGAGTAGTGGCAGGTGGAGGCTTTCTCTCTCTCTCTCTCTCTCTCTTTCTCTCTCTCTCTCTCTCTCTCTCTCTCCCCCCCCCCCCAATCTCTCTCCTCTCTTTCTTTCCCGAATTTTCCACCTCCTACCGTCCTGCTCTATCGCCGTTCCTCTGACGCACGCGTGCAGCTGTAGAAGTGCACGCTATGCCTACCAGAGAGAACACACACTCGCCCCAACGGGGCAGACAATTAATTTACGAATCAGGGCTCTGCGGTCCATTCCTGTGTCCGTCCATTTAAGATTGATTAAGAGTCTCCCGAAATCTAGGTCCTCCATCTGTTCGTTCGGCTCGCAGCCGAGGCATCCATCCACCTAGTTTGCATCTTCAGCTGGAAAACAGGGGGGTAGCCTGCACCCCACTCCAGCAGTTAATTAACTACCATCCCGGTAATTAACGAAAACGCTTCCAAAGATTGCTGCAACCTGGACGTTTGGTGAGGCAAGTTTTAAGCTGTGGATCCCACCACTTTTGGGGGTGGAAACATCGCATCGGCGCTCCCCGCGCATTTACTGAAGAGCATTTACTCTAATTCGTGCTCGGGTGCGCGTTAATTTGATAAACATGCAAAAAATACTAAATGCAACGGGTCGTTATAATCTCGTTTCGGCTCGTACGCGGCTCACTTGTTCCTCAAGCGTCTCCAGCATTAATTTCCGGAGTGTGTACCGTAGTTAAGGGTGTCAAAGAGGTGCAGGCTGGATCCGCGAGCAAAGTCATCACCGGCATTGCGACACGTTAACGCCTCCCCGTCTCGTGACGCACGTACCCGCCCTTACATACGTGTCTTTATATTACCATGGCACACGCGTGGAACCGTTACGCTTGTAACGCGAGAGATCTGTGCAATGGAATGCTCGTTTTGCGGCATTATCTGGCCGGTTGTCCGGTCACGTAGACTGTTAGACAGAGGGGTGGTTAAAGGTGGTCTGTATGCGACGAAAGGGTAATTTCGGAGAGGACTATACAACGGTAACGTCGCGATGAGGGGACATCATTATCCACCTTATAATTATGCCGCATATTTGCGAGAGAAAATCGCGAATGACCACCGTGTACTGCCTCCTAACACGTCTCTCCTATTTAGCCCACTCTTGAGATTGAAAATTACTTTCTCGTACACTCTCACTTAAAAGATCTGCTCGATATTCGTCGTGTAGTTTTCGCAAACACAGTTCCACGATGCTGCAGCACTGATTCAGATACGTTTTCAGTATAGGAACACCCTTTGCTTCCTCGTGTGTCGTCATTTAGATGTTTCATTGCCCGAGGCTTTGTAAACCGAGCAATTTTTCACTAACCTTTACGTTCGGCAATGTGCTATTTTATCCGCATATTGAAGAGACCCTGACACTCGCGAATCCAACGATAAAGCTGCAAAATTTTTACCGTAACTCAGCGCTTCGGTGAAACTCGCCCTGGATCGCGATCACGTGGAAATGGTTTCGTCATTCACATGATATTATTTGCAGATCCCGAGCTTTTATCTAGCACAAACGTCCGCAGCAGCGCGCGCCAAAGTCCACAGATAAATCTGCCCCGGCGGTTAGTTTGATCCTTGACAGATACGACTTAATCGCGCTCTGTTGGCCGTCCGTTTCTCGCGAACGATGAATCATCCCTCGCCTATTTCGCGGAGCCGCGTGCCTCAGCCCGGCGGACTCTAGCAGCGGTTGAAGACGCAAAATGTTTCCTGACGCGACACTTCGATCGGAAATGGCGCGGAAAGAAACGGGTGAGCGAGGTTTACGAGCTCCTCTTATCCTCCCCTCCCGCCCATAGACACAGAGTCTTCCACCTCGTGTGATTCATACACATATCGTTCGGAATCATAGAGACCCCGAAGGCGGGGTAGAATATTTTCAGCCCTGGCAACTCGGTGCACCATCACCGAGAGGAAGTGGGCGCGGTAGGTGGAAATAAAGTACGGTTAGCGTGAGCATCCGACGTGGCGTGCGGACGTCGGCGTTATTAAAACTACCCGTTGCTGATTAGATGAACTAATTTCTCTGGCGCACGTGAAATTTTTAAATCCACCCCGCGGCGCTCGTTTCCACGGGGGGCACGACTGTTTTTCGCCTGTCCTCGGAAGTTGCCAAAGGGTGTCCCTGTCATCCGTGCCACCCCTTTGTGAGGGGTTCTACGTGTGTTCGCTTTGAGGCGTCTCGTCCAACCCTTCACCCCCTTTCTCACGTACTTCCCCTACGACGGCGGCACCGCCTCGCGTTTTTTCACAGGCTAATTTGTTTAGCAGTCTCGGTAACGACATCTCGTAAAACGACGTCCTCTATTTTCGCCCGTAAAACATCCGTCCCGCGACGTCCTCTCGGCTGGCCTTCCCGCAGCGTCACGGCACCCGCCCCTCCTCGCTTCCATCGTTTTTCCATTCTCCCCCAGCGTGCGCGGGTGCCTCCCTCGAGTCGATGGCAAATTACACCCGAAATCGCCTCCGTTCGGCCGAGTCGACACCCTGCTTCGAGGAAACGATCAGCCGATGCGTTCACTTTCCAGGAAGCTGAGTGCGTGAGATGACTCGAGAGATGATTTCCAATCACTTTAAACGGTTATACTGTCGAAGGATGGTCGGAAATCCGCTCGATGAACTCCATTTAAATAGACTGCGCTTTTACACAAGGGAATCGAGCTGTTTAATATCACGAGGCTCGCCTCGCATTTCGCGCGTCCAGTAAAACACAATACACGGGAAAATGGAGATGCGCGTCACGCGATAACGCCGCTAAATTTCCTTGCCGGCCAGGGCGAACGGGGGTGGCCACGTTTCTCTCTTCATCGGTGAATAATAACGCCTGTAACCAGCGGGTTGAAGCGCGTTAAATACAGCTGCACGGGCAATTGCATATCGCGAGGACGCGAGCATTGCGAGCACCGCCGGTGCTATCAACCACTGCCACCGGTAACGGGTCGCTCGAAAAAGAAAGATAAATCTAGGGGGGGAAAAAGGAGATGGAAGGACCGCCGGCGGAACCGCCGGTTAAAATGCATCGGCCTCGCTCTCGCGCCCCTTCTCGATCCAACCCCGGCGTCGCTGCGAGTATTCTTCATGCGGCCGCGAGAATTATCGCGCTAGCTGTAACTTCGACGCGAATCCTTGGCGTTCTCGCGCGACGATGGAGCTCGTTCGAGGGAAGAATGACGTACGGGTTCGCGGCGGCGGGCGAACCAAGTTTGCACAACGCCGCTTCTGTAACGAGTAATTTCTGTCGGTGGCGTTCTGCGCCTGTGAACTCGCGACAATAGCCGCGGCGGTCGCGTCTGAGGAAAGTTTGTTTAAAGGCGGACGGCTTCGTGTCGGGCGTTTCGGCTCGGTTGAAAAACGTGATTTAGGAAACCCACGTTTGTTGAGGAAATTGGAGGCAGTTTGGCGGCACGTTGCTTCGGCGCTTAGTCCGGCGTGTCGTGTTAATGTTTTCCGGTTCTGAAAATGGGAGAGTTCCGTAGTTGGTTCGAATATGCCGAGAAATTCCATTCGACCACCTGACACGCCATATTACTGTCAAATCTCCTTCAAATTGAAACGCGTTTTAAATTCGTCGCGTGGGGAAACACGAACTCGTTATCACCAAGAGAATATTATATTATATTCATTTACTCCGTATTGTGACGCCCGTTTGTTAACATCACCGCTTGTCAGGGTTTCTCGTTTAAGTATTCTTCTTGAAGGGTACCCCTTTGTAGCCCGACGATTCTTTTCGCAAATTGGACGCGCAATATTTCTTCCCACGGCTTGTAATATAGTTTAATTAGCATTAAACCGCGAGCACGACTAATATTCGTTAGACCATTAAACATTCTGCCCTGCCTCGGGGAAGCGTTTTGTTTTTCAACTCTTTCATGGAGCCCGTTAATTAATTTATATTCTCCGACGTTGTGCAAGCGCAATAACGCCATTGTGCACGCCGTGGCGGACACTTTGCGCCGGCCATTAGCGCGAACTTGACGCGTACACGCGTATTTTTCGCGCCAATTTCGCGCAACAGGCAGTTTCTTGTCGTTGCGCGTATCCCTTGTCGGGCCAGGTTCAACGACACGTGAAATCGGATCGGATGCATTTCCGATAATCGCTGGACGGAGCTCTAAAACGCGAGAATGCGACAGTCGCCGCGAGGACATTCGACGCGGAAGCTGTTGCCGCGTCTACGGGAGTAGGGCAACGAAGTGTCTGAACAGACACAGGCACGAGGGCTGTTTCCACTTGCGTCGGTGAATAAACCAGGTCTATTTCCCTGAAGACAAAGGAGCAGCGGGACAGACGAATCGCACTCGACTTCGTATTCGACCGTGTTCACGAGAGCCCGTTGACCCAGTAGACTCATTACGGTATTCCCCGCGACGCTCCTAATTGGATGAAAAATTGATCGAACTCTAATGACACCAGTGGTGAGCTTATAAAGGAGAGAGGGGTGGTGGTACACGGCCGCTGGAAGAAATCCAACGTGCCATCGCTGGAACGTCGTATAGAAATGGGAAAAGGGAAAAAACTCTCGCGGCCGCTCTCGCCCCTCCACTTTCACCGAACTCCACCATTTTCTCCTTTCAAGGGGGGCGGCAAAAGGGTGACCGGTGAAAATATCTCGAAAAAACGACGCTGATCGGTAGTACAAAAGGAACGGTGCTAGTCGAATCGAATGGCCGTTCGGCTTAATGCCAAATTATTTTCTCTCCGTGAAACGTTGCACGGCGAAGGGAGAGGGCAAGGTGGGGAAGGGCGAAAAGGTTAAGAAGCCAGGAGACCGCGACTTCTAGAGGCACTCCGCTATGACGTGAGTTATGTGTTCAATGGCTCGGGCAGGGATTGAAGAGCGGATACACCTTGACTCGCCGCTGCTCTCGATCCCTTTCGGCGAAAATAATCGATTTCGGAACGGCGATTCGTCGCAGACTGCGCTCGGCCATTTCTTTCGAACGCTACCTTGACGCGTGCTCGGCCATCCTCGCTTTCTTGAGAGCCCTTCGACTTTTATCCGGCGACGAATTCTCTCGGCGCGGAGACATGCGACTTCTGGTGTGTCCTGAGACGGACGATCGATAACCCAGTAGCCTGATATCTCGATTTCCGCCAAGACAAGCAGCCTTTCGTTCTTTCCTCCATTGCCCAAAAATGTATGCGGCACCGCACGATTCCCAAGAAATATTATTGGTAGAAACAGCGGGGGATCGGTGTAATTTGTACCGTGAAGCGCAAAAACAAACGGGACACTCGATGGCCCGGCTCCACGAGCGTCGCAATCGACGGCAGAAAAGCCTTTTGTCGCCGGGAGGGGAAAAAGAACTACGTGGACGGCCTCGAGAGTTTCCATTGCGGCCCTCGTCCTGCCATTATCAATGGCATTTCTTCTCGAGAGTTTATTACTTGCCCTTGGTGAGATTGTATTGCTCGACGCTCGGTCTGTCGCCTTCGCTCTATCAGCGATCAAGAACGATTAACGGCATTGTGTTTGCTAGCCACCTTTGTCTCCGGCCCTTTGTATGCAGGCTCCTTCACGTCATTTCGCTTGACTGATGTAAGTGCCGCCATTGTAGGCAGAACAAATCTCTTTTTTCCCAAGGCAACCGTTTTAGCTTATCGAATGGACGAGCGACTTACCCGCGTTGAAGGTTGACGAAATGTACTCTCCTTACGAGACGTATTAATCGTTCTACTGAGCATCGATGGGGGACCCTTTATACCGGATCATTGTACCTTAATGCTAAATCCTTGCTGAAGTTTTCTTCCACTGATTTCTCGTTGACCATAACACAGAAGTCTTATCGGAGTCCTCCATTCGCGATTCATGAGTCTATGAAGCTACAAAACTACTCAGAAGCACTGCAGAAACTACAGTCGTATCCGGAAGCAAGAATATACAATAGAACCCCGTGACAGAGAAATTACTTTGAGGTCTGCGTCATCCCCGAAGCTCCCAGCTCGATCGACGGCCGCGTATCACTCGCCGCGATCGGGGATATCTTAATCGCGTCTGGATACTCGGCTCAGCAGCTTCCACGCACCATACTTAATGCACGGGAGGCAAACTAAATAGATCAAGCCGAAATGAGGGCTGGGAGCCGCGAAAGCGGAGGCCAGGAACGGAGGTGAAAGGGGCGGTGTGGGTTGACCGGTAACCCGCGACCAGTCGGGAACGGTTATGTTTGCCCGGCTGGAATTAGCATAATTGATCGTTACCCAGAGCAGCGCCGAATTGACGGGGGACAATGACTTCATGCCAGAAAAGATTCGCCTTCCGCGTTCTCTTTTTGCCATGTAAATTGGGAGATTACCAGCTGTTACGGTCGAACTGTCACTGCTTTTGGGGGGGGTGGAGACTTCGCGTGATGGTTTCTGGTAACGACTGACCGGAGCGATACCAGTGGATACGATCTGAAGCGAGGACTTCCAATGCGTAATAATTATACGGACCTGCCGTAGGCATATCGGTACGGTCGGACAAGGTGCCACGCGACCAGTCTCGTCTACAGCGGCACGATAGAAAAATTCCATGTATTACGACCCGGTTTCGTAATCCTTTCCACGTTACGTCGCCGCTGGTGGGTGTTGCCAAGCGCTAACTAAGTCACGTTTCGCGTCAGCCGCAATATCCTGTCCCTTTGCTGCGAACACGGCGCGTAAGCTCGATGGCCGCCTTCAATACGTAAGTTGTAATCTCGCGAATCAGCAAGCTTCAGCACGTCGATCTCACCTGCTCCTGGCCGTCGGCGAATTAATTACCCAGTATCAGCGGCCCGGCAAACTCTAACAGTGCGCTAGCCGGGTATTAGGTCACGTTTTACGTAGCTTGTAATACTGGGGACACTTCTGTGTATATCGATCAGAGAAGCCGGCTGAATCGTTACCGATTCCTGCGTGCGACCCTCTCTCCCGATGGGCTGGATGGCATGGCTGTGCGCCTGTGCGAGTGTGCGTGTAACGCCGCGTACGATTTAGCCACTGAGGGGTGTGTAGGATCGTCCGTGCGATCGGGGTGCACACCGTGAGCGGCCGGCATTATGCACGTACAAGTGGCTGATATAATCTCGGCCAATTTGGTAAACATATTAAGTGCAATCTGAATAATGCGATCGCGGTTTAATGTCATAGGTGAGGGCCGCCGGTATATCGAATAGACGGAAAATATGGCGGCGCGGGTGTAATCGCTCGCTCGCGCGCAAGTATCACTGATTTTCCGTGTGCTTTCACAGCTTTTCGGGATTTACATATATCGATTGGATCCGGCGGGAGGCATCGCGGTGTCGATTCGTTGCCACCCGTAACGTCTCTGTCGCGTCGGTTTGCTGGCATACCCGTCTATTTCATTTCACAGATCTATCTCTGATAGAGGCTCCCTATTTGAATGGTCGGAATTAAACCTTTTCAAGCTCCGACGGCTCGTTACCAAACGTATCGTCAAGTAAAGGGTACGCGCCAACAAACCGGGGGCTTTAACCTGTTAAAATTCGTAATATTCGTTACCCGATGTGTCTCCTCCCGTGCAAATCCTGCCCACCTATCATACCGGCTCCCCCGCACCCATTCCGCGTACAAATTTCTCCGTAACGAGGCGATCGCGCGTAAACATTCAGACACGAACTTCTAGCAGGCTTCAGCGACTCGTTACCAGGAATTGTATCGTGTAAACCAGTCGACAGGCGGCTTTAATATATCGACCGCGTTAAGTCGCGTAACGTACCGCCCGCGTGCATGCCGCGTTCCGTATACCACCCACAAGGGCTTATCTTTCCGTCTATTTACCGGCGATACCATTCACAATGAACGCCGTAACTAGCCCGGCTGACGCGAGCTACAAACTATCGGGGGGGCGGGGGGGCGGGGGGGGGCGAGTGGTGGGAGGGGATTTAACCCTGCGAAGGGACATTCCACGGCGCCCCATAGAATCTTGGGCGCAGGTCGGGGACGACCGTCCATCCTGAACGCTGCGGCATTCATCGCGGCTTTGGTAGTAAAGTCCGGGCGAGTTCCAGCACAAAGTGCCGCCGCGCGAGTTATACACCCAGTTCCTCGCCTATCTGAAATAATCGACCGGTGACAGGGTGAGACGGTCGGGGAGGTGGAGGGGCCCGACCGGTGATCCAACGATACGCCAATAAGGCAACGAGGTTGCTGAGTGCAGCACGTTTATCTCGATGAGCAAAGCCCCTACAGGTGAGGTCAGATCGGCGAGGTGAGGATCGAAAAGGAGAGGGGCCCCCGATGGGACGGCGTAGCGAGGATAAAATTGGAACGCCGCCCTATTGACATGTCAAGACGTCCGTCGGGGTTAAGATAGCCGCGATTACCAGGCTCTCCCGTTGCCAGCGACCGGTTGCCTGGGCGACCAAGGTTACCGCGAGCAGCGCGCGGTCAATCGAATTAGCTCGGGGACAAGGGTATCGCTAATTAATGAACGGTCAGCTGACGATTACTATCGGCCATCTCGTTATTTTACCGTGGTTTTGTTCTCGCGACGAACGAGGTAGAAGGGAGATTGGAAAAGAGTTACGATTGCCATTGGAAATGCCAGGATTGAATAAAGAAGAGCGCGACCGGCGAGGTATCAAGTTTCCCTTGACCAGTACCTGCACCACCTGCGCGTTATCATTGCCCTCGCAGCGATCGTTCCGCCGTTATCGAATCCGTTGTAAACGATAGCAAATAGGGTAGTACGGTGGCGTTTACTTTAGTAATTACCAATGCAGAACGCGCGGTGAAACTCGGAATGTCAGCGGAGACCGCGCGTGCAAACCTGTGCCGTTTGTCCGGCACACATCGCGCTCGCGGACCCGCCTGGCGAGGGCGCGCGGAAAATTTGGTTGAACGCGCAATGACAAATTAATATTGCTTCCGCAATAACGTCCAGCCGTTATTAATTGTTCACCGCCCTCGGATGCTCGTTCAGCCCTCGGAGAAGAGGTCCAGGAACCGTCAATTCATTAGGTCGTGTCGATTCGTTTTGGTATTTTAATCGATCGCACATTGTTTTGCAATTTTTACCACGCTTTCCTTTGTCGCTACCTACTATCATTTTATTTCTGCAATTTTCCATAACGCAGGCCTAGACGCGAACTTATTATAGACACAACGAATCTCTTTTAAACGAGATTCCTCGAGCCCGTTTCTTATCTTATTTTTCCGCCACCCCTTTAATCGGGATTACCGTGAGTCCTATCCGAATCCGGATCGACAAATTTGATTATAATAATTCGAGATCCCAGAGGCGCGATTCTGCCTGCGGGCGTCCATCAGCTTCCTGACGAAGAGTGACGTTATCGATCGCATTATCGGTCTCGTAAACTTCCACTTCGGTTCGCCGGATCGTTCGTAAATGTCGATCGTAAAATCACGACCACGTCCGCAGGAGGAAGGGCAAGTTATTGGTCCGTTTCCTGCCGAGTGGTAACCCTCGCGTCCCTCGACCCACGCGCCTGGAAATCCGCGCTCGAACGTATAAATACGTTTAATCTTGTTTCGCGAGTGAATCGCGCTCCCCTGGCCCGTGTCGCGGTTCGCTCGCTTTTCGTTGCCGCTTTTTCGACGATTCAGAGTCCAAGCCGAGGAAATAATATGTGATCAAACTATGGCTTGTTTCCCCTTAAATGCTGCGGGCGAAGAATCACGGCCGGGGCCAGATATTCGTCGGCAATTTCGATCGAGTTACTGTTTTCGATTCTTGCTGATAACACTTGCCGACGTCGATCGATTTAAAAGTATTCCCGGCAGACACGGTGCATTTCCCACAAAATTTCCTCCGAGTATTCGCCCGACGAAATCCACCAGCAGACACGCGGTTTCCAGTTACTCGACGCGTTTATTACACCTGCCCGCTACATCTTTTACCGTGCACGAATGGGTCAGGAGAGAGCCCAGCCCGTATAGGGTTACCCGTCGAATTTTCCGTTCGAAGACGCCACTTCGTTAGGGGTTTCGCCTTTCGTCGAGTGGCGTTTTCGCGAAAGCGATTCTCCCTCGAAGACCGTGCGCTTCCCGTGCTGAAACCGGATATCCGTCCGTATAATTGCTCGAGCCACAGGGTTCCGAAGCGCGCTTGGTATTCCGAGCTTCGAGGGGTATACGGTGGAACAATAGCCGAAAAAAGGGGTATAATTTAGGGGGAGAGGGTGGGCGGCTAACGAAAGTGTTAATGGATGGATCGATCGTGTCGCAAGGAACTGCGATATATCACCTTAAACGGCCATGTTAGTCTGCGAAACATTGCGAAATCTGTAGAAATTGATGCGCACCTTTATTCCGCCTTACTCGTTCGCTTTCTAATATCCATGAATCGGAATTCAATCGGGTTAGCGGAACGACCTAATCGCGTTCAATCAACCAGAAAGCGCCACAAGACGAGGATGGGGGCGAGGACCGGTGAATCTGATTAGTCAATCAGCGAGTCAGACAGAGCCGAGTGATGGTGAATCGTCGTGCACAGGGCGCTTCGTCGTGGAGATCGTGGAAAAAAGAGAAACGGACAGAGGCAGCGGGAAATCGACGAGGAGAGGGAAGTGCCGAGTGGAAAGGAGTGGAAAGGAAGAAGGAAATAAGAGGCGGGGAAGGAGACGGACGTAGTGCAACGGCAAATTGTGGAAATCGGGCTGAATCCCGGGTGATGCTCCACCGCAATTCACGTAAATGCGACTCCAGCTCGAGACTGGAGACCGAAGATCTTTGTCTCGGAAGCCGATCATCAAACCAGAGATCCGTGAGATTCGACCGACGATGAGAAACGCCGGCGCAGGGTCGCCCTTGCGAGGCCAGCTTCTCCCTCGCCCCGTCGCGTCTTCCGGTTCCCTGCTGTCGCTCCTCTGGATCGCGTAAAATGCAACCGCAATCCGGACACGTGGCTATTTGCGAATCAACCCGTGGCAGGGGTCAAGATTGAAGGAAGCGCGCAAAAAGCACTCGAAATCGTCGCCGGAGCTCCGGCCATTAAGCAGACGTTGCCTTTTCTAGCCGACCGTGGCCCGTCATTACTTTGCTGCGACGTAATTGCGACATAAATGTTCGGGCTGAAGCCCGTGCCTCGGCTAAAAGCGAGGACAAAGAGGAGTTTGTTGGACGAATCTGAACGCGCAACGAGCTCCGGGCACGCCTTCCGTTCAGTCCACGAGGGTGGAAGAAGGTGTTACATATTTAAAGAGTGGTGAATTTAATGGAGGACCAAGTGGCAGAGGAGCGATGTTTATCCATCCAATGGGTCCTGGCTGCAGATCATAAGGTAAAGCTGCCCTTCCAAAAATAACAGCGGAAGCAGCTTAGGATTTTTTCAGCCAGATCCTGGTCCAAGTGTATCCCGCCACTCGAGAGATTTGCCAGCAATTTTCCGTGTTTACTGCGAATTCGTTGGTGCACTCCAGGTCTAGAATACCCAAGCATGGCTAGGAGCGGGTACTTCAGTTAATCCGCGGAAGACTGTTTATTTATTCACGGCTCCAGAAACGCTTCTTACCACCCTCAAAGGATGCTCGAACATTTGGACCGTCTGCAATTTCGTTGCTCGCCAGACACGGCGTAGGTATTATTAAAGGACGCGCGTATTCATTGATGAATAATTGCGTTTGCGCGAATTCTTCCATTCGCTGCTCACTCTTAAATACTGCAGCCGATGGGCAGCTGCTTAGAGTCTCAGGAATTCTTATTTCCTAGATGGCGAACGTTGCAAATTCGTACAGAAGATATAGCTGATTATAATTGCTGGATCATAGACGAAGTTCCCGGCAATTCTGCAAACCCGTTTAAATAGAAGCTACGGAGTTGTCGATATTCTCATGCATTGTCCAGTCGCAGTTGGCACGGTCGACACGATTAATCAGTCCCTTCTCTTCATCCGATGGCTGGAAATGCTGCGAAAACCGGGATGCGAAGTCTGCTCGAGGAGGCACTCGTGCCCTGGTCCCGAGATCATTCCAAACAGTAGACCCCGTAGGATCCCGACCCTTCGCGACGACCCCGTTTCCGCGAGTTGTTGTGACAGAAAGCAGCAACTACTTCGGCGATAAGTGTGTACAGTCCTTCGTTATCGCGTTCCGCTACCTCCTTTGTCCTCCGCTTTTCATTAGCGGGAACGGCATGACTCGTTCGATTTCGGACTTGACACTTCCAGCTAATGTCTTGGATATTTAACTGCCCGTCTATTTCAGTCAGAAAGCTCAAGGCATCGCTGTGGTATCTTAAAAGATCGGAACTGGAATGGAACTTGGTGGAATTCTTCCTGAATCCGGAAACAAATCAGTTATGAGACTAATTTAACTATTTTGTCCGCCATGCGGTTGAGCAAGTCGTCTCCGAGCTAGGGACCGGAACTCGTAGCGAAATCTGTTCCTCGATGATGCCATCGACAATGCGTAAGTTCGTAGGACTTTAATCGAGCGTCAAGTGCAGTCGACTAGCGCGGATCCAAGCATCCATCCACGAGGAAACTCAGCCAGATAACTGCTCGCGGGGTGTAGTTCCCTCGCATCGCCGAAGATACGATACGGTCAATGAGAGCTTCGGGTTTGTGCTTGTATTATCATAGCGCGTTGAAATGCCCGCGGGAAGTGCTTCAGATCCTCGGAATGATTTCCGTTTCCCCCTTGACGTGCCGTCTGATCGAGCCAAATGGGCCACAAACTTCGCGCTTCTAACTCCCCTGAATTCCAACACCCCCAGCGCCTGGAACTTGCGAATTTCTGGGCTTGCCTATGCACCTAGGCCCGCGTCGAACACCGAATCGCGAAATTAATTCTCGAGGCCATGAGGAAACCTAAGCAACCCGGTGAAACACTATACTTTGAACTTCGATATCAGCGAGCTTCATTGAGAGCCGCGCCGAAACAGATACGCGCTCCCCTCGTAGCGCCAGCAGTCCCGTCATTTCATTTTTCCGAGAAGATAGTGTTTCGGCGTACATATTTCCACGAAAATTCCGCTCGTTAATTGAGCCGCTGCCGCCGCGGCAGTTAGCGGCGCGCTAATACTTGGCGCAAACAAAGACGGATATTAGTATCGATTTCCCTCGTATCGCAATTGCACGGGTAGCTATCTATTGTCTACATATTATAACAGCGCATCGCGGTTGGTAATTAGTAAACAGTGCTCAAGCCATCCCCTGTTTGTAACTGGATATGGTAATTATATAAACGCAAGATCGAATGGAAATTACGCGGGGGTGGTGCAACTTTCATTAACTCGTTGAATCTTCGACTCCGGCAATTTCCACGCACACCGCTGTCAACGTTTCTCCGTCGCATCTAACTTCCTACGTAAAGATATTGAATTTCTCATCGCGGTGCGTAAACATGGAAGCAGGTGGAAAAAAAAAGCATCGAAACTAATCCAGGGAGTTCGGAGCGGTGCCAAGAGGAGCAAACAGAAGCGTTCGACCGAAGACACCGCGGGGTAAACAGCGGGACTGCAAGAAATCGCGGTCTCCGCCACCGTAAACACGGTATATAGTGCATCGAGTTAATCGTGCCGCTTTTCCCCCAGTTTCCTCTGCCTGCAATTTCCACCCACGCTGGCCCCGCAATCTCGGCCAGGCCAGTAGCAGCGGCGGCGATGGTGGCGGCGTCGCCGGGCGTTGGTCGCCCAGCCTCCATAATTCATTCGGCAGACAACCAGAAATCCTGGAAACATACATTTATGCGGCGAGCCGTGCCAGAGGGGAGCCGGGCGCGGGCGTACGTTGTACGAGTGCCGGAGAATGGAGAATGGAGGATGGCGGGGCCCCGCACGGCGGACGGAGAAGCGGAGGCTGGAGCGAGCGAAAGAGTGGACCAGCCGCGGCCTCTGCGGGCTCCGCGGGGTGGGTTGTTACGCGGCCGGGACGAGGCGGAACGTCGAAATCAGGGTGACAAGCGTAGAGTTGGCCCAGTGATGTACGATGCGCAGATACGCGCTATCGTACCAATAACCGTTCAAATAATAGCCCACGAACTGGTCGCGAGCGGCGTTGCAGCGACTCCATCGAATCGGCTCCGTCGGCGTCGAATGCCTGGCTCCCCATTCGGATATGGCCTCGTTGACGATCCGCCGGTGATGTCCACCGGGATGCAGCCTGGTATTGGCGGCGGTTAGAGGCGAACGCACCAATTTCACCCGGTTGAAATTGGGTGGCCGGGCTATAGACGCTTTCAAGAACGGGATACGACTTGGCAACTGCATTTTGATCCGCCGACGGATAACAGGGGCTGTATCAACGCGACGCAATCTCGGAGACGACGTCTACGTCGTCCTGGACGATGAAGACGACGGCGGTGGCTGATGCAGCGGCGGCGGCGGCGACGGTGGTGTCGCCGTGGCTGCGCTTAATGGCCGCATTTCCCCCGTTTACGTTCCGTCCTGAGACGGTAATCGAGGAGGTACAGGCATACGCGCTACCGTTGCGGCGAGCGTACGGCTCCGTGCACGTTTGCGTGCGCACAACACACCGGATACGTCGCATAGCATACTCGGATTAACTTCCTTTTGATCGCGGTAACTGTGCTGTGTGCGTGGTTTGCGTTTAATTCGGTAGGGTTATGACAGCGTCAGGATATGTGTGTCAGTCAGCAGGCAAGGAGTTTGTTCAGACGATCAAAGCAGACGTTTAATAGTTAATTAAGTGGGTATTGCTTGTTCCAGCCGCGTGACGCTTTGCGACGCTATTAGGAGCATGAGTTTTGTCGCGATGCTTTTGAAGATTCAGTGCATCTTCATGTTCGCGTTCCTGGATGAGAAATTCATTGGAAGAAGAAGGTACTCGAGAAGTGTTCTTAAACTACCATCGACGTACCGCTTCCTCTATAGAGAAAGAGGCCTCGCAGTCATGATTGAAAGTCGTCCGAGCGATTCGCTTGCACCAGTGTCCACGCCAATATTCCATTTGTACCGCTAATCTGATATTGTTTCCCGGGTGCAGCGTCCAGCCACTGCACTGTCCTGCCACTATTTTTACAGAATTAAACGAGCCGCGGCGATAGTCGAAACACGATTTTCCGTGAGCCACGGTTTCGCCTAGCTTCAGCTTCGCGTGTACGCCGAGCGCCGAAGGGCTGGGAATGCAATATAGATTCGCAGATAGCCGAGTCCAATTAGAAGAACTGCCACTCCGCAGTGGCAAATAATACAAACTACCAACGAGGCAGCCTCTCGAACTTGCATGCTCGGCTAAAACCGGTTTCCGCTTTGCGCGTTACTGCGCCAGACTATTATTGCATCATTGTTATGTCCGCCGAAGGGGACCTGCGATGCACCTACATTAAAGAAAAGGATGCTTTCTTTGTAATTATACATTGAACGCTGGCCAATGATCATTAAAGTAGCAATTTGTTAACGTCATGTCAATCGAGAGCCCCGAAGCCTCTGGATCAGCAGTAACGACAATAAATAAAGGGAACTCTGGCTCGAGGAATTCATTTTAAGCGTGTCTGCCTCGCAACTTGGAATTTAAATGGTAAAATAAAACACCGAAAGCAGGGTCTTCGTCATACCTCTGCTCTTTAATCACATCGTTCTGGAAGCTGCAGATTTAACCGAAGATTAACCAATAGCAGCGGGGAAATTTCGGTAAAGCCAGAGTCCGGGTAGTCCAACTAAAGTACGCCAAGTGCAGAGCGCAATAACATCGAGACTCGACAAAACCGAGGTTCGCCAGGGTTGATTCCAGCTGCCTGGCGCGGGACGGGGTGAAGCTACTGCGCTACAGCCAGTACTTCTCCGATGTACATACACACAAAGGTAGGACACCTTGATAGCGAGGCGAGCAGCCACGATCTACACAGTGACTGCGTACGAGGGGAATCTCGTCTCGCAGGACATGATGCAACCTTCTGAATGTGTGTAACGTTGCAGAAGGAAGGGACACGATTTTAACACACGTTTAATCACGCTGGAATCCTCCCCTAGCCGATTCACCTCGGTATTCTGTGTTTCCCAGCATCTCTGTTTCACTCAGTCGTGATTTCCCTCTTTCGTACCTCCATATCGCACACGTACCAGCGCGATAAGCGTTCCCATTTTTAAAATTCTTCGATTGCTTTAATTTAATCTCCGTATTTCTCCATTTTCCCCGACACAGCCAAAGAGTACGCGCGGACGTGAAATTCTGTAGGAGGAACGATTTGTAGAATTAAATTTCATAGGAGAAACGGTTTGTTGAATTAAATTCGACGTAGTTTCGAACGAGTTTGTCCCGGCAGTCGGAAAAATCTGCTTTTGATAGAGACCGAGCGCTAATTAGCAGCGGCGTTAAATGTGCTAATTAAAAGTAGTTAGGACCTTATACATTAATTTCAGCATCCTATGTTTGAGCAGAGAAAACTGTTTGATTTATAACAGGACCCACAAATTTAGCCGGGCACGTTGCCTCTCCGCGTAAAGTTTAATGTGGTTTTGTAAAGAGCGAATAGGTGAAATCTAGATATTATAAAATGGTTGCCGAAACGCGGACGAGAGTAGTGTACTTTTCGGAAACGAGGGAAACTTTTAATTGCGTGTACACATGTCAATCTGCTTCGGTTAACACGACACAGTTTACCGCGCCCGACACTCGTTAAACATGTTAGAGGGATTCCGTGACCGAAATTTTGCCGAAACACTGATATAAGATAAATAAACACCAACACGCGTTTAACTTGCAACGTCGCTGGATTTTCATCTGCAGATGAACATCGCAATGCAGCAAAGTTCGATGCACTTAATTTTCTTATCTAATACCATCGTAGAACACGGAATTGTACAAGAAATCATTTCACATTTCCTAGAATGTATTCTTCGGTACTTCCCAATACTGTGTACCACAGTGCGTTACACTGTTCCACGTTTCATAGCGCAATTAGGATAATTAGAATAACGTAGGGATAAACGGAAACATCAATAACAGAATCCATAAGAAAAAGGAATCAACATTAGCGAGCGATTCCGCAATTAAGGCAGCAAGTATCCGGTTAAAGTTTCATTAAAAGCGCAGCGCTCGGCCAACTCTCGTTTAGAGTTTCGATAATTGCACGCTTACTCGGCCAGGACGTGTCGTCTTTCGCCGCGAAACTGTGCCGTCGTTAAAATCTCGCGGTCGGCGCCCGTGCCCCTGTCGGTGCCCGCGGACTTTTATTAAATGAAACGATAATTAGGCGAATTTTGTTGCGCGAGTGGAAAGAGTCGGACGCACGAGTCCTCTGCCACCCGCGAATTACACTCTAATAACCGTATCACTTCGGTTTGTGGCCGCTAATAGCAGCCGAAACCTGGCTCCGTTATTTCCCCTCGTTACCAATTACCACCTTCGGTAGCAGATAATTGGTAATTACTAACTTCTTGCTGGCCGGATAGGTCGTACTGCGCGCTGATCAAAGTCTCCCGACAAACGAGTAACCTGTAACCGGGTAGCCGCGAAACTCGAGCAAGCTGGCTCGCCCACCCACGAACGCTGAAATCCATCGTCATTAGAAAATCTGACTTCTCTGTGTCATCTACACGAGGCAACTTGGTGGAGATGACAGAACGAACATCCATTCTAAACGTTTAACATTGTATCTGCAGAAAACGTTGGAATCTCACCGCTTGTCCCCAAGGGAGACGAATCGATGCAGTTCCTAGGTTCTAGACATTCTCAAATTGCCTGCTTCACGGTTACTTGCCCATCGACGCTTGAAGTACAGCCCGCCCTACCTTCGTTTCGATTAATAAACGGCGCAATTGCTCGGAAGCACATCTCTCGAATGCACCAGTGGGTTCGAGAGTCGCGAGAGGGGAGGAAGGTGGGAATTAAGGGTAAAAAATACAACGATCGTTTGGAAAACGCGAGAAATAAACTCTGGCCACGGTACGCCGTTCCCGTTCAAGCATCCTGCTCCTTTTGTACGGCTGCTGTTCGCTCCTCGAGTCACGGTCGGGAGAGGTACGGTATTTGTTCGTTTCACACTCGATTAAAAGCCGTTTCCTGCGGAACGACTCCTCCATGCATTTCCCGATGCACCGAATTTGCGGGACGCCGCCTCGAACGGCAGTCCCTTTTCGCTTCGTCGGCGTTCCTCCTCTGTGCTCCGTCTCTCCAACGACCGAGGGACTCGATCGAAACGTGAATCGACTGTATTCCAGGCTGAATGCAACCGGTGGCGCGGAGACGGACCGTTTTCTTTTGTAATAAGCTACGTTCAGCGGCAACCGGTCGGCTTTGTTGACCGCGTCTGCAATCTCCTCTCGTGTTTCGCCCGAAGTCCCTGCCGTTGTGTCCATGTCACTCTTTCTCTCGCCGCCTCCCCTTTTCGAGCCGCGAGACCCGCGGCGTTGCGCTCTTTGCCGAGCGGTAATTATCACCCGGCCAAGTGGATTCGATTCAGCCGTTTAAGCCCGCGCGGGGGCTGTGGATCAACCAAGCTTGTTGCGAGAAAATTGGTTTCGCGAGAAAAAACCGCGGCAAGAAGCAACGGGGAATTAAAATGACAGGCGGGCCAGACGCCGTTGCTCGAGCCCGCAGCCACGTCACTTTAACGAAACGACGCTAACTCGATAAGGAGGTCGAGGTTTCTGCAGTTCTGTACGGAATATTCGCGTTAATTTCCTTCTTTGAGGTGCAAAGCACCTCGCTGCCGACGGAGAAGGCTGGTCAAAGAAGGCGCGCCAAAAAGGTGCGATGTTATAAAATCAAGCTGCAGATCGACGTGCACACTGTGCTCGAAAATTAGTCGTCTTTATCCGTGGGACAGGCGTTAGTAGGAAGGACGTCGCTGAAGGAGCGCACAGTGGAGGTTAAGATTGGGCTGCAGGGTGGAGTTTGAATCGAGCAAAGGATTGCTTGGACATCTGATTGCATCTAATTGCCAAATGTTAATTATTTTGTACTAATTACGCGAAGCACTTGGGACACGGAATTGCGTCACCTTTACTTGTCGTTTCCTCCATTCCCTTGGTGACCTGTGCTTCTACCAGGCGAGGGGAGTTTTGCAATCGGGAATAACAACGTCTGAAACGATCTACGTAGCATCAAAAGCGTATCAGGCTAATTGCCTGCGGGATGGAATTTTCTGCCTATGTGCCCATGGTAACGCGTTTCCAGAAATTGTACGAGCGTCGCCTTCGAGGGGACCGATTTTAAAGCGAGCAGCGGGTCTACTTACGTTTGGCGGCATAGGGAAATAGGGGAAATACGCGGAACGTCTTGGTCCGTTACAACCACGCCAGCCGTGGAGAATGCGTCCCGATGCTCTTTGAGAAATTGTACACACTTTCAGCGGAGTTGCTGGATGCGGTTACCTAAGCGAAAGCCCATCTGCATCGTGATCCCTCAGAGGGGGTAAATAGAATCAAGCCGCTCCAGCGAGGATTCCGCTCGCGCGCGCCACCGTATTTCGCCTTGTAAAAGTCCTTCGTATTCGTGCTGCATTGCCAACCCGATTTCCTTAATCCTCCGGTAGGCGGGTGGTGTATCAACCTATCCGTTGAAGCTCGAGCCATCTTATTTTGCAATGAAAATCGAACGTGTCCTGAGCCCCGCGGATTTTACGATCAAACTAGCGTCCCGTGGAATCGCTCCCTAGACACGCGAGTTCAAGGATCCTCTTGCATTTTCAATTCGGTGCCATTATCGTTCAGTGGTGTTTCCGTTGTTATTACAATTTACTCGTGTTAGATTTTGATACAGGTAACACGTCCACGACGCGAATAGACACGATATTGCATTCGGGAAACGGCATATCCACGTTATGTCGATCGATGAAATTTCATTAAGTGGTATAGTTTCCGCTTTGCGTAGAAGCTTGCGAGGTTCCATAAAGGTGCAACGGGAATTGCACGCATCAGACTGTACACAGCCGCGAAAAACTGCATATTTTACGCGCCGTCTTTTCGCCCTGCCAGTTACAAATCATCGAACGGAATTAAACGTCATTCGATTGTGCTGTAACGCTGATGGGCACTTTCGAAAAGCCATTAAGCATTGAAGTCGATCAAAATATCACGAATCCTAACTCGCAGGAGATATGAAAATTCTATAAATTCAACGACCCCGTATTTTTTAGCTTACTGGACAGTGCAGAACGGAGAACAACCTGAACAATCAACAGCTTTACTCCATGGCGGGAACGCGGGCTCTCTGGGATGAGGCGTGCTATTATGGCCACCGATCGCCTTGAAATTCACCAATTCTATATACCCCTTCTCAATGTGTGCAATCGTAAATTTCGGAATGCACGCATAGAGTGGCGATTATGAACACCCGAAGCGCGAGACGTCGGACGAGGTGAATAATCACTTCGTCAGTGGGATCGGTTCCTGAAGCCCTCCGCGCCCTGCTGCCGGGCTCTTTTTTTCGGGGCAGTCGCGTCGGTAAATCACGGTTCGACGTGGCCGATGGCGCCGCGTAATACCGTCCCACCTGATTTCCGGCAACGCGCCGTGTAATCCAGTGAATAATGAAAACATTATCACGGCCGACAAAGTGCGCTCACGCTGGTGTCAGGGCGCAGGTAGAGGCACAGGGTGGCAGGACACTTTTTCGGGGTAGGAGGCGAGCGGGACGGGAGGGTGGAGGCAGGCAGATACATTGTCGTGTCGGGCAATGAAAAATTGCCGCAGATTTCCCGGTGGGGAAAACTGCTGGCGCGCCAGTGCTGTGCCTACGGCCTCGTCCAGGCTGCAGGTACGTACCTTCGGTCTGTGGGTGCCCATTTTTCTGTTATATGTAAAAAAAAAAAGAAAATTTAGAACCGAGCAGGCGAGGACTGGGTGGGCGAGGAGCTGGGAGAAGTAGGAGAACAAATAGTATCGGATAAATCAGCGGGGCTCTCTGTCGTGTTCATTTGGAAGTCGGTGGTCGCACGCACGTGCGTGCAACGTGCCGCGATTCGAAAGGGTTGCGCTTGCATGTATGCACGCAGAACGCATCCATTTTTGACGGTGATTTATACTGTTCATTGAAAAAGTCCCCGGTCCCCTTCGAGGATCGATTTCTCTGTTTGCGCGATCATTATCTGTATTTCAAGACATCGCTCCCTGCGTGTAACGCTTTACGCGCTCGTTGAATAAAATTTCGTACAGCGAATTTCTGTCGACGTAAGTTAGAGAATTTTCTTACCCCGAAAATGAGCGCGAGGACGAGCTGCCAGGAAGTTTGAAAGCTGTCTGTTCGAAGCGTGTTATACCCATATTTCTCCCGCATTTATTTAATCTACGATCTCGGGGTTTGCACAGCACCGTCAGTCATTTCGCGGAAAAATAAGAGAGAAATTACGCGGTACTTAATTCTGGCGTCTGTTAAATTTGGACTACTAGGTTGTTATCTGAGTCTCAACATGGAAGCTTGCCAAAATCGCGGAGCCTTGCTTCCCCCTGGCTAAACTGTAAAATTTCATTCAGTCCCGAGCCGCGTCCCGCAATCTAGCATGGAGTGCCGCATTTCCATTGTCTATCGACGGGAATATCGGCTGTATACGAGTCATTCTTGTCTTTATTTTCGATTTGTACGCCGCTACGTTTTAATGGGTCATCCAAGCAGTAGTCCCTACGATTGCCGAAACATGCTCGTCGCTTGACCCAGCAGATTCTTCTGCGATGTGCCAAATTACTAGAACCCGATAGTTCAATAACGCATCGCGTATCGCGGGTGTCTATTGCTCGAGATTAATTTAATGGTCGAGCAACGGACGAGCGAACAAACGGATCCGCTTCTCGTAGAAACCCCGCTTGCTGCATGCTGCGATTGGACGGGGGCGCGGGGGCGCTTGGGGGAATGGGGGTTGCGCGAAGCGAGCGGCGAACGCGAAACCAGGAAAGTTTCGCCGAATCTCATTGGTTCCTCTAATGAAAAAGTAACTGCACGCTGGATTCGATAGCCGCGGGCTGCTCTCGAAGCTAACTTTTCTCGATATACGCGGTTTAACGGTATTCAACGGGTGGATTATAAATTCACATTTCGCGTGGGCTACTTTCCAACGATGGAAAAGCGACACGTTTATTTCTGCATTCAACGGGCCCTATAGAACTTTATGTTCGTCCGTGTCGACTGTTTAAAGTTTAAAATGTCTCCTGTATGAGAACTCTCTTGAATAGCTCGTCTATTTGTTCGCTTCCCCGGACAGCGCAACCAGCATGGGAGAAGAATGCTGGGGATGGAGGGTTGAAGCGATCGGGAGCCACGGCGCCTTAATTAAGGAAATTGAAATAAAGGAGTCGGCGGGACTAAAGCGCATCGCGTCGACGGTGGCTGATGAAATAACCAAGGGATCGTAGGAGTTTAAGCTCCGCGAGCCGTTTTAAAAGCCCGCGGTAATTGTTGTTTTATGAAGGTAATCTAGTCGACTGCTCTGATCGGGGGCCGCAGTACCGATCCAGCTGAAGGGAAAGCTGCACTTGCGGCGGGTTCACCGGCTGCATAAGAGTGCGCTCACCCCCTCTAGTATGCACAGAGGCGTGCATAACACAGATTAGAATCGGCATGTACGCGGTTCCCCCGTACGTGCACGCACATCCCGGGGATCAGGTCGGCTAATTGAATTGTTTCTAAGACCGGCTTACGGCTTAGAAATCTACTTGGGCCGGATAAGTGTACCCTGTGGTGCAGTTTCGCCGCGGCAATATTATCATCGGGAATTGCCGGGAATCCCATGGCGAATGAGGCCGCTCGCACGCCTTGTTATCGTTACGCGGCGATGTAATGAGAAAGAAAACGCTCGTCGTGCAAAATCATGCGGATAAGATTGGCCGGCGCCGGATAATTAAAACGTCTGGATTACCCGTGGCCGCGTTTCATGTCGCCGTCAGACGTTTAACAAACCCGGGCGTAATTAGCTGTTACACGCATCCGCCTAAGAGGATTAAAATTATACGGCCGGAATGTGACGGAACCGTAACTATTTTGTCGCCAGAACTGCTGGGACCTCCGCTCGGGCAGGTATACTGTGATCCCGACGAGGCAGGATTTATTTAGGATTACGGTGGCCGTAAGAGAATCATTCGGGTATCCGGGAAATTCTGTGACACTGTACCTATAGCTTCGACACGTAAATATCGGACAGTATCGCTGGACGGTGATCACTAGCGTTCGGAATTATAATCGAGCGTGTCTGATCCAGCGATTACGCTTCGCGCTCGCTCATAGATGCGCATCGCGTGCAGAGGGGAAGTAAACAGTGGGAAATCGAAGGGACAGAGGTGAAATATCCAACTCGGCTCGGGAATCACGACGCGGTAATGAGATTCCTCCATAGATCTGTCGGGGTCGGCTTGTAAACGCGTCGTCGCGTTAGGAAAAATCGGCAGCCTTTCAAAGGCCGTTCAATTTGGACCCGGGTTTTCGGTCGTGCTTACAAATCGTTTCGGCCGGATGCTTTTAAATTAACGTGACGCGCTGCGGATTAATTCCCTTTTAAATTAACGCTATTATGTACGCGCGCGATTTTCAATGAAATTACGCTTTAACGTGATGTAACCCCCTCCCCGGCCGCGTATCGGTGACGCCCAGTCGGAAGGCTTTAATGGCCATCCATTTTTTATATTGATTGCGGCCCGCCTTAATTATTCTATCACGAAGCTAGTGTTTACGATGAAAGCACTTGTCGCCCGCCGCGATTCGCTGGCGTGCCCGCGGACAAGCGCGCATATATTATTTTTTGCCGAGTTTCCCGCCCGAAAATACATGTTGTTGCGTATCACGCCCGGGCGCCGAATAATGCACATTCTACCGGTTAAATATTTACCGGTTTACACACGTCCGTCTCGTTAACGCTCCGCTGATTGTATTGTTAACGAGATTTTACGCGGTGGAGGAAAAACGACACAGTAAAGAGGATCGCAAATGGGGTGGGTGGTATCGACAGTTCTGTCTTTTGATACCCTCTAATGATCGTGAATTCCACGGCGTATTATACACGTGTATCCGCGAATATGTAGTAAATTACATGCATGGTTCCCCAGGGAACTCACTTCTTACACCCTCTCGAACTGTGGACTAAGTGCTTGCAAATGGACGTGTAATAATCAATATCGAGTGAGTTTTGTCATTGTCCCTCGTTCACGGCTCGCTTCACTGGCCCGTGCTTTCCTGTTTGGTGAGGGGAAACCCGAAGGGGGTGAGTCATTCATCGACGCGTGGCATGGTAACTCACGGTTTCCGCCAGCAAACCGGCGACAATCGGCGACACCGCGTTCTCGCTTACGCTTTTTGTCTTCCACCCGCCGGCGAATCCCAGCCGTCAAAATAACGGAACTCGGCGGGTTTTTCGCGCTCGGGGAAAAGCACACCTCCCCCCGCGCGGCACCGGCGGGGCCACAATGGCCGCGTACCGTACGTGTCCGCGGACGTACGTGAGAACGAACGCCACCCTTTCCGCAATAAAATTCCGGGTGGCGTGCGTTCCACGCGCAATAATGGCAGCGCATTGAAAAAGCGCGCCGCCCGCCGGTCCGGAGGAACAGCGAGGGGTCGCGCGAGGCAAACAGGCTTCGGGAAATATAAATACGTTCACGGTGATTCGGTTAATTTTTAACACGAAGCAGAGGGCAGCTCGCCGCTGGCGTGTTTCGTTCGGTTCGACGGCTGCGGTCTATGGGACTCTGCTCGCTGAAAATCTGCGGAAAAGAGGGCGGCGCGGCGAAGGGACGGTGCGAGGTTAAAGGGGTTGCTGGGCGGCAGGGGGTGGGGGCGAGGGAGGGGCTGCAGGTTCGAGGAGGAGGGTGTTTGTTGGTGGATGTCGTTCGCTATTGAGGGCTCCGGGTACCAGGGGTCATGAATGCTTGTCAACGGTGAGATATGATGCGTGGATTACCCCCCTCCTCTTCGACGGCGTTGTACCGCGCCACGGGGTGCCCCCTTTACAACCCTTCCCTTTGCCACCCTCTCTCGCTGCCTTTGCGATCTGGCTAGCACCGAGCCACTTGCCGTCACCCGCGTTTCTGGACCGGCAAATTTATAGGAAAATTCTTCTTGCGCCTTCGCGCAAAAAGCTGTTGCACTTGGCATCGAATTTAAGTGAAGAATCGTGGCACGTACGAGGATTGAATTTTCAATGGGAGAGCAAGGTAAAATATATCTGTGGACTCAAGTTCCAGTGGCATTCGACGAGATGCAATCTTACACGTTTATCATTCCTCTGAAACATTTACGTTCGTGTCGTATACCTGCTATTACCTACCTATTATATGCCTGTATCAAAAATTGCTCCGAATCTCGGCGCGAATGCTAGTGACACATCGGCGGCATGTTACTGAGCCCGACAGCGCGAAATTAAGAAACCGGCGAAACGCTACACCGTCGACGCGAATTCCGTAACATTCCCGCCTGTCCGCAGCCGAGAACAACGACAACGATTCAATTATCCCGGTTTCTCTCGCGAATTCGCCGCATCGTCGCTATACGCCGCGCGCCGTCGATCCTGTTCCACGTCCTTCCACTTATTCATCGCGAAATACTTGTCGCCGGCCGTCTCGCACGCGCTCACGAGGGGCGCGTCTAAACAGGGGTGGATGGAGAGAAAGCTTTTTCTCTTGTAAGGCGAGAGGCGAAGCTGCATTCTCCCGTTCCCTCGCCATCTTTTCTCCGCTTTTGCTCGCTCGAGTTCTCTCCCTCTCGCCCGCGTTACTTTCTCCACCGTTGTTTTTATCGTGCCGCGTTTTAAGCACTCTCCTCGAGGATCGCGTGGCGCTGGGTAACAGAGAAGCGCCGAAAATCCATGGGCAAGCGAACCTCCTCGGTGGAGAACGCGACGCCAGATATCGCAGATGCGAGAAGGGCGTGCGACATAATGGAAGCGGGCGCACGCAACTAGATAGCAGGAAGGGAAGTGGAGGTGAACGTGGGAGGACAGCGAAGCGCGTGGCAAGGACTCGTGGAAGGACACACTGGCGAAAGGACGAGCTGAACGGGGAAAAGGAGCAACGGGAGGGAAATTGGTAGTCAAGGAATGCCGACGTAAAGCGGAACAGCACGAGCGCAGGAACGAAGGAACGCTTTCCATCAGGCAAATTGAATAGCATTTGCAGGCTGTTTCGCCTGTAAACAGCGAATGATAGATGGTGCTCGGCTCCCTGTCGTCCCTTCTTTCGCCTGTAACTCTCGCCGTTACTTCGGCCTTTCCCGACCACTTTTCCCTTTCACTCTCCCTATCTCTCGAGATCCTGGAATACTTAGACCTAACACCAGGCGATTCCATAATCGATACCGCGGCGATCATTTGTCAAACTGGCGAAACCAACGTCGGCTGCTCTAGTTAGCTCCTCGGAGATACCAGCGGGCGATTATTCGTCGCGATTTTTCGTTTAAATAACTCGATGCAAAGCTACGACGAAACTAGTTTGCGATGCGTTTGGCACACAGAGATAAATACGTTTGCCGTGAACGCGGCGAAATAATTATGTAACGTCGTCGTCGTAGCCTAGGACGTCGAGTACTTTGTTCGAGAGCCGTGCACGTGTTTGAATTCGCAAACCGAGTTTTCCACCCATGAGGGAACAAAGCTCGGTATTAAGGGAAAAGGTTATTAGAACGTTTGTAAAACGCCGCTCTCGGGCCGCCATTGAAGTACCGCGCGTATTCCTGAGGTATTATAGTTAAATATCCGTAGTTTGTTCGCGAACTTTGCGGACTTGGTGCGCGGCACCGAACGAAATCAGTTTCGCCCGTGTGTGCTTTTTACCCGCGTGCCGGGATTTCGCGTTGCCTGCCTGCGATGTATAATTAAAGCACGAACATGCCTTTACCGTAATCCGGTTTTTTTTACAAGCTCCAGGGGCGGGGGTGGGAAGGGAAGGCCCGTTGAATTTAATTTCACACGATGTTTCAAAAGCGTCGTAAATCTGGCCGGGACGCGACGCGACGCTAAAAACCGGCGGTCACGGTGAAAATTTCGGATTAAATCCTATTTGCACCGCGGAACAGTTTCGGGCGGAGGGGAAGGATGAGCATTGATTATTTCGTCGATTTGGTGGATGATACCGCTGTAACAGGCACAATGGCCCCGTCATTTCGAACTGGGACATTTCGCCCTTCGAATTGGATCACCGTAACCGGAGCGGATAATTAAAAGCCACGATCGCAATCGAGTTGCGTCGCACCGGAAAGGGTGCAGTAGCAGCGGGACGATGTACACGGTGCAATAAAGCACGCGGTAACGTTCCAGCTCCCTGTACTGATCTTACGTGACTGTTAATCACGGTTCGCGATCCTGGCTCCTCTGCGACGTCGCCGGAAATCTCGATTGTTTCGCAGCTACGACCATCTCTCATTAGATAATTACACGCGGTTCATCTTGCCCCCGCCGGTTAGCCCGGCGACGTAATTCCAGTAACGCGGCGAATTAAGGGTCTACTTAAACGGACAGCATCGCGCGTGACAAAACGAAACTCGGATCGTTGAATTATATAGTTCGTGTTACACTGTGGCGACGAACCGTAGGACGATTGGGAAAGGGGGCGCAGAAGCAAGAGGAACAGGGGGGGGGGTGGAAGGATCGATATTTCATTCGCAGATTGCAATATCGCCGGGAATTGAAGGTATAAAAATTGCACCTGCGCGGTAGATTAAGACACTCTACGTATGGGGGGGCTTCGTTGCCTTATCTCCGGGACTTTATAATGTTCCCGGGGAAGCTGTTCTTTCTGTTCGTTTAATTAACTGTCAAACGCAGCTGCGGTTCGATCTTTCTCAATTTATAAGGAGCGACACTGCGCGGATCCTGTAAAGATGTAACCCAGTTCCGAGAGAGGAGAACGGGTAACGTTTACCGTCACCGCGAGCCGATACCGAGAACGATGAGTCGACTCTGACGAAGTTTGCAGTTTCTCGAGTGGCAAGGCGCTCTGCGGATTTGCTAAACGAATCGTTACGTAAACAATAAAAGAAGACCGGGAGGCAGGAGGGAAAGTTCGCGCTGAAATGAAAAAAGATAACAACACAGGCGGAGAGAAAGGCGCAGAGCGTAGCTACGAATTTTTCGACCAAGTTTTACTCATTGCTTAATTACGAAAGTTGTTCATAATGCAGGCGCCCGATGGGAGTGCCGTCTACGAAGCGGGGGACCGTCTCCCTGCCTTCATGGTAATTTCCAAATTAATTAAAAGAAAAGTCCCCCGGCTATTCACCTCCCCGCGGCTCCCGCCTGTCACCTTATGAAAATCGTCGACTCGGATGCGTGCAGCATCCGCCGGCAAAGCTGTTCTCACCTTGTTTTGCATTCGCAAGCAGGGGAGGCCAGGCTGACCGTCTAAGTGAAAGCAAAGTATAATAACGAGTATTGTGTTTCTTCTGTTGCAGGTGAGTATCCCTCAGAGACGCATCTTCGTAATCCACACGCGTCGCGTGCGCGCCGAGGGGCGCTGTCCGGTGAGTCCGCGACGAAACGAACCATCTAATTTTCTAATCTGCAATGCAAAAGTCGGCACAGGCCAAAGCGAAAGTCGCGGTGAGCTGGTACAAAAGTACAGGCGAAAATTCGCGTGACCATGATAATCCACCGGCTAAATAATTTCGATCGTAGATTCGGAGGGCGTACCGACTAAGAAGCAAGTTACTCGAGAGCCCGGCGAACTGATAACAAAAGTGGCATCTGCATACTGCATACGGTCTCTTGAATACGACGCGGAAAATACCTGGTCTCCGAGTTAGCGGGCATGTGTTATAGCTCACGGTGGATAGGGGTGCACTTAGCGGGCCGCGCGTGTGTTGGTCGTCGGCGGGGGATGGCGGAGAGGGGGTTGATGAGAGTGTGGACGGAGCAGACGGTGGTTGTAAGAGACCGCCGAGGTGGTCAACCAGTCTGCGATTCTGTCTTTCCCGAGGTTCCTGCAGCGGGGAAAAAAATGTCGCGCGCGAACCGAATATTCTCGCAATAATTCTCGGCGGGGGCGCGGGAGAAGCTTATCCCGTTCGAAAGCTTAACGTACGACACAGGAGTAGGAAAATATTGGACGTCGCCGTTCGCGCGAAAAAATCGGCCGCTTAATCTTCGTTCGCTTTTTATATAACACGATCAGACGTCGACGCTCGAACGCTTTAAATCCGGCTGGAAAGACGAAGGAAGGGCGGTGCGGGTGGGAAAAGGAGAGGAAACAAACTCGTTGAATTTTTCTCGTTTCATTTCATCGCGGCACGGCGCACGGTGAGATCCCCGACACCCCTGTAGGAGTCTCGGTGTCTGGATGGCAATCGATTTTCCTCTGTCGTCGTCGGCGTCGTTGTTACTGACGACGAATATTCACGAAGTCATCCGAGTCATTGACATTCACTGGGCGACGGCGGAGGCGGACGACATCAAGTGCGTGATGTTGGCAAGGGGAGCGAGTCCCCACACATGCACCCTCGCAGCGGGCCTGTGTGCTGCCCCCGCGTACGTGCATACGATGCACGCTGCACGTGCACCCTCGTATGTACGTCCCTGTGGCGCATCGATGACTGGCCCACCCTCTCCCCCGAAGAAATGACGAAACTCCTCGTTTCCAAGAATCTCTCGCTCGAGTCTTTTTTTTGTCCGCTACCCCGTAATCGGGCGCGTCGATGACTGTTCAATGGGGGTGCAGCAATAATTTCACGCATCTCATAAACGCGTATTTCTTTGTGACGGGTTCTCGTTGCGCTCGAGAGCAGGAAACCCAAAAATGCACACACGCGGATCGCGACGGAGCGGGCGTGTTTTAATTGCGGCACTCCCCGTTGCGAGCCCGCTGAAATTCTGGCGTACAAGTAAAGGGTGTATTATTGGATGACACGAAGGTTGTTTGGATAATTTAATCGCGGATAAAATTAATGGAAAGGACCTCTCGTCTCTGATAATATTTCCTTTTCCCCTCCGCTTTCCCTCGAGATAATATTTCCCTGACCGCTGGAACGCGGGCTCGACCGCTTTCACGGTTAAAGTGGAGAGCTCCTTGGAGGAACGTGTGCGGCGTGGCTCACTTCGCCGGTAATATAACGAATGGCAAAAGATCGTTGCATTAGGTGCGTTACTCTTATCGACTCTGGCTCGACGACCCTCGAGCGTGTTGGTGCAGGATTCGCGCGCCGGGGGAAAACCACCAGCAGCAAGCACCACCCGTCAAATCCACTTGGCCCGACCAATAGCATTCGTCCTCTCCCGCGGCTACCACCGTACTTCGTACTTGAAGTGGCGGACGAGACGGATCTCTCCCTCTTTAATTTCCACGCGACGCAACTTTTGCATCGACGTCCCCGTGTGTCAGTATACGCCGACACCACCGCCGCCGTCGCCAGGGAAACTTCACTGACGCGCGGCCGAGCCGCGGAGCAACGAACAAAGAGGGACATCGCGCACCGCTCGAAAGCGAATCTGCGAGAATTCCTGCTCCAATTTCGAGGCAACGTTTCCAAGTATTTATCGCGCCTGGGAAACAGAGAATCCGAGTTACGAAAGATTGCGATACCGGTTCCCTCTCGTTTTCCACAGAATTTCAGTGACGCAGCCGTCGCGTCGTTTACCCCGCGCCTAAATCCCATTGACACTGATACGTGACAGCGGAGAGCGGTCTCCGTCGAAGGCGGTGGCGCTACCGAGTTTGCTCGACAACTTTAATAAGCTCCCTAGCGGGGATTTCTCTCCGTTCAAATATTATCACTCATGCTTTCGTAATAATCCTTCTCCAGCGAGCCTCCCGCGAGATAAGAATACGCTTGGCCCCGGGCGTTACGCTTAAGAGCCTCGCCATAAAGCATATAGCCTAATAACACGTTAGAACGAGAGGGGCGCCGAAATTTCAGGAACGACCACGGTCACCAAACCCGCGCTCACGACGTATCGTCGAGGACTACCGGGGCCATTCGTCCCTGTGACGTATCATTACGCTCTCTCCCCTCGTTCTGTTCAATTTCACGCGGAGAAAAAGTCTCGGGGGCGCGTACACAGCCGGCACACGTCTGCCAGACTTCCGGCTGCCGATCGTTCGAGCCAATCTCTCGCCCGTCTTTCGCCGACCCATTGGATTCGGTCGATGTTGCGTGTCGCGGGAGCCGGGGCGCTCGGATCATTGCGAATTATATCGCGTTTCCTGTGTCACGGAGGCGGAGGGACCTCGGCCCGTGGTAACACTCGTCGGATGGGAAGCACACGGGCCCCGGCTCGATATAGATTTTGTCTGGGATTATTAGATGTTTGGTTACCTTCCGATAATTACTCGTGGAATTGCTTCAGTCGACCCGGGGCCTCTCCTCGATAATCGATAAGCGACGGGCGATCGATGCCGGTAGAATACACGCGTGTACGTGTAAATAAGCGTAGGAATGCCGGCGAACGGACACAGCGAGAGCGTTTATTGTGTAGACCACGCGGTATAGGTATGGCATCATATCGATTCGTAGACGCGAATACTCCCCACGATGGATCTCCGGTTGAATTCTGATTATCAACCGGACGGAATGATACTCGTGGCGGCGTGCTCCCGCGGCATCCTCGAAAAATTGATATCGATTTTCCTCTCGATGTCGTAATATTTCGTTACCCTTGCCCCGCCGGCTAATCAAAACGGCCACTCCATGCTCCTCGTTCTACGCCCCCGACTTCCCGATGCCGCTGGGGAGTCGCTCGACGAAACCACCCGAAGTATTGTCCTACATTTCGCGTCTTCCATTATCCGCTGCGGCCGGCGCAAGTCTGTGCTTTAAACGGTGCCCGATCGGTTTTTATTTCCCTCGGAGTAGTTTTATGAGATCGGCGACAAAGGTATTTACCTATTACCTTTCGCGGGACTGACTGACTGAAATCCTCGGCAGGCGCGAAAGTCGCCCGTTGATCGTAAATACTTGGGGTACATTTGTCCCTGAATGTCGCGGCTGGGCCGTTTCTAGTGGCAACGCCTGAAAGGAAACTCGACTCTTGCATACCTGGCCGATCTGCTTTTAAGAGGCTCCTTGGACGTCTGGCCGATCCACACGTGGAAGGCCTGATATACCGGCGAACGCAGTTCATTCTTCGTCGCTCATAGTAAATGGCCGTCGAGCGATCGAAATCCGATAACATCGCCTTTGGCAAACTTCTCCTCTCCGCGCGGAGCAACACGAGCCAGGAAGGGGCCACGGCGGAACGTTTCTATCGCGGAGCAGCCGTTCCTCTCCGTTCATTCGTTTTGACGGAAGCTAAAGATATTGGAAACGTTCTAACGTGATCGCTTTGAGATAGGTGCCTTCGTGCTCTCCCAAAGCGGGCAAAAAGCGGGGCAAATACGAGACGATAAAATAAAACGGAGAGGGGATAGGGCGGTTGATTGTAAGAAGGCAGAGAGCAAAATCGACGGACGCATGAAATCGAATGTCTCTTCTAGCCAGTTCCGTGTACTTTTCCAATCTCTTCGACATCTTTGAATCCTCGGTTCCTTAAGCATCTCACGGGCCGTCGAACTCCGGGGCTGGGACGAGAAATTTCTCCAGGTTCGATGTCCTATGGTCGGCGCCACGAGTAAACAAGGACTCGGACGGCCTAATTAATTACGCGAATTAAGTAGCGTCAAATTGCGTCGAGATCGCGCTCGCTGCGCGAGATAAAAGATGCCGATCTACGTCGAACCGAAAAATCCAACGTCCGTTAATCACATTTCCTGCGCCCGAGAGTCGGAGCTCGCGAGCTCGCCAGACAGCCGAGGATGCACTGTGCGCGTGTACGTTTCATTTAATTTTTCCTCCGCGCTGCGGCACGCCCGCGTCTGTATCAACCGCGATACGTGGGTGGTGGGCTTTTCGTGATGCCTCAGACCCTTCGGGAACACCATTTCAATCTGATAACGCGATGGGTGGTGCAGGAACATGCCACAACAACCTGGTAACACGGGTCTCCCTTACTCTGTCGCGCGAACCATAAACGTGCTGTATGTGTATCGTGCAGCCAACCACCCCGATGCCCACATGGCATTGTTCGCGCGAATGTGTTCGAGCTTAGAAAAGAGAAGGGCACGGGTCGAAAGCCGAACGTCGCTGAGACGTACGTATATACGCGGTGGCGTGCATAATACGGCAGAAGAGGTAGGCATATCACTTATTCTGATTGGCTCGTGAAACTCCCCGAAAGTGCGGGAATCAATCGACGAAATAGTCTGGTGGACGGGTGTCGACGAATGAAACCACTTCGATACATCAATAGCCTGCTCTCGGAGCAGACACATCCACTCAACGTTCCATAAAGCCCTGCTTTTCCCCTTCTCTGGGGTCTGACGAGAGATTCTTCTTCCCCTCGATTTAGCGGAATACCTTTCTGATTAACCTTGTTCGCGATGCCAGCAACACGATGGGTGTCTCGGGCAGCTGTGAACGTAAGCTCGATCATGGGTCGACTCAGCATATCAGAGACGTGGGCATTAAGAGCGAACTGGAAAAATGTGAGCGTACCTATTCGAATGAAATCATTCGACGAAGCTTCTGCAGGCTTTTAGGCGGTACGTACAAAAACCTTCCTATCGATAGGAGCCGTTCCGTCGAGGAAGCAGCTCGCGATCGGTTCGTGTCCCTTTTTTTCCACCCCTAAAGTACACCTCGAAGCCCAGCACTTTCCTTGACCGAACACGAACAGCCGTAGACCGGAAATCGCGAGTAAATCGGTAGTCCATCCGGCCTGCTGGGGTCGTCGAAGAGCATTCTTTCGCTCTCGTTACTACCCGATGGCCATTACGATACTCTTCGGGAGAGGAGAGCAGGCCGTGGACAAGGATAGAGATTAGTTCCACTGCTTTATGACGCGTGAATATCTGGCAGGCTCTCTGTTGCTCGAGCAGCCGGGTTCCGTGGTTTTAAGACGTGCCGGGATACAGCTGAAGAGTTCCTTCAGCGCGCTTCCTTCGTTTACTCGTCGTCCGAGGCTGTTTCCCCGTCCGCGGCCCCTCCGCGCGACTTGTATCCTCCTTGTTCTCTCCTGGAGCTGCAAGCGAGAGCGAATGGGAGTTTCTTAAGAGAAGAACGGATAAGGTTTCGGTTTGGATCGCCAGCCGTGGCTAGGTAATGTTCAGGCAACGCCTCAGGTTACCTCACCATCTCACCTTCGGTGTACTACCAAGGATTTCAGGGAGGCCGCAGCGGCCCTCCTGTTCAAGGAGCCGTACACGCTTCCCGGGCGACAGAAGGACGCTACTGCCATTAGGATCAGCTCTTACTCTCCTCGGTCGTCCTGAATCTCCTTCCTTTTTTCCCCTTCCTCGTTGCTCACGGGCGTGTTTTCGAGAGACGAGTATTATCCAGGGAGCTCCTCTTCGAGGCGCTCGTCCGAGTTCAAGGAGACTTTGATTCCCCCTCAGCCATCAAGTTCTTTGGCATTTTCGCCCTGTTTCGTCTCTCTTCGCCTATTCCCCCTTCGCCGAATCCTGCTGTCGAATTACGCGGCAGGAAGTAGTACGAATCAATCATTTCCGCCTCGGTAACGTAACTTCTGTCCTTTAGCACACGGAACTTTATAACCTCGATCTGTACCGTGGCGCGTAAGGATGTTACGTCATGTTTAATACTAGTCTACGTTCAATCTCTCATTGACTTGGTGCGTAATCGATAAATTACTATTACTCTTGCACGAGTACTTGGTTGCCAGTGGCTCAAGAATTTCCCCGTGGATTTGTCACGACCGCGTGAAAGAAGGAAGGTACATTTTTTTCACGGCTCCTCTGGGAGACGGCGATCTTTCCGAGTTGACGAGACTAGGCACCCACTTCACCCACGTCTCGCACACCCACTCGTCGAGCTCCGTGCACAGGGGAAACACGTATATATGTCGCGTGTATCCGCGAGTTCGCCTCTACAGATAAATGACGCCACTTAGAGATTAGGCGGCCGAGTACTGCGGCAGAATGGCAGAGAGGTATTTCCCTTGCCTGCCTCGTGGAAAATGGCGCGAGCGGGCTTCAACCTGGGCTGTCTCGCAGCGGGTTCCTCTTTCCAGGAGCAAGATCGAAGGCATTAGAGCCCTGGCACCGGGGGGGGTCACGTTCGCTCGATGGGCCTCCACGTGTTGTCGTACCATGAAATTTAAATGGGAGCAGGAATATCGAGGGAATCGACGAAACTAGTCGAATGAAAAGTTGGTTCGATTGGGGGCTGACACGCGGAAGTAGGTAAACTGTCGCTGGGAGTGATATAAAGCGCCGACAGCCGTTTACGCGACTGGTGCACGCGACGTAATTCTCCAGACAAGTGCAGAATGATTTTTAAATCAACTGTTGGTTTATTGCAGCTTTTTCTCGCGCTTTATTTGAAAATGCCATTTTACGTGGTATCATCTGAGTGTCCAAGTTCCATTCCAAAGCGGATCTATAATGTACGCAGGTATATTCCAAATTCCATTCCGCACAGTCTACGTACTAAGCTCTTAATTTTTTATCAGCCTATGCATTTCTCTTCATTTGCATGCAAGTTTTACTCGCATACAAACATCTAAGTCTATACCCGCCACGTGGGCATTTGAACGGTTCGTCGATGTACTTTCCTGCCCAGAGGAGGGAAAATTTTCTACTTCCGGCTGGTCGCTCGCCGAACTTCATAAAATACGTACCCTTCGGAATTCTTCCATCCGTGTCATGGCGTGGCACGGTCGCTCTGCTTCACGGAAACCAGGGTCCCCGGCGACGCATACTTTTGGCAGGCAATGGCGCGAGTCGCGCCGTACAAATCGCTCAGCGCAAATGCCTCGAAATGTTCTGAGACCTCGTCCCGAGCGCTACGTAATCGCGTATAATTCTCTCAACCAGGGTCCACGAGCTTCGACGGAATAAAGCGGGTTTAAGAGAAATTCCAGAGAACTAGACAAACAGCACGGTCTTTCTACACGACTTCCAAACGGATCGCCAGTATTTCTCAGTGAAAAATTTTGAATATATCAGACATTCTCGGAGCACTGCTCGAACGCTGCGAAACAGTACTAAATGTTACCCCATGAGTCATAAAATTCAGGAAATGGGGCAACGATGGCGCGCGAATATTTCTAGAGCGCAGTAAACCGCGTCGAAGAAGAATGCGCCCCGCGGAAACGCCAAGGTGGGGCCGTTCGTCTTTTCCCGTCGCTATTCATACACGTGCCTTGACGAAACGCGCGTGAACATCGATAAAGCATCAACCCCTGGAATCGCCCTCACTTGTCGGTAAAACAACACGTTCGATCGGGTCCTCGAGCATCCTGTTTTGAAAGATTAAAACGGAAATTCAGTGACCGTATCGAAATCGACCGTACCGAGCGTGGGACGGAATATTTTTACGCTCGCGACACGCTGTTAGAACAAACAACGGCGAAATTCGTAGGCGAGGCAACGAAAAATATTGTAAATGGAAAAGGGCGAATAAAACGGGGGGGAAAAAGCTGCAACGAAAATTGAGATAAAACGCGAGATACACCGTCGGAATAACACGGTTGCGCGTAGATGTCGCGCAAATTGTCCCGGAATGGGAAAGAACACGGGTCTCCAAGTTTTTCACCGCTCCCGAGCACGTGTTGGAAAATTACACGCCGTCCGCGCCCCGTATCTCTGGTTATTAAATTTACAGGAGACCGCGCGGATATCGCGCCCGTCGAATGGTAATCGTGACGATGAGCTTAACCCGGCGACGCTCGTTAATTAATGGTTACCGTGCTCCGCCAAGAAGCGCGCCGACTAATTAATTAAATCGCGAGATATTTGACACGATACGGGTCCACGCAGCGGGGCTTCGCGCCCGGCGATTACGTTCCTCGAAGTGCCGCGAAAAATTGCTCGAAATCCGGGGTGAATTTTCGCGCGGCGCGGCACGCCACGCATTCGTGACGCCGGGAACGAGGAGGGAGGACGAGGGAGAGGAGAAAACAGGAGGGCTGGCGGATCGAGAGAAATATAGAGCATGAAAACGGGCGGAACAAGACAGAAACGGAGATAGAAGCAACGAAATTTCGCGTGCTGGCGCGGCTTACCCGCGGAAGCTTTTCGGAATTGCGGGCCGTGACGACGAGAAATCGTTTGGCGGGAATGGACGAGCGACAGCTCTATTCTCCGGGCGTGGCGTGCTCTTCCTGTGTCTGAGAAAACAGAAAATTTCCATTTAAAGGCGGGGGACTAATATGACGAAGATATCAGCGGCGATGAAAGCTTACCGCGGTACGTTTCACGGCGAACATGTATCAACGGCAATGCCGCGGATAACGATCAAATTTCCTCGTGAGAGCAAAGCGTTGTCCGTCAACGGTTCAGCAACGGGATGCCTGGGCGATATAAAAACTGACGTGTTACCGGCAACAGTTTTGCGCCAGCCATGCACACCGGCAATCGTATTTTCCGCGAAATCGCGTTATTATGAACGGCAAATCGCGTTACGCCGGCCAATTATATCGCAACGCGGCCGCTAATGCTGGAAAACGTTTATCGATATCGTGGGCGCACGTGCGCGTCGATATTTCAATAAACGGCTGGTCGCGGAACGACTCGTAAATCGTTTAATCCGTTTCGTTACCGTTAAATGCGTGTTCTTTACGCGAATCTCGAAAGCCGAATGTATTCCTGGAGACGAAGGGAAGGCACGCGACGCGATACGTTATACATATCGACCGTGCCGGGCCCGTGCACTTTAAGCGCAATACCGCTGGCTATAAAACATTTTCATAGTCATCGGGGTTAAACCAGCGCCGCGTAAACTTCTTTATCGTCGATCTGCTCGTCGGGGAATTAAATTAGTCCGAGGAAGTTTCTCCTATTCCGTATCTCGGCTGGCTCGTTCCGGAACGCGCAACCCCCGCCATTTTTCCCAACTTGCACGCTAACTTTTGAAAATCCATGCTCGCTGGCACATTCCACCTTAACTATTGTTCAGCGGATTCTATCAGCAGTGGAGTTTTCATTGATACATGGAGGCCAGCGAAGGTTGCATTAGGTAGATTTCCGCAGAAGTGTTGCTCGTGACGGCCGTAGGGTGGAGGCATCCCTCTGTGTGGTAATAAATCGTAATTTATGCGCGTGCCTACGTAATTCACGGAGCAGTGCTATTGAAAGTGGAACATCCGTGGCGGCACGATTCCCCGGCAGATAAGAATAAAACGGTCGAAGATAACACAGTGTGGCCCGACGGGCGCATCCAAGCCTGCGATACGCGGCCGTTACATCGCCGCGTGATATTTCTCCGCTTTATCGCGGCGAGGAATAATTCGTTAACAACGCGTTACGAAGAGATAGCGTAATTACCGGGTAACCGATGCCCCCAGCAAGGGGAGCCGCGGGCCCGCGTTCAACGCTACAAAACCTCTAAAGGGTGTCCACTCCTCTGATTTACCGTGATTCATTCCTCCGCCGAAGCGACGGCCTAATTATAGCCGCGATAACGCTTTACGCGTGCTTAGCTATTATTTAGAGGTGAACGTCTAGCGCCGAGCTATACTTGTCTCGATAAGGGGCTTCGCGGGCATGTTAATAAATTTCTTAATACCTGCACCGCTGCCGGCGTTGGAATTTCATCTTTCCTCTTACGTAACACACCTTGCAACTTCTTTTGAAACTCTGCTGGGTGTGCTAGGAGCCTTTCGATGTATCACAGGTTTTCTAATTGCTGTGAAATCTACGTGCTATTTTCTCATAGGCTTCGGAAGCATTGTTTCCTGATTGGAAACAGGGGGCCTCGTTAGGGGGTGGTTTATGACGTAAACACTGAAGCGTCAGTCCCTGAATCGCGACGAGGGAACTCGCTGCCATTCTCATCCAAGTAGTACAAACTTCCGAACCCTATTACTTGTATCTATAAGTTATACAGCTAGCCAAAAATCGGAGACCCGGTTTTATTGTTAGAGAAAACGGGAGAGTTATGCAAAGATTTAGTAGCGCTGATAAAAAGAGAACTGGCCATTTGAAACTTCAAAGTGAAGTAACTTTAACGTCTTCAACTCCCATTTTCGCGAAGTATTCTGCATAAAATATACCAGCGGATCGTTCGGAATAATAACAAACATACCTATACTGGAAATTGTGAATGGGTCGTATATTTGAAAAATTTCAATATACCAAAAGTTTTGCGCTAACGGAGAACGATGCACTAACAGTAAGACGTCACCATTCTAAAACCGATTGTCACACAGAAAGCAACATTACCTCTTAGTATTTTTATTAAACATAATTTTATAATGGGGGGTTACAAGACTTGCATTCGTATGCAGCGAACGTGCAATAGAGGATCTACGGGCATCGATCGACGATGAGCAATGAGAATGGACCGGAAGTCAAAGGCATGTCCCTGCCGTGTTTCATCGCGATTCACTCTTCGACCACGGCGACGCTTTAATTACAGTCGCGATAACGTTTTACGCACGCTTAGCTATAATTCATAGGAGAAAATCTAGCGTCGGGGCGTGCACTTATCGCTGGCTGGTCACGGCGCCGCTCCATAAAGTAGATTAGGTAATTCACGGTGTAAACGTTAAACGGACGAACGATAGTCGGCTTGAATGGCTCGTACGGCCGCTACGAACTGCTCTCTTCCACCGATACAGGTTCACGTGATTCGCTTCGGGCCGTAAATTTCCAAGATTTAAGTGGCCGCGTAATTTGAAAGCCGCCACCGGCGTCTGCCACGTAGAACAAGTGCGCGGGGTTGCGTTGTTAGACCTGCGCGACGTCGACAATTGGAAATACGTAGAATTTCAGGGGCAGAAGAATTGAACTATGCGGTACTTAAATTCGAGTGAACTTGAGTTTGGAAGTGTGTTAAAATAAGACTATATTTCTACGGATAAATCTGTATACCTACACTTGTTTCGTTAAATTGAAACCAAATGGCTTATGAAATTGGACGCTCGTGATGGCAGTCCAGGGCACAATAATTTGAGTTTTTTGCGATTAGGGTGATTGGCTATAAATTCCAGGGTGTTTCGTGACGGATTACCATGCACAACTAATTACAATCTCCGCCGTCCCAGCGAGATAGTGTCGAGGTTGGAACAAGTCTATAATGGTTTCCACGGGGGCGGAAATGATTGTAATCACCATTCGTCACGAGCCGAATAGAAATTCGGCTTTTCATCCTTACCGTTATTTAACACCGCCGTAAGTTTCGGAACCGTTTCATTACCATAATTTAACATACCATTCGCATGCAATTACCGAGCTATGAGCGCCGAGCGATGCCGGTTATTAAAAGCACGGGCCAGCCGAAAGTAATCGTCAGGACAAAATTCATTTATTATCGTGAAAACAATCTGCGCCCGCTAATAAATGTCGTTTAATCTTCTGGAGACGTTTTTGCCCCCAGAAATAATTAATCGCCTGACGACACGATACCATAAAAGAAAAATTATTAGCTACAGAGGAATTTGCATCCTCAAAATAACACACATCACGTTATCGCCGTAAATCGATGCCCCAATATTTAAAACACCCATCAAATCAAAGAGTCATTTCAAATTCACAACTCGACTGCGACGCGTGATGGATCTGTATAATAAAACGCACCGACGAAACGGAACTTAGCAACGTGTTAGAGTAGAGAGGAAACGGAAGAAATCACATGGCGGGTTAGCGAATAAAGGAAATAGAGGCGAGATCAAACGCCGAGGCTCTTAAGAAGCCGGCGTAAACGTCTAATTTCGACAGCCGGCGGGCAAAGTTTCCGATTGCAAATGTAGCAGATGTACGTACGTACCTGGCCGGATAGGTTGGCGAGATAGTCGAGCGATCTCCGTCGGGCGAGCTCCGGCTGCGTCAGCGTTTGGGCGATTGCCCCGCGGGGGCGAGAGCGAGACGGTTTTTCAGAAAAATGCTGGACGCGCAAGAAAGATTGCGATAGGGTATGGCTGGTGGCTGTGCACGGGGCGGAGGCGGGGGTGAGAACGAACGGGCGAGAGAAGGAAATGGAAACGTGCCGGGGGAAGCGTTTGAAAATGGGAGGAAGATGGTCGAAGAAACGGCGGCTAGGATGGAAAGAGATCTGGGCGAGGAGAGCACGGGCAGATGAAGAGAGATTAGAGCGGCGAATAAGAGAAACGGAACCCGTTCAGTTTGAGTTAATTTCCTTTGCTGGCGCAGATACAGCCCGATGGCCTGATCGTTGTAAACGACCGATCTGGCCGTTTTGACTTGGCCAGAACGGACAAGGAACGAGGAAGAAAGAACGGTGCACCGGTGATATTTATCCTCGATCTTTCGTCCCTTCTTTTTGATTCGAATTGAAAAAGAGACGCTGCAATGTAGTCGAGAAGTACAGAAAGTGATTTGCCTGATCTGATTGCGAGGGCGTTCCCGGGAAGTTGGTTTAAAATTCAAGAAAAAGGAAGAGACGGGGACCTCGTTTTGTTCAGGGATATTATGAAAGGGAACTTTGGTCTCGAATTTATTCAGCGTAATTACGGCATCGAGGGGGCTCTTTTACGAGCAGCGCGATTTAATAATTTTTGTTAGAAGTATGGGGAAATTTTATCGACACTGTTTAAGTTGGGTACAATCTCGTTAAAAGGAAATTCGCTTCAATTAATCACTCCCATTCGACGGAGAAAATTAATAACTCCGGCAGCGAAATAGCTCCGAGATTCTCAAATCCACTGTTCCCTAAGCGCAATTCCATTTAGAGATATTTGACGTAGTCCAGACACCGGGAAACATCGAAGCAACGAACTAAACCTCCAATAAACCTGCTAACCTGACATCCGTGATCCCGGGATCGGAATGAAACGCGACGTTTCCCGACGATATCTCCGGTAACTGTATAGTCTGCGATATTCCTTGGACGACCGGGTAGCCAGTTCGATCAGGAAAAAATCGTTGCACCCTAACTCGCGTGGCAAACGATGTCGAAGCAGACACGTTCCGCCCCCTCGCTCGCGCGAGCATTCTCGCATTCGTAGTTTCCCATGGGCTTGTGCGAGCACACACGGCCGTGTCGCTTACCGTGCCGGAGTTAACAATGCGGGGGTTGCAATCGTGCATGATGAACTCTGTCTGGAGTGTCTGCGCGACAGGAAGGCAGTAGTAACTTCGCGCAGGTACGCGCGTACGATGGTATTTCGGAGTGAGTCTTGGCGGTTGTTTTGATGAGAAACAGAGAAAGTGCACGGTGAGTAGATTGAAGACGGAGAAAGCAGAGGAGCAGGGATCAGAATCGTAAGACGACAAGGGAACGTGGAACTTCCTTCAATAATGATGAAGGCCCCTGTGGCAAGCTCGTTCCACCCTCGCGATAGCGTGCTCCTAGTAGTTACACCCTTACGAGACTTACTACCCCTTAGCGACAGTTTTCAAATAGGCGTCTGCCGCATGGCACCCCAGCCGACATTCACCTAGCAGCGACGCTTCAGTCTCCTCGACTCCCAGCGTCATCGTCATCGTCGTCCTTTCGACGTCGAATAAAGCGGCTCGCACCGTTATTGCTGGACCACTGATTCCACAGAATGAACGGGCTTGGAGTTGCTGAGAAATCGTTGAACAATGCTCGAAAATTGTTACACCGCGTTACTGTCTTATATATGACCAAACGAAACCAGTCGTCGTGAGAGTATGTTCAAAGAGGACTTCGTGGATAATGAAAGATACTTTAAAACCGTCTATTAAATTTCTATCGAGTCGGCACAGGGATGACTTTCCCGGGTTAGCAGTGACAGCAGCGACAGAGGCAGAGAGAGGCGTATGAAACTAACGAGGGAAAGAGAGCCAGAAACGATACCGTGGCGGTTGCGACGGTAGGTCGAGAAGGCGTGGTCTGTGGAGGCCGAGGGGGTAGCGGAAGAAGGGTGACTCTGTCTGTCTTTCTCCCGGCACGGAATCCCTACTGAAGGGGGTCCAACTTCCCTTCTGCTCTCTCGCTTTTCCACCCCTGCATGCTCGTACGTGCAACTTACGATGCGTGATACGACGACGCCTGATGTGTGTGCATCCTTTCTTCTCCCGCTTGCCTCCGATGTGAAACGAACGTACGTAACCACGCAAAGGAAGGCTCTCGCCTGGCCTGCATATATACTGTTCACGATGCACCTGCACGCCGGTGGTGGTGCACCAACACTTTCCCTTTGGCCCGGTAGTACGGTGCAGTGTCAAAGGGTTGAAGGCGTGGGAGGGTAGGTGCGGCACGGCACGAGGGGAGAGCGCGAGCTCAGAGGGTGCAGTAGAGTAGGAGAGTGTCTAGACAGACAGGGTGGTTAGGCTGGCTGGGTAGGTGGCTGGCTGGCTGGCTCGTTGCTTGGCTGGCTTGCTGGCTGGCTGGCTGACTGGTTGGATGACTAGATGGCAGTCGCAACGGCCTGCACAGGGCTGCATCGTTGCAGGCTGCATTGTGGCATGTGGGAGGGAGGAGAGAGAGAGAGAGAGAGAGAAGGAGGGAGATGAAACTACTTCTTCAGGCAGTCCGCCTTAAGTGAAGACTGCCCTCCTGGTACGTGCATGTACCTACCTACCTACCTACCTCTACGAGCCAGATAAAACTAGCTGCCGGGGGAAAAAGAAGGCCCTTTCTTTAGGCCGCGACCGTAATGAGAGCCGCGACTTGGGTGGAGCAGGCGATTGGCCGCCACTACAGCGAGGAAAAAGGACGGACCTGTCTCTCTCCTCGACCGTCTTCCCCCTATGCTAGACGGACGTGTCCTTATGACTGAACCGTCGTTACGCGTAATGAGGGCACGTTGTGTGAGGGGAACTGAAAGGGCACGATTTTGAAATTTCCGCGGGAACGGAGTTCACGGATCGCCGCTGGGATGATCGAGTCTGCTGGATTTCGTTCACTCGCGAGAGCACCATATTTCTCTCTCCGCTCGTTTTCCCTTTTCTATTTGTCCTTTATTTTTCACCGACGTACGAGCGGAACAAGGGAGGTAGGTATATTTTGTGTTACAATAACGTTATAGAATTTCGCGGAACGGGATGCAAGCTGGATAATTGTAATATAATATAAAATAACGCGGTGTACATCGAGCAATTATCGGGACAGTGCCAGCGGAAGAATCATTTTTCACCCAGGGAAACGGCCATTCTTTATTCGAGGAGAAAAGAAGAAAGGCTGTTTTACCTCATTAGTTTTACGCGGGGCGTAGACGCGAGACGTGAAAGAGTAGCGTCCGTACGCGTGAATGGGTGTTTGTGCGCGGCATACGAATCTCCATAAATTACGCGCCATACTTGCATAATTTTAATTAAACAAACACGCCCGACCGCTAGATCAACAAAAACGCACCGAACGACTTTCCAATAGCTCGCATTTTGGCGGGCACAGTCGCAGCCGGATGCATACATGCGCCGCCGTATCCCCTCTAATTTATTCCGCTCGTTTAACGATTTGTCTGATGCAACGTAATTATAAATATAATCAGCGCGCGTCAAACGAAACGGGCTGCGCGCATACCGTGAATGCGGCGCGTAAACATCGCCATCAGCTCAACGTTTATAACCGTCCAAGCTATTGTATTATAAAAATATGCGGCAATCGATGTTACACATATCGTTGCACCAGTCTTCCATTCTTCCCGACTCCGGAGTTACGAAAAGTTCCAGTCCGCCCGTTGACTCCCAAGTTCTCACTCCTGCCGATTTCACGTTTTAAACCCAGTATGTACTACTTAAACAACTAAATTAACGAGGACAAACTTGTGACACCTTCTACGTGAAAGAAATTCTTAATAATACATTTTCTTGCCAGTGGCCGAGGACCGCGTAAATTAGAAGCTTGTCGTCCGAGCAAAACGCGATAAAAGGGTCTGCGAGAAATAAAAGAGTCCGTTTAATCAGAGGAGATCAAACATGGCGTCTGTCGCCTGCCCCCCGGGTGGAAGGTCCTCCTTCGCTTTTTGCAGCTTATCCAGATTCGGCGGCAGGATCCGTTTAAGAGTTTGACGAGGTAGGTCTACGATCCCCCCCGAAACACTGCCTCGGCTTTAATGGCAGGCGACGAGGAAAGGAGAAGCCTTTCCCTACCACCGTGTGCACGGGCTACCGTGTGCTTCCTCCGCCTGGCTTAACCCCCGCGTCTCATATTCGATTTCAGCCTTCGACCGGCTGCGCCACCGGCCACTCACGCACGTTCGACCTATCGATACTCGACTATACGCCGATTTCCTGTTTCGGCTACCGTTGCCCTGAGTGCGCGCATGCATGCTTCATCTTCTTCTACGTGCGAGTATCGGATGTACGCTTTCGCGTACGCACCCTCGAAACTTCTCCGCCCCCGAAACCAGGCGATCGCAATCAGCCCTCCGTTTCGGTGTTACGACACCTGTGCGAGCTTGGAATAAGAGAAACAGGGACGTATTATTTTATTAGTTTCGATTGAATGCTGTGGAATCGAGAGTCAAATATTAACCGGATGGTTTGAATTTTATCGCATTAAAATTCGAGAGTTTGAAGTGTACACTTCAAATTAAACATTGTGATGGTTATTCGGTTACGCCCGGATGGAATACTTCCCTTCACTAATTAACCAGATATGGAGGATTATTGAAACTAATAGTATTGTGAACTCGATACCGGTTACTATATCCCGTTTACTTCTTTATTTTCGATTATTATCCGGATAAGTTACCATAACAACGTAACGTTCTGCTCATTTGCATGCCCGCCTCATTAAACTGTTTTACTACCGAATAATTACACGTTGAAATACACCGAATATTACTCTCGTTAAAACTTCGTCTGAGTATTATTTGAAAACGCCGAAAAGAGAACGATGCGATACACCCAGATATGTTAAAAACACCAAACCATTAAGCCGTCATTAAAACTGCCAGACAGTTCTGTCGTTTCATTAAACAACAGCATAAATATCGAACGAGAACATCCTCCAAGATCAGAAGAATTCACTCGTGTATGGCGGACGGGAAATTGTATTCTACAGATGGGAAGCTCTATCGTCCCAGTCGGACTTTCCACGGTGCAGCGTAAACATAAAATTATTAACTGAAACAACAATCGAACGCGAAACGATGCATTCCAATTCGCGTTGTTGTAAATGCAACGTTTGCACGGGCGGTGAATTTTCCAATGCGCATTTGAACGTTGTTAATCGAACAATATTAAATATTTGCGCGGATAATGCGTGGCAATCGATCGAGTGCCTGGGGTGCTCGACAAAATCGATGACAAATGCAAAACGACGTATGTACACAATTTTCGTTGAAATAGTCTCTCTATCGAAGCAGGCGTGATTAACTTTAATCGAAGAGAACGGTGCGACGTTACGAAAACTGCAATTGTAATCAGATCAGCAAGTATCTACTCGGAATGGACAAGCCACGGCATTGGTATTTTGTACTATAGTATAAACCGAAGTGCTGATAATTCCATGGTAACGGATGTTCGATTTCCCTTGGAAAGCACTGACGCGTTGACAAACCCACACAATTTGCAATGACGATTATTCTTTACCGAACGGATGAAACATAAAGTTTCGATAACATAAGTTTGATTAGAATCCGAAACGACTGTGGCGAAGTGGCCCGCAAAAGTAGCTGAAACTTTCGATAATATCAATGCTAACAAAGTATATGCTCGCTTATACGATCCCGTAAAAGTAGCTGAAAACTTCAGCTTTATAGCTTCGGCCTGATTTAAGATCGCGGGAGTATGTTGCGCGGACAATCCGCATTTCGCAGAGGAATTGTCGCGGTACGATTACAACGCGTTGTATGCAAACGTTCGTTTCAAGCTTATCTTTACGTCTGTTGACAAAAAATCGCAATAATCTGTCCCGCGTATCCGGTCGAAACGGTGTTCCGCCAAGGCGCCGGCGATTTTATTGCACCTTCGGAGGGGGTGAGCGCCATTACCGCTCCGCAAGAAAGAAATTACTCGGGGCTGGAACACCCCCGTCGAGGAAACAAGGGAACAGCGCCCGTATACTTAATATTGTGAGCGCAGCGATTAGACGACGCTCGTAAAACACGTTGCCACTTTTCTTTCTCTTCGCCCCTCCTTTGTAAATCCAAGTCAACGACGCTATTCGATCAACGCGTATAAAAGAGGCTATAAATTCGAACGTGACGCATCAGCGAGTAAAACGAAGCGATACAAAAATTGATGAAAATTATAATACGTCTGTCAAGCAGCTTTAGCCAGCGAGCCCGCTCATCGAATGGAAAATCTCCACCACAACGGAACCGGCTTAACGAAATGAAATTTTACAGTTCGCCTTTCCTTCTCCTACCACACTCTCGACTTTCCTTTTTCTTTACCCGCTCCTGTCTCTCTCCACCACACGTCACCCACCACTGTTTATCTATCCTCCATCCGCCGCTGATCCGGGGGCTTGCATCCACCCGCCAAGCTCCTTTCTTCTGTCCAACCATGGAGGAAGCTTCGGATATGAGAATCTGAAACAGCGGTGGAAAGGAATTGCTGCGATAACGTTCCATGTCGACAAGCTTTTGCATTGGTAGTTTCACTTTTCAGGAAGGAAGGAATGTAATCTGCCTAATGGGCGCCTACGTCGTGGTCTGACCCAATACGGTGCTTAGCTACTAGTACCGCAATTTACTTTCACTATAAACAGAAGAATATTGTGTCTTTTGGAATAACTGCTAACAGGCCGACTTTTCAAAGTGATAGAGCTCGATGTCCAGATACCACGATGACAAAACTCGCTGCCATGCAACGTAACGAGTAGGTACAGAAAATTCTCTCGGTTCTTCTCGTGTACGAGCCCAGATTTTATCTCGACTCTTCCAAAGGAAACGTCTCGAGCCGACTTTGTCGAGTCCGCCTCGACCTACAGTAGCGCCTATTACGGATTCGTCGCGGTCGATCGACGCCGGACACACGACGCGGTCAATAAAGGGGTTGGAACGAGCGCGAGCCAGGGAGCGGGGCGAACGTCCAGGCTACTACGTTTCGGTGTTTTAATGGGTCGTTATTGTCAATAACGATTGGTTTTATGGACGAGCGAGTGGCGCGTACCGCGAATCTCGTGTACGGCCTGCCGGTCAAATGCGTATGACGTTCTCGCGGCACGCTTCGCGGATTATTCGGCTCCCAACTCGATTCCGTTTCGGTATTTACGGCGGACACGTCGCGGCAAGAAGTATCCAGCGTAATCCACCATGAAAGAACAATTATCGGTGCCGCGATAGTGACGGGTCGAACGGAAATCCGTTTGGTGCTGCACACCGCTATCGATTCACCTGTATCCAATCCTTTTTCTCTTCATACCGCCCTTCCATTCGTGTTTACGCGTGGCACGATTGAAACGAGAGGTTATTGATAATTCTGATCACTTTTATCGATTGAGTCGCAACGAATCGACATCCATTTACTATATTTCCAGGATAAATGTAGGTACACCAATGTGACTCTTTCACAATGTCCGTGTAATTCTTTCGCCCCGTCGCAATGCTACGTTGGCTATAATAGCATCAATGAAAAAATGTGGCCGGGTAGTGATATTAGAGACCTACATACATATATAATACACGATAAATCTCTGGTACCCCGATCCGTCGCCAATATATCCTGGCCGCGCGCGCGGACCAGTCCTTGAATTTGCCATGTTCATAAATTTCAGCGGCGCGATAAAGTCCTCGGTCGGGGTCTGACCATCGACGAGGAAGTCTACGAACCGGATGTAACGAAGAACACAGGCGGCCGCAACCTGTGTACGCCTGCACGTGAATACCCGTGCATCCGACGGGACGTCCGTGAACGATCCTCTTTTTCCTTTCTCCTCCCTCGCTCTCTCTCCCTTTCCTCGGCCAGCCTCGACATTCCCGTCTCTCTTCCCGGTTCCCCTTCTTTCTCATTCGCTGCACGGTTTCGCGGGGCAATCGGGACGACGACAACGCGGCGCAGGGGGGGCCCGTAAGGCCCGTCGAAGGGCGAGCTCCGCACCTACAGCGTGAAGAATGTTAACAAGCCGTGGCAGTACCGGCGTTGCACCGATACTGCCCAGTTTTTCTGCACTTCACTCTACGTGCGCCGATCGCATCGGAAAGTCCTTAAGCCGACGGGTAATAAATGTAAGGATAATGAGGGGTTCCACGACCGTCCAGGATTAGGGACGTAGATAAGGTCCTGTTTCTCGCGGCGGGAGACAATGCGGTTGGCGGACGCAAGCCTTTGACTTTGCGCGGCGAAAAGTGCGCCCTCGAGTAATGCATCGCCGTATGTGCTTGACCTGAGATTTCTCGCGATGCTCTTCGGATTCTTTATAATACACATGATACACGTGGTTCGCCGTATTCCGCGTTGGAGCGTGATTAATTACTTCGAGCGCAATTAAATATTACCCAATAGAGTGAAAGACATTGGGTAAGTCGTGGGTGAAAGGGAAATTGCGGAGCAGGGCCTGAGCACAAGTAGTGGGTGTTCTGAGCAGTTAGGTTTATAGCTTAAGCTGGTTTCACTCGCTGAACCTCGTTTGAATTTACTCGTCACAGGAGAGAAATCGCTATCCTCCTAACTCGCATCGCCATCAGGTACACGCTTCATCCTTCGACCCCCGTGAACTCTTTACCGTCCAGCAGCATCGACAACGACGTTGTGCTTCCCCGCCGGAGCGCAGTGCCCGGGACCTTTATGACACAATGACTTAATGGAAGTTTGCACATTACTCACGACTTCCAGGGCGATTATGTTGGACCCCGGCGGTAAAGTTAGTCACGCAAGGTGAATACACGTAGCGCGAGCAGGGCGTAGCGCCGCCGAGGGAAGATGGATGTTGGTGTTTTGAGAAATTGAGACAACGGCCACTGTCACGCGAGATGAATTATACCCTGCCGCGTTGGTAAATTGGATTTTGTCGATGGGACTCGTATCATCGACGAGGGGAAAGGATAATCTCGGCCAGCATTTTTGTCCAGTTAACGCTACAAGTATACAATCTCGCCCCAGGTCTACATTGAACTTATGCACAGTCCCTCGGCACGAAGGAGCTACGGAATAAATTTTTATGAAATTAAAAGCTGAAGTGGAAGTCCGTGGGAAAAATCTCTCCCCCTCCACGGAAGTGAGCCGACAGTGGGGCATAGGGCGGGCGTATCCCGGAGTTACTTCGATTGCATTAATTAATTGCTTTAACGATAATCTTATTCCGCATTCAAATTGTTCCGCCATCCAACCCTTGTTATGCGATATCAAGTGGGCGAGAACTCGCATCGAATTGGATTAGGTCAATTCCCATCCGCCCTTCCTTCCTGTCTGCCTTCCTACCCCCTCGCCCATCAACTACCTCGCTCTATGTGGGCCGGCGTTCACCCTGGTCTCGAGGCATTACGTGGAATCCAATTCCTTTAGCCGGACCGTACGGTCCGGTCCCGTAATATCCTGAACTACGTCGTACGAGCTCGTCCACACGTACCGGATAGCATTGCTCCATGGTCAGAAACGCGGTCGATGTGTCGTAGATCGCGCTAACGATTCCCAGCGTCGGCTGGAAATTGAGAATCGGCCTTCGATCTGCAGCCCGTTGGAACAGTCCCGCTCCGATGCCGGACACCCTCGGTGGGAAGCTTGAATTCGACGGAGCAACTTCAAATTTATTTTTGCCCTGTTCCTGGAATCCAAACTCCCAAGAATATTTTCCCTTTCCCTTCGTCCGCTTGGAACTTTCTTATTGCAGAAACGGCGGCCATTGACCAAGGGGATGGGATCGGAAAAGCTAGGAAAGAGCGTAATTCACTTGAAATGGATACCGTTCCAAGACAATGTCAGTCACCCTGACATCTTTGTGGTGTATGTAACCCATTAGAAGTTCCATGAAACGTCTTCGGTTCTATTTTCGGTACTGCCGATGCGCCAATCGATTTCAATGAGACGCAGTGTGCATAGATCAGGTTATGGTGCAACTATTAACTGGCGAAGCAGCTACGAAGCGACACGTAAAAGCACTGTCGCAGGCTGGTTTAATTAGGAAGATTACAAGGGCTTCCGCAAAGAAGATCGACCACCCAGTTGTCGTTAGGCGTCGGACGCATAAACCCTGTCAAAAGCATCGGGACGGTGGTGGTGAGGGATGCGTGGGCATGGAGGGCGGGCGATTAGTCAGAATTAGAAGGGCCATTAGTCACTATCTAGCCGCTGTCTGGGTCCTCGTGCACCTCCGCCGATCGACATTGTTGCCGAAACGGGAATCGTACCCCTGGTCCACTGGCACACAACTCGGGATGAGATTACTTTACATTTTAATTAACTGTCCGATTGGTGGCTACTACCTGTCCACCCTCGAACCATCGTTCGACGTCTTCCTCCCGATCCCAATCTATCGGCCCGACGCCGACGATCGGATTATACCCTCGGGAGCGGTTTTCGTCGTTCTTTCGGGGGCGACGTTGCCGGAAGATCCCGAAGATAGTAATAAATTGGACGTTAAGCGGCGAAAATTGGCCAATTAGGGCAGACGACCGGCTTTTCCCGCCCCCTAAGGTCTTTATAGGAGTAATCGAGCTCCCCGCGAAACGCGAATTAATTGCCCCTTCGGTGTCTCGTTCAGAAACTCGGCGAGATTCCACGGGGGAAGGGCACGCGGGGGCAGTAGGTGTATAATGTTTAACAAGGCGAATTGAGTCGTCCGTCAACATGAAATCAATTAACTGGAGACATTCTAGAATTGGTACTTTTCAATACCAATAACCAGACTCCGCTGCAACTTGCTGGAACCTCCTCGAACCCACTCTATAATTATCAAACAAACTACCCTCTAGTACAGTCAATTTAATGTGCGTTTATTGAGACAGTGGCTCGTCGTCGACAGTTTCCCGGCCACGGTCAGTCATCGGATTTCAGGAACTTTCAATAGCGACACGCAATCCTGTTAGCGTAGGAACAAGCGACTGGGTAAACCGTGTGGAAGGCCGCGCGCAACGAGAATTTCGTCGAGAGTTAATTTCGCGGTGCAATCGACCGATCCGCTGTTTTTCCGCGAGGCGGGAAAGCCCGAGCGTAGGACGGGGTTTTTGTTCATGGCCGCGCCCGCGTTTGACGTCGGCGGACAGGGGGTCAGGGGCCAGTGTTTCTAATGGCCGGGGCCACCGTTCACAGAGAAACGGCCGCAGGTGAAGCGACATTTTCGCGAACGAACCTCGTATGCTCGATTACCGGCCGGCGGACACCAAAGCGAAGCAAATGCAGTTATGGACTTAGTCAATTTTCCTCTCATTAGACTACGCACAACGCGTCCCCGGCAATCCACTCAGGCCGCGTTTTTTGCTAGTTTCCTGCCGCCGCCGTTCCCTCGGCATTGACTCTCAGCGTGCACTTGATGTTGCTGCCTAAAATTCCGTGGTCCGCTCCACCGTGTAACACTGTAACAGCGGTAAGAACGTGCCGCGATATTGTCTCACCTATTAAGGTATCGCGGAAGTTCGGTCCTGCTGATAGATGTAAAGGAAGCGCGGCCATAGCTGCAAACAATGCTCCTCGTAAGTTGCCAGACAGTGATAGTCATATAAATTGATAGTCGAGTCTGTGAATGCAAGTTTCGCCGCGGGGCAAAGGGAGTTTTTTAAGGCCCGTTTTTACCAGAATCACGCAGAGCTCCTAGGCGTCTGTTTGTCCAGACAACGGACACATCTGTCTGAGGATGTGAAACATTTTGAAAATGCACTTTACCTTTGTCCATGCTCGTGCAGTGTTGCAGGCACGAGCGTGACAAGTCTTTTGCGCGGGACCCGTTCATTTTCCTCTTTCCTGGTGGAATCTGTTTTGGCTTCTCCTTTCCTCGACTCCGTTTACGCCGATAAAGCAATCTTCGGGCGCAGTGGTAAAAACGTTTGTTTCCGCTCCGTCCTGTGGGACACGAATTTTATCGGGCGTTCCACTTTTAACGCCGGCATCTCATTCAATTTAGTTCCAGTGTACTTTCGGCCTCTATTACGCCGTCTTAAAACACTCTACGATCGGTTTTACAATACCCGCGCGTGTCAGTCTTTGCGATCAATTATGAAATGAAGTAACACTGTGACTACTTAAGTATGTGAGGCGACACTACACTTCGAGAGATAATTAATGTTTCTAAAGCAGCAGGTTTCTCCGAAGCATTCAAAGTTTCTTCGCAGTTGCAGGCAACACCAAATCTACTCAACAACCTCCTTACAGCTACTTGTACATGTTTTAAACTCAGAACGCGATCGAATACTCGCCTAAGTGCAGCCGCTGCCTTCCACGTCACGTTGTATCCGCTTTCGTAGCTTGCACGGCGTAACGTGTCCTTATTCTGTAGCTGGCGTGGAAACGCAGCTAGACGAAATTGGCGGAAATCGAGAAAAGGAGAGAGGCCAATCGATTTATCGGGGCAGGCTGGGGGCGGGAGGGGTGGCAAACGTGTATGCACGTCCGTCGGAATCCGTTAACGAGAATTCTATCTATGGAATTCCACCGTCATTTCGTTTGAAACTCATCATGCGCCGATAGAATCACATTCTTTCGGTGTACATATTGACCGATCCTAATTCCGTACGACTGCCAGATAAAAAGCGAGCGCCGTGAGCGAACGGTTGATTAGAAAGCAAATGGAAAAGATCAGGGGAATCGGGCGAACAGACGAGGGATTACGAAACTTGACAGATGTTATTTGCGCAACACAGAAGAGCCCACTATTCACTGGTATTAGCGATACATCCGTCGGCTAATCCTTTGGAGACACACGCCGATATTATAAAGTGCGAACACAATTACGATTAATGTACAGGTCGATGGCTCTGAAATTTGTAATACACTGCTCGGTCTGGGTTAGGTGTCTGAAAGATATAGCAAGTGCCTGAGATTACAGTCATTTCTCAAGTACGAATAGAAGATTAATGTAAGCGATCGCATGGCGCACTGTTAGTGCAATGTTTACTCGCTCCATTAGGATACTCGACCTTCCAGTAAAGCGACCATGATGAATTCTGGCTGGAACAGCCACTGGAGTTCGCAGAAACGCGGAAAACGAACGGAGCGAACAGTTTGACAGGGCTCGAGCACATATGGTCGTGAAAGGAGCAGAAGACAAATTTACGATGGTGCCCCGCGAGTCCCGTGCATTCTGATGCACAACCGTATCGAACCCCGCTCATTTTCGGCTGGAAAGCGTCGAAATCCGACCGCGCACCGGTGATTTACAATTTGCGCGCTTTTTACCAGCCCCCCCGTCCCGCTTAAAAACGGCACGAGCTTTTTAATTTAAAGGGCTATATCGGCGGCGCCGCAATTCGCGGGGATGGATTTATCGTCGCGTTATATCGCTAATCTAATAAAGACGGCCAGCTGATTCAATATCTGGGACGGTTATTGGTAATATCGTTGGAAGATGTTTGATAAGGTCGTTAATTCGCCGTAGCCAATTTACCTGGCGTGGAACTCAAAGCCATGTGCCATACATCCTCCAACTCGACAGGACAACAACATCGAAAACCAATATCACAACGAGCATGCTTAGGAACGCCCGCTTACTTTCGCGATTTCACTTGGAAGATTGTTCGAGGGTGAGTCTATTTTTCACCGCGATCTCCAGGATGAATGACAATGCTGCTTCTTTCGGATCAGGTGTCAAGTTCTTCACTAGGTACGCGTCGAAATTGGAAGCCAAACAAGTAAAGTGGGGCTGATTAAAGGTGAAACGTGTCTCGAATTACGCGTGACAGTTCTGTGAAGTTTCACTCTTTTTTTATCGGGAAATGTGCCCGCTGAATGTGGAAAAATGTACGGTGGCACGTTTGCAATTGACCGCTCGATTGATGCCATTGACTTCGATCTATTGGCACTCGCGCTACCGCAGCGGCGGTTTTAAACAAAATCGAAGCCAACCAACGAATAACGACCGCGGTCGAACACAAAAACGACAGGGCTGGTCCAGATTTTCATCAGCAGATTACACCGACGCGCCACTTGTTTTAATTATCAAGCTTTAATCTAATTTGAAAGCCTTCTCGCTTTTACATGACCCCGGAGTGACAGCGTGATATACGCGGTGCCCATGGAGTTCCGAGGTCGAAGGAAACTTCGCAGTGTCCATATATTTTTCGGGAGTACCTGCCGCCCTCTGATTTATGACGCGTATCCGCACATATCCATGGATAATGAAAAATCCCTGCACCGAAATTTGCATTTATTTACTGGCTGCTGACTCATACACGTATTCCCTGATAAAGGAAAATGTTACGTTGGAGCTGGCCACGATGAAACAGTGACTTCAATGAATCACGCGGTGGAGGGTTCTGCGTGTCGCTTATACATTCGACTTTTTCAACAATAAATACTCAAGTGTCGATACAGGGATATTTAACTTAAACAGCACACATTATTGCCTTTTTATTCATTTGGAGAGCGTTCCTCAAACATGATGAGCGATGGACTGTCGATATTTGTGTAATTGTACGATCGGTCGTTTTCGAGGGAAAAAACCGCATATCGAGAAGTCGATGATCCAATGTACCCTTTGAAATACCCTATGAAGGTTTGTTGTACTTCAGACATGCGTGTCGAGTTTGACAAACGCGGTTGCACATTCGTGGGTATTGCTTCTCGAATTCGCGTTACAAAGCCAGTTTAGTGGTGGCATTCCAAGTTTCGTGTTACAACGCGTTTACTTTGTAGCACAAATAAATGCTCTAGCTTCGAACAAACGTGAACGAGTGCTTCAACAACAGCGCGACCGCTGTTTGTTAATCGGAGCAGTGGATCCGAGTAGAATCTCGAGGAGAGGATCACTTGTAACGTCATATCCGAAACTTCAACTGCGCCCGTCATTGGATGCGTTAAACAATTCGTTCTCCTACTACGTCCAGGGTGATTTCATTAGTAATCTCAAAGTAGGAGAAATTCGGGAATTCGTTTTTAGTTCGACAATGCCTTCGTTTATAATTCCTAGCCAGTAACACGAAATTCTAATGGAAGATGAATTTAGCTGTTCCCCGCCGAGCATCCTTATTTTATTTAACCATTAATCCCAGCAGCGACCATTCGGTGACTTTATTATCTCATTATGCTTAATGGATATCAAATTTGTCCGTGGCTGCCATTAGTAGAGAAATTAAGCTCAAGTCTATTAACGCACCGACATTTACGCCGCTCCTATCACGAGTGGAAATCCTGGTAACCGAGGACACGGTCCGTCATTCGGAGTTTCGCGTTAGTGAATTTTCAGGCAGGGAGCAAAGAAGACGACCAGAGCGAGGGCCGTCCGGTTCAGAGAGAGGTGGCAGAAGAAACGAGAGGAATAGAGAGAGAGAGAGAGAGAGAGAGAGAGAGAGAGAGAGAGAGAGAGAGAGAGAGAGAGAGAGAGAGAGAGAGAGAGAGTGATGAAAAGAGACACGGCGAAAACTTTTATCGACTGACAAGCAACCACGCCAAAGCCGTTAATGGCTACTCAAATATGCGCCCCTGCAGGGGTACTCCTACACCGTGGCTTTCGAACTTCATTTTCGAAAGTTCCAGTCGTCTGAGGGCTATACTTTCGGCGCGTTCATTATTTACTGGCGGCCAAGGGCGCGGAAGAATCTTCGCTCGTGAAGGGCCATTTGGGCGCGATTTCTATGAATTTCCGCGGGAATTTTTATCCCGGTTCGTGCTGTGTCCGATACACAAGTGGGACGAGAGGAATCGTGGGACGCTTGTCACTATTTATATTACTAGAGTGCCATTTACGGTTTCCAAGATTGAAAGATAGCATCGTGCACGTTTCTTCGACGTCTGAAGCCTTGGCTGACGACAGGTCTCGACGCAATAGAGATCGGTGCCCGCAGTTCCGCGAGACGAACGCTTTCACCTTCCTCGTTGCTAAGCGGACGCCACGCCGCGGAGAGTTCCATGGGATTTTCATCGTCAGAACGTTCCCCAAATCGGTCAGCCCGGTTGAGAGTACGAGCAATTAGTAATCGGTACCGGGCAATTACCGGCGGCAAAGAACCAGCGCCGGAATACCGTTTCAGTCGTGGTCTCTCTCCGCCCGATAAATCTTGGCCAGCGTGCAATTAATCGGGCGCGAGGCACTCGAAACACAGAGCCTGGCTGGTATCTGGTTGACCCTCGGTCACCGACGTAGAGACCGACGGTGTCTTCCCTCTGTGAGCGGTGTTGTATATGGTAGCGAGCATTATGGTAGCCGAGGTTAAGGGAACCACTCTTTCCTCCTCCTCCATCTTTTCCTCTCCTATCGTCTCCTCTCTCCCCGCTGTGGAGGGACTCCGTTTCATTTCCCCCGGTTTCATTCTTCTCGCACGGCGCGGCGCGGCGTCTCCGTTTTTGTTTCCTGAAGGACAGAGCAGCTAGACAGAGAGAGGTCGCCTGTTATTCCTCCCGCTTCTGCTTCGCCTTCCCTCCTGCCTCCGTCTCCTCGTTTTGTTTCTGCCCCGTCCCGCTCCCCGGATTATGTCGAAGGTAGCCACGGAGAGAGGCAGCGGAGGCTGCTGAACATAATAACAACCACCAATTAAAATACCTTATTACGGCGGGACAATACGGTCCGCCGAGTGGCGGAGGGCAGGATTTTAAGGAGCGAAAGGCGTAATCCCTAACGAGAGAGAATCCTCCGGTTGTGGATTGAATTTCATCGGTGCCCGAAGAAGGAGGTTGCCGCGGGAAAAGGTGGATCATCCGTGAACGGTCTGTTACCACCGGGGATCCCTCTCTTGTCAACAGAGGGATTAAACACAAATTTCCCATTAACGGTGTCGTCCTTTTTCACCCCCATCTCCGTACCGCCGCCACTTTATTTCTCCCCGCTCTGCGAAGAATGAACGACGACTTTTAATACGCTCCGCGGACCGAGCGAGTCGCATACTAAATTGCTCCTACGATACCTCGAATGAGAAGCATCAACCATATTCGGCAGAATGGAATGGAGTAAAATATGCGAGCGCAGAAGATGGCGATCCTCGGTGTTTAAAAACGAGGAGTTGGCGGGGTGGGGGGGGGGGGGGGGGGGTGGTGAGCAGGAAAGGGGCACAGTAGGAATCCGTGATCACTGAATCCCACGGTAGAAAGAGTACACTCAGTTCTAAAGCTCTCCACGGGCAACTTTGAAAAACTAATAAACGTAACGACGAAAAATAGAAGAGAGACGCCGCGCCGGCACGCCGAAACAATATCGCCGGCATAACAAGCGGCGCCGTCACCGGGGTGAGGAATAATCTCCCGATGAAAGGGACGCACGTAACTGCGGATTAAATCGCATCCCCGCGAAGGACAGGCTCAGAAAGCGTCGGACCATCGTACTGCCGATAAATAAATTAGCGAAAGGCACCCGGCACACCGTCCCGCCCAATTAGCAGCGGGCCCGCTCGGAAAAAAATCTGCCCGCCGCCGTTTTCGGCCCACCCTCTACCGCCCGTCCCTCTCCCGCACTTTTGTGCGCCTCGCCCCCTTTTTACGATTTTTGAATCGCCGCTACCGGTTGCCGCGCAACCAACGCGCCCCATCAGGATTATCCGTCGGCGATTTACGAGCCCCGCGCGCTCGCTCCCTCTTTTCTCCTCTTTTCATCGGTTCCCGCGTTTTAAAGTGTTCGAATCCGGGGGATTCACCCGATCGCCACGGGAACCTGTGTTTATGAACGACTTTCGCGTTCGCAAAGTGCAAAGTAGAAAATTGTCGATTTACGAAGTTACGATTGCGCGAGTTGGCACGGCCGGCTGAATTTTTAGGGCCCCCGTTCCGCGGTCGGTGATTCGATGGAATCGGTGACTAAGGAGATTTATGGCCCTCGCTGGAACTTTGAGAATTGGCTGCGAAGTTGCGCCACTGAAAATTGATTTCGTTTTTATGATGAACTTGCTTTATGAGACCCTTTATGTCTTCTTCATTCTTCGTTCTTTTATCGTAGAATTCAATTACAGAAGTTGGTGCTGTTTCATTCGGGGGAGGGAAATGGAATTGATTGTGACTATAACGCTGATGGCTTGATAACCATCGATTTTGCCAGATTGCTCTGCGGCCTAACTCAGTTCGATGTTACGCCCGTAGAATGCACTTAGCTTTTTAATATTTCATTCTTATGTTGATTATATGCATTCTTCCCGCGGAATTAGCTGCCTCCTCTAATTATCTCAAGAATCCGTTAGGAAATCGAACATCCGCCAGGATCTTCGCATTCCGTGTCCCGCGTCATACCGTCTCCGGCGGGCAATAAAATTTCCTTACCTTTTATTTCGCTGGGAGGAACAAAGAGACGCGCAAGTTTATTGGCGCGATATGCAAAGAGGTATGCAGAGAGATTTCAGCCGGTGAAATGAGATTTCCCTTAAAATTTCTTCCCCCTACATAGCGAACGTACCAGGTCGAAGATTTTCAACCGCCTCTTCGACCGGGATTGTTTGTTTACGGAGGCGCGTTTCATTGCAAATTCGCACTTCTTTGCATACATTAGGCAGCGGATAAAATAGGACCTGCTTCCGGCGAACGGGAAAAATAGACTTCACCCGTTAATTCTATCACGAAAATCTCCGTTTGTGGACAGACATTTCGCAGGAGGGAAATCAGAGTGTTGCGTCGAAGAGACAATATTTGTCCGCAATTGCGGTGCATAATGGAGCGATCTTGAACAGCCCACCTTCCGGCGTGCACGGTTTAACACCAGAACACACGCGCCGCGATACACGCGCGTGCACGACTGATATGACTCCATTCGCTCGTTTGCTTAGTTAATATCAACGCTATTAAGCTCATCCCGATAGGATATCGCGTCCACGCCACTTGCCTGCTGCGTTTACGCAGCGCGTTTAATGCGAATTGAAATACGCCTTCATTCCGTGCCAAGCTGAAAACTGCGCATCACTATCGCGCCGAGTCTATTTACAATATTTTACTCGTGTACTTTATGCAGTATTCTGTTTGACATTCTGCTAATTTAATCATTAGCATGCTGTGTTTAAATGAAGCCGTTGGCATGGAAAGTTGATGCTGCTTTCGTAGTCAGACTGAACGTTCCAAATGAAATTAAACCATCAAAGAATATCGATTAAATGATGAGAGAGTTGCAACTCGGGAGTATCGAAGAGCCTGGTATATAGTTTAAGACTCGTCCTGGAACTTTTTCCCTTTAATTACTTAAATGGACAGCAATAAATTATTTACCAGGTTTTTGCGATCACCATCGATCGTGTCCCCGAGGGACGCCCGTCAAATCCGTCCCCCATCAAGGGGGTGAAAACGAGAGGGCCGGCGAAAGAAGTGGGGCTTAAGTGCCGTCAAGAGGCTTTCCTAAAAGCGTGCCTCTTTCGTTCTTTTTAATTATTCGATCCGCGGTCCCGTTTCCTTATAAAACCGGGCAACCTTGAGGACTCTGGTGGACCGGTGTCTTCCTCTCTCCTTCCTCGTTCCCCCGAGTTCCATCTCCCCTAAGTCCCTAGTCAGCACAGCGAACCCGACGCCTCTCTCCTTCTGTCTCTCCGGCCCGATAAATCAATTAATGCTGTGACTTTTTCGTGTTTCAGGTGAGTAAGCAGCCGGTTATGCCTTAAGCCTCTGACAGTAAGTAATTAAGTCCGCGTACCAGTTTGCTTCTATCCTGGGACGTCGGGGGCCTCCTCTCGCATCCTTTGGCACGTAAGCGCGTCAGCCGGCGCGCGCGTCGTCGTTATTAACGCCATCATTAAAGCGGAGAAGTGCTAAAGGCCCAGCGCTAGAGTGCAAGAAGCCTAACGGTGAGTCGTATCAATAATGAACGTGCTCTCGACGAGGGAGACGCGAAACGGCCAAAGGGATTTCCTTTTTACGCGCTCGTCCTCCTCCTTCCACTTTTCCGCCCGTGAAAAGCGATTAAGCGGAGAGCACCCTTGAAAATTCTTGCCTCTCGGCCCGCACGGAGGTCGGGGAGGACGACCCCGGGATGGAATTATCGAGTCCGTCGTAAATTCGTGGCGGTGGCGTGCGATCGCCGCGCCGTTTCGCGGGATCGGTGATTAGAGGTGTGTAATTAGTATTCGCCGGCGATTAGCCGGTTCTATCGGTCACTCTTGCGCTGCCGCGAGCATTGCGCGCCCGATAGCATCGGTCGTACGCGAATTGCCCACGATTAGAGTGGTCGCAGCAGATTAACGGACCAGCAGAGAAAAGACCACGCCTTGCTGCGAATTGCCCTGCAGCCGCGCCGCGCTCTGTCTCGACTTTCGTTTGATCGATAACCGATGTGGACGATACGCTGCCAACTGAATCGTTTCGCCGATACCTTTCCTTACTCCCACGCTGTCCACTTGGTCGAATTCTTTCGAGGGCTTGGGAATAACCTTCCCAAGGGTGGGGCGCGGGAAATTACGCGGAGTGTAAAATTAACAGCATTACGGAGCAACGTCTCCTGGTCCCTCGTCAAAAATCGCGAGCAAATTTATAAGCACAATGAAACGCACAGGCGTCTTCATCCCCGAAAAAACGAGGTTCCCCGAAACAGGTCCAACGACTTCGAAAGTTTTTTCCCCGACGCGGGTTACTTGGAAACTGTCCGCGTAGCCAAGCACATCCTACGGATCTTCACAAAAACAATATTTATCGTTCCTCCCCGTACCTTTCTCTTTCGATCACTCTCGCCCTTCCGGTGGTGACGCCCAGCACGGATCTCCAGTCCACGGGCTACAGACTCGGTGATTGATTAACGATCGGCCCTTGCATAAAACCACCATCGCATCCCCGGGTATATCTTTGCACTCCCCCTTTCATCCGCGATTCCACGAGCACGTTTTACCGCGCGAGCCTTGTGACGGATAGTCTTTCGCATTCACTTTCGTGCCCCCCCCCCACCATATTTTCTATGTACGTGTGCTGTCCTCGTAGCTCTAACACCGACGCCTTCTTCGCCGTAGACGGATTGCATTAGCAATAAAAGTCGCATACCGCTGATCGGCCTCTGGCCAAATTATCGAGACGCCAAAAACTTGCCCCTTTTGGCGACTAATGCTCATGTATTTGGAGCTTGTAGCCCCGCCACTTTGGTTCTACGTGAACTATGCTGGTTATGCAGTTGAACCATTCGTCCCTATATTTGTTGATTTTGCTTTATAGTCCGTTAAGGGAAGCTTCCTTCTTCAAGATATTCCGTTGGTATCGTATGAAGGGTAAGGGGAAAAATCGAGGAGTGTCCATTTTTTCGTGATTTTGCGATTTATAGCATATTTTGTTGTAGGCAACTGGGACTACAGGACTGTGGAATTACAAAGGGTTGTAAAGTTGAAATGCCCCCGTAAGATAACGTTAAAGTTTTGGTATATGTACTGGTTAAAAATAGGTAATGTCCACTCTGCACTGGAACAAAACACTTAATTTTCTTGATAAAGCTGTTGGGTGACATTCCCTGTTTTCCCCCTTACCCTTCATATGCTCCTGGTTAAGTTATTATTTGCCTAATGCCTGGATGTGAAGCTCTCCTATAGGTCGGTGAATTATTCTGTGGAATATTTGACGAGGTCTCAGAATCGGCAGCAATATTCTGCTTCATCACATCACGCTCGATTAATTATCGATCATTATTCCGGCTTAAAACAATGGCTGGAGCCACACGTCTGTTGCAGCTGCATCGATCGTGCAACTTGACGTAGATTATCCTAAGACGCTGGCGTTGTGATGCACCGGCGGTGCACGCATTAACCGGAGAGCCCCATTATGCGTACGCGAGTCAATAGATCGCGATACGCATTATGGTGGCACGCTGAGGCGTTGACAGGCTGGGGGATTTATCGGATCGCATCGATCGACCGGCATAATCCAGAATATCCTTTCGATTCCGGGCATTCAACAGGCCGAAAGATTCTCTGCGAATAATTATTGAACATGTTACTTTGAAATGCAGTGCCTTTTGCTCGAGAGCACATTGCCGCAGAAATTGCACCGACGATGCAGCATAAAACTGTCTCCGAAATCGTAGTCGGTTTCCTCCTCCGAGGTTCGTACCCATTGTATATTCTTCTGATTCCTCATTTTAGGTTCCTATCTCTTGCTATCTGTCATCACAGAAGTAATGCAGCAGTTTTATTGGGGGATCGTGTATCTGCGGAGTCAACTGCAATTCCTTTTCATTAAGTGGGCGATGAAGGAAGATCGATAACCTGAATGAAATGGGAACTCTATCCCTCTTTACCCCATCCATCCTTCCTGAATCTAGGAATGCTAGACACATTCGAGTGGATCTTTGATTGTTCTTCGACTCGAGATACGATGGGAACGTTTCGATAGTAGAAAAACGATATAGAAGGTATGAAGAAAATAAAGAGGAGCTCTGGGTGTAAAGCAAGTAGAGGGAAGGAATGGACGCTCGATAGAGTTCCCAAAATCACCGACAATCTCAACGGAAGCATGATTGAGAGGATGTGAAAGTCGAGGCTCAAATGTTGGGGGCACCATAGCTTTTGATTGCCGCGGCAAATGGAAAAATTGTCGTCCTCCAGTTGCGCGAGTATATCGAAAATCGGTTCGAAGGTTCCGTCGCGAATCAATCCCACATCTATTCGACTCCTTCAGAACTATTTCTCCCTTTGGAATACCTACTACATGTTCGATTGTACAACTGATTATCTAAAACTTCGAATTAACACGTTATTTTCATATGTTTTGCATGCATGGCGAACGAAAAACTGCGTTCTACCTAACATTCGTAAAAAATTCACTCGCCCGTGTTCCTGGCCATTCGGAATATTTATGGTTCGTCGAATTCTCTGCGTCGTCCATTCATCGTTATATCATTAGCGAAGGGGCATCGTGAGGTTTTTCTTGAAAAAACTGGTGAGCCCCCACGTGTCCCTGCCCGTTCCCAAAAAGGCAGAACCAGCGCGTAATCGATTTCGTAAAAATAATTAACATCAGCCGTTCGCCGGCTTGCAAGCCCTCGACCTGACCGAGCGGTCTAAACACGGGCCTTGTTAAAGCACGTGGTCTTGTAACTGGACGCAACATATCCCGCGAGCAAAGCATTGTTCCACGAGGGTGGGAATTCCTTTTTCCCCCCTCTGCCGCCGCCCCCTTCCCACGGACCACGTGATATAAAACACCATGGTTACCCGGAAACCGTCGTGAGCGCGGCTAATTAGGCGGAATTCCGCGAGTTCCCTTCGCGGTGGAGGAATATCTGGCCCCGATGAAAAAGAACACTGCTTGCCCACGCACGTTACGAGAAAGCTCCGGTGATTAGCGTCGGCATTATGGATACCATGGAAACTGAAATCACCCCATGAAAAAACACCAAAGTTCTCTTACCGCGCGAGGAAAAGGCCTCGGAGGCGGTTTTAATAAATACGAGGCCTCGCGAAGTGTCGGTCGTCAGGGGGATTTAAAAAATGGACGAGTATTTCAATACAGCTCCCCTTTTGAGTTATATTTTTTTATGAAATACAACGAAAAGTCCCGGACTCGGTTTAATGCAGTTTGTACGAAGTGGAAACCTTTCAGCTTCGACGCGGGAAATGGTTCCGCCGCCGCTAATGAATCGCGCGATGGAACAACTGGCTGTGGTATTACGGGTGATTCTACTGTAAGTTGTTCTTAATACTGACGGAGCGCGTCCGCTTTGTTTCCGCATCGCTGCCCATCAAGTATTCAGCGTCCCATTATTCTAAAGCTGTCTAGCGAGCTCGTGAGTGTTGCTTTTCATTTGCTAATACGTTCCTTTTCCTAGAACGTAACCGCTCTCTGCCTCCGTTTAGAGCGTCAATAATTATCGAGTTTTCCGTAACTTCTTGGCATTGGATCACGCAGATCGGCATCCTCCGGGTCCTCCTCATGCATTATGCATGACCGTCACGGAAATTTCTGTTTGTCCTGCTCGCGTCACTCACGAGGATGCGTTCCTCGTCTCAACCCCTGCCAACGGCAGTTCATCTTAACGACGTTGGCTGTCCATTATACAGGGCCGTCTTCCCCCCCGTCTTCCCAGCGATTTCGTGCTAATAGCGGTAATTGTCAACTCTGCTATTAGCTCATTATCGTCGCTCAGCCGGCGTGCCTTCGTCGAATCGTGTGGCCGTAGAGGCGATCGCGCTTGTTCGCGCCGTAAAGGGCGACGAGCGAGCGCGTATTAAGGCCCGGCTCGATGCATTGATTTAAAAACATTTAAATTCCATAAATATCCAACGAAACGTTGAATAAGGCATGCGGAAAAGCCGGCCTACCAGACGCTACCGCCTGGGAAGACGACCAGGGCGCAGATAACGCTGCTGCATAAACCAAAGGGAACGAGAAGTTTCGATAACGCCGCGAGATAGTGGATCCGTAATCTTGTTGCGTGGGTGATTCGTCCGATCCTCCATCAGCCTAAATGGCGCTCCTTAATACGTGCACAGACTCTACAGATTCTATGATGTGATTTTCGATGTAGTCGGCTGACTCGCGCTTGACTTTTTCCACTTTCCGTTGCGCCTCACGGAGCGCTGATAATTTGCCAACAATGCCACCTAAGAAACGTTGATTGGAGAGCATATTTTATTTGGCATTTCATTGTATTTGCTGGATCGATTCGAACTGGGCGTCTCGTACACGTACAGGACATAATTTGTCAGGAATTCTGCTCGCCCAACGATGAATCATACCGAAAACGTTCGTGGTGCGCATAAAGTATTAAAAACGGGAGGTTGAAAATACTACGCGACAAATATTACGCGAAATACTTCAAACGGCTCTGGTGAAATCGCGGAACACAGCGTGCGCCGCGGTAATGAGAATTTATACGATTTAAAAGACAAAGACTCAAAAGTAGCCAGCAACGTTTTCACGGGAAATGCACGCGCGAGCGTTGGCAGTGCCACCGAGCGGATCGTTTGATTTTAATCCGGCGTGTTTGACATTTATGCATAGTAATTCCCGCTGTTGCTGGCGCGGGAGCCACCGTTGACGGTTTTTTTTTTCATTCCGCCCATCGAAACGTTCGCGACCGTCCAACCTCTCTGTTGCAACACAGACAAAGCCAATAACTCCGTGCAGCAGACGTTATCGAGTAACCGGTACGTACCGAAAAGGGGGAGTCCATGACCGTGCCACGAATTCGTTATCGCGGGAGGCCTGTCAACAGGTATTAAATGAGAAATCGGGGGCGTCGAGGTGGAACAGTGGAAACAGAAGATCGACGGGACGAAAGGGTAGGAGGGTGGGGATAAAGGCAGCGCACGGTACCGTCGAAATATTTCGTCGCGGTAAAGCGAGGTGACGGGTCCGAATCGGCTGTTAAACGTTGCCGTGTCACCGCGCACGCTTCTCACTTTTTCGCCAAGTGCAGGTACGTGGAACCGAAGCAAGGATCGCGGGCGGCGGAAAGGACGGGTCCGCTGGGGTGGGTAGCAACTCGTTAACCGATCTAGAAACTGCCGGTAATAGATTCTGTCGTGGGATCGACGTCGGAATTGGAACCTCGGAATGGAAATAGGAGAGAGCGTAGGACGAAGGGCGCAGAAAGAAAGAGGATGAAGGGCGGCGGCGCGAGATATAGCCCCGGGGGAATAAATCATTTTTGATTTTAATCAAAAGCCGGGGAAACGCTCACCCGCCCGGCTGGACGGGCCGCTCTCATTTTCTCAGCACGTACATACGTGTATGTATACGGGTTTTTCGGTCCACTCGTTTTATACAGTAGTTACTGGCGAAGTCGAAGGACGGGCGGGGCGGTAGGAGGATGAGGGAGGAATGGAGAATTTTTGCCAATCGCAGTCGTGACCCAGTTACTAAAGCGGCGCGAAAGAAACGGGAACTCGCGGGGATATCGGGTTATCTCCCTCATTTTTCCTCGCGGCTCCGACACTGTCCGCCGCACGGCTACTTTCCCTACTCCTGATTACATAATGTATTTTCGCTGCTCGAGAACCTGATGTATAGGCGCCGAAGATTTACGAGGCTTATTTTCTCGTGTTTTCTTTTTCCATTGATCGTCTATTCTTACGGTTGTTTTGTAATCTCAATGCTATCGGGGCTGGCACCGAGTTTGACTTTTCCCCATGGTCTTTCTTTCTTTTTTATTCCGAGCGTGCCCTACAGCGTCGCCGTTCTTCATTGAAATCAGTGAAACGGGGTCCACTTTTTGTCCACCGGCTGCCAAAGGAGACTTTCATGCGATCAGGCTGACGCTCAAGTCTTCATCCTAATCGCCTCCGTAGTTGCATTATAATTGCACCGGGACAGTCATTATCGTATTACACAGGGACTCGAAGCGTAACAAATGTCGATGACAGGAAATTACTATGAACGGGCCGGTTTAATCGGCTGACTAATTCACTTGGCGGTCTTTCCTAGCCGGGAATGGTGGTCTGACGTGCAACAGCCGCGATGCATCTTCCGTGCACGGCAGAGAGAGGATGGCAGAGGGAGGCGATGGGTGCCGTGAGGCGCGCGTAACCTTCGTCAAAAGGAAGAAAAAGAGCCGGGCAAGGGAAAGTAACAATGCGGATAATAGGATGGCTCTGTCTGCCCGCCGGGGACCTCGAATTGATTCGAAAATAATTTAAGGGGACGTAACGGAGCACAGAGAGGACGCGCGAGACGGAACGATTCCCTTTTCCTTAGGCCGTGGCCATTGGCGGCGCGTCTCCCTCCGGTGGAGAGGCGTAACGAGAAAATCGTTTAAGCCACGGGTTAAGCAAGCTGACCTGCTATTAACGCGAGTAATGGAACGACGCAATTGTTTCGTATTCGGTCGCACCTTGCGCCGCCGTTCTCGCCTGACCTTCGCCGGACAATTCTCCTTCTTTCGCCTACTCCAATCCGCGGCGCATGTGTTTCACGGTGCTCCGCTTGAAAAATAACATTCTACCAGGCCCCTTCTCGCGTGTTGCCGAAATTAATTCCCCCGCGCGCCGGAGAAACGAACTTTTTCCGTCGGAAGAAACTTGTATATTGATTTTGTACAAGTTGAAGAGCGTTGTAGCAATTTAAACTTTCAAACACCCAGTTTTCGTCAGTCTTCGTTTTGTAGGTTGCTTTCCGAGATGTTATGGAGGGATCTTCAATAGCTCGGAACTTCAATCTCGAGATACTTATTGTGAGTTTTCGTAATGAAATAATGAAAACTGGCAGGCATGTTTACTAAAAGGAACATAATTCTTGGCTAGGCTGATAAAGGGGATGTGCCTTCATATTTCACGCTGCCCTCTCCCCGAATTTTTGCGCGCCTATCACAGGCGTCCTTATCGTCTCCACGCGCGCATACAGAACGACCACCGATGCATATCCGGGGTAAATGCCGTCGTTGACTGCATTTAATGCGTCTGGGGTTGGAAAGGGAAACGGAAAATGATAATGTGCCAGCTTCATTGGCACATCGTTCGGGGATAATGACCGGGCGAGGGATGGCCGCGAGCGAGGGCGCTGTCCGAATTAAAACCGGAAACAAAACAGACGGACGAACAATGAGGCTCGCAAGCAAAGGTAATAAAGTATGATAAACGTCACGAGCAGCGCACTTGCCTCTTTGTTGGGCGACCTCGGGCTGTTCTATACCGGTGCTCGTTCCCTGCAACGTACACCCAGCGAATTCTAATGCCCGGGCGTCCTCTGCACGCGGCCGTTCGATTGAATTTCTTCTGCAAAGTTTGCCTATCTCTGAGCAAAGAATCTCACGGCAAACACCCCTCGCCGTTATCGTGGGGCTAACGCGTTGAAAAAAGCGAAAAAGACCCTTCGCATATCGATTGGAAGTCGTAAGAGATTATTCCGTCGATATTTCTGACCCGTCCCCCTTCACGAACATATACTTCAAATCCCATTAGTCGCAGCGAAGCAATGTAGTGGAACAATTCCTAAACAAAAATAAAACAGATTCTTACTTCGAAGTTGGGGTTAATTAGGACGGGGCGCTATGTCCATTAATGATTCGGCGATAAAAGTGTGGTGTCACAGCAGATCGCAGTCAATCAAGAAAATTACGTTCATCCTGTCAATATTATTATAATTCACGGTTCACATGCCGCGCTCAAATAATTTCTAGTCACGAGCGTTTACTCGTTTACCGAAAATCCGAGCGCAATCCATGCCGGAACGGCAATCACTGCATTACCCTGTAACGAAGCACGGCTCGTTATGTAATTCTATTCGCATTATACCCGAATGGAGAGCGGTGGGCGTTCAGTGGCGCTAAATGAAACCCGGCAAACGGTGCGCGAACAACACGGTATCGACATAACAATGTTTTCAAGAGTTCACTGCATAGGGAACTACGGAACCCGTCCGAGGCCCGAAAATTAGCGCGTTTTCCGGCACGCAACGGCAGGGATCGTTTGAAGGTCCCGCTCATCCATTTCACCCTCGAAATTTCGATATCCGATACGGTAATGGTGAATTCGTTCTCGTTAACGGGCAGGACACAGTCTCTGCCCGTAACGAATTCGCGCTCGTCGCGCGAGATAACGCGACAGGAGTGATAATGGCACTTAAAAAGGGAAGGAGCGTATTTAACGAGGAAAAAAGAGGTAGAGTCGGTGCAGAGGGGCGATTAAAATCGCTCTCCGTGTGTAACGACCTCTAATTATTTTCGAACGCAACGAAATCCATGTTTTTCGCGAAATCCACTAATTATTACCTTCGGCGGAGGGCGCCCGAAAAATTCGCACACTGGGGTCGGCCGGGAGCGCAACCATGTAGTAGGTGCACACATTTTCCTTTTTTCGACTGGCTTTGTAGGAATTTCTTATGAAATTTCATCTCGGCCATTGTAAATTTTATTAATACTCGACCGTGCTGGAAGAGGATTTAAGGGATTTTATACTAGCACGATGGTACGGGCGAGAATGTTGATGAATCTGGCAGAAACTTGCTTCTAGATATTTCAGTTTAATACAGGTCTAAAATTGAAACCCTTCCAGTGTAAGATTTAGTGTAGAGTTATTGAAACATGTACAAACTTGACCCGCTCCAATCCGGGATTTGCAAGTTGTTATCCAATATTTTTCAGTGAGGCTCAATTTTCCCGAAAACCATGCTCGTTCTATTTGTGTTTTCATACGTTTTCCATTTACACAACGTCGTATATTTAACAACCGTTTCCTGCCGGGCTCCGTGCCGGATGTATCATACGATTCTCGTTAGGGAAAGCTCAAAACTGTCCAAACGAGAGAATGTTTTGGAGTTTCATCCAGCAATTTACCTCCATTGCAACGTGTACGATAACAGGAAGCATTTATTTTGTCCATTTTTCCACTTTTGCCCGAATAAAAGTCAGTCAATTTTTTCACTGCAGAATAAACAATACTGCAATCGCTAATCACAGGACCATCAGATTCAGAAAATCGATGAGAAATGCGCGCCCGCGTGCCTCGTAAAGAAATTTTATGCTCGCAATCTCATCGTCTAACGATGCCGCGACAGTGACCACTGCAGCACTAACACCCACAGCGGAATCGAGTAATTTCCGGGACAGGGCAGCATCGGAACCAGTAAGTTCTCCGGTTTTTGTCCTCGGGGGGTAATGCAGGGGTGCGTGGAGCTACCAGGGAGCCAGAGCAAGAGGACACACCGTGTCCGTAGATCAAGCTGACCCTATCGTGTGCACACACCGTGGTACGTGCCAGTGGAAGTAGGAAGGAGGCCAGATGAAATCGCGATTCTATGTACGAACTCGCCGGACCGAAATACAAGGGACACGGTCAGACTTATAGAAAGGAGGAGGGACCTGAGACTGCGGCGTAGGTAACAGGGTGAACTTAGTGTAGGTACGTGCCCGATGGAGTGGCTCCGGGAGAGGAGACGAGGGTTTCAGATCCCGTGCACGAAGACCCGGTCTGAAGGGAGTTCGGGTTGAGCGAGCTGGCAGGTAGGTTACGTATGAACGGAACTAACGTACGAGCTTGGAGCGTGGCCAGCCACTATTTCACGCGAGCAACGGAGGCTAGTCGGTGGTCGACTGACCTTTGCTGACCAATGGACCATCGGATAACCTATGCTACCTAGCCCCATCCGCTGGAAATATGCTTATGGTATGATGCCCGCGTTTTCGACAACGCACCGTGACCGCCCCTTTCGCGTCCTGTCGCCCTTGCCACCGCTAGAGAGAAACCACGCGTTCCTCCTCCTCTGCCGTCGAGATCGCTCTGCCGAACGCATAGGGGATAGTTTTAATTTAGCCTAAAGTTCTCGCGGATAATCGAGAACTAATGCGAGCTCGCGATTTCAGGGGAGTCCTTAGATGAATTCGGTACGCGAGTTAGGGTCGCCGAATGTTTTCAAACGAAGGTTCGGGTGGCGTTGTTAGGTGTCGTTTGACATCGCGATTTGTCTAGGGGGCAGAATTAAGCGCCGAAGGAACGAACGTTGACGCAGAATGGGGGCCATCGATCAGCTCGCGGCAATGTCTCAGCTGGTTTCAGAACGAATCGTGCCGCATCGTAGAGAAATCAAAGTGTACGGCTGGCTCCGCTGCCACTTTATATTCGTTTGGGAGGATTTATTGGCGTCTTGGTCCGCGGAGGAGCCTCCTCCCGTTAGATCGACGACGACATATCGACGACGATGCGGAACGCCACGGCTCGTTTCGAGATTGCAGATTGTCCCAAGGGGTCAAAGGAATCACGGGGCCACGGGGCGCTGGCGGGGCGGGCACGGGGGGTAGAGATGATCGGGAAGGAGAGAGCGACAGACCGGAAAGAAGGAAAAGAGAGACGACGATAATCGTTCGGAGGGACGGGACGATGCTGTCATTTGGCGACGCATGCATCATCGTTTATGCCACTTGACTCGAGTGATCGAACGTGACACGGTCGAGCGGAGTTCGTTTGCAGTAACGCGAGTAAACGCGTGTGAACGTTCACACACGGAGACAGACAGGCCCGCGATCCGCGAAGAATTTTAATATTCGAGGTCGAGGTGAGCTGCGGCACGATTTCTCCATTGTACGAAAGGAGATACGCGACTCTGCTCCTCCACGCCATTCCCTCCTCTCCATCTTCTTCATCTTCTTCGCGTTGCTGCCGCGGCAACCCCCGTGGGAGTGAGAATAGGAAAACTCAAAGGCTGATGCAACTCGTCCCCGTGTTCGATGGGCCAAGATGGCTCATTGCGGATGCAGAAATGCAAGGTCTCTTATAACCAGCCTTCAAGAGTTTGTGAGATATTAAACCCCGACTCCTATCTCGCCTCGCCCTTCACCTTTCTTTATCGGTGCCTTCTGTGCCCTATTTCTGGGCCTGTCTCTTGGCTGACTTTCTCGGTAAGAACACGCGAAACAAGCTAGTGCAAGCGGAAAGATTAGGTACTGTTTCCCTTTGACTGTCACCGTGAAATATCACTATTCTTGGTTACTGTAGTCAGTGTAGTCACTTCGATCATTGTTCCTTTATCGTTACGCTCCGCTTTAGCGATCACAGCTTTGTAATCTCGACAAACGTAGAAGAGCACGATGCAGGCTGTTTCTTATCACAAAAACAACCATAGAATAGAATTACCCCAGCAAATATCTATGTCGTTGTCGAAAATTTTCCAAGCTCTGCGATGTTCCGCAGAGGGCCCAGCAAATTCCGGAGCTGGCATTTCGCAAAGTATAACGCGTCCCGCGGGCGAGACTATTATTTGTCAAACGCGTCGACGCCGAGACAAATCTCGCTCGGGTCTCGCGCCACCGTGGGACGTTGATCGTGTCGCGCACAATGGACGGGGGATGACATTATGATAATATTAGACGTAGGCAAGCGTCCATTCCGGATGATGGATGGCTTTTAAGATCGCGGGGGGGGAGCAATACCTGGCAGCCATTGTCGCCAGGCTAATTTCTCTCGGTCTGGTCGGGCGTAGAAAAAGTGTAATAAGGCTCGAGACAGCTCGAATCTGAAGATAAGCCGCGACGTGTCGATTGACGAGACCTGGGCACAATGCTCCCTGCGTGCAACGAGCTTGCACCTTTGTGCGGGCGCACCTGAATGGCCCGTGATACATCATAACCGCGGGGGCGCGTCTCGTGCCTCCCCTGACGTGCAGCATGCCTGACGAAGATAAATAACGTGTTTAGCGATACGTCGATACGCAAATACGTGGCTCGTCGAGGGTGTGCGCGTAAGTGTCTGCCGGCTCGATCGGGTCTCCGATGTGTACTGTCTGGAATTCGCGAACCGTAAACCAGGATGACGCTTGAAAAATGCTCGACGCGACGATAATGTCGGTGACGCGCGATGGCGCGGATACCCGGGCGTACTCGAGATTGCGATGGAACCTTGTACAGGTTGATAAGTTTCCGAGCACGAAAGATAGAGATCTGCTGGATGCGTTTAGAAGGAGAAAGTCTCGTGCAACTTACCGTAGCTTCAATCAATTTTTCTGCAACCAGTCTCGCACTCAGCCACAGGTTAAATATAAAATAGGTAGACGCAATAGATGATTATAGTCTATCAAAACGAAAAAAATTTTGATGGCAATTGGAAGGGTGATCATAGACACGGATCGGTGAACATTGAAGCACCTATATCCGGTTCTTAGCCGATTGCCTGCAACTCGATGAAGTAGAAAATAGACTCGACGCAACACACCCCTGTTATTACAAGTAGAGCATCTACAATTAGCTCAAACAAAGTGTTCTCGGTGCAAACTTGGTACATAAAGACGAACACGTTGCTGGACATTGTCGTGTCCGTTTAATAAATAATTATCTAATACGCAGAGGCCTTCCAAGCTTCACCCGCGTATCTTCATTTTCATTCGCAACACGCACGCATCCACTAGCTCTCCTCTTTTTCGCTGTTTACCAGAACGGAGCGTTTATCTGCGGAGAGACTCGTTCGCGTTTAATCGGCCATTACGCCGTGCGAAGAGCCCCGCCGTATCCGGGGAAAATAGTTTACGCGAGACGCGTCACGCCCGGCCGATAAAACCTCGTGTTCGAGGGGTGAATTTCACGAGGACGGGATTTTCGCGGACCACTCGTACACCTTTTTCTGCGGGAGCAGAGCCCGGCTGGCTGTGGAAACGATACCGCGTGGATAAAACGCAATTAGTATGAAATCACTCTACGCGAGTGGAGGCAAATACAGATCGCAGTGTTTGCCGTAGCGAGCCGCCTCGACTCCATACAATCATCCGCCAGTGATAATATTTAGATTCGTTTCATCCAGATTGTTTAGTTTGACCGTTCGATATGAATATCTGGCGGGTCGAGTCGCCAGCGACATCATCGAATATTAACAGGGTGGGCGGCTGGCGGACGTCAGCTGGACGGGAATCGTTATTAACGATGCGAAAAGATTACGACACAATGCCCTTTAGGGCTCACTTTCCCCGGATTACTGGTCGCCCAGCGACGAGACAGGGGCCACGTCGATGAATGGTTGAGAAAATAAGGGAAGGATGAGCCGGGTCCTTTGAATTATCGCCGGCTAACGCGATGCGTAAGGAAGTAGTCGGCTAGGATGAGAATCGCTTTTATCTTAACGGGGTTGCTACGTCAGATATGCCCCATTGAATCTCGCTCATCAATCACCCGCCGTGGATTGTTTTCGGCCTTTGTACCCGCCAACCTCTGCTCCGAATCACCGTCCTGAATGGCGAAAGTATGAAAGAGAAATTCCTTGTAGCCGTGCCAAGGTTATTGCGTTGATCTTTCATAATTGAAGTTTCCACCTTACTCGACAGCTTTGTCGAGGGAGTATCTCTGAATATTAATTCAGCGTTGTATAAAAAGAGATCTACGCGATGTCAGTGCCCTGTCCGACCATCGAATGGGCACATCCGCGACCCAGTGGAATATTCACGGAACGGATGCCTCTCGATATCTGATGACCCTTAGAACTTCCGACCTGGATTCAGGGATAAATGAGTGGAGATAAACCGGAGGCAATCACGCGATTATCCGTGCAAAGTGGCCGCGAGGAATTCGTCAAAGTGGCTCGCGACGCCTGGCCTCTCTATCGAGCTGCATCACTGAGATACCTTTTATCCGGCTAACCCGTTAAGACGCTCTGAAAGTGCGGCAGCTCGTAAGAATATCAAAAGGAATACGGTTAATATTAAACACGGAGATACGGATCTCGGCGTTTAAGAAGATGCCAGCGTCTTATCGGCGCTCGGTTCAAAGACTGTTCAGTTTTGTTCCTTTGGTCTGGGTCTCCTTTCATGAAAAGGAAGCTCAACTTCCGCCGCCGCCCGACCGTCCCCCATTCCCCATCGTCCCTGCCTCACGCCCTTCTGCATCGTGTCGCTTTCTAATTAGCAGAGAGACGCGGATCCGCCGGAGTTACGGGAAATTCCGCAGAGGTTTCTTAAGATTGCGACGGATGGGGAACAAATATATACGTACATAAATGATATTCAAAGAAGAGGACCGCTCTCTGTCACGAGCGACTCCGCCGTCCCGCCCCTTCATCCCGCTCCTTTTTGATACATAAATCGTGATCCCGTTGCCGCTTGCAAAAGGATTCGAGGATGATTCTCCCCGTTTTCGCCGGTTTCGAAAAGCGGAATAGCATTACCGGAGCGTTCATAAAATTGGCAAAAGCGTCTCGAGCTGGATCGCTCCCTCGAAAGGCCGAATAAAGAACAGAAGGTAGAAAGGAAGGAGGCGGAACGAAAGAAGCGGAACGCCGAGGAACGAGGTCCGGCTTAACTTCGTTACTTACCGTCATTACGGGCCGATAAAAAGTGTACAACCCCGCGGGCGCCATAATCCCCCGAAAGCTGTATTAATATTAGGAAACGAGGAAACGCGGGGGTGGCTCTTTTAAATTTAATCTCTTAATAAGATCATTCGTCAACGAGCCGCGAGCGATGAAGTGCCCGGGATTATTTTTAATCGCTGCCTGCTAGGAAAGAACCCCGCCTCCGAGCCTTCTTTATCAACGACGAATTACGACTGCCTGGTGCGTCTATTTTTCACCCCAGATCCGCCCCTTTTCCAGCTGACTTGCCACGTTAGCGAGTTGCTCCTTTCAGCGCCGGGGATACAAGTATATCGGAGTCGGTTTGCAACATTGGCGAATCAGGTAGGCGGAAGAAACATTCAATGAAATCTCTTTTGCTAGAATCACGGAGAATCAAAGGAAACCGGAATACTCGTCGTGGACTTTGGAATAATTTACATTCATGACTGGAGGGTTGAAATAGAATTCGTCTATACACCATCGCTCGATATTTCACGATTTCAACCGTGTATTACGGCACCGCCACGGGTATCCTTCGAAACATATTCTGAAAACCGTCATGTCGCACGCTCGACGCGAGGGTGGCAACTCTTCCCGCTTCCGGGGGCCAACTCGAGGCGAAAGAGTCGCCTTTTCTTCGGCTCTTCCTATTCCTGCTTCGCATTCAATTCGCCAGGGTCTGCGCCTCCTTCGCGAATATCCCGTCTGCGTCTATCACGTCCGTGATTTCGTTTCGTTTAACAGCCAGCCACCGGCGGCTTTGAAAGTCGTTTAAGACGAGCCGGGTCGTCGGGCATAGGGGTCGTTCACGGGGGCTGATTAAATAAAACGTGTCTGATATGCTGGATTTAATTTAGAAAACCTCGCAAGGGGCCCTGCGCGCGTAAAGTACGCGGGACAGGGGGTGGACGACGGGGCGAATCACTTCGCTTTGGGTTTTTGCGGGCTTTCTCGGAATAAATTGGAAATGATTGCCGAGACGCTCCTCGATCGAGGCCTGGGAATGAATGGGGTCCCCCCATGGGGTATAACGAGGACCCTGAGGGGCTCCGTGCGCCCCTGGGTCTTCGAAATCGCGCTCGGCTTGGCCGAATATCGCTTTATTTGCCTCTTAGCCCCGCGTCACGTCCAATACTCGTCGTCCACGAACCCGTTCGCTCGTCCACGTCAGATTTCCGTCGTACCCTTGCAACCGCTGCTCCCTCCCCTGCTTAACCAAACGCCGGACTCATCCACATTTTAGAAGTAACGATTCTAAAATCACACACTCGAAATCAACCCTCTTCAAACGTGCATACGATCCACGCTGTACGTCGCGCCAGGAATCATTTCTAAAGCGAGAAGCGTTTCCCTTTCACTTCGCATCTTGTTGAATCTGTGAAAGTTCCTAATCATGAACTCGGGGCACAGTGATCAACCTAGAAACAGCCAGCAAACGTGTCATACATGCTGTAACAATCAGGCTGGCTTATCGCGCGTGCGGCAGCCGTTCCCCAGGCATCTCGGCAACTCTTTAATCAATCCGGACACGCGGCCAGCCTGGCGGATAAATAATTAATCGCGACTAGCCTGGCCGGTGAGTCCAGGCCGGAGCAACACGTTAAATTAACCAATATGCGAATAGTTGGCCGCGGTGCAGGTTGCCGAGCCGAGTTATAGCCGGGCCAGTGGAGAATCGGGCCGCGCCGCAATGTGGTTTTCCGGATAATCAAGTGGAAAACAATCGGAGCCCCATCGAAATTCACCGCGAGCTACTTGTCTGCGGACAGGGTGTACGCTCCGGTCCAGGCCTGGCTGGAAGGTGCCTTCGCGGCCATCGGATGCTTTAAATAGTTAAGGGAACTGCAAAACAATCCGGCGAGCTACCTCGTGAGTACACCCGTTAACCTTTTTCACACTTGGCCCCGAGCAGCTCGCTCCCCCGAATAGTTTGTCCCCGTTTAATCGAAAGCTCGCCACTACCAGCGCATTCTTCCCGCGAAATAAAATTCCGATGATACCGCGGGATCTCCGTTCCGCGATCAATCGCCGACGAAACACAATCGCTGTGTAAACTCGCGCATAGAACGGCGCGGGGCGAATGTCCCTGTTATCGGGCATATCCCCGTTCATTGACCAGATCCTTTTCACTCTTCCATTTAACAGGACGCGCGGATGAATGCGTCGGGGGAAAAAGAGAGTCCGCCGTATCGAAATTCAAAGGGAAGGTATTACAAGCTGTATTCAAATTACGGCGAGCAAGAGACAATTTATTTCCCCGCTGTGCATGGGCGACGGAGTAATATTTATACGGAGAGGCGGAGGGGGATGCGTCGCAGGAAGGCAATCTCGACGAGGCCTCCGAGGGGACACAGCAAGAAAAGGAGGAGGTACTTAGAGGACTTCGATAATCGATCTGGAGTGGCGTGCGTTCGCGCCAGACTGTAACGAGACGGGTTGCGTTTGACGCAAAGCGATCTAGAAAATGGATCCGTGTATTCCCCGATTAAAGTCGCCGGTGTGTTAATCACCCCGGTACTTTCATTTATCGAGGTCGATCTCGAGTGTCTGTCGCCTGGGTGTATCCATATTATTTCACGTTCTAAATTGGATTCCTCGGTCCTCGATTTGTAGCGTCCTGGGAACGGGAGGGATGAAGAAGGTGAAGAACACGAGGTGGGGAGGGATGGGGGGAGGGAGAAAGAAATATGTTTGGCCGATCGATCGGCAATTTCCTGGGACGAGATAATCACGGCGTGTCTCGCCGAAGTGGATTAAGATCGCGCGAGGCACGGTGTTCCCCAGGAGATGGCGTAATTAAGTCGGGTCCTCCAAGTTTCATCGCAAAATCGTTCTTTCACACTTACCGCCGCCAGCGTCGGGAGATTCTTTCGACTCGAATCGCGCTGTGTATCTTCCGCAGATACTTATCGAGTTTTGATAAGTTTCCAACTAATTACCGGGCCCCGGAGTTTTGGGTATTAGGCTCGCGTATCCTGCTTCGGTACATATTTACTTTTCGTTGCCTTTATCAAACAAGTCCAATACGATTGACGAGTAAATAAGTAATTTAAGAAATCGGGAGAGAAACTCCTCGCAAAGGAACGCCACTATGCTAACACTGACAGCAATGACCTCGAGCTTGTTTTCTAAGATGCTGTTGCAAATGTCTTCAGGGCTTTCAGAGATCGAAGGATAGCTGGGAAATTAAATAGCTTCTACCGAAACGTGCGATTGATAGTGTATCGGGACATAAATGGAAGTCGCGAAGCAAAGAGGTAAAGGGGAACGTTTTACTTCGGAGTGAAATGAAATTTTGGCGGTCAAAGTACATGAAATCACACAGGAGGGTCCTTCTGTGTCCTCCCAGCAGTTTGAAACGAGCCACGAATCGCCATCGTGCCTCGAGAGCCGAGCAAATTGTGTCATCCGGTGGCGTTGTTTCTAACCGGTGGTCACGGGAATTAGGAACTCCGGAAATCTGCAAATGGCTGTAATTGGTTTTCCCCTGAAAATCAGGGAAACCTGATTTCACTAATTCGCCGACAGCGACAGCTCTGCTATGCTTCTGACTCCCTTGTCACTCTTGGAGTTCCATTCATGTTTGCAAACCCTAAGTAGTTTCGTTGCTGCACGCTTTTCTCCAAATTCACTTGCAATATAATAACGAAGAATGTAATTGAATATTGGAATCGAATGCAGTCCAAAGAAAATACGACAGTCGCGGGTGTAGAAAATTTGAAAGAAAAAAGGACCGTTACGCTCGATCGCTCGATTTCGAATCTGAACGAGCCACGAAAGGGGACGTAATTGAAAATTCACCGCACGCGCGACTGAAATCGCGGAGAGGATGGCCCGGTCGATCCGTTAATCTAAAAATTACCGCCTCGAATTAAGTGGTTAACGCGTGATCACCCGGGAGCGCTCACTTGACGGGTTAAACGGATCATGACCGCGTCGGGGGTTCAATCGAAATTTTCATGCACGATTGGGCTCGAGCGCGACGACAGATTGTCGTACCTGTCGGCCGTTTAAACAGGCTTCCTCCGCCCCCTGCCGCCGCCTGAACCGGGCTATCCGGCAGTTACGTTAGCAGCTACGAAGTGGGAAGACAAAGGCAAATGGAACGAAGAATGGAGGAAAAAGTGAGCACCGCGTGCCGGCGAGGGGCAGGGGCCGAGAGAATTCGGGCTAGGTGGTTGGATAAACGTTGAAAGAGGCCGACTAGACGTTTCCCGGTTGTACCCACCATCAATCACGTCCGCGGCTGCTTCTCTGATTGCGATGGAGAGGACCAAGGGCTGGTGCGCCAGACTGAAAGGAGCAAAGGGTTGGTTCCGGGGGTTGAAAAGAGCGAGAAAAGAGAACGCCCGGGAATAGCGGGGCGGTGAAACGAAGACAATTCTGGGCAGAGAACGTGCATATGGCGGATGAGGAGGAATGGAGAAAGATAAACGGGCCTTTCCTCTAACCTAGTCGCTAATGGAAGCCAGAACGCTGCTAAGAGAGATCGTCTTGTGTTCTCCCGTGACGATGTCACAAAGCGTGCCAATTACATTGGCACCCGAAACGGTCCCCATGGTGCGTGCGGCTGTCTGTTCGTGACTTCGAACGACTTCAACACCACTGGGAACACGTTTAACGAGTCTCGTTTTCTGCGCTTAGATTGCTGGCGAACCCATGTCGTGCTAGAGGGACTTGGTTGACGTAACGTTGTAGATGGGCACTGTTTTCATATTTAGACGAATATATTTCTATTTCAGTTCAGCTGATTTAACGAAGTCATGAAAACCTAGGATTAACGACCTGTTTGGTGTCCAGTCGACGATGTACAGCGAGCTCTACTACCCTTTCGGACGTTAATTGACCGGTCGATAATTCTGTCTGTTCTAAACGAGATTAAGAGTTCGAGAATTTGATATGATGCCATATGATAGACATAAATTGAACCAGTTACGTTTCTGCGTCGAGCCACTGTTCTCCATAATCGTATACCGGAATGGAAATTCATTTATTTGCAAAATTTCAAGAAGATTCAATTCGGACGAACTTTAATTGATCATTCTTGTCACCCCTTTCGTCGCTGTCATTCGCACTTTCCTTGATCCAGATACCGTCGACCATGGCTCGTTAGAAGCCTGAATCAGCTCAGTGCTTGAGTTTCAAGGCGTAATCGTAAAAGCTTATCACGGGGATCTCTGTTTTGTACACGCTGCCTTATGTCCCAGGTTGATGTGAAATTTCGTTACAGCCTTCCTCGTCCATTTCATACCGTTGATAAAGGGGGAAACAGGCCTTAAAGAAACTCATGACGTCCTCTGTGGATCAGCTGAGACGCAGAGATATAAAATTAGAGCAAGGAGGGTGGGACTGGAACTTATTAGAACCGTCAAAGCGTAGCAAAGATTAAAGTGCCTGCCGACGTGGTCTTCCTTTACGTTTCACGATCCAGCGACGCGTAGGCGATGATAGTTCTTAGCTCGGCCTCTTTTCTCCTCCGGTTTCCTTCGTCGTCTCGCCATTCTGTTTCCCAGCAAGAACACGCAATGTACTTACTTCCGCGGAAACCCGCGGGAAGTCTCGCGACGGAAATAATGGTTGTTGACAGAAAATTATAGCCCGCGATCCTGCGGGGCTTTTTTGCTGGTTGCAGAGGTAATAAGGGGAATTGTTAGTGAAGGGAAAGAATACATTGTTCGTTTTATTAATTTCCCTGTAAATCCATTCTCGAAGTAAGTTCCAGTGAATAAAGTCGGTGAACTTCGCGCGTACCTACTGTACATTTTGTTGTCTTGGCTTCTCTTGAAAGCAACTGGAGCTGATGGGTTTGGCGCAATATTTGTCAAATGTAAATTAGCGTTAAATATCCCAAGGAACGGCGGTGTCGTGTATCTTTGTTTTGAAGACAGCATCGAACGGGCCCATCAAACTCAAATTTGCAGGAGAAAATTAGCGACGCTACTCGCAGTCATATTGAACCGATTGAATATTGATGCATAATCGTGATTCGAAGCAAAACATCATGCTGACGGTATCATAACTGTTATTGGCAAACGATAGGTAGGACTGTTGCGATAGATTCAAATATTTAGTCGAAACCCTTCGATTTGTAATTAGATACTAGGCCAATTGATTTTCCGCCGCATGAGCATTCCCGGCTAATCGTAATATCCGGGAATAAGCCGGCTTGGCAGAAATGTTTTGAAGCCAAACTATATTAACCTGTTTGTTTTCCGTCTGTATTTGCGGATGGACCTCCAACTAGCCATGGAATACCTATGTAATGTTCGCCTTTGATTTATTAAAAATTCCATCAAGACCTGCATTCACCACCCGTCTGCATCTGGTTTAAGAAAACTAGATTCCCAACGTCTGATTTGTTAAAAGAATTAATAAAACTGGAAAATCCACTTTCCAAACGGGAAAAGATAACTACTTTGTCCTTAGACCTAGTTTGTACAACTTTTGCTTACAACACAGTTTCCTTTGGAATCTCGGCTCCTCGAATTTTTTCTAAACTAAACTCGAAGTAATCCGACGTTCGACGTTACTTTCCAAGCGTAGCTGCGAGAAGTCGCGAGTTTCAACGCTGACGATCAGACAAAACCGCGAACAGCCAGGCGACCAATTTGCAATATTTTCGTGTTAGCCCTGGGACAGGCCGAGATATCCCGGCAGCCTCGTTTTCGCAGAGCTCCGCGATGATGTCGTCCCTTGCGAGCGGAGATAAGAGATAAAGGCTCGGAGGAGGAGAAGAAAAACGAAGCAATGAGAAGGAAGAAGGATAAAAACCTCGACGAGAATGGATAGGGATAAGGGGGCGGACTGAAGAGGGGGAAGAAGAAGGCAAACAGAAGAGGCGAAGCGTGTTTTGACAGGGAACAGGATTATCGACGTCCCGTCAGGGGATAGACTTCCACCTTGCTGCTCCTTGCTCTCCCTCTTCACCTTTTCTCTCCAGTTGCGCCCCTCCGTCTCTTTCCCTTCCCGCTCTCCCTCTCTCTCTCTCTCTCTCTCTCTCTCTCTCTCTCTCTCTCTTTCGTCTTCGTCGCTAGTGATACGCTTGTCACCGATTCCGGGGCACAACCGAGCGGAAAACTCAATGAGCGGAACCTGATAACTGTTCGGGTGTGTTCGAGGCGAGTGGCGAGGTAGAGTGCATCTTCGCGGCGCCTTTAACGAGAGAAACGCCACCAGCAAACTGTTTGAAGTGGCACTGGCGGTTCGTTCCACGTTCCCGGCGCGCCATCCCTGTCCATCGGAGTAAATTGTGATTTCTGTAGATAAACGATCGTCGCCGGTGCCGGCGGGAGGGCACGTCCGACTCGAAATGAAACGTCAAAGCATGATTTGCTGCGACTACCGACCGCGGCCGCGGATTTCTGACCCGCGAGTTTGTCGCCCAGTTAATACCGCCGCAGCTTTCGGAATAACCATGAAGATACGTATGCGACAGAGAGGACAAAGAACAGGCTACTTGCTCTCGATAGGGGAAACAGAGAACCCGCAATTAACCGTATTCATTGTTTCACTTCTCGCTGTACCAGAGGTTTTGGGGGAGGGGAACTTTGATAAATTACAGAAATTACAGAAATACTCCTTTCGAAGGATTCTTCGTATTATTGATTCTGATTCATCTCCATTCTTCCACCACCTTTTCCATCACACTTGATCTCTGAACGACGACCGACGGTGTCCCTCATTAATTCGTCCCCAAGTGAAATGGTAGTTTAAACAGGTCGGAGGGCTCCATTGAAAAGTGTGCCGGCGCTGGCGCGCATTTTGTCTAAATCCATTCCCGTCCGGCAGTCGGACACGCCGATAACTTTGAAATTGCGAAATAATATTTTAACGGAATCACGTCTGGCCGAACGTAAATTTGCAGACTTTAATTAAAAGTTTCAATGGAGCCGAGCACGGGATCGGGCATACATTGTGAACGGTAAATAATGAAGCCGTGCGCGCTTACGCGATCAAAACAAATTTCCAAGTGCACCGGTACCGCCCGTTATATTATGCCGAAATAGGTGCTGTCGAATGCGTGGACGGCTGGTTTCCCTGCAAAAATTTCATCGACAGCGGAAGCATCAGGGTCTGTATTGATTTTGGAATCCCCTCCAAATTACAATTACTCACTCGCTTCTCCTCTCTCGAGAACAAGAGCACCGGCAAATAGATTGTCACCTAATTCATTTTCGTTTCCTCATTAAACATTACCAGTTTGTATTGTTTGCCAATTAAGGCACGAAATATGGGATAACATTTTATATCTTTCGCATCAGGTTGAGTTGCCTCAACGGTCTTTCCATCGGTGATGCGATACTTTCCTCGCCGTTGCAGATTTTTACCACGCCGCTCCTTTTGGTGGTCTATCACCCTCGATGCTGATAAGGATTCCCGTAACGAGGAAGATACTCCCGATGATAAATTTCCCGCGTACACGTAAAGAGGTATCCGTCCATAGATTATACGGGGTCGGTAAGACCAGGGTATTAGGGGAACCTTATTAGCGGCTTAGCTGAGTTACGCGAAGGCTGCCGAGGGAGGGGGCGGAGGAGGGGGGTGCAAACTAAATTCTCTCGTCTTCCGGCTTTCTTGCCCCGTCGCCGGCAATTCCCTCATAACCGATACGCCGAGGACGCTTTTTAAAAGAAATATTTTCGCCTGATCCCGTCTCGATATTATGAAAAACGGATTATCCCGTTCCATTAGACGGTAACACTGTTGGCGACGCAGCCACTGCTATATTCCATCTCTCCCCGAAGAAGATTACTCCCCGCGAAAGAGATCCCATCGAACCCACGATCGCGCTCTTCATGTTCGACTTCGCGTAACGATAAGTTCTTTCGAAATCAAACGGCCCAAGTTCGCGCGAATCTAAATTGAGAAATCGAAAGTTTCGCGTCGGATTCCACGGAAGTAGAACGGGAGCGTCTGTTCAGTCGAGCGCGCCGTAAATCGGGGACGAAACACGATCCCGAGGAAATGAGTTTAGGGAGGGTTAATGAAGATCTTATTAGATCGCAGAGCGCTCGATACCTTCGCGCAAAGGAGGCAGAATTTTTCGCGTAATCCCTCAGGGTGCCAGGGCTCAGGGAATCCAAGAAACATCTTCCATCGCTTAATGTTCCGTGACACGAGAACTACTCGCTAAACGTTCCAGACTGGGCGATGAGACGCCCATAAAAAACGAGTTTCCAGCGCCGTATATCTGCGGCTTCGTCCCTCGAAAAAGTTTCTGCACGCGTGGGCTCTTCGCGCGTCCTTAGTGCGTTCTCAGTTCCCGAATACTTTCACCCCCGAGCGTGATTTACGCATTTCCGTCAGTGGCGCCGTAGTTCCAGACAACTCGATTAAAGTTATGCCTGCCGTGGCTTAGAGAGGGCCAGGGGGGACTGAAGAGAGAGAGAGAGAGAGAGAGAGAGAGAGGTGTAGAGCCTTCGTAACTTTTGGACGTGTCCCTGCACCTTGCTAAGTGTAATATATAATGGATTTTTGGCCGGAAATGGCGAGGTGTCCATAGATCATGAACCCTACTTCCGTCGCACCTAAACCCTACCAGAGACCCTGCGGTCTGATTTATTTTCCCGGTGGCGCAACGCCGTCCCTCCGCTGGTCCATTATCTTCGCGCTAGTTTCCTCGATTTGTTGCTCCTCGAATTTCCATTCCGCCACGCTGGCCGAATAGGGCGCGTCATAATGAGCGTTGGTAAATTTTCCCACTTCCTCCGGGAGGGAACGAACTTTTCAATCTTGCTAGCCAGTCCGAGCAGTAGCTCCAGAGGATTCATGAGCGTGCTGGATCTTTGCAGTGTCGTTTGATAGCTTGATTTAGAAACGAATTCTTACGGGATGAAACGCGGCTACACCTGATGCATCCTTTGAATGCCACTCGTCGGTGTCTGAAATCGTTGCTACAGTGAAAACGGAGTGGTTGGGAGGAAAAAATAATAAGTCGCTACCATTCGAAGGCGAGGGAGAATGCCAGGCTGAGGAAACTAAGGACGACGGGGCAAAGAGGAAACGATTGAGATGCGGCACGACAGCAAACTCGTCAGGGGACTCGTGGGCTTGAAAACGCTGGATGAAGACAGCAATGGGCTGAAATACGCCACCCGGGACTTCTAACGACTCTCCCCTACAAGCTGTGATTTCTGATTATGCTTCTCCACCCCCGTCGGTCACCCTTGTCACGCCTCTCCTTCCATGGGTCCCGGGGGAGGCAATCAATAGGTATAAGAAACTGGGTCGGTTCTAGATGACATCGACCAACACGTGTAAACGATATGATGCACTTAACGTCACTCGAATATGCCTTCTTTCGACGGTCCTGAAACAACCGCCCTCCTCAACATTCTCGTCTCCTCTTATATACAAGAGAAACGCTGTGAATTGTTGGTACGTGTACTCGCAGAAGTTCTTCCACTGTGTCTGCAAATTCTGTTAATGCAATTGCATCGGCCACGCCGATAGTTCTCCCACGTTTTAACAGCACCGAAGCTTATAGTTCCGGACCACGTCCCAGTGGTTTGGCGGCTTCGCGCGCCATATGTTCCGCGGCTTCGATATCGACATCCGTCGCGAGACAAACGACCTGGTACTTGCTCGCGATACAGTTAAAAAAGGGAAGCACAAAAGCACCTTCCTCCGCCCCTAAGAATTTCATCGTTCAAATAGACACGTGCTAGATCGCCCCCTTTGCTTTCTTTGCTTTTTATCAAAGACAAGAGTGCTCCAATAAAGAATGAAACCATTCCATCTACGATTGGCGATTTTATACGGCAAATAGAGAGGCAGCACCCTCGAAAACCGATTGCTCAGCAATAATGAAATATCGCGTCGCGGTCCCGATCGATCGCCGCGCTGGGAGGGAAATTTCGCAATCCATCTTTCAGTCGATTACACGGCCGTGTCTAATTTAAATGCTCCGTATTTCCTGGCCGGCTCACCCGAAGCCAGACAGGCTATTCCGTCGGCAATAAAAAGACAATAAGCACGAGTACATTCGATCGACACCGCTGTTCGACAATTATTAGAAAAGGAAGATCGCCGGCATATGTGTCGCGCGCGCGCGAGCGGCCTCGTTAATTAAAGCCGTCCTAGGAGACTCAATAACGTTTCGAAAGTTGGCAAGCAATTTTCACGGGGATACATAGCGGAGCAGATGTCGGGGCAACGGGGGGGAGGGGATGACGGAAGAGATAACGGTGAGCCGAGGGGGGATGAGGAACGCGCGGAGTTACGCAAGGAGGGTTGGTCTCTCCGCGGCATAGGAGGACGCAGTAATATGATATCGCAGCGTGAACTCCGAGCAGAAATTTCAGTAAGCAAGCGGGCGAGCGGACGACGAAATCGCGCAAAACTCATCTCGCGTTCGGAGCGATTCGAGCATGGAGAAAGGACCAGAAAGGGAGAGAGAAGGAGCGCAAGCAATCTGACGCGCAGCAGGAGACAGAACGCGGCGAGGGTGTCGCTATTTTTCATTAACCGCCTGATAGAGCAGGGGGCGCTCCCCCCTCGATGTTTTATTTCATCCAGTCCTCGCCCCCTCCGCCGTATTCTCACGCTCTCCTTTCCCCTGAAACGCGCTTTCCCTCCGCTTTCTTCCGAGCCTTCTGTTTCTCTTTCTCGCCAACCGCTCACACCCCCGCGCTTTCCCGCCCCTCCCGAATCCTCCGTCCCGGTGACGACGAGGCGGACCCTTTGTCACCCGGTCCCGGGGCAGTCCTCTTTTTGCTATTTTATTCAACTTTTTCACGAGAAGGGGGAATCCTTTTATTACCTGGCCGCGCGACTCCAGTGTTTAGCGGACAATAAGCCGATGAAAGCTACGTTTGAGCCAGGGGGACCCTTTGAAAAGTCCTTTTTCGCCAATCTCTCGCTCGCTCATTCACTTTTTCCTTCCCCGCCCCCCTCCGCGGCATTCCTAGATCCCACCACCTTGCCCCGTCCGTGTTTCGCCTCAACTCTTGCTTCTCACTTCTGTCGCCACGGATTTTCGCCCCGCTCTCAACTGCCGCGGAAATTTCACACCACTTTCTCCGCCGCTTCTTTTTACCCTCGTTATTCGCTTTGCGTCTTTCTGCAGCGATGCTCGCCTTGGAAGTTCTTCTCGCTCGAAGCGTACTCCGCTCTAGAACACTCGAGAGCGAGCTTCCTTTTGCTCTGTTCGGCGGGAATGTCCTTCGGCGACGGCAGGAGCGATCCCCAGCTGCTGGGGGTTAGCAATTCGCGGAACAACTGGGAATTCGCCTTTGATTCTCGCGCCGCGTGTATAGTTTCCGCGGATAAAGCGGCGACTCGTCGTTTGGAAAGACGAGAAGAAGCTCCGCTCCGCTGACAACTTCTGAAGTTAATTTCGAGTTACGGAATCTTTCGATGTCGAAGAAGAGGTTTCTACGTCGAAGATGCACATAGCGGTCTGAGAGTTCAGACAGCCACGGCATGCTAAAGGGAAGAAGGGTGACTAGAGCATAAATAATAATCACATGACACGGCCGCGACCAGGGAGGGAGGCCACGTTCTTAATCAGAACGCTGTCAGGGTCTCGATCGTAAAGCAAAGGGTTGGCAAGGATACCTGCAGCGATGAAGCTCCTCTAAGGCACGCGGAGACTTGGCCCATCGTCGTTCCCACCCAAGTATTTTCTCGGCGGGAAGTGCGTTTCATTACGAGAGAACCGCGCCAGAAAGTTGACAATAGCTCGACGAATGCGATTTTCATGGGCCTGGAGGGACGCCTCGGACGACGCTGGTTCGTTGACATTGCAGTATTTCCTTGACGAAGTCAGGGGGTTGATTGATTCCTCCATGCAGGACTCGATGGATCGTTTGTGAAGAGTGTTTTTATAGGAGATGAGCGAGGGTGAAGTCTGATGGAACAGTGACGACCGAAAATACTTTGGAGTTTAATTAAAGCTCCGATGGTACGCCGCTGCTGTGCTTATATAGAGGAATGTAAATTTAAGGAGGTCTCTACAGTATCCCTAGTTGATCGGTGTATTAAAAAGTTCCTTATGAAACGAGGAGCCAGTGACAAAATGTACAGTAGAAATAAGTGTGCAGATGGAGTGCCCCTCGAGTGTACAGCTGTTGAAAGTTACAATTGCTTTCCTAAGAGGACTTTCTCCAGAAAGCATCATGATCGCCGTTGAACCAGCGTCTGGACCAAAGCGTCTAAACGCTTTAAGTCTACCCCCCGTGGCATAAGAAGCGAACTTTCGGGGGCTGAAGATTCTCGGTGGTTGCCCGACCAGGCGAGCGTCGAGGGGAGGTTGAGACTAGAGGACAAGGGAGGAGGAAGGGTAGATAAATGAAGGCAGAGAGACTTAATGAGAGCCGTGGGCGCATTCATATTTATGTGAACGAACCAACCTACCCAACATAGCACTGGTACTGAATCAGACCCACACCAACACCCCCCCTGCCACTGGTTCCTTCAGCTACCGTTGCCCACCTTCTCGCTACAGCCGCCCAGAAACCGACCCTATTTGTTTTTATAATTCTACTTGAATAATTGCCAGCCCCCTGCTCCTACTCCTCTTGCGCGTAGCTACGTGGCACGTGGTCCTTTCCCTCCAGAACGCTGTCCGCTTCTGGGAGAAAAAGGAGGGACGGGAGAAAGGGCTGACTGAAACATCGGATCCGTGTAACCACTGTGCATTTATAAACAAATTGCAAGATGGAGCAGCCTCGCAAGCGAGACGCAGGCTTTCGTACGTACGATTTTTTAGGATGGCGGGAAATTCAATGCTAGACATTTAGGATAACGCTCTGTTCTTACAAGAATGGGGACTAATTTCTCCAAAGCAGTTCATGTTGGATCGAGAACGACCATTGGAAAAATCCTCGGAAATCACTCGTTTGACTGCAGCCGCAAGGAAACGATCATGTTCGTGCGTTTTCCAACGGCGACGCTCCCTTCGACGAGCGCAAGTTGATCCCCGTACGTACTTACCCTCCGGTGTTTCCCTCGTCTTTGTATTCCGTGAGCGTGAACGCCGGTCAGCCTCGGTCGCACACGTATCGAGCGAGGGGGTATTGATAAGGGAGGGGAAAAAAAGAGTCGACGCAAGGGGGAACCGGAAGGAAAGATAACGACGGAAGTCTCGACGTTGGGGGAATCTTTGTAAAGAGACGAAACGTAAAGGCGGTACGTGCGCCGAGCGCCAAACAGCCGAGCGGAAATTGCATCGGTCGTCTGAGACAACGGTAGACAATTTTTGCACGCCCCGATCGAGATGGAGAATTCGATCGACGCCGAGGATCGAGGGGATGCACGATCGCTGAAGCCAGGCTCTAGGTGTTGCATCCACGGAATCACGTGTTCGTGATACGCAGCGAAGAAATTGACTCTATGAAACCTAGGAAGATAGTTTTATCATGCTCGCAAAAATCTAAAGTACATCTGAAGTATTCAAAGTTGAATGCCTTCCTACATTCACCACAGAATTTTATCAAGTTAAACACATCTTCATTAGCCGCTGCAAAGTACCAATCGCATAAAACTCTGCACTCGACGAGGCTGCTGTTCTCGTAACACCTGATTGCCGTTCATTGTGGATTACCTTGCGGAATCCTTTCAGACAGGAATGTCGCTCGTGGCGGTTAGCGTCCGATAAATTCCGTCCTCCGGTCACTGTCACGACCAAGGTGGCTGCGTTCCTCCTGGAGGATAATTTAGATTCCTGGCGCGTGATTTACTAGCTTTTTCAGCGTCCTGCAGTTAGCTAGCTACTCCCCGCGAATGGATTTTGGTTAAGCAAAATTCCGCTGCGATTGGTCTGCACTGTCAGCTCGAAATTGCCCTACCAACGTGGGACTCGGTCTAATGCCGCGTCTGACCAGTTTTAAGCTGCACTACTGCGATATACGAATGATATTTCCACGCTCAGTCCGCCCTAGTTTTAATTGTGTGACTTGACAATGCTTTTCTTGGCCATGTCCTCTAAACTTTCGCTGCATCGTTTTCACCTCGCAAAGCCGACTGCACAGCAGGTGCGCAGAGATTAGTGACGTCAACTACGGTCGAAGTCCACCAGACCACGGGACGAGAATACATCCAGTAACACTCCACTGGTTCCCACTGCAACTGCGTCTATCAGCGTCTACCAACGTACGAACTGGTGTTCTTGGTAGAAAAGGGGATGCGGAGGGTAGGAAACTCTTGGCGGAAGGGTGAAATAATTGTCGGCGCGCGTGACTCCCATGCCAAACATCCCCTATACTCGAAGCCAGCTAGGTAGCAGCCTTGGAACCACCGCAATGCACCCATAAAGTTAATACTGCCGTTTGCCCGCTCTCGCCTATATCACCACCCTGCTTCGCCCCCTTCCCCCAACCTCTAAGGTACGAGTTCTCGACTTACACGCGGCTCGATACGATAACGTATATCCGCGCCCTCAGGCCTCCGTATTGCTGCACCGCTGCTGTCTCCGTGTATTTGCGGTTTTTCATCCTCCGGGCGTTGCTGCTCGAAAGGGTATATTTTTGCATCGCGTTTCCGCTTCTCAGCGTCCATTGTGACCATTAAGTTTTTGAGAATGTAAAGCTCTCCTGGATTGAAACCAATTATCACGAATCGATGGGTGACCCTGAGGTGTTTTAGGGTCGTAAATGGCTACCCTGTAAATGGCGTTTGATGAAACGTTAATGCATTGTAATGTTCTTCATGCTTTAAAGTTAGAAGGATCGTATTGTCCTCTTCGTTCACCCCTCGTTCTCCTTCGATCTCGTCCCTCTACCAAATTGTCCCTGAATGTTTTACGTGGCGGTAGAGCCTGACTTATTCGCGAACGTCGGAAGCCTGACAAATTTCTGGGGGAGCAAGAAAAATAGGCATCGGTTCCGATGTCTGAACAAGGAACGGGCGGCGTCCGCGAAAACAGGGCTGTAATCTTCTCCAGGGGGAGAATCCCAGCGGCGAGGAAAAAACTTTTGTACTTGCCGGGTCTGGGGTAGAAGAGGAATACCGTGTTTTTGTTGATCGCTCGAAAACATCGTGACTACCTATCATACCCGTGCCTGAAATGCGACGACAATCCGAGAATAAAGGAGGCAATCTATGTGATTATTTCGGTAACTAGTATCGGCTTGATAGAAACAGATTTTTCATGATGGAATTACTTCTGGTAAAGATATCCAATATCATAGCATTCTGAAATTGGAAATCGGTCGACGAAGATTAATCGGCAGAACGAGAATTTCTTTTTAGAATCAAGTTGCGAAGCACACACAAAAGTGTTCCATAAAGGATCGCCTATCGGTTGGCAATATACAGACGGAGAAGAGCGATAGAGCGAGCACCGTGATTTCCAGGTCACCCAGAGAAGAGTTAATTTTCCTGGGGGTCTGTATATCGCCGCGTCATCTGCTGGTCAGAGAGGAGGGTCGGTGTCGTGGGTCGAGAAATAAATGAGTTTTGAAATGGAGTGCTAATCGACGAGCCAGTTACGAGGGCTGGAAAGAGAGTAAGCTACGAACGGCGGGCGAACAGAGAGGGACGAGGGGGAAAACAGACCGCTGGTAACCTGGAAGACGAATGAAGTTTCAATAAACCCCCGGGAGGAGAGACGTCGGAGTCAATTTCATGGAGCAATCCCAGGTCACGAGGCAGGTGGACGGGAGGAAGGTGGAACGACTACTCCGTGGCAACGAGGCAATGACTCCGATGTAAAGATTGCTAGCCGCGACAAAAACCGAGCGACGCCTCCGACGATGAAATAAGGCGAGTCGGGACGATCGAGGGCGAAGCAAAGAAATACAAAAAAAAAAACTATCGCCTAGCCTCGTCATGCTCGCTGGATACCCAGCGCGTTGGTAATGGACCGAGTCAATCTACTCTCGGCAACGAGGAACAATCGAAGGAACACTGGGCTTCGATAGACAACGGAGTAGAAGCCATCCTGACGTTATAAAGTACACCAAGTGTTATTGAGCTTGGTCGGTTAAAATGCCGCGAAATCATCGCGACGATTCCATTTCTGAATTCTACGCCTTCAAATAATGCCATTCGACCATCCAACGAAGCACAATCTCTGATAATACGAAAGAACCTACGTTATAAATGATATTAGACGCAGAAGGGTGTACAAATGTGAAATGTTCAACACATTAGACAGCATTATCGCAAACACATGCGTGAATTGGGAATTACGGTTCTCATCGTTTTGATACGATTAATTTTCGTTTCTTGGTTCATCAACCTCTCAACTTCCGCGCAAGTTTTCGACTAAGTATCCGCTTCTCCCTGAGGAGATCGGGCCAAGCAGCCGGGGTTAGAATAACGGGCTGGTAGTTGCGGGCTTGAAGAGACTAAAAGGGCTCTGGTTTGGTCGGGTACGGGGGCTGTTCGAAACTTGTCTCTCCTGGATGCGGTTTTCTGTAAGTACACCGAAAGCTGGGCCACGAGCTGTGGAAGAAGACTGACGTGGGAGGATAAGGGAAGACGGGAAGGATGAGTTAAGACCAAGGTGGAGAGACGATAGTTGACCGCACACGATAAAACGTAATTAAATAGTATTTCTCACCCCGTCAGTGAATTTGGTAGCCGTTACCTAATTGCAAGATAGTATAAACTTTTCCTTCGCCACTTTGGTGAATCATTGACAACTTCAATTGCTTGCAAATTCTGCTGCATCCAAATTTATAAAGATCCTTTTAAGTAACCCGAGGCAAGTGATTTGAGAAGATAATGTTTGAGATATTTCTTCTGCACTCCGGGGTACTGTGGCACAAAAATGTCGTGATCTTTACGTCGATTATTGAGATACAGTTACAGTGTTACATCGACAATTATCCGCGCGTGAATCATTTTAATGACTTTCGGGACAGTCGATAAAGACGGCAGCGTTTATCATCCCGCCGTAAGTCGAACGCGGTCAGAGAACTCGCGATTACCATTCAAATTGCCGCAATTTTTCGTATCGGGCTTAAAACACAGACAACAGATCGTGGTTTCGTGCTGGCGCGCGTTTTTCAGCCGCTCCCGGTAATCGGCGTAATCCTTTACCCCGTCGACGTACAAACGCTCCACTTTATCGCTGGCAACTTCTCTGGCCGCGCACTGACTGACCGTTCTCCGAGCGACGTAAAATTCTGGGCCATCACGGGGCGTAGGCGGCCCCGATTTAACGATTTAACACTCGTCCACCGTCGAATTGGATCCTGTTGCCGCGCGCGCGTACACTACAAAGGGGGGAGGGAGGGACACATCCTCTCCGCGATGGCAAGTTTAACACTCCGACGCGTTAAATTCCGTTAAATCTGCGGCGTTACGTACGAGCCGGTTATAAAACATTTCCTCGAGATAAGTCGCGTGATTTATCGTTTCGCGGTCAGCCGGGACGTCTGCTTCGGAACGGTAGATGAAACGCCTCTTTCGCCACGGCGAAGGAAAATTGAAAAGGGGGGAAACGACGAAGGGAAAGGGAGGGAAGGGTGAAGTCTGGCGTGGCCAAGATGATTACGGCATTACCGCGATATTATAGCACGCGAACCACCAGCAGACGCTCGGCTCGGGCGACATTATCGGTTTTTTGGTAGTCGGGGGGGGGGGAATTTTAGCTTTACTGCTCGTAAACACTGGAACGGAAAAAAGTTATCGTCCGGTCGCGACTTCCCGTTTTCCCTCCCTGCTTCCAGCGGCGATCCTTGCCCGGTCGTTTCCCCATAAATCCGTTCGCAGAGCCAGAAACTTGTTGGGAAAACGAGGCTCGCGGCCGTGAACGGCTGCCCGCGATCGCCGCGCCCACGATAATTACAATGGTCCGGTAATAAGACGAATTGGTTTATTACGTTCCGGCGTAATCACGCAGTGGCCGCGGCCGGCTGCACCCACTCCGCGGAATATAATTCATTTGCCCCGAAATTAAAAGATTGAATCGTCGCTATCGGGCGCTAACAAACTGTCGGAACGAGTCTCGTGTTACAGGGTCCTGGTGCGCGAACGCGAGCGCGGATTGCGCAATTAAGCCGGGCCTGGTAATGACGTTTCATCGAGTAAATGTGTAGTGTCGATCAGGCTGCAACCGTGGCCGGCGGACTTTTCGATTGCGCTCAAACGGCTTTCCCACGTTTTTACCCTTTTGTGTCCAGCAACGGGGCGCGCTGCGTTTGAAGCCTTCGCGTTGCGAAGTTAGATTACCCGGCCATTATTTTATAACATTAACCCGCACGGTGGGACGGGCGACAGCATTTGTCATGTTAGTATTTTCCGCTTCACGATGAAATTTTTCGATTAATTGAACGTCCGTCATGTCAATGCTTTCTAATTACTTTTCAGTTCTCAACAGTTAAACATGGGGTAGTAATTTAATGGTTTCAGCTCTCTGTCGAGGTGTCTGCGAATTTACTATTGCAACAAGTGTAATAATTACAAAATACAAACAATAATTACAAAATATAGGGTGCGTCATAATTGTGAGACAAGCTGAAATATTCAAGTTACTCATTAAAACTCTTGAACCTCTACCTGTAAGGAGAAAAGGAAGCACTAGACCCCACAAAGGAACTTTTTTCCTTGTCGGAAAATTAATTGTTTGAACTTGCCCCTTGAATTTACGTAGTCTGTATAAGAAGAATATTAAACAATTTACTGTGGCCTAATTACTTAATACGCAAATTTTATGAATTGATCCTAAAGAACTTTGTTTAAAGACTCCTTTTTTCCATTGACGTTACGACTGTATTCCTTGATAAATAGTTAATTTGTGAATAGTATATGTATTCTAGAATTGGTTTGAAGACTGAATAGAATCCATAAAGACTCGCGGCAATGTTTCTGATATAGGCAGACACAGGAAACCTTTCTCTTTGAATTGCTCTTCGTTTTATCTCGATATGACTATCCGTTACCGAGATATCGCCGTTTAAAGGAAAGCATAATTTCTATTAAATACCTACACTCTGTGCGTCCCACTCGCACAATTGGGCCTCTCGCTCACGCACCCCACTGACCCACTTAAATTTGCTGACGTTGCGAAGGTCAGCGACGCGTGCCGAGTCAGCATTTTTTTTCTAGGCTAGACGCTGCTGCGTCTGCAAATTCCTGGAAGAAATGTAGGTCACCGCATTTCCGGATTTGTCAGCTGGCAGACGGCGTCTTAAACGCCAAACTTTAAAGTCTTATATCTCGGCAACCATTGGAGATATCAACAAGGAATAAAATGAGATATCAACCGTACACCTTCCCCTACATCCTGAGTTTAATGCAATTTCATATTTCAAACTTTTTCTCACTGTAATTTGTACTCAAAGTTAACGCTCTATTACAACAATTTCTGTGCTCATATTGCCTAATGCTCGAAAGAAATGTACGTCTGAGTTAATCTTATTACTTAGAACATTTACTTTAGACGCCACTTTAGTTATCCAAATGTTGAATATACGATACAAGGTGATCGTTTTATTTTGTAATCCCATCTTTGCCTACTATATCGGGTGTGTGCCTTCTCAGGAAACTCGTAGAGCTCGAGAAACCAAATAGAACCGTAGTGGGACACGAGAGCTATCGAATCCGCACACGTAACTCTGTACAGAGTGACTGTACGGAAATTTTGCCGAGTTCCGAGCAAATTCAGGGATATACGGTTCCGTCAATGCGCTCATCGCCAGATTTAATGCCCACTGCGCCTCTTTTCATCTTCGCACGGTAGATAGCGAACGATATTCGCCCGTTCGGTCGTTTCGAAATGCTCAATCGTCGCGAAAGCTGGACTGCATCGTGAAGGGGATACGTGTCGCATCTCGATGTCGTGCGAGATGCAGGCCACGACCGCGTCGCATCGTAAATCCGTGCTATGACGAAAGTGGGCTAGGGTAACGAACCTTCGACTCGCCCATGTGCATCCCTCTGCTCCGTACTCGACTGAATTTTATACTAAGGCATCGATGTTCCATGGGGATATATCGAACTAATTCCAGTCGTTATTAACTGTCGAAATATCAAGGGAGTGAGTTTCATTGATCGCAGCTTACACAAAGAAGCTTGCATTGTTTTGTCTTTTAGCTTCCTGGCTATCATAAAAAAACTCATAGTTATTTGGATCCTTCGAATTACAAACTTCGACGGGGATAAGATACCAAGTTGCAGAAGAGCTTGGCGTAAAAATGTCGAGGAATTCAAATGAAAGAAAATCAAAACAAAATGTAGGGACCGACCCTCTGGGATCCAGTACGCGGGGGAAATTTTGATGGAAGCGAGCACCGCGTCCCAACAGCCTGTACGCTTCTTGTAATTTTAAGTATCGGCACGCTCTATCCCGCTCCCGTTATTTCTCTTTTGTCGCCGAGACATGGCCTGACCCGCGAAACCCCTTTGCGACTGGCTGACATCGGTCCACTGAGTTCCGGCCGTGGGTTGAATTGGAAATCGCGGCGCCGACCAACGGGCGTTTCAAGGCGAAATCGGCGCATTAACGATTTATTTCGCGAGTCACGCCGAACGAACGGCGACCGTCCGGTTGCATCGTGAATACAGTCACGCCCCGTCGTTTTCTTCTTCCCCCGTGAACTTCACCGCCACGTAATGGTGACGATGCGGTCGGCTCGAATCGACTCTCGGGCTCCATAGGTGTCGATTTGTCCACCGCGTCAACCGGTCCTGAAATTTTCCAGCAGTAAAGCACTGTAAGTGCGAAATCATTCAACTCCTTCTACCTCGTTCTAATCCATTCCCGAACTCCGGCAATGTCCTCTCCCTTCCGTGTTTCCAACCGCCATGGCATAATTTCCTTTGCAACTGCGAATAATTACCTTTAGACATTCTCAATCCCCGGCCCGAGGAATCGTTTCATCGCTACCACTGTTTTCTATATCGAATGTAATTAAATTGTTCGCCCCTTTGGGAGAGAATTTAAACCGTCCTGCGCTGTACGTATCTCGAAGGAAGGGAGAATGTACCCAAGCACTCCGTTTACCGTTTGGTCAAGCCGCGACAAAACGCCGCGATCCTCGAAACAAGTCGCGTTCGCATCTACCGAGTAAATCAACGCCAGACAAGCGGCAGACTGTAGTAGGTCGTGGGCCGTAATAGATCCGACAACCCGCTCGAATGCAAAATCTACGGCGTATAATAGAGGGAATTCAGCCTCTCCTCCTACCCCCGTCCCTATCGCGGTCTCTGTTGGCCTCGTGCATTGCCAGAACTGCTATGCATCGAACCAACCACTCCGAACGTGTCTCGCTTTCGCGTTCCATCTCTCTCTCTCTCTCTCTCTCTCTCTCTCTCTCTCTCTCTGTCTCTCTCTCTTTGCCTCTTTCCTCCGTCACCTAGCGCCCCTTTCGCCCCTGGCCCACCCGGCTCTGCACCCTCGTCCAACCTTCCGCTCGCACCTTTTGTCGTAGCGAGAACAAAACGCGTGTAAATTGGCACACCCACACAATAGACCCCGGAGACACCCCGACATGCATGCACACACTCTCGCGCGTATTCTCTCTCCCTCTCGCTCTCTCTTCTCCCTCCCCCCCTGGCTCTCCTCCGCCTCGACTTTTTTCCCTGGTCTACTTAGTCTCCGTTTCCATGCTCCTTTCTCCTCCTCGCTCACTTTTCTATGCGAGAGCGTGTGTACGTGGCCGAGAGTGCGAACGGGGGGTGTGAATTCAGCCCTCCCCCACCCGGCCATCGCGTTGCATTCTGCGGAACGTGCATAGGTGGAGGCATACGTGCGTTCCGTCGGTGCAACGCTTCCTTCTCTTCCCCCTCACGTACTAGGTGCAACCTACCACGCTTTCAGATGGTGCCCTTCGGAACTTGAGACGCTGCGGCTTTGTCGAAGCGTTTTTGGAAGAGGAATAACGTATTTATGAGGGATACCCGAGTTTAGGCAGGGAGAAGTTCGATAATTGCCGGATCGTCGATCCACTGTGTGGGCAATTATGACTTCAGTAATTTACTGAATATCGTATCGAGGGGTAGATATTGTGTGCTTCCAGTATTTGTAGAAAGTTGTCTACTCTTGAAATGTAGCACGTCCGCGAAATATTTTGGAGATTGTTTTCCCTCGCAGCACGGAAATGCGGATACCAGCCCGTATATCTTCACCTACCTCAAGGTTTGCACGCTTATCCCCATCTTCCTTCAGCATCGTGCCCTCCAAGCGTCAACGAAGGCGCCACGGATAGAAAGAATAGCGGAAGCTCGAGCGTTCGCCCGGGGCCGAACTAAGTCGCGTCCAATTGTTTTGAGTGGTTTCAATTATGCAAATGAGATGGCACACCGCCGAATTACGGACCAAGGATCCACTCGGATCTCGAGGATTTTGCCTTTGGGATATAGGGATCTGCTGGGGTCGTCCTCTTCTTAAGCACAACCGCTATACCTACTCCCCTCCTTTAAGATTGACATGTAGGCAATATCCCCCATTATATTTCAGAAAAAACCCAGCAAGTTAATTTCTGAAAACTTTAGAAAAATAAAAGAAAACAAGAATTTAGCTAGCAGGAAAAGTGGTGTTTTAATAAACCAAACTCTCATTAAAATTGCACAGTGTTACGAGCGTAAGGTGCCAAACTGCATTCTTCTCTTCCCAAGGAGCGGGAAACGGCAAAAATTTATATTTAATTTCTGCTTCGTATCTACGAGGACGGCTAAATTAAAAATTTTTGGCAAACAGCGTGGGTTCTTGCGAGAGAGAGGAGGTTGCTATGCGAAATGAAATACACGTCGGTCCCGTATCATTCCAATATTCGTGGTTGCGACCACACCGGTTGTTTTGGGTGGTAGATGAGAGGAGTGCGTTTGAAAAATGTACTCCTCGGTAAAAAAAAATATTCATTAACGGGGATATCGATATATACGGTCGTGAAAAGGCAAATATTTGCCACGGGTTTTTGTCGGTTTGTTATTGATTCATTTTTTCCTCGTTCAATAATTCGAATTCGGTCGATGAGTCAGAAATGTCTAGAGAGAGAGAGAGAGGGAGAGAGAGAGAGAGAGAGAGAGAGAGAGAGAGAGAGAGAGAGAGAGAGAGAGAGAGAGAGAGAGAGAGAGAGAGAGAGAGAGAGAGAGAGAGAGAGAGGAAGAGGTCTGTTTGGTTTGCTTTGAAAATCAGTGCTTCCGTTATATTGCTATTTAAAAACAATTATTCATAATTATTTAGAAACCAGTTTAGAACGATTCGACTTAATATATTTATTAATCGATGCAAAGAAACGATTTCAAACGATGCTAACAAAATTTCGAATTATCATTACGGAACGTTATTAGCCGATGCTCTGGGTATCGTTATCGGCACTGGTGTTCCGCTGCAGCTCGTTAAAATACACCGATAATTTCGCGGAGGCGTTCACGGCGATATCGTCGCAGAATCACCGGTGACTCGCTATTACCCAGGCATGCCCGAAACTTTGTCGTATTACCTGGGCCTCTTTAAGAAAAGTTCGGAAATCACTTCAGAGACTCGCCGCGCCCGAGTCGAAGTTTAAATTATTTGCCTCCCGGAACAATGTAGACACTTGGCGGAGGCGATGAATTCATAAAAATTTCACCGTGGAAACGTTTTTATCGATTCGACCGCGGAAATTTTCATGAGCTTCCACCCAGGTTCGATCCCCAGGAACGCTCCGACGTCTCCTGTAGTTTCAACCCCCGTCAGCAACCCCTTTCACGTGGTAACGACTGGAAACGAGACGCCTTCGGAGCTGGCTCCTCGTAGCCATCGCGACGAAAGAGCGCGGCTCGTTTTCACGCCAATTTACCGCTCGCCCGGCCACTCACGGAAACAATTCTAAGTGGATAATGAGAAATCGTTAAACTGGTTCCGCCGGGCCGTCACGCCAGCGGCCAGCGGTAAACGTCGATTGTAAACAACGCTTTGTTAAAACTCGAAACACCCTCGTGGAGTCGCGGTGTCGTTAATAAGCAGAACGAGTGCCTCGTCGCGGAATATTTCCCCCCCGTAATCTCTGCCGAGCATCGTAAAAACCCAACGATCCGATCCTGTAAACCGCGAACTTGGCCTCTCTCGCGGGTAGAAAGGAAATCGACGATGAGAAAGGGAAGAGTGAAGAGCGAGGAGTGAAAAGGGAGATTAACGGTGGAACAAGCGCCATTCGAAGCGACAGAATCGATTCGGTTGAGGCAGGTTCGATAAATGGGAGAAATAACGATAAAAGGCGGCTTTTATATGCGATGCACGCTGGCCCCCGAATGTTTACCGATACCGCGATGAATTCATTGTCCCGCGAATTCTATTATTCTTTCAAAGTTACAAATTGACGGTGTTAATTTATAGCTGCAGCGTGCCAGCACGATGATACCGATAAAAATTATTTAAAACTCCCGTCCCTGCCCCGTTTAACGCTCTCCTGCTTCTCCCGCACAGCGCAAAAAAAAGGACCCCGGGGTTCCCATGCAAATTCGCGGGACTTGGCGCGTAACGCTCTGGGCAAATGAAATTTGCCGAAGTACCGGAAAATGACAGCTCGGAGAACCCTTTTCGAAACGCGCCGCACACTATCCACGCCCTGATTTCGCCGTTCGAGCTTCCTCCTCGCTAACGAGCCGTAGATTCGCCTTTATTCTCTTTAGTCACGAATTACGAGAGGGCCCCAACGAAATTAACCCTCCCCACGAGGGAGACTTGCATACATATACTCCGTTGCTCCGTGAGAAACGCCCGGATGCGTGGAACGGCGGAACGCGTCTCGCCTACCATGAAAATTTCCGCAGACCTTCTACCTCTGGAAATAAAGATTTCGCAATGAAAACTGTAATCTACCCCCTTAAGTGCCGGGCGGGTTTTCTATGCATACGCGGTAATTGCGCAGTGACTTTGATACGCGGATGCATGGTCGTAGGAGAACATTCGCGCCCCGCATTTTTCTAATGCACTATCTTGTGCTTATACATAATATTCGTAGGGCGTTGGATTATATTTTCTGTAAACGGGAGTAAAGGAGGCGCAAGAAAGAGACAACGTGCGGGCGCGGAAATCAATGCCCGTGGCGCAGGCAGAAGGGAAAGATCGCTCGTGTCAAAGAACTCTCGATAATTACAGGTCGACCGTGCAGAGAGGAACGAGTTCCCTTTTCTCCGGGGCTAACCCCGGATGATCAACGAGCGAGCGCGATCACTTCTGGAACACCACCCTCGTCCATCGATATAACGTACGCGCGACTCGGCGCGACGCGGCGCGGCGCGCACGGAACACGCACACACGCTCCGCGCCAAGAACAATTGACGCACGCATGCATTTCTGTTTTGACGGGGTACGCCGGTGCGCCGCCCTTCGCCAGCACCTCTCTCGCCCCCGTATTCAACCCCTGCACCCCGCCATCTTTCTCTCTCTAACTCTTTCTCTCCGGCTGGTTACCGTCGCGTCGCCGTCGCCGTCTCGTTTCGCATGGTCCCGCACTCTTTCACACCCTCCAGATATTCTCCTCCGCGTATGCACATATGCTTCTCTCGGTGCACTCTTGTGTCACCGTCTCTCCCTCTCGTTGGTCCAACCACCGCTACAACCAACCCCTGCGACGCGCGCCCCGCCGGTGCGGGTGTGGGTGTGTACTCGTACGTGGCAGTCGTTTTCGATGAATAGGTACGCGCTCGTACCGTTCGTTCGACGATGACGACGACGTAGGAAGCGTCGGCGACGGAGGCGGTGGCGGCGGCGGCAGCGACGATGACTGCAGGCCGTCGAGGAGTTCAGGGTTCGGTGACCCCGTAACGACCGCGCGAATTAACATCTTGCTTTTCACTCTCACCGGTGCCGACGGTTAATACGTAAGAACCGACGTACCCCGTTTCTACGGGACTATTAGTTCGACGGGCGCGTTCGCGTTTCACCTCGTTGCGGCTCATGTCGGCTGAAATTCAATCCGACGGGGCTCCCACGCGGACCAGAAGCTCCCTCGAAAAGTTTCCGTAATGCCCCCGTGATTGGCAAACAACATAACGCTCCCTGTATGTAATTTCGTCGACTGGCTGGGGCTGGCTCGTGCGTGTTTCTTGGCGGGAGCTTTAGTTTGGATATTCCTACAGAACGATCGATGCTGTTGAATCGGAACTGCAACAAATATTGTTGGAATCTTTGATAACAGTCCATGGTAGCTCGGACGATTGTTTAGGGAAGTTCTGATAGATGCCATCGAAATCTTGAAACGCCATCAACGAAGTATCCCCATCTTCAGATTTAGAATAAAGTGATACATCCATATTAAATTTATCTGCACATAAATCAGACTACCTTTTTAAGCAAGCAACATTTTATATCTCTTTTTATCTCTGAAAAATACTTGTCACTGCGTCGAACTGCGTGATACATGTATACAATTATAAACAACTACAGTCGCGCCTGCAAAATTAAACAAAACCTATTTACTGTGTCAGTGTGTACCTGTATCCGATGTTTATTAACAGCCCCCATATTTTTATGCACGATTCACGGGCAAAATAACAAGCTTACGCAAGCAATCCGAAAGGAATAACACCGGTTTTCATACACTCCTCGCGCAGTACCAATCAACAGAACCTACACATACAACGAGCAGGTCGCATTTCCATAACGCGTGTCCCCATTGTAATTGCAGAATTTTAAATTCAATGTACACCGTGTATCTCTGAGTATTGTGATGTTTCTATTATCACAAATCCGAGCTTATCTTTTTTCAATATCGCTTAAATTTATCGGATGAATCGAGTAGCTCTTTGAACGAAGCGTTGCCTGTGTTTGTTGAATAAATACCGCGCCCGATTACAAAAATGAAAGCGTGAAACAGAGGCGAAATAACGAACCAACCGTAACAACGTTATATTTCCAACTGAACCAGCGAATTATTATTATTTCTGATTGATAAAACATATTTTGACACGTAAAAGAACTCAGAAATACCGATAGCACAATGCCAACATCACTCTTTTTCGCACAGAATTATTTACAACGAATGAAAGTTGTAGACAGTGATTGATTTATATATATTTGCACACGTATTTTCTTGAAAGAGGGTGCGACTGGAAAATCGTTATCTCCACTTGCATTTTATGAGAGCAGTCAGCGCGCGGTGTATCAAATAATAAATAGGTCTCGGAAGCCACGTCCCACGTCGCTGAGAGTATGTCGCGGTAATTGAACAAAGTTCGCGACCACCTCGGGCGCATCGCAGGGAGATGGACAGTATTGTTGGGACAGAGACCAAGGGCTGTGCCCCAGTCGGGATTTGTTTTCCCATCGAAATTATGCGGAACTAGTTTCTGAGGGTAGTTTCCAATTTGTGGCGCCTCGGATGGGATCGAATCCCGATTAATTTTGCGCCGGCCCACGTACAATATGCGTCGGAAAGCTGTCGCGCAGAAATTGTGACACGAGCGAGGCTATCCTCCTCCTGGCCATTGCAGGACGATTTAATCAGAAAGAAATGCGAATACCGGCTGGGCTCGTGGCGTTGATTGGCTGAAACACATTTATTCTCCCTGCTCGAACCACCCAGCGGTTGCTCTCTGACCTACCCCTTTCGCTTCCCAGCTTTTGCTCTCTCTCCCTCGCTCTCCGGCTGTTCCTCGTTCTGTCGAATACGCGCGGGCCGCTGAAACTCCATTAACCAGCAAAAATAGATCGCGCCCCGAACAGAGATAACAGTGGCCATTCGATAGGCTATCGCGCGGTGTAACAAAGATATCCAGCCGGAAATATCCGATTTTAATAAATAGTAGCAGACGTTCTGACGAATCCAAGAGAAAAATGGTATTGCCAGTGGTAATAACTGGCAGAAAACATGGATTCTCGTTAGGTGATCGTGGTTTAACTGTGTTAGGCATGGTTAGTGCTCTAATGGTTAATAATCTGTCAACAGCAATCTGTAAACAGGCTCACGGTGAGCGCAAGAAGTCGAAAGCCAATCCAAAGTTGCCCAGCGACTTTTCCAAGCGGAGACGCGGTGACAGCTGCTCGCAGCGGCGGCGGAGGTCGTGGAAATTCGGATTCATTAAAATTAAAGCATCGTTAGCGGGGGAGGGCCGCTAATGTCGCGAGGCCGATGATGTTTCCCATGGAGAACCGGGGGATCGTTAATTAAAAATAATGACACGCGCGCGGTTCGACGCACGGAAATGGTAACAATGTGGCTTCAAGACGCGCGCCACTGTCTGCGAAATTATTTCGCGGCAAGCGAGAGACGGGACTTGTTTCGTCGTATATCCACGTGGCAGGGCGAGATAGGCGGTATCCATTCGCCACGTGAGGACGAACAGTAGCCGGGGGAGTGTGCAGGGAGCGAGGGAGAGGATCGAGTTGAACGGAGGGCGCAATTCTGCTCATTAAAACTCCGGTAATTAACGGTGCGCGCCCCCACGCGATCTGGCACCCCACGTGCTCGCTCGCTCGCTCGTTCGTCGCTTTTGAGGCAAAGGGGGTCGCCGCTGGAAACGGTCAAGGGTTAAGGTGGTGAGCGAGGGAAAAATCGGGGAAACAGGCGAGAAAGTAAAGCGAGACTTTCGTCAAGGGAACGAAAGTAAAAAAGTCGGCTTTTACGACACAGGATCGCGGGTGAAATGGAATTAAGTAGCCCTCGGGGATGAGCAAGTGTCACACACAGTTCTTCAAATAGCCTAGATTATGATTTCAGGTAATAAAATGATTTTTAGGTGCCTAGGTCTTCTCCCAGGACCTCGAGCCGTCTAATTGCTGTCGTGAACGCATCGTTTAATTGACCTTTATTTAATTAACGCTGTAGGATTATTCGATCGATTTCCGTCTGATTATTTATTAAATGGATAATGCGCTTATTAAATGTCGATCGCGCAATAGTCACGGTGGCGTGGTGTAACGCGCGTAGAACACGTTTACCCGTAATAACGCCATTTGGCAATGAGTTACTTATTAAAAACGGTCATCGGCATATTCTATGTAATCCCATTAAACGGTGATTAACAACACGCGCGGGCGAAACGCCACTGATTATACGAGAGACGGGGTTCGACCAGTTTCGAGCGGATTGCAGTCGGGAATAAAATAAAATTTCATATTCGCGCATCGATGCTATTAAAACCAGGATATGTGAATAATTTTACATACATAGGTACCTTAGCGAGAAGCTCTCGTGGTCTACTATCGATCCGCAAGTAAACGGAATTGAATTCTTGGAATATTAAGATTTCCCTGGCGATTGCGTTACGGTGGATTCGATGTTTGTTCGACTACGTATTAATTACCGTCGATTACGAAGGCGTAGCCGTGCTCCCACCAGCGAAACCGGTTAATGCGAGGGTCTAATTAAAAGAGAGGGCGAGCTGATGATGAAGCAATAATTAACACGGTGATGAAGCAATAAACCGCCATCGAGCGAGCCCTCCAATCTCCAAGTTGCAGGCTTTTCCGTGCCGTTCCATACCCATCCCCTGGCTCGCCTTATAATTTGACGGACCAGAGGGGTTGCGTCTCGTAAGAAGCGATTCGCCGTCAAGAGCAGAATCTCACCCTCAACACGATTATTAATCGTTCCGAGCTCCCCTGCTAGTGCAACGTTCTAGTCGACCTTGTCCGAACGCTACGCAAAACGAATGCGATCGCACTACCGATGTGCAACTCCCTTCTCTGCTTTCCTTTTTACCCGACGTGTTGCCAGTCGCGTCGTTTGAGTAGCAACCCTTTATTACTACCCGTCGTACGACTGGCCGCAGAGAGAAAAGAGTCACGGACACGGTATCTATTAATCGACATGCAGGCTTTCCTCTAATTAGCGATCGTCTGCTAGATAGATGATGCACGTCGAACGTTGCATCTCTGGTTCTCGGCTTCTTCGTAAGGGCAGCTTAGAATCGTCGGTCCAGAACGAAAAGGATGAGAGAGACGCGGGGGAATAACGATCCGTGTTATCTGCCGGCCGAACGACGTAAAATTAAAACCGTTTCAACCGTGTCCGTGGCGAAACCATCAATTTCGCGGCTCGCAATTAACGTGTAACTAGCGGGAAACGCGTTTGCGGTACGAATAAGTAAAGAGACCGGCGCCGGAACACCGTGGCTAGTTACCGGTTCGGCCATCCCGCGGTTCCCCCGTCCCGAGAACTGCTTAATACGTTTTTTAGACCGTCGAGGGATCGGTTATTAACGTGGCACTCGCCTGTACATGTATGTATGCAGAACATGATGAATTTCTCGCATCGTATATTCGGATCGGCCCCGTTTACTGTGTTCTAATACCTTCCTTCGATTTCCATAAAGGCTGTTCCGTTATTAAGCGACATTCTCCTAGCTCAGATCTATTTGACCGAAGAGAGAGTACCTACCTACATATTACAGAATATCAAAATCATTCAGTCACGTTTCTTCACTGACAGACCTCGAAATTCATATCTCCTCTATTATCACCGAGCACTCACGAAATTGAGATCGCTTTTACCGCGAACGAATTCCATCCCCATCGAGGAAAACTCTGCGAATCATCCAGTCCCGGAGCTCCTGGCCCCGACACCGCGCGCGATGGAACGTTTCCGTTACGTCTGCGAAATACAACGCGAAGGATATCGCAGGGGTAGCCTCGGCATCGCGAAACATGGTTAGCGGCCGCGCCTCCTCCTGCCTTTCTCTCAATTATTTGTATTAGCTTAGCTAACCGACTGTTTCTTTTCTATTTTCAGGTAAGTGGTTAGCTCTCAGCCCCGTCCAGAGGCGATCGTCCCGACGCTGCGCGCTATCACGATACCCCAACCCACGAGCTTTCTCCCCATCACCGTTCACCCTCGCCATCCTTTTTCGAACGTCTGTATATTCCCCCTTCTCGGCTTCTTCCTTCGCCCGTCCTCTCGCTCTGCAACCCCCTCGAAAGTCTGGCCATAGTCGACCGGTAAGTTTACCTTTCAATTAATCGACCGCCATACCGAGGCCCGGCTAACTGCCAACTATCCGGCCATTATCCACTAGAAGAGTAATTGGGATTGGAAGTCTACCGATGGGGAAGGCAGGCCTTACACCGCGTACACAGAGCCGCGAATGTACAGGGTGGACTAAAATACGCATATCCGAGATCGAGGTGGTCCCACATCTCAAAATAAGACGATATGATGCCATGCTTATTGTAGGGCTTACATCTATTATCGCGCGCAGAGTGCATGCTTCGTTGGCACCAATGTGAGCAGTGCTCTAAGCGATATCTGAGTTAAGGGGATATTACACCCTAGACACTCGTTTTTGAAGGTGATAGTTGAAGGTCAAAGTTTAGCCCAATCGGTCCAGTAGTTTTTGAGAAAAATGTGCGCCCGTTCTAAAAAATTTAATACGACTGAAGTTACGATAGATAACGATTAATTTCTGTAACTTACCCCTAATCTACTGTACCAGGACCGTACAGGAAACCTTCCTCAGCTTCAAAGAACTCCTGTTGGGCATATCTTTAGATATAAGGGTCGAGGGAACGATTACGAGCCACGCTGCGACCTTAAGCTCGTATAACTCTGGGAGTTCTACGAATTTCACCTGAATATTTTGGGGACATATTTTCGAAACCCCAAACTATTAGAAAATCAGAAAGAAATCGAATTTCTGGGTGTAATACCCCCTTAAAGAGTGAATGTTTAAGAGAGGCTATTTCTAGCTTGTAAGACTGGAAAGCAACCTGCGTGTATATTCTCGCGTGCAGAGGGCTTCCGTTCCCTTGGACTCGCGTTTCAACCCTCTTGCAACCCTCTCCGTGGTCCGGTCTCATCTTCGCGCACTCATCTAGGCTGTCTGTCCCCTCGCGGCTTTATTTTTTCAAGCTGTAGGAAGATACGCCGACAACAATACTCCCGGCGTAACGAAGTTAACGGTTCTAACGATGTTAATGAGGATAGCATAACGTTACGCGATTAAAGCACCGGCCTGGACAGTCTTTAGCTCTGAAGTTCATTAAAGTAGGGGGCTGCAATATTATCAAGTTTGCCGACTGAAAATTCTTCTTTCTCCGGTGGACTTCCAACAGGAGTATTAGTGATTTCATTGCTTAATCTTTAGCGATATCAATGCGATGAAAAAGTAAGGTATGATGATGTTATATCTCTCTATTAGAGTTTTCGTTCTTGGTTTCCCCTGTTCTGTGACTTGACCATTACTACATATCGCGGACTGCAGTATGTAATTGTATTTTCGGACACTTGAGAGTGATGATTTTTACCACATAGCAATAACTATTTTTGAGTCTTTTGAGGTTTTTGAGTCTTCCCCCCTTTCAAGTTAGTTCATAACAGTTAACGGGTGCCGCTCTTGACATAGTTTAGAATCGACTTCGGGGACAGTTAGTACTATTTGGAACGTGAACGTGATAAGAGCTGTCGTATATTTCTCGCACTTCAGACTTTCCCGGTCTAAACTCTAATGTAGCGCGTGACGTCACAGTTGGAGAGACGCCATGTAGAAGTAACATTCGAAAGTTTATCGATACGCGAGTGAATATCGAGATACCATCGTACATAAAAGTGAGTGCATATTGTGCTGATATTTGGATAAAATACTCTGGAAGTCGAGCTCCTGGACTTCTTTTGGCTGCATCCTGAATCCGAGGCACGAAAACATGTCCTGCATTTGAATTGGATGGGTCCCGAAAGAGAGGCTTCAGACTGCAACGTGGCACATATGACATTTTACGACTTCTTTTGATATGAAACATTTGCATGTTTTGATTTGCCCTATGATTTTGTGGCACTGTGTATTTATTCCGGCGAAATATTCCCTGGAACGTCATCCGCCACCCTCACCCCATATTTGTTTCAATTTGCCGTGGTAAAACGCTGGTTGGATTCGTACGACACGCCAGATTTGCTATCATAACATCTATATCGTTGAAAATGTCAATTTCATTAACAATCAAGCTGCAATGCCATTGTTCAAATAGAAATTATTGGCTCCAATTCGTTACCCCCCTGCCTGGGTCATCCGTCGCCACTTTTCTGTCTCTCTGCCTCGCAGTTTCTCTGTCCCGTCTCTGGCCGGTCTCTGTTGCTCTTTCGTGAACGCGTTTACGTTCCTCTTTGTCTTTCCACCGTGGATCGAGTAGGCATCACTCGTTTTGACCCAGTCATCGATGGTCGACGATCGATCGGTAAGAGGCCCGTGGGCTAGTTTATTAACTAGCCCCGTCTAATTATACCTGATTGTGTTCCTCCCGAATCAACGATACATGCGCTAAACGCGCCTGTTACGGAGGTATTACCAAATGGCCAAGCAGATTGATAAATAAACAGGGGTCGATTAATGGACATGCGTGTTTGATGCACTTTGCATATATTATTCGGGCACATTTCATATGGAGATTTCAAGGAATAATCAATCCGCAATTTCGATTGCGGCCATATACATGTGTCTATGAATTTATTTAACAAAACGTCTAACCTTCTAACTTCCAAAGTTTCGTAGAATTCTGAATTTCAAAAGTACATGATCCTATACCCAATGTCTTGATGCATATTAAATTGCCCCCGAGGGGGTCTTTATTGAGAACTCTATTTTCCGCTGAGAACAAAATTTCGCGATAATTAGGCCAAGCCAATTACGGTTATAATTACTAGCTAGTTAGGCAGGCGTTCCTCGATGCTACCGCTGTGGTTAGTAAGGAATAATCGATACCAAGGAGCCTGATAAACACGAGTCCTAAAACTCATTACCGAAAGTTATAAACGTCGCAACCCTGTTCTCTTCCTCGCCCCTGATTCAAGCCCGAGGAAAACACAGAAAAATAGCTGGAGAAAGGGCAGCTTGAGAATAAAAGCCATTCCAGGAATGAATCATTAATCTCTCTTTGATTTCTTCGACGTCTTTCAGCGAAGCTCGCAATCACCCTCATCCCTTTATTTCACTTTCGCTTCAAGGGACTCTTTACACGTCCTTGATTCGCCGTCGGCTCAGACCTCCGCTGTTCAGTTGCAAATAGAAAGGAAGATGCGGCGACGCGGGGTAAGAAGCAGGGCGAAACAAAATCAACCCCCACGAACACAGAAGGTCGAGGTAGGAGGAGTCTGGCGGCCGTCATTATTATCATAATCTTATTCAGGAGAGAAAATCAGTCGCGTGTCCCAGGCAAAGTAGAGACACAATGGGGATCGTTCCTCTATTGTGCATCTACCCCCTTCGTTCTTTCGCGTTCTTTTCAATCTATGGCCTGTCCGCCCATTATTCGTAACCAGGCACCGTCAAATTATTTTATCAGCGCCTCTGCCGACACCGATAAACGTTCAACGATCGATCTCTTCAGTTTCGGTCGAGTGAACGCCTGTGCTGCATTGTTCCCCGAGTATCGAAATTATTTTCTCCGCAATTTCCTACCACGGGTATAAATTCACCCTTGTCGAAGGTTTTCACGCGTTTGCTCCTATATAGCTTGATGTTTTCATTCGCGCTTTCTTCCCTCTGTTACGTCTTCTATGATTTCCTAGACTCGATTTTGTATCTGTTGCATCTTACGAATGCCACTCGGTGCTGAAGAGACAGTAACATTGAATACTGCATTAGAGGTAAACATTAGAGACATTGTAGATCGATAAAGAACTGATAAAAGAACAGTTTAATGGGCCCATAAGATCTCGCGAGGGCGAGGCAGTGGAATAAACGGATCCAGCGGATCCCCGGGCGAGTTTCACAACTAAAATGCAAATATGATCGGGGAAGACGTCGCCAGGCTGCTAAAAAGCGAAAGAAGAAGGCTCGACTTCACTCCAGGCTCCATGTCAGTTCCTCTTCGCATCTCTCTTCCTCCCTTTGGCGTAAACACACGTTCGCTCTGTCTCGTTTCGATCCACCCTATCCTCGAGGAATCCCTCCTCCAGTTCTTTCGCTCATCCTCGTGGATTCTGCCTTAGCGTGCTGCCCGAGGCATTTACCGCCACTTGATTTCAACCCGATTTACCTCCCCACCCACCCCCGGGGCCCTCCGGATATTTGCTTGGCTCGCTCACTCGAATTTCCCTTCCGATCACCTGCAGAAGTTCACCTTTCCGAACGGCATAACGGCTGATTTAAGACGCGTCTCCTTCGACTCTCGCTGCATACAAATAACCCGAGCCTCGCATTTTCAGACACACATTCTTATTTCATTATTTCTATCATATTCGCAGTCCAGAAATATTTTTATCACAAAATATCCAGGCATTTCTAGATTTTGAGATATGGGCCAGTGAGGTCCTACGCGTGCAATGGTGTAATTTTTTATATACGTGTGCGCTGTACGGTTAATTGCTGATTTCCGTTGACTGGGTACGTGCTGCTCTTTTAATTAGGAATACCTATTCCTAAATTCGGCGATCTCGTTTCTCACATGAACCTTTACTTCGTGCCCAGTTCTGCTCTATCAGGAGTGGCAATACGACGGATCGGGTATTGAATGGCTCGTGAACGCTCCTCTTTCATCCCCGAGGCCACCGTCCGGCCTGATATATCGGAGGAACGCAGCCATGGAGGAAATCCTTAGTGCAGAATCCATCCTCCGAGCTTCCCTTCCCAACCTCTGTCAGTCGACTATCGCGACGAGACGGACAGGTGGGTGGACGTCGGTATAACCAGGCGTGAAGGGAGATTCTTGAGGCTTAACGTATCCGCGTAATCCTTTCATCCCTTTTCCCATTGCTGCCCTTGGACGTTTTCTACGGCGCCTCTTGTCCGGGAGCAGTTTCAAGGCTGTTACCCGATTCAAGTAGTTCACCCCAGCTAGCGGAGTAATATACTGACTCTGGTCAGGGTGAAATCGATCTAACGAAGCGGCGATTGAATACGAGGCATTTCGAAACGGTATTAGGATTCTCGTCGTCGATTTATACGCGCATCGATTGATAGAGATCAACAGCGTCAGGGGAAACCTTTGACAGGTTCATTATTACCCGAATATCCGCGCATTTGTCGTTTACGTGCGTTTAAAAACTGTTGACACTGTGCTCGAGTGGCACGTTAACGTTTCACGTGCGCACGTTTCGCTGAATAATGCAACGTCCGTGTCTGCAGTATCGAAGCTGCACGACTGACCCGAATTTTTTATATTTTTTACCGCGACCATCGTTATGCATGGTTCAACTTTGAGTCGATGAGAAATCCAAGTTAGGTTAAGCATAATTATTTCCTTCATTAGAGAGCTCTTAGGAGTATAAACGGTAACCGTCTGGCTGAACAGGCGTTGATATTATCACTTGTCATTGGTCCGAGGAACGGAAAGGAAGTTTCTTCTTCGCGTTCTCATTGCGCCCATTCCTTCGCTGAGTGAAGTTTCGTTACGAGAATAAATTTCCTCCAGTCAGGCAACGAATCACGCGAATGGTAGATATATCAAAATTATTCCAGCCCTGAATTGTGTTAAGATGTCGGAGCAGCCCGATTAAAATTCTGATAAGGTTTCCATAACCTTCGACTTGTTTCGTTGGGCATACCAGCGACCTGGATACCAGGTCGTATTTTCCAGTCACGAACTGGTTTTGCACCGAACAACCCTGCTCTGTATGTTCATTAAGACCGCAGAGATATTTAGCCCAGATGTGCCTGTTCGAATTGGTAGGAGCTATTAAGACGACGAATCCCTGCTCCCCCGGTCTCAATGGTAAAGCAAAAACGGCGGCAGGAAGATTGGTTTTATCTTTCCTCGCGATTATATCATTTTCCCTTATTCGCTAGCCGCACCGTGGAACAGCAAATAAGCTTATCGAATAGAATGGAAAGGGGGTTTATTTTATGGGAAGCAGAGATATCGCCAGCGGCAGGCTGGAAAAAATGCATTAAGCCGACGTGACGCCCACGGTTTTACAAACGACAGCCTCCCCCATTCACTTCAGGAAGGTCGAGTGCATTGACTCTCGAACATTTATTACATCTAATTTGCTGAATAACTCATGGGCAGAACTGGGAGTGCAGTTGACAGGGGCGAGTGTTAAAGGAGGCTCGCTGGGCCCCCCGGCCACGGGAGCCCTTATTACGGACGCACTGGAAACCTTGCTCAATTCGCTACGGGTGGCATGCACATTGCACGGTGCGCTCAAAATTCGTGCCACGGCTCCGACGGTCCACTTGTGTCGGAATAACAATTCACTTCCCCTCGATAATAGCTAGAGGCGCGGTGCGCTGTCGTTTTCTTCGCGGCACGCCTCCATTTCTGACGAGTGATTATGCAACGGTCGTTCGATGCAATGGGAAACAACGCGCGAACGGGTGCAGAGAAATTAATTAGGGTGAATCGGTGAATTCTCCACGGACCTGTCGCGTCCCGTGCTCTGCCTCTTTCATAGATTTCGCTAGATCCATATTCCGAGAATCACGTTCCACGTAGCAAGTGCTCTGCCAGCGTGATCATCAAAGTACTTTTCACCACAGAGTGTCTCATTTACGATTTCCTCCCACGTTCATTCCCCCCCCTTTCCACAAAGTACCGACGGAAACGCGTGTCAGATACCGGATACCGGGTACACGAGACTTTAATCGACGGTTATCGCGCGATCGACGGTATCACGATCTCGAGGTGAAAATCGAGCGATGCACACGGTCGCGGCATTTATCGGGCCTGCGAAACTCGTGTGCTTCCCTCGTCGCAGACAATGCAAACATTCTATTCACGCAAGTCACTCGATTCCACCTGAAGCCGGGAGGGCTCGTAAATGTCTTCATTAAGGCGTCACTTTGTAATCAAGTTGTCTGCTCTGTAATTAAGATAAGCGTTGATGCCCCAGATGTTTGCTGAACGTTATTAACTTCGGGAGGAGAGTCCATCAGCGAGATGCCATACTTCGCGCCTCGTAAATTTATTCAGGGAGAGCAGAAGCTAGTCATTGCGACGGGGGTTTGCATAATGTGGCAGGGCCTCGATGAGAATAAAACGAACGAGACTCCCCGCGGGACTGAACCATTCCAATTTTTCCCTATTAGCAATCTTTGGCGGTCGAGTTTCCATTCAATATCGAGTGTCTCGTGCTCTTTCGAGAGAAAAGAGGCTTGGGACGTGGCGAATGTGGGAAAGAGTGACTCAGCCCTCCAATAACAAAGATTGCTCGCGACATTAGCCGCCTGCTCCCCGACGCCGCCCAAATTAATATCATTATGCTCGAGAAGCAACTCGGCCCGGTCCCCGTCGTTGTTTCGATTCCAGTTATCATTACGCGATTACAAGGCCCGCGCTGCTCGTCACACGAGCGAACTCGTTATTTTCGCGTTGCCGAACGCTAACGTGGATTCCGTACCGTCGTTTCTCGTCCTCGGATTACCCTGGATCTTGTTTCCGCTTGGAGATTGAGCTGCTGACGCGGTCGTTCGTTCCCTCGCCCTTAATAAGGCGGGAAACGCCAGGTTAACCGGAGACGCGAAGGGAGGCTGGAATGCATCGGGTTGATTCGTTGTCGTCGCGCGGCGATGCGTCGCGGTGAAGGATGCGTCTGCCCGCTTTCACAGAGATACGATGCCCACGGGCTTGTCTCGTTTCCGCGACGAGATACGAGATCGCTTTAGCCGCTGTGTCGCGGAAGACGCGACGCCCCTGTTTCGGGAAAATTTGTTTTTTACCCCGGCTACTTTATGACGCTGCTCCCAACGCGAAACTAATCGCGCGTCGGGCTAACGGGTTTCGATGCGAGGGCTGTTACTTCTGCGGGGCAGTGAGAAAGGGACTGGAGAAACAGAACGACTGGTTGGAGGTAACATATTCTGGAGCAAGTGTCACTGTTGGATCGCTTGATTTCTGGCACGTGGGTCTCTAATAGCTACTTCCGATATTCATTTATTTGACATATTAACGCTAAGAAGTTGAAACGCGAAAGATGCACGACGCGTGATGTATTTTTCAACCGCGGCCTCGCCATTTCCTCCAATTTCTACTATATTACTTAATCTGCATGTATGTTTCTATAATGTGTAATAAAGACGAGCAATTTAATTAAAATGTCGTTCCGTTTAATCAGAATATGTGTACGAAGCTTCGACAGCCAATTAATTATTTTCACGAAACGAACAGGTTACTCTTCAATTTTCGCAATTAGCGGGGGGTGTCGTTCCGCCGCCGTGAAATCGATACGAGTTATCACGGGAATCTACGCGTACCAATCCGCGTTCTTCGCCCGCGTATCGAGTCTCTCGAACGTACTTTTACTTTTCCGACACGCGTCTCCGTAATTTATGCATTGAATTTCGAATCGCGCCGAGCTCCTTCGATGAAATCCACCCGCCGCTTCGACAGGTCGTTAGACTGCGCGGCTAACAAGCTCCGGGAAAATGTTTTATCCGCCCGGCGCGTTGTACCTGCAGGCGCCAGCCTCGTCCAACTTCTACGCGAAACGATCGACTCTTCTTTTTACGACAATCTGGAACTTTCAACGGCAGTCGTGAGAAAACGAGGGATTTAATAATGCTCCCTGAAAGTGATGGAACTGGCACAGTTGACCACTTTCAGCGCGCCTAACAGTGTTTCTTCATAACGATCAAAATCGTCGCTTGGACGCCAACATCTCGTTTAACCGAAATAGTATTATATAATCGTACGGCAGTAAAATACCTATTTAAGTAGTTTGAAATTTATAACAATCTTCTTCTATTACACTTGAATATCTTAAGTGATCTTAAATTGCTCATAACACTTACTAACTTTTCCCTGCAACCTGAGACGCGTGGAAATATATTTCCCATGATAAATGAAGTCGATAGATTAAAATGGTTCGGTTTGCATACGATTTTCGGTATCCGCCTCGCGATATTTCTCTCGTGAATCGCGATAAGATAAAATGCCCGGGAAAAAGGCGGTTCGATCGCCGTGGAATTCCCAGGGTGATGTCTAAGGAACCGTGAAGCGGTTCGAGGTGAATAAAAAATTTGGCGGTGGTGGCCGGCGTCGAACGCCCGCTCAAATATGCACCCCACGATTCTTCACGGGTCGTCACTGCCGTGGGACCTCTTATAATTTTCAAACGAAGGATTAATCGACTGGCAGAAACATTAACTCTCTCACTCTCGCTCTCTCCTCATCTCTGGACGAAACCGGCGGGTCACCCTCGCATAAATAATAAATGTCTCTTTTCGTTCCGGGCCGCTTTAAAAAGCCATGAGAATAAACGGTCCCCGCGACAGCGGCTCGCCGGCCGTGGCTAATCCATGAAAGAGTTATTATGCGACCCTATCAAACATGCAACCGGACCGATGCACCGCTTGCACATTTAACGAGCCGATAGTTTGTCGTCGATGTTCGTTCCTCTGCCAAATGCCCTGCACGTGAACGTTTTATCAATGAGAAATCTGTCGATCGGTTCAGCACTCTCATTACTCCCCTTACACTCGGGAAACTTTCGAATTCTGTTGCACGCGAAGATGGTACTTGCTCCGAACGATCGAAATTGATCATCATCACTTTGACTTCCTCTACATAGGTATCAAGTTAACAGGGCCTCCTTTTCTCGAGATTTTCTCTGACACGCAATGCTTAGAAGACTACCTACAGGAGCCCTAACACGGCGTTGAGAATTTCCACGATCGATCCACGTTCCTGGATATTTCGTGCGCGAAATTTCGCATATAATTTTCGAACCGCTCTCATCGCCGTTATACGACGCGTAATATGTTCCATTTCAGCGGGAGCTAGCTGGAAGCTTAACGAGACGTATTCTATTCCCGCGGAATGAAATTACACGTATTTCGTTCAACAAAACACCGCGTAATCCCGGGGCTCGTTTTAATCGCCGCGTCAGTCGACGCGGAAATTATAACCACCGAGCTAAGGATTCCCCTCGAGTGGATCAATGCCGCCTACCCTACCCCTCCAGCAGTGCTGGAACCAGCCAAAACCTCGAAACGTATCAGTATCGCGTATCTGTATTCATTCAATTTGAAATCCCTGTTGGAGGAGGTCAAACGCGCGAGAAATAGTAGGGTGCAAGCATAAGGGGTTGAAATCTGAATTGCAGATGGGCAGTTGCTTCATCCTTCCTTCGGCTCCTCCCTGTTTCACCCCTTTCCTCATCTTCCCCCGTGCTTTATGCCTCCGTTTCTCTCGCACTGCGCCCCTCGCCCCTTCTCTCGCCGATTTTTGCGCGCCTCGCCCGTTTAAATCAGCTCCGCTTCAAGTTAGAGTCATCATTTTAGTCGTCGGGCCGCGTAGCCGGACGCCACGGATGAATCTCTGGCGGTAATCGATTCAATTTACGCATTTATTACGGATACGCCGGGAACGTTAATGGTATATTCATAAGGCAATATTTCGCCAATGCTAATGACAAATAGGCAATGAACTCGTTCGGTATAATGGAGTAATAACTCTTTGACCGCAGTCCGCGGCCGCTGGTTACATTGTACCGTCAACGCGAACTTTCGATGCACCTCCGGGCTATCGTTGATAAACTGTGCCCGATATATCATGCGAATTCGTTCGTACCTGCGAATCGGCCAGCGCGCGTTGTGACGCGTTGTCAGATAAGGCGCGCATCGATTGCTTCCCTTCTGTCAGGTGCACCGTGATTCTTCCCTAATCCCCGATTCTTCTACGCGTGGTATAGACGTCGCTGCTGTCAGCTCTTGTCGAACACCTACTTAATCAACCAGTAAGGAACACGAGAATTCGTCTGTTAGTCATCCCGAATCGGATAGATAGGTACTATTTCCCTCGCGTACAAACGGGAAATGCTCGATTGAGGAGCGCGAAAGTCTAGGAGAGGGGCGAAAGAAGAGAAAAGAGGATCGTGCGAATCGCAGCACGTGCCCGGCTCGTTTCGAATTTCCATAGACTGCGCTCTGATAGAGAGGTTTCGCCACGGGACGCGAGGATCGTATGCCGTGAAAACGCTCTCATAAAAATGTCCGGATTAAAGCGGCCGGTCACGTGCAAACGGCCAGGTAACGAGGACATCGTCGTTTCGAAGGGGACCAACGCTGCAAGTTTCCAGGCAAGTTTCTCGCGCCGACGGACGAAAAGGGCCACTGTGATACTCGCGTTTAAACGAACCGTGCAGGTGTAACGATTTTCTCGTTACACCGCGATGAGGGTAATGCTCTTTTCGTGTACGTTTCACGTGCTTCTTCACGGACACGAAAAGAATAATGTTGGTTGGCGTTCAGCTGAAACTGTCTTCCTTCGAAGTGAAACGTTCTGGGTAACGCGATCGTAAGATCGCGTAGGGCGCCGACTCTTCGCCGTTTCCTTGCGAACTTGTTGGCCAACCCCTTCTTTCCGCTATTTGGGCGACCGAGCATTGAGAATGCTCCGATGGGAAACCGAGCACTGTAATAACGATAGGAATTCCAGGCCGTTGTTATGCTTCGTTTGCTCATTCAACGAAACTGCATAATTGTTACACAGAAACTTGTGGAAGCTTAGAGGGGTCTGAGAAACCGAATGCTGGTATGTTCGTCAGAGGAAATAGCGAAATTCAAGGGTTCAATTGTGGTTTCACTGAAGTATCCTCGTGTGTGTCCTACGGGCGTCCACGTTTCGCAATGTCTCGGCCAGACGAATCACGTCGACTACGTAGGTATATACGCGTGAGGGTCTATACAAACAGGTACGCATTCGGCAGCCAGTGCAGGAGACTGATCCTTTGGTTTGGCACGTATTTAATATCGAGTTGTACATTACCGTGGCTAGCTTAACGGCCGTAGTTTCGCATGGGAAATTAACTTGAAACAGTGACATGCATCATCAAAGTTTAAGAGCTAACTAATAAGCCTGGTTGTCTTTCATTGCGTAGCTTTTCCACGCCAACTTTGCTCAGCACCTTCTACTCTTTACTCTCCACTCTCTACTTCAACATTTTGTATTCTACGTTTCCTCTTTTCTTTAATCCATTCGTTTCATATCAGCAGCTTTGTATCTACAGGAATCTTGTGGATCCTTTTCCCTATTTTTCCGTGTCCTCGGAGAACTTTATACGTTCCGTGCAAACATTCGCATCAGATAGAGCCCGGTTCAAGCATGGCGATAGCATCGGCGAATAAAAAGAAAAGTCCGCCGGCAAAAATGAGAAGGAACATATGCACGCATACAGACGAAACGTGTCCATAGACACATTCGAGCGTCGTGGGACGAGGGGGGGTTGATAAGGACCAAGCGTAATCCAAGTTCAGAGGTATTTCCCTTATCTGTCGGAAGCCACTGCGCCGCGAGGGTGAAGGAACCCGCTGCGAACGGCTGCAAGAACGCAGGAAAGGGCAAGGCGACGCTCTGGGTATCGAGTAAATTTAAATTTTAAATAGCGATGTTTACTGGGGGAGCCGATTCAACGTTTACCAGCTACGGGATTAGCCTTTCCTTGAGCTTGTTCCGCCACATTTTCCTCCTCCCTACCCGCGAGACAACACGAATCTTGATAAGAGGCTGCCTCGTATTTGTAAAGTGGAATCGACGCGAAATTGGGATGAAGCCCTTCTTCCTACGCAATTCCTCTCGTGAAACGTCGCTCGGGAAGGGGTTTCAAAGAGATTCGCAAAAGTGACAGTCGCGTTACCTCACTTTTTCAGTCGTTAGCCCAGCGACAGTGTTTAATTCAAGAGCTACAACCGCGACAAGCGGATCCAAGGTGTTAATTCCTGCGGTTCAAGTACCGGGCAACTTCTACATAAACATCGTTAAAACTTTGAGAACGTACTAACTCTTCCCTCGCTTCGACCTACTCAATGTTAGGAAGTCGAGATGTGTCCTCGAGCGCTTCCCGTATCTATCCTCTCTTGGGACCGCGCGAAATATGTAGGATGGAACAGGATTCCGTTGACACTTCTTGCGTCGTCCTCTCTGCAAAAATGGGTCGACTGTCTTAATCTGATCAGCATCTCGTAGATTCGTCTGTTTATCGAATACCCAGGAATCCGCAAAAATCAGTTCCAGGAATTGCAGTCCGATAGATCGACGTTCCCTAGACCTCAGCTCGTCGTCGAAGGTGGCGACTTTTCCCCGGTGAAAGCCAAAAATCTCTGGGCAGCTAGGCCAGCACCGCAAACATGAATGGACAACGTAGGGGAGCATTAATCCGGATCCGCTGCGACCCCCCTTCGTGATGAGAATTCACGAGGAGGATCGTGTAATCGGTATCGATAGGCGGGCCAGGCCTGACCACAGGTTAGAAAACTGGCAGAGCCGGGAATCGTGTGGGTTTTCGCCAGAATTCGCAGCACGTATTCCCTACAACGAATCCCCCGATGGTCCACCCGTCGTCGTTGTTGTTATTGTTCCCGGGCCCGTGTAAACGCAATCCAACGCGAAAGAACGATACCCGTACGTGCACGCATCCCCCTTTGTGTGCCCCCATCTCCATCGTGGCTCGCCACGTGTGTATCGGCAAGGGATGGCGAAGGGGGATGGTACAGGGCAGCAAACAGAATCTGAGCTCTCCACGAATCAACCGGACGCGATGCGGTGCGCCGTACAAGTTCGACCGTAAGGGGAATCGAGAGGGGGGAAAAAGAGACACGAGCACTCGCGAAGCTACCGATTATTACAGACCGCCGCTTGGGCTGCGCAATTTGCTTAATTATCCAGATGCTCGATTCGCGCGCCGTTTCCCGTGCACGTTCTTCGCGTCGTTGCGACGATAAGAAGGGACGTTCGATCGCGCGCGACCCATTTCTTGATAAGCGGGTCGCGTGGGAATTGGGGCTTAATGAAATTTGTCGAGTGCTCTGTTCACGTGGAATCGTAAGTCTGTGTGTGCAAGTTTGAGTAAGGGCACGGAGAAAAGTGGCGGCTGACGTTTACGAATTCAAGTGCCCGAAAGAATTGTATTACCCCTCGTCGCGAGAGTAATCCTATCCCTTTTTGACGCAGTTACAGTATTCGGGTTATCGGGGCATGCTTGATTTTAGCCGACAAAACCCGTTCTGCCGTGGCAAGAGAATAATGGCAGAGAATAATCACCGTAGATCGACGTACATGCGTCAGGCAATAATTATGTGTCAAATTTTCCACTTGACCTAGCTCTCCGGGCCAAAGTGAATGGTTTGCTGGCAAACTCGTTCGAAACCCTTCATCATCGCAATAACGTGAGATCGATAGTCATCGACATGTAGGTCATTCTAGTCGCCCAGTCATCGAGGTTCCGTCGGGTTTAACGCCGCGTCTCGACGCAGCATAAACCTGCATGTCTGCAGCTTCGTTTCCGATAATTATCGAGATCGAGGGGGTCCTCCGACATCTTTCACACGGAGCAAACATTTCGATCCTTCCATTGTAGATAATGACATATTTGTTGCGGAAATGATTAATGAAACTTTCCAGTTTCCACCGATAATTCATTAGCTTCGAGAGGCCCAGACAGGTTCGATACTTCTACATTCCCCTTGTTTTACAACAGAATTCCGCGTACAATGAAACGCTCGGCTGTCTTTTGTACCTGCCCTCTGCGTAACGTAACACGTGTCAGCTACCGTCGATGCACAAGGGTGCATAGAACGTGAAACGCGTGAATTTTTTAAAAAATCCACGCGAAGTAAAGTATCAGTATTGGACGTGCACTCTGGTTCTTGATTGCTTCGTTCCGAACAGCAGGGAGTGAAAAAGGGCCCCGCTTCGGATGAAAGATGGAATGGAATTTATTAGTTTGCTGTTTATAGACGCGCGCTTGGAAATACGTTCACAAATCCACGCGTTTAGTTCTGGCAATAATTCTCAAAGGGAAACAAAGCCTGCGCCGTGCCACTTTATTGTTAACGTACTTCATGCCTCTATCTGGGGCCGGTTATTACGGGTACAATGAAAAAAATAAAGAATGCGGTTTAATATTTGAACGAATATTACTCACATACGGTGGCCATTGTTGTCCTCGCCAAACTCATTTGTTGTCCGGCGGTCGGTATTTTCCCCGGTCCGTAGTGCGACGGGGGCCAGCCGCCATTATTAATATTTTTAATTAAAGCCTCAACAAAGAGGACGCGCACGCACCACCGGAGGGTCACAGAGAATGAGATCTACGCGTGTTCTCGCTTCATATCTTCCCAAATACGAGATTTCATGCGCGGCTGAATACGTATTCTATAGCGAATACTCTCTGGCCTGCCCTCCCCGCCGCCAAAAACGACCAATCCGTCGCAAACGGATTATTAATCAACGGATATTGACCGAAGGATGAAACACGTACGAAAAAGCGGGGTGAAAAATACCGTTGGGGCGTTCTTGTTGGAAAATTCCCTCGCTCTCACCTCCGACTTTTAATGATTTATTATTTGAAGCGAATCTCGTGAAAATTCCAGTCACACATAATTCTATAGCTACACGAACAATTCGATCATTACGCACGGTTTCTGCGCTTCGAATTTCTAGGGGCTGTGACGAATTCTCTGATATAATAATTCACGAGAGTCGCAGCGTCCACTTGTCTGATTTACCTACCTCTCTGAGTGCTTTTTGTAGATTTCGCATTATAATATCCGGAACTAATGTTGCTCAATTTAATAATTTCTTCGATTACACGCGACAAATAAGAAGCACTTTGATCGCCACTTGCATGCAAGCTTCGTAACCGGTCGAAGCCTCTTCGAGCTTAGGAGCGCCATTATCGGACGTTAATGGAATGTAGTTCCATATTAACGACCGCGATTTCGGGTCTTCCGTATAGGATCGGAAACAGCCATTCGGTGGTGGAAACGGGAAGGATCAAAAGGGCTCTGTGGTCGAGGAACAGAGACAGGGAGAGATCTGCGAATGATACTGTAGCGCGGGTAGGATTATAACGTGGCCTGTAGGTCATAATGAGGTGCGTGGTAGTCTCATGGCTGGCCACGGGAGATAGCGGCCCGCTGTCCACTTAATTGGCCCCGACCTTCACCCCTTCTCGCGTTTCCACCCCCTACTCGAGCCCCGCGATAAATCCTGCCCGCCTCGTGACGTTTACTGAATTCTAAATTCTCGATCGTCCATCGCCTCCAGTCATAGACTCCATTGGTCAGTCAGCGACAAGTTACTGCTCAGGCTTTATACTCTGAAATGGAACGGTTGCTTTATCCACGATGGCAGCCTCTGTTGAAACGAATAAAAATATGCCTAGATAAAAAAATAATTAGCACTGGCTTGTACACATGGTTTGTTTGTTTGAACCCGAAGAAAACGTAAGAAAAGTGTGACCAACAGAAGGTTGATGAGACGTATGAATCCTCTTCGCTCGGGATCGAAACACCGTCGCACCCTCGCGAGGCCGGAGGAGTTTTTTCATTTTCCCAGTAAGAATGTCGGGAGTTTTTTTCGGAGGATGACTTTATGTCGCGAATGGACATTGGAGGAAGCAAGTTGATAAGAGGAGACACATAGGAAGAATGGACGGGGGCATGAGTTCGTGCTGCTGTCTACTGCAACATCGGAATGCATGCATCTCCCCGCTTTCTTTGCGGCGCTCGCCTCAGGAAAGAGGAGAAAACGCGAACAAAGCAACGAGCAAAAGGCCGAAACTGCGAGGTAAAAATAAAAATGTCTGGACGAAACCGCATTCCGGATTGTCGGGTCGCCGGACAAAGCGGCTCGCTGCTCGTCGCTGGCTTGGCTCACGACTCGAATCCTCATCCTCCGTCGTTGCTCGTCCAGTTTCTATTCTCGCCCCCTCTTCTTCGCGTCGTCTTTCTTCTTCCTTCGATTTCCTCCCCCTCGAGCCTTTAGTTCCAATGTCTCCCCTGCCCAGAGTATTCTTGTCCATCGTTAGCGGCCTCTGCTTACTTTGTCATCGTGTCTTGATCAAATTTTTACATATTATATAGGATATCACCGATCTTATTACCGATGCCAATGATACTGGAAACCTATTAAAGATGTAGGTGTAAGCTATGCCTAGAGGGAGGTTACTTTAAAGGTAGCTTGAAATGCGACAATTTTAGAAACTTAATTTATGATAAGCAGGAATGTGTACTGAGGGAGGAGAGGATTTACTTTTCCCTTTTATGCTGAAAGTAAAGTTTCTAATATTCCACAGTTGTTTCGTTTCACGCTAGCGTTCATTGAGTCTCGTTTCAACGATTCAACACTTCGTTTATTAGCATTTCACTTGCATTAACGCAGCGGAAGGTCGTTATATTCGCCCCGAGCCGTGGAACGTAAAAGTTTTATGGTTCGCCGGCGACGGGTTTCTATTTCCCGTAAAGAGGCTAAATGTACGGACAGCCGGGGTTATTCTCTCGCTCATCAAATTTTCTCGCCCCTTTCATTTACCCTCCACCTGATCTACTCCGTTATTCCCGTCCCGGTATCCCACGAGTGCGAAACTCCTTTGCTACCCTCCTATTCCCGATTTCTTTTGCATAATGCACCCCGCGCCTGTATTAGCTCCGGCGATGTCAATCCTCGCAGGTATCGAGTTCATCGATCGAATCACGAGCGAACGTACAATCTAAGCGCGGAACATCCTCGATCGATACGGCCGAGCAGCAATCAGCTCGTTTCCGCGCGAATCGGAGAATTATTCGAGCGACGAGCGGAACATTCTTCGCGGGGGTAACGACTGAAGCTTCGCGAAAGTTTCTACCGCGAGGAACGAACGAATCCGTCGGCGTCGGTCGGCGGGAATCAACCGAGTAAGAAAAGCGGATGGAAAGAGGGGAAAAAAAAGACGACGAGTGGGTAGACGAGAGGAGGAAACGAGGGGAGGCGTACGGGGCTCGAAGATTTCCGCTTCGTCGCCTCGTGGAATCAGCGGCCGAGTCTGGATGTTTATTCGCCGATAGCTCGTGGAATTTCAACGCGAGAGACGGCGAAAAACTCTGCAGCGCGGGAGGCTTATCGTCGTCGTTTTCTCTCCCCTGCCGGCCACGCCTCAAGACGGGTGAAATCTTCTTTGGAATTAAATCTGCTCCTCGCTGCGGACTGTTACACTGTTTCAACATGGATCTCCAAATCGCGAAGAATATTGCTCGCCAGCTCTTGTTTCAGAACTGTGCAAAAATGTTAAAACGTCCTAGTAGCCGTAAAAACGTCGTAGCACCCCCAGCGTTCAGGTTTTTTCCTCTCCTAAAACGTAATTTGTAGCGATGGCTGTAAGTTGCATAAAGCAAGGCGATATTCACGACGTCATCGGCTTCGAGCCGTGAACGACAAGCGGTTCAGAAACTAAGGGGAAGGGGGGGGGGGAGACGCTTTGCATCCCCCGCGCGAGGGCTGGGGTTGTACCCTCCAGTGAGCACGGTTCGGGTCCCGTCTGGCCACGACAGAGTAACAGCTCCAATTAATCCTTCGAACTCGAGTTACGAGCCAACGAAATGAGTCGTTATATAATGTTGGACGTAGCCGAACCCCTCGCGGCGTGTTTGCGCTCGCCAGAGCACGCATTAGCCCCTCCGGTCCGCATTGTTCGCGCTTCTGCGATACCGTCGATCGTAAAACCACCGCGAGGATATCTTCTCCCGGGGTGATTTAATGGAATTTGCCGAAAACGATTGCTCGCTGGACGTAAGGAGGTCCCGCGTAAGGGCGCGCCTGGTAAACGGTCGCCTCGTAAAATTTACTACAACGACCGGCATAAAGTGTATCGCGCTCGCAATTATTTGTCAAATAATTTATTTCTCGACAACGACGGGGGAGGAAAGGGGGGCGAGGACCGTGGCGCGGCCAGGGCGCCCAACGTTTATACTGCCAGCAAGTAATGCACGGACGATGTAACAGTGATTTAGTGGTAAACGAGCGGGCACAAAGAGAAGAAGTCGCCGTCAGGAGACAGAGGGAGAGAGGAGAGGGTGGACGCGGATGGAGGTTTGGCCGCAGCTCAAAGCGCGTACCACGTCCACTCGGGGAAGCAACCTTTCTCTTGTAAACCGTCCCTAGCCACCCTGGCAAAGGTGCAACGAGCGTGTAATGCACCTCCCGCGGTTTCCACGGGATCAAGTATCCGGATGATTCGGTTTACTTCGCACGGTGTCTCGCGCACGCGGCGCGTCCTCATCTTCACCGGTCATCGGCGAGGCGTTTTGGGCAGCGACAGGGGCCGCAAAGTTAATTCCAGCACGCTGACGAGTTTCTGCATCGATTTGGATCATCGCGCGTCTCACCGCCACTATCGAGAACGTTATTAATTCAATGTTCTATCCCCGACGCGCCACGTAATTCTGGGTCCTTTGGGACACCCTGGCTGAGTCGAGTGTAAGCTAGCTACTTGTAGTAAGCGAGACAAATGGGGATACGGGGTGCGGTTGACGGCGGTACCAGCGGATGGTCAGCGGATTTTTCCGGGAAAATAAGTGGAGGAAAGGATTCTTATTATATACAATTGCGAAAGAACAGCACCACTAGTTCCTCATTTTATTCGACGTACTCTAACCGCGGACCTATGAAACAGAAGCGTAACCGTGAATACGAAACAAAGCTAGGGCAGTTTGCCTCTTAAGCTCGGCCAATTCGGCACAACGGAAGCGTATACTTCTGTATTGTATCCGGGACACGGCAGAGGGAGGGAAAATCGGCCCTGGGATCGCAGCAGCGATCCAAAAACCTTGTAGAGAGTCAGGATTTGGCTCGGTAGGGGTCTCGCTATTACATACTTTGAATTCAAACGTCTCGCAATGCATTCATGGCTCCCGTATGCAAAACACCCAACGTTCGAGTTCGACCGGCTAGGTCGGGTGGCAAGGCGACGGAGGCAGGAAGTTTAAAGTAGGTACAGAGAGAGCGGGTACTAGGGACGAGGTTTCACAGGGGGAGGTCGGCGTGCAAGGGGAGGGGGGGGGGTGCATTTAGCGCTTAATTCAGGCCACGATGGTTGGTTTCCCGATGTGATTCAGTGGAACTGCGCCGCCCCTAGCCGACGCCTAATGAAGACACATGCTCCGAGCGGTGCAAGCCAAATGATACCTGGGCCCGTGCATACGTTCCGCATGTCGTTGCGTTCGGTTCCGTTCCATTGTACACGCTAATGGCGTTCCGCGGGCTGCGTTACCTCGACTCCCCTTGAAAATTCAAGGGATTTCGATGAGCGTGTGTGACGAGCTCCTTCTGGGGTAAGAAACGAGGGGAAAAAATCGATGGCTGGAGAGCCTCGTTTCCGGGGTTAAACGTCATCTTGGGGGTGGAAGATTACTGATCCAAGATTCATCTTCTAGCCTGAATTATGTAGGCATCAGTCGATTAGTAGATTAATTATTAATGGTAACTGCAACAGGAAAGTAATAATAAACCGACTATTTCATAACTCCTGTTGCGGGCGAATGCCTCCGCAGAAGTTTTCGCTGTCACGCAGTAATCCCCTCCAAGGGGTTCGAACGACAAACAGTCAGACACACGATCGGAGGGTGGCTTAATTTACAGCCCGGAGATCCCAGGTTCTACAGGGGATTACCACCAAGGAATTTCGCACTCTCAGAACATACGAATCGAGGGGGGTATTAGATAAACGTTTCAGCTGAACCGCGTCGAGATTGCGAGGGGTTCATTTCCTTCGGTCACGCTCGGTGTTTACGTCCTCGAGCATGAAACGGTAAAGCCAGTCAACGAGACGGTAGACAGAGGGGCAAGTGAATTTAAATATTTAGTACCTATACAGAGAAACATCATTTATTTAGTACCGGTACAGAGAAAAAGTTGGGCGAAACTTTCACAACGATGAAACTTTGAGAAAATATTACAGTTTAGCGTAATCCCTTCATCAAGAAGTTCCCCGAGAACGAAGAAACTCGAAAAAGGGGGAGGAGTAATTTATCTGCACCGTTCCAGCGAGAACTGCATCTGTTCTCGCAATTTTTTATCGTAACCCGCGCAGAGGGTCTCGCGAAAGTCCCGTCAACGTAACCGAAGGCTCCTCGGACTGTCTGCTGGTCGTTTCAGCCGGCTGGAGTCCGCGCGAAGGGACGAAGAGTGTCGGCGCGAGCGACAAGGTGGACACGAGGGGATTGCCGAGACGGACTAGGCGAAGTCGCGACCCCGCAAAGAGTTAATCCAATGCAAAGACCAGTTTCAATTTGGTGCAAGTGGTACCCGTGGGACGTGCCCTCGTAACGGGCTCTGCCATCCTCGGTGTCCCCTTCGCGACGCAAACGGAGCAGAGATTCTTGGACAATATATCGGCGGGGAGCCGTTCGAACGATAGCACCCGCGAGACTTTACGTTTCTCGGAAATCACAATATTCAACGGTTGCTCGAATCCGCCACAGCTGGGAGCCGCGTCCGGTAATATCTCACGATACGGAAGCATGATAATGTATCATGAGGAGCGTCCTTGATGCACGCGCGGCCTCGTACGTCTTGCCGAATTCCTCGTAGTTCTTTGTCACGGGCTTTATAGAAATTTATCGTCGCTGCTAGTTTTCCCTGGGTTAATCGATCCTTCGGAAATGGGCTGTAAATTGCACTGTAAATCTCAGGGTGGGAAGATCGACGATGGTCTATTGTGGGCGATGTAGAAAAGAGGTGAGAGAATTTAGGGATACATAGTATTTAAGAGAGATTCTTTCTTAACCATTCCATTAGGAGTCTACAAAACGGTCTCGATTTCTTCTCACGAGGAACCGGCTCGTTCTTCGATCAACGGGGATTTTCACAGCGTGTACACCGGCAGTAAAATCCGGTACACAGCTCGCGCTGTTCCGAGCTTATCCTATTTATCTCGATACGCTATGAGCATATTCGAGCTCTCCACGGCGTGTTCGAGGAAAATGATGAAGAAGGAGCTCGCGTTCGGTTCTGGCACGGCGAAAGGAGAGGGACGTATCAAAAACTTGTCGAACATCGTCAGACCACGCTAAGTAAGCATCGATCGTATTCCATAACGCGCCTCCCCACTGTGCGTTATTCCATTTCGCTGTGCCGCCTTTCGCGTAGCGGCGCACCCTCACCTCTCATCCATCAAGCCACGTCTCTGTGCATCTACTTCTAACTTCATACATCACAATTACTATCGGCCTCCCCTTTCGGCTGGCCATTGGCATCCAGTCGCCGCGCGTTCCTAGGAATCGATGAGCTGAAATTACTGCCTCGTTGGGGACGTTTGTCCCCGAGGAAACGCAGACACTCAGGCAACGCTGAGCCTGAGAATCGGCTGACACTCGTCCGTGTTCGGGTGTACCCGACACGAATGCCAGCCGCATGACGAGCCCGCGCTTATTTATTACCAGGAATAATTGAGATAATCGAACGGGCAGCAGTATTGATAAGCAACATTAATCGCCGTTGAGACTTTTATTTCGCGCTGACCTGGACTCGCATGTACGACACACGGATTGCCCGGGTAGCCCCCGCCTGCTCGAATAAATCAGCCCCGTCCGAAATCTCTCTCGTGGAGAGAGCCATCTTGAAATACAGCTCCCTTGGGCGGCGCGGGCGTTCGGAGCTGAGCTCTGTACACACATATTTTTATTCGACCGTGGCTGGATTCGAGGCGGTTGCGAAAGGCTTCGCGAAAAAGAAAGCGACCCGGGACGCGGCGTGGAGGAAAGGCGGCGAGTGAAAAGGAGACAAAGCTGTTCGTGTGGCGCGTTTTCTTTCGGGAGCGTCTCGCGTGACGGGAGGATCCAAGCGAAATTCACTTAACCCGGCCACAAAGAGCACGAGGACACAATTTAATCGAGTCGGGACACGGTGCACGAGCAGGCTGCACGTTGGACGAGTCGTCAAGGGCTCGCGTTGCTTGGCATTACGGGAGCGCGCACTTTTATTCGGTGGAAAAGGCTCGGGCCCCCGTTTCGCGGGTGGCTTACAACGATAACGACGTAATCAATCTTATTCCCGGGGAGATATATTCCGGCTGATACATTAAGCGCTCAAACTTTAAGTAGCAGAAGAAAAATTCACGTCGCGCATTCAGATTCTTCCCCGTCCCGATCGTTAAGGCGGCCCGATTCAAACCGGTTTAATGGGATTTCTGGCGATCGTTGAAAAGAACATTTTAATACGACCTCCCAGCTTCGTTTCGCTTATTTCTCTGCCCGTAGAAATTCGCTCGTACGCCAGCCGCCGAGTGGAGAATAAGGGAAGCGCTGCTTTCTCGTGTCGAGAGCGAAAATCTTGGCGCAGAAGGGAATCGCGATGAGAGCATACAGATTCCGCGCGGTACTTTGTATCGGGACATTAAAAAGCATTACTAGCCACTTTCCTGGAATCGAAAGGCGTGCATGGGCGCGCTTAACGAGAACGTGAAACGACGTTTCGCATTCAGAAGCTTCCGGTGATCGAGGAGGACCAGAACGCCAAGAGGATTCCGGGAGAAGGGAAGCGACGGAAGTGCGAGTCGAAAGTCGGGGATGAATGCATTTAGGTGCGTTATCGTGACGGTTATGCCTCCGGGAATTCCTTCCAACTTCTCGGCAGGGAAATATATAGGAAGTATATCGGAAGGGTGCATATTATCGTGTTTGAAAGTTGATATACCGTGCATCGCGTGTCGAACGGACGCGCCGCGACCTCTGGCATCCCCTGGCGATTACGAGCGTGTAATTTCCAATCAGTTATAAATATCGAAAGCGTATGGGCCTTGCAGAGATATGGGAAATGAGTGGTGGAATGAAAATAAGGGAATAATTGATACTTCAACTTAGGTATGCAGAGAACTATTCTGTCTGTTCCTGTACAGTTCCAAAGTTCATTGATCCCTACTGAATGGAGATTATGGCGAACACATTACATATCTCTATGCCCACATTTGAACGGGCCGCAGGAACCTTTAATTGCACCTTATCCAATCCTCGACTCCCTATCGAAACCCTATTATTACGTAATACCGGCGCATTACATAGGCTTTGGATCCGTTACGAGCTAATGTGTGGAAGGACCGTCCAGATATCCCCCTCCACCCCTCAGATTGAGGAGCTAGGAATGTCGATAATTGCGGTATGAACTGCCGATTAACGGCACTCACCGGGGATGCCGCGCATCACGAATCTCACTTTGAAGTCCATTTGATCCGCCCTGTCTGTCAGACTTTCGGCCCGAATCTCTGTCGACCGATTCCCGCGGTCAACACCTAGGGATCTAGACACTCACTCGATCTCCCGGTGAAAATTCGTCTAGCTCGAAAGAAAAGACCCTGTCATCCCGCCAGCCGAGTTAAAGAGCCTCAATCGCTTTCGAACAGATCTGTCCATCAGCGTCATCAGTCGCTCGCTTCTCCATTACTCGGCGACACTCGTGAATTCTCTATTTAGGCCCCTTCTGAACCAACCCCAAGATTCCTCGCGATCTGCAGGGTATACTTCTCCCTTGCTTCCTTCTGTTTCCGCTCCGTTGTCTCGTGGAATTTCTTTCTCTCCTTCGCCTCGACTCTGGCCTCGGTACTCCCATCCTTTGGGATTCCCAGTCATTTATTGGCCGGTGAACTTCTCCCCCTTACTATGCGATCTCGTCCTTCTCGTTCCCTTTCTTCGTTTACATATTAGTTCTCGAAACCCTCCACTGCTAAGCGTTCCTCCATTTCGCCCCTCTTTAGCGACCCGTGCCTTTTTAGCTGGTTCTTTCGTTTAAATTCTATTCGCCTGATCTTCTCCGCTTCTTTTCAACTCCACCTCCATCCCCGTCGAGCACCTCTCTCGTCCTTCCCTTTTTCACGCTCTCCTGCCGCCATCCCCCTCGCCCTGCCTTTGCCATTCTTCTTTGTCCGCCTCTCCCACGTTTCGTACCTATTCGAACGGCCTCTACTTACTTAGTTACTTACCTGTTCGTTTCCTATCGGGTCCCGGCTCGCCGGTACGTGCCGCCTTGTCGGTGACTGGCTTTCACGAGTGGCGGCTTGTCTCCTCCAAAGGAGCGCAAAACCAACCGACCACGGTCGTCGGTTACGCGACTAGTCGGCCCGGCTAATTGGAATTGCATTAATTCCTTTCTTCGGGAGTTGCTTGCACGTAACCCTAATAAGATCGCCGCCTCTCAGTATGCGCGACAGGTAGCCTCCGTGAAAATCCTTGTTCCTTCCGCGTCCCCGGCATTCCTCGCGTTTTTCCACCTCAGGAGATGGAATTCTCCGGCAGTCCTGCTCCCTCCGACGTCACGCGAAATCGAGCGGCGACCATCGACGGAAGGCGATCATTGACTCTCGAGAATTATATGGAAATTTTTGATGGGGCGTGAAGAGGGGTCGCAGGCACCCCGAGGTCCTCCTAAAACATTGCCGAGTATTATAAGGATTACTATTTTCCTTCCATCCCTAGTACCCTGAAAATCACCTTTTAACGATCGAACAATTATATTCTTGCATAGTTGAATATGTAACAGCAGGAAATCTGGGAATTCATTACACCGTTTGCAGCGTTTTCAACGAAATCCCGGACGATTCACAGTGCTATGTATACACCGTGTGCCGTTTCAAAGGGACTGTATTCTCTGGCGTTTTATCCCGCAGAAACGTATTACGATTCCGAATGCCTTCGAAGAGGCTTTTGTCATCCCTTCAGGAACTTGCTCTTTCATTAAGATTACTCCGAGCGTGTTGGCGATTCCCTTTCTTCCTGCGAATTCTCTGCCTCTCCCTTGAATGCGTGCCATTTAACCGGCGCCTAAAGAGCGCGTACAATGTACACGCCCGCCCTTCCTTCTCTATTTTTCCCCGCAACCTCGCCCCGTTTCTCTTCTGACCCGCTTCGCGGACGATTTAATGAATCGTTCGAAATTAATGCATAACGATTTCGTCGAATTTCAAAGGGCGCGATAGTGACGCCAGTCTTTTCAGGCGCGTACGCGAAGGAATCTTTCCATTACCCGCCATGACCTCGTTACGAAACTCGTTTGCATGGAATGACGTAGGGGAACGGATGTCACTCTTTCTGGATAACAGCCGTTGGATTGCGATCGTCTGGAGAGATTCGGATCCGCAGAATTTCAGTCGAATGCCTCGTGTCGCCGCCGAAAAAGCTTTTCAAACGGGCGAACAATGTCACAGAGCGACGGATTTTTCTGGCTACGTTATGTCAAATCGTGCACGTAATACAGATGGTATTTTCGCTCTGCGAAATCGTGGGATGTACTCTGATTATTTAAATACCGCGACGCGTTGTCTCTATGACTGCAGTTCCCCAGCAATATTTAGAAAGTAAATTCGCCTGCCGAATAAAGTATATAACGATATTCGATTTTTCAAGGTTCGGCGGAGGTAAAAAATTCCATATGGAGAGGAATTAAGGCAAATCGGGATAATACCCCTCGCAACACATTTGAATAACGTGACTTTACATAAGAAGGGCTAACTCCCCAGCATCCCGTATATCGAGATTGTATGCGTGGCTGCGTTTCACCGATATCGGTTCCCGACTTACCCAATTCAAACGGATTTTGAGGGATATCCGCGGTGTCTCGCTTTCCCATTTCCCTCTCTGCTTTTCCTAAATGGAAAAACATTACGACCGAACCATCCGGTCCGAAACAGAAGGCCGCGGTTACGAGAGTCCCGTCGAACTTTTCGAATCGACGACTGAACCCGTGAACTCTACCTTTCATGAGAACTCATACAGATCCTCGGACCACTGATCTACCCGAGTTATCGATTATCTTTCATTCATACGTTTTTCTGCACCTCGCCCGACTGGATCGTTACATACCTGACTGCCGTTATTAATAACCCCTGGAAAGTTTTCAATTGCACGTCAAATAAAGATCTACCATCCACTGTCAGAAGGAAGAGTAGGAATAAATAGAATGAAATTGAAGCTCCGGTAAATGACTCACGCGTCATACAGTACCCTCTACCATGGTCTACCTATAAGAAAATTGCACAATGCCAGACTGCTGGACGGTGACGTACGGTAATAGATACAGAAGGAATTTTTCATAGCTTTGCTCTCTATAGAAGCGGTAATAAGCACGTGCGAGGGTCCGCGTAACAGTAACAAATCGTCTACCCTGCCTTACGAATCAAAATCAATTCCTTTATTCCGATAAGACGGCAACGTACGATTGCATTTATTCGTTCCGCGGTCGGTGCATGCTCGCAGGATACCGAGGCGTTACCGAGTCCGCTCTCATTGAGATTTAATCACTTAGTCAAACACAATAAATCCGACGGCGAGTTAATAAATTCCCCCGGCCCCCTCTCGGTCGAAAATCTCGCGCCTGTAACCAATTATGGCGGCGTTTAATTATTTATCGCGGCGAGAGCCCGAGGATTCCCCGTAGGCTTTACAAATATCGGCCGCGGCGCCAGATGCAGGGAACGCGAGACAGCCGGTCGGTATTTAATGGCCAGCCCCATATTTAATTGCTCGGATATATTTGTACAAATTATTGCCACGGAATTAAAATTCCCACGTCATTAATACATTACCATAACCCGAGCCCGTTTGTTTCATTTATTTGCATTCCCCGTTCAATTTCATTAGCAACGATTACATCGAACAAATGGACACTGACCGCCGTTCTTCTCCCTCGATGACGTTGTTGCGCCGACTTTTTACTCTCTCGCGTGTCAGTACTCGTGCAATTGGATGAGTACGTAACACGTGCCGTACAGGGTCATTCTATATAGGAAGATTCTCGGTCAGATCATAGCTCGTTTACTGCACGAAGGAAGACGAAATTGGTGGAGAGTTTCCATTTCACTTCTGACGTATCTTGTTCACGTGGAATCATCAACTCTTTGCTTGTATCAGCAGTTGGAAACCCTGTGTAGCTAGTCAGCAATGTGAGCGACAGCCACTCTAATGGACCATCATATTTCTTCTTTTCTCTCGTCAGCGAGAGCTATTGTTGAATTCGCGTCATCCTCCGTGACGACTCCTACGCAGACTAATACGTCGCTAGAGTATCCTTCCTGTTCCCATGGATGCCTGCACGTCCTGTCTGGATATTCATTATATTAACCAAGCCTGAGTGGCAACAACCTTACCAAGTCGATAACCATGTGAACTCTGTCCCTGCCCTGGACAAGCGAAACGAATGGCTCGAAAGCGAGAGTGCCCTATTTTGCGACGAGAAACCCCAACGGTCACTAAACTGAAGAAATTTGGGGGATGTTGGGAATTCAAGGTTCACTCCTGTCCGGTTCGCGCCGATGTGAATGTCTGGTCGTACAATTTAACACTAATCATGATCATTGGGTGACATTGAATATTAGACAACTGTCTTTAGACAAAGAAAGTTTTTTCACCGACATTTCTTCGCGTCTTCCAGCTTCTTCGTCATCGATTTCCACCCCTCTCAGTGCATTTGCGCCCGCAACAACGCGGTTCCAATTTAACCCAGCCGAAAGGGGGCATTCACCCCCCGCGGAAGAAAGTCGCCTGTTTCCCCTAAAATCCGTCTGAAATTACAAACCATTGAATCACGGAAGTCCCTCGGCTCGTGACGCTCCAATCTCTTGCTCGCGCTCTCGCTTAATCTCTTTATCTCTGTCCCTCCCCCGCACTTTTTTTCCGGCTGTGATCCAGCAACGACGTTACCGTGTAGCGACGTGGCTGCGTTTAGAAAAGGGAGGAAGATCGGCGTTGCCGTGTCGCGACTCGAGAGATGCGTGAATATAATGATAGAGCGAGGGAGAGGGCCGGTGCATGCGGGTGGCGCTGGAGGGCCGAGCAGGAAGGACGAGGGTGGAGAATGGTAGACACGAGGGGAAAAGAGTCGAGGAGGCGGAGAGGCGTACGCGAGCGAGGGTAATGTACTGTTCTCACCTCCGACAGGCCCTACGGGCTTCCTCGGCTATCCTTCGGTGGTGTACGAGAGACTACACATTGTACACGCCGCTACGTGGCGTGCACAACCCCGATGCACATACGTGTACACGTAACTGCGGACGGACGTGGATGCACGCACGCGTGCACCGCATAGAATCGCGGTACGTGCGGCTGAAACGCTCCCCTGCTATCCGTTCATCTGCGTTCGGATTATATTTAGGCGATAGAGCAAGGGAGCAGCCACTTGCCACTCTACTTCCTCGCGGTTTACCTTTCCCTGTTCGCGCTTTTATAGATATCGATAGGCGGATCGCACTCCCACCAGGAATTTCGAATGTGAACGATGGATGCTTGTGCAGATAGCGCCCGGTCGCTCTGTCGAGTATTTACCGAGACTCGAATTTAATATATAGGAAGCACTTGGTATTTTACCTGGGGAAAGTTGTGTTCAGTTAAGACTCACCGAATCAGTTGTTTACTAAGAGAGGGATGTTGCGTGTGTGCGTCCAGAAATTGGATAATTTTCTATTTCCGTCGTTGCTGGTTCTGTTCCTCGTAAGGCTATTGTAACAGAGACATTCGAGGCAAAAGTCATTGCGGTGCGCGCAGTAATCCTCGAATCGTAAAAGCAGTTCCGGACGAGCTAGACGAGGTACTCCCGCGCTAGTTAACTATTTGAAAATGTCGAGATATCGGGCGAATTCTAGATTCCTCGCGAAGATATGGGTTATATGCGGAGAGCACACACTTGGCTTTATCTCCGCCGAAGTAGAACAAGTTGCGTAATGACGACGCTCGTGAAACGAGAATGAAGAAACGAATATACGACTTCAATTAAAATTGATGGGAATACGAAAACTCACCGAATTAGTTAACATTTTCCCAATTAACCGCAGATAGTCAGTTCCCCTAGAAAATAGCGGAGAAAAGAAAAATCTAGAGTTTACATGTTTGATGGTGGGTGTACCAATGCTCTCTACAAACTATTCTATCAGATGAATCGCATAAAGTCTCATACGTATATTCACGATCGCGTCCGTGAATTATGGTAACCAGAAACGTACGTTCACGAAAGGAGCACGCTAGAGGGAGAGAGAGAGAGAGAGAGAGAGAGAGAGGAGTGATGGCAGTTGAGTCAGAGCGGCAAACGAGGGGGATGAAGAAGAGAGAGACTACGACAAGGGCTGCTGACAGACAGTGACGGGTACCACTTTATCCGCGACACGATTCTGCGCTTACCACAGCCCACCCGTTCACCATCGCCGTCACCGATGCCACCCACGACCGATCTGATCTGATCTGAACCCACTCGATCCGATCCTTTAGCCGCGCTCCGTATATCTGTTGCCTTCTTCTTCTCGATCTCTGCCGTTCTGTCCCTCTCCTTTTCCCTCGCCCCCGAGTTGCCAACCTCTACGATCCTCTGTTTACCCTGCTTTCGTGTTGCTTATTTTTCTCGCCGGGACAGACACGTTCCCGTAGCTGTAAAAAGAGCAGCGACTACGATTCGGGAATAGAACAGCGATCTGGCCTCGTTGCTGGCCGATCGTGCTTAAAAGATGCACGCTTCTTATGGAAGTTCCCTGTACATTCGGCGATAATGGGAATCAGTGGTACGCGAATGCTCGGGGAAATGTTACATTAGTGCTAGCGTTGGGTATGTCTAGATTGTTCTCGGGTATAGATCCAGGGAGGAGAAATGGTACAGATCACTCTGTACATTCCTACGTTCAAGCTACTATGGTTGCAGGAATAAGTCAGACCGAGCATTTTGTCGTGTTATCGATAAATAACGGCGCATTAATAGCACCGCGATTAATAACAAATAGAATAGTTAGCGTGCGGGCAACGCGGGGCGCGCGATAACGCATACCGAAGCCATTCGTATCCTGCATTTATTCAGGAACTCCGTTGCATAGGTACGCAGTGCTCGGCTCACGAGGCATCTGGTGAGCCGCGATCTTATCTCTCATAAGATATTATCGAAGCACCATCTGCCAGTTACGCAAAATCCGCCGTGGAAACATTGCGTTTATCCATTCCGCGGTGCTGCAGCCGCGCGGAAGTAACGCATTCGGAGATTAAAGAAAGTAATCGCTTAGGAGAATGCAGCTTGGAGCCGCGTTCCCGCTGATTTCACAGCTCCCCGCCTCCGCCGCGGAAAGCGACGAGCTTCCTCTTCGGGTCCGATGAAAAATTCACGGATTAATATTCGTCGGATGCTGGCTCGCCCGCATTTAAGGAAAGAAACCCTCGCCGGAGACCCGTGGACGGAGGGAACGAGGACGAATTTCGCGACATTCGGGACAATAAAGCTGAGAAATGGGGAGAAAACCGAGGGGACGGTAATCATCGTTTTTCTCAGACGAATCGAGCCTGACGAGCTTTCCTCGGTACTTGCCGCGTTTTGGCTGGCGGCCACTTTTTTCCCGTGTATCCCTCGGTTACGCCTGGTCCTCGATGAACCACCTAACGACCGACCAGCGACGACTAATTTCGGGCTTCTCTAATTAATACAAATACCCTTGGCGACCAGTCGTTCGCTTGTGCACGGACAACGATCGCCCCATTCGTAACCGGCGAATTAACTCGTTGCCCCTTTGAAACGGTGGGTCGTCTACTCGTTTCAGCTCGGCGTGCTCGCAGCCAAGGTGTGCCCGCCGCCTTGCGAAAAGGATGGCCTCCTCAAGGACCTCCAAATTACCGGCATTTATATCCCGCGGCCGAAGGAGGGCGCCGCTAATGTCGACTTCGAGACAAACGCTTCGGAGAAGTCACGGCTCTTAATTACCGGCGGCCCGCCGCGAAACTTTGCCCCGCTAAAATAGTTATGAATATTTATAGTTGAATTGTGAAAGGGAAACCGCGAAAGGCGGGCTTGTTGGGACGGCCGGGTTTCATTTTCTTTTGTCCGCAGTTGCCGCGCGTCGCGCAACCAGAATTCATGAAATCACGGGGTTGTTTCCGAATTATAAGGGCAAATTCAAGTGTCTGCCCGCCGCGTTTTAATTGCGCCAATGGGCTCTCCAGTATACGTGCGCGTTGACAAGATATTCGCGGAAAGCATATCGAACGATAGTTTCGTGTTTTGCGTGGCAAGGAAGGGGGATGAAAGGGCTGATAGGCAAGCGACAGGTTTCTTTCGGACCGATCGCAGATGGACGGGGAACGCGCCGACAAAGAAGCTAATTAATCCACCGTTTATTCGGCCGTTCGCAAACAACGGGCCGAAAAGAAAACATGGAGAACGCGAACGTTGTTTGCGATTTATAATTCATTCCAGCTCAAAGCGACGGGGCTGGCTGGTGGCAGCGCGTCGGTAAGGGGAAGGAGACGCTGGCTGTCGAAAAACGATTCGACGTTCGCGGGTGAACGGCCCTTTTCGCGTTTTACGTTTGAAACCCAAAGCGTAGATCACGAGCGGGAAAAGCGCTCGCCATCCGTTCGCCTCCCCTTTCCCCGCCTTCCTGCTCGGCTTCTTTCGTGTAAACAATAATCCTGCCGTGTAAACAGTTTGATAACGAGAAGGGTGTGGGCTCGGCTGGCTCAGCCCTTCTCGCGCTTTGCCCCGAGAGAGGAGATCGAGAGGCGAAAGTGGGAAAGGACGCGGCAGTCGGTGTCACGCGTGGTGAGACCACGCACGCGCCGTCGCGCCGAGTTTTATTTAAAAACATTGCTTATGTAAAGCGATGCAAATGCCACGCTCTCGTATTTGGCGTGCAAACAGCCGGCGCGTCTCCGTCGCGGCTAATGACGTTCGTCTGCCGCCCTTTCGGAGCCGCCACTTCGGCATTTGCAATGATCCACGGAGACGCGAGCGCGCCAGTCCTCGAGCATACGCGGGAAAACCGGTGTAACCGCGCCGCGTCGTTGGAAACGCATCCGACCAACAACTCAGCGTCGAGCTATCGAGTTCTCTGCACTTACGAGCTCGGTGGGATGTTGGAATTTGCACTAGTTTCAACGGCACGACGTTTCGATTTTCTGCTAGGAAAACATCGCTGGCATTTCAATGCGCAAGGTCAGGGACAGGAATTTTTTTACAAAGATTTAAAGATTTTCTGCGATAATTACGCGAAATTAGCATTTAGATATCAGAAATTACAGTGTCAGGGGTGTCTGGTGGTTTTAAGCTCGTATCTGGATTTTAGTGATACAATCTGTACACGGCGTTTCTGCGTTTATTTCCTCCCGGATTTCACCGCGTTCTATGAAAGACCCCTCTATACGCGGAGTAACAGGATGTTGAAATCCACCGGCGTGACGATGCTCCCTTGCTCGTTACGCTCACCCTCGTGGCGTTTCACCCCTCGAGAAGGCGTTGAGATTATCGATTCCTGCTGACTTTCGACTAAATGACAATTAATGTGGTTGCTGTTCGTCTCTCCAATGACAAGATTCGAAGGAGTATTAATCTGCAGATGTGGATTGAAAAATAGTCCAACACAGAATACACAAGTCTGGCTTTGAATCTGAAAATTCGAGGTTTCGGCTCCTCTAATTTGCAAATTCAAGGAGGTGAGGAAACGAAGTACTTTCCTACATAACAGTTTGCTTCGCGGGAAAGGTCGGGCAAAGATTCTACCGCAGAAAAAGACGAGGGAATAGTAGCTTATACGGCATTAAGCTTAATTCCCTAGCTTCCACTTTTACTGCGAAATACTTAATCTGCTTAGTATCTCTCTTCCCCGGCTGGACCTGAACAATCGCAAGATCCCATCCTGCGAATGAAAGTAGGTGGTGTTCGAAATTTCTAACTCCTTCGAGCTTGCTACGTCCTCTCCCGTAAATTTACAAAACAAAGGCAATGCCTTGCTGGTTGATTGTATAATTACGCGCTTCTCGCGAGCAATTAAGCCCCCTCGCACCTCCAGCTTCAGTTACCCTCGCGTTGGCCGAGCTGACGAAAACGTCGAGCTCGAAAGCGATCAAGCGTACACTGTGTATCGGGCTTAGGATTATCTCAATCGTCGCTACGACCTCAGCCATCCCCGATGCACGCCGCTGCGCCCAGAATTTCCCGGATAATTTGGCCAGAGCGAACCGCCAGCCTGTGATTTGCGAGCTCCCAATGGATACAGACGACTCGCTACGGATAAGACGTCCGACGCAGACAGTTGCGAAGGGGGAGGAGCGGGAGGATGCAAGACGGAGAGACAAAACGGTGGGAAGGGGTTAAGGCAAGACTCGACAATTTGCCATCGAGTTTGCGAGCGACTTCCTGGCAGCCCGGAGCTCCGTCTCCTAGGCGAAGCGGAACAGAAACTACCTGGGTTAATCTATGTGAGAACCTAAGCAGCTGCCTTTGGTAGAAGGAAGCCTGTCCTTCCCTTATTTCCTTCGCCTCGACGCGAGGAGAAACAACGGGCTCGCTGGCGATGATGCCGCGTTTCTTACCCCCGGCTCGATTACAGTTTACGCGGAATGTCAGGTGTTTGTATATCGCTTCTGCCAGCAGTTTAGCTTGAAATCGATACCTCCATTCCGCGGATCCCGCGAAGGTAAACGCCAAGCGGCTGCGAAACCGTTTGTTTACCCATCCCCTGCCAGCTGCCGTTGCGCGACGTCGAGGGCGGAAACTGTCTCGCGTTAATTTCATAATCAACCACTCAATTCTGCCGAGTCGTCGAGCTTGCAAATGTTTTCGCTTCCACGGGCCAAAGGAAGATGGACAAATATTTCTACTGAATTACCCTATACGCTTAATTGTGGAACGAACAAGCTGTGGAAGGTGGGTGATGAAATTCATTAATCGTCGCCTTCAGTAGAACTAGTCGTTGATCTACACTACTGTGTTCGATCAAATCACTGACATTGTAAGAATTCAACCCATGTAACCATCAGGTATCTCAATGAGAATGTTTCCCCACGACCCTTGCCATGACAACTACCCCTGATCTCAGTGAAATGTATGAATAATTAAGATCAAGTACAGCTTGACATTAATGGAGATGAGACGATCACGCAGATCCTAACCACCAACTTTTCCTTTCTGTTTCAGGTGAGTGTCATTTCCCAATTGAAACTCAAGTTAGAAGCACACCAACTGGTGAGTCCATTCCGATAAAGTTCCGAACGTCTAGCCGCGCGGACGCGCCCTGACAGCTCGTGGACGAAGATGAAAGACTCAGCGGCAGGGCGAGTCGAACGCTCGAAAGAGAGTGGCACGACTCGCGGCAAATTGGACGCAGGAATGACGAATCGTCGCGGTGCTCGTACGCGAAATTCAATTAGGCCGGGTTCACCGGTTAACCCGCGCGGCTAGGCTTCGGACGAGCCCCGCGAGACTACAAGTCGATCGCGGGCGCGATCACCCAGCTGGCGATCGATCCTGCCCGATCGCTAGCAGGGCTCATCGCTCTTCGTGGCCAGACTCGTTTTTCTCGCCTTGGTATCCTCCAACCTTGAAATATTGACAATCACGCTTCTACGGCGCGTAAAGGATTAACCGGATGACGCACGATCGCTGCTATCGTCCTAAGGGTTACGAGCTATCGCGCGTATCGACGGAACTTTCGGCCCGCGTCGCGGGAAAAATTACGCTCGCGAGCCTCGATGGTTTTTCAAGCCGCGGTATGGGCGGGCACTCACCGTTTCGCTCCTATGTTCCAGTAAAATTAAGCGTCGGGATCTCTCGGGAGATTCGTGCTAATTCTTTGCTTGCTTTTTTGCTGGGTGATCGATCGCTATCACCCCTTTGAGTTGAGTGATAGTATTTCACTGGCTTAAGAGAGGAATGCGCGTAAAACACTTGATACTCTTGCACACAGGTAGGTGCGTGAGCATTCGATGAAGGTGCTTGATCTCTTACAGTGGACTTCGTGACGCTTACAAAGATGTCTTCAAGGTTCAGAATTCATCTTGACGAACTTACTTCGTCGCTGTTCGCCGCTCCAATTTGAGTCTTACTAAATTCTTCGGCATACATGGAGGAGTTGGAGTGAACTGCTTTCGTGTAGGACCATGTATGAAGTATTCCACTTGACATTGCCAATGTAGAATGGGTACCTTCATGGCTGTTTAATAATAGAATAATGTCGTGTTTACGCAGTCGGCAAAATGGTCCTAGGGAAGACAAACTTCTCTGTTTACTTCGGTGCAGAAGCTAGAATCGTTTGTTTCATTTGATGAGAAACCGAATTGCTTGTGGAATGACTCTCGTGCTCAAGTTTCCAGAAACTCAGTTCTTCTTGAGAAACTCGACTCGCATAGGGGCAGGTGTGATTCCTAACGGTGTGGAGCTCATGAGTTTTCTACGTGTCATGTTCATTTTTTCGTATATTGCTGTCGAGGTAGTAGGCAGTCGTTATATTATGATTTCATGAAGTTCCACATTGCTAAATTAAAATGTATATGCAGAAGGAAGTAAATGAGAGTTTTGACACCATAATTGGGTCACTCTTGGACATTTGTAAAACGTAGGTACTTTTACTCGGAAACATTCAAAATTAATATACAAATTAGTGGGTTCCCATTATAATAAAATTGGAAGGCAATCTTCGTATTTCCACAATTTTTCTCAGTGACCACTTTTATTTCACTTTGCACCCAGTGAAATAAAGAAATCATTGTTATATTAGACAACTTCAACGCCTGGAACAAGGATGCATTCGCGTGAAAGCGTGTGCACGTAGTATTATAACTTCTCGCAAGTGGAATCAGAATATAACGACAGACGACTCAGTTGGGAGCCGGAGTCGGCCGTATGGCCAGTTGGTCCACGGGGCTCTGAATTAATTATTATAATTCCCACGACAACGGTCGTGCATTAAAAACTAATATCCCTGATGGGAGCTCAAAATTAATCATCGCAGAGCCGGACGTATCCACTGACCCACTGAGACCTCGAACATGGTCCAGAAATAAGTAACTTCTCGAAAGGCCATCGGTCTCTGCGACGACCTCCGTGGCTTGCGAATTTAAACTCGTGAATTGAAACACGAGAAGTTTGTTAACTTGAAGTTATACAATTGCTATTTATTTCCAACTTCCATGGGAAAGCAGCGAATTTTACTCTACGATCTTAGCAATACCCTTTTTATGGGAAATCTTTATCGATCCGCGTTAAATTTCAACGACAACAGAGGAGGAAGCGTGGCGCGTGACGGCGTCGTCAGCCACGGCGAAATTAAAATTCCTTCGGCGGAAAGTCGTAAAAGCGTACGCTAATTTCCGGGAGGAACGCGGTGTGTCGCGAGATAACGATCGCGATAACCGATTATGGGGTCTGAATTATGAAGGAAGTTTTAAACTGCCCCGCCTTCATTGGCAAACGCAATTAATTAACGAGAAACCGCCCGCCTATGAATTATTCGGCCCCCTCTGCCCCGTCCCCGAGATTCATACCCACAACGCTCGCCGGATCGAGAGGGCTGACGATCCCGTTTATCAAAATCCTGAATTCCGCGTGCCACGAGAGACAAATGCCCCTCCGAAACGCGCGATAGAGAAAATCGTTTCGCCTAATGCGACTCGTCCCCTCTGCTAATGCTAGCGGAAAAACATAACAAATCGCCCGTGTCGAAAGCAACGAACGATTCCGCGAAAGAACGAACGGCACGACCTGACGTTGACAGTCCGGAACGGCTGACAGATCGTTATGACGTTGCATTCAATTACCCTAGATTCTAGGGGGAAACGCGGCGTTCTATTACGCGGGCGCAAAACCAACTGAATTAGTAACTTTGAACTCGCTTTATTACGTCCTCGTTGCAGCTAATTCATTTCCCGCGGTGGGATATCAAAGGAAAAATTCTAACGAGTTGAATAGGCGAAGTTTAATATCGTTAGACAACCGCGTCGAGGTAGGTCTCGCCGAAGAAACATCTGAATTCATGCGCGATCGCATCTTACAGATAGGATCGAGATCTTTCAAATCTCGTCAGAGAAATAGCTTAATACGCGAACCAAACTTGGGAGCAGGGCTAACTTGGAGACAGGAACAACGGCATTTCAATGGCCGCGTTCAGCGACGGGGCCAGTGTTTCATCCGGTCGTCCACGTTTTCTGTCGACTCAAAGGCAAAAGCTATTAATATCGAGATTTTTCTTGGTCGACCGGCCAGAACTCATTACACGTCCTGCAAGAGTTCCGACAGTTTTCAAGGCGAAGTTGGATTAGACGTTGGCAGCTCGTTAGCTGGCCTTATCGACCTTTCTCCCTTGTGCCTACACCATTGTGCGGAGCGTATTAATTAAAAAATGAAAATCTACGGGCTGTCCGACGCACGGGTCCGCCGTGCGGGTAATCTCTTTTTCGCGTTTCCTTTTCTCGCTGCCGCGGAGGCACATTGGTTTCCGATTTCCTCCTCGATATGGAGCTACCGGCGATTTCGCGACGAGCTTCCGCTTTATTTTCCAAAAAGGGAGTCTTTTCGCTGGGTTAAAAACGATTCAGACAGTGCTTGTTTGAAGCTAGAAATTAATATTGCCGCAGAGTTGAATGTAATTCTATTAGGATACGATCGGTAAGAATTAGTTAAAACATACTTTGCGAATACTCGAGGTAGAAAGGTGTCGAATATATTCAATATTCTAAAGACTTTCTCAGCCATTTAATTTAATGACAGATGATTGAACACAAGAGTTATCATTTCTAATCGTAAGCTTTGAGTACCTTCAACTTTTAGACGAATTTGTCGTAATAAGGACATAGGGGGCTGCGAGAGCGACACTTCGTCGGCGCAGCTGGCCACCAATTTACAGAAAGGAAGACTAATGGTCATCGAAAATGCTGCAGAAAATCAGGCAGACACCACCAGGGCTCCCCAGCAGTGACAGGCACCAGAGTCTCGATCGATCGATCGATTTGAAACGAAATAAAATATGCTCGCGAGAGCACAGGGCTGTAATTACCAGCCCCGAAGAAAAATACAGCACCCCATTACCGAAGGTTTAAGCGAACCTGGTCGGTTCGGTGCACGTAACGAAGAGGGGTGTAAGGAAGACAGAGCCTGAGGATAAAGAGGATGGTATAAGAGAGTATGGAAGAAAGAAGGGCGTAGCGAAGCCGTCCAGGAGAGGTATTACCCAGATAACTGAGAACGTGGGACGAATGAACGAAGGGAACGAGCAGAATCGAGTGGGAACGGTGGATAGGGGCGAGGAGAGGTCGTCCGAATCAGGGGTGGAAGGGCTCGCGTGCCCGGGCGCAAGTTCGCCTTGGCTTCCGGTCGCTCGCATGCCTTGAATCCACTTGTATTAGGCTACCTGTTCCAGTTTGAGTCCGTGAAGGTTCGGTCACGTCGACTTCCACCTTCATGGAAGCTTAAACGCGTGTCTGTAGAAGGGTGTGTGTGTACGCATGAAAATCGTTTTCATTAATCACCGCTTGAATCATATTTGTTAAATTTGCTTCCTATCTTGAGCAAATAGGGTATCGTTCACTGAGGGATGCCAAGTATCGTATCTTCAGTTCGAACTCTACAGGCCTCGAACACTCTGATATACTCACACCGGGTGGTTTCAATTTTCTAAACTCCGCCAAGAATGAATTGTCGAAGCAATTTGGATAATTTCGTGAAGGCTTCCTTGACGGAATACGTGTCGACGCGGCGAAATCGGAGGTCCACATTTTTATGATACTCCGAGCGGGGCTGGTTAAGCTAAATAATGAATGAAGATTGGCCAGCCTGTCTGCTGGGGGTTGGAACCGGGCACCATAGCCGCTTTGATGTCTGGCGGCAGCCACCGATTATGGAATCAATTATTGCACGGCACTCTCTTTCGTTCCGCGTCTCTTTTTCGCCCGGCGGCTCGCCTTTCAGCTCCCCACCCCCCTCCCCCCCTGCCTGGCTTCGTCCTGCCAACGCCAAGGGGAAGATTTATTCCGTACAGGAAGAAATTGCCCGGTCGGACAGTCACGGAGAACCGATTCCACGAAAGGTCAGACGAGTCCAGGTTAAGGTCCACCCGCGTGTACAAGGATGCCGGCATTATCGTCGTATAATCCACGCCAATTACCCCCGACGAGGGGCAGCGTCGCGGAAATAGGACCTTAACTGTCGATACGTGCTTATTTTCCATCGAGGTCGTTGCTGGGGATGCGACTTATAACGACAAACTGTGTGATTTCGATAAAAATACCACTTCGGAAGAGTTGGCGTTTCTGACTTCAAAATTGAGGCAAGTTTGATATCCAGTGTTTGCAAGACAAGCGCCGCGCTATTCTTGGAGGTCTACTTGTCAGACGATGTAGATCTCAGGTAAGAAACCCTTGTTTTAGATAAAAGGAGTATATGGGGACTTTTTACAGAATAAGTAGGTTAAAAAGAAGAAGGTGTTTTTTCTCATTCCTTTATTGGGGATGAGGGAAAGGGATAAATTCGAGCCACAACGATACTTGAAAATTATGAACTTTATTCCAGTACAAAAACAGAAAGGTACTAACGGTAACGTGCGCGAGGTAGTAATATTGGCAGCGAGTCCATCAACACTGGCTCTTGTTCTTTTTGCTCTCCTTGATGGAGATCACGTAACGTTGAGCGACGTTGAGCGGGGGCGAGTAGCCATCCGCGTAGGTCGCGTCTTCGAAGAGAACTTCGTATTCCTCTGTGGCGGTGGTGGGCAGCTGATTCACCACCGCCTTGTAGAAGCAGGTCGTTTGAGGGTACAGCGCCATCACGATGGAGCCTTTTGGGAAGAGAGCGTGAGGATCGGTCTCTGGGTTGGCCCTCATCAATGGCAGTGGTACCACTCGCCGCCTGGACAAGGTGTGCCTGTCCTTCTGCTCCTCGTCGATGTCGTCCACCTCGTACTTGTTCGTGGCGGGGTTAAACTGGACCACCTCCGCGAGAATCCAGTTTTCTTCCTCTTCGGAGCCCTTTACCAGGGCAGCCACCATATCTCCCATCTTGGCGATGTAGGTTGGTTCCGCCGGTATAGCTCCACACAGAGGTGGCGGTTTAGCTCCAGGTGTTTTGCCCACGTACAGGGGGAGGGTCTGCGCGGTGCTCAGCAGCATCTTCATCAGAGCACCGCGCCTGATCGTTTCCTTGTTGCCTGCATTACGAGCCTGTATACGCCGCTCGTTCCTGATGGCGCGGATCTCGTTGATTTTCCCCAATGCCTTGCGCAAGATCTCCTCCTCCTGCTGTGCGTCACCCACCGCCGCGCTGTAAAGGTTCTTCAGCTTCTGCTGATAGTATGGGGACACCTTATCTTCCGGCGTCACCTTCTCGTACGTCTTTATGATGTTGTTCAGATTGTGCTCCGATCGTACACGTTGTGTCTCGACCTCGTGCACCAGGTGGTACAGATTCTTCAACCGCTCCTGGATCTGGCTGGCTGCCGCATCCGCTGTGAATGGCATCTCGTGAATTTCAATCTATGCTGAGAGTCAGGTGGACACGCATGCAACGCTGTTTCTAAGTGTCCTCTTCGTGTCTACGTCTGGAGGAACACGTTCTGTGAAATTTAAATTTACATCCCTCCAATTATTTAAACAACTCTGCATAACCAAAATGGCATTCGTAATGTTACGAAAAATGTTTAAATAACGAAAAAAAATGAAATCGAAAAGTTCCCGCGCCGCAGGGTTTGAACATGCGACCTCTAGAGTCACAAGCCGACACATTGTGCGCGCCACCACTATATGTCACCGCCGTTTTTGATTTCAAGAATGTATTGTAGGATGTTAGATTTTGGACGTATAGTTACACTCGCTCATATTATTCCCGGCTTATAGAGGCATAATATCTACGCGTAACTCCAAAGAATACCAAAGAAACACACGATTCCTTTTGTGGCTACGCGGTAGAAAGCCATTTACACAACGAAGTTCATGGATCGATAGAAGCATGCTCACAAATAGCGTATCTAAAGTGTATAAAATTCGAGACGTACCTCATTCTGCGCAAGGAATATCGGCGTCCAATCCTTCCACACGATCCGCGGAATGCTCGTCTTTCTAACACGAAGTTACAGGATGCACTAAACCATCTCGACGTCGTACAATCGACTGTGCATGCGATTCTGCGCCATACTGTTTCTCCCACCATTCCCGCCTGCCATATAACGCACCGGCGACTCAAGGTGGTGCTGCCACCTGCTGGCAAGATGCTCAACTAACTTCGCAGCGAAAGTTTTGTCCACCGCAATGCATAGTCCTTTTATCATTTAATATTTGCATTAACGAACAATGGAAAGAGCATTGTGAAACTTTGCACATAGAGAACACCGTCGAAAGAACCAGATTTGAAAATAATTCATGAAACTGGTGATCAGTGTTGCATTTTTATGCTATATAAAGAAATATAAAAGAATGGAATTTAAAAGAAGAACAAGATAACGTTGCGACTGCGATTCCTGAGATCAGTTTACCTTTGTGCGATATCTACAGAGATTCCTCAGCCGTCGTATCCCAATTTCGAGGAAATGAAACACATTCCTTACGGTTCACCGCCGTAATAAAACTCGACAATTCTTTAACAGGATATGGAATATTGCAGGATTAACAACTCCACGCGAAATTCCACGCGATTAATCGTCTGAAAGAAGCAGCATTCCACAATAAAATTCTCCATACACCTGAAATGCACAAAGAACACCGTCGCGTGCAAAGGGAATAATCGAAATGTGCGGTTGGGAACGCGACGATCGCTATAATCCAGCGCGATCGGGAGATACCGATAGCCGGGGCGCGAAGAATAATCAATTCGTTGGTAAATTACACGGCGCGGACACCCGTGGCCGCGGCGACTCTCATAAATCAGCGCGCGCGGAAAAGCTCTCTATCGTTCTTGTTAGGTGCCAGATGATGTACCGCCTCACCTCCAGTCCGATCGTACATCAGAGAGGTGCCGTGCATCATCCCGCTAACAGCCAGGCACCGATAGCGACGAGGAGCGCCGTAACGCGACCCGGCTTTCGCCGTTCGAGAGGCAGAAAATCCCATGGACGCGACGCGGCGAGGCAACCTCCAGCTCTGCGTTCCGTGCGCGCACCATAAACGTACATAAAGCGCGAAGCGGCCGGGGTTCCAACGAACTCCGTGACCTATTCGCAATGAGATGCGTGTCACGCGTGCCACCGGCGCGTACGTGGCCCTCGTGCGAGTCTGAAATCGCTGGCGATTCAACCTGTTCCCAAGCGAACAATGCGCGCCGGTCGAGGCCCCCGATCAGCGCAGGATCGCGCGAGCGTAGGCGAGAGGCTTTCGTTGTTTCGGCAAACTACCGATTGCCGCGAGACTCTCGCCAACCTCTATTAATATCTGATAGATACTATTTAATAGATTTTTTCATATAAAAACTCAATACATAGTAAATAAGTTTCGGAAATTTGCCGGACAATTTTTGTTATGTCTGGGCGCTAAAGGGCTCATCCCTGTCTAAGGGTCGCAATGATCCACGAACGTTCAATATAGCGAGTTATTATCTTCGTATTCTACAGCATTAGCGTTACAATGTTTATTGCAACACCCGTACACGTTGCGCAAGACGGATAGCCAACGTCTGAAATCCACAGGATGTACCACGGTAGGAATCGTCTAATCTCGCGAGCCCCGTCGTATATAACATATCTCCCCGTGGCACGTGCAATTAGCGTACATTCGTACATACACGTGTATTATCAACGGCCATCGTCCCTGTCATTTCATTTCTAAGCATTGATTTATTACCGCGCGATGGCAGGGTAATTATTGACTACCACGGCACCCGACGCCGGCGTACTTTTCGGTTGCAAAATCTCGTTGATAACACGCGTTCCCTGTACCCGCTGGTTTGCATATAATACTGAGAAATTCATTTGTCTCGTAATATGATTCATAGTTCCCCTCCTTGGTTGTAATGCCGGTTGGGTCGGCCGTGTACATGATAATTAGACATCAATGGGCCGGCGTGTTCGCCGATTAACAATTCAAATCGGCAGACGTTCTTACGGCTTACTTTGCATCAATTAGGCATAAAATATTGTTCTAATGGGCGGACCACCGGGCATACCAGGCAACATTTCAATGAGCACGATTCACTCGGCTAAACAACTTCCTCCGTGCCGAGCCTCGTTCCTCCTCTAATCGCTGCCTTACATGGATCTCCCAGCGAATTATCCCGCGCATCGTTCATACCTTTTGGCAAGGCGCGATAACACGGCAAATATCGCGATAAAGCTCGCGATCACTGAAGCCCGATTAAAGGTACCGCGCGTAGTAGTCCGTTGCAGGAAGCTGCTTCGTCGAGATTCCCGTAGCACGGCTCCTCCGTCAAGTAGTCGCAGGACGCCGGCATGAAAATCAAATCCTTTCCGCGTGACAGCCAGGCGGGGCCCAGAATGGGCCATTAAAACGTATTATGGAAGGCGACGAGCTTACCAGTCACAATCCCGCGATATTACGTACACTCGTACGCGCGTTTTCGAGGCGCGAAACAAGGCGTCTAACGAGGCGCAAGGAGATGTCGGGCCCCGGGGGTAGAAACGCGTACAATGCTATTCACTTCGCCGGTCTGTCTGCTCCCGCGATATTCATCTGGAGCACACGTATCGACCAACGAACGTGGGGATTTCTGGATCGTCGTGAAACGAAAACGGGCTCGTGTAACTCGAAGCATCTCTTCGAGCTTCTCGACTCCCGCTCTGCTGCGGCTCCTCCTGCTCTCGGATCTCAATTCGTACGAATATTCTCAGATCCGAATCATAAAGCTATTCGTTACATGTTTTTCAATTACTCGCAGGTTGCAAATTAGAAGTTCCTTTTCTTTAATTTTAACGACACAAGTTCTACGTCAACATCGTCCTTTGTTATTCCTGAAGAGCCTGTGATTTCAATTGTTACGGCCCCATTCCGCGCAATCGAACGATACTTTGCTTATTTAAAGTTAAACGAAACAATTAGTATTTGAAATGAATTGTTAATTGCGTCCGATATTTTGACACAATTTTAAAATGAATGACCACGTCGAAGGGGCAAAAATCGATGTGGACGTACGTGAAGTGAACCACATTGTTCGAGGGATTCTATATATTTCTAAAGTGCGAGGTCACCCCGAGAACGGAATTCAGATGCAACAATTGATTATCCCATAGAAAATACTTATCAAAGCAAACACCGAATGAAGACACGCGTCCCACGTAACGATTCGTGCAAGCGAACCGAAGAAATAAAACGCAGGCGCGGAACGAAGGATAAAAACCAAGGCATGCTTGGAAAATTTATCATCGCACCCATGACATTTACGCTCCGAATACGCTGGAAACGAAGAATCGTGTCGCGAAAGTAATACCAGAGATCTCTCGCATAAATCTGCGACGCGAGTGAAACAATCGATTGGTGCTCGGTCGTCATAGAGGCGAGTCGATTCTCATCTAATATCTTCCCTTTACGCCGCGCGACTTAACGACCTGTTGCAGCCGTTAATCCGGCTACGATGCCGGATGCTGGCCAACGCAGGCGATATTTCAAACAAAATCCTCCGCAAGGCGCGGAATGGAAATGTCAGGCGCAGCTACGTTGTTCCGACGCGAGCGGCGAGGCCTACGAGGGCAGGAAGAACGGAATCGCGCGGAGGGAATTCAGCTCGTAAATCTGATCGTTTCGAACGGTGGGGGGAATCGGCTGGCGTCGTGACTGGCGTGTTTTCTCTTTTGTTTTCAATCGGGTCGTTTGTCAAGCGCTCGCCGAGGAAATGGATCCGTGCGCGGAGCTTTTCGCGCGCGGCGAGCGACGTGTAAAAGGTTAGAAAATTAGCATTCGAGCCGTCACGATTCCGCGGTTCTTATCTCTCATCTGGTGGAACCGATTTTCGCCGCGCGTTTACACCGCGAGAAAACATTCCTCCCCTGGAGTTAATAACGCTCTCGCAATAGGCGCGAAGCGATCACCGAATACATTTGTTCCGCGAGACAGCCACAGGACTGAGTGTATTAAGAAGTCATAAGAAATTGAATTCACAGGCAGAAATTGCCTATGAAGGATCTACACGGTTTTTCTCTCGCCGGGCATTATCACCTCTTTCATCGGCTAAATGTAGGGAACGGGCGCGTGTATCGGGGATAAGTCGGCATAGTTATTCGCATTTGAATCGAGCAAATTACCATTCGCGGGGTATCTATTCGCAGTTAGTATTATCGTCTATCTGGAATATCTCACTCGCGACTGAACGCTGTTCGTGGCGCAACAGCAGGCAAACGCGAGGTGCAATGAAAACGGAGTATCTGCACCGTTGAACAGATTTATACTTTCTTCCACGAACAGAGAAGACTGCTTTCGACCAACGGACCTCGTGTTTCCTTTTCCGTTGTTATCGCTGCATCCAATCGTTTCCGGCAAAAATCGAGGAATACGGGTCCAGGGAGAGGCAAAATTAAAATGTATTTCTGTACGACGTCTCGTCGTATACGAAATTGGGGGAATTATCATAAACTCATAGCTCGATTTCCCGCCCTGTATCCGAGCTATCTTACTTCCGTTGCAACCGGCGAAGGGCACGTCGCTTCGCGCCAGGCACACGTTCCCAAATGAAATATTCCCCTCTACGCAACCCTGTGCACGTGCCCTCGATAAGATAACAGGCGCAGGTTTATCATATCTCGTCGAGAGCGCGGTGGAACAGTGGCAGCCGAGGGAAGGCGAGACGAGATGGAATCGCTGACTCTGTGGTCGAGCTTTTCAGGATCCTGGTGACGTTTGATTTACGATAAGGTCCGGTCGAAGGTGCCAGAATCCCGGATACGTTTCCTTTATTCTCCCCCGGGACGCGGCAAGTCCCTCAGCTCCCGTATAATGCAGAGACGCGAGCATTAGCGCGATTGGATCGACGTTGTCTCGACGCCGATTCCTTCTTTGGCGCCCTTTTTACGGCCAACGGGATCGATTCTCGCTGCGTTACACGGGTTCCCCGGCACCAGGGGATTTCGCGTTAGGGCTCGTCCAACCGATACGTATTTACGCAAGGGAGCTTCCGCCGAAGGTATTATTGAATTCCCAGAGTAGCCGCCGATTCGTTATTCTTTCAGCAAACAGTGGCCAGGTGATTCGAAGGGAATCGACGGCGAAAATCGACGCATTTTTTACCGTCGAACGCGATTTATCCCCGTGTCCGTCCCCCGGAAGCTTATAAATATCGTGCCAATAGTAATAAAAGATGTAGGTGTGCAGAAATTCGAATGTCGGTCTTCAATATCCGCGGCAGCTCGGCGATATTCCTTTTAGTTTTTCCCGGTGCACGGAAGTCCTTCAGACGGTTCATTATGGCCGTCTAAATGCGCAGGCTTTAATTTAATTCGGGAAACGAACGAAATGCATCAGGACGTCGGTTCTATTTTCTTTATATTTAAAAAAGGCCGTGGACGCGGGGACTTTCGGAATGAACGCGAGCGCGGAATATTCGCGAACGAGATTACTTTCAGACGGGGGCGACGCGATTTAGCTCCATTTGAATAATTAAACCGCTTTTCCGGGGAGATTGACACCAGCGCGGCGGAGAAAGAAGGGAAACAGAAAGTGTATACGTGCCCGTCCGAAACGTCCGGGGCCGGCGACAGGAGAAGAGGGTCTGAAAGAGGGGTTGAAACGGCGCTGGCTGACAGGTTCAGTCTAGCGACAGGTCGGCGAGCGTATTAATAATAAATGCAAACGGCTAACATCAATTTCTCTCCGGCTTCCTTCTACCGCCGCCACCATCCCCGGGCTACCCCTTTCGAAATCTGCCGTTCTCGAACCGAAGAGAGCTCATCCACCCCCTTTATTTAGTCGCTCGTTTCGCTTGCTTACACACCGGGCTCGACCTGTCGCGCTTGTCAGCCAGTCGACCCTGCCAAGACACGGAGAAGGACCTCGAGACATCGAACGAACTACAAATTGCTGGCTGCATCCCCCTGGCCGCCTCCCCGCCCGCCCTGCTATATCGCCCTAGCGTGCAAACCTTTCCGTGGATTTCGAGCAACGTTAAACTTTGGCTCGGTTGACAATCAGGGTCGACGCGCGATATATATATATATATACCCTTGCCCCCTCAGTTTGCTTTAATCATTCAGACGGTCTTGTTAAAAGTCCTCTCTCGGGGATGACGACCTGTCTTCGCGAAGCTGACGCTCTAAACGCTCTCGAACGCTTATTCCTGAAGCGTTGTAAGTGGAGTCGACTAGATTGAATTTTCAGTATTCCAGGGGAAAGTCGCCGAACGAATTGCTAGGAAAAAGTCGCGGCGGGAGCAGTCGCGCGAGCGTGATAGATTTACCGGCATCTTACACTCGGCAATACGATTCGTCGCGGGCATGCCAAATGCTTTCTACGCGTCCCGGAAGAGGGACAATCACAGCCTGATATTTCACGATCGAGAAAGGAGCTCGATGTACGCGGCGAGTGACTGTTGGCTGGTGCGTCAAAGAAAGCGCGGCAGAGATTTTCCTCGTTAAATGGCTCCCTCGAACGGGAAGGAGGCAAGCACAGTGGAAAAGACGAGTAGGCGACATGAGAAGTCAGCAGGCTTTATCAGCCAGATGCATTTTCTTCGGGACACCGTCTCGTCTTTTTGCAAAGGAAAGCTTGACTACGTTCGACGCAAAGGAAACGTTCGCGGAAAGTGAGGAAAGTTCGTCTAGCATACTTGAGGATAAGAGGCAAGATCGTCGATGAAGACACGCTCTTTTTGCTTCATCTCACTGACAGGAAAGGAGACGAGTAGAAGCAGCACAGAAACTGCACCCACGTGCTTCATTATTTAAAAGTAGGTACTCTCACGCGAACACGTTAGCAAATAGTGCTAAACTCACGTTCAACGCGCAAGCGTACTTAAACCAGTCGAAGGGGGCCGAAAAAGTTTCCGAATGCCCGCGAATATATCCGAGTTCTCATCTCCCTAACTAAGATCACCGATCCTCCACTTAGCGGAGGATTTATACGAGCCAAGTTGAAATCGAATCCCGAACGGATGGAACTTTAAATTCGCGCAGTGGGTTATAAATGGTCGTTGCTTCTCGCGGAAACTTGGCCGCACCTCGCGCTCCGGAAACTGGAACGATCGATGAAAGTAGTTACCAGAGATACGTTTCGACGAAACAAAGCGGAGAGAGGACGTGAAACTCGGCCGAGACGTCTCGAACGAGTTAACGGTGGTTCATCAAAGTTACGGAAACACGATCGGGGAAGGGTATAACGAGTCGAAAATCCGGGGCGCGGACGAATTAAGAGCGAATAAGATTTATGATAATTCTCCATCAAGATCTAGCCGAAGTTAGACCGGGCTTGAGCTTGAGCGGACCAGTTCCGCGACGGGATATTCAATTACACCGTCCCGGGGCGTGCTGGACAAAGTTGTACTTGATCGTTCTGAAACCGACACCGTGTAAACGTCCGCGGGAAAACGGGTCCGCTTCATGCGTTTCCGACTGGAGGATAATTTATGCGTTTCGCTGGTTTTTCGCGCGGTTCAGGCCCCCCCGTGGGAGAGAGAGAGAGACAGCGAGATAGTGGCCCCGTGTAAATTCATTCCGCGCGTTGTCAATACCGGTGCAATTACCGGACTCGAACTCGGATGAGTCGGTGGACAGTAATCTATAGGGGCGACGGTAGAGCGGGAAAGATCGTTTCGCAAGTACGTGACGGCGGTACAACCGTGGCCGGCCACGAGAAATCCTGGCGTATAACTAAAAACATGAAAACGTAGCGAGGACGACGGAGTTGCCGGGCGAACACGAGATAAATAGCATTGTAAGCCGGGCTAGATACGAGCGCGTTGCTCGTTTACAGGAATTCCTCGAGTCATATATACCTTAGCGCTGCCTTCTAAGCGACGTGCCGATCGTCGATCGGGGGTATCGATAAGTCGATCGACGCCGAATACCACCCCGACGGAGGGGGCCAGAGAGCGGGAAAAGGAACGAGCGACGCGGCCCGCAGAGGGGACGGGGTTGGGGGAGGAACGGGGGACGGCGGAATTAGAGTGAAAAGCGGCGGAGAACACGGCGTAGAACGAGGAGGGAGAAAGGAAGCGCCGGTTGGTATTGAGACGCCCGTATGCAAAGCGGAGGCACTCGCTCTTCTGTAACGAGCTACGACACGGTAATAAGAAAGCGAAAGGGTCCCGTGTGCACTGCGAGCGCATGTTAATTACCGACAATTACAAACCCAATAAATACGGTATTTATGACTCCCCACCTAGAAGCCTGACCGGCCTGCTCCGGCACGCACACCTACCCGTGCATTATACGCACGGGTCGCACGCACTTGCGACGCCTCGCTCTAGCCGGCACAGGGCCGTAACGTTTGCACGTGAAATTTACACCGAGTCCCCGCCAGGTATTGTTACAAAGTTTCATAATAACGCGTATCGAATTTCCTGGCCGATATAATTGCAAGTTAATTAGTCCCGTAAGGAATGGGGTCTCGATTGGGATATTCGGCAGGTAGGTGGTTTACAAGGTGTCTACTCGTGTGCGTGCTTCCCTTAATCGGTTTGCGACCGCAGAGGTGGACTCGCGCCACGGTTCAATTTTATGAGGACTTTGTCAATCGAGTTGGGTCGGGTACGAGTAACCCTTTCACTCCTCGGGCTATGCTGACCATTTATCGCTATTCCGCCTAGACATCGAATAGTATCGAAGCCTCCATGGTAAATGACACCCTGCGGAGTAACTCCAAGCAGTTTCATCTATTATTCACGATACAGAGACCTTCCTCCACAGATCTTCGTCCCAAATCCCGTGCGATCGCTTCGTATACGTACCTGGCGAGGTCACTCGTACGTGTCGCTCGGGAGCCCGTGCTCTTACGCCTGCTTTATGTTATGTAAATGCACCGTGCCGTTTAGTGTAGCCAGCGCGCCGCCAGCGCGAGATATCAGGCCCCAATAACGCTGGCACTTTTCCCCCCACGATGACGGGGGCCTGATTTTCCTGTGACTTATAGGCTGCGGTGCGCTCCTATAAGTCGTGCTCCGATCGTGCCACCCCGATATAACCCGCGACTCGCATTAAAGCGGGACCGACGTGTATAACGCGCAGCCTGGCGTGCTTCTCCCCTCAGCTTGGGGCCAGTTTGCGCGCCCGGGAACGGGAACTGAAACGGGTCCAGGCTACGGAGGTGCTAACGATCACCGTGATACGGTATGATTTGCGCCGCGATCGATTTGCCGCGCTCGCAAAAACCGTACCGCCTTCGCGTAAGTGCCGCGTTATTACTGCCACTCCCCATTATATCGGCCTGTCCCGTCGCCGGGCCCCAACCGCCGCACCGTGCGTGTATCTCGAGTGGACAACGCGTTGGTAGAATCGCGGTAGAAGGTGGACACGGAAGCGTTCGAAAGGTATCTGTCGTTAGGGGGAATTGCATAGGTGCACCGTCCAGATGAACTCTCTCGATGAGATCGTAATCAGCGGATAACGTGGTTCGGCTAGAGAGTCCCTATTGGAAATTAATTTCCGGTTGGGGTTACGAGTAGGTATCTAGATTCTCTACCATTTCCTCCGGATTCGTGCTTGTTGCCGTAGAACAACCCTGCTGGAGAGTCGAAAGCGTTGTGAAGATGAACGCCACTGCCCTTACGAGCGACTAATTGATAATTATTGCCACGTTGCATCTTCGAAGAATGTCGTTGCCAAGGAACATCGTGAATACGAAGTGGCATTGTTCGAGGCTCATTGATCGTAACGATTAGAACGATTCGCGATGGACAATTTGCTGCTCGGTGTATCTCTGATGACGAAGCAACGCGGAGGCACGGGGATCGCTGCGCGTTCGACTGGAACGCACCATATTTCGGCCAGACGACCGAGACGCGACACAACTGGTTATGTATATGAAAGCCCGCCACCTGGTGTGGGTAACACATGTCACGTATTAACTGGTTGTCCCATTAAACGATTTGGCACCTCGTCGCGAGCCCCTTCTTCAGTCCCCGAAGGTATCTCAGCTGGCGTCCCGCTTTATCTCGCGAATTTGAATACACCCGTGAAAATAAAGGAGTTCTGGTTGCGTTCAGTTATAATTGAGCGGTTGTCAACGCTACGATAATGTCGGCCGGCGATTTCCTGCGCGTCGACACGTGTGAATCTCGTTCGACATGCGTCCGCGCGACGCCGGACGACCGATTCGTTGATTAAAAGCCAAGGGAAACCGGAATAAACGGACGGCCGGGCGCGGTCGACAGGGGGCTGGGGGAGGGCATCCGAAAATCGGTTTCTTTTTGCTCGCGGTCCCGCTTAGGCGCGTCCACGAAAAGGGGCATTGACTGGCTGGACGCGGCGAAGGGAAGCGTGTCGCGGCAAGAAAACGTAATTAATCTCGATACCAGAGTTATATTGAACGTCAGCCGTGGCAGGGACGAGGGAGTGTGGTACCTGTTTCTTTCTTAAGAGTAATTATCTCCCCGCGGGTCTGTGCGTCGTTAGGCGACTCGCAGAGATCGAAGATAAATATATTAAACGGTGAGAAGGTGTATCTGGCCGTGCATAATACGTTCTCCCGCCCCACCTGGGCGTCGCGTTGATTATTAAATGGATAAATTCGATGGGAACGAGGAAGGGGATGTAGACGGCAATCGGTTTCGCATTGAATTTCATTTCTCCCGGAGTGGATCGTCGGCCGGCGAGCCACCCTGTAGACGGTAATATCGTGACCGCAATATAAGAGTCCGAACAACACGCCAGGCTATCTCGTGGTATCTTAAGACTCGAGTACCAAAACGTGTTCCTTCCCAAATAAAGGCCACGGAGCCAACGACACCGAGATATGATAAAAATAACGAATGTTATTGCTAACTGCTAACGAGTCAAAGCACCGAGCGTGGGTATCGCACTCGATAAAAACCTCCTGGCCCACGGAATTCATTTATTGTTTCTCCTTTTTTTCCCGGCCCCGTCTTCGGCGGTCCCGCCGCGCTTCTCCCATTATCGCAAATTTCCGTTTCTCTGACGCCACTTGTCAATTACCGCGCCGCCCCCTCGCCCCTTTTCGGCCGAGCTCCTGCGACCCGTTTATCCGCGATCGAGGGCACTCCGATTTATCGTGAATTTCGGGATTCCTGGCCCTCGCAGGCGACGGGATCGCCGTCCCGCCGATTGCTACCTGGAATCGGGTCCATAAGTATCGAATGTCTGCCGCATAGTTGCTGGCGACCACTCTGAGCACCGATTAGGTGAAATTAATTTGACAAACATCGGGAATTTTGCTGCATCGGGTAACGGGAGGCTAGCCAACGATATTAAATTTAACGTTAATCAAGTTGTAGGGCGCTTGATCTATGGCGAGTATCAATTAGTCTCCGTCGGGGGGCAGCGTACGCTGCAATCATCTAGCCCGGCGTAGTGGAAATCCGCGTCGTTGACGCTAACCGAGATATATCCCGCAAACATTTACTACCCATTAGAGGATAATTAATATGAAACGCGGGAGGCTTTGTACGATATCAGTAGCGTCGAACATTAAATTACTCGACGCTTTCTCAAGCTTCAGAGGATACGTCTAAATTGGCGCGGAACGCACAGGCATTCCTACCGAACCGAGCCGCGCGGCCTACGAGCTTCGGGCTGCGAAGCCACCGGGCTAAGCTTTCTAGCCGATTCTCCTACCTCCCCGGGCGAACGTTCGCTAACGGGGAATAGAAATCCTCCTTGGGTGTCAATTATCGCCTCGTTAATGCGTGCACACGCGTTCCTTAGCAGGTGTTCGGCCCTCCCCTCTTCACGCGGGGAGGCGACGAGTCACATCATGTATTTGGGAACAATATAACCGGCTAGGACGCGGCTTTACGGTTGAACCGCAGAACAAACAGTGGCGGAATACCCTCGCCCGCGTACCACCTCTCTGTACACGCCGTCAGCTCCCTCGGTCTTGCTTCTCTTGTCATTAATGCAACGCATGGTTCTTGTAGCGAATTGTATACACGAAATACAGCTCGCAGTTGCCTGGCTTGAGCAAACTTTCCTTCTGCCGCGACGTCGGCGTCGCGTGCAAATTAAACACGCCTTTCTATCGGCCCTGTAATACCGCTAGATCGATTATAGGGTTTCGCGCGTGGCGGCTGTACCGAGCGAGTTGTTGCCGCGAAAATTAAGTGTAAGAGGAATGCATACATAGGGCTTGGCATGTTCTAAAGTGCGACATTATTGCCGCGTTAATGTCGGGCGCGTGCAACCCTCCGTGGATAACGCGAGTCCGCTTCACATTTGCGCCCAGGGAGGATCGGGAGCCGGGTGCAGCAGCCCGGAAGGGTTATTGGTTTTCTCGTGGAACGAGCCGCCTGAAAATGATTACCAATCTGAAACGGCGGTGGGCAGACATTAGTAACCGATAGACGAAGAAGGCACCGGGGTTAAATTAACTCCGTGGCGAAGGTAGCGGCGACACGGGGGTGAAACGAAGCTGGCTAACGGCCGAGGGGCGTGCAGAGGTAGCGAGTAGGTATTAGCGGAGATTAATCGAACGGCAGGTCCTTACTCCACATCCACGAGTGCACGTAAGCCGATGGAACGGGGATCTCCGTGCTTGGAACGAGGCTGCTCCGTCGATCGAGTTGGAGAAGGAACGAAGGACGACTTGGATGTTAAGTGGCGGGGGAAGAGAGACGGAGAGAATACAGCATGCTCGTGATTAGTTACATACTTAGTTACTTACCGAGCTACCAAAGTGGAAGATGCCGTCCATTCTGAAAGGGGATGAAGTCATCGTCGAGGGACCACTGTCTCTCCTCCGTCCGGACGTATCCTCTTCTTCTACCTTCGTGGACCACTGGCTTCTGAATCGGTACTCGAAATTAGATGCTTCTGGTTGGCATAGCGTTATCCGAAGGAAGGTTTATGGCGATCTGAGCGCAAGATAATTTCATTTTATTTCATTCATACGTTCATGGGAGCCTGTAATAGGCAGACTCAGGGAAGGCAGGAGCATTCACTGTGTGAAATATGACGTTTCGAGTCTCATACTCAGGGGGATATTTATGACCAACGAATCAAGGTATTCCATTCGCGTGATGTACACTCGAATGGCCATTGTTCCGGCCACCACGCTAATCTCTTATCCCCCTATTTTATACGTATTTCGTGAAACCACGAGCTTACTGATCGCGAAAACATCCCCGTGGCACGACGAGACATCGTTAAACCCGCTAACTCGACGAGTTTATACCTTCACTCGCTTCTCCATGCATATTCGCCTGCTGGGAAATTACCTCGCGAAGAAGTTCATCCAGGCAGAACAAAAGTCTGCTGGAGCGTTTATAGTTCATTTCACGTCGCTTGCCAATGAGACACGCGCCGTTTTTCACTCAGAAGTCGAGCGCATTCTCTTCTCACGCATCGTTTGAAGAAAAACTGGATTCGTTCTGGGAGCATCTTGTTCAGGGGGGATCGTTAACCCTAATTGCATATCTATTTACCCACCTACGCTCATTCGCGACGACGATCTGACGAATACGCTCGCTCGGAGCAGACGAGCCCCGTGTCGTGAGTCGAAAAGCCGCGAGCAACACAGCCCCGACGTGATATTTCAACTTACACGGCCACACGTGGCCGTGTAGCCAGCCGTTCGCTTGAATCATTTTAATTGTCGCTATCGGTTACGCCTCGCCGAGCAATTCGCGAGAGGAGCCACCGCGAATTTACGCCCCGCAGTGTAATTGGTCCGGAAACTGGATCACTGCAAAAAACGTCCAAGTCACTTTCGCGGGCACGCAATCAAACTAAAATCCGGCGAGCCTGCCTATCTTTACAACGCACTTCGAATCGTGTTTACGAGCGATTAACGGGCCGGAAAACCAGTAACCGGACAGCTTTTCGATAACACGTCCAACGTCGCGTGTTCCCGTGGCGAAAGAAAACGAAAACTGCCGAAGAGTTTCGCTGGAATCGTCGTAAACGGCCGAGAGGAAAGAAACGACGATTCATCTGCCTTTGCACAGAAATTCTACTAAGGACTGTCGTTGTTCTCCGGGCCATTTAAGAGGCCGCGTATACTCTGCTCGTAGCCGATATCCTCGCGGTTCTTTCCGTCCCTCTCATCCCTTTCTTACCCCCTTCAGACAATCTGCTTTTTATGCGCCACGTAAACGAGTTGATGGAAGGAGTGGGTAACGAGTCGTTTCCTTGTCGCGTGAAAAATGCTCCACTCGTAAAACGCTCGCTATATTTTCTCTCTGTGTTTACACGCTGCCCGTGAATCTCGTGCTTCTTAACTCATAAAGCCGAAACGACATTTTATTAACGCCGGGGATAAATGTAACGAGGCTCGTTTAAGTGCTGCCTCTGGCCCCTCCACTCTCCATTCTCACGCACAGGCCCGTGGAAATTGCACGTCCGTGACGATTATTTATAAGATGGAGAAAACTCGGCGATTCCAGCGCGAGAGCATTCGACGCCCCGCGCGCCTGATATCTGTTTTAACAGGTTACGAGCCTCCAGGTGCCCGAGCGTGTACGTTTTCCTGGGGGTTTCGCGCTGGAAGACGGACCGAACGCGGGGAAACAGGGACTTATCCGGCGGGACGGCGTTCGCGCGTTAAAATCAATTCTTTTCGCGGGGCGGCGATGAAATCGTAATTTTATTAGCCGCGCGTAAATTCGAGGCCGCTTAAAACGCTCCCTTATGGCCGAGTTACGGCGTGTACCGAGCGCACCGAGGCTCGACGGGGTGAAAGAGGTAGGAGGGAAGCGATTCATAGCTTTTTAATGCCGAGATAACGCCGGTGGAAGAAGGACGACGGGAAGAGAACGGTCTCGACGAAAGGGGGATCGACGAAGGGTGTGTGTGGCCCGAGCCACTCCGGCCAGGGACAACCGGCGAATTCCATGCATTTAAAATGTTTCATTAGAAACCGTCTAATAAATATTGACCCCCTTTTTAACTCGGTTTAAAAGACCATTCGGCAAGTAGGGCTGTCCTCGCGTCCGCGGAGGGCGAGGGGAGACCGGGCACGCACGCTGCGGCGCGACTCCGCTGACGGTACCTGCGCCTGTAACAAGATCTGATTTATATAGACACCGTCGAAAATTGGTTTCATCCCCGGACCATCTCCTGGGTGGCATTCGGGGAGCCTCGGCGACGACATGCTCGTTTGGCGTACCATAAATACTCTTCTGCCTCGCGTCTCTCGCGGGGCTTGCGTTTCAACCGCGACCGAACAGGCCTCCACGGAAATTGATTGTCGTAACTCTGGCGTATAAACGTATAGACGTGGCACGACGGTAACGGAAGTCTGCAGGTCCCTCGTAACGCGGTTACCGCGGGAAACCAACTTACCTGCGAAACGGGACGGGAATTTTCAGCGAGTAAATATTTTACAACTTTACGGCGCAAGCATCGGGGAAATTACATCTGAGAAAGTTCTTCACAGCCGAAGCTGGATAGTAGCGCGAAGTGTCTAAAGATTTATCGGACGAGAACTGCCTTGGCAAGATAGGACAAAGACGTTGCTGTTACGGTGAACCGGAATATGTACGTAGGAGGCACCGGAAATTCGTGCCGGTTCCTGTGCTTGGCAGATCGAGTGCTCTGTCGATCCAGAGGAATTAACCTGCTACGTCTCCGATGCATCGCAGAAGGGATATTAAGTGCCATATTCGCGGTCGTTGCCAGAGATACATCGCGTCGGGTGGAACAACATGGGTGAGGACAGTTCCCTTGAGTGTGGCTCCCCAGGTTTCCCGTTCCGTGCTTATAAATTGACATGACCGCCGCCGTGGAAGTAGTTTTAGGTACACGGCGGAGTTTTAATTAGCGTGTCACCGTTACATCACATGACCCTCTTAGGAGGTTACATCTTCATTATTGCATTCTGGCTCGCTGAACAGTCGGCGCATGGAGTACAGCGTGGCGTGCAGGAAGCGGGAGACGAGTGTCTCGAGGAGTAAACATTGAAATTCTCAGTGCACCGTGCGAATATCATACGCATGGAAATGGCGCGGTCCTCGCGATTGTAACGAATTCGCGTGTCCTGAAGGATGGAGATTATGGAACTCGGTAGGACACCTATGGTTGAAGTTCGACGCGTGCCAAATTCTAATCTGGGCGAATTTCCCAGAGGGCTGGCTACGGCACGTGTCGTGACTGAATTCGGGATTATCACAGTCAGCGGGAAAAAGATTAAGGAGATTGAGGAAGTGAACAGTTCGGGTTCAGGGGAATCTTCATCGCGTGGACTAATAAGGAGTCTGACAAGAAGACACTGTACCCTAATCACGGGGTAGATCGCATAAGTGACTTGATAAGATCACGCGCCCCGCTTCAGCGCTGACCGAGACGCGAATTAACGCGTACATTCGTCAGAAATGCCCGATCGAGCGATCCAACGGGGCCGTTTCTCGAACGAACACCCCATACGTGGCGGAGCCAATAATTCTCAACGAAGCAATATGATCGAAGAAGATGCGTCTGCGGGCGGTTATACGCATACTCTTCGGTCGGTGGACCCCTTAGCCCCACGTGTGGGTGCATGCATGTGCAGCTCGGTTACTCGTAAACGCGAGGGTATTACAGGGCTCCGAAGATGGTAGATGGCTGCGGCGCGGACGGGAAGAAAGAAGAAGGGACAGAGAGAGAGAGAGAGAGAGAGAGAGAGAGAGAGAGAGAGAGAGAGAGAGAGAGGAAGTATGCAGCCCCGAGGGCCTTAAAGCGGGGGCCGGTTTGCGTGGGCCGTACAGCACCTCCGTTCGCCATACCAGGTCCACCTGACCCCCCTTTGCCTCTTTGGTCATCCTCCTCCACGTCACCTCCCCTCGTCAGCTCTCTTCCTCCACCATCCTCCCGTAAGATAAACTCTTCTGTCTTCTACCATCTCTCGTTCACCACGTAGACACGTTCGCGTACTTCGTCCACCCTTTTCGCGTTCCACCCCTCCCACCTCGTGCCCCGCTCATTCATCACCTTCCCTCCGAAGCCTCTTGCTCTCTTTCCGCATATCCTCTCTCCTCGCTGTTGCACCTCGGTCCCTCTCTCGCGCGTATACGCTACTTACCGTCATAAACCCATGCTCGGTCAATATTTCAACTCTGCCGCGGTGATTTCGTGGACACGGGGCCCGCGTACGTGCGCGCACACGGAGCGGGACGCGCGTGTGCGACGGAACAGTGTGCGCGAGCACCCTTCCTCGGTAGAGAGTGCCTTCCAATTTTATTACCCACCGTGGTACGATCTCGATAATGAAATACTTCGGGGAGCATTTCGGCCCCCGAGTGAACTCCATTCGACTATAATCGAGATAAGAGTGGTACGCGTACCCCACCTCTACGGAACGGATACGCCGCCGCGTTCGCGGGACCCGAGGATTGTCGAGAAACGTGGGCGAACCCCCGGGTTACAAGAGATTTTTGCTCATTTTCTTCTTCGCCGCTCTCCGACTGCTTTTTTTCTGATATTCGAGGCCACGGTGATTTTCGACGGTTCTTCGGAGAAATTCGTAATTCTTAGGTGTCGACGAGAATTTCAATAAAGTCGCTAGGTGACGCCGAATTTCGTAAGATAACAGACTTGGCCGTGATCAGGGGGGCACGCTGAATTTCGCCGAATTCTCTTTGGCTTCTCGTTAATGTTCAATTTTAACTTTGCTTGGCATCTGGAAGTTTTCACAGCAATGGCAAAAATGTCACATCCATACTCCGAACCCCAATTGTTGTCGGTGACCTAAACAATTCCTTTCGAAATCAGGTATCACCGGCATATGAAATTACAGACTAGAGGCGAACTCTATAAATCCTAAAACAGCGTGTCACGCTTGTCTGCCAGTGGAACAATGAAGCTCGCGTGGCGGTAGACTCGATGCGCGGTGCGTTTCGGCGCGGTCGTTAAAAGCTCGTCGAAACTCGTTTAATTATTTTCATGCTGCCGCGGTTAGAGGCTTGTTAGGATCGGCGGGGAACGACGATGCCGGGGAAAACTCATTATTGGTTTCCAGTTTTGAGAAGTACCGTCGTGTTTTAACGATTAAAAACGCCAGGGGTCGAGGGGCAACGTATCGGGACAGATAATAACCCCTGGTAGGCGTGTGGCCGAAGTTCGTTAACGTTGTTATTACCCGTCGCTTCATTTTTAATGTTACCCCGCTCGGTTATAACATACGTCCACCGACACTGGCTATTTTGCATACGTTGGACTCCATTCGCGAACTCAATACTCAACGTCCACGATACTGAACGCGACCACTCTTCTCCGGAGACTAGCCAATAAAACTTCGTAATTACATTTCCATAATAGGTATCGCGAATCCACCATCCCCTACCTCGCTGTTGTCAATTTTTCCTAAGCAACGTGTATGTCCACGTCGTCCCAGGATATTTGCTTCATCTTGTATGGAATAGTGGCACCGAGATCGGAACGAGAATAGTGTGTTCCTTTCCTATTTCCTTCGGAACAGTCTCCTGAACAGACACGTTGCTCTTAACGTTGGTACAGGTGTTTGAGGGAAAAGGATTTCCTAATTTGTGTATCGTAGGAAACGAACGCGTGATCTCAATTATACAGCGATTACCGGTAACATGGCCCACAGTAGTCTTGAAGAAACCCTTCGTGACTTCAAGCTGAACTGTGTCCCGTGTAGAGTATTTTTGTTTTAATTCAGTCTAGTATTACTCAGGAAACGAGCAGGATTCAACCTATTCGAGACATTGTACTCTCTGTCAGACCCATCCAACGGAGATCGTTCCACGGCAAGTTGCACGGAGTTGTGCAACATAAGCCAGGTCACGAGTTACGATCACAATAAAGACCGGCTGTCACAACGCGTCCGCGATTTATTCGCTGTCGAGACGAGCACGGCGCTAACTAGCCCCTTAAAAACACCTCGAACCGGCGATCACGTCGACCGTGGGCTTCATTGAAAATAACCAGGTCACAAATTGGCAAGCATCTTCCTTCTTGCTCGCTCATCTCATCGTTTCCACCCCTCCTTGTTAACAGCGGGACTTATCTCACAGGTAAAAAACGGACAATAATTTCGTGAACGCTGCTTGTAAGACTTCGATTCTGGAGCCTTGTTACATGGTGCAAACATCCCGTCATATTTGAAGTCATAATTACAATATTTTCGAGCTGGCATTCGTTACGCTTGAATCATTTCACGTCGCCACCCTCACCAGCAATTTACGGAGATACTAGACTTCGTCGAACTGTCGATTCAGGGTAGTTATTTAGTTCCAAGGAGTTTCGAACTAGCTACGAAATGTCATTATGGCAAATCACCGGCCAGACAATACTCCAGTGGGCTCGATTTTGCAGAGGCGAAAAATATTGTTTACCGGCTTGCATAAACTCACCTTGCTACTTTCACCGCCACTTTCGCTCCCCTTTCTCTAACGTTGGAACAATTCCATCGGTCAGGACCGTGCACGTGGAACGTAATGGGGGGAAAAGTGGTTTAGATGTTCCCTTTGAAGAAATTCCCGCAGTGGTATCGGCGCAAATTGGAATTGCACAGATTCTATAGCCGTGGAAACTATTACTACGAGCTGCAGAACTGCTGCCACGGAGGCCTGTTGGCTTCTCTGCCCTCTAGCAACTGGTGATCGCCGAAATCTCTGGGCAAACACGATCTTCTGCATTGTCGTCGATGCATACTTTTCTCGCCACTTTGCGGCGGACTTTCGCGAGGTCTGCTTCACGACACGGGGTCGTGAGATTCGTACGGGGGCCCGGAATTCCGTTATGAGCAAATACACGCGGCGAGGGTGAGCACACGGCTCAGTACGAAATGATAGGATGCCCGTCGAAAGGGCGGCCAGCCGCAACAGCTTCTTTCTACCGGCTATCTCGAATAACTATGGAAATCACTACGAGCCTCGGTTCTCACACCGTGGTCCCGTCGTTCCTTCCTCTGTCGGCCATTTCGTTTCCTCTCGCCTTCGATGCACACCACCGACGAGGAGGTGCCTCTCTTTCCTCTTCCTCAACACACGCGGCATTGCTCGCGCACGTGAGAAAGCACACGTGAAACGATCCTATGGTTTCGTACGGTTCCGTTTCCTCGCCACCCTGCTTACTTTTCCCACCGTGAAATTATCGCTTCCTCGTTTACGTTCCGCACGCGTGAACATTTCGGATTTTCTTGTAAACGCTCGTTCGCGAATGGTAATTGGAACTTAAGTTCAAAGGGTATCGATGGTCGAACCGTGTAGAGCCCGAATCGAAGTACTCTCCACAGTTGCATGTATTCGAACTCAGAAGCTTCCACTGTTCCATGTGGGTAACGCGACGTATAACTCTGAAATTGTGGTACAAAAGGATTAGCCATCTTAAAGAGTCACAAGTACGGCTCAGGCTCATAAAATTACTCGCAAGGCTCGTGTATAACGTGCTCCGGTACACTTGAACCACCGAGCTTTCCAATTTGTCACGTTCGAGTGATCCCGTTGTACTCTAATCGCGGAACAACAATCGCGGTAATCGTGTATTCACCCGGTGCAATGGAAACGCGTAAATGTTTCGACTTTCGCCGATCGCGGTTAAATGATTGATGACGCGGTCTCGCGAGAGCGATAAGTCCCTCAATCGGCCGCGGCTAGGCCGCTGTATATTCCCGCGGCAAAGGAACTACTTGTTACACGCGAGAGAACGGTGATACCAAAGATACGGGGCCGTGGATCGATAAACGAATTGAGATCTTGTCTGACCCGTATTATTCCCGTTTCGACCGCCGACACGTCTACAGCCGCTTATATTATATCGATAAGTGCCCGCGAAAACATACGCGATATTGTTGTAAGCGTTCCGCATCGATTCGTTTCATCGAGCAGCTGAAACAATTTGTGATCGTCCACGCGATTTGTCACCGGCGAATGAAGTTCTAACTTCTAACTCGATGCTGTCTTTAATGGATCGCTTGAAATTCAGCATCCGAAGTACACGCGTCCCGCGGGACACGAAGATTTAATGTTACATTGACGATTGCCCCCGACACCGTGTGTACGCTAGCTACGTGCTGAACATTTTCAGCCACGGATGAAAAGATTTTCTTAATAGACGACTCGAGGAGCTTGTCTGATGTATGTCCTATTTATGTCCAGAGAAACCGCGGCGCGAGATTAATCGTCGACGTGTATACCGCGGCGATCGTTCGATCGCGTTTAATCCCGCATTAGAGGACTTTTTCAATCGAGCTCCGATGGAGGCCTTATCTGATACATTTCTTGCGCTCCTATTTTCTTCGCGGCCCCGCATCTTGGCCAGGGGAACGTGCAAGAAATATTGCGCTCGAAAAGGTTACACTATTTCGTAACTCGCGCGAAATTCTGCGCAATAGATATATGGATTTATATGGCGGCGTTTCTTGTTCTTGTTCTTGTCATCGCTCAGCTATACTTTATTGTTTTTAATCTGGCGCAGCTGTCGGCGTGGGATTTGCATTCCAGTGAAATTTAGAACACCGCGGAACAAGGAATGAATTCGCTCGCGGTTCGGAATCCAGGATTTCACAGTTTTCGCTGGGATAACGTTTGCTCCTTTGTTACATCAAATTGACGGATACAGTGGCGCAATTAAATTACTGGCAATTCAATGGCTAAACGCTACGTTTTAATAGGGTGAAAAATTGTCCTGACAGTGTTTGCATAGTGGGGTAATAATACCCTCGATGTTGTTTGTTCCTTGAACACTCGCTCGAGCTCTCTCATTAGCCAACACGCGATAATGTAACGCAATTAACGATTATCGCAACGACGCGGACGACTGCGACCATAATCGTGTTTACGATCGTTCTGAAGATCAGATCGGGAGATTTCGTAAATGGGCGAATCACGAGTGTGTCCGTAGTATCTAAATCGCGGTTCAGGAAATACAAAGTACTATTACTCATAAAACAAGGACGGTTCATTTAGAGGAACGAGATACGTTCGTGTTTAACGCTTCGAACGATTCAAATCCGTACGAAGATTCCAAATAGAACTTACGTATATCTGTATAATGCCCGTACACTCGTAAAACTGTTCATAAAGTCCCGCGATTTACGCGCCAATAAAAATATTAGAGTCAAACTACTTAGGTAGTTCTGTGGGACTGTCTGAAACTTGCACGAATCCTACCTACAGCTGGAAAGTCTCAAGCATCAGAGAGGTTTATTAGTTGCACTAAATTGGTGATTCAATAAATTGGGGATAATAGAAAGTACCTGTAACAGCTGTAATCCCCAATAATACAACCTGACCGAACATGTATTGATCAGTCGAAGTTAATCGAAATTTATCCACAAGAAACACTGTCAGAGGCACAGAGTACGTTGCAAGGGAATTCATTCCACTTCACTCTTCTCTGAATTACAGATATAAGTGTTTTTCGAGTGCCTGAATCCCTTTGATACGTAGCTCCAGGGATGACACACTCCTCAAGGAGAATCTCCCTCGTCGTGATCCAAGTCCCTCCTTAAGCTGAAGTGTGCCTGGCGTAGATTATAAATTATATCGACAGTATTCGATCTGGGTCACTCTTGACGAGCGTCGCCAATGGTTCCTAGATGATCGACAACACCTTTCGCGAGATCGGCGCGGAACTGTATCCGTCAACACGCTATATTTATTGCCCCGCGCTAGTAACGTTAGCGAGAGTGGCTCGGTTGAACCGCGCGACTTAATGAGATCACGTGTGTGCACTGTGTGCGGGACATGTGCACACGCGTGCTTGTGTGTCGTGCAGAGGGCCGCGTAGACTGTGTAGAGGCTCGCGATCAGGTACGAGATATCATTCACAGGGAGAGGAAAGCGCTCGCGGAAGCATCGAACCCGATTCGATCCTGGCAAATTAATGCTGCTCGAGATATCTCATTCAGACGTACTTACCGGCATACTTATTGGCGCGCGTTGTCTGCGCTCAGGCCGAATACGTGCAATATAACTGGCCGCGAGCCGACTCGGTGCTGGTATCGTGCGTCATCGATCACCGTGTCTGTACGGGTCCAATATATGAGCAGAATTTCTATTAAGATGGCATAGCTGTATAGCTGTCCTGTATAGGACTTTCCGCGACTGATCGTGGATATCAATAGAATGCTTGATACCTACTTCCACCGTATCTCCACGATGCTTCCTTTGCGCTAGGTCTGTGTACATCGTATACCTACTCCTCTTTGCCAGCATGCTCCAGAATTCGCGGGAACTCCAATCGGGTGTCGGAACTCGATCGACGTCTCGACGACGCGGGGGATCTTTCTTAACGCGAGAGACAAACACGATCCGCAATCCCAGAGAAACTCGAGCCCCGATATCAAACGGGTAATTATCGCTTGCGGAGCAGCAATCGGGTGCCTCTCTCCGTGCTCCGTGCAAACGGAAGGTGCAGCACAGACGAAAATCGGAGCCGCGGTATATTCGGTTACCTGCACGACGGCTACGTGACCCAGGACCCAGGTAGATACGCCTGCACACCGTCGGAACGTGTAAATGCAACCGTCGCCATAGCTGGACTCCTGTGTACACTCATTTCCGGACTGTTTGATAGATCTTGGGTGATTGTTAATTATGTTTAGAGAACCGAATGGAGAACCTCGAGGACCGCCAACCGGTGGCACAGTGACTCGATACGCTTCAAAGCGGTATTAAATCTACGGTCACCGGGCATCTCTCTCTCTCTCTCTCTCTCTCTCTCTGTCGCTCTCTTTATCTCTCTCTCTCTCTCTCTCCCTCTCTCTCTCCGTCGCATCCTGGCTCTTTCGACCCTGGCTGCCGGCTCTCCGGAGTAAATTAGACAAATACCATTTAGACGCAAACGATGGCACGGCAAACGTTAAGCCGTCCTTCCCGTTTGCCCAGCCACCTCTAGAATTCGGCACACGTACGAGGAGAATGCCGTGGGTAAGTTTGATACATGGGCCCAAGCGCGTAACTACGAATTCGTTTCTGGGCTATGGAGCACGGCTACGCTGCGATTAACCGGATACGCCTGTTGGTTCAACGACGCTGGCTATCGTGGCCTGATTTTAAGGGGCAGCCGAACTCGGTTGCGATCGACTCGACGTTGCGTTTTCCATTGTGAGAAGTGCTCAAGAATTCGCGTTTACGCTGTCGCGCGGATCAAGTGCGCCGAAGCAGGAAGATTTTAGTACATCAGAGACGGCTTCGTGTTGTAACAGCTGTGCAAACGGAGATTCTTGGACTAAGCACATTTGTGCACCACAGACAGCATAGATTCTATCATAAAACATAGTCGGACTTCGTCAAGGTAGAACATCTCAAAGGGACATGACCGTAACGTTTGCATTTCGGGTCCTTTAACAATCTACCTGAACTTCGTTACACAACTTTCGAGTCGGGAACTGTTTAGAAGCGAACCGCGTACCTAATTCCAAACTGGTGTGAAAAGATGGCGCAGTATCCTCTCTACGACTACATCCTCCAACGGTTGGGTAGTCGTATAACGTCCACCAGGCACTCGCTTTATTTTACTATCTAATTTCGGGTCGTTTATTATTCTCCCGGAGCGACGCGCAAAAAAAACACAATGATCGGTCCTTTGCGAAACCAGTCCCTCATCGGCAAGAGAGAGAGAGAGAGAGAGAGAGAGAGAGAGAGAGAGAGAGAGAGAGAGAGAGAGGGGAGAGAGCAGATCGCGCTCGCGAAACTTTGATCTCGCTACTTCAATCTCGCGAGGAGTGTTATTACCACGTGGGTAGACGAAAAGAGGTGGACGGTCGCGGGGAGAAACGAACGCCGGCATTACACTTAAACGTGGGTGCCACGTTCGGTGTAATTTCCTCGACAGTTACACTCTTGGCTCGATAGCCGCGAAACAACGGCTCCAGTCGCTCAAAAATTCCCTGCCCAGGAATGCAGTAGATAGAGAAGTGACAGTAACGAATAACCCGATAAATTATTCGGGACAAATTAAAAGAGCTCCGCAGCCGGAGTCGACGGAACAGTCGCGGTGTTGAGTGATCGAGCATTCCGGGGAATCGATTTGCATTGCTCCATATCGCTTACGGTACTCTTAAAAGGCTTGGAGTGCATTAAATTAGCACATGCACACATCGATGGACGGGCAACAGCCTGCTTGAAACAAGGGACTCTGACGTTCGATGCCTCCTTGATCTCGTAAAGTTCCTCGGAGGATGGTGCGGCTGCTATTCGCGAGGAAATTATTGTTGCTGGGCGGGTAGGCGAAAACTGCCCCCCGAAAAGAATGCGAGGAAACGAGGAGGCCGTGTTTCTGGTGGACGTAGGTGCGATCCCAACGATGGGTTACATTCCCGAAGCGGCGCAGCCGGTTTTATGAGCAGAGAACGCGCACTGGATAGAGGATAGTTTCCAGCGAATCTACTCGGGGAGCAGTGCGTGGTAAGATCGAGGAAAAACGGGCACGAAAGGGGACGAGAAAAGGAGGATAAACGACGAGAGAAACGCGCACAGCGGCTCGAGCGAGGAATTCCAGTTTCGTGAACGATGCCCGCAAGCTCTGTGAAAGATACTTTTACGCACCTGAACGTTTGCGTTTCGTCGAGACTTCTGGGGGCGTATCGTGGCCAAAGAAAGACGCACCGAAAAATGAGAAGCTGGAATAAGATACCCTGACGCGATAGCGCCAGCTCCCTGGCTATTAGAATATGTTATTCGCGAGAAACCGCGGATCGTAGAAGCGAACGAGACGTGAATATTTCATCTCTGAAATTACAAGTACGCTTGTTACATTTAGGAGCGTTCTATTTTAATGGAACTCTCCTTTCTCCGTTACATCGGCTACGTCTGCGACTTTGCCTCCATAATTCACAAGTTGGATGATTGTAATACGTTTCCGCCGAAGAGGGGAACAGGGAATAACCACGAATGTCGGGTAATCCTCATTGATATGATGGATGGAAGTTTCGAGTTATTGTTCGTCGAGGTGCGCGCACAACGACTGAGACAATGTTCGAAGGTTTCGCCGAGAAGTTGCAGGTCGGGAAAGTTAGTTATTGCGTGGCTGTTGACCCAAAGTGTCGATGCAGAAATTTAAGAGACAGAGGAGAGGCAGAGAGAGGGACATAAGGAAGGAAACAAGAGGTGAGTGCCTGCAGTAGCTTAAAGGCAAATGGGGAGATTAGAAGTTCCCTCCTAATTTCACCTAATAAATCGCGCGTTCGCTCTCCGCCGATGCCGCACGCATGCAGAATAAGCCGGGGAGACGCGGATATTGCGGGGGCGGAGAACTTTATCGGGTAACCGACGTCGACCACCTTTAATTTATCTACCGTCCTGGCCTTTCGTTCTCTCTCCGCGAAGCGCCACGCATAATCTTGGTTCCTTGGAGCACGGCTGAACAGGGGGAGCGGGGGGCCATTATCAGGTGCACCTGAACATCGAGTTGTCTCTACGATATTCCAGATTTATCGTCTTAATTTCAATGCCGGTGCCCGAGCGCACCTATTAAGTTATCACTCACGCAGATACGCGCACCCTTTCTTCCCCAAAGCTTCTCTAAATCCACTTAAATTGGTCCAAGGCACCAGCACGCCAAGTGGAGTGGACATTAATCCAGATTCATGATAGGTATCCCGTAATACTCACGCGGCACGGCCGTACAAACATCAGAATTCCGTTCAATGAACTTGGTGCGCGAACAGTAGCGATCTGGGTGTACTGCACGGCTCTCGGTTCAATCTCATGGGGAACCATAATTGCTCCACTCGCCGAACAGAGTATAGCGGCAGCATCATGCGGCAAACCGGTGAGAATGGCAGCTATTGTCTGTGAAACGTGTGCGGGTGGTTTATCGGTCCACGAGATCGGTTTATTGATTTCGGTGGTTACCATCGACATAGTAAATGCCAGTAGAGGGGCCCACTGGCAGCAGGCACAAAGAATACGTAGAAGAGTGAACGAAATTCCTGATCCCTGTCACGGGAGTTGTGAGAATAAGAACTCCAATTGATCGGTGGTTAATCCTTCTCGAGGCAAATTCCTAATCAGAGCTCAGACGAAAGAGTCTTCTGGAGTTACTGTTGAACCCCTGTCTTTGAACCCCAACGTTTCATGGAAATCAATCTCCCAGCATCCAGCTGCTTCCTCCTCGTCCCACGCCAAAGCAATCTCGCGATATCCTTTCGCGAACCGGTACCATTCGCGTACGTGGTATTTTACACCGCCACGTGTAATTCCTCGGCCTCCGAATTCCGCGCGCCAAGGCCGCGAATAACACTGCGGCTACTCGCAATCCGGCCCAACTCATTATTACGAGCCCCGGCGACTTGCGGTCAGCTCTATCCTGACCTTTACATTGAAATCTCTCCCGTTTCCTTATTGCGTCTCTCGCCTCCTCCTGATACATTCTCCACGCTGACGTCTAATGACCAACCGGGCTTGAATCAAGATTGAAGAGACCCGAGACATGCATATCGACCCGGCGCGAAGTTTTCCGGGCCCCCTTCCTCCGCGCGGAAAACTGCTTGTGACGTTCATTGTAACTTATAGCGGCGTTTATCGCGACCTGTTGTCTAAACAACTACCCGCGCCGATATTTCGGCTTCCCGGCAAAGTTGAATGCGGCTCGACGTCTCCGCGAGTTTTCTTGCCGCTCTGGAAACTTTTACCCGCGAGGCACGTTCTTCTGGACCTGGATACGTCGCGGGGAATCGCCGAGGGGTTGGGCGGCGGCTCCAGTTATCCTTGAGGTGCTTAAACGAAGTCGAAGTATCACTTTCTCATGGCGAAGTTTTTCGGCCGAGACGGAGTGTCAGTAAGGCAGGAAAGTAGAAGAAGTGGCTCCTCGAGAAGCCGCGTGAAGCGAAAGCGGGAGTTCAGAATTATTGGCAAATGTTTTTACGCTAGAAAGCCAGTGTAGAGGGAGTTTCTGTTTGTACCAGTGGTCGTCGAGGAAAATAGAGGACTATTTATAGAAGATGTGGTTTGTGAAGTAGGTAAGACGAAGGCAGATTTAGAATTCCCCTTTCACCGTGTGAAGCGCACTTCAAGTCGGTACACGGGTAGTTCAATGGGCCGCCATTGTCGCGTGCTCCTAGAATGACCATAAATATTCCACACCTCATCTCCGCCCCTGCGGTCTGAACACCGGCAAAAGATATTCCCCGCCGCGTCCCCGTTGACTCCCGTACAAACGATAGCAGATCGGCGCAGCAGGTGCAAACCCGATATCTTCTTATCATAATCGCCGCTGATAATGGGCTTTAGAAGTTTTAAATTACCAAAAGAACGGGCTCGGATCTTTCAAAGTCAGCTGCGCTTCGCACCCGGCCCCAGGATCGCGCTCTGATACGTCCGACGCGTTGAAAAAATCGTTCGCGCCGCGAAAAGAGGATCTGGCCGATTAGTCGTTGTCAAAAGCTTGAATGAGTATCGGTACAGGTGATCTCGGAGCCTGAACGAGGGACGGAGGGCCGGATTTGGTGGCTAGATTGTTTCAGTCGGTTGCAACGACTGCGTTGGAGTCGAGCTTAACGACGCAGAATTCATTTTAAAACGGGTCCTCGCCGAATCCGGACATCGTCGCGAGTTTCAAGGAATCGCAATCGCGCGAAGCGCGAGGAACGCGCACCGGGGTAATAATCGTGAAAGATTTGGTTGCTCCGAGAGAAGGTGAGCTCATCGCGTTGCTCTCGGAGTCATTATTTCGTTTAAGACGAAAACGATGTTTCGTGCGGCCGCGGAGACCGTGAAAATTGCCTCGAGCTGGATCCTCTTATCAAATAAAAAGACGGGGTGTTGTTGAGAAGGCACCGAGGGCGAAGGGAAGAAAAGAGGAGGTGCTTGGGCTTACGGACGTGCGAACTGACAGGAGTCCATCCCAAGATATCCAGCAAGAGGGTTCTCGTTTTGCGGCCGGTGCCGACCTTTTTTCCTCTCTTTGCGCCATCATCGGGGCTATACTTACGCCGGCCCCGTACTCATTATTTCCCATCCGTTCCTCTCCGCGAGACCTTCTTTCATATTTAACCCGTCCGTCGCTTCGAAGCTTTCGGCATGTTTAATTTAATCGGTATCGACGCCCTCGACCGAGTGAACCGTGCGAGCGGGACAGAGCAACCCTGAATGACCACCACGTATTCCGCTCGCGAAACGCCTCTTACCTCGAAACATGCCCTTAAGAGTTTGCTTGCCCGCGTTGGAATCGCGAGTCCGTCGCGAGCGAAACGTAGGCACCTACGAGTGCTCGTGGCTCGACTTCGATTGATGATATTAACGACGCCGCGCGTCGAGTTCGATCGCATTTTGATTACTTCTGTGTGCCACCGTTGACAGCGAATCTCTGTGATGTCCTTCCATTTTAATTATTTCGGGAGGTAATTATAACGGACATCGACGCACGATGTAACGAGCGCACTGGCTGTTCAGAATTTTCCCAAGCCCTATCGCGAATGGTATTTACGAAAAGCACCCGCGTTATTGAAACAATCGCGCATGGATTAATGACGGGCAGGCTGGGTGGTTATTAATTAATTAGTGTTTCGACGCATTGTATTCGGAAATTTCGTTTATGCGTATAATTATCGCGTGCGCAGTCGAATTTTAATTACGGTAACGCGATATCGCGAAGATTATCGATTCTGCCCGTTGCCAAGCAGCCGCGTCGCAGGTACAGAGCTTCACGCGGAAGAACGCCAGCGCAGCTAAAGAGACGCGTCTGTATGTTTTCCAATTTTAATACCCCGGAGACTACCTGCCCGCCGTGAAAATGGAAGAGAGATGAAATCTTTTATCTCGACTTCTGCATAAAGCGGCGACTTTTATGACTGTCACTTTAAGGCCGACGCTTTACGGCCCAGGCTGCTTGCATATTTTACTCTGATCCAGCGTGGCGGCGCGAGATCGGGCGAAATTGAAGAGTCGTATATTAGAACCGAAAGCCACTTCCGACGCCGGTCCGTACGTTTACGGAAATTACGCGCGAGCCCTTCTTCAACCACGTGACCCTTCGCTTTCGATCAAGTCGATGCTATACACTCGTGATGGATATTTTCCTTAACATCGAGGAAAAATATTTCTCATCTTATAGAAACATCTTGTAGGTGCACTGGGGACCTAAGAAAACAAAACCTGTTCACCGCAATATAGAAAATTGTATAGGACGCTGCGGAAGTTCATTCCTTGGGCTACCCACAAAATTCTACGCTTTTGGGATCGTATTTTCTGATAAAACGTGGCTGAGTATCTAGCACGATATCCTCAGAAATCCAGTTAAAGGGGAGGAAATAAAAAGCGACGCGAAACACGGTTGAACTTGTAACGACGATGATAAAGAAGCTTTTTAAGAGCACTTTCCGAGAAACACGACGGAATACGAAAAGTTTATCAGTTTACAGGTAAACGCTCGCGAAAATTCCTCGACGGTGGAGCGGAATCGTGGATGTTGATAAGGGGGTGGAAGGAATTGCCAGGGTTCTTACAAGCGATTCGACCCATAAAGATGTCCCGTCGAACGGAAAGGAACTAAAGAGCGGTTCTCGCCCGACCGTAATATTATTATCTCGATTCCAGCGTAATATTCACGAGCCATCCGAGGGAGTTACGTGGCAGCCACGAAATGGAACGCGGGTGCTCGCCGAAGCTATGGGATTTGAAAAACGTTCCGGCAGTTATTACCGGAAAAGAATTCCGTGGGAGTACGTTACCGTCTAGCTCGGTCCGGGGGCATTACGATTAATGAGCTTGGACGGGCGCCATCGTAAGAATCATATAAGAAACACGCCGCTTAAACGGCAATTCCGCGCTGCTGTCGTTTATCAGGCGGGGAAAGAGGGCCAACGGAAAAACAGATAAAGGAGAGGGTGGAGATTACATCGCTAGTACAGTCGCGAAATACACTAAATATCGTGAGCTGTTTCCCCTCCGTTGAACGATAAGGGATGAAGCAATTTACAGATATACCTACCCGTTCTGGCTTGTCTACTTGGTGTCACTTTTGCAGTATCGAGCGTTCGATACTGCTTTTTATTATCCAGCTGTGTTTCAAGCCAGTTGTAGACACGCAGACACAGAAGATAAACAAAAGCACAGACTGTATGTTATTTAGTACGCGGGTTTCTTGTATGTCGACGAAAAGAGTAGAAAGGAAGCAGAACACACGCGGGAGGACGTCGTCCAGTTTTTAATACCAACAGAGGATTCTTCTCGATCATGGAACCGCGCCAACTTACACACGAACTTACGGGAACGCAAAGCCAGCCTGGCGTGTAACACGCCGGGACAAACTCAAATATATACTGATCGTACCTGAAACCATCGCTAAACCGTTTCTGGAGCTGCCTCGTCGTCGTTTCCGTAACCGCTGTAACTACTGCCGCGATAGTGGCGTAGTTTTAGGGAAGATGCTCGTTGCGCGCTACGTTTGGAATGCAGTTGCACCGAGTTTCCGTCTTATCCGGGATGTAACTTGGAGTTCGATGTAAATTATCCAGCGGAATTCGGGCTCGAATTTACGTAATACAGCGTGTTACGGCGGTGTTGGCGCGCCTTGTTGTCTTGACTGAATTGAAAATGGATCAGGTGCGAATCGAGGAACTTTGAAAGTGAAAGAGCCGAGGTGGTATAGCCCCGATTCGATGCTCGAAGCAATAATTTCAAAACATCGGTTTTATTGAATCGGTGAGAAAGTGCTTGCCGCAGTTCAAGGGGTGGTTAAAAAACTTGAGGCAATTAATCCGAAGTCGTTGAAAAACAGAAGGTCTCTCACGGACTCGATGAATGTACTCAATTATTCTACTACGATACAATGCATTTGCCTCGTCCGTTCATTCGCTCACGCATAATCCGCGCAACATTTACCGCGTTATTGATCGCGTTCGCAATTAAAGCCACAGCGAAAAGAGTTTCGTCGAACGACACAAAGAATTATGAGGCTGCACGTAGCCGCAAATCAGCCGACCGCGTTCCAGCTACTGACTGACACTCGCGTGGCTGTTTTATTAGGTTAAAAGCCGCGACACGCTGCGCCTATGTAATTACGACAGAGCTAATCGCCCGAAGGCGTCACGCGTAATTAGAATTCGTTTCACCTGATACAACGCCTCTCGTGTCCCGGAGGAAATTACGTCCCCTTTGGTTTACGTTCGCCCGTGGAACTGAAGGGAAAACACCTCCCTCGAGGAGCCTATTCTTCCTATCGAGATCCCGTGACTTACAATTAACGATTCGAGTGATCGATCTGCTATGGATAGCCCCGCGATTCCAGGCCGATCATAAATTATACGACTGTAATTAAATTCCATGTCGTAAGAGGACGCCAGTGAACAAAACCGGCGAACTCCTGCCACGGTAAGTTCAATACCTTAATGATTTCGCAATTCATTTGTACCAGCTCGTAGACTGTGTGCCCTTTCATTCATCACGGGACGACGTGTTCTTGTAATCGTTTCGACGCCACTAGACACAGCGAAAGACAGACAATAATTGAATGCACAGGTTGATACTCGCTCTATTGATGCTCGATCCAGCTTCTCAGCACGTAGCGCGTATTCTTTTTATAAATACTCCCGGTTTCGCGCAACTGTCGCTCCGTGCGTGCTCGGCGCTGTTCCCGGCGTTCACCAAGGTTCGTTGGATTACGACATATCGAAACCAGATGAGATCTTGTTGCACGCATCGTCGGCGTATCCAGCTGTCCCCCGTCCCGCCAGTTTGTACGATTCCCGTCCAGGTGTAAAGGAACGCGGGTAGTCTGTCGGATTTTCTAAAAGTTGTTCCACGCTTCGGGTATCCGTGTCCTTCGCGATATACGTATGGTCCGACAATCTTGGCCGCGGCTGCCGTTCCAGCGGCCTGCGAGCGTACACACGTACGCGCTCGAAAGATGTTTCGGTCGAAGCCAATATCTCCGCCATGCATCATTGCCGTCGTCGTGTTCCGTACGGGGCTCGTATAACAAATGGCGGGCCAAAAGGTGTGGAGAGAGGAGAGGGAGGGATGGGGGAGCCCCTTGTCTCATGGTGTCTTGTTCCATTTTCGCGCGCACTAATCATCTGCATTGACAGGGCCTCGTTCCAGGCAAAAACTTGCTTAAATTCTGCTGCCACTGGCTCCGTCCGCTTTCCTCTGGCCGTACCGCGGCGCACGGCTGTCTCCGTCCCCTTTCCATGGGATATCGAAGGATGCAAACGACAGGCGACTGATTTACTCGTGCGTGATTTTTACCTCGCTCTCGATACCATCGTTGGGCCGGAGGTATGACGACCGGTGCCATCCTCGATAGTGCCTGCCGCGCGGGGCTCTGAGGATGCAGAAAACATTTTCGAGCGAGGCGACACGGAGCCGATCTTGTCGGGCTGCCGCTCCGATCCGAGGAATTCGGCGTTCGAGCGTTTTGCGCGGCGAGTTGCGCTCGTGTTTCGTAACATTTCGGTTGTGCTTTCTTATAGGAACGGGTTACCCACCGCCGCTACATTGTTGGACTTGAACCGCGCGCTCGTGAATCAGATCTGGTGTTTCTTGCCGGCTTCCTTGCCCGCGTCGAATGACAATTGGCAGTAGAATCGGAGTCCTGAGATCGCGGCATCTAGGATCGTTAAATCCGCCTGGGAGGAATTCCAGGTGGATACCGAAGCTCGTCACCCACTGTCCCGTCAGTCTCGCGTGTGCGCTATCACGCTACCGTTAAAAATACGAGGCGCGATCCAGCCGAGATCGGGATGGGTTCCACGGTGCCGGACATGGTTCATGCACACGCGTGCACACGCGTGATCGTGAATCATACGAGTTAGAGGCATGAGTGTTGCTCGTAGCTCGTTAGATTTATCACCTTTCGGGTTCGCGAGGGATCTAGTTTTCCCTGTTCGCCACGATAAGACTGTACCGGTCGGTCGGTCGGTCGGTCCGTCGCCTCGCTTCGCCTCGCCTCGGCTCGGCCCGGATCGTACACGCTCCACGACCGTATATACACGCCGGTATTTACCACCGTCTCCTTCTTCTTCTTCTTCTGCCACCAATGCCGTGTGCACGGGCCGAACCCTTTGTTACGCCCGTTGTCCCGATCTCCTTCGTAGGATCTTTGCAACCAGGTAGCGAGCAGCCGAACAGAAGAAGGAGGTGTACCGGCGCTGCGCCTCCTATCGAAGTATCTCGAAGGGCGCGCAAAGTATACAGCAACGAACCCGCTAGCGAGCAAACACACCGTGACTCTCTGCTCCCCCTGACGCTCTCTCACCGACAAGCGTTCCTCTTCTCAGCGAGCACCTCTACGCCTTCCAGCATCGTGCTCCCTTAACCGTCTCGTCCCGCGATACGCTCTCCCCGGGCTTCTTGTTCGAGGTGTAAACGGGACAGGATTGCTGACAGCCACCTCGCCTCCCCCCTTCGCCGTTCATCGACGATCAGGCCGATTCCCCCCGATCGGTTCCAGCCAGTTCCGTGTGCCGGCGGAATGTGCACAACGCGGGAACGCGAAACGGCCACCAGGAAGAGACGGGATGGCGGAGTGAAGAGTATCCACGGGCCACGGGGTGCTCGCAGGGTGGAAAGGCGAGTTGAATTAATAATCGGCAGATCGGCCGGATAGCGGCCTCCCCTCGAACACGTCGACGGAAAGGAGGAAGGATAAGAAGAAGGTAAAGGAAGGTAGGCAATATGGACTTAGGGGAGGGCGAAGCTCTCTAAGAGTCGAGCATTGAGTTGATTTATGCCAGATGGTAGATAGCGCGGTGGCCGTGGCTGCTTTGCCTCGGTACGGTCGCTCGCTCGCTGAAACACCGGAGCGAGTAACCACCTTCGGGCCCGGGATATATCTGAAGTCTCGGATGCACCTCGACTCCCTCCGTAATACCAGGGACGGGAGGCGGTAAGAGAAGAAGAAGAAGAAACGACCGAGGACTGGTGGAGTAAAAGTCGAAGGGGGAGAAGGATGGCGGCCCCGAGGACCGTACTTGGCTCGAACAACTGATGCCAGGTGAACCCTTAGGGGTCACTCGGCCCGTGACTTCCTACCTCGATACATTTTCATTAGCACCACCCCCTTCCTCCCCTCGCCTCATCCACCCAACGTTCACCCGTTGCCATTCTGCGCTTAGCAGTCGCGGAGGTCCGCCATCGAGCGAGTGTCAAAGGAAATCCAGTCCCCTTTGTCCTTTCTCCTCGGTATTCCCTGTTTTTCTTCGCCTCCCCCTCCCCGCCCGAGATTTTCTCGCCGCGGTTTCTTCGCCTCCCCGTCCACGGGGAGGGGCCCTGACTCCCCTCGCGCGAGAAACCGTATCGATATGCGTTTAACGTGCAGCTCCTCCCGGCTATCGATATAAAAGAAAACCGCTCGTCGAATTCAGGCAACTTCGAACGATGTTGCATTGTTGGCAGCAGTTCTTACCCGTGTAACGACTGTCCCGAGGGGCAGATATACGGCGCTGCTTTTTACGAAGAATCGTTCGCGTTAAAAGTATCCTTTGTCACCTTTGTCGCGCCCCTGCTCCGAGACAAGGATCTCTTTTATCGCTCTGGGATTCGAGGAAGTTGAAAAGTAAATCTATTTCACTTTCAAGGGGCGTTCGACTGCTCTCCGTTCATCATTCTACCGCGAATGCTCCTCCGTACACCTTCAAGCCTCCACTGTCTGACACGCGTATGACGTTACTACTTATATCGTTTCTGCTTTAATGATTCCAATTCTTCCACGCAACTACGAATGCTAACGATACAGGATTTCTCGGATATAGCCGTCGGGTGTTCTTCAAGTACCACAATTTCATCCACTCGCAGTTACATACCGCGCGAATACTCGCATCTCTGCTTACATCCGCCCTCTAAGCCACACGCTCTGCGCGAAATCACTAAAAACCAAATATTATCTTCCAATCTGCCTTCGAAAGATCGTTAAAAATGCGGCGCTCCTAGCACGTCCGATATGCTCAGCATACCTCCACGAAACGAACATATTATACTGCTGATCCGAGCCGGGTCTCACGGTTTTCTGGAGCGCCAAAGTGTTTCGCCGTCATTGGCCTTCGCCCGAGCGCGGCTGAAGAGTACCAGGTCCGCGGGGACGGTAGCAGAAGGTGGTGAACCGACAGGAGAAGCCGGCCACGGAGAAGAAGTAGAAACGCAGCGGGCCAGGAGGACGGTACACGGGAAAGAAGGTCGGATAGCTGTCAACGGGCATTGAAAAATGTGCTAAGTCGAGAAAAAGTGGCCCCCGTGCCTCGGAGCGTTCTGCTCTCGCTCTCTTTACCCCCTACCATCTTTCTTCCTGCCGCGGCTCCCGTCTCATTCTCATCGCCGACCTCTCTCCTCTCTCCATTACCTCGCGATTCCTCGCTTCTTACCTGCCTGTTAACCGGCGGATACAGCAAAACGGTACAGGATCGGGGAATGTGGAAGAACGGCCAAGGCTACCGTCGTCATTAACATTTACACGCGTCCGCGTTGGCTCTTAACGCGATTTCGACGTATCCATATGTATGTAAATAGCGGCGTACACCGGCCAGTACTCGCTCGCGCGTATGCAAACGAGCGGCCTTGCTCTCGTAAGCCCTGTGGGCGAGCTTTTCGGGCGGGCGCGACTTAAGACGCCGGTTACACGTGTCCAGCGGCGGCGAGCGCTATTCCTGAATTACCTCTAGGACCCCGACGTTCGCATGCGCTGACAAATCGGTGTCGTTTAGATTTTCAAGTTCGCGCCGATTCGCCATTCGTTACCTCGACGGAACGCTGAAAAATAACGCGTTGTTGTGAAACAGCGCGTTAATTTGTCCTTTGCCCCAACCTTTCCTGTTTCGGGGCAGCCCAAGTGTTTTGTAGATTCATCGTAGCCAAGGATGATTAACAACTCTATTGAACAATCCTTACGTGATTGTGCAAAGTGTGTCTCAAGGTGGAAATTATGTCGGGCTGGAAAGAATCGTCTTGATGAATGGGTACCGAAGGGAGTCCGCTCCCAGTGCAGCTTGTAATATCAAAGACGCGAGTTGCATTAAAATAATTTAGCCGAACGGCGCGTAATAACACATCCTGCCTGTAGGTGCTAGAATAGCCCTCAGCAGCCGAGGGTCAAAGGATTTTCCGGGCAACGATCCGCACGGATGATTATCGAGAATCCTCCCGTTCTTCGCTCACGGAGCCAGTAACTGCCCCCTCGATAGACCTAAGACATTCGAGTTCCCATCGTGCCGTGCAGGTTGCCACGCAACTCAGCATCTTACGTATGCCTGCCGAACCCTCCGGGTATACCGAAACTGCGATCTCAGAGGGAAAGGTCTCTAAGAACGAGGAAGAACGAGTCAATCTTAGTGATGAGTTGATTGATATCGACAAAATGAGTGAGGCTGCTTTCGTGTAATTACGGGTCACCCTTCTTAAAGCGATCGCGGTACTGCGATATGTAGGAGCTGGCTAAGAAAAGTGCACCGAAAGGTGAATGAACTCGGCGAGCATTGGATGCAAATGACAAGTGATGTGTGAGAGATGGACTAATTTAGGTTAATCTTCCTGCGCAACCCTTAAAGCACATTTCATACACTCGCAAAACTATGGAGCTACCCGATAACTTCCACACCCGAATATTCGTGAAATACGAAAGAAGAATGACGAGGGCCAGATTTCGGGCAGGGGGCATTCGGACACCTTCGATCGGGCCTGAAAGGGCGATTAACACGAACGGACTTAACGCGTTAGGGTAATTACGGGTGTTCGCTGGTGAAGGTGCCATAACCGTTGGGGCGCGGCGGGGCGCCACGGGAATATCGTCGGCGAATCCGAGGCGCTAACTAACCGAGCGGTTAGCGGTCGAAGGCGCCTCTTACTTTCTTTTATCGCCGCCTTCGCTCGCCGGCCCGGTTCCTCTCGGCTTACACACATGCCGCCATGTACGCACACGCTGGCCACCCTGATAATTGAGTCACACGTTTAGCGGGCAACACGACAAATGATGTATCGATTCGTTTCTACCGGATATCAGACTCGGTAAATGCGTTTCGCCCGCCTGGAGCACACCAATGTACCTGCGCGACAGCGCCCGTGTACGAGCGCATATATTTTCACGCCACTGAATTTCAGACGGTGTTCCGCGCGTTAAATCATTGTCATTGCGCCGAGGGGTTCTTTTCTTCTCGTTTTAAAGTCAAACGGTAATATGCCGCGGTGTTTTATGCCTCGCCGATTCGGGGCAACGATAACGGGAAAAATTTCGCTACGCCCCGTGGTTTTGTAAACATGCTGGAATGCCGAGGCATAAATAAGTCGAGGTTAAGTGGAACAAGTATACCGCGGTCTGCCTATTGTGAACCGTTCTGCACCGACGACGCGGCTGGACTACCGGTCTTTTTGGCGACGCAGAGAGCGCAAGTAGAATGGGCGTGCATCGGTCAGACTAGGAAGAGCGTAGACTGTTGCACGAGTTTAAGTAGAATAGGTAGCCGATGGTCAGTCTGCATGGCAAGCAGACATTGCAATTTAAAGGGTATCTCCGGATATCGAAATAGCTTTATAAAAGCAGGAAATCTTTAATTAATACTTGTGCATACGGATTGTGCAAAAATATGTACAATTTTGTAGCGTATAAAGTAAACGGTCGCAAATACAACTGGAAATTATTACGAAGGTTCATAACGGACGTCAAACTGTTTGAAGCCTGAAGCAGAAAATGTAGCAGGTACGTGCTTCACAATTTTCATGAAAATTCAACTGAGTTTATACAAGTTTAACATAACACATTACCATTGGGGAATTTACAATTTCTCTCTTTTTCTCGGTGAAATTTCCATGCCGTAGTTTCGCGGCACTTGCCACGCTGGAAGGCGTGCACGTTAATATAACTTTGTTGGCATGCACCGCGGGTTCGAAGTACAATTGAGTCACAACTTTAACACCCAGCGACAAATGATGTATAGGTCAGGCGATTTCTGTCTACCATACAATATATTACGCGTGGTGAACGCGCAGACGAGTAACTTGATCGCGAATGCGCAAAAGTATCTCGTAAACATAAATTTCGCGGTGACGAGGAATTAGGTAGGTACTGTAATAAATAAATATTTCATGCAATTCTGCGCAACACGCGCACAGCTCTGAAACTATCGAACAGGTACACCTTTACTGTTTTCGGCAGGAAAAATTGATATGAACTGCTTGATAAACAGTTTCTTCCTTGTTGCTTTAAAAAAAAAACTGTACTTCTCAGTATTAAAATACGTGGTAAAGTTTAAGGCTACTGTCGGAAAGATAATGGCAATGGGGAGTAATTGAATACGTACCCGCGGCCCCAGCGAAGTGAATGAAACTTCGCGAAGTGGATATCATTTCTCATCGTTCTTGCAAACTTCCTCCCAACAGGCCCTCCGTGTTGTGACACACCATTACCAGGAGATCGTAGAGTCATGCACGTGCATACGTCTGTCTTATAATTGAGTCACGAGCCGAAGGCTCAGCGCGACAAATGGTGTGTCGGTCGGCCGATTCATTTTCGCTGGATACGTGTCAAAGCAAGAGCACCACCCTGTACTTCACCTTTCACCAGTGTCACGCGTGCAGAATGACGTTCCTGAAGTTTATTAATGGCCTGCGAGCAAGATTATTGTCCCAGTTAAAACAGAAGCGATAATTCTCACGAGGACAGAGGTTTTACTTCGACAAGTCGAGCTGGACCAATGAATAAAAGATTTGAAGTGCAAATAGTGCGATAGAAGTCGCGACACAGTTGAGAACGGCACCACCTAGGTAAGTTCATGAATCCAATTTTTTCCAGGATTCAAAGAATAATAAGTAATGTATGAGAATGAAACAACATGAACACCAAACGATTCCAGTGTTTGTTTTTGAAACGGCAGTAAAATATGCGCCGAGTTCTGCGAGGGCATAATTTGTCGCTTTGTTAAGTGATTTTCCTCGGTTGCTGATGGTGATTGGATCGTCAACAGTATGCAAATACACCTTGCAAATGCAATAAGGTGCTGCTGAAAGCGTGGCTGTTTGATAATTGGGCCACAGATTCAGTTCCCTAATGTGACAACGTGCAAACGGGTTAGACGACGTTTGTACCTCTCTTTTTGCGCTGGCTGCCTCCACGGTGCAAACCTCGCAATACGCGGCGTAACTTTTCCTAATAGCCGCGAATTCACGCAGAGAGCGGGGTTACCGTAATGTATTATGCATTAGCAAAGAGATTATTACGATCTTCGTCATTTTTCCGCGGCAGATAATGGCGGCCATTACAGTGAAACGTGGATTTCACTTTGCCGTATAGTTCCGCGATAAATGTACCCGAGGCGCGAATTCTCGTTTAAACAACCGTGAGTAACGCTGGCGGCCAGTTAACAAGCAGTTGCCTTCCTGAAATGTTTATCATTATTGTTTTCATACATTCGGCGTGGTGATAATATTCATCACTGAAACGGTCGTTTAAAATAATATACACTACCGGCCATAACTGTCGACTACCTATGTTATTACCTAAATCTGCGTTTTATTACGAATTTCTTAGCATTCGAAGTGAAGTTGGTGGTGGCATAGTAAGACGGTAGGTGTTGTTGAAAATGAGTGAACACCCGGAGGGAGTAATTACGAGCTTACTTTATTCAGCTTGCGCGGTGTAACCAGTCTGCGTGGATGAATAAAAATCCATGGGAACCTAACGAGCAGCCCTCGCCATGTCATTATGCTTGATCGAAGTCAGGCCAGCTGCAAAGTAGAAAAAGAACATTTAGGTCAGACAGTTACACTCCCCATAGTTACCCACATAATTTCCCACATTAGATTCTGGTATTAGTTACGAGTTTCGTATCAACAAATAAATTGCAGTAATCAAATGGGTAAATTTAATTAGGAATTGGAGAGCGTTAATTGGGAATTAAGGCTCGGGTAGCTGCATGAAGCGACCAATAGTCCTTACGACGGCGGTTTCCCCGATAAACTTCATCGCTCGCGGACCTAATTGAAACAACGATTCCCTGGCGAAGCGATATCTCACCGAGTCAGCCAGAGAATGCCTTATTCGCAGTTCCGCGCAATTAACTTGTACTTGTGGCGCGCTTTCCGGCGAACCGTTACGAGACTTACTGCTCGAATCGCGCGCACTTATGGAAACAAACGGCCACCGTACGTTAGAGCTCAGGCAGATGAACATCTCTTCGGCTTCTCGTGGTTGACACCGAGCCGACAGAGTGCGAGAGCGAGAGAGGAACGAAGGGAGAGGCGCTGCCGTGTACGGAACCCGTATCTCGATAGTATGCAGATGCGAGGTGCGAGCAGTTAGTTTTCGCGAGTTGACAACCGCTCGATTTAATAGTGCCCACTCTCTCTCTCTCTCCCTCTCTCTCTCTCTCTTTCCCTCTCTTTACCTCTGTACACCTCTGTGGCGCGAAAGCGGGCTGCGTGCACGTGGCTCTCTGTGGCTTGAACAGCGCGCGCGACTCGCGCATCGAATAGATCCGCTATCTGGGGGAAACGAATCGACCGGTCGATGCATCATTTGCCGCGGCGAGCGCTAAACTTGTGGCTCAATTATCGGTTACACGCGTGTGCGTGCCTGAGACCGTGTAAGGGCGCGTGTGGCCGCCTACGAGCGACCAAGGAAACGCTCCGCTTACGGAAACGGGGAAGGCTCGCACCTTTCCACGGAGTAAAATCGGGAGGAACGATCATGCAGCGAAGCTTCCCTTTTTCCCAACGATTGGTTTCTGGTTTCGACGTTTGGCGGCTGAAATTGCACGTACCTACCGAAGTTGCTCGGACCGTACCCAGTTATTCTGACATTGTATTTCTGTGAATACTGCGGTGTCTCCTGAGAGTCTGTATTTTCCTACGAGATCCTACTCGTCGAAACCGTGAATATAAAATGGACCAGTCGAAATGGAGTCAACAGAATTCCTCCTTCACGCGAGGAGTCCCGTGTGTTATCGTATTCAGAACCCTCTTCCTCTCGCAGGGAAGCCTCAAACGTGTAAATTATTGAAGAGGATTTCCTGAATGGAAAACGTGGGCGCGTACCTCCTCTGGCTCAGCTCGAATGTATTATAGACCACGAAAAGACCGACCGATGTCGAGTCGTTCGCGCAATTTTCACGTTGCGGGGACGTTTCTAAGATCTGCAGCGAGACTCGGGCAGAGATTGCTCGTTTAGATCCGGAGGAAGATGTCCCACAGACCTAAAAGAGCGGCTGAAAAGCGCTCGAGGTAGCAATCTTCGATTAATCACGTCCATAAACACGTCCAAGTGAAATCCATAAAGCAGATGCAACGATAGTAGCTGCATTGTTGTCATCGAATATCGGTCGATCGTAAAGCCGGTCGATTTATGGGAACCCGTCGTGCAAAAGTCATTCGAGCGTGTCTGATCGCAGGTACGTGACGAACTCGACGAGTCTCGTCCGTTGTATATTTCGCGCCGTCAAGGTAACTCGTCGATCGCCCATTGAGCAACTTATCGCGTGCTCCGCCGATTACACCGGCTCGTTTTCCATCCCCGCGGATATGTTCGTCCGCGAGGATCTCCTCGTGGCTACAAACGGGGAAAGAATGGATTTAGGGAAGGCCGCAGCCTCTATCGATCGCTGATCATCGTTCTGTAATATCAGTTATTACTTTTTCGCGTTATAGAAAACGTGGTTTCGTTGGCAATTTTCTTCGGGTCGGAAATAGTCCGCAGAAACCCGCAGTTTCTTCCTTTGTTATTACCCCTGCGTCGAGGAGTATTTTACAGGTTCGCTAGGTGGGGAAAAAGCTACCAGCTACAACCCCATCAATTACGAGATTTTCATCAACGTCGCTTGCCGGCCGATCGATGCACGCAAATTAATTGCGACGCGCATCAGCCGCCTGCCGAAAGGGTTGATGTAATTATCATCGACTCACGCGGCGCGTCACGGAAAGCAAAAGGCAGAAACGGAGGAGGCGAAGCCGACTACGTCGGTTTTTGCGACGGGGTCCGAGGTAAACGGCTACCCGTGCACGCCATTAAGTAATGCAGTCGGTTTCTTCGACTTGTCGCGGCGAACATGAGGCCTCAACCCCCTCCCGCCGACTCCCTCCCCCTCGCTTCGGGGACAGTATGCGATCGCACGAACTTGTTTGCGCGTGTTTTCAAGTCCCGTCTCCTCTCGTTCCTTTCCTTCGATCGTCTGGCCCAGCTACAAGCGGTTTTTACCCGCGAGTTTCGGGCGAGCGCGCGTCGCGCGACGTATGCGAGCGGTGCTTAAGAGGCGGGCTAATGGCGTCAACGCAAGAATATCCACGGGCCCAGATAGGACTATCTGCCGGCCGTTGGAATGCGACGCGACTTTTAAGGTTCAGGTGACGCTCGTTTCGGGGGAGAAATCCAGCTTCGCGAATCGCGCGACGGTTTCAGTGGTACGCACCTTACAAACAAGACAGCACAGGTGAAAGATTCATTTGTCGCGTGATCGGCCGACCAGAACGCTGAATCCGAGGGTGTCGTGTAGTCGTACTTGTGAGAAGGATAGAGAAAGCGAAGGCACAAATTCTGTTTAGACAAGAAACAAGGGACGCGAAGAGAGACAGATGAAACTCCTACATCAATTTTCTGCCGACAACAATGGCACGGACGTGGCCTCGAGTCCCGTGGCGCCCATTATTCATTAAGATATCCGTTTCATCTTGTTTGGAATCGTTAGATCGCTAGCGGACGGGATCGAAGTAAATAGATCCTGACACTTGACTTCGCCGACACGCAACAAAGCCCTCTGTGATTGCGTGCCGCGACCTATGAAAGGCTCCGGCGTTCGAGAATCGGTCGCATACTTCTCTAATGTTATCCGTTGTTAAAATGTCAGTCATCGTCGGAACGGACGTTAACGAGCGTATCACATTTAGAAAGTTACTATGGAACTATTTACGCGGACGCGAGGGGAATGGACCTTTCATAGCCGGGCGACGAGCGAATATAACGAACGGGCGCCGACGACTAAGACCGAGATTCAATTAAACCGAGGAGGAGGAAGAAGAGCCGTCCAGGCTGTCACGTGGCGTGCGCCACGTAACGCGAAATTTTACGCGTCTAAGTATCCATTTATAGCCGTTTCGATGCACCGGCACAATCGCCGCGCCGGCGAGAGATCGTTCCTGCAGGCACGATCGACCTTTGGGCAACTAGACGGGACGAACGGCATCCTCAATTGCGAGAGGTGTGTCATTACATGCAATGCTAACTGCGCGTGCCTAATAGCGCCGCGTCTAGGATTGTGTTCGTGCTGCGATGCTCACCCGGACCTCGTTGCCGGATAATCGATGTCAGGGTCGCTGGCTCCAGCAGCGTTACTAAACGTGCGATGGACCCATCTCCTTGGGAATCATCGAAATTGGTCTTTTCCTTGGTTCGCTGGAACGCGATAGAGTCGTTCGCCAGTGGCCGTAGAGACCACTTTAGGGACATCAGAGATGGTGATCTGGAGTTTCCCTGCGAGTGAATTGGTAAGCTCTCGGTTGAGTAAGCGATATCGCGTCTTTGGTCATCTAGAACCGCCACGGACGTGACACCACGGATTAAAAGGACACCTCGCGGTGGTCGGGGCACGGTAAATCTCGGGCGAAAGGGTAATGCCGTCAAGGGACCGCGTTCAAATTCCCGCAGTCGTTGAAGAATCGCGGAAAATTCGACTAACTTGGAGCTCGGATGCGGAAAGGGCGGAGTCAACCTCCGCTGCGGAGGCCGTCTAATTTATATCCGGCTGTGCCGACGCCACACTCCCCTTAACGGACTTTCCGAATGTTGTCCTAGATTAAATTCCCTAAAGTTTCGTTCTGTACACGTGCCTGTAAATAATATTCGATAAAATATCGCCGATAAAGCGGACCGAGCGCCGAATGCCGGTTGATATACGCGACTTCCGCCGAAATTGTATTCCACGGGCGTGCGCCCAGTATTTCAGCCACCACGACGGGCACCGTAATTAATTTAACGCCGTAACTTCGAACAACGTTGTCCAGGGCCATCGTCGATCCTTAACCGCCCGACGAGCGCACGTGACTATAAAATTTCGTATTAAAAGGAACGCTCATTCTTCCCGTTTCTTCCTCGCCCGCTTTTCGTCGGCACTTTTTTCATAAATTCGCGTTCGCACCCGTTGCTGGACGTCGCGGCGGACGAGGGGCAGGCAGCCGAAAGTAAACTTAGAGAATAAAATCGCCGGCTTTATGCTCTTCTTAACCTTTCGTGGTATAAATACGGGGGACGCCGGACAATTCCGCGACCGGAGAGATAAACGAACAGCACCCCGCCGGGCAGATTTACGTTATGATTCCAATAATTCTGTCGCGCTGCGTAAAAGTGTGCCGGCGTATGGCCGTAGCAGAGTGCCGCGGCGAGGTGGATATCGCCGCGTTCTGGACCGAGGCGTGATAAAAGGGGGCTTCCGAGCTTGAGATCGCCTCGCTCCGGCCGCAGAGAGGAAGACACTGGCTGCTCGCAAAAAGAAGGGGCCATTTTATTGGAGTATTGGCGGCGATCCAGCCGGGATGGAGACGCCTTGGGAGCTAGAGACTTTAAAATGCAATTTAACCATCGCAAATGAATTCTTCTGTGACCCGCTGCCTCTTGCCTCGCTGCCTTTTACATCCTTCGCTCCTCGAGGATCGTCGTTCCGCCTCTATAATTCACTCGTCTCGAACGCCCTCCGAAAGAAAATTACTTCGCCCCGATATCATTCTCACGATCGTCATCGAGCAATTAATTCCCTCCCGAGAGGCGGCGGTCTTTAGTAGAATTTTCGTTAGGCCCTGTTCGCGAAATATGCTGCCCCGGGGCTCACAGTTTTGGGGTCATTTCCCGACATTAACGGTTCGCGATGCACAGCTCGTGGTGAACATGGTCGTCGCCTGAGAGACTATATTAGGATGCATTAACCTCGGCCGATGCATCTGACACAATAATCGGCTTGTACGTGCATTAATTGCAATCACGTTTCTATTCATCCTCTTAGCCGTTACCGGGCCAGACCTCCATTAAGAAACTGTGCCTTGAGAGTGGCCTCTCCTTACCGTCAGCCACCTGGGGTCTCCGTTGCGCCTGACAATAATGATTTAATGTTTCAGCGGCCATTCTGCAACCCCGCAATCTTATAGAGGTGATATTACCCATCGGCTGGTAGTTAATTCTCGGCAATTAAAAAGGAGGGTTCGAAGATAGATCGTGCGTGCACTTTATTTCACTGAGTATGCAAGGGGGAAGCTTACTATGAGACTATGAAAATCATATATGTACCTACACTAATGTCTACTAATTTATGTAGTATTCTATTTTCTGTTCAACAAGTGGCACATTTATACATAAATATCACCCGCAATGTTACGCAATAGTTAACGAAGAGGTGCTCGAGTGCACAGGTTATTCGCGCCAAGTAAATCAAATTAAGGGAACAAGCATGCTCCAGTTAGATACCAGCGGGTCGGAAGGTCGACCATCGGTACTCTTGGGCTGCCTAAGGACCAACGATGAGTGGCCGAAGGCGTTAAGGAACCACTCCCTCGGTCTGAAGGCTCTTAAAGAAATTGTCTTGCCGCATCCTGGTCGGTGAGACATGTTCCGCAACCACTCAAATACAGCATCTGTTCCCGCTTGTCTTTGGTGCTCCGCTCGGACGTTAATAAATGATAGCGAAGCGTACGGTCGTCCCTTTGTTTCGTCACGAACTTGAATAAATCCACTTAAATGGCTGAAGGGACAGCGAGGAGTGACCAGTCTCGTGGAGAAGAAGAGCTACGTGCAGTGGACTGCCGAAGGTTTCTCCTCACGTAGAATCTTTGTTACGCGATCAATATTCATTAGACGTTCTGCATGGTATGTAACTCGAGGGAAATTCAGTTCTCCCCGATAAGAGGCGAACGGAATCACGGGATCGAAAAATTCCTATAAAAGCAGAGGTTCTAGAAGCACGTTCGCTGTCATAAGGATCAACTACAAAGAGATTGAAAAGCAAATCCGGGCTATATTTCAAATTGATGAACCCGCGCCGTGGGGATAATTTTTCCATGCGCCGGATCCGCGGCAATTGAGGTCTGTCCATGAAAAATCATAATATATGCGCGTTTCTCGCGGGCGCATTTTAAATTATCCGTAGTGACCTTTCGAATATTAAAAGGCTATAATTCAGCGGCCGGCGCGTAGCATTACCGTTCCTCGTTATTTTATTGCGCTTAAAGCGTGGGGCGCCAGCGCGGAGCGTACAACGCGAACCGTGCGTAAAGAGTTGTCGTTCCTCCTCCTCCGTTCCTCTTTTTTTCATCTCTTTTTTTCACCCTTGCCGGTCCTCGCAGCTTGATAAATTCGCCCGATGATCGAGAGGCGTGACTAACTGGTAGGCGTCCAGCGGAACACGCACAACAGACTTTGGCCCTCTAATTAGAAGTTTGCTCGATGGCCTCGTTCGCGCGGGGGATGATTTTTCTGCTCCGGGTCTATCCGTAAACCCTTAACGACGCGCCTGCAACCGTTTTAATTGGCGAAACGAGCCGGCCAGCGTATTAAATATTCCCGCGGATACGTCGATGGCGAGGAGTCCCGTTAATTGCCTGGTGTGTGCAACAATGTGCATGCCCCCATAAGGATGGGGGACGTTGTTGCGCTTTCTCGTGGACCGTGGTAACACTGCCGCATTCAGACGCCCGTTTTCTTGCTATTCGCTGGGTCGAGCAAATGCCAGACGCTTAACGAACGATATATTTTCGGTACGAGAGGCAACGCTCGTAAGTAGTCGGGGGCAATTAGCGGTGCCGGACCACTGTCGCAATCCACGCGAGTGTATTATTGTTCTATTGTGAGGATGCCTGTATAGAATCGAAAGCCATGGGAATGGACTTCTAGGCACGAAAGAGGAACGTCTTTCCGAGTCGTATGTATTTGTTGACGTAAATGTTCGTGACAGTCTCTGAGCTACTGCTGACTTCTCTATTTATACGCTCCCAGAGGCGCACTGCGATGGCAGGGAAATCCCATGAGGGGTTTCTGCTAAATCAAACAAGATACGATGTTGATGGGTGAGCTATCTTCGTAATGTGCAATAAAAAAATCATGTAGTACAAAGAGAGAATTGATCAGAGTTGATATATACCATGCTCTCCAAGTGCATCCACGCAAGACACCCAGCAATACGCGGCAATACAAATATCTCAATTTGCAGATCCCACACGATACTCTCGATGCAATGTCTGCCTATCCCCCGACTAATCGAGCCACAGTATCAAACACCTTGCCCCTCCTGCAGTTATCTGTCTGGACTCGCAAAAACATCGGCATCCGCGCGTGCCCGCCCACCGACGCCCCTCGGATCTCGACGAGTGTCGCGATCTCGATTCCCAGGGCGTTACGCAATTAATTAGACCGCGATGGGATGTTCGATTTTCCGTCTAGCCGCGTCCAGAGACAGTGGAATCGTACGTGCTAGTCGGTCGGCCGAGAAATGCCGAGACGGGTCGTTCCCGTTCGCCTTTGATGCCGGCAGATTTGCGGCTCTATTTTGCATTCCGCGTGGCCGTCTACCACGCGGCTGCACCGTCGCCCCGCGTCCCCCCCCGAGCTCTTTATCCGCGTTTAGAAAATTAAAACGAGCCCACGATGGCGGCGGCGATGGTGGTGGTACGCGGGTGCATTGTCAGGCGACGCTGCCGGGCAATTAGCTTCGGTCTTTGCCTGCATCCTTTCTTCTTTACCACGAATCCCCTGCTCTCAGCTCCTTCCATCTGACTTATCCTTAAGAGAAATACAGGGAAACCGAGTTTCTTCGCTGGACACATACCTAGAGAGTTTTCAAATGGTCTAGAGACAAATACGTAGTTAGTCAGGTAATTCCAGGTTACTCTTCTACCACCCTTGCCCAAGATCGTTTATAGCTACAGTTACTAAGAAAGTGTGCAATAATAACGCCGTGTCCCAGTCGAAGGCGGGTAGAAGGGAAAGCAGAGTAGTCGAGGAAGCCAGACGCATCGGATTTGCTAGTCCACTGCCGTCGATCTCCTTCTGCCAACAAGCTTGCCATCCCTCCGCCGGTCGTGGTGGTCGTCGACGCCGCCGCGTCGAGCCAAGAAATCTGCGTGCCCTGCCTAGGTAACGGCTCGACGAACCAGGCAGGAAATAGACCCGTGGACCGCGTGGTGTCTACGGCGCCCGACCGAAATTAGAGTCCACGCGGATCCACCGCGAGTATTTTCGCGCTGGCGCGCGGTCCGCCTCTCGGTCAGATCCTCGCTCGTCGGAAACACGTCCCAGGCTTGTTCACCAGGCAAGAGTGGGATTTCAAACGCGACGGAGACACGCTACTATTTGGAGCAACGAACCTCGCCCCGTGTATGCACGTTTCTGCGTTTAATTTAAATTTTAACATACCGAACGCCTAGGATGCCTTCAGTCTACTGCGATTGGGGACAGTAGAGCTTCTGATGATGGAGCTCTCGGGCAGCGGCAGCTGGGCTGCACTTTTCTGTTGTCTGCGGGTACTATTGATAGCTTGGACGGGAATAGAGTCCACGTGGACGGTCAGCAGAGGCGGTGGCGACAAGGCCCTCTGCTTTTATTTGAAATATTTGAATGCTATGCATTTACGTATCATATTAATGCCAATCTATTTTCGGGAATCTCATTCTCTATATTACACACCGCTATTCGAATCAGCGAAGCGTGAATATAACTCAATTAACACGGCTCCAATGTAGGTGTATCTCCGCCTCGATCTAAGAACTAATTAAAAACGATATTGGATAAAGCCATCGGTAGGTTCGCGTTACCTCGGGGCCGAATCGGCCCGAAGTGGCGGTTTCGTTTCGCGTTCACGCGCGATAAAACAAAGCTAGGGACAGTTTTCCAATAACGAGATAAAGCGTATCACGGTACATTTGTAATCGCCGGCTAGCAATCGATTTCCACGGGACTCGTGGATTGCGGCGAAAAATGCGAGTCTCGCCTCGTGTAAAATACCGACGCGGCCCGTTATTAAGTATAAATTACGTCGTCGCGGGCAGGGGCAGGGAAGAGGGAAAAGAAAGGCGGAGATTGGGAAGACGGAGGCGCGATCGGCTGGAAATACGATTCCCCGCTTCAGCCGTGTTCCACGAAATTTACGGCCACGGTAATAGATATTGGAACCGCGGGTTCCTTATTACGTGCCGCCGTTAGATAGAAGATAATGATGATTCCTAGCCGCGAACTTTGGCACCGCGCCGTTCCTTCTTGTGCAACAAACGCCATCCAGTCTCACGCACGGACAGATCGAATCTAACAGATTGTATTTCAATATCGCGTGTCTACTGGATTGGTGTTCCCCGGTAATTGCGACGCGGTGGTTAACGGAATAAATTACGATTTCTGTGGGAACACACGCGCGGCCACGCTGTTGCACGCGTTTCAGTAGTATCATCGCGATCCGACCGTGCACTGCCCTGTCGCTTTTATCATCCTCGTTCGCTCTTTGTTTCGCGCGGCGTCGACTTATTAAAAAAAGAAAAACATCACAGCGACTATTTCGTTACGTCGTGTTCTCGTGCAGCGACGCGATACGAACCGCATGAAGTTACGGTGGAAAGGGCTCCGTCGTGGATGATGTCGATAACAGGGGTAGGCGACGTTGTAACGCGACGTGCTTTAATTACAAATACAGTAAGTACACGCCACGTATGTACAGTGAGTGTGAAAAGTATTCGTACAGCAATCAATTTAAAGTAAAACTTTGTATATCCATGTCAGTAATAAATTTTAACGAAAAAAAATATATTAATACATATTCGTCGATGTTCGTAGAATAGATTTTGTATAAACAAAATTTGATTTCCCTTAACATTTACAAAGATATTAACATAAACAGATAAACCGTGTGAAATGGACGCGCAAAAAGTATTCGTACAGTTGAATAAAGTATTAATGAACTATGGAATACAATAGTACAAACACTGAAGAATATGTATTAATCATTTTTTTCCATTAAAATTTATTACTGACATGGATACACCAAGGTTTACTTTGAATTGATTGCTGTACGAATACTTTTTACACTCGCTGTATTCATCGGCCTCGTGTGTGTAAGAAAGGGGAAGCTCAGTTGGTTTAATTTTCGAAGCGATAGCTGCACATTTTTCAGGGCTTCCTATCTAAGCTGTTACAATTTGTTCCCTCGAACGTGTTCCCCTCGCGCGACGATGATCTCGCGGAATACCGTGTCAGTTTTGCTATGAGCACGACCAGGACAGAACTGTCGCGAGTAATCAACGTGCTTTCGCGCTTAAGAGGCGAAAAGGGAAGGCGAGGAGGGTGTCCCTATGGCGCCAACGCGCGTTCCTCCGTGCATCTTTATGGACATAGACGAGCCCGCGTGTACACGTGTTCGATCTAACAAGAATACCAACGACGGATCGAAGAACCGCGCGGTGATCAAAGAAATAACCCTGGTGCGTTCATTCGACAGCGTGACGAACGGTTTCCAGCGTATGCAGACTACGGAATCGTTCTCTACGTAGGATCGTTCAGCTCGATCTGGCCCCGTCGGGAAGCGGTCACGTCTACCCGAGCAGCGGTACGATTTACGCGTTTATTCGCGACTCGCGGTGTACAAGCGACCGGAATCCTTGAACGGTTTCCCTGCAGCTCTGTTAGTGGAACCGTGAAGAAGCACGTCAATCACGGCTTAGGATTCCGATTGACGTGACTCCGCGCCACCAACGTTCTAATTAAGCCACGCTTTGGCGCCGCGTAATCGCGCGAGCCGGAGCAATAAACCGCGAAGGGTTCATTCGATTAATTCGCCCAGCGTTTCACGCGCAAGCCGGTCGATTGGTTGCGAAACAGAGCCGCGTTCTCGATTTTACGACTTCGATGTTGACGCAACAAATTAATGAACGCTTCGGTTCCCACCGTAACCCGTGGTTCCGCGGAAATCATTCTACCGATCAAGTTCATCTTGCGGTCTAATATTTTTCTAAAAGCTAGCGCAGCGCGACCGTAATCCAAAATAGCTAGCGCAGCGCGACCGTAATCAAATAATTTTCTAGCGCAGGGTCCCTTGAAGCTGCCGGTGCCCCATGCGCGGTAGTAAGAAGCAGGCTCGAAGCATTCTCGCGGCGTCGCGAGTAACACTTCACCACCATATACGACCAGGGCAACAAATGAGAAATAAACCAACAGTCCGTCCCGTCGGATGTCGCTGACCCGGTTGCGCGCATGTACCGGTCAAGACCACCAAGCTGCACAAAAGCGACGCGCGGAGAAAAGCGGCCGGCTCTAGGATCCGGCGGGTTCGTGCGTGTAGGAACGTCCGCGGAAAGAAACGGCGCGGCGTCGTGGCGCGTGCACTCGTACGCGACTGTTGCCCGCCAGCCCGCTGGTACCTACGGTTGACATTTAAATACATTATCATAACAATGCACGCGGGTGCATGTTAAGTTAATATCATCATACCTTCTCGTTCCGCGAGCGGCGACCGCGCAAAACGGTAGTCCGCTCTCTAATGCGAGCAAGCAAGAGCGAGAGAGCCGGATGGGCCTCTCCTTTGGAAGAGGAGCTGCACGAGAAAGCGGATCTCTTTCCTCTGTTCCTCCTGCGGTGCCCTCGCCTCTTTCTCCTTCTCTGCATACGCGTATCGCTCCTCGCCGCGAATGTGTCCCGGATTTTTTCGTTTTCGCGCACGCACCGGGCCCCCAGCTCCCATCTGCGACGCCTCGGGGACAGTGAGGATAATATATCTTGTGCCCCGCCGACAATTTGTTGCCATCGAACGAAGTAATCGAACACGATCGCGCTGCCAGCCGCTGCGCGAATCTTTAAGTACGCTGCACTGCTTTTCTGGACTCGCCCGTGGCACCGATACGCCTCCACAATGCTACCAGCGAAATCGACGTGTCCACCGTCGAGTCGCGTGCACCGCTCGCTCCTCCATAGAATCGAGAGCGACTTAACGGGAACAGGTTAACGATTCGCGGCGGGTGTGATCCTAGAAATATTGCCTGTATCGGTTGCGTAATTTCTTCCTGCGGTACCGCGGAGCCGCGGCGACAGCCATTTTCCTATCTTCCATGTCCCGTCCGCGTGCGTGAAATACGAGCGCATTCAGGGTTACCCTCGACTTATATAGCGGTCCGAACGCTCTAATAAACTAGTCGCGAACGTCTCCATTCACCGGGTCCCCCGTTCCTTTTCTCACGACATTCCACCGATTGGTATCAGCTAGACTCTTCTAGTAGTCCCAGGCGGATCCTGATGCGTGGGTTCTTTCCTTCGGACGAAAGAATCCTCCTGCTGTAATACCATCGAGGGGCAAGAGGGCAGGTACCAACCGTCCGTTCCTCTTCCACCCTCGAGGGTAGGAGGGACAGCACGGAGAAGGAACGTAACGAGGGGAGGAGGATAGAGCAAAGAGAAACTTACGCTCGCGTACAAGCATCTTGTAACCGGACAAGCTCGGACGTCTGCCGCGGCGTGCGTCACAAAGAGACCGCAAGCGGCCGCAGCGAGAAAGGATTTTTAGTGCTCGAGAGCGGAAGAAGGGGGGAGGAGGGAGCCGCGGTGTAGGGGCATAGGAAATATATTGATATTTATTTACGACTGGTAATAATAATTGATCTCGGAGCTGCAACTCTATGGGGCGAACGGCTGGCTCGGCCGGCGCGGGGGAGGAAGAGGCGGAGGGAAAGTTGAAAGAGGGAGCAGGGCACCGAGAGGCAGGGGGTGAGGCAGGATCGGGGCCCGGACTGGCCCAGGGCCTTACGACTTCTTTATTTCGTCCGGCCGTATATCAGCTGCAAACGAAAGGGTTAAAGGTGTACACTCCACTAAATAAATTCGCGACCATCTCGACTTCCAACCCCTCCGCCCTGTCCCTTTCACCGGGGTACTTTCGACGCGACCGGCCGAAAATTCCTTGCCCAGGAATTCGTGGTACCGTGGTTCGCGAAGGTTGCATTCGTTCTTCGTGTGTCGAAATATGAATTTCTGTAAGTGGCGGGGGGGGGGATCGAACGTTTACTTTTTCCTTTTTGTTCGATTTGAAAGTCAGGCGTGCACGAGCTGCGAACATTCGAAGGGAATTCGGTGCGTTGCGCTTTAATCCGTCGTAAGTCAGAAAAGAATGGCTGGGGATTTCATGTTCCTTTTAGTACTCCAGATTTATATCCACGTGTATTGACAAGCAATTAAAGGCCCACTCTTTATAATTCACCGCTTCAGCAACGTAGTTCGCTACGCCTCTCCATCGCGAGTGTACTCGAAATAGTGCCGCTTGTTAGTTCGATGCGAAACGTTAGCGGCTTAAACAGTGCCGTTTAATAAATACGTCGATCGTAAACTATTTCGCTCGGGATCATTAAATATCAACATATTACAAAAGGGCCCCTTCTATTCCCCCCTCTGACACCCAGGCGCCCTTTCTTCTCTCTGCCATTTCGTTCTCCTCGCAGCACTCGCAATAAATCTGCGCCTGGTGCGCGTATACGTACGCCAGAAGAGATCCCTTGCACGTCGTAGCCCCGTCTGTTTCGCATCTACTATTATTTCGAGAGCTGCTCAGAAATGCTGTGCACAAACGTGCTCGCAGCACCGAGCTGAAAAATCACCCAGCGCCCCTCGAAACGCTACACATTATATTCCAAATCTGAATATCGTCGCGAAAACTGAAAATTCCGGAAGTTCTGGCCCCTATCATCGTTACGCAGATCGAAATCCACAACTATTCCTTCCTCGGTCATCCAAATCGCAATTACGATCGGAAATCAGTGAACTGGACACGACCGGGGCCGCAGATTCCCGAGCATTAACACGATCAAGCGAGAATAAAAAAAGGGATCGATGTAAATCAACGCAGTTTGAGGAGTTCCCTCCGAAAACGGAATGTGTGGCAACGATTCCGCGGCAGATACGTATCTTCCATCAAGGTGGTCGCCGACGAGAGGATTGCCGAGGGATCGCGAAAAACGAAAATTCTGGGCCTGGCCCATTTGGCCACGGGGAGCCCCCTATACATCATTCGAAGCTCACTCACGAGCTTACACATATGCATGGACCAGGCGAGGACGCGAAACGCGGACGACGACACCGCGAAACTCTCGTGCCTCCGGTAAGCGGGCACGGCGTGACGCGTAAAAAAGTTGAAAAGTAGCCCTCCGCGCTAGAGAGTTATGCGCGAAACCCGCGCTGCCCTCGGACACTGATAAAACGACGCGAGATGGAGATCGCGGTAGTTCCGCGCCGAGAAAAAGATTTAGATGGACGCTGGCCGGACGAAGTATCTGGCCGGGGCTAAATATTTCGCCGCTTCTCCCCGTTGGAATATCTCGCTACCACGAACTTCGTCGTTCACGAAGTAGAGCTCGAAGACTGAGGCATTTTTCTGAGAGCCATAGAAGCGTAGATGATCTTGCTGACTTTCCAAGTATTTTGTGCTCTGTGCATAATGTTCCACTTTCTTCCTTATTTCCGCCGTGTCTTCCTCAGGCACCGACCTTGTTTCGAGCACGACGATAGCTCGCAATTACCCCATACGTTCGCCAAGGAGAGAGCGTGAAAAATGGCGTGTGTATATAATGAGGGTCGCAAATCACGCGAACGCCTCCGTGCATCATTTTCCTGATTTATTCCCTCCGATGCACCAGCGCCGTAAATCCAGCGGACAGGGCGCAACGAGTAATCGAAGTGGACGTATTAAGTCGATCTCTTTGCTTTAATTCATCCCTCGTCACTAATTAACGTCAGTGCCGACGAGCGGCCACGAAACAACCGGCGGAATTTTCTACGTTCAAGTGGCCCGCTGTTATTGTAATAAATGCCTTGGTGGAAGCACGCGTTAAGGTGAGCGCATGCAGCCGAAAGGCCGCAATAAAATTATCAGTGCCTCGTCCACGTTCCTCCTTGCGCTCTTCTCACCCGCTCCTCGCGGAGGAAACCTTCTCGCAAGGTCGACGCGCGCGCTGTCACAAGCAACAAGGGTTATCGTCGCCGTTCGAAATGGCCAATAAAAGGAGGGAAGGAGGTTCAATGCACCTCGGCAACGCGATGCGCAGATCAGAAAGGAATGGCTAGTTGGTCGCGCCCAGTGCGTAAACGCACGGCCTGAATCAGCAAGGTCGAGTCTTTAACCTTGTGGCGGGGCCGATTAGCCGACAAATTGGACGTGTCCGGCCCCTACCCTTCGGCTTGCTCAGTCTCGCGAAGAAAATCGGCGGCCCGAAGGTGCAAAGGGGTTAATTAGTGCTATATCATGAGACTTGTCGATGGAGAGTGGCTCTGGAAACGGATTTTTATTGAAAATTCCACGATGAAGGATTTCGTTCACTAAATTGTTTGTTACAAACAAATGTACACACTCCGGAAAGTTTCTGCTCGTCCCACGGCTCCGAAGACAAATCGTAATTCGAGGAGAATATTGAAATACCGAGAGACTTGCTCTAGGATCGATCGGAATAGTATTCGCTTGACATTACAGCCTCCGTAGTCTAGCATTACAGTTTCGTGAAACGAGTCTCTCTCCGGGGAGATCGACGATCACAGTACTTAGGTCTCGTTCAGTCCCAATGGATTTTTGCTAGAATATGTCGTGGGCCCTCCGTTTGACTCGCACGGAGCCGTGCAATCATATAAGTTCGAATGGATGCAATACCGTTGCCGGGATAATTCTCCCATGCACACGAACTTTAGCACCTCGCGTTTGCATGCGAGTCCGGGCGAGTTAATGACGTTTTCTTTCCTTTTTCTGTTTCAGGTAAGTACATCACAGTGGATGGGAGAAAACCGGGGGATCCTACGAGGTGAATTCTCCGCTAGGAGAAAGGTTACGCACGTAAGTACGGTGCAGAGGTGGTCGGAGAAGGAACCTTACGTCGGACTGTCGGTACCAATTGCCCCGGTACGTCTGCATGTAACGATGAGTAAATATATGTGTATCGATAATGGCGGTGTATCAGCCGCGAAATTGTCCGGATTTTTCGCTGCACGGCATCACCGTGTCGAATTTATTAAATTGAACGCCAGCGAACAGCTGTGAAATTAGAGGGAGCCCGAGTCCTCCGCGTTAGCGAGCTAATGTATTTAAGAGAAACTTAAAGTTCCACGGATTATCTAAATTACGGTCGTCAAAGGTAGACGAGTGTGTGATGATTGCGATGCACGAGGAACTGTATAACGTTACAGACAATGGTACCACTCGTTTATTATTCGTCGTGTTAAGAAGCGATCGAGGAAAAAGTGGAAGCTTATTAGGGTGGAGTTTCAACTTCCAAATGATCCTTAATTTCTTAATCGTTGTTTCTGTGTTTATGATCTGATTCAAAGTGTTCCAAATTGTTCTTCACGAGACTGGGCTAACTTTCGTTCGAACATCACTCATAACGATCACGTTTCACCCTGCAGTTCTTTCTTGCTGTCGCTCAAACTGATCATCGCAGTGACTTTCCACCGTCGTTCACGGTGTTATTCCACTTTCATTCGCGTCATGATCGCGTGCGCGCACATCGATTCCGCTTTGAAAGCTGCGTGAGCTAACGACTCGAAGGAGATGCATCTAACTCAATCGCCAGGAACGCGGCCACGAAGATGCCAAAGAAAAGGAAGAAGTAAGAGAGGATCGCGGCTGCAACGCCTTGTACGCTTGTTAACCGTTCCCTAGCACTGAGCCAGGGGGGTACGTTATCCCCCGAGGGCGGCGTGCTAATTATTTATCGAGTACGTCTCGAGCGGAACCGACGACCCCGATGTGTCGGGAAGAGACTTCCACGATGGCGATGTCGTGCGTGAAATTAAACCAGCACGCAGCCCTGAACCGTGAGATTCGATCACGAGAACGACGTATCGATAAGGTGTTAAATATGTACCGCGTTCCTAGCGATTGCAGACGGAGTCTACGATTCCTTGACGATGTATGCTACCCGGATACACTGAGGCACCTCTCGAGACGACACATCTAGACGCTGGGTAATATTTTTAAGAAATATCCACGGCTAAGAACGTAACATCCCACTAATTGGAGTTCTAAAAATGCGAAAACGAGGGAACCGGGTGCAATCGTGTAGGTGCATCAAAATATTAGGGATCCATCGATCGTGCACGCGCGGTCAAGGGCCCGAGCGCTCAATTACCAAGCTCGGTGCAGTAAATCATGACGGAGATACAGATCCGTGGTCAGATGGCGACCCTTGAAGCACCTTCAAGGTTGCGGCGGGGCTGCGGCAGAAGCCATCGATAGATGCAGGAACAGTAAACAGGAAATGTATTCGATCGATAGGACAGAGAGGCGGGGGCAGCAACGGGTAGATATATATCGGCGATCGTGGGAGTTCGCGGGTCGATTTATAGTTGGACGGTACGCCGCACGGAAGATGATCGCGAACAACGTCCTCTTCCCTCGTGAACGTAGATCCCTTTATCATGCATGGACGTATCGGGCTACAGTTGTCCCTCCGCAGGATTAAATCGTTCTTTACAATTGTTCAGCAATTCTATTCGCAGATTTCTGTTTCTGGGGAAGCTACGTAATTATCAGGATGATATGTTTGATAAACTTTTATAACTGCTTCAATGGCAGATTCAATGGAACGATGGATCCAATTACATACGCGAACTCCCCTGCGGATTTCCAAACATTCGGTGTTTCGGATTTCGAAGTTTAAAATAGGAAGCAAAAGACATCTTTTGCTCCAGCCCCGATACGTTCGCGTTGGCAGTACGTTTCAATATTCCCGTCATAGAAATTGAATCCCGGAAATTAAATTATATTTATGCGGCTACCCGATAATGAAACTAAATCGCTGCTCGGAGAAGTATTATAAATAAAAAGCCGTCGCTCGCGTCCACGTAGATACAATACCGCTTATTCTCCAAATAGGCCATTACTTCGACCTCGTAAATACGCACATTATGGTCCATAAAATCGAATAATAGTCGACCGATATTTAGCGAGTACAGTGTGTGATAACGTTTTGTCCACGGTCAGCAGATTGCCGATTCAACCGCGCTGAGCCAACGTTTTCGCCCTCGAGAAATTCTTCATTCATTCTAACTTGGGCAAGTACTACTTCCGCATTTATATAACGGCTATGTGGCATTGATAAAAACAACAGCACCGCGTGAACAAATAGCTCTTTCCAAATACTTAGGACTTTTAAACCCTTTCTACTTAAATTTTCTGAGTCTCTTCTGGAAAGAATTGTCTTCTTTCACATCTTCACTAAATCTCACTAAATGCATTTAATTCGCCCCAAATTTCCCACTGCACGATACAATCGCAGACTTCGCGTTTCTGGCTACGTAGGGGAGAGTTGCCAATATCGTACTGGTCACCTAAATCATACCTCATCAATTTCTCAGTAATTAATGAATATAAACGACATCTGATGATACAAATATCAAGTAAATGCGAAATAAGGAATCATTACTTTACGTTGAATATATTCTTCTCTATTTGTTACTGATACTATTTTTACTGGAGGTACGATTTAAGAGATCGGTTGCCTAAATCGTAGCTTTTACAGTATGTGATAAAAAAATTAATAACAAATTAATTTGTTTTGAGCAAAAGTTTAAGCATATAATAGTAGGTGCCTAAAAGATCAAGCTACAATATCCAATGGTTACTTGCGTTGAAGTTAGTACAAAATATGATATATAGCGTAAAATGTCTTAAGTGGTACGATATAGGCAACCCTCCCGTACATCGTGACGAGGTGCAAATTTCCCGTCCGTTGGGATTAATCGGCCAGGTGTCCGTCGATTCCTCTTCCATTGTCAGTCACGCGGTCGCGCCGGTCCCAGCGGCGCGGCGCGTCATTCGAACACTTTATACTTTACAAACTATATTTCACTCGGGGCGCAGTAATTTTATGTGTACGCTGTCCCACCTATCTCCGCGGCGCGCGTACAGCCGCGGGAACGTCGGCTCGCCAAGCCAGATATCCGAAGTTTATTGCCGTTCGGTGATAACCCGTAAATTGCTGTCCATAGGAAACGGGTATAAGCGATAGCACAAAGCCGTAATCTGCACCCAATCGCCCGCAGAGCCAGCGAGCAAGGAACTTCTATTGCCGATTCCGCCTGCTCTTACACGCGGATGTGGCCGCGCGTTCCACGGACGGACAGCGAGGAGCGTTTTTACGCGCAGTCTTGCACGCTCGCCTCAACTTGGTAATAATTTTCCAGCTTTCAGACGCGCGCGCGGCTTCTGAGAATAATTACTCCAGTCGATGCTGGTCCCCTCTGCCTAGCCGCGAAGACAAACTTCGGCGGAGACAATTCACGCTTCTTCCCTTCATTCTTAGTCTGCTGCGAGATGAAATCAGCTATCACTGATCGTGTATCCAAGGTCTTGCAATTTAGTGCAACTCCTCAATTCCTATTGCAGGGATAGTATGGAGTTTCTACATGGGCGTATTTCGTACCTAATTTCGGGCATATACCGAAATATGCGAAAAAGATAAAAAAAAATTTCCTGAAAAGTTTACTGAAAATTTGAGACCGAAATTCGCAAAAATATCGAAGATATAGATTCAAATTTGGGACCGAAATTTTGTGGAAACATTCATGACATATCGATTTTTCTAAATATTTAGAACTATTCTGGAGGGTGCCCCAAAGAAAATTCAAATTCGAAAATAAGAGCCACCCTACTGCACAACCACGTACTCCCAATCCCTCGCGGAGAGAAATCAGACGAAACGAGCTCCTAAGCAGCGATGCATTCTACCATTGTCACGCATCGCACCTCCAAACGCGTCCTCCCCTCCAGACATGTAATGAAGCGGCATACGAGATGCTTGACCCGATTCCCGGCGCTGCGCTGTCGACTAATCACTCAGGTCCCGATCCTTCGTGTCGTTCGGGGTGAACCAACCCCCGAGCACGTAAAGATCGTGCAGGAAGTGCTTGGTGTGCGATCACTTACACTCCACCACGCAACCGCATGCACACCTCTCGCCAGCGCAGGTGAGACACCCTTGCGGCTCGCTGAATGCGCATAGCACATAAATTTTCATACGCGAATGCATGCATACGTTTCCGAGCCGTTCCTTAACGATGCGAACACATAGCGGGATGGACCCTGCGGATGAAATCGTGGCACGAATCGCCGTTCGAGTTCCACATACGAGTGCTCGATATAAAGATCTTGCTGGGACACTTGTACGGAAACGAGGGCACGAGCAATTAGAGGGAAACGAAGGAAATCGGTTGAAATCGATCGTAGAGCTTAAAGTAATTTATCATGCATGGCGCTAGTAGATTGACGAGGAAAAGCATGCGAAGTGGTTGCTGTAATAAATCATAAATCACTTTGCCTCGACAAAATTTATTTCATGATGCTCCAGGTCCGCCCGAAGCAACCACCGCTGGAAAGGGAAACTTGCCGCGAGGTAGAGAATAAACAGCATCGCGGTAATAGCGAGAATCGCTGTCATAGAATCGCTTGCTCAGTATCGATTCGCGTCTGCCATCGCGGCACACGCCCCGCCGCTTGTTTACAGAGAAATTTTGCCACCCGCGTGGCGCACGGTCGCGATTTCGCGGGTTCCAGGCGTACCAGCACCGGCGAGGCCGCGGTTGACGAACTGACAATGACGCCGCGGCGTGGTAGCGCGCGCGATTCACCGCGCGACGGAAGCTTTGAATAATTTCTGTGGCCGACGCCGCGCGCGGCGCGGCTCTCCGCCGATCGTCATTACGCTAATTAGTCACGATGACTTTCATGCGGCGAGTCACCTTATCGGATTGAATCGGAATGCGCGCCCGAGCGGCCGCAACAAAACGCTCGACTATGAGCTTCCCGGCTACACGCGTTCAAGGATAAACGCGCTTTCACGCAGATCCGCCGTATGCTCGCAAACGCTGGCGAACGTTCGCAGTTTCAGCGACGAGCGATCGTCTTGGTGGCCTCCAACCTCGCCTAGCGGATCCAATTCAAAGAGCCGCGCTGCCTGCATCCGAAAGCATCGGCTTTCGCGCCTGTTCCCGGTATGCTCGCTGCACAGAGGACGCAGTTTCCTCTTTCCAGGAAAAAACATCGGGCAACGCGAGCTTTCAAATACCAGCAGAGTGAATTTAGCGCGAAGCTTTTCTCATTTTACCGCTCGAACGGATAGTTTTCAGAGGTTAACGTTGCTCGCGTTTGAAATTCATCCCGCTTGGCGCATAGAAAACTCGATGCGGGAGTTAGAGCATCGAGACCGGTGCCGTGGTTGTAACTTTTTACACCGTGGCCGGGGAGTCCGAGGTTCCGCGAGTAACCTGGTTGCGGTTTAACGATAGCTTTTTTCACGGGGTTACAAAGGGGCAGGTTCATGGGCTGGGTGTGCAACGAAGCCGGGATTTCTTTGGTGTTTTGATGAAAGATTGTGGTGACCTAAATTTCGGGTGGTTGAAAGCAAAGGATGGCAAGGGAGAAGCGGTGCTGTTTCACTGCAACGACTTTGGTAGTTAGAGTTAGATTAAACAAGATAGTTGCTGGTATTCCGAGCGATATGGAAATATTAGTTTATGAAATAGTTATGGAATGCCTCGAGGAAATGTTGGAGATCAGATAAATATCCCTCTACATCTGACTTCTTTAATTCTCTCGAGCATGCGCTTTCGTGCGCAGCTTGAGCTTTCAGGCGGTCCTCCGCAATGTCGCCGCGGGGTTGCTCGCTGGAGCCACAGATGGTGCTACTGGTTCCATGTGGTGGTTTAATTTAGATAGGAATTACTTTTTATCCACGATAGAAAATACAGTTGAGACGCCTGGAGTGATTTAAGAAAATAACATAGTACCAGGGGTGACTTAGGGTAGGTCTAACACTGATTTCATCGTTCAAAGGGACGCTCACGTACACTCTACCCAGCTTACTCGCAGAGTAGTCTATTGGTGATCCAGGGTGACGAGATGAAAACTCAGTGACCGAAATTCTCCACTCCACTCCATAAAATCCTCAGCACACGCTCGTTCACCCTATTCGAAACTAATGCTCGGTAATCCTCAGCGTTCCTCTCTCACCTATTTTACTTTCTCCATCCGGAGCGTGACAAACGCATCCGCGGAAAAAGAAATGCTTACACCGCGCGGCGAGTCACGGCGACGCGGAATTACAGAGACGCCGGGTATCATTCTCATCACTGATATCACCACGCCACGGTGGCGCCCGCCCAGGAAACGTCAGAAAGAGAGAAGCAACCCTGGCACGCGCTCTAATAGATTGCACGTTCAGTGTTCCTCCCCTTTCGTGCGTACACGTGTGTCAGCGGTCTCGTGCGCCGTGAGATGCACGGAATCCGCGCGCTGCAACCGTTCCACCGCAGTCCCCGGCTGTGCTCCTTTCCTTTATTTTCCTCTCCGGCCAGACCCGCGCCTAGAACAGAAACGGCAAGAAAACTCAACTCCCGCTTCGCCCACCCTTCTTCCTTCGCCTTTTATTCGCGGCGAGAGAGCGCTTTCGCCCTTTCCTCCTTGGTTGTTACAATTAGGCATAATTATGCGCGCTACGGGGACGCGACTCGATACGCGGCATCATCGACGCGTGAGCGCCGACAGGGATGAATTAAAGTCTTTGCCGCGCGCAAGGATCGCCGTGGAAAACGGGCTCGTTAATGATGGGACCCCGAGAAGAAGCGTCATTGTGCGGCCGAGCTCCTCGCCTTCTTTTATACGCCGGCGACGCGGTGCATGACTCGATGACGCGGCTTTCCAATGGGATAATGCCGTAATTAAATTTCTACTACGCGCGCAGGCTTTGTGCTAACCACCGTACTTTGTCTATGGCTCCTCCTTATCGCCCGACCCATTGCCGCGCTGCTCCTTCATTCGCATTAATTTCGATGATTCGGAGTAAATTTCCGCTGGAATCTTGGGAACGTTTGGATTTGCTGGACGGAGGTGCTGCGAACCTTTATGCATCGACTTTCTGTTAAATTTACGAAGCAGGATGTTCTCCTCCCAACTGTTTTTTTTTAAGCGATTGATGCCAACGAATAATTTATAAAAACTCGTGATAATTCGCACGGTTTTACCCTCTAGAATCGCCTAAGGGTGCAATATTTGCCAATCCGGAACAATTCTTAAAACTTCGCTCCGCGCGTCTGCTTCCCTTCAAAACGCTGCTTTCGCACTTACCCAGTTCACCGTTCGCACTACAATTTCCGGTGGCCTCCCGCTCGAACATTTCTAATCCACCCTCGCGAGGAACGCCTGAAACACTTGTTCCCCCGTTTTCCCTCGCGCGTCGCGGCATCATTTGCGCGCACGCGCGCAGACACGTCGACGCTCGTAATGCCTCACAAAGCTGTCGAAAGCACGTACCGCGACTCACCCTCTCGTTCTCTCCCGTCTGTATGTACGCACGCATTTTCCTGACGCGTTGCTCTCCTCACGATATTCCGATGCGGCGGCGGGCCCAGCGCGGTAAAAAAAAAGGAAAAAAATAGGGGGGAGGTCCCTCGCAATAAAGTGCATCGCGTAGCGGCGAAAGAAGAGGATTGCACGCGGCGGTAAGGGGTACTGAGCCGGCGAGAGAGGGTTGGAAACGAGAAAGAGGCGAGCGCACAGAGACGAGCATTCGGCTGCATACGCTGCAGATTATTATAATAAAAGTCCCTCGGCTTTGTTCGCTCGTAGAGGCGCGCGATGGCTTTGTCCGGCCGCATCTCGCCGTTGCTTTTCTATTTACATTTGTCGTGCATCATACGTCGAACCGGACCGTCAGTGGCCAAATGGCTGGAGCGTTCCCTTTTCCCCTTTGCGCGGATGCTCGTCCTTGCCTGCTGAAAAGTGTTGAAAAACACGGGGCTGCGTGCCTGGGGATGAGAGAAAAGCCGCCATCAAATGCATCTCGTTGAATGCTGCGGGAATTCTCACGAATATTCAGAATAATTCAATTTTCTATGGATATAAGGTACGCCCCAGAATGATCGAGCCACCTTAGAAAGTAGCAGTTCTAAAAGTTCGCAGTTCTAAAAATAACACAAAACAAAAAACTTTTTCCGGTATAAAATTTAAAAACAAAACAGAACTGCGTTGAATTTTCACCCTGCTGGCATAGTATTAGGTACCTGTACTGCCAGAACATAATCAATCAGCAACCCAGAAATCTACTACATATTGGTGATTACTTAATGCAGCGATGTTGCCATAGATCATCATCGACACCCACGAACAAGTGGAAGATCCAAGATGCGCTCAGCTTGGTGGATCTTCACGGGGCCGTGAATTTCCGAGTCGGCTGGCAAGCACAGCGTCGTGTAAGACGCGCACGCATTGCACGCGGTACGATTCCACATAGAGGCTCATTGTTTTACCCTGAATCAATTACATGCCTCGGCTCCCGTCCCGATGCTATCTGCCCGCGAGCTCCGCAGCAGCGCGCGCGTCCGCTCGCTCGCATACGCGTGTGTCTTTCCGTTCTGGCTCGCACACACGCACCAGCCAGCCTAGCGTACAAATAAAGCACCGGAGATCCGAGATCTGAACCCGGTAATTGGAACGTTCGGATAAAGCTCGCGAGCCGTCCGTCGCGGCCTTCGTTTATCGATCTTTCCGTTCCGCTCCTCCTCGAGTTCCTTCTTCTCCTCTTCCCCCATCTTCGTCGTTCCCTCTCGATCCACGTCCTCCCGGGACATGCGCTTCCGGGACCAGCCGACATCGCGGGTCCCTTCTTCTCGCGTTCGTTAATTGAATCGATGCTTGCGCGCAATTAAAATCTCCGTGAATCCACTAATTTCAATTCTCACACCCCCCGTAGAAAGCAGGGGGGCTACGCGCTAGCGCGGGCGCGAAATAGATTGAAATTTGCTATCTGAGAGCCGACGGCATATTTGCATCGGCGCAAAGCGATAGAAACTCGCCAGCAGTGGCGGGAAAGGTTACTTGAAAGGGGACGAGTCGCGAGAAGCTCTTGTCGACGATCCTCGGCCATCCGCGGAGTCGGGACCGAGGCGCCTCTTTGTTCGGTTACGCGCGAGACGAGTGACACAGATTTTAGACAGCCCCGGTGACTTAGCGCGTTCCCTGGTAGCCGTCTGCTCGCGCGATCGCAGGACAAAATCCTGCTGTATAAGGAGCGCGGGTGGCCGACAAGGAGTTCCTTCTATTTCCACGGTGAGGCGAGGCGCGCCGCGGCGCCGCGATAGCTCAGCCTCCGTGGTACGGGGCACGCGGCAACATGCAAAACAGATCGAACCCCGTTGAGAAAAGGGAGAGGACGAAGGACGCCGGGAAGAGGCGGGACAGGCCGGTCGACCTCTTTCAGATTACAGAAATGGAAAGTGCAGTCGGTCTCGCGTTAGCGCATCTAGACGCTCGCGTGTACGTGTGCCGGGTATACACCGCTTCGGTCAATCTGTAAAGCAGAGTCGACGACTAGTTGCGGCGAGCTACCATCTCGCCTGTCCGTTCACGCGAACACTGTACACTCGATGTCTGCCGCGATGTCGGACAAGCCCTGCTGGTGCTTGACGATTTATCAATCGATACGCGTCTCGCCAGGAAAGGCGAGAATCCCGAGCGCTGTTAACCCCTTCCAGCCTGGGGCTTCCTTGCGGATGAAAATGCTTGTATATAAGGAATTTTAACGAATAACGGCGAGGCGGATAGGTGAAGCAGATTTCTTCTCAACAGGATTTGGTCTGTATAGTATAAGAAACTTTCGTGTGACCGTGTTAATGGACACTACTTGTGGGATCAATGATTTTATTCTAAACTTGTATTGTTTCTATTTAGAATCACAGTAAGATGCAGCAAGTAGATTAGGTACAGTGATTGGGCAGCCCGCACACGGGGAATTGTGGAGCAGGCTAGACACAGGCCAAGGGGAAACGGACCGCCTTTGGTCAGACACGGCCACATGGACGTAGTCTGTACTATATACATATTTTCTTACGATTTCTCACGCAGATATGATTTCGAATAACGCACCTTCATCGAAAGTGTCTTCTGGGAAGAAAGAAACGAATCACCTTCGTTCATTCGTTCATTCGTTCATTATCAACCTCGTAAGGTGGTAGCAAATGAAAGTACCATAAGAAAAAGAACTTAATTGCCTTGCACACCTGGAGACCAATCGTGTCCCGAAAGTGACGTCGAATTTCACTGTACCTTCTGTCTTACCTCATTAATGGATCGACCGTCGTGTTACCCATATTCGAGTGACAGCCTTAATTATCGGATCGCGAGTGATCTTAACGAGTATTCGAGACGGGACCTCGTGGGACCGAATAAAATATCAGCTGAGTCACGAAAGTAAGAAGCAGGATTTATTGAAGGCTGTCGCGGTTGAAAAGAACTGCGGTACCTGCGCCGGCGAATAATCCCAAGTTCCAGCGCTCGACTAAACATTTCGGCGAGACGTGAACGTCGAACGATTTTCCGCTCGGCGACTTGAGCGACGGAAGGCGAAAGTGCGGGAGGACGACGACGGATAAAACGTCGGAACGAAAGCGGAGGTAGATTGGGTGTACCGATTTAATTTCGTTGCGAATCAGGCTCGGTAAATACGGTTCGCGCGGATCCTGAGGGCTGCCGATCGCGGTTCAACGAAGAAACTTTAATTAAACGAGCGGAAATGATGCCCGGGTAAATATTAAATGCGACCAACGAGCCGTGGCTGTCTCGTTAACGCGGTCGTCGCGTGAATATGATTAAACTTGAATGCCGGGCGAGGCTTCCTTTGCCGTGGAAAAAATCTGCCGGCTTTCCGCGAACCGATTTTCGTGTTCACGCTCGCCGCCTCGTCTCCCGAAAACCCGAGTAATTTCATTTGCCGCTCTCATCCACGCGTACGTTTACCCTTGCGCAGCAGGGCGGGGGGGAAGCTTTATCCTCCGTGTAATATCGTAATCGACGCCTCGAATCGGCGCTCTTCCAGCGGAATTATCGAGCGCACGCCTCGTTGTACCGGAACAGCAGTGGATTCACGGGTTTTTTGGCCAATTAACATCGTCGACGCGAAGGAGAAGATAATGGCGCGAGAAAAAGCGGCCATTACCAAGGGGGCTCGAGACACCGCGGAAGAGTACGTTGTGTACCATCGGCATGGGGGAGGGAAGGGCAGAGATCGTTCTGACAAGCGAGTCTTTACGCTTTTCCACGAGGAACGCTGTCATCGCTCGTCTCGCAATTAGTCTCGGCTGACGCGTTTTTGCCGGCCGTCTGGTTTGTTACTCTCGGTCTCGCGATCCTGCGTCGCGTGCTGGCTACACACCAGTTTTCCCTCTTTCCTTCTCCCTTCACGGCCGCGGAAACGAGGCTCGCGTACCGGCCAAGAAACTCACGCCAGTTAATACCGGGGCACGCGTGTCGGTCTCACACGCCTCCCTCTCTCCTCTCCTCTCTCACTCTCTCTCTCTCTCTTCCCCGTAAACCACGACGCTTCGAATTCGTCCCGTTGTATTTTTAACCCCGCGGAATAGTCGGTAGTTAGTTACTCCGCGTTACGCCGCGTTAACCCCGCCGCGCCGATAGTATCGAGGCATTAATTCGCGCAAACGAGCGGAGACGACGTGTCTGGGATAACGAGGCGAATCTTAACGAGTTTGACAGCTGCCCGGATCAGAATTCTCGACTCTCAGACCGGGGGGAAGGAGGTTGCTTTGTATCCTACGGATTTAGAAGCTTTTAATCGTTCTACATGATTTAATTGAAGAGCTGCGCTGACAAAGGATGTTTCTGGTGTTTCATTTTACCGTGGGACAATTTAACCTACCTCGAAGTAGATTCAGAGTCAGTGAAACCTTCCATTGTCGCGTGATCATCGATCTTACTGCTCACGAGCCAAGGTGAGCCGTATTTATGGCAAGGTCGAAGGGATTAAATTCGCAGCGCGTTATTATGGGCGACGCGGTCGTGCGTAGCGAATACGTCTGGATTTCGGGGGCTGCGTTCGATCCGTAGACGCATTTGTATTCCAGTGGCAAGACACGGTACCGCTGGCTCTCTTCTCGGCTGCGGCGTTCCCGATACAAAACGATGGAAAACGATCGGCCCCAATTCCCATGACACGACGTAACTCGCGTACAACACCGGCAGGCAGGCTGGTAAAACGCGAAACGGGCGAGAGTTCCGCGAAACCATCGCGAACCCAAATGGAATTCGGCCTCCCCGCATCTCGAAACGCGAGGTTCCGCTTGACGTACGATTATGGCCCCTGGGCCACTCGAAAACGTTTCATTCGGCCGAGCGAGTTAACGTATCGGACATGTCCGCGTGAATTAGCACGTTCCGTGACGCGGCTTTATCCGGTCAATTTGAAAACGGCCGCCGCCATGCCTCGGCGATTAACGCCGGAATTATTTCTTTATCCGCGGCTCGGCTGCCGATAAGCGGAACGGTTTATGCCCCCTGGAACGATAAAATAAAGCGAAACTAGAGGGCTGCTGGAAAAAATTCTTTCCTGGCCTGCCGGCTGCTGCGCGCTAGAAATTAATTGCCACGGCTATCAAACGGTTCGAAATGGCTTCAAGCAATCCGCTATTAAGATTCTTTCACGCTAGTGACTTTCAACATGCTTTCAGGGATATTATTTAGTTTAATGATAACATACATACATTCACATAGACTCGAGTTCATTCCATTTCAATTAACTCAACGACGCAATCGTCACATTCATTAGTATTGCCGTCTTTCTGATCGAAGCAGCTAATTAAACATAAAATGTGCTATCACGCTTGATTGTGCCCCGGATTGTAATCGGTAATCTACCGAAATGTCTCGTCCAAGGAGAAGGTAGATCTCGAGGGACATCTGAGTAGAGACAGGAAGAATGGCATTACCCTGGCGAGTTCCGGGAGTCGTCGTCGCACGCGCACCGAGTAATGAGGTATATTACTGCGCCGAGGTGGACACTTTTAACCGTGGCGTCTCGCCGGCGCTCGTCCTCCCGTAAATTCCCAATTCCTTGGAGGCGAGTTGGGGGCCCTTCGCCTCGACCTTCAACCCGGGTCGGCCGGGCCCCTTCCGTGACTGTGAGTTTCGAAACGGCCGTGGAAATTCGAGACTCAGCGCGTATCGCGTTCGTGGAGGCTGGCTGCATCGTGTTGCAGCGCCGGGGACCGATCGTTACTCACGTCGCGCGCGAATAACGCGTGCGAGTCGACTCGTTACGCCGAAATACGCTCACGGAAAGGCGTGACGTATGACGGGGGTCGTCCCGCCCGAGCGGTCCATATATTCGTCGGAGACGAGTCGTTAATTGTCCCCCCTTCGCCCTTTTTTCCCCCTCACCCGGCCGCGCCTCGGCGACCGCGCGCCGCTTCCTCGCAAATCGAATTTGGGAAAAGTTTTGCAGGGTGACGTCAAGCCTGGACACCGGGGAGGACTCCATGCCAGTTTATGATCCACTCGCGACTTATCGCGAGATTCTTCGCTGCGGAGCCGGGCCGACCGTGTCGTCCCCTTTTAATTTCGTTCCCGAAACCTTTTCGCACATACGTTACAGATACGCAGCGGTGATCGTCGTTTTATGATAGAAAGCACACGAGGCTCGTGTTGCAGAAACAGCAAGCGAAATGTTAGGAACCGTAGCGAGTGTAGTCAGTGCGGTTGAAAACGTAGTGCGTTCCCCAGCATTGTGCTTCCCTTTCACGATTACTTTGCACGGCCAGACGAGAGAAGAAGGCGAAGGAGGCGGTCTGAAAGGTAGCGTTTCTTCTTCTTTTTTTTCAAGAGAATCATCCAATTTTCAAGCCGAGAAACTCTGGCTCCGTGCAACGCGTCGTAGACACCTCGTGCGCCCGATCCGCCGTGAGCCGGCTGAAAGAGCACGCGTATCAAATTAGCGAGTTCAAAAACAAACTTTCCTTTTGGGTGGCGTGTTCGTAATGCGTTTGTTTTGACGTTATACGAATTCAGTAACTACGTGGGTACACTCGTCGAATAAAAAGGCGGCCGGGGAGGGCGGCAGGCACGCAGAAATCCCCTCGGCACAGACGGAAACTTCTTGGTCTCTGGGCGAGGGTTGTTTTGACAGGGGCAAGGCCTATTCAAATTATTACGCGTGCGGCAACCCCTTTAGGAGCAAAAAGGGGTAAGCAGAAAGCTTTATGCCGCGTTTCAGGTGGCGTTTGAATAAGTCGAGCGGGACTTTCGAGAATCCGTCGGCTTTCCCCCGCGAATTATCCCAAAACGAGTTACCAGCCACCTGTCCACCGGAAGAACCCGGCCCCGGAACCGGCAATTTCAATGCTCGTGCTTCGATAATTCAAATAGCTCCGGCCACGCGCTACTTGAGACGCGTCTGCGCAAAACGGACCTGACAAAAAAGGCAAAGTTCCGCCGAGTTGAACACCAAAGGCACTCTGGAATCTAAAAAGAGACCCCCGGCGAGTTCCTCTAGGAAGCTTGCACTGTGAACTCGGACTGCCTGCCGCGCTTTGTCTTTTAATTAAACAGCGCACCCTTATAATGGTTCGTCGATTGCTAATTAGGGGAGCAGCGGGGAATTCGTCTGAAACGATCGTTTCCTTAACACTCCGACTGTCGTGTCACCCACACACATACATATATGGATATACTGTATACACAAGAAAAATTGGTAGCAAATTAAGAAACGAGAAGTCGACTAAAAAATCTTATATCCTCAGCTATATACATTCATCTGCTCCCGTTTCACCGTGGTTTTAACGCCAGAAAGCGGAAAATCGATTCCCATCCGCCGTCTCGGGGATGTCTCGCCTCCAGCTTTAAGACAGTGTCGTAAATATATTCGAGTGACCGTCGAGGCGAAACCACCCCATTATGAAAGTCGAAGTTTTACGGGGCCAGATGCGGCAAAAACCGCCATCGACCTCGTCTTTCGCCGGGGCACACACCGGCCAGGGCACAGTGACACCTTGGTACGGGTTCACGACGGACCCTGAACATCTTTGATGCTGGCACCGTTGCTGTCACGACACGCAACGCGCGCAGGCATCCACCAGCTACTCTTACGCCCGGCCCCTTTGCAGCCGGTCGAACGCTAATTACCTTAATGAGGCTGTTTTGACGCTTGTTCGTCCGGCCGTCTCCGCCGCTGCCCCTTGCACTTCTCCTCGAGTGCAGAGTGTAATCGCGTTGCACGGAGTAATTGCCACGAAGCCACTCGCTGCTCGCCTAATTGCGCCGAATTCCTTGTCAAGCATGAACGTCCGATATCAGGGTCGCGTCCGAGTGACGCTTTGAGCGGCTGCACGTGTGCCTCCTTTCAATATTCCGCCTACGCTTGGTGCACGATTGCATTTTGTCTGTACACCTTTCTCTTCCATTCTCGAATTTTCATCGCGAATGGATAGTATCAAAGGTTGTGCTTGTGATACCTGTGGCGGGTGTCTCGTACTACGTTTAATTAGACTGTTGCGTGTACAGCGTGAGAATAGAAGCAATTTTGCATTGCAGTGTTTCACAGAAATCTCCATTAGAGATTACTACCGGCTACTTTGAGCAAGTAGAATTTTAGTGGCACGATGTATGCAGCCCTTTTTATCAAGGCGAAATTTGGAGGGTCGTTTGTCAGCCGACACGCGCGAACGAGCGCGATACGAGGACGAAACAAGCGTTACGTTAGGGGAATAACGCGCTTTTGATTCATTGTGCTCGTAATCTTTTAGTGGCTGCAATTATGCGTTCTTCTCGTAATCGCGCGTTCATTAACCACGGCCGCAGGCCGCGCGTGAGGTAATATTTCGCCCGTGGGTAATTGGCCAGTTAATTAAGTGAATTTCGCGCGATCGTTCTTTTCGGTTTTTCCTCGAATCGTAACCGACTGTTTTTAATTATATTTAATGATACCGGTGGCAGTTGCAGCCGCGGTAACGGATAGCCCTCTCTTCTCTCTTTCGCCCTTTTGTGCCCGGGCACTAGCTGCCGCTGGGCGAATTACCGCATCGGTTAATAGGCATGTAGCTGTGCGCTTAAAGTGCCAAGATTATACGTCACCTACTCTTTTTTGCACCCCGGACAAATGGGTCAAAATGCATTATCAGAGGAGTGGTGGTGCATTACCGTGATAAAAGGGGCGCAAAACCGAGGCTTCGTAATAACATATTTTTTATAACGTTTAACACGCTTTTGCCCGGCCGAAATTCGCGCGATAAAAAGAGAACAATCGCTTTGAACCGTCTACCGGTTTAATTATCGCGAGGGAGAAATTTACGGGTCACAGGGGAACTAAATGTCTCCGGATATCGATCAGCGTTAACAAAACGTCCGATCGATGCCGGAGGATTGCCGGTAAATAAAGTACCTTCGCCGGGGATCATGCGCACGATGCTGCGCCCCGCAAATAGTTGAAACAAATCAACAGTCATCGGCAAAGTTCTAAGATCCAGCCTCGCGTGCTACCGAGAACTCGTACGAATGCATCGTAATCGAATCCAGACAGCAACGAGCTCCGGCAACTCCCTCGAATTTACAGAGTTTTCGTTGGAGAAGCCAACGTAATCGTGTCGCTAATTGATCGTGCAATTAGCGGGTCCATTCTCGTCGACGATTGGAAACTGTACCCGTGTGTACGCGTCCAGCCGCTGCTCCCTGCCAGTAGGAGCTTTGTAGAAGCACGATGAAGTTGCAGGTAGCCTAAACGCGTAGGTAGTTTCCTCTTTGATATTGGGGGGGACAATAACAGGCGTGGCACGGACAGGCTGGCTAGCTGGGCTTCACCCACGTACGCATGCTAAATTTATGTTCGGCTGCATTGACCGGCTCTACGTTCGAGAGAAGTCCTCTCTCCACATCCTCGGGCGCCGTCGGCGGCACCGAGAGATGTGGTCGTCGATAATGCGCTTAAGAAGCTCGTCGATCTACTTTCGGGACATGCGACGCGTTTGGAATCCTCTGGGAATTGATTGGGATGCGTTCGAACGAATCTCGGGGTCACCGTTAAGAAATTCTCTATATTCCTATGGCATTTCTACGCCCCAGGGTTCCCTTATTCGGTGGAAAAATTGTTCACTTAGCTGGAAACTTTGTTAATCTCCGAATCTAAGAAACAGAGGAAACTTTGGTAGAAAAGTTGGAGTTTGTTGAAAGTGCCGCGTGGCGAAGATAAAGAAAATTTCATTTATTCAAATTAATACAGGCTGTGTATCTAGCAGCGAAATATAAGTTTCTTTCCAGGGATTAGTAACCGGAATACAGATGAAGATTTCATACGCCTTGTCCCACTTTCGAGAGCTTCCGCAGTTCCATTGATAAAAAGCACAGTGGTCGACGTTTCGATTTTAGTTCGGCAGTTTGTTTATTCCTCCTTCGTGTAACTGTTTTCCTGAACTTTCGAAAGTTCTCCTAGGCGAACAACTCAGAATTTCTTCCGGGGATCGTCAGATTTTTGGACGTGCTCCAAATTTTCCGCGTCATTCCTGCGTCCGTTTCTATTTTCCTTTATGAAGTTTGTAGAAGTCCAGGGGGAAGAACGATTTCTGGACGATTGCATGATTTGCAATGCAATATACTAATAACGCGTCAATAGGCACTTTGCCTTGATGACAGGCGCCGTAAATACGGGTTCCGATTGCGCAAACACGGTGTTCCGCAGCGGTTTGGTCCTAAGCTGCGTACATCCTGATTAGGAGATCGCCGATAAGGCGGTATTGATCGCTTCGTTAAGACGACGCGGTGAATCAGCCAAGATTCTCTAAAGCTATGTGCGCAGGAAATGTACGAGCGGATTAATAAGCCTGTTACGTGAAAAGTAGAGACATCACGGTAACCGGTATTAGACAAATGATTAAATACGATTGCATGGAATTCACTCGAATCTCCTATCTCTTTGAGGTCGCTGCATTCCATAAGCACTTCTATATGGCAATGTACTTTATGGTGTGAACGCTGATAAATAGGGACGGGATCGCAAAGTGCCACTTTTACCGCGATTTTGAAACTACCCCATCGGCGATCATGGTAATCAACGAAACACGTTGAGTATCTCACAGCTACTTCGAGCAGAGGCATTAAATGGGGTGAAAAAGGGACGGGCTACTTTGTTGCCAACAAGAATATCAACACCAATTCCCGGCGCTTATCCAGCCACGATACGCAGCCGATAAAATCGGGACTCGTGGCGGAGGACTGGATTCGCGGGGCTCGATCTCCCGGCTATCTTCATCCGCGATCGGCACTTAAAGTCCGTGGAGCGAATTTACATCTTCGCGCTGTATGCGTCGCCCTTCGCCCCTTTCTCCAGCCTCCGTGCACGGAAAGTGGACCAAGGAATCCTGCAAATGGACTCGGTAGTAATCCAGTCTAACCCAGACAGCGGGCCTACAGGCGAGAGCAAAGGGGCTGACATTTTGGGACAACCACGCGAGACGTCTTATTGAAACGAAATTGAAGCGCTGCAAAGACCACGCATTATACAGGCTATTGTGTCGCTCGCGAAAAGATATTCAGAGAGGAGCGACAGGGATTTGCGACGGATAAATTGAAACAGCAGCTAATTGTCCCCGCGAGGTAAATAGTAGCGCGAGACAGCGTGAAGTCGCGAGACAACGTCGCGCGTTTTCCTTTCACCGGGTCGTTGAATGGCCTTACGAGAATGGAATCTCGCGAGGGAAAGGAAGCTTTCCTCGGTGACTTTCTGCGCTGCCGAGGGAAACCAATAGGCGCCGGAAAAAGGGCGCTGGTTAAAGTGGAATGCACGGAAAGGGACCGCGGTGTCGTCGGGCGCGGCGGAGCGACGACGTCGCCGAGAATAACGATAATGGCGATGATAATCATAATAGTGGGAAGCAATGTCCCGTGGACAATGTGTTATTCTTCATTACGGGCACACCGGCGTCCAGCGTCTGAGTGTCTGGTGGCACGAACGTTCGCTGAAAGGGAAAAGAAGGAGGACCCGGGTGATCGTTTCAGCGGCGAGTAATCGCGGGAATGAGATTGAAACGCATTCACCGCGTTCACGGCCACTTAGGCGACCGACCGTCCCGTTTATTCCTCTATGGAGGAGGAAAGAAACGCTCAGACCTCGTCGGACGGCCAGGAGGAGAACGGAGGGGCTGCACAACAGGCTTGCCAGCGTAAATGTGTCCCGCATTGTGCTTACCCTATTTACCGAAGACCTCCGCCGGGTTTCGCATTGTTTCCCGGCGTTGATTCCTTCTGGAGAGCTTCTTCGACCCGCGCGAGACGAGCGACGAGCAGCAGCCAGTTTGATTTTCTTTTCACGCGACGACGAGGCACGAAGAGACGGGGCCCCGGTCGAGACGGAAGTGGCGTCGAGCACCGAGCAAACGACAGGGCCAAGACGCTTTCAGGGGATCCGAGTGTTTGTAATTACATTCGTTTACCGAGCGAGCATAATAAGCATTTATTATCCCCCGCACTGGTGAAGCGATGGAGACCTCGCCGCCGGGGGGGTTGAATTCTTCATCGACGAAGGCTGCTGGGGAATGTGCGTTTGTTTACTGAAAATGAATGCATTTTCTGCATTCACGTTTGCAAGTGGACTGACAGAATGCTCCAAAAATCCCACTGCAGCCTGAATATGCTTCGTTAACACCCAAGTGGTAGGGCGAGGCAAAGGCTTGGTCACATTACCCTTTCAAGAAGTCGCATTTGATTCGATATAGCAGTCGTTTACTTAAAACCTCGTGGGCTCTTTCCTCATGAGAATTGTTAAAAAATGCTGAATTCCCGAAAGCAATCTCTGGCCGAAGATACGCCAAGTCTGTCGACATTTCGAAGGTAATTACAGCGAGTCAGTGACCTCGAGGACGCGCACCCCACCGTTCCTCCGTGGCTCATTTATCAGATCCCAATCCACATTCCCGAAGCGGAATAACCGAGAGTTCGAGGCGATGTCAGTGGAAGCTGACCACGGTGACCGAACGGAACGAACCTGGAAGGTACGAGAGCAACAGTCGCGGCGGAATTACACGGGGGAAGAATGCGGCGCGAGCATGCATTACGGCGTGGTTAAGGGGGCATGTAAGTAATTTGCTAAACTGGAGTAACGTCGTAATAAATACGGTAACCGTACCGTTCCCACCGATCCGCTCCGTCCCGCTCGTGCACACCCTCGCGCGCAACTGCTCCGCCGCGCCGCGAAAGAAGAACCGTCTCGGGAATGCAGCTCCACGCTGCACCTCCAACACGTGACACTGCCGTGTACACGGCAGAGAGTGCTTTTGTAACGCGACGCTGCTTCTCGACGCACCTGGTTCTTTAAGAAATATCCCGGTTTCGACGCTAGGAAGCTTAAAATCCTACTAACGAGGACATTCGTTAGAGCTTGGAGATAGAATAATGATATGCAAAGCTATGAAATGCTGTTGAAGTTGCTTTAATCGTTGGAGACACGATGTTTATCTATTTAGTTTTGAGTAGAGTATCTCAGGTGGTACTGTGTAAAAGCAAAGTTCACGATCACATTGGTCAGTGACTGTGGAGTTGGCAGGGCATGGATACACGGGCGAGGAGGCCGCTTGGTACCCAGTGCACGCCTCCCATTTCCATCGCGATTAATTTGAGCAAAACCGCGCGGTCCCGAAAGCGGTCTCCGCTCGACTAATCACCGAGAATCAACGTCAAGTGGTATCGTTGGATCCGACCTGCGTCTGGGGCCGTTCGTTTCTTGCTGCACCCACGTTAATGGACCCCGAATCCCAAAAGGTGGCCTAAAACGAGGGACACGGACGGGGCTCGGGCGATGTTTAACCGAAAACCAAGAAAACCACGCACGATCTCGCGATCCTGAGCGTGCTCGAGCATCGCTTTGGAACGGTGGACGAAGGATCGAGCGGTGGCCAGGTGAAAAAGAACGCCGCGGCACCTCGTGCTCGGCTACAAAAGAGGAGCCGCGGGCGGAATGGAATGGAACGGAATGCCAGCGGCGTGTGAATTACATTCCTGACACGAGCTAAGCACAGCCCGACATCCCATAGACCCACCTTACCGAACTTCTTCTTCCTCTTCTCCTTCTGCCACGGCGTCGAGTTTCTTCGCGCTGCTCGAGAGGAAGAGGACGGCGATCTCTTGCCTCGATCGACGACTTCTTGTCGATCCTCCATTGCTAAGGTGGCCCGATCCTTCGGAGTCGCGCTATTCTTAAATACTTGGCGGTCGCCGCGTGACTTTGCACCGGCATCCGGAGCGTAACACTGTACACCGATGCGAAAGAAACGGCCAGTCGCGCTAACCACTCCTCGGATTCAAGACGTCGTTATCAGAAAGCCGCGTGCTTTCTGCTCCACAGAAATGAATCTCTTCTGAGACGTCAAATCGATAACAGATTCCACTCGACGATAAACGGATGCAACGAGGGGGCAGACACGAAGCTCGAGACGCGAAGGCGTGCGAAACGGAACGGGGCACGTCCTCGCGGGAAGGCATGCCAGACTGGCCAGACACAGCCCGGAGCTGTCGAACAGCGGCTAATCAGAAAGATTGTTTCACGCCGGCAGATGTGACGGAACAACTGGAATAGTCGGTGTTTTTATAGGGCCGTAAACATGTCCGGGGTAAGTAATGTTAACGCAACGTCTGTCTGAGCGATCGGGAGTGCTAGAGCGTGTAACTGGTACACGGCCAATAATGAATAGTCGGGCACCGAGGATCGACGTATGAACGATCACGTTTACGTGTGCGGGCAGGAACGGTCGTTGTGAACCTGACGATTTTCTGGCCAGCGTTATTGGTAGCACGGCGACAGCATCGATAATTGCCAATCATTCGTAACAACCGCTAGAAATATATTGGACGTTCATGCAGCGCGCAGCCGGCCGGCCAGCCGGTTGTGTACACACGATATCATCGTTTGTTCGCCGATCGGTTTCCACGGTGGTCTGGTAGGCGCACGTCCGCCGTACAATACAGTTTCGTTCAATACCTGTCAGTGATTCATACGGTGTAATAGAATTTTTCAAGTACTCCGGCTCGAGGATCGCTCGCCGGGCCTGAAAAGTGACAATATGTTTTGGCCGTGTTCAATGAATCGATTACCCGGCTCCTTTCTACGGTCTCGCGATTGTAGTTGCGCCACTCCTGGAGGGAACAATTTCCGCCGGACGCGGACGGTTCCGATGGTTTCGTATACCGTACGAACGGCCCCGATTTACGGCTAACCTCTCCAGCAGCCTGTCGCGAGGTGTTTTATTAAATCCTCGCTATTATGCCGTCGTACGGTTAACTACAGTGACTGACTGCGGTTCTTAATCCTCCCAGGCCGGCATTCAATCTTCCCCCATTAACATAATTGCCTTTTAATCTTCGGCTGCCTTATTCTGTTAATCGAGAGGCGGTTACCAGAGGAGCACGCAATCGGTTTACGTCTGTCGCGCGACCCAGAAGAAAAGCCGCACGTCCATGGGAATGGGAGGAACGACGATGGAATACGAAGAGTGCAGGGTACGTTCGCAACGGTGGCACGGTGACCTTCCCACCTGATGGAAAATGCTTTCCACGAAGTCGTTAACCCGCGCGACAGCGTCACCGTTCGTCCGCGGACAGCCGCTCCGTTGTCTCTCGTTCACGTGGAATCGCGCTTATATGCACTTCCGTGTAACAGGCCGGCATTCAGCCGTGGCTGGGGCAAAGATTGCACGTTACATGCGGCTCGCCAGGGACACAACGGTCCGTCTGTACCAGTAACTCGAACACGACGCAGCGACAACCCGCTAGACAAACGGACGTAGCAGCTAGACGGACGAACGGAGGACAGAGGATGCACGAGGCGAAGCAACGAGGACTGGTAACGTTGCGGCAGGAAGGTGCAACCGTTGACCTTTCCTTCAAGCTCGGCCAAGACGGCGCTGTCTCGACTGTGAATCGAGCAACGGATGACTGGGATCGGATCCAAGCCCACGGAATTTTTCCTTCCCTTTTCGGGTAATCAGATAACGACCGTAGGCATCGAGCGCCGATCGTCCTGTTTCCCGCCTATTAACACGTTTCCTGTGATTATTTCTCAATCTGCAATGCTCGTAACGTAATTTGCTTTCGGCGAAGCCCGATGCTCTTACTATCAGAAACCACTTGAAATAAGCAAATTTTCATTAAAGAACGAAACATCGAGTGTCATCGCAGAAAGAGTAGGTACTCCTTGCGTTAAGGAACAAGACCAAGACACCAGGCGAGATCCTTGAGCTCCGATCGATCGGCCTGTATCTCCCATCTACGATCCACGATCTGACCGTGCCACGAAGTAACCGTGCCGCGAAGCAGATAAAAAGATGTGGATCTCCACCCGTAAGCACGTTTCCCACGAACGAAAGGGTGGATGACTCTGGCTCGAATCGACGACGACGAGGAGGACTCGGAGTCGAATCGCTCGCGGTCGTTACCGCTTTACCGACGACGCCGATTCCTATCCTCCTCAATTACAGATCCTCGAGACGTGACCGGAGAAGTGACCCGGGCATCGTTCCACCGGTTCCCGATCCTTCGGCCAGCCCGACTTTATCAGGCAGCCACCTACGCTCGCTGCATCGGCAATACGGATGGGAAAAAGCTTCCCGCCGCAGTTTCTGCCGATCGCCGAAAATCATTCCGCGATTAGATCGATCCGTGGATCCGTGATCTCCTCGGGCGCCAGAGGAGCCGTCGTGCGCCTGTTAATTTAATTGGCCGAGGCATCACGTCTGCCGGAGCAAGCAGCTTTCTAAATTTCCGTGACCGACATCCTGTAGCTATCTATTAGAACGGGAATTGGACCAACATGCGGCCCAGAATTTTCGAAACATCTCTCACTGTTCAAGGCTCGTGGTACAGCCAGCGATCCACGTCCAGTGTATCGATGCTGTCTTGGACGATGTCCGAGATCTCTGCCGCAGGAACGCTTGTGTAGGTAGCCACTGCCCGACAGCATCGATCAATTTTAATTCATCGATGAAACTCGGTCCTCCTGGTGTTCAGCGTGGCCTGCTTCAACATGCGTCGCTGTTGCTGCCGGTTCACGCGGCTCGAATCGAACGCATCGTGGAACGCCAATCAACGCCGACCCGGTTTCGATCACGATACAATCTGACGGTCTCCGCTGGTAGCGAACGTGAGCCAGTGCGATACAACTGGCACCGTGGGGACGTGACAAATGATCCGATTTAACGAAATCCTCCTTGGACTGCGGTACGTTCGTTACCCGGTTCGTTATCGAATCGGGCGCAGTTAAATCAAGCTACCTGCGCACGCCAGCCCCCGATGCACCGAACGGGAGAGGCTTCAAGTCGGTTAGTTAAGTAACGCTGGAGGAGTCCCCTAACTTGCCCCTGTAAATCGGTCCACCCTATCCGAGCGCGCACGACGATTCGGCAATAAAGCAACGATGAAGCGACCTCGGCCTTGATTCGCGCTGGATTAGCAATTTGTAAGGGATCTTTCACCGAGGTATTTACAGCTCGTCTTAATCCGAAGGTAGAACTTACTAGCGAAACATGTGGTCGAGGTTCGATTGGATATCCTGCGGTTGGAATTCCTCAGAGGAATGATTGCGAAAGGCGACAACTGGCTTCTTTCTTCGACAGATTGCCTCCTACTTGACTCACCGATGGGTTGGGCAATTAATTTCTTTTCTATGAGTCATTTGTTGGCTGCCACGCTTACAGGGGACAGGAGAGCAGCATTGGTTCTCGCATACATACATGGGACTCTACGATTCAATTCGAGGGTATCCGCGTCTTTATAATTTCAGGGTGGGTTTCCTCACGTGCCGCCTTAATAACGCCAGATCCCGTTCCGATCCGTATTGGATCCGTGCTAAAGATAGGAAGAGAGGATTCCCAGTTGGAAAAATCGAGGGATTTTCGAGGAAACGCTGATCAGGAGGATTTCTGCTGTTCCTCGGGAGCCGATCGTACGTGTCGCGCTGTGGAAAGTGATCACGATCGAGAGTAACGATAAATGTTAATCTCGGCGAGCCATCGCAGCCGGGAAACGTACAAGTGAAAATTCCCGTGAAACGCGTCACTGTTATCCTAATCCATTATCCTACTAAGTTCTGTAGCTATTTATGGTGATTAGATATCGACGTGCACCTTCCCCAGCGAAAGCACCGCTTTGACGAATGACAGACGGAAGAAAGTTTCGCTCGCAACGGTTAGGAAATATTTATTTGATAAATCGCCAGCTAGAATGAATGCTAATGAAACAGGCACGCGCAAATATTTTCCTCGTTAATCAACATGCGTTCTGTCGGTGGATGCAATTAATTTGTCGTCGCGTAAAGGCACGGCTGACAGTCGCTCGTTTATATCGAGCATTCCGTTCGTCCCACTCACAATTTCGCCCGATAATCGTCCGGCAAACCGAGCGACGGTCTTTTTTCCAGTCGGCGAGGCAAGTTTTTCATGGGATCGAGCGAGGCGGTTGGTTGCGGCGCGGCTCGTAACGCGGCCCCGAAGAAGAGGGGTTTATACGAGGCGGTGCTGATGACAGTGATTATTATATCTTGTTACCACCGACAGTGTGGCTCGTAGCTGAAACGCGGCGCGGCTTAACGCATCGTTCGCGCGAATCATTATCTTAAAGACCTGCTCGATATGAATCTCGATCAGGTGAGCGCCTATTTAAGGAACGAGGGGGGCAAGGGCGGATACGAGGAAAGGAATGGGGCAGAGGGATGTGAAGTGGAAGTAAAAAGCGAGGAAAGGGATGGGCGAGATGTAATGAGTAGGTAATATAAAGTGATATTGTGGACGCATTGTTATGTATTCTGATGTGAGAAGCTTTCGGAAATTGGACACTGTTTATAGTCGTGTTGTATAAATTAGGATTGAAGCTATTGGGATGTTTAATAAAAAAAGAAATTCTATTTTAACTTTTTATCGCAAGTCGATTATCTATTTGTGATTATATAGTATTTTTAGACATTGCAGTAATGAAATTGCTAAAATTGAAATGCATCAGTCAACTGTTTTCACGTTAGACCGACAGTGATGGTATCTCTATGATATATATTCATCTATATAGTTCTTCAATGAAAAATTGAAGCCTACTCGGGCGAAGTAGATCGAGCCAACTCACGGTCGACTCGCGAGTCCCCCCTGGGTTAGACCGATGCCTCACGAGATTACCAGCCGGATAGAATATACTTAATTATATTGAATTTACCTAATTGGCGGACAAGGGTATCGAGATCGTACTATCATCGGCCACATCTCTATCGAGGTGGCTGAGTCTCAAAGTTGTAGCAATCTACCAGACGTGGCCATCGAAAGCAATTTTGCAAAGCTCGAATTAAAATCAAGAAGCATCTTAAATGCGTTATATAAATACAAAGAAAGTAATGAAAAATCATGAACGTAAATTAAAGATGATACTGTATAGTTGATCGTAAATAAAAGAAACGAATTCGCCGGCCGAAGATTATCCTTTTAGAAGAAAGTATCTACTGTTCGAAAGTTTCCTCTCCTCGTTGAAGCGCTCGTCGTAAAGCCAGCCTAGAATCCTAACCTTGTCAGGGGACAAAATGCTTAAAAAACATTTTTCAATTTTTTATATCAAGTGCAGAGCAAAGCTCGCTGCGCGAGCTCATCAAAGAGCGCCGTGGCAGCCGCAGCCCTCGTCAACATCGCCAGATCGTTCATAACTAATACCCAGTGGCTATTTTTCACGGTCCTCCTCCTCGAACTTCGAAATTACATGTCTGGTCGCGAACCCTCTGCGGCCGTACGGTAAAGCACAGGTCTGGGGGATGGTTGGCAGAGGGACAAGGGGTGGTGGCGACGCTCGGCGGAAACGGCGATCGCCGACGGAAAACAGACGGGGCGGAAGGGGAGGCGGTGGGAGCCGCGATCTCGTAGGAAAATATTAACTCAAGCCCGGGGATGGGATCGGCTTACAATAAATAGAATAAATATGACGTATATACGCGGACGGACGTACGGCGAGGATGGAGGGCGTAAGTGGGATCTAAATTGAATGGAGAGCGAGGCACCGGCCGCTCGTAGACCAAAGTGGAAGGTTCGAGAGAGGACGCGGAAAAAGGGAGGGAGAGGAGGAAGTTGAAGTGGTGGAACTGCCGTCCCGGATGATAGCCTGGCTTTATTGTTTTCTGCCCGGCGGCCACCCGGTATGTGTACCCTCCAGCCCCGCGAAATAAGCGTATATATCGGTGTCGTAGTGGCTGGTTCGAGTTTTAATAATTCCGCGAGCAGGGCGACAAGAGAGGAAGAGGGTGGAAGCACGGGACGCGGCGAACGAGGAACGGGGATGAGGGATCATCGGGCACATCCGGTGGATCGGCTCTACGTGTTCGCAATATCCCCGTCTCTGTACGCGCGCGCGCGCGCTTTGAGCTTGGATAAACAATTCGTCGATAATTTAACCCCTCGGCTGTTTAATCTACGGGCTGCTAAAATCATTTCACTTGAAATCGAGCTCGAAGGATGTTTTGCGATGTTCCACGGTCGGCATGGTTTTCTATTTCAGACCAATTTTTAATATATTTATTTATTAAGCGACGAAAGGGTCGATCGAGGCTTGTCAGCGCGCAAGAGAGGGCCAACGTTGACTCGAGGCTGGGCGTAATTGAACGCGAGGAAGCGTGAAAGAGGCACGGAAACGAGATTGTCGGCAATTGTGTGTTGTGCCCGGTTAAAAAGAGCGCAAAGGGCCCTGGTAACCGAGCGCTCCCGGCCCCGAGGTGATTTTTAGTCATGCAGATGACGTTGCCGCGAATACTTTGTATCGGCGCCGTTAAATAACGCATTTTAAAGTCCGATGCAATATAGCCGTTTGTCGGTGCTGCCTCTAAAGAAGTTCATTTCGCAAACGGTCGGGCCCGACTTAATAACTTTCCCGACAAGATGGATTCCTTTCTGCTTCCCTCGGAGCGGCCGGTCATTATGCATGTCCGAGCCGCTCGCGTCGGCCCCGATCGTCCCTAAATCCGTTTGGTGGAGATTAAAAACGGCCCCGGATGAATTTCCTCCCAGGTCGTTCGCGCGCGGACCTCGTGGCCAGGCTCGCGAATGAATTTTCCCCGCGCGGGGATGGCTGACGGACGTCAAAGCGACAAAGAGTGGGGGGCGAGATATCCCAGGCACCTCTGAAGCCGGCGAAACAGTCAATTTTCCGAGGGCAGGTCGTTTGATCGCCGGACGACCGTTTCCTTTATGCTGGTCTTCGTGCATTCGGTGATTACGCGCGGCCGATCGCCGGGCATCGGGTTAAATTGGCTCCCAGAGGTCCGCACCGAGACCAGGCTGAAGGAAATTGGAGGGACGGTTCGGGCGAGAGAGTTTTTCGACTCGCTCGGTGAAAGATGGAGGAGAGCGGAGGCACGGTCTCGGCGGAGCCAAGTGAATGGCCGGGGGAAAAAGGAAGGACACGATCGTGTGATCGTAATTTTTGCAGACAGCGGATCGCGATGATTCACTCGAAAAAGCCCCCATAGGCACTGACGATCGGCAATCACGATACCCCGCCGTGTGCTCTTACCGGGGGTTAATAACGCGGACCGCTTTCAGGGAGCTATATCTCACCCGTGTACACCTCTTTAAGCCTCGTTCACAAAGCCGATCGCCACAAAATAACATCTTCCGCGCTTTATTGGGCATCGACTGGCCGCCGCGCCGCCGTCCACGGTCCACGGTCGTACATATTTCAAGCTGCCTGCCGATTCGAGTAATTATCCGCCGCCCCGGCGCATCGAGGCGCCGCGAAAGTGTTTCATTGTCGCCGATAAATAGCGAAACGGCGAATAATAAGTGGAGCATGAACGGGGTATTAATAACGACGATAGCACGTGAAATTGCTCCATCCGGACTTTATTGATGGTGTTCAAAAGAGTTCCACAAGCGTGTGTTGCTATTATCTCTGAGCACGGTGTGCTGGTTACCGGATGGCGAGGCTACACGTCTTCCCATTTTCGAACTTTCGCTTGGAAAATGTGCATTCAAAGCGGTATATTATTGAAAACAGGGTCGAGTCCCGATGCTGAATTCACGTGGTACCTGAACTGGCGTACAGCACAGTTTTCCCGCCGGTCTAATTAAATTTCAAGGTATCAGCGAATATATTGCGAAGACGCGAAATTGCTTTTCTAAGAACATCCTTAGTACGTACTTACCGCGGAAGGCATGTGTGATGCGCGGTGAACACTGATAAACTAATTTTCCATAGTTATTTTCCACCGTTCTACGGGCGTAGAACGATGGACGATGCCGCAGCCAATTTTCTCGAATCTCGCCCGAGGCGTTCGCCAATAATTTCCCAGGCAATCGCGTTGACGTAAGTTACGTCGCTCAAGCGAAATTGCGGGATCCACGATATACTCATTTGTACCGCTCAGAGCTTGGAAACGGGGCCAACGCAGGTGTTTTTTAAACAAAAGCCCGAAACTCGCGCAAGAAGTTACCGTTCCTGAAGCTTTTAAGGAGCAGCAATTTTTCCCCGATATTCCGCTCCTACACCGATACTGTTTCTTTCCGACAAGCCGAGCGAAGTGTTCGGAGCGTGTAATTGGAAAGCTTCGAGACAAAGAAGGGACGAGAGAAGCAGGGGAAACGGTACCATGAATTTCCATCGGTCTTCGAAGACTTAATTACCACCTTGGGGCAAGAATGGAGTCTAGTAGCCAACCGAAGACGGATGACCCAGAAACCTTTAGTCTGACAATGTAACCACCTCAATGAATCTTTTTAAGTCTTCGTGATCGCGTGTACACTACTGGGCACTCGATTTAGCCCCGAGAAAAAGCTCCGTGAGATAATAAAAGCTTTACGGAGACGTCCGATGCTTTTCGTCAGTCCAATTTCCAACGTAACATCTCACCTGTTAGTACACAGATATAATCCTCCATTATTTCCCTGCCGTTCTGGTATCGCTACCCGGTTCAACAGCTCAGAGTTCTACAAAAATCCGCATAATTGGGAAGCGTATCACGGAAGCACCGTGTGCACTCCTGCTTCGTGCTCTATTCTTCTCTTCCTCTTGGCAATCTTCCCGTGGCAAGAACGCAGAAGAACTTGGACGGCTTCGTCCGGTAGGCCGACTCTTTCCGAGTAATCGAGCGGAGGATTGAGAAAGTGACTGAGTGACTTACAATCCCGATAGGATCTCCCTAATGATCGGACACGAGACTCCCACACACGGATCCAGCGGATCCTCCTCCACTAGGCTGTGATCTGAAAACCGAGGGCCCCCTTACGTGGACCCTGTAGCCTGAGAGACGTTATCAGCGCCGGACGTTCTCAAACGCTGATCCTCCTAATTGTTGACACGCCACTCTACATACGACGCTACACGTGTGCGTACTTGTCCAGCAAGGAAGTGTTCGGCCCTGGTGCAGCTCTACGTGCTGTCTGTGCACGCATCGGCTGTGTAACCGCCTGTCACAACCAGAATACGTTACGGGACACCCACCGATCACCCATTAGAGACAAGCGACAGAGAGTAAACACCTGGTCAGGCACAATAACGGATCTTTTTCACCTTTGTGCTTTGATTTCGGTTTAGACACGTTCGCGTAGCAATTTGCGAAGATGGAAGGTGGTATCGCGTGTAGAAAATGTACAGTGAGACCGTGGTAGATGATGAAGCAATACTCGATTAACGAAGGGAACTGCGTATACCTAACTCGCTGGACATCCGAGGCTCTCTGAAAGAAACCGTGCGAAAGAAACGACAGAATGCTCGGCCAAGATGTGTCCTCCGTTCGGAATCGTGACCTCCCAGAACGCGGCGATAAGTGAGTCGTTAAACGCGTACGGTTCCAGGGTTGTAGCCGCGTGTAATCGAGCCGCGATGCATCAGCGGGATACAGCGCGAGCTCTTATAACGTGTCTATCTTTAGCGTTGTCTGGCGCGGCCGGGACCATTAAGGACGTCGAAGGACCGCGAGGCGATTCGTCCGCCCGTCATAAAGCGCAAAATTTTCCGGCCGCGTAATCTCGGAACACGGAACAGCAATCGGGCGACGTCCTGACGACGCGAAGCGAATCGCCGATTAGAACGCAGTAAAGTTTTCGGAATCGCCATAAAGATCCGTGGAACGATACGGCGAGGATTCACGGAGCGGCTATAGGCGTCGCGATAAAACAACGCGATACACATTATAAAGCAATATTTTCGATTGTCCAAAGCGAAGGACACGGGGACTTCTACCTGAGAGGGAGTTAAATTGCCACTTCGTTTCATGGGTACTGAGAGAATTGAATGCAATGAAACTCTACGCGGAATATTCCAGGAAATTGGCATTTTAATTGATAGCTACTTCTTGGCGATATCTGTTGCATGAATCAGCTGACACGTTCGTTCGAGCAGGTGGTGGAGTTGGGGCATTTGTCACCGATGCCCAACAGAAGCCTGATCATTCGATGCAAAAGTTAATATGCTACTGAAGCATAGGATGTCAGAGGTATGGCGCAGCCACTGCAATATTTCGCTGACCAAAGCAGCGGATGGCAACTGCTAAGACTACCAACGATTCCACAGACTTATACGCGTTTCCAATAACCTCCATCTCGTCTGGATATCCACTAAAAAGATAACATCGGGCGATACGACCGCCGTCGTCGGGAACAGGCTGAAAACGCTTCTTGGCTACGTTTTCCAGATGGTGTGCGAGCTCCGTTTCCCGGTCACGTGCGCGCGGCACGTGTCGCGGTGTCGTTCGGCACGTGCAACGGCGCTTCATCGTCGTTCGCGAGCTTTTCGCCAACCCTCCGCTCCAGCCGTGATTCCCGTGTTGACAGACGCGGGACGATTTGCCCGAGCCCCGATGAAAGTTTCTGAGACCGGCGCCGGGGCTGCAAGTTTTGGATTTCAAACGAAAAAGCCCCCAAGGGCGACCGTTTCGACGTTCCAATTACTTGGCTGCTGGTCGCTCGCAGGGGTGCGTCGATTCGACGATTATTAATGGTGTGGTGGCTGTGCTAGCATAATAAACCTACGGATACGTTCTAAACGCTCCGCAAGAGGCATGGGAACACGTGCCGCGAGCTTCTGCTCTGGAAGGGGTAATTTAAGGGATGACGTTTGCATTCCGGCGTTACGCGCCACCGATCTCTAGCGAGAGCTTCCGATCGAATGGAGGCCAGGGATTTCTCGCGAAGAGGCTTGCGTTTGAAAAATATTTATGGTTCCCGGGGAGGGATAAATCGTCCGGGGGTGGTAGCCGATTTCTTTCTCCCGCGTGCATGGGTGGTTGAGCCGTTAACTGCTCGCTCCGAAGAAGAATCGTCGCCGAGCCGGGTGAAACCGTCTAACGTCGCTTCCGAATAATTAAGCAGAGCGAGGAGGGCCGGTAACGGGCTGGAATCTTACGCAACAGCGTTTCCCTAAAATAATATCTCCCCAGCCGACACGAAAGCATTCCCATTCCCCGGTTATTTGCACTCCGCCAAGCACCGTTCGTAATTTCCTCCGGCCGGCCTAAATAACACTTTCCAGCGTATTCCGGGAACGTGTTAACCAGATCGAGTACAATCAACTGGGGGAAGAAAGTGTAGCGGCGCGCTTTGGGAGCACGGGAACAAGGGGTATACACGCGATCCCTTTCGTGCCTTCGCATATTCGCCTCGGTAAGAAGAAAATTAGCGTCTTGCATCGTTGGCTCACGAGCGGAATGGTAGAGGGACGGAATGAAAGAGGGCGGGGGGGAGGGCGAGTGTCGAACCGCGTGGCGGACCATTTTTCGAGGCTTCCCTCCTCGTCTGACTGCTACACTCCGTTTCTCCTTCGCACGCTTTCTTCTCGCTACCTTCGCTCCCCTTTTCCTCGTCTTCTCTCTTTCTCGATTCGTCGTTTCCTTCGGTTCCCAAACACGTCCCTCTCCTTCAACCCCTCACCCCTTCCCGTCCATTTCTGTTTTCCTCTTTTCGCCGACCGTAACAAGAAACAGCGACTTAAACCGCAGCAAAGTGGGCATGGCGAACTTAAGGGCCGTGACCAATACGATTTGGAAGCGCTTATTTTTCTCAGCCACCACCGTTGAATACCGTTGGCTCGCCTCGGTGCGTTAGATTCGAATTTCGGGCACGGCCGGGGACTTTATACCCCCCCCGGACAATGTATAATTCCGTTCCGCCGCCGTGGAAATTCGTACGGAGTTTATTCCAGTCATCGAGTGCCGCGCAATTTTTCGGTCCGCGAGACTTTTACGAGTCGGCATAAAGCGCCGTATTACGGTATCGGCTGCTCGAGGAGCCGCGGAATTGCGCGGGAGGATGCGGCCAGAACGTGGACGAACCACTCTCGGAAATTGCTCGCTCGTAGCTCGATTACGTTTCACCGACAATCTTCCGACTCGTGCAATCTTTTCGGGCACGCTCGCGTCATCCTTCGTAGTGGAATGACTGAGCAAAGCAGACAGGATACGCGTTCTTTGTGGGCTAATTAGGGGAAACGAATTGAATTCCACGCGTCTATAATAAACGGGGGTGTAAATACTTTCTGGCTAAGAATATGTACTCGACAAACTGAAACTTACTGTATTCTGCCCACATGTTTTATTTCGCTTCTCCGTTTTCCCGTGTCGCTGTCATTAATTCTCAGTATGCATTTCGCACGAGACTTCAGTTGGACAACGTCCGCCTCGCTAATACACGGGAAATTGACGACGAGCTAGTAATTCCGAGGGAGAAAGTTCCTGGAGCCCAACCAGTGTACCATCGCATTGTTCCCCGTGAAATAATCAAAACTGTTTTCGGTGTACAACCGCAAACTCGACGCGATAGGCAGCCCCGAAGCGGATATTGGTTTTATCGGGCCACGCGAACGCCGAAACGAATATTTTCATGGTCTCGCCGCGCGTTTTTGATCGTCCGACCAGAAACTCGATGGTCGACCGCAGCGTGACTCTGTTTTTTCTTCCGCCTACCGGTCCATCCGTAGCTTCGTTAATCCTCGGTGGCGAGAGAAACCTGTAGGAGGATCCTCGAAGAAGTTTTATAACGAACGATTGGACACTCGACGCTCCCCGAGGGTGCGGAAAGTGAGAATAAAAACTTTGGGGGGGTGAAAATCGGGGAGCGCTGTCACGACGCTGTCGTTCGACGAGGTGAGGACGCACGTAACGAGCGACTCTTGTTCTACTTGGCTAAGCAATTCGGATTCCCCGAAATTCCGGGAATCATAAGCTTCCCTCGTAAATACGCCGTTTCCACGAGGGAGGTGCTCGACCGGGGGAATCCAGAAAGGAGCCTCCTCGCGATCTTTGCGAGAGGAAATCAGAAGTGCATGCCGGAAAACCAAGGTCAACGGGGAGGGATAAGGACCCCTCGAACTCTGTGAAAAGGGAGTTACCTAGACTACCGGTGAAAGAGTCGAAAAGCAAGAGCCGTTTTAGGGGAAAAAAGGAGGAGAAGCCCTAGGAGGAGAAACAGAGAGGACAAAAGACGGATGAGAGAGGGACACGGTAGGCCGTTACGCCGCGCCGTCTCCGGATCGGCGAAAATTTCATCTGGATTTCCTCATTGTACGATCGAAATCGATGGGATCCAATTAACCTCCCTTTAAGAGGGTCCCAATCCCTATTGTCCCTCTGTACATACTGATTTCGCCAGGGGTGGCTAGGTAGACCAGCGGTTTCGAGTCGATCCCGTCGAAACATTATCGACCTGCGCCCGATTCACTGGCTCCCGTTCCTGCCGACCTTCAACAAAGGCTACCTATACGCTTTCTTATTTCCCGTTTGATTCCTTCCACGGCCCTGTGTACGGTTTCCCGGCACAGGAAATGCCTGCAGGGACAATCCACGCCGTCGACAAAACGCTATTATCGAGACTTCCCCTAATTCGTCTCTCGCCCACCAACGTAAATGCCTGTCGACGAGGTCCTTCCCCGTCGCGAAAGAGTCTACCGAACGGGGCAGGGTGTTTCGCAGATACAGGTACGCACTGTCTATTTTCGCGGGTCGTAATTAAGTTTCAGTCCATCGTTATGAAACACCCAGTATATTAACCAGACCGGGGAAGGTGTGCGGGTTCCCCGCGGAGGGTGGGATGCGCGTCAAGCAACGTGCGACTTTTTGAAAGGGGGCGAGCTGCGAAGCGACGATTGAACCACTGAAGAATGACGGGAGATGACAGTCGAGTGGTGCATTTGTCGCAGCGACGAAAGGAGGGCCTTTTAGCATCGCTTCAGCCCCGACGTGGCCGGGGCTCGCGCTTAGAATTCACGTGTGACAACGACGCGTGACGCATTCGAGACCTGTCATCGTAGTTGGTGCGCGTTACTCGACGATGGGCCCTTGCATTGTTGCACGTTGAATTGCTTTTTCGCGCGGTTGCGCTCGCCCCATTCGACTCTGTTTCGCGCGATTTCTTTTTTCGGGGGAAATGGGAGTGCAGATAGGATTGTAGGGCAAATGGGAATGGACGAATGTGAAACTAAAACGCTTTTGCGTTTACCCTTGTTCAATCGGACCTGGCTACCCTTTCGATTCCGGACCGATATTGACGAGTAAATTGGTCCGTGCTTTTCGCAGACATTTCCCTTCTTTTTTGTTTTCTCGCCAAGGGAATAAGATAAACGTACGCGCGTCCAACAAGCTCGCGCCCTCATGAATATTCAAACCTGCTTTAACATACCTAAAAATTCAACACGCTTCTGAACATTTCTGACCACTCGAGACCGGCGCAGACAACCACTGTGGCTCGCTTCAGACCTCTTTAACCCCTCCAGCTCGCTCTAGCGCGAAAAAACGAAGTTTCCTAGGAAGTTCGCAGCCGCTTCGTGCCGCTGCGTGGGGCAGGTAGAAATTAAGATTCTGGGCGTGCCGGTGGCACGCGGTGTTCTCAACTTTGAACCGCTTCGCGACACATCGACGTAAATTCAAAACACGTCGCCGCGGGCGGAAGTCCGGGAAGAAGACGTTGCTCGGGACGCTCGCGTGCGACTCGCCGTGGTAGCATGTATACCGGCCCATCAAGCCTCTCGCGAAGAAAAATCATTGATTAATTACGAGGCTAGCGAGGGCATTCCCGTAACGTCTCTCTTCATTAATCCGTGACCACCCTCTAACGCGATCTGTCTATGGATCTCGTTTCGTCTCACCCAGCGTCTTTCAGACGTTGCAAATCACCTCATAATAATCCCATTCCTCCTTTAGCTTTTGACCTAAGCGTAGCTCTGCCAACTCTTTCTCCGGCCTCGTACGTGCTGTTAGTTCTTGAGGCAAAGGTTGTCGAACCACTGGTGGACGCAGGGAATAGTCTGCCTCCCTTGTTCCCGCGCGAGAACCGCCTAAACGTTGGACACTGAACGCATCTAAACGGCGAACAGAGTCATATTTCCTCGTTTCGTCCCCGGTCCGCCTGCCCACAAACCGCCGCCCTCCAGATCGAGGACATTCCATCTCATGAAGACATAAGCGAGCGTAACTTGTCCGTATTAAAACGTCGTAAGCCATGTCGACGATGCATCAAGCGTTCGTGTTCAGCCTAAGGGATTCTGTCGGCCATCCTTCCAACCGTCCGACAAATTACAATCACTTTTCACTTTACTGCTAATGAACGCGGACTATCCGCAAACGCGAAACGCTCCACGGCGCTTTCCGAGACGGCCCGCGCCGGTTTATCGGCGTCGACTTTATTTCCATCGGGGCGGAGAGGGGGATGATTTATGGAACGCCTCTCAACGCGTATTAAAAGACGTTCAGGAGGCAGCTCCGCAGCTTGTATGCATACGCTATCTACCGAATTCGTGGCAGTCAGTTTTCCTTCGCCGGGGAAAGATTAATATCGTCCCGAGACGCGAAACAAGCGAGAAACTCGGCAGCTGTTACTTAGGTATTGGCGGCATTAAAATATCGTATACCGAACCGAGCATTTGCATGCCGGCACGGCGATACTTAATATTTATCCGGGGCAGCCAGCGTAAAGCGATCACCTCCGGGACGATCCTTTCCACCCCTCCGACAGTAAAAATACGCGCGGCAGCCTCCCCGTCGGCGGAAAGTGCCCCCGTATCTTGCTCGGTATTAAGAGCATTATCCTCGATACATTATTCATAGGACACACTTAAACCGTAATAGAGGCACGGCGCGGTATCGTGGAAATCGATCTTTACACAATTGCCGCAAATATTTACATCCACCGTGACGCGCATATTGTCGAGGGATTGATTCTTTACGGCCTCTCCCTCGCCCCCCGTCGGCGCAGGACCCTCCAACACCCTCCCCCCCAGCCGCGAACCCTCGCCTGTACCCGCGGCGAACGCGCAACGCACATAACAAGCAGTCGAAACGCACGGGCTGGAATCTACGAGCGGAACGTGGGAGCGGAAGATGGATTAAGAGATAAGGAGGCGTATCAGGACCAATCAATTACGAAGTCGAGGGTTACCGATGTTACACAACCGAGGGGTGAATCATTCGTCGTCGTTCCGTCGCTGCCAGGCCTCGCCCCCTCCCTCCTTCACGGTTCTATCCCCCGCTCGCAGACGGCGGAGAGACGGAAGCCCTAAAAGTGAAACGATTTTCTGAGATATTGTTCCCCGCAACGGGGCCCCCCACGATAAGCCCGGAGATTCTTGCGTTCCTCCTCGTGGCACGAGCCCATAAAGCTCCCTAATCGCTTGCTATCGACTGGCCAGCAAATGCGAGCGATAAAACATTATTTGCGCGAGGATGTTGCACAACGGTGCCGCGATCGATGGCTGATGTATTTCATCGGGGATGTCGGTGTTGGTCGTTGACGAGGGATGCTGCGGGCGGAGGGTGAAAAGTTTTGACGAGGGAGACTTGGAATTCGTCATATTTCCGCCGGCAGATTCGCGAGCATTCGCCTTTGAAAATGGAAAGTTTTTTACTGCCAAGGGACGGTGGGAATGGGTGTGGGGGTTTAATTTCCTTCACCCGACTTGGCTCTTTCGTATAGCTACTTTCCAATCGGCAGTGATGTCTACTTCAGAAGCACCGCGATAAGCTTGCAATATGGCTGGTGACTTTCTAATCACACAGATTGCTGAGAACTTTCGACCCTCGTTCTATCGACTGGAGAGGGGTACGGTTGTTAACGCAAATTTCCAACCGAAAAGGGGGGCACGCATTAACGCGAAACAATTTACCTAAAATGCCCGGGCTCGCCGAAATGTTTGCGCGAGAGCGTGCCAACCCTCCCATAAACGGGAACGTACACGCAAACACCCCATGTCCGTGAATGGACCTCGGGGAGGGGGTACACAGGCTCATGGAGAATCTCCTATTGTGTTCCCAGAATGGCAAGGTTCGCCGAGGGAAAAAAGATCCCCGAAACGGAACGCTTGTAATTCTCATCTTATCCCGAAAATGGACGTGCCACGGCGGCCACGCCACCGCAACGCGGCGCACCCTTGCAATCAAGTACAAGATATCAAATGCTCCCCCTTCCCCGCGCGCCCCAACGCGCCGGCCCGTTCGGTTTCATTTATCGGGGAGATGGAAGTGGACCGTGGCGAAGGAGCTGAGAAACGAGGCAATCCGAGCCGTCGCAAGAAAAATTTACCCGCACGAGGAATTAGACATTCGATTCCCTGCCCCGTGGAACGCCACCGAGCATCGATTATTCTATTATTACGAAGCACGCAGAGCCCGTGGCTTGTAAAATATCGCGCCGCGACTATCTATCGCCGTTGGTAATCCATCAACCCCTGACAAATGACCCTGACAAATTCAGATAAAAAAAAAACACAACGCTGGAAGACATCTGTGTCTCGAGCGGTGAGAATGTTTCCTGTTCATGCGGGTCATACTTTATGCACCACGAGTCGATCGCCCGATGGAAATCATAGTCGCGGCCAGATGGAGCCTTTCAGCGAGGAAAAGGTCTCCTAGAAAAATGGGGTGGCTCGTGTGGGGTTACAAGCACATTCTCACACTGGCTCCTGAAATCTCGTCGGCCGCGTACGTGTTGGTGGGGTGACAGGGTATACCGTTGCGCATTGCCACGGTTAAAACGGGGGTGGTTTGTAGACCATCCGAACCAGGATGGGGAACGAAGAAGCCCTTACCTCACGTTTCACCGTAGCAGCCGCCGTTGGCTATGAAACAAATCAATAGTTTGCGCCAAAGTGAGTTAAGCAAAAGAGAGAGCAGGGCGACCATGGGGGGAGCGAGGGGAGGGAGGCTGAAAGGAGAGCCAAAGGATGAGGTAGAACGGGGTTTTCACGGGGGGGGGGGGGGGGTGATTGGATGGAGTTGCTCAGGATCCCGTGAAATGATATCCATCGAAGTAGAAGCAGATAACGCTTCACCATTTTCCTTGCTCGCTTGCCTCCCGACTCCGAATGCTTATAATCGTTGGCGAACGCGTCTCCGGCACGATCAACCGACTCGCTGTCTCCGACTTTGTAAGACACTGCGGAAGAAAGTTTCAGGGACATCTTGCGACACTTTCGATCAACTTTTCAGAAGTCGAGAGGCAAGCGAATCTCGTCGAGCATCGTACATGAAAGGCACCTTAGGAACGCCTTCGACTATTCGCATTCCCAATCGATAAAAAGCGAGAGGACATAATCGAAATCGTTCCTCTATGGGGAAGTCACACCTTCGAGTCAGTGAATCGCGCAACACCTGTGTCCTTTGGAAGGAAAGTGCCTGCTCCGGGTTTCACGAAAGGCAGATGGGAGATGGGGCGAAAAAGAGGAGGAACGCGGCACGGAAATGGAAAGGCGAAAACGGGTGCACTCGGGGAAACAGGAGCGATTCAATGGGGCGGTTCAGTTCACAGGCGCAGAGGGGTTAAAAGAGGCGAAATGTGTTCTTTTGACGGCAGATCGAGAAGATACGACAGGGAGAAGAGTGCGGGGGCAATTCCACAGATTCGTATCGCCTCCTGCGTTTTTGACGGAGGCATTTCAATTACCTAATCTGATATGCAATAATTCGCGGATCAAGGAATTCTGAATGATTCTCGGTGCCGTGTGTCTGTCGCGTCCGATCGTTTGACATCGCTGTCAAAGCCATTATCTGCCCGACGGACCTATCGATGTGTTTTCCGATCGTTCGCTGTATCCGCCGGCATGTCGATGCAACTCTGTCGTGATCTCCGGTAATTGTGTGCACAGCCGAAAGATGAACGTACGTGCAGGTTACCACAAAGATACGGTAACATATGTATAGGGAAGCGTGGCTGCTGGGAGTCGGTGACCCAGCTGCGCACTGACAGTTGTCGACTCTTTGTCAATTTCCCTAAGCGATTAGACCAGACAACGCCCCTTCGAATGGGCACCCTCCCCGCGCTCTGACCCAGGGCTCAGCCCCCTGTGCACGCTCCGGGGCGAGCAGATATCGCGAGGTTCGAGTGCCGGCACTTGTCTATTTTCCCATTAAGCACGTATACGTGATTACAGAGCCAAGTTGAATAAGGTACGGCCTGCCGGTGCTTCTTGAGCCCGGCGACTGCCGTGTTTAAATGGATCATCGATCTGACGCATATGGCTTCTGGACCGTCTCTCGATTAATAATTTCATGCAGCCTAGAGCGTGTATAGCTGCCAACCGCGTCTGTGCGGGTTCAATCCTCCGTTGTTCGCGGCGCTATACACGGGCGACCGTCTTAGAATTTACTCAAGATTACGGGGACCCGGGAATCCGGGGTGCAATCAGCGAAATCTATGATTGGCGCGGAGCTGGGTCGACGTGCACGGCAATGTGGAGCATCGATCCCGAGAATACAGCCGAATCGATTAATTATTTAACCCCCTGCCTACGCTCGAAGACGGAAGATTCACGGCGTGACGAGCCGTTGACACGCGACGTCGCATGGAACGACAACGATGTGTTTTCAATAGGCTGCAGGAACACAGTCGTACAGATGCATGCGATTATCCGTTGGCATCTTCGTCACGACGTTCGTCAGTTTCGTAGAATGCTCCTAGTTACCTGGCGCACGCGACTGACAGTAAATAAATCGTGCCCCGATTCGAAGAAGATTCCACGCACCTGACCCAAATTCCACACCGTGCTATTTACTTTTGCGCGCAAGTTTGCATTGCCTCTACTTAGTTACAGCACAGTACTCGGATCAAACATGCGCCAAGCGGGAAGTTTTTATATTTCGAAGGGAGACGCATTACGGAGATTTCGAAGAAACTTACAAAAGTTAAAGGTACCAGTCGCTATAGCGCAGGCTCCCTGCACGAGTGCACTAACGTCAGCTGCCTCGAATCCGGGAAAATAAAGCGGTACAAGGCGAATCTCTGGGAAACGTGGGAAATTATAAATGAGCGAATAAATCAATCTAATCGACTCAACGAGCCTCGTACATTATAAATCACGTCCGGTCGCATCCACGCGCGGTTCGCGCGGGCACGCGATGCAAAACCGCTCGCGCGACCACCTGGCCCGTTGTTTGTCCCTCGCAAGTATTGTTTGCGTTATTCCTGGTTTGTCCGCGTTCCGAAAGGTATTTGCAAACAAAAAAGCAAACGTCCACGGGGCCGGGAGGGAATGGCGGTTAATTGCCCAGGCAGCTTCGGCAAATACGTTCCTATTGACGGGCGTAAATACACGAGGAAATTTTACTCTCAAAACCGGCCCCTGATGGCGGACCGCTGGCAAACATTAGGAGTAAAAGTGAAAAGTGAAAGGCACCGAACGTGACGCTGTTTACCGAAAATTTTCCCGACTGTTATTTGCCCTCGCGGTGCACCCTCTGTTTCCGCGGAAAATGTCAAGGGACACACCGTTGCAACGGCTTGATCGTTCGCGCGACTTGAGCCGCGACGCGTAAATGAGTGACGAGGATCACCCGAGGATCGTTTAGCGGACAAATTGCCGCGATAGGTAGACATTTTCTCGATAACAACAGGTACTGATCAACCCTCCGTGAACAATCTTTCATGAGACAATTAAAAGTACACGCTGTTACACTGTACTTGCGTTAAATACGGGCGTAGATCGGCCAGCGAGCAGCATCGTACACTTGGATTTACATAGGCGCACTATAAAGCGCAGAACCACGGACGGTGTTGACGTCGGTGCCTCGCTCTCTGCCTCTATCTTGTTTCCCCCTCGCAGCGTGAACAGTGAACGGCGGAACACACTCTACGGTTCCCTGGCCGCGCGATAACTGACCTTAAGGCCAGATTCACACTATCGGTCCGGTCACGGTCCGGTCTCGATCAAAATCACATCCGTGAGCGTTCACACTATCAAGCCGGGCGAGTGTGGACGCTCAGGGATGTGAATTTGATCGAGACCGGACCGTGACCGGACCGATAGTGTGAATCTGGCCTAAAAGTTAATGTATCAACACCCACGCATATCTGAATACCTTTCCTCAAGCTATTTTGGACGATATCGCGCGCCCTCCGAGTGACATTTATATCAGCACTTCATTTCTTCCTTCCGTGTGGCACAACCGTCGCTGTATTGCCTTCTCGATGGTCAACAGCATCTTTGTCGCGAAACTGACCTCTTGTTGCAAGGTCCTCGAACCCGGGCCTCTAACAAGCCCTAATAACAGCAGTTAAGTTTTAAAACTAAAACCTGGCGAAGTTTCAACTAGCCCGATACTCGAAACCGCCTAAAACGCTCGGGGCTCGTTCAAAGAACACTGTAGAATAGTGTACAATGCAACAAGAGGGAGCGCGTCGCGCGACCCAACCTCGGCACATAATTCTAATGTTCACGAGCAATTGGATAACACGCGGCCAAGGTAAAGACCCGTGACGAACCTGAAATTGCTCTATCGAGGGTTAAAGCGTCAGCTGTATCCCCGCATTAGCCCGCGTATCAGCCGTGCATCTCGCGGCCGCGTCCCTGTATTCTCGTTGGCGCTCATCGGTCGCGATGAGAGGTTCCGCGAGGACGAGACGGTTCCTCCGAACGAGGGGCGCGTGGCCAGCCGTCGATCACGAGATATTACAGAGATAAGGATCGCGACAGTGCCGCCTCGTAATTTCCTCAACATTTAGCACTACTTTTCCGTCGGTTAAAAGGGACCGGGCTCACCGATCTCGCGGCTATAAACCGGCCTATATACGGCGGCCCCGAGGAACGTGTACACGGTTCTTACATATACCCCGGGTCACTTGTAATCATTGCGATTACCACGAACGCCGCCTCTCCCACGAACTTCCTCCCCTGCGCCCTAGCCTCGATCCGATTCTAACGCGGCTCTCGTGACTTCCACGCTCGTCGCGATGCTACGTCCTCTGTATGCGTTCGGCGATACTGACCCCCGGGTGCAGCGGGGTCGAGCGGAACGCACTCGCATCCAAGCGTATCCGCTTTATTGTTTACACGTGCTAGGAGCAACAATGCCGGGCTGCGTTATCTGCCGCGCGGCAGGTTATCCCTCGAACGGAATTTCGTGGCGCGTAGGTGCGAACGGGGCCGTGAACTGGCTGTTTTATGGAATACTTAACGCGACGGGGGTGCAGAGCTTTCGAGGTTGTTGCGCGCGATAGGAGATCGCGTCGATCGGTCCGGTGGCAAAGGGCAGGCTGTGTTCCTGCTCGCGCGGAACGAGCCTCTCGAGGGATTTGCGAGCGGCGGATTGAGCGTACCTCGGTGCTACGTTTTGAAATATCCAGTGGTGGGAACTGTGGCGCGTGAAAAGGTACGATGAGTGGCCCACGCCTAGTAACTCTGTAATAACACTCGGACGGCATCGACACTTCACATTATTGGTGTCTTTGCGTCACACTCAAGTCCCCGTATTATGCAACGGGATGATGTCTAGTACGCGAGGTGCCTGAAAAGCGCTAGCACCTTTGTCACAACGTCATTCCAGCACAATGATCGTTTTTTACCGCGACGCTTTTCGCGCGGAGAAAAATCCAGGCAGCTCGATAATGCAAACACTTGGAGCCGGCTTTCCTGCGGCCGCCTATCGACTCCGGTGATCGTCTGTCTTTCATACCCACGGACAAGTGAACTTTTCCTTATCGGGTCAGACGATCTTCTCCCGTCGATTGGGTAAGGATAGTCACGTGGCCGCTTCCTTTTCAGTACTTACCTACCTCGCGATTAAACGTCGCCCCATTATAAACGACGCTTCGCAATTGACGAGCATTGACAAATGCCAAGCCCCGCCGACGCTGGGAGCCGCTTGGGAAAATATATCGCGAAAGAAATCATAGTTCCCCCGGCGAAAAATAGGAAATTATCGGTTCCGTTCCATTGTATCCGTTTCAATTTAGCCTCGATTCACTGACCCGAACGAATCCCCTGCAAGAAACACCGCCGTCGGCGATACAATCGCGATACAGTGCATCGACAATGAGCACGGCAACGATCTGACGGTGCGTGAGAAAGGGCCCACTGTCGGCCATAAAACCTTCCTACCCCCGTCCCAAATTTATTAGGAGCCTATTGTGACCTGGCCGGAGGTGTGCATGCGCGCACCAGGTGCACCACTTCGGTGACACGTGCTCCGATTCGCACATCAAACACTCCGACAGGGGCAGAGGACGGCCGAAAACAGTTTTACGTGTCCTCTATCAACGAAGACGCATGGTTTTCCAGTTGGTCAGCGTTTCCTGCCTCGTTTTATTGGTCTGCGGTCCACATTGTCGCGCACCGCTCGCGGTCGGCTTTCTCTTATGGAAACCAGTGCCGGTGCAACTTTGTTTCTACCACAATAATAACGGTGCAGCTTTCTCTTGAACGTGGTACCACTGAAAAAGGTTAGCTACCGCGCCGGTTCCCTTCGGCATTGTGTTGGATTTCGAGAGAGGCTCTCCCACTGAATAGAAATTCTGGTGTCTCGAGAGAAGAAAACGGTCCATTGTTACGTTCGAGTAAGCATTTAAATATCATTAGATTACCCTGTAAATAAAATGATACTCTGTCTCCCATTAATTCGACGCGCTCCAGAGAGTAACGAATCGAATAAAGCCCCGCTCGAGGGAGCTCCATATTGCCGAAGATCACGCTCTCGAATTATTTAGCCTACCCCCTTTCAAGGACCACCCCTCCGCCTATACGGGGCTGCATTATGCGTGTTTCACGGTGCATTACAATATTACATTAATACTCCACGATAAGCCACTAATCTTTTACAAGAGACGTCCCATTTGGGCGAAGCGGAGCGTAATCTGGCGAGAGGGTGGCCATTAGGTAGCCGGAGAAAAAAAACTTTCAACCACCCCGTCCGTAGGTACGATATATCATTCGGCGCGGTGTCCTACCTCTTCACCCTTCCCCGTTCCAACCCCGTCGCAGAGTTTTCTGTTCGATTTCCCAATTCCCCTTGCGCCCCTTCGTTCCTCTTCCCCGTGTATTAGCCGACACAGGCGCGGTACATTGGCGGGCATTAGTGGAAATGTAATCTTACTTAAGCATATGTCGGCATGACCGATTGGACGGACGACAGCTCGGATAAATAATAGCGCGAAGAGCGAGTCCCTCGCTTCGATCCCGTGTCGTCGATCCTACCCCCTCGCCCTTCCCCTCGCCCCTCCTGCGACACAGTTCCGCGTGCTTGTGGGAATTAGGCGAATAAAAATCACATATGGGTACCAGCGCGGCAGGGACAAAAGGGAACGGGAGGCGGAGGAGGGATGATGCTGGTAGCTTGATTGCATCAATAGTCATCGATCCGGCCACTAAGTCCTCGGCTGAATTCAAGTACACGCACGAAATACGGCCGTGTCCGCTCTTCTAGGACTTCCTTTTCGGTGTACCGTGTACTTTCTCGCCGTGTTGACCGATGGCACGTGTTCGTATCGATCCCTCGACCACCCCTAATTCCACGTACAAAGTGCGTATCGAGTGTCCCGTAAGAGCTACCGTACGGGGAAGGGTGCTACCGTAAGTAAATTTCTCGGTAATTTCGTTAGCCCGTGATTTCGTCCGCTGCGAATGTTACTCTACTGGCGCTCTGCAGAACTTCTTGAATTATACATTTCTCCTATCTTCATAAAATGCCCTTCGCCGTCTTCCTTTGAAATCCATCAGCCTTCATCTCGACCTTTTTATGATATCTGTTGCAATATCTAACAATTTCGATGGTAATAAGGGCGGAACAAATTGGAGCAGCCTGCACAGATTCGGTCTCATTTCTCCATCACGTGCCTACATAAAATTGCCGCGAAGTGGCTCTGCCTCGTAACACCCCGGGCAGCAGAACGAGTACAGCTCTCGGCAGGAAGATTCTTTTCCCCAAACGACGGAGCATTGGAAGCTACAAAGTTTAAACGACGCATTATTCTACCGTTGGCCACATTACACTCGCCAATAGCTGGCGGCTTGGTGGCTTCAATCGGCGAGAGGAGCGCGCGACGGCACCGCAAGAGGACAAGGAACAAGCAAGAGAGCATAATTGAATCCCAGCCGAACGTGGAAGCGTGGTAGTTTACGTACAGCGATTACGTAAAGCTGCCATTGTGAGGCTTACTACCGCTTTGCCGTGTACATCGATTGAAAACTACGGTCGCACACACACGCACGCCGCCCCGTACGTGTGCCACGTATTAACATATGTTATCGTACGCGAGCCGCGTTCGTAGCTTACCTGAGGCTCCCTTTGTTTCCGATCGCGCAGAGAAAGAGGCGGGAAAACGCGTCTAATCTAATATCCCCAGCACAAATGCATTATCATGACTATTTAGACACTGCTCCAGGTACCGCGCTTCTATCTCGCGGACCTCCTCTCCTTATTAATTATTAAAGCTGAATATAGCACTGGGGATATAGTGTTACATTAGCTTCAGGCTCGGGGATAGCATAGAAACCACAGGAAATATTAGGCACCGATCTTCATGAAACTTGATACATATGTATAATACATAGAAGGTCGAAAAACGATCGACCCAGTTTTGGAAATATCCAAGACTCGCTATTCTTCCAAACTAGGTGGTAGCTAAGTGCTTGTAACTTCTGAATGTAATTAAATGTAGAATTCGACTCCCGTTTATTTCACTTTGTTAGTACGCTTTGAAAACTTCAATTATTCGACCCCCTGCGGAAAATCATGTCCCTGAGGCGCTTTCTCTCCTGTTATCCTACGTGTTCTTTATTAACGATTTGTTTACATGGAAACTCTCGATTCAGCCAGTTTCATTCCTCGCGGCGTCGCCCTTTTCTCGTTAAGGATCCGGGATCGAGTTGCACGGGGGAAAGAAGTGAAATCTGGGAAACCGTTTGGTAACACGACGCGAAACACATGCTGCGCCCCGTGTCGCCGCGCCGCCACCAGCTTTCTCCTCACCAGCTCGATTCTCATTTTTCCGTTATTAGATATTTTTCTCATCTCGGGGTAGGTTCACGCGCGTCCACGTGCATGCGGATCCGTCGTTACGTCGCTCGAGGGAACGTTCGACGTTCCCTTTCTTTCCCATCGTCGTTGTCCCGTCTATTTGACGTTTCGCTCGTCGTCGGGATTTCGTTTTTAAATACGCCGCTGTGAATGGACGGGTCGGGCGTAAAAAGCCCCAGACACTGACAGTTCGGGGAGAAAAGCGTTAGTAGCTTTTATGTCGCTGTCAGTTTGTTAATCGTTTTGTGTCTTTGTGGACCGCGCGCGACGAAAACGCGCGCGATGGACGTTTTGGGGGACCCTGGCATCCAGACCATCCGACATCCTGTTTTTGTTTTCGTTTTTGTCGGGCTTTCACGCGTTCCCCTTATCGCCTCCTTTGTCACTGTCGATCAAAAATTCATCGCCGTGCACGAGGGAAATAATTAATCTGCCTTGCGATAACAGCCCTCTCGGCGTCGAGATATTTCACAGGCCCACGGTTTTCTAATTGAAAAAACGCTGGCCTTTATCGTTCTTGGACTATCTTGATACGGTTCCGTATCGGGAACGTGACGTGCGCAAGAGATGACCGACGAAACACGAGTGTTTATCGACAGACTATCAGAAATTCTTATTTCTCTCTTTGAATAAGAAAATCTTTTACTGTTATCACTTTTTCGTTCATTTCATGCACTGGAGGCATCCACAAGCACACTTTTAAGTATCGCAGTCTATACTAGACACTCAAAAAGGAATTCAATGTAATAAAATGTTTACGTGGCGATTAGAAAATCAAATTTACGCGCCAGACGTACCTACTGTGCGCATATAGCGCCGCTAACGCCGCCTGGCCGTAGCTGCGGGAAGGAACACGTTTGTTTCGCGGTGCGAAAAAGGCGCGGGTCTGCATCATAACGGTATGATGTATCTGATTTAATATACCAATATGCTGATACTGTATCTTCTCTCATACTATTTTCGATAGACACTTAAAACATTATTCGATTTATATTCACGTTTTTTAAGATTTATTACATTTGCGAGTAGATGACATCGTAGATACAGTAGCAAGCATTCGACGCTGATTTCCTTTAAAACCAAATGGTAAATTATTCAAGCACAGCCTTTTCTACCAATAATACACTTCGAGCACATAGATGCCCCATTCATTCGCCTCTTTCAAATACAATCTATCCTCCATCAACATCCACAGTCACAGACAAATTCTTCTACCAATCCTGCAGATCCAAACTCTAGAAAACAAATTGCACATAGCATCTCTAACAAATTCAGTCCCTATTTATCCTCCGGAAAATACGCTCGAAAGGCGAAGGCAAAGGTCAGGGGTACCCAATCGAGCAGAGGAATACCAGGAATGCAGCGATACACGACAAAATCTCCCCCCGCCCTCCCTTCCGGCCGCGAAGTTCCACGCCAGGCATTCCCCGCTCGCGGTTGAATTGCTCGCGCGAGCCCGAATGCCGCGGATTCGCGTGCGATAGTTTCTGTGTTGGCGCGGGTAGCGATCGTTTGCCGATAGCAACGCGACGCGTTGACGGAAGCTGTGGTCCCCCATTGTCTTGGAGCAGGCCAGGCCGTGCAGAATCTGTGCCAGGAGTGCACGCTATTCGCGCGTTGTCCCAAATGACGTCACCCCGCCGTGGAAACTTGCGAAACTCGTTTGCACAGACAATCGTTGGCCGCGTCGTAACGCGCCCTCGATCGGCAGCGTCTAGCTAAAGCTCGCGCGATCTGCCCACCGGTGAGAATGCCGAACACACCTAGCCTCGATAATGCGAGGGACGTGCATGGACGGGGATCAATGACTCATACCGAGCCGTCAAACCATATTAATGGGCTGGCTTGATAGGGGAGATTGAAAATTAAAAAGGAATGTGTCTCGTGGGTGCTTTCACTTCCTTCAGTGGCTCTGGTCCCGCGAATAGGGTAATTAAGGGAGGCGGGAGGAATGGGATTTATTTGCGGTGATACCGGATCGTGGATGGGCATACTGCATTCTGATTGCAGTGATGTTCCTTTTATTTATTTATATTTTCCATCGCAAAAATTACCACAAGTAGTTTACCATGTACACTTTCGGATACACAAAAGGTTTGATTAAAAAATCCTTCAAGATTTTTCCGCAAAAATTCCCGAATATACATGTTACTTCAGACCTCACAGGTAGGTGAGTTGATAGGAGTTCCTGTAACGTTTCATTCGGTCCGTTGCTTTTTGGGAAGCACGTATATGGGTTATCGAGAATGGGTTTCAACTTTCAACCCCGATCGAAGGAATTTCGAAAGGGCTGGAGAGAACGTTTCGACACTCGCCAGCCCCACGGTCCGTCAGAAGTAGGTACACAGCTCGAATGCAGGCTACTCAGAGGGCCGGCTGAGCGTCTCGTCGGCTGTATTTCTGAAAACGAGTAGGAACCATGACGCGAGCCAGAATGGATAGGACGTTTGAAGTGGCCCGAGAAATGGCTGGGAGCGAAAGAGGATCCACGGCCGATGTAGTGGCCCCGCGGTGTCCGTCGCTCTGTCTCGAGCGAGGCAAAAGCGAGCCAACAGCTGTCAAAGCCTCAGCGCGGTCTCGTTCTCGTTCCGACCCTTCTCTACGACCCTGTTCCGACCGATGTTGTGGTTGCTAATGTACTCGGTCCACGATGTACAGCGAGTCGCCCAGCGACAAGCACCGCGACAAGAAGAAAGAGCCACGCTTCGACTGGGAACACAATGTGTGTTTACCTTCCTATTTAGAAGCCACGCACTCGTGCGAGACGGTGCGCGGCCGAGATGAGTCACTTGGCGAAACGGTGCGGGGTGTAGGAGGAAGTTTAACACCTGGTCTTGTGTTCCTTAGTTGACGGCCTCGAGTGACAGGTTTTTCTCGACAAATTGGCTGTCTCGTGTGCTCCCGAGCGGTTCTCCACGCTGCAGCATTGTTCCAGCTTGATAGAGAGAGTCTCGTATTAAAGGGTCGGGGGAAATAGTGAAAGAGTTGGGATAGAATTGGAGCAGCTTCTATTACTTCCGTTAGCCTGGCCATTCTCATAATCACAGGCTGTCAACAATTACAGGATATCGGAAAGGTCTCGTATCGGTGTTTCTTTAGGAAAGAATGTCCCCAAGGCTCCCTTCGGATCAAAGTAAACGCTTGACGCGCGTAATCATTCGCGGTGCTGTGGTCGAGCGTTTCTAGCGACTGCCAACGAGGGGCGTAATTTAAACTGTGGTCTGCACCCGTGTAAGAGGCGAATGAAAAGGTTACGGGGTGGGAAGTTGTGGTTCAGTTTGTTTCGAGAAACTTTAGAGACCGAGAGATAGGGTGTCACGCATGTTCCTCGATCGTCTTCGACGGAAGGTCGTGTTTAAGTAACCACCGGCAGACTTGAGGACAAGGGAAACGCTGGAGGCGAGACCAGAATGATAAAAAAGATCGAAGCTAGGTCGACGAGCGCCTATCTCGACTTTGATTCCGAGCCGAAGGATTTAACCGCTGACACTCGACGACGGTGGCGCCTAATGGGCTTGTCTGGTGCTAAAAATATATGCCGCTTTGAATTTCCCATCCAGCCAGACTGGATACAGCCAACGGCAGAGGGGAAAGAGATAAAGAAGAGACACGCAGAGGATAGGGCACTGCCACTGTTACTCCACTTTCGACCGGTGAAAATAACTCGACCGGTGCTTCGCGGTACCGTGTCATTTCTCTATCTTCCTTTGTCGCCGGCTCGCAGCTTCCATCGTTTTCCGTGAAACGGGGGCCCGCGTCGGCGGGGAGGGGTAGAAAAATTGCAAAAGCTGGAGCCTAGCGTGGTGCCGCGCAGAGATGGAAATGCGGCATATAGGCTTTTTACCCTATCGGTCTTTGTCACGGATAGCTCTCACGTTTCGCGGAATGTCGTTCAACGACCGAGGAGCCCGTTGTCGAACATGCCATTGCACGAATCGTAGTTGCCAGATTCCGACGGAAAGTGGATCTGACGTTTCGTGGAACGAGGGAAACATTTCTCCCCTTAATTGTCTCCGAATAATAAGATCCTGCGTCGGATCTCGGCGTCGTTTCCAAGTTGATAATCAGTTGAACATCTTTGGAAACGCCTAGCGCCACGCTTTGAACGAAAAGATTGTTGGGCGTAAGACAAAGGATCGTCGAGTGTAATCTTCCAATGATCACGGCTCGGTAACAATGTTTGCCAGCTCAGGCAAAGAAACGACGTAGCGACGCGTTAATTAGAAGCTCAACAAAAAGGAAGGGCCGGTTTACCCAGCTTTGTGACCCGTGGTTGGAGCGTGGTCGCGATGGTCGTGTGTACACACGAGAGGGGGCCCAAAATACCATCATCCACTGTCGGGCGATCGCTCTTATTCACGTCACGTCGTTTGTCATTTCTTCCCAAGAACAAGTAACTTCGCGGCGACGCGAGCAGGCGGTCAGAAGCCGAACGTGGTTCGCGGTTGGCCAGCAAGAATCATTCTAATTTGCTGCTTGGCCACAGAGTAATCTTCTTTGCCTCGTCGCCAGAACGCTGCATCACCGTTCCGTCCCCTCTTCCCCCGAGCACTCTTTATTCCTCATCGAGCTTATTATTACGACGGCTTCGAACGGAATGACGGATCGCAATTATTATCGCCGCGAGGGCAATCATTTCTCAGCCGGCCGAATGGCTTTCATCGCGGGACTCGTTTAAACGCTCTGTTCACACCCTCGCCCGGCCCACGAAAATTGCCGGGAAACGTTACGAAACTGCGTCCAAGTCTGGCGCAAGGATCGTCGCCTTTTCGCCGGCTCGTTATTTATAAATAACTGCAATGTTCGCTGGTTGCCAGAGATGCTTTCTTCCAGCAATAACGAAGGCGTCGTTACCTCGATCGATAATACGCGGATAATGGGAGGGCAGATCGTTGCGAAACACACGTCGATCGACGGGAGCCTCGATGTACTTAGCGTCCTTGTCGATAATCGGCGGCGTATCGGGGATAATGTCAAAAGAAGCTAATCTCGGCGGGCAGGGTCGGGACGGAGCTATGAGAAAATTCTTAGACAGCCAGGCTGCTGGCTCGCGTATGCGGGCGCTCAAGAGACATGCTACTCGATCACCTTGCGCAAATTCTTGTATTATTTTCTCACGAGCCTTGGATCGGCTTCAGCGCGAATACGTTGCACTCCGCGCATGGTAATTGCGGTAATTTATTGCGGCTGAATGGCCAGTTTTTATGCCGACCCTGGCACGAGATCTGCTCTCGGCTACACGTGATTGACGGTGCGCTCGGAAAAATTCAGAAAGACATACCTTTGCTAACAGAGCGCCATTTACCTAAAAGAATGTTTGACTTGGTAATTGATTTACGGGATTTACTGCTGAAAAATGCGTCGCCCGAGCTGTCGCCACTGCGACGTGCAAACGTTACTGGACTTTTAATTATTACCACTCCCACGGTGTCGCCTACAGGTTTAATCGCGTCAAACGGAAATTCAGATCAGGTCATTGGAGAAGTAAGAAATTATTGATCGATTGTGTCATTCTAAATACCCAAGCATACTTTGCTGTAACAAATTGCGTAGAAAAGTTCCAAGTGAATGCGTGCTCACTCGAAATCCGCTTTGAATAAAAAATTTTCGTTGCTCTTTTCCATCAAACGCGCCGGCACCTATCCGCTTTCAACGATAGCCTCTGGAAAAATCGCTCAGTTCGACGGTACTCCCGATTCCATGGGATTTATTTACGCCCTGGAATAGAGCAGCGCGCGACACTCTCGGTAGAAACATAAAGGATTCAGATGGATTCAGTGACGGCCTGTAAAAGCCTTGGAAAAGCTTCTAGTTTCTCGATATTCCGATCATTATCCAACGATCATGGCATTAAATCTATCGCGCCGTGATTTCCGTATCGCGCGATCTCGCCGTTTCAATTTTAATCCGTGCCGATTGGCGGGGCGAAAAAGCGAGGGAAACGTTGCCGCGCAGCCCCGATAACACCGTCGAACGTTCGAAAACCGTACGTAGGGAACTATAAACTGGCAAAAACAACGGGGCCACCGGCCTGTCTCGCCCGTATGGATTCATTCATCAATCGTTTCGACGGCCCTGATTGTCCAGGAGTGTTTCGTCGAGTTTTTGTCGCCGCCTCCATGCAGCCGTGAAAAATACGGAAAGCTGGGAGCCCGCGGTGATCGCGTCGGGGCGCGAAAAAGCGGGACGAGGAAACGATGAGCGCTGGGCTGGGGCTCGATCGCAGTCCAAGTCGAGGCGTTGCAATTAAAAACTGTTGGCTGAACTTTCTGGCGCCTGGCGGGCCAACGCGCGAGTGGCAATCGTTGGTTTCAGTTTTTCATCGGGCCTCCGTTATCACCGCCTGCGTGTGCACACTGTTGTCCACGACCGTGGCCGCCCAGCCGCGATTGTAAGTAACTTCGCAAAAATCAGCTGCCTGAAAAACTGCAGCGTCGCTCCTAGGAACTTTGCGGCCCGTTGTTAGCCCTTTCGTTAAAATCCCGACAGTTATACCATCGACTACTTTGATTTTGCGCGCGAGGTTCTAATCCTCCGTCAATTTCATTGGATTTGACATCCACCTTAATAAATGCGAGAAAAATGTGAAAGATCTCGGGTCAAATTACAAATTAAATAGTGCAGCAATCGGAGAAGAATTTTTGCAATCTCGAGACTTTCCAATAAACGTTCGCGGAAAGTCGATACAACGATGGTTTCAATCAAAGCCGTAAATGGAAACCTCCGCAATCGCGAATGTACTTTCCATAACGTTGCAACCGAATCACCGGCTTGCAATAAAATTTGTCTATTCCTAGGCACGCTATCATCCGACTAGAATCCATCTTTATTACCCGCGGCAAATTAATTTCCCCCAGGAACTCATCCTTGTATCGGAACACAGAATGATGCAACTTGCAATCATCTCGTGTAACCGCTTACGCATTCCACTTGCGCAATCCCAGTGGAAGAAAAAAAGGCGAAGGGATTGGTTTTTAATCGAAAGGAATGCAAATCGTTGGGATTGCGTGGATTCTATCGATATCAGGGAAATAGAGACTCCGCGGGATTCACACGCGTAACCTTTCGACGCCTGTCTTTCTCATCATTAAATAGAGATAGCAAAAATCGCTGCGTATGCAAATCTCAGGCTTCGTGATCGTTAGCGAAAGATATTACTCTAACTGTAACTTATGACGCAAGTTATTCATCGCTATTAAATAATAGCTCCTCTTCAGACTTCAGACAGGTCCACCCCGCGGTTGGATCGATTTCTTGTGAATCAATGAGCAGTGGCTCGAATCGCTGTAAGGTCAACGGAAGTTTTCGCGATCCACGGCATCGATTCCGATACTTATATAATCGTCGCGGATAAAGTCCCCGCGGCGATTTTCTCGCCTCCAGATCAATTACCGCGGGACGATTCCCACAGCGAGCCGAGCGAAATGACATAATGCGCGGCAACGGGGACGGGAAGACAATTTCCAATCGACGAGCGAAATCGAAGATACAGGGAGAATCGATTTCCCCCCGCAGGCTTCCCCACGAGGCCTGGAATTGCAAATGGAGGCGATTACGAGGATTCCAGCGGTATCGGGGGAACCGGGTCTGGCCTTCAAGGTGAGCGCGAACGAATGAGTTCATCCAGCTGGCGGCGCGACGCCTACGCCTTTCGCGCGACTCGCCGCGTCTCGCTGGCTACGGAGCAGGCCTTTTCGATCCAGTCTCCTCGAAACGATCCGAATCGACGTAGTGTCTCGCAACACTCGCCGCCCAGAGCCGCGGGAACACGGGGCCGATTTTGCAAACTGTCCGCGCACGACTACGCGCGGCGAGTCGGCAACGCCGTGAAATCAGAACAAGAGCAGGAGGACCTGGCACGGGCGCGGAAGGTTCGACGGGGAAAAATGTTCGCGTCGAGTCGATCAACGGCGAGGGAGGGTAAGCGGGAGGATCGAGGAAGACAGGTAGCCAGAGATTCGAGACACGAAAGGAAGCGGGAAAGAGAGGGCGAGGGAGAGTGTGAGAGTAAAGGGGAATCAGACCAGAGGATCCGCCTAGGCAGGTAGACGCAACCAGGTGTGAGGAGATCAGAGGAGATCGGTGGAAGATCTAAGGAGATCCAAGGATGTTCGCCGACCATGGTGGCGAAGGATGCTAACAGCCTCCGAACGAGTCTGCGACGCCAACGTCCACCTTGGCGGCCTGCAAAAACACCTGCCTACTTCTGTCTTCCCTCCTCATTCTTCTCCTCCCCTTCGTGGTCTCGTCTAAGGGATCCCCCCGCTCGTCCCGTCTTCTTCGTTGTCCCTCCGTGTATACACATGGCGGCGACACCTCGAGTTTTATCGTACACGTGCTAGGTTTCGAGCGGCTGGTTCCGTTTCCTGTCATGTCCCGCACGATTCTTCGCCAGGGGTTCGCTCGATTTCCGTGTCCAACAGATAGCCAACAGCGAAGGAGTCGCAATCCGTCGACAGCAACTAATAAGCGGCAGAAAACATAAAGCGACTTTGTCGATCGAGCAGTTTCGAAATATCTGTGGAGAGTTCACAGGGAGTGCTCGGGTATCTATCACATAAGATCCCACGGATCTCGAGGAAATGGGGAAGGATGGTGCCGAGTAATCATAATATCAGGACCACGTTCGCGTCGTTTTACGAGCTCGCTGCCGATCCTCGCGCTCCTGCCACCGTTCGCGTCGTAAAAAAAGGGACATTGTTATTACTTTGCTACCAGCTTCAAACCAGCCTGTCCTTCCACTTCTTTTCCTTCTTTCTATTCCTTTTCTGAGGGTTTCAATTCGTGGAGGATCGGTTCGGGGCCATTAAACACATTCCTCGGTACTTCGTATCCTTTCGGTCGATTCCGTTTTTATTTGTCCGCTATTATTCTGAAAGTTGACGAAGCGGAAACAGTGAAGGGGGAAAATGTAATTTGCAGTAATTTTTGGATGGAATAATTTACGAGATGAAAGCGCGGGAAAAATCTGGGGCAGAGATGGTCAGAGCTGATTTAGCGAGGCGTTGATTAAAGAAGAATATCTGTATTCAAAAGCATGGGGGTGAAAATGAAACGCCAGCTCGAATCGATGAAGTCGGTTTTAATATTGTTTGAGCATGCCTCAATAATGATAACAGACAAATTCATTGTATACGTGATGGAAAATCGTGGCATTAGTAATTTAATTGACCCAGAAATTTAATACATCAGCGTAGTTTGATCTCTGTTTCATTACGCGCGCAAATTACGTCAATGCAATTGACGCGAGAATCGCGTTTATCCCCCTATAAAGTTTGCGCGCTTCGTTCTGAAATACAATACAAACTTTCTTCATTAAATTTAACGCTCCTGTATACGAACCAGTTAGCATGCACATTTTGATTAAGTTTCATAAATATTGATTAAATCGCCCGCAATCGACCGTTTAATTTAACACGCAGCCGTTCGTACAAAATCGAACACGGTTCGTTGGTGTTTCGTAGAATGCAGCTAGCTCTATATCGTTTAATTTGTAATTCTTCGCGTCGAACAATAAACACAGCTGCATCGAAAATTCAGCTCCAAAACACAGGGAGAAAATTCGAACGCGATTTTCTACGGTTTTCAGAGTCCCCTTTATCGTCCCAAGCCTCGAGTTAACGAAATTGAGTTCATTCGAGGCTAGATGATAGAATTTCATTTAAAAGATGAAGCGGTGTCGTCGCGAAGACAATGTAGATACAAGGGAGCACGCAGCGGATAACGCACAGACGGGAGGGATGATTACGTAAACAAATTAACGCATCGGAGAAGACGCTTAAGGGTGCGAAAGATGAGGTGCCTAAGGAGAGAGTAATAACGTCGGAGAAAGAGAATCGAGTTACCTTCGTCGTCGAGTATCATTATGTGCGGATGCTCTCACGAATGTGAGCATAGGTAACACCCTGGGGCGTGTATAATTGTGGAATTACGTAGACACAGCCCCGCGCTGTTGCGCTCAAGTGAATGCAACCCATCTATTCGCGTTAAATTGTCCCGCATTGCGCGGAAGTGGGGCCGATTCGAGTCGCTAAATTATGTGCATTACACATGTTATCGCTGCGTGGAACCGTCGGAAACGTGCGAATACCGGAATTCTTCCACAGAAGAATTTTAAATCCAGGGGGATGAATTGTAAGGTCTAGATCTTCTTCTTAACCCTTTCCGTACTACGGGCGACTATAGTCGCCCTCCACAAAACGCCACGTACATACGACGGGCGACTACATTCGCCCTCCACAAACGCCATGTACATACGACGGGCAACTATAGTCGCCCTCCACAAGATGCCTATGTACATACGACAGGCGACTATAGTCGCTGGCTATAGTCGCTGGAAACGATTAAATATTAAATCCACAAAGTGTCCGGAAGCTGATATTTCATCGAACAACCGAAACTCTTGAAAGACCCTCATCCATCGCCCATTTAAAAGGCGCAGACGAATATTCAAAGACGAGTACGCAATAAAAAAGTTCCCGCGTCATAAATCCGGGTAAAAAAGCAGGAAGACGGGGCAAACACGCCATCAGGAACGGTTTCCTCGTTAGTATCCGCCGGTTGATTCGATTTGAGCGCCGGCGCCTCTTGTTTACTATTCTTCACGTGAATTCGCAGCGCGCATACTGATTCCTGAAAAACTCCGCCGACGCTGGGACTATTGGGCTCGCTATTAATATTAATACGCGCCATAGATTACGCGAAGGGGAAGAGGGAGGGAAAAGGTGGATACTAGAGGACGGGATAACGAAAACACGGAGGGTCCAAAGTTTCTGACAAAAGGTGGGAAACGAGGGTTCCGTAGCATACATTTAATTATGTTTCACCGCGTTCTCTCTCTCTCTCTCTGGTTTGACTCCGTCTCTACCTTCGAGGGCACTTTCCAGCCGTGCCTCAAAACTCAATGTAATTTTCGCTTTTCCTTTGTTTCCAGGTAAGTGGCGTCAGTCTACACTCCACACCGCCAGCCTCTTGTTTTCTCTGGAGCCGACGGAACAACGGTATCGTTCGCAGCGTAAATTAAGGTTTGGATCGTGGTACAGGTTTCGCGGTAGTTTGAGGCGATCGTGGCCGGTTTATCGATAATCGAAATAACCCGCTAATTCGGCCCGAGCATTCGCCGGGTTACGGCGTCACGTAGGCGTCGTAAAATTAAAGGTAATCGGGTTCGTTTGCCTTCTCGTTGTGTACCGCTAGCGGGGCACGCGAGAACGAGGAGCGTCGATTCAAATTAAATCGCCCGGCCGAGGGAATAGGGTACTCGATCGCGCGCGTCCTTTTACATCCGATCGCAGGGCACAGAGTCGTGGAAATCGAGGAATACTTGAATCGGAACGAGCCAGACAATTACACGTTGAAAGCTGTTACTACCGGAACCGATGGCTATGTAGCACGAAAAACGTTCCTCCCTGCAAGGTTTTTTTCCACGATAGCCGGAGCACGCCGGAGCTACGAAACGGTCACCGATGACAATTTAGATCGAACGACCGGCGCAATAAACGAAACAACCGGTAGAGCGCACGAGGAAAGAGGAAGAGAAGTGATTGGCCACCGTTGCTAATGAAGAGCTCAGGACTAAGTAGCCTGTAACCCGCTTTATCCTCGGCTCCCCGGTTCACCCCTTCCTCCGTCCTCGTGTCCCATCGTCCCGTCGCGTTACATATGTATTACGGCCCCGTCCTTTCGCCCGCTACGGACAGGACGCGGAGCGGTGTTGGTGCGCGCGTGTGTCCGCTCGTGTGCGACGGTCGTGCTCTCGCCACGGTATCAATTAAATCTCTGATTAGCGAGCCCTTCGACTCCGCTACCAGCCCCGGTCTAGCCCCCTTTGAATCTCGTTCGCGATTGTCGGTCGTCCGTGCTAACTCGGACCGATCGAAGACTTCCTCCCGCTCGAACCCGCGCTCCAAGATCAGCCCCAGAGATTTCTTCGGTCCCGACCGAATATTTTTGCGCCAGGCGAAATCGACAGGGATTCTGGTCCGAGTTGTTCCTCTCGTGTAACCGTGCCCTAAACATTTTCCAACAGTATTCCTTTGGAAGGAGATCTGTAGAACACGCGTAAGTAGTATAGGTCGACCTGAGTTAGCCAGTCGGGAGTGACGGTACATATTGACTAAATTGACTAAACTATTACAGCCCACGACACTCAGAAACTTAGTCTCCGGTACTTCACTCTTCTCGCGCCAACCCCTAAAGCAATTCTCCTTCGCCATTCGCGAACACGAAGTTTCTCGTCGAAATTCCACGAATGTCTCGGGCCTATCGCAGCTTTCGGCCGATATTTTTCAACGAACGACGCCGGCGGGACAGCGAGGAGGCATCAGCCAAATTCTTTGCCTGGCATCGGTATAAGAGAGTCGCGCTGGCCGGCGAAACGGCGCGGCGGCCATAAATCCTGCCGCGGGCAGCAACAAAATAAAACGGAAATCGAGATTCTCGGTGAGCCGCGCGCGGATCCTCCGCCGTTGGGTTCGACCTAGCGGGGTCGAGAGGGCCGGCTGCGAATAAAACGATCGGCCGAGAACGTGGGAGCGGCGCGGCGTGGCGGGCAAGGTCGTCTCGTCGCGTTCAGGAAAAGCTGAAAAAGCGCAGATTTATGAATGCCGCGTATCCACGCGGCCCCTCTCCGTGGCTAGTCGCTACCCGCGGCGCTCGGGGCGATCCTTCACGGCCTCGGAGACGCTGCTGCCAGTGGACGAAAGAAGTAATGGTCAGGAGAGGTTGGAGGTGGTGGACGGCCGCTTGGTAACCACGCTTGTTCGACACTGCCACGGATCGTCGAAAACGCTCGCCGGTGGACGTTATTTATGCACCTCGGCCGATTCCACGATTCGTCCCCTCACGCTCCTCGGGTATAAAGCACGGATTTTCGGGCAGGACCGGTGGAATCCATTCCCCGGGACCGCGGGGTGCATTCCATGGCGAAGGTTGGATTAAGGGCTCTCCCATTGAGATTCGGAGGGTCTGTTGGTTGCCCGTTAGCGTCAGTCAATCTCAGTTGTGAGAATTTATAGCCGGAATAGCGTTAGCATTGAACAACTGGTAGCGCTGCTCGCGAGATCACCAAAGTCAGACGTTTTCCCCTTTCGTCGGGAAACATAGTCTCTCATCGCAGTGCACACACTGCCGCTTAGATAACTTCAGCATCCGCCCACCAGCAGATCAGTGACGCAACTCTCGGTCGACTTTCCACCAGGTAGCGGAGAAATAGCCTTTGAGCGGTGACTCGCTGCTCGATCGTCCTCCCCGGAGTCGATTGCTCGGGGCGGCTGGCTCGGCCCGCCAAGGAGATGCTATTAATTTGTATCGATAGAGGCAGAACAGACGGAGGAACGTGCATGCGCATTCGTACGTTCGTTAGTTAATCCGGCGTGGACAGAACGAGCTCCTCGGCCGTGGAGTCTTCTATCGTGAACGCACACGGACGCGCCGCCACGCGTGACCGAGATAGCCGGGGCGTACGTTCGCTAAGGAAATCTCACCCACACACCCTCGCCAAGGCGTGCACGTAGACTACCCCCTGTGAAACGTGTGAGTGACACGTAGGAGGATGCTCTCGGCGGGTAATGATCACGATTGAATGAGAATGAGGCCGAGGGAGCCAATACAATTAACCCCGACAGCATGCCATTGCTAGAATGCAACGCGTTCACCGTGCAAGCTTTACTCTCTGGGCTTGCTCGCCTCGGCTAGATGGCTGGCCGCAACAAAGACTTCCCTTTGCTCGACAGAGTGGCTTCCTCCTTGCGGGAGCGATTATTACGATACCGCGGGAACGCGTTTATAGATTATAGGTAAAGGTTCCAGCCGGTGCATCGACGCTTGTTCGATGCGCTTGACTATTTTGACGTAAATTCGACGGGTTGATCAAGGATGCGTCTTCCGGTCGGAGGTGATGTAACTCCGTTTCGTAGAATGACTACGTGCCTCGACTCTTCTTTTCCTATCGCATCGCTGAGTAATCAGTGAAATTCGCAATCACCGTGCTTCATTTCAAGATCGCGAACGGTGGAACTGGTGGCAATTATTGCGGGATCGAGGCTGCAGGTTGATGTACACACACGCAGGCGAGGGGCACACGGTTCCGTGGAACAGCGTCGATGAATGGAGACGCGACTCGTGCCCGATGAATCGCGCATACTTCTCCTTCTCTGGCTTTCGCGCGCTCGTGACGACTTTATTATTGCCGATATCGCGATAGAACGACGCGCCGGGGGATTCGGGTTAGTGGCTAGCACGGTTCGCTCCTTATTACCGTTAGGATGGTATCGCGGGTTGAACCAGGGGGTCGACCGATTCCATCGCGAATGCTCGAGCCGAAGGTAGATTTCGCATCGCCGCGGTGGAATTGAAATTAGTCGAACGCTTCCGCGACTTCTCCTCGGATCGAGCGGGGATCTTGGGAAAGGATCGACGATTCCTTCCGCCGCGTCACGTCCACTTAATTGAGTCCGACGAAATGTTTATTTCATGGGAAGCCGAGGGAACGATTATCCGCGACGATGCGCGGCCAGAACTCAAGCCTCCAGGCCTCCTTGTGTCGCTTCGGAACACATTAAGTCCATATACGATCGACGCCGATTTAGATTACGGTGGGCATACAATATGCCGGGGCAAAATGTACGCGTGTAATCCGGCCCTTATGCGTTCTTACGAACGCACAGGCTGCATTGCCTCTCGGTTAAGAGTAATCCGGTTTTCACGGCGCTTCTGAAGTATGTCCGGCTCCTGGCAGCTGGCGATACCCTCGGAGATGACGTTTCCACCCACGTGCCTGGGTGATCCGCCAATCCTATCGAGGCATCTTCAATCTTTTATCCGGCCGCGTATCGGCGATCGTATTCGGGATACCGCGTGGCAATCGAGTTCTTTCGAGGAGAATGATTTCGGAGCAGACGTTGCGCAAGAGCGTGATGCACGTGATGCATAGGGGATAATGGTAGACATTTTTCATCATTTAAGAGTCACTGACCCTAGGTATAAGAATCGTCACGTGTCTATATAGTTACATATCCTCCTATAGTTATAATATAGACAACTTGAAACACGTAGCTACTCGAAGTTAGTGCTATAGATGCAGCCACCGGTAGAACTTGCTCGCATAATATCAATTTATCGTCTCATAATGGATTCATCGCAGGCCACTTTGCAAGCCTGCACTCCGACGACGCACTGCACCACCCTCTAATGAACGTACTCTGCTACCAAGAACCGTGGCGCGTTAAATACACCCGGTATACCTGATCGTGTAAGTATGCACACGCAGCCCTCCCTTCCTCGGCGATCCTGGTTTTCGCGTCTCAAGGTAGCCTGGTGTCGACTTCCAAGGACCCTCGTCTGTCGTGACGCGTTAGTTCTTGCCTCCGCTGCCCGGGGATGCGTGCACCGTCTACCTGCGGCGTTCCTCTCTGCTTGCCTGCCTGTTCGCCAGCTTGAAAGACGAAACGGCCGCCGCTTCTTGCGGAAACTGCTCCCGCTGTTGCTGCAATTAGCGCGAGTTCCCGATAAATAATTGAAATTCAATACGGCGGCGGCGGCGGCAGAAGCGTTTCTCCCTGGCGTGCACGTCGACGTGCAGACATCGAGCGTACTCGAAATTTCCACGCTCGGCCAGACCTTCTCCCGTCGATCGCGCGCCAGACACGTCGGAACTTGCCGTTCATAATTAATATACCGACAGCGACGAACAATGGCCCCCGAGGGGCCACTCCCTTTTACCGAAAGTTTTCGTGGCAGCATCGAATTTCACGGCGCCCGGCGATGTTGGCGTACGCGAAGCTTGTTACACGACTAATAACAACACCATGGATGCTATCGCGGGAAAATTTCGCGTTTTCCGCGACGGCAATTATCGATCCACCGTCACGGGGCCGCGTTCCAACGTTGTTTCCACCCCAGGCAAGTATGTTCGTTATTTTGTAGATGAAGGGGAAGTATCGGTGCAGCTCGCGGTCAAATTTTCCAGACGGATTAAATTTGAATTTTAATTACACGTCGTTGGTAATCGAGGAATTACCGGGATTCGAGCATGATAAAATACACCTCGCGGTACGTCAAAGTTATAAGCTTCATTCAGGTTGCATACGATTTTACAGTCTAAACCACACCTTCGTGTTATCAGACATTTCCTCATAGGTATGTAAAACCAGTCATAATCAACGGTCACGGTTCCAGTAAGTTTTTCTACTCGTCAGTCCCAGACGGTTCCGTGTCTGTTCCCCCAAAAATCTCTCGTCGAGGTCGCGAACTCCCCTCGTTAGCCGTCAAACTTGCCACTTAGAAAACACAGGGTCGTTTCAACTTTTCCGTAGACGCTGCTGGCACTGCCGCGTTAAAATTTCATTCCGCCACGCGTCGCTGGGACACCTCGACGTCGCGGGCAAGTTGCAGATAGCTCGGGGCCATGTTACCCCGGATGATAATGTTCAGGTAAACACACGTCCGTTACTTTGACTAGGAACCAGGGTGTGTACGATGCGGGGAACCAAAGCGACGTATAACATCGCCGACGGACTCGGGTCCGTCCTAAAACTTTCGAGACGGTATCGCGGCAGAACTTTAGTGAATGATTCACGATTACGTCGGTTGGCCCATTCTATAGAGGGGGAAGGAAAGCGTTAATTGAAACTCATCGTTTCAAAGCCGCCAGGATCCTCCGCTAATTAAGTTTAAGCACATTCCCGGGTCCTCGTGTGTCATTGGCGCGGCTTACGTGGCCGTGCTCAAGCGAGTTTAAAGTCGCCCGCTATAACACGCGCGAAATCAAAGGGACCACCGCCATTCGTCGAATTTTCGGGCACGGGCGATGTATTAAGCGCTTTGACGGACGGTACGTGAATGTCACACATCGTAAACGAATTTTCGCAATAATGGCTACTATCTGCACTGGACGGTTCAGTCGTGAGAATGGAATGAGATAATTGAAACGTCGAGTATCTTCAAATTTCTCAGCCACATACATCTTCCTTTTCAGGGTATAAATAATGGGGTAACGTAATTAAAAGTTCATCCTGGGAGGGAGGATTTCTTGAGGATATTCGATGGGGAAGTTCAATGTGTTGGACAGAAGCAACTGACATCCGGCACTTCAAGAAGCTTCGTTTAACTTCGCCCGTCGCATCCTCTTCGTTTCGATCATACCGCGTGATCGCTTATTTTCGCGTACTTTGCTGGATTCGCCACGCTGACAGATGCGTGTTCACGGTAGATGGTTCTAGCGAGGAACAGGAAATGGGAATCACCTGGGTTGTCAGAACAACCGAGTGAAACGGTGAAAATCCTGGCTGAAAGGCGAAGGCAAGAGAAAAGGTGTTTCTCGATGAGACGTGGTAGCATCACCTGTTCCGCGAGTGCTTATGATTGCACCTAGACGCCCGAAGGGCGCACAATGTGGAGGCAGGAATAGGAAGTTGCGCTTACTGCAGATAGGAAATTAGAGGTACGGCAAGTGGAAACGCTTTTAACGGCTATTAACGACTCCACTGGTATACTCCAGGGTAGTAACAAGCTAATTGTCGTTAAAAGCGGTCGCCTTACCAATTAAAATATAAGCAACTCATTAAGAGGGTGCAGCATAGTTTCCTTAGGTTTGCTGCATATGGGACCATCAGATATAGCGAAGGTTACCAGCAACTTATGTACGTTCGGTAAGAGTTACCGTACGAGTCGGTAAGAAGAAATAAGGAGAAAGATGGGCGTCGGTACGCAACTTAATGGACCATCGCGACGCTGTTTAATAAGATATTTAGGAGTCGCGACGAGCCTCTTAATCTACCCCTGTATAAGCGACACGTCCACAGCCACAACGGTGTCCACCACGAGGGAAGCCTGCCTAATGGGACAAGTCCTAAAGCTGGCTTAACTCGAAATAAAAGACAACGATTTATAAATCTTGCGTCCTTGACGGGACGCGTACCTGCTAGCCCGGCCACCTCGACAACCGCTTCTCTATAGATAGATATTCCCCGGGAGTTTAACGAGATAGCTAATAGAAACTGACGGACGCCGGGGGTAATTATCAATTCATTGCAGACTAATTATCAGTTATGCCGCGACTTTTGTCTTCTCCTTTTAGATTAATGAAAATATGAATACACGAATGTGCTTGGATAATTGCCCGTTTATGCGAATGTAGATTCGGGTACCTGCTTGATCAGCTTGGGGTTGATAAACGACAGTTATTACGATAATTTTAACGCTGCGAATGGAACAGTTGGCTCCATGGGGCAACATTCTTTACTCGATAAACTGCTCTGTAATCCTTCATTTCTTAATAATACCGCCTTTCGTTTGAATATGGAGTACGATGTACTTATATTCACTAAAGTTTCAGATTTTTTTACTGTAAACATAGCTTCAAATTTCTGCGTTCAAGTATCGTGTACCTACCTACTAAACGCAGGGGTGATTTTATTAGCAGTAGAATTTTGATACTTTGCAATCACAGGCTGAAGCGCGAACATATCGATCTGTTCGATCTGAGTTCCGCCCCGCGTCGCGGCACCTACGATCATCAGCATCTTGTTCACTAAAAATTACTAGGAACGTTGGCATCTAATCGTTCCCAGCGGAGTCACGTTTTACAAGGCCGATGCGTTCCGGTTTACCCATTCTCATCTCACAGAGCGATATCCCCGGGGCGATCGTCAAGGCGAGCACAGGAAACCCGTCGACGATGAAAGATCAACTCGCTAATGCAATATCAAGCCTACGGTGGGCAGGGATAATAGCGTAACCGCATTACGACACGATACGTCAATTAACGTCGGCGTGGTCCGCTGGCGAGGTCCTCGGCATCGAGCCGAGAGAAACAGCGAAAAGGGAGCCGAGCAGAAATGATGGCTGGGAAAAGGGAGCAAGAGGCGTAAGTAGGAGAGCAAACGCGAATTAAATAACCGCGATTTTCCGTTGATCTAGCGTGGCCCCGCGATCGGGTTAACCGAGACGCGGGAATTAGCCCCTCGCGAGGCGGAGAGACGGTTATCGCCCGTAATCCTGTAATCGTCGTATCGTCGGGGAAAGTAAATAACCCCCTACCATCTCAGCTGATTTTATCGAGCTCGCTGCGCCTTGGGCACCGCTGTTAATGAGATGCAGCCGCGTGCGTTTTTGCATAAGCCCGATAACGGCCGTTCGCGCGAGGTAAATCGAGTTTGGGTTTACGCGGTTTTGCGTGTTACCGTGTCCGTCTTCATTGATTACGCTCGCGAGGGATTCGCCCGCGCCGAGAGGTAAACACAGGGTGTCCGTTTTTAGTTAACCGACGCCCTGATGGAACGGGCGATAATTGTACCTCTGTTACAACGTCCGCGCGAGGCTCGAGGAACGAGCACGTTATCGCGCCCGAGGAATTTCAATTTCAAAAATTTCACGTGTTCACGTGATTTCTCGCGATCTTCGATCCACCTCCTCGCCAGCTACAATCGAAGCTACGTGGGCCCCGGGGACTTTGATTTGCCGAGATTGGAAAAGTGATTGAAAAATGGAGAAACAGACTCAACGATCGTGCGAAGACACGGAGCGGCATTAAAAGCTCGAAGTTGCAGAAGAAATCGTCGCCGACAGACGATCAGAGCGCTATTCCGCGTTATGTAAATCCTACAAGTTCCAGGTGCGGCACGGTTGCAGCTGCAGCGCGTGGAAGTTGCGGAAAGAGCGGCGGTGGCGCATTGAAAGGGGCGAAACCTCCGTGAATTATGGAAATGAAAAGGACTGCGCGCGTTATTGGCTGGCGGTGCTGATCGTAATCGGGGTAATTGTCGATCGAACAGTCGAAGGGAACAGAACGAAAAAAGAGAAGAGAGAAACGGAACGTTTCCTGGTACCCATTGGCTGGCCCGATACGGTCGATAATTTCAACGTTAAACAACCGGAACCGCGTGCGCAAAGTATATAAATCACCGCGAAACATCGCCGTTTCTCGTGGCCGCGCGCGGCCAAATCAGCGACCGTTTAATTCAATTACGATTTATAAGATTATGATCTGTCGGGGCCCGGGTTAATTAAGACCGTGCAATACTCAGCGGGCACGTAATACGGTGTTGCGTCTGTACGTTTTCTTGCGTTTCCATCGCGGGCTGTCGCATAAATTAACGGTTTCGAGGAATGTCACGATAGTGTCAGCGCTTTCGAACGTTGTACCGAATTCTGTGACAGCCGCTGTGCCAACGTTCAATTAATTACTGCGGATATTGCAGCCGCGTGACTAGGCAGGTTCTTGCTCTTTCAGGTCCCGTTAGATTTCGAGCGTGGACTTCACAGGACGACATGTGTAATTTGCAGTTATCCAACGTTACAATTCATTTACGTACGGGATTAGAACTAGCGCCGTGATTAAACGGCGAAACGCCGTTGCTCCGGGACAAGTGGATTAGACCGCAGTAGTATAGGGCACGCGTGGTCAGCCTCGAATTTCGACGGACGTTTCGGTACCTTCGGCGTGTACAAAGTCGAGGAGCGTGTGTTTCTTTAGCCGTTACACAACTCTCCACGTAATTAAACATCGTGCCACGATCGTTCCCGAAAGTCACCACGCAGTAGATTAACCCGAACTCGGTCAGACCGGAATCCCCTTTGGCCCGCATGGACGCGGAGGAGCGAACGACCACCGACACGATAATTCTCGGCGATGTATCCCGTGGGGACAAGAGCGCCGTAAGTAAGATATCCCCATAAAAAAGGGCCTGCAGCCTACGCCGGGTACCAGCACCGAAATCAAGAAGTACCACTGGCCCCAATCGGAGTACATCATCCGGCGAAGGCGCGTTCCGCGTTGAACGCGCGCCTCTCCAACAAAGCAAATCCCGCGAGCCGAACGAATCGAGATGGAGGCATAGGCTCAATCGGCTCGTTAAGACTTCCCGTGGACGTGGCGGTGCTCGCGCTCGCGACGCGGTCCATGGACATGTTTAAGACCGGTAGTGGGTTGTTTATGCGTGAGCTCGCGCTTATGGGGAGCGAAACGTAATCCATGATGGGACGAGCGTGTCGGCCCTCGGATACCTCTCCTCGGTCCCTCCCCGCCGCGGCCGTTGCGCCGTGCCGTCCCCCTGCCCCCGTTCTACGGGCTTCTCTTGCCGCGTTTTCTTCTGCTGGCTCCTCTCATCTGGTCGTGCTTCCTTCGGCGAGTCGCGAGTCGCGCTACGTGTCCGGTATATCAAGCGCCGATTCCCCGTAGCCGGGGCTCCTACTATATCTTGGCGTGAATACAAACTCGCCGAGCGGAAAGGGGCCCCGGAGCACGAGCGACGACGCCTAGGAAGAGGAGAGGGTACCGGAGCTCGCGTTCCCTCTGTGCCCACGGTGTGCACACGGTGTACCTTTCCGTCGTCTGACGGACGAGCCGCGGTAGCTGACAAGTTGCCCCATTACGCCTATGCTGCATACGCGCCACCCAAGCGCGGGTAGCCCGCGTTCGCAGCGGGATCCCCGTGTTCGCAGTCTCTTAAAACTCCCTCGTCCGCTTCTTGGCCTCGTTCCTTTGCCGACCTGCTCTCCTCTCCTTCTTTCTTGCACCTCGCGCCGCGACCTGTGCCTGGCGATCGTCCTCGTTCCTCCGACGCGGCGGAGTCGCGGCCGCGGCTCCATTTTCTGCTTCCTGTATTGTGGCGACTTCCTTGAACCGCGGTGACTCTTGACGGGAGTCGAGCTACCGCTTCCTTTGACGGCGTTTGCTCGCTCCAGAATGGGGCAGTTAGGTTTCTGGTATTTATGGCGGCGCGCAGCGGTCTTGTAGACGCGGTTATGAGGATGCTTGAGGAATAGGGTGCTCAGGATATTGGATTATTGTTTAGTGTGTCAGGTATCGTACCTATGTTTCAGATGGCTCGCTAGGTTATTAGTTTATTAGTTTATGTCTAACAGAAGCCTGAGTAATATTTGGGGTTCTTCTCTCTCTTTGTATTTGATCATATATATATACGGAAAGGGATGTTCTAGCGCTCCAAACCTGTAAACCAGTTTGTCGAGCAAAGTCTAACACGTAGTGTAAAGCGTTCCGAAGCCCGCCCCTGTATCCGATACTCCGTTGCTTCGGCTTTACTTTACGCGTTGAAGTTCCCTGCTTATTGCGACAACTTCCACACTGGCAAGCTTCCATATTCATAAGACTTCGAATACGACTTCAGGAATAATCGTAACTCCGCGTCCCCCGGGCGGGATATCGTGAAACAAGAATTCTTATTAAAAGTTGCAAGAAGTACATCAGCGATTTTATTACATTTACATGATTCCCGAGCTACAAGTAATCCCAACGAAAAGCATCATTTTTCACGTAAATTGCATAACTCCTGTTACCTCCGCGGACTCGCCATCTTTTTTCCAAACTCGTCTATAACACGGAAACGTCCAAAGAAGCACGAGAGTCGCTGCACATAAAACTCGGCCGCCTTTCTTCGACGGTACGACTGGAACTCGCGCAGAAGTTGACTGCAAAGTGTCGCCCGGGCTTTTCACCAACTTTCCGCCGGAGCTTCCTTCTCGTCGGCGTTTCTTGCGTGGCACAATTACTCGAAATGCGGGAATAATACGTGCACACGCGGAAACTTTCGAGGAACGTTAGTCACGGTGCCGCAAAGCGGAGAAATCATCCCCACCGATGTCTGGCGGCTGCGGAAAAAGAGCTCTCGAAATCTCAAAGATCTTGGCTGTGTTTCGACCCGGTCCAGAAACGCGAACGGAAACGTGTAAAGTGCACGCGGACGAGTTTTGACCCAGTCGCCAGACTCCAAGTTCCCCGTGTCCTTGCACAATGCTTCCTTCGCTGAAAGTTTCGAGCGGACGGAAGCGAATTATCGCGAGAAAGCCGGCGCGGCGTACTCGACTTCACCTCTCGCGGAGTGCCTTCGTTAAAACCCTGCCAGCAGCCTCGCGTTGCACCAGCCTCCATAAATCCGCGATAAACTCGTCGAATAACCGTAACAGCCCTCATTCAGACGCAATACACGTGCGCTCGTTCCAGCAGTGAATCTGCCCTCGCCAATTGAGGCATCGCAAGCGCCTTAAATTGGGTAACGACTCGAATCGATAATTGCCCAGGGGTAATACTGATTTTGGTAAGCGAGAAGGAAGTGAGAGGCGCCGGCGGGATTCATAATAGCTGTAACATCGGTAAGATTGAAATGAATGGACGCCGGTAATGTAATTGCAATAAATTCATTCGAGAGAGAAACAACGACGGTGAAGCAGCCTCAATAACGTCTTTAAACGGCGTCTCCAACTGCTGACCGTATTGAAATCGTAAGAATAATCAGGGGCTAATTAAGAGAGGAGAAACCACGCTCGTGATCCTCCTCGAGGCGGATCTTTCCTCGTGGCTTTCACTCTAGCACTTTAGGGTCTCACAGCTTTCTTCGCGGCTTGGACGAGGATCCAGGAGGGAAACGGAGCGCGGTGGCGAGTCGAGCTCCTCGAGTCGACTGCGGGAACGAGGGAGAAAGAGGGCGAAGCCACTTCATCGTTAATTGTAATTTGACGTTTAGCCCGGGTACCGCGGATGCTCCCCGGCCGGTAATTTTAATCCTTTCGCCGTCGAGACGATTTCGCCCCGAAACAGCCGAAAGACTCGTGAAATTAATGAACTTAAGCTCGATTTACGCGGGGAGGGATCCGCGGAGGATCAAACGGCGGCGACGACGATGACGACGGCTACGAGAGGGGTATAGGCCGTGAGAACGCTTAACTTTTAACGATTCTCCGGCGAAAAAAAGAAGAGAGAGAGAGAGAGGGGGGGGGAGAGAAAGAGGGACAGAGGGAGCGAGAGGGCTCGAGAGTACAAACTAACCCTCTGGGCTGGTTCAATTAAGCCCCGAATACACGCAACGGTAGCGTACCCGGAGCCTGTTCGTCTGCGCGGCTAAATACCGCGGAGCTTTTTGACGAGCGACCAGGCAAGGAGGTGTTGTTCCGCCCACGATAAAGTTTTTTAATTAACGAACAAATTATTCAGATCGTCGGCCGCGTTAGCTGTGCGTAACGGTAAATCCGAAACGTCCATTCAATACGGCCGCTTTATTAATAATTTCCAGACCACTTGTCTGTCCCCGCCGGGACATGGTGTTCTTGTTCTCTCTTCACCGCGGGCTAAAAGAGGAATCGCGACGGCGTGCGCTCGATTGGATTTCGCGATAATGTGTACACAGTAGCAACGAAATCAGCGTGGAAAACAGCGACCAAACACAGCCATCCCGAATTATCGTACTTTACAGAGGTGACAGCAATTTGAATACAATGCAGGTACCTGAAGTCTTTTTGAGGAACTAGCCCTCCTGACTGAACAGCCCTGGAACAAACATTTAAATTGTACAATACTCAAGAGGAAGGACATAATCAGAAGGGGAATCGAGCTATCCAGCGAAACGAGGCGAGACAGAACCACCCCGAGAATTAAGCAAGAATATACCGAGGCTGCTGAACGATCATCGCGTCAGGGACGAATATTCGCGGATTGCGTATTTCACGGTTAACCAGCGAAAAACTCGGTGATAACGAAAGCAACAGGATATCCGCGAGCATCCGACTGCTAAAGCGTAACGTACGGCCCAGTAACTCTTTCGCTTTCGCTACGAACAAATCCCATGGACATAAACATCGAATTCCTGCGGCCCGAGCTGCACACCCGAACACTTTGTGCCGCGCTTTATATTTCAGGATTCGTAGATTCGCGCGCCCGCTTCTTATCCCACGCGGTCCAATTTACAAATCCGTCGAAGACCAGTAGCCGGGCGCTGCGTAAGAACAGAAGCGAGAGAAGCAGGTTGCAGGAGAGAGAGAGAGAGAGAGAGAGAGAGAGAAGGAATAAGAAATTTCGGGTTAGCGAGCGATAACGTCGCGGCGTACCGGCTCCTATTTCACATCATTTTCATAAATTAAGCCTCGTATCAGGGGGCCCAGGCGCGAGACGGCGCGGCCGTAACTTGGGGCATTACAATAATAAAGAGCCGGGTTAGGCCCGTCGGGAACGAAAGGTGGAGAAGGGCAACTTCGGGCATTTCCATAATCCGACCCCCTCGGCCAATGAAAACCTCCATTTTACGCGAGCGACGCGGGAGCCCCGCGTGCGTTACCCCTTCGCCGCGGTTCCGCGATGTCCGTCTGTTATTTCGGCTTAACCAGCCCGCCGCGACGTGGAATTTGCGACTCGCGAAAATCCAGCCAACCGGGGAGAAGTCTTGAGCCCTCTCGGCTCTTGGCAACGCGAGATTGCATCCAGCTCTTCGGAGGTAAAAGCTGATTCCTGATGCGTCGCTTCTGCGATAGGTGAACGGTAGTAAAGTTCAGAGGATTTCTTCGTACAGATCACTTTCACTGCGTCAGTTTTTACATTGACTGTTTCTGTTGACTGTTGACGATTCTTCCACCAAGCTTGTATCGTTCGATTCGATCTCCTCGCAACAGCGATGATTCTTCGAATTCTTGAACGCCACCGTGCCACGAGAGGACCGCTCACAATCATTTCGTACCCTAATCTTCGAATTTACGAACCAAGGAATGTTACAAGGTTGCCGAGAACAGGCTGCTTTTTAACCCAGGGACAATTTCTGTCTGCTACTGGAGAATTCATGGAGGTACGGTCGTGATCGTTCTCTGGCTCCTCGGATGGTGGCACTTTTCAATGTTCGATTATTTAGTTTTAACGGAACCACGGCCAAGGCTGGCTGGACACGCTTAATCCTCCTCTTTACGCGCGATACATTATCGAAGCAGCACGCCCACGGAATTTTTCATCGTAAAGTCTCGGCCAACGGTGCCCTCGAAGGAAGGTGTGACGTCGCGAGGTGTGTTCGATTCTGTAATCCCTCCCATTACAGTAACTTATCACCTCCGCTTTGCAATTACTACGCGCGCGTAATTAAGCTCATTATATACTCTAGTTGAATACGCTGGAAATACGTATTAATACGGTCGTTGCGCTCAGCTGTTATAATGCTGAAGTACAACAGCTTTTACGCGGTGATATTCAGTTATCGTTTTATAATTTTCCGTTGACGGGGCCACGAGTATTTCTCGCGTGGCCAAGGCAGCGGCTGACGTTGAATCGTGAGGAATTTCCGATCCCCCGAAATTCTGTCGTTGCCATTGATTTATTTTATGTGCACAAGTGACTGTTGCTCGACTAAGAATCTAGCAAGCAAGCACCGACTAGCGTGAAAGTTTTGACACTCTGTAACCCCAGATCATCGTCCTCAACTCTTCTCATGTCTCTTCAAGTTGGTAGCATCTGAAACTTCTCATCTCCCTTGGACATGGATCATTCTTCGCGTTTAAGCTTGTCCCCATTGGTTCAGTGTCGGTGACCATGCGTCCCGATCGTCTTGTTCGTCGCGGCATCCGAGAAAACGACCGAAGGCAAAGGAGGCTGCCGGTTTCTACGTGACGGCATCTAACTCGGCATTCGGTACACAGGGTTTAGAGGCTTCTCTCGTTCGCGGCTATATATGTACTGGCAGCCGGAGGATTTTGTGTAAGCGTTTCTGAAGTGACTTACGCCGCCCCAACTTGGCAATGCCGACCAACCGCGTCCGATCGATGCGTCGGGCTGTCGGGCTGTCGGCCTGCAAGCTGGTTTTCTCTGGTGGAAATTTCGCGTTCGACGATTTAACGAGCGTTCCAAGGAACGTAGGCTTTATTACGAAGCACGTGGATCAGTGGTTTCCTCAAATTGAAAGAATCATAAGTAATTCGAGCTTGAAGTGAAGAAACAAAGCGAAGAGACTATACGAGTTTGAATTAAAAAGTTCTCCCGATTTACAAGGCGAAAGAAATATTCATTCCGCGATCGATTGATAGGTATTCAATCTGTCACACGTTAGTATCTCACTCGCGTACAATCATACAACGCTTTCCATTTCATCGGACCGTCAGGAAGAGTGTCTATTGTGATTTGTCGATCACGCCGCGACGCCTAATCGACGTCCTAGTTCGTGGACGTTCGGGCTCGTTCGAATTAAGCGTCTCATTGACACGGTTGCCCGAAGAAGGTAGCTGGTCTCGCGTGCCGAACCGGAGGACACGCTCGATCAAAACTTATCAGATGTTGTTGAGTACCGGACGACGCGTGACACGCTGGAACGAGTCAACGGCGGTCAAGATGAAAGGGAACCGGAAGGGGACGATTCGATCGTGCGCGCTCTGACGTTTCGGAGTCGACGCACGTCCCGCGATCGATCGATCGTGCTTTCACTTTTGCCCGTCGCGTCCCGATGTCATCGACTGTACCCGTGCAACCGTAGAAACCGGCTGCCTCGGATATCGGATCTAGCTTCTTATTTTTATTCCCGGAAAAAGGGGCCTTTGTTAACTGGCAACTCGATCCTACGACATCGCGATTACGCGTTTTACCTCGCCTTCGCGTTCTGTACATACTTTCTTGCCCGGCTGTGACATTTAGTCCGTTCAGAAATTAGCTTCACTCTCAGAAGCACTCTACAATATTCACTTATGCGTTGAGTGACTTTTTTAGTCAACCATGTTTGCTTCAAATTCATTCGGCTTTCACATATTTGTTCTTCGCATACTTCGCGATTGCAGAGGCAGGGGTTGAGCGTTCCCCCAGTTTCGCTCGCGTTCCATTCTCCATCAGGTCGCTTCTGTCGAAGACGTGCGCTCCGCGACGAGCAAAAATCCTTCGTCGATCCCGGACAAAAGTGGGCATTGTACGTACAAGACAAGCCTCGGCACTAGGAAAGTGCCATTGACATCTGTACAACTGGTACAACGAAGTACCGCGTTCCCTCTCGCGGTATTTCTTCATTTCCATCGAAGATCGAGTGCCTTTGTCTCCGCATTCGGCATCTCGTTTGACGTGATCCATTCTCCGCGATCCCTGTCCCCTTCTCTAGGATCTTCGCGTTGAAACTGGTCGAACGAGCTAATTGTAGCTTCGCCAGGTATCGTGACGAGCTCAGAGGAAGAGGTCACGCCGATGCAACGAAACCTGGCCGCTTGGAGAATCACTCGAGAGTAAATCACGATTAATTCCTTCGTTAGGAGTGATCCGTGATCAAAGGGCATCGCGCCGACCGCGGATGTCGCGGAAGCGAAGCTAAACGTTATAATTACCCAGCTACGAGAACAATACCAGGGTTATTAGGCTTCCTTCGTATCCATAACGCGGCTCGATTAGCCGCGTGTTAATCTCTTGGCTGTTGCTGGAATGTCATCTCGAATACTGTGGGATCCTGCAGCCGATCCTTTCCTCGTGACAAAGGACTTTCCGGAGCTTTCTTGTACTTTAAATAGAAATACACTGGGAATGATCACCTACGTGGCGTCCGGGTACCTATCCGTTAAAAGAACGAATCAGGACGTAACGTGTTAATAATCACGACTCAAGGCGAGCCTGAGTTTCTCGGATTCACGTTGCCCCGTCGCCGTCGCCAGAAAAGAAGGCGCACAAGTTAATTGCCTCCTCGTCGCACATTTTCGGCCGCAAAGCTCCCAGAAGACCTCGAGCCGTCCGAACGTGCCTCCCCGGTATGAATCAGGATTAGCTTCTTCGTTAGACAGGACGATGATTTAAGGATGCCCGCGCTGAACCACGGCAATGGGACGAGAATAAAACGTGCCCCCGTGTGTACGTATAGGCGTGTACGCGCGCGTACACACGAATTTCCTGCCGGCTCGGATCCCCATAGAAATAAAAGAACGGCGAGAAAGAAATGGTAATGGTCGAACAGCGAGAACGGCGCCTTCTTATCAAAACACGGGGAGCGTTTAAGGTTATTTATTGGTTATTAAGTTGATCGCGAGCGGGAGGCCCACGGATCCTCCTCCCAGGACGTTTTTGTACGGAACGACGCCCGTTCTTTCGTTATTTCGCCTTTATCGCGAGTGATCTACGACGGTTCGTGGCCAGAAGGGACTCTCAGCCGTGCAACTGGATAGAATTCGTGAAGTATGTCGGGATTAACGGGACTTGTTTGTGCCCGGTCCTTTGCTCGAAGAAAACCCAATCAAAGCTTTCATACATTCCACATTTCACGGTGTGGTCAGTGGATGCTAATGATGATCTTGATCTTCCTGAAGAAAGGATGCACGAGTAGATACGTACGTAGTTGCATAGGTAACTGTAAAGTGCATATGTGCAGCAGTGCAAGGCGCGCGGATGCATTGGCTCATTGATAACAACCTGTGACTCAGAGACTTCTACACGAAGCTGTATCGCGTTCATTCATTCAGACCATGTGTTTGGGTTTAGTCTTCGTATCAGAATTAGGGAAACATGGTCGCGAATGCTTTTTCTTCTTACGCGATGTTTGATAAATTCTTTGTTGTTCGAAAGCGCGACAATCCACGTTCGACCGCGAGGTGCTTTCGAGCGATTTCACGGCAGTGATTACCCAGGGGCCTCGTGGAGGCGGTGGAAAGGCCGCTTATGGGAGTGAAAGGTGTCGGTAGGTGTAATCGTAGGGAATTACCGTGAAAATTACACGTCAGTTGTGCAAGAAAATCTGATGGATCAGGCTGGTGAACCACCTGTCAATGTCTCGGGGGCCGAGTTTTCTCGTGTAATCTCGCCGACGTGGAAAAATGCACGCGTGCCGCGCCACGACACGCGTCAGCTGCAAGTTTCCGCGAGCGTACGCGACGTCGGCCAGATTGCTTGGCTTTCAGAGATTGCGACTCAACCTTTTTAGAAGCCACTTGTTCGCGTTGAAAGCCGCTGTCGTTATTAGGTCGACATTTATCACTATCACGGTTTCTGGGCAAATTAACCACGCGAGGGATCTCAGGGAATACTGTCAACGCCTCGAAAACGACATCACTATGGGAGATACCGTAGAAATCACAGAAATCTGTGAAAACCCGGGGTACACTTTTGTCAGGCTTAACTCTGCTATTCAATCTTGTAAATACGCGTGGGAATTTATAAACTCAGGGTTGAATAGTGCTTTCAAATTATCCAGAATGCCCGATCAAAAATGTTTATGAACCTTATTGAAGTAAGGAATTGAAGGATCGTTAAAAAAGGCGTATACTTCTTTAGTAACACACTCGCGCGCGTATTTAGCGAAACAGTTTGAATAATTAATTGTCGGGGATGAATAGATCCAGGGAATCGTATCCGTAAGGCGAGGCGGGACTCTCCCGGAAGCTGAGGAGAGTCGTCTCGCAATGAGAGAATCTGTGAAACAAGACGCGCGAAAAGTAGGACGACGGGGACAGAGTGTGACGATGAAAGGCGAAGCTGAGTGAAAATTTAATTAAACTACAGACAGTACTATTAACTGGGAGTCGCCGACGTCGTTGAAACGATAAATAAACGTCGTTCAGCGTCCGACGACGTTCAACCCCTTTGCACCCGGGATATTTTGTTTCTCACGGCCATTTAATCCAGCAGAATGCTGAACCACTTGGAACAAAGGCGCGGGAGAAGAATCATAGCTCGCTTTTCTCATTCCCCACGTGGAAATCGATCCAAGCGAGATTATTGAAAAGAAGCGAAGCTCGCGTTCTGGGGCGAGCCAACTGAAATACGTTGTTCAAAACGAAGCCGCGGAGGGGTAGCGAATTATGGGGGATGGGTGCAACAACCCGATCGAGGGAAAAATAAGGGAAATCGGGGAAACAATAACCGGGACAATGCCGATTTATTAGTTTAACGAGCGGCGAACCAAAAACCCAGCCACTCTTGGCGGAGAATACGACGGCAAACGCGTGGACAAATGTTTGACCGGGCCAAACAGGCGCGCTAAATTTTCGCGCGACCGTTATACCGTCCAGAAAAAAAGAGTGGCGCACAGGGCGGGGGTGGATGGCGGAAAAAATCAGCCAGGAGATTGCGACGAGGACGAGCTCGATGGAGCAACAGAAATGGATAGAGGGGGTGAGGAACGAGGAGGTAGAGGGATAGAACGGTGGATGGTTAGACGGCAAATAAAACATGTTGATGTTTGCAATTAAATCGGGCCAGACAATGGACAAATACCGATTCAGTCGGTCGCTGCCGTCGCGGTTCGATTTAATAAATATCCACCTATTAATTTTCTCCCGCGATTCTCCGCCTTCTCTTTCACCGCCATCTCGCCCACAGTCATCGGGCCAGCAGTGCGGCCAACTATTTTATTCGGTGGTAGGGCCGGCCGTATTTACCAGCGCGTTTATTTTGCGCTTGTTACCAGCAGCCAGCCACGCTTTACGCAAACTCCCCGCTCTATAACGCGCCGCTTCCGGCGCTCGTTTGCATTTCATTAACTTCACCTCCGTCCGATTCTCTTTGCGCGTCACGGTGTCGCCGATTTTGCCTTGCGACGCGCCGCTGAATTACCCCCGGACGACTCGCCGGGGATAAATTGTTTTTCTTGCAGGCGACGCGCGGCCGGCTCGAGACTGAATTCTTCTGGAACGTGGAACGCCGAGTCTCCCCTTGAGCGCTTTAAAATTGATTGATTTATGGGCAGTGAAATCTCCACGCAACCAATTTCGATTTTAATCAAGTTACGGTGATTGGCTGATTCTTCAGCTCGTACAGGGTGTATTATTAAACTCACATTACACTTGGGAATTGTTCTACGTTTCCTCGTACGAGACTCCCCATCAATCTATGCTTTACCGAATCACGATTGTTTTTTTTTCGTTTGATGGGTGTTTAACGCCTCTCCGCCTATTTAAATTCTATTTTCCAACAACTAATTGCAAGTGGCAATCTGGCAATCTGTCTGATCGCTTGCTCTGCCCACTGCGTTCGTTTGCATTGATTCTAATTCACCCCGGAAATAATCGTCGAGCCGGGACACCAATTATATTAAACGACAACACGGGGAGCTGGAACGACACTTGTTCCCCAAGCCCCAGGCGAAAGGGCTCGAGCACGGTGGCTCGGCCGCGTCGATCGTTGGTCGCGCGCGACGTGACGTTTCTCGCGTCTCGAATAAGGGAATAAAGGGCGGACAAAACGGTGTTTGCCGCGTGAAACTCGTCGGTGCATCGCGTGACCGGTGGACCGTCGCATGCCGCAAAAGGGGAGGCGAGTATTTCCCGGCGCGGTAGGTAACCGCTCGACCTAACCCGCGATACGGCATAAGGCATGAGCCATAAGCCACAACAGGCATAAGGCCGTGAAAAAAGCACCCACCGGTGGAGGAGAGGGTCTAGAATAGCCCAGTGAGCCGGAGTCGATCCCAGCCGAGAAGCCCCTCCGCACCTACGGGTGCAACCGATACTTGCTCGTAACGTCGACTTGCTCCCCCGGTTACTCGCCACGCCGCTCTCGAGCGATACCTTTTTCCACGGTTCTACGTGGGTTTCACCTACGCCAGCATCATAGTCGGCGGGCTTGGGAATAGAACTCCAGGAACGCCACCCCAGCCGGTCGGACACGTGCGTAAAGCAGATACGCGTAATAGCGTTACCTGTCTGTGACAACCCTTCGTCCCATCGGCCTGTTTTCCGTAACGCTTCTTGACCCACGTTATCGGCATTGCAACGACGTTGCACCCCTTTCGGTGAGGACAGCACGGCTAACTTGGATGTTCGCTTCCGCCCACCTTTTATCGCGCACCGAAGACACCTACGTGCACCAGACCTACGGGAACAGACACATAAATGTATTAAAGGGGAATGCGACTCGTTAGGAGATGTGTCTGCTTCAACATCTCGAGGTTGACGCCTCGCGGTAAATACGGGGCGACGAAATGGCGCGAGGCTTCGAAAATCGTCACGATATCTCGCGTTTAGCATGAACGACGTACGCCGCTCCTCCCTCTTCGAATTCCTCGTGCACAGAGACTTCCGCCGCGGGGCGAGCGATTATTCTCGAGTCGTTAAGCCGTTCCTCGGGCACTTCGTCGTTTCGGGGGGACCGTGAAGCGAAGCAAACCGCTAACCACGATTCGTATGCGGTGTGGAACGAACGAAAGTCCGACGAAACATGAAAAAAATAGGGAAGAGGGAGGCGGAGGAGGTTACGAAGAGAACGATGGAGGCGCACGCGTGAGTTGGTGCTCGCACACGTGGCCAGGAAGCGGCGCGCACGATACAGGCGACGAGCATAATAATTCCAAAAAGCACGTCGGCCTGGCGCCCCTCGATTTTGCCACCACCACCTTCTTCGCCGAGGCTACGGGTCGGGTTCACGAGCGGGGCCCTCGCAGTGCGCCGCGGAATAGGCAGTAAAGCGTAATTTATTCGCGTTTACCCGGAGAGGATCCAGCGAAAAGAGACGAAATGGACGGGCGTGGTGGAAGAGGAACGGACTACCGGCCGAAAGAAGTGCCTTAACCCTCAACAAGGCGCTTTCGAACGTGATTATTCGCATAAATCAATAAATAACTCGGCCGCGCCGGTGCTCCCGCCTCACCTGGAAACAGCACGCGGCATACATTATCCCTGGATCCTACATTAAGGAGCCACGGTCCCCACGAGCGACGATATATTATCTAGCCCTGCTCTCCTGGTGGCTGGCTCCATCGCGTAATAATGCGCCTAATGTCCCGAAAGTTGGTGTATTTCGCCGGCACCGACCACCGTGTTCAAAGTGAAAATGGCCTGCGCGGACGATAAATAAGTCGCCCGTACGGCTGGTCATCGAATTATGCTAATCACCCTACCGCTGAGCGATATTATTATATTTGCGTGCCAGGGCCAGGCTCGTAAGCGTCGGTCTAGCCCACCGCGACCCTCTCGCTGCCGGTTATCTCGTCGCACGCGCCAACTCTGCAGTTTTGCCCTCCGACCGGGAGGGGGGGTGGAGTCGCGTGCGTATATTCGGGTATCATCCCCTGGCTTCTGGATTAAGGCCAGCGGGGACGCAGACGAAAAGCTGCTCCACGATTTTAACCAGCCGACGAAAGAGTTGTTAGGCTCGCGGATAAGTCCGTTTGGAGCGTGTTTCGTGGGGAACGAAAGCAGTTGGGTTTTGTGGAAATTGACGCCAAGTGGCTTGGATTACGCGGTCTGATCGGGTTAATGGGGATGAGCGAATTCCTCGAGCGCGTTTCGACGCGGCCACGCTCTGGCTTCCCAACGAGGATCTATTAGGACCGCTTGTTTAGGAATTTCGCGTGGCCAGCGACGCGGTAGATTTCTTAATTCGAGTCGCTTAAATTGAGCGGAACGCCTCGAGAGATTTCCCTCTCTTTCGACCGTTGGCAAGCTTCTCAAATTCCTTGTGCACGCTGTTGATTTAAAAGTCGGGACTGTTCTCGGGACAGAGATTAAGAGTGCTAGGTAAGGCACTTGAGTATTATCGACTGTTAATGAATATTGAAAGGTTCAACGATTTACGACAGCCAGGAGCATTACGTCTGGTCGTAAAACACAGAGGGGGGAAGCTAATGATTTATCTTTAAACATAAGCGGCCGGTTACGCCACGCCGAGAATTAATTGCAAGAATTTATTAATATCTATGAATTATCCGTCTCGGGTCAGAGTTCGTAGGTGCTCGGCTTCCACGATCCACGATCCACGTTCCACGCGCTTTATATCCAGCCACGCCTATCCGATCAGCAATGCTCCCAGCAGCAGATATTAATCGAACACATACCAACAATGATGAGGTTAAAACGAGTCCGCAGATCGTTGATAGGACGGTTCGTTTTAAAGTCGTCGTGTGTAACACCGAGCTCCTCTATATAAACGCTCGGTTGGCTCACCAGCGATAAATCAAAAATTCATTGGAAAATCGTCGTGCAACGATTCCACCGTGCCGTTTCAATTATTTATATCGAGCTCGATACGATTGATCGATTGGTGGGTGGATTCTTGGAGCGTACTATCCTCTTGGAATGTACTCTTACAATGGTACAGGTGATTACTGTATAAAATTTGGATCGAGCTCCCCATACCTTGCGACTCGTACTACTTTCTGATCACCGTTTCAATTTCGCAACGAGCCTCACAACCCACTTCACCATCTTCCAGCCTAGCCGAGGAACACTCGTTAGAGCGAAAACACCGTAGATTATACCCATTTCGTCAGTGTTCAATAATTAACACGGCGTTCCGGTTGCAAAAGCAGGGAGTCAGTCACGACGCCTCGTTGACTTTTAAACGCTCCATGCGGGGAAGACAATTTCGAGGCGCGATTAGGCAAACGTCGCGGTAATTCCACGGGGCTCGGGTCTTTAATAAAGCCTATCCTCGCGTGATTCACAAGTTCTTCGTTGCACGCCGCTCGGACCCGTATTCCCTTTCTTCATGCCAGGCACAAATAACTTCGCCCTGAACTTTCCCGTGGTCTGCGCGTGGATGTGTATGCTCGTGCCTCTCCTCCTCTGCTCCCTTCCCTTTCTCGTCCTGCGACGTATACTAGGCATAACGACGAGAAGAGTGAAACGGCCAAGCATACTTTCACTTTACGCGCACGAACGGACGATAACTCGAGCGTAACTGCCGGATGAACGCGTGTGTACCAAGGAAGACGCGATTCCGCTTACAAGTTTGCAGTTTAACGACGGGGGAGGCTGATCGACTCCCTTCCCCGTCGATTTTTCCCTATCGGCACAAAGGACGCATTCGATAGGGACGGCCATCAAGGCAACGGCGACGCATAACTTCTTATACGAGCAACTGCGCGACGATAACTGCTGTACCATCCAACGGGGCCGACTTCTTACGCCTCTTCTGCCCTTTCCGTGGACGGGTTTTTTTTTATTTTTATGGGGTGTAGCTGCGAGTCAGCAGCGCGAGGGGACGCTGACACGGACGATAATCGCGATTCTTCGTCCTGGCTTGAAATCTCCGAGGAATGTTGAGGGTTCGCCGCGTCCCTCCTGAAATTATTCTTTTATGCGTGGCGAGACGGATTTATTCCTCGTTACTTTCCTCTGGTTTGTCGTACCGCGAGGAGTGATGTCGCCGTCCGCTTCCCCTACGACTCCCACATTTTTCGGCACTACGTCGCGACCAACCGGCAGGTGCACCGATCGTTGCTGCGAATCAATTGCATTCGTCGCATCGCCGATGCATCGTTGCTAGGTTTCTGTGTTACCGTGCAACCGCTCGACTCCGCAAGAGCGCGGGTTTCGCTGTGACCGCGTTTCTGCTTTCCACGTGGATCTCGACGTGGGTGAACAACAATACGGTAGTGATTTAGAAGCACTTGGTCGAGCAACGACACCAGAACACGGGACACGTATCCATTCCGCGGCGCGGCACGAATAGCGAACGCGTTCTCGAACTTTACGGCCCTCGAATCGGTAGCGCCGAGCGGCAATAACTCTTGCAGGCCGTACACAGATTTCTGAATCCTTCGGGTTCCCTCCGAAAGCGGTCAAGATTCGCGAGATCGTAATCGGGACCGTACCGGCGCATCGACGCCAGCTTACAGCCGCCATCAGTCGACCTTTCCGAGCCCGACAGATCATCTAGGCAGGTTTCTCCATCGAGCCGAGGGAAAAAGGACGAGTTCGCGACAAAAGGACAAAAGGCTTGGCAGCGTAAACGCAGGCTATTCCTATTCGCCCGGCCGCGTCATTTGTCAATATTACTAGGGACACCTGCGCGCCACGCCGTTTTCTACGATTCCTCGCGTCGCCAGCATTGATATGCAAATCCAATGCTAACACGTATCAGTTTTCCAGGCGGTTTGATTAATGCGTACCCGGCGTTTTTCGTGAAGCGCTGGATAGCCCGGAGGACGGTCTGTTCGGGCCTGGCGAAGGAGGTGGCGACCTCTGCGGGCCACGGTACCAAAGCCAACGTCCATCAGCATCGCGAGAAAGAATTCTTCTTGAACTATGCGACCGCTGTTCGTGGCACGAACAGGGGATCCGGTGGTAGGGAGACGTACCAGGCACCTAGTAAATACCTGTACTAGCCAAGCAGGTCCACTTCGAGTCAAAGGCAGCCTGCTCCTCCTCCTTCATCCTCCGCCGCTTCTTCTCATCCACCTCCGACGCTTACCGTTACAAGCACAGGCTACACGACGTGGCTAGGATCCTGTACACCGGAGGTTATTCCCTTTCGATTCCTCTGTTCCCCGGAGCAGAATACTTGAAGAAATGCACCCTGAGGTACAATCACCTCGTCTAAGTTCCTAAGCGTCTCTAATGAATCAGCCGTAATTACGCCAGGGTTAGATAGTTCTCCTCTGCAATTCGTTGGATCCCGAGGGAATTCCTAAGGAGCAGAGGGTCAAGCCATACTGCAGCCATATCTCTTGGTTGCACGTCCGCAGTCAATAGCCAGCGTCACCTGGAAAGCCGTAAATTCCAAGGGGGCACGGGCTCGCTCGCATTCGCCACGCGAGTTGGCGAGCGTTGCGGCGACGGGACGCGGCTAGACGCGCCACGGCAAAGGGACAATCGGTGGACAGGCTGCGGACTACGTGGACGGCTGGTTGCGTAACTGTTGCAAACCTTCGCGCGACGATACCGCTGGGGACGCGGAGGTTCAAAACGCGATTATTTATGTCCGTCGCGCGTGCGTGCGTGCAGGCGGAGTAAGTGGCGAGCGGCTGAAAGAGAGCTTAACTAACCTACCGTACTAGAAATACGCTGGGTTCGCGGTGTCACCCGTTCCACCGTGTATAACGAGGCGACATACGGTGCGACCGTGTTCGAGCACGGCGACGGCGAGCCCCCCTATGGGAGTTGCTCGCTCATGCGTGCATACTGGGGTGGCTCTTATTTTCGACTTTTGAATTTTCTTCGGGGTACCCTCCAGAATAGTTCCAAATAATTAAAAAAAAATCTGTGTAAAGTTACAACGTAAAAGGTGCTCCTTGTCCGGATCTACAACTTTTGTTTGACATATTTTTTTTATTTAATGAATAACATGGAGGATAATATCTAAAATCGACTTCGCGAGCTGTTAAATAATGATTTAAATGTTTAAGGGCTCGGGGGTACCCTTTCCCGTTATCCGATCGAGCTCAAACTGTACACAGATTTTTTTTTTAATTATTTGGAACTATTCTGGAAGGAGCCCAGAAGAAAATGTTGAAAAAAAATTGTACCCAGAGTAAATAAGAGCCACCCTAGTGCGTACTCTCGCGTTGCCCTCGATCCCGCGAGCCTCACACACGCACCCATTGTTGCACCGGCGCGGGGCATGGAAGCTCGAACGTGGCGCAGCCGTGTATGTTGACGCGTCGAGAGAGCGCGTACACAGTAATACACACGCAGCGGGGCGGCCGGGGGAGGTAGAGACAGGGTCTTAGAAAAAGACCAAGAGTAGGGGGGCAGATAGAACGAGGATAAGAGGGGTGGTTACGAGGGGGGCAGAGGATGAAAGAGGCTCTCGTCCAACGCCAGGGGTGTCGCTAACAAGACACGCACCCCTACCACGAAGGGGTACTAGGAGCACACGCACATACGCGCTCGGCCACGTCTGTGCGTCCGCGTTGCGTGCGTAACTCGCAAACCCGTCGCAGCTCACCTAGAAGCTACGCGTACGCGACTCGACGACAGCCATCCCCTAATGACTTATTAGCAGCCGCGCGTTGGTTAACGACGCGCGACAGGATTACCCGACGCATTGTGACGGGTTCTCTCCCTCTTTATTTCAGCTTCCTACGATTCCGCGCTCCTTTCCCTCGCCGTTCTTCCGTTTCTTCTCCCTCTGTTTCCGCGTCTGGTCCTAGCTTCTCGCGCCCCTCCGACCCTTCCATTCCTCTCGAGATCGCACGTTCCCTTTCATCCACCGTGTCCTTTCGTCCTCTCCGCAAGTTTCCTCCGCGCGTCTCTTCTCTCTTTGCCGCATTATCGCGAGCCATTCCCTTCCACGCTTCTTCCTACTGCCTCTCGTCCTCTCCCTTTTCTTCCGCCCGCAGTTTCCCAGCTGCACGCACTTTCACGCGGCACTCGGCCGTTTCCACGCAGGTAAGCACGCAGACGCGGAGCAACGCACTCGCCTCGGGAATGCGTGGGAGGCTCTGAAAGGAAGAGAGGTAGCAGTCATTTCTCGCGTCCATTAGGGAAATTAATGATTTTTAATATTCACTCCCGCGGGCACGCGAGGAGCCTTGCCTTTGTGACGCGACACCGGCCCTCTTTAGACCAACGTTTCCGTATGTCAGCAACGGGGACACGGAGGAAGCGTTCCGAACGAGCGAGAAAAATTTCAACGACCCATCGTCCTGCGATACAACCCTACCTGAATGTAAACTACGTTTCAGTCGTTACTCGAATCCTAACACAACCATTTCTATCTTATTTCCTCGTTTCGTTTCTTTTCAAGAGGAACACGTGTCGTCGGCTTAATTATCTTGTCCGCGACTCGATACCAGCCCCCAATTTGCTGGCACGGGCCAGATAGCGAACTTCGACATCCTCGCAGCCGTGATTCACACAAAGGAATCCCAAGAAGCATTTCCGCGTGACATCGGATCGGCTCGATCGATCGCTCGTGGATCATTACCGTCGACACGTCGTGATGCTCGAGACTCGTCGAGACCTGCGGTATACACGGCAGCAACAGCAGGAGGGTGCGCATCGAACCGACGTGGCACGATCGATATCGTTTGAAGCCGCCTAATTACAAACGCGTCCCACCTAGGGGCCGGCATTCCTCGCGTGACAATTAACGATTTGTAGCCCCTAATGTTTGGATTAGATTAAACCGTTCTCCCGTTGCTTCTCGGTTGACGTGTTCTCCCCTGACCCTTCCTTCCACCTTCTTCCCTCAGTTCCAACTCTTATGCATTTCCTCTAATTACATTTCTCTGTCTTCCTCTGATTTTTCTGCATTCTTAATCACATTTGACTTCGGATCTCGTCGTTTTCATTAAACATTAATTATCATACTTCTTCCCTCCCTTTCCTTTCATTGGTGTTTTTTTCCCCAGTACTCCTCTATTTCAGCCTCGTACACCTCCGTTGCAGCGGCCTCTTCCTCTCCCCGCCTCGCTCCCCGTCACCGTTACCATCGGGCGGCTATCTGATTTGAATAATTCGATGCGTCAACATGCTTTAGGTGTATCATACCCACGCGCGGCTATGACGGACCGGTACACACGTGGCGTCAGCCTCACAGGAAACGACGACCCTGTTCTGCTCGAACGCTTCGTTCCTCTCCTACGGATCACGTCGCCGTCGCGCCAGCCCTACACGTGAAACCGCTTCTCGTTAGCTGGGGGGAAAAAAAGAGACGCCTGACACGAACGGGAAAAGCAGTACTAATCCACGAAGGCGATAAAGTGACAACCGATAGTTATCATTTCGACTTCTGCGGCATCCTTTCCACCCACTTTATTCATTTCCGGTGGAGAGAGTAGAGACTAGGATGGCTCTTATTTACTCGTGGTAAAAAAAATTTCAAGATTTTCTTCGGGGCACCCTCCAGAATAGTTCCAAATAATTAACAAAAAAATCCGTGCAATGTTTGAGCTCGATCGAATAAGCTCGAACATTACACGGATTTTTTTTGTTAATTATTTGGAACTATTCTGGAGGGTGCCCCGCAGAAAATTCGAAAGTCGAAAATAAGAGCCACCCTAATGGAGACCTACGACAAACCATTGCGTTCATTCACGCGTTGCTTAAAGATACCTATAGTTGCTCTTCGAATAGTTGATACAGCGCCGTTCAATTTTCACCATACCCCCAACTTTATCGCCCCCCAATCAACATCCACGCTGCGTCCCAGCCGTTTCCGACGACCCACGATAAATCCTCGGCGGCTTACGAGCACAGGCACCTAACCCGAACGTTCAGCGAGCAAGGAAAAGCACGCAGAAGATCGCGCACGGTCCTCGATTACGCGAGGAATGTAAATTCGCAGGGCGCGCGAGAACGCTCCCGTCCTCTTTCGCCCCGACGTCTGTTTTCCGTGCAACGGGTTAACCAGCGACACGTGACGTTGAAACACGGCCCGGGAACGAGGGATAGAAACGCCAACGGGGCGGAGGAACGAAATTCTCCTGTTTGTGAAAGAGTGTAACATTTGGACAGGGGGAGAGAGAAAGGCGATGGGTTCGCGGTTCGTGGAAGCCGAGGCGGGCTCTTTGATAGTCATCTCGGGGGCCCGAAAACAGTGGATGGTAAAGAGGGCCGCGAAGGGCCAGGGCAACTTTCAATCGAACGAAATTGCGCGTAATTACGCGCGAGCACACGCTTAAACGTCTAAGATTGAAAGGAATCCAGGCACGCGGGGCGCCCCATTCCCGCTCGTATGTACGCGTCTCGTTCGCGTAATTACGCGTGCATGCGTGCGACGACACCGCGCCGCGCCGGCCCTCGCGACATCGGCCCCGACCGACCGGTTCAAAGCGGCGTTCAATTAATATTAATTAAAATGGCGGGACAGGCCGCCACGGTGGATATAATTATTCGTCCCCCTTCTCGCGGCGCGCTCCTCCTTTTCCAGAGCGCGGAGAACGGACTGAGGCGGGACTGCGGTTCGGATTGCGAACGCGGAAACCCGACGCGGTTCTGGGACTTAGCCGTGGCGCCTGGTGTTAACAGCGGTTCAATCGGGCGGAAATCGATAAGATGCTCTGTAACTGATTGATATAAGGGAGGATTGAGATTTAATGGTGAGAGAGCTGTTGCGTTAAGTGCAAGGGGTGGGTGTTCCACGAAAGTTAACAGCTGCGGCTAGATCAGCTTTACTTTCGTCACGGTTACTAGGTATTATAGAAAGGAAGCATGTTTCTTTAGCTGACGGCCAAATCAACGATCCAAGTGCGATCGTGTTAAGCAACGATCGCGGAGAAAAACACAATGTCGATTAGTAACGATGAAATATATCATCTCTAGCAACCGGCTTTCACTTCTGTTCCGCGCGGTACACCACCCACGAATCGCGAGCGACTCGCGCGTTGCTGATGCACGCGGTCGCCGTCGGAATTCATAACCGCGACTCATTTAGACATAAATTACGAGGAGCGAAGTGAAAGTACAGGTGGCAAGGCGAAAAGTGGTTTGTTCGGAGCAGCGGTAGCGCGGAATGTGCTCGCTTACAGCTGCTCGGGAATAGGGCTTTTCAGACAGATAAAAGCGGATGTGATAGATACGATTGCTGCGCGTCTGGCCCGGGCACGGTGCACGTCGCTGATGCGTTTCATTAAAACGGCATTCAATTCGTATTAATTAACACGGCAAGTGGCTCGACAAGACGGAAATAATACTGCTCGCTGTTCTCAGTAGCTGTGGAGGAAATACAATAAGTATTCTAAATAGACGCCCTACGGCGTTGTACGGCTGGCTCGTTTAACAAGGACGACAATAATACACTGGGTAATTACGAAATCCTATTTGGACTCGTTACTGTTGCTTCAAATGAAAAATGGTAATCGCATTAAGCGGAAGATGGAACGTCTGCTGTTCATTGTGCCTGGTACACAGAGGCAATTAGAAACGAGTTGAATGTACTTGATTAGTAAACGCTATCTTTGGTGTTGAACATTTCATAATCTATTTAGTATTTTAGAATAATAATTTTCAGCTTCATCGACATACAAAATCTCGTTAAAACCGGTGTATAGCACTTTGTACAGTAAAACACAGTCAGATTTAATTGGAAATTCCTCCACCTGATTCTAGTCTGTCTAGCTCTTAACCTGCTCTTAATTGTAAATCTCCATAAAAATGGTGAGACCCGAATTTCTTTCGCATTGATCGAGGCGTCGGCGTCTCAGACAACCGGAAACCGAGGGCTCTATCCGGCGCTTACGATTCCCAGGCTCGTTATCGTGATGTATACGCTTTGTGTGGCAGGTCCGCAAGCGGGTCCACTCGTACCGTTCTAAATGCAGTGGACCACCAGGGTTGGTCGAGCCACATGGCCACTGTACTTCCTATAACAGCATGCCGCGTACACCAACTCATCGCCGTGCAACTACGAGCACGTATAAACGCACACCGCCACTTACACCATCTCTGGCTTATCCTTGCTAGCTCAAGAGGGGGCGTGTACGTTATGTCTTAATTATCGGCTCTTCATTTCCTTATCTGCGGGGAACAAGTGGGCCTGGCAGGTTTCTCGCGAAATAGAGCTCTACATCGATGTCGATGTTCGGTCGATGGACACCTATAGATTCACAGGAGGCTGCTGAGCATAGTTTCGCGACAAAACATCAAAGAGTCTTGGCACTCGGAGTAGAGTTTGTAGTTTAGAAAAAGAAATGTATCGTTTCAGTGTCGTGTTAAAACGCAAGGTGGCATTGTATCATTTTGGGTGAAGAATCAACATACGTTCAATGGAATGTTTCAACGGATATTTCACGTTGTCGCCGTTCCTGCAATTTCGCTCTAAAAATAAAATTCCAAGCGGCCACTTGACCAGAATCCCCCCAACGCCAGCGCAGCAGACTTTTCCTAGTAGCTGGCTACTCGAGAAATTTGCTGTTAGTCACGAGTGACCGCTTAAAAGATCCCGGCAATCTTGGCCTGCACTCGACAATGAGCTTGAATTTCTAATTCGTGACGCTTTCGAATGTCTGGAGGGGCTGGTGTCGTTGCTGGTGTGGAACAATTAAACCGACGGGCGATGATCGAACCGCCGCCAACTCCCAGCCTTTTCATGGCTGTTTAAAAATAATTAGACACCCGATATCGCGCGGAGCCTGATGCTCAAACACCAGCGCACACGGTATTATGCAAATCCGCCGTGAAATTCCCTCGCGAGAATTGCGTCATATTTCATAGACAAAGGCGCGCGAACGATAACGTGAAATAATGAACCGCGATCGGGATACCGACGATATTGTTCGACGGCGTTTACATCCAGTTATTCCTGTCTGGAACATAATTAGCCGCGAACGAGACGGGGGGCTGTCTATACGTAAAATCGTCACGAGATGCAACAAACCTCGATACGATCTCGTTTCCCAGTCACGATTAATTAGATCGCGTAATTATCTATCACGCGTACGAACTAACGGTTGCTTGGCTGATCGGGGGTGGTTGCGAGCGAGTGCTTCTGACATGAAATCGGACGTGAAATATAGGACGCGATGGAAATATCGCGGAACATGCAGGTAGGTGCTAAGCAGTGAATTTTAAGTCCGCACCCGCCCGAGAAGCCCCCCGTCCAGGTCGTGACCTCGCCCTGCGAGCGAAGTAACGTCGATTCGCGCGTAAATCCGCGGGTTCACCGCTCCGTTTCCTAATGTCCTTGCATTACGCGACGTGCGCCCCATGCGTGAGCGCCGAGTACGTCGGTGCGTATATTTATTTTAATGAGTTCCCCTCTCGTCGCACGCAACGAGCCACGCACTTTTCGCGTTTGTGCATTCCCTTCGTCACGCTCTCTTTCTCTTTCGACTCCTTTTTTTTTTTATCATTCCCTCCCACCCCTTTTTGTCGTGTCTCTAACACGCACGTCGGTGCGTACAGAAGCGCACCGCGAGAGTAACGGGGACCAACGTCATCGTCCTCCGTCGCCGTCGTCGTAGTCGTCGTCATCGTCATCGTCCTCACGATGGAAATCCTACTTTTTCTCGCAACCCCTATGTCGCCAGGCGAAGGGGGCGTTATACCTGCCTGCGTACGCATATAAGTGCACGCGGGGACATATACGTAAGTACGTACGCACCGTCGAGAAGGGCGGGCGAGGCAGCGGGAGGGTGAGAAGCTGGAGAAACGAGAGGCGCAGGCAAAGGGACGAAGGGAAAAAAGCGAGGTAGAAGGTAGGGCACCCTACGCACAGCCACCGTGGGATCAATGCACCTTCAGGGTGCACCGCCCTGGCGAGTGCTCGCGCGCATCGTCTATGCATCTTCGCATGCAACCAGAACCCTGTTTCATCCTCATCAACCCCTTTTCCTCCGCGTCACGCCACAGTTCCCTCCTCCCTCGCTCTTTCCCTATCTCTCTCTCTCTTTCTCTCTCTGTCTCTCCCTCGGCCTCTCTCTCTCTCTCTCTCTCTTTCTCCGTTTTTCTCCCCCGCGTTTGGTCTCGTTCACTCCCCCGACGGGGGTATCGTTTTCCTTCTCCCTCGCGTACCCCCTCGTCCCTGTATCCGCTCGCCAGTCGCTATGCACCTCTTTCTCGCCCTCCCCAACGGCAGAGCCCCCGTTCAGCGCGTCTCCCCTTTTACTCTCCACCCTTGATATGTGCTGCCGTCCTCTGCCAACGTTCGTTCCGCTCTCCTTCTCTGGCCGTCTGTTCCTCTCCTGCCCTAGACTCCCTCTCGTCCTAGCGACCCTCCTCCTCAGCGTCCCTTTTCGCACTTTTACACTCGGGCAAAACCCTACCCTACCCTAAGAATAATCCCTTCCGCGCGGTATATCGCGCGATCTATACACGTATATCCAGGAGGAGGCACAGCACGTAACCCGTAGCAGCCAACCCAGACCGACCTATCCCTCTCTTTGTCGTCCTACTGCGCCTCTCTCGCCTACCACTCCCACGCGGGTGGCTCATCTACTTCTCTGCCTTCTCTCTTACGAAGACTGGCTGGCCGAGGGTACGAGCTGGCAATACCGACGCGCCGTGAAGCACCTAACTGCGGAAGGCTGCGTGTGCACGCGTGCACGTCTGCAACCCTTCACCGTAGCTGGGAAAAGGGTCGCTGGGTGGTCTAGATTTTTTTCTAAGTGCCTTCCCGCTGCAACTCCACCCTCCTCGGTTGCCAAGGCGAGGAAGAAGCACTCTTCGCCGTGGTTCTTCCTGTTCCACCGTCTCTTCGGCTCCTTGCACCCTCGCGTCCTCATCTACTCCCGCGTTTCTTCGCGTACGCAGTCCGCGCGAGCTTAATCGAGCCACCCTGTGCCCTGGTTTCTGGCGGTGCCACTCGATGCACCGTCGCGCATCTCTCTGGCGTGTTTTTATCAAGCTGATGCATAATACTTGACTCCCATCTCCCTGGCCATCCTGCGCCTCGGATCCTCGTGCCTTATCGTATTCAAGGAATTCACTTGCCGTTGCCGACTATATTTGGAGCGTTTCCCGCGTGTTCCGCGTCGTCTATGAACGCTGTTTCTCTCCAACAATTTTTTTCTTCAAACGCCAGGGAACAAGGACTCGTGTAAAAAAAATAGAGTTCCAATTAGAAGCAGAAGGTCGTAAAAGTATTTCAAACGCAATCTGCTCCGTGTACCAGCCCATTATTTCTTGGCGCAGCGATAAACCAGAAACATATTCCCCTGGAAAGCCACGGAAAACCATGTTTCTCGGCTCCGCCATCCGGACGTCAGATTACCAGGGCGCGCGATAATGCCGCGGAATTTCATTTTCCACCCGATATCTCGCACGGCAAGGCCCCGCGTGGCGAGGCGCGGAACTATAAAAATGGCCGACTTATCTGGCCAGGCATCGCGGCAACAAATAAGGAGGGAAACACCAGCCGACCGTGGCATCAGGAAATCGCGACAGGCACGTTCACCAGACATGCACTTCATCCTTACACGACGTACCTACTTCGCGTCTAACGACTCCCACCGGCTGCTTTCAATCCGCCTCACGTTATCGAACGGTTCGCCACTCGTTCGCCACCGAACGCTCGGTAATTCGCCTGTTGCCGGTGTACCACGGTACCCAAGATCGTCATTCTAACTGGAAGAGGGTAGCCGTGGCCGAAGATCGCTCGCGGGAGATCCACCGCGTGGAAAAGAGATCGCGGCCCCGGCGCGGCGGAGGCCAACTAGACCCCAGCCACCAAGGACGGCCGACTCCTTTCTGGCTTCTCGTCTGCCTCGAGTTTATCGTGGGCCGGCTGACAGGTGACTGGAGAACACCCTCTACTCCTTTCCCTATTCCGCCGAGTCCGGCGGGCTCATCTGGAGGAGCGTGCACGCCGGAATCGCGGTGGCGTATTCCAATTTATTGCGAACGCTCGTCAGGGAGTTCAGCGATCGACGACGCCGCTCTCGAGCCATCGGGGGGACCACCTGAGGTGCATCTCTCGCGAACGTACCTCGCCAGCCATCGAACCCCGTCCAGCCAGACCCGGCAGTGCTTTATACCGCCTCGTTTTCCACGTCAGGGGCTGGCAACGGTCCCCCGGTGACGGACGCGACCGCGCACGGACACCGAAGAAGGAGCCAGAGGACGAAGAGGGAAACGTCACCGCGCAGACTGATCGGCGGCTACGGCCTCCCGATGCACTTGCGTCCGCCGCCGAGTGGCATTGCGAAATTACGTGGCCGATGGGAACGGAAGACGACGGGGGCCCGCGGTGATTTTAATAAATTGCGAAACGCCGGGCCGTCCGAGGCGTCGCGGCAAGCCGCGATCGTTGGCTATTTAGAGGCAGGTCTCGCGTGTCCCTCGGAAGTCCAATATCGCAAGGATTATTTGCAAACATGATCGAAGGAAATGTACACGAGGTGATTGCAGAAGCGGGAGACGATGTATGTCCATTCTGCTATTGGCTGTGGGAAAGGTGAATGCTTGGACGGGTATCATCTTCTTGTAATATCACTTGACCCTTTACAGTCGGACCATACGAGCGCAATATGCAGGTGTCCTGTCGGAACGTTCCTGCACAGTCCCCGCCAGAATGCTGTATTATAGTTATCGTGTCAAGAGAGAGGATGCCGGAGATTCCAGCCGTAGATTCAGATGTCAATAACACGAACAGCCCGGTTCAAAGTCGGGTCTCAGCCACTCGAATGATCAGATATTCAAGGCCCGTGTAACACGTGCAAGGGTACGGCGTCGCCGTAAACGCAGTCGATCGTGCAAAATACCATGTCCGTTTCCCTCCCGAGCTAAATCACCGGCGCGGATCGTTACTTTGCGACATTTTCGCAGCCACGCAAACACGGATCGCGATTATCCTAGGGTTCCGCGGCGCGGTATGTCGCATTAATTCCGCGGCGTGTTCGCGGACGCACGCACGTACGTACATATGCATACGAAATTCCGTAATGGATTACGGGTATGACGTACACCGTCGTCTGCCGATACACGAAGGCGGCGGCGAGGCTGGCGGGTACGGCGAAGACCGGGGGAGGAGGTGGAGCTGCTAGAAGGAGCGGAGGAGAGGGACAGAGAGAAAAAGGAGAAGGATCATTTTCGATTCTCATGCAGTGTCGACGGAGGAGCGGCGTTCCCTTGTTGCCTGCAACGACGACGACGACGACGACGAAGAGGAACGACGGCGGGCAGAAGCGATGCAGAAGAGACGACGAGATGACGAGGAAGAGGTGGATGACGAGCGGGGGGACGACGGCGAGGGACGTAGGTAGAATGGTATATCAAACTGGATGGCTTCCATCCTTATTCCGTATTCGGATGCGCATTCGATTAACATACAGTTGCACCGGGACCACGTTGCGCTATCCATCCTACTCCCTTTTCGCATTCGCCCTTCTCTCCCCCCTTCCCCTCCCCCCACACCCTGTTGGTGTACGCGCGTTGTATATTCGCCCGAGTGCGTTCGAGGGAAGGAAATAGACTGGCCATGGGTGAAGATTCAACGGAGAGAGAGGAGAGCGGTCAGAGGAGCGGAGGAAAGGAGGAAGGAAGGAAGAGGGAAAGAAATGGCCACGGAGGGAAAAGAAGGAACCGGGAAGAGGAAGGGAATGAGAGAGAGGGAGAGAGTGCGTGTACCGACCAGGCACTGTATATAAAGTCGACAGGGGTATAATAATGTTTGCGCGACTATGCAATGCGCTCGCGTTTCAAATCGACTCGAGTGGGCATTGATCTTTGATCTTGAGACGAAGGCATGCTTACTTACTGCATTCTCTTTTGCTGCCGTGCCACCCCCTCGTACCTGCCTCCCCCGTCGATCTCCTGCATGCCTCCCTCTTCCTCTTAGCCTTCTCGACATCTCGCCGCCGCTTTCGACGAGATCCCACCTCCTTTCCGCTGCCGTCTTGTCCGTCGGTTTCGCCCCGATCACCGTGCACCTCGATCGGCGAATAAAAATCCCAACAGTTCGGCTGCAATTATCGAAACAGCTACCGGCGTTGTTCCTCGCTCATAAATCGACAGCGAGGCCACTGGTCTTTTTTGGCAGATAATCGACTGACCTCGTTGAGACGCGATTGTCAGGAGACTTGTGAATCGTATCGGGCAATCGTTATACTGACTTTATGATTGCTATAACGGACCTGTGGTATCTGGAATTCTGCATTAGGGCAACATTAAGAGTTAATTTCGTCCGTGTAAGGTTTAATTAAAAGCTGCGTATAGCCGGCGGACCACACGCGCTACTCGACCGCGCGACACTTGACGATAAATATCCTCCCTCGTGAATCGGAGCAGTGTACTAACCTTTTATTCTATTTTCGTTTCAGGTGAGTATATGCTGACCCAGGAGCACTTATGACTGACAATGAGCCTGCGTTGCCCGTTTCTTTGCCGCTGGGTAAGAATGTACCTACACGGGCATAAGTAGTATAAATTTAAGTCGTTCCCAATGCAATCGACAACTATTCCACTTTGGTGTACACAATGTCGAGCCATCCTTGAAGCAACGCACGCCTCCGTCGTGCAAGCATCTGTGTAATTCTCAATTCCGACCACTGACGCCGGCATAAATTTCATACGAATCCCCTGGTTGGCGAATTTGCCCGGCGCGACGGTGGATGCGCGAAATTCAAAACAGAGTCGTAAAGCGGAGTGGTTCGGGCTGGCAACGGTGGCGCGTTTACGGTCCTCGACGCGGGTAATCCGTATCTTTATTGACTTTTATACCGGGGATCGTCATCTTTCGAGGGATTCCGCCTGCATCGTTTTGAAGGAACGCTCGGGCGTTTTATTACACGCCTGCGGCGTGCCTGTCGAAAAGTCTTGGGGGCTTGTTAAGGTTACCAAAGCGTTAAAATTTCGATGGGTACACGGGCGAGTCGGTGCTTGCATTACCCTTCGTCTTTCCTTTGATTGTCGGTGTCACGGTGTTTCTCAACAAGAGAGGTCCCTCAGGCAGATATCCGTTAACCAGCTGGACCTTGCCCAGCCGATTAGCTCTAACGGATTCCCTCTAACAGATGGCCAATCTATCGATCTTGATATTCGCCGATTACGCTTTCAATCGTCCTTGATTATACGCTCGTGTCATGGATCCTTGTCCCGCGGATCATTGAATTTATTTCGAGAGCATTATCGGCGCGCAGGGTGGTAATCACTGGGGGACATAGTTCATAAATCTTTGCCGTTTATTGTCGCGCGCAGCGTACGTGAAAAAGAAAGGTTCGGCAAGAAGGGACGAATTAATGGCCGCCATGGGCGCGCGTGCCCCGCGAGGAAGTGAGTCGTTGGGCTTATTTCGCTGCGGCTGGATACCGTGAAAGCATTAAAACTGGGATTTGTCCGTCGGATTAACGCAGTCGGTCATAACAACGCGCGCGATCCTACGACGGGATTAGGCGAATAAATTAGTATCAAATTATGCGGGACGCCTGCAGGATCGGCCCGAGGTCACGCCGGTCGAAAGGTTTCGCGAACGTTGCTTGACGAGGCGCGAACCAACGATCCATCCTGTTGATCGATCGACCGATCGATCAAGAAAATCAAGCCCGTGACTCCCCGTTGCTCGAGAATCTCTTTCCTCCATTAGCACTGACCGCTGGTTAAGGGACGAGAGCTTGAACCCGGGACACAGAGGATCTCGATTGGAGGTGGTAGATCGATTTCCGCGTAATTATGATGAATACGTGAAACCTACAGTCGCGATACCCCAAGACAAATCGGATTTTCGAGCCGCTGCGTTAGAAGCAATTGAACGAACTCAACGGCGCATACCATCGTGCCCGTCGAAACTGTCGATTTCCATTAATAACGAACACTAGGCAGACAGATCCCCGTAACAGTAGAGTAACAAAGGCTTCCAAGAGCGTGCAAAGTGCGTGGAGAACGCAGGAAGCGTGGCGAGACCACTCGGGAATGCAAAACACGCCTCATTGCTTTGCGTGTCCCACATTGCTTCGAAATACGTCGCACCATTCCAACCTATGAGCACGGAGAGCGCAGTACTACTGCAGCTTAACAGACACGTCTATTCTTCGTTGGATTCGTACGAAGCTTAAGCAGAAGCAACTTCAGGCGTCTTAGTCCGCCGCAAAGTGAATTGGACGTCGATTAATTCCGAGGGCGGTGAATTTTACGCGCAATCCCGACAGTCGTAAACGTGCCCCGAAATTGCTGCGAGCGTCCGTCCCGGCCGGCAGAAAAATTCCGTTCGATCGTTAACGAGGGACCCGGAGCCGCAATAATTTCCGAATAACTAAACAGAGATCCGCGCCGGTCGATCGTGATCGGCGCCGAGGTTCGGCCGTCCCGGGCAAAAAGCATCGAATATGCGCTGAACGTACGTACAGGCGCGTGCATACGCGCGCTTGTCGGGGCGTATGCCCGCCGCGGATGGCCACTAAATTAAGGCAAAAGAAAAAGAGATCGGGAGCCGAACGGGACGAGAGGAGGGAAGAGGTGCACGGGGCGGAGAGGAGCGGGCAAGAGAACGATCTGCAAGACCAAAGAGACTAGAGGAAGAGAGGGGCCGGGGGGGAGGACGATCGGAGGAGGAGACGGATACATCGAAGGAGCAATGCGCATGCATAGCTCGGGCGACACGCATCGATCAATCATTCGCTAATTATGCCCGCGATTTCTTTCTTTCGTGGGGCTGTCCGGCATCGCGAGCGGCCGTCGACCCCGCCGAGGATGTAGCATGGTGGATGGAGAACGGCCACGACGGAAACGTTCTCCCGCGAGTCCTCCTCGGGTAAGTAGAGCCGTCCTCGAGGAGACGGGACGTCCCGGGGAGGAAGGGGTGAGACTCAAAGACTGGGAAGAAGAAAGTGGAAGGCCGATCGGAAGGAGGGCCTGCTGCCTAGACGAGGAAAAGAGAAGACTAAACAGATGGGGGGGCGGTCAGGAAGCGGGCGGCCAGGCGGATCGGAGGCGTATTAAATGAAATTAAGCAATTAACCATTTAACCGAATTAGCACACCGTAAAGAGCGTGGATACGCCCGGAAGAACGCCGTCGTCCGTCCCGTCGAGCCGCGACGATCCTTGGAGCGTTGCCTCGTTAATTAATTAAGGTCGCCTTCGGATACGGCAGGCGCTCCCCTCTTTCTCTGGCCCGTGCGCCATCACGGCGATTTCTTTCCGCCGTCAGAGCCGGGGAAAAAAGCCGCCGGACCATCGGTATCCCGATCATCTCCGTCCGTGCCTAGTTTGCGGATCGGCCGCTGTTATGCGTACTCTTCCGTTTCTTCGTCGCGTTTCGACCGTGGCCCTGATCATCTGGGCGATACGTTCTTGATTTAATTGAGCGATCCCGCCGCGCTGCGCAGCCTCGTTATTAAGATTCGTGGAACAATGCGGGCACTTAATGGGAGCGGTGTTAGGAATTAAGCCGGCGGCTCTTAGGTTTTTAGAGCTCGTTACGGAAGCTGGGCACGATTGGCTACGGTGTTGATGTCGTTAGACACTTGGTCACTGTTTTTTCTTTTCTTAGGAGGGAAGTAATAAATGTAATGAAAGGACTTTGGTACACCCTGTTCCCCATAAATCAGATCAGCGCCAACAAAGCAGCGGAGTTAACTCGTAAAACTGTCAACCATTGCACTTGGAGCCAATCGCACCATTCTCTTTCGTTGGTCGAAGTGCATCGGCCTACTTGGAATTCTCAGTATCCACCTACATCCCTGGACAGTTTTTTAGTCAATCCCCGGCAAGGTGTCCGACAATCAAGTGCCATAATCACCGGCAGACAAAGCCTGCATAATTCCCCCATCAAAGCAGCTGCTTAATATACAAATCGTGATCATTAGAAAACGCTTTCACCGCGAAAACTCTGCGCACGATCGACGTCTACGTCTCGGGTACCTTCTCCTCTCGCCCACGTCGGCGACGTTTCGCGCTTCAGTTTCACGAGGTACGCGCGCGACGTCGATGTAATACATTATCTCGCGAAATGACCGCAGCGTGACAGTAATGGCCGGTTGTAAAGTAATTAACTGTGGTAATAAACATAGCCTACTGCGGCTACTTCTCGTTACACACTCGACAGTCGAGAGTCCCCGCGAATGATTCGCTGAAGAAGAACTCTTGTTTCGTAAACCGAGATAGGTTCCTACAGAAATGATCGTTTCTAACATTCCTCCAGATAATAATAAAATGTACCTACATTTCAAAAAGATGAAGGTACCTACCCGAGGGATATTCTGAAGAGTTGAACCTGCCCAAGTGCAGTCAAAGCACCGAGATACTTCTGTGTGAAAACTTGCCCCTTTTCGATCACCCTTTCCAACGTCGTGCCGCTTCAGAAAGGTTTGACGGAACAGGGCGATCGCTTCAGATCCCATCACCGTCACGCGTCAGCTCGTTTCAATGAAGACGTCGACCACTTTGGCCCAGGTCAAAGTTAAGCAGCGCGAATCAAGCGGGAACAGAGAGACAGCCGGCACACGAAACGGCACAAAAGGATCGCGATCTCTCGCGGCGGGCGGAGCCGAGCCTAAAGAGAATCCAACCGGCCATAGAATGAAAAATGATAATCCCCGTGAATAAAGACGCGATCGTTGCCGGGACGTGTAGCTCGGGAATCGTCACTCGGCGAGTTATCATTACTCACCGGCGGGATCTTAATTTATTCCGAAGGGAACCAGCGCCGAATCACGTCGTCGACGTCCATCAATATCACTCGGGGGCTTTAATTTATAGAGACTTTACACGGATCCACGGCTAACGATCGATAAATTCATCGGACCGAGGGCCGCGCGTGTCCGATCACCCGCGCCTCTCGAATCCCGCTACCGATCCTAGTAATTTCACATGTACTCGAGTTCCGCGCACTTAATCGACCCGATCGATCTATGCTCGGTATTAATATCGACACACCACTTATCTGCCCCGGCACCAGCTATGAATTACTCGCTCGCCATTGAAAAACACACGCACAAATCATTCATATCCCCCCCTTGTAATGAATGGGCATCTCACAGGAGCTAACGCCGAGGATAGCTTGCGACGACTTTTCCTCTCGTTGGTGGGTCGAGTATTCCCCACTTCCCTACCTGCCTGCGAACTTTCGCAAAGATCGGTGCGTCACGTTTCATCAGGCCTCTATGCAAGTCCCCATGGACCAATAATGTTCCTCACCTGGGGACATGTACCCCGGCGCCGACAGAATGTATCCCCAGGGTAAACGAGTTCCTCGATCCTGTCCCCTGGACTTCTCGCTATCAACTTTACCCACGAATTTATCGCCAGCAGTAGATCAACCCGGTGAAAGGTAGATATCGCGTGGACCAACGTATCTATGCGCTCCGCGGCGATACTCGCGGCAGCCGCGGCCACGAAAACCTTATCCCTCGTTGGTGTCGTCCGGCTATTTGCCTAATCCGATTTGACAGGGAAGTGACACAGTGTTGTGACGGGGCTAGACGGTCGTTCCTCTCGTCCTGGCTCGTTCGATCGTGAATTCTATCCGACGCCTCCGGTCCCTCTCTCTTTCTACGACACTAGAACGCTTGGTCGCCTCTCTGTCGATCCTTCCGCCCTCCTGCACCGCCGTCTTGTAAGTCGATCTATTTTCTTATAATAGGACAGCCGTCGAGCTTCCCCGAGAATAGTATGCTCGAGACCGTTCACGTACACGCGGTCAGGTATCCGGGGCCTCTCGAAGCCTCGACTACCTGTTCCTGCTACCGGAGAACCCCTCTGGGTCGCCCTCTTCCTCCTCAGGTGCCGCGAACAGGAGATGACTGGGTACTCCGGCTAATCCACGAGCCTCTACAAAGTCGTTAGATTAGAATCGGTCGCTGCGAGTTCCTTGCATTGTGCACGCTTAGTCGACCGTGCGTAATTCTCTGTTTCACAGCCAGGATGTCGGTCGATCCTTCCCTCTCGTCTTCCCTGCCCCGTTGTCCCTCTAATTTCCGATTTCCACCGCGAAACCGACGGTGTCTCTCTGCGATTATCGCACAGGCAGGCACGAAGAGCGAACTCGTGCCTCGCACATTCCGACGATCTTCGCTTCGTTTCTTTGGAGAGACATCACCGGGCACGCAAGCCAAGCTTCATGAAGACACGCTTTCGCGACACGGTATCGTCTCCGACACTTGCTCCTCGCCACAATGCCACGAATAGGCGCCACGGCGTCACGGGGGACGGCATCGGGGAAAACGAGGTTCGCCGAGTTACCCAGCGAATACAGGATGCGGTCTTTAGGTTTGAACATCGAGGATCTAACGATTTAATGCGACGTTCGCGTCGTCCACGGCGCGTCAGCCACAGAGGGAAGAGGCGTACGCGTCCCAGCCGACGAGGAAAATTACAGGCTACGACGCGAGCGTGTACACCAGGTATGCACAGGACCCCCAAATCCGGGCGCGAGCTCAGATCCGAGCTCGAGTTGAGCTCGAGCTCGAGCTCCGAGCTCGTCGAAGGACAAGCGAGTCCGCCACGGAGTGGGGAGCGGCTGGAGTAGTGGGAGCGGAGCGTCACAGGCTGCCACAAGGGTTTCCAGAGTTTGACGCTCCGAAAATAAGGCACATTTTGGGAAATTTTTAAATGAAAAGTATTGAGTATTATAATTTCAATCTCTGTATTTTTATTAATTGAAATTTGAAAAATGTGTTCAAATTTTTGTATACAAAACAGTAATTTGGTTCAAAGTTATAATGGTAGTAGTAAAAGGGGTTTTGTCTGTCGTAATCATTTGAACTTTAGTTCATGTTGAATGAATAATGTTGAAAAGCCCAAAAATGGTTGTATTTCAAATGAAAACATTTATTTTTTGGAAAATCATTTGTTAGTTTTCTGTGTTGCAAAATTGGATTTTTACAAATAATTACTTCATTCTAATTCACACGATAACCACACTCATATAGATTAGAAAAAAATTGCGCTTTTTGCTTCCGATGACTAGGACAGCCAGAATCATGTTCTCCAGCAACAAGTTTTTTTAAACCCTTCTTACTGCTATTATTATAACTTTGAACAAAATTATTATTATTGCATACAACAATTTTTCAAACATACATTTTTCAAATCGCAATTAACCCTCCGTATCTTGTGCCTGAGTCAATTTGAACCCACCGTTTAAGATAGCTAACGCACACAGTGATGCAGCTGTGTATGTCGGAATACTCAAGGTTTCAAATTGAAGAAAAATGAATCCACGATTAATGAATATTCACAAATTATACATACAAATATATGTATATTCACCTATGGATCTAATATTGGACCAATTTTATAAAAGGTATCCTGTTTTAAAGGGTATCCGAACACTTTTGTGGCCCACTGTATATGTATATATGTTATTAGATACCTTCAAATGAAAATACTCAAATTTACGTATGCAAATTTGTTAAAAGTAACTTTCTGAATATAATATAAAATTCTGTACGTTTTCGTTTGGTCTTGTATATTTATCGCAAGTATGCTTGTAGTTGTAACGGGCATACGGCCTTTGCAATCATAGAGTTCCCCACCATGAGACCTTATACCGAGGAGTGGGGGATGAGCATACCACGGTCGAGCTCGAGGGCGCACCGATTGCCCTAGAGCAGATTTAGTGTGCACCCCTGGTGTACACGCTCCTCGCGGAGCAACCAGCACGGCGTATTTTTTTTTCCAGTCACCCCTTAATGATCACGGGGACGCCTCCTTCGGCTACCTGTTTGCGATTAACAATAATCAGTCAATTATACCGCGTGACGGGCGCATGTCGCGCGACGCGTATTCCCGGGATCGTGCTTGATCTCGCTCTTTCTGCGCCTCGATCGCGGTCATCCGTATCAAAGGGAAGAGTGGCCGAGTAGCGAGCAGAGTCTCGAGGTGTCGGGGGATTTCGTCAAGAGTCCGTGAAAGGTGAAAGGAATCGAGCGATACTATCTCGTTCAAAGATGGATTGAACGGTGAGAATGGCGGGATATGTTGACGCTCAGGCCACGAGGTGTGAAGAAACTGTATGGAGAAATCAGGGGCAGAGCTTTCTGGATTCAAGGATGATCGGTTGAGCGTTAGGTGAGCATTAGGGGCATTTCTCTCTCCTGAAATCAGCCAATGTATCCAAAAGCAATTGCGCAAAGGCAAGGGCAGCGAAGAGTACGTGACAGGACTGTCAATGAGGGGGTCCCCTATCTTCAATTCTATTTCAGTTGCCAGTTCAAGGGAATTACGCTCTTTCCCAGCTTGCGGACACGCGATGGTACTCGCTTTGGTCGCGGGTGCGTGCAACGTTGATCGCCCGGCGCGGCCGCTGTACAAAAGCCAAACGAGCTCGAATGTTTGCTTAGCTGTCTCTGACTCTCCTCTTTGTGCTCGTCTACCTGCTCGTTTGTCTCCTCGCGTTCGTTTCGGGGCGCGTATTAAGCAAACAGCATTAATGCCCGATCCGTGCCAGAGCGTTCCAGAGCTCCTTCTCACCGCGGGCTTATTGCCGCGCGAATCACGTTACTTCCGTCGCGATCGTCTTATCGAGGCGGCGAGGAGTCACCCTTTGTCACACGATAACGCTCCGTTCCGGCGAAGAAGACCCTCTTGCAAACCGGCGCAAACCCAGTCACGTACTCTGACTTGCAGATGCGCGCGATCGCCTCGGAGCAATCGCTTGCATTGTGAACGGATTTCTCCGTTCTCCAATGGTCGCGAAGCTCGACACCAAGGTTGTTTGCGAGATAATAGGGGGATTAAGTTGCGCTTCTTCATGCTACGATTACGTGCCTCTGATTCCACGTTGCCTCGTTTCGTTTGTCGTTGCTGGCTTTCCTAGAAAGTGTCTTGACTCGCTGCGAAAGCTCCCACTTGGATTCTTCAGTTCTCTCTTGCCCTGGTAAATAAGCAATCGTAACGTTGTGCTCTGTAATCGAGGAATCGATGGAGGTTAAGATTCGTCTGATACAGCTGTGGAATTAAATTTCTCATTAGAGCTTGGCTCCAAGCGGCGAGGTGATTCACGTCGGAACTATTTCGTTTGGTATTCCTAGACGTGCATGCGTCGCGACGCGTTTGCATAGCAAAACAAAGTCGCCTGTCGGCCGATGGGCACGTCCTCTTTCCTACATTCTGCACGATCCAGACAGTCCCACTTTCCGTTATTCTTCGCCGCTACCCACACACGCCGCCGTTTCGAGTCTCGCGAAATATCTGGCATCTTGGGCATTGTCTATTGTCGAGGACAGATGAAAGGTGCATTTTACGCCGTGTCCCCCTTTCTGAACGGTAGAGGCCTTGAAATTAAAAATTTATTGACGCGCCGTTACCCCGGCGACTCTCTCATGCGAAATAGACAATGGGCATTCATAAACCGGCGTTTTAATCCTCAATATGGCTGCTTTATCTCCGCTTCTACCGGCTCGGTCGGAACGAGACCAATACACCGACAATGAAAGACGGTTGAAGCTTGAAAACTGGGATTCCGTGGCCACGTTCCTCTGCAATTGGAGAACGTTCAATTGCTTCAGATTAACAGCCCCTTAAATCTTGACGTGCGTCAACATTTCTTCGAGATTATGGTCGCTCGCGTTTCTGTAACATTTCTGCTCTGCCAATTTAACACCGCGAGCAAGGAATACCAGCAGGACCCTCATCTTCGCGAGCTAAAGCGAGCTCCCGAGGAGGGTCCCCGTCACGAACGGCGCGGACTAATTTTGTAACCCTCTTTCGCCACGAAATCGTCGTTACTCTGTATTTCCGCGGTGTTTCCAGCTCCCCATCCCCCGGGTTCACCCTAAAGCGAAGGGGACCGACATGTGACCGTCTCGGTTCACGCGAGGCGGGCCCGAAACAGTCTCCAGAATTAATTAATTCCCGTCCCCGGGGCCCCGTGTTCACGTGCACAACGATAGGCGATCAGTCGCGAAGTTTAACGCGGGACGAGCGAGGCCCCGGAGCGTTTCGCTCTTTTGTCGTGGCGTGTCCTGTCATGTATGAAAGACAGGTCCTCCGGCTTCGGTCCAGCGAACGAGGAACCAGGCCTGGCATCCGTGCGAAGGAAAGCAAAGCGGGAGAGGCAGGGCCCGGGGCCCGTTGCCCCGACTCGAAGTCGGCTGTCTCAGATTACATCGTGTCACCTCGCCACGGCCGGCTTGGCACCAACACTCGCCGGAGAGGAGAACACACGTGTTAACATCTTGTCGTTCGAACCCCCCAAATCTGGACCCGGGTGCCCCTCTTCGCCGGCCAATCTCCCTCGCCAGATCTCTTTCTCTCTCTCTCTCTCTCCCTCTCCCTCTTTTTCTAAAAGCTACTCCTCGCACGGAGAATCGCCGGATGTTGACCCGGCATTTCAAAAATCCACCTTAATGATGCTGATTTCGCGCGGCCTCGCCGCTTCGGAGAGTAACGAGGGACTTAGCTGGAACGTCTCTCGCGGCCGCAACCACGGACAGTTCCCGCGGAGCGACGTTTGATTCGATGATTTATGGATCGACAGGTTTGAAACGATTACAACAACTCGACGTGCTTATTCTTTCTTTTCTCAAGAATAAATTGCCGAGTATTGGATGGAACAGATTATCCAGTTGAGGATTCGCCGGGACGGATTGGTAGAAGGGAAAGTTGCGTTCGATCGATGCGGAGGCAATTGCTGGTGGTTGATACCGATTAGGCCTCGGACGAGGATCGACTGCGAATCGTTGGAGGCTAAGCGCTTTCGCAAATGGGTCTCGGTACAATGGGGGATGGAAGGCAGGGTCCGTACGAACAGAGGGAACGCGGCTGGGGCACGCTTTCACGCGTTTATCGTGCATTATATTTTTATTACCAGGCCCGCGGGAGTCGTGGATGCACTCGGGATTAGCTCGGTTGTGTACGCAGCTGAGCTCCAAACGGCACGCATCCCTCTTGGGCGCGGTGCTGTCTAAACTCCGCAGGAATCGATACAACGGCGACGACTTCATCTTCCGTGTGCGATCACTGAAATATTGCATTTTCATCGTGGAGACTGAATCCTCGAAAGCTGCACACCGCTCCGCAGAATTCGCAACATCCACTTGAAACGTTCAATCGATGTAGCGTCAATACGCACCGCGTCCCGTGCATCGAATCCTTTATTCAGGCGCAAGCCCTGTCCATGGAATTTCCGCGAATTCCTCTACGCCCCTTGCAAATGTAGGTCGCTTCTATTATGTATCGCAAGCGTTCATATTTAACCAATAGCCCCGCGCGACATTCTTCTTCGCGAATTTCCCCCGTAAATATCGTTTCCGTCCGGACGTATTCCGATCTCGATTTTTAATCGTAAAATACGGGCCGCCACGGTGTCTCAGGCAACAATGGCCCACGGAAACGTGGCCTGAATTATTCAGCGTGGCCTACGGCCTTCAGACAGTCCCGGTCAGCCGTCAGTAAGCGACGGAATAACATTCTGCGCTGGCGAAACGAGGCTGAAACGATTCTCGAGATGATTCTTGAAAGCCGACGCGCGCGACGGCAGCGATTAATTTTCGCGAGCGATTAATTGGACGCTTGACAGCTCTAATGCCCTGAAACGTTTATGAAATTCGGCTCTCGTTACTGTGACACATCGTTCGAGTGTACCCATAACGCGAACAGAGAGAGAATCCCGCTCGCTAATCGCTCGATCGGCGCGATATTATCGGTGTGATTTGATTTCTGATTCGATTTTAATTTCCACTTCCCTGCAGCGGCTCGTTCACGTTTTTCCCTCGACATCGTGAAACCGAGAAGTGCTTTCGATAGCGTTTAAGTATCTCGCTCAGGGGACTTCTGTGTTGAGCCATTATTGGCTGAATATTTTATTAAACGAATGATGCTCGACGCACTGAAGGACAGCGGCCTTGCGAACGCACAGGATCGCATAGAATGCATTGAATCGCATTTGCTACGTGAACTGGAGCGAAAAACCATTCGAACACTGATTTCAATAATTCCGGTATGAGTAATTAAGAATGAGCCGCTTGAAACGATTACGCCACGAAGTTGGACGAGAAAGTCTTTCCACGACTCCCAGATGAGAGAATTGTGAAGATGTTCCTCTGAACGACGTGGAGCCGGCGAGCCAAGGGAGAAATTATCATTTAAGGTAGCCAATCGCGATCGTGCGAGAGCTATCACCGTAACGCGATACGCGTTTTGTGACGGTGGTATCGTGGGAGGACTCGGCCCCTGTGTGGGTCGCGGACAAAAGCGAGGAGCTTCGAAGAGCAGAAGAGTACCAAGTATCGTTCGCCGATATTTGCATCGTGCTGCCAGAAGCTTCGCCACCAGTCGATCCGAAGGTGGTATGTACCTACGCGCGGGGATTGCCAGGCGACCGATGAAGAAACGAACGGACGAAAGGATCGAGATCCAAGCAGCTGATAAGCTAATGCCACGTCCACGATGGCATTATAATACGGTGCACTCTTCGATGCATACGGTTTACCAGCCGCGATAAACGCGGGGCATTCGCGGTAGGATGCGACTTCGCCACGCGTGATTGGCCCGCACCGTATTAAAAAGACTTTGCATCGAGATCCGAGATGCTGTCCGCGATCATCGCGCCGAACTCGATCTGGATCCCCGTCGTCATGGTCGCGCCGCGTCCGAAATACGTCTCGTTCGATTCGGTTCGGTGCCGCGGCCGGATATTCTACGCTCCGAGTGCCATCCGCTCGATTGTCCACTTTCTGCTTGCTCATGAAGCTGAGTGATAAACAGACACTTCATGCCCACCCTTTCTCCACAGATTCCCGATCGACTTTCCACTGCAATTCGATTACCTATACTTGATGCTTTCTTTAAGCCAGAACTCGTCCTCGTCACGCAAGCAGATATTTCGCGGTATAACTTTAAGATAGAGTAAAGTGGCCGTAGCAGAAGCGTCCCAGACGAAATAAGACCTTCGATGTGTACGAAAATTCATGAATAACCCTTAAATCCAGTCTGCACGCGGATACACCGGGAACAAAGCGATAGTGTTCCGCCTACGTGGCGAAACGGGCGGAGACCAAGACCGAAATGTGTATCACTGACTAACGACCGTCGATAGCCGCTATCGTCGCCAACTGGAATGAGCTACCGAGACGGCCAGCAGCCTCGTTCCAGCATTGTCGGTAGCTGACGCGGAATCGTTATCGCTCCCCGCGAGATACATAATGCCGCTCAGTCTGAGCACCGATCGTAGGTTCTCTCTTGGAACAAATTTTTGTCTGACCGCGGTGCTATAAACATAGAGTTGGTGGCTACAAGAAGGTTGAATTTGTGGACCACGTTTCTTTGAATTCAATTGGGTCGATACAGAAGGGTTACTTCGAATTTTTATTTTTCAAAGTAACACTTCCCTCTTCTCTCCCTCGGACCATCCTGCTAGAACGGTCCGAGATCTAAGAGCACAGCGAAACGAGATTGCGCAAACGTGACGCAAAACAGAAACCCATCGAAGCGACAGAAAAACATGGCCCAAGTGTCCCAAGATCCAGGACGCTGTCGTTTTCTCTGAAACGAGTTCCCTGGCGCAAAAATCGCGCCTGCTTTATATGGCCAACCGAAATAATCGATCCACCAAGTACATACGTTATCGAGCGATTTCTCCTGGCGTGTGTGCGATCGAGAACGAGCCTCCGAACGGGAAAACAATAGGGGGCTCGGCTCCTAGGAGAGACCTTTCGCGCCCGCGTTCACAACTATTCATTCCCCACGCAAGCACCCCCAACTCTCTCTCCCCCTGTCGCTCTCTCAGCTTTCTCTCTCTCCTGTGCCCCATTGTTCCCAGTTTTCTCGGCCTCTCTCCGTCACTCTCACTCTCTGTCTGCCCCGTTGATCGGTATAGCCGGCGTTGCGCGTCTAACGTGTGCGCGAGCAATAATAAATGTTGCCTTGTATACACGGTAGGCTACGGTGTATACGTCCGCGCCGAATGGCTCGCTATCGGTATTCAGCTTCGGCTTTCTAATACGCGGGACAATGACTCGGCAAAGGCGCCGATCTCCGTGGCTACTAACCCTGGGAGGATTTCTGAGACCTCGCTTGACCCCATGCATCTATGCATTGTTTTATTGTCATGTCTCCGGGTCCTTGCCTGCACATCGTTCACCGCTACAAATTTCCTCACGTCAAACGTTCGAACATGACAAACTCAAGAAGAGTTCTAAACGACCTCAGAACTCAAGCCTGGCTGAAATTGTTTTAGGGGATTAGAGCATAGGTTCGGTTAACGAGGTTCGTCGTCTCAGCCCGCTTTAATTCAATGTCCGTGCAATTCCTAGGATATTACTTCTTGGAGGGCGATAGCCGATCGCGCCGTTTCATGGGCCCAATTACGAGCACCGGTTAATTGAATGACTGGGACATGATTTTTCCTTGGATAGGTCGGCGTAGCTGCACGTAGGTGAACCGATAACGACCCGACGATACTAGTATCCCAGACTGGACGCTCGCTGATGGAACTCGGACTGCTAATCGTTAAAGTCGCGACCAATCGGCTTCCTGGTTATTTATCGAACCGCGTATCTACGCAGGCGGTGCCAAGAGTAGGAGGTAATTATAGAGTAGGATCGTTTAAGGGGCTCCCTCACCTGCTGCGGCTCCAGCATTCACAGAACGATCGTTCACGACTTCGGGAAGCAATGGTGTTCATCGATATCGCGATTTCCTTTCACCTAACGTGCGTTTCCAATTCGGGGCTTTTTTGGGGGGCAACAGTCTTCGAGACCTCTTTCGAGTACACGATGTGGCGATATCGGTGAACAGGCGATGGAATTTTTTACGGCCCCATACCGAGAGAACCGAGTCGTTCGCGGAATAAATTGAAGGATAAGCCTACTCTATTTTAAACACTCGCAAACCTGTTTACCCTCGCGAGCCTGGCAAACTTCTAATTAGCGGTGTGGCTAATTTGCATTTGTTGATCTGCGATTTGGTATCAGGAATGGAAGTACTCGGGAACACTTAACTCCCCGAGAATATGACGACGGGCTTAAATGTCGCCGGGTATAATTAGGATTGAGGCACTATTAGTCCCCCGGACCGTAAAATTACCTGTAATCTTCGGTCGCGGATGGTCTACTCTTTTATGTAATTAAATTGTTAACCGCTGGGGCTGTTGCGCGGTAAAAACCAGTAGAAGCGGTGGAAGGGGTAAGGTATTACTTCCTCTTAGTACATTAATTTCGGTCCGTTTCAGACGGCGTAAAAACGTCAATTGCACGGCTCGTATCACTCGCAGGGACCAATTAATACCTTATGATCGCGCGGTCCGTACGGTTGCTGCGCCACTGTAAACGCGTTTACGATCCCAACGTGGGCTGGGTTTACTTAGCCGGGTTATGCACGAGGACACAGAGAATATACAGCGGGCGAGCCGTGTGCGGGCACCGCGTACAAGTTAGCTTTTAGACGACTATTATGCGCCCTGTTGTTCGGTTCCGCTGCCGCTATGATTTCAAACACGTGCGCTTCGACGAACCCCCGCGTTACAGCTTGTCTCTGGTCTGTTTTCACGACTTCCCTGGAACAGGAGAGTTCAAATTTCGTCGAATCGAAATTTTGGCCGCATTCGTGCAACTTTCAACGAAAAACTTCCGCTTATCGCTGGATCTACCTTGAACGATCTGAAGAAGAGGAAAAAGGCCACTCGTGGTAGAAGAGGTACACCAGTGTTCGTGCGATCGAAGTGAACCGCGTGGCATTATCTGCGATCGATTAATTAGAAAATTCGTGAAACCCCGTTCGAAAGAAAGGGCAAAGCTGGGGCGTGTTAGAGACAGCCGGCTAATCGATATTTCGAAGCGGGAGGGGACGTTCGAGGAAGCTTCCCGCCAACGTCTCTAATGTATTCAAATGAGATTTGGTCTAAACAAAAGGTAGCGGCCGCCGCTTAAATACCACTCTCGTAATTAGTTTTGGCCAGAAGTTATAGCCGGCCTTCCACCCGCGCTTCTGCCCCTGCATCTTGCCACTTACGTGCCTCCCGACACCTCCACAGGTGTAAATGCACTCACACTAGCCCGCCGTCGCCTAGCCTGGCCCCTTCTGTGCGCCCGCACACCGCAACATGAGCGCAACATTAGCATAACCTTGTTCGCAGGCAAGCCACCCTTTCGCGCGTATACGCTCCTCCTTGGATCTCCTTCCTTTGACATCGACCTTTCCTGGCCAATGGCGTGGCTCCTGGAAACCCCAGGGGTAATTCGATCTATCGAGGGCTGGCGCGATATTCCCGCAAAAAACGACTATCAGGACGCCTCCGCTCGGACGAACGAACACCCTTTAATCCATTTCTTGGTCGTTTTCTTTCGCCTGGACGCGGCCAGTAGGACGCCGCTGGTTCTGCCAGTTTCTGGAACGGTAGCACCGCCGGCGGCTGGATTAGGTTCTGCTAAAACGAAGGACAAATTTCGGGGATAAGGTGTCCCTTGCTATGATGAGACTCCCTGTCCCGCCGAACATCCGATATCCTCGCTCGAACACCCTGTATTACGCGGGGGATCACCCACGCGCAATACCGGCTAACATTGTACGGCGAATGAGCTGACGAGGGTGTAGTACAGTTTACAAGCCCACGGGGGTGTCTCTTTTAAGAACAATTATAGTGTTATCTGCGATCGGTTGGCCCCAATATTATCCATCGGTTCCTTTACTGAAAAAGTAATGAAATTTCCCTGAGAAATCGGGGGGCAAGTTTGGATTTAGCGCATCAATTGAAAACATCCGACAGCATATGCAGTGGACTTAACAAGCAATCGCCGAGTTTACCTTTTGCAAACGAAGCTCTGGAGCGTCTGTTTGGATTCCCCGGGCATCGAGCTGTTTTTAATTTACACGACAGACGCACGCACACGCGGGACGAAAAGGAAACCGCTGTAAACGCGCTGAAACGTTAAATACGTGAATCGAGAGAGGGATGAAGGGCGCGGCTTAACACCGCCCTCCCCCAACGCCCTGTAAAATAATCCGTCTGCTCTCTCTCTGGCCCCGTCTTCCGCCTCTTCCGCCATCTCCCCTTTTTTTTCCCCTTTACACGAAATATAAATGGTGCACCGTTTGAAAAACGACACCGTCGACGAGGAGCACTCGCTAGATCGTGACCGCGCGATAAAATCTCGGTTTCCTCTCAGGTCCACTCGGTATACCTGCGGCATCCAGAGGGCTGACGCCGACCTCGGGGAGTCGGGAACCGTGACGGGGCGAAACGCCGCGAAGGGGGTGCATTCCTCCGCCGCGTAGGCTCATTTTCCACGGGACGTAAGGGATACCCGATAGCCGCGACTCTATGCCGTCGACAGATATCTTAATAGACGATGTTCGTTCCTGAAACACGCTCGAACCCAGCATCCACGTCTTCTATTATGTCAGCATCGTTGAGCGCCGTCATCCACCCTTTGTGCTTGTCATCGTGCGCCGTTTCATCGGCTACGGCCCCTGGCAGATGAATAGGGAGACAAGGTTACGAGTGACAAAACGGAACAGTTATCCGCTCTTGATATTCTCGAGACGAACGAATATACCCATGACGTCGTATGTATAGCGGTAAGTGGAAGTGAGGAATATGGCTGCTGAAATTGCTAGGTTTCTAATTTAAGGGTGTAGACCTCGGCTGCAGATCAGATACGATCTACTGATGGTAGAAATTTTCAAATTCGGTTGGGCGGTTCATCCAAGACTGTCAGGTGAAATGGGGATCGTCGAAAGCGTTTCAGAGCGTCACGAGGTTATCCGTAGACAATGGTATCGAGAGGATAGCGAGTGCGAGAGCACCAGTTAGATAAGATCTGGAACCGTATCGATGCCTTTCCTACGGCTTTCCTCTAATTTCTCGACGATCATCGAGGCATATCCGTTTTAAGAACCGAAAGAGATCACCGACATGATAATCGGCCTCCAGGTATCCCGAGAAAAAGGTGAGGCTCGCGTGTTTCCTGGAGTGCTCGGTCCGACCGTTGACTCATTTTTGCAGTCAGGGGACCACGGATCTTTTAAACGTCTCTTCCCAATTCTTTGAAATCCTCGCCGACTTTCGACGGCTCCCTTGTACGCGATTATTTAATGCCCACGCCCCTAGGCGGCTCTAATTAACTGGAACTATGGTGCGTGCTTAATTATTCCTAGTTCAGGGACTTCATCTGATACACCAATTTCCATGAACGAACGGGGCCTGCATCTGCTTCCCATCGATCTGCGCTTCTCGAAAGATCTGACTAATTCCAACGGAATTCCCCACGGAATGCTACAAACTGAAACACTCCTCGGTTCCATGAAAAAGCCCACGTCCCGTCGCAATGTCGGCTCGAACTCGTCGCCGACGTCCACAAATCGTTAATCCCGAATTCCCAAGTATTCCGTGCAAGAAACTCGCCTCACGAAGGTCCGGGGGACCCGCGGTGTCGTTTCCAGCGGCGAGAAAGCGGAAGAAAGGGGAGGAGTGGCAGAAGGAGGTGGGAAGCCGCGCGTGCTTTCGGCTACTCGAAAAAACAGGCCGACATTTCGCTTATTAAGACGTTTAATGCCTCCCATATAATCGATTATTTATAGAGGTATTTAAATCTGGGAGTTGTCGCGGGCCACAGCGGTGGGATCCCGTGGCCGCTGTATGAAGACGTCCGTCGGCTTTACTGGCTATTCCCGAGCGCGACAGCACGCACACGAGCTCGGAAATTCTTTATAGGAGCCCGCGAATTGTATTTTTCCTTTTTTTTTTCTCCGCCGAGACACCCGCTGATCGCGGACCACGACTATCCCCGCGCAGGAGGTCCTCCTCGGGACTGGCCGTCGTTTTCGCAATTCCACGGTAACGCCGATTTATCGGGCTTATTAAGACAATCTACCCGACCACCACTCAACAACAACGCCTTCGAGTATGCACACTGGCCAGCAGATCGGCGTGATAGCGTAGCGGTTTCCGTCAAATGTCCTCGTTCTGAGTACAGTTTATAGGGGACGTTGGAATACTTTCGAAGAACTGAACGGTGCTCCATTTGGTGTACAGTAATACGTGAAATGCTGAAAGGGAGCGTGCACGTACCCATGCACAGAACTTGGAGAGCCACGAAGATTCGCATCAAGAATATTCTCCTCCGAATCAGACATCGCCTGAGGGACCCCATTCGCGATACTTCAATCGACTTTAGAAGAGTTACTGTTCCGCCTAGAGTCGCGCGTGGGCGTGTACGAGGCAGCGCCGTGCTGGACATTCGAGAATCTGGCCGGTCTCGCGGTTTCATCTTCGTTATGGCACCCATATACCCGCTAATGACCGCCGAGGGAACCGCAGATACGGCAAGCCGTGGGAGTTACGATGTCTCTCGCGGACCGTTAGTGATTGTACGCGCTACGTAATGGTTGTTAATCCGCGGTCGGCATCCCTGGGAGTGCAACGAAGGCGATATCGTGTGACGAACGTGTCACATCGGGCGATAATACGAGTATATCGGTGTTCTCCTTACGCACGTTAATTGGCCGAACCTGCGCTCTTAATGGAACTGCGCCTCGGTTGCATTCCCTCGAAGCGCAACACGATGAGTACTGAAACGGCACGCGATACCATAGAACCAGCTAGTGTCCGTGACCATGAAAGTTACCAAGCCGCGATGCGCTATCATGGACAAGCTCTATCGGCGATCGTGAATTAAATCGTCCACTCGGTTCATTCAAGAAACAAGCGGTTGCGATTTGGACCGAGTACTTCCCGCGATCGTACAGCCCCAGAAATGTCCACGCGAACCAGAATGAAATTGACCCGCGCCTTCGGGCTGGTTGGACGAAGGAGTCAGGTATCAGTAAAACTCTCCGGCAGGATCGCCAATAATTCCGTTTCCCGCTGCACGAGCCCCGCGACGAAGAAGAAGGGGACTGGTTAACGATCGCCGAGACCCATGGAAATGGCCAATCACGGAAGATACGGTGCCCTTGAGGATTGTCAGTAATTATATCTAAACGATCGGTTGCGCCGATACAGAAGGAGCGAGGCTGCAACTCGTTCCCAGCGCGAATGCAACGGAGATACACCCCGAGCATACCGGTTACGTTATCGCGATTGCTTACGCCGCCCTCTCGCTCCCTCGACGTACGTGTACGCGCAGAGGAGCGTTTAGAACGCTTAGGGAAAATTATCGTTACACCCGGCGAGCACGCGAATTATTTCGCCCCGGCGTGGAAGTCACGCCGAGACGATTATCGCGCGAGCATCTAACCACTGGGGCCCCTTAACACGTATCGGCTGGTATCGGCGTTTGTAATCGGTGTCGCGGATAGAATCGGAGTAGTGCTACTCGACGTTTTTACCGGCCGATCGGATCACGCGTTAACGCGGGATACAGGCACCTTGAACGCTTCGGAAAGGCAAAGGCGAATGGAACTTGGAATCTGTGGCTTTTCGGTTTAGAGAGATTGCAATTCGAATTGCAATGTCCACAGGACTGTGCTCGGAAGTTTGTTGGTGGTGTCGTTAACGATAGTTGTCGGGGAGCATCGTGATCTGCTTGTTAATCAAGTTTGGCTAGGAGACCTATGATTTAGGTAGCAGAATAGGAACGTATACACTTCCTTCCGCAGTGAAAGTGTGCAGCCTCCATCGAAATGCAGAAAAAGACACGGTTCAGCAGGTTAGTAGAACAGGACCGTGCTCGAAAGAGGATTAGCACCCAATCATCACGAGGCTACCTGCGAAGGGAAAGTGAAAAAGGCGCAGCCATAATAGGAAACAACGAGTAGGTATGTAGATGCGCGTGCACGACTATAAATATGATCGCACGTTGCATTCGTGTCATTAGAGCCACGCCTCTCGGGTACAATGGACCATAAACACTATCGAGCATTGGCGGTAATGGCGTAATAGGAATTAAATCACAGCAATCGTACTAATAATTACCCGGCAAGGCGTTGAGCGTTCTGTTCCTTCGGGGCAGAAACGTGTGCTCGCTCGCATCGCCGGAGATTTACCGATAGTTCGAGGACTCGAGCGGTGCTTAAAGGTCTCGTTAACTAAAACCGAGCAACCAATTACTAGGTGGCCCCGCAGCGTACCAGGCGTTACGCGTCCGCGATTAATTACACCGGAGCGTCTTGGCCAGGAGATCCGCTGGCCGGTCCAGCTGAAAGACGAGATAATTCCCGAGGATCGACGAACCTGTCTGTATCTGGTTAACGAACACGCGTGACGAACATCAAGATTCCGTTGGAGCGTCTGATGAGAGTGATGAGACACTGTTTGCGTTCCCTCTCTGTCTGCAACTCTCGCCAAGTGCCACTCGCAGCTTCTTTATCCTCCTTCACGATGCTTCCTCCTCGTTCCTCCTGATTTCAAATATTAGCTTTGTCTCGATGGCTTCTGACCTACCTTCCACCTACCTCTATACAAGGAGCTTGCCGCATTCTTCTCATCGGTCGCTTAATTAAAATTACCAACCGAAAACCGTCGCCCGCAACGGCAGCACCGGGGGCAGCCTGTTGCAAAAGAGCCCAGCATCGAGGAACTTTCAACAAGATAATCCACGCGGGGCTGACAAAGCTGTCCGCGTTTCATTAATGACCGGCCATACGTATAAAGCCCGGGGACGTGTGTATCGAGGCGGTGCTCCTCCTCGAGCCAAGCCTCCCCATCTCCTTAACTTCGTCGCCTCGGACATTCGTTTTCGCGGTTTTACAAGCGTATAACGTGTTGCGAGGCGACGATAATGCGAGGGTAGTTTATTTACCCGGCCCGAGCGTAGACGGGACTCGCGTGTGCGCGATACACCCGTCCCGGGTACCTCCTTCTTCCTCCCGGCCCGCGAACACGCTTCTCGCTCGCGATGCCGCGCATATTTGCGCTTTCGCTGGACTGGGTGCAGGTATGTAACGCATTAACGTTATAGATACGGAAGAAGGAGGGACACGGGGCCCTAACGACCTCGATCTCCAACTTTTAAGCCGCGAGCATTTGTAACGCGGCGCCTTCCGCTGGCCGACGTGCCCGCGGCGTGCACCGTCGTCCCCTACCCCCCGATGTGGGAGTCGCTGGGAGTGTTGACGCAGAAGGCGACGCCAGGTACGACCGTACATCGCTGGCTTTACAGTGGGCTCAAAGTGTTTCTCGACGGACTCGAATAGGAACTCGATAACGAACGCTGATCTATCCCAAGGGTCGGAGGAACGGGTAAAACGCGTTGAAAATTGGTTCTCGAGAGTTAAAAAATTGATGTCGCGTCACTGAGTCATCGCGGCCGTTCTCCCGCAGAAATTGCACGCCGTTCGGTGCCCGGGAACGGCTCAACTCCCGCGGGGAGGCCGGCGACAGCAAAAAGTCAGCGACGTGCCAGCTTGATACGACGAGATACGGGCGCCGCCGGAAAAAACCGCGATGTCGTCCTTTATTTTTCATCGGGGAGGATAATGGAATCTCGTTGACACTTTTTGCGGATCTTTCGCACGGTCCACCGTCGTGGTTCCAGTCGGTATGGGGTGTTAGGGCTCCTCGAAGGCTGGCTTTTGTAGCGTCGACCCGAGCATCGCTGTTTCTGAGGTGCAAGCAACAAAAAAATGACAAAGCCGCGTTCAATTAAAATATGAATGTTGGCGAGTCGGTCGACCGAGTTAACCACGGACTGCGATGTGGCGATTCTTTTCAGAATCTGCGCAGCCATGTGTACCTACCTACTGGCGGTTTGCAAGCTGTCAATGGCGCAGAGACGATTAGCTACGGAAATCGTTCGTAGAAAGTAGGAAGCGTTCTCGGCGAACGCATCGTCTAATAAATAGACCCAGTTGCAGCACCGACCCGTGCTCTTGTGTAATACGCCACGGAATTTATAGATACCTGTAGCGGGATAAATCATGGACGAGTTAGCCGGAGCGCGACGCAATTACCGGGCGGAATCTGTTTTATATCATTTTCTCGATTCCATGCGACAAGATATTGGCCAACGCTTAAGCAACTGGGCACATTTGTAATAGCGTTTCGGTGAGAGCGACTCGCAGAACTGTTGGCGATGTTATCTACAAAGCGATCGTCGTGGACCGTAAAGCAGCTGTTTCAACCTCTCATATACATGCGCACTGTATATATAAAAGATGATACACTGCCCTCTGCTCGCTCGAATACCCTACCGACAGTCGTTCACCGCATTTGCATAGAAACCATCTCGCGAACGGAATATTACGATCGTTTTGCGCTCTCCGCCGTGCCCATGCAACACGCGTTACACGTACTTGCTTACGTAGTTATGTACAGGGTGAACCTTTCTGGTCTCTCCGTCTCGCTATTCAATTCCCCGTGTCAGGGAATAACTTCGAGGAAAAAGGGTAGTAACGATATTTGATATTCAATGAAAATGGGTGGCATAGAAATCTTAGCATTTCCACTGTTCTTAGAGCAAATCTCTGTGGCAAATAGACTTATTTCTCTTGGCAAGGGTGTTCTACCAAATTTCTTCTCTATTAAAATCTCATCTACCCTTTAACCATCGCAAGCACCTCGAAGCATTCCTCAACAATTCTCTTCGCGGGCAATCACGCCACGATAGCCGTGCGTAAGTGTACCTGTACCTAAGAGCCACCCTATATAAGTAGGTGCACGCGGTGCAGAATCCAACGGGGTCCCGGGGAAGGCATAAAACCGGCGTCAGAGGCAGGCCGCGCGGCGCGGCGCGTTCGACAGTGACCAGATTTATGGGGATCCTATGGCGCGCGCTTGTACTACTCGAAACAGGAAGATCTCGAACATGCGATGACGATTAATTACGGGTTACGCGTATATGTTAAGCGATCCCCGTGGCCTTCTGCCGTCTTCGCGTTATGGCGGGACGCTCGCGGCCGCCCTTACACGCGGCGATTACGCGCCTCGACGCTGTAGCCGCGTCTATGACCGAAAGACAAATGGGATCGGTAAATGGCGACGTCCTGTATTACGAATGTATGCGCGCGCCTTCTCCTCCCCCAGTTGAAACGGACCGATTAGATGTAATGGAATGCCATTCAATTATTTCAGTGTCGTTGAAAAATCGACTTTCTATTCCCTTTGAACACTTCTTCCTCTCTCTTTCTCCACGCATCCTCGTGCCGTAAAGAGCTCAGGACACGGGGCTACCACGTTATGCATGAACGACGTCGCGTTGCCCGTTAACGAGCCGTCCCTCGGGTGGAACGATGCGCGAGCCGCGTGGGCGTCGTCGCATAAATGCCACGCCGGGCATGATCGATGGGGTCCCGTGGTCCGCGTGAGACCGAGTCGCGAAAAAATTCGGACGCGCGGCTGTGACCGCGACCGACCTTCCGTTGATAATGCGATAATGACACAGCCGCTCCAGCCGAGTTAGGTCCGCTGTGATACGCGAGCGCCGCTAATAATCGCGGCTCAGGCGAGCAGGACACGTCGACTCGTTTGCGACTCGCGGATATGCAAGCCGACAGCCGTATAAGCGATACGCAGAGAGCTGTCGTTAGATCATCCGGACCGGCGAGCGCAGGGTCGATCCTTATTACCGTGATGGAAAGATAACAGCGGCGTCAGTGTGGAAAAACCGCTCGGTCTGCCTAATGACGACGGTTAGTAATCGAGCCTAACTCGCGGATCGAAGGAAGCATAAAGTTGCCGCATACCTATCTCGACACGCGACAAATCCAAGAGAACGGCGTCGCCGGCTCGTCCGGTGTAATTTTGATAGCGTCAGGCTACTGCACCGATTTGAAGGAGGAACTGGTACCATTAGATTCCTCTTGACGAGTGCATTTTAACGGTGGCTTGCAGTGGAATCACTTTGTAGACGCCACACCGTCCTTTGTAATTTGTCGAGCATTGCTCCCATCACGCGCTGCGTAAAACTGTAATATTATCTGTACCGCGAAACGTGATTTACCCGAGCGGACGTCAAAGCGGTAATTTCCACGAAGTCGGTCGCGCGCTGGCTTCAGCCTCTGTGTCAGAGTTGGGCAAAATGTAATCTGATTACAAATTACAAAGTACGATTAAACTGTAATTGTGTAATTAATTACACATTATTTTCTGTAACTGTTAATTTAGGTAGTTGACCATTTGGTTTTGTCAACTATCTAAATGAACGATTACTGAGAATAATGTGTAATCAATTACACAATTACAGTTTAATCGTACTTTGTAATTTGCAATTAGATTACATTTTGCCCAACTCTGCTCTGTGTGCCGTGCGTACACTAGGGCTGGGACTATTCGTCGAATTTTTCGGTATTCGAATATTCGAATACTTCAGTTGCTCAATTATTTGGCTAATATAATTCGAATATCCAAATATTCGAAGTTTATTCGTAGCACTCGAATACTTGTAAAATATTCGAATATTAAATTATTCGAATAGTCCCAGCCCCAGCGTATACGCGACTTGCCTCGTGGGCTTGCGATTTCGAGTTACGTTGGCGCGGCGTGGCTCGCCATCACCGAGCGTCGCGAAGCGGTTTGACGGCCAGGTGAAAGCATGAGAAACGGGCGAATTATGCACCCGTTTACCATAAGTCATAGACACCGCCACAGATGTCGCCGCGCTCTCGAGGATTAGAGGCGAAGTTGTGAACGTTGCGCCGCCGTGACGTTCCGCTCGGGGAATCCGCGGCGTGTACGCGCTGCTTCGAGACGAATCGAGCGGCTCGAATCGCGTGGTTATTACCGAGGACGCACCTGTGACGCTTTTAGGCGCTGTTATTACAGTGAAAGAGGCGAGAGAAGTCTCCGGGGACCGGTCCCCTAAATCAAGAGGCGAGAGACAAGAGGATTTTCCTCTCTGAACAGCCGGAGACGGGATTAGCGTTGTTCGATGCGTGTGCATTGTGAGAAGGGATGAAAGGGAAGCCCGGAGACACCTGTTGTTCCATCGTAGAACGTCTTTTTTAGGCTCGGAATAATGGACGAGTCTTGAAATACTGTTTCTCCTACTCGGGAACGCTGCGCCATTGTCATGGTAACGAGACGGGACGCGATTAATTCCCCTCTGACCCGGCTACGCAGCACGTCCCGTTGCGGACATTCTTCGGATACTTTTGACGACGGTTAATTAGCGGCTACGGGAAATTAAGCGGGCTTTCCCCGCGCAAGAAAAATCACCGTCGAGGTGCAAGTTTTCGTCACGCGCTTTCGGCACGACGCTCGGTTGCAGCAACCGATAAGGGCCCGATCTAATGCATATTTCAACGTCGAACCATTCGGATTCCCGGTTCACGTTCTAACAGTTTCCATCGTTTATGCTAACTTATTCACCTAACGGCGGCCTCCGCGGATGAAATTTATTCAATTAAAACGAATTTATTCTGCCCCCCTCCCCCTCCCCGGTACACGTGAGGTTCACATATTATGCAAATGCCTAGGAGAGCCGCTCTCTGTGGCCGCGTTAAAAGACACGACGAACAAATCGTTCTCGTGTCGGGTCCGTTCTCCACCGATGGGGGTCCCCTTGGAAAGCAGCCGATTCTTTGTCGTGAAATAGAGGAGAGGAGGCGCGCGGATGCAAATGTCACGAGTCCCTGAACAGTGGTTCTTTCGGACCGGTCGGCCGCGTGTGTCCGCGGAGCGTCATAAACGCGAGGATGGACATCCATTTTAATACACGAATTAGTTAAACGGCCGGCCACGACCGCGGGATATCCCTTAAGCGGGAACACGCTCGCGTGCCACCGGTGTTTTGCTTTTTGCCGGGGTGGTTTAAAGCGCGCAAAAAGGGCCGGATCGTTCGGGAAGCCAGGGCAACGGGGCAAAAGTATGCAGCCAACTTCTTCTCGGCCCGCTCTCCCGCGGCTTAGGCCCCGTGGACGCGTCGTTACCCCTTGAAAGATATATTTGTCATAAGCCGCAGATTGACAAATGTTCCTTCGGGCCCCGAATCGGCCACGAACCGGCCGACAATTTACGAGCGTACTTTGAATTATTCAACGGGCTTACAGTATCCTGCACATTTTTATATTATTGTTTATGGCCGCGACGCGGGCCTCGTTTAGTCCGCGCGATCCGGCGAACACGAGCAAAAAGCCTCCTCGAGCACTTTTTAGTGGCCGAAGCACGGGTCAGATTTAAGGGATAGCGATTAAAGATTCCTTTAATTGTACGCCGAGCTTCGAGTGTTTCGGGTTTCATAAACTTTATGTGGGTAATAGGGCTCGCGAGGGGGGAGAAAAAAGGAGTCTTGTAAGGTTATGCTGGACCGTAGGTCCAAGGAGAAGGTGTTGACATGCGTGCAGAATGTTCTTTTCGAAATATAGCTCGCATATGGGCAAGAGACTCGAGGGAAGCGCGATCGCGACGCGGAGACTTTAACGCCTGCATAGACGGTTGCGCGAGGACTTGCACGCGACAGCCTCGCGCGGACCTGCATCCCACGAGCTTTCAAGCACAACCGAAAATAAAGCGAGGCGAGTTTGGCGAGGATAAAGGGAGGAGAATAGGCAGTGGAGATCTGGGAGAGGAGATACAGACGAAATAAGGAAACAGAAAAGGAAACTGGTGAGGGACTCTCATCGATGACGATGTTAAAGGCTGGTGGTGGTGAACGAGGTCCCCCGTGCGGCATATGTTTGACAAGGGAGGCAGAGCAAACATAATACTCGGCTCTCTCAGGCCGCGGTGCAATTTATTACACGATACGACCTCCGGTTAAACTCTCTCGCGGTAAAGTTAACAGGCATCGCCGTTCGTATCGGCGCGTTTCATCGACGTGAACTCTCCTGTTAAATAAATGGCCGAGTTTTTAGCTGTTTTTCTTTCGAAATGTCACGGATCGTCCAGAACGACGCCGCTTGGCGCCGTCCAACGCCGTTTCGCAATCGTAATCGATGGAGCTTTCGTGCGAAAGACACGGTTGCGAAATATCATCCGATTCCAATTCTCCACTTTTCCTGGCCTAGTGGGAGCCATAACTCGGCAACAATTGGATCACTTCACGGGGATCCAATGATCGGCAGAGCCACAGTGTTGCCTGCAAAGGATCTCCATTACGAATGCAAACTCTCGCTCGGCCCTTTAACTCTCGAGTAAAAAGACCTCCGGGACAACGGGGGTCGAATTAACAAGTCTATATGTACCGGGCCAATTAACGACATCTTATATTCCTTGCAACGGATCGACTCTGTCCACGGTAACCGTCACAATGTACGTGTTTAAGGACCCCGATGCCCCGGCGAGGGGCTTTAAATTCCCTTCGTACGAGCCGCTGAGTGGGTTCCGTTGAGCGTACAAAACGTTACTAAGTCCGGCGTCGCCAGTTCCTTACGCATCGCCCGTAATTAACGCGGGTAACTCGAATTTAAATAACCTCTTTACATCCTTAACGACGTCCCAGATCGCGATTCGCGGTGCCGTGACACGGGCCGAAATTTCCGTGTTCCCTTGGGCATTAAGGGGCCCCGTCCGCGTTCAGGCTTGACGCGATCCGCTCGGAATCGCGATCGAACGGCGTAAACATCCCGGGAACTGGCGAGCTTCGTCGTGGTGGGGCTTAATTAACCGGCCCAAGGGTGATGGGTGCGGGTTTCGGGCGCAGTCGACGCGTACGTTCACGACTTTACTGCGGCCGCGACGTTGTTCGTCGGTAAAATGAACTCGACGAACGTTTGCGGAGGGTGCCAATCGGTCGTGCGGCCCCGGTGGAATCCGGGGAACGCCGTCGTGACGGGTTCTCGCCTTCTGCCGGATGAGTTCATCGGCGACACTGCGGCCAGGTCGTGTGAAACGGGAAACGGAAACGCCCCTGGTCAACTGGAATGTCTGGTTCTCCCCGTCGCTGCGTTATCCGCCTCTTTTCCCTTCACCTTGGCAAGCACGCGCAGATATTAGCGCCGCGGGGTTCCGGCCGCGAGGGAACCTCGCCTTCCTTTTCTCCGAAAGGGTTAAGAGCCTCCCGATTGCGACGAGACTGCGATCATCAGCGTCAATCTTCGCTGGGATTTTCAGCTACTGGAGGAGGAAAGAAGCTTTAACGGCCTCCTCGTTTCCTCCACGCGGTGGCCAATTAATTGTTACGCAGAACTCTTAATTGAAGCATTTAGACGCGGAACGCTTATTGTATTGCCGGGGGAATTGTGTTGGTAATAAGGAAAATTACACTAGCGCGCGCGGAGTAATATGTAGTAGAAGGTAGAGTTGCTTATTTTTGACAATTAAATTTCTGCCCACCGGTTACAACGGACGGTGAAACGTCCACGTGTGCGCATTCGATATTAACTCGTCCGAGCCGAATATCAGCGAGATATTAATTAATGTCCACCGCCCGAGAAACATGCGAGTATTTGTCTGATCGCACCTGTGCCACGGTCACGCGAAATTGACTCATTAAAGAATTTATCGCGGTGTTTTAATTCGAAGCTGGGCCCCAGTGTCTTGGACGCGGCGCCTCTGTTTCGTTTCTTTTCTCCTGTGTGTTCCGAAGGCGTGTTTGACTAATTGGCAGGACACAGACTCGCAGGGGAACCCAGCTATTCGCGAACCTGTTTGCGAACCAATGACGAGGACATCGTTACTCTTATAAGTTCACGCGAACCTCGTGACCAAGCTGCGCGATGAGGCAAGAACTTTTATCGCGAGTCGCTCCACGCGAAATCGCTCGTGGAAATTTAAACGTAGGTACAGTCACCCTGAAATTGCGCTAACTGATTAACAATCCCCTCGTCGGATACACACGTTCGAAACAACTGCACGGCGGTAGTGCGAAATTTGCGGTCGCAGCTATTCCTGGAAGCTCTACATTATTCATTAACGACGCGATCATGTATGACACACCGAAATTTCGAATGGGCACCGCGCTGGCACGCTCGATGTCTGGCGAGGACCAAGTGATTTTATCGCGCAAAAATACAATTCGTCATTGAAGCGCTTCTCTGTTCGATTTCTTAGATAGGCTTGAACGATGATTGACAGGTGAAGCGATCACCAACGAAATATTCATGGTGTTCTTAAATGATATTATGTTAGGAGTGACGGTGCTTTTACGTTGTAAACGGTTCCCGCCGTCAATGGAGAAATACGAGATATCAAAGAGTCGATCCTAAGGTTCTAAACGACGCGCCCAGCAGTTTCTGCCGAAACTTGCACATTAAATTGCCAGCGGGGTATCATTAGCCAGCAGACTGCATGTCATTCGATGTTTTCTGTCTCGCGTGGATGGCGAAATGGGACGATCGAGGGGACTTTCACCCGTTCTATCGAGCGTCTCCGCGAGCAGCCTGCCCATCGATGTGCCGGACGAAAGAAACGCTGCGGCTGGAAACGACAGCGTGACTCATGACACGTTTCACGGAGGCGTTCGAAGAAAGCGCGAGGAAGAGGATGGACAGCGCCTACCGATCTCCCCCATCACCTTTTCGCGGTCTTCTGGCTCGATGCAACGACGGCAAATCCGAATTGAGAAGCGTGAAAAACGCATTCCTCGATCATTATACGCGGCCGCGTATACGCTCCGAAGGCTCTCGCTTCCTCCCTTTCACTTGGCTCTCTTCGCGCGGGACTCCTCCCTGAAGTCGGACCACAAATCACGCGAATGACGTTACTATCAGTCCGAGGGACAGCCGGCAGTAAAGCTCAGTACTTTGGTTTAGCCCTGGCGTGACCCTGCGCGCCGTAACGCAGCCGGAGAAACTCCTTCGCTGCGTTTTGTTTCGCCTTCGTCTTATTCTTCCTCCAGCTTCTCCTCCCGTCGCGCGAAAACCGCGAGCAAGTGTTCGTATAGAGACATCCAGCCGCAGGATTCGCCCCATCGGTGTGCGCGCCCGCGCGAGTGGTAGACTGCTCCTCTCGCGGGTCAACAGGTGCATAAAATTTGCGGTACGCGGAAATTGGCGTGGTGGCAGCCGTAAAATCCGATGCACCGGTGTTCCGCCCGTTGGCTCGATAAAAGGAAGATTTAGGTTCCGCTACTCGAGCAGGCTACACGCCGGTATCTTTGTAAATTGATCGCGAGGAAGGATATTAACGGCGATGGATCATCGGTTCATTGGATCCTCGAACCCGCGGTGGTAAATTATTGGCGTAATATATTACGCCGCGGCCGAGAACGAAACTTGTAGTAAATCTTTTCGGCGATTCTTCGTGTAACAGTTTGGTAAACGAAACTAACCACGCAACTCATGGGCCATTGTAAAATGTAATCACAAAATACAATCTCAGTAACACATCCACGCATCCGCATCTGGCATTGAACTCCCCAGCCTGGAAGTCTCGCGACTTAGCAAACTGTGCCCAATACAAGAGTTCGCAAGTGTCTGAGAGCTGTTCCTTTTAAAATATAGCGAATAACAGAATCTCGTCGGTCTCTCTAGGATCCTCAAAGACATTCCAGAAACTTCACGCTTCCGGTTACACCGTCATGGGCGTGCATCACTGCCTGGACGTCGGCGACGCGCGAGCCTTCGCGGACAAATCCGAACCACCGGCGTTCACACAAGTGCGCCCAGCGGCCCGTGTGCGTGCGCTCTATTCACGGCGACGATCATGCGAGAAGCCCGGAGACAAGCGGGATTAATCACGGTTACCGATACGGCCGTTCTTAATTGGCAGCGTGTGACGTATCTATTAATGGTGAACAGCGCGGCGACGGGCAGCGCGTAGTCGATTCCCGGAGATTAGGCAATGCGGCGATGGAACGGAAAGGGAGGAGAGCGTGCATGTACCCGCTACGGCGCGGCGGATAGGAGACAGTAAGACACACGCCGTGTCGCGTCGGCGGCATAAGGAAACGGGGGAGGAAGGGGGTGTGTACACGGCACCGTCCACGGCGTTTCCTCCTGTCCGCGTGAGAGAGATGAAGAGATTGAACGAGAAAAATGATATTCTCTGTTAACATGCCTGTTACCTCTCAGAAATTAATAGCGGCCCCTCTAATTGATACGTAGAATGACTCTCGGATGTCTCCCTCGATCTCTCCGCTGGCTTCTTGCCCGTTCTCCATCTACCTGTTTTCACGTCTTCTCTCCTCTCCCCTCCCCCTTCTCCCTTATCTGTCCTCCACGATCGCTCGAAACCTCCTCTCTATCGTTTCCCTGCCCCCTTCCTCCCGCCTCGATGACACTCGCTCACACCGTGGCCGTCGGTCGTTTTTGTGCGTCCCTTTGCATACCGCGCTCGGCCTATACGATTCTAGACGGCCGCGTATCCGCGTACGGTGTTCGCGAGCCCGCGGGAATCGCCGGGCAATCGCGGCGGTATATTAAAAAGATAATCAGCCACGTCTAGCGGGGCCCGCGATCGTCGAATTTTCCCCACTGCCAAAGCCACCGACGGACATTCCTCCCGCGGCTCCCTTTCCGCGTCGATTCAACTCGCCTGTTGCGCCTCGCGCTCATTAGAGCCCGCGAGCTACGCGCCACGGATAATGGCGCGTCGTATAATTAAAAATTATCTTCCACCGCTGGCGATTCGTTTACTTGTCGGTTGGGAATCGACAGGGATCCTGGGAAGCGGGGTATTTCGACGGACGTTATAACGTTGCGCTCAAATTCATTTGTTTATTTAATGAATGCTATGCACAGAGCGCCGTTCGAGTCCGAGTTCAAGTTACAGTAGCCGTCATCCCCCAACTAAGTATGTCGCGCCGATGATTCCGTCTGGCCGACGCGAAGAGCCGCTATTCTTTATGCTCCGGGGAGACATCCGCGCCAGAAATAACGTCACCCACGCTTCTCGGTATCCTTCTTTCGCGGCGGGATCCACGAATTCCGTTCCCTGTGGATTTTGGTTTGGATCACCGCTGGGAAACGAACGTTTGCTTACCTTTCACCGACGCGCACGCCTCTTTCATATTCCGGCCTCTTTCGTGGAAGATGTCGTGCTTTTACGTACCCCTTTGTATATATACATTCGGCTGGCACATGCCGCATCAGACGGGACGGGCGTCGGTCGAGTTCGATGGAACGCCACCGTGAATCGGCGGTGTCTTCTTGATTAACTGCTACACCAATAAGCTGTCTTTGAGACTTGTTCGCGCCACCCGAGGATTCCTTCGCGAGCAGCGGCGAGCTCGATCGACATCGCTCGGTGGACCTGCGTCCCTGCCAAGGAACTCGACGTCTCCCTACTCCGTAGATTCTATCGCATCCACGCTCGAAATATGCACGATCCAAGCGCTAATCTCGTATCAGCGCGAGACTCTCTCGCGACAGCGTGGGATCGACGAGACAGAGGTATCAGCCCGGGGAGACGCAGCTATTATTATCGGCGCGGAATAAATAGTGCGCGGCCCCGCTCTCCCCGCGGAACGGAGTCGTGACAGCAATCAACGGGATTACATCGAATGGAGCACGAGCGGTGCCCGCGTTCCTCGCGTGATCACAGTTTTCATCGCTATTACTCCGCCGTGTTTCCTACGTACGCTTGAAACGCGGCCGCACAAAGCCGCCTTTTAAAAAACCGCACGCTTCACGGATTTGTACGGACTTTAAGAGCCCCGTCACGCCCATCTAACAACGGCGCTTTCCACATTCAGAAAGGCACACACGCCGAGAGGAAGAGCAATAAAGTGCGCGGGGCATCCTTCTGTCCACAAAGGGTGACTGATTTCGATCCCTCGAATCCGACAACGTCGACGTCCTCCATCGCCGGCGGGTTTTACTTTTATTGCCCGCGGTGCTGGCTGCCGGGGCCTCGAACACGGACCCCGTTCGATGTAAAACGCGTGTGAAACGACGCTTTATTAGTTTATTTCTCCAGCGAGCACTCCCCCGTTTTGCTGGAACGCGCGACCGTAAAAGCTTCTGTTACGAGTGAGGATCCCGGTGTTTGGGAACTAACCGCAGATCAAGGGACTTTTTTAAGGCTCCTTCTGCGGCCCTAGAGAACCGTGAAGGAGCAACGTGTTCCTCGAGTTTCCATATGGGCGACTTTTTGATTCCAGTAATGGGTGGCCAGATTTTGGTAGCCAGCGTGATGCTCTTAATCCTAAGGGTACCTTTATGCTAGGCAAGTTGCGAGAGGGGATAGACATCTTCGAATGTAACAGGGAATTCTAATCACTCCGAACCACTTGCAATTAATGTAACGACGTCGAGTATAACCAGGTACGCGCTGAAACATCCAGGAAGCATTCCTCGCTGAAGCGTGCTTCGAGCACGCCGGCAAGCCTTCCAATAAACTCCCTGTTCTTAATTCCTCCGTGTGCTCGCCGGAGTTGGGTACCTTACCAGCGTGTAAGCACGAAAGTCCAGCGGCTTTAACGACGAAAGAAATCACGGTAGTCTCGAAGCTGGTCGTGGCAAAAGGCTGCCTTGGGACGTTCAGTTTGGAAAGGCATCCCAGCGGCAGTTTCGAGGCTTCTACGAGCCCAAAGTCGCCTAATGCGCCACGCAGGAACACCGTCGGGTCCTTATATAGAAAGGGCGTTTAATTAACATTTCTCGATGACCACGGGGTGCCCGGCGACTGCGTCACGTCACTCTCGTTCGCGCTCGCGTCCACGCCCGTTGCTTAACCCTTTCCCGGCGTTTCAGCGGCGTCTACGTGCCGTTAGGAAAATGAGTTTACGAACCATTAAGACGTTGCTGAGTTTGATCAACGTTTTGCCGCGCGATCAACCGGCGAGAAGCAGCCGCAACAGCGGCTCGTCCTTTAGTTGCGTTCTTCTACGTGGCGCGCGATGTCGTAACCCCGTTAACCGTGCCGTGGACGCTTTTGGTAATGCCGCACGGTAATCGTCCTTGTTAATGAATGACGGGGACAGGAATGGCCAAAGAAGTCCGCTGGCAATCAATGCCAATCATGTTTCTATAGTTTTTACCGTCACTTGCTGCGATACCAGTAGTCGCCGATCGAGTTAGCCGCGGCCGCAGAGTAGTTGATGGTGGCTTCTAGCTGTCAAAGTTAGCTCGAATGGATCGTTCTGCTCTCCGTCTGTTTTGTATATGATTCCTGTTACTTTGCACGGAAATTGCAGTGGTCACGGGGAACGCTAGCGTGTCACTTTGACAATCCACTTCTACCTATTCTTCAATCGAAAGTTCGGTCGAAATCAACCCCTCCGCTACGATCATTCAATGTCAGCCCCGAATACTATCCTTCAGCAACTGCCTCAGAGCCCGCCGAAGGTTGGCGAGGGTGGAACGAGGGCGGAGCGTTGGCGATCATCCTGTAAAAAGCGAGCGTTCCGGCTGGCAGGGAAGACGCTGGCCCGCTGTTAATCAACTAATTCGGCCGAATGTTAAATTGCACCGTCCGCGCTCGCACGTCTATCTGTCTGTCCGTCATACTGTCCGTGCACGTAATCGCGTGTCCAGTGATTATAGGACTCACTACCGATATCCACCACTTACGCAGCTGGAACCAGGCATTACAATAAGTGCGTGTTCCCCCCCGATATCGCACCTCCGACGGAGGAACCGGGGCGTCGGATCACCGCGGAGCATCGTGGATCGCTCGCCAACTACGCGTTAACCAAGGGAACCGTGTTGGTAATTCACGGGATCCACGGACACGGCGGCTCGTAAATCTCTGGACATCGATTTCGCCGGTTTTCAGGGATAGACGAGCGCCTGTACAGGACAGTCGCGGCGGGTCGACCGCGTTAAGCGGCGAGTTACAACTGTTAGAACACGGGGAACAACTCTGCCGGGGCCTACTCGATCCCTTTTTATGGGCCGTCGTGCTCCACCGGTCGCCCAAAACGGTTTTTTGCCGCCTCGTTCCGGAATTCGGGTCCTTCCTCTCCACGCAAGGAACTCGCACTGGCTCGTGTAGAGGAACGAGAGGACACGCGCCCAGAGGGTCGTGGGAGCGAGACGGGACGAGGGATGGAGAGGGAAAGAAAGAAACTGGGCAGCAAAGGGAGACGGAGAGTCTCCCATTACTCGTTGCTTTTTACCCGAAATTCGGTCGAGCTGTGCCCGACTCGCCAGGGGACGCTCGTGTTTCGTGGTCGTGCATGCACGAGCTTCGAGGGAACAAAAGGACGAAGAGAAACGGAACGTCAGGGCGTTAGTGAAAAATGTAGCGTTCTACGCGGCGAGAACACGGCGAATATGATACCGAGGGCACTTGCGAGTCTCTCTCCTCTCTGTGCTCCACTCTCTACCCGCGGTGTTCCTTTAAATCTTCCACTTCTCGTCGACGCTCGACGATAAATTGACTCGATCGTCAATTTAATCGTGGCACAGGTTTTAATTGAACTGCGTCAGAACGTTACGTGCACTTCGTACTTGGTTGCAGTTTCAATCCTAGATCGAAGCTTTCCCGCAATGTCACGAGCGCCGCGAATCGTTTCGAGCCAGCGAGACTTCGCCTCGCAAAACCCGTTAGCTTTCGCGGCGTACATGTCATGAGCCGATATCCCTGAAATAACAGGCTTGCTTCCGGTGAACCGATGATGTTGCAGCTCCGCGAACGGGGCCGTCGCAATCACCCGCAATTGCGATACTTTGGATGCAAAATTGTCGCTCGTTCGAGCATCCCGTGTGCCGTTATGATTGACTTCCACGGATCGAGCGTAATCTTTGAACTTCCAAGTCGACTAATGCTTGGAAAGCTGCGTCCAACTTCTTCGCTATTTCGAGTCGTCCCACTTCTAAGCGAACGCCCGGAGGTAGCTGGCGAGATGCTGCGTTCTTTGGCGATAGCCGGCGGTTAGACCGTCAAATTTCCTTGCGCCGCAGGTAGAAAGTTCAAGTGACATTCCGCTGGCGCACCGTGAATCTTCATATTCACATCGGCCACGTCCATTAGATTACTCTCGAGTTCGCGCCAAGAGTTCTGAAATACTCGGAACACTTTATCCCCCTTATCCGTGCTCTTAACTCAAAACACACCGTGCCCCACTTCGGATACCTCACGGACCCCGGCGACTTTCGCGAGGCACGGGCGGCCAGTATATACCGGAAGTCAAGGCCTGGAAGCGTAGAACTCCCGTAATCGACCGATCACCGGGGCCCACCAATGGAGAGACATTATTTCTCCGGGCCTCGAAATAGGTCGTGTAAGTGCCTTCGTGGCCCACGTGCCCCCATGCTGGACACTTCCAGGTAGACATCGCTTCGAGAACTCCGCAAGAGAAGTGATATACAGAGGGACGGGAGGTACGGGAAGGGAGGGCCTCGAAAGTGGAAAGAGGAGCGCAGGAAGATAAAGGCGCGGAGGAGAAAGGACGAAAGTAAAGCGGAGATTCGAGGAGGAACAAAGAGATGCTCCTTCGGAACGGGAACGAAAGAGTCTGCTATCGCGGAGCACGCCTCTATCCTTGCCTCGCGGAGCCCGTGTCACCGGCTCACAGGATGACGTTCGTTCTGGATTATTTATTGCCGTGAAAAATACTTCGAAGTGTCCCCCGTCCGCGATAAGAGACTGCCCCTTTCTCTCTCGTTCCTCGACTCGCGCTCTCTTTCTCCCCCGTCATTCGCTCGCTCTCCTCGTCGTCCCGGAGTTCTTCTTATCTCTTAGCTTTGTTCCGACCGACGAGGAGCCCCAGCCGCCCACGTTAACCCTTGGAAACGGAGCAAGGGGCTAGAAGAAGAGGGGCAACAGGACAAAGAGAAGGATATCGAGAGGAGCAAAGGTGGTCGAACCATTTCTTCTTCTCTCCACGATTCTACACCCTATTTTCCTCGCGACGAGATACGGGGGCCGCGTTGACGCCTAGAATCCTCGCCCTTCTCTCGTTCTTCCCGCTGCGGATCATTTGTACCTTTCCGTGTTCGGATACGTCTCGATAATATTAGCCAGGATATATCGTGGCACGTTTGAACCCTGACTTACGGTACGTGCGCGCGGATCAAGGTGGTTGGTTCTGCTTCCTTTCGACGATATCCATTGAAACACGGGGACTTTTTATTCGTAGCTAGTCGGGCGGGAAATTCGTCAAGGCCAACGGAATTGTTTTCCCTGCGCGTGGGTGGCCGTCAGACGTCTGGCCGCCGTGTTTCACGAATAATCACGTACCGGCCGCGTTAAAACGCTGGATCTGGCGTCACACCTCTGAATCATTGTCATCGATATGCAGCCACGCGTCGGCCTCGGCACACGCGCGAAAGCTTTATTAAACATTACGAATGCCGTTCACACCCCCTTTCTCTCCCCCGCGCCCTCTCTCTCTCTCTCTCTCCCCCCTGGCTCGATCGGTATTTCGTGGCCGAGGCGTGAATGCTTTCTGGTAGGAGCGCGTGCCTGCGGCTAACCTCACGGCCGAAAAACCTGTTCGAGGCACTTCCTCGTTGATCATCGATCGCGCCGCCTGGTGAAGTCGATTTCTAAACCTTTTGTGAGACCCCCTCCTTCGCCTCGAGACAGCGAGCATGGAACTTCCACGTCGTGAGAGCCGAGGAGCCGGGATGCTCTTCTCGTTAGGAATTCTGAATACGATTGCGAGGACTACGTTCATTCCACCAGTAACGTCTGTTTCTTCGACTCGAGTGAGATCTGTCGATCCAGATGCAGACCCTTCGCCGAAATATAGAAGAAATACGTCGACATTTGTGGTAGACTCAAACACTGTCAAAAGTGGAGTTACACCTCTCTTGCTGAATCCAGAAGTATCTCGTTGATGCAAGGAGATACGTGTTTCGATATAATCCACGAGCTATTTATAACGCTTCTTTATCTGCCACGAGAAGCAGCGCTTTTGTGCAGACGCAAGAATTCAAAGAGTCGCTTTCACGGCGAAAAGGATGTCGGAGATTTAGCCAGCGAGAATGTAATCGACGTATTAGCCCTCCCTTTATCGGGCCAGCCCCCATGCTTGGAATATCCCTTTCGAGCAATCGGACTGCTCCGTGGCCACTGGCCGACGATCACGCGGGGGATTACTGTCGGGACAGGGCAAATCGGACCGCTCCGGCAAGAATGTGATTCGGTCAACGTGCGAACAAGTCGCGGAATATCTTCGTGGCCGCTCCCCTTTCGCGCGTGTCTCCAAACGAGAAAACGACAACCGGGATTAGCGTCAAACTAGAGACTTTACACCGCCCGATACACACCCCCTCGTTCACCTCTACACAGCTCCCTCCTCGTTTCCCCGTCGAAAGTTCGGCTGAGCCACGATACGTACTCTTTACGACACGTTTCTCGGCTTGTCACACCTGGTGCCTCGTCCCCTGATAATTCCCACGTACGAATATTTGCGGCGTTGCTCATTTTTATTCAATGCGATGGACCGCCGCGGCACTCTGACAGGAGACGATGACACTATTCCGTTGGGGGAGGAAGGTGACGACGGAGGTTGGTCTAGAGTCGATCCACGTGGTGTCGTGAAATTCACGAGCCCGTGCAACTCGTCGCTTCTCTCCGCGTTGTCTGTCCCGACAGCGAGCGTCGTATCTTAATAGACTCGTTCCCTCGACAGGGCTAATTGCCAGGAGTCAAAGGGGTTCAAGAGAGCTTGCTCAAAGATTCTTATCGATCGGCCGCAATTCTGATCGGCCGCTTCTTCGCTTAACAGCGTGCCCATCGCCGCGCGAGACCGCCTCGCCGCGTTCCGCGTCGCGGGGGTGAACGTTATCTGACAGAACGGGCAACCCGTTCCGGATATCCTGTCGAAATAATCGTAGGATCAGAGACACGGACCGCGTGGCGCGGCTTCCAGGCCGGAAACGGTGGTTGGCGGCCAGAGACGAGTCGCTCGCACGAGATAATATCTCGTTGACAAAGTGTCGTGATCGCCCGGGGCTCAACAGATCTCCCTTAATTAGGGGACAATAACGATCAGCCTGAAAAGTATCGTGTTCCGGGGACCAACATTGAGACGTTAAACGAGACGCTATCATCGTCGGTTAGATTAGAGATTATAAATTGTCGGGAGGGCGCCGCGACGCGGGGAACGCTCACGCGAGTCCTAGTCACCGATTTCCCCTCGTATTTTACACGTCGGCACAAGCTACCGCGCTCCACAATAATATATAGAACTCACGAGGCACGTAGTCAAAAGAACGTAAAAATGGTGCATAATCCATGATCCAAAAGTCGTGCGCTCTCCTGGTGAGTTACCCTGGCGCCGTAAAGATAACGCGCAGTGAATGAGCGAATTCATTTAAATCGTTCCCGACAGGAACACGGTTATCGCCAGTGATAAGGGAATTAAGATCTTATCGGCGCTGGATTCCATAAATCGATCTAATTAGGCCGAGGCGATTGCCAGCGGCCGATAGAGACGCGGATAAAGCCTTGGCCGGATGCAATTGATCTCTTTCGTACTTTCAATCTCCGCGCTCCCCACTTTCATCCTGAAAGCTCGCCCCGAGAAAGTCACCAGAGCAGGAAAACCTATTTCTGCTACCGCGATACACAATTAGCTCTTTGTGGAAGCTCTCTCCGAGCCAGTGCCGGCTATTACCGGAAGGACGAACCTTTGACATCTGCTTTCGTCGTATCAGAACGTCAGGAACTGGCCCGATAACACGGGGATAGGGACGTATCTCGATCAACGGATATTACTGTCGTGTTCGGGTATACAGCGCGCCACCGATGTAATCCCTGAAGAAAGACGAATGAAACGGGATGAGTTGAAATATGAGGAAACACGATTGTCGGACAGCCGGTGGTGGATGAAGTTACCTAATTGGTCGTCGGAGAGTTTCTAACTATCCCCCATAATTCCTTGCTACGCTAATTGACACAGAGAGCACGAAAATTTTCAAACGAGCCCACTGAAAACTGCCCGGGAATCTACCCAAAGGATCAGAAAGAAATTCCACCGCGGGCCGCGTACGTGGCGAAGCGTATCGCGTCGCGCCATCGGAATACATCACCGAGCCGAATAACGCCGCTCCGTCGCAGGCCTCGCGGCTCTTAAAGCGTCGTTAAAGACACGATCACATCCGTTTTTCCCGGCGGTGCAGGGGAATTTTTCTGGCTAGACGGAGGAGAGCGCCCGCTTGTAGAATCGTGCGCGGAAACATTTCCTTCTTGAGCCGTCAATAGGCACCGACACGTCGCCCGGTGGCTCGCGCAGCAGGGGGATGGCTAGTTTGCTACGTCCGATCGCGAAACAGCAAAAACACGTCTTTTTAACGCGACCGAAGGCGACGCTCGGCAAGCGGGTTAACAAAACGAGCACGAGCCAAGGCGGATTCGGAATATCGAACGAGCGAAAACGCTTTGTAGAAGCCGTGCTCCGCGGTCCCCCCGGGTTCCGAGAAAACGAGATCTCCTCTCGATCTGCCGGCGTTCCCTCCGCCTTTCCCTCCCCGCGACAACCCGACGACGTGTCCCCACGTCGTCCATCTCCGTGTCGTTCTAGGATTCGCACGATCCTACCCGATCGCCGACAGATTCGTCCTGATCCTTCCCCCGGCGTCCCTCCCTTTATCTCTCCCGCATCTGCCCACCCCGCGGCCCTTAAGTGTCGACGTTTCGAGCCGACGACGTAACAGGAACGCGCGGAGGGGAGAGATGAAAAAAGGAGGAAGAGGGCACCGGTTCGATCGCGATGAGACGATCCGTGCACCGCTCAAGGTCACTCCTCAAGGTCTGCTAGGGGAGCACGACCATCCCCGTGGAAACGTCCGCGGACTAAATTGACAATTCGCGGAACCGGTCACCACCACCACTTACCGCCGTAGAGTCGGTATCAATTTATATCTATTTGCTTGTCCGGTGGTTCTTGAGATCGGTTTTCAGAAAGTCATACTCCGAGACGACCGTTCCGGGCAGCTCGCTGCGGGATCCACTCCGAAACTATCATTGATCATCGTTATACCGGCGAGCCCGGGATTTGTCGCGAAAATGACCGGGCGATGGTAATCGTCAGCTGTCCTTGGAGGAGCGATTCCCATGCCGTCGCGGAGCAGACACCTTCTCTCGCGGTATTGCGCACGAAGCGACGGGTAATAGTTGTGAAACGGACGAGCGGATAATAGTTTTCTACGGTGGAAATCGCTCTCCTACCGGCGGTTCACACCGATCTCTACGTGTGAATCGCGTCTAACGCGGGCAAAGGCACACCTGCGTGCAACGCGGCGCGCAGGCCGCCGCGTACCTTACGGTGCCTTTCACGCATTAATGATAATGACACGAAACCTCGATGAAGGACAGACTGGTTTCACGCTCGGGAATTCTGAAACGTGCCGGAGATTTATTGCCTTCACTTGGCGCTCGCTGCGCTCACGTGTTAATTCGCTGCATTCCCGACGAAGCGGTATAGGTACGCGCGCGTGTTTCGGGGAGGAAGAGAAAACCGTCGGAAGACAGAGATTCCAGCCTCTTTGCGGCGCTATAAATTTCGTCGGCTCACAGAGTCCAGAATTTATTAGCGCTCCCGCGAAGTTTCACTCGGGACTTTCGTCGTCGATGCTTCTGCCGCGGTTCGGGAGGCAAGAATGCTCTTGAAAAGAAAAGGGGAAACAGCGGCTCGCGCGGCGACTCGACAACGTTCTCGCCCGCTCAATGGTGCAGTCTCTCAGGTGTGCTCCGATCGAACGGGGTACGTTATCCGATGTTAACGAGATAACAGGCACTGTTCGCGGCGGTACGCGTTCCTAGAATCTACCAGGCACGCGGCGCCGTTTTTAGGTGTACTTAGATCGTTCAAACACCCACGGAGAACGCAATAGCCGTCCCCAGCGCGCTTTGTTATCGGTCTAAGTAAATGCGAAAAAAAAAAGAAGGAGAAATGTAGCGTCGGGTTTACAAAAGTGAGTCACTCCAAATGAAAGAGCCGCTCGCTCGGCCCCTTCATAAAAGACCTCAAACACACGCCCATGTGTGTTCACCGCGTGAAACCGAGCCGAGAGTTGAAAAACTTCGTAAAACGCTTCTCGGTGCGTTCGTACGAAACGAACGACCTACATCGAGCTGACGAGTTGGCGCGGGTACGTGGGTAACTGCGACGTTTTTCTCCACAATGGCTACCGCTAGCCTCCACGAACTGGTCGATCGATTTCGAGGAACGACCCCCGCATGATTCGCTTCAACGAGGAGACAGACTCGGAGTTTTTGGGTTAAGAGACCTCGCGAGACGAGCCTCCAACTAGCTTCTTCTCCGACGATGCTCGGCAACGCTACCTTTGCTCTTTTCGGAGCGGCTGAAAGCGGATCGACGCGTCCATCAGCTTCTATGCAACGCTAGCCCACGAGAGATTAGAGAATCCTCGCATCTCGTCTGCCCATTCATTACTCACGAGCATCGCGGGCTCGAAGCTCCTGAACAGTCGTGCATCACGTGTTTCATCATGTCCCCCATCGCGACATCAGTTTTCTTCTTAAGCTTACACCGTGAAATGACGTTCGCGTGTAACTCTACCGCTCATTTTCCTGCGCGTCCCTGTTTCTTTCAAGCACGTGTGTCGAAAACCACTCGGGGTCGTATTTATCGCGAGCAACTGGTCGCCTAAGCCCAGCTGGCAGCTCCAGCGGGCGTCACGCGCACGCGTGAATACCGCCGGGCACGTAGAACGCGTGGTTTACGCACGTTCGCCAGCACTGACTGCTTAGGGTCTCCGTGGTTTTTTTTTTTTAAATTTAGGGTTACCTCGAACGCCAGCCAGGATGGCACCGCCCCGAGAGTAAAGCTCCCTCTTAAAGAAACGGGAGACGAACCCGAAAGGGTTCCGCTTAGATCTCCTCGGATCTGGCCGCGACACGATCGTCACATTAAGGGAGATCAAACGTCTCGACCCGGCTGATTTGTTTACGGGCAGCCGCGTCCGGTTCCATTAGGAATTATTATTTATCGCGAGCACGGAATTAACCCGCGGAAAGCGAGGCCCGGACGGCCGCGAGGGTGCCGACTCCGTTTCGTGACCGAATAGAGGGGACACGTGACTCTGTCGCCTCGTCCGTTCGCTGACGACTTGTAATTAACGACGCGCGCCGTAGATTGAGATAATGTACGGGACGCGTCGCGTTAGACGCCGGTTTGTAATAACACCGAAACCACTTAGTTTTTTTCCCCCTCGCGGAGTTGCCGTACCAGCGAATGCCCGGCAATTTTTCACATGCGCCTTCGGCATTGACCCCTTTTTTGGGGCGAGCCGTTTCCTCTTCCGCGACGGTTCCCAGCGTATTTTTAGCGACTTCGAGGCTCGGAGGGCTCCTCTTGTACAGAGTGACCCATTTCCAATGGAGTTATCTCAGGTTGCACAGTGAACGGAGGGAAACAATTAAGGAAACGAAAGCTCCAGTAATTACAGAGGTTATCGAATTCACAAGGGGTAGATCTCGGACGAGCAGCTTTTGAGTCGAAACGTCGTCGGTATCCTACAAACGATGGAGCGTAACTCCAGCAAACGGTGGACCGACGGAATTCACCCACATCCAACGTTCCAATCCGCCAAGTTTATTTCGCAAACACGTCGAGCAACTCTCTCTCGCTCTCCAGCGTCTAACAGCTCTCAGGCTTCCACGAAAGATTTTATCCGATCTATTACCGTCCCCGATAGCGCTCGATAATCCGTAATATTGCCGCGCGACTTGCCCGGATTCGAGGAATGATTCAATGTGGCCGCTACTCGACGCTAATTCGACGTCTGTCCTCGTTCCTTATCAGAGGCGCTCTACCGCGACGCTCGGCTGGCCCTCCTCCCCTCACAGGTCCGTTAATTTCGTTCCACCGTCGGGAAAACGTATAATACGGCGGGATATCGACGCGGCGGGCGGGAAGTGGAAATCTCGATACACGCACGTGCCGGGATCAATAAATCACGAGGCGTGGCGGTCGTGCACTTAGCCGCGGCATCTAATCTATTATTGAGAGTGTCATTCGGCTCTCCCGCGTGGCTCGCATTAGCGACGACCGTTTAAATGTCAGCCCGATATTTTCGAGTGTTTCGACGGCGCGAGGACGCGCGGCGATGGCCCCTGATTTATTTCCCCCGATCGGATCGAACGGATGTGTCGTCCGCGGTCGGATCGCGCGAGCACTTAACTCCTCTCGAACGCAACACCGTGACGGAAGTCGAACGCTAGTCTATAGATCCAACTTTCTTCCTTCTCCTCTCGTGGTGTTCGCGATTAATCTCACAAGAGGCCCACTAATCACCCGCGTGCCATAAGCTATTTACGCGGCCTCTTAAAGCCTCTAAGCTTCGACCGCCGCGGTAGGTACCTATCTCGGAACCGAAGCCTCGAATTGCGAAACGACAAAGGGGCTCCTCGATTTCTTCCGTCGCGCAGGATTTTCATCGGATCGGATCGAACGGATGTGTCGTCCGCGGTCGGTCCGTTTGGAAATCTTGGAGCACCCCGGTGCATTCGATCGAGAGAAATGAAGATATGGGTCCCCCCAGGCTAAATCTCAACGCCGAGGGTTTATAGGATCTCGGAATTTCAATTCTACGGGTCTGTTGTACTCCACCTGAGCGATAAGTGGCACCGGGGAGTAGATCAAAGGGGAGGGGAAATATAAAATCGGGTCCGGGTCTCGATATCGTGGCGGCATTTCCGTCGCGTGTTTTCTCCGAGGGAAGACAATTTATTACGTGTCGCTCGAAAGTGAACGCTCCTATGAGCCGTAATGGGTGTAATTTGTATGCATGCCTTCGCCGGCCGGCAAAAAGTCGATATCGGTTAGCCGCGCCGTTGAAAACTTGTCTTCGATAACGATTCCTAATAACGCGGGGACGCCGCGCGACACCGCGTCACCGGCGATCACCGTAAAAGAGTGAAAGTGGCCTGGCGCGGGCACAACGAGACGCTCGTCCGACTGTGCACGCCCGTATAAACACTGTCATCCTGTTTTCAGCTTAAACACGAAAGCCTATTAGATCTGACAACGAACCTGGGAAGAGTGGCGCTGATCCGATCGCGACACGGTCAATCGGCGTCCTTGCGCCTCGCTCCCAATTATCTGCCCATCAGTTACGCGCAAGGCTCGTCTCGGTTCTCCGCGAGTTTCACGGCTTAACGAGGAGTCATTAGTTTTCAGCAACACGCCTAGCTCTATCCAATAAGAATTTGTAGGTGCGACGATAAGTTTCGTTGTACTCAATGCAGCTCCTTTCGATTCGGTGATAATACCCACGGTAATACTGTTATACCTACAAGCTTGTGCTGTAACACATCTACGGCACCTATCGCGCTCTTAACATCGCGAGCGCATAAACACCGCGAAACGCGTGTCTGGGACCTCCGCGGGTTTCTTCCCCGTGGAATATACGAGCCAAGATCCCCCAGATTTATAGTGACTCCGCTTAATTGCAGCCAGACGCGACTTACCGCTATGACATTCGCATTAGCGCGTCCGTCATCCCGGATCAAGCGATAAGAGAAAGCTGTCGATATTGGAGAAGCAAGCTGAATGCCTGTTGCCGGGCTCCGCCGGCGCAGCTGCGGCCGAAGCGTTGAAAAGATAGGTGCAAAAGGTAATGCACCTAACACCACGGTCAATAATAAATCAATGAGTAATTAAAGGCTAACGGTACGGAGTAAATGAGCGTGCACTGACCACCGGCCAGGATGGGCAACGGGATCTCCGTCTCTTTCACTCGCACGCGTCAGGCGGATGCTGATGCATGAATGATTTCATCACGGGTTATCCATCATCGCTTCGCCTAGCGGTGAGATGTTTGATGATGCCGCGCGATCTCTTAAGCGCGCCCCGTACGCTCAACGCTCCCTTGTGCGCTCGCGAGCTGCACGGTGCACACGCGGTTCGATTTAGTTGCGCTAAACGCGGCCGGCCCATCAACGCTGCTCATTCAACGAAGAAGCGAGGATGCAGAGAGCTGCATTGCAACCGGAGAAGAACATACAGACGGCAATTTCGAATTGAAACGTTTCGAACGAAATGGAGCTTGACACGAACTAGAACCTTTTTAAGGTCTGATGATCATTTGAAGTATGGCCCGCGTGGCATTCTACTCGCAGTCTTTTGGAAGTTGTTCCTCAATTGCAGTTGCAAAACGAGATCCACTCGTGGCAATGATTTACAGCTAATTCTCGTTATTATTATTATTATTATTCGTCTTTATTACTTGACACATCCAGAGAAGAAAATAATACATAAAGACAAGCAAAGTAAATGGCGAGGCTGCAGTACAATACTGTTAGAAGCCTAACCGTAACTAAATTTTTTATGAACCCTGCACCTGGATTCGCGCGAATATCGCGTTTCTATTTTACCGCCGTGTTCCACGATAATTTCTCACTGCCACCCGATTACGAGTCAAGCGAATGATCAACGTCCCAACAAAGCACAACTACCGTACGTATCATTTAACTCGCGGTACATCGTGTATGGAGAAAAACACACGTTACGTTGTTTATTATGTAAGACGATTTAAACGGGCAATATGCCAGCAATTTGCATGTAATATGCTGACCGTGCGGCAATGTCTGCCAGCAGCGTTCCCCGTACAGCTTACTTCGTTCTAATCTAGGGGTTATCGGGGTAAGAGGGAGGTGTCAGGTTGAGTAACAAACGGGCATATCGATCGCCGCAAATCTGGCGTCGTTTAAGCAAATTTTTCCGCGCTATCGTTCAGTCGCGATATCTCAGTTGAAACGATAAGATCTGCCGGCCGATCGTTGAATACTTGGGTATCCTTTGGATTTCCGTACACGTAAGCGGCTGCGCCGCGTGTCTTCGCGTCGGCGCCTGCGAAATAGAGACGGGGCTAGCTATAAATTAATCGATAATCATCGACAATCCCACCGCAATCATCGATAATATGAATTACCAATGGTATCAATTGAACCGCGCGCTTTAATTGAAAACCGCGTAATATTAACGCACGCCGATCTAAACACCGTACACCTAAAACCCCTGGGCATTGAATTTGTACCAACGGGCCAAAATAAAAAGACACGTATTTCTTATTTTTCGGTCCTCTAAAACATATCCAAAAACCAAAGCAATCGGAGATGAACACCTGAAAATCTTTAGGGATTGGTTTCAGCCTCTAAATATGAAAACGGGCCGCTATAAAAAAAAACACGTATATGCTATTTTTCGGTCCTCTAAAACATATCCAAAATTCAAAGCAATCGGAGGCGGTACCTGGGAACCTCTCCTTGTTAGAGGAACCACTGTATGGGGCTCGTGTTGTGCAGAAATGGGCTGTCCGTAGTAGAATTATAAGTCTATACCTGTGTGATATGTTTTATATTGAAATTTTAACCCCCTTGTAACATCTTTGCGCGATACGTTACTGCCACGTATTATCAATTATAAATATAGGGCAAAGTTTGTTCTCTGAAACTGATTACTAATTACTCTCAATGGATCCTCGTTGCATTTCGTTACTTCATAACAACGTTCTATCCGTTCCCATCGCGGCTCGAGCCGCAATTATGCACCCCTTATCGCGTCCCAATTGCGCGTTCCAAACGTGCTCTATTAATCGCGCGCGAATTAATTCGAATGAACGTTGCCACGAATTGTGTCACAAATTACTCGTAACTTGCCGCTAAACCGGAATTCAAAAGACTTTACGCGAACGAAGTTATACACCGTGCCCCGCAATGCGGGGATCGGCAAACGGGCGGCGCGTAATCATCAAATTGCAACGAATTTCTGTCAGCGAGCGTCTTTCGCGACAGAACAAGGCGAAACGCTGGCACGTTTGCTCGTGCCTCCTCGACAGACCTAATTACACGGGGTGGTACGCGTTTTCAGTGGTTGCGGGCTCTGGGAATGAACTCGTGGCACCTCTGGCATCTTTAGAATTATGCAACCACTTTGAAATATCGCGATCCTGCCACGGAGAAGCTAAAAACCACCTTTCATCGTTCCCCTTTCTCGAATTTGCTCGCTATTAATTTACCCCCGTTACCCGTGGACGAGAAACGTACGATTCGCACGATTTTTTTAATAACGTGCGCCAGGGAAACTTCAGGGGAACGCTGAGCTCGCGCTCATCGCATCCCTCCGTAGAAATTATTAAGCACATTGATTCAACAATCATCCATCGGCATCAACTACGAGCTCGTAGAATTCTAGAAATAAATGAGTCGTTCTACCGTATTCGTACAAGAAACTGTTTGCTTAGAAACTAGAGCGTTGAATATCTTAGAAGCAGGTCCTTCTCGCGAGCTTGACACCTGCAGCACGCCCCGCGTGCCCTATCGCCGAAACAAAGGGCGCGATCAGCGGGACAAGTGGCCGCTCACGCGTAAAAACGATGGGGGCCAGAAAATCTCGCGCACAATCGGCGCAAGTTCGGCTTCAATCGTCGTCGATAAAGTCCGTTTCTTCCATCGGGGCCAGGGGATCGCGTCGATCGTTTGATCGATCGATCTACGATCACGATCGAGCCCGATACCGCCGGGGCCCAATGCAAACGATCGATCGTCGAGCGATTTCACCTCGCATGACTACGTGGCTTTCTGCTCAACGATCCTTTCAGGGAAGACGATTCCCCGGCGATGATCTAGAATGCCGTTGGCAGCCGTCGAATGCAGAATGGAACAACGATTTCTATCGAGGGCTGGGAAGAGGGGGGTAGAAAAATCTGTTTTAAAGGACGCCTGAGCTCTGCTCGCCCGGTACCGACGGGCGGACGTCGAGCGAATTTCCGTCAATCATTGTTCCGCATTCCGGGGCATTTGCACACTCGTGGGAGTGGCATAACATTCGAGCTCGCCGGGTTCTTATTCCGTTCGAGTTCGAGAATAATGGAGGTCTCGCCGCGAACGACCTCGGGCTGCGATCTCGAACGGTTCTCCTGCGATTACGCGGTGCACCTCTGACCGTCTTCGTGAAAGTATCGAAACTCACGCAACGCCAACAGTGGAGGGACGCTTTACCGAGGGGGATTGAAAAAACTAATTGCCACGTGAGAGATCGAGGTCGGAAAAGCGTGGCGCAAAAGTGGGCGGAGATCTTGACTTAAGAATTTCGCCCTACCTTTGGGTGTTTTTCTCTCGGGATGAATTATTCTGCTGTTCATTTCGCTGCAGAGTGCAAAGCTCCAGCCGATAGATGGATCAATCGAACCGAGGAGCTTCTCGTAACTCGCGAAACGGATAAAAGTTGATGCTTAATTTACGACTGCATGTAACGCGGGTAAACAAGGGAACCGTGGATCTTTTTTAACTGCTACTGCTATCTTGCCTGCAAATCACCGCGCCGCGATGTATTTATACGTCGTGCAAACTAAAAAGTAATTTATCGCTACGATGGACGCCTACAAAAATCCTGGTTACAGCGAGCTTCGCGTTAATCTTTTCTCGGTAGAATTCGAGCACGATAAATGTTTCGCAGGGAAGATACTCGTAATGTGTGTACGGGTGCGCTTTAATAGATCCATAGAAAATTCGAAGTTACCTATGGATGTTTTAAATTTATGTCTTATTCAACATGAGTTTATGTAACGTTGATTAATAAGAGTCCCAAAAAATTTCAAGTTTTTCCCTATAATATAAGAGTAGCTTAATAAATACCAAGAAGATTGATTTCATCATATGTTGCATTTACTGAGAAAAAAATCATTACAAATAGGTTAATTTTTCGGCCGATCAAAGTAGAATGACTCCTTAACGAACGGCAAAACACTATATCTTTTTCTGTAGATACTACCACACTTAGCCCGTTTTTAATAAAGTACCTCGTCACCTTTTCCCTTAAATCCGCCACTGCTCGAGATAACCACAAATTTCGATGATAGTTTCCGTGAATCGATTAAAGCGAGAAGCGCGGGTCTTTTAATCGGACCGCCAGTTTTGAATTCCTGCTGCTATACATCTCGTCAGCCATCTCCTCGGTAACGAAGTAACGTACAGAGCGGTTCCCCGAATCGCGATCGTCACGGAAAACTAATTAAGACGCGATTAGCCGAACGTAGCGGGGCATCATGATCGATTAGTCGACCGATAAGCAATCGTGGCCGCGGCGCAACCTTAATTAGCGTACTGGTCGACTCCGACTTGTTTCCCCCCGTTCGAAGGCTGAGGACGGTCGCGCGCCTGTATTCGTGCGCTGCCCGGCTCCTTCCGCTACCCCTCGGTGGTCCCGGGCGCTCGCTACTTCTATCCGCGGCGTGTAAAAAGTAGGCCTATGAATCAACGGTGCTTAAGAATCGTTAGACCTTCCATTGACCGGTTTGGTGAGCAAGAAAGCGAGAGGGAGGCCGCCTCGCCTACGTGTTCGCATAAGTCGCGGACAATGCGTAGCTAAACCGTTTAATGGCGATAACAGTCTCTCTACGGCGCGAACCACTTGGCCGCGAGCGAGCAGGTCGGCGCGTTTATCCGCTCGAAGCGCGAAAACGTATAAAAAGAGCGTAGGAGACAAGGATGCTCGAAATATCCTGTTCGTGCTCGCCGGCGAGCGCATCTTTGCGGGCAGCGTTATCTGCAGCCCCGGCTGCGAGAGCGAAGCCTACGCACTCCTCGTGAACTCCAACTAAATACTAAAAGGGATACGGATGAGCTCCAAGTGGGTGTAATTCCGCAACATCGTCGCGATAAAACTTCCTCGGGGATTAAGCGCGTCGGTTCCCTACGCTGGTGTTCGGATGATCGAGTTGCACGGTTTTGGTAATCGGGAATGTTGTGTGCAGGCTATTACCGTTCGTAATATCACCTAGGACTCATTCCCTCTGTATTAATATCACGGGTGTTAGCAACGTAAATCTATCGGAGCTCTTTTAATCACGATGCAAAGTGCTAAATGGGTGGATCATTGGCGCGATGGACGCGTACGTGGCCGATTGCCAGTAGAAAGATTGCACGCGAACGTTGATTGTGCTGTTGGGGGTAGATTAGACATTCCACCGCACCTCCATAGAGAACGCAGCAACACGATATGACACAGCACAATGCGGCATTAACGACCTTCGTGAATTATCACGCGCGCACTGTCTGAGCTGAAATTCTCAACACACGAATCGCGGATTAATTGAAACTCCGGATGGAGAGCGAAAAAGTGGGAAGAGTGATTCCGAGTCAGGCGAGAATGTGAAGAATACATTAACCTTCCATCAAATCGAAAAGAATTTTAAAATCCATCGTTATTTCATTCTTATATCTCGCACAAGCAAGTCTGACATCGAACTTACCTGTTCTTTCGTTTTGGTGGCTTGCCTGTTTTGTTCCCGCGCGTCTGCTCGGGAAGGACCAGGCGAGCAGGTCTACTGATACAAGCAGTTAGTAATTATAATCGACACTGATTATCCCGACGGTTATTTATGAGAAATTTATGTATAAGGTCGAAAGTCGAGCCGGTAGAACCAGCCAGCAGGCGCTACCATGCGTGTGCATCCTTCTGGAATGAAACGCACGCGGGGGAAAAAAGAACCGGGGGAACCGAGGAGAAGAAGTCGAAGAACGAGACACGAGCCACGCCTTCCTCGAGATGTATACACAGTATTTAAAGTCGCTCCTCTAGCATAGAAACGACTTTTCGATCTTTGCATCGGCTGAGAAATCTTTCTACTAGCCTGAATCACTGGCGGCGCCATTTTTAATTAGCTTCGATCGACGATAATCGGTGATTTGGATTCTCCCCTGTGTCGTGATCGCGTGGCGTTACGAATCTGGAACTATCGAGGGATTGATTTTGTGAATCGAATCATCCCTGCATAATTCCAGTAGCATCAGTGGGTCGTTGGAGGAATGTAGAAAAGTAATTTAGAAGATTCGTTCGGGGGTATTAAATGGTATTAACGCTGATACCTATAGAGCTCTCTGCGTGTGGAGTAATTTCACGCAATAAGGTCCCATTGTCTTTCGTAATATCAACGTTGAAAATTATGAAGACTTCAATTCTTCCTACCAATAAAGCGACACGAAAATAATTACCCGCAGTAGAGCGCACGAAAGCTCCGGTAGCATTCGAAACGGGGTCGCTCTCCCATCTCGCGGGGAACGTTAATTAACCGTTTAAAACCACCGTCGCAGCGGCGGTAATTGAATTAACAATGTCGCAGATTTAATTCGCCGGCGATTAAATTCGCTTAAAACGCCGATAAATTATCCGTCGGGGGACGGTCGAGTTGTATCTAAATCGAAAAGCGTGCTCGCGTCGCGTTTCACCGTTCGCAATTAACGGCTCGGACACAACTCGGGACGACTCTCGCCGATGATTCCAACGTCGAGTCTTCCGTTGAAAGCGAAACAAGGCGAACGTCGCCGCGCAACAGGCGCGTGAAGAAAAGTGGAAAAATTGTCGAGTTGACGAATCGAAGGCTGGATCGAAGCTGACGTGTTTCGCGATCGGATTACGGAAGAAATCCCTGGCTCGATTAATCTGCTAATCAATCGCGACAGCGACTACGTGCTGTCAGGCGTCGTAGAGCTTGAGCACTCTACGCTGATGGAAATGGTCCACGTGAATTTGCATAATGCTGTTTAAGGTTCGCTCGTGATTACTTGGTACGAACAATGTAGGAGTTTAATAATTGACTTTTTGCTTTCTTGGTGGAATTTAGTATTCAGTAAAACTCTGTTTATTCGCAACTCACGAGTTCATTGACAGCTGCGCAAACGCTGCAGTTCGATGGCACCCACACACCTCGGCAAAACCGTACAATTCACGTTAATGTCTAAAACGTCAGCATCGCATTGCGACTTGTCAGGCCCCGTTCACGCTGGAGCACCCCCCTAAACATCTAAAGCGACAGTTTTGGCTCGTTAAAGCTCGCGAGCCAGCGGTCAACTGAATTTCCGGGCAACAAAAGTGCGCAATGAATCAGTGCACACGCCACGCTGCATCGAGCGATTAATCTGTTTTGATTAAACATTAAAGCCCGCGGGAATATAATAGTCGCTGGATCATCGTACTGGAAAGAACCGTATGCAGGCGGTATCGCGGTGCATTGATACATTAGAGCTTAAACCGGGTCAAAGAACGTTGCGATTGCGATCGTAGAGAGATAAAAATAACACCATAGTGGTTCCCTCAGGGCTTGGGGCTAGTTTCATGGCCGATTATTCCACAGAAACATGTCCTCGAGACGGGAACTGAGCTAACTTAGTAGGGCTAAGACCTTGCGAGATACTCCACAGGGTTCTGCTAATCAGTATTACATCAGAGAAATACACCAGAGACCAATCTTCCACTTACTAAACACCTACTCCAACTAACAGAGCTATTCCCGATCAGATCCTACTCTCCAAGCATGATTATCGGAGCTTCTAATAGCAGCGCGACTAATCCTGCACTACTGTACATTCCCTAGCTTACTAAAATGAAAAGAAAGTGGGTAGAGTTAATGAACTCGTCAAGGATCGAGGCATGAGCAACACATTCTCGCGAGGATCCTATTCTACGTGCACGGTGCTCCGCGCGACCGTAGCCTGGAGTGTTCACGAAGCTGCCTCCTTTGTGGCTTTCTTCCTTTGAGAGATGGCGTATCTTCCGCGGCTTCGCAGGAAACGAGAGACCGAGAGGGAGAGAAAAATAAAAGGGAGAATAAGGGTGACTGGATGCTGGTGTCGCGATGAATGACCCCGGTGTTCCCTTTGTAGAAATAATCGTGGTAATTGAGGTTCATTCCGCGCTACTCCCCCTCCAGCCTAACGAAACGTCTTCATAGGTGCTACATCGTTCATTATGGTCGTCGTAACAAGGTGTGTCAGACGGGTAGATACGCTGTTATCGGGGAACCGGCTGGTAATAATCGTCGCGATAGTTAAAGCGGACTTAACGTCGGTATAATAGAGCTTCGGGATCGTAGCTGGGACCTTTATGGCTGGAATATGGATATTGCGGCCAATGGGAGAGCGTCCCTTTCTCGGTTAAATGGCTCGTGTGGTATTTGAAAGGATGATACGCAATGAGACTGGAATAGGAGGTTAAAAAATTCTATTTGAAACTACAGATGAATCTGATTCGCGTTAGAACCGGGAGATATGCACAGCTCGATAATTAAGTTTCAGGACTGGTTGAATTATAGGGGATTCACATTCAATACCGAAGATATCTTTTAATAATAAATTTCTAAGAGTAACGGTAGGTTTGGTGGAGATAAATCAGAAGTAGGTCGAATGGATTCTGAATTCGTCGAGCAACAACCTTCGCCCACGATGGGGCGACGACGAAAACGACGATGGCTACGTTTCGCCCGTTCGATAATATAATTAAAGTCTGTTCGCGAGATGGTTCCACGGGGTTTATTGTCATGCAAACGATCGGCTCCTCTATTGCACCCGTTTTGGTTGCTGGCGTAGGCGATTCGGTGTGCCGTTTGAAAGAGCTAGGGGTCATTAACGGCGCTGTGTCGGACAAACCCGCGGGCGATTACGATAAGGTCCGGCCAAATTGAATGTGTAATTAAATCGAACGGACGTACAGACGAACGGACGGGCGAATGAAATAATGGGTGTCATCTGATAATGACTGCCTCCCTCGTTCTGCCAGTCATGGCTCAGGCATCGTGCGGCGAGACGCCAGATTAAAGTCGTGTCCCTTTTGTAATCCGACAATACTTTGACTCCACCCCGCGGACCGCGGTCGATAATTAATTGATCAACGGGCGCAGATATCGTGTGCCGACTGCGCCATTAGTTACGAGTCGGAGTTCTAAGGCCGGATCGGCTCGCCTCCACTTGTCATTAAGGGGCTAAAATTGTTTTTCGGCGAATCCCCGCCGTGCCGAACGGCGGAATAATTTCTGTTAACAATGGGGCTGGGATTAATAGAGGCAGATAACTGGCGTACACGTGCTTCCTCTGACAGAAAGAGGAACCTAATCTAGTGGAGGTCAATTAACGCTTGGATGCATCAGTCATTTTCGACACCACCGAGTTCTCCTCAGGGTAGAAGATGCTGATTCGTACTACTTTCTTGGGAATTCACGAATCTAGCTTACGAAACCATGGAAGTTTTTTAAACTTTCCCTCGACGCGAGACAGCCGAGTCCCTGATCCGTGTAACATCCATCAGAACCTCCCCGAATGGCACTAAAAGGCCACCAAGGAACGTCCGTCGTGGATGACCCAAATCGCCTCAGAGAGGCAGTACAAATTGAACGTCTGGGCTCGTCGGGAACGTCGTCGGTTCCCTCGCGGGGAATCCGCGAGAGTCAATAGAAGTGGCGGGATGCGGCCTCCGGAGAGATGGATCAAAGTTACGTGGCAAGCCGGCTGACCGATCGATCGGAACCATTTCACAGAGTCGGATGGCCAGCGAGGCCTTACGAGTGCTGGACGCCGGGCGAAAGGCAGCCGTGAAAAGAAATAATGGCAGATAGTCGCGGTCAGATAAGGTGAACTGACACGAGCCATCACCTCTGGCTCGTCGCTTGCCCGTGTGGAGAAGAGAGGCTTTTGCCTTCTCTCGCGACCTGGGGGTTTCCGTTTGTGTATTCGGTTACCCTGTTCCCACAGCTGCCCTCCCTCTGCGCCTTTCCTCCCTGTATACCGGCCTGATGCGCAAAGAAGCGTGCATTTTCTAGTAAAAGCCTAGACCGCGGACGACAGCTCCTTCCTGTGTATCCTTTCATGTCTGCGGTAACGGATAGAAGAGGAACGAGAAACCGTAAATGGCCTGATGTTATCGAAGGCCCCCGATTGTTCGTTTACACCCTGTTTGCTCGGCTGGGTCTGCGAAAGGGTTTCCTCGGTGCCAGGAAATTACTATTAGCGCGAAAACAGGTTCATAATCGAAGGGGACGTGCTCGCAGCGACTCGACGTCTAGCCGTACCGACGATATCGTTTCGTAATGACGGAGCCCACGTGTACCAGATTGGCCGACCCGTGGAAGCTTTCTTACTGGAATTCAATCCCGATTGTCGGCTAATCCGACTGGGTACCTGATTCCAAGCAAAGAAAAAAACTTGGAAGAAGAGTGGTTTAGCACTGATTTCTAAGGTCATCGAGGCTCCGGAGGGAATGGAACGTTCGAGATATTAATCACTCGAGTAATTCCCGTAATCTGCACGGTCCGAACACTTCCTACCGTCTTGTCTCATTGAATGTTACCCTCCCCCGAAGTCCTGCTCCATTGTAACGAGACGCTCTGCGCGTGCATGTTGGAAATAACGATTTCGAGCTCCCTCCTACTCGTCAGGACATTTGCATATCTACTCGATAAAACAATTACAGTTTGCTCGGAACGTTTAATACACGCTTAATCACCGAGCCCCCGGAGTAATCGAACTCGAGCCGTCGAGCGCGTTAAGATCTCATCTAACCGATCCGTCATTAACGGTCGATTAAATCCTCGAATCTCTACAAGTACTCCCCCCCCCCCAAAGAACGACGGCAAAAGGGGGATGGAGGAAGATGGCCGAGGAGCAGTGTATATGACTCGACGCTTTCTTGTCCGCTCGCCAACCACCGTCGTCACCACCCTGCCACCGGTCAATCAGAAATTTTATTCAGTAAACCGCCGCGCCTTAACCAGTGTATCGCATTAAACGGAGTCCTTCTTGTAACCCCTCTCCCGCCCCGCCCCAACCCCCCCGCGCCCGCCGTCCGCTCGCGGATGAATTATTCATGCCCTCGACTCAATTCTGCAAGGGGGTCCCGGCTCTCTGGAAGTCAGTCAGAAATACAGGTCCAGATTATAATAGCGCTCGCCCGGCCGTCCGACGACCGTCGTGAAAACACTGAAAACGCTCTCCAGCCTTCCCCCTTTTCCCTCTGCCAGCCCCCCTTGGCTCGAGCTGGTACGCAAGGTGCCACGGGTATTTCCATATAAAAGTCTCGCGACGCGACGGGGGGATCTCCTCGGCGACCGCGCCGATGAAAATGTATAAATTTCCCGTGGCGTCGAATCGATCCGCCGTGGAAACGGTTGGGTGCCAGAGGGCCAGCGGGGGGAGGGCGAGCGTTTGAACCAGAAATTATTTAGACGCGGAAGTAGGTCGATGAATGCTTTGTACCCGCAACGAGTTTTCTATATCGCGTCAGAGAACAGATGTAGTTCACACATTTCGGGTGCCGTTGCTTGGCGGAGGCGGCTCTTTCCATCGCTGACGTCAGGCATTCAAATAAGTCCCCATTATACCGCAGAGTTTTTCATCTGAATTCCAATGAATTTCTGCACCTCGTTTGTTCGATTTACCTACCGCTGACTCTGCGTGGCGCAGGTAGGCATATAGACCGTTCTTGTTAAGTATTTTACCATTTTTAAAATTTACCACTACTACCATTTTTATCGTTGTTCGTGTCTTTCGATTCAATTGATTATTGCCAGGACAGGATGTTTAGGATACTACGAGGCTCGAGCGATCGAGCGTTACGCCATCACCTCCATCTGCCGAATGTTGCCCAAGCAACACTCGCGTGACGAGATTTCGCGTTACTTTCAACGACAGAGTAAATACCTTACCACGATCTAACCGAAATTTCAGTTGCGCTCGGGGATTCGGTTACCACACTCCGCGCTATCCCGTAATTTAACCGGTAAGCGTGATTACCCTCGAACCTCCCATGAAGAAGTAGCTTCTAAACACGTTTCTATGTGGTTGGCTAGGAGCGATACTAGTGATCACTGAGATTAACGTATCGAGCCTCTATTTTACTCGTCATAAGGGCGAGCAAGCGACTCGTTCGCGGGGCCGTTGTTTTTCCACGGTCTCTCTCGGCCATCGAGGTCTAGGTACCACGTCACGCAACGCTAATGAAATTTATCGCGGCACCCGGCTTAATTTGCGCTTAACGCTCGCGAGCCATGCAAACGATCGTCCGGCGAGTTACGACGTCGATCCTGGTCGAACCGGAATAACCGTGGATCGCGTCGGATTCCCAGACTGTGCGCGCGGCCTATGATCGATACGCTGGTATCCAGACGGAACCGAGAACCTGGTCATATTCCACCGAACACGAAGCTTTTCAAACGAAACCAAATACTTGCTGAGAGTAGGTAAACTTGTTTAAACGGCAGTGGCCCTGAAGGCCATCGACGCGACTTCACTCAGCGTAATGGTCACCGAGGAAAACTATAAATTACCATAGACCGTCTCCCGTTAAAAGGAGACACTTTTCGAGGGGTGCAATTAGCTCGCCGCGAGATCAACTAGAGAAAAGGAGGAAACATCTGCAAGGCGAAGAGTTCTGTCGAGTTACTTTAGAATCGTGAATATGTAATTGGAAGTCTCGCCGGTCGAGATTTATAGGGTTAATAAGAAACACCGCGAGGATTCGTCTGGTATCTCGAAGGCAGACAAACGAAAGAGAGTAATCCGATTGTTTTGAAACTTTCAACCTGAATTAGCGCTTCTCTGGTCTAAGATAATTATATCAAAGAGTCGGAAAGTCAGGGAACGGTTGCGTCCACCTGGCGCACCTTGGTTCTCAAGCAGGGCTGGTGACCGAATCACCAATGAAACGAAGGGAAATTATGCTAATCCCGCGATTACACCTCGACACAATTCCTTGCATCGGTTAAACGCTCTCGGCTGGATTTCGAGCAGCTGCCCGCAAACGTTCAGCACCGTGCCTGTTCTTGAGGGAATCTTTGTAATCGCCTCTGAAGTGAAAGTGCTTCTTGACAGTCCTCTGACGGATCTCCCGCATCCTTGGATCACAGAAATATAGCAGTGCTTTGCGAAACACTTAAGCGCACAGATTTGTGGCCATTCGTCCCCCTTGAAGCGCTCAAGTAGCCTGCAAATGCTGCGTTTAACGTTTAGCGCGAAGAGGTTTTCTAATGACAATTTGGCTGGTTGGTTTCCTTGTTACTCAGCTGCTATATAGATGAACCTCCGTGGCAACGCAAAGGGCTCTGTTATTGGTAAATGGCGTCTTTTCAAGTCGAGCGGCCGATAAATCTGGCGCGTTACGTTTATTAATTTTCAATGAATCCACCGTATCGAGGGCTGCTTGTAGCAGCGGCCCCGTGTTTGCCATTCCAAGATCGAACGTTGGAGCGAACGGAATAGTTTAAAGCGCGATAAATCGTTCTGTTCCCCGATTGCTTTTTTCGCGGCTCCTTTTTCTACCCGGGATGATTCCCCCTTCGCTTCTCGGTATCCCTCGAATATTCGTAGACAGATAATTGCGGCTATAAATTCAAGATTAATCGAGCCCAACGCGGCCTGTCGTTGCCTCCTCCTCTCCGCGAAATCCATTTCGCATTATAAATCAATCGGCCCGTTTCTCTCGTTCCTCTCGCACTTGCCCTGTTCCGTTCGTTCGTTCGTACCACCTCCCGATAAAACTTCGACACTCTCTCCCTCCTTGGCGGGAGATGATCAGCTCGCGAACTGGATTACATCGCCCCGGAACTTCACTTTTAAACCCTGCTTCTCTTTTTTCGCTCGCAACTTGGGCAATCGAATCTCTCCCCGCTTACACGCGTTTCGCTTTTACGGTTTTGTTGCGGAGGGAGCCTAGTGAGCTGGTGTACGAAGGGATGAACAGGGTCGGAGGATAACCTCCTCTTTAGATCTATTACGCGCGGCTAGGTGAGTAGTGATATCTCCGAGACGGTGAGGATGTTTCGTAACCTAGAGACAAATGTTCTTCTTTCGAGGCTGATCCTTCCACCGAGAATCCCATCGCCGTAACAAGATTTCTCGCGGTTTACACGGAACCGTGGTTAATTGACGCAGGCGAATAAGACACGGTCGGTGTAAATTCGAGAGCAAGCCGAGGCCGGGGCAGAAAGCAACGGGATAAACATCCGATATCGCGTCGGGATGGATAGGTGGCCTGGGAAGAGCGGACACGCCCTTCGAGCTTCGATCTCGCGCGATTTAGGGCTCTTAATTATATGTGTGTGGAATGGAAGAAGGCGCGATCGAGGCGCGGGGGAGTGAAACTCGCACGTACACGCGCGCGCGTGCTAGCACCGCGCTCTACCCGTGTCTTCCACCCTTCTCTCCTGCTTACACCCGCGCAACCCCTTATCTTTCTCTCCGCGCGCATTATGAATAAGTATACATGCCGCATTGACGCGCGTACGCGCGGGGCGTGGCGCGCCCCGGGCGCTGACCGGCCGAATCTGGACGATCTTTTTTTCCTGCATCTCTCCGAATACATCACCGTGGCCTGGGCAACGAGTGCGTACGCTCGTGCACGTGCACGTATTCCTGGCAGTTCGGATTCTTTGGCCCCTCGGCTTTTATTGGGGCTGCAAGTTCCCGGGGTCCTTTCTCAGCCTGGAATTTGCTGCTTGGAATGCTCGAACTATGTGATTGGCTTTGGAAGTTGCTATTGAATTTTTGGATTGCTACCAAGATGTGAGAATCTTGGATGTAGGGGATGGATATCCGAGAAGGACTTGAAAATCGAAGTTCAGTATTGAAAGTTCTTCCATTTGTTGGCTTCTATTGTACCTACCAGATATCAATGGGATACTTGGAATCTTCTTTGAGGATCTGAGATTCTTCGAATTCGTAACAGTTGCTTAATATTCAAGCTTCTAATCATCCAGTGAACCGTGTACAGAAAGATACACTATTGGGATGATTGAAAATTCGATCAACGCTCGTCCGTGGCTCGAGGCTGTCCGTCCCGAGGTATGTATGTTCGTGAAATTAAATCGTGGCCTTCGCGACGATCATCAGTCACGAGTATCGGTGCAGCATGGTCCGCGGAGCGTGTGCGTGGCGATGTGACTCGCGCGGAGCCCCGTGTAGGTACTATGTCGTCTTTCGTTTCCATTGCGCAAATCATCTCTTCTGGAGCAGGACGCGCGACTGGGAACGCTTAACTTGTAAATTGCGTGCCTGCCGGGCATGCAGAACGCCTACGTACAAGAAATCTCGCCGCGAAATCGATGAACCCTAGATCATCCGTGGCTCCCGAGCGTGATCGATCGATCTCGCCGTTCGGCCAGGATGATTCGTCGTCCAGCACGACGATCGTAATCCGCGTATCGGAATAACAAGCTCTCTGATTGGGCGGTATCACTTCCGTGAACGGATTAGCGGATGTGCGTCATCGATTTAACGAAGTTCGGAGAGTCCCATTGACGCGATCGGAGCTGCGGCTCCTGTGACTGCTCATTCACGAATTGTTCAACGCAGATTTCACTGTCTCAATCATGCGCGTGATTGCACGATCGCATTTCGGACCTCTCATTGACCGTTCAATCTCTTTGATCATCGCGTTGGTGGCTTGTGCCTTGGGTTCTCTTTGAGATAGCGTTAATCAGTGTAAAAGGTACCTCCAGTAATCTCTGTTTAAATAGCATCGAATCGTGCCGCTGGACGAAATAGCACCGAGTGTTATCAAAGTCAACGGACATTGCTTCAATCCACTAAACACAAATTCATCCAACTTCCAGCAGCACTGATTATCACGATCCGAAATGCCAGCGTTGGTCACATGGCCAGCACCTTGCCCTATCTATCTGCTCGTGCACAGCGCACTGTAAAGTTAGAAGTTCAAAATACAGGATGATGTACGACCCAACGTGGCAAGGTGGATTCAACGTGCGCAGCTGTCCACAAGGGACCGTTCTGCGCGAGTGTGCCACAGCCGAAAACCCTATTGGCGGACGATTAAGCGTTTAAGAGGCGACCGTTCGGAGGTTTAAGCTTCGGCTTAGAGTCCCATGGACGTCCAGGGACCGTGAGGGCGCGATCGTGTCAAAGTGCGAGCGAGAGGGCAGCACGGGAGGACGATATTAACCCCGCGGTGTGGTCCGCGCCCCGACAAATCGCGTATTTATGATCTTTCGGTACAATGGAGGGATTTTTAATCCGTGGGGCCGACCTCGCCGTGGCGTTCGGTCGCAGCCCGCTGTATTTCGTCGTCTGCTGACCGGTGAACCGCGCATACACGGTCATTCGGGCCATGCGGGAAGATGCGAGGGGACGAGGAAGCAGACGTAGTCTCGGACGTGTGTACATAAACATGTCAAGGAGCCATTATGCAAATTTTTAAATACGACGGGACCATATATCCAGCCTGTAGAGTGTGAAAAATAAAATTAGCATTGCCACAAATGTTTTCGGGCGTAAAACCGCTCGGCCAGCCGCGCGGCCAGACCTGGCTGGGACCGTCAGCCGGGACGGGCTAGCTAGGACTCGCCTGGCTTCGGGGAAGCCACCTCTCCGACCGGGCGTCGCGGAAATTATGCCACTCTTTCCGAGAACGCGTCTCTGCTCGATGGAATTTCGTGTTTTCTGGGCGTCAAAACGGTTCCATCGCGCGATCAGAAACCGCACATTAATTCCGCGCCGGTGGGGCCGCCGGAAGCCCCGGAATTCTGTTGGCCAAAGTGGCCGAATAAAGATCGGTGACAAGCGGGGCCCACCTGATAGCGAGACCCTCGCGGCGCCTCTCTCGCTGCGAGAGTAGAAAAACGCGCTGTAATTTTTCACCCCGACAGATTCGTGGAAACATTCGGAATTCCGCGGCGGTCCCGCCGGTCCCCGAGCATTAATTTTGACGCCTCGAATTGATCTCGGCCCCGGCCATCCTGTTGCAATTTGTTTCTAGATCGCGATAACGCCTGGCGAGGAGATCGTTTACCCCCGAGCGTCTTCGCGCGCTCCTCCAGGTTACCGGGTCCCGTTCCAGGGCCCACGTAGAGGGGACCAGTTTTCCTTGATTTACATCCGTGTTTCTTGCCGGCCCGCGTTCCACCGTGGCCAGAATCGCATCTGCGCCACAATTACACGTCGTCCTGGCCATTGCGTAATTCCCATCCGCGCTGGCCGAGCCTATTCAGCGGGATGTTGCGATGTGGTCGTCATTTCCGGCGCGGCAAGAAGTCAATCAGCCGATGCCGCAAGCTCGAAATGATAAGCTTGAGGTTGATACGGCGATGAATGCAGAGGAACCTGGGTCTGGGGAGAGGCCACGGCGGACATTTTAATTGGAGCACTGTCAGTTGGCCAGTGCCATGTTCCTGGCTGTTAAAACGCCATCCCTAATGAGGAGTTTAATTTCCCTCGTAAAACCATCTAAATAGCAATGTGCATTTTCTGATTCTTATCAGAATCAAAGGCACCTGTATTCAAAGTTCAGTGCAATTACTCAAAGTCGTCTTGTAACAGTATCGGTTTAACATGACAATTTAATTTAATAATACACGAGCTTCTCGTGTTCGAAGTTTCCTCGCAACCGCAGATGGAAAATGAAAGAATGACGGATAGCGTTCAACGCGTTAACGATGCAAACTGAACGAACGTTACGCGACTATATGTTTTATGCTGATGACTATGTTTCAATGATTTTTGCGGAGAGACTCGTTCGCGGCGACTAATGAGGACTACGGATACTTCCCGTCGTTATTTTTTCTACGAATCGTTTCAGCGTAACGCATTGGACGCGCGAAACAACGTACAAAGAAGCCGTACAGTTTTGCGAGAATTACCGTTAAATTATCTTGCTACGCTGAAAACTTAACTTCTTATCGCGGGTACCATCAGATTACATCCAATCTTCTCAATTTCCTCGCTTATTTTCTTGCGCCCCGGAGTTGGCAGGATCGAATAGATGGAATCTAAGGGGGAAAATCGTATAAAGCCGGGGAAGTGAATTTTTACAGTGGTCCTGGACGCGGAATCTGTGATACGATCGCGATACACAATTGCCTTGTTAGGAACGTTTAAAGGAAGAAGCTGCAAGTATTCCTGCGCATTCATCCTTCGACATCCATAATTTACTTTTAATAGAACCAACATACATCTGATGCGTTCCTTTCAAGCATCTAAAATTAGGAACCGAAGAATTTCGGGTTCATTTGTGCCATTCAATTGTGATTCATCCCCGGACCTTGGCTGAGAGATTAAAAACCGGTTTTCAAAAATTAAGGATGTGGGGATTTACTCTCTCAAAATGATCTTCGTGCATCGCAACGTGGAGCTTTCAAAAATAATTTATTCTTTCGTACAACCCAATGAAAACCAAGACGATTGTCTCAGTGAAACGCTCAACTTATTGTTAGTAGCGATCGTATCTCCAAATCCCCAACATCCCCCGAAGAGCAGAGTGGCTTTCTTCGGCGAGCGGTCCATTTCCTTTGCCCCCTCGAAGCTCGCCTCACCCCGAGAATCGTGAATCAGCCCCCGAAACGGCACGCAACCGTCTGCAGATCGACGGCTCACGAGACGGGGTTTGCCATTGCCGAGGAACCCAGCCAGGACACCCGGCCGAGTCTGCGGCGGAAATGAAGGAGTTGATATATCTGCTCGAGCGCCATAACTCACTTAGTAACTTGCATATAGCCCTCGCGGTCTCTCTGTTCCTCCGTTTCGCTCCTCATTCGCCTCCTCCTCGTCCTCTCGCTTCTCCGCCCTTATCTTCTACACTCCACGGATATTCCCCGCGCTTTCTCGTAGATGCGCGAGCATAATTCCCGGCGTAGCCTGCTCGTATTGGTCGCGGGCACGTGGGTGTCTGCCCGTTGCATGTGCACGCGTCGCTCGCAGGTGTGGACGCGCGCGAGTGACGAACGAAACGCAACGACGTCGACGAGGAGAAAGACCTGTGCCCCGAGGGCCGCGAAGGTGCAGAGGAATCGCTTGGATGGGGTGAAGGAGGCAGAGCGATCGCTCGAAAACGATCGAGCGAGAGGTGATAGGCGAGCGCTTAATGCCTCCCACTAAATTATGCAATTACGTTTACGTCCGCTTGAACACCATCTCTTGACCATCTCGCGCACGTGTACGAGCGCCGACGAAGTGCAGGTCCTCTGCACGCGAGAGTGCGAACGGTCGTGATGGATTAGCGAACGATGTCCCCGGAGACACGTAGAATATTAGGATACCGAGAGTACCTGGGCGCTCCGAGCGCGCCAAGTGTCTCAGCGGTAGATTTATTGAATGACACCAGACGACGTAACGATAATCGGTAACGCCTTTATTGTCGCGGGGATAAGCGAGGCGCAGGATATACGAGCCATCGGCGGGATAGCTTTCACGTCAGGCATGCTTTAATAGAATATCTGAATTCTGTTATTTACGCACGCACCTCGACCGCCCTTTAAACTTTGTGGCTCAATAAAACATAAGGAAAGAGCACGGGGCCGTGGCCTGTCGCGTTCGCTCGCGTATGAATAAAGTGTCGGGCGGCCGCGAGCTCGCCGACGTTTCCGACGTGTCGAATAATATTTTATTATCAAACGTGCGCGTTATCCGATTATTCCTGTCTAAACGGGCGGCTTACCGTGCGCAAGGACGCGACGCGCACGTAGGTGTGCCAATATAGCGAAATGTAAACTGTAAGGATCGCGCCAAGGTCCCTAGCTCATTCACTGCCTACACTCTGCGCCGCGCATTACTGGCCCTCCCTTTGCCTCTCGCTGGTAGCCTTGAATTACGGATTCTTTCCGCACCGGGGATAAAATACGCAACTCCTGTTGTACATCTGGAACGAGGGCTGTAAATGGAGAGTGGACACGGCCGAAGACACCTCGACGACGTTGCACAAATATAGAAATCCCTCGGACGTGGCCTCGGAGGGACGTGGTATTATTTAAACCGCGACCGGAATTTATCGTTGAATACGTATCGCCGGATTATCCGAGCGCTGAAAATCCTCGGGAAATCGAGGCATCGCTGGATTTACCATCGCCTTATGGAGTTTATGGCTGCGATCGTTCCGTCGCGGTTCACGCGGCCGCCAGAGGCACGTTCACTTTCATATAAGCGCGAACGACAAAAGGACATTTAGCGAAGGATGAAGTATGCGCTCCGCCGTCGAGCACGGGCTGTCCTAGAATCTACACGAGGGAGCGAATATGCACGCCAGACTGGAAACCGACACATTCCCGGGCGCGCCCATTCGCGATTAAAACGGAACGGGGGGAAAAATCGGGATCAATTACTCGCGAGGTCGGTACAACTTGTTAAGACACCATTGACAGGGTTGAAGTGGTTGTTGTGCGAAGGATAAAGTCGGCTCGGTCTCGGCGGAAAAAAATGTGGGTGCAACTGAACATGGGACTGCGCTGGAAGTAATGCCCGATTAACTTGTTGCTGGGACTGCGAAGTGTCGAATCGGTGCAAGGACTGGGCAACGAAAGGACAGTAGATTCAATTTCTTACCGCTTCGTTCATAGTTTAGAGATCGAGCTGACGATAGGGCACGGGAACGTTCGGGTAGTTGAGTACTGTGACTCAGATCAGCCGGACACTTTGAGGCAGCGTCTAGGTACTTTATATCGCGAAGCTATTCGATTCCCTCTATTGGCTGCATGCTAATTGCGTTGAAATGTATTAGATATTCCGCGGCGTTCCCAGGAGATACCCACGTAAAGTCGCGGCACGTTTGCACGAGGATGTTTCACACGCGCGGGCATCAGGAGCTCGCGGCCGCGCAGCCTTGAATTACGAAAGGCCTTCGGATAAAGAATGAAATATGTATCCTTTATTGAATCTAAAATAAGATGGAGATACCGCTGGACCCGCGCGTGTCATTTTAAAGCGGCAAGGTCAACCGATGCATGGTCATCCGAGATGATCATCTCGGGCGCTATTATCTGGATAATGCGCGATGCGCCTCCGCGGGGAAATACGTGCGGCTTGTGCAGCCAGGACAATGAATTACTCCAAGGGTGCATCCTCGTTCGTCCTCGTCTTTCTCTTTCCGCCGCGATCGCTGGCCACCGCTGTTGCCGCCGGTACCTCGAGGAAAAAGCGATCTTTGACCTTCGTTGCACTGTACGACCATTGATCCTCGAGTTCTCAGCCCATTGTCTCCGTAGTGTACGCTATTGACGAGCTGGGCTATCTTTCCACCGAACGAACGGTTAAAACAGAAGTGTATTCCAGGCGAGCAAAAATCCTGCTCTCTGCGCAGCAAGTATCTGCATTCGTTGACCCCGTGCGTCCAGCACTGCAGCGCAACATCCAGCCTCCAAAGAGCTTAAACTTCCCCGAACCAGAATTAGACCAGTCAAAGAGATCCTGCAACGCTCCGTGCAAATTCCAAGTAGATATGTAATTGCCAGATGTAGCGTATCCGGACCTTCTGCTCGGCGGTTAGAGCGTACTTTCCTACGGAGTCAAGACACCCTGCCATCGCGAACAGTGGCGGCCGGACAACGGGCACGTGGATTCCGCGGCCGTTTCGACACGTCGCTCTAGTTCCTTCGTGAATTGTCAAAGTCGCGATTGGAGCCGGTGGTAATAGCGGGGCGAGCGGCGGCCCGGGCGTTATCGTTGGGGGATCGGCTGGCAGGGCGCTTTTCGTGGCTGTCATCGCGAATTACGAGGTCCGGCTCGCGGGGAGCGAAGCGTTTTCGGGGGCCCCGGAGCGAGCACATGCGTGAGCGCACGACTTAACGTTTCATTAACCGTATATTAGCGAGACTCGGGGCCCCGTGCATACGTCACACAGATAACCGCGGCGGGACTCGCGCGAGAATGTACGACGAGGCTGGCAGATAAGCGTAAGGAGATACGGGACGGGTAAGTTACGGCGCGTCCGCTGACGCGAAATGTGGCTAGCGGAGCGAGGCTTATAAGCTGCCAAAATCGTGGGTACCGGGCCCCGCGGGCTTCGTCTCGCTGCAACTCCGCGAGGAGGAGACGCGCCTGGAGAGAAAAAGATACGACGGATAAGAGTCGTGACTTTTTTCGACCCTGCCCTGTCACGATTCTTCACTGGGCAGTCACGCAATTTTTTCGCCCCTACCCATCGGACTATCGTGTGTCCTGCGGGACCGAATTTTACGATACGCTCTGGGAGCAGTGACTCGTCTCTGCGGATTCATGGCTTCGACTGTTTAAAACGAACTCGGCTTGTTATTCGATCGGTATAAATGCAGCGTGAATTGCCGGTGAAATTGCGGGACATATTATAACACGTGGATTTACATCCTACATCGGGCGACAAATTGAATGGTAAAGATAACTCCGTAACACCCCTAATATGTCAATTATACATGATCCACCGAGAAAAGGAAGAAGACGGGACAAGCCTTGGGAGCAAGAAAAAGATTGCAGCCAGCTAAAATAACCGACGGAATTCACGCCGGAGAGCCTCCCTCCGTGTGGATACATCTCCATTCATAAATATACACCGGGAGCGTTCCACGGATCCGTTTATCCGGTTCGCCCGGTCTGCGAAACACGCGAGCCACTTTCGCGAATCGCCGCGCTTCTTAATAGAACGTGGGACGACGAAAATTCCGTGAAGGGGCGAGGAGGAAGGTAAGCGTCGTGGAACGGAGAAGAAGACACGGCGCACGAGATTCGAAGATTAGGTGAATGAGTCACGCAGGAGGATACAGGGGAAAAAGAGTACAGTGCGAGGAAATCGAGCAGGTAGAAGAGTTAGGGCTGGTAAGAGCAGCGGGCAGCGAGGGGGAAAGAAAGAAAGAAAGAAAGAATGAAACGAAGTCCTGGAAGTCACGGTTCCCGATCGCCCTGAACTGGTCCAAGATCAGACTATCGGGCCGCACTTGCTCCCTGACTATTACGCTTTAACGAGCGTCGAAATAATTATAGTGATCGAGGGACAGAGAAAGGGAGAAAGGGATCCCTTTGCTTTTTTCCCTCCCTCGTTGCACCGTCCTCCGCGCGCATCGCGGAATTGATGCATTCGCGAAATTGTTCCGCAACGCCTCGAATCTGATAGCGGCGCGCTCGTTTCGAAGTGGACTTCTCTCTCTCTCTCTCTCTCTCGACGGAAGAGGGAACCTAGTCGTTTCAGCGATCGTTCCGAGGCACGATCGCGACCGCGGTAACGTAGCATCCACCGCTACGGGACCGGCCACTTGGAAAATCGAGCAGGACGAGAGCCAACCGATCACGATCCAACCCTTAAAGGTACGCTCAACTACTTCCTGGTGCCGTTAACGGTGAAAACCGCCGAGATCCGGCGATGTTTATTGGCTCGTTACCGTGCGCTACACTCGCGACGGGGGTCCCTAGGTGTGAAAATTTCGCGTTCCACCGCTGGAAACGGGGGGGCGATCTAACGAGGGGGTGATCGTCGATGTCGACGGGTTCAAGGATGCATCGCGTGCCTCTGTTCCCCCGACAGCGGAGATTCGAAGATATTCAAGATGTTTCACTGAGGATGGCTGCCTCGCGACTCTCATCTTCTGCGTGGCCCATATCGAATATAACTTCCAAATTGAAATAGATAATGGTAGAAATGGTCACCGTGCCGAAAGCACCTATCCGCATTCAAGTTCGCACGAGCATCGTTATCGTGGTCGCAAGATTATAATTCGTCAAAAGGCAGGCTCGCCTCGTCACCTAATTGATCGCGATTTAAAAGCAACTCGCGCTAATACCCGGTGATCTCACGAGGATGACTTGCTGTCCCGTTGATTCCCACTCGCGCAAACAGCACGTGTATTTACGGCGTCATTAGGCCCGTTAATAACGTACGAATCCGTGGCTAGCCTCCGCTAGATAAACCGTCAAGTGTCGACAAGTTCAGGGACACCCCAGTGGACACGGCGGACACGCTTTCGTCTGCGGACGGTGACGAGTTATACGCGGAGCCGATTGAACGATTGCTCGGGGCACGGACGTGACGGGAGGTAGATCGTTATTAAGAATCTTCCTTAAACGGAACGCAGCCGATGTACTTATAACGGAGGGGTCCTTGAGAGCAAGGAGACTCCTAGCTCCGGGGCTGATTGCCTGCCTCGTGGAAATGCGCCGCGAACAGATCAAACTGTTAAAAACTAATTGCGAGCTGGACACGAGCATCGAAACGGACAACCAGTGCTCCGTGGTCGCTCTCGAGTGTGTTTCCCTTCGGTTACTTTCGACCCCGCTGCTCTTTTCTCCTTCTTCTTTGTGTGGGAGCGAGGAGGGCCGTCGAGGAAAGTGTCGATACGTAAAGAGCCGACCAGCCAACTGGTCCGATTAGCATGTTTGATCAGATACGAGAGTGATATTGATTAGATTTTGGACAGACACGTGGCGCTTTTTTGCCTGGCGACTCGTTCATTAGCTGGGTTGGGCCGGAAGTTGTTCATTTTGCGGGACTGATCACTGTGAGATGATTAATTGGCTGATTGGCTCTGGAGCAGTGCTGGAGGCGAATGAAGCGTGAAATGTCTCCCGCGTTTCGTAATTGGTGCGAGGAATTGAGCTCTTTTTTGGGGCGAGGTGGTTGCGTAATACATGTAAGAGTAACATATAGGTACTGTTGGTTTTGTCAGAATTTTCTAAGTGATTCTAAATCACAGAATTCTGAAAACACTTTGAAACTCAAGCTCGAACGTAAAGCCCGTTAGTTACCTATCAGAAACTTAGGGGATTCAACCTCTGGCTTCGATCTGCCATGAAAAAAGAGCCGAGTCATCGAGGAATGCGTAGGCTCGAATAGATTGAATATCGAATAGTAGATACTCTCGATTCAGAGATCCTTTCCACGTTGATCTCCGGGGCACAGAGGTTATAGAAGAACATGTTATTAAAGAACCTTCCTTGTTCTTTATTCGTGTTCTCCTTCGCCGCTCGCTGATGGAGTAGAACGAAAAAGCCTCGAACAAAACGGTGGAATTATCGCATTATCATCGAGGACGCGAAAGTCGGAATCGTAATCCACCATTTTTCATGTCTTTCGCGCACAAAGGCAGCGTACCAGCGATAAAACAAGTCCTGCATGATTCACAGTAGGAGTGGCCCTGAGTAGCCATTTGATTTCGTTTCTTCTGTAATTACCAAGTTCGTTAGAATATAGTGAAATCGTACTCCATGGTTAGCTATCGCATCCCCGAAGCCTCGACGAGAAACAATCGGTCGATGACGATGATTAAAGACCCACATCCACAAGCTTCCTCCTTGAAGGCGAATGATCGCTGGGCCCTCGAACAATATGCATTTTCTGCGATCGAAAGGGGGCCATAATGGCGTGGCGCGCTCGCAACGTTCGCAGCAGCGACTGGTCGATTCTATGCTCGTCCAGAGACAAATGTCCAAGGGCAGCTGGCCGCGATAAAGGGATACCAACACGATAAATCATACTCCTTGCGTCGCGAACGGAGTCTGGACTGGTTGGAGGAGCGAATTTCTCGTTGGGCGTTTGTCATATTGAAAGTGTTAAACGATCGACGCCTTCGAGAACAATATCCTTGCTGATAGTCGTTGAGGATGAAAAATCGGGACGATGCGAAGTCCAAAAACCGGTATAGAGAACTGAGAGTTCCATTAAAGTCATTCACCCTCGAATAAGATGGAAAATTTGAAGACGAATTTTCTATCGAGTGGAGAGCACAGTTCCAAGATGTTAGATAGCACGCGATGGTCGTGCGAGAGTGCTTTGGAGACAGAAACGCGTGAAAATTGTGACATAGGGAGACTCATCGATCATCGTCAATCATCGCCCAGCGCCTTGTAAAAGTCGTAGGATCCGCCGACGCGTACGCTTTCTTCCTTCCTAACTTTCAAGCCACGGGCGAGATAGTTTCTTAATTAAAGTCTGGAAAGACGAGGTGGGTTCAAGGCCGAGTGCCTCGGTAGCCGGAAGCAATTATACTTTTTCAGAAGGATTTATTAAACGTTTCACAGAGCCACCATCTTTACCCAGTCTCTTTAATATCGGTACATAATTTATTGCTCGAGCAAGAGCCGCGTTTTCATTAGAGCTATAAATACTGGAGCCGCGCTTTATGAGGTGCAGGGATAAAGTGGGTCATTCGGAGCGGTAATAAAATTCCATGCACCACGTAGGCGATATAAGCACTCCTAACCGAGGGATAATTCGATAGCAAGACCATATTCATCTTTCCACCGTGAAAATCCAAGCAACATACCGTTACAACCGTGTCAGTTCTTCCTCCCCGACCTGCCGAAAAGAATGCACAGTCATGGATGGACTTTACTCGCCGCCGGCCATCGAGTTTCCCACGAAAAGCTGACGATCCACAGAAAAACGTCAAGTAATTTCACGCCTCCAACCGAACTAACGAGAAACAGTGTCCAGAAGAAAATCCGATCCAAGAAATGTAACACAAATTCCTCGGAGCCGCCGTGCATAAATCTGGTCAGCAGATGGAGCACCAATAGCGAGCCGTTCCATAGCCAGCATCTCTCACGAGGAGAAGCTCGTGGCTCTGCGTAAAACACTCGACAGCGGCGTCTTCTCCCAATGAAGAAAGTCGACAGAAGTTTGGGAGGGACCTCGCACAGGAAGCCAAACGTCTCCACAATTGTCTGACAATCGCGAGGAGCCAAGGGAAACGCATTAGCCGTGTCGCCCAGCGGTCTTTCCGCCGCAGTTCCGTCGCATTGTGCGGCAGAATTCTCGCCCCCTGGACATGCCGAGGACTCCTCGAAGTCATCGAAAGTTTCGCGACTTTTCGCTTCCTCGCGCGAATTCCATCCCCCGTCGCGATCTCCATCCCCGTTGCGAGCGGAGCCGGCTCGCCGAGATGATTCCTGGAAACCATCAACGGCCGCAATTCCGCGTCCTCTTTCACCTTGCCGGGACCGTTGTTTCGCTTGCAGCAGGAAGGCATTATCCCGGGCGCGAGTTGCGAGTTTATTGTGCACCGCGAGGCGGGCGAAAAGCGGTGTGCGCACGGCCGTGCACGTGCACCTACGTGACGAGCCGAGGCGTGTTCTCTGTTCTGGCAGGTATACGCGCGCGTTCACCTGTCGAGGGCCGCACGAAACCGAACTGCGGAGCCCCGGCGCATGGAGGAAGACCGTGTGAATGGGCTACCGTTCTGCGGTCTGCGGCCCCGTGTTTTTCTCGTTGATCGGAATGCGAGCTGGCCGCGGCGCGGCGCGGCGCGGCGGAGAGGCGGAAGAGGCGCGCGAGAGAGGCACAATCGGCTCGGGATGTTCGCGGGGGGAGCCCAGTTCTCGGTCTCAAAGCCAGAGGAGGGAGAGAGGGACGGTCTATCGAAACCGAACACCGGGGAAAACACGGCAAACGCTCGAGCCCACGCCAGATAACGACCTGGAGAAATCTTGGGCCGTTCCCGTTAAACCATCGAACCGCGATCACCCGAGAAATGTTGCGATCGCGGCCGCGCGACAGACTGTCCGATCCAGTTCAGGACATCTGGCCCCGGTGGGAACACCGTGACCGAATCAGGTGGAAGCGCGCGAAGGAAGTCCGCGTGGGAGGCGGTCGAGGGTACTTTAACGTGGCCTGGTGTACAGGGTGGGCGATTTCACTTGTTAACGAGGGGAGACTTGGGAATCCAACTTTGACCGTTCGGTATCCGCCAAAGAATCACAGCTAGACCCCAATCTCACCTAGAACTTGTTTCGTACTTGCCGAGCAGCCTCACACCCTCGGCTGACAGGCTTTAGGAAGCAGGTCGAGCCGCCTCGCGACGTTTCTTCGTCGAAATCGAATGGTTCGGTCGCGAAGCCGGTTACGAGGATCGCGAGCCGATCCCACACTGGTCGCGGAACTTGCTTTCTACCGATTAATATGCGGCGAGCTCGGTCGGAAACGATTTAAAGGCGTTCACCGGGGACCCGCGGTTGTCGCGATACCATAGCTGTCACCGTTACTCGGTCTAATGGCCGCGGATAATTGGTTACAACTGGCCCGCATACGACTCATTGATCCGTGGTATCCGTGTACGCGCGTTGGAGGCCGCGTACGATCGAGTTTCTCCCGCTCGATCGCCTTTCGAAAGATCGGCCGTTTTCTCCGTTAAATCCTTTACGGTCGCGGACGCAATTAGCTGGCATCTCCAGGCGCCGCGTCGCGCTCGCAGATAGAAAGTGCTGGCCGATCGAACATAGGTCGAGACGCCCGCGGGAACCCGCCGTAACTCAAATTGAAATTCTTCCAGGCGGTTTTTCGCGCGGGGACCGGCTCGTATTTCGTTTGCTCGGCTCAGATTATCGACGACAGGCCAGCCGTCGTAAATTCATGGTATAAATACTAGGGATTGACGCGCAGGCTTGAGCGCGACGGTGACTCGCCGCAGTGCTGCGCGTGGGCGGGAAAATATCGAGGCGACAATTAGTTTGATCGAAATCCTGCATTTTCCGTCAGACTTGTGGGGGATGAGTAATGCCTGAGGGAGCATCGAGTATCAGATTTCGTTGGATGAATTACGCGAAAGCGATGGAGTATGGCTTGGAATCTTCGGCGAGGGAGATTTGACCTTTCGCAAGCTTCTTTGGAGTAGAGATAGTCGAAGTTTCAGAGATGTCTTTAAGCAACAGGGTAACCGACGGTGCGTGCACCTTTTCCGTCATTTTCTCCAAACGTTCGTCTGCTCCCATGCGCCCTCGATTCCCACGAGTCATCCTCCAGGACTCTAGGAGAAAGAAAGTTCAGCGAAAGGAATGTTAGTTCGAGGCAAGGAAACGTCGAACGATAAACGAAAGGAGCGTTGCGAGGTGTTCGGGAAGGGATCGAAAAAGCAGGGATTGTGGTGTGCGACAAATAAGCCCCGGGTAAAATTGTTGCGATCGTCGAAAGGCGATCGAGGTCATTCGGCACTCGAGAGGCAGTATGAAATGCGGTTACAAAGTGGTTGGTATTTTCAATCATCGATGTACCTCGATATCTCGCTCGCTGCAAGGAACTCGACTGTGAGACAATGAGCTCCATAGTGTGTAAAGATCGCCCGGAGGAAATGAGAGACGTTACAATGTTCGCTGCAACTCTCGCCCGTTTAAATCGAAATCGCGCAATTTGGCGAATTGCGTGGCGGACGATATCTTAATCACACGGCCGTCAATGGGAGCCGGGATAACGCTGAGATCCGGGCAGGACTTTCCCATACGGCGTGGTACCACCGTTTCGTGACGATCTTATCTCGGGACCGAGTTTCTGCAGCCATGAAATCGAATGGGGATCAATGGAACACAATGCGGTTTTAAGAGCACCGAGTGCGAAGATAGCCACGCTACCTCGCGGTTCCCCCACATTTGTATCATCGAAAATGATAACGCCTGCTACGAGCGACTGGTTCGTAGATTTTCTCAGTACACGAAAATTTCATACTACCTTGTACTCTGGCTATCACTTTCAATCTTTTATTTGATATGCTCTTCCACGCATAGTAGGGGAAAGGTGCTATAAAACGGGTACTTTGTTTAGCGTAATGAATATTATAAACTCATAAATTGTAACAGAAAATAAAATCTTCGATTTTCAAATAAGTAGGAAATGTCCCTTTTACGACTAGGTGGCTTTAAACGAGACATTATAAGTCATGAAAGGGACACGTTAATAAAAATAAACTTATTAAGTATTATAATTATTATACTTGTAAATCTTAATGATACACAACAATGGAATCTATGAAAAAATTAACTCGTTATACTATGAATCATCAATATTTTTGATTATCTTCAGAGAATGTGACCTGTCCCTTTTATATCACCTCTCCCCTGCACAAACTCGATACAGGCATTTTACCAAGCTTGGAGATAAAGAACCTATGAAAGTTCTGAACAGGTCAACTGACGGATTCACTCGAAAGAACTATACGTTTTCGCGTTGCATTGAAGCGTCACTTGACTTCCCTTCGTCGAACCGAATCCTCAGCAGCAGGCCTTCACAAAATATCAGAGGGATTCGTGCCGCGAACATCGACAGGTATCTAGCAATAAGTCGTTGCCTTATCTGCCCGCGTGTCTCGCGGGCGAGCAAAGCAACTGCTCCTATAGAGAACACGGGGGCCACGAAACCGCGTACGATCAATCATCCAGGTCGCGGGGACCGAAACGGGTTCCGATACCGTCGATCCTCTCCAACACCTTTCGTTTCACGCCTGGAATCACGGCCGAAGAAAGTGGTGCCCGATAGCGTAGCATCCTCGGGGATACCGATAAGTGACGCCGCGCTTTTTATACGGACAGATATGACGCCAGTGCCGGAATCGGTCAATTTTACAAAAGGTGTCCAACGACACGTTTATCTGGCGCTGCTTGAAAGGGTTGAACCGCGGGCGATACTACGCGCGGACGGCATTCCGACGGCGGGAAGTAAAGATAATCCGAAGGTGGCTGGATGGAAAGGAAGAGATCCGGCGAGGAAAGCGACGATAAGGATTTACGACCATAGGGGGGGCCGGCGAGTGACTGTTTTTTCCGTCGCGTGGGAATTCGCGGTATCAGTCCCCTTTCCCCCATTTTCTGGAACAAACGCCTCGAACGATCCCGACCGTGATGGAGTAAACCAGCCAGTTTCTAAAGAATCTTCGCCTCTATCTACGCGTTTCTTTTACTGCCGAGCCACTCCGCAATGAGTCACGGAAATCTTTATTCCCTTCCATAATCGTAAAATCGTGGGCCACGAATAACGTACGGGCCTCGGGTCTCTTCAAGGAAACGGATCTGAATAAGAGGACAGCTGGATGCGTTTCCTATAGTCCTACAGGCAGAGACACTGAAGAACTGTTCGACTGTTGAGTCCAAATGGAATATCAGTTATAAACTCCACGTACTATCAACGATCTAAAAGTCTGATGATAAGGCTCTATAAGTAGTATAAATCGTCGATGCACCGGGCAGGCGCCTGATAAACGAAAGATCTGTGTTCCAATCTCGATGCACTAATCAGCAAGTGCTCCGAAGAGACGCGAGGCTCATCCTGGCCCCGTAGATGAATCAAACATCAACCGAAAACTACCTGGCAAGCCTACGCCTCGCGCAACAAAGCCATCCGACCCGAGGTCAGCCAATTTATTTGAAGAGATGGACGGCTAGACGCAAAGCCCGGCGGGGTGCAGAGATTTCGCGATGACGGTGGAAAAGCACCTGGTGGCGAGGTGCCACCGCCGACTCTAAATCACGGCAGCCTCCTGCGCTTCGACATAAAGACGTCTCGCATTCCTCCGACAGATCGCGGAGGCGCGTCGCGCCGTTGTAGCGTCGCAGGAGGCGCGTCGAAGAAGAAGCGCCCGCGTCCCGCGCGCATGTTCGCGCGTACATCGTGAAAATTTAAGGCCCTCGCGAGCGGGCGCCGCGCGGTTACGGGCGTATAAAGCATAAACAATGGCCCTGATAATCTGATCTGGCGACACCTCGGCCGTTGCGTGCCCGCTAACACGGGCTTCGAACGTGTCCCCCGCGCGGGCTCCCCCGAAGACGAATGAAACGCAGCGGCAGCGGCGCGGCGCGTCACAAACAACCGAGAAGGAGCACGCGTGTATGTATATTCATGGAAGGCGAGAAGCAATTTCAGGACTAGTCGGAGGCTGATTGCATCGAACGTTAGTTGCGGGCTTTCATTTATGGCGACTGGATAGCAAGGCACGCCGGTTCACGGGGGATTTTCGCTTGTCTGCGGTGATTGGCTTACGTATCGGGGTCGTTTCCTACTAAATCGTAAGGGAGAGTTATTCTGGCACGCACGCAGCATTAATTCATTAGACTGGATACATAGAAAGCGAGTTAAATGCGGGAAGATTGATCGCACACCAATAACAACGACTAAAGCGTTATACTTGTCAGTGACATTATTAATTCCCGCATTGTGCAACTGTCCAATGACGATACTTAATTAATCATCCGCTTCGAAAGCTTTGAGATCTTCTTCTCCGTGTTCGTCCCTGGCGTGCTTGCAGTGGAACTTGCGATTCCACTTGAATATTCCATAGACACCGGTAGACTTACTCCTAACGGAACCGCGAGCTGTTGTCCATCGCAACAGTGACACAATAACGGAGATCCTTGGTCCATAAATCCCGCCCGTTCAAACGCGAACGAGGGATCATAGAGTCGTAGAGGCTCGCGCGGTTGGCAGTCGATCGAATGAATCGTTTATTCCCCGCGCGGAATTTCGAGGTCAGACGCGGCCGGCTCGCGAGACGATCGCTAACGGGAGTCGGCGCGAATTGAAATTCGTTGCGCAATTCGCGAGTCTGCCGCGGCTGGCCCTCGCGGAATCAGGATTCAAGGAGGGACGCCGATCTGCATTCTAACGGGGAGATGGTGCGTCGTCGAACTCTCGCCGTGGCTGTTGCGACCGATTTACGATAGTAATAGGCGCTACGCGCCCGCCGCTCGACCGTGAATGCTAATACACGCTTATAAAGTGGGCGTGCATACCGCTCCGTGGCAAATCCAATCAAAGGCACACGCTGGGCGACGGTGTCTCATTTGTGCCTCGCAGCACGTTGCAGTCGTCTGCGATCCTCGCGAGTTACGTTCTTCTTTTCCGTTCCCCTTGCTCGTCCTTTACATCCCTTCCTCCTAGTATTTCGACGTTCAGCTGACCGATACATCTACATTTGTGTCCCTTTTATGCACCGCGACGGAAGCAATCAATTCTTTGACTAACCTTGCGAGACGTCTGTCTACCTGTAGGAATTCGAACGTTATGACTGTATCGCGATCTCCATTTTCAAGGGAATGATCAATTTTGAATCCTATCCCCGAAATTCCGCGTGCTGACTGATCCGCGGTTAACAATGGAAGTGAAAGAGTGGACAGGAGAGGAAAACGGTAGGTGACGCGGCGGATACAGGCGAGGAAAGCGAAGGTGGAGGTGAGAAACGGGCGACAATAAAACCAGGGAAAGGAGACGGAGAAAGCAAATTCGAGACCGGTGTAGTAAGTGGAAGAGGGAGAGAGAGAGAGAGGCTGGGGCGAGAGACGATCCAATAAACACGAGAGTTTATCGAGCTGTTATGCCAGTCGTGGCCGCTTATCTCCTGGACACCCACTTAAACCTCGACCAGAGTCGTCCAGGTGAACCGCGTGAAAAACCTCACACGTCGAGCCGGACCGACTCCCTTCGCGTAAACGCGTGGACGCGCGCGAACGCCTGGCGTCGCCATCGAACGGCCTCAGCGTGGCGCATTACGAAGCCAGTATGTACTTTATGTGGCTTCGAATCACCGATTTAGCTCAAATTTTTCACGGAGTTACCGTACACCATATACAACAACGTGTCAAACACATGGAAGTCAGTATTCAAAGTTCTGCGTGAAAGGTAAGTTGAATGTTTCGTGTTTTCCAATTCGCGAGGGAGAAATCGATTTAAACAGATAAGAAATGGGTAAAGTGCGCGTAAGACGAGTGTAAGGGGATGTCACAGGATCTAGAAGTGTATTTTATATCGTAAACCTGTGAAAACGTTCATGATCTCGCGAACCATTTGCTGTTGGATGCGTTGCATTGTCCTTCTAGATGTGGCTACGTTGACAGTGTTGACAAACGGGTCGTATAGCGGCCAGCACGTTTGAAATCCAAGACACGTATCACCAATTAGGTGAGAAAGGATTCACCTGCGTGGTGAAACCTCTCTCGTTTGAATCACGCCCGGGTGACGCGGCGCTCGAGCACCAACACTAGCGCGCGCCAGTCGAACGTGGGATAATAGAAGAATAATAGGCCGTCGAGGGAACACGATAGGGTACTAATGACGCGCGGCCACGGATATTTCAGATATGTGGGTTTCGTGTGCCCGGATAATAGGGAGACGTGGACGCGTGTAGTTGGCCCGTCGCCGTGACGTAAAAGTAGTAACGTGGGAATGGTAGCCTGGTTGTATTATTTTATAGTGTCCCTCGAACGTCGAGTAATAGGGCGCTGATCTCAGCAGGCTTACTCCACGAAATCGTCCGTGTTCTCTCCCAAAGAGAGTGGGATAAAAAGCCAATACCACCGCCACCCCTTTATCACATTATCAGCCACTTGATTCTATCAACGACTCTCGCGGGGAATCAGTTCGCCGAAAATCAGCCACACTCTGCATCCGGGCGATTCTCGCTTAAAATACGCCAACAAAAGACCCACTCGAGCCCCGCTCAGGGCGGCTCGCTCACGTTTCCCAAACAGCGTGGAGAGCTCGCCCCTCGAAGCTCGGCTCGGTGGGGGAAAAAAAGGAAAGAATCGCGAATAATATAGCTCCCTTATCCACCCCAGCTATCAGTGCTAAAAATCACCTGCTCACAACGACATTTCTCTTTCTGTTTCAGGTAAGTGGCAGCTGCTTCAGCCTTTCCCCGATTCCCGATAACGTCGGCTCGGGGATGCCGCTCCTCGTCGGAGCTTTTCCCCGCTATTGCTTTCATCGTGGCAGATGTTCGCGCCGCAATAACTCGGAGAGGGGTGGAAGGGGGTTTGGGGTGTAGCAGCGGCGTAATTAAACGTGTCGGTGACGGCGAGTGGCCGTGGAGAGGCCGGGTAGGGGGAAATTGGGGCGGCAGGAGACGAGCCGCAGACGAAACCGAGTTCAGGTACCACGAACAAGCGAATTTTTCCCCCGAAAACGTGGTCGAGAGGTGGGCGAGCAACACGTTGCCGTTTATCCCGACGTGTTGCCCAGGGGTTGCGCGAGAAGCGGTAAATCCCGGCGACGTACGGGGCTAGGTAAATAGGTACCGCATGCTCACCCAGGGACAAGAGGATCGAACCCGATCGTTGTCTTCTAAAAGGCCGGTCGAAATTCTGCCGCCAGTACTTGGAAAGCAAATAGAGAAATGCACCCCCCAAGGCCCAGCAAGGAGGACTTTGTCGTGCAGCTTTTAACACGAGGCGAATCGCTGTCGCTGGGGCAGGCTCCTTGTTTATTTCGACTTCCCACGATGCCGTGCGAATTTACGCACGGTTCTTCTTATCTACGATTGCCCCGGGACACCGTGAGTTTTCAGCTCGAGCTTTCCTCGGCATGCACCGCGTAGGTTCACTCGCCGCGATCGAAGTGGATCGAGCAGTGTTTATCGAAATCCCCTCGGCCCCTCGAGAGAAACGGTTCCGAGCAATTGCACGCTGACCCCCGCGCGACACCTCTGGATCTTTTGGCCGTTAGCTTGCCGACTTTATTACTAGCTTAAGCTCGGGGTAATGCGCTCATCCCGTGACCTCGACTTAGACCCTCGCTATCTTCGCCGTGCAACCACAGCCTCGCGTGGGTGGATCGCAGCGACTTGAAAGCGGTCCCTTTTTACCCTTGCGGCAGTGCTCCACTTGTGGCACACTTTGCCATCGAAATTCTAAAACGTCAATTCCTGCCTTAAAACACGAACATGCCGATTCAAGCGATTACTTATCAAGTATTTCATTCAGCCCTCGAATATAATTCTTACCTGATATCATGGGTGTCCAATCGAAATTAAACAAGGCATCGGGGGAATTAACGTCGTCCCTAATTATCGGGCACTTTGCTGAATGCAAAGGCGCGTGCAGAAGGGGTCCACCACGACTTGTCGCGACTCATGGCGATTTTCATTGGTACCGTCCACGTGGAGGATTCGCGAGGATATCCTTGAAAGTCTCGGACCGGTTAGCACGGTAAATCGATGAACCGCGCCGTTCTTTCCTTTTCTCCGCCCTCCCCCTTCCGCGACTTTAAATATGTTTATCCGCATGTTTTATGCCCCTCGCGCAATAATGCGATTCGCGTATCGCATCCGCGCCGGGACATCTCCTCTCCGGTTGGTCGTTTTGCTGCTTTGTGAATCTCTGCCAGGACCAGCTGCGTTGGCCCGTATCGGCGCATCGGTTCGACCTCTGCCGTACAAGAATTTCAACTCGTCTGAATGTCCGCGTGCATGTAATAACGGGCGAACCCCCGAAGAGGACCCCTCTCTCCGATAAATTACGGAAACGCAGCCGGTTACCACTTTTCGGCGTCGAACCGTTCTTTATCGACGTGTCGCCGAAATAGCCTCCGCCGAATTTTCATTTCCCCCCTACCTGATATCTCCCGTCCTCTGTTTGCCTCTTTCTCCCCGGGATACTTCGGAAGCATCGCGCGGGGCCGCTCGGCTAGATCGTTAATCTTTCAGGTTTATCGCGGCGGCCCTCGATACCGGGAGACAATTTCGATCGATCTCTAATGGAAAATACCGATACTTCTACAATCTACCCGGTTCGCCGTCGCGTTCGCATTCTTCCCCTTGCGAGCAGAGCGAAGTCAATTAGCGACGGGGCTAGAGCAGCGGAGCTTTTATTTCTTTTGCAATTGCCGTTGATACCCGACAGTGTCTGGGCGGTGTGGCGTCTAGCGTTCCTCGACGTCGCCCGATACGTTCTCCCTTGGCGCGCGCAGCAGGCTGTAAAGGACATTATCGCGTAAGCTTCTCAATCGACGCCGATTTACCCGACGTCGGCGTGGAGGCCGGAGCCAGAAAGGGGGATAGGGGACACGCGAGAAAGCGGAGATCGTTGCGTCGGGTTTGACAAACGACAGGACGAGAAGCGACGCGTTGCGTCTGGCACACCCCGAGTCACGTAGAAGCGGAAGCGGCACCCTCCCTCCCGCCGTCTTCCGTCTATCCTCTTGAAAAGTCGGCGACGGCAGTCGACGTACGAAAAAGTGAAAATTTCCTCGAGCGGAAAAAATGATATTCAGCAGGCAGCCAGTCTCGAGGCCTCTCTCTCCCCCGTCCCGCGGCCTCTCCTCCTTTCTCTCTTCCCTCGCCCGTTCGCTCTCTCCTGCTTCATCGTTGGACCACGCTGACTGCGCACGGAATCCCATGCGTAAATCAGACATGTTCCATTTACGATTGCCACCGCCACGGGGATCCCGTTGCACGAGCCATTTCCCCGCAGATCAATCCTTGTTATCGTTTTCCCTTTCTCTTGGTTTCGTTTCTTGACAGGCAGCCGCGCGAAAAACGCCTTTGAAGAGCCTCTCGCAGCGCCTCCGCGTAACGCGACACCGTTTACCGGACCGCATTTTTTTCAGGCGGCCGCGCGAGGTGCTTGGGGCTGATTTCCGTGATTTATGGGGTGTTGAGGAGAGTAATTGATTCTGTGCGAGTTAACTATGAGAGATTTTGGAGCAGGGTGATGGATATTGGTGCTGAGGTCACTTTATGGGATGCAGAGAGCGATATTCGATGATGTAGGTGACTGTATTTAAAAGGACTATAAGAAGGCTAAAATATAATCGATGAAACACACTAGCTTTTGCAAATTGGAGTCTCGCAAGGACTTGAGAATCTGTAGTCTGAAAATCCTACAAGATAAAAGGATGACAGAGACCCGTCGTGACTCACTTTCTTTTTCTTCTCTCTTAAGGCTTGTATTCTGCATTATTATTGTTGTTGCAACAGCATACATTAGCATAATCCTGGATTAAGTGAATTTTTTATTCGTGAATGACGAATGAAGTTCTCGGTGGAACAACTCGTCCAGAGCGTCTCTCTCGCTCTGCGTCTTTGTCCTTGCTCGTTGTCTTCGTTTCTCACGGACAAATTTATCGAGATAGTCGTTTTATAGAATCGCGACGCCTGGTGCTGTAATAGGACAGAGCGATAGCTGGAAAGAGATGTTGGAGGAAAAAGGGACGCACTTACGAGGGACGACGCGCATTAATTTACGACAGATTCGACCGCATTTGCCACTCTCCTCCTCGCTCTCCCATCCTCTCTTTGACTCTTCCCGCGCATATTTGCGGGATGACGCCCGGCTTGTAGAATTGCCGCGACCCGGGGATCGGTTTCACCATGCAAATCGGCGATTATGCGAATGTGATTCGCCTTTACAATAACTATATTTCACCGAGAACGATCGAATGTGTTCATTCGACTGATACTTACCGGGCGTCGCCTAGAGGCGAACGTTTCGAGTGATTGAAAAAAGCTTGGTGATTTACGAGATTCATCCTTCTGCTCGGAGACCTTCAGCTCCGTTCGTGTAACAGTTTGCGGATACCTCGCGAAAAATTATTCAATTATACAATTTCGTAGGCTTGCTCGAAACGAAGCCGCAGTGGTAATGCTTGGGAATCTGGATCATAATTCTACAAACATTTGTCCCTAAATCTTCGCGATCTTCTATATTGCTGCATCGGATTGAATTCAGCTTACCGATGAATATCGACGAATATCGACGAAAAATGCGGATCGATACGTATCCGTAACGGTATCGTTAGCAGAGCCTGGATCCGAGGCAAAGACAAAGCGCAGAAGGATGAAGGGAAGCAAGAGGAAGCAGCTAGGGTCAGAAGAAAGATTTCTCCGTGGCGCGCGGGCACGGAACACGCATCTTTCTTGCCAAGCACGCACGCACGTCCCACGTAAGCTTTATAGTAATAGCTATCTATCCATACGTAAGTTATTTCCAAGCTGTGATTTAAAGTTGCCAATGCATAAAGGCCCCCTGTCTGCCCCCCCCCCCCCCCCGTTCCACCCTGTTCTTCGTTGGAGCTTCTGGGTAGCCTACGTGCAGGCGAAAATACGACGACGTTCCCGGAGCTGGCGAGCTCGTGAGGAGCGAAAAGGATAACGCGAGGGAGGAAGGAGGCCGTGGTTTCACGCATTGCGTGCCTCCACGCTCGCCGAGTGGCAAGGAAAGCGTGGACGAGTGGGAATCCTGGCAGCAGCCTCCGCGTTTTCATCTTGCTTTATGCGAGCGTTCGTTGTACGCGACCGCCCATTCCCCCGGGAACGGAGATTTGCTAGTAAACCGACCGCTCGGGGAGATTGGACGATAAGTGTTGGGGATCGGGAGATCGAGAAATCCGATACGGTTTCGTACGTGGGAAAATTAATTACGGACTCCTTAAGGCCGCTGCAATCAAGGGTTAGGATTTAGGTGCGCTTGCTGTAGTTTACAGTGATGATTGCAGAAGGGATGCTACTTTCTATTATGATTGTTACTTTCGTGGTTCCACCTCTGAATACTGAATGTCCTATAGAATAGTGGAGAAATATATCCGAATTTACTCAAGTATTCATACTCATCTTCCGAGCATCTTCGTACTCATTTCGAACTTGTTTGGAACTCTCACAACTCTCAGGCTATCTGATATCGCCGCAGCAGCAAAGCATTAAGCCAGCGGGCTACGTCCAATCTCCATTTTTTATCCACGTCTCTATCGGATCTGCAAGCGCATAACTTGCCGCTGATATGGCCGGGGCTCCTTGTCAAGGACAAATGTCTGCGGGCACGCCCTTCGTTCCCCGACTTCCAATTCCAAATACCACGCCGCCGTGAGCGCATCTTTGTTCTGGAACGGGTCGGCGTCGAACACATCTTTCTCTACCCTCGGAGCGGTCTCGTTTCCGCCCTCCCGAGCATGAACGGTGAAACGCAGTGAGAGAGGATCTCCGAGGCCCTTGGGCGCCGGATCCTCAACTACGGTCAGTCCTTTTAACCCCTCACTCTCCAGGTCAGCCGGGTTCTTCAGGATGGTGAGTCACTGGACCACGGTGACTCATTCACGATCCTTTGAATTCTTTTAATTACCCTCGAGCTGTCTGCCCGCGTATCTGGTTTATCTAATCCGAGTGGTCGGCTATCTGGCAGATCTTAAACGATCCTAGGAATACTTCCTTGTGAATGGTTGATGGTTTATCTTTCTCGTTATTCCAGGTAAACTCCACTGGCTGTCCTGAATATATTTACGTTCCCCTCTCCGCGATCGTCCTTCAATTTTCATTGCTGCCGAGCTATTGCACGTCCGATCACGCTTGTTACAAGCGTGTCGAGTATCTTCCGCGAAACAGTGATCTGCAATCTTCATAGTAATACATTTCACTGAAGCTGCGTTCGTCTACCCACGCGTTCGCTTCCTTTGGAAACCCCGTCACGTTAGCAACCACTTGCATTGGTCAATGTACGTGCGACCGTCGAGCTGGAGTTATGTCACGGCCGCCTTGGAGCGTTCGATCTCAATTACCGAGGGTACACGGGCATTAATTAAAACATTACCCCCGCGGAACGGTTTGATAAATCCACTTAACGAATCCTCGACAATGGGGAACACGGGGCCCCGTAGCCAGGCCGGCGAGTAATCCATTACTATCCTGCTGAGTTAAGCACTCGCGACCGAGATAACCGCTCGCGTACCCCGTGACACGCATGAAATATCTCGCGAGGGAAACCCGGCGGCCGCTGGTATCGCGCGCGAACGGTGGAGGGAGGGGATTGCGTAACAGTTTGTCTAAGGTGATCCAATTTGTTGACTCGCGGCACCAACAAATCGCGCGCCTCGCTTTCATTGTGCCCGGGGACCGGCCACGAGTACGGTTCTCGATTCTCTTCCTCCTCGAAACCTGCACGCTTCTTGCCACGGCGGCGTACACCGTGGCCATGGCACAACGGCAAACGCCGTTGAATGCCTACCTACCTATCTGAATAACAGCCAACACATAACATAACACCTCGGGAACAGCCGGCCATTGAAGAGCGGCACCATATTGTCCTACGTTACAATGGGTCACTCAGAGGTACTGAATGACCCATGCCCAACCCATACAACTCGCCTATGGGACAGAGCCTCTTTTTCCCCTGTCCTGCTCTCGTGTTCCACGTGTTCCTCTCTCCTCCGCCGTCGTGTCGGCCTCCTATCCTCCGTGGTTTTTTTTTTCTCGTCTCTGCCGTTCGGAGTTCGTCAGGGCACTAGAATGGTGCCGGTGAAAGGAAAACGATGCTCGGCAACTTCTTCGCGGTGCCCCTCTTACCGACAGGGGGTTGCGTCGCGGATTTCCAACCCGTGCATTGCATTCATCAGGCACCGTCGAGGAATCGTAGAATGTACGGGTCGTTGAAATCCAAGCAGATCTCTTTAATGAGTACAACGAGGGTTTCAAGGTTCGACGGTTTTCGACGCAGACAGAGGGAACTGTGGTAAGAAACTTGCGATCCCCCGTCCCCACGAAATATCAGGGATGCGTATCAATAATCGTTCGGCCTGAAAATTCAATATCTTCCATCCCCCCCCTGGTGTTCCATTATATTCCCCAAGCAGATTCTGTTTATTTCTTCGTTATTTAGTCCCATTCAGATCCCCAAGCATCAAGATCCTCCCCATTTCGTCCACGATCCACGGACAGCCCAAGAAAAACGTAATACGCAGATATTAAAATGCACGTTTCAATATCTGCTCGTGAAAGGCGGGGGTGGCGGTGGTTAAAAACTGTACGAGCCGAATTCTCAAGTACACCACCCCCGGCAGTTTTCGACATAATAGAAAGCGCCGTTTCGTTGCGTCATCGGGCAAAAGCTCCAAGACGCTTTTGTGCGCCGAGGAGAAAGAGGAGGAGCGGGAGGTGGTTCCTTTTGTCGTGTCGCGGCCACCAAAAATCGTCTCCGCTACGGCCGCTTATTAAAAAAGGGGCACGGCGACCGCAGCGAATAACGAGACCATATCTCTCGCGCCAGTGGGCCGTTTTGCCTCGCGAGACGACGAGTGATGCGACGACACGCGAGCCTCCGGAACCGACCAGCAGAACGTGGGAATAACTGTGGAACCGTTGCTTCCACCTTCGTCATCGAACATCATCCGGCGAGAGAGCGATAGTTGTTTGCTTTGGCACGGCCGGACCGAGCGGGGCCTCCACGTTCCCTAAACAATCCGAATGGATCCTAGGATGAATCTACAAGACGACAGACCACACACAATCGACCTCATGCGGCGCCGCATCTCTCGGGGGATGCCTACGCCGTGTCTTAACGCCCCGCGGGCCTCGCAGCAAACGTGTAAAAGGGTGGAACGGCCGCGGCGGTGTCCCGGACCAATCGTAGAAATGGAATTAGATCGATTCCAGAGGTTCCTCGCCGGTCGAATTCGGGGTGCTTGCTCGGCGGAATGATGGGGCGCGAGGACAAACGAGACCGTCCCGATGGGGTGCCCGATCGTAAAAGCGATCTTCGGTCACGGTGAAGTCCACCGGATCCCCCGGCGAAGGGGTAAAAACGGGATCGAATTAGACCAGCTTTTTATTGGCATCTCTCTTCCGAAGGAGTTATTTACGACGTTGCACGGGCGATGTAACCGTTCCGTTACAGACTCCACGCCCGCTCCTCTCGTCGTAAACGGTTTTAGTGGAGCGACGGGATTAACGCTCGGCTGTGTGAGGTGTGCTTTAATTTGACACGCTGTTTGCGGATTTGGCCGGCGCGCTCTGTTCTCTTTCGCCCGTGATTGTCTCTGCCCGGGCGGGGAGGGAGAGACTGTTTTTCGTGGGTGTTTGCGAGGCGAATTGGCTGGATCCCCTGGAACGAGATAACTACGCCAGTTTGCTTTTTAAAGAGCCAGACAGGATGTAGACGTTGAGACATTCGATCCAAAACACGTTTCGCAACGCTTCTATATGGCTGAAATACATTCAGCCTCGGAATTTAATCATCAGACTTAGCGGAGTCGATCGGTATCGGCCCATCAACACCTCCACCGATCCGGCGCCTTGAGCTGGCCAGAAAAACCGATTCAAACAGCGCGATATCATCGGATCGTATCCGCTTGCTTACCTGCCGCTATAATAACGCGTATTAAGTTTGCTGGCCGGTATATACGGCGGTAAATCCGCTCCAATAGCCGGTCCATTCGTCGTCGAACGTCGCAGTGAATTGGAAAGTACCGAACGGCCGGGGACACGAGCACAATGGGCTTAAATCCCCACGGCTATGAGCTGATCTAGCCGAAGACCTCCCGTTTTAGCCAGGTAGATCAGCTGGCTCGCCTTCGGTCCATTCCTCAAAGGCTACCTCCGCTCGTGCACGATACTGCGAGCAAAGGGCCGGTGCGCAACGTTTCACGTCGTGGCATCGCGTGCATCGCATCCCCTTGAAGCCCCCCCCCCCCCCGTTTCTCTCTTGTCCTGTCTATTAATTGCCCGATGCAACGTGGGCGGCTTCCGCGCCGTACTAATTGCTCCACGGAGATAGGACGGGAATAATTCGTGCATCGTCGTGGCTTGGGCGCGCTCCCCGGGACTGTGGGATCCGCTCACGGCCCGTGGATGTTGCAAGCGCACGGATCCAGGCGCAAACGAGCAAGACCACGGACCACTCCGACGCGCAGCAAGAATCAGAACGGTTCACCTTCGCCCGACAATGAGCGAGACACTGACAAACTTTCGTCAACCGTTCACTTCGCCCGTTCCATTGGATCATGGCTGACGATCCATCCGAGGCCCGGCGACGCGTCGCGACGCCCGTGACTGATCGCGCTCGTAAAACTCCGCTCGCCTCTCTTCCGGCAGATCTCAAGGGATATCCGGCCTCGTCGCCAGCGGGATGCTTTCCAGAATGCTGGACGACAGAACTCGGTGGCGTCGCAACGAATCGCGACACTTGCACCGCGACTGTCACGAGGTGCATTTTTCCGCGATCTTTGGAAACTTTCGAGGTGTTTGTTCTGTTCCGTTGGAAATGGGTTGCGTACTCTCATATTCTGAAATGATGGAGGTACGCGTTGAAAGTTAGCTCGAAAATTATTCCGCATCGTTATTTTCTTTCCCGCGGTGTTTGCAGCTTCTTGAAGTGTAAAAGGTTTTGTAATTAATTTTGTGTCGTGCCTCCGTCAACGGAAGTACCTACCCAAGCGTCGCGAAGGTGCGTGAAAGGGAGCGTTGATACTTTTAATCTTCGTCGATCTCCCCGCACAAAAGAAGAAGGCCGGGCAGAAAAGGGACGTGGAAGCCTGAATGTGTAATTTCATACACGTCGAGTTGTTATATTGTTGCACGCAGACGGCTGCTTTGCAAAAATCGTGGAAACGACTGGCAAAGGTTCAAACGAGACTGACGTGCGCATAATGCTGGGAAGTCCGTGCCTCGTGCCAGGAATAGAATCGCATCGTGCGTGATCCTAATGGACCCGCGTGTAATCGTGTACGGGGATCGATGCACCGGCGCATTTGCGTATAAACATTGCCCGTAGACTGTGCGGTGGCGTGACAGACGGAACTGCTGGAAAACTCGGCCAACTCTCACGTTTTCAGCATTGTTCTCAGACACAGGCGTCACAGATTCCTGCGAAAGGTCACGACGAATTTCACGAGGTATACGTAGTCAGCTGAAATTCCTGCCAAATTATGAGCCACGATCGTAGAATTATACCGATGCTAGAGAAATTAGAAGTCAGCGGAGGACCGCGAAACGCGAACTTTCCCAATTGATCCGAACAACCAGCCAGGGGTAATCTGAAGTTGAGATTCTCAACCCCCAAATTGATTCTTCATTTTCCATCGTGGCACATTTATAGAATTGTTTGTGGAAAAGTGATTCGCAAGACGCGGCATCAGAGTAGATTCCTGGGAAGTTTCAAGTTCCTATCTTCAGCTATTCAGGAGCTATGAGCAATCAAGGTCGTATTGTCCTTCGCGTTCCTCCACACCACGGATGGCCGTTTCTAGAGCCTATCATTCTATTTGTGGGCCGAGGAATTAAGTGAAATAAGATAAGATAAATGTTTCTCTCCGTGGAGCGCCGGTCTCTTACGTAAATTAATATCTTACGGTACGTGTTCACCGGGGCCTCCTCGGAGCGGGAACGCTTGTCTGGACAATTGGAAACAATCTACGATGAGCGATAAGGAGTCGTACCTGCACGAGCCGTAATAGCCTTAGAATAAGGATGATCCAATTATTTCGATCGACGTTACGTATCTAGAGAAAGAGAGAGCGGGAGAATTATCGATTCTTCCCGACTGGCTGCCCGACCTGTCGTCCATTATCCTTCGATAGGACATGCAACTTTACCGAGGCGTTAATCTGCCGCTCATTAGGCTCCACTGTATATTCTTCCTCCTACATATTTCTTACCCCCGTTTCATTCTCTTTTTCGATCCACGCAACCCCCCCCCCCCCCCCCCACCCCTCGTCCTTCTAACGTTCGAAAATCCTCTCGCCCGCAGCCCTTTCCCGGCGAATCTTGTCGGCCGTCCACGCCACGTTCCTCCTCGGTTCTTTACGATCTCGATTAAATTTTATCGGACGCGAAGAACTTGACTTCGGCTCGTTCCTTTCCCCGATACAGCCGGGGCGCAAACTATCGTTTTTACGAGCAATAAACAGCTGAAAAAGAATTTTCGCGATAAGTCGTGGTCGGTGCTCCGTAGATTCGCGGGGCCCTTAACGGCGATAGAATAAGAACGACCCAATTATTTCGTGAGAGGTCCTTTCTACGCCGTGCTCTTCGTCGCGATACGTCCACCATAAACCGACCTATCATCCTTTATTCGCCGTTGCGACGACGGGCGCGTGAATGTCGAGGCGGTAATCCGTGCCTCGTTAAACTCCTTTTCATTTCCGTTGGAGCGAAGAGGCTACTTTCAGCGCGAGTACAGTGATCTCGACTTAAACCCTATTTTTTGTCCTCGCCTCCCGAATTAGATTCTAAGAAACACGGCCGTAAATTTTAAATACCACTGACCGCGAAATTTGGCTTTGCGAAGGGTCGCGCTTGTGCTCTTATCATAGCCATAGTCACTTATAACTGTCCTCTAGGCCTGTTTCAGCTGCCAATGCTACGCAGACGATTTCGTCGCGGCGAAACGACTCGTAGTCGAGCAAGCTCGCTCGTCCCGCCCGATTACAGAGACAATCCAATTATATCGTATCGAACGGTAGACGGGTACATTGATTTTTCTAGGCCGGTGCGCGTACAGCACAGTCAGTCGTCCTTTATCCCCCTCGCTCCCGCTCCTCTGTCACTCTCACTCTCTCTCTCTCTCTCTCTCTCTCTCTCTCTCTCTCTCTCTCTCTCTCTCTCTCTCTCTCTCTCTCTCTCGCTCCCTCGAAAGGACGGAACGCGTATCGGCGTTACTCAGGCGCTAATCTGCCGCTCATTAAGCTTCTTTGATTTAGATACGTTCGCGGGCTGGCCTTCTCGTGCTCGGTCTGCCAACGATATGGAGCAATTCCTTGCTGCTCCGTCTCTGTGGCCTCCCCTGGCTTGTTTGCCGGGCACGGGCAGAAGGAGACGGTGAATTACGAAGCCCGGCGAGCGGGTATCGCCGGTATTGATTACGAGCGCGTAGATTTAATTGGCTTTTTATCGAAATTAATCCGTTTCGCGATACAGGCCGGCCGTCGTTTAGATACACGACGGTACGCTCGCGAGCACAGCCCCGTCCCTTAATTGTACGAGCGTAAAATACGCGTCGGTTCCGCACGGGAACGGCTCCAGCACGGGGACAAATGGGAGCGAGCTTAACGGGGAAAATTTATCGCCCCGCTATTGGAGATTGAGACGTTGGCTCCGGGCGGATTGGGAAGCTGGATCGGGACTATTGAAGCTCGTTAGGATCCACTGTGTTTTGCAATTGTTGGATAAAACGGAGAATAGCTGAAGAGGGATAGATGAATCGGAGAGACGGAGTACCAAGGAGGTGTAGATATGAGAAACAACTGGTGGTTAGAAGAGTTAAAAGAAGGTTAGAGATGCGTAGGGAAAGCCGGGGAACAAAGGGGAAAAGTGGGAATTATGAAAAGGCAGCGCGGGACAGGGAGAGGCAGGGACTGAAATGGAGACAGGGTGCAACCGCGGCGTTTCGCGGGCGAACGCAGCTCCGCCGCGGAACGGCCTGCTCTTTTCACGCGACTTACGAGGACAGTCGCGTCAGGATCGTGTAATTACATGAATTAGTCGTTCGTCGGCGGCGAACGAGGAGGAGTGCACTTGCGGCCGCACCGCGTGGAAAGAGAACGAAGAAGAGTCCTCCAGGGAAGGGACACAAAAAACCGTGTGAGGGGGTGAAAGGCTTGGCGGGAAAGAGGGCGGAGGGGGCTAGCAAGAAGAGAACGCGACGCGCGGGGAAACGAGGGATAAAGACGGATGGCGCGACGAAGAGTGGAGGAACAGGAACGAGGAGATTAATTGACGTGGAAAAGATAAAGGTAAATGGGATCGACGGGCGGACAGGAAGCAGAAACGGATAGAGACGAATGGACGGGAGAGAGTTTACCGTCGGGGCGAAGGCACGGCGGAGGAAGATGGAGGCAGGAAGAAAGGAGGCGAGAAGAGAAGATGGAGCAAACGCGTGTCTAATTTCCCTACGAATGGCTGATCGGGGGACCCGCGGGCGGGCCCGGTGATTTATACAGCCTAGTACTCACGGCACACGGCACACGGCCCTAATGTTAATGCTTACAAGTTGTTAAACGGCCTTAATGTTTAGTCGACCACGCACACGAGAGGCGGCGGGACGTGGCGCGCGAACGAGTACCATTCAATGGACGTGTGGTTACGAGGTACGAAGACGTGGTTATGTAACGATTTTTATGCGGCGCCCTCGTTGCATTATATGGGACGTACTCAGCAGTCTGATTACCTGAGCTGTAGAGTAGGAATGGATTAAAAAGTATTGGAGGAGGCTGCGCGAGTATCATTCATATTCTAGCCACTCTAAATTTACAGTGTTTGCTAAGGGATGACTAATTCCTCCAGTCGAGTAAATTGATTTACGGCTCCTTTTTGGGAAAGTCGTTCGCTAATTCGAAATCCCCGATCGACGCAACGGCAACCTCGGAAGGCATTGCGGCGTCAGTCGCTGACGAACGCCAAACCGGCATGTATCTGTCCAATACACGTTTACACTAACGATTCAACGGTCCGAGTCAAAGGAATTCGTTCACCCTGACAATTAACCAATCGCCATGGAGGAATGGGATCGGGGTCCGGCGCAAAAATTAATCGCGTCGATAAATTATCGTCAGCTGTAACAGCCACGACTATAGCTGGACTCGTCTAAAATCATTAACGCAGCTCTTAAGCGAGAAATTTATCGACGCGAAGAATTATTTATACGCGAATCGTCGGTAGAAATCGCCCCGAGGACAGCTCTCGATGGAAATCCATCTCCGTTACCTGTTCGCCAAGGACACTCGTTTAGTAGCTACTTTAAAGCCAAAGGTGAAGCGCTTGGAGAGTAAAAGAATCACAGAAATGAGCTTGTAACATGCGAATCATTATTCGCATTCCACGAACTTTGAAAATACAGGAAAGGATACGTGCCACGAGTAAAAGGACAAAGATACAAATACGAGGTACCTCTTACATAACACATGAAATGAAAGAACAATTTGGTGGTGAATGAGGCATCCACTCTTCCCTCGCCCAAAGTGCACCCATTAATCTCGTTTAGGCTTCACTTCCAATCAATGAGCGCGATTCAAGCCCAATCATGCACGCGCCACCCAGTGGATGGTAATTCGCGAGCGACGATAACGTGTCACATAATCGCAACGGCTATATGCACATTCGCGTGGATCGGGCGCGTGTTTCCCGTAGATTTTTAGATCGCGCCGATAGCGCGCGGGTTAATTGAATTTCGCTGGGATCGATCGACATTAGGGCGGCGAAGGTCGGTGGACGAAAGAGGAGGGAAAACGCGGGCCGGGGAGAGCTCGCAGGTGAGCGGGAAAGAGAGGGATCAGCGGCGGAGGGGACGGTTGGAGTTTATCAGCAAGTACGGGATAGTCGGGAGGAGGGTATAAAGTTACAGCCACGGAGACCACATTCGACGCTCATTAGCCTAATCGCCTTCATTACATGAAATTAATATGCAAATACGCGGATGCGCCGCGTTATTTATAACGCACCGTGGAATAGGTATAACGGGCCGAATGCCACAGACGTTACCAACACACGACATGTCACCCAATTAATTATCCACCACCGTAATTCCTAGCCCGGTGCTCTCTGCTCGCTGCCTCGCGACGCGCCCGCGCGCGGAGTTAACGGACCCTTAACGAGGACTCTTCTCAGGTGCATCGTCGACGAGGCGGAATCGTAGAGGCGGAACGAAAGGGGAGCAAGCCTGGGCCTGGCTCGTGAAGATTTTTGTTCCACGTATACCTGAGAATATTACGCGAGGAAAATGAGGGGATACTGTAAAAACGTGTGATGTTACGCTCAGCGTGAGCCTTAACAAGCGCGGGCGTATTTCACGAAATTAAACCCTCTCTCGGGCCACGTTTTTTTTTCTCCCCCCTTTTTTTTTGCATTTTCATTTCGAAGCTTCGGATATTTTCCGACCTCCCTTCGCGCTCGTCGCGTTTAATTTCGATGATTTTCCGCCGCGGCGCGTGTCCCACGCTTGAAAACAAGCATCCTCTTTATTAACTATACAGGTGACTGCTCAGCGAATATTTGCATTATCGCAACCCCATGCTTGGACGGAGAATATTCTGATGTCCCCGTAGCGCGTCTGTCTGGCATCCGCGGAATTCGAGGCGACCGATGGAAATTCGCGCGACACAACGGGTGAAAGGGTTTATTTGATTACCCGCTCGCCGTGCTTTATTAATATTTAGCGAAAAGGGCGCGCGTCACGCGTGCTTTGACGAACGAGTGGAAGTTGGTCTTTGAGCTAATTTGGCCGGTCCTCTGGCCCCCCGAGGCGGCATCCGGGGAATTCTAATTTCCAGAGGCATTAGGCTTTGTAATGAACTTCCGTTCTAACGAGGCCATGAGGCGCGCACACGCGAGAAGTGGTGGTCATTGGAAAGCCCGCGTCGACGCGGGGGTGCGAGCTGATTTATACCCCCGAACGTGCAAACGAAAAGTTCAGAAGACAGAGACTCGCGAGCCGGATCCCGATATAATAAAACACGACGAGCAGTGTGCGATAAGCGCCTCTGGATTGAAATCGAATTGCGTCACTGCATTTAACACTCGGCCAACGCCCACAGAGTCCAAGACTCTCCCCCATTATCTCCCGAAGAGTCGAATTCGAGAAAGGTGCAGGATGGTTCCCGTCCAGGACGCAATAAATCGGGAAACTCCGTGGGCCACTCTCCTTTATCTAAATAGCTTATTAAGCGTTGCCCACGCGCCTGCGTTTCGACTGTTAATTTATGAAGGGTACACCCGGTGTTAATGCACTCGTATGCACGCGCCGCGCCGCGCGAACCGACGGCTGTAACGAATAGGTTCCACCTATTGCGCCAGCGTGAAGGTTGGAGGGTGGAAGGTGGATACACAGGTACGGCCGTAGGGAGCCCGGAGCGTGGAATAAATTATGAAAATTCCGAATGTCAGGAGTGATCAAAGGGGCCCGGCGTCTCATTGTGCGCGCCGCCCCGTCCGACTGTTTAGCGCTCGTAGACGCAACGAGACGCCATGGAAATAAAGTAATATCGAAGTGGCTCGGCATACCGACGCGAATCTGCACGTCACCGTGTGCAACGGATAAAGAAATATCTCGTAAATCCCTCCTTGCGCGAGGATCTGATCGTTCCTAAGAGAGGATCGCAGCTGTGGCCAATGTTCCCTAGTTTCGGGATAGTGAAAGCTACAAAGTTCTTCAGGGTCACTGACACCTCGATCTACTGGGGATCATCTAGGTGTGAATCTCTTCAGAGACGCACTATAAGAGCAGTGTCTCGCGATCGTAAATGGCGAGAGGGCCGAACATAAAATTGTAGGAGGTAGATAGCAGCTTGATGTTACGCTATCTTGGAAAAATTCAAGTGTCACTGTGGCAGGTGGATGCTGCGGTGACTCCGTGGCGCAAGGATGTTGTAAATCTACTGTATTAAAGCCTGAAGCTTAAATTTGGACAAACTGCGAATTAGAAATCGGCATCCACCGTTGGTGGGCGCGTGGAGAGGAATGGAACACTTGGAATTCGCGTTAAGTTCGTATCACGTACTAATAGCCATCCTCGGTGGCACGGGTAGGGACTGGCGCGTTTCAATAAAGTGGAAAAACAGGGCGTGCAGAGCGCGATTAGCAGTTACGAGCCGGCTGTTTAAGGGAAGTGGAGAACACGTTAACGCACACACCGGCACCACTAAGTGCCATCGCGTTTATGCGCGCGTACACCATGGTAGATCCATTGATAATGTCCCCGCCTGTTCTCGCGTCCAGTCCTAAGGACTCGTTCATAGCTCATGGATGTTAACCAGCTGGAAAATAAGAGAGACTCGGCAGGATCGTCGAAGGAAGCGGAAGAAACAGGAGGTGGGCACGTCGTGAACGTTCACCTAGAGATCTTCGGTGCGGGGCTAGTTTGTACCCTCTTTTTCTCAAGCTGCTTCTTCTTCTTCCACTCTCTGACCGCATTTTCTTTCTGCTAACTCGGCCGTCGCTAACTTTCAATTGGCTGGTTCAGATACTTGTTCCCGTCTTTCTTTGTGTTAAACGACGTCGACTGCCGCAGTATTTTAGTTGGCAGTCTACGTAAGTTCCAAGTGATCACTCTATTGGTGTCGATAAAACTCTAGATATTTCATTTCAGAACGTTATGCAGATACTACCAACGTCATTGTATCAACCGACGCCGGATTTATTGATACAGGTGACAGAACACGGAAATTGTCATTTCTCGCGGGATGAACCGCATTCGCCATTAAATTCGTGCGTGGATAAGGTGGCGCGATATCACGAGATGGCCAGGCCGCGTTAATTTTAACGACGTCGACCGGGCCTTCCGTGTAACATTATGTTAATAAGGCGGGAATGCGTGGCTCAGAGTCGCTGCCCCTCCGCGATACCTGTAATTATACGCGACGGGTAATTTCGCCCAGTATTTAGGGGGAGAAGCTCGGCCGGCCCGGAAACTAACCTCCGTGTGTGTTTTCTTCGCGTAGCACTCTCGAAACAGATGTTGATAGAATTATAAATCACCGGGCGCGAGTAAGAGGAGAAGACGTGGAAGGAGGCCCAGGAAACGAAGGAGGCAACGGCGCGATTCTTTCGGAGAAGTTAATTCGTTCTCCTTTCTCATTCCTCTTTCTCCTCGTTGAACCGGCCTTTCTTTTTTTCCCCTCCTCCCCGATCGCGAGCCGGCGCACTCCTCTTCGCAACTTCCTATCCGCCTATTAATCTGGTTATTAATCATCGACGCGAGCGGCGATCTTCTTAATCGGTGAACAGGCTCGCGCCCAGTCAGCGGATACAAATTGCTTTTTCGGCCCCTTCTTAACCGTGCCACGAACAAAGAGCAACTTTTGCCATTATTCGGGATACCCGTTCCACTCGGCCTCGCAATCAATTTGCGTTCAATTACCGGCCCGGCGAACTTTCGGGAAGTAGCCGGACGCTCGAACGCCGACGGAACGTTGTTCCCTTATTAGTCCCTCTCGATTTTTCGCCCGGCATTGCGGTCGCGATCGGAGGAATCCACTCGCCAGGATATGATGACTCGCTGAATTTCAGTTCTGGAGTAGTTCCAGATTCCATCTGGTTTAGATTGTGCCGGCTTGAAATTAGCCGGATTCGTCGACTGTGCGAGCCAATTGGGCAAGTGGCAGAATACGAGGCGAGTAAGAAGTAGGTCAGCGTCCTCGATAACTCATATTTCACATTCGGTTTTCTTCACAGTCGATCAAACGAACTGGTTTCCAAATGAGTGTATTTATAAAAGCTTTTATCTTGTGCATAAATTATCTTCGGCGAAGTAGGTAATCAGTCTAGCAAGGAGCGTAGATCCGAAGACATTCTTAGACACGTGTGCGCAATGTTGGGGTTCCGTCGATAACCGGAGGTCCGGTGTAGAAGCGGGGCTTCGATTGACGTTATTAATAATTTCGCGCGAACGGTCGGCCGACCCGATTTACAGCGATTCGCGAACGCATTCAGGCCCGTTGATACGCGCTGGCGACAAGCACAAAGCTCCGAGCTTTAGGACACGCCTCGGGCAGGGCTGAAAAGCCAGCAATAAATGGGCGCTGTATACAGGGTAGGCAGGAAGTTATAATGCAGGTGCCTATGGTCTTGCCTTCGCTCGGGATAGCTATCTCTTATGCACTTTTATGCGCCACCACATATGAGGCCTAAGTATGTATTTTAGGTATCTATGTGGACATTTAGTATGCGGATACCCTCGTGTCGCGTAATGCCACACGTACCGGGTGTGGCTGCTGAAATACCGCGCGGCTTTCGAATTTTCACTTACGCAAGCTGTACGATTCAAACGCGGAGGGACCAAGCATTCCCCTCAATCGATGCCCCAAAATTCTCGATATATAATAAAAAGAAGATCCCAATGCAGAGGTTCAATTAACATCAGCCGGCGACACAACGTCACTTAACCTGGAAACCGTTGCTCGAGCTTAACGAACTTCCTTACGCCGCGTTTTACACGTCGTGAACTCATTTTAATTAAGAGAAGCGAGCACACTCTCTCTCGTCGGAGCACCTCGTTACTTCGATGCGGGTCACTAACGCGTGCAATATCTCGCTGTATTTAAACAAGGGCTGCAGAGGAGGCGCTGCTGTCCTCGGAAGAAGCGACACGAAAGTCGCTGCGAAAGAAATCGTTTTCGCGATGGGAATAAGGGTTGCGATTACAGATACGCGTTCTACGATCGCAGCTGGCTATGCTCTATTTCGCGGGGATTGACTTCACAATGCTTAAAGCCTCGTTCCTCGCCGACTGGCCACTTAACCCGACGGGTCCTCGTCGCAAAACGACATTCCTCGAGCAGCGCGCAATTATATTATCCCTGCGGTGCTCGCACCTGTTTCTTCCAGGTTGCCCCACATCTAGCCGGCAGCCAATTTCTTGCAATTTTCCTGCTGTCGAGCGTTTCACGGCACTCGGGCGAAATTGTTCCGGTGCTCGGGACGTCTTGAATGGAAACGAACTTCCTCGAAGTTTACAAAGCCCGGTGTCGATCAGGCGGTCGCTCGACCGAGGCAGATAACGACGAACCCTCCAACAACTTGCTTGACGGTTATCCAATACTCCGATATTGTTGTTATTAATGGGCCCGGTTGTTTTGTCCGCGATCGGATATTGGTTAACGGTATCACTTCTGGACGGTTCAAGGAGAATCTTGGGCAGGTGAATGCTAACACGCTGATGGAAGATCCTCGTCGATTATGGAACAAGGCCGTCGCTTGGAGTAAATCTTCTCATTAGGGATACCAATTCCAGAATATAGGCTACGTGAAAGCAAAATAGAGTAAACGAGAAGAGTTCCTCGAGGCAATGAAATGATAAAATTCAACTGTGTACTTCGCATCAGGTGGTACCAAACATCTACCATCGCCGTTCATCGAACGGTGCCACCCGGTATAAAGCGAGGCCGACCACCAGCTGACCGGGCGCATTTTTCATTAACACGGTGCAAAGGCTCGCATGAATAGGTAAACCGGCTAGCGGAAGAGCGTTGGCGCGATCTCCGCGCGACAAGAGCGTGATTAAGATTCCCGTAAGCACCGAGCGCCGGGCCACCGCGATGACGGCCCAATGAAAATCATTACGGCGCAGCCACGGGATTTTCCCGCTGATCGTATCAGCCTGTTTGCCCGAGCCTTATCAGCCCGCGACGGACTTTTCACCGGCGGAAATCCGCTTTCCGACTAGACGATCCAGCCAGAGATCTTCAATCGAGCCGCGGCGTCTGATTAAATCGCTGCTGGGCGTACTGGCCGAGTCTCCTCGCTACGTGTCCGTCGAAACGCCCTCGAACTTGGTCCAGTACCCGCGTTCCTCCCCGCAGGAAATCGATCCCGGAGAATAATTAGAGGCGTTCGTTTGGATCCAGCCGCCGCTGTGCTCGTGACTGCGCGTTTAACGACGATCATTCCGATACAGACGCAATCCCGCCGGAGAATTCCAACGGCGGCTTTTTACGCGGCCGGCTTCTTCCTCCACCTCCCACTTGGCCGACCTCGACTATCTTCCACGGATCCATCGACCTTCTCGCCTTCCGGCTTCGGCTAGGCATCGATATCGAACCGCGTGTCGAAGCGACTCGTCCGACAGACCGGTCAGGCGGCGTGGAGGTGAGGCGAGGGTAGAAGAGGGACGGAGCTCGCGGTTCGCGGACGTGTACTCTCGTTGTTGTGGGAACGCAGATGAGATTCCTAACGGAATTGCTGCGTGCACGGAATAGGCCGCGTTGCGGTGGATCGATCCCCGTCCATGGCGCACGCGAAAATCCAGCGCCAGTTTTCGAGTGCAACTGATCCCTTGGAACCACCTGTCGGTCCGCGGGCGATCTCTGAAAGCCTGCCATCTTTCACTGTGCACGATCACGGATGATACGTTGCCGATGCGCTTATCGATGCTTGGGCACGATCTCGTTGCGTGGATGGCGCGGGATTGAAATTGCGTTAGGGTGAGCAGCGTTGATGATTGTGGGAGGAGTAGTTCTAGGGAAATAGGAACAGTTCCTTTTCATCATTGTATACTCTCATATTTCCCAGTCCCTGCTCTTCGTTACTTTGCCCTTATCTGTGTAGGAACATCCCGGTTCGTTCGATTTCCACGGCTCTCTGTTCTGGGTGACGCCATTAGTTGAAGAATTTCTGTGTTCCGCAACCGTGACCTCGTACCCGGCATTCATCAGCGTACATCAAAGAGGAAATTCCGCAGTGCGGATGACGAAATCATGCCCAGCAAGGACGACGCATCATCAGGCATGCTCGTCCGCCGTATGCTCGCGGGTTCGCGCTTCGCTGGCTCGCCAACGGAGGCGCATAGCTTCCTTCCTCTTGGCGAGAGGCACGGCTTCGTGCCGTCCGCGCGGGCACGAACAAGGAAACATTAGCTCTCATATGAAGAATAACAATGCGCCAGGACGGCACGGGAAATTAAAATATTCGTTCACCAGCGAAGAAGGTCATCCGAACGGAATACAGTCTCCCTGTGGCGACGTGGAGCGCATTCGTTGTCTTCGATGCTGCGACACGTCGGTCGATTCAATTATTTCCACCGTGCATCCGGAGGATGTTAATATAGGAAGGTTGACAGAATTTTTATCCCGAGTTTCTAGTGAATCATCTAGCAACGACTCGTGCAAGGATGGAAATACCAATTCTGACGCACCGAGGCTCGAGCCTTTACACTCCAACTACCAGCACCACAGAATCATCAACAATTCTCCCTGAAAAGCCCAACGGATGTTCTACTATTTTGCCCCATCAAACTCGAAGCTAATTCTGGTGTGCACTAGCGAGATGAAAGTCGCGGGGTCGATTCCGCAAAACAGGATCGGGCTTCACCGCGTGTCTGGGTCCAATAACCGCGGCACCCGTAAACGTCGTTCGCGAGGCAAAGCGCGAGATATGATTTACGAAGCGCGAGAGGAGTGCACGAGCGAAGAGAACGAAGAGGGGTGGGTGGTTCGATGGACCAGAGGTCACTCGGAGGCGGCACGGACGAAGAAGAACGAAGGGGACGTGGAGAGAGGACAGTAAATCTTGTCGCGATTGACACGTGTGAAACGCGTCGGCTGGCTGGCTACTCGCAGTCCTTCTTTCTGACTTTGGACCTGGTGGCGCAGCAACTGCGGAATAGCGAAAGAGGGCGAGGGGACCCTTCTCTGGGTGCACTTACGAGCGTGGTCGAAATGTCCGCGTGAAGGGTACGCGACCCCGGCCGAGGCGCGACCGTAAACCTTATCCCCAATTCCGGCCGAAATCGATTTGACCTCCGTCGAACCGGCAAAAACGAGCGAGCAGCTTTTGCGCGCCTATCGTAAAAGCGTTGTCGGGTGGACGGCGAAGAAATCGGCCCCTGAGATATGTACACTCTCCGCGCGTCGGGAGTGTACGAAAAAAGTGGTCGCAAGACAAATTTACGGTGTTTATGGCTGCGGGTGTAGGTGTGCTCGCTCGATGGACAGAGAGTTTATCGCGTTTCTTAAATAATTTGCCTCGTTTGCGCTCGTGGCTCCCTTGCGCGGTTCGAGGAGGCCGAAGCGAGCACGCGGCTGTGTATTCGAGGAGCGAAACGGGCGAAAATGAAGAAGTTTGAGGAAACAGGCTCCTGGAAAGGGGCGACCCCTTTATGCTGAGTAAGAGGCTCGTGTTTTTCGGCGTGAAGATGGAGGGTTGCTGTCGACGCCTCAAACGGTTGGTGTACCGACTTGTAGATGCTTGTGAAAAGTTCGCAGCGGGAATGTATATCGGCCGTAAGATGCTGGATTTAAGATGGACTACGAAACGAGTTAATTGCGCGGAGGGATGCTTGCAATGGCGAAAATTAATTTGGCCCGTGTCAGTGGAACGTACAGGGGGAAGGAGGGGCGGAATGAGGAAAAGATGATGGCAAAGTTACAAGCTCGCGACGACGCACGTTTGACGGGCTAACAAGCGAAAGGAGACGAATTCGAAGTCCTGTCAGCGTCAATCCTTCGATATCTGAGCTACATGGATCCGTGCTGCGTAATCGTGCGCTTAGCGGTACTTCATCGGCGATTAGAAAAATCGGGATACGCGCGGCTCGCATGCCTGGGTACCTTGTAATCATCGGAGGAAGATACTGCGAACACTGTTCTGAACACGAGTGCTATGGACGAACAGTGTACCGTTCGAACATAATCGAAATGCTCGTAAAACGAAACGATACTGCCTACGGATTCGATGAATTCTAAAATGGGGTCTTCTATAGCATTTTGATCAAGAAGAGTGGAAGATGAAACCACAGGAGTCTGGACGCACGATGGATGCACAGATGTAACAGACGAAGGAATGTAATAATGTACTTTATTGCAGTTCAGGTTATACGATTCTTGCAGTGTCAAGCAACATTGATATTTCACACGCCACGAATCTGCATTCTTCACTGCAATTCTGTATTCTCTCGTAAGTACCAAGCTGCTTCAAGAGTCGGGACTCAAATTACATAAGTCGCGACAAGGGTGTAGGAGAAGAGATCCGTCGTATCTATAAAATATCCACGTTCGACTTCCGTTTGATTTACCGATTGCCCGCGGTGACTCGCTCGTACCAGAGCGCGAAACGATACTCTGCGGCATTATTTCTGAGAAAAGCCTCAGGAACGCGAACAGGTCGTCGCCGGTCTTCCGTCACTTTTCCCCCAGCGGTGGAGCATCGTTACCAACGATCGTCGGCCACTCGCGCGTCGCGGGACGTGTCAAGAATCGAGCGAGGAGGCGGCCCGTTTCTCGCAGGCTGCCTCGCATTCTTCGCGCTGGAGAGTCGTTTCTCTTCGCGACTATGCTTCCTGAGCGATCACTCGTGCCGCTTCATGAAATTCTCGAAAAGCTCGCGAAAGATCGGTTCGAGGAACGGTCGACAAAGATCAGCCGTTGGAGGTTGAAGAGCGTGACATACGGTACACGAGCGAAAGAGCTCGGATAAACGACTGAAGATCCCTTAGGACTTCTCTATTTTTGTGTGCGCGAACGAATGATCGCGTGTGCAAAAGCGAACCGTCCCAAATGAGCTCCTATTCAAAATTAGTCGGTGGGTAAGGAGATAGGACCAGTGCATCGGCGGACATGGTCGCTTGTGAGGGCCAGTTTCGTGCATCGACTACTGGCTCATTTGAAATGGGAGCACTGAACATTTTTGATAGTTAATTGGGTGTACGCTTGTCTTTGAGGGTAAATCCTACGTGAACAGAGGTTGTAATGCTAGAAAATTGGTTTGGTATGCGTGGCTATTGATGAAGAGGTTGGGTTTGTAGTTAGATTTAATAAGGCAAAATTCTGAATGCCTCCTGAAATTTGTATTGCATAAATCCAAGGATCAGAGAGGTTGAGGCTCTTTCAGAGAAACGGTATTGTATAAACGATTATTCGTCCTATTTGCAACCCCTATTTCCACGATATAAGAAGCTCCTGAATAAGAGGTTTTATCCATACAGGAAATCATTCTCCAATTTGCCCAATATAAATTTCAACATAAACAGAATACTGCCTCTTCAAGAAAGGATTACAGACATTGTTATTCTCCACTACAATGCACCCTTATCTCCACAATACGAGTTCTTTTCGTATAATAATGCATAATAATCGACGTCAATTTTTATGTACTCCTCATGCGACATAATAGAGGACTTATATAACTCTGCCAGTATATCGAAACATCTTAATGCATGCAAGAAGTATGTTATAAATTGTTTCCTAAAATTCCATACGCGAGCTGGCGGGCAGGGGCGACTTCCTTCGCTTCGACCAGACGCACAAGCAACCCCGAGGGATGATCCAGCACGTATCACTAGGATAGAGGGGCCTATTCGATGGACGCAGATGCGCGCAAAGTGGCGGTCCACTCGCGATCCTAGGCCGCAAGTCAAACGGCTGGTCAGCAAGGCATGCGAAACGCAAACCTATCGCCACGAAATTGCCTTCCACGAACCTGACGAAGAGGAAAACATCTGCGGGCCGAGATATCGAACCGATCACCCTCCGGGTAGTTACATACGATTTGGGGTAGTAAATCATGATGGCTCGTGCCCCGTGTCCGTTTTTTGTCAAGGGGACTCCTCCTTTTCTCGGTGGGCAAATCCGTTTGGAATCGCTCGAGAGTTGATGACTCACGAGCAGTCGGAAAGGACGAGCGTAGGGTCGTTAGTGGTTGCCCAGAAAATTAGAGATCCTGCCCTGGTTCCAGGCTAGAGGAAACGCTTAAATACTTTGTACAGGAAGTGGAGAATTCGGTGGCAGATTGGGTCCAGTTGTGCAGCAGCTCCAAACAATTCCCGATGCTATGTCTGAAACACTGAATCAGCCCGAAGAGGGCAATTGATTAGAGCGTGGCGGAAGGAGAGAGGAAGAGCGAGCGGGCCACGATGGACGAGTGCCCAGGCAGCACCAAATAAACGTACGACATCTTGCCGGGCCGAAATGAGACTTTATAATTTAGAATTTGCATCGGCTCGACGGGAAGGGCATAACGTTGGGCATACATTTGTATCTCATTCGCCGCGGAGTTGGCGTTATTGTTTCATCAACGAGGGCTCGCGCAAACGGAAATACGTTTCGAGCCCTCGTTACACGGGCCTGATATATGTATGTCGCAAGACTCCGCCAAGTACGCGATACGGATGCATTATTCATGCGGCACGAAAGTATTTCGGCGCGGCACAAAGTTGCCAAGTACCCGCGGTGCCCGGTCCGCGATGGTTATTTCCACGGGATAACTATCCCGCAGGACGTCGCCGAAGGATCGCCGGGAGTACCGTTCGAAGTAACCGGAACAGCCGGCCGCCGCGCCGGTCGTTGTCATCGTCGTTTCGCGTTTTAAAGTCAGCCTAGGCCCTCTCACCCGGAACCTTCGTTTGACCAGCGCGGGATTCGATCTCCAGCCGGTCGGCGGAACGCTTGCATTATTCATAACCAATTCCCGAATCCCAAACTCGAAATGAACCGTCCGTACGGGTCAGCTGCCACCCTCCCCCTTTCTCTCTCTCTCTCTCTGCTCTCCTCGTTCGTCGTCGTATTCCTTTAATTTTTTCTGCAACTCCGCGCTTCCAACGATTCCTGCCGATCTGTATCCCCCTCGTAATGCTGCCTGTTATTTCGCCGAACTTTCGGTGGCATTAAAGTCGCCGAATTTCCGCGATTCTCTCCGTACACTGGGGGGTTCTCCGGTTATTGGGAGCCTTGATTTGGCGGTCCAATGCGTGCTTTCTAATTTCAACGAGGGATCGTGTGTAATCGATCAGGGGATCAAGGGAGCGAAGGCAGGTGCATGGTTTCCTGCGGTGGATGATGGTTCTAGCAACACGCCCACGAAGTCGCAGGCAGAAACTGGAATTGGAAAGGCGACTAACTTCGCAGCTCGACTTCCTCCGGTTACCCAAGAATTCCAGGCTGCTTCCTCCTCGTACGGCCATCAAGGGATCCCGTTTTTGGCACGTAATACCGTCGTTCCCGAAATTTACAAACCGGTCAGCTGCTCGTTCGCGGCGCGACTTAGTGCGATCGTTACCTCGAGTATCGCTGATAATGGCGGCTGGTATTCGATCGAAGGGGCACGATAACGAACGCTGGTGCCGAGGAAACGTATAAATTGGCGTAATATCGGGAGCAGCGTCGGGAAAACGAATTGCTTGTCACGAGCGTGCAGATGTTCGCAGTATGATAGCGGATATCGCGTCCGAGGCACCGTGACAGGATAAAGCGGACTTTCGGAGGCTGGGTGTGTATACAGGATCCACGAGGCCCTGTTCGTTATCTCCGGCCAACTTTGAAACTTCGCCCCGTCCGTCGCCATCTTGGCACAATTTACAAGTACACCTTCCAACTTCACGCCCACTTGCTACTCGCGCCGGTTAACGACGCGACGACTCGCTCGCTTAAAACGATCGGCCAGCTCCAAAGTATACTCGGCCATCAACGACTTAATGGCGGCGTTCCCTCGCCGCAAAGGAAAACCTCGTGGCCGGAAATTAAGCAATGGACCTGCGCGCGATTCTTATCTTCCCCCGTGCTTTCGTCGGCTTATTGACAATCGGTCGACCGTTCACCAGGAGATTGCCTCCGATCCCCGTAAGTATAATGATTAGCACCTCTTACGCGGTCGTTTCGCGTGCGACCTGGTTCCCTCGTCGAGGATACCACCCCGTGCAACCGGGCGGCCACGCGTCTGCTCCGTCGACGCTTAAAATGTCACCCGGCCGCGCGAAAACGAGAAGCCCCATGGAGGAGGAATCGACGGGAAGAAACTGTCGGGCGAGTTTCTGATAGCTGATACTGTTCAGGGAGCAACGTTCGGCGCGCAAGGGGGCGTGCGAAACGGGAGGACGTCGGGCAACAGCGATCGTAAAGCGAATCGGATCTTTGATCTATATTTGGAGCACGCGGCTGGCCTCCGTCTGAGGCTGCTTCCTCGCTGGACCGCGATTCCAGAGGTTGCGCGGCAAAAACGAATCGCCTGTAACGGGTTAATAATAGCCTGTTCTGCGGTTCTTGCGTAACCGCGATTTTTATTCGATTTTTACGATACAGTTGTTGGACGGTGTTGGACAGCCGTCCGGGTGAAGGGAAAAAAGGGGTAATCGCCGCGGAGACCGCGAAAAGCTTCGTCGAACCCGTGACATTCCTTCGATTCGGAGGCTAGGCGGGATCGCGGGAACCGGGACTCCGACGCGGAGCGTTCGTAATAATTGCTCGCTTTGAAAAGCGTGGAACGAAGCCCTGAAACGGCAGAGATCCTCTCCTAGCGGTACATCCGAGCGTCTGTTATTTGTACGCCTCGTACCTCTTCGCGAAAGTCGATGTGATTCCAATTAATAGCGCGGTGCTGTTCCCTGTTCGAATTGTGGAAGAGCCGAGAGTGAAAAGAGAGAAATCCTTAACGACTCTGCTATCGGCTTACGCTTCCACCATCAGTTAAAACGCTCCCGACGATCCCCTTAACCCAGGGCGCCATAATTCATCGGCGTTCCTGAATTTTCCTGATCGTAATCGTCAACTTTCACCGGCGTGCCCGATCGCCACGACCCCGGGCAACGATCAGCAGCGGGCTCGTGGTTAGACTGGGTACCTGCTCTCGCGGTTCTCATCTAAACATCAAAGATACAATCCCAGACAAAACCGTTCATCATGACTGGGCCTCCCTCGGTAATCCTATCAAGCACTGGCCCAGGCCGGGCCCCTCTCCTCCGTCCGGGGGGCTTGGTTAATAACATCAAGTACGTCGAAGATCGTATCGTTTTCCACGGCCAAGATCCTCGTACAGCAATGTTGTTCGGGCGTCGGGGCGCGACGATGCCCGCCGGGAGCCGGGAGCAACGATCCCTCGGTATTTTTCAGCGCACGATTTCCTTCAATCTTCCACGATGTCGCGGCCAAGGGACACGATAGTGTCTCTCGATCTCGTAAACCTAGGAGGTCCCGCGGACCGACAGCCATTCGGGGTCGTTATCTCTCGGTGGACGGGGGCAGCAACAATCGCCGCCGCGGTGGAAACTCGACACGAGGACATCCACTAGTGCCAAGTCCCGGCCGAGGCCCAATTAATACGCGTCCATTGAGAACGCTGGCTGGTCTGTGTGCGTCACATTGCTATAAGCTAGCTGCCTAGCCGGCTCCGTTGGCCGGTGCACGTTCCGGGGGCCTCGCGGAAGCCTTCCACGGGACGAGATCGTGAAGGAGATGGCTGGTCGGAGGCTGTGGCGTCGTGTGAGGGAGGGAGGGAGGGAGGGAGAGAGAGAGAGAGAGAGAGAGGCCCGGTGAAAAGGGTAGCCCACGGAGCATAACCAAGTAGCCGCACGACAATAAGCAGGGAAACGTTTTATTAATTGCCGAGATCCGTCAGTGTCTCCGGCCAGAGCTGGCTGCCATATTAAATGGCCAGGACTACCGACCGAAACCGTCGTGGTGGGCAAACCGCTCGAGCAGAGCGGCAGAGGAGCAGAGGAGTCAGCCACTGTCCGCGACGTGAAAAGGCCGACGAGCCACCTTCTAGGTGTATTACGTTTCCACATGGCGCACAGAGCCGAGGGGAGTCCTGGTAGCGCCCATAGCCCAGTCCAGGGCGAACAGAGACGGACGGAGAAAGATATGGTCCCGAGATCTCGAACCGGTCCGCTCCGAGCAGCCTGACGGTACCGACCACCTGTAGATCCCGCGGACGGCTCCGTATGTGTGTCTATCGCCCGGCGGATTTCTCGATTCTGATCGCGCAGGCCCCAACCTCCGAGCGTCATATTTGTTGGCTGGTTTTTCACCCGGGCAAGAAGCCTCTTTAAAGGTTCGACGAATGCAACCTGGTAGCCGTGAAACGGTACACCCCGTGCAGCAAAGGTCGATGGAGGCTTCTTGCTGGTAATCTCTAAGGGAACGGTGTTGGCTCTCGGGGTGCTGCAAGAATAAGATGGACTTGCTTCCAGCCAGCAGAAACACGCGGCGTTTCTTTCGCAGCGGGCTGTTTCTGTCGTTGCATCGCGAATCCTGCTAAGCATACAAACGTCGTGTTTGTCATCGTGAGTCTGCTTCTATCCACGGTAGAACGATGCTATCTTTAATCGCTTATAAATGGCAACTGTTTTGAATCTGGTCGCTGTCAATCGCGATTTGCGCTCGTATTATCTAAATCACCGGGGATGAATACATGGCGAATAGCTCTTCCCACTTAAGGGGTTAATGATACCGTTTCAGCTTTCGCGGTAGAAGTCACGAAACTCCGTATTCCAAGTCTAACAGTACCTTAACAGCTTCGAAGGAAGCCGGCTGACCAACGTTCGAACATCAGTGATTAGGTATTCCCGTACAAAGTATTTCTCGAACCGATTTCTAAACTTTACTGCCCCTAACTATGAAGCGTAAAAACACCGGGCGTAATTACAGGCGTGGGTAGGGCGGGTAACGCGGAAACGGAGCCGTGGTACCTGTCGCGGCCGATCCTTCTCATCGCGTTAATTCTTCTGCGCGCGTCTCAGCAGGCGCCCCGGGGAAAAGGTGGAAACGGGTGGAAAAGGGAAGGACGTAATTCGCCTGGCGGCGGGCCAGCATCGCTGGGGATCACGAGGAAGCGGGCACAGCGGACGCATACGCGCGTCACGTACGTTATGTTTGGTACACGATCCGTGGATCACGCGAAAATTCCCGCCGCGGTATTTACCGTAAGGCGCGTAGTATATATCCACGCTAATTAGTATACTCGCGCGAGGCAATAACCCTCATAATCCGAGGTCGCGGCGGGTCGGCCGTAACTCAGCCGGCAACGATTCGTATCGTCTGTTCCCTTCTATTCCTACTAGGCCCAGTGACGTTCAAAGCTGGCAGCGAGCTAACGGTCGTCAGGATTTTTGCGGCACCCACCTACCGGCGAACGGGTCTCTTTGCGTTTTCCAACAATAAAGGATCCCCTCTTCGCGGCGCCTTCGGTGACGCGGTTTCCGCATAGTCCTACCGCGTTTCTCGCGATGAATCATGTCGCCGGTGACGCGTTCGCCATTGCCAGGGCGACGCGTGACGACGACGGGATCGAATGGTCCACGGGAAGCGTGGACGACAGGTCGCGAAATGATCGATGCGCTACGAGGCTTCCATCGTCGGCACGTTTCACCGAGGTAGGTACTGTTACAATCGTCATGGTCACCGGGAACCGATCGGTAATTACGCTGGAACGCGGTTTCCCGGCCGATCGGGGAGGTGCCCCGCGATCTGAGTCAACCGTAGTAACCTGGGGCGATCCCACGACGATGAATCACGGTGGTGGGTGCTGGTGATTCCCCAGGCAGACCCGTCGAAGACGTGTATGTTAACGAAGACGGTTTCACTTCTTCAGTCCCTGTTCCATCAGTCGCGATTGGGACAGTGCCTACTCAAAGCCTCCGTAGCTCTTCGAACACCAAATTTACACCCCCATACACCTCTGTTCGCTCGAAGCTCATGGACCACCTGTGTTCCCTGTCCTCCCGCGAAGACCCGATTGACGTGACATCGTACTATACAACTGTACGAAAGAAACGGGCGAGCTTGTCGTCTTGTAAACGAGCCTCGCCACCGACTATCTGGCCAGCATCTAGCCACGAATTTCTCTCCACTTTATCGAATCCCCATTAACGAAACGAATCATCGTTCAGCCGTTGATTGACGTCCCGGCCGGTTTCACGCGGCGCCGCCGCGGAGGTCATCGTGTTCGATAGCCGGCCATCGATACACCCGCGCGCTGTGTCGCTCGTTTTCCCGACAATGGGCCGCGACCGTATCGCCAACGGCCCCGGGGCCCGTGTTTGCCTTGTTAGGCAAACATTCTTCACGATTCCGGCCGCGTTAAAGCCCGACATCGATCACCTCTCGTGTTCGGCCACGTTTCTTCGTGGTGTTCCGCGCTATAACCACGCTCGGCCCTCTCTATTCATTGTGCTCATCTGTCCGTGTCTCTGTCGCGCGCACCAGCTCCCACGAGCCCGTCCCTTGCCCCGTGCCAGCAGCTCGACGGATGGCTTAGGTGGAACGTCTCTAACGGAATCGTACGAGGCGACGTCCAGGGACGAGCAACGCCGCGGTACCGGCAACTAATGCGTTTACGATGTCTGCCTGACAGTACATCAAAGTTCAGCTTTGCCCACGGTGCGACGTATTTACTTCGCCCCACGGTGTCTGCTTACTTTCCACCCCTTTCGGCCGCGTTCGCTCTCGCCTGACGTTTTCCTTTCAACCCGACACGCTCTCCGGATCCACCCGATTTCCCTCCCTGCGGGTGGAGTCATAGATAGGAGGGTAGTGTTTTTCGGTGCTTTCACTGGGATTCTGTTCAATGCTGCATCAGAGACGCGGGAGATTCTCCTTTAGGGATTGCTGTATAAAATGGGTCAATGCAGCATCGGGACACTTAGATTTCAAGTTCCCCGTAAGAGTAGACGAAGGGAGTGTTTCAAACCTACAAGTGTATTACGATATTGTAGTGTAATAACGTCACAATAACCATGGATGTCCACGGCGGTGGTAAAGAAAGGTTCCAGGAAACGCAATCGCGTCCTGTGTCTCAGTCATCGGAACCGAAGAGCCTGAAACGCCTCTACAAGGGCCGAGAAGCATAGGTCGCAGTATATTAAGCCATACGATTATCTATTTCATCGTTTTTCTGCGATTCACGCGGCAAATCGTGTCGCCTATCCTTTCTCCCTTCGTTTCTTTCTCTCTCCGCGTCTCGCCCGGACGTATCGATGCTGGGCTCGCTTGTCCGTAGATAGGCATCCATGTCGGAGGTCGTTGATCCATCCCTGGAAGATCGTTCTCCGCCGCGAGGAAAGGCCTTTAGCTGCCTCGGTGGGCATCTGCACGGTGCATTCAGCGACGTGTATATACCGCTATACGAACGAATATACACGGCGTGGACGTTCTTGCCGGGTCGATAATAAAAAAAAAAGGCGCGAGCCAGGAAATCTTCTCGGCCGGGACACTACGGTTGTTCCTCGGACGATCGGGGAAAGGTAATGGTCCAGGGATCGGCGGGAGTGGAAAAAGGCAAAACGAGTTTGAATGAGCGTCGCGGAGAAAGAAACAGCTGTTGCGCAAAGAAAATCACTCCTCTGTCGGCTATACATGTGGTAGCTTAGACCCGATCGAGGACAATCAGTGTACTTTTTCCGACATTGTTTGTCGATGCACCAGACAATGCGGAACTGAAAAACTAAAAATATGAAGCTAAAAATGGTGTTGGAATAGAATAGACGATGGCGCTTTGGAAGAACTCGGTGCTTCGAGTCAGTGGTGAATTTCAATTGCACTTCCATCATTCAGAGAACAACGTACGTACCTGCTCGTACTTCGTTCGTAAACAACGAGGATCCGAGGCATATTTCTCCGGTCCCGTCGTTAATTAGGCAGCTACGTGGCCACCGTGACCGATGTCCACGAGCACCGGGGAAGAGGTGGACGGAGAAACGAAGACGGAACAGAAAGGTGGAACCCCGGGTCCCGGTAAAAGGAAGAGAGCCGGTGATCCTGGAGGAGGCGAAACTTCGCGTCTGGGGCCGCCCCTCGTAGAGAGCGGCTTCGTTTCGGCCAGTTTCCGTAAACGATAAATAACTGGACGGGGGCATAAAAGTGCGCGCCTACCCTCTCATTAGTTTGATTAAAATGCCTGCAAATTAGCAATTTCGCTAATTGCTTCGTCACGGTTTCCGCTGTTCCTCCGGCGAGGCGCAAGCTGGGCCGAGGCAGGAGGCGGATAAACATCGGGGGTGCGGAGGAGGTGGGACGAAGTAGCGAAGAATCGTGCGGGACGGGGGAAAAAGGATCTACCACGGGACGATAAAAGACAGGGGAAGAAAGAAAGCTCGGTGGACGGAGTTAAACGGTGCACGCGATCCTCGAGGTCCGAGGAAATTCATGTAAACGACAGGTCAGCGCCACCGTGACCAATCGATGCGTCGTTACGCAGCCAACGGTGCCCCTCGTTCCGCGTTCCTCCCGTTTAAGGGTGAAAAAAGGCCACCGCTGGCCGACGCGAGAACGTCTCGCGTGAATCGGAAGCGGTTTCGAGTAACGACGACTCGTAATTCCTGCTCCCCGCACGACCAACGCGAGGGGGCTTCATGAATTATTGAACGACCCGCCGACGGAACGGTACGCCGATATTCTTTCGCGCTTCCTGCCCGAACGATGATGGTCCGCCGAGACCGAACGCGCAACGATAACCGCGGACGAAAGGCTGCGCGTTTCAATCAATTACCCGCAAAACCGTGCAATTACCACGCATTAAAGTCGCTGGAAAACGGCTCAGTTTTAATGGTGATTGACCCGATAACCTGACGGGGTGAAATGCGAGGCGCACATGCAACTGGCGATATGTCAAATTCACCGTTCGTTAAAAACTGGTGGAGTGGCCTCACGATTTGAATAAGCGCGTTTGGATGAGACTCACAGCCATCTTTAAGCAACGAATAGGCACTGACGATAGCTGCCGAACATTAGCCATTAATTATTAGCCGTTTCTCTGTGAAATTTATTCGTAATATCACGGTTTGCGAAATAACAAGGAACGGCGTGGGTTAATTTAATCCCGCCCTGCAGGTTTAGGGTAAACACCGCGCCAGGCATTCCAGCCGGGCGGAAAACATTCCCACGAAGCGAGGGCCCAGCTCGCGTACGGGCGTGACAGAATTTCAGGCCGAAAATCCCGTCGCGAAATTAAGTTGAGCGCATTGGCGGAATACCAAGCGAAATGCCAGTGCGCGAGCCGAGCAGAAGTAGCAGGGGGGCAAAGGTTCTCTCGCGAGAGCAGGTGATTACGCCCACACCTGCGAGCACGTTTACACCCATGAAGAACGCGGACGATGGAAATTTCGAGTTAGCCGCGTCGACCTCGTTTCGCCATCACCTCCCTTTGCAAGCAATGTAGGTACGTAGTTGTAGAAAACCGTCTGACTCCAGACAGGCATTTCTACTTGCATCTCATAGGTAGGTACATACTTCAATCGCCTTTGCCTACTTTCTATCGTTTTACTCGCGTCTTTACATTGGAACACAGGCAAACAAGCATCGGCGCTGAATGATAATCCAAAGCCCGGCGAATGCCGCACCGCGCTCGCATATCGCGGAGCAAAAACCCGCGGAAGAAGGAGGAACGAGGGTGAACGATACGCGTTAGCCGCGTTGTTTCTTCTGCGTTCTCGTGTCAGGATCCGCGCGCAAGGCGGAAAGCAAAACCGGTTCCGCGTAGCCGATGACGATGATTTCACGGCCGTCGGTGAAAATTCCGCGAAAGAAAAAGTTGGTTAGATCGTAAAGGAGGCGTGCTCGCCGGGAGCCTGGACGAAAGCCAAGGAAACGGAGGCGAGTAGCGCGTGTTCTCGCCGTGGGACGCGGATTCCGAGCCTTTTACCTTGGGGATCCCTTGTCCGTCCGTGCGGGAAGAGTTAGATAACTGCAGTGGACACCGGCGGAGAGTGGAAGGCGGATAATTAATTAGCCTGATTATTGAGGATCAAGCTCAAAGGCCGCGGCGCGGTTTCCTCTTTCCTGCCGTAGTCCCCCGCGCCGTGGGTCCGCGCAAGTCCCCTCGCTAATTAGTTGCCAGTGACGACCAGCAAAGCGATCGTTCTTAATTAATATTCGCATGGTGCCGCTAGCCTGTGCGCGCCGAACGTCGTGGCTGGCTCGCGTAAAGGGCTCGCGCGAGACAGCCGCAAGGAGCTTGCTGTCAATAGCGCAATCACCGAGCAAAGAAGGCTGAATCGGTCGCGGACGGTGCTGACTGCTGAGGAACGACGATTCACGGCCGGCATTCGAAAGCGACGCGGGGAAGCTGGCTCTGCGTGGCCTCAATGGCGGCCCTCCTTGATGGATTTGCCCTCCTCTGTTCGGGGTTCCAGCGCTGTTCAGATTGCTTTTTTTCGCGGAGGACATTAACGCTATCGGTTATTCCTGCGTGGAGGGTGGTATGTTATTGGTATTGCAAATAGGGGATGGTGATCTATCGTGGAACAGAGGATGTTGCAGCTGCAGAAGGAATTATCTCAGTTTTCACGATTCCGACGAACATACCGCAGTTCCGTGAAACAGAGAGCGAGGGATCGCGAACACAATGCGGCAATAGTGGGCAACACTTGTCCGCCGAGGCACAACTGAGCAGCCTGGCGGGAGAAAGAGAGAAGAATCGAGGGAATTAAAGCATGGTCGGTGTGGAGAGACTCGAGAAAAAGGGGCAAAAGGAAGACGTGGGAGTAGTGTCGCGGTGCTCGTAGCCGTGTTCGTCGTCGTCCTTTCTCGCTTAGGGAGAAACGGAGACATCAAAGAAGGCGACATATCCGTTCACACTCGGCACTCATATACGCTCCCCTGTGTTCCTGCGCTGGCTTGCCCGCGGACCGTGTCACCATCAACCTCCTCCTCTCTGCACGTACATGCGCGAGCGCACGAACACACACCCTTCGACCCTCGGTGGAACAGCTGAGGATATGGTTAGGTTCGGCCGGCTGCGGGTCTGCGAATAACACGTGACGACCATAATGCGGCTGAAGGCGTCTTAATAAAATGAACTTGTCATTCCGAAACAGCTAACCAGCCTTCGGTCCAACCACCTCTAACTCGCCGCCAGCCTCGAACGCTTCTGCCCCCCTCCCTTGCATCCCCCCGCGCTTCCACCGGACGAACCCTACTCAAAGTCTTTCCAGCTTCCTCCATCTCGGCCCTGCTCGCCTTCGGGCTTTATTTATACCTCGTTAAATTAGTGCCGATCAGCGAGCCGCCGCGAGGAGGACCGGCTTCCCCTCGTTCCGCTTTCCCTCCCCGGCCCCGCCGCAGCCGCGGCTCAATCCGCTTCCATTTCGATATAATTCCAGACACCTCGCCGCGTTCCGGGCGTCCCTCGGCCTGTCATCAAGCGTGTCGCCCCGGAGACCGTTTCGCGGCGGTCGTTCGCCCTGGAACCGGACTGGCGCGGACCGTGAGGGTTGTTACAATGTCGCAGGCTGCACCAGGAAGCGTTAACGCTCCGATGGTAATGGAATCCTTATAATGGAGAGTGATTACGGCACTGATGATCGCCGTCGTTCCCGCGATGGCCTCCGTCGCGAGTGGGTTTTTTTTTGTCCACGGGGGCAACACCTGCTGGGGCTATTTGCGCCGAGCCCCACGACCACCGAAATTGTGCGAGGCTCGACGGTCGGGCACGTCCACCGTGCAACGAGCAGTGGTTCGATGAGAAATTGAGGTTAGAAGCAGGTGATTTTCATCGAGACGGAACCAGATCGATCAGAGTCACCGGCTGGCAAGGTCAGAGGACTTGAGTCGCGGTCCCCTGGAGTCGCGAAGGGGTGAAGGCTGGCCAGCCGCTACCGTCGATCGAGACGCGTGATCGCGAGAACTCGGATGGGCAGAAGACGAATGCGGCCCGTGGCCACGAAATTTTCGCAGATGCGATAAATTACGCGCGACCGTCGGCCGTGGCAGCGGAAGGGGAGGGAGGGAAAGAGCGATGGGTACACCGCGATGGCCTCGGAGAAAGGGCAGCCACCCACAAAAGGGCAGCGGAGCACTTGAAATGAAAGGGCGAATGGATGTGCCTAGGCAAGTGCAAGAGACACGTAAAGGCATTCATCTCATTCAAGGTAGCCTTAAGTTTCTGATCAGATAACGAATGTACACTCCTCTCTCCTTGGCATCGCGGCCGTCGCGTCCACCTCTCTCTCTCTCTCTCTCTCTTTCTCTTCACGAACCATCTCCTCCACAGCCCCCCGCCCCGTGGCGTCTTTCTCCTGTCCGTCTCACGGCGTATCGACTCTTCCTCGTCTTTTTCTTGTCCCCGCTGGTGGCTGCATCCTCCGCGAACGGAGGAGGGCTCGTCTCGAACGTGCTCCACGCGCGAAACGACGTTACGACCGCCTTTCTGTGCCACGTCGCGACGCGGACGACGCTCGACGAGGAAAGGAAAATCAGAGAAGCGAGGGAAAGGGAAAAAGAAATGGGATCACGATTAGAGAGAGAGAGAGAGAGAGAGAGAGAGAGAGAGAGAGAGAGAACGGAGGCTGTTCGACGCTCCTGCATCCCCATGGCGGCCGTTTCACCCTGGCCGTTATTAATATCCACCGCTCACCGATCGGATCTCCGACGAATAAGAGCGCTGGGTCATAGGTCGGGGGAATATAAACGATTAGGAGGCACCGCGGCGGGCGAGTGGGGGGATTTTTCAGATACGATCGCGGAATAAGACGCGGAGACACGCCGCGGAGGAATTCCGCCGCGGAATTGAAATATCGCGTCCCGCTCTCTCCCATTATCCCGTCAAAATTTCCCTACGACTACAGGGACTCGCGGGGAGGGAAGGTGGGGGGGGGGGGGGGGGGGAGTTACTCGAGGTTCGGCCTCAAGAACCGCAGAGGAGGCTACACAAAAGGTCGTTGTAACGTTCCAGCGCGCAATACACGGAGAGGGAGGCTCTATTCATCGGCGCGATTTATAGCGTAATTATCTAACCGAGATTGCAAAAGCGGCGAACGATGGGAAAGATAATCACGTCACCGAGATTCCGAACGTTTCTATCCGTACTCTAGCGTTGCCACGAAAGCAAAACGACGGTCGGCCTCTTGCCCTGAGAATCCAACAGTTCTCTCAGCCTCCGCTCTTTCCCTCCCCCTGTGCCCGCCGCCCTCCCTCCGTCCCTCTGCCCGTCCCCGTTGTCCCTCGGGTTCTTGCCTCAAAGTGCATTCCATAAGTTCTGAATTCGCGCACGGAACCATTTCGAATTGTCCCCCTCCGATCCCCCTCCCCCGCGTTCGAGCAGAGCCGAAGGGAACACGGCGAGCCGGCCGCAGACGTGAAACGTTCCGCGGGAGACGATAGTCCGTGATTTATTTGATGTCCCTCCGAGAGGGGAAACGAGGAACCAGCCGGCCGGTGGTATACGGCGCCCTGGTGCACAAAACGACGCAACGACAACGAAACAAACGGCTTCCAGGCACCGACTACGACGCCCTCGAATTTCTTACGAGCGCTCGGGGTCAACGGGGGGGGGGTGATTCCGTAGCGCGCCGTGACCGTAATCGGGGGAGGAATTGGAGGAAGATCCTTCGAGACGCTTGGACCGCGTCACTCTACAATACTCCGCATAGTTGACAGCAGCGTAAACATAATTTGGGGCGTCGACTTTGGCTCGAATCGTCGCACGAGTTCCTTCAACTCCTTTCCACTTGATTCGAGAATTCTGAGGGGCTTTGAAACACTCGTGGCTCGTTCCAGGTACACGTATACACACGCACAGCTTCTCGGTGCCCGTCGATCTGATCTACCAATCCAACAAACGCTTTCAATGCGTGCTTGAGAGATCGAGGCCAAACGCTCCTCGAAGACGCGTACGCGGGGAAAATAATGGAGCTCTCAATCGAAACGCTGCCTGTTAGGAGGATAATCGATATCAGCCGCGTTATCGGGGACAAGCCGAGGTCCTTAAGGTCACGCGGATAAAGTCTGCGCTCCCTGAAGGGTCAAAGCTCGATTCCACTCTATACCTCCCACGATTAATACAACTGCGAGGCGCGCTATCTCGTCAGGGAACAATGGGGCAGAGCCGCGGAGTGACATGACGTCCCGTGTCATCCGGTGTCCCACATATTCAGGCGCGTTTCGGTGGGGCGAGCTCGCGCAGAGGGGGGCCTCTGCCGAGGTGGCACTGACTTTTCGTTTAAAACGCATCCCTCGGAGGTATTTGCCTTCTCAGTGAAGTTCAACGGCGGCCGACCGTCCGATCGTAACAGATTTCACGATATTTCATCAGAGGCCGATCGGCCAGAACGGGTCCAGACCTTTTACGGCCATTCTTTTGATCCGTTTCATCGATCTGCACTCTCCATCGCGCGTCGCAACGGTCCGAGGCAACGCAGTGGGCTCCCAAGCCGCGGGTTTAATCCCCTTCGACTTCACGAGGCGCTCGTAAAACGACATCATAATTCCCTTTGAATGTCCCAGTCGTAACCCTCGCTCGACCCAATCGCGCACTCCTGCCTCTTCCATCCTGCCCTCGGCCGTAATTCCACGGGATCCTCCGTGTCGGCGATCGACTGCCGATTTGTTTACCTTATCGCGAATCTCCAACGTGACCGCGAGTTTTAGGGCACGTCCCTCTTCGTCCACGATTGCAGTTGATCCTAAGACAGTCTTATAAAATGCAGTCTATCTGGTAGGAAATGATACTGCGCACTGGTATGGCAGAGGCAGTCGGCCTTACCTTCCACTGCCATTTAGAGCCCAGTTTCTGTTAACATCCCTACCGAGGTACATCTCAATACAGAGACATGTTGCTCCGACGACAGAGACTTTTTGCTTTTCGTGGCTACCAAAATGGACACCGCTGTGCCAGCCCATCTACCGCCTTCGACGCGTGGACAAAAGTCTCCTGGCGAACAATACGTCCTTCCACCCAACGCGCGTCCTGGTCGAGGAAATAGACCTCGCAGAGAGTAGCCTACTATAACAAGAGGAGCGACGATAAATCCCGTTTGACCGGTGTCACGTGGACCTCCGCTAGTTCTGCCGGTGCTCGCGCCTCAATCTCTAGCAACAGGCGCGCATAACGCTCGGGATGCGTCTTCGAGGAGCACATAAAATTAAGCCGCATATAAAATAAGCCCTTCGGGGTGTTCGCGCCCGCTTATGCGGCCGGGAGGCCGTGAATCATCGCGCCTAAACTAGCGACGTTTACTGTCAGGGATAACATTTGTCATGCTAGACGGAGAGGAGCCTTTCGGCCCGCGAAACGAGGCAGACCAGATTTGACGATCGCGTCGCGCCAGGAGGACTTGGAAGGGAGTAGGATCGAGGATCAGGAACGGGCAGGCTCATCTTCAGAGCGCAGGACTCGAAGCACCACCGTAAATCTCGCCTGCGAGCTTCGCCCCGAGACCGTTGAATTAACGGATCGCCATCGTAAACTGATGCGCGACTCTGGCCTCCTCGCGCGGCGTCCCTTGCCGGCGAACGCTGAGGAGGCGTCTTTTGGCGGGGGAGTGATTCACGGCGCATAGGAAATCCGATTTTCTCGGACATTCGTGGCAGGTCGTTTAGTCGCGGGGACTCGCGCGAATTTCGCTGAATTCCTGAAGAGGTTGTTGACACGTACCGGTGGGTGTTGGAGGGAACTGTCCCATGGAACATGAAGGTCGAGTTTGGTTGAGTCTTACTGCGGGTACCAGTACCTTGCATTCGATAATGAAGCACGTTTAATCAACCTACAAGCTCCAACAGCTGACACCACTGCAAGCCCACTAAAAAATCACAGAGATTCACTCAGTGCGTACTCCGAATGGGCGCGCGATTCTCCCAGGACTCTCGGCTGGGTCCCGGCGGTGAATCCCAGGAGAGGAGATCGGTACCGACTTGCCGCGCCAGGGTGCTGTCAGTTATCAGTGCATAAACATTCGTTCTCCACGCCGCGCCGGCGCGGCGTGGCCCCTCGCGCGGCGAGTTATACGCGGCGGGAATCGCGGCCGGAGGGGGACACCGGCACGCATAAAGTAAAGAGCGAAGGGAGAAAAGAAAAGGGGTAAAAAAAAAAAAGAAATGGACGCGGGTGCCGGACGAAGAGGACGGGGGCGAAGGGGGCGGGGCACGGCGACGCAACCCGGAGGAACGCGCGACGGAAGGGATGGAATATGATATAATGCAAAGGTGAAAAAAAAGGAATCGCCGCGTTGCTGCCACGGCCCCGAAGGGGGAGGGCGGCTGGCGGGGGGGCCGGAGGGGGAGATTTAAAGCCGCGTGGACATTGTCATCGGACGCGGGGCTATAAACCAAACCGAGCTCGCTGCTAACTGAGACGCTCTCCGTTACCAGCGTCGTGCGTGTAACACGTATGCGGGGTGCCGTGGCTCTCTTTCGCGTTACAGATCCCCTCCTCTCTTCCGTTGCTCGTGGTACCCGAGAACCCCTTTTGCCTACGTATATATCGAGGTGCGTTTACGATCTTGGCAGCCGGGCCGGGACAGGTGTTATTTTTCATCGATTCGTTCGAGTCGCTGCCTCCCAAACGATCCCCGCGCGTTCGCACGACGGCTTTAAGTTCCCCGCCGATTTTCAGGCCTGCCTCCGCGGACAGAGCGAGAGGGGTGACCGCCGGTCGACCGGGCTGTACGGTGAAACGGGGAACAAGGACGGCGGAGAGATCGGATCGAGATCCCGGCGATAATAACGCATTCGGGAGCGGCGCGGCTCCGAAAGGGAGCGACACCGCCAAGCGACAGATAGGAAAAAATCGAACGCGCGGGACGCGAGGCTCTTTTTCGTGCTCGATTAACGCTGCTGATGGGGACATTGTTCGTACTGATTGTGAGTTGATTACCTGGTGGGACGGCAGAAGGGGGGGTGCTGGAAATTATTATACAGAGTAGAGTGCGGCAAGAGTGCGCAGTTAAAGGTTAGGCTTCCCTAAAATACTTGGTGTTACACCGGGAGCACATATCGTTGTGTAAGAAATAACTACTATCCCTTATTACTCGATAAGCAGTGACTTCGTGTAAATTTACCTATGTAAAATAAATATTTCCAAAAAGTGTCAAAAGCGAAATTTTACCCGATATGTGGGGGCAAAAATTCGCATGTTATGGGGGTAAAAGAACGCAACGAGAAATTTCCACAATAGCGATTTTCTTTCAACTTTCAAACGACATGTTACATAAGATATTTGCAGATATCACAATATTGTAATGGGCTTGTCCCGTAAAATAAATATTATTATTATTATTATTATATTACATCGAAACTAATGAATTCAGTACTTACCGGCATTGCACGATAACAAAACGAAATACGAGCAACACAATTCCACACTGATGACTCTACCTCGATTGACAATTGACTAACAATCAGTACAGCAAAGTACCACAACTCAAGCACTGAAATTCACACAGTGCGAAACTTTTGCCCGCGGGAACTTTTACCCCACTCTACTCAGCTTGTATCACCCTCAAATGGAGTCACCAAGAAGAGACTTATAATTAGCGACAACCTCCTCCCCCGTTGCTTCTTGAAACTCGCAAATCCAGCATCCCCGATTCGAGTCCGCGATGAACCGCGGCATTCCAAGGGACGCGTACACACGAAGAGGCATTAAGATATCCATCGGTAAGATTTTTCTCGCCGGCGGAGCTGGCGACTGAGGTCACGTCTCCTCGTGGTCGTGAGGAGCCCCACAAAGACCGCGGGACCACGAAGACGTCCGTCGAGCCCAGTACCGTCCGTGACGGTTCGCCATCATCGATTGTTCCGTTTTGCCTTCAACCTCGCCAGGCCTGCACTCCGCTTCGTCCCCTCGGCGGGAGAGAGCTTCCCAGACGAGATTTCAATGAGCATTTCTCAGCGGACGTCGCCGCGTCGCGCGTGCAAATATAATATCCCAACGGCGGGAGGGTGCGAGCGAGGGCGGAGGGCCTCATCCTCGCGTTTCCCCATCTAATCCGTCGGGGCCAGCAGGCCCTCGCCTATCGTCGGATTCCATCTCGCGGCTCTTTAACGCCCGTCCGTGATAACTCACGCGGCCGAGCGTGCCGCGGCGAGCGCTGGGAAATGGGCCGCGTGATGAACGAGTCGATGCGCAATGACGGCGGCCCGTAGAGACTTATTATCCCACCCTCGAATTATATACGGCCCCTCTTTAAGCTACAATGTGGTATAAAATTAATAGACACGATTTGCGCGCCGCCTCGTCGCCGGTGAAATTATGTCGCTGCCGCGGCGTCGAATAATAATTGCCCGACGAGCCGCGAGACCGGGCGCCGCGACGGGCCAGATTAACCCTCCAGATGATATGGGCGCGCTTATGAGTGCGCGTTGTATACGCCTACCGTGAGCTACGATCGGTTTTAGGTGTTTAGCGAACTCGTTCCGCGTGATGGGTGTTTATGGGAGCTCGGCGAGTCTGTTCCTTGGAGGTGTCCGAGACTTGCCTGGTCTTGTGGGATATTGTTGTCGTATCTCCTCGTTCAACGAGGATGCCTAGTTCTGCAAGCAGAAAATCCTGTGAATAAATCATGCGGTAAATCCTGCTGCCCTTTTGTATGGGTAGGCACGTTCAAGAAAAACGAGACGAGTAGAGGAGGTTCTTCCGGGGTGCATTTAACAGATTGATCGATCACCATCTAGTCACCATCTAGATTGAAGGAACACTAGACACATCTTTAATCCCCAAAATGATCCTTTCCTACCCCGTAAATGAGTAGGTATGCAAAGACGCTCGGTGCATTCATAGACATGTTTAAACGTGCCGCGAGCTCCATTTGGATCGTGCCGGCCGGAATTTGTCTCTTCGGGGGACAGTAAACGCCATCCCGTCCCCATTAAGGGGTTTACAAACGCGGGCCTCGGCGCTTTTTATCGCGGCCAGAAAGCCCATTTCAGCCGGGAAGTCTGTCCGAATGGGATTCGCTGGGACCGCGGACGGACGATAACGTTCTCGCAGGTGCGATCTCGGATCCGCGACGAATTACGAGCGTACGAATCGACTTTCGGGCTACCATCGATGCCACCGCAGATTAGCGGTCGATATATACGCGCTCGGCGGCGTGGGACACCACCCTGTCGTATACTTGCCGCACGGACGCGCGTATAGGCTGGCCGGAGAGCGTGGAACGAAGCTGAGCGTACCATGGGTGGTAACTTAACACCTTAACGGATATTTATGGGCTTTTGCTAACGCAAAAGATAAAAATAACGTTTTCTGGCTGGCCCCGGGCCAGAGCTTGTACAACACGCGGCCGCTGGAACGCGTGCGCGCGAGCGTACGAATACGACACACCTGCTCGAGCCACGTGAAAACCCTCGCACCCGAAATATTCGACTGGACTGTGCCTGTATGCGCGACACACGCGTGGTCCTGTGTAGTTGAGAGCAGCGATGGTCGTACATTCGCGCCAGGACAGACAGGCTTTTGATTCTCTGTGAATATGGTATTCAAGCCCCTGCAAGGGTGGCGACGGGCGTTTTCGTAAGTGTAAATTAGGGGGATAAATGTGCGCTGGCTACAGGTTGCAGGCAGCGGCGGCCCGTATTTACGATGGTATTACGTAAATGGCCGGCGGGATGTGTCACCGATGGCGTGGACAGAATCTGGAATCGCGACCGTCAGTTCGGCCAGGGATGTCTCAATTATACTGCTAAAGGGGCCCCCGATCTTAATCAGCACCGTAATATCTTCCAATGCGGCGGGATTGCATAAAGCTTCATTCGTGCAGCTTGATAGCGAGCGATAAGCGTTAAACGAGTGCTTTGAACCTGACTGAAGCCGACGGCTGATACTTGGCCAGGAGTTACAAGATAATTATCCCGTTCCTGTACAATGTTGCGAGTTAAGGCTATCAAGCCAAGAATCTTCGCTGGCTTCGCAGTGTAAGTTACGGCCACCGAATTCTAGGAGTCGAAGGTTCTTGCTACCGACTTCCAGGAGCCAGCCTCGGAAATCATCGTTATTCAGTGGCTGGATTTCGTCGGTCCCCGCTACCAACTGCCGCGGACACAGAAGCCGTAATTCTCAAGACCCGCGAGCTCTCTGTGCCCGCCGATGATCAACCTACACGCTACATTCCGAAACTCGGTCTCCCGACGCGCCCCCCGGCAGTAGCGACGGTTTCCTTCTCGCGCAGCGCCGGGAGTCGCAAAGTAAAGCCAAGAGGAGAGACACGGAGCGAGGGTCTGGAGCCGGTATTAATGAATTAAATTTAGCGGGAGTCAGCGGAGTGGCACAAAAAGGAAAGTCAACAAGGAAAGTTGAACGACGTCTGGTCTGCCACTTCCTCCGTGTCCGCCTCCACCTTCCATCGCCTGCCCGCTCCCTCGCGGAGGACAGAATGGAAGGCGACAGCTCGCGCGAAATTCGTTAATTGAAACGTCTCGAGACCGTGTGCACGGTAGCCGAGTGCAGAAAAGGGCGTGGCGGTTGCGATTACTCTATGGTGGGCGGGAAGTGCGGCATAAGTCATATAATAACGTCGCTCACGAGTTGGTCCCCGTGTCGAGGTGCCCTTCCGAGGTCTCCTGCTCCTTTCTCTGCGAGAAATGGGGATGGAAAGGAAGCATTTGGGTTACTCGTTCACCGGACCTGGCCCACGGCTCCGCGCCCCCTACGCGCACACTTTACGCCCCGCTTTAGTCGAACACGCAACGGCGGCGCGGGCATGCACCCCTGCCCGGCTCTCGCCGTATTTTGCATCCTCGCGGTTACACGATGGCAGCGTCTAATTATCTCGCGGAAAGTCCATCCTCCAATTACGCTAAGCCGCCGCCGCCGCCGCGGCCGCGTTGGCATTGTTACGGATTTTTCGTTACGTTATTATTATCCCCCTCCCCCGGCCGCCCTTGACTGTCAGGCGGAGGCGCGCATTTATTCTTCGCTTTGCGACGCAATCACGTGGATTGCCTGCAATTTTCCATTGTTTTCTGTAAAAAAAATCGCGCCCTCGGTTTGCCCTTCGCGATTGATTAATCGTATGCAAATGGGGGGTTCCTGTAAGGACGAGCATTCGCTGACCGGGCGCAGTTCGTTGGCTCGCTTTGCCACGCGGCTTGGCGATTAATAATACCCTCCAGGGATCGGGAATTTAAAATTTCGAAATTCTGCACAGTCCGGTCATCGTTTTGGGAGAAGGTCGACGGTGTAACCACGATTTCTGTTTCGCTCTGAAAGCGATCGTCGGCGCGTAACGTGTTCATTATGCAGCCGAGGCAACGACGTTATCTGGCTAATCGGTCCGGCCGTTTTTCGCTAATCCCCGACTGACAGTACTGGTACCATTTAGTCGACACGTCCGGCAAATCCTCTTCCTTGGCGGCGATTAGTGTCCCCCCCTGGACACGTCGCCGCCACGGAATCGATTCTATCTCTGGATCGCCGGATCTCGTTCTCTTGCCCGAGTAGAGGGCGGATTAGCTAAAAACGGCGAATGGACTAGGCCCCTCCCGACAGCAGGGAGCGCCGAAGGTGGAACGATCGTGCACGATGGAGCGACTGTGTGTTCCCTCGCGACGTGTGCGTTACTCCGATCACCTTTTAGCCACGCCGCCGGCAGAGGGGAAAGGAAACAGACGTCCGTACACGACATAAGCATATCAATAAAATGTTTAATTGGCGTTTACATTTCTTCATTCGGCCCAACAAGCTCGCGATACCGATCTTCCGCCCGGTTTCTCGTCCAGCTCCGTTGTAAGCTCGTCCTTCCACTCCGCGATGCACCTACAGCTGGATGTCAGACGTCCCTCGGAGGTAACCGGCCTCCCTAGGGACGAGGACGCAGGCCACGGAGCAGAAGAGGAGAAAGAGAGAGGCGAGCTTGGGCTGAAAATCGAGCGAAAAGGTCGGTGGCAGGACGACGAACGTGGAAATAAAAGGGCTGCTGACGGTCGACGGGGACGTGGTGGATTTCGGTGTCCCTTACAGGTGCTACTGGCGTGTACTGTCTGACTGCATCATGTCAGAGCGAGCGCGCTTGACGGACGGAAACGTTTCGAGTGGCACGATGCCCTTAACCCGTTTTGCTTCCACTCTTTTTCCTTGTTTCTCGCGTGCTCTGCCTTTTAGCGACTCGATGTGCTCTGTGTCTCGCGGAAGCTTCCGGAAATCTAAAGATGTTTTCCTGGCACCCACTTCTGCCTGGAACACAGGAGCAGGATAGAGAGAAGAGCGTTTGTACGTGCACGCACGCTCGCCGGAGAGGATCAGGAGGACGAGTAATCGTGCAGGTGCATGGAATCGAGGAAGAGAATCGCGGAAGGCGCTCGGATCAGGCTCTCGATGGTATGCTATCACCGTTTCGGCCGATGATTTTTTCCCTGGAAATTCCGTACGAACCGGAGGAATGCAAACGCCTCGTCCCCTTGTAACTACCTATCTGATGCGGCTCATTAAACGCGCGCGATACCCCCGAGCGATAGTCTTGCGGGGTGTTCCGCGACGAGTGTTAAAGCCTCCGGCAATTTGTTGTCGAGGGAGTTTCGGGAATCGGGCTTCGAGGCTATATAACAAATGTCCGCTCGGTCTTTACAACTCGGCCCCCCTTCGCTTCCACGCGGCAGTATTTAACAGAAACTGATGGGAATCCAGCAGTAATCAAACGTTAGACACCTTTTACTAGGTTTATCGCAGAATAGCAAAGACCAAGAGGAGGAACACGTTCGCACAGATTACGGGAATTTTATCTCAAGTCGGTACCGCTCGGTCGATTTTAATAAGAAAGTAAACGGAATTGGGATGGCGGGGTGTTGGAAGGGGCCGGCAGAGGAGAGCCGTTAATGATTTACCGCGGCATCGTCTTTATACCCGCGAATTCACCGTCGCCGCAAACGCCAAACTCTCGTCCCAAGGGAGGAAGAGCGCGGCCACGCCCCCGACTTCTCATCTTTTACGCGTCTCATTCCATGACGTTGGTACGTGAGGGCCCCGCTGTTTTCAGCATCAGCCCGAACGCCTCGGAGGACGTCGAGGTGGAGCGATTTCGGCCCTCGTGATCCACCGAAAACCGAGATTCCTCGCTCTCCATCTTCGAGCCGAGCCGCGACGTTCGTTAACGCTGGACACCGAGCAATCTCGGGTAAAATGAATTCTGACTGGCTGTCGGGCGGCTAAAGGTTCTCCGGCTGCTTGATAAATATCGGGGTTAAAGGACTGTGACCATGCCTGAAGGGTGTTGCTCTCGGCGGTAAGATTCCTTCAACCCCATAACCTTATATAATTCTAAACCTGTGATCGCTAATTAATCGTCCCTTACTTCAGAGCCTCGAATTCCCATAGCGTATCCGAAATCGAGAGCAAGGCTGCTGCTCTAACGAGACGGTATCGGCTCGATCTGAAAGTAGAATCGAAAAGCGGACGGCGCGTAACGTGGAAACAATTTTCGCGCGGAATCCCATTAATCAGAGTGACTCGTTGGAGAAAAAAAAGGTAGTTAAGACGGCGTATCCTCATCGACGCCGGTTATCTCGGAATCAGGATCGCGGGCCTGTTAACTCAAAACACGTGGCGGTGTAGTGGCAGCCGGGGCCGTCCGTAGTCCGCGTGCTGATGAAAGGCGAAAGAAGGGAGGACCAGCGAGCGTTCTCTATACCTGAAAACAAGCGATCCCCGTTGGGGAAAGATGGAAAGTATGGTAGGTAACCGGACGTGCTAGGACTATTTCGAGGATCATTATTTCTGGATCGGTTTACCACTATTCATTAGCGTCAAGCTTTCCACCGTAACTCGAGATCCTTCGAGCCCCGCTCGCAGCCGGCTGCGAGCGTTAACAGACGCGCACCAACCAGCGGATAATTATTTTTCCCGCACCATCGTGTTAATCATTTTACGGTGCTCGTAAAGCGCGCGCGAACCACGTCCGACAAAAATCCCGAGGGATATAAACGCTCCGCGTCGTTATAAAATACAACGGCCTTGTACAACCGCTGGGGTAATACTTAATTGCGCATTGGATACTTCAGGGGGTGAATCTTGCTCGCGAAACGAGGACTACACATTACACGAAAGCGCAATGTGGTCACTAAGTAGTTTCTAAATCGTGGGGTCTACGAAGCTACGACGGTGCCATCGTATCCGAACTGTTAATTCGTGAACATCGTGTCGTGAGAACATTATTACTATTACCAATGCTAGAATGATTAAGATGCCACGGTAAAATATCACCGCGAGGCTCTAAGTGTTAAGAGGCAATCTTAAAAGCACCAGGTTTCGTCGGTACAGCGCAGGAAAGCTGAACGATCCTCTTTGCGGCGCTCAGCTGGCCTGAACGCGATGGAATCTATCGAGTCCTCCAGGAAGGGATGCAGCTAAGAAAAGTCGTGCCTGTAATGTGGCCGGCGAAACCGCGCGCACGCATAAATAGAGAATGAAGAACGGTTCCGACAGGAGGTCGACTTTCTTGCCGCATTCCAGCCAGCCACGAGAAGAAGCTCGGCGAGAGAGGATCTCCCCTGGTGTATCTTTCCATCCGCGGGGGATCGTTTCTCAGCTCGATCCCTCGACTATCGGTTCTCAGCGGTGTCGAAGAGCGGGCGTGGTTGTCTCCCGCGGAAAGATACATATCCCGGTGACCGAAGCCACCGAAACGATCGCGGAGAAGGTGTTGCGACCGCGGCTGCGGTTGCCGCGTGGCTCACGGCCACGAGGCCTTTCTCGCGCCCGATAATGGATGAGCGTTCATAATGATTTTTTCGCCGTCCAGCGCAACGGTCATTGAGTAATGATGCTCGCGCGAGATAAGGTCGACTGGGATTGGCAGCAGAAGATGGTAAAGCGAAGGGCGAGCAAGGGTGCGAAGCAGGGTCGACTTGGGGGAGAGCACGCGTTAACACATTCGCGCAAACCACGAATGTGTTAGGATTCAGAGTGTTAAGCGTGGCGGGTAATGAAGATTGACTTTATCGCCCACCTCGCATAAGGCCGCAGAAGATCATCGAAATCTCGACAAATTTTGACAAAGTGGGCCGACGCGCGAGTAGATCGGTGGCTGCCGCGCTCTGTACGAGAGAAACAGCCGTGCGTCGGATCGCCCGGCCGAGATTCGCTTTGATGGGTTATTTCCGGAAACGAGACGGCCGTCTGTGATCCTTCCGCGAGGTGGAGGACGCACAAAGGACGCGGAACGGTTTCGACGCTTTGACGGCGACGATATTTTTGGCGATGGTCGTTTATGGAGTTCCCCTGGCTCTCGAGCCCCTGGCATCGGGGCTAATTATCTTTGAAGATCGTTGATGTAATTTCGTATCGAGCGGGGAGCTTCAAAGGAGGCGGCTCGATCGGTTTAATTGTTTGCCGCGGCGACGATGTGTCCCTCTGTTCTTCCGCGCGGGAGAGGAACGATGGGGTGGATAAATGGAGGCGACAGGAATTGCTTAATTAAGGAAACCGACGGGAAGAGGAGGAAAGGAAAGAAGCACGGGGAGGAAAAACGTGTTAAGCCAGGAGGATACCCGGTGGCAATCGTTGGTGAGAGGAAATCCTCCACCGAGCCTGGAGCCGCGCGGCAGCGAGTTATTTCCGGTAACAAGATTCTTTGTTGCGCCGCATTCTGTGCTCGCGCGCTCCGCGTAACTTGGGTTAATTAATAGTCGCGAAACTATGCCCCGGCGAGACTTCCCTGCCGTCGTAAACTGCACGTGGGCTGTCGATGAGAGAACCTGCTTCTTCTTCTCGCGGAGAAGGCCCTTTCACGCGTTTAACGACACGCGCCTTTCGGGCGAATTATATTCCCATTTCGTGTTATCGTGTCTTTGTATATTTGTCAGAATTGTATGGGGATGCCAGCAGCAATTCGCCACGAATAATCGGAGGCTCTTTTAATCGGCTACTCGATGAATATTTTATGTTAACGAGGCTCCGATTATCGTCGCGGATTATGCACCGCTGACCGACGGCGTTTTGTCATTATTATTAATTATGTCACCGGCGTCCGGCCCGTGAGAATGAAGTAACTTCCCTATCGTAAACACGTCGATAATAATTATTGCTTGACCGCCTAGGACCCCGGGGGGGCGATGATTAACCGACGTAGAAGTCTCGTCGAGTATATCGATAAATTAATCGTGCACGCGCGTATATCAATTAAGCGTAGGATGAATCATTAATTCGCGGGCCTCTCGGGGTCCCGAGGCTCGTCGCGTCGCTCCTTTTTCCTGTCCCTGCTCGCCTTCATTTCCATTCGTCTCCGCCGTGTCCTTTCCCTCGCGCGAACCACGCTGTCACGAAGCGGGAGGAGACGCTGGACATCGAGACCGCGCAGACGAACCACCCTGGGGAAAGTCTGCGGTTTCTCCAAGTTTCGCGAAAACGAGCCGCGCCGTTTCGAAACGTCCCTGGCAACGGGGAGGACACTCGATCTCTCCTGCATACCCTCGATATTCGATCACGTCGGCTGACAATTACCTACACCGCGGGCCGAGCGACGTGCGAAGGCGGACGGGGATTCAATTTGTAAAAGTTCCCGAAAGTGGCGTCCGTCGATGCGCGCGAGGTTTACGCGTCACCGTCTGTTCTTTTATCGCGTCCACGTCAAGATAAACGTACACTGTCACGTCGGAATCCCGCGGAAAAAGAAGAACGCCGAAGGCTGTCCGCTGATTGGACATTGAAGTCTCGGAACTTCACGCCTACGTCGCCGGGAACTTCGAGGCCCTTCGGACGCGAGCACAAAAGCCAGCGCGATCCGAGCGAAATTGACAACGCCTTTCGCGTTAATTCGAGTGCGCGTGAGGTATGCTGATTCGCGATACCCACGGCGGGCCGTGCTGCGCCAGGAGAGAAAAAGGAAAAGCCCCATCGCGATGCGGCGTGACTGGTGGTCGATCGATGCCTGGAACGTCGAGATTCGTCGGCCACGAGGACGTTCTCGCGGGGATCTCGAAGAATCTTCGGGCGGGAGGAGATTGCACGGCGAAATTAAAGGAGACTGTGTTTATCGTGGACAGTGGAAGTCGAAGTTACGAGCGCCACTACAGGAGTAAATTGCACGCGAAACTTTCACCGGCTGCTTTATTGGCGAGCAGTCGGGTAGCAAGTATATTAGCTTGAGAGAAGAAACGGGACCGGTTGGCCACTGATTGGGACATTGAGCCAGCCGCAGCGGGCTGCTGGAACAGTTCCCTTTAACCCTCATCTGGCAGATGCAGAGTCCGTTCAAACGGAATCGATCGACTACTTATATTACTTCTTACTCCTTCAACCGTGCGTTCAGCTTCCAATAATCCTCTGAACTCTGAACAACACTCCAGATCTACCTCTCGATCGTTCGCGCGCCGAAAATGAGCGGCTGAAGAAACAGTTACCCGCGCCACCCGGTCCCTCCCCTTTGCCACCCGTTTCGCAAAGGCAGCAGACAAGTCTCGAGCACCCGAAAAGCTGCCGCCGCAGAGAAATGGCGAATCGCTGGGCGCTAGACGGCAACCGTCGGCCGTTGACGAGGATCCAAGGCAATTAGCGAACAATCGGCCGCGGAAGCTTTCACGGCGCAGCCTTGGCTCGGTTCAAAAGAAAGTTCCCCCGGCGACGATATCCCCGGCAGGCCTGCAGCGGCGGAAACGTGACGCGAAACGTCGTCCTTGGATATTCGAGCGGCGTTTCGCCGACGGCGATAAATTTCGCGGTTCGGCCGTGCCAGCAGAACGAGGAGCGTAATCACAATAGCGGCGAGTCGAAGCGGTAACGGGCCGGTGCAGATCGCGCGGGTCCGTCTTTGTGCGGGTCTTGCTAGGGACGGTTATATTCCCTTACGTGGCGGCGGGACGAACGCGAACCGCAGACGTGCGGCCCACAATAGGCACGTCGCCTTCCGCGTGCCGGACAATGAAACGGCACAAAGCCCGGGATTAACAATATTCCGCGAAACCGGCCCCGGAAACTGCGGGGGCGGAGGAGGAAAAGTGGGCACCGCGAGTAGCCAGTCCGAGGACGTTGACGATTAGCCAAGAGCGGAGCGCGGCCTGGTCCGAGGAATGGCTGATGAAGAGGCTGAATTAAGCTGGATGTCTTGTTGGTTCGATTGCCTCATCTAGATATCTTCTGCGAGGGATTGCTAAGGTGCGAATTCAAGATAACAATTTACATGAGATTTTCTATGGTCAGACAAAAATCTCAGCAATAACTAAACGTAAATAATGTCACGAGTGTCTCTTTAATCCCACGAGAGTCTAATTTCATGAAACTAAGGACAAAATAATTACAAAATAATAAAATAACGAAATAATTGTCGCATGAGATTAAAGTCTCGTGTCAGACACGATATTTTTGTCTCGTCGTGGATTTGCACAGAGACGAGACAATTGGGGAGGTATTTGAGAATTGTATATTATCAGGGTTGGAAGTGCGATAGTAATAAAACACTCGCAAAGCATCGATTCATCCGTTCGCAAACAGTAGATTCATGCTCTCGCTGACACTCGCCTTCACGGACCACCGTGCACGATGGATGGACCACATTGTTCCGGCCCAGACGTTATTACCACCCGTGCCGAATGCCAAGGAGATTCAGGAGGAGTCAAATTAACAATAAATAATAATGATACTAAAACGGCCAGGGGGGGGAGGGAGATACCGAGGCGTCATTATTGAGTTAAGTATTGATTGCTGGGCCGAGCGGGCGATCGGGGAAGATAAGACTCTTTCTTTCGCTCGCCTCTTCCTGGAAGGATCCTCGTAGATCCCGAAAGGACCGCAACAACCGTGCCCGTTCCCTCGCTATACCGCCCCGCCAGGGTCAGCCACCGATGGTGGCACGGACAGCCCGAAATCTCGATTCCTCTATGTCAAGCCGCGCAGTCGGGGTTAACGTGGCGACCTGCTGCCACCTTTCTTCGGCTTTATTAATACGCGGTAGGTGGCCGGCATGACAATAATCGCCCGTGATTACTACGGAAGGCCGCCGGAATAATGCCATATTAAAATGATATATTACGGGAAAGGGTTAGCCCTCGTGGCAGCCCTCCGCGAAATGAACCAGGGACAATCGTCGCTCCGGGAATTAAGTGGGTAAGCTAATGATTTATCTGGCACGGTATTACAAGAAGGTGTGTACCAAGCGTTAACTATGAAGTTATCGGAAGTCCTCGATGCTCGGAGAGGATCAAATTGAATCTCCTTTGTCGCCTGTACAACGGGGAAATTTTTTCAAAGAAGATTGATTAACTTATTGTCTAACAACTGTGGCCGTGCAGCAGACGTCGCGAGACCCCTTCCAAAATCCAAACGGCGCGGCGGCCAGCCCGCATTCAGAGCTCGCCCATTAAACGGATCGAAGTGCAGCTATCAGACCGTTCCACGAAAGATACACACAAGCGTCGGGGAAGCCGCGAGCGAGGGCTGGTTTGTTCGTCTGCCGTCTGTTCGCCGTGTAATAAAGCGTGCGCGAGAGTGTCTGCCTATTCGAGTCTGGCCGTTTCGGCCAGTGGCTTTTGCCTACTCCGGTCGGACGGAAGGGGCCGCTTTCAGATCGCCCTTCCACGCTGAGAGCGGCTCGCTGGAAGGTAGCCGTGAAACAAGAAAACACGTGAGCCCGGTCGAGACTCGAGACGGAGCCCAAGGGGCGAAGGGGAGGGTCGAGTCGGTGGGTCGCGATGAAGACGGAGAAACGGGGGAAAAGAGGGAAGACGGTGGGCGAAAGGCGAAAGAAACCAATTGGAGTCGAAGGGTTTCGGAGGGGAAAAAAAGGAAGAGAGACAGGGCGAAGAAGAGAATCGGGGAGAGGCAGGGCAGACAGATAGAAAAGGAGAGGAGGGTCGGCGGAAGAGGTGATAAATGGGAATGAGGATTGCTTGGCAAAGTGCGAATGGCCCCGCGAGCGCGGAGATATGGATGGAACGGATGGACGGATGGCTGGATGGATGGATGGTCGGATGGCTCGCCGGTAGTGTATGGACGGATGGGCATTGCCCATTGCACGAGAGGCGCAAGTATTACGTCTGGACGAAATCCAAATGCATTCAACGGCACCGGCCATTTCGACCAACCGGCTAATCCTCCCACCTGTGCGTTTTTACTACCCGCGCTTCCCTTTTCATGCCCTCTCGGCTCACCTCGCCGGCGGGGCCGCGCGGCATCTCGCGGAGTCAGCTTCTTTCTTCCTCGGCCGGTAGCCCTTTCAGCCGAGGATTTATTTAAAACCGATGGCACTGGTCTTTCGGCGATGTTCCGCGGCGTGGTCCTCGGTCATCCGAGGGATCCAGGGGAAATTGCTCGAACGATGTGACTTGGCCTTTTGTTAACAAGAATCGCAAACTTCACGCTGCTACATCTGTGCTAGGTATCTTTTATCATCGAGCATTCTTTGCAGCAAAGAAAGAAACTCCACATTTCCACCAATTTCTCTTGTATACCTACCACTGCAAATCTAATTGCTGAAATCCCTGCGAAGCGTCATGACCCTTTGAGGCTCGTCGCCAAGCCCTTGCGGGGAGAGGATCCGCGAGGGTCCAAGTAGCAATGGCGACGCGTGAAAACGGTTTGGATAGAGGGTCGCCGCTCGGCCATCGGGATTACTTCGTTACCTTAACGAAGCCGTCGGCTTAACCTTGACATCATTAGCCGATTGTTCGTCTAAGTCCGGCTGGTTCTGGCCCGAGGATTTATCTTCCTCGTGCAAGATGTATCGCTCGCCTCTCCCCCGCAGCCGTGGCGCGTCTATCATCGAGTGCCGCGGGGGGAGCAGCGAACGGAGACGAAGAAGGACACGTGTCTCGGAGGAGCGGGATGCCCGTAACCGCAGGCGAGGGCGAAACGGAGAAGCGGGGAAGAAGTTTCGTTGATTGATCCAGGATTCCGTGGATCAACGCGGTGGAAGGCGCGATACGCGGCCACGGCTGTTGATTGGTCGGGCGAATAATCGAGCCGGCCGTGGTAATAAGGGACGTATTTATACATCTCGCGAGGAAGGAGAAGACGAACGGGCTGACGGACAGGTCGGTCGAAGGCGAGACCACGCCGCGGTACTAATGAATCCGATTGTTCCCAGGTGAATCGAATTGTTAATGAATTATATATCGCTGCTCGGGCCCAACCCCGAACCAGCCACCCCTGTTGCCGGAGTTTTCACGCGCTAGACACCCGGTATCCATCTCTGTCGGCTCACCTTCCATCTCCCCTTCGGTCCAGACTGATCGCTTGATCTGGCTGCTTTTCTATCGCGAAATCGTTCCGGAGGGAATGCGCAGGGTGGTCGAGTCGTTAATAATACCATCGTTGATTTCGAAGGGATTCCTCCTCCGCTCCCTCGAGTTCAGAAGGTTCAGTGATTCTCGGAGGACTGAGGGATACGTCTTCTACGATAGAACGGTGTCTTCAATCTCGCCACGTTCCCTCTACACTCTACTTATTGAAACCTATTAAACATCGTCGTAGCAGCGAGCACGTGTGCTCCACGCGTGTTTCCAAGCTCGTGAAGGCAGCTCTGGAGAAGACTACCGCGATGCCAGGCTACGCCTCGGTGCAAGGGAAGGATATTGTCCGAGCACCTATGTAATTTCAAGTGTAACAGTCTATACCGCGTCTAGCACTTTCGTTGAGATCTTCTTACAGGCTAAACGTTTCTCGCGAACGTTTACTCCTAAGGGATTAATAACACAGGACGTAGCGCGGGCTATTATCCTTCCCCCTGCCTATATCCAGAGTCCGTTTTCGCGGAAAGCCGTGCATAGAGTCCAGAAAGGGATGCCCCTTCCGACGAAACTGGCCGCCAAGGATCGACACGTCCGAAAGATTCGCTCGGAACGTGGGTATTTCCGCTGGTTCGTAACAAGTGGAGCTCGTTCTTCTTCGTTACCGTGAGAAACCCTTCCGCGTCGGAGCTATGACACGCGCTCGACGCCAGGCCGCAGCGGCGCACACTGGAGAACGCGTTACCGCCGTGTACTCCCTATCAGCGGCACTAATTATTACTTGTTAATTGCCACGGCCTACTCGTCGGTCCCCCGTGCTCTGGACGACAGAAAAGGAGCAGCACGCGCCCGACACCCCGAATGAGACCAACAGGGACAAGGTACACGCACGGTGTATGGGTAAATGGCTACTCTTGTACACGTCCTGGGTCGAGCTGGATGAAACGACCCATGGCGAACTGGACTGGGATTATCGCTAATCGGTAGGGAATAAGTGGTTTAATTGGCGATCAACTCTGTGTCCCGATTATAATGCTGATAGAAATGTGGAATATAAAAGTAACCGAATTTTTGGAAAATGGACACTTAAGTTCTGCTGCCACAGTGATTCAAGGTCGTTATTGTGAACACTGCGGATGTCTGAAAGAGCGAGTACTTAAGTCTCATTTAAAGAACCAGTAAGAAAGTGACTGTCTTTTAAAGAGGTAAAATGAAAGACACAAGTAGAATTTTTTTTATCGTCTCTGTGATGCGGTGAGAAATTCCGGAGGCAAATGTGTCTATAAATTCGCGAATGCTGCGCGAAGTAGACCATTAAGGAGGAAGCTTAAGTCGCAATAAAGTCGCGAAGTCGAGGATTATGCAGTGGGACTTCTCTTAAGTAAGACCGTTAAATAAGAAAAGCCCGTAGAGCTGCTTCCTGGAAAGAATCCTCGCTGTTGCAGCTAGCAGTGCGCGAGGGTGCTTTGTAATTAAATAAAGTGCAAGTCGATAAAACGAGGGTGCGTTTTCTGCGATAGTACACAGAGACTACCAGAGAGGAGGGTGAGCTCGGGGCCCATCTGGAATACAAGTGCGTACGTGTGAATTATTAAAAACGAATGAAACTAATCCGTACGAAAAAGGGAACGCAAGCTAATCGAAACTTAAATAAATCCATCGTATCGGACGGGGACACTCAATCTTCAAAGATTTCTCTACTCTCCACTGTCTCGCAGCGGTATCACGCGATTATAATTCCTGAATGCATTCGGATTCCAGGATTCCCTCCTTCCAATCGCCAGGACGCCTCCCAAAGGGCGAAAGCATTGCGCCTCGGAATGCATAAATCGCGCAAACGTAACCACGGCCGCCGTAAATCCTGCCATCGACGAACCAATCGACTAAATGGACGGGTGAAATACAGCGAGAGGTCCTTCCATTAAAAGTGGAGGAAATGATAAAGATGCTTTATCGTCCGCCCGCTTAATGGGCCTCTGTTTATTTCCACATATTTATTAGCGGCTGCGTAATATAATGCCAATTAAAAACTAATGCCGCTGAAGCAATAAAAAGGGAGCCCCGGCAGAGTCCTTGAATTAATCGCGGCCACAAAAACGTAAGGTCCCAGTGCTCGAGCCTCGGCGATACTTGCCCGCGCACTTATGTATATTCGTGCCCTTTCGAGGTCTCAGTTTCGAAGAGCAAATCGACCAGCAAGTAAGAATCGCGTAACAACGAATCCCCTTCTTGGGCGCGGTATCTGCCAAGGCTCCCGTGAACTCTACGGGACCGGAGCCTTGACTTTTCGGCCCACCTTCGAAAATTAATCCCGTCTTAAGGTCTAAGATCGGCTTAGGAGCGGGAATAAAATTCCGTGGCTTCACAGCGCGCTTCGGTAGCCGACGTTTAAGTTCATTCCCGACTGTTAACCTCGTTGTTGTCACAACGACGACAGGATCGTAAAAAGGAGAAGGGAGGGAGACGGGACGAGGCGATCTGACGAGGGTGGAAGCAGGAACGACCGCCGATAGAATTCGAAATGAAGTCCGACTTTACGATCGAGTATATTTCATACGCCGCTCGGAAGCCGATTAGTGGAAATAACTTAATTCACGGATTCGAGGCCGTTGTATTTTAAATGTTGTCTCTCCGGCGGAGAGGGGAGCGCGGTTTGTTCCACCTTCCCCGTAATTCGTGCCGCGTTTAGAGACTTATTTATGGTGTACGGTGCCCGGCCGACGCGATACACTTGGTCAATCGTATTTTATTAGCCGAGGCCCTTTACTCTCGGCGGCTGGTCGATAAACTCGAATTATTCTTCTTGCCCGCGGAGCGTTTTTTCCTGCTGGTCGTTTTTGGCGGGACGCTGGCGCGACGACGATCGTCCTCGGACGTGTTTCAATTACGTTCGTCGAGCGAGCTGCGAACTGGTCGCGTTCCAGTTTCATCGCCCCGTGATTCTCTCCTTCGGAGATTACCCCTATCACGGTTCAAGAGGACAGGTGAAGATTCGTTGGATCCAGGACAAAATATGGGAAGTTCCTTTAACGGCGGACGACACCTAATACCAGATATTAACTATATCTGTGGGATTTAAAACGTTACGAGCCGTTATTCTGCGTAAAGCTTAGAGGGGATAGAAAAAATAACAATTAGGTTTTGACACGTTCCAGTCGCGTGTGCACAGCTAAAGAGATTGATTTAATATTATTTCTTTCTTTTTATTTGAGAAAAACCTTAAGCGTCCGGCACTAGGGGAATTCCCCCTTCAGTAGGGTAGTTGTAAAGAGGGAAAGGAGTTGGAGCACGATTCTTAACAGTTCAATCAAGTTGCAACGCGATTGCAACTTTCCCAAGATCCTCGAAAACGCGAAACTACCGCCGGGTACTGGATTCGCGAACTCCGGCTCGATGGTCTATTTCACTTAGGCCAGCCGGCTCACAATAGACCCTTTATCTCCCGCTTGCTAAGAATATCGTTTCATAAATAAGCGGTTTCCTGCAACACTGTTGACAGTAACGCGAAAATCATGCTAACTGTGAAGGGAGCCGCGGGACGACGTCCTGTGCAGTTTCGTGATTTGGCCGGACGGTGCATTTGTAATGCAGGCGTAAAGAAAAGATAAAAGGACGAGCGGTTCATCGGTGCTAGGATCAGCTACGATGGCGGAGGGGCCACGGTTGCCTCTCGGTCACGGGCTCACGTTTTGCAATATTTATAAGCCGCATTTCAATGATATTATTCCTACCGTTCCATTTCGTACCCCGCGCACACCGACCTCCACAGAAGCTAGAAGGAAAGCCAGGCATCCGAAGCGCGGGAAATTCAAATTTTCTAATCTCTGTAAATCCACAGATGCACCTAGACACAAATGGTGATGACTCTTCTTGAATGGTGCTGAGCACTTCCTTATCCACTTTTAGAAATTCAGTTCTGCGTATTCTGGATGATTAAATTGCAATATTTATACTTGTTATCTCATCTCTCTCTGTTGTTTTCTTTGCTATTTGTGCGCTTCAATCTTCATCTTAATGTTATCTTATGTGTCCGCACTCAAATCATATCTAATCAAATACTACTCCATATGAGAAGCTTCTTACAGATTCTCTACTCTCCATTTCATTCCCCTTTCTCGACCGCTAGAAACACTTCCAATTCCCTCCCAGTACATCACCGTACAGAGCTGATAAGAGTAGTCAGTACGATTCTCAAAGTAGATTCACATCCTCGAGACCACTTACCAAGCGCACCACCGAATTCGCATACACTCGATCGCTCGGGCACCGAGCCGCAAAGTAGCGGGCGCGAAAGTAATACGAGCCCGATGAAATCTACACATCGGCGGTCGGAGGCGTCTGATTTGCGGTGGGTTCGGCAAATTATAAATGGAATCGGGCCGATCGCGAACCGCAGGCTCGGGGCAGCAGGTTTCGCGCGGCGCGATCGGGGTGCGTTTCACACGTGGCCCGAGGTGCGTAAGGTCGGCAGCCTTGTCTGGAGCGCGGGCCGCTCTACGTGCGAACAAGTGTGAAGAGGAGAGGAGCGAATGGAAGAAAGAAAGAATGAAAACGGGGGGAGGGCGGCGCGCAACACGTACGGCTCGAACGTGGGAGATGTTCAGGTAGCTCCCGGCCGCGAATACGTTAGGCAGATTACGTATTATGATGCCCTATTGTATACAAATACGAATGCCTACCGCGGGCCTGTGTCGGTATATGGGCATAGACACGCGAGATAGCTTTGTCTCGCGGAAACGCTCGCCAGCAGCGCTGCGGGGAACGTTTCGCCGCCGCTTCCCTCCGCCCCCTGTTTCCTTTTCGCGCCAGAACAGCGAAACGATATCGGAAAGGGGTAATTAAAAGGATCCATCGCCGGAGATCTCTCATTCGGTACGATTTCCTGCAGGGTAACGTCTATTGGCACTCCACGTTCGCATAGAAGCGGCTTGTCTCAATTCTTATGTAGTCTAATTAATATACTTTTTAATATACGTCGCAATTGCGTTATTGAAAGTTCGTACATTCGCTGACGGGAATATTACTCGACGTAGCAAATTCGAGTGGTGGTTGAATGGGGAGCGTCGGTTCTCCGTTCCCGGAACTCTTCAAAGCCGAAAAACCTTTACAGTGTAATACACAGTCCCTCGTCATTTCTTTATTATGCCGCTGCATGATTCATACGCGAGAGGCCGATTCGTAAATCATCGGAACACGCGACTATCCGTACGGAGATGCCTCTTTCCCTCCGCCGCGCCGGCCCGACTCGTTTCTCATTCCTCTCCGTTCGACGGAGATCCGATCGAAATTTCGGCGGAGTCGTTAAATCATCCGCCACGGTCCGTGGTGTCGATCGGCGTATTTTTCTTTGCCATCTTCCCCTTTTACCTGCCGATACACACCCGGCTGTCGTTCAGCCTCGCCGCGCCTCGGAAGAGATAGCACCAGCTGATGGAAAAGGGCGAGGGGGCTAGTTAATCAACGTACAAGCAAGGCGGAGGTATTAATTAGATAATGTCACAGATTATCGTACCCCCTTGAACCTCATTTTTATTCTTTATTGTCTGGCGATACTTCTGGGTACTATATAGCGTGGTAGTGCGTTATTACGCGTCGGTACGTTTCGCGAGAGGATTTGTACTCAGAGCGGGTGATTAGAGAAATTTGCGTGGCGGAGTGCTGCGCCCATAAAATCTTGAAATCTTGAAAGCTTTACGAGCCTGAGCTACGTACATTTTCCCCTTTACCGTCCAACGAGGACGTAATTACGAACGCGTATGCGGTACAGCGTCCCGTCGAAATTCGTTTAACGCGCGAAAGAGACTTTAATAATTCCTCGATCGCGTTATTCGCGGGAACGAACACGATGGATATTGTATTCCGTCGCAAATTCGGGCGAGCTCTGATTACGGGGAGCGTGTCGTCGGTGCCGCGCAACAGGGCATGCTTAATAGAAAATTCTTTTTTACCTATTATCAATTACCGTGCCATGAACGGTGCTGCCTTTGCCCCTCGGCGTTCCGATAAAAATTGATTCCGGTTATTGATCGTGACGCGCGTACACGCGAAAACACGGCGCGCCTCGAAATTACTGCGAGACACGTTCATTGTCGCGGTAATAACGTTAACGACGGAAGATACATTGGTCCAGCTGTCTGCGCTTGGACTCGGGGAAAAAGGAGAACATCGGGCAACCGTATTACAACCCGGAGAGAAAGAGAGAAAAAAAGGGATCTCTGAGTCTCATTTCCTAAGGGAGAAAGGAGATTGATTGGACACCGGGGGCACCTTCGATACTTCACCCTAACGCCTTAACTTAATGACCCGGAATACATCGTTACATTCGGTGATGCTGTGGATCCCTGATGCCTTATCAATTACGTTAACGCTTAGAGGCGAAGTGTCGTTATTGCGTTCCGGCCAGGCACTCTGATTACTTTCGCGCGATCGCGTTGCGCGCAACATGCGACGCAATCTCCTCGACGACAGCTCTGCACCGCCTCTGCGGACAGGAAATAAAGCTTCCATCCGCGAACGTGAATACTAAAGAGTTGAAGAATGTGTGGCGTAATTTCAACTCAACTGACACAAGCAGGCACAAGAATACCGCCGGGACAAAGCCAGCGCTGTAACCCACGAGCGGCGTAATAAAGACACCACCAGCGAACCGATATCGCGTTAACAAAGTGGGTTAATCGGTTTTTGCATAACACCAGTCGGCTAACGATACGATGTATCGGTAACATTGATCTCTGATTACGGGACACCCTATGTGCGGGCGATACTCACGCTAGCTGCGTAGCGCGTACCCAGCCGAGGCCTCACCCCATTTCGCTATCTCCTACGCGAGCAACCCTGTCCCTCCCTCTCTTTCTCCTTGCTCTATCAAGCGCAGTCCCTTATGAACGCAGTACCACTGGGCTCGGGCTACTAATAACAGCCACTTTGCGAGTGTGAAATAATTACTTCGAATGGCATCCAAACCAGTTTCCCCGCCGGAGATTAGCATAAGTGATCGAAATGATCAATGAGTCCGTGGCCTCCGTGCGACGTGACTCGCCCCTTCTCCCTCGGCTCTCCGTATTCAAGTGTATCTCCTTCTTTCCAGCCGGCATTTACTCTCGCTCCTCTAGCCGCGCGTAGGAAATACACCCGACCGGGTGACTTACTATGCCCCTTTATGTAAAATGTACGTACCTGCGTGTGTACGTCGAGCCGCTAACACGGCCGACAGGATTTACGATCGCGACTGGCCCGTTCCTCGCTAGTCGTCCACCGGGGCACCCGAGCCCCCTCGCCGCCGAGGAACTTTCACCCGCGAGCAGATTTTAATGAGAGAAAAATGGTAGCCCGGGTCACCCTGGCTCGACCATCTCGTTCTTACTCGCGGATGTTTCACTGCGAGGAGCCGCGGTTTTCCTTGCTCGCGACTAGAAAGCGGTCGCGAAGAAAAGCGCGAGTGTGGACGGTGGGGAGGCGAGAGGAGCCGAAGACGCAGGCACTCGAGGGTGTAGGGCTGAAGAAAGTTGGATAGGAATGGAAGAGATCGGTGGTTTTATGAAACGTAAGTGCCGGAATACGATCTACCGTGATATAGTGTGCTAGGGGGTAGTGATTACGAGGCTGGTCCCACGAAAACGACTATGAATCTCCATATCGATTGTTCGTGCCGTGCAATTTCATAGACAGCGCTCCAGAACGCTCCCAGTTTCACTTTCTATTCAGGAATCCATACGGTGGGGGGGAGCCATTCGTTACAGAAACGGGCAATCTCACGCACCCACTTGACCCGAGGGTATTCATTACAAGTGGATGCTGATGAATGACGTTACCGTGGCTGAAAGCCCCGCCGAAAATTAGGACAATGAGAGAGGCGCCCTCGAGGCGATCCTCGATGACGATTAGCGTATACCTGGCCGAGCGTCGATCCTGTTGCTGACAGGGGATCTAGACCAGACAAGGCATTCTTTCAGCCTGTGTTACTGTTGCTCGCGAGATACGCGTCGTCGTCAATGCCACTCTGCCTCATATCTCTCGGCGTGCACGCATGTAAACAGAGATCAGTTGCAGATTTTCAGCACAACATCGTTAACGGAGGGTAATTGCGGGAGAGACGCCGCACCTTCGGTATTTCAGGGTTATCGGTAATAAAATACAACACTGTCGATTTTATTTGCTTTAGGCTGTTAGTTTAAATTAGATCAATAAGTGAACGAGTTTCCATTATTACCAAGTTTAAATGGAAAATTAAACGTTTTTCAAAATGCGGCACCACTCCCGCATGTGCGGCGTCTCTTCTAAAAAGGATGTTTTTAGTTTCAATTTTTTTAAGGCTGACAAATATTAAAATTTCAATTTTCTTTAATGCTAGTCGTAGCACAAGATGTTCAACTAATAATATGTATCCTTGGAAAACATTTTCATTGCAAAATTTAGACGCGGTGACAATTTTGCGTAAGGTACGGCAACTCTCCCACAATTACCCTACATGCACGAATAGTGGTAAATCTCGATCCGAGTAGTCCTTTCACCGGATATAGATAAACGTTTCAAAGAACCTCGCCTCTCAGGGGTTGCAAAGGCGCCACATTGGACAAATCAGAATGTCGATAAAACTTGAACATGGCCAGTTACCTTCTGACGCTCAGGATGCTTTAATATCGAAGCAACCAGCAGCACGCACCGCGCTGGGCAACAAATATTAATATCCTCCAGGATCGTTACCGCTCCTCCCACCCCGGAAGCGTATCCTTTCGAAATTCCTGATTATCCCGTCGGGCAGCCCGGCGAAAACGCGGCCCCGGTGTTTCGTGCACGACTGACAGAAATGTCCATTGTATGGAACACAATTTCGCCGTAACGAGCCGACATCAAAGCGATATTGTGCGCAGTGCCGGCAAACGGTATCGCGCGGATCCCTGGGCCTGTCTGTCGCGTCGCATTAAATCGTAAAATTGGCCTCGCCCCCGCGAAATCCCCGGCCCGGCTGTCCCGAGGGCCGCCTCGCGCATTTTTCGCGGTTTGGATTTAAATTAGTCGGCGGTGCGCCATATTCAATGGCGCGCGCATCAGCACCGACGTAACGGGGCCCCGTAATCCGCCGCTAATCGCCGCCCGAGCGGTTAGGGACGCGCGAATAACCGGCGCGATGCCCCCTGCATCCGCTAATTCGCATTTAATGATCGGCGAGTATGACGAGCTTCCGCGGATCCCCCGTAACGGACGGATCCCGGGCGTAACAAGGCTGCTGGGTATTCGGGGTACACCTGAATCGAGTGTGACGGTTGCCCGACGACCAGCTGAAAAACGTCCCCGCGGCGTATAAATCTGCGCCCTGGCGGGCTGCACGTTTCGATGGAGTGATATACGACCAGACGGAAGCGGGTCCAAGATATTGTAATTCCTTTCAGTCGGCTGGGTAATACGCGACCAAACTGGTATTGGGAAATAAATCTTGCCCAGTGTGTGCAAACCTGAAGATCGTTATGAAATCAATGGACCTAGGTGCTGGGAGCTTTGGTATCGGAGTAATGCTTGTCGTCCGCTGGGATGCTTCGAAGCTTGCCGCGCGAGTACGAATTTACATGGTGGTATGTCCCTTTTGTGCCGAATAACATCCATCATAAGCTGCGAGCGCCCCAAGGGGTTAAAAAATAACGCTGCCTCGAGGTGTCCGTGGAACATGTGGCAGAAAGGACAATTAGAAAGCCAGTCATTGTGGTCGGGTTTAACGCCAGCGTATACTTGGCTCCGCTATATACGGAATGAAATTCTCTCATGCACGGAACAGCTTGTAAGAGTCGAGGCCCCGGCTGATGCGAGATCTCGAAATTCCTTACTTGAGGACACGGAAACGACCTCGGTAACTGACTCGCTCGTGCATACCATTACTGGACGGCTGGTCGCCGGTGACGACCTGAAAACGCCACGTTAAACTGTACGAGAAAGTGTCAGGTTCGTTGATGGAACGAGCCGCGAAGAGGATTTCAGGCCTCTCTCTAAGGAGGGCACAGTCTCGAGTCTCGAGAGGCCAATGGTCGCTTGCGTTCTCACGACCCGACGAATCGACTGACGATACAAAGCAGAGGGTGTTTTGGATCGGAGTTGTGAATATCATCACAGGCGAGGTATAGGATAGGCATGAGATCTTGTGGGAGCTCGAGACTCTCGTTTCTGGCGATCATGTATACACTGTGATGTGTTGCGTGCGAAATGTTATGGGTACAGTGTGAAGAGTGTCCTGTGACCTATGATGTTGGACATGATAGGGTATGCATTATACAGGATCAGAGTAAAAACGGTGTAGATATAATACAGCAATACAGTAGCTTCATAACAGGAATGTTGTGGGAATAACGTGCACACCATATGGAAACTCTGTGGCAATAATGTATCAGCATTGTTAGTATCGCGTGGGAATGATGTAGCATGCGTATGGGAAGATCGTATATTTGTTATAGCGACTGTGTGGAAATAGTGTAGAAATCGTGTATGTACATAAGTACAAGTTCGTGTAGCTAGCTTATTCTAAATCAGGGCAAGACACGGTAGAGACTGCTTCGTGCTGTTATTAAAGAGAACAAATGGAGCTTACAAGCTCGACTATGATGAAAATACTGAGAATCTCGCTGTATTTAATATTAATTCTAAACCTTACTGGCACTGTGGTATTGACGAGGAATGAATGCTCACGCGGACAATAGAAAGCGTGTTCGTGAATGCGACATAAATTCATCGGAACCGGTGCATTAAGAGCACGAGATAAAGCAATTTCTATACCGTGTAAATCGAATGAATGAAGTCCCGATAAAGCACACGAAAACAGACGAGTACCTCTCTAGCGGGCTCTCTTATCTGCCGGGCACCGAAACTTTTAAAGGCTCCTTAGTCCAGTATCTCATGCTATTAACCAAGAACCGAAAAACTTCTTGGGTGGCAGTTAGCCAGCGTCCGCGCATCACAAATCACTGCATGGACGCCGCCGCGTCGTCTTTCCACGTGTTCTGGTCCTCCGGCTCTTTCATTTACCATCGACGGCCACCGGCTACCGTTCACGGAACAAATTCCAGCCGCATACCAGCTTTCTTCCTAGCAAACGCGCACTGAACAACTCCAAAATCGCCACCGAACAGAGGTAAAGTGGTATTTCTCCGTCTCTAACAGGGAATATTACTTAAACTCGTCTGAATGAATGCCGGATGAAAAAAACGTTAACTAGGAATAGCTAGGAACTCCAGGTACTCGGACAAGACGTGGGAATTATTTTCTAAAAAGATTTACAATTCTATTCTAAATTCTGGAATATGTGTACCTGAAAGTCCTCTCGCAGATGGTCAAACTGTACACGTATCAGAGATGAAACGGCAGATAGAATGTAATATGTAAAATATCTAGTCCATCTGGGAAGGCATGGAAGCTCGACAAAGGCACGGACTTGCCGGTGGGAAAATAATTCGAGGAAAACGTAGTCCGCTCGAAGAAATGAGGAGGACCGAGTGGCATGTATGCAGATTATATCGTCCCGCCTTACTTGTCGCTGGCGTTACCGGTAACGGACTCGTATACTTAACCCGAACCTCTTGTACGTACAATGTACGGGACCGTTCTCTCTCTCTACGTGAAAAGAACGAGGCCTCGGTGTGTTCCAGCGGTGGGACGAGCAAGCAGCAAACGCGACGTGTACCGGATCTCGGCATCCCGAGGTAGGTGCACGCTGCACGGAACGTGAAAGGGGATGTTGAGGGAACGCTTTGAGCCGTGGTTAATGATACGCGATGATACGCGGCATTCGTCACTGTCCGATGTCCGGCTTGATTGCCGCTACTGTTCTCTATCCTTTATCTTTCGCGGCCTCGTAACCACCGGCTTGCACGCTGCTCCGGTTAAATACGTCCACGCGCATACACGCGCGCGGATCGGGACGAGCGAAACGCGGCCGAAGATCCGCGGAGGAATTCTAGATTGGGGAAAAGATGAGAGGCCAGTGCGAAGCTTGTTCTGGATTCGGCACGCTCCGAACTCAGGGCCTCCCGAATTCCGAGCGCTTCGAAATCGGTGCATTCCGAATTCGGAGTGTGCGGACTCGGAGCATTCTGCATTTGGAGCGCTGGAACTTGGTATATTTCGGAGTGTGTAAACTCGGCGCGATACGATTTCGGAGGGCGTGAACTCGGTGCATTACAATTTTGGAGCGAACGAACTCGGTGCATTCTGAATTCGATGCGTTCGAACTCGGTGCACTCTGAATACAAGACATACCGAATTCGGAGCGTGTCCCCAGGCCACGTGGATCGCCATAACAAAATTGCAGGGTAGACGGTCCATTCGCAACGATTTGAAAGTGGCGCTAAATCCGCGAACGAGGTGGATCAGCGATGTGGGCAGAAAGGAAGAGAGACAAAAAGTCAGTTTGGCACACTCCACCATTAGCGGGTGCGGCGAGGAGTCCCGAAACGATCGGCCGTAATTCATCCGACGGCTCCGCGCCGCGGACCGGCTCTTTTCTCTGTTACCTTCTGACAGGGGGTCGCGGAAAAAGTTAACTTATTCTAAGCGTGAAACCAGACCCGGTCCGAAAAGAAGCTCCACATCGTAATCAGTCTCCTCGCGTGCCCCGTGCACGAATTTTGCTGGAACCCTCGCTCCCAGCCTGCCGTTTATTACGATCAGACGGGAATCTTAATGCATTCGCGATGACACGAAACTTTAGGGTTAGGTTTTGCCGTGGCAATTAGGGTTGTAGCCCCCATATTACACTGCTGTCCTTATGCTACCTTCTTCTTATTCGCACACAGGGTGTTCCACTCCCAATGCTTCGGGTAACAATTCTTGGATCTGTGTAATGGTTCATCGTTCAGTATCTAACGTAATGATTTATTTACAAATTACAAGCCGAAGAATTTCAGAAATCCGTACCTGTATTCAATGTTACATTTACATAGTGCCCGAGAATTATAGTAATTCCCTTGTTCCTGGTCAAAATGATTGGCGAGGCATTAAACTCGAAGAAAACGACGCGAAAAAACTCCCCATCGTGGCACACGTTCGATAAACAATGCAGATACTCACGGACAGTCCCGTACGGTGCAAGGATGCTGGTTAAACCCGCGCCAGGCCCGCGATACCTTATTAAGCAATTTCCAGCACGACGTTCGTCATTAAACGATCTCGACCAGTCCTAAAAGCACAGAGCACACGTACAAATTAATAGAAATTACCGAGATCCGCAGCGAAAACGAGGGAAAAGGAAATGAAGTGTCGTAATCGTTAATTCAACGAGCACTTCGCGGCATTCTGTTCCTCGGTTTACCCGGCACGTTTTAATAATCAGACCGCGTAGAATGCGAGCCCGCCGCTGAAAAGGAGCCCGTGTAATTGCTCGTCCTACTTCGTAATCACCGGGTTTCGATTCCCAAGCGCACGGGCTAGTTTCGATATTCTTCGGGCGACTCTTAATAACGCTCCAGCTCCTCGCTGTAACCGCGTCTTGGATCTTATTCACCCATACAACGAAGCCAGTAACGAGCTGATCGCCTCTGTGCGCGATCTGGCATTTGTGTTTTCCCAGCGAGACGTAATAGACTATTAATTACTCGCCTCCGTGCCTCGTAAAAATAGCAACGTTAGATGGATGAGGGCATTAGAACCGTCAGCACACACTACCGCGCGAAATTCTCGGTGATAGAAAATTCCTTTGCTCTTGCGAAATTCGCTCGAATGCACCGTGAATCGCGAGCTCCCTTCGGTTCGAAATTCAGCCGGTTTCCGCGATGCCGGCTCGACACTACGGGCCGAAATACTCCCCTATTATTTCACGATCCCGTGGCAGGGAATATCTGGCTGGCACGCGATTCGACTCGCCCCCCAACCGCGGGGATGGGCCTGGTTCGCGCGGGGCCTCGGCATTAATCAATGCTCGGCGGGGAAATTAATATAGCTCGCGGTCCCGCGTCAGTCGGATCACGGACGACTGGGGAAGACAGAAGAACCGAGGGGTGGGTGGGGGAGGGTACAGAAGAATGGACGAAAGGGGAAAGAGGCCCTCGGCTGTCCGAGGCGTGGGCAGGCAAGACAACGGTCACGTTTGCGCACCAACCTCGTCCCTTGACGGCGTACATACGATAATACTCCCCGTCGATGGCATATGGAGCACAAGATCGATACCTCCTCGATGCGCAGGCCGATACATCCGTGACGAAGGTATCAGGGCCCCTATTAGACGTTCCGCGATCGCCACGACGCAAGGAATATTTCTACGCTCGCGCCGGGCACCGTCGATGTCCCCTGCCCGTCGTCCAAGCCTCTTCTACTTCGTCTTCGTCGCCCTCGTCGTCTTCCTCCGGTACGACCACGTCCTGGCCGGGCCCCGTCTCCCCGGGACGTTTCCATTCGAGCTTTGTCAGGGTAACTGATCGCTACGGGTACTCGCGATCGATCGATACACGCTCGATCCCCTGTAAGCAAGTCGCAAATGCGACTGGCGTTGAACGAGGAGCCTGCCGGAAGCGGCGAGTGAGCATTAGATGTATTAGACGGGAGGAGGCGTTGTTCCGAGGGGACTGATGCTAGCTGGCTGACGAACGTCGCATCGTGGCAGAGATCCTTCGTGTGGTTTTCAATTTCTGCCTGGAATTGAGGGGATCGGTGTTCCTCGTGGAACATTGAGCGCTTCAATAATTCTGATAGAAGACAATCAGACAAGGATCCTACGATTTAGGCGTTCGTCGAACGCTGATAGATACGAGGATGCAGCCCGGTCGACCATTCGTTTCGGTCCTCGCGTTACGAGGCAACTAACTCGCGATGGACACGCGTCCGTCGTGCAACCTGTGTAGTAGCGTTGACTGATTTATTCCCGGGGCCTAAAACGCTGACAGAGTACGAGCTAATCACGCCGGCGGTAAAGGCTGCGGGGCCCGCGGAGCCCGTCGTTACGGGGCCCTCTCCTACTGTGTTTCAATATTTCCTTTACGCCCCGGAGAGGCGTTAGTGGCTCGCCTTTATATCGCGAGCACGCATAAAACCGAGCGTAATAACTTTACACGGGGCGTACGTTCGCGACGTTTTCCTCGCGCCGAGCGCCAGCCACGGGGATCATTAAACCGCCATCCTCTGTAAATATTCACGGAGCGTCCCCGGTTCGACGATTACGTCCCCGTGGCCGGGCAATCTCGCGCACCACCTCGCCGGAGCGGCAATAAAGTGTCGTCCAAGTGTCGATCGCGGTTGACGCCGCCACCTTCGTGCTCCACTATGGCTTCGTCGACACTCCGTTCCCTTGTAATATCGCGACCTGCCTGCCGCTGCGGGCCCTCGCTCACCGTACGTACGATCGTTCCCCGAGATTTGATAGGCATCAGGCGCGCCGCTCTTTCCTTGTTAGCGATACCTGGCGGAAAATCACGTATTTTTATGCCTGCGTTGGCACGCCTTTCGCGGAGAAGCGAGCAATTTGTTAATCCTGACGGGACACATTATGTGCGGGGTCGTTGAGCACGGTGTGCGGGGTGTAGAAGTCCTCGATCACTTTGTAAATGAAGCTGCACACTGCTCGAGATAGGTATCTTGGTTACTCGAGGACAGTTCGGTAGGTGTGCAACGTTATATCAATTCATTCAGACAGGAGGATTCTTGATCCCATTGGAAGAACTCGTGCTGCAGGTACTTTATTCGACATTGAAGTCTATCCCGTAATTCTAGCAGACTAGAATACTGCTTCGTTTTATCTCTTGGCTGTTCGAAAGAAGCAAAAGGTGTCCCGCCCTGTGCACCTCGACGAAGCGAAATCGTGACGAGGGAGAGGGGAGATGCAGAAGCTGCGCCCGCGGGCTCTCCTCTGCTGTCCGCCGTTTCTCGCCCCGGCTATTCGTGCGAAAGTGTCACTTTCGTGCCGACGATAAACATGTGCCGGAGTCGGGGCGAACAGGACAGACGAATGGAAACCATTCGCCGCGTCGATTGCAAAAGAAAGGGAACGAAAGGAACGGCGGTGGCCCAGGTTTCGGCTGACCAGGAGAAAAGGGCGCGGCAGGGGCGGCGGAACGAGCGAAAGGGGACAGGAAGAAGAAGTTCTCGTGGTTCGAAGGCGCGAGAGGGCTCGGTGCGCGCGTCGGGGAGGTTCGTGAGGCGCGCATACCTACCCGCGGAATGCGCATCCACAGAAAACGAGGGGAACAGCTATTGTCTTGTCAGCGGGAGCCGCTAAATCTGCCCGCGGATCTCCTCACGATCGTACCTGCCTCCGCTATACCTCGGTCCCCTTCTTCGATTTCGCCTCCTTCTCCCCTCGTCCCGCTCCTCTTTGCTCCTTTTCGCCCCGCGTCATTTCGTTACTTTCCTCCTGCTAGAGCCGGGGCTGCGTAGTTTGGTCGCTCAGGTTTATCCCCCTCGGTGGGGAAACTCGTTCAGATCGCAACTCGAAATCTACCGATTTTCCCGCGCACGGGATATGAATCCAATTGGCGGTGAGCTACTGTAGAAGCAACGCCACCGCCAATTATGCCATCGCGGGAATGAAACGAGTACCAGCGCCGACCTACAAGTTCCGCCAACCCCTCGGTGCCCAATCTCGGCAGCGCGGCTCCCGGCAAACCACCGCGAGTGCTCGTTAAACGAAGTCGTGAATCCGTCGAAGCCTCCCGCGCAACGATACCGCGGTAGATAGTTTCTAATTGACCAAGTTGGGGCGCGGCCGCGAAATTAACATTTAGCTGGCCGGACACCTGGAACCCGCGCAGACAGCTAACTAATGCCCGAGCTCGGACGTGGCCGTCGAGGTTTGCGTACACGTCTGTTCTCCCGCGGCAAACACTCGCGCGAGCCGTCTGTTTCGCCGTCTGAACAGCCACGTACGTATAAACGGCGGATTGTGTGCACGCGGTTAGGCAGGTACACGCGGTGGGGGCCGGTTACAACGCGCATTTCACGCACCGCGACCCGCGCTATCTGAACCGCGGAACGGTGTGCGTACCGTTGCAGCCTCTCCCCTGTGTTTACACGCGCACTCGAGGCACTCGCAGCAGCGGCTGTCTACGAGCCGGCAAAAGAAGGAAAAAGGCGAGGCGAGCGGGCCGAGCAAATCGCTCGAATTCATGCGACGATACGTGCCGCGGCCGCGGCGGAAATGGCCGCCCCGAATCGATAAGTTGGTAAAAGCGAGCGATGAAATTTGTACGTTGTCCCCGGGGCTCGTAATTTGCCGCGTTCAATCCGCCTGATTACCGCCGGTAATTCCGAAACGTTTCGCCGACGAGTCCGGCACGCCAGCTGCATTCTGCATGATCGAGCTCGAATATTTTGGGACTGGATATTGGTCCCCTGGTAATTCGAAGAGTTTCGAAGCTTTCCAACCACGAAATAGCTTCTCTGATCGTTCTATAACCACCGAAACGGGATCGAGGAGTGCCAAATTGCTCGAAATCTCGACGCCCGATTTCCCAGGAAACGGCTGCCTCCTCATCGAGCAGACATTTCGGGCGCGTTCCCCGGGGTTGGATCGCTCCTGCGCATGCGCGACGAACGTGACAAGTAGCGCGCACGGTGGTGCCGAAAAAGCGGACACCGAGGGACAAAGAGGAACGCAGCCTCGGGGCAGATTCGGTCCCGAGAGCCCCACCCGGGACTTTGATTTACATTCTCCCTAATTACAAATGAAACGCGCGGCCTTATTGGCGCGTCAGTGGCTCCCAAGAAGGATGAGGCTCGTGCATCGTGCGCGCATGCGTGAGAGCGAGCGTGGCAGCGTCTACGCGCATGCGTGTGCGCAAGAGTGGCTCTTATTTTCGACTTTTGAATTTTCTTTGAGGCACCCTCCAGAATTCCATTTTTTGTTCGCCTTCAGAAATAAAAAATGTTCTAAAAGCATTTAAACTTTTAAAAATTTAAGTAAAAATTTTTTGTTTAGTTTATTCGGACTTTTTTTGGAAACCGTTTGTCGCTCGAGAAAAAGTAATAAAACATCAAAAATGCGCCTTGTCCGGATCTACAACTTTTGTCAGACATATTTTTTTATTTAATCAATAACTTGGAGGATATTATATAAAATCGACTTCGCGAGCTGTTAAATAATGATTTTTCTTTACACAGATTTTTGTTTAATTATTTGGAACTATTCTGGAGGGTACCCCGAAGAAAATTCAAAAGTCGAAAATAGTGCGCAACGTTACACGTGTAAACGCGTGCACGAGGTAACAAGCGAGTTGACGTGAGCGGACTAGAGGGCAGAGGAGAGGAAAGAGCGGAAAGAGGAAGAGAGAATGGTAGGGAAGAAGCGTGCGAATCCTCTTCTCCCGCGCATTTATCACGCAGCAACCGTGCCAGTTTACGCGCTTTTAGGCGACGCGGTAGTGTGCGTGCGACGAATCGGCCACGCAGGACGACGGCCAGAAGCGTGTAGAGGGGAAATCACGGCCGCTTCCACTTAATGAATGTAGATTTGGTAGTGCCGGCTGCAAGGGATATCGATGGCTAGAAATTTGTCTCGAGGAGAGCCCGGCGAATATGTTCGCCGGCCAATTTCTCCCCCTCGGTGACGCGAGGTTTGTTAATGTCTTTCTGCGTCCATTTTTTAACGAAACCCCCTCCGACGAACAGGGAAATATGGCGCGCAGCCTCGTCGCGGCTCCTTCACGAATGTCTTTATCCTGCTAGAGATCTTTGGGCGAAAATTATCGAGAATGGAAGGTGAAGGTCTGCTTTTATTCTCGTCAGTTTGAGAAATGGTCGTATGACAGATACAAGTTTCAAACTATTATTCAAATTCGAGAGCTGGTTCACCAGTAACCTCGCCGTTCGGCTCCTTTCCTATCCGGAAAGAGAGACTATTGGGGGAAAATCGAGCGCGTAACCTTTTCTATCGCAGACAATCGGTCCCTGAGTTCCCAGTGTCTTATGCAAATCCCGCCGCCGCAATCCTAATATCGACAGCAGAGGTACGCCGCGCCGTATTTGGAGTGGCGATTGTTACATGCCAGAGGCCGCGGTCCCCTGTTTAGTTAAATAGAAAAACAGAAACGCAGAACGGAGAACAATGCGCGGCAATTTCGTACGCGATAACAGGGGCCGGGTACGAAGGCATTTGTCAATACGCGAGCGCTTAACGACTCGGCGCTGGAAAGAGCAACAGGTATCGATAGCTGGAAATTAGTCTTCCCCGGGAGATATCTTGCAGGGGCCTTAAAGCTCGCGCGTATCCTCTTTCGAGGACGGTTAATAACCCTGATGCTCGGCGGTTATTGCGTGTCGCTATTTTGCGCGAGGATCTCTCGCGCGGAGGGAAGGAGGGCTGGGGATGGGACTAAAACGGAACGGTTCACCTTTAGGGAAATAAAAAGAGGGGAACGATCCACAGATCAACGTCAGAAAAAGTAACGGCTCGGCGACGTCGATGGAACGACGCCGAGCCGGGGCCCTACTTCTTCGACCTAATGAATATAGATTCGTTTCGGCAAGAAGCAACAGATATTGATCACCGAGAGAGTACTCCTGAGCGTACGAATATTAAGTTATCATTTCGCGGAGTTGGCGCTCTTCAAATACGATCCAACCAGGATCCATAAACCGTCTGGCACCGTCGCCGTCCTCCTAATTGCCAGGCGAGGCCGGCCCGGGCCGCAGAATAAAAAGGAGGCGCAGCTATTTTGCAATACCAATCGGGCCGATCTTGCTCCCGGTGAGAAGCGTCGCCGAACGAAAGCAAAATGCCCGGTTGGTCGCATTCCCCGGCCGATTATCGCCTTCGGTCGATTATACGAGCCCCGTCGGCGGCAAGAAATCACGGTAGCGATGCAGGGTAGAGAGAGAGGGAGAGAGAGAGGGGGGTGGGGCGGGGGTGGCGCGGATGGTAAGAAGAGGTTTAGAGGAGCATAGGGAAAGAGAAAGGCAGAAAAGGTGGTCCTGGAATTCAACAGTTGCAATGGAAATGAAGCCAGCACCCGCGTATATGGTACGCATCGACACCGTGACGGGGGTATCGATATCGATTGATTTATCTCGCTCGGCTCTACCCTCGGGGCCCGCCGCCGTCGATGACTGGGCTCGCCAGAGACGAAAAGGGTGTATTGGCCTCATCTGCGGCGCGCGTACCTAATGACATCGCCTGCTCGCGCGGCCGCTCGCTCTTAGAGGCTGATTAAAAATGGCATAATGAAAGAAGCTGCGCACCGCCGATACGACGCTGCTACCAAGAAGCAGCACGCCCGGGGGGGGGGGGGGGAGGGGAACAGGGCGAGGATGAACGGCTTGGAAGATGGGAAAGGAAGAAGGATAGGGAGAATGGGTCGAGGCGAAATCGGGGGAGAGAAAGACGGAGTGAAACGAACCGGCCGCGGCCGCTCGAGTCTTCTGGTCCTCGGCAGACTTTTTTAAGCGATCAATCACCCGCTCTACAAGAAGTACATATCCCACCTACCCGAAACGAGAGGATCAGCGGGTTAGAAAGGGGGAAGCAAGACAATGAGAGAAAACGGACGAACATGGGGAAAGGGGGCGAGAGGGATAGATGGAGACAGAGAAGCTACGTCCAGCTACCAAATCGTTCCTTATTAAACGCTCGCTCGCTGGATTTAACAGTATGTAGTACCTCTGCACTATGCGCCATTGAATGCTTCGATTCTTTCTCTTGGATCGTGCAGTACCTGTACACTTTTATCGCGCCTGTTACTCCATATCACGGCGATGTTTCAATTTGCCGCGACAATGGGGGAACGTATCCCTGACGTCGGCGCAAATGGAGGAGTGTGCTCGCTCCTCGATTCCCGCATTCCAGGGTGCAACAAAGGATCGAATTTTATTGCAGCAGCCCTCGAAGCGCTGTATAAATAACGTGCAAGATAATACGCAAAATCCATCTGCGGTCCTCCGATGTACAGCAACCAGGAACAATCGCCCGGTCCGAGAGGTCGGGCGCCGATTTCCTTGTAAATTGCTTCTCGATCCCTCCACCCGTTCGTCGGCTTCTCTTTTTCCTTCACGGTCGTCTCCGTCCCCCATCCACCTCCCATCGTCCCCCGTCGATCCATGGATCTACCTCGGAACCGTCCACTCTCCTCCTGGCCGAGGGATAATAATAAAATATCACAATCATCACGGCTAACTACTGTTTCATTAAACGATTAATTAACCCACGATATATTACGTAGATAGTGCTGGAATCCCACCTCGCGCCCCCTAGCCCCCTTTCTCCGCCGTTTCTTTCTACCGATTATTACTTCTACGCTTCCCGCGGCGGTGTTGCGATGCAGCTTTCACGCACAGCCATCGACTACCACCGGTGGCGGGCGTTCAATGCTACCATCCTCGTCGTTCCTACGGTTCGATTTTCTTCTCGGCTCCTCTGCCGGGGCCTCGCCCCCTCCCCGTTTAATTCTACCGTCTGAAAAGACACGTCAAGGTGGGTATTAGTTGTCCTTCCACGAGGCCATCAGCGCCCCGTAGCGTGGACCGACGAGCCCGCCGATTCGTCAGCGAGGTATTTACCGGCGCGACGCCCCGTGAATAATCGCTGAAAATTAAAAATTAACCGGGCCCCTATTTACACTGCGCGATGCGGGACCGTGTACCGTTAACGGGGCGACACACGGTCCGGGGAAACGGGTCTTATTCAGTTCGGGACTGTTATCCAATTACGATAACGACCAGTCGTTAGATTTGTCACCAACGAATGGTCTACCATGGATCCGAGGGTACCGATCGCGATAGCGAGACCGATCGGGTCTGTGGATGTCAGGAGGATCGTTTTTTGGGGTTCAATGGAAAGCTACGAATGCGGGCAGTCCACGCTTCGTTCGCCATTCCACGAGGGAGCATTGTGTAATACAGCGTTTAAAAACCTGGTGCAAGTAAAAAGAAGGATCAATGCTGTAAATATAATTACGCGAACACCCAGTGTCGGGCCACCCACGCATCAGTGCCCACCAGTGAACTTAACGTGTGCGTCGATTTAAGCAGATCAACAATTATGCAACGATGTAACCCGCGCTATCTCAATCTACGTTTCATTGTTTCGACAAAATCATCGCTAATTGCGCGCTCGTCGCGAGCGTCATTTATATTCCGGCTGAAAAATACTGCAAATTGGAGTGTTTTTTTCCTGCCCATCCGTTATTTGTCACACTTACTGTCCGTCGTCGAGCCCGGTGATTCGTGCCGCGTTCATTAGCGAACGAACGCCGCTGATTGCACGTGGTTAACGATCGTAGACCCATTGTTTCAAATAAGGTCGAACTACGTATCGTAGATGAAAGTCTCGCTTCTGCTCTTCTGACAGAAGGCATCCGCAAAGCCCATGGAAAATCGAGCTAATTCAGGATCGATCGGTTCGACCTGTTGAGCGGGCTCAGGTATCGTCTCCCAAATGAAATTAACGACGGCCTATTACGACCACTGATTGACACTGAATTCGCGAATCACGAAAGGCTTCTTTGGTAATAATGGGAATCATTGAATTCCGCTCGCCATCGAGCTAACCGATGCGCGATGTCTAATGAAAAGCCACAATCGTTGCGCAAATAAATGATCCTCTGGCACGTTGATACGCACATTGTTGGTATATTCATTCGCGATTGTCCCTCGACCATCCCCGAGCATCGGGGAAGAGAAGCTCCTCTCGAAGGAACGAAGGTATACGGCCCCGGCTCTCTCGCTCTCTGCCCTTCGCCATCTTCAATTGCACTTTATTTATCACAATTTGCTGACGTTGATATATCGTTACACGGCCGGGCGACACATATGTATGCGTCATCGCAATTTACATTGGCCATCTCTCAATGTAACCGTCTTACTTAACGACCGGTCGCGAGGCGCGCAACTGTCTTTGGCGCGGCGCTCAGCGGAAAGTCCGCGTGGAATTTTCACGCGCGACAGCTGGCCCCCGCGGCCTGAAAGGCACGGCGCGATACGCTTATCGAAAAATAGTGCATTTTGCGACGGGGGAAACCGGTTTCCCGGCGAGATAACCCGGACCGCATAAATACACGCCGCTAAGTACTTTCAGCGCTCCGCCGGACATAAAGGGACTGTCATACGGCGCGTCTCTTTTCCACCGGTTATCTCGCCCGGCCGTGGACCAACTGCGTGAGGAAGGACTCGGAGAAAGAGGAGCCGGTGAATTGTGACCGTGCGCGGTCCCGCGAGTTTATAGTTACGACGGTCACAGAAAAATTCGTCGCCGATCGGGGGCGTTTTATCGATCTCGGCCGCGTGGGCGACGGCCATTCTGAATATTGGATTTGGGACGTCGGTGTATCGAAAGTGTTCATGTGTAATTAGAGGGAGCGTCAGATTCAGATCCCACTCCGAGAGCTTAAGCCCTTAAACAGTTTTATTATTCGGGGATCTAGAGGTGCGAGTTTTACGGAATTTCGTTGGTGGATACCTGGTATCTGTAAGATCGTACTGGTTTCACGATAAGTCCACAAGGTTTCCCCGGACGGTTTCGCTGTAGCACACGCGAGCGAGCGCGAGCACGCAACGTAGGACGCGGATCATGACGCAGGATATGGAACAATTAGGATGTTAAGTGTCGACCATTTAAGGACGCGTGTCACAACATAATGCCCATGTCCGTCTATCCATTCATTCATACCGCTCGTCCCACGCGATCCTTATTCCGTTCTTTTTGGCCCGTTCGCCACGACTCCCTCGGCTTATAATGCTCTTACGGCTTACAAGCGTCTTTGCGCGGTGGATTCAGTACGGTGCATCGATCACGCCCGGATCGCGGGATCGCGAATTATGAAACGGCAGTAAGAAACGAGCGATCTTTTGTTTCAAAGCACCAGCATTTCTCTTTGCGGCACCTCGAGCAATTCAATAAGCACGAAAGAGATCTCGCGTGAAAAATGGTAAAGGAGAAACGCAGCGAAACAAGCGTTTGTTGGTTATGCCCAACATTTTCGGCCCTCGAAATCCACTTAACCGGCCATAATGATCGAAAATCGCCACTTGCGAGCTCGAGGAGGCGATGCGAGCCTCCCCATCCTAAAGGCAATAAATTCCGTCGGAGTGGAGAGAGAAGGAGGCAGAGAGTGAAAGAAAGAGACCTGGGCAGAGGCGCAGCGCTACGGGGCCGAATCTTTACTACCAACTTTTTCCACGATAATTGCGCTGACCTTGTTTACCAATCTGGCTACGAGGGGCCATCATCTGACCCCCTGGACGAGCGTCGAGCGCCGTCGATCGCGAGAAACCTCCCGGTCGAAATCCAAAGAGGATGGCGTTGCAGAAATAAAATGACAATTAATGTAACGAGATAATCGCGACGAGCAACGCGGAAACCACTCGAAGACGCTACACTGAGGTGGGAAGGGAGGAAGGCCAGGGGAGAAAGCGAGTAGGGACGAAGCATGTCTCCTCGAAGCAGGGAGTTTAGAAGGCAGCAGGTGTAAACGTGGTAGCGAAATAGATGTGGATAAATATGCGAAGCACGCGGGACTCCCGAGGGTCCTAAGGGCTCCCGTCTTTGGCCGTGCGAGCACTAAACAGGCGCGATGGTAATTAGAGCAACGCGCTACGATTATCGCGCCATATTTAGCGAGCGCGGCTAGACCCGCTCGTAAGGAAACCCCCCAGTAATTGACAACAGCCGCATACCTTACACGGTTGCGCTCATTTTCCGCTTCGAGGGAAACGTTTCTTCGTGAGGCGTATCTGTTCCCTCGCCATATCGTTCACCAGGTGCTGAAAGGTGCTTCCACGATCTGGCAAGCTGTGGGTGCATGCGTAAGATAATAAAAAATACTGACTGTGTTTATGAGGTGAGATGACAGATAGCTTGTAAAATAGTTGGTAGGTACTTCAGCTAAAAGAGCAACCCTCCGTCTACTTTGATTAATAAACTGCGGTCTTGTAGCTTCTAATACCAGCTTCTTTACCTCTTGTTTCGCAAGATAGAACGTTTAGAGGAATGTACTGTATGTAATTCTTAAATTGAAAGGGAATTGGGCAAGTCGCTGCGCAGACAGCGCGCGCGTTTTCCGACCAGCAGGGGAGAAGGCGAATTAAATCGGTTATTTCGGGCTCGAAATCTGACGCAAGCATTTTCGCCGGCCGGTTTCCTGAATCATCGTACGTTCATTAGGTCGGCCAGCTGCCCCAAGATTACCATTGCCGCGATTGTTGTCGGTCATCGTTTGCAATCGATGCCTCGGAAACAGTATGGGGTTTATTCTCGCTGCGAGCCGCCGTTTCTGCTATTTTGCTCGCGCGACGCGGCTAGAAGACGATGGCCTGGCCGAACAGACTCGCGCAGTAATTAAATATCTCGGTAACTGTGATTCCATCCGCGAGAGGCTTGCGAAATAATTGAATATGAAAGTCCATAGGGCAACGGGAGATTTCTCCCGTTGGCAATGTATCATTCGATTATTAGATAATTAAAGTGAAATGAAAATATGCTTGATTGCCCCCGCGTGTGTTCCGTCCTCGGTGGTAACACGAAACGGTGGGAATGGAAAATTCGTTTCAAGTATCGTACCGTGTAATCGCACTTTCTAGATGCATCGTGACGGAAAGGTGAGCATCTATAATGTTTGGTACTGGTAGATAATTCAGCTTTTACCGTTGGCCATTCTGTTTCCGTAAAAAGAAATGTAGGTAAGATGCTTCGTTTGGAATCTACCTGCAGGAAGCCACGAGATCCTAAAACATCAAAGTTCTAATTCAAATGGTGAATATTTTTAATATCGCGTGTACGGGATCACTAGATCTTTGATCAATGTAAATATCAAAATTGCAGTTAACTATATAACTTTGAACGCATATGTGCGATGGTCGCAGTATCATTGAAACTACGTGCAACTGCGAATAGCTTTTGAAATTTCTGTTGAAATCCACGCTTCCCGACTCAGCGCGGTAATAAGCGGCATCAACGACCGCCGAAACAAATGACATCCACCGGAGTCGAAGAGGAGCGAAGGAGGATTTAAGAAGTCGACGAAAGGGAAGAGAAAGTGCAGCACAGCGGCGTGTCCAGAGGAAAAGGGAGAGAGGCCAGTGCCTTACCGCGTCGCAGCCGCGTTATTGTCATTTGTCATTGTCCCTTATGTTAATGTTTGCTAGTACCAGTCTGGTGGGGGGTTACTAATAGCGGTAATTAGCGCCGAGGAGCCAGCCACTCGGTATACATCACTTTCAACGGGCCCAGCTTGTGCTTTGGCTCCAGGGAGATCCCCTCCTCCTTTCTCATCCTCTGATGTCTCCTCCGTTACAGCGTTCAACATGATTTTATCCGAGTAACGAGTAACTTTTTATCCGTCGGTAACGGGTAAACGTCCATTCTCATCAGCGGAAACTGTTGTGGTTGATTGTAAGAAGCATCATTTCGTAGTTAAGTGTGGCGACGCATGTAACAGCAGAGAGAAACAAGTTCCTCAATATACGAGAAACTATAACCACGATCAGACACTCTGAAGCCTTCGACATCCCAATCACGACTGCACAGTAGTACGTTTTACAATTCTCATGGATGTCAATTGAAATTATTCGAACGACACAATTCTACCCAGAAATAGTCTGGGACAAATTTTTACTCGAATAATGTCCAAGTTCGTCCCGCTCCTTTCGGCGTAATCCAAAAGCCAGTTGCCGACTTTGCACGCGTTAACGAACCATCGCGGAATCATTACCATGTAGCGCGCAACACGACGATTGCGCAACGATTGTTGCCCTGTCATCGGGCGCAATCGATATCGGGGAAACGAAGATATTCTGAGGATCGCGAGATAGCGGGCCATAATTATTCGCGCGGCACGGTTGTTTCATTTGCAGCACATTCGTCCGGGTCCGCGCATCGTGCCGACTCATGATTACCCCTCGCTAACGTCTGTAAAAACATCCTCCGATACCGGCATGGTAACGGTCGGGTAATTAGCTGCCGCGTGGGAAGACCGTTGCACCGGTCACCCTTTCTTTTTCTCCCCGAGTTTCGTATGCAAATAATGGCCCTTGCGCGAGAGCATTTAGTAACCGTCTTCGATACGAGCGGTGGATTTCTAGCATTCCTTGTCGGGGAAGCTCTAGAACTCTAGACCAATCGGCCGGAGTAGATCCATTCTTAAGATATTTCAGGTATTCGGGCAGGGGTTTCTGAAGACCCTGATGAAACTGCGACGGTGGTGAGACGATGGGATGTTCTCGAGAAGGAAAAAGGCTTAAGTGCCAGGACAGCAAGTATGTATAATCCTTGGCTAGGGAGATACTAGTAAAACGTTGGCATCTTATTCTTATCGAGAGGGCACTCACGGACATCGGCTCTCCTCCCCGTCCATCCAAGGGGGTGGTTTTCTTCTCATTTTACTTGCAGCCGTTTCGTTTACTCGGGGACGCCCGAATTCCATCCGTCCTCGGCGCGGCGCTCCTGTTCGCCTTTTTCGTCGCCCATCTCATCGATCCTCCGTGATCCGAACTTCGATCCCTCGGCCGTTCCGTGTACATACGAAATTCGGACGAGAAGGGGGGGGGGCTGTGACGGCGCGTCGAAAGGGGACTTCCGCGTGTTTCGCCTCACGACGGACAATTTGTTTGTGGCGAGGACGAGGCCAGGGGGAGAGAAGTTCGAGGCTCCGTTTCACCCTTCTGGCCCGCCTTCCCTTCCCACCTTCTTCGCGGTGCCCTCTCCCCGCATCCTCGTGCAGTTACGTACCTAACGAGGCCGCGAGATGGATCGGCCTCTCCGCCGAGAATGCGCCTCTTCCTCCTTGCCCCCGCCTCGCCCCGCGCCCCTCACTTTTCATCTTCTGCCTCCTCTTCGTCTTCTTCTCGTTCGCCTTCCGCCGTGTCCCGCGATCGAACAGGAGCACCGTCCTCGCAGGCCAAGTAATTTGTGCGCGAAGACAAAGAATTCCTTCCCTTCCCTTTCGAACGTCTCTCTCCCCGTCACCGGAGAAGTTGGTTTCGTTTGCCGCGGCCCGGATAACGAGACGTGGAAACTGATTGATTTCCCGTCGCTGGACGCCTGGCAGCGCGATAGTCGAAGCATTAATGAAGTTGTCGGGGTGACCGCCTCTCGGCCTGCCTCGATCGGCCGAAGGCTGGCCGCCGCGCCGCGGGAAACGGGCGTCCTCTCGTTTGCGGCCGCAGACGAGCAACGTCCGTCCGAACGAATATTAAGAGATCCCTGATTTCTGGCACCGCGGACGCTTGTCACATGTCCCGGGGAACGAACGAACAGCTCGTCCAGGCGCTGAACACGCTTGCCCCTTCCATTCTTCGTGGATCACAGCGAGATCGAGTTTCGAATACTGAAGAGTCATCGAGGCTAAATACTTAGCTCTAAACTTTCGTGTTCCACCCTGGATGGCTAATAGGAGCACAGGTATCCGGTCGTGCATTAAAAAGCTCCGTCGCGACAGATTTGCAAGGTGGAAGATGAGGCGACGAGACACTAGACACCCGTTTAATTGCCCGATCGTTTCGATTAACGCGTAACGCGGTGGATCGCGAGTGATCGCGCGATGGCCACCGTTGGAAAACATGCAGCGAGCAGGAACGACGGGCATCGGACGCGAGAGGAGAGGACGCCGTCATCTTCTTCACCAGCAACGCTATTGATTAGGATGACTGGGAGTTTTGAGATAAGCCGGACCCCGTGGTTCCCCTCCGTAAAGCCCCTTACCTCTCCCGCCAGCTTGATTGAGTTCCGATGGGTGTGCCGTACTTCAAACGCCTCCGCATTAATTATTATATGGACGGCCGAGGGTTTCTCGACGCGCGCGTCGAAATCGGGCTCATCCCGCGGCCGTGATTTCTTCTTCGAATCCATTGCCTCTGGCTTGCATTCGAGCGTCGATAGAGGAGATCGTAACTGTACATTCGTCCTCGCGGCAGTCCGCTTTCAAAATACATACTCCCAACGACCGTCTTAGGTCTCAATACCCATTCAACGTATCGTGTCCGCGTGATGCTGCGAAAAAGTTCTCGCCCCTTCTTAGAAAATTAGAGTTCCGACAGTTCTAATACCGCGTCGAATGTTACGGCTGTAATTAACACCTGGGCGGAGTACCTGCGAGGTTCCGTAACAAGGGTTGAGGACCATGCGGAATCGTTGATTCTACGGAATCTATCAGAGGCACGACAAGCAAAAACTGTTTTCGAATTTATGACAGCCGCCAGGGGCCCGCAAAGATTTATGCCTGCAATATAAACTTTTTACCGCGCGCGCTCTCTCGGAGGAGTGACTACCGTCTCGGATGCAATCACAAACCTATCGATGGCTGATGGCTGGTCGAACCGCCGCGCAATATTCGCGAGGCCGCGACGGAGAAGGAGAGGAAGAGGAAGCGAGCTGAGCAAGAAGAGGAGGAAGAAGACGAGGCAAGAGGAGTTACGATGGTTCCCGTGCGGCAGGTGGTTCCCTCCTCGTTCCTCCCAGCCTTTTATCGCTCCCCGCTTTCCCATCGTCCCGTCGCGGCCACCGCGGTGTATCGTTGTTCCCGCTTTTATCATTACTGTTATTATAATTTCGGTGAGCGCGGCTGATGAATCGATGCGAGGTCCCCGCTCGAAAGGGGAACGATGCTCCCAAGAGCGGAGTCACGAGGGACGGCTGAAAAAAAGTTGACAGGGGAGGAGGTGGACCCGGAGGAGAATGAGAAAGAAGAAGAGGAGAGAATAAGGGTCCGCACGGAGGAGGAACTGGAAAACAGTGGAGCCTCTTCTCCGCGGGTTCGTGGTTGGCCCCCCTGGTAATTTGTAGCTTCGATATCATCGCTAAGAGTTATTCAGAGGCTCTCGAGCGTGCGTACAGAGTTTGCTACCTATCTGCCGATAGCACCTCCTCGCTTTTCCTCCCTCCTCGCCCCGTCCACCCCTGCTTCGCGGCTCCTCCCGAAATCCTTCCGCTCTGTGCTTCCCTCTTTGTAACCTTACCGGCGAACAACGCGGTCCCGCCGATCACCGTACACGTTTCGGCAGCCTGGCCGCTCGAATTCGCCATCTGTCGTTATCGACGCTCGAAGAAACATTCCCTCGGTCCCCGAAAGTTACTGGATCACCGTGCATTCCACGAACGAGGTACCCGCGCGTTCGTCGAACCGATTCAATTACGAGCCGGTGCACGAAACGCGTCGAGGGATTGAAATTTAAAGGGAAGATCACGCGGATTTCAGCTTCCACGCTGTTAGCTGACAAACTTCTCGTCCAACAAACGAAGATCCCGGTGTGATAGGAAGTTTTAATAATGGCTCGCGGACGGCCGCGATTTGTCCGGAGCTCCGACGGCGAGGGAATTAACGTGGCGTTTGTCTTTCGAGCGGACTTTCCAGCGGCGGGTCGCGGGGACTTCCGTTTATGGACACGGATACAAGACTCGCAAATTCTCGTCAGACTCGTTACAAGTCATTACGACTGGTTCTCGCTTGCAAAATCGGATGTTAACACAAAAGTGTTTCTGAATGCGAGAGAGGTGACGCAAAAGCGCTTTCGGGACCTCGGAATAACAAGAATGCTCACATAAATATGTGTCAGAAGTCGCATTCCACCTGAGTTACCGCCTTTTTTTGCGATACAAGGAGACAATTTAAAGGCATCAGAGGCGGATTGAAATGGCCAGTTTTAGCTGGGACGCGAGCCCGAACGAGCTCGTCCCGGCTCGCCTGACGTGTTCGAAAGGTCATGATGTTTTTCGGATCTCGTGGTCGGTGGGTGTGCCGTTCGGGGAAGAATTATCGGGCAACATTGAAATGGGCTTTAAGGCGCTCGTTTGCGCGGCTCTCTTTTGCCTTCGGATCTTCCGTTGGGTGGAGCACAAACAGCACTTCACGCATTAGCACGAGTGTACCTGCATACCAACGAACATACGACTCTCAACGCTGGCTAAAAACCATATTCCTACAAATTACTTCATTTTACGTACCTTTACCCAAACACATCGTTAACGTTACCTAGAACCCTCGGGTTCTACTAGGGTCAGTATTGGTTCCAAGAATCGAGTGACCCTCCCGGTGCGACCGGGGGTGTTAGGTTATTAGGCCGGTGATTGGTGACTCCCACGACAGCCGACGCGCCAAAAGTGCTCGAAAATCACGCGTGCAAGTCCCCCCCTGGTATTGGGCGGCCAAAGTGGAAGCAACCACCTGAAACAATTAAGCCTCGCACGGACGAGGAGGCTCGAGCGGCCAAACACAAGCAGGGTGGTGGGTGACGAGCGGCGCTGCGTGCACGTGTGTACACGCGAGTCGATAGAGAAACGTGAGACAAGCCCGGTTCCCTACGGTTAGGATGCGTCAGGCCGATTGGTCATCGGAGTAGGACGATCCGTCGAAGCGGTCCGACGCGACGGTTGCGGGTTAGGCCTGGCCATCGTCGCCGTGGAAGTGGCAGGAGGTCGCGATCACACGCCTACCAACTTCTGCGGCGCGCCACCCTCTTCCTCGTCGCGTCCTCGTCGTCCTTTTCGCCGGTACGCCGCTGGCGTATTTCACGCGCGTAACACGATAGCGCGAGCGGACGCGAGAAAGAGAGAGGGGTTCCTCGCATATCCATCGTTACGGATTTCCAGCGGACGAGGAAGAGGGACCAGTGCGCGAGGTTACGCACGGTCGACACCGGGACGACACCTGGAAAAAACAATACGCCGGGGACACGGCCTCTTTCCTCCCCGTTTCTCACTCGATTCCTCTCAATGGCGCGCCGCCGGGCCCATGGGGCTGGGCCCTGCTCGCGGTCGCAATGCTTGTCAACATCGGTTAGCGGGATATTTCCTCTGGAGCGGGCATTGGCCATTGATGTCACACCCGGTTCTCTCTTCGCTCTCTTCTCCACACTTTCTCTCTCGATCTCCCTTCTTCTCTCTCTCTCTCTCTCTCTCTCTCTCTCTCTCTCTCTCTCTCTCTCTCTCTCTCTCTCTCCCTCTCTCTCTCTCTCTCGTAATAATCGTGGCCGAGAAACGGAGCGAGAAAACGGAGATCTCTTTTCACAAGCAGCCCCGGTACCTAGAATGTTTTCGATGCGAGAGCACACCTATGAGCTCACCTCTCTCTTCCTCCTCATCGGGGAACGGAGGTACCACCTCTCACCGTCCCATTTTCTCCCTTTTAAGTTCCCATCCACCTTTCTCTACCCCACCCCCCGCCCCCCCCCGCTGCCCTCCGAATATGCCCCTGAAACGCCCGGCTTCCTACATCCCGGAGCAAGGATGAAGGAGGAGCGACGAAGAGGGTGCACCGGCCTCCTTTATTTCACCGGGGCTGCTTTGTCGAGCGCGGTTCTCGCTCGAGTGCGGGTTTCTTCATGTCTTTGTTGGCGAGGCGAGAAATTCTGTCTGTCCTCTACAATTACGGCTCGAACCGGGCCATGACCCTCTCCTCGGCCCGCTCCCCAATAGGCAATTCCTGCTTCGCCGGGTCTGGCCGGGGCTCGAGGTGTGATCCCGTACGCAGCCTGCCACACGCGTATTCCGGCGTGCGTTTTAAGCGCGACCACGCACACCGCGACGTCCGCTGGCCTGGGCTTTTCATCCCTCGCTACGGAGCGTTGCGCGATTACGCGCACTTAGAACGCGTCGATACGCTCTCCAGGCATAGCGCCGCTCGTAATCGAGGCTGCGATCAACCAGATCGAGATCCTCGAAAGACCCTCGTGCCGCGCGATCTCTCTCTCTCTCTTTCTCTACTACCCCGACACGTCCTACAGTCGTGAGATGCATGCCGATCGCGGAACAAGGGGGAGACAGGCTGGGCCTCTGCACTCCAACCGATCGGGAGAAGTCTTGAATGGTGTAATTGACCTATTAGTGGCAGCTTTTTAGAGAGCCACGGCTTCGTTATTCCGATCCATTCGAATGGCTGTTTCGATTGCGCTCTGTACAGGGTGGTTGAGCGATCGGGGGCTCGATGACTAACACGGGGATCGAGGAGACGTAATGGATAAGTTACCCGCAGAGGGTCGACGCCGGGGATAGATCGCGAGGATGACTCTTGTTCTCGGTACAATCAGATGCGATCGGCTTACGAGTGACTTGGAGGTAAATGCAGCTTAGCGTATAGATAATGGAACTGGGACTATGCTTGGATGTAATATTATACCACACGTACCTACACTTTGATGTACCTAAGGAAAATTGACTAATTCCCCTTTGATCGCTCCTCAGTATACGGGGGATGTATCTGGCGAGGGAGTGACCTAATTAACGGCTTGCGGGATTTTGGAACAGCAGGTAATATGGTGGTGACGTAGGACAGGATTTAGAGATGTGTAGTTAATAGTTTCGTTGGAAATAAACTCTTTCTCCAATTTTCTAATTACGAAGTAGTGCACAGGATCGCGGTTCATCCCTGCCACAACTAAACTCACTACCAGTTCGTCTCTTCGCGCGCGTAGCGCTACTTCCAACCAACCCGAAACTATACCAAACCAACAGGAACCCGATACCTCCTTCGTCATTCCAGCCCAATGAACGCTCGAATATGTTAATTCCTCGCGAGAGATGTGCTATCTGCTCGCAGAATAATGCATGAGGAATTCTCTCAATCGTGCAACAGGCCACGGTCGTGCCCGAGCCTACCCGCGGAACTAGTTTCGAGGCTTGTAAGAATCCAAAAAACCGTGCTCGAAAACACGAGGCAACGATCCGCTTGATAACTTCATCTGCCGTTGCTCGCGAGTGCGGGACGCGTAATTGCGGAACGATACCTGGATTCGCCCCGGCGCGGCGACGGGCTCGCTGGCCTCCTCTCGGTCCCGTGACTTTTCAGCGACCCGGACACCCTAACCCGTTGGTTTATCACCAATTTACAGAGGTGTTTTAAGAGCGGCACGAGAGGGGCCGGATCGCCGAGGGGCGGAAGGGTCAGGTAGAGGTGATCTTGTTTGCTAATGGCGTACTCGTGTTCGAATGTAGTTGGCCGGCTATGTCCATACGTCTTCTGATTAAGATTAAAGAAACCGCGTATCTCGTCGAGGGCCGCGCGCTTAATGTATTCACGCGGCCGTGTAAAAGTTAAGGCTCGCCCGGGGCACGATAGACCTCACGAAACCCCTTTCGTTCCTGTTGTCTGTCGCTCGCCATATTCGGATATCGATCTAATGCAATTACCACTCTCTCGGCTACCGCCGCTACGTGTCGGCCTATCCGAAGGTATTTTCCCCTTTTTATCTCTCTTTCCCGCCGTTTTTCTTGCCAATGCTCGTAACGATTCGCGTTTCGTAATAGCTGGTCGATACGATTCGCAAGCGAGAAATTTAACGCGCGACACGGGCTCGTGATAAAATCGAAACGGTCGCTACGATGTCGCTGCTGCTCGTTACTCGCGCGCGGTATTGGCCCTCGGGTACCTGCTGCGACAGTGCGCTATGGTTTTTCGCGCGTTTAAAAATAGAAAATGCGCTGCATACGGGGAACGTTGCCTCCCTCGATCGCCCGTTGTGTTTTTCTATTTTCGTAGCAGGCTGGCCCGGATACGTGATTCATTTCGGAGAAGCGTGAGAGGAGCTTTTTACGGAAAGATTGGGAATAAAAGTGCAGGAATTATTCCAAGGTTCACCATCGATCTTCCACGGTTATCTTCTGTACTCGCTATCGACTGTCTACGATGTCAAGGTATTGCATACGCATCAGCTCGCAGGCTCCCCGTGCCAGAAGCAATCGCTCCATATCTGAAGCAGGCTCTGGGACAGAGGACCGGCTCCGTCATCGGGGCCTAAAATTGCCCGACAGGGTATCGTAATAATCATCGGGGCCCAGGAGCAGCGCGCGCGTAGATTGTCGGTGGATTTTTTACACGCGCCCAGCCACCGCGAAAGAAGGCGTATTTTAATAACGCAAATTCCGCCCGGCACTCACACGGGGGTGCACGCGTATCGGCGGGTCGTGTGCGCGCCTCGGTGTGCTCGTGCCTGCGCTTCAGATAGATAGGAGCCGAAGGCCGGCGACTCTTATCTGGTTAATGTCTCGTTACTGTAATGATTTCGCCTCGGATCGTTCGCCTCTTCATTTATTCCCGGCAGTATTGGCCGATCGCACGCTGATAACCGATCCTCTCTCGTTATACTAACGGTATTAAGGGGGCCGGGTGCGTTCAACCTTCGCCACCAGTTTGCGGCAGCGGCGAATTTCGTGGACGGGGCCCTACGAAGTGATTTATCATCCGCCGTGCCCTGGCCACGTTGATCGAGCGCTCTCTCGTTCTTAATTATCGAACATTTTCCGCTACGCCTGCCGCTCTGACGGAATCCATCTACATGCCACGGGGGACCCGCCTCGCCTTGCACGGAAGAATCAGAGATCGCGGGGTGGGAAACAATGCGCTCAGTTCCGCGGAAGCAACGACGATGCGCGATGTCGATTCGATCAGGTTGTTTTCCATGGCAAACTGCAGAGTAGTTCGATGAAAGGGCTTGAGGTATGATCTACGAATAACTAGAAACGAACGTGACCTACTCGGCTTGTCGAGTGGAAGCTCCATCGATGGCTACGAGCGAGAGATTAAGAACTCTTTACGGGGAGATGGAGGAGCGGGACAGACAGGTCCTTGAAACGGATGCGGACAAATCAGCGATCGTGCGACGTGTCACATTGAACAGCGTTCATCGGAGCGTGGGCGCGAGGAGGTAGATTTTGGTGTGTACGACGCAGTGCCACGGGGCCCAGAGTCATCCACGCAAATTACTCCGGCCGCCATTAATGAGGGTCTTCGGTCGGCACACGTCGAAAGTCATTGCGGTCTGTTCGGGAGAGAGATCAACTCGCTCGGCCACTTAATTCTTGCGGGGCCCGTATCAGCCGCGGGTCAGCCACGAAAAGAAAGGAAACGCGAGCGCTTGCCTTTCGCGAAGTAATTAAAACCGTCGTATCTGGCCGGGCAGCGTCGTTAATTACCGCTAATTACTCCCGGTCCCTTCCGTGCCCCGGCGTGTCTCGTTACCCGCAAGAGATTTCGGTCGCCCCGGCCAACGGTTCCGCCTGGTGTCCGTCATATTTCGCGGTCGATAAATAACCCGCGATCAACAGATAGGTGTAAAGCCGAGATACCGATACCGCGGCTTTTTAATTCGTAACGCTTGGATAGGTTTGGAACGTTGGTCCCGGTGCTGGTGGCATTGCGCCTACTGCGGTGCTCCGAAGGATGCTGATTCCCACAAGTACATATCCAAACAGAGGACAGTAACCATTCTCCACGTGTACCGTATCCTGCAAGTGAATTTCACATTTCACGAATTCACCCGGCCCAGAAATCTTCCAGTTTTGATTCCAATAACCAATGCTTCCGCGACACACAGGACGATACGAATCAGTATCCCTGATCTCCACATCGCTAAACCTTCATGGTACCCCCATACCCCTATGTCACGTTCCACCTATCGCTGAGACCAGTACACAAGGATCTCCACGTCGACAATGAAAAGCCCCGTGTTCCAGCCGAGCACGTCGTGCCCACGCGGCCACCTACAATCGCCCGGCGACAGTGGGACGTCAGGCGGCGCGACGTCTCGAAACGTCAACGTCGAGACGCCGGAGGATACGAGACGTCAGTCGGCCACGTTGCTGGACGTCCGGCATGATTTAATTACCCCGCCAGCGACGGTACAGAGGTACTAAACTCTGTCCTGTCGCCGTCTCTATCCATCCTCCTCGCCTGGGCAATAGCTCTGGCCAGCCTCTCGCGGACGATTCACGATCCCGACGCGATAGGACGCGACGATACGATCGATGCGATCGATAAAAGGCCCGCTCCCAAGGACAATCGAGCGGGGACGTGGATCGTCGCCGCGCGACACTCGAAAGCGAGCACCGCCGCGATCCGCCGATCCGCGGAGCAAGAGTTATTCAGTAATTAGCGGAATAGCATGGCATGGCGGACGAGCCGCAACCAAGCATCCCGTCGATCGAGAAACGAGCGGCGATCCGAGGGGCAGACGGGCGTAACACGAGGCAGCGCGCGTACCCGCGATGCACCCGCTGATGCATGTGCAAACGCGCCGAGAAACCCTCCGAGATCGGCGGAATTGAAATGCTCCCATGCAACTAATAGTCCCCTCGCCCCCTCCGCGATCCACCGTCCCGCCGCCAGCTGAATTACGGGACGCCGATCGTCGATGCCTCTGCATTGAATCCCGCTCGCGGGCCCGAGGGATGGAGGATTTCTTGCGCGATTACCGCGGGTAGCGGGGAGAGATTCAGCTGGTGATAATGCGCGCAGCGTGTCGCGGAATCTGTCGTTTAGCTGGACGTGACGGGAGGAATGGTTTGTCGGGGGATTTCCACGGGCCGGGAGGCTTTGAGCGCGCGGATGCAGGCGAGTCTGAGGAATTCGGATCGTAGAAGAGCGTGGAGGGTTCGGAATGTCGATCGCGAGGGAATTAGTCTAGCCATCGGTGCACAGAGGATCACGCGAGAGCAATTGATTAGTAGCCTCATAAAACATCCAGCTTGATCGTATCGTTGATAACGTTATACAGATTCCATAATACGTACTGAGTGGTGCTCGATGTATTTACATAGTAATTTTGGGCAATCCAGCGATAGTGGCAGGGGCCGTTAACGACCGAGTTCCGGGTGCACATTTCGGCACCCTCCTTGTCGAGTACCTGCACAATAGGGGGATAACGCGAGCGCAACGTGCTCATACACCTGTGGCGCGGGACGAGAGAAAGAGTTCGATCGATGGCAATCCGAGCTGGTCTAGATGCACACATTCCGACCATTTACCTCTCCGCCGTTTCCACGATCCGCAGCTGTCTGTATACACAGAGACGTACACGCACGTAATACACAGAGGCGAAGATGAACGGGGCAACAGGTGGGTTCACGCTGAATTCGCTTTGGCCCATTTCAACGAGTTTCCTTTCCGCGTCCCGTCGGAGCAAATTTCCTGCACGTTTCCCGCGTAAACTTTCCGCGCGGTACTACCCGGGTCCCGCAGCAGCTCCGCGAGCTTTACGTTTCTTTTTTCACCACTCGTAAATTCGATGTAACGACGCGAAAACGAAGCGGGAACACGATTTAAAGCGAGCCGTGCCAGCTGAATTTTAAGTTCACGGGGGGCTCGCTCGCGTGGAAGGAGAGTTTTTGATATCGAATCCGATATGGCCACAAAAGTCTGGCCATAATTGAAATCAGTGGGGAATTCGTCACGGTTCGGTTGTCATAACATTTCGGCAGCCTGTACTTCGGCGGAGCCTGGCTTTCTCTCCTTCAGCTCTAGCGATCCTATCGTCGCTTTCAGACCCTGACGTTGTTGTAGTTGTTTTGGTACGGTTCAACCTTGATACCCGTGATCTAATTCGCACCTGTGATTAGACTATTGTGTGCCTCTCAGAGAAATCGAGGCCTTCGAGGATTTAAGCCTGTCTCTGGCGAGCTGTTCCATCTACCTTGTCAGACGCCTCGCGTTCTCCAAACTCTAAACTCACAACTGTCCTCGCCGTGATTCCGGCGAAATTGTTAGTTTCACTTCCAGATGGAGAAGCTTTCAGTAAGCTTCCACAACGTTGCATTTTGGTAACTCATGAATCATTCATCGCGATTGATTGGAGAAAAAGGGATGCCACGAGCCAGCTAATTGTATCCCGCGGACATTAAACGCGCGTAGGACGAGGGATACGAATCTCGAATCAGCGGAACGCGAGTTTATGCAAATCGTGTTGCGAGCGAGCGGATGATAGCTCAATTCCTAGACTGGAGAGGCTGCCAGGCGAGTTCACGGTTTTTCTCACGCGAGAGAACGTGGCGGGAGCCCCTGCGTACACTGCGGCTTTTTTCTTCGACCTAACGCTAAACAAACGTTTCCGCGCCCCCGGGGGATTCTGGATCGTCTGTTCGTGTGTGATCTTCATTACGCGAAATTAGCGCTGTGCAAATATGGGCGCGCCCACGCGTTCCGCTCGTGTCCAGCTTGCCGACGTTTGCTTACTTTTTCCTTGCTCGCGAAATTAACACCTGCAGCAAAGGCTCTCGCGGGCTTTCTACGAAACCTGCGACGAACCTTGGCAGGCTCCAAGGATACTCCATACTCTCGCTTGTGTGTTAAATTGCGGCGTTGAAGCGTGCTTTATTCATTCCCCGTGTAAAAATCTACGATTTACTAAGAGTTCTAAATAAGTCGAGAAAAAGGAATACAATTTTTTGATATGGCGCCTCATTTTCGAGAGAATCGACCTTGAATTTCTGCACGTTGCGTCCAGTCGCGTAAAGTTAAGGCATACCTTGGGCACAACCGAAAATTCGGCAAGTGCATCTGTAAGCGCATACACGTAATTCGTCAGGCAAGCGTTCTCACGCGAAAAGAGTTTCCAGTTAGGCGCGGACGATTCCGAAAGCAAACCGTTCTCGCGGTCGTTACACAAACGGGATATTAACGGAGCGCTAAATAACTCGGGCTAACTGGACTCCGAAGCAGCTGGTCCGACTGGTGGTCGCGGCCACCAGGCGTGGGAAGTTATGCAAAAAGACCGATTGCTCGGTCAAGGCGACACTCAAGCCGATATCACGGCAATTTAAACAGTCATGAAAAATAAGAGAGGCGATCCTAGCGTTTCACGCTCGTAATCGTCGATGTCTCAAACCAGTCGAGTAAAGTAAGGCATACCTCTTCAACATACCTGTTCGTCGAGTGTAGGTATCCAGCATCCACTGTCTGTCACTCGTAAAAGATTTTTCCTCGATCCTCCACGTCGCGTGTTCCCGATGAATCGTTCGGCACGAAGCAGGTCTTGAAATGGGATCTCACCGGGCAAATTGCTGACCAACCGGCCAGGTCGAAGTTCGCGGGCACTTGAACGAGCAGCACAAGCTTGAATTAACCATCGTGGTCTCGAGCTTGCTGTTGGTTCCATTGTCTTTTGATAAGGGGCAGCGTTTGGTTCTGCCGGATGAATCTGCGACACATTGTAGAAGCTTAGGAGAGACCGGGAATCCAAGAAAGTGGCATAAGATTTTCAGTAAGATACACAGTGACAAGTTTTATAGAGTTGGGAGCACTGCACTGTTTCATGAACCAAGGTACAAATACTACTTAGGCTTGCATTGAAACGAACCTGGGAGGAGCCTTATCCTGTGGCCTCCTCACGTACCTAATTCTTGCCATTAAGAATTACTTTCCGCAATGCATCCTACAGAACGGACACCTCGCGTATTTAGTGGCAGAGCATTGGAAGAGGCAACCGTGGATATCGACGAGCCGATGCAGATATCCGCTGAGAATCCAGCAATTAATTTTCCCCAGCCGACACCGCTAAGTCTTCCAGGGAAACCTTTCGCCCTCCTCACCCGTCTGGCTAATTGCTTGCGCTCTGGGGGTAGTAAAGCTGGCCAGGATTCTGGCTAACAATTAAGCAGCCTCTTTTCGCGGGACCGAGAGTATCGTAACTTAAGCGGCCGAATACTGTAGCGGGCTTCCAGGATAGCGGTTAATTAACTTCCATCCGTAGACGGGTTCGCGCCGCGCGTTCTATCACCTGCCGCCGCCACGGAATTCGCGGCAACGATAACGAGAGAATTCTAGGGTATCCGCGTATTAATCCATCTCCTCGCGTCCGCCGTTTTTGTGCCCGCGCGTTTCGCCTCTCCCCCGCATGACAGGAAGCATCCCGAACAAGGCAACGGATACGAGAAATCCCAAGAATCCCCGGCGTCGTGCAGATATAAGTTTGGATTAATTAGCGCCGAGCGCTCGGGGGAAGCCCGGCTAATTAGCGCGGTCTGAGTTTAGCGGAGAGATTAACTTCGACGCGATTGAAACTGTTCTGGGATCGGATTTGTGAAGTTCTTCGGGGGCGGGGGAGGGGGAGGGGGAGGGGGAGTAAGTGAAAATGCAAATGAACATTCGGTATGATCGTATACCTAGTAGCTTCGGGAGTGAAGGATGCAAGTATGAAGCGAAGGGGGTATGATTAGAAGCAGGTGGTCCTTGAGGCTACGTTCCTCGGAACAGCGGGGATGATCGTCTTAGAGCGGAGAAATGACAACGCGCGAGAAATTACCGTATACTTAGCGAAATCGACGGGATTACCGAAAGTCGGGTCGACGATTTCGTACGTCTCGGGTTACGATACTCCGCCGTGGCCGGCGTTATCTGGGCGTCGGGATCTGACGAAAAATCGTCCCTGGGCGGAGGGTATTACTCCTCGTTTAGTCAAACAATTTGGAACACCTAATCACGATCACTCGGCCTCTGCCGTCGTGAAAGCGTGCTTTCACGTGCGCCGTTCCCTCGAACCTCTAATTCAATAAAAATTTAATGGCGGCAGACGATGACTAGGCCGATGTACGGACCGTGGCCAGGTCGATATGGAGGCAGGGCTCGATCCTCGTAGCCGGCGGCTGGCATCATCGTGGTAAGGATCAGAGAGTCCTTATCAGATTTACCGACCCCTCTTTCGGCTAAGCGGGGCGATAGGACGAGAGTAGAGATGAGAAGACCAAGGGGCGGGGGGGGGGAAAGGAGCCACACAAAGACAGAAAGAAAGAGAGAGTGCAGGCCTCGGGGGGGGAGGGCGCAACGTCGTCGACGTCGGCGACTCCTTGAATATTTCAGGATTCGCGGGGGGGCTCCGACCGCGTTCACAATGCCCACGGATGCACTCAAGTCACCCTCCTGCTACCAGCCTGTCGTCCGAGATATTAACAAGGCATCGTTATGACTGGTGCCTAGCCAGGACAGCCCCGATTTGCCAGGGCTACTGAAAAAGGCGGCCCCCCATTGAAACCGTTCGAGACGACGCTGTTCAAGCACGGGAAAGTTTCCCATCTTCTCCAAGGAACGCATCAGCCACGGGAGGATTCCACAGAATTATCCGCAGAAGACCCTCCAGAGCTTCGCCCTGACGTGTTTCCGTCGGCAGACCGCCATGGCCCCTAGTCGCCCCTCTTTCGGGACCCAACGGAAACCAGCTAAAAATCTCCCTTTGTCCTTGATCATCGCCGTTGCGCCGGAAAATCGGGCCAGCCCACTTTTCAGGAATCCAGCTCCTTTCTGTTTCTGGCTACGCGCTGCCCTTCCCCTTCGCGATCTCGGTTATTATGCTCTCCTCATCGACCCGTCGAAAATCAGGGGAGTTCGAACGGATTTGCACGAGTAGGCGGATTACGTACGTCGACGCGGAAAGGCGAAAGTAATCAGGGAACAGACGCACCCGTCCCCACCTCTGTCCCTTTGCTGCCCGTCGAGCGAAACGGATCGAACCTCCGAATACCTTTTGTTTTCGATTAGTAGAGGAGTTTCCTTGCGACGTGGCCGGAAAAAAGGGGGCCGGGCATCCGACGGGATGCTTTATCCTCTCGGAGTCTCACTCGACCGGCTCGATTGTATCGGGGACGATTTCGACGAAAGCTTTTCCGTGGTACGTACGTACCGACTCACCCCGGCTGATTGGAGCGCGATTCGGAGACGCGAGCTCCGCGGTAGCGTCTCTTGTTCTCGGAGAAAGGGATCTGTTTGATAGATGAATCGTTTGACTTGTTACGAAGAGAGTGCCTTTTCTGGAGTACTCTATGTGAAACGAAACGGCACGCCATTAGAGAATTAGCTTCCAATTCGAACGCAACCAGCGGACCTATTATTACCAGGATCTGATTAATCAAAGACCTGAGCTCCGCCAACAAAAAGCTCCGCAGATGCGCAGAACTATATACCTACTTCGAATTCCACCGAAGTAAAAGGATTTCGCACTTAAGACTTATCGAATGAAACACCAGATACGTCGAGGAGACGGGACATATTTCAAGTGAAAGAGTTTTGTTCCATTTGATACGCGCAGAATCGGTCCAGAATTACACATCTCCCCGCAGGACGCGTTGAGCTCGAATGGAACGGGGCTGTATTGGTCGGTAATCTCGCATTGTCTCAGCGGTGTCAGCTGGATAGTGACAAATGCGTCCTCGAAGGCAGGACCTAAGGATATACCTGGCTATCTCTGTACCTGTGCCCCGTGCATATATGTACGTAACGGCGAGCCAGGAGAGCGAGCCACTGACGCACACCGTATCCTCGTAGAACCCAGATTAGGCTCTAAAACCCTTGCCCAGATAACGGCACCGCTAAGCTGTCCATTCGTCTATTGGTCCATCCTTCGTTCTCCTGTAACGGAACTTGGGAAACCTTAGCTTGCACGTGGCGATTGGGTTTAGACGCGGAGGCCAGCTAAGATAGCGGGAACACGGGCAGATTTTCGGTCTCCCGATACTTTTTTTCGGTACCCGCCGGCTTTGAGATAATAAAACGAGGTTGATAAGGGGGAATGAAATGCCTCGAATTCTTCGAACCGGAGAGATCACCGCGGGATTCGATTTTATGACGCGTTTCTATTCGGTGTCGTTTCTTAATTCAATTTTTAATCCAGGTCGGAACGACCGTGGAAAGCTTTCTTGGCGGTATATCTTGTTTCGTGGCTCTGGGAGGAAGTATTGCTGAGATTAGCACCTTTGATGGAATGTTTCCTGGGAATTTATGAGTACCGAGTAGTTATTCTTGCCTCTTGTCTGTTTGAGAATTTATGAAAGTGTTTTTAACTTCGTCGAGAATACCTACCCAAGTTTAATTATATTTCAGGGGATTGAGAACTCTATGACGTTGGATGGAGTTGTTAAATTAAGGTAATGAATCGCCGTTGTGGAAACTGGATCGCAGGACGGTCCGAGAACGGAGCTCCCAGAAATACATAGCTTCCGTTTCAACCATATTAAATGGAATGTATGAAATTTGACACAATTAGCGCCTTCCCGTTTGGAGCAGGAAGCAGGCGTCTACGAAGTCAGGAAAACAATTAGTTAGGAAAGGTCAAACGTCACTGCTTCTATTATAAAACCCTTCTGTGATCGTAGTCCGAAATTCTGTGACATTTCCAGTGAGACTTCTCGAGTACATTTACCCCTTTTCGGATAAGTCATTCTGCATCACAAATGAACGTCGAAAGTTCTGAAAATTGAGGTCACTTCCTTCCAATACGAGGCTTCTTAAACAGAAGGGTTCTCTGTTTTTTTTCCATCCCATGTACAACTAAAAGAGCAGATAGTGACGAGTGAAAGGTACAGAAAACCAGCGGGGATGACAGTTTGACGACTTGAGAAATGTTTGAGTTATCATTGGGATGACAACCATATTTAACCTGCCATAAAATAGCACTCCGCTGTGCTTTTACGACGAAACCATGGCGGGCGCGCGCGACCGCTCGAACGCCGGGAACACCACGAAATGCAGATAAGTTGTTCCATGTCTTACAGGGCATTCCACTTTTCCCCCTGCTAGAACGAGTTGTCTCCCGGGACTACCGTCTATTATCTAATCGAGCACGAATTTCCATCTTCCCTCGCCTTCGAATTCCTCCCCGGAGCTGACTTTTCGTTTCACGTGCGACCGCAGAGAAGTGCTTTAAAAGCGAGAACCAGCGGAGCCAGACTTGTAGACGTTCCAAAATCGGGCGAAAAGTTAAAAGGGTTAACGTTGGCAGTCGGTGGCGGAATAAATCTTTCCGAAGGAAATTCCTGCCGATGCCTAAATCGCGTTACCCCGTAAATCGCGGTTAATTCCTTCGAGAAGCATTTACAGGCAACGGCCCACCCCCGCGCGGCGGGCCACGGGCGGGTTTCCTCGTTCTCGCTTCGCCCGTAATCACGGGATCAAACTTTTACGAGGGGAAATCTGGCCCGTGTAGAAGCCCATGTCGAAGGTCAGGGAAGATACACGCACCTATGGGACAACAATGGGTAAAGTCTGTCGTGGGGTGCATCCCATTAGCGGTGGCTGCCGGTGGAGTGTGGCTCGAAATGATTGCCCGAAGCAATACTGCAAGAACATGTCATACATTATTAACGCGCGGCCAGGACACACGCCCACTGTCTAATAGCCAATATATATTCATCGGCTTAATTGATTTCTCGCGCGCACCGAGAGTCGTCTTCGTGAAGGTCGGCCGCGCCACTTGCGCCGCGAAACCAATCAGCTTTTACTTTCCGTTTAGGTGCACGCGATATCCGTTTCACATAGCGCGAGCTGGTGCAACGGATGCTGCATCCAGGTCGAGCTTGGTTCTTAAGGAACGAAAGTTTCGGCTGCTCGATGCTGCGGCGAATATCGAGCGCGCACCACGGAGGCGTGAAAACCCAGTCTCCCCCGAGAATAGTACGGTGACAGGTGTTATGACAAGTGTCCGGTTTTCCGAGCGAGCTGCCGCGATAGGTTGGCGGTAAGAGTGTTTTCATAATTTCAAATTATCCAGCGAAAGAAATACCAGCGAACCTGAGTATGTATAAATTATCTACAGCAGCCATTTCCACGCGCAATGTACCGTAAAAGTGTGCGAGGATCGTGTACGGTAATTTACAACGCGTGGAAAATAATTCTCCGCTATGTCGCGTATGTTAATCCAATATCTATGACCGCAAATCGCGGTGACTTTATCGGAAACCACAAATGTCACGGACCTACAGTGGTCCGGCGTTTCTTTAACCACAGATGCAATTAATTTTCCCGTGACCACGGCTAAAATCAATACCAGGTGTCACCTACGTACAGTGTGCAAACTAAAAACCCGCATACAAATACAGCAAAGCTCGCTGGAATTCGTGAGGCGAGGGATCCAGCCACAGGCCTCGTCTCGGAAGCGTCTAAGCTGCGACGGAGAAGAAAGTGTTCCATTACCGCGGGCCGAGCGCTTGTTATTAACAATTTCCACGTTCCCGCCATCCCCAGCCGCTTAATACCCCATGAGGGTAAAGGGGGAGGTCTCGGTTAGAGAGGAATGTATCTCGGGACGAACTGCAGAGGCTCGCGATAAAACCCGTGTCCAAGTCCCCATTCACTCTATGACCCATAAACCCGGTGAGCTTGTGCGGCGGTTATCTTCGGGGTACGTAACTGGTCGCTGGTGCTAGCCTAGGATGAAAAAGAAACTACGTAACGGTGCCTCATTAACGCGGACGGATTCCACTTTGAGCGTGCTGGCTCAAAGGGTGGAAAAATAATTGAGAGGACCCGACGATGGAGCTGGGCACAGAGGTGCTGGCTCTGGCGACAAACGGGGGTGGTGGGTGAAGTGGTGGAAGGAAGGAGAGTATGTATATACACGGAAGACGTCTTCCGCGTTCTCTTCCTATCTCCTTCGACCCCCGCCCTTCCCTCGGCCATCTGGTTTCCTCTCCTACGCTGATTCTTTCTCCAGCCAGCTTCGAACCCTTCTTATTTCCATAGACGGCACCCTACGGCTTGCACGAATGCATTCAGCGCGAGACTCAACCCCCATAGAGGCGTCCCTCCTAGGAGAGAGGGTATCGCGTCATGGAGAGCGGCAAGAGGGAACGAGAGGAACAGAGGCGTAGACGGAGAGGGATTATAAAAGGAGAAAGATTTACAACCCTCGTATGAAATTCATACGCACTTCGCACCTACCACTGTCTACACTCTGAAGCCAAAGAGCCTGTTCCCTCTCTGTCTCTGCCGCGTTCCTCTCTCCTATCAATACATCCCCGTCTCCCTCTCTCACTCTATATCATTGCTGCCTACGTTACTCCTCCACTCTGCAGCGTTGCCGGAAAGGACGAGGGGACGATGGTGCGAACAAGAGATATCCTGCACCGGCGTAATCGAACTTCTCGTTCTCGCACTCGGCGTCCCTTTAAAAAACCACGGGGCTGGAGGGGTCGGTTGGCAAAGAGGCGACGGAGGGCGCGAGCGATCACGGGCACGCAACCCAGCGTAAACCAACGCGTATCCAGGAAACAGCGTAGGAGACGATGGATCTGGCCGGTTGAAGTCGAGTCCTTCGTGCCTAATAACCATCCCTTTCCGCTCGCCAACGCGTAACCGCGGGGCTCCGCAAAAGGAGAGATTGCGCAGCCTCTCGTGGGGCAAAGCGTACCGGCCAACCCCCTCAGCGCTCGCCCCGTAGTCCCGGCGGCGATGGACGAGGCTGCACAGAGAGAAGCTTCATCGACGGCTGCACCGACGGGGAATTATTACGGGCAGTAATAATCCCGGTGAATTACGGTGCATTACAACCCCGTTAACCGACAGAGAAAGAGGGATCCTCGAAGGGGGCGGTTCGAGGGACATCGGAACATCGGGCGACTGCTGACGCTGGAGTCTACGCGGCAAAAAAGTGCGAGCTAAGGGCGGTGCCTCGGCGTTTACATCGTTCCAGGACAGACGGAAGTTACCAACCCCGATATTTACAACCCCCGGTCACAACGATCGTTCCCGTTGTTCCGAACCGTTTTCCCGGGTGGACCTTCTTTCCAAAAGAGGTTGCCCTTTGCCGGAAATAGTTCTCTTTGTCGTAAAGGCGAATTGAGGATGACTTTTTTGGGACGAAACTCGCCTTCCCTCGTAGTCCCGCGGCCAGAAGGGTCTCAAAGGATTAACGTTTCGTAGGTTTGTACATTTCCGGCAAACGGAGAACTCCATGGAGGTATAAATGTGCAGTTGACGGGGCTGACTGGGAAACGATTTTCTTTACCACCCAATTTCACGGTTTATGATAATTCCGACGGATTGTGAGGTTCGTTATTTATTCTAATTTATGCTGATCGAAGGGGGACAGAACATTGTCTCCTGGATCCCCGGCGGAGGGAAAAAGCTGGCACTCGGGACAGGTAGACGCGTCATAATTGCGAGCCGGTAAGCCCGAAGACGCCCGATGCCTAATCCTCTTGGCGAGCCGGGGCCTCGTCGATATTCCGGGCGCAACAAAGCCTCTTCCGGTCTATAAATCTCGCCGGCAGAACGCCGACGTCATCGTGACGGACGTCGATGAGCGTAATTTCGACCTCGTAAATCCGTGGCGTCGATCACGGTTCAAATCGTGCGAGCAAACGGACCTGCTGCGAAGCAGCCCCCGAAATGGGGCAGTGAATCAGTTAACGATCCTCGGGGGGTGTAAAGGCTCCAAGAGCCGCGAGAAATAGGTTGCGGCAGGGTCTGGTCGACAGAAGGCCTCGCGAAATCTCTCGACGAGTTAACGCTTCGTTCAGAGGAGACAGAGTCCGTCGCCCGCCTCAAACGACATTCGCTCGGGGAACGAGTAAAAGCATCGCTCGTTCCGCGACATCAAACGGCCGGGATCGCGATACGCGATAGATGAAGCGGCGGGGAACGTTCGTTGGCGCGCTCCTGTCCAAGGGGGTGGCTTCTGCGTTAATGGCTGCCGCCCCCCCGCCCCGACAACCGCCAGTCAGATAAGTCGTAAATATAATTCGCGGCTTTTAACGGTCTAGAGCTCTAGAGGTTCGACGGGGCTGAGGTTCACGCCGCGCGGAAGTCGCCGAGGCCTGTTTCGGGTCGGCGACCCGACGATTAATAACGATTTTTCGTGGCACGTCGCCCCACCTCGTTCGTTCTGCTCGCATCCGTGCATAACGCGTTGAATGGGCGAGAGAATGAAAGTGCGGAAGGAGAACGAGATTGGAGGGGAAGAAGAGGGGGTGCCAGCGGTGAGAGACGGAGGAGGGCTTTTTTTCCACGGAAAGACCGCGAGCGGAAGTTGCCAGGGGCGGCGCACCCTCGGTGGGTGGGCCGGTGGCTGAATTAAAATTGATGGATAAGGGCAGACGGCCTCGCAATTTTCATCGAATTAACCCGCCCGTGCTGGTGTATTACATCGCCAGTCCTGTCGCTTCTTCGCGCGGGCTCAGAATTCGTCTTTCATCGCACCCCCTTCACGGGGCGTTTTTTGTTCGAAGGAGCCACCTCGTTCCTGGCCGTAATAAACTGCTGCTTCTCGTGTGATCGCCGTTTCGCTGGGTAATTAATTTACGGTACGTCTGCCGCGCCGGCGCTCTTCGATCCGCTATTTGTTCCCATATAGTGGAAGGATGGGTGGTTCTACGGCGAACTTTCTGGGAACGAGGAAAGTCTCGGGAGGAGAAACGGGGGAGTGCCTCTCCTTTGATATTTGGTGGAATGTCGGGAACGAGTCGTTAAGTGGGAATGATTCTGCGAGGGTAGGCGCATTTGGTGGGATATTTTAATGTTACTTTGAGAAACTTTAGCCGGGAATATCATCCTCATCGATAAGTGGTAGTTTCTCCAAAGCACTCCTTCCTCCTCGAAACAGGAGACGCGATCCTTAAGTGGGTTATAATTATTCGCGCTCCAACTCCTCGGTTATTACGAACTAAATGCAGGAAGTTTTGAAAACCAAGAAAACCCCTGGGAGGCCGCTCGAAATCAGAAGCTTTACAACTGTCTCGGCAGTCCCCGTTAGCGAGAGCTTTAACGAGAGGAATTTCTGCTGCTTCGTTTAACGTCCTGCAGCCCCCGGAGTACTCGTTGCAATCTAAATACAACGGTTTTGCGCGACCCGAATGACGCCACTGGACCAAAGAAATTTGAATAACCTTTGACACCCTCGGCACAGTATCGAGAACGGCGCGGGCAGAGAAGTAGTCCAGCAATGATATATGTAGCCACTCGCGGAGAGAATAAGTTGCCAAAGGTCATTAACCCTCGGTTGTCACACCTACTTTTTCGAACGTCGTTGTCACACTGGGTCAATTTGACCCTGCCAATTTTCAATCGGTTGGTATTTAAAAACTATTTGTTAAATTAAGTCAGAAAAATTCTGAGATAAAGTTTGAACATTGTAGAATATATGCCCGTCGTTGGAAGTTGACATTTGAAGTGTCGTCGTGCTTAAAAAAAAATTTGAAGCAATACGATTTCCGACAAAAAGTGTTTTGCTTAAAAAATTGCAGGGTCAATTTGACCCAGTGTGACAACCGAGGGTTAAATAGACCCCACACTACCCAGTTACGTAACGAGCATCGCACACACGCGCAGCGCGAGGGTTGAAACACGCATTTGTCACAATAACGCATCCATACGAGCTTCTTTCGCTCGGCCCTCGACGTTGCATGAATAACCACCCACAAAATTTATGGTAATAAGCTGCCACGAGAGAGATGCTGCGTCGTAAACATAACGCGGCCGAAATTCTTCGAGTCCAACGTTTCTAATTACCGTCCGTTTTTTCTGTTGCAGGTACGTAATCCAATCAGTCGTTAACCGAGGCCCCGCCACGAAAAATTCCCGCTGCCCGCGCCGTAAGTTAAGAACGGCCCATTAATTTCCTCTCTTACCCTCGGTATCCTAACCCCCGTCGACGGTCAATTAAGTCAGGTAAACAATGAAAGAGAGAAAACGGCTCGACAACATTTTTCTTAATTTACGACGCTGCCCTGGAAACGGTGCTGGGAGGAGGGAGTAGCCCTCGATAATCGACAGTTCTCGCAGCGTTGCCGAAAACCGTCGCCGCTGACTCGCCCGTTTATTTCTCTCTTACCTGCCGGATTAGCGGTGATATCGGCTCCGACCGATGTAACAAGTCGCGAACGGGAGAAACGAACGAGAACGAGCGAAGGAGGGAGGGCACGAAGGGACGAAGGAACGTGTAGGGCGAAAAAGAGATCGTGTGCATCGGAGGAGAATGAGGGAATGAGAGAACGAGAGAGAGAGAGAGAGAGAGAGAGAGAGAGAGAGAGAGAGTGAGAGAGGAAAGTGAACAGGGGGTGGGCAGTTTATGCGTTTCTTTCGTCGCGGCGTTTCGTTTGCAATAATTTATGCGGGAAGACAGCTTGAGAAATGACCGCTGGCTCCTTGTGCAACCTTAATTTGCAACAGTTTACTTCGGGAACGTTTTGAGAAATGGCTGCCGGCGAGATACGAGGGCACGGCCCGCACTACGTTCCTGCCCCGGGTCCGCATAAAGACATTTATCGCGGATCGGCCATCGATGAGACGCGAAAAAAGGAACGCGAGAGGGTGAGAGGGTTCCCTCGTTCCGTCCCGATAACCGGGTGTAATTAGCGATACGTCCGCGTGTGGGCGACCCGCGGGAGAAATGGTACCGAAAATCCTTATCGCCGACGCTGCAACGTATTGTGCAGGGGGCACGGCGCTTGGCCGGGCTCGGTTCGTGGAAAGAACAAAAAAAGGGAAGGGTTCGATGTAAAAGAGATACGTTTCACGTATAAGATATAGAGTTGTTCCGCCGTTAATTAATTTGATTTAACTTATCGTTCGCCTGTTTTCACGATCACTCCTCTGATCTTCGGGCTGCACTATCGCTTGCGCCGTATCACTTGCTCGCTGATATTCGCGGGAAGTATATTCTTCTAAGAAAATTGGGTAGAACCATTGAAGAATTCTTTGGCCTACGTAGATTGTAAATTTCATCACCATCGTGCAGGCAATTCGTTGAATTTGTCTATTCGTACTTCCAATATATCGTGTTTTAATGTTGAATCATCCGTGTGGGAATGTGGCTTAAAGAATAATCCATTTCGTTTCCGTTGCTGACCGTCCAAACACTCCGAACAGTGGACAAACGGCCTCGGACGAAATCGTTTCGAGCGGGGAACGACTTGGATTGCCGCAATGGTAGGGGTCACCAGGATCGTTGCATCGTCCGTAACCTCTGATATACCTGTCAGCGTAAAGAGTCGTTGAAACATTAAACTGACCTTTCTGGTTCATTGGACACATATATCGGGCCAGGTATACATATACCCGTGAGACAATTACGCCGTAACGACCCGCGACCACGATCCATCAGAATTCCGTCACGCGTCGTGAGCATAACCGTGATTCGATGAAATTCTCTTTCCGTCTGCCCTCCCTCGCCCCTTTCGCAGTCGATTTAAACTGCGGAGTCGAAAATAACGACCGCTGTCTCGTCGAATTTCCCGGGAAACAACGCGTTTGGCGTCCGAATATAAATTCGTGGTTTAATTTCAGACACCTTAGCCGGGAAAAATCCGGCTGGCTCGCGACAAACTCGAGAAATCGGATAAAAATCGCGGCAGGCATAGATCATCGTTCGCGCGCACTCCCGTGTGCTGTTATAAACGTCTCCAGGAGGCGGCAGCCAGTAATATATTGCTTATTGGACGACAGAAAAAGAGAATGTACCTACGTAAGGCTATTCCTGAAGGGGAAACGAGCCTGGGATCGATCTGAACGGTATTTCTATCCGTCATTCGTAATTCCGCGCGGTATTCGCGCAATTAGCCGGCTAACTGGATATGCATTGTTCGTGGGGAATGAGAGATCTACGGATGCCTCCTGAGGGCTGAGTGTCTCTTCTTGACATCCGGACGTATCATGTGTGATGGCTGTTGCACGCTATACGATGAACTTCACGGGGCACACTCAAGTGGTATGAAACTCGAGCCCCTGTTTCGGCTACCGAATATAGTGGTCGATGCGCTTAACGCGAGGAAAGAAAGAAACGGCACCCCTGCTGGTATTCTAGCCCGCCTTCCCCTTTTTCGGCATATTACCCGCTTACTTAAAACTTAAATACACCACTTCACCTATCACGCATTAACTGTACTCCCTCATGAGACGCTGAATAAACATCGGGACGCTGAAATCTATCCGCGATGGATCGACCACGGTTACATCGCGGCTGTAGGCTTCCTCGTATCGCGGAGGATAGACAGAAGAGGCGCGGTGGGCGCCCAGTGAAAAGGGAAGGAAAAAAGAGGAAGGATGGTCAGGGCGCGTGGGGAGGACGGGGCCGAGAATAAAGCCGAGCGACGAGGCGAAAAGCGTGGTAGCGCGGGATGAAGTCAATTACATTATGCATATGACTGGTGGAAGGCAATACAAGAAGCAATCGGCCGGCGATGGAGGCATGCCACCGCTAAATTAACTACCTACCTAGTTGTGCGTAATGCAATAATGTATTAGCTGCACTGCCGCGTTGTCCCCCTCCCAACCCCTGCCTTCCGTCTTTCTTCCCCCTTTCGCGCATTCCGCGATGCTTTCGAGCTTCGCCTCGTCGCTCTTCCTCGCTCGCCCGTCCGTCTCGGCGCACGTGACGATCGCGGCGATTCCCAGACGTCTGGCCCGTTGAAAAATCGCGAGGGCGTAAATCGCGAGCAGGAAATGGCATTCCCTTTCGATCGACACGAAGCTGGACGTTAGACAGAGGCATCGAGAGGATCCATTCACTTGGAGCGCCCGCGGCTGCGAGATTCGTCGATGATTTTAGAATTCTGCGGAAAGTCCGGGCTACGTGTCGCGGTTAATGAGTCACGATGATCGCCATGCTTCGATGTAGAAGATGACACAGAGGATGTGGTGTCCTACAAATGCTTCCGTGCGTTGTTTCACAAGTATCTTAAATAATTGCGCGACAGCGTCCGCGCGTCATCGACAGGTACGTCGCGCAGTTGCGCGGACGAGGATGTGCTGCAAGCCGATTTTACGGCGTAATAGGGGCCACGGTGGCACGGCGAGCGTCGGAGCAGGGCCTCGAATAAGGCTTTAGTGCCTCCGTAATGCCTGAGTAAAGCTCGCAGTTTATCGACGCGCTTTACACGACCCGGCGGGCAAGAGGAACGGTGGAAATCGCGCGTGCTCGTCGTGGTGCCCGTCTGTGTCGCGGGCGGGAAGAAAGGGCGAGACGAGAGGGAGAAAAAGGGAAGAACGGGGTTGAGAATGAAACCGTGGGCTTCGACGAATCCTCGACACGTGAGAAACAAGAGCTTCGCGGGTGCGCTCTCCTGCGCAGGGGGCGATACTTCTCCCATTCCTTTTAGTTTCTTCCAGAGACGCCAGCACCGCGTTTTCTCGATTTCCTGCCGCAATTGGGAATCGTAAAACGCGAACGGAGTAGCTCGCGTTCGAACGGCACGATGTTCTCGAAAATTGGCTGGACGCCTCGCGGTTCGAGGCACTTCCCTTGCTCCATTTTACGGTCGTCGCGAAAGGAAAAGTAAATTTCTCTGGGAAAAGATCTCGCCGACACTCGTCCCCGATAAAAACTTGAATATTCTCGAAACACTGAAAGAATGGAACGAACGTCTCTTAAAAGAGTAGGTACAGATCGCTAGTTTCGATTGTCCATTTTCTGAGCTATTCAGTAGCAAGCGAGTTTCAATATTCCAGCGAAAATCGGCAGAATTACAGTTCGTAGTAGAACATTGGCGTGTATAGATGACGTCGGACGTGGCGAGGTTAAAATTTCACAGTGCCATTGGAACAGCACGACCAGATTTTGAATGGCGTTTGAGGATTTCGCATGTGACCTCGTTACAAACCCGCGGCGGTGTCGACGTCGCAATAATGCGAGGATCGGCTGCGTGGCGATATTCACGATAGTCAGGGCGTTATGTATGCCGGGGTACGTAGGTGTGTGGCGGAGTACACGAAAGCAGGCTTAACGGAGAGGCAACCCTTTATCTCGACACGAGTGGCGTACGACTGGTCCAGCGGAGCGTGAAAAACGCCCGCGCGAGCGATCTCTTAACGGCCAGTCAGCCTTATCGTTTAACGGCGGCTTTTCATTTCGCGAAAGTCACCCAACGGCCGCCTTTAAGAGCCGACGGAGATACTCGTCGCCGATCCGATATCGGCCGAGCAAATCGGCCAGGGGGGCCTGATCGATGGAACCGATACTTCTATCGGAATATCGAGGGAACGCGGAGGGGTGGCAGAGGAGATCATCAACATTCACCGGTGGACCGGATCGGTTTGAAACCTCAAACCCTGCACTCAGCGGAATTTTCGTCACGCCGCGGGTATAATTAGTCTTGCGCAGAAATTTTTACGATTCCAGACGAGATACCTGCGCCATCCTCGGGGGCAACAGCAATATTTATAGCACAGGTACGCGTTACACCATCTCATCTTGTACAGGCTTCATTGTCCACTCGAAAATCGAAGTGCTTCACGCCCCGCGATCCACCGATCCGAAGATCTCTATCGACAAGTTCGGTATCCACTCCATTAATTGCAACCCCCACCGGATTGTTTCCGTCCCGATTTCGCACGGCGGTGATATTTTTATCCGGCGATCGATCTCGGACGTCCCCTTCGCGCTCGTTGCTTCGAATTTCAGCGGCCGGCTGAAAGGACGCGAGCGAGAGAAAATGGGGCCCGACGTCCGTGACTAACTAACGTGTCCATCCCTTAATAGAATCCTCGCCGATGCCGATGACCTTGAGATAGGAGGACGCCACCGCAACCTCCCCTTTCTTCGCGCCCCCCCGCCCCTCAAGCGTCCCTGATCCGCCCGCGGCGCGAGAGAACTCTATTAAATCGCGAACGAGGGTACGGCCGTTTCGAAAATACAAACCGGGTCCGTGGATTTTTGCGCGGCCGCGAGAACCGGCTCGACCACGGACCGGTCCCTCGCCGCGACGACCGATAAGAAGAGGAGTTTTTCTGTTTTTGCGGTTTTACACCGAGTCAGGCATTAGTAACGGGAATGCCAGCGACGCGGGCGTTCTCGCGGGCAAATCGGCCGATGTATCGACGGACAAATTACCGGCCGCGACTTTAACGGCGCGCCGTGTGAAAACGATGACCGTGAGATTAAAGTATTATTCGCCTCTCGGCCACGGTGCTCTTGTACGAAATAAAACGAGACCAGGGCCTGGTGACCTTTCCGCGGAGTCTCCTGCTCCGGCGAATTACGCCTCGATCGTTAGATAACGGTCGCCGAGACAAGCTGCCCCGGTTGGGCGAGCGCGGCGGTGCACGGACGATGCATGCGCGATGCATGACGCGGGAGATGTTCGGGCTACGTCGCGCGACAGCGTTCTTGTAAAGGAAATACGAATGCGGCAGTCTAACAGATTGGCGATCGGTGTCCAAAGTTTCTCGTTGCTCTACGATCGCGTCAGAATGTGGTTACTACGCGCGGCATCCGGTTCCGGATAGGTATGCCGGGCGAGCGTCCACGGAATGGGTTAATTCGACCAGGTCACGTCAAGGGAGTTCAGATAGAACGATAGGGCAGGAGTAAATTGCGCGAAAGTCGAATGACGGAATCGATTGCACGTAATAAGGGTGATTGAAAATTCAAGTACAGGATGGAGGCCGCGCGACCGTTTTTCCCATCGTTTCACGTGGGCAGCGTTTTATCTACCGTTGCCGATTGACGGAACTTGGATGCAAATTGCCGCAGATTATTGGTTACCGAGACCGCGGCCGCGTGTCGATGCTTTTTTCTACGAAGCGTCCCTCTCCGCCCGCCGCGAACCCCCCGAAGGAGGGAAGGAGACGCGGCGATCCGCGCTGGCGACACCGGACGCTGGCTCTCTCCTCTCGCCGAAATCCGCTGGGAATGAAGCACGCAAAGGTCCCAAAGATGGCTGATGCCCGTGTAACCAACACCATCCAGGGCAGCCATTTGCGAGACATAAGGAATCCGATACGGGGTTTTGATCTCCATAAGCCCACCCTCGATCGTGTTACCCGCGGACACCTCGTACGGTGTAACAAAGATGGCCGGTGGTGGCCTCGCGATATTCGCCATTATGCGAACGACCACGGCCCTCGTGGCGGTGCATCGTCGATGCCCTTTTTTGACCTCCGGTTTGAGGTTAATCGTCCTCTTTGTCGTCCGTTCCCTTGCCTCGGTTACGGGATCCTGCGAAAGGAGGCTGGCGGAGGAGAGAACTCGACCGAATCGGTCGTTACCGAGCAGCGGCGCTACACGGGAACTCTTTCCAGAGAAGTCTGGAAACTTTGTTCTTCTAATAAGGATGACGAAAGGGGAAAGGAGATTCTATTCTCTCTTCTTTTTCTCCTAAGATAACGGCCAGCTTATTCAACACACAAGCCCTTCGATCATGTTTTCGTATATGTGCCTCAAGAAGCATCTTCCTTCGTCCCCAACATGCGAAGAATAATGGCCCAAAGTTTCGCCGTTTGTTTCTAGGAGATGCTGTGCACGCGTTCTTCTTCCCCAGAGTGTGTCTTCTCGCAGACATTTCCACCGGGGCGCTCCGATGATATCCATAATTAATACGGACATTCCTCTCCACCAGCACTCCTCCTGGCGAGGTGGCTCGAGCTCTCGCGTCTCGAAAGTGACCAACGCGATAGCAGCTCCATTAGATCGTGGCCCAAGCTCAGGGATCTTGGTTTAATGAATTATAGGCGGTTACAGTAGTTACATCGCCGTCGCAACGCCTACGTGGCGATCCAGAAAGACCGGTATCGACCGGACGTCGTCGCAATTTCGCGTGGGTGACGTCACCCTGGATTTACTCGCCGCGAGATGAGCGTATTTTAGCGCGAAAGCGGGCATCGATTCAATTTGCCGCACGCGATCGCTCGGGGAACGGGTGTTGAGCAACGTCGGTCCCGTATCTGTCGCCCCGATAGAATCGTAAAGGGGAAACGACGCCGATGATACCGATAATTAATACATGCATTGTCTCTCGCTGCTCGTTTTAATTCCCTCTCCTTATCGAGCAGCCAGAGGGAAGGGAGAGGCTGTGGGTGATCGGGAATGTCTTCGCAGTGAATCACGCGGTGTACGGTAGTTACGTAAGCCATTGTTATTGGACGGTAAATCAATGGGGAGCCGGTACCATGGGAGGTCTGATGTGGCTGCTCCGAGCGTGGGCTTGTTTTTGGGGAGGATTCGCCCGAGCTGAATCAGAACGCTTGTTATCGTTTCGGGGGAAACGCGTGGGTTAATAGCACAGATGAGTGGAATTTCCATTACACAATGCTTAAAATAGGGGATCACCTGGTCAAACGTGTCGTACCTTCGTTCTATCGTTCCTGTTCATCCTCAGTAGGCTTCATCGAAGGCTGTCGAGAACAGACTTCTTCGACTGGACTACATTTAGCAGACTCTGCGGGTGTGGGTGTGGTAGTCTTGCCTGCTTGACGTTAACTCTCGCAAGAAAAAGTCCTAGAAGCCCATAAACCTCCGGTGTATTGGCTAAAATAGTTTACATCTTAATGGATGCCGAGGGAGGGCAACGGATTAAGAGGAGCCATTACGCGATGTTTTAAGCTGAAACGCTCTCCGGCCGGGGATATTACCGTTAATTAATACGAAACGTTCCCTCTTCATCGTTCCCGTTCGATCCGGCGTGGCCGTACTCTTTTCACGCGAGGCGAAGAGCCTTGTGGGATAACAGCTTCTCCGACGTCGAAGTCTGAAGGCAGGCCCGTACCGCTCTAATGAATTATGGGACGTACAGTAGTTATATCGGCTTGTACCGGCTATATAACAAGCAACGAGGACGTGGCTGATACTACGAGAGAGAGAGAGAGAGAGAGAGAGAGAGAGTGGGCGCCCTCTCGCTCTCTCCCGCCAGCCTTCCTGCCACGTTTCGCGAGCGAGCGCACGCTCCGGGTTACGAGCGAGAGCGAGATTGATTTCGCAATCGAAAACCTAAGAATAGCGTTGTAAAACGTACCGGGCGAACTCGCGAGCCATGTCCGTAGACATGCGGCACGTACGCGTGTGGGTGTCTGCGAGAGGAGTTGCGCGAACACGCTCAATCACTACCGGTTTTGGCACGTAAATCAAGGATAGCGGAGCGCAATGGGCTTGCAATTTCGCGCGAGCGCGCCGGACGCCGCGAACGAGTTTATTAGCCCCGTGCGAAGAAGCCGAAAAACCTGGTAAACGCAGCTGCATAATAGAAATCGCCGCCATTACCGCGTGACAGCCGACCACCCACCCCCTCGCCCCCCGTGGCCTTAATTGAACGTCGGTCTTAATGTCACCGTGATTGTTGCCATTGCGAGGGGATCGAGTACGCGATTGGAAACGACGATACGATCGTCGGAGGAGTCCCGGCGATTTGTATCCTCTGGATGCGAGCGCTGCCGCCGGGACCACGCGATCCGGACGCCTCTACACCGGTAAACGGTGTCACGCTCGAGAAACACACGCGGGACGTGTATTTGTTTTATTTTTCAAGATTGAAGCTGGTACCGCGGTTGCGAACGCGCGAGGAGAGTCTCGGTTCTTTAACGAGACCAACAGGGCGCATCGATGCTCCGAATGGCGACCTGGCTCGTTAAGAACAAAAGCGCAACGCGCCTGATCTCCAGCGAGGCTTCTTTTCCGAGAAGCTCTAAGTGCGTACGCGCCGGGAGTGGGCTTAATGAAGACGCGTTTCCATGAAACTCCAAGTACCCGACCGCGTGGAAGATTATACGGGACGGCGTACTCTGTCCCCACCTCTCGATGAAACTTGAACTACTTTATGAATAGGATTAATAAAATCTTAGCCGGGGCGCTGCGGAGTAGACGAGCGGAGGAGCGCTTCTGGCGGTGGATCATTAGAGGTCCTCTGCTACCGTTCCTGGGAGCTCGTTCTAACGAGGAGAGGTTGCTACCTGGTCGAAGGGTTTTTCGGTGGGATAAGGCTCGAAACGTAGCAGCCATTAATACCAATTGGATTTGAAGATTAGTGTTTCAAATCGCTCGTGGCTGCTAACGTTGCTAACAGAATCTCGTTGATCAACCATGAAAAGTGGTTAACGAGTGGCGCTCTAGTAGGAACTGTTGCTAGGCGAGTGCCACTTGTTAGGCCCAGGCCTGTCGAAAAATGTTGATACCGCGTAAAAAAAAGGTGTGTACACGAGACCGTGACCCCCGGCTCGTCCTCTGTCACGACATCAACCTGTTCCAAAAGCGAGACAGGACGGAGGAAGAAAAAGAGGACAAGTTTGGACATATCTGCAAAGGAGTCGCCGGGCGAAACTGGAAGTAACTGGATCTCCAGGATCCTTCGTCTCTTGCCCCCCTGTGTTCTCCGGGGTCTGGCTGGTCGGTTCGCGCGTATTCTTCGCGGGACAACGCGCGAAACCCTGGTAGTGGTCCCCCTCCTATCGTACGGTCCATAGCGCACGACAGCACCACCATAATACCACCGGGGACTTTGGCCAAGAGGCCCCCGTAAGAGCACTATACCGAGCCCACGGTTGCGAGCCGCTCCAGCCGACCGTTTTTCTCTTCTTTTCTCTTCGTTTTTTCTTCACGCTGGAAGGCTGCTGCACCGTCCGTGTACCGGTGCTGGCGGTAGTGCACGGAATGGTCTGGTCCCTGGCATCAAAGGACGAGTGAGACCAGGACGTCGACGTAGGTGTGAATGTAGTCAAATCACATCAGCCTCACTTCGGCCGACACTCGAACGGAAGAAGAAAAGGGAGGACGAAGAGAAGGAGGAGACGAAGAAACGCACCCCCTTCTTGGCCCTTCCTACGCCCCCAACCCCGCCGCCGCGCCGTATCCGCCATTCTCACGAGGCACACCGTATTCTCTGGAAACCCCGCGTGTGTGCCCCGCTCCCTCTTCTGCTTTCCCTCCTTCTACGCCCCTCCTGGCGCATACCACCGCACTTCCGGTAGACGCGTAAAATATATCGCCTCGCCTCCTCCTCCTGCTGCTCGCGGGTCGCCTTTGTTCCATGGTCGTCTTCCTTGCCTAGCCGACAGACGAGTCGGAACACTTGTCAGCGTCACTTTCCAATCTCCAGGCAGCATTGCAAGGGGCTGCTTTAGGGTAGTTTCATGGTAAATATGCTGGATAGATACCGTCTACTGCCTATCGTAGGAAAACTTTAGCCATTGTCGTCTTGCTTAGGAAACAGGAATAGAATACTCCCGAGCAATTCGTTTGCCGCGAATATAATCGTCAGATTTAACACCACTCGAGTACCTCATTCACAAAAGAATCCCTTGAGTCGCGAATCCACATTTACAACTGTTGAAAAGCGTTCGTACCTACGCAATTAGAACGGAGCGGCTCGTAAAGGCCCTCCACCGTGGAGGAACGTTACGTCTCGGCGTCGGACGTGTTCTCCTCGTTTATTTATTCCTCCATCGTAACAACCTGAGTCATTACTCAGCGGCAGCGGCATCAAGCACCATACACAAGCCCCGTAGCAAGAAATCATTGTTTTCGCCCGCGCTGTCAAAGCGAGGCAACCGGGTTCCCCCGGTTCAATCACCAGCCACTGAGGACCCGAGGCTGACGTTATCCAATGATTTTCGTCTCTTTCTCGTTAGCATCGACACGCGCGCATTAATTAATCGGGGGCCTGGATAACCCCTCGTCTCCCTTCAGCGCTACACCGTGGGCTGCGGGATCCCCGTGACACGAGCAGCACCGCCGCCGCCCCGCCAGCCCGCTTTCCAATCAAACTTTCCCTCTCCCATAGGTATAAAATGTATAACGAGTGACAGGAAAAAGGAGACGGAAAAAAAGTGGTGCAGGGGGGTAGGACTGGGTGGCAAGGGGTCGTCGGCACCGGTGTACGTAACGCGTACAACGTGGGGCGAGGGGGAGGAGAGGGCGAGAGTATCATACGAGAAACTATGGTGTCCTCGAACGTGGGCCCCTGTAAGAAGATCCAGGCCAACGATTGGTCGATGGTGCACCCCTCGCCGTGCACGTGGGCGTGCATACGTGATATTAAAGCGCGTCGGTGTGGCCGGCGTGCACGCACCGTGAAGCGTGTGTGGACGCAGCGCGAGAAAAAGGGTTACTATACACGGCGTGCACGCATGCAACCCCACGAGAGAGGGGCTGGAAGTCATTCTGTCCCCCTTTTTTTTTTTCTTCCCTTTTGTTTACCTTAGGGCCGATCATTAAAATGGCCGCCGTATCGGCGCGCTCTCATTGGCCGAGGCCTCCCTTCCGCCCTGCGCCCTCCACGCAACCCTTGCCCACGATAGAACACGCTCATTGTCGAGGACGGGCCGACTGCGTGTATCCGTGCACCGTGCCTAGCCCATCCGCTGCAGGAGGGGGATTTTCTTCTCTTTTTTTACAACACGAGGGCGCTTCTTTGCGCGCTCCTACTAGAGGCCTCTCCTCGAGGATCGGCGCGTAGCAGAACGAGGAGCAAGGAATCGCTCGGAGCGGGCGGGACGGGCGGAGGGAATCTGTTTTTGATTCGAAGCCACTCGGCTGACTCAGCGCGCGATTTTAAAAAATTAATCCCACCCCTACGGCCGTCTTACGCGATACGCCATTTCATCCTCGTGATTCCGCCTAGCTCTTTCAAGAATTAACCCTCCCGGGATGGCGGGGTGGGGCTGCCCCGACCCAGTAGTCGGTTTACACGTTGCGCCAGGTCAGATGCTTGAGATGAGATTTGTTCGAGGGTGACGCACGCTAGGCGAACAAAATGGATGCTGTGCTCACTCGAGCGATACAATGTGCCGCGTATTCAATACGCAAGCAGCAGACTCTTTGTGCGGCTTATCAGAAAATTCGAACAATACGATCGAAGTACAAACACCGATCAAAAGTCTGGCACTACTTAATATTAACCCGACGACCCGCGAGTAGAAACAACCGTACCACGTCAGACTCTGCTCACGGCGGCGCGCGAGAGACAGCTCCGAGCGCAGCTTCCGATTATAAAACATCGTCGAGCCCCACTTTAACGGAGCAAATCAAACTACACCGAAATTCTTCGCAGTGGCCACGAAACGAAACTCTTTGGCAACCGGGGAATCGATCACGCGTGAGAACAGAGACGTAGCCGGTCTCCCGATCGCCTCCATTATCCCAGCAGCCACAGGGACGACAGAATAATTCTCGGACGCGAGGCGATCGCGGCCACGTCTCCAGCTGCACGTCCCGGTGGAGGCCAGCGCCCGTTTCCTCGGGGGCCGCATTCCGAATTCGGGAATAAGGGTGGTGGCGGTGGACCGAGGCGCCCGCCGGTGCCGCCTTTATTTTGCTCATTTCCCTCGAGCGGACGGGTCGGCTCGAAACGAGGGGGGGGGAAGCGCGACAACGATTCCGGGCGCACGAAGGAGATAAAGGAGGAGGACGACGAGATGGACTGTCACCGATGGTAATACATCGTCGCCTTCCGCTGCCCTCTTATAGACGGACGTACGGACAGACGGCAGAGACATGGCTGGACGGGTTCACGCAAACACGTGTTACGAACAACAGGTTCGCCCGTAATTCCTCCGCCTCTTCTCCGGCTCGTTTCGAGCGTCTCTGTCCGTTCGTCGCCGGTCAGAGATGCTGTCGTCTCGTTCCGAGAGGCAGGTAGCCGTCGCGTCGTGCGGTTTCATTCCGCTCGGTTCGGCTCCGAGCGGACCGGCAGCCACCGCGCCGCGCCGCGGGCCCCCTCGGCGGACTACAAACGAGCCGTATTCGCCAAATCCAGCTAACTCGAGCCGAACTGAATCGAAGGAATCCACCTCATCGTCCCTCGCTCACGGCTGCGAAACGCGCTGCCTCCCCTTTCGCTTCCACCGCCTTTCGTGTTACCTTCGCAGCCGCCTCGAGCCCTTACACCCTTTCCTGCCTTCCCTCGCGTTCTACCCACCACCAACACCATCCACGGCTTACCTGCCGCTGCCCGTTCGCTGGAAACGAGAAATTAGCGAGGGAGAACGGGGGAGAGCCGAACCGTGGAATCCTCTCAATTCGAGGGCCGTGTGTTGTTCGAATCGGCGGGGAAGAAGAAATCTATCGTATTTCGAATGTCGTGAGGGATAGATGTAGGTACGTATGCACTTAGGTGCCAAGCAGTACAAATCAGAACCTCGTATTAAGTACCAGACGAACGGTTTCATTGGCTCCGTGAAGGAATTCGGTTCTAGTTGGCAGTCGTATATTTCCCTGCTAAGAGTCGAGGCCACGGTGGCTCAACCACGCAAAGAGGACGCGCTGAATAAAGGGGGCCCATGCGCGTCCTTCCATCGGGTCGGTGGCCAATAAATTCATATACGGAATTAATTAACGGATGATTTGATTATGGTCGTTTTTAATTCCTAATCGACGTGGCGGCAGTTAACGCCGATGATCCAGGACAGCATGAATTATGCGAAACGCTGGGCTGTGTCGAGCCTACGCGCTCCGTCCTCGAGCAATTAAATCAGCCTCTTACCGCCAGCGAGCTTTTCGAAACGCCACGAGAGGTGTCTCCGTGAATTCCCCACGGAAAGAGGAAATATTGCGGCAAGTTTTGTAACTCGGACTCGTTTGGATCTATGAAAACATCCTCAGGTCCAGCGATAATTCATAAGCCGCCGCGTCGGCGAGAGTGGGATAACGACAACGGGGGCCCTACGTTTCTCGAGACGTTACGAAAGCCTAAACTGCCACACCTTCCCTCTCATGCTGGCCTAGCGAGGAGCTTCGAACATCCAGGTTCCCCCGAATCGATTTCGCTGTCCACGAATTAAATCCAAGTGATCGCGCGACAGTGGATCGAAGAGTATCCACGGTCTTCACCTAGAACAGGATGTTCTCTTGGCGACGACGTATAATTAAAGTCAACACAAACGGTTCGATTCGTCATTCTTAATTTCTAATGCCCGCCGTAATCACCGGAGCCTTGGTGGATGAAGAATCCGTTCGTTCCCCGCCTCTTCCTTTCGTTTCGGTAGACCGTCCCTGTCTGTGAGTTATTCAACCAGTCCATAATATATCGCGCGAGGTAGAAGACTCGGGAATCGTTGATAAATCGACGTATAAGCCTGTCACGTATCACGGGGGTAGCCATTGGACACTGTCGATTCCACGGCGCGCCGTTTAATCGCGATACGGCACCAATTACGAACTCGTAATTGCAACCGAAGCTCGGTCAGCGTGGTCATCGAGCATCCCTAAACGGCGACGAATTTACCTCACGGGTGGCTATTGCGAGCTTACTTCGAAATCCCCGATAGAACGATTTCGAGGGATAGTCGAGCCGTTAGGGCACCGCGCGAGTGGAAACTCGTGTATTCGGAGCTCTGGTAATTAGATACCCCGGCGGTACCACCGGCGTCGAAGCTGCCCCTGTTCTCGGTCACTCTAAATCCTTGGGCGAAGTCGCGGCGGGGAAGTGTCTGCCTGGCCCGGCGGCCATAAGGCCACGGGTTTTCGGCTCTCCTTTATTAAACGCGACAGTTCGCACGGGCCTGAGCCGACAAATCGCTCCAAGCAGCTCGGTTGCGCGTTAAATTATCAAAAAGAAACCGCGAGGATCCATTTTTCGCAGGGATACTTACCTACTCCTCCATTGTCCATGTCGCGGGCACACGCATAAATTGCAGCTAGAAAAGCCTGACGAAATCGGTACACACCGTAAAGGAGAGAAAGTTCAATCGCCCTTTTACAGAGACGCGCTTCGGATTTCTAAATTGCAGATTCGATGAGGCAACGCATACCGAAACTTTTCATACCGCGGGCGCCGCTTTCGACGAAAGATTTAGAGGCGGTTGGCGTCCCGGCGGGCTCCACTTCTAATACGCTTTGCATAACTTTATTTACGCCCCGCGATAACTCATCGTCGAATCGCTTTTAGTCTACCGATTGAAATTCCACGCGGGGACTCGCGGGGACTCCGAAAATCCGTGCAACCTTGTGTGGGATCGTGGGTAATCGAGATTTCAGTGGACCGGGGCCACGAGTGGCAAGCCAAGGAGCCGAAGGCATTCGATCTGGCGAGGGACGATCGTCGAGCAAAATTCCGCAGGTAGATTCAGAGGTGGGGCACGAGGATCACGAGTGTATCGAAAGGGGAACGACTCGGCGATCCATATTTTCCCCCGTTACAGAATCAAACAGCCGCAGGAACGGAATGGCATCGATTATTCTTTCCAACGGCGCGGACACCCAACAAGCGAGGAATTAACCGGCACAAAAGGGGTTTGCGAAACGTGTACGCCTTCTACGATCGCGGAAAAAAGTCGCGGAACATCGTTACGACATTTTCTTGCGAGTACCTCTATCCATACGTCGCGATACAAGCCGATTCTTGTCCCCGATGTCGCGGCAATCGTACTTTCATCGAGCCGCGAGTCTCCCCGACCTTTCCCCCCACCGCGGCTCCGCCGGTCCTTTCTGGCCTCTTCCTCTTCCTTTATCGCGCGCGCACCGTTAAATTTCATTGCACCGAGATCTAGCAGCAAATTAACCGCGCCGATCGGCGATCAACGTCCAGCTGGAGGTGCGCGCCAAACGCTCGAGAACCAACGTCACCGTAAATCGTCCGCAACTCGCGATCCTAAACACCATTCATTACGATCTTATTGTGAAATCGGTATATCAAGGGGACACCGTGAAGGAGTAAGAGGATTATGATAATTCCAAGAGAACTGACTCTATCGAGGGGACAAGAATCTACTGTACACGAACGTCCCTTCAATTCTTTCAAAGAACAGCTTCATAATTTCGATGGCGGGACAGTTGGGCCTCTGTCTTTTAACATCTGAACGTGCCTATTATGAAACGTAGGTGTTAACGTGGGTAAAAAAATCCGACATATTCATCTTTCCACGTCCATTCACGATCCCGCGTCACTGGCACCGCCAGAATCACCCGAGACGACCGATTACTATGGTCATTACAGAGCGCCGTGCATTCCAGACGCAAAAAAGAAATCAATCGGCGAAATCGCAGACGCGCGTGTTCTTCCACCGACGTGGTTTATCATCCCATAATCGGATGCCGAGGGAACGCCGGAAAGGGGAGGGTTCGCGACACGCAGTACCAGAACAGAAACACCCGAGCGCGGCCAGTTAATTCCGTTTCATTACCATTTTCGCGAGGCAGCAACGGTGGGCGCGGGCCCAAACGGGAGGCCTCAGCAGACAGAGAAAATTCGCGGTTTCGGTTGCACGTGTAATTTCGAATCGGTTTTATGTATGCGATCGGGCGCCGTACGGGCCCGGAATTCGGCCGATTTTATGCACCTGGAATTGGCAGAAACGGACGAGGGAAAAAAGGAGGGAACGGAACGGTAACGGAGAAACGATCGCCGCGGTCCGCGGCAGTTATGCTTTCGGTGGATCTGTTAGGAAATAATAGAGAACGCCGGGCCCCGTGAGTGCCGATATTTAAACGGAACACGGGGCCCGGCGAGTCGTTTCGCCGATGGATTCCAGTGGTTGAAAAAAGAATCGTAGACGAAAAACCGTGGGCCACAGTCGTACCACGAACGATTCCGCCGGATGAAGCCGGACCCCGAGGGCTCGTGCCCCGATACCCGCCGATTTCCAGTCGTCAAAATAATACGTTCGTCCCGTTTCCAGCGGTTGTCTTTACTCCCTGGCCTCATTTTAGCCTGTTGCTAATACCTGTTGCCCCGTGGACCAAGCCAGCCTTCGTGGTGATGTGCCGCGCTGCTGCTCCTGCTGCTGTTGCGTGCCCCCTAGGCTCGCCACGATTACCCGTTATCCGAGATTAGAGCGTGCCACGCCACTCGTTTCGTACGTCTCGTGTCCTTTTCCTTTCGTTTCGTTTCGGCTCCTTTCGTTCTGGAACCACGAGGAAGAGGGATTCTCTGTCTGGTACGAATGTCCATTATGGAAGCTGGAGTCACTGAACGGTCTCGTCCGTGCCGTGAGAATAGCTCGCTGCACGATTTTGCCGGCTTCCCTGTTGCAATCTTCTGGACTGTGGACATGGAGCTTCAAAGTGATTGTTAGACGTGGGTAGGTTCTTCTAATATTCACATTACACGTAGATCGAGATTATTGATTATGTTTATGCGTCTGTAGTTGACTTTGGAATGGGTGGTTCTGAGATCAGGTTTTATAAGGTATGTATAGTCAACCTAACCCATACTGTAAGTCAACCAACCCCAATCATGGGGCATGTAAGATGTTAGAAAAACATTAAAATACCTTAATTGTTGTCACATTGAGTGAACTTTAATAATTTAATCAGGTAGCTAAATGTGTGCCCTATCAAATATACTAACCGGTGTAATGATATTTCGTCCACATAATTTATTAAAAATCGAATACTGAAAAACTGGCCTACCAGCCCCGGTCTCCTCTACCTATGAGCTGTTCCACGAAGGGAATTTTCCAGCTGATTCGTACGAACCGTACAAGTTTTCCCTCCCATTCGCCCCAAAAGCGAAGCGGAGCGGTGCATCGCACGCGCGCTTTTCCCGAAACGGTTTCAGCTGGAACGCCGAGGCACGGTTAATGGTCAGTAAACTGGGAATAACAGGCGGAGGTTTCGCGCGTACTCGTAGGGAACGAGGTGTTTCGAGTCGTAAAGGGGCATCGGCGAGCGCGCGATTGCGAATATGTATATCCTTTTACGCGGAAAATGTAATTAAGCGTTTCGTAATTGGTATTTAGCGGGCGATCGTTAGGGCAGTTGGCAACGACCGGGCTCGCAGGCGGTACGGAGGACCGAGGTCAGATTCGACGAGGTGTGGGAGAGAGAGGCCCACCGCTGTGTGATTAGTGTCAACGAGCTGGTGAAAGGAAATTTCTAATTGCATACGTGCCACATGATCGTCGAATGAGACAGCGGATAGGTACTCCTGGAGTTTGCCGGGACGCCGTGCACTCGGATCGATGCACAATCGCGAGTTTGACATCACACGAGGCGTGACTCATCGGTTTTAAGCTTTGTGGATCCTAATTCGTCTACCCACGAATGTTAAGCTTCGCTCGTTTCATGATCTATCAGAATCTTAGGTGGGTCTATTTAGAAGTAATTATTTTAGAAGTATTTTAACGCTACAGTAAAGTCCACACGATTTCCATCAGATAATCTTTAATGAAGATTTAATGAAGCTACGCGATACTGTAATCAATCATTTCAGCACACATCCCCCACTCGAGGCTCAGTGCCACATGGCTCAAGAAGAAAGTAAACATAATTATTCTTCAGGGATCGATGTACTCCTCGACGTCCAATCGTTTCATTCGATCACATCTACGTCAAAGTTAAATACGATTCGCACTCAAGGACCCTGAAACCGTCCGCGTGGACACTTATGCGGCAGAACAGAGGTACAAAAAACGTTCGAGGTCAAGCGTATTCGCATTACCAGAAGCTGAAGCGTAATGATCGGTTAACTACGTCGAATGAAATGGAAGGAAAAAATTTTGTTCTCCTAGGAAACATACACAGAGCGAAATCTCTATCTTTCGCCGAAGGCAGCCGTGTTATTATGTCATTCCAGGCGAATGGAGTAAATGTCGGGTTAGCCAGGCCGACGGAAGACGTGATTTAAGAGAGCGCGCGGATGTCATTACGTGTATCGCGGTTAAATACGATTCTATGGAATCTTTGTATCGCGTGAACACCGATAACCACAGGTTTACAGCTTGTGAAATCGATGATCGGCCTTCCCCACGCTCGCGTTTATGCGTATTTAATGGAACACTGTTATAAAGTCGCAATCGGTAGCAGGTTTTCACGGAACGTTGGTACTTTACAATACCTACCGATGTGGAAGTGTCTGATTAATCTCGACGTAGACATCTCTCTTCGTTTGTAAAAATAACTTGAATTGATAAAATCCACTTAGAATTATAGACGACCCTTTATTGTAGACTAAGTAGCTTTAGTACTCGGTTTTGCCTGGATTATAAATTCTGATTTTCTAAAAAAGAAAGCTAAAAGCTTCCCTAAAATCAATATATCACTCCCAGCAGTAAGGCTGTATACGTACGTGGTTTTACGGAAACCAGTGATAGGGTACACAAGAAATGCTGGAATTAATTACATCATTCCAGATCTATGATGACCAGAGTCCTCGAGCAGTGACTCATTAAATATCCCGCGACTACCGCGTCTACTCGTTGTCAGAGCGCGACAGGTACGCCTGGTAATCGCTTAAGAACATTGCGGTTCTTGCGTCCTCGCAATGACTCGGGTATCAAAGTTCCGGCGTGATCGGCTCACGCAACCGGCGATGCATTAATCGTCGCGCAGTGACAAACGAGGCAAATCCGTCGACGTGCCCGTCGAATCGCGCCTCCGAGAATTAATAACTGTCGGCCGTATAATCGTTAATGGCCGTTATTATTAATAACGAGGAGGTAGGTAACGTCCGATAGCCGCCGCCGCCGCCGCGGAACGGTAAATTACGGAGCGCGCGTTTCCCCGCCGAACGATTTCTCGCGGTACACGGAAACCCCGCGATCCTTCAGATCTGAACATCGACAAATGCACCTCGGCTGGCGTTGTAAAAACTCTGATCCTTAATCAGATTCAATCGGCATCGAATAATGGATGATTTGGAAAAGAGGTCAAACAGTTCGGGGGCACGCGGAGTTCATGAAAAGAGAGGAAAAGGGAAAGTGGCCATCAGGAGGAAGTCAAGCTTGACGAAACTGCTGTAATGATAATAGCGTTATTATTGGCGCACAGTTTCAGGTATCGGCATTTTTCTCGCGATTAGTATGCCATTTCCCATCGAACAGGTAAGAAACATGCACGAAGGAGGTTAATTCTCAGTTCCCACTGATCTCTTACGATGGCGCAAGATTAGAGAGAATGATTTCTCAATCATCACCCACATCGATGAGTAATAGGAGGAACGTAGCAGATATTAATTAAGTAGTGGAAATCAACGCAGGAAGTATATTCCTCGTGTCCTCTTTTCAATGGGAATTAAATAGGAAAGTCATGGCCAGTTCACTTTCAACGAAACGAAAGCGTGCACTGACTTTCGAAGAGACTGATACACATATTCCTTACCCGCGAGCCGTCCGCCTTTATTCCACGCGAATGTCGAGCTCGATTTCGAGCTTGCCAACGGTGGCTCGTACTTATTCGCAAAAATATGGGGGCACAGTGGACCAGGGCACCGTGACGATAATCTCGCCGGTAGCTTAAGATACGCCACAGTGGCCTGTAACTGTACAGCCGGCTTCTTGACAACGGTGTTACGGGTTATCGAAAAAGGACATTACCGGTTCGCGTTATTGTGGCATAAATATTGAACCCCGCTGCCACTGAGGCTGTGGCGCGCGTGAAAACCTATTTCAGCCAGTCTTATTGGCATTTTCGAGCGGTCGGTTAACAGACCGATCGAATCGACCGCGTATATTATTAATAAGCCATCGATACAGCCGGTCGAAAGCGATTTTCGCCACGTGATAACGCGCGCTTTACGAGCCCGTTGTTTTATTCACCGGCAGAAACGCGCGAACCGACCACGGTCCCCAAGTATGTAGGTATTTTTCGAGAGCATCGGTATTATTTGCCAATGCGGAAGAATTTATTTCCACTGAATACTTCATAAGCGTTTTTTTTACCGCAGGGAGCATTTGTCACAATTTGCGGCTATTTGGCTGTTTCTTCGGAATTTTCATGGGGATTCAATTGATAGTATTGTACTACCCTTTGACTAGATGATCGTTCCTGCCGCTCTGTTGGTTTTCCAGAGGAACGAACAGCCCGCGAATTGCTGCCCGATTTCTCAGTCTTTATCTGCAATGCACTAGTAGTTTTATGCCTTGTCACCTAAATGTATTCGGTACGCCACTTGGAGGCTAGGCAACATTTGTTCCAGGCGCAGTTAATTTAGTAATGGAAAGAGAAGCAAAGGAGGGCAAAGGCCAGAATATGCTAATCAGATTACAGCAGGCGTGGTGCATGCTTGTTACACGGAAAATGAAAAGACTGGCGCGAGATAAGTATCCAACCAGTCCGCGGACTTAAGTCCCAAAGCAACGCGGCTAGCATTCTGACATTAATGCGATGCTGATTTCTCACTGCCACTTTCTCGCATTTCAATTCCAGCGATGGCTACTGCAATTTCATTATTTCGCCTGTTAAGGGGACGCCAGACGTTCGAATTATGATATCAAAATTCTAGCACATGATATTTCGCGAGTCGTCCAGCGAAAATTTCAACGTTTACGCGTAATCATTAGTCTTCGAGGAGTGATTATTAATATCTGTCCATTCAAGAGGCCGGTTCTCCGCGCGGCGGGCATGCAACCTGTATTTAAGCTCACATAACGAAATTACACGATTAATTATTCGCATTGTTGGGGCTCGGCTTGCGTGAACAAACGAGAACCAATAGTGGTCAGTGAACGGGCGCTACAACACGTCTCGAATGGACAAATCAGTAAAACGGCTGAGTAACAATTAAGAGCAGGAAGCTCGCTGGAAAAGTTGCACACTCCCATCGATTCGCAACTTCCATTCCAACGAACACTCACCCATTTCTAGCACAATAACAGTTGACTAAAGCTCGAGCTTTACTTTCCAAACTACCCATAACGCACTCTCTTCCTAATATTACTGTTCCCTTTATTGGCACTGCTATTATTGTCCAGCAAACGTGCCGTTAGCCAGGCTTCGCTAACGCGACGCCTGTTCGCAGTTTTAATTGCCACTCCTACGAGCGCCTTATCTTATCTCGAGCAATGCGGCCAAGTTTCTTTCAGAAACTCGCGCGCACGAGCCTGTGCGCACAGCCGCGTTGCACCCGCGACGCGTGGGCGTCCACGACGTACCAACGGTTTCTGTCTAATCCCATCTAACAGCCCAACTGAACCGATCGCGACCGACCGCGACAAAGGCAGCCGATGGTCTTCGAGTAACCCGCGAGCCAGGATAATACCTACGTACAATTATCTACCGATTACGCGTTTCGTAACGGCGCGGTGCGGCGTCGCGGGATGAAATTCTCGGCGCGCGAAGGCGTGAGAGATCGTTAACATCGCGCGGACCTATCCTATCGCGCGGATCGTTGGCACAGACAATAGGTCGAGAGGCGAGCTCTAACAAGTAATTGAAATCGAGGCGAACAAGCACGAAACGGAACGGTTTCGCTTTTGAGACACAGTCGCGAGCCCGGCCGCGGGGACGGGTCGTCGTTAATTAAGAAAATTTGCATGATCGTAATCGCGGCTCGTTAAGCAAAACGTTCCTCGCCGCGTCGAGCGGCTGCATCGGCGAGCGGGAGGCGCGCGCATAACCGCTCGTTCGACGAATCGGCACCCGAGGGGAATCGACGCCGATTTCGAAAACGGCCGATGGAAGTCGTGCTCCATCGACCGGCCAGCACCGTGGATCGATTTCTTTCCGTCCTCGTCCCCGAGTTACGTCGACAGCCTCGATCATGAAAGTGTAATTGCCGCGGCGGAGACAACCGGCGCGGTGTCAGTCTACACGTTACGTTGACTGATTATACGCTCATAGAAAATTCATCGTCGAGACTAATTGCGACTAATGGGCTGGGATTAGGATCAGCCGGGGTTAAGCTGGCGGAGGAATCGATTGCAAAAGTGATCGGGGGCGGTCGTGCGACGAAAGGCGAGCTGCTGCTCGGACAGGGACGCGGAGAGGAGACGCATGGTGATTGAGAAGCGTGTAAATAGCGGTTGAGAAGAACAGACGCGATCCAGGCCGGGGTGGGAACGGCTGGAACAAAAGACGCGTCGTCGTCGAGCATCGTTGCTGTTATAGTTGCACGCTCGTGACTACAATGCCCGGGCCCGTGGAAAAGGAGGCTGCCAATCGGGCAGATTCAGGCAGTTCCTGGTAACTTTCTCCTCTCGGCTGCGGCGAAACTCGGCTAGCTACGAGTCATGATCTCTTATGTAGATCTACTTCTTCCTCGTCCTTCCACCTCCTCCGCGAGCGAGTCTGCGGCCACCACCACCACCGTCACGCTTTATATACTCGGTCGCTTCTCGTCTTCTTCCTACCCACTGTCTCCAGCCCTCGCTGCCGGCGCTGGCTTTTACGAGCGTTCTTGCTCCGGAATCGCTGGCTTGCCTCACCTCCTAGCAAGATATACCCCCCGATCCACGGGGACACGCCGCGCCGCGCTTTCTCGCGCCTTCCTCGCCCGCTCGTTTGCTCGCTGCACGGATTCGGGACGTCGGACGCGCACGACTCGCGTTTCCACACGTAGCAGCTACCGCGAGATCGCGTTTTTAGAAGGGGCCCGTTACGTTAACGAGGCGCTGGCAGATGCACTGCAGACCGCGGGGGCTTGGGAACGTTGTTTAAGCTTCTGTTTACATCGGTGTGTGTCTTTGGACATTCGGGGCGGGAGCCTTTTTCAGGCTCCTTCTTGGAAACTTTGTTATAATCTTGCTGCAGGATGTGGCCGATCGAAGCGCGAGGCGTACGGCAATTTAAATCGAAGGCTTAGGAGTACCTACTCCGTGGCTTCTTTGTAATTGTCAGCCATTCACAAGATTACGTAAACGCGGCGGAAGAGCATCAGAAGTTTCCCCATTTTTGCACGCTCTCCTTCTCGCGATCATTTAATTGAATGACCTCGCGATTAGTATTCCAGACTTCTCCCGAATCCCCCGAATCGGATCCACGTCAGCCAATTGAAACGCCATCGCGCTCGTCGATCCTTTAAATTACTCGCGCCGCGTAGAAAGTTGCCAATTAACTCTGACAAATAAGCGATCGATGCTTTACATAAGAAATTTATTAGCCCGGCATATCCGTTGTCCATAAACCCGGGAGACGGTGCACCGTTCGATCTGGTAGCCTGCGTAGACTCGCTTCTGTCGATGAAATTCAAATAGACTGATTACTTCTCCGGCAGTGGCGATGCAATTCACTCCTGGCTGCTCGGTTATATCACAAACCGTTCCCTGGCATTTTTCCCACCGTAGTCAGCAAGAAACGAGCCTAAATGACCCTTCGTGATCGTCGGATCGATGTTTCTTAGCCTGCGAATGAAGAAGTCCCGCGACGACCCGATCCAAGATGGACCTTCACAAAAATGGTCCCGAGAGAGCGATCCTTTTTCAAATGTTGCGGCTGGTTTCGCGTTGCACAATCCGCGACGGCCTGAATAATTACAAAGACCAGCTCAACAATCGGCATTCCTGGCGACGCCTATGAGAAACACCTACGCCGCCGGTTATGTCTGCGACCGGCCACGATTTTCCATTCGTTTTGTCTCGTTTTGCTCTCGATCGGCCAGCACGGTGACCCAGATCCGTCCCGCCGAGGAGAAGCTCGAGGGAATTCCCCGCCATTAGAACTAGCGCGTCGATCTAACGAACAATGGAGATCCGCCGTAAACGATAGCTCGCTCGCCCTTCCAACCCCACACCCGCCCCCTCGGCACGGTAACCGCCCTTTATTATTTTCTTTTCCCCGATCGCGAGGAGGCTTTCGAAAGGCGCGGGCAGACCCCCATTCTATGTAGATACTAACGGCTCGGGCGTTACTCTGGTTTCGCGTGCACGCAGGACACCGAAAGCGATTCAATGGCCTCTAAATCTTGCCGCTCTATGAATAATTTACGCGCGTCGCACTTTCTAATTGACAATTAGCCGCGACAAATAGTGTCATAAAACGGCCGCGGCAACGTTCGCGGGACGGCGCGAGTAAACGCGAGCGATTTTTACCACGCCCCGTGTCGTTTTATTCGACCCCCGGTCGGTATAAATCTCTGCTCGTTATAAAAGCATCTCGACGCTGGCGCGGGACCTGTGCACTAGGGCGGAGCGGAAAATTTAAATTTGAATTTTCTGTTGGACTGGGTGCGGGATAGTTGTCTTTTGATTAACCAAACACAACTGTAAACAAATTTTGGAAAAAAAACTCATGTCTGCAAGTTCCTTTTTCTCCTGAAAATGATTATATGATTATATGATCGTTTTTAGGAGAAATAGGAACCTGCGGACATGCATATTTTTCCAAATTTTTTTTTCAGTTGCGCTTGGTTAATCAAAAGACAACTATCCCGCACCAGGGCCAACTGAAAATTCAAATTTAAATTTTCGCCCATATAGTATCGCTCCGCCGTACTGTGCACGGCTTGAAGTCTCTTTTCCTGGCTGGCTATGAAGGCTCTGTTCCCTCTGTCGCCTCAGACATTCCACGTTTCCTTCTGAATATCACTTGGAGCGGCTTGATCAATGCTTCTCGGTGTGTATTAGGAATTACGGATTAGGAGAGTGATTTAAGAAACACTTGCGACGAGTCGAGCGAAGCAACTGATCGTCAGAGTGGAAATTGTGAGTGGCTGCTTTGAGTCGGGCTGGAGGTAAAGAGGTCGCGCGGGAAAGGAAAGGAAGAGATACGATAGCATCCCCCTAGAATGATACCTATTCCGCAGCAGCCAACCCCGAGGTACATATATACTTGTGTACGTACACGGATAGAAAGTGACTCGGTCGACATCCCCCGCGTATCGAGTCACGATCTCCGGTACGAGCTCGCGCGCTCACGCTCCTTCTCCTCCGCGAGTCGCAACGACCGGAGCGTGATATCATTGCGGCGTTAAGGAGTGAGTCATTTCCTATTGGCATTAACAGCGACAATCAAGCGGCGACGCGTTCTGCCGAGCGGAGGCCGAGCTCGCCTCTGCGCCCCTTCCTCCTTCTTCGACTGCTCTTAAGCATCGTGAACCCGACCGGGCGCTCCGAGAGAGGTTGACCTCGTTGCGCAATCCTCTCTCGTCAGGGGCGAGCGAGGAGAGCACGCGAAGATGCGAAGTCGCGGCAACGCGCGCGCTACAACGAATCCGGAGGCCCCGGGCTTGCGTCTGCTTTCCGCGGGCTCAGCCTCTTCGACTTCCAGGAACGAGGAAAATACATCTGCTACGATTTCCTGCGGGCGCGCGTGACGAGGGGGGCTTATAACGAAACGAGGCGGAGAGAATAAGAGGGAAGGAGCGGGAACGGGTGGAGGTTTTTGCCGTCGATGCATAAATTCCGCCGACTTTGCGTGCACCGTCTCATGAACCCCGGGAATCTGGGGTAAAAAGGGTCGGACAGGTTTACCAAGGTTCTTCTTTGTCCGCCACCTTGTTATCGTTATACCCTGCCTCCTCTCGTTTTACGCTGCGCCCGCCGCGCGTCACCGCAACGGTTAATTTATTGATTGCTCCGCCGTGCCACTGGATCGTTTGCGCGAATCCCGAGATCTCCTGCAACTTTTTGCTCTGTAATAGGTTACTCGTGGGTATTCATCAGAAGACACTCACTTCTTCTCGCTGCTGACGTTACATCGAGAAATAGTATTCCTGTGCGGAATTGTATACGAAGGGGTGGTTTGTCACCGATCCGCGAGAATCCGCCGTCCAGTTCGTAGGACCCCGGTCGACGGGAGATCTTTGCTTTATTCAGTGATGTAATTCCTTGACACAAGTTTCTTTTCCAGCATTGCTCCACATTTCTGTCAACCGAATCTTAATTGCAACAAGCCTTCGCACCTTGCAGTTTACGCAATTCCCAGAGAAACCTCGCCTCTGCATTATGTAAAAATCATTTGCTTACTGTCGCGTCAAAACGGTGGGGGGCCCACTTTCGCTTTCCGAGATTGAAAGCACGGAATTCCTTCGACGCTCGCTACGTGCCCCGTCAGTGACGTTCAGGATTAACCGTGCAGCAAATTCGAAATACCCAATCCCGAAGAAACGAGCGACCCTTGAACGAGGGTCGTCGGTCTTCGCCGCGTCTTCGTATCCGTGAACACGTTCTGGTTGTCTCCGGCCTGTGTTCCCCGCGGACGCGCGGAGAATCGCGAATTTTACACCGAAAGCAAATCACCGATTCCGCTAACCGTGGCCCGTGTCCTTCGCGATTATTCGATCGGCCATTGGAATGCGCGCGGCCCTGACCGCGGGCTAACACCTCCTTCTTGTCTTCGCGACGATTCTCTCGCACGTGACGTGAAATCGACTGCGTTTCATCACCCAGCCGTCGACGCCACGGCCCGTCGTTTCCAGAGACGGTTAAGCCACTTTAGTCTCTCCAGCGATGCCGAGTGCGTTCCTCGTACCGTGAATAACAATTCGGCAGGCAAGCGAACAATACCTACTTTCACCATTCCACTGGTGTGCAAGTGAAAGAAATTCCCAAGAGACGGGTATATTGGAATGAAATTCGTCAGCGTCCTCTAACAAGCCCATACCCTCCCATCGATCGAGAGAAGGTGCAGTTTAAATGGCGAAACGTCGATTTAAAGCGATCCCACCGTCTCCCAAGGACCAAGGCTGCGTCGTAAAGCCAATTGGACCGGGCCGCCAGGCATCCGGCCCGATGACAAGTCGGACAGCTTTACGTAAGAGTGATAAGTAGGCGCGGGCCGCGTTTCTCGTAAAAGGAGTAAGAATTTCGCCGGCGCGAACAGAACGACGCGAAACGATCACCGGCGTCGTTGACAGCGCGTTAACTCCGGCCGCGTTTCGGCTGTTCCACGGGACGTTTACGACACAGGGCGCGGAGCGGACGAGCCGAACCGGTTGCTACCGCGGGCTGATTTTCGTCGCGGGGCGTTTATGATAAAATAACGCGAATCGTTTCGCAGGTGGTTTACGGTTTTTAAGAGGGTGACCGAGCGATGGGAGCCGTTTCCACGTCGACGGCCCGGCTGGCGAAACGCATCGACGGGAGCCCCCACGAAAATAAAAGCCGGAATTGAAATATCGCCGCGGTTTGTTTCTTATATAACTCGCACCTCGCGGCGCATAAATTATCCCCGTTATTACGCTGACGGAAAGTGGAGGAGATAAATTCGCCAGATAAATAGCGATACGCCCGTAAAGTGAGTCGTTGTTTTACGAGACCGACGGCGCACACATTTATAATATTTCGCTCGTATTTCACCGCGGCCGGTTAACGGCGACGAAAAATCCGGCAACTTTCAACGCGATTCCCGCCGCGAGTGCTTCTCACGGGGTCTAGCGAGACGCCTGCTGGCGAATGCGGATCACGTAGCCGCTTTACCGGCGGCCAACTTTTTCGCTGCTTAAATCAGAATGTTCCGCGGCGCCCTGCATTTCGGGGACACGGGGAGGTTGCGCCTGTGCGCGAGAGATCACCGGTCCGCGGAAAATTCATTCGGACCGCGGCGGTGGACGCGTGGCTGCTAGAATTTTTAGTTCTTCCATCACAATTCGGAGCGACGCCGCGGACGTTATTATTTCCCCTATTTTGCGGCGGCGCTCCCTGATCTCCATTGAATTGCATACATTTTCCTACGAACGAAACATGTTCCGCAGATGACGCGGCACTGGGGCCGCTCGTTCTGGTGGTACATGCAAGCGCGTGTTGTTTTTCTGGCGCCGGCAATAATGAGTCGGGATAATTGCTTTCTAGTTCATCAAGCGCGCATATGCCGGCCGGACAGCTGGCACGGGTCCATAAAATTCATAATGATGCAGTTCTTCGCCAATTAAATGGTCGAAACAAATTCATTGGATCGATTTTATTGCTCCCCCTCCGACAATGCATCCGCACTCACGCCGTTTCGTCGCATACGATTTACCGGCCCCGTCCTCCCGGCCAAACATTTTCAAACATTACAATTTGCGTGTCACCGCGAAACTCTGTGCCTCGTTGAGGTCGGCTTATACCGAGGTAATTAATTTAACAATAGCGGGGCAATTGGATATCGCTGTTATTACACGCTGAATTATTCGTGGAGTTCGTCTGTAATTAAACGACGTAATGTCTGTCGATGTTGACGTGTTAATTTATACACTCACGGCTCATATAGACCAAATTAGCGCAATTTAGCCGTAATTTATTCGATCTAGTAGCGTGATCGCTATCAGAAGATCGTTAATTATTTCAGGCTGTTCTTTGGAACCGGTGGAAATTTAATCCATGTAGTAATTTCACTAAAATTAATCATTAATACGTCGATATTATTCCCGGTAACTGTGGTCGGAGCCAATCAGGTTTGTGGACAGTGGGCAGATATCGGTCTTCAAATTAGAAGATACTATTAAATCCATCGTATTCCCATTTCCTACCCCTTAAAGCATAAAAGCATCGATCCAACTTTCGAACTCAAAATTTTGCTACGCGAAGCCTTTCTATCTGCAGTTTCCGTGCGAGAAGCCCCCACCTGGGTCGTCGTCGTTCTCGAAATCCATAGAGGGATTGATTCATTCATAGCTTCTACGACGAATCTGAGATACAATCGATTCCTTTGCACAGCCCGACGGGCCCCTCGGTGCATGAGCTGTACAGGACATTAGCACAGCGCGTACACATTCCCAGGAGGGAAGGAGACCGCGCACGAAGCGGAAGAAGATAAATATCGGGCGTCCGACAGAGCCGGCTATTATGAATCGGCCGGGAAAAGAATGGAAAGGGGAAAAAAGGAAGGTGCATACCGAGCCCGTGTAGTTTTTAGCTTTATCGATCAAGTTTATAGCCGAAAGAAGGCATAAACCTTACTTATTACCACGCCCACGCTTTATGCGGGGGACTATTAACGTGCGAAGCTAATTCGCATTGTGCAGCGGCGGGCGACTCCGCTCAGGCCCTCTCTTGGGACGGAAGAATCTGGGCCACCGGCTAAACACCGGCCAATAAATCGAGGCATTATCGATACTCGCCGGCCGCGGGAGAAAGTGTTCGATATTTTCTGCCCGGTCGGTCGGGCATTACGCCATTACATGGGACAACGCCGACTGCGCCGCGACGGCGACGTGTCGCACACACGTACACGGCGCTTGGAGGTTGGCTCCCGGGTTCATTTAAGCTCACGGGGCTAAGCTAATTAAGGCTAAATCGGCTGGCCGTGCTCCGCGCGTGGGCACGCGGAGACGCTGCGCTGGGAGAACGAAGCATGTCGGTTCGCGGCGCGGCCGACATTAGGCACGGTGCACGCTCGTTGCTCTTTATGGAATCCCGAACGCGGAAGGCTCGACACCGCGAATTCCCGATCGCTATCTTCGCGATCGAAGTCCCTCGTATAGGTCGCGGCGGCCGCGGCGACGCGAGCCTGGACGGCCCCCCTAAAAAGGGGCAGATGGTGCGTGCGGCCGAGCGCACAAGGAAAAGGGAAAAGACGATTCGGCCACCGTTTCTTTCCGCGTTGCGCGTACGCGGGTAATTGCCCCGGGGACAATTAACGTAATCGCTTTTAACCCCTTACGGGGCGGCCGTCCGAGTGCCCGAAATGGCAGCGAAGCGGCTGTAAATCTTGTCGCCCGTCGTGTTCGCCGCTACTCGTGACGTAATTCTCATTTCGGTGGTTGTTTAAAAGATGTGTAAACGTAGTCACTCGCAATTAATGGGTACGTTCAGAATGCTAATTGAATTGTAGAGGCGAAGTAGAAGAGAAGAATAGGTGGGTCTTTGATTTCTGATTTCTGATGTACGTTCGATTAATCGACAGGTAAGCAGACGATTAAACATTGCGGGGCGAACTCACGCGTACGTAAATGGAGGAGCAGCCAGAAGCATTGGCGACAGGTGAAATTGCGCATAGAATCGCCGCCTGCGAGAAAGCTACCGAACTCTCTCGCGTTCGAAGCGATGCACACCTGTCGCGCGCGAGCCGAATGATACTCCTCGCGTGCAATAGACTCGAACCATTAGGGAACCGTCTTTATACGGGCTGAATCGCTTCAGCTGCTCGATGATGAGCCTCGATCACTGTTGTTTGAGAATAATGCAGACGCGAGGTATTGCAATTGTCAATATCGCGATTACATCGCTCCCCATGGGGGTTGATGCTTACATGGTTATCACGGTACCTCTATCTGTTCAGCACGACACGAATCCTAATTGTTCTTCCCCCGTATCTTCGTCTACGACACTTACAGAGATAACTTCGTCGTGCTCGAAGTAGATCTCAAGCAGGGATGGGCAAGATTTTGATTTACATACAATTCCGAGTAACAAATAAAAGTTAAAAAAAGTGACGGATAATTTTTTTAACTTTTATTCGTCACGCGAAATTTTATTTAACCCTCATCCGTTCCTCATTTCACGAACTGAATCTGTTCCACGGCGTCAAATTGGCAGACTGGTAAAAGATCGATGAAATGACAAGGTAAACAGTTATCTTTTGATATTTTTTTATTCAAACTGATGAGTCAACATTTACAATTTTACATTTTTCACAACTTTCGCATAAAATAAAGCGATATGCAGGACACACTGCTTGTTTACAAGAATCGCATATAACAGAACAGTATAATTTATTACGGGAAAACGGTAAAATTGACGCGAGGGACGGATGAGGGTTAAATAAAGATCTTGCCCATCTCTGATTTCAAGGTTACTTACAGTAGATTACTTTCATACAATTCAGTGTGAGGAGAAGAGGAGAAGCCAGTGGAAGAAAGTGGAATGTTTCCGTCTTAAGAGAGACCCGGAAATTCAGAGTACAAATTGATCCAACATCTATCTACCTATAAATTACGAGTCCCTTAAATTACGAGTCCCTCTAAAGTCCGTGCTCTCTTGGAAATCCTGGGGTAAATCCCAGAATGCCAAACATTCGTAATTCCGAGCCAGCTCGTGCTGAAGCGATTTAAGCACGGAGCTATCTTGGGCTGTCTCTAAAACTGTCTTCCAACAGTGCTCGGAATATAGTCCTGTTTAATGAATCGTCTTGAATATTATATCTTTATTCCAAGTAGATATGTACCCAGCAACTGGAAATTTAATGCTACTGTATGCTACACGGGACCCATCCTCGCGTAGACGCAACTAAACAAAGCCGGATCCAAAAGGGGACGATATCGTCGCCTCAGAATACGTGCGAAATCGTAGGCCGCGCTACTCGCGTATCTGTCAAAGTTCGCAGGATCGAAAGCATACTTAAATGTTGCGTTACAAACGAGCGTAGGATCCGCCTCTCCCCGACAGGCGTTCGCTACATGGGCCGCATACTTCCTGTGCAGGCGCGCGAAGTAACGGAGCGAACAAACGGCCAGCCACGAAAAAACGTCTGCGAGGGAGGGGTGCAGGACAAGGGGACCTGTTCCGAATCATTGCCCGCAATTTCTTATTCCCTCCTAGCAGCAGAGAGGCAGCGGGGGAGTAGACGAGGAGAGGAGCAACGTACCGCGACGGGATCTCAAATAAACCCGCGAGTGTTCGAGGGGGTTGAAAAAATGAGCGGCCATGATTCTTCGCGTTCGCGCCGAAACGAAATCTACTTAACGCATCGGGTACCTCACGAATCGAATTCGTATTCCTTCGAATACGAACGAATGAGAGAGATTGAAGACATCTCCGGGAAATTATGTTAGCGCGCGATTATAAAAATCTCTCCTCTGGAACATGCGGGCTTTCCAGCTGCACGTCGTCGCGACGGCTACCCTTCCCCGTTATCAATCCCGAGGATCGATTCCCCGTGACACGCGTACGCAGTCGAACACCCGATTAATATGCACCACGGCCGAAAGTGGATTATTAAACCCGGCGGATGATGAATGGCCGTGGCGGTCGGGGACGTAATAGAATCGAAAGGGGATGGACGCTGTGTACAGGGTTTACTTACCGATGACAGTGGTTGCTGGTCGCGGAGAAAAGGAGCCGTGGAAGGGAAACAGAGGATCCTGCGGTGAGATATTGGAGAATGATTTCATAGCTGCATTCCACGAAGACCTCGCTAGCCGCTGTAGAGCGAGGGAGATACCTCGATGCCCATCTGGAATAATAGAATACCATTTGCCATTGTGTGCCTCCTTTCTGTCCATCTCTCTCTCTCTCCCTCCCCCTCTCTCTATCTCTCTCCATCCATTTCCCCCTTCATCCTCAGTCGTGTTCTTTCTGTCCCTTTCATCCCTTCCCACCGCCCCGCTATATATACACGCATCCGGGCGAGCTTGTATAAACGTAGATACAAATAGATGCGTGCGAGTCTAGATAAAGTGCAGTCCAGCACCTTCGCCCAGCCTGCCCCCCCTCTGGCAATATGGTACACCTACGGTGGCCGGGGGCATTATGCTCCGTGGCCAGGCGGCGCGTTTTACCGCGGATTATGCAGCCCGCACACGTACGTTCGCCGCATTATGCCCGGTTCGATTCCCGTGGAATCCGCCGTCGTCCTCGAACCCCGTGTACCGTCGCGAGGACTCCTGAAAAGGCGTCCCAAAGGGCCCCCTCGCTCCCAGTACTCGCGCGCGCGCGCGCGCGCGCGGTCGCGCGGTCGCGGGTGCTCGCGCGCCAGCCGCGGGCACAATTTGTCGACTATTCAGGCGCGTAATGACGCGAGTCAAAGGTGGACACCCCCCGGCTTGTGGAAAGGAGGATCCTCGAGTTGGTTTGTTTGACAGGATTTTTGGGAGATCTCTCGGGGAGCTTTCGATTCAATGGACGAATGCCCCTCCCCCCTCGATCATTAGATAGGGACGGACAAGAGGATCGGCGTCTCTGTCGATGGGACTATAATAATGGATAGTCTTTTAAGATTCCAGACGTGGCCGAAACAATGAGGGATGAGGGGAGGGACCATTGTCTTGGCGCCTCGAGATCGCCTGTGTGTCGAATTCCAGGATACGCTCAGTGGCGTAGCCGAGGATCCTGGATACTTGTCTCCGCAGAAACTGTACCCGTTGCCTTCGACGGCTGGGCCTGGTAGATTAACACGGCGGAATCTTCGTTATTTCAACGGTCCTGTGGCTGGGTGATCCATTATCGGAATTCATATTTAGAACGGGGAGAGTAGATACTCGGACCAGCGGACACTTAGGATTAGCAATCGCAAGAAAATGTTCCATTCTACAGCATTTTCTTCTTCGACCCTTTTCTTCTCCATGACGAATGTAATGGAATGGGTTCCACTTGATAACGAAAGAGAGTCTGGGGGTTCCTCGATACACCTTCAGCCGCTTCTCGGCGTTCTCGACGCCAGTGGTCACGCTCGCCGCCAAGGACAGCCGATCGTTTTACAAATTAAATACGCGCACGCGGGGGGGGAGCGGGGCGCGGGGGGTTAATGCATTATGCGAAAAAGACGGCGAATCCCGGGAGAGGCGAGGAGCCCGACGGATAAAAGAAAGGCGTGGAAATCGATTCCTATTCAGGTGGCTCCATTGTTACAGCGGACACCTTGACGCCCGTGAACGTTGCCTAATGGCTAATGGATCGTCGCGATCTTTCACGATCGCCGCACGCGAGCCTTCCCGAAATCTGCCCGGCCGCGCAGGTGCCAATCTCGCTTCGCCCCAACATCAATTAACGCGGCCGATTCGTCTATCGCGATTCATCTCTCCGATCGTCCCTAGTTCGCGGGCAACGGGAACCGGGCACTCGCGCGCCCAGATTGACGAAGGTACGCCCGGACGCACAATGACGCGCTCGCGCGCCCGATGGACGTCACGAATCACGATCGACGGGGCCCAAGATCGAGCGCGCAGGATCGATGCGACGTGTCCAATCGTAGTTCAAGGCAGGGTCAACGGAGATCTTCGCCCCGCGGATCGGTAATGAAGCGAAATGGATTGGGCACGGCCAAGGTGCCGGGACACGAGTGTGGTCACGTACGTGCATGCGCACGCTCGCGGAGAGTCTACGAATTCGGCAAACCTTGGTGAATAATGATGATCGATGGCCGTTGAGTATTTTACAATGGAAGATCGAAGGTTACCATCGCGGTTACTCGCGTGAATGGAACGTGAACGCGCGGGGGGGATGTAGTTATTAAAATATGATAATCCCTGGGGACTTAAAAGCGATTCGATAGTAAAGTCGTTTGACCAGGAACTGTAGCAGTTTTTGAAGGAGCTGAACAGCTTCCGAGGCGGTTGAGGGACGTACTCTACGAGGTACATATGTAGATCAAGTAGTACAAGTCAATGCTGTTGGAATAATTCCAAATGTTCTACTGCAGTAGTGCAACTCTCGCATTCACCCTTACTCGTCATCTATTGACCTATATCACTAGACATTTTTTCCATATATCTTGCATATCCGGAGATCCTGAATCGTGACGTATCCAGCGCGAAACGAGATCATCGCAAGTACCCGTCTAGAGAGCCGCTATCGCCGGGTCGATCGTCGAAATCCGTGTAATAAATCGCGGGAATAGCGACGGATTAATTTATCATCGGTCCGCGCCTCGGGGTGATTTATTTGCAGCGGTAACGTCATCGATACCGATGCATTAATAACGCTGCAACTTTCTTGATCCGCGCGAGTCAGCTGGCAGAGAAGGGGGAGATGATCGAGCCCGCTTGGAATATTAAAGTCAAGAGCCATTAAGTGATTACACCGATTACTCCTCCACTGAATTATCAGCGCAGGACGATTGACAGAAGAAGCGTAACGTTCGGATTCCGTATTCGCCGTGGGACTTTCCGTGTTCCCGAAATTACCATCTCTAAATCGGTGCACCTGCCTACCCGAACGACCGAGAATTCGTTCAATAGACCCCTCGAGCGGCACGGAAACTGAAACGCACTCCTGCCGTTCGTCTTAATGTGTGCAAAGGATTTTGGCTGCCCTATAGACTCCCTTTTCCAAAGCCACTCGAGAATTCACTATGGTTCGACCATTTCCAAGTTTCTTTGGAACATTTCCTGTTGTACTGTGCGGTCAATTGGGGATCAGTGATCTATATGGTGCAATATCTCCTAGCCTCCTCTCTTGGGAACCTTTGACGCGTCGAACGAGTATTCCACACTATCTTTTCTATTCGTAACTGAAAGATCTTCCTGCGCTCGCGGAAAGTATTCAAGTTTTAAATAACAGCTGACTAATTGCTGTACCAAAAATCCTGATAAAATAACGCTTTACTAGAGCGACTTGGTAAATAAATATAACAATATTGATCTCACGGGGATAGCAGGCGAGCAATCAGAGCTACTCGATCGCAAACTCCGTGCAAAGTTGTTGGAGCGTGAATCCCAGCAGGGGCAAACACGAGCAGAGAACGTTCGCAGGTTTTCCGTAAACGCGACGAATGTTGCTACTAAATCGACACACCTGCCTTTCGGAATGCCTGCGGTTTCGGTCGACCGAGCGGTTTGCTGGAACTCGCGTGGACGGAGCGCGGCTCCCGAAATGGGCATCCTACCGTTTGTGTACCCAGGATTTGGCTTTCCTAGCTTCCCTCCTTTCTTTTCCCCGGAGTCTGCGAGGAACCGCAAGAATAACGATCAATATTTACGAAGCACTCTCGCCTCCGTGACTCGATGGTATTTATACAACCTTCCGATCCGAGTGCCTCTTCACCTCTTTATCCGCCGTGCATCCGTTTGATATCTTCATCGCGAGCGTAGTCTCTCGCTCCGATTGCACGCGATCGAGCGAGGGAAGGAAAGGGAGGAGAGCACCCGAAGCCAAGATGTGTAACAAACGGATCGTAGGTCAATGATCAGAGCCTCGAGCGGAGGTTTGTTTGAGGACGATTTAGAGATCTCGCGGTACGGAGCGTGACTCGACTTTATTAAGCCCGTAGGCAGCGCCTAAACCTCGGCCTCCCCTTTTCCGTGCATTCTTTCCGCGCGCGGTTCTCGTGTTCCAAGAATTCCACGACGAATTAGGAGGAAAGCAATCGTAATACTCGTAATCTCTACCCATTGACCGTCGTGAACTCTCGGCTCACGGAATCTAACAACACAGGACTCTGTTACCAGCACACGCCCAACGAAACACGCGTGTCTAATCACCCATGGCAACCAGCAGAATGATCATAATCTGCCATGCTCCTTTATCGTCCATCCACTCTGTCGACAATTCTATCGCAAGCTGAAAAAGATCGACCCGTAGCGAAAGCTCTCGACGGCTAACGAGACACGGTTGGCCTGGCCAGCGAGCCGTGGCTACGCTTTCGAGTCTCCGATTGATCCAATGCGTGTGCCCACCCCGTGCGAATCGTTAACGGTGAACACTGAAAATCGGGAAAAAATAGAGAGCACGCGAGAATGTAATGATGAAATTCCACTGTTCCACGATCTGCGCCACGTCGAGGGCAGAGAGGGTCCATACGTGGAATCCAGAGAAACGCTGGAGTCGGGCGTGTCCTCTATTAACGATTCATCGACTTTCTGGTGGGTGGATGCAACGTGCCGGCGCCGTGGCCAGATAGAATTCGAAGCGTTACATTAGTCCGACTAATGACCGACATGACTGTCCGTGGGTAGATACCGGTTCTTCGAGATCCGAGAGAGCCGCGGAGCATGCCCCCGAGATCGTTGCAGACGCCGGAGCAATACGGAGGATGATCATCGTCCCTGCTCGCGAGGAGGGCGCCACGTACCCGGGTGCATTTCTCGCTGGGAACGTGTACCGTATGCACGCTCTCCCTCGTCTCTGCAACGCTCCCCCATCTCTACGCCTCTCTCGTTTCGTACCCGTGTACGTTTAGCCGCGGAGAAATGCTCTCCTACAAGCTTCGTTCGTCTTTCCCCGTCACCCTTCCACCCTTTTCTCTGGTGGGTGGAGGTGTGTATGGACTGGGGAGAAGAAAATCGATAGGATGGGGGATAAATAGAAATCTCCATAAATTGCGGGATGGTAGGGTCGCGAATTCGTAGAAGGATCGAGATAACTTATTTAATCCGGCGGGCGATGAATCTTTGCATATACCTACTTCATATTTGAAATTTCATATTTTAAGGAGCCTCTCAGGCGAGGCTAGTGCCGCGCACATGCTCACATATTTCTCAACTTTTCTTCAACCATCGTTCTCTGTCAAGTGAATATATCCCGAACACTAGTTGCCAGCCACTCAGTGTCTCTGAAATAGACCTAAGTGTCTCGTCCGAAATAGGCTCGGGGCCGAAACGCTTTCACCTCCAGCTTCGATTGTTTCGCCCCGAGCAATCATCCCTCTTTCACTTTCCAGTGAAATGCAACGCAGCTTCGCGCGCGTCGAGATTCGACCGTATTTATAGGAACGGATCGGACGGAGCGTTCGATGAAAGCCGAAGCTCCACGGACATGCACAGAGCGGCGCGTGGAAATAATTCTATCTGGCGAGGGCGCGTGCCGGAATTGAAACAGGAAACGAGGACTAGCGGCGATCGTAAGTCAAGGAAAGCACTCTCGCTCCGTTAAAAGCCCCCGCGTCACGGGGAAAAAGAAAACGGACGGCGGAGGGACGCTAATTCATAGCTCGCGAGGGGTCTCGAGGCGAATCGTGATCCTGATGCACCTTCTGCTTTTCCTCCTGCTGCTTCGCGACGTGGCTATGCGCGCGTCGTGAGCCGTATGGAAATTTTCAGTGACGGTAATGAGGCTTAAGGGACGGTTGTGTAATCAGTGTGCTCCAACTCGATGGAAACAATGTTCCAGCAGGGAGGGGAGGCCGGTGTGTTCGCGCTCTGGAAATTAAATTCCACGCGAGTTTCGCAATTCCGGGAGGGCCACGGTCCCGGGACCATTTATCACGCCGCTTACTTTTGTTAATGAGCGTCAAACTGTCTTTTCCCGACGCCGGTTGTCGCGCGACGAACCGGCAAATCCGCGATCCCTCTGGCCTCTGATTAAACGAAAACAGTAGATCACGTTGTCGCGAACTTGTCTCCGTAACTCGATCACTGTACGTATCCAGACGCGGCTCCGCGAAACTTACTTTCGACGAAGTTCCCTTTAAATCGTCGAGTTTATCACAGAATCGCGAAAGATGCAGAAACGATGGGGTATACGTGTCGGAGGGGCACTAGGCGTGTTAATAATTCGCTGAATTCGTTTTAAAGCGACGAAGGAGCGACCAAGGAGCCACGGATACTTATAGCGTGATATTAAACTGGAGAGTGCGTTGAACGATAACCGTGAATTTCGCCAGGAAATTACGTATCTTATCAGCGCGGCGTAATTACGTGAATTCGTTTAATGGCGTTCAATCGACTCCGAAAGCTCTCCCGGCCAAGCATGACACGGGACGAATGAATCCCTCGGTGGAAACGTAATTCCCTCGCAGAAATTACTTTTAAAAAAAATCCAATTCCCCCGACACCTCGTTATTTGCCCGGCCGATGAAAGTCGATCCGAAATTCACGCCTCATCTCGGCGATCCGTCCTTCGATTCGCACGAAATTCGCGAACATGATCCCAACTCGTCGAAAATTACTCTTCCAACAATTTTGCAACATATTCGACGCGCGAATCTTACTCCGTCATCCCGAGGCTACCATGGGTGGAACGAGCACAGCGTGATCGTACGAGCAACGAGGGATGAAAACAGACTCCACCATCGACAGTTGAAATTAGTATTCTACCGAATCTCCGAGCATGAGCCATGAACAACCAAGGAAAACGAATATAGAAATTTCGTGACAAGTGATAATAGGCACGTATAACGGAGTCCAGTGAAGCGTACCCCAAGTGTCCCACTAGATTTCTTCGACCCACGATACCTCACTGTACTCGCTTCAGCCACAACAACGAACGCTTCAACTTCCCATCCACTTCGACCCCCCGAAACTCCCACCGTCAGCTTAGATTTCTTTTCCGAGAGCGGCGAGCTCGCGACGATAGTTACCGCGAATACTAGAGACCCGACGATCCCGCGCCGTTCTTGGGCACTTGCCTCGCGGAACTCGGTCCAGGGAGAGCCGCTCGGTAACTCGCGTCTCGCGAGCAGGCGGCGTAATACCGCGCGGTCGGCGAGCGCATCGAGACACGTCGGGTAGCCTGAGAGCAGAGGGAGCGAGGGGAACGAGGGTCCTCGTGGATCGTGCGGCTCCGTCGTCGCTCGGCCCTGCCCGACACCCCCGTTCGCCGTTCGAGCCAGCCGACGCGAGACGAACGGCCGCGACACTCCGCTCGGCCGACAGACGCGTCCGCGACACCGACCAGCGAGGAGGTATCCGTTCTCTCTGCGTTCCACGGGGCTCGTCTCGACGCAGCTCCCGCACACACAAGCTCCAAAGTCTTTCGTATCGGGGCAACCGCGCGCCGACACGCTCCGACCCGGACCAGTGCAAAGCCGTGCGTCTACCTACCGTCGCGTACCCTAAACACGCTGGATCGCCAGAATCCGCTATCGATCTTCCTCCAGCGGAGATCTATCGTCCGCGAGAGCGTCGCTCCGTTGGCTGCGCGAGCCGTGCGTGAGAAAGTAAACCGGGGGTGTGTGCACCGCGCTCGAGGATATCGCCTCGTACCGATTAGTTTCTTGTGCTCTCCGGTGAAATCCAAGGATACGCCGAAAGTTCTCCTGCTCCTCGTTCTGTCCTGCTGGTTACCCAGGATCGACGCGGTGGAGACTGTGCTTGCAACGTTAAAGTGCCCCGATCGGAGTATTGTACCGGTTTCTGTGCTGGAAAACGTTGGATTTGTTTGTAAAGGAGTGCTACCTCTGCTCCGTTGTGCGGTGATCTGTACGGATGATCGTTGGTGGTGAGATGATCAGCAAGTTCACGGTCGTTCGGTGGTTCGCGTGATACCGTCGGATGCTTCACTGTCCGCCGTTCGGAGTGCTCGACGTCTATCAGGGACTCCTTGGGAAATCGTCTCGTCCGATGAGTCGCGAGTTTGCCGGAGGTATTGCTAGAAAGCGCGACACGGTAGAGGATTCTCGTTCGGACCAGGTTCCGGAAAAGTTGTACCAATGAGAGGGCTGGCAAGGTGCGCTCCAGGTGAGAGAAACACGGGGTGGACCCATGGGACGCGTACCTCGGTGGACACCGTTGGAAACAACCGAACACCGGAGAAATTCGATCGATTCTAATCAATCGCCTGTCTCCGTCGACCCCGCGAGAAAGCTATCTCACTGCTCGCGAGTCCGGTCATCCGTCTAGCGACGCTTCGAGTGGAAGGCACAGCCGAGTGGATACCATTGGATCGACGGAAGTTGGACGTTCCTTGGGAATGCTTCGTGGATAACGGCCGCAGGAAAGGTGGATACGAGGCGTTCGACTCGCTGTGCTCCGACGTGATACTTTCATAAAAAAAAATAATAAAAATAAAAATAGGTGGAAAGAGAGGAGGGAAGGAGAAGCGATAAGAGGATAGTGCTAGTGTGGATGTGGTGTAACGGTGGTGGAAGGTGGTTGTGGACGACAGCAACGAGGGTGCAGGTGTTGTTGTTGCTGCTGTTGTTGTTCTCCCCGGCGTCCTCGTTGTTTGTTATCCAGTCACGGTGAGAGCGTGGTGTGACGGTGCTTGCTCCGTGTCCACGTTGTTACGATGGTTTCCACGTCCTTTGTGACTTTGGTGTTCCTCGTCTGCCTGCAAACGGTTCTACTCTCCACGGTGAGCAACTGCGCGAAGACGATCAGCATGTACTGGAACACCACCAACTCCATGTAAGTGCCCGCTCGCTCCGTTCTCGTTCTTCCTCCTTCGTTTCCGTCGGTCGCGAGGACGTTCCCTGGGAGTGCGGCGGAAAAACGACGCCACGTGGTCGCCGCCACGGCGAACCGGGGATTTTCGCCTACCGTTTCGAGTGCGACGGTGCGCCGACGACGCCGTTGGCACGCGTGCCAAAGCGTTTTGAAGTCGTCGGCCCGGGGAATCGATTTCTCACGGCGTCGTCGCTTTTGAATAACGACCCCTTCATGTCTGCTCTCCTCCGTCCGCTTCCGGGCGGGAGCTTTTATCGCGTCGCGATCCCCCGGCTCGGTTATCGCGTCTGCCAAAATCACCGGCTGCATCGGGACGTCGCGCCCGCGAACCGCCCCCGCGCCAGGCAGCATCGTTTCGCCGTCGCTGTCGCCCGAATCGCCGGCGATAAAAGTGAAGAAACGGCGATTTCCAGTGGCTAGGGACACGGGAAATTGCGCGCGATACGCGGCACGAGCGATCAATTTCCTGCCGGGAAATGCTCAACACATTGTCGGCCCCTCGCGTCCCCGCGAAAGCTGTGCGAAGCATTTGGAACTCGACCCTGCCTCGTAGCGTCATGGACACACAACATTTGAAGGCGAAATCGAAAATTGAGAATTTCACAGGTTACAGACTCTATTGCTCGGGGCGTACACAGCAACTTTCCTACATATCGCACAATTCGAGAGCAGATGTCTCACGTGGCTGCGCAACCATTCGTTCGAATAACCAGAAAGCTACTGAGCGTAGGAAGAAGGGACGAATGGGGGTGACGTTTCCCCGAATATTCTCCAGAAAAGCACCACGTGTCGTTATTTTCACCACCCATGTCCCGCCACCGTATTTTCTCACGAGACGCGTAAATTCGACCGCTTAACGAGGCGTCGCTGTTCTATCTGCGGAAAAAATCTGTAAACGAACTCTCCTGGCCGTTGCTTCCTGCTTCGCAGACACAGGCGAGCGAGATTGCTGGCGCCCGGCAAACCGAAACGGCACACTCGATTCACCGCACCGCCAATTAAATCCGCATTATGTGGTTAATCTAATTTGTCACGGCATTTTTCTGCTCCCCGAAGCTGGGCCCCGGTTCGCGCGCGACTCGCTGGCAAAAAGTCACGCTCGCGTGACCGCTTGTCCCCGTGGCGAAAACTCGCCTGTTATTTACCGACGAAATCGTCCGTTCCGTCGCGAGGAAATCTCGGTAACGTTTCCTTCTTTTCCCTGTCTTGACGCGCGCGGAAGCGTTCCCTTATACGCGGCTCGTTAGTCGAGCGATCCCCTCTGCTCGTTACACAGCAATTTGCGTGGTTCGCGACGCTTTTTCCCGTGGCCGTATTCAGGAGCGCGTAAATCCACACGCCGTTGCGTCCGATGTACATCCCCGCGACCAGCGTCAACATTGTAATCGGCTCGATACCCTTTTTCCACGGACGGCGAAAAACCGGCTCGGCGCGGGTAATTTCCTCGATCGCCCGCCATTTCTTGCCGATCGTTTTGCCCGATCCGCGGCCCCGACGTGTACCCCGCCGGCAGCTAATTCGATCCACGAAGGAACGCTCGTAAAACGTGGACTTCTGCCCCGACGGCCGAAGGGGAGTCTCGAAGTGGCCGTTGAATCGACGAAAATCGCGGCAGAGGACCTCGAACAGAGGGGCGGTCTAGACGTGCCGTATTGTCGAACTTGCACCGTAAAAGAATCTCGTTAAATTACGACACGAGCGTAAAACGAGATTTCAAGGAGCGTCTCCGAAGTTTCGCGTTCAGACGTTGCGGAAAAGTTCTATAAAACAGCTACGAACTCGGCATTGCCTGGATTAGGTACGTGGCGAATGCCTAACCGTTTTAATAGCATCGCTGCGTTCAGACTATTTCTTGCATCGCGAGCTGGATCTGTTATTGAATGTTGGCCATCGTGTGGTTAGCATGCGAGAAATGTCAGTGGCTGGGATTGTGAATTGAATACTAAACTGCTCGTCAGATTCCCTGGTGCCTTTTTCTTCTCCTCTATACCGTCGCCCATGCTTTCGTGTCACGATCGTATCGGGGTTATCCGCTTGATAAATAAAATAAGGGAATAGGTAAGTCTTGAGCGCACTGTATCCGGCGTGTATTGTTCGAAGCAGACCACGCACTACATCAGGCTCCGCCGTTCGCAGGAGTGTGAGTGCGAGTCGCACAACCGAAAATCCGCGCGCCCTATTCTCCTCTCGTATAAGGAACCCCGTCCGACGTGTCCGGCTGACTTTGACGATCGGTTTGAAGTCGCGCATGCATTACTTACAGAGCCCGGGACGGGTGGTGGCCCCCAGGTACCGTGGTGTGCGTGCCGTGTACGTGTGAGAATCCATTTCGCCAAGGAGAAGGACGTTGTCAGACGGTCTTCTTCTTCGTGGGACGTACGGAGGGCAGTAAAAAACACGTACCGGGCGCGGAAAAAAAATCGAAAAGGAAGTAACGCGTATATACAGCGGGCGAAAAAGGGGCGAAAAGAGACGGGAAGAGAGGAGCGCTTGGAAACCCCGCTCCTCTCCCAGGGGGTTGTAAATCTCTCGCCGCTTATTGGAAAATCCAGATTCGCCTTTGAGAATTGGCTCGTGAAAGAGGGGGGCCGGGAGCGGGGGGAAAGAAAGCTGTCAGCGATGCACGAAAACCAGTGGCTCCTTGATTATCATAAATCTGTTTCCGCGAGGTATGTACCTACGTGGAAGGCGTATTCCTCTTAAGCACGAGCGGAGTGACGTTTAGTGCCCCGTTGCGTTTTCGACGGAGGGTGGAATCTCTTTGTAGCCACGGCGAAATGCATTAAGAACGATCGCTATGGTGGTCTGGGCGTGTCGCGTGCCTTTAAATAGCGAAATATTCATGAGAGAACGTCATAAACGTGGGCCGTGAACGAAGTTTTGGAATTTCCGATAGGGCAGATGGTGTAGCGACGTATCGTCGATCGGCAATTTTGATCTGGGAATCTCGAGGATTCGAGGCTTTTCTCCGCGAAGAAACGACGGAGATGTGGCTCGAACTGCGCAGCGCCGCTGGAGACTTCAATGCCGGGACAGGAGATCTGCCGCGGCAGATTATTGAACTCTCCCGACCACGGCTAGACGATTCTATCGGGTTCAAGAAGGCATGGAGCGAACGGTCCATGGCAATAAGTATTTCTCGTTATGCGTACCCTCGCCGCTTTTCGTATTCTACTTGTTCCCGGGCACGCGTAACACGCCCTATCGTACTTTCTCACCCACCACCTCGTTAATCCTCGCGCGACTCCGACGTGCTGACAAAGTATTAAATTGTACATAATATTTCACGTTATCAGCGCTGATAATATCGAACATTTCAGCGCTGGTCACCCGCATTCATGCCGATCCAGCGGGCATTTATGAAACGCGTTTCTACGTTAAAATATGGTATCTCAGGTTACCTACTCTCGGCGCTACCAACGTCCCGATAATGATATTCGTCCTGATTGAGCAAAAAACGATTTTGCATTTGGCAGTGCCGCGCGAATGGGCGAATAATTAACGGCTGATGCCAAGCTCGCTTTCCGTGGTGAGAAAGTTATGTATCGATCGCCTTGATCAATGGTCAACTGTGACAAAATTTTTAGCTCTTTTTTTTCTACGAGGGAAAGATAGTTCCTTGTGAAAAACATAGTTTTAAGTGGCCAGTGGTCACCGCGTGACATTCGTTTGCCCGTTAGTTCTGCCTCGCGTGATCCCGCGACACGTGTCGACGAACGGAGACCAATGAGAACTAGTTGACGTTTTACGAGCTATCTTCTGAGAAGTTGGAGAACCACCGTGCCGAGAGCCTCGCGTCTGTCAACTTTATAACGCGACTCCAATTATTCCGTCGAGTAAGTCACGTACACTGTCGAGCATGAGTAAACTTAATGAATGGCAAGTTGGCCGAGCACCAAAGCGGTGGCACGGTTTTACTCGATTCCTCGATGCGTACGGCTTTCAACCGGTGTCGTCGATCCATCGTATTCGCGCTCGTCGCGTTATGTAGGTATTCCGCCGGGCATGTAAAGTGCACGCAGGAATAAATTACAGAATATGCGCGAAAATTATGGATTTAGCGAGTGGAGCGTTAACGATGCGCTGCCTGAAATTAGACCGCGGCGGGTTGCGCGCCGAAAATCCTTAATTTCCCTCGGTGTGGATTTCGTAAGCCGTTACACTTTAACACGGCCCGCGGTACCGTTATTAAATTGCCGGCGAGTGCACGCCGCGAAGCTCGTTTTTGAGTACCACCGGAGGTTCCTATTATCCTCCGGTCGGTAGCTCCGTTCCGTGGCGCTTTATAGCTCCGTGTATTAAGGCAGCATCGATTTGCAGCGGCCACAAATCAGTGGTTTCCTCGGGGAAACTAGTACCCTCCGTACCGAACATTGAGAATCCGCTGCCCGATTCAGGGAAATAACCGTCGACGGCCCGCATCGCCGCCGCGTCGAATCACGCCGATACAAAGAAGCCTTTTGGTCACGACGAGGGGAGGCGCGCGAGAAATCATGCGCGGGACCGTGGCCCACGATTCTAAATACGGAACGAATCTAATGTCTCGATTGCCGATCGAAGTCCACTCCGCGGAGCTGAGACTCGTGTGCCGTAAATCTTTTACTTGTGCCTCGCCAGCAGATTAGATAGAGAAATTAAAGTGGCCTGCGTGCGTAGAGAGGCGGAAATGAAATGGATAATAATATGCAGGATGGTAGCGCGTTAGAGGCGCGGAGAAATAGTTCCCTCGGACGATGATGAAAGAAGAAATCGTGATTCGAAAGAGGTGTCGTTAAATCTGCCTATCGGACCGATTATGAATGGCGTGAAATCGCGCGCGCGGGTCCTCCGGGAGGACGTCGGGCGTCGGTTAACGAGCCGCAAATTAATTATTCATCATTAAAGGCTAACGGGCCGTGGTGGCGTCACGTCAGCGAGAAAAACGAGATGCGAGACACCGCGGTGACGTTTACGAGTGCGCGGACAGCGCGTAAATATCTCCATGAACTTGCGGGACGCCTTCTTCCTGTTACCACGTGTTTCGCGTTCCACCGGACCGTCCGGATCAAAGAGAATTTCTCTCCCTCGCCACGGAGACGGCCGGCGAGCGTGTACGCGTCCCGCCTGCGGAAAAAAAAAACGCGCGAAAACGCTGCGAGGACAGCGGCTGGAAAAGCGGCGCCGACTGATTTACGAACCTATAAGTACTCCCACTTTCGCGTGATTTAAGCACTTTCAACTAGAAATGTCAGCTTCTTAGCGAGAGACTCGTTGCGCGTAATTAGGTAACGAAAGAAGCGTCCTCTTGGACGTGGACATGCGTGCAGCATCCCGAGCCTCAGTTGATTCCTCTGATTGAATTCTGTTTACGATATTCTAATTCCCCCCGATGGGTCGTAAATTCCACGGTCACTGCACCGATAGTGTGACTCGGTTTCGAAGTCGCAGGAGTAAACGTCGCGAAAAAGTGGCCGAGGCGCTCGAGGAACGGCGGAGCAGCGCAGCCGTCCGGGCGTCGCGCGGCGTGCAATAAATCCCGGCGTTATCAGTATTTAATATCTTCGTTAAAAATCGGCGAGGAGGCCAGAGAAACAAAAGATCGTTATTAGCGTAAGCACCGCGTGTACATCATTACTCGGTGTCCCAGGGAACGGCGACCGGTGCTCCTCCCGCTTCCTGCTCCGCCAACAATAAGCTGGAGCCACTCGAGTCACCGCGAGGGAGAAAAAGCGTATATACACGTCGGGGCGTTACGAGCTACGAGGACCGCGTTACGGTTAATTAAGCGCGAAGCGGAGCCGCTGCAGGGCCAATAGCACGATCGCCTGGAAACTGGAGACCGAGACGCGCGCAGGATGCATGCTCCCGAGTGGTCGCGGCGCCTCCGCTCGAAAGGGCCCACGAAGTCGTCAGAAAAGTGTCCTCCTCGACCGGCAGCTGTTTCCTGTTACAAAAACTCCCGTGGACACGAAGGGGAGGGGGTGCAAGGCACAGGGTACCCATCGGGGGTAGCAAACCCCCTGTCACGTTGCGGTCGGGCTTACACACGCGATTACGTGTTCCCGCAGGGGCCCGTGTTACGACATCGTAATCCATAAAACGCGCACCCGTCGGAATTTATGCCCAGCCTAATTCTGGGAGGCTCGTTATACATCGCTGCAGATGGACGGTGGACGTCTGTCGAAGGGGCAGGAAAGGGGAGGGAAAAATGTTTGAAAGTGAAAAAGGTTTTCTGTGTCGGTTTCGAGGTAGCAGAAGCTGGCTTGGAGAAATTTTCACATGGTTTTTCACCATCGCTATCAGCGCACACGGTAGAGCGTTAAATTTCACCCCCAATTTCGTGACAAGCATCCACTCGAGCCGTGACCAACACCCCCAAGTGGAATTCATTTTCCTGCTCTATGGAAATTGATATTTGCACAACACGGTCGGAGGATAGGGATACGCCGAGGGGGGGCGATCGAAGGGGGACCGAGTCGTACATCAGAATTACTGGGTAATCGGGCACTGTGCAGGGACAGATAGGCCTCGTTGGTGACAGAGCGTAAACGATATTTCACATTACCCACGCATTCCATTTTTCCCCTGCATCATCCCCCGTGCCAGTGGTCGGCGGGGCGAGTCGGGTGTAGCCGGTCGCCCCCATGCGTTCGCGTGTCCCCGCGGGGCAAGCGTGGCCGCGGTGAAAATTTTCACGGCTCAGCAGGTGGTGGCGCGTACCGCGCGGCCGCGTGTAACGCACGGCGGGGCAAAAGAAGTGTATCGCTTTGATCGTAGACGGGGCGCAACGGTAATAATCGTTATTATGCCAATTAATTCGCGCCTACGTGTGTACACTGGGCCGCGCGTTATCCGTGGCCAGCACGCGATTCCATCTCCAGAGGAACGTCATTAATAGCTAGTAGGATATCGCTATACACTTAAAGTAATTGCAGCCTCGAAGGTGTGCGTGCGCTTGTGCACGCGCGGACATTCGTTGCCGCGCGCAGCGTGTGTCTCGTACGGAGGAATAATTTCGTTTCCCGCGGGAACCCGCGAAGGATCCTCGCGTTACCCCAATTAGCTTATGATCGACACTTTCATTTTTTGTCTCTGCCGCGCGGCAACTTCGTTTTCCGGCAACTTTAGCGCATTCGAGGGGCTCCGGCTGCCGGGGTTCCCTCCGTGGTCACGGCGGCTCAATTATCGATCGTAATTGACGGAGTATTACGAACGGGAATGGAAACTTAGGGCTGTTCGATTCAGCTCAAAGAATCGATTCAGAATCAGATTATAAGAATCGATCCTTTCAAAAAATCGAAACCGAAGAATCGGCTCTGGAAGAATCGATATGAAAAGAGATTTTAGAAGAATGGTCATAAAGCAATCGATCCTTCCAATAAGGTCTCGAAATAGAAGACGAATCGAGGGAAGAAACCACGAATCGGTCTACTCGTAAAGGAAAAACCACCACCCACGTCAGACCGATCGTTATCGCGTTATCTCTGCCCTTTTGTTCCCTGTTTCTATCCGTGACGCGACGGTCGAAAGAACATCCCGCTGCTCCTCTTGTCCGTCTGTCCCCTGGTGTCTCCGGCAACGCGGGGTCGGAAGATCGCGGAGCGCAAGCGATCAGGACAATGTCGATTATCCGCGTCGTCGCACCCGGAAGTGTCGACAGGATACTCGATGATTTCCGTGGGCACTGCGGGGCCGGGAGAGGCGGTCGTAGATAGGACACGCGGTGCCCCCGCGTCCCGTCGAGCGAGGGACGCGCGAACTTCGTATAAGTGCACGTTCCGCCTGCGAAACCGTGGAGGAGATTGCACCTCGAGGTCCTGCGGTGCACACGTTCCGCGAAGGGACGACGGCGAGAGGGGAGAGGAGAGAAGCAGGCGAACACGAACGAGAGAGGAGCTGCCCTCTCGATCCCTTCCACCGCGTATCCTCGCTCGCTCGTCCTCATTTGTCTCCTCGGTTTTCGAGCCACCGGCCAAAACTCGTGCCTTTCTTTCGCCCTCTTGCTCCCGGAGCCGCTGGCCGGACCCACTCTCCTCCTTCCCACCTCTTTTCATTTTTTCCCCCCGCCTGCCCCCGCGTCCCTCTCAGCCCCGTCTCCTTTTTTTTTCTTTACGCCATCTCGCTTCCAATCCACCGCTCGCTGGGACCCTGAAAGGCCTCGCGGCTCCGTCAGGCCAAAGGAAGGGAGCGGGTAGCGAGGCTTTTTCGAATCGAATCCCTCATTGTCGACTCGGTAATTCGAGGAGGATCGAAATAACCCATTATCCCGTAATGAGCGGTGCATTCACGTCCGCGCGCGGCGGTGTGCACGGCCAGCGAGCCGGCCCGCGTGTGCGTGCGCCGGCTGCGTGCGTACACGCTTTAAGCAGCCCCCGTGCACACGCATCCACGCGCGCAATCATTGTTACATTTACATCGTCCGCCGATGATGGTCGCGCACGGATGGGCAAACGGTACATTGGGTGCCTCGGAGAGGTCCACCGAATCTTTGGATTTTCGGTTTCGTGGGGTGACATCAGGGGGCAAGTTCGTAGAAGTGTGTGTCCATATCGCTTGGTCTTGATAATAGACCATATCTCAAGAAGGTTAGACGAAATTGTGGGTACGAGTGCTCGAAACGTCTTGTATAAATAAAAATCGGGGGGGTTTGAGTGAAACGAATGTGGACGCTATTCTTTGGTAATATATGCCACAGTCAGATGAAACACTCATCTACCTTTTCTGCGTCACCCTCGTTACCCTAATGCGGAATAGTAACTTTACACAGAATTTACACTTGAATTTTCGACCCATATTGTTGAAGCACCCTGTGTGTACAGGTGTCTACAGCCGTAAGCACTTGAGGCGTTCGACGACACCTTTTCCTAGAGCCGCTAATAATACGCGCGATTGATTATTCTTGCGACCTGCAACCGGAATTTGCGTCAGGCTCTCGTCTGGAAATGTCGAGTATCAACCTGAAGACCGACTTCGGATATACATAGAAGTGCTGGCGATAGATTCCCCATACCCGTTGGACTCGATTAATAGTACAACGGGTCGTAGATAGCGTCTCTTATCAGTCCGTTAAAAGTAGCCACTCTGGTCTATTCATACTCGCCTGGCGGGCTGCTCTTTTTATAGATTTCGCGGAAAGGGACTGCATATGGCACAGATACGCGCGAATAGAACGCGATCGATAGTTGGAAACTAAGTAGATACCTCCGATCTTTGTTAAACTCTAGCCGGTTTACTTTGCCACTTCTGAGGAGATATCCTCGGGATTATTCAAGTCCCTTCCCCACCGTGAATCGCGAGCAACGATAACGGGGGACCTTATTAGCCTGATATAAGCAACAAGAAAGCATCGCCCGAAGTGCTCTAGGATCCAGCTACGAGAAGTTTCTGATCCCTCGCCGCCGATCGACCCGAGGAACTTTTAACCAGGAGGGATCGCCTCTCTCTGCCCGAAGGCTCGAGCAGCCGTGTCGAGGGTGGCGTTTCGTGGCCCACATGCCTCGGAATTAATCCAAACCGTGGAGCGAAGCGTTCCTCGCCGCGCCGTGTGTGGAGACGGAAACCGCAGAGAGGAGACCAGGGGTAATTCTCGAAGTGGCTGGAACGCTCGAAAGGTCTTCGAACCTCTTGAGGAGCCTCTTCTCGAGCAAAGCGAGCGAGTTCCTTAACGATACAGCCGGCGCCATCTGTGGGGCCGGCCGGAAACCGACGGCCCCCCCTTCTCGTTTTACGACTCTCTCAAGGACCTGGTTGCGCTGAATCCTTGCTCCCGTGCGACTCCCGGCATCGGCGTCCTCGGCACACCTTGGACAAACGGTACGACTTTTGCGGCGAAACGGCCGTCGCGTAATGAAGTAATCATCCCCGCTATCGGGCCTCATTAATCGATCCACCTCGAGCCAGGCACAGTTACCTCTCAGCCGCGGCGGTGCGTCTCTCTCGCTAATGCCCGAAAGGATCGAGCCTCGATAGTATCTGTGGCACGTTCCGCGGTATTTTCCACCGTGGAAGATACCGTTGCGCGGAACGGAAAACAGGATTCGAGATTTCCATTGGCGAGGGTCGCGCCCGGTGTCTTGGTACTGTTACTCCTTAACGAACGAGCCCGGGATGGATGCATCCTTGGCGTTGTTCTTTGTTTCTAGGCTTTCCCAGGACACGGGGGCAATTACGTCGGGCTGGTAGGTATCGAACCGTGCTCTTTCGTCTTTTTCTGTTTCTGGGAAACTGTTGGAGTCCCCAAGGGGATTGTCGACGGAGTTTTCGGATAGATTGACTCGGTTACCGCGATATTTAGCAGTCAGGTTTAATTGAATCAAAAGTGTGAGCGGATCGTGTCTATCGTTCCTCCGATTCTTGGCGCCTCGTAGCGCATCGTTATTTACCTCCCCGATAGTGGCATCATTCTGCTCCAGAAACCAGCCAGTGGTTCCCCTGCCGAGTCGCCGGACTTCGTACCCCTCTAATCTCGTCCCGCACCGCGTTTCCCGGCGCATGTTTCTTTAACCCCGTCCATTGTTCACCGCCGTACGTTCTAATCATCGCGTTAGATTCCATATTCACTTATCTGGCCAGGGACAAAGAAATCTAACAGAGTTATCTCGCGGCGGGCACACAAAACCGGTACACTCGCATTAATGCTTCTTGGATCCGCGCTAATGGCGCGGCCCCGGGGCAGCTTGGATTTATACCGACACACCCTAAACTCGAGGAATTTTCCTGCTAATGGATCGGCATGTTGACACGACAGTTCGTTTGTTCACGGTTGGGACAGAGGCTGGAAAGAGGGGACACGTCCTCTTCGGGCGGTTAGAGGCGCCGTGCGCCAAGAGGACGATTATTTGCAAACGGGGACTAATCACAGGGTTTCCATGACCCCTCCCTGTTCTCGTATGAAAACGACGCAGGGAACAATGGAAATACCTGGCAGGGGAGAGAGGCTGGCCGCGGTGGCTGCCGCCTATCTCCGCGGATTATCTACCTTGAAATGTTTGTTCCTGAAATTTCGGTGAGGTGCGTGTACAGGCGGGCGCCATGTGCTTCCAGCTGGAACAATCTGATCGCGGATCTAAGGAATCTACTAGTGTAATACGATAGGAGGTCTTAAAACAAAGACGTAGAAACCTAGGATACAGCAACATAACACCTGGACCCGGGCTACCTGCTGCTGGGCCCACCGTTTCGTACGGGCTCCTTTTCTACACGCGTATGTATAGGTATACGTACGCGTCCGTTGCTTCTGGGAACCCAGAAGGATGTTATTCGCCTCGAGGATAACTCGTATTAATTTATTTGACGTTAACGAACGAGATCGATGCATAAATTGCCTCGGACCGTGAGGAGTCCTTTATAAGTCGAGCGTGTTGGTACGTGTATGGAAGCGGGTCCTTTAAGGACGGCTACTACGACGCGAAAGAGCGTTTTCGGAACCTGTTCCTCTACTATCCTAATCGAAGATTATTTAGTGAAAGATTACAGTGCATTACAAATGTAAGCTTTCAGGATTTCGTGAATGCGTGCCCCGCTAATGGCGCAGAGCCCACGTGGATGACTCTTTTGTGCGAGAAGCGAGGAAAAGGTTGCTCCCAGCATGCTGGGAGCCGCTCGTTTCGGGAAAGGTTTAACGCAATTCAATGGAGTATAACAAATTCCACGATTCGAAGTCAGAAAAAGAGATCGCCTGGAACGGTCTCTACCTGGGCCTCGGGCTCTCTCCTCGTGTCCGAACCGTTTCCCTCCGAGAGATCCACCTTCATACATATATCTACACGTATATATATATATATTTTTTTTAATTTTGGAGTTTCACCCGACAGAAGAGGATTAATGGGTGCTCCGAAGCAACGAAACCGTGACGCAGGGAGGAGAAGAAGGAGAGAGATCGGAGCCTGGCCGGGTATCCTGAAACACCCCATTCCGTCCACCCCAGGTTGCCAGGTTCCTCGAAGCAGGAATGCCATAATCTAGATAACCGAGCATAATAGAATACCTGGACCTGGACTGGTTGCTTTCTACCTCGTTGCACCTTCACCTTTTTTTCTCCCTTCCCTGTGCCAGCTCGTATCTCGTTGTTGCTCCTCTTCGCTGCTCCCTCTCTTCTTCCTCTGCCCCTCCTGCTTCTGCTCCTTCTCTTCTTCTTCTTCTTCTTCTCCATCTTCTCCTCTACCACCTCTTTCTTTCTGCTGGCCCTGCTCCCATCTGGCCTGCTGCTGTTGCCGCTGTTGGTCCAGCTTTTCCAAGACGATCCCTCTGTTTCTCGATGTTCCAATGACACGGACGCGAAGGGGCATTCCTCGTGCTAGACTAGGGACGAGGGAATGCCGAAAGACGAACGAGGAGGACGGAGCAGCATCTCAGCGTGTCCCCCCTCGGTTGTTATATGTCCTGCAGCCAGGACACGTGTTTTCCAGCGGACTCCTGACCACCGAAACAAGGAAAACTCCTGTCGGCACGAGGGGGATAGACCCGCCAGAACACGATCGTATCGGATTTCTACGTTGGATCAGAAGCCCAGCTTCTCCGCCCTCCCTATCCTCCCTGTCCTCCTTCTCCCCTGCCGCACATATGTATCCTAGAGGAGAAATTTCGTGAATGTCCTGATGAGAACGGGCCCGGGCACCCAGTCCTCGTTATTTCTTCCCTTGTTAACGGTTCGACGATAATTCAACGTCCACGCCGTGGGATCGAGCCGCTCGGTGGCACGCAGCAACCGAAAACACTCGGATGGACGAAAATTACGGTTCGTTGTTCACGTGCTCATCACTTATCGACGACAATCATTTATAGGAATTAGTACTGGCTTACTTAGACACCTTTAAGGGTGAACTCCAGCACACTTCAGTCCGAACCCTCGCGTACGAATGCAAGCCTGAACTTATCAATTAGGTACTTAGAGTAATTCTCTAGAACTTATTAAAGAGCGATTCCAAGCCTAAGCCGCTCTGTGGCTGTTGTGAAAACAGGTTGGGACGATCTCGGGCATAGAGTTCGGAGCAGCGAAAAAATCGCCCCGACACCGCTCGCCGCGCGTCCCGCCATTAACGAGAACCGTTGCCGAACGAGCTGGCATTCACAGAATTTTAATTCCAATCGGCGGAACGAACGATACAGCAGCGGCAGCAGCATTCCGGGATTGTGTCTACAGAGGGAAGGAAGGCGTCGTGCCGCGATCGTTTGCCTTTACGTTTATGTCGCCGTTACGAAATCTCGGTTCCAATTGTCCTTCCAGCCGGCCGATACGGATCGTTGCCCCGCGACTCTTTATCTAGATGGATCTCGACTGCCTTGCCGTACACGAAACCACGAACCTGCCACGGAAGAGGTCAAGCCTCTCTCCTTTCTCGCTCTGCGCCACCTTCTCGGTTCCGAGCTCCGTTCCTTCCTGTCGCGACATTATCGGTAGAAAGCGAAGCGGTAATTAAGCATCCTCGTGGATCAGCAGATGGGAGAAGCGGCTCCTCGCTGCGATTCATAGAAGACCCACTCGAACACCGGCCGCTAGACACGGATCAAGGCTCGCGTTACTCGCTTTCCAGTAACGTTTCGAGTAGAAATCGCAGCCAGGACGATAAGCGTTCGCGCTGCTGCGCTTCCGGTTATGCTGATAAAGCGAACGTTGAATGGAGCTCGCTAGCGACATTGATATAGGACGTGTGCTGGGACGGACCGAGAGGGAAGCTTGCACCTGGGATCTCATGGGCATCTTCCATGCGAGAAACCTGTTCGTTTTGACTCTAGCGTCGCGCGTATGTCGCGCTGCCCGATTATGAACTCCTTGACGAAGAGGGACTGGATTCAAGTTGCGGGGAGATTCGGCTCGTAAAGTAGAGAGGCAAATGGCGTAGATGGTCTGCCAGATGGGCCGAGGCTCCTGTTGTCTCGATATTCTTCCCCTTAAATCGCGCGATATTTTATTCCTCATGGGGATTCCGAGGTCCTTGTTAGAATTTAATGGAAGCCTGCTTCTTCGTGTACAACGGAGCGACGTACGGATTTTCCGCATGGAAATGAGGCGTATCGATGATCCTTCATTCGACAAAACGCTCATGAACTGTGCACAGAATTCCATAAGCGCGCGCCCGCGTGGATACGTGACTCGCGTAATTAAACAGGAAGCTCGGTGCACGCCGCGCACCGGCTCGTCTATATGGGACAGAGTATTTCGAATTTAACGCGTTGTCGTATATTTTCAACGGGCGTACAGTAAAAGTGAGCCCCCCGGCCTTTGTCCAATGCGATTTTAACGGGCGCCGTAATAACAGTTCCATCTGAATAAAATATTCGAGAACGATCGGACGGCTCTCCTCTATTCGTTACGCGTCCCCGTGCCCCGTTGTTTTCCGTATTACATTACCGTGTCGTTATTTTATTATTCATCCGCGTTGTTATAATCGTAAAATAATATCGGATATTTACGATCGTAATGACGCCGTAACGAGTCATCCGCCGTCGTTCCCCGTGCACGGCCACAGCCAGGCGGGTTTATTATTCTGCGCGCAGATTCGCGAAATTTATGATTTGCTCGTGGCGTTGTCGTAATATCAAGGATATGCACTTCTTCTTGGGACGCTCTTCCCGCGGAATAATCGATGTAACGAAATATTACAGAGACACTGAACCGAGAGGAATGTCAATCGACTCTGACGATTGACCAAGAAAATGTTTCATGGATCCTGGTGTGCGTTGCAAGCGACTGGTTGCAACGTCTCTTCACGCTTAAACGCGACAGTACAACACTGTGTAAAATGAAAATTTTCTAAAAATTCTCCTGCATCGTACAGAGTTTCACATTCATCAAGCACTTGGGATTCGCGCGAGGGAACGAAACAGGGGGGGGAAGTGAGGCCGATTCACGCCTCGGCATTAATTTCCCCTCGATTTTCTTCATTTAGACGCACAAGCGCGTTAAGGGGTTCCGCTCACGGCTTGACGAGGGGGAGAGAAACGGAGAGACAGAGAGAGCGAGTTACGCTCCCGCGAAGCTGGAACGATTCCCTTCAGGGCGATCGTGGATCGTTATCGCGTGGAAGGGTAGTCTACTCTCTCCTTCCACTGTGTCTGGCAAAAAGCGCAAAAGGAGAGGTCGACTCTCCAGATGCGCGATCATTTGTAATATTTAATTATGGGCGAGACCGCGGGGAAGATTGTCTCGCTACTTTAGACCGAGGGGGGACGCCTTTTTTTTGCCGGAAGATTTTATTTCTTTCCGTGTTATTTCGAGGGGCAGCGAGGCCTAAGAATTGAAAGCATTTTAATTCGAAACTAAGTGGAAAGGGATGGGCGCTGAAGATATTAATCCAAAAATATCCTTCCCTCTGTTAATTTCAAGTGCGCCATTAAACAGGATTACCAGAATAATTTGCTCGCGCAAAAACGAACCGAAAATCACTTTTCGGAGAAATGGACGCTAAAAGTTATTGAAGCGCAAGCGTGGACGCGGCTGTAGCTTGATTAATACCAACGCGTATCCCCCTTTAACTCGTTGCAAGGAGCAGTGGTGACCCCTTAATTGCTTCGAGCAGCGTATATTCCGATTATTGCGATAGATAACCGATGATGAAGCGCTGGGAAGACTTCAATTTGCGCGGAACGAAGAGAGGATCGCGAGACGTTCCCTCGCCGTTCGCACCTCCGACGTCTTCTACGCCGAACCCCCAATTCGAGGTGATAAAAACGTATTGATCAGGCGAAACTGGATACCGTATCTGTAACGGCGACGACGACAGCCCAGAGTGTTGGAAAGCTCGCGATCGAGGCACGGAGCAGTCCATAATGCCGGGCAAATTGTCGGGTTAGCTCGGCGCAGAATGCGAGCCGGCGTCATTTCCCGGCGGCATTCTTCTAAAATTATCGATAACTTATCGCCGATTGGCCGTAATTCCCCGGCATACGTGGACGCGGTCGCCGGGCGAAAAATCTCTGCCTCTCACGCTTTTTTTCACCCCTTCACCCAGCGCGTCCTCGATGCACGATCGAACATAGTTGCAATTTCGCGAGCGTGATCCGTCTCTCTACCCCGAGGTCGTGAAGTTTCTTGCAGTCACCTGGTCAGCCTTCTTATTAAACGATCCGAGAACGCGTGCGAAGATAATGGAAAGCGATGAGGTTCCTGCAATTTTATAGACCTCCTTCCAGACCCCCCTGCGTTCTCTTTCCATGGCCACTCGATTTACTCAAAACTCAAAGAAGTATCTTATCCAATATATCTGCAAGGTGTTCAACAGCGAGCGTTCCCGTTCCGCAACAACCTAACGAACACTTTCCCATAATGAACACGCCGACCGTTCTGCGCCAAGCGATGAATTCCCTTCAGCTTCCCTGTTCATCGATCCCTCGTCAAACAATCACTCCCAAGACGCTGGCGGAGGAGCAAAAATATTGCGTTAGCGATGGTGACACGCGCGTCGCGCGCCCCAAGCGACGGCGCGCTAGCCTAATGCGATTCTGATGTACGAGTGCAGAAGTGGTTTCCGCAAAAGGGAGGAGATACGCGGGTCGCTCGTTCGAAAAGAGGCCTGGAGGGACGTGTACATACAGACAGAGGCAGGCCGGAAGTGCTGAAAATCGTTTTCCCGCGCTGCGTTGCGCGTCGCGCCCCGCCACCGGCGCGCGACCCTCGAACGACTGGTTCTCGAGTGTCGCGTTTGTCATCCACTCGCGCGTCTATCCTTTTCCGCGAAGACCGCCGTGCCACCGTCCGGAAAGAAGGATAAAGACGAATCCTCTCGTCGAAGACTCCGCTGTGTTTACATCCGTCGCGGAGACCCGCCCCAGGGGATTTTCGTGCAGCTGAAGTGCTCGCTAAACGACTCGCTACGTTCGCCGCGTCTTCTGAATGGCCGAGCGACCCCGAGCGGCCAGGGATTTGCCGCGTTCCCTTCAATGAACGCTGAAACTCGGCCAGGCGGCTGGATACAATGCTCGGGACCGTGGGCACCTCGACTCTCGCTTTTTCGTGCGGCTTAGCGGCGACGGTGCGTGGCACCACGGGGCCGAATAACGCCGGGTAAAAGCGTAGTGCTCGAGCGCAGTGCAAACAGGACGCATTGAGATGTTGCGGTCCACTCAGCGGATGGCAAACATACCTTGCTCTCGGTCACTGTCTCGAGATGACGTACAAACGCGCCGATCAAGTGCGCGGAAAGGTAGGCGACAATCTTGTCGATCGGCCTCGGGACGGTTGGAAGGAAATCGTTTCGGCGGTGTGTTCAGATTTCACGTATGTAGCTTCATGCTCAACTCGCACGTATAGCGCAGCAGTGGAGCATAATTCTGGGCAGTACTTAATTGAAGATTAGTGTAAGTAGTGCAACAAGAAATCGATGACAGCTGGGTTATTTCCTCTCGCATTCCGCCTTGTCATTAATTTCCCTCCCCAATTTAGCCATCGATCATTCCAACTTTTACTCCACCCAATGCACGTTCTCTGTCGTTCTTTTGCTCGTGGTGGATCTAACCCGAGGCAGTGAGGAGCTACCAGGCGATACGACGCTCCCTCGCCCAGCGCCCAATGAAATTTCCTCCTGGCGACGCGTTTTCCTTAGAATTTCTTAAAACACATAGCTGCACACTATGTAACCCGCACCGTATGATCAGGCCGAAATATTCATGAATATATTTGGTATATTACATGGATCCCGAAATGCGAAAGATGTTATTACTGGGACCAGGGCGTTCTCCGAACGTAAGGCCAAGAATGGAGATCGGTCGGGGACGGTGTTTCGAGGGCGAGCCTCGCGTACAGAGAAGAAAATGTGCCACGTAATGCGCCGCAGGGCCGAAACGAGGATGACCAGAGCCGCGGCGACGCGGCGCGGAGAGGGAAAGGGACGGGGAAGAAGGAAGGCAGAGGGCAGATGCAAGCAAGAGTCGAGAAAAAGAAGCAGCTGCACCCTGCGCACCGTACTATCCTCTCGACGTGCGTTCTGATTCTCTATGCCTTCTGCGCCTCCCACCCTCTCTGGCCACCGCCTTCGACTCGCCTCTTTTCACGAAAAGGGAACGATATGCGTTACGAAATGTGCCTGCGCGCGAGTTTTGCCCGTCGCGAAACCGCTTTCTTCTCCGGGCTTTGTGGCCACGCCGAACCGTGCCGCTGTTTGGCCAACCGCGTGAAATCGGTAGCGCTGGAAACATACACCGAATTTCTGCACTCGCGTAGGTACGTACATAATAGGTATAGTATACCTTCCAGACGCGTTTCGTGACTCAGAACTCATATTTTTAACTCACTCAAGCGTGAAGAATGGGTTAATTCCCATTTTCAGGGAATGGAATAAAAACTCTATAGATCCTGGTTTAATAGGTTTCTTGCGACAGAAGTACGAGTAACGTCGAACGGAGGATGATTACGTCTAGATTCTATATGGTTCGACGTATGCTCGGAAATTCTTTTTTTTACGAAAGCGCACCCTATGCGCGAAGAATCTCGAAATTGCGCGTCCACCCGGCGCGCCACCTTTTCACCTTGATAAGGATATCTTGGATCCGTAATCTCACGGGCTCGAGGGTTATACTATATTTCTTGTCGAACGTTATCAAATACGCCGAAGGATAACTGACTTCTGAGAAGGAACAATCTGCCGATGCACGATAAGCTTGTTAGTCTCTCTCTCGAGCGGTGTTCCCTCCCCATGTTCCCCTCCGCGGCTCTCCGTCAAGCTACACTGAATCATAACTGACACGCCGAATTAAAAGCAAAGTCCCCTTTTCTCCACCGCCCCTCGCCCTCCATCGTCGGCGCTCGCTCGCCCGTTCGTTCGTCGCGCGGTAATTACGAACACGGTGTTTATTAAAAGGTGTTGCAATAAAGTTAAATTAACCTGTCTTCGTCGATGGACGCTGGGCGTTTGCGAGCGCGTATCGGGTTCGTTAAACATTTGCATTCGTCATCGGTGCCGCGACGCGTCCGCTCTGAATTTTAGAAACACGCGATATCGAGTTACGCTCGTTACAGCGTCGCGCAACGCGTGGTCTTGATTAACTTGTCGCCAGTTGGCATGTAAACGACGCGGCGGCGGCGACAAAGTATAACAGCTCGACGAGTTTAACGTCACGGAGGAAACTCCGCCGACTGAATAATACGAGGCGGTGCGCGCTGGCCTTCTTAACGCCTCATCGATCGCGCGTTTTGGAGCAGCTTCTACAGTGGCTCGCGATAACAGATCTCACGGAACTCCGAAAATGTTAACGGTGCCCTTCGATGAGTTCCCATTCGCCCTCCATAGTCGTCAGTTGGAAAACACTGATGGCGTGTCTGTAGGGGGTGCCAGGACCACGCGCGCTTAATTAGCGCGACTCCGTTTCCGAGACCGTCGGAAATTACGCGTTTCGCGTGCACCCCGCAAGAAAAATAGAGGATCGCGGGTCCCTCGGAGGAGTAGGCGAAGATGTGGAGGGAGCGAAAGGGGAGGAGGGCAAAAAAAGGTGCGAGGGAGAGGAGAGTGGCGGAGAGCACCGGTTATCGAAGGTTCAATCTTCGGGCCATGGGGCCGGTCACTATATGGGGATTCTGGGGATACGGGGGAGGTAATCGATTACCATGGGACCGATCTTTCTCCTCTCCCTTCCCCGTCTCTCTCTCTCTCTCTCTCTCTCTCTCTCTCTCTCTCTCTCTCTCTCTCTCTCTCTTTCTTCTTTTTCTCCCTCGCCTTCGTTCCTTTTGCTTTTCTTCAACTGCGCCCCCTCCTCGACTCCGCCACCCACCCCCCTCTCCGAGGTCTCGGGCCGACGCCAAAATTTATACCTGGCGGCTGCTACGGAGATGCACCCTCGTCTGAATGGAGGCAGGGCATTCAACGGCGCCGCGAACTGTGAAACGAAAAATATATGGTTTCCAAAAGAACAGCCGTAGGTCGATCCACGGATGCGGAGGGGAAGCGACGCCGTGCACGCGAGAGAAAGGAATCGAATCGTCGGCCGGAGAGAGAATGAAAGAAGGTGCGGAGAGAGAATAAGAGGCGAGAAAGACCACGGTCCTGGAGAGCCTCGTGCGAGAGTCCCCGAACAGCAGAAACGGATTCCTCGGATTTTCGAGACCGGGCAAGATTGATGCCGAAGAGCGGCCCCAGGATGTCTGTAACCGTGGACGGTATTGTCGACAGACAGTTGGACGTCTGATGACGAACGATGGGGGCCCGTTGTCGTTCAAGGGGCCCCGACCCCCTGTGCTATATCGGTGATCTCGGGACCACAGGATCTGGAAAAGTATCGACGGTCGGATCGAAGCCGACGGCTGTTCATTATTTTTTCATGCGACGTCGACTTCGCCGGGACGACAGTGTGTATAATTAATATGTGACACGCGATGGTCCGCGGAGCCTGACAGTAATTGAAGGAGGGCGTTGAACGACCCCGTTGCCGGATACAGGAGAATATCATCGTCGACGCGTAAGAGTGAAGTTTAATAATAAGAAGGTTTGGGGAAAGGAATTGAGAGGGAAAGGTAGATATGTTGATTTGCTGAGACTGCGAGCCGATATCGGTGTACACGGGTCCCCCACATAAAATTCCTCATTAAATTGGGACGCGGTAGCCCACGCTGTGAAACTTGCTTCGGAGCAGAAGCTTACAGGCCCGAGAACGATCCCGAATGATCATTACCGTCCCTAATCCCCCATTCATAGACGTTAAACTGTTACGCCGCGCCGCGGACGACTGCACGGGCCCCGAGTGCCCGCGGCCCGAAAAACACTCGACCAGAAAGGAAGCCCCGAAGCGACAAAGTACCCCGCGAACTATTAACCCTCTGTCCGACAATGGCGGGCAAACAAAACGCTGCACTTCTGTCCGCAATAATTTTTTATCCCTTGTATCTCGGGCACAATGGGAGAGGACCTTTCCCGAGCTAGATATCCAGATGAAGCGTGGAGCGTGACGGCGCTGCGTGTCCCGTGGCACCCTAACCCGGAGTAGATGTACATACACTCACAATCAAGTGGGCCATTATTTGCCGAAAGCTCGACCGGGCCGCTTGCCACGGGACGGAGGGGAAAACTCGTGGAAGATAAAAGAGGGATGCTCGAAAGACATCAGCAGGTATATCTAGACTCCTGGCTTGTGGATCCCCGAGAGGTATCTCTTCAGGTCGACGCGCGGTATCTCTCTCTCCTCAGGTATACGTGACCTTCCTCCGCGCGGGTCCTTGAAGCGCCGAAGAGCAAAGGAAGCCGATGTTGCCCGTTGGTGTCGGACAAAGGCGAAGCGATATCGTGGCTTGTGCAAGCGCGCGCGAGCAAAGTCTCCTTCGCCACGTACGCACCGTTAGGCCCCATTTGTCTAGAACATCGGGATTTATGCCGAGGCTACTCCGCCCTTGGGCCTTCGAGAGTTCCACCGATTTACTTTTATGGCCCCGCACCACGGCCAAGCCGACCGGAGAAAGTCTCTTGCTCCTTGCGCAAGGGGAAACGTTATACGGGGAACACGGGGAAATCGACGCTGGGATGAGTTGTGAAACTCGAGGAAGCGGAGGTGACGCGTACGTGCAACTGTACCACGGCCATCTTCCTCTTATTCCGCGTTCAGGGACCCTGATTCACCGACGTGGATCGTCGAGTAGGATTACGCACTGGGTGGGAACCATTCGTGGCTTGCAACTAGGAACTGCAAAAGTGCAGAGTGCGCTCTGTTCCTTACTTTGCTTTCTCTGCTACCATTCGTTTCAAGCTCCCTCGACACAATTAAGTCCTCCACTTTCTCAATGACATATTTCTCATTTCCCCCTGACACTAAGCTCCCAATGAGCTTTCCCACTGTCCCGTTCGCTGGGTCCATCGAAGTCTTCTAGACCTCAAGATAAATACGCAGCACATCGTACCTCGAACAAAGATGAATACCTCGCAGCACGCAGACGGAATTCCTGCACCGTTGGTCTCCATTCGTCTATAACGACCGGGATTCATACGAGAAGGTAACCCCGCCCTCTGAACCCCAGGCTGCAGGCCCGGCTATTCACATTTCGAGCTTAAGTGTCCGTGCTCGCGACGGGGAAAAGGAGAGAGGACGGTTCCTCAAGGTTGATTTCCACGCCACTTGTTCCTCTCGGTATTGGCGCGCGGACATTTTCCTCCGCCGCGTTCCTGGGCCAAACGGGGCCCTGTCCCTCCCTCCCTCCCTCGAAGGCCACCCGATTATCCAAGGGCCCCTTTGTCCCGAAAGGACGCCGCACGTGGTGTGCGCGACCCAGGTATAACCCTGGGTCCTCGGTCGCGGGGACCGCGAGGAGTCACGTGCGGAAAGCAGCAAAGGTAAAAGTCGTCGGAGGTCCTCCGGCCTGTTTCAACGAGGACTAAGGTCTCGGAGCTGTTTACCCGACTGCTTAGCACGTCGTAAAGGGATGACGAGTCTATTTCCGTGAAACGACCGGCGAGAGGACACTGGCGACGGAGGAAGGAGGGAGGGCTCGATGTATGTGCAGAGGACTTGTCGAAGAAATCTTCGAGATGTTGACAAAGTAGAGTGGGAGGGCGAGAGGGTGATAAAGAGGCGGCAGGGGAGGGCGGAGGAAGGGGGGGGGAAAAGTTATCTGCCGCGTGAAGAGGATCTGGCGTGGCCAAGAGTAAACGATAATGACGACTTCCTGATTCGGCGCTCGTTTCAACGACCGGCAAGAAGAATTCGTGTACGAACCCGCTCGAGCACATGCCGTTCGCATACGGCCTGTTTGTTTAGACGGCAGGACCGTGTGCGAGAGAGCGCAGGCACACAGCGGACCAGAAACGCGTAGCTCAAGTCCCATCGTCGGGCGCTCATGGGAATGCTCCGCGAGCATGGTTACGAAGTTTAATGCTCGCCCGAGTCTCGATAATGGCGACCCGGAATGTTATCGCGTTAAGTGGATACGTCGAACGCCGGGGAATCGAGGATAATAAATAGCTTGCTGTACCCTAGATCGTAGGGGCTCGGAGCGCCTCGGAATTTCGTAAATATCGCAGCACCGAAGATGTCCTGTTACACCGATCCGTAAACATTCCGTTTTCGTGGAAGCCCGAGTCCTTAAAGGGGAACTTTTTGCCGACACCCGGCCGAGATAATCCTCATCACACCACAAGACTGGCACTTCTGCTACAAAACGTAAACTACGAAAAAGCATAAATTCCTCGAGAGTTCGCGACGTTGGAAAGCCCGAGGACTCGCGGGCAGCCAGTAAACGTGGTTCGTTAGCAAAGACACTCGATTCCCCGTTGATCCAGCAGTTCCTCAGATGCTTGCACAGGGGGACGCGTGGCCTCGTCGCAGATTTCTCACCGATGGCGTGCCGAAGGGAAGAGGAGGCGGATGAGGCGGAGGATGCACCCGCCTCTCCATGGCGGACGGACGCGGCAAAGGAAGGGTCGGGGCTGGGTGATTTTCCGCGAGTCACGCGAATTCGTGACTGAATCCCGAGAATCTGCCGGCGATGTGTCACGCTGGTGTGAAACGTCACGGCACTAGGAAGTGACCCCGAACTGTCGCTGGGCCCCCTTGTGCGCGCGTACCTGTGCACGACAATGTCCATAAACAATGGGAGCTATCTCGGGGATATCAACACGATGGCCGGCCGCGGATCTGACCCAGGAACGGGGCCCTGACCCGGAGCGTGCACCGGGACACGGGTTATCTTCCATATCGGCCGGGGGACAGAAATGTCTCAATGCGCAATGCGGATCTTTGTCGAAGGTGTGCGAATACTGTGTACCGGCGTTCTGTCTCTGTCAAGGAAGTCCCCTGTCCGACGCGCGTGGGACCGCTTCGAGACAGATTAATTATAAGGATTATGGAACCGCGGCTGGAGATAACGCGTGATTGATGTCGGTACGCTGGACCGTTTTGTTAAGACAATGCAGCGCAACAATGGAGACGGATGCAGCGTTTGATGCATAGGCCGCTCGTTTTCGAGCGTCCGCTGGTCGACGGAGTCGGGCGAAACTGTTTGGTCAGGGTGATTAAAAGAGGCTTTGGATCGCAGATCGCGTGGAGAACGACGAGGGTTTCCCGAGCGAAGGAATATTTCTGGAATACGTCGAGCTACCTGGAAATATCGAAACGACCGGGGGTGCCGTAACTTCGGCCCGAACAGTTCCGAAACTGATTCGAACGCACCATTTCCCCGTCGTAGGAACAAACATTTCCATAATCGTAAACCTTTCATCGATGCCTCCCTACATTCGGTAGTGGTATCAGCTATAAAACTGAAGAAGCTATAACGCGGCAAGGTCACGCTGCAAGCACTCTCTCTCTCTCTCTCTCTCTCTCTCTCTCTCTCTCTCTCTCTCTCTCTCTCTCTCTCTCTCTCTCTCTCTCTCTCTCTCTCTCTCTGTCCACGTTTTCCACCCGAAAGCGGGAGTGCTAATATACCGAACGGTACTTCCCCGAAGAGTGGTCCCGTCTAATCGACGTTCGAGATCGCCGTAAAGTTGCCGATCGTAAAATTAAATCGTCGTTAAATGTCACCGGGGGTCGCTCCGATCTCTCGTTGCTTTCACGAGTCGATGACAACGTCCGAGAGGATCGAAGGCGAAGAAAGAGAGATAAATATGCCCGAAAGAACGGATCCAAATGGCACTGTATCGCGCTGTCAAGCCGCGATCGAACGGGGTGCATCGCGACGTCCGGCTAAATGGTACCTTAAGACCGTTCCGATCGCTCTGCTATATCCCGGCGACTTGGAGCCGCCACGATCTCCGGGGGAATTAAACGAAGTGACACTTAAACCCTTCCTCGAAGACGCTTCCACGCCTCGACATATTCAACCGGACACTAAACAGAATGGTACCTGACGGTCTAGCCGTGGTGAGCGCTAATTGGCAGTTAAGATTCATTAACTAGTCGACGATATCTACGGCTCTATTAACATTGTCCTACCGTCGTTAACCGTGCGTCTGCGGCTAGACGGCTAGAGTGATCGAGCTGATTGCAAGGGAGGTTCAAAGAGCGACGACTAAGGTCGCTTTCGACACATAAGTACGAAACGACGAGACTGATAAATCTTCGGCTACCGAGCCGTCGGAACTCGGGAAACACGCGAGTCGTCGGGACGGCCGGGCCACGTGGTGCACAACCTCACGGGTCGGCCGACTATTTCTTTCGACGACGAGCATTTGATCACCGATCGGGACAGACACTCCTCTACTCGTGCGGTTAGTCCAATTACAAAGCGGTGGCACGCTGCCGCGCGTAAATTAGGGGAACCCTTGCCAATACGAATTCCACTCCAAATTACACACCCTGGCCCGTTGAGGTATCTCAGATGTCTTAAATACACACACTCCATTTAACCGTATGGAGCATGAAACAAGAACCTACGTTTGCCAATGTTTCCAACATTTCAATACAATCAGGGGGGGGCAATTAGTAACTGACCACAGAGCCCTTCAACTACTCTGTACTCTTCATTTCGAAGTCACCTAAGAGTAGTCGTTTTGTGGTGCTCACGGTTCGCCCCATTTCCTCGTCCTTCTGCCATGAGTTACCTCATACTCCATATTTAACACCCCAGCCGCGACATTAATCCAGAAAGGGATCGTCGTTTTCTGGTATAGCGCGGTGAGTTCGTAAAACGATGAATCCTATTGTCCCCCGTCACCTGTTCGCGCGTCTGGTCGAATTCCGTGAGGGCGAGTGGGATCGTGTCGCGGCTTTCGCCGCGCTTGATAAATCGACGCTACGAGACGGAGCCCCGAAAACACGTGCGCCACGGTATAACGTCCCGGCGGACTATTTCTTTCAACGGCGGCCCTCTGATCTCGGGCCGGCTCTGACACTCCGTCTGGCCACTTTAGTGCCTCCATTCCACGCCTCGCGAGGGAGGTGGAACGGCGAGAGCGAACGTTTGTACGCTTTGCACGGCTTTTAATAGGACCCAGCGTCGCGGTACGCGTGGATCGATGAACTTTCGGCGGAGTCGCGCCACGCCGTCGGGATCGTGTTGTTCCCTCGTGCACCAACGACAGATCGCCCCCGGCCCCCGAGTTCCTAGCTCGAATAGAACATCGGCAGCGATCGAGGCTTTTTTCTGCACCTTCGACACCCCTGTCGATCCAAATTCCACTGGGCGATTCGATTTCGAGCGGCCCCAGGGAACTGCAATTGGAACAGAATCGAATGACCACTGATGGCTACTGAGAGCCAATTGCGATGCTGCGATACTGTTTGGATACACTTTATTCCTCATATCTAAATGCAGAGTTGCGCGTTCTTCGTTGCTCGTACACAGATTGAACTGGAATTGGAGCAGTGTTGTCCACGGTTAGGGCAGGTTACGTGGCTTTGGTCCCTCCACACGTGTTGTACGATGTCTGAAGACAAATTTTGCAGCTTGGAAAGCACGAAGAGCTTGAATTCTTGATCCTAGACCAACCAGCTGATTTCGCCTCGACTGTGGATAGATCATGGTCCACCGTGATTGGAGTACCTACAGCAGTTGCTTTAAACGATTACGACTTTCACTCGATATGGGAATCTCCTTCATCTTCGCATTGAACGTTGTTATCCGTAACATGATCTCCTCTGGAGAGCTTTGATCTTGGTTAACTCGAGAGCGGAGGATCGTCGCTAACATATTCCAGCGTCGCGAAGAACGTCGTAAATTTCACGAATGCTCCCGTTGACGATGATCACTTTGTTCCCTCTTTCGAATCCATAAACCATTGGATGGCGGTATATTTTCCCAGAGATTTATACTCGCGAAACAGTGAATTTCCCAACGACGAAACATTCTGACGGACTTGTATTTTCCTTACCGAATTTTATGATTTTTATAAATACTATGGTTTCTTTGAAGTTCAACGCGATCAAAATATCACGATTTAATTATAATCCTATGTACCTGGCGCGTCCATCACTGTAACAGCGCGACAAAAATTCGAGCTAAACTTGAACTCACTGCGAAACGAAATCGCCCACAGATTCGATCGCGTGAGTGGAAGCACGCCGCATTCTGCAACCACAAGCGGATCCGTTCGATTTTTCGAGAAAGCGGCAGAACTCGATTCGTCCGTTTCCCCCGGACACGGAACCCACTCGATCGTCGTTAATCCTCTGTTAAAAATTCCGCGAATCAACCAACCGCGCGAAATGGAAATGAAAACTGAGCGTTGGTATTCGACAGATCCTTGACGACACCAAGTATCCTATCGGCAACGGAAACAGAAACAAAAGTTTGCCCCCGAGGGAGTATATTATCAGGCGCCATTTAACTTCCTCTCATCTTCCATATTCGAGAACAGCGTTTCTTTCCTGGCCTCCCCTCGAGCTCGTAAATCCGACTGATCATCGACGTTACGGAAAAGCTCGCGGTAGATTAGCGTAGTAGTTAGAGTGCCAAACTTTGTCCCCGCAGCTCAGCGAGAAACAGACGGTTCAAGTTTCTTCTACGATTACCCCATTGTCATTACTTCCCTTGTCTCTTTCCAGTTCCATTTCCTTCCCCTTCCAGACAGGCTTCAAAGACATTTGAAACAGAGTGATTGCAAAACAATTCCCACCCTCCGCATCAATGCATTCATCCCGCCACTGACGCTCCGTTGTGCAGAAAACACGCGGCAGAAAGTGCAAGAGAGTAGCAGGAAGTCTGTGCGCTAGGCGTTCAGGATACGAGAATAGCCCGAACGCGAGACAGATTCGTTCGCAGGAGAGAGAACAGATGCCGGGAGGAAGAATACAATAAATATTTGAAGTTAACTAATAATAACGCCGGCCCCGCGTCCTAATGGCACCGGCAGACGAAAAGACGCCGCCGCGCCCCGTCAGGCGACGCAGACGGCGGCCAAGACGACCAAGACGACGACCGCCGAGACGACAAGAGGATCACCCGCGCACGCTTTTACATAACGCATTAATGTCGTGCATTAAATGGGCCGACTGCCGCCGTGCACAGCGGACCATCTTGCAGGAAGTTATTATAAATACGGCACGAGGTCGTGGTATCCGTCACGGTGCGGAAAGCCACGGGAACGCGTCGTCGTCTTTTATAAATAATTTAAAAGTTCAACGGGGGGGTTGGCCCGCCACCGACCAACGGAACCGAGTTTCGGCAAAAATGTCGCGTGGCGATAGAAATAGATTTACGGAATCGTGTACGGGACAGTCGGCTCTTTTATATTCCCGGTGGCAGTGTAAGTTACGTCAAAAGCAATCTCGGGCTACTTTCAGTCCTCTTTATAACCCCCGTTTACTGGCAAACTCCTGTCCTCCGGTTCCTTTTAGAGTTTCGGAGCTGGCCCATCGAGAGTAATTGAATTAAGGCGATTTAAAAAGGCTCGCCAAGGTTTCCTGAAAATCTCCAGCCAGCCATTGGGTTGTCGCGGAGATTCTTGTCGATCTCCTACGGCGGGTGGTGAGGTAGGTACCGTTTAGTACTGGCGATTCGTGGTTCAGGGTAAGAAGCTTTCCGCCGCTCGGTCGAGAACGAGGGAGTACATAAATTGTGGATGTAAGATTCACTGTGCGAGTTCGTTGAATCTGTTTTTGATAAGAAGCAGAGATTAAACTGAGCACAGTTTCAGCTGCAAAGTTTTCAGAGTTGATTACCATTCTCAATTAGCCCGACGCTCGGCGCGGGTACTCGGAAACAACGATTTTAGGGGTACTGCACTCTGAATCCAGGAAATTAGCCAGCCGACGTTAATAGTGTCCATTCAGGCTCGTTAAATCTACGCCCATAAAAATAATGACGCCGAACAATCTACAGTCGCGCCCCGTTTCGCGTCGAATACTGACGGTCGTAGGCACGGATGGAACAAAGGGCCAGGCGTTGCGCGGCGTAAAATATAAAATCACCGGGCGCCCCGGAAACCACGGGGGCAAAGCAGGTGCAAAAGGGAGACCGGCACGTAACGCCTTTCGAGAAACGCGTCCGAGGATCCCCGTATCGCCGCGTTATTACGCGAATTTACATAAGGAATTAACATTCCCATCGTGGCCACGAATCAGGGACAACACTTTGCCCATTCCGGTGTCGCTCGATACGCTACCGTGACTAACGCCCGCGGATTATCATAATTACGAGAGAGAGAGAGAGAGAGAGAGAGAGAGAGAGAGAGAGAGAGATTCGAGGGTCCTCCTCCGTGGAGCCAGACCGAAAGGACGAAGGAGCGTCGGAACCGAAAATCGAGAATCGCTTTAACGAACCATCGGCTGTTTTAAATAATTCATGCGAGTTCCAGTCTCAGTCACGCCGTAAATTCTCAATACTAATTCTCGACGGGCATTACAACGGCGGGTCTCGTCAGCGGCCAAATAGAATTGACGGGAGAGGGGGAGAGAAATATGCATTATACGGGCACAATGGTTGTCTAAGGAACGAACATGATGAATGAAAGAGTCAAACGATGGTCCCGAAGCTGGTAACGTCCGAGGATCCATCCGCGCGGCGTCCTTTTGCTCTTACTTTCTTTCTGCTTTCCCTCGCCCTCGCGCGCCGCTCTCTTCCTCTCTTTTTCTCCCTCCGTTCGCCCTCTTTGACGCAGTACCAGCTTTGATATTCCTGCCAGAATATCCCACTTATAGTTAGTGCATAAGCTTGCCGCTGCTTTCTCTGCCCGTCTCTCTTCCCTTTTTGTCCCCGCCGCCCTTCTCGCTCTCTCCATCGCGCCCTCCGCCCTTGTATCGTCCCCCCCGTCTCGGTTCCTCTTCCTGCCGGCCCGCGAGAGCACGGTCTCTCCTCCGCATTTCTCACCGAGCCTTTGTCCCGTCGGCGTCGTCCGCGGAACGACGTTGAACGCTTTGAAACGCGTTGCTCCGTGCCTATCCGTTCTGCGGGGATACGCGCGCGGACGGGATCGCTCCCTTAACGCGGCGAAACGAAGGTCAGGGATCGATGATTAAGGGGAGCCCCTCCGCGGGATGGACCGTGTCGTTTCGCACGAAGATCGCCCGCGGTTTCCATTGCTACCTCGCTCCTTGAATACCGTGAACCACGCGAAAGAACGACGGTAATCACGCTGATAGGAATCTCGCTTAATTGGGATATGCTTTCTCCGGTAGGCGGGAACTTTGTAGCTTTGGGTCGCGAGGCTTCATCCGCCCTTTTTCACTGACGCCATCGTCGACCAGGGGAACGATAAGGTGCGAATCCATGATGTGATTTCACGTCAGACTTTTCTATCGCGAGATCAAATTCTCAGCAACAACTAAATGCAAGTAATAGAAGCAGTCGCGACAGATGAGATTTTTGAAAATATATCATGAAACTTATCTCGCGAGATCAGCAAAATCTCGATATATCGGTGTTAGTTACACAGGAATTTTAATACACGAAAGGCGTTCGTGAAATTCTGTACCCCCTTGTCTCCACCCCCTTCATTGCTGAAAAATCAGTCGACAATGTAACAAAAGGGTTCTTCGGTTCCCGTGTCCGAGGCAAAGGACAGGACTGACGTATAAAATTGGCCTCGCCAGACCGATCGACAGGAATTTCCAGGGGTCCCGAAACGATGGAGGTCCCCCCCGCCCGGTTCGAGCACACGCCCACTTTTTCGCTGTTCCAATTAGGCGGAGACCCTTGCATGGGTTTTATTTGGTAGTTGATTGGTGTGGACCGGACAGTAGTGGAAATTAATGAAGACGGTTAGGGGGTAGGATATGTCGTGCAGTTATTGGACCCGTCGAATAATTTCGCCGACGCTCGCGGATATCGCAGGGCACCCGGCTGCCATCGGAGCAATTAGCGACGTCGACACGATCGGCTGAAAGGGAGCCGCGATACTCGTATTTATACGTTTCACACGGAAATTACGAATGAACGGGGCGCGAACGCCCCGGCGCGGCGCACTCGTAAAAGTAAGCCAGACCGAGATTGCCAATAAAAAGTGGCGGATTGTCGAGAAGAAGATTGGGGCGCTCCAAAACGAACGCGCACGACTCGATGGACACTTGGCGAATGTTTCTCTGCGATATTATAGCCCCTCGACGTCGGATAGGCGAAGCGCCTGGCTAAGTGAGCCCTCGATAGTCACATGCGCGCCGGTTTCACGTTCGAAGGGGTCACCGAAGTTTCGCCATACATATTCATGCCGAGTATTTACCTAAGGCCAGAAAAGAACTGTTAAGAACCAAGGCAACGTATCGCATTAATACGCCGAGGGTCCTCCGAGAGATCCTACGAATACGTAGGTATATGCAAATGACACCGTTCCCGCCGGGGAAACCTTTAAATCACACATCGAGGCTACCAATAACACGTCGACGATCGTAATACAAGACAGCCTTTATACGCGCGCGCTGTACCAGCGCCCGACGAGCACCAAAACGCTCGTCCTCCGGTTGAAAGGATCGCGTTCTAAGTACCGTAACATGCAATAACAGGCTTTCATCGGGCATAATTCAAGACCGGGGATTAAAATAACAAATAGACGACAGAGGGAGAGAGAGAGAGAGAGGTGGATGCGTGCGGCGTGTGATCAGTATGCTACAGAGCTGTTGCGAGAGCCTGCGTACCAGCTTACCGTAGCAAGTTTTTACAAGGTTGAAATTCGATGATCGTTTCTGAAGAGTTTCACTCGTGAATGGAATTAATGGTAGCGATGCTCGGCCGATGCAGTGCAACAATCAGAGGCGCCAGCCTTGATGCTTGGCTGCCGGCAAATCCCGACGACGTTGCGCGATAAAAAAGTACATAGAACGAGTCGCGATCGTCAGATTTCTGACGTCTCGGATATTTAAATTTCCATCACCGCCTCCCACTGTACACGCTTATCTCGCCTGCTCGGTCAGCCCCGGGAAGGAGAGGGGCCGAGGCTCAAAGGGAATCTTTTCCTTCAAAACGAAACCTCCGGCGAATTTATACATCACAATTCACCGTGCATCGCTGCCATTAACGCGTCGACGACCGGGGAACAAGACAGGCCACGGTACATCAACCTCCGTGGAAACGGAGCTGCCCGGTCCGAAGTACCAAAAGGAGCCACGCCGTGCTTTTATCGCGAGTAATTCGGGCCACGATCGTACGTATACGGTGTCTAATAAATTCGTGAATGGCCAGGCAACGACTGAAATGTCCCATACACCCACGCGCGGCGCGCACACACGCGGGCGGGGCCCGCGTGCACACGGGGATACACGCTCGTTCCGCTCGGCATGCTTGTGTGCCGCGTGCCTCGGTTCCCGAGGTTGTTGGCGTTGGTTGCGCGCGCTTAGGGTGGGTACCGAGGCCCGACGAGCCGACATGGGGGCACCGAGAGAGAGCGGATATTATCGCCAAACGTTAATTTGGTCGAGGCCCGGCCTACCTTCCAATTTTCGAGCCCTTACACGCCCACTTACGAGATTGTCCGTTAATGCTCCGAAACGTCGGGACGCGTTTTCGACGCCCGCGTTTTACCGCCACGGAGGGCTTTACGGGCTCCAGGCACGGCCGGGTACACTTCGGGCGAACCTCTCTGCATCTTGGCTGCGTGGCCGCGGCACGTGTTGTGAGAATAACGTGCGTAGGTATGCATAAAGTGAAATAGAATTGTAGACTGATGGAGATGGGGAAGCTTTCTTTGGGTTCCTGGAGCTTCGAATTTTGGGCGTTTAAGTCCTATGCCTCCCGGTTGTGGATCTGTATGTCCGAGACCTCCGGGTTCTAGGTTTCTGGGTATGAAATTTCTATGGATCCTAGATCCTAGGTATTAGGCTCCTACTTAGGAGAAGTGGAACACCTGGGCATTAAGGGTACCCTCCGGTCAAAACGCTTGAAAAATACGTGGTTTTCATGAATTAAACAAAAAGAAACTGAACGACATACGGTCAAAAAGCTTTTTGGACATTATTACTGCATATTTGCAGAGCAAAAGACAAAATTATTGTTTGAACTTTATCAATGTTTACATTAGATATACAGCATTCATGTCAAGAGCTCTAAATTTTACAGTGGTAAAATGAAGGCTGTATATCTAAGGCAAAACTTGATAAAATTCAAACAATAATTTCTCTGTTTACTCTTCAAATATGAAGTAATAAAGTCCAAAAAGCATTTTTACTAAATGTCATTCAGTTTCATTTTTTTTAATTAATGAAAATCGCGTATTTTTCAAGTGTTTTGACCGGAGGGTACCCTTGAAGTTTAAGACTCACTGGATACCTACTACTGTTCTATATTGTAGACCTCTAAGTACCAGAAGAACCAGTTAAAGAAAAACATGTATCTAAATATTCTAAACCGTACCAAGGCGTCGTCATCCCGCCTCCAAGGATATGCGTATCGAAGGATCGATATTTTCCCGCGAATTTACCATCGATGACCCTCCCTATCGGACTTGTATGCTCAAGCGACGCGATAGCAGAACGATAAGCAGCCTATAAGACGCGAAGGGGGCCTTGTCCGTGAGATCTTCGCGCTGAAATTAAATTGAGCGTTGCGAAAAGGAACGGGCACGCCTGTTCGGGCGTTAAGAAAACAGGGAAACCGTATTTCAACGGTGCCTTAACATTCCCGCGGACACGCGGCCATCACGCGGCCGTGTACCTAATTTATGTAACGTAGAACAAATATACTCGCGGCCGCGTACCCCTACGTACGTGGTCGGGGAAAGGAAAATAAATACGGAGGGCGAAACAAGTGGAGAGCTGCCGCGGGAAGGCAAGAAAATAGTCCCTGCGCCGATTCGTAGACCCCGAAATAGGGCGGTGTGAACAGCAGGAGACGTTACTGTACACCGCGCAACGTGGAGGAGACGTGTATTGGCGTGTGTGAACGCCGTTGGAAAGAACCGGTTATATAGGAACCGTCCTCCACCTTCTCCACCTTCTTCTTCTTCTTCCTCTTCTTCTTCTACCACTTCTTCGTGCTTCTTCTTCTTTACCTACCTTTCTACTCATTCGCCGACCTTTCGTTCCATCCTCGCCAAGTATCCAGCGCCGCTACATAATACAGCCGAGGCTGTACATACGGACCCACCTGCATGCGTGCATGTGTGCGCACACGCGTAAAGGCTGTATGTACACTTACGTGGGGTCCCGACACCATGGGCGCCTGCCTATCTGACATTGGGTGCCTACGAGGGCGAGCCCGTGTCGTTTCTTTTTCTCCCTTTCCTGACCTGGCTACCGACGAACCCCAGGGGAACCTTGTACTCCCTGCGTGTACCTGTCGGGGGCGTCCGAATTTCGCGAGTCCTTCGCGGATACCCTGGATTCCGAGCGACCGATACGCGGAAACGGTCAGACCCATTGTGTACCCCCTTGGCGATGTCCCGCGGTGAACACGACCTGGTCGTTAATGCTCGCGTTGATGCCTGCGAATTAATTTTAGCAGCGATGCACGTTGCTCCGCGAGCAATTTCTTCAACCCCCTTTCAATTTCGAATTACTACCCCCCTCTAGCACGCGGTGTGTCCTTAACAGACGCGCTTCTCTGTTGCAGATTTCGAATAGACAACACGGACCACATAATAGACGTGAACAAAAACAACGCGGCGTTCGAGTACGATCAAGTGAACATAATATGTCCTGTGTACCAGCCAGGGACGTATGACGACGAGGCGGAGAAGTACATCATTTACAACGTAAGTGGAGCATCGTAACTCCCAGTGGGTTAGATTCTGCTCAGCTTCCGGTAAAACTTTGTCACGAGCTATCCCCGTTCCGCCCCACCCCCCAGTTTTCCACGTGCACGGATCGACAGATAAATCGAGTTGCACGACTGCCGTGGCCCGTTGTACGAAATAAAAAAAAAATTGTCAAAGGGTGTTCCGGCGATGTTTAGACAGCTGTTGCTACTCGAAACTCGTTCGTTAACTCGTGCAGACCCCCAAGAACGACTTCCGTCTCGTAGCCAACTTTTGACGCCGCTTTGCCCTCGAGGGGCTATGCGGCGAGCTGGTTCACCCCGCCCGGAGAAAAGAAACTATTCAGAACGGAGCATCGTTACCCTACATTCCTGAAATAATAGGAACTCGAGCCGCGTAGCTACGTTTAAACGTCGAGGGCGAAAAGCACTCGGCGTTCCATAAATCAAATTGTTGCCAGCGTCGCCAAAAGTTCCCCTTATTCCCCCTTTTATCGAGAATTTCGATATAGCAGACGCAAGCACCGGCTACGAATCATCCCTAAGATCTAATCACCGCCTGGGCGCGTCCCACTGTTACCCCTCCTTTTGGTAGCCTCTCTGTTGCAACGATCGTCATGGACGGTAGATAGTTTCTTATGCCCTTAATCGTGCCTCACGAGGCGAAGCAGCCTGAGAAATAAAAATCAGTCGTTTCCATGGCCGAGCGACCTAGAAGAACTTTCCTTCACAGTAGTCAATCAACGATTAAATGCCCCTTTGTCGGGCTGCGCGGCGTACTAGCTGGCGTAGACGTACAGTGCGCGCCTGGCTGGAAGCGAAGAAAATACCCTGCAGGGAGGACTCGCTCGTGACAAAGCGGAAGTGTCGCGAATCGATTGGCGTGAGGCGTTTAAATGGCACACCGTGCGTTTCCCTAGGTGTCGAAGGAAGAGTACGAGACATGTCGGATAACGAATCCGAATCCGCGGGTGATAGCGGTCTGCGACAAGCCCCACAAGACGCTGTACTTCACCATCACCTTCAGGCCGTTCACACCGCAACCAGGAGGGCTGGAGTTCCTCCCGGGACACGATTACTACTTCATCAGCACCTCGTCCGAGGACGATCTTCATAAACGCATCGGCGGAAGGTGCACCAGCAACAACATGAAGGTTGTGTTCAAAGTGTGCTGCGGCAACGATGCCGACAGCTCGTCGTCGTCTGCGACGTCACGCAACAACTGTGAGTACTGAATTCAACTCTGATACTGAATGTGAGATCAGAAGGTCGTGATTCGAACTTGAAAATCCACCTGGAAGCTAAGCTAAGCTAAGCTATGCTATGCGATGTTTTAAAAAATTAGCTTCAATACATTCTCGTGGAACCGTTTCCACCACAACCTAAGCTAAGATGTGCCATGCTATGCTATGTTTTAAAAAGAAGCTACGTTTCTGTGCTACGTTTTTTCGGGTTAGCTCGACGTAGCAAGGCATAGCACAGAAACGTAGCTTTTGGCGGAAAAGGATGTATTGAAGCTGTTTTTTTTAAACTTAGCATGGTACAGCATAGCTTAGTTTAGCTTCCAGGTGGACTCCCAGCTGATATTGGACGATCGTGAAAACTGAGCACTTCGAAGTGCCTTCAGTGAGCGATGAATAGCTAACAATAAGTCAGTAGCAGCGTCAGACGTTTCGTATAACGACGGAGGAAGAAAAAATGGTCGAAACGACGGGAACCTAAACCGTCCCGAACGAAGACCCACAGTGTTTCCCTTGGAGGAGTCGTTCGCCGCGTACGACCCTTATCCTAACACACCGCGATTATCATAATCCGAAATTATAGCCGCGTCCACGAGGAGGGCGCACCGCCTTTTCATTTCGCGTGTAAATCACGTTTACGGTGTTTCACGGTTTCGCGTCAGTCTCGCGCAAGTCGTGCCGCGTCGGAGCTGAGGAAACGGTGAATCGAGAAACAGCCGCACCGTAAATTCATTATCCCCGCGATCAATTCGAATGAGAAGCGACATTCATAACGGCCTAGCGCAATGGCTCCTCTGTCGTTCTTTGAACGACAACCTCCCGCCCCTGCTCCTTCACCCCCTACCGCCGTCCTGCCCCCTCTTAAATAATCCCTATCAATTATAATTCTTACCGTGCACCATTTGTTGCGGTTAGGGGACCAACACTGTCCCAGAGCGCAATAAATTCCACTATTTCATTCTAGCCTCGGTCTCTCCTCTCCCCAATTCGTTCCAACCATCCTCCTCCCGACACCACCCCCGGCCTTCCTCGGCCCCGCGCTACCACCAGCCCCGCCGACACTCGCCACAGACGATTCATGCGCCGTAATGACTAGCTATTTCGCTGCCCGAGAACTCTGAACTCTTCGGCGCGTCGGGCATTCAAGATTCCACGGGACTCGGCCTCGAAATCCCTGCCGCCTCGGCGGTTTCTGTTACCCGCGGTCCACGGCGAGCGCCAGCGACCGCCGCTGACTACGATTGCTATCGCGCCGGCTACGAACCGCGAGAAATGTTAATCTCGCGGAAAATTTCAGGCCTCCCCCCTTGCCGCAGGGCCCCCGGCGAAAGACGTTCGCGCGGGCAATTAGCCAGTGAAAATGGGGAATTAATTCCCGATTTTATTCCACCCGACCAGTGGAAGGCGGTATATACCCGTTGCTTGCTCGAGGGAATGAATTTCGACTTGACGCTACGATAAATCGAACCCCCCCTGGCCTCTGTGCTTGAAGGATTTTAGATGGTAGCTCGAAGAACGTTTTACTTTGCCTATCGCCTCGCTTGCTGATTAAAACCGACGGATATAGGGAACTGAATTAATCCACGTTAAAGTTTCACGACGAGTTGGCTCGCATCGCCTAATACGGAGACATTATCCGCTGACGATTTAACGCGTCTTCTATAGAAATCATTCTTACGTAACGCGGAAGCAGCAGCCCCCTCGTTCTCATAGGGTTTTTGCCACATTGGGCGCGTCGCGATCGCGAACTCCACGTATCGAGTTTTTACCCGGCGTTTACGGTTATAACTGTAACGATCCTATTATTATGCAGGATGATCGTGCACGCAGCCGTCGGTGGCGATTAAATAAAATTTAACGGGTGCAATCATAGCGGGGTCTATTTCGATTCGAGGGCCGCTTTAAAATACCGGGGCGCGCCCGTTGCCTCTCTGTGCGCGCGGGTAATTGAAATCGATGGCGATTTCACGGGCCCGTTTATGGCTGGACGTCGACGAGGGCGCGTCCACGCGATCCGCCGGGCTCTGGGCCGCGCTGGAAATTACGCAAAACCGAGGGAACGGTGCACGGTGAAATCGGAATCGCGCGGCGTGGTGCGATCCTAAATCATCCGAGTGAAATCGCGCCGCGGTGGACGTCGTTGTTCCGCGTAACAACAGTAATCGAGAGCCGCTGGAAATTGCGGGCGACTCGCGGACGTGGCGTAAAAAATCCAAGCAAGATTGCCCGCGCTCAGGTTGAAGCCCAGTCGCCATTCGTGGCGTTCGTCTCGTTGAGACGAGACTTGGAAACGTTGACGATCTTTGCAGCTACGTGGTGTTGGTGTAGAGAGATATGCTACGGAATTTCAGTTGGGATATTCATTATCGATCTTTGGATTTAATGCCCCGTCTACCTGCTCAGCATCGTCCAAGAGTTAGCCCCCCCCTCTGGTATACCTGTGTCGCGCGACATTCATTGTCATTCTACGCGGAGAAGAGAGCCTCTAATACTCTAATCTCCGTGCCCATCTAATTTCTGTCCATTCTAATCCCTGTGCCCGTGTGTTTGCAGCCGCATCCGTGACCAGCAGCACCGTGCCAAGCAGCAGCTCGACCAGCACCGCCGTTTTGGGTGGAGGTGCCGCTGGCATGCCACCCCCGCCACCACCGAGCGTCCTCAAGGGCGGAGATCGATTCTACCCAGGGGGCAGCATTCATCATCATCACGATCATCATCAACCGGCCACGGCGGCGCCGACCCTGCCCCACGTGCCCCCTCCGGCTATCTACCCCGTGCATCCGCATCAGCCTCCGATTCACAATGGACCGCCGTCTTCCTTGCCGCCCAAGACCTCGATCGGCCAGAAGAAGAAGAACAGTACGTATACAACTTGCCACCTGCTCCCTTCAGCCGCGAAACGAGTTTCTCGATGCCCCTCCGCGACCATTATCTCGGCCGACGGATTTTCCCCCGCGACGATAGCGTCGATATTAATTGTCGAATAGGAGGGCTCTAGCCGAGCTACGCGTACCGGCACTGTAGGAGCAGCAGAGCTACTAACGACCAGCGGAGCTCGTTTCTGAGAAACGGGTATCTAGGTGTTCGTAGTAACCACTGCGCCGACCAACAGTCTCTCCACTGACGATCCCCACGATATTGATTGCAACACGGTGGGATCCTGGTGGAATTACGAGAATTGGGGATGTGGGAGTTCTAGAGTCAGTTGGCGATAAGCCTGTCCTACTGAGAAACGAGTCGCTGAAGTTATTCTATGGACGATTACCTCGATATCAATCGGGGGACCGTGGGAGGCCGTCGGTTAACGCAAATTAAAGCTACGGTGCTGTCCCTCGATGCCCCTTCTGAACGCTATCTCTGTCAATGGACTTTTGTGGAACGAAATCGAACCGCTTGTCGAAATTCGAGTATACGGGCCGATGCTAATTAACCCGTTACTCTACGGCAGGCCTGTCCAGGGATTGGCTCGCACGGGCAACTGTGAGTTGTTCTTCGCTCTTGAAGGCAGCGAGCCAGGCCCCTCGCGCCCCTCAAGAGCGAAAGGTCCCCGTGGTGGGGAACCAACAGTCGCTCCTGCCTTCGCTCGCAACCACCCGCGGTTGCTCTTCGAAGGCAAGAGCAAAAGTTGGACAGGCCAGGCTCTACGGGGTCGCTAGGGCTGTCGGTAATGATAGCCAATCGCTTTCGCGGGCGATTGTTGCTTCGGTCCGACGTTTGGTTTAATTATTGATAACGGAAGCCTCGGTAATGAGAGAAATCGGAGCCGGCGTCGGCCGGAATGATGCAGGCAAAGGAGTTCTCGCTAAGCGTATCGCGGGAATCAAGTCCCTCCCAACCAGGTAGCAGGCTGCTACCTCGCGTTTGGGATTGCACCGCAGCTTAGTTTAAGGTGTCTTTAATCGTCCCTTCCTTTTTGGCGGGACTGGTAATTATTACTTTGTACCGAAATTACTGTTGCATAAAATTAAGATAAACCACTCGTCCCCGGACGACTTTACTGCTCGTTATCTTATGTAAATCTTTCGTTCGTAGGGAGAATTGCCGGGTTGCGACGGAGTTCGTTATTAGCGCCGCGTAATTGATATTTCTCCTTTTCGAGACGGGTCGCATAGTCGCGCGGATCTCTCCTCTTTCGCTCCCCCGGTGCCTACCTCGCAGTTAGACGAGGTAAGGAGCACCGAGCCCGATCTGCCCTTCGGTCATTAAATTACCGTTACGTAGTTGAACGCCAACGGTCCATTGCGTGACGAACAATCATTTTACGTAATTCATTCCGCTTATCGCTCGGTCGCATTAAGTCGGATAAAGTAAATAACGAGCAAATAAATTTCAATGAGGCCTCAAATTTTATCGCCCCTCCCCGGTGTCTTGTTCTACTTATTACGGCCGCGGCTCGGCTCCCCGAGCAAAATTACACGAGAAAAAGTGATTATTTGAAAACGTCCGCGTATCGGCTCGGCGCGCGCGCGCGAAGCCTCCGGAGACACGGGGGACGACTCGCGCGCGTCGCGTCAGTGTCGTTGCGATCCAAAAAATTCCCAATCACTTTTACATTGGGAAAGGAAACCGTGCCGCTGGCTCGAAAATAGGGGAGCGTATCCCGGGTATTGGAATTCAATTGTAATTGGATATTGGATAGATTGGCGATATCTCAATTCGTTCTCGATTCCGAACGGGAAAAAGTTGGGTAGCCGATGGATTGCCAGTGTCGACGCGTACGATAGAATGCCAAATAGAGGAATTTTAATAGACGAAGGGACAGCTCGTTAACGCGCGTGCCAGATGGAGAACAGTGGAACGAAAAGGAGAATTGAATTCGACGATCTCCCGACAACCATCTGTCGTCCCGCGGCTCGCCGGGCCGGGCCTCTCGCCCTTCTTATGCCGACACCTACGATAATTCGACTTCGAAACGCACCGCGGATGCGCGCATTTGCATCTCGCCGATCGGCCGGGCACGGCCACTAACGAGGCTACCGCGGTGGATAGCGGTGCGACAGGGAACTCGTGTTCCCAAGCTGTCGAATTGAAATTACTCGAGCAGCCCTGCCCTCTTTCGCCTTTTGGTAATAATGATTCGACACTCTGGTGGTATCGAAGTTGCTCCCAAAATCTCGTTTCGCTTTTTCGAATGATAAAATATAAAAAAACTCATAACTTCTGAATTAATCAGTTTTCGACCTAAGTATCCTGATAGTTTTTTTGAATGGTTTTTTAACAAATTAAAGTGAACTTAATTTTGTATCAAACAAAAAGGTTTTTGCCAATTTTTTCGGTTACTTTTGTCCATTACGCGTCACACTGCGGGTGGAGCAGAATTGGGGATTCTGTGAATCACTTGCTCTCGAATTTACCGGATAGTTTATTTCAGTAAATTGAAAACCGTGTTAGTGTTTACTCAGTTTGAGTCATGGAAATCTGCATCGGATCTACATGTAACCGAAGCAAATCGATGATCTCGTTAGATCCCTAAGCAAACCCTAATTCAAGAGATTTCCCTATAATTAACCCGCAGCTACTTATCTAATAATGAATTCTCCTTTTTGCCAACAGAGGAATATTCGGACCACCCGAATGAAGTGGTGAAGAACGAAGAGTTGACCTACAACGGGGCGAGTTCCAGCCGGGTTCACACTTGGCCCAGCCAGCTGGTGGTGGTGCTGACCGCGAGCCTGCTGATCAGCGCGATCCTGCCGCAGTTACTGCGGTGAAGCGATGGCAGTGCCGACGAGAACGTATATCCCATACGTCGAAACCCCTTTTTCTGTGATTATCCTACGTTTAATTAATTTCTTGAGGCACGCGCGCACACCCGCGGGCGCGCGGCCGCCCCTCGATCGTGAAAATAAAACGCGCACGATTTATGGTCGGACTGCCTCGAGAGAATGAACGAGAAAGCTTAAAAATCCAGGAGGAAGAAGCGGATGGAAACAAAAAGTTAAAAAAAAAAATCGAGGAAGAGGAGCGAGAGGACGAGAGAGGAACGACGAGCGAACCCGTCGAGAGAAGAGACACGCACGGCACACGAGCAGCAACGCCATATTAAACTATTCAAACGCAGAATGAAGAACGAAGACGTAGATAGTAAGATTTACAAAGAGGCGAGGAAAAAGACGAAACGCGGAGAAAGCGCTACTACTAGACACTATTATAGTATGCCCACTATTATCACTACTATAAATGGTAGTCGTATTGGTTGTCCTTCTTATCATTACGCTAATTCTAGGTATTTATTCGAAATACGTGAAAAAGAGGGCGATGTCGTGGACAGCGTGCTAACTATCCCCGAGCAACGGTGCCACGCGACGCCGGGCGAAATTCCGTCTAATAACCACGATTATTCCTTTTGCACCTCCGTTCGCGCGAGAATTTCGATTACGATCGTACCACCGACAACGGTTTTCATCGACGAACGATCCTCTGCCGCCAAGTCCCCGCCGCGACCATCTACGTTCACGCAAAGTGCCACTTAATGTCGCAGCCAACAAGCAATTCGAATCGATCTCGACACAGCCGACGCATAAGTTAACCAACAAACCGAACGACACAATAGGTTAATTCAATTAGCTCCACTTTTCTTTCCTCCCGATTCTCTGCTCGTGCCACTAAAACGCGCGTCCACCACCGAGTGAACGTCGCACCGAACACTGATTTCGAGAATCGCAATAAGCAATTCTGATAATCGAACGGCTGATCGCGACAATCGGTTGGGAAGCGTGTTGGGGCTGGGCGACAGTAACGCCATCGCGAGGGACCGTGGGAGACGCGTAGCGTAGCGGATCGTCGCGAGCGGGATAATTAGCACGCGTGTAAATAAATTCCTAATGAATATGTACAAGTGGCCCACGTCCCTGCTTCGGGGCGAGGGTGATTTAAGAGAGTGCCGTATACTAGGTAAATATCTTATATATGACACACGGGAGAGAGTGCGATGAAGCGTGAGTGAATACGGTTAGAGCGTGAGTGGCTGTGTGTTGCGAAGGCGTGTGCGATCTAAACGCCGCCAGTCGCCGGTCGGATTGCCAGTGTCGCGATACAAAGAGGAACTGTGTTCAACGACCGGCGAGCTTTTTCTCTGGAAGTTCCCGTCCCGGCTGCCCCCGCGGCCGAGGCAAGCTCGCGAACAGGTGAAGCCTCGTCGGCGTCGATTAATCCGGCACAAGCCTCGCTTCGAACGAATCCGACCATGAGAAATGGCGGGCGAGCGAGCGGGAGGGAGCGTGTGGCGCGTGCGTGCGAGAGAGAGAGACTGACCGCGGAGCGCGAAAGGGTGAGAGATTTGAAATCTTTTGTATCATAGTTGTACCATACCGAAACTCTATCTATAGATCTGTATTATATTTATTATCCGCTATCATTACGCTACGAATAATCACTCGATATTCTATATTTACTAGTAAAGAAAAAAAAATATCAAATTCAATAGCGAATAAAATTGCGAATTCGGCGGGGTGAAACGACAATTGTGACGCGAGAGAAAGACGAGAATTTCACGAGCCCTGCCGCCATCGAATCAATCGCCGTTCGTTGTTTTCTTATATATAAATATATATATATTATATTTTTCATTTCGTTCGGGTCTGCCTCGCGTATATCGTTGGAATACATACACGAGGGCGCCACTTTCGCGGTAATGTCAAACGATCGGTCGTCCCGATCGTCGATTCCATTGTATTGTCGTTCTTCGTACTACATGCATCGTTCTCTTCGGTTGCCCCCACCTTCACGTTTCTTTTTTTTTATACCCTATTTATTGCCCACCGCCGCGCAGACACTTTGGTTCCCATACGCGTACCGATTCACGAGCCCCGTTAACGGACTCGCATTTATTTGTAGAACGTCCACGGGAATACTTGTATACATGCACGGGCGATCACACTGTCGCGTAACCCGCGCGATCGTTAAAGCTCCGTTCACGCTGGTCGCGCACGCTGTCGACGTTTCTTCTCGTAATCGTTTCTACCGTCTCACACACAATACTGCCATAGTCACAGCGAACATCAGGTATCCTCAACTGAATCGGTATCACGCGCCTTTACGCACCTCTCGCCCTAAAACGGTGAAACTAACGTTCCGCGGCACACGATGGAATAACGAACACGATTTCAGAGACGCGAGCGTGTGAACGGAGCTTAATGGGCGCGCGGCCGTTTCCCGCGTACGATGGAGAAGGATCGTTCGAGGATACACGGAAAAGAACGACGGCGAGTGAATTGTTTCGCGTCGGCAAAGGGGGAATGGAGATCAACCGAATGGCAAACTAGAGTAACGAATTATTGTAAATACGAGTATGCGGAGAGAGATAGAGAGAGCGAGAGAGTAATAGGTATATGTCGTGTGAGGCAGAACGAAAGTGAGAAAGGGAGAGTGCGAGGGGGAGAGAGAGAGAGTGAGAGAGAGAGAGACCCCGAATTCCGAATCGTAGATAATAAATGGGAAGAAAATGTATCTTGAAGGCTGCTCGATTGACCGACTCGTTTTCATCGTTCATTGATGGTTCATCGTCCTTAAATGTGCTATACGCGACACTCTAACCAGTGAGAATCAATGAGAACAGCAACGATCAGCCGGGAATGAAATACGTGTCGAAGGAAACGTCGTAAATAGAATGCGTGTATAATGTTATCCATTACAGTATTGTAAGCCTAAGTATTACATGCCTCCGATCCACGTCTGTTTGTCTGTCTGTCCGTTCGCCTGTCTGTTTACAGTTTGTACTTTTAACCGAACCCCCAACCCCTCCCACGTGTTTAATCGCAATAGCAAATCCGTGAAATCCGTACCGAGCGATCGATGAGGGAAGCAGTCGCGACGATACTCGCCCCACGATTCTCTGATTATCCTTTACGTTTTTCTACCGCCCATCCACCCGGCCCCCCCATTCCGTTCCGTTACGTTACGTCAACGAGGATGTGTCTTCTGTTCTTTTTTTTTTATTAGTTTCTCTAGTCGTAGAATCGTTCGACGAGCCGACCAACCCGCAAATCGAAAGAAAAGGAAGCCCAAAGACAATCACCTTGCACAGTGTAAGAAAACGAAAGCGTTCGAGCCGCCTCTCAGCGTATAGATCAGTTTTGTCCGTAGCGTCACGATATCCCCCTAGACGTAATTATGTGTCGTTCGTTACCTTTACGATAGAAGCATACTCACTCACGCGATGTACAAAATGTTCGTCTGTGTACAAGAAGTTCGCTTTGCGGGTCTCTCAGGCTTTCTTTCGTCTTTTTTTTTTATTTAGTTTCGCAAACTGGACGCGACGCGACACGTTTCGCAACGACCTGAGCCGCGTTCTACGTTTCGATGTACGACACACAGGCAGCCGCGGCAGCTTGCGCGTCGAATCGTGGATGTATCGTAAGGGCTGCTGTTCCGCGCGGCGAGAATATCGATCGTCTCGATAGCGAGTTAATCAGAACCAGGCGGGAAAGCCGTAATCAATTAACATAAATGCAATAGCAATGCAGCAAAGTTTACATAGATCCATGTGAATGGTGCATCATTCTTACGGACGATAGGTGAATACAGTATAACAATAATATAGACTCGAACTCTATCGATAGAAAATAGACAAGGTCACTCACTGCAATTTTACATCTTTTATTTTTCTTTCCTTCTCTCGCTTATGTTTCGACCGATCCATCCGCCCCTCCCGCCCGTCATCGACCTACACGTGAAACGCTGCTCCTCGAGAGATATTTTTTTAACCGCAGACCGAGGGACGACGACGCGCTCGTCTTTAAAAGTACTTAAATCGTTAAGTAGCAGGTACATGTAGATACTCGATATTTAGAGATTTAAAGGCACCGATACCGCCGACGGGTACGCACAGCTGTGCGCGTTGCTCGAACGGTTAATCGGACGGCGCCGCAAGGGTAGCCTTGGTCGTTAAATTGCGCGCGCGCTTTCGGGCGGACACCGCGAGGGACGAGGCGAGGAACAGCTTTCACGTTTCAAATCCAAAGACGTTCGTATCAATGTTTCCCCACACCGAACCCGACCTCAGCCGCGATTATTGCCGTTCAGTTTCCCGGCTCATTTCATTGTGTTATCCTCTCGTGTGCGTGTTCAAGGAACAATGTCAAGGCGGTTAGTGAAATAGATGTCGGAGGGATATACAGCGCGTACTCGCTCCCGTTGCGTACGGTGGTAATTGACTTGTTCCTCTCTTCTCGAGACAGAGGGCAAAGGGGATGAAAGAAGCGACGAGGGGACGAGGAACAGAGACAGAAATGAGATAGAACAGATGCAATTATATCTATTCCGCGAACGGCATCAGCGCGGCCGCGGGATAATAGAGCGTGAAATGGGATCGAGATGATTTCGTAGGTACGGTCGTTGTAAATATTAATAAGAAAACGAGAAAAGACGAGCGAAAGGAATACGGAAGATTACGATCGATAAAAAAAAAACGATAACACGATGAAATTTATATTAAAGTGCATAGTAAGTACGAGGATAGGTTTCTAATAACGATTTATTATTAAAAGTGAATGTACGTTGATGTCTAAGATTTTTAACAAGATGGAAACACGCGAAGTGGTTATTAATTAAAAGTATGATTATTACTCATAACCGAGAAACACACAAGTACTAATTAAACGAGAGCCGTTTGAATACAGAGCCACACTTTTAGCCAGGTACATGAATTCTCTCACAGTTGCATATATTAATTTTATAACAGGTACATTACATGACACATACGGGTCGCGGGTCACGGAGGGCATACGGGACACCGCGTTATCGTCCGCGAAACCGCTTCGTTATTTTTCCTCCGGCCACGATACGCTTCTGTACACAATCGACGAGCATTCAGCAATGATATTCGACAATTCCCAAGGCCATACTATGCTTCAATCCGGAAACAATTGCTTTTCCAATATTAATTCTAATGGCTCGTTAGATCAAAGCGTCCGTCTGATAAAATTCAAACCCAGGCGCGACAGAATCATTGAGGAAACACCTCTTCTCCTGTGTACAGCGTCGTTTCTTTTTAAACAGAAAAAAATACTGCTACATTACGCGGACGTCGTGGTTCAATTAAAGAACGATTAAAAAGAAATAGATACATTACGCAGGAAATATCGCGGTCCACGCGTGGCGCCCGCGAAACCCGTGACCCTCATATAGATTGCGTGTGCTCACCTCAAGTATGCACGTTCAGTACAGTACAATCGTTCATTACAAAGCATTACAATACAATTACAAAGTAGCGTAGAGTTTCATAATGGTAGTCCACTTGTAGCGAAATAGTATTTAAAAACAGTCCAAGCAGAACAGAACAGAAAAAAAACCGGAAAAAAGACACATAATCGACAAAAAAAAATTACAGGTAACCATAAACAGACGTAAATCGATCTTCATGAAGTACATGCAAGAAGCCACACACACACACAGAGAAACACACGTACACACAGAGTTACACACGCGCGCGCACGCACACATATTGGCACACAACGTCGTTGTACAAGCAGAATCGCGGGCACTTGTTCTCGAGACAGAGGGAGAGATTCGCGGGAGTGGCGATGCTGCGAGCGAAAGATAAAGAGAAAACTATCTAAATGTACACACGATACACACGTTCACTCGCCGCGTACCGCAAACGTACGAACACAAAACCGTGCAGAAGCGACGAAGCGGCGCGATTTCGACGGCCACGCGAAGAGATAGGGGGTGGTAGAGGAAAACGGTACCGACCACTGCCGCGCGCGCGCGAACTCGTCGCGGCGTCGCGCGATTTATAATAGGTATATTGTATTATGTATGTCGATATACGGTCACATATATCGATGGAAAACGAAAGTAAACAGAGGAGAACACTGAGGAGGGTGAAAAAAAAATAGGAGAGAGAGAGAGAAAGAGAGGTAACTGGAAAAATTAAATATGCCGGGCAGGGAGACCGGGCGTCCCCTCTACACACGCGTACACGCATCACGAGCACACAGGTAAACACGTACACGGTGCGTCGACGTGGAGCTACGCCGACGGGCGTTTCGTTTTGAAAGTACCTTGCGCGAGTCGTCTCGAATCGTTTAGTACAAAATGAAGAACAGAAACGAAAGGGGAACGCTCTCGGAGGAGATGCGTGCGATCCATGTTCCAACACGCGGGCGCCAGACCAGGGTATCGGGCGCGCTAGTCCGCGGATTCGGCGAGAGAGCCGGCCTTTCCTTTTGTTTCTTTTTTTTTCGCGCGGGTTACGGGAGCCGATGGATCCGGGGCGCCGCACCGCGCGAGGCGCGCAGTTCGAGGAAATTTCTAAACACCGGCAGGCATCGATATTGTTCCTGGTATAAAATTCGTGGCGAGAGAAACGAAGTAGCTTAAGACGATGACACACTGCCTGTCGAATCTCGGGGGTGGACCCAGCTGCGGCCGCGGATCCGTCGGGTTCGCAAAGTGTTTTCTGTGCGAACGAGACGCGCGAATGATTTGGAAAACTACTTGCGGAAACAAGCTCCGATGGTAAACGGGAAGGTTTTATTGGCGTTAGATGCGCGCGTCTTTGAAAGTTACTGTAATTACATTTTAGAGTGTTGTGAGCACGGGTCGCAAGAGGAATCTCGGATAGGTGGGGTCGGCTCTTTGATGGGGGATTGAAATTTTTATTGCGATCGCCGCGTCGAGTGGTGGAAACGTCCTATCGGCCATTGCGCTTTGTAATTGAGTACTTTCTGCCAGTAAAAGGGTTTAATTGTAACGCGCATACAAAGACGAGGATTCCTCTTCAAACGAGCTCCTCTTGCGCGCCCGTGGCACGTCGACTAAACGCGGAACGAAAACTGCCATTTTCAATTATTGTCGTCGGTGCCCTCGGAAGATCGGCGAATCGCCGCAGCCTAAATTATTATCCGTTGTCCCACGCCGCGGAACGAATGGGAAAGGGACTAGGGAGTGTGAGAGTGTTGGCAGAACGAAAGCGGATGTCCGGTTCGATCGCATACATTACTAGAATCCCGCGAGTCTTTCGCTAACGATCGTATACGAATCGCTCCAATTCGTTCCACGCTCCATCATGGTCGAAAAGTCGTCTCCGATTAGACCAGCGCGCTACATTCACGGGCAGTACATCTTGCAAAGCACATAATATCCACGATGTATCGAGTATCGACCGAAGCTATCGTTTCACCAATATAGTATTATTTCAAGTATTCATAACGTGTGCCCCTCTATAGAAATACGTAACGAATTCTTCACGCACCCTACACATTATTCTAGAATAGGTATCTTACGCAGTTAGATTCAGTCGATACGCACCGCGAGTAGAAATAAAAAGCAGAGCACTGTGTTTTAGAAAATTTGTTAGAAAAGAAAGGAGATTGTCGTCGTGACCATTCTCGCGAATTCAACCCCGATGCTTTCTCATCGCGAGTGTCTCCTTTGACAATTTTAAGGGATGCCCGCGGGAACATCTCCGTAAATGTGGATCTGTAGCGGTTCATTTACCAAAGTACATACGTCTATTACTTCTTATTTCTACTCGTGGGAGTCTGATCGCTTCGTTTTGTAACGTCCAGTATCGATCGAGTACTACGATTATTTACACGTAGACGGAACATATCAACGATCCTCGTTATACCGTAAAAGCATTGAGTGATCCTTCGGGTATCGTATAGTGGCCTGGAACAAATGTTCGTTGGATCGATCGGATATCGTGTGCTTTATGGGATCGAATGTATATAGCGTATACATAACTAGGAAAATTGCGGCGGCGTGTAGTATACGAAATCTCACGATTCGCGATGCCGAGAAGGAAGGTGATTATGTTTCGAGGCGCGTTGCCCGGTGGCTCGCCCACCGGCATCACGCGACCATGCCACTTGTTTCAATCGATTCGATTCGGGATTTAATTAAGACCCCCCGCTTCATTCAAGCCTAAGCTTTTTTAGCCGTGTATGCTTCACAGACAACGAATCTCTCGACATGCCAAGCGACTCGCGTCTTATCGAATAGTTTTGCGACCCTTTTCCGATGCGATGGTACCGTCACGTAGGACAGGACTTACGAGCCGAGCAAAGGGACGTTCAAGGGCCTTCAGGCGCGCTTGAATCAATTCTATTTCGTGGGCCTGTTATTTAGCCAACTATTCTACTCGTTTCAAAAAACGATAAGATTTTCGATAGATAGTTGGTGTTATTTGTATTTTATTAGTCGATAACGTAACTTCTAAATTCTACTCGTTCTTGAGCTTCGACCCGTTTGCAGCCACCCCGCGTTAACCAAAATTTCGCGCGATCTCATTGTGGCACTGTAGGAGAACGTTCAATCAATTGTAACGCGGTTACTGGGAGCATATTGTCTCGCACGTGCAAGTTTTCCACATGATTAAGTTCCTCGCGTTATGTCCGTTTTGCAATCACGTCGATAAGTCTTGTCTTACGCGCCTACCGCACATCGGCCGCCAAAAGGAACACACCGGGATGTACTCCCTCAGCAAACGGCATTTCTGATCGAAAACGCAACGACGAGCAGATGTACTTTGAAAGAGTTAGTATTAAGTTTCGAGAATTAGCGTTAACCAGTGCCATTTCCGTGCCATTGCTTTCCTTCGCGAGCATTGAGACAGAGGACGATCCTGAATTGAAGCGACAATTTAATTAACAAATTCGACCGATCTGCGAGAGAATTGAATGGATTCGCGGGGAAGGTTTAGGGCGGAGGGTGAGATGGCGATACCCCGACTCGAAGCGCGCGAATCTCCACCGCGATACACTTAAAAACAACGGGAGAATGGGAAAACTTAATTTCAGGCTAAACGTGTCGGAGAGAGGTGCGTAGAGGCTTCTCGTGGAAGTAGAGTTGAACGGGGGATGAAACTAATCAGGCCGAAGGCAATGTTGCTTCACTCATCTTTGCGGAAAGGCACGACCGCGGTCCTAAGGTTTAAAAAAATGAAGGGGAGAAACGAAACGTAGCACGTGAAAGAACGATACGGGGGAGAAAGAGCCGTATTGGAGAGGCCTACATTGTCGCACTCGTTTGAAAAACTTACAAGAATGCACACGAAGTAGCGTACACTCGATGTACCCGTTTGTTGTCGCGAACAAATATGCGGATTTAAAAAGTCGATTTGATTTATATTGTACACGGTGAGCCCGAGGTTTGCGCGAGGACACGCGCGTTTGCGAGGGGGCAGGGGGTTGAAAGGGAAATCTGTCCGATTGGTGTTCGTGCCTCTTTGCTTCGTTTAGCAGCGGCGCGAATCAATCGAAGGCCGGGGCCGCCTCTTCTCTCGCAAGCGCCAATGTCCTCTGCGACGATAATTGTTATTATACGAAGGAACTCAAGACGGCATGGTATACAAGACTAAGAACAAGACCTAAAATGGGGACATAATATTTTATAACTCAACTTTTGTACAGAATAAATAAATACTTGTACTGTGGACCAATATTTGTTTTATTTCATTGGCACGCCGGCAATGGCACTCGTCGAAGGGGCATTTCATGGTGAAAACGATGGTCCCAACGCATTAAAGTCAGGAAACATTGCAGGGAATGTATGTTACGAGTAGATAATAACGATTACCTATTAAATATTAAACAACGCTCTCTTTAATGCCATAGAAAAGTTCGTGTGTATTAAGTATATATATATATAAAAAAGTATATTCTCTGTGTTATGATTAAAGATCGATTTACAAATGCTTCGTTTGTTTGTTACGTAAACTATTTATTTTTGTTTTGAACTAGCGGTATTATAACAATACTATTCTTTGCTTCCGATATACGCCACCATCTTCCGAGCCTGTGCTCTTGGCCGATACCAGCGATAAGCTCAGTCCCGTCTGGAGTGAAATATAGTCCGTTTATGAAGCCTGTCAGCTTAATTTCGAACAGCGGATTCAACGATCTGAAAGAGTCGCTGCATCGCCACAATCTGATAACGCCATCTCGCGATCCTAGAATTTATAATGCATTGTGCAAGAATTGTGGCTGTGCTTTTAGTACAAACGAATCGTATGATGTCTAGTACCTGACGCGACTAGATCCGTGTTGAGTAGCGTGGCTATACTCGAGATCCAATTCGGCGCGTTGTTGGCTTCATCTCTCCCGTGCGCGTCTGGTACCGAGCACAAAGGCTTCTTCTTCAGAGAGCCCCAGACACATAACTGTCCATCGTCCCCGCAGCTGAGGAAGTTCTCTTCGTTTATGAGCTTCACGGTGTCTATACTGCCACCGTGCCCGTTAAATATAAGCTGCGATTCTTCTACGATTTTCCAAATTCGAATTGTCCCATCGAAACCGCCGCTGGTGATGGCTCGTTCCCGCGCAAGCGCGTCGATCGACGTGATGCTACTCTGATGCCCGAATCTAACGGAATGATAATGCAGCAGCATATTTAGAACTACTCTAAAACCAGAACTACTCTCGCAACAAATACTCACAACGATTCCACGTAAGCCATGTCACTTAAATTCCATACTTTTACGCTTCTATCCTCCGAAGCGGAATATAATGTGTGCGTGTCTTTGCGGAAGACTAAACCTGTCACAGCACCTCTGTGGCCCTGCAAGTTCTTTATGTGATTTAAGGTGTCTGCGCAAAACACCTTGATATCTTTGGAACCACTATCTCCTGCAACCTTCATATATAGATGTTAATATACAAATATGATCGTAGATTCAAGTGTATTATACATGAGAATTCGTTTGCAGTCTCACCAAAAATTTACCGTCAGTGCTAACAGCCATGCACCGAACGAACTTCATTCCTTCTTGAGCTTTCCTCTTTCCCTTAATAGTTTTTAATTTGGTTCTCTCTTTTAAGGACCCTAGTGTATAGTAAAAGTAAATATACAGCTTTAAAGAAACATTAACCATTTGTCGATAGGATAATTAGAAGTAACATACATTTAACTAAACTGCCATCCTTTGAACCAGAGTATAAGAACTTTCCATTGCTGGACAGGCATAAACAGGTAATAGAATCTCTGTGTTCCTTGCATTTCAGAATAATTGGCTCGCCGTGGCTAACGTAATTTAAAGCTACAGTTCTCCTTAACCGGCCCTTATCCTCCAAATATTCTTCGTGCAGCCTTTTCGCTACTGCTCCCTCTTCGAATTCCGCTCTGTCCCTCTCTGTATTTTACAAGAGGAAAGTTGGGGCATAACACGATACATCTTAGAAATGCCCTACTCGAATCTTACCTTCTTCCTCGATTTGTTCAAGGTATTTCTTTGCGAGCCTCACTCGCTTCTCCTGTGCAGTTTCTTCCTCCTCCTCCTCGCTTTCATATCCTTCAGACCTATTCCTGTAAAACGTAATAACAATTACTGCCCGAGCAAGCATCGTTAATCACTTAAATTTAAGTTTCAGGGCACGTAGCAACCTCTGATTTTCTTCCGCGAGCTCTTCATCCGTACTAGCGATACTCTCATTGTCATCAGCTGCAGATTTCTTTACATGCTTCTTCTTTCCCTTCGACGACCCACCGCGACCATTAAACTAACAACCAGCACAAATGTATTATTGAAAATATAGAAATATACTTAATAGCTTCCTGTGTAATCTCGCATTAAACACTGTAGTATGATTATAAACATAAATTATCTGTGGAGTTTATAAAGAAGTACGATTATCAAAGGTACCTTTCTTTTACCCCCTCCTGGGCCCTGATTGTTTCTAATGAAAAATGACATAATATTTGGAAAATATTTTTTGAACTGTTAACCTATCTCAACTCGACCACATGGCGTGTATTTTATATACATACGGTCTGCCAACAGCAGCAACTAAAAGAGTCCTATTCGAAAAATAAGTTGCACGGTGCCTAGAACTTTTTTACACTACGCGAAATTGGTACAACTGATGAACACATAACCTCACATTATGAAATCAGGGTTATAATAACCTGGTTATTGCTGGTTATTGTTTTAGATATTGAAATATTCCGAAAGAATAAAACGTTTGCAACATGGCACAAAAGAAGAAAGTACTGATGATCTGTCTGGGTATGTATATCTTAAGATCCTGGTATAATTCAAATTGGAGGGTCACGTAAGTACAATGATGAGATGAAGCATAATTTTTATTTTACAGGAAATATATGTCGCTCGCCTATAGCAGAAGCTGTGTTCGAGGATCAGATAAATAAATTAGGCATAAACCATTTATGGGAAGTAGATAGCGCAGCTCTTATAGGATATCATACAGGTAAAAATCCAGATCGTAGAGCTATGTCTACTCTAAGGGAAAAGGGTATTACAAATTATACGCACAAAGCAAGACCAGTAAGTAAATTTTTTAGTACATAAGAGACTTTTAGGGAAGGTATTATCATCTTTTACATATTCCGTTACAGGTTAACGAAGACGACTTTACTACCTTCGATTGGATATTTGGAATGGACACTAGTAACATTCAGGAATTAAATAGGATGAAACCTAATAATTGCACTGCCAAAATTGAGCTTCTTGGAAGATACGATCCAGAAGAAGAAGTCACGATAAGGGATCCTTACTATGTATGTATTACTTTTATCTTGCGCTATGCGTTACAGGGCAAAAGCTAAGGTTATCGAAACTTTGATTACAGGATAGCGACAGTGCTGGGTTTCATAAAGCTTACGAGCAATGCGTAAGAAGTACAAAAGCTTTCTTGGAGAAGCATAAAGGTACAGATTACAATTTTATTAAATTAGCAGTGTTTATGGAAGAATTCAGTATCACAAATTTATTATTTCCAGACAAGCTGTGACTGAAATGAATCCTAGAAATAATTACATGTTCCGAAAAGTATTGAGATATTGTATATTTCAACACTCGTGAAAAACAATAAACATTCGTTGCAACATTAAAGTATCGATTCGTTACTGTTTAAAATGTACAGGTATTATTTGTAATATTTACTTTGAACCTGTTGATTACTTTTTATATATAAAGACAATTATTTTCTATGCATATCAGTATGTGCGTCACACTTATGTAATATACTCAACCTAGGAGTTATCTGTGAAAAAATATGTGTATATGTATCTATATATACTCTTATGTATTTTGTTTCACAAGGTTCCTGACATAACCTTAATAAACTGTCTGCAATCTGTAATTACTCCTATTATAGTTGGTGGGTGGAAAAAATTTGTGCATTCTTTCAATGTCAGTAGCTACTAACATGTCCCGAAAGAAAAAAGTGTTAATGGTATGTTTAGGTATGTTAAAAAATATCCATCATTTTTTGGCAAAAAGGAAGGCAACCGTGTTACTGCACAATTTAATAATTTTAAATCTTAGGAAACAGCTGCCGTTCCCCAATAGCAGAGGCAGTATTTCTAGATCGAATAAAAACAATGGACCTTTCTGACTTTTGGGAAGCAGACAGCGCTGCCCTTTTAAAATATCATGTAGGTAAAAGTCCAGAACCCAGAGCTGTATCCACGCTTAAAGGAAGAGGCATTACACAATACGCTCACACGGCAAGGGAAGTAAGTAATTGTACTTTCCAATCTAGGAAACTAGGAAATACCTTGCAACACGATTCTTTCAGATAACAAAAGAAGATTTCTACAAGTTCGATTGGATATTTGGAATGAGTAGTGATATAGTTTACGATCTGTATCAGATGCAACCACCAGATAGCCATGCGAAAATTGAACTCCTTGGAAAGTATGATCCAGATGGGACACCAAATATACGGGATCCTCTATTTGTAAATATTAGCTACACTTATTTATCTTGAATATTTGTTTTTATAGACTATTGTGATTGAATTAAGTTTTTATATACAATGCACTTATAGGACAATGATAGTGCTGGTTTTGAAAAGGCTTTTGACCAAGCAGCGAGAAGTATAAAAGTATTTCTAGAACTACATACAGGTAATTTTTACATACCGCAATTTTTAGTGTACATACATTAAGAATTTTGCGATAATTTTTCCTTGGTAACTTATATGTTATATACGTTTATATTATACAATTAAAAAATAAGATTTATTTATAGCCGCGGCAACTGAACAACGAAATTAATAGTGGCTGCATCATTATATCTCTAGAGCGACTGTTTCTTTATAAACACCGGGAAAGACGTAAAATATGTAAATAAGAAGATCCCGTATAACTTTTATTTAACTTTACGCCCACTCACATATACTGCAATTATATTACGATCGTCTCCAGAATATATGAATTTCTGAAGTTTTTCTTCTAAACTATTGGGTTCTAAATTTTTCGGGAAATTCGCATTCGTATCTACAACAAGAGCATCGAATTCTTTCCCACATTTGAAAGTTCCTATCTTATCATCCACTGCGAGAGCTAGAAAAGTTTGGGCATTATGATGTAAAATGAAATTTAATAAGCAGATACAGATAATGGGGAATCCTTCCGTGAAATTAAACAGCTTACCTTTTGCACCCCCCAAAGTTGCCATGTGAAATACGTCTTTATAATTAAGAGCTTCGTAATCATCTTTAAGAATGGACAAATGACTCGAGACTTGTAAAGCTGATTTCATTGCATCTAAAATACTAGAGCTTTGACCTCCCGCAACGTCTGCAAGCGAATGGTCAGGATCAATGATACAATCGTTAGAAATTATGGAATTAATAAACGAATACGTTTATTCTCACCGGTACCAAGACCAATTTTTACTCCTTTTGCTTTCAGTTTTTGAACATCACAGAGACCGCTCTTTAAACAAGTATTTGACGAAGGACAATGAATGACCGCTGTACCACGGTCTTTCAGTAATGTAATTTCGTCGTCTGTTAGATGTATTCCATGAGCCATAACTGTCTGTAAATGGATGTAAATCTGCTTAAGCATTTTATGATTTATAGGTGCTAATTCAATATACCTTATTCGTAAGAAGTCCAGCTGCATCATATACAGCTGCATACGAAGAGCATTCGGGAAATTTATTTTTTACAGCCTCTATTTCCTCTACATTTTCACATATGTGGCTCTGAAATATGCTGATTGTGTACAAATAATTGGTGTATATATATATATATATATATATAAAGTAAATATGGTAACGTGAATCGCATTTAAATATATTTCCACTCATAAATGCTAATGAAAGTAATACCTGAATGTGGAGATTTTTTTGTTCTGCCAATTTTCCCAATTCTTTCATCACTCTCATATCGCAACTTAGAGCAAATCTTGGAGTTATTACTGGTTTTATAAGAGGACTCTGTAAAAATTATAATCCAAGGAGATGTTATACGAAGAAATAATGGAGCATAAACTTAAGACAAATTTCAAACTTACGTCTATGCTCTCGATTCTTGCTATGAACTTATTCATATTTTCTATGGATTCTTCGGTAGTTTCGTAATATTCGTCACTCCGTTTAGCATTCATAGTTATTTTTCCAACAAAAGCACGTTGACCTAAGTTTGCAGCTGTTTCTCCGAGTATTGCAGATGCTTCTGCGTAAAGCGACGCAAAGTAACATGCTGTAGTTGTACCTTGCGTAAGAGTTTGCCTCTACAATTAAACTGTTATGATTATACCTAGTGAAACACATTGTACTTTCATTCCATTAATCTTTGCCTGCTATTAAACATACCACAGTTGTATCAAATACATGTCTAGCGACACTTTGAGTTTTAAACTGTTTTTCCAAAGGAAAGGTGTAGGTTTCCAGCCACTCTAAGAGCTTCTTATCATACCCGATCCCCATATTAGGAAATTGAACAGCATGAATATGACAGTCAATGAACCCTGGTACTAAAAATTGACCTTCACTGAGCCGTATGACTTCTGTATCATCTGAGACAATTGAACTTTGATCTGTTACAATCGCGTCGATCTGAAAAGTTAACAAATTTTGGGTAAATTTTATATTCTAATTCTTTATATCATCATATTATATGTACGTAAAAAAGAAATCATGAACACATACTTTTCCGTCCTTCACGTAAATTGCAGCATGATTTTCGGTGACCAATTCTCCACTTTCGGTAGAATGAAGAAACGGGCCGACAAATATCCTGTTTTTCGGCATCGGAGACATCGTAGACTCGTTACTGGAACTACGAATATTTAAGAATGAAAGAAAAATTTCATAATTTCTATTTACGTAAAATTCATTGGTCTATTCTTTATTTAAATAGTATACCGTATACCAAAAAGCGCGTGTAAACAGTACATTATAGTACTGTGACGTAAAGTTTATCGATCTAACACTGAACGTGGGACTGACTGACGATATTGTACGCAGCAGATATATACAATTAATTTTTTTCATTTTGGTGCACACTGTTATCTTTTCGTATTATATCGGGGACCATGAGCGGCAAGAAAGAAAACAGAGTAGAAAGTTCGAAAAGATCAGATAAAATGATAGATCCTCATCGGGAATATTTAGATATGGATACCGACGAGGAAGATTTTGGGCGGCAAGGTAACGACGCACGGATTTCTAAAATGTCGACAATTTCTCAGTCTAGAGGAGTAAGACACTTTTATTCGACTCTATGAACCACATATTTATTTATTTCTCTGATCGGGACCTATAGGCACCCGCTATTTAATTTTAGAATGCCTGGAATTGAATTTAAACGTTCGCGGTAAAATTTTTAATTTTCGTACAATTTTAATGCTTCCATATACGCTTATTAAGTATCTGTAGTTAGTCTCTGAAACGAGACTAATTACTTTATTATATATAGTTTTGTGTTGTAAGGTACTTCACTGCATTTCAGAGTCGCCCGAAGTTGAAGAAGAACTTCCACCAGAACCCGAGAAACCAGTATTCAGTGACGCAGAGCTGACTACGTTAGTTAGTATACTGTAGAAATAGACTTAGATAACGTTTTTAAGCTGACGATTTCTGCGATTGCACGACTTAGATTACTTAGCGTTCTTGAACTATCAATTTCTGCGATTGCACGATTTAAGTTATACCATTTTAGACATCCACTAAGTACATATATGTGGTCGCAAGATATGTATACGACGCATAAGACAAGTGCATCAAGAACTGAATGCTTTGCCATAGAAATGTTTACTCAGTTAATCATAATTACCGATTTCAATATAATAGAAATTAGCTCGACTACTCTTACTGGACTATATCAAAACATCATGTAATAGTTCATACACTTAATTTGATAAAATCATCGTTAGCCTGACCTCTATGGCGCGACATTCAATATCCTGCTATAATCTCTCCTCCGGTCCAGTTAAGTTTCTGCTTGAATATTTACAGGTACAATATGTGAAAGATTTAACGATATTCCCGTCCTCCGGTAATAAACATTGGAATGAAAATTGTAGCGGGATAATACGAGAATATTTTGCAAATCCGTCCCACGAAGTGCTGAGCATATTTCACAAGGGAAATAAATTGACCGCTACTTTGGACGTCCCGGATTCTGCGCCTAAGGGGTTCATGTACTTTTTACGATCCCCGTGGCAAATATATACCAAGGAGAATTTTTTTAGCACAGTTTTATTCGGAAGTATTACTGACAATGTTCCGAGATCTGTCTTAAAATTTATGGAGAATATATATGCACCGAGCGTGCTCCGTTCCGATGGTTACACGTCATGTATCCGTTTCAAAATTATGAAAATTTGTACGACCGTTGCAATTCTTATTAATGTCTTTTAAAGTTACAAACTAAGATATTACCATGTCCATTATCGACCACTTTATTACAATTTCAATTTTCCATTCATAACGAGCAGTTATAAAAAACCAAGTATTGTCAGATCTACACGAATTTATAATACACTTATCCGAGGGGGTGTACAAACCGATAAATTTAACTACGCTATACGTGCCGAAAGAGAGTCAACTTGATACATTCCTAGAACCGGCGAATAGAATCGACTGTTACTTACTGGGAGAAAATACAAAGACGTTCGTCTCCGAAGAGACCGAGGAAAAGCGGAATTTAGTCGGTAGATTGGATAAAATAGCTTGGTCGTGGATCAGGCAAATGGATGAAGCAACGAGAGTTCCGACGGCTGGCAAGAGAATTCAGAATATACAGGGCGAAGTAGATTATTGGAACGCGAAACGTTAGTTTCTCTGCATAGCAAACGATTTCCTTTTGTCCCAATTAAGAAACACTTGTTGCTTTCAGATTCGAATTTGAATTATTTACATGCTCAGCTTCTCAATCCGGAAGTCCGTGTGATCATCGACATACTTAGAAGCTTGCGTTCCTCCAGCGTAGACAAATTCGAAGTACTGGCCCAGCGCATTGCGACGAGATTGAAAGAGTCGTCGTCGAATTTGACGCACCTGTATATTTTATTCGATTGCTTTAAAAGCCTAAATGTTCCGGAAGACACCGAGAATTCAGTAACAGAGGCGTTGCTTCTGATATTATTTATTTGGACGGAATCCCCATTTTATAACGATACGTGAGGACGATTATTCACGCGAAAGAAATATTCGAGTACGAAAGATACGCTTCAAAGTGTAATGTTTCAGGAATAGCATAGGAATACTTTGTCAGGCGCTAAGCTTGCAGATAATAAGTCAATGCAATGAGTATATTAAGTTGGACGTTGCGCTCGGAAGTAATCCGGAGGAGGGAATGAAAATGCTGAAAAAGTGCATACTCTGCTGTGACATTTATAAAGTAGTTTATAATAATGTACGCACCCGGCGAAATATTTTTGAATTTGTTGTAAGTTATTTAGTATCGCCAGCGTTTTAACTTTTAATAGATTTTTCCAGGTAACAAGGAACGTTATTCCACGTGTTAGTCCTGATAAGAAATGGAACTTAAGTGAAGAGGACGTTTTCAATACAATTGATACTTTCAAACAACGATGCTACGACGTTATTGAAATCTGTGAGGCGCTCGTCATATTCGGAAGGTTCGAACGACATATTCGTTTAAACAAGTGGCTCAATTGTTGATGCATACCATTTATTTTATTTGATAGGCACAACAAGATAGGGTTACTGGGAAGCCCCAAAGGAATCAAGTACGAAGCATACTGGCGCAAAATTGAGAATCGGTTTTCTGAGAGTTTAGACGAAATTATAGCGGCCCGTGACATTATATTCGATATTACGCGAACCAGTTGGGTGAAGAAGATCAAACGATTTAGGTACACGGTTCTACAATTAGATACCATGACATTGAATTTAATCAACGATATATTTAAATATGTTAAAAACGTAGAGGAAAGTGTCGAGGCGATTTATGCTCTACAGAAGTTTAAGGAGAAGGAAAGTTTCAGGGAAATATTGCAAAATAAATGGATACAGGTATATTAAAATTATTTAGACATTTTATATATATATAAAAAGAGAGCTGGTAGTGATACTATAGGAATTGTTAGGTATGGGAAATTTTTAATGATGAAATTGAATATTGTTATACCAACGCGATGAATATGTCAAAAAAGTATGACCGATCGGTAGAAAATGTTAATGTCAATATAAGTATGGTATGCATTTCGCAATATTTAAAAACTCAACACGATATAATGATGAACGCGTCGGATTGGATAGGAGATTGCGCTACTAAGAAGTGAGTAACGAATTTACAATATAAATTATTTAAACACATTTATTGAAATAATAGGTCTTCCTTCTTAAGTATCTTGTGAATTCATGCTAAACATCTTTTTTATATAACTTTGTCTACATTCGCTAAACGGGACGTATCATGCATGTTTTCAGATGTATCTTGCAGAAATACAAACATGTATTAGATGTAATTGACGAGAGAAGAAAGATGTTTAACACTTACAGTACATACGGAATATGGTAAAGAGTATTTGTAAGTCATTGAAGCCACGATCGAACAGATCAACGATTTTGCGTAGATGTGGGACTAATAGAAAATGATTTCACGCACGTCTTATAATAAATTCCTGTTACTACATTTTTTAAACAAAATGATACTGCTATGACTTTGGACGGGGCATTATATTTATAATGTTCACTTCTCGTATATACATATAGTGCTTCATTTTCCATTTAAAATAAATAGTAACAGGCGACCAAGGGAAATATCAATTAACGCATCCGACATAACACGTAGCGCTCTTTACTTTTGTTCGATACGAAAATTTATATTACTTTACGTTTGTTCTGAATTGATGACAGCCTTATAGTACAATTATATATCATTAATATATATTCTCCGATATCAATATCCATATTGATCTACTTCTCATTATTTAAAACCTTAATTGATGTCGCATACATACACCTTTGAAAGATTTACATTATATGAATTCCTTCTTATCGATCACCCTGCCTTGTTTTAATAGTGTAAAAATAAAATTTGCGATACGGCATAGGATGAGAGAGAAATCTTCGATGGCACTTTAAACATTGTGAGGTATTTGAATAGTTTAACTACATAAAAATCATTTTACGTAAATAATTGTGTAAACATTTGAAGTATTAACAATCGTAATGATAAACTACACTCCACTGAATCATGTTTACGAATAGAAATTAAATACACCGGGGAAATCATTGGCATTGCAATGAGATATAAAAATGCAAACTTTTAACTAATTTGTAGAGAGTACAAGTGTATTTTCTGTATCAAAACTAATTAACTTTGGGAATTTTTAAAATTAAATTAATATATATATATACAGTCTATAACAACTATATAGTACTTATCTATTACGTGATAATTATAAATTTGGAATGTTTGAATGAACAGTGAGATATATTAATATCGGTAATACAAAGTGACAATAATTTCCGTTTGCATGCCAAATTTTGCTAAAGCTGCGAGTATTAAGTTCTCAGACTTGGAAAGTTTCAAGACTACTCCTGAATAATTTATCTGTATTTAGGCACAGCATTCATACTTTCATTTTCTAATATACTATTAATACCTTTTATGTACTGTGGTCCCTTAAGCAACTCTGAACACGACTAAATGCATAAAGTAGATACAACAGTATTGCACGTATAACTTGATTCTATATCCCGCTATGATATATATTGCATTGCGTATTTGTTTCCCAAAGTTATAGTAATTACACAGAACATCCACGTTATATAAATATGTATACCATATGATTTTTAAAAAAAACTGAATAAATAAAGAATAAAATGCAATTAATGAATAGATCTAAATGCAATTCGTTAATGGCATTATAGGGTAATCTATGCAGTTCACGTTTTCCTGCACTACTATACAGTAGTGGAAGAACACGCTGTATATACAAATAACTGTATTAATTGCTTTAAAATGCATAACAGAGTACTATGTTTATATATAGACAGAAGCAGTTAATAAAGTAATAAGAATATAAATCGAGTACCGTAAAAAATATGGAAAGACACGTAAATGTAAATGCATCTATTAACATATGCAATAAATATTTGTAACGTACATACATATATGCAGAAGACTACGAACTTCAGTATCAACGTCAAATTCAACAATCCCGCTAATTTTGTAAGTAGCTCTGCGATGTAACGGTCTATCGACCTATTTTCCCATAGCTCGTTGAACGTGGTAAGATATAGCGTTTACCGGTAAAAGAAAAACATATAAAAATATATCTGTTAGAATTATTGAGTACATTCTAAAAGTAACGCGGTAACAATAATAGCACCACCTGTAAGTTCATTTAGTCCTTATAAGTACTCCTATGTATCGCGTGGAGTTGTTAAGTTGACAATCTCAGCATAGATTACCCTATACTTAGGAATACACCATTCACTTAGGAACTATTATAAAAATTATACATAAATATTTTATGTACATGTACACGCGTCTTCTAATTTTGATTATCGTAATACTGTAACTTAGCTTTCCCTTAGAGAATTAGAACACTCTTTTGGCACAAGTAACTCAATACGTTGACTATCATATCGCGTTTCGCCCTCCGCCCCCCAGAGTCCTACCAGGCTGCTATACTTATATGCGCCACAAGTATACGTGTCACTTGTATACGGATGACACGGCAGTCAACGTATTAAACAATGGTACGTATTTGGTTTCTTTTTTACTTATTTTCGACTCAATCTTCAATTCGACCCGGTGACCAAATTTTCCTGGCCAGTGGTTACTGTAAAAATCGGACTACCAGGTGGGTCCTTGTAATCAAGTAATTCGCTATCGTCGCTGAAGGAACTGGTGCCCGAAGAACCGATTTGTTGTGGTCGGGATAATGGTAACAGAAATATCAATGAAATAGCGATTATCATATGCCAGGCGCTATGAACATACTGCAACGAAAAGGAAAGTTTTCGTTGGAACTTTCTTGGTTTCTGTCGTAGAATTTTACATTGTATATTATACGTACTCGATAATTAGCTTCCGTTTCAACTAATGAAAAGAGCAACAGACCTACTGTTGCCAATAGCAATCCGACTAGTAACTGCGAGATCCTATCAGGTCTTTTCCATTTTTTCAATTGAAAACAACGGTAGGTATACGCTCCCATCTGAAGACACAGGAAGGGTAAATAATAATACAAGAAACGGACCTTTTAAATTACTCACTGGAATCATAACGCCCATCCCTAAGGGCACTAATATACTAGTTAGACCCGTTTTATTGGATTCCACTCCGAATGCTATTATCAGAACGCCGAACATATGGCACAGCGACACAAAACGGGTGGGTATTTCAGCCATTGCAACGAGCGTCACCCAAAAGGCTAGTATGCTCGAAAAGAAGTCGCTGTATTGCAAAACCTAGATGTAAAATGACTTTATAAAGGCATTCTGTGTATCGTTTAAAGAAGATTCGCATAATGGTAATTGTTTGAGACAAAGTAATTTACGTACTTCATATTTAGCAACACAATAGGTCATAACGTGTTGGTCACAAGCATGATACAGAGACGAAAAAAGCATAGTTGCCAAATAGACTAATCCCTCAGTATATAATCCGCGCTTAACAGCTAAATATATAGCAGGTATGAAAAAACCATTACTTAAAGTGAGCATCATCGTTGTGAAAAGGAGAGAAGACTCTGGGCTGGCATTGGTAGCGTCAATACAGCCCCATCCTTTGTATCCTGCGCGATAAAATATAATATATAAGCTCGGAGGTAGGAGGATACATGTAATTAGCGTTGCGTAAACAATGGTCGAACCTTCAAAGCATTTGCACGATGTGTAATACAAAATATCTCGATGAATTTCCTGGCAAATTCCGTGATGGCCACATGGATAATTTCCAGGCAACACGCATTGTCTAGTTCTTATATCCAATGACACTAAGATCTCTTCCATTTCACAATTTGCAGGATGTCTAATTCAGAAACGATCAGCTAGCAATTTCAATTATTTCTTCTCTTGCATTTTTAGAAATATCAGCTTACCCATTAAAGTGACATGTTGCGTGCAGAGCAACATACCAAGTATCGGGCTGTGGATATGGTATTAACAAACTTGCATCGCGTCTATCGAAGGAAGATAACTTCATTGACATTCTCGAATCCTCGCATACAATAGTACTCTTAGCTCTACTGGGAATCCGACCACGTCGAATGCAAAGTATAACTTTAACTAACTGTGTCGTCGTTACCTGGAATGCATAAAAAAATTAATTATAACTCAATCAAATACCCGATTCCATGTCAGAATTATTAACAACGTTTACTTTGTCCATTTCCAAGTGTGCACTAATGTCAAGTGTTCCGCCAATGTCTACCAATGGCAGAATATTAAATTGAGTTACCACTGGGTGTGCATCGGTTAACATTATCCAAGAAGTTAGCCATTCTCTACCCTAGAAACAGGTCTTATATGAATACTTCTTATACGTCTCCGTATGGTCTATAATTTATATCCCATTTACCTGTAATAAGTAAACTCCCGAAAATGTTTGCGAGTGCTTAATCCTAGCAAGTTGATACCTTGGAACGCATGGATCGTCAAAATCTTCGTCCGACGAATGGAATTGATTTCTCAAGTCAATCCCATTGTAAGACGATCCAGTACTCCTGTTCTCGTCGTTATGAGAACGATGTTTAGTTAAATCTTTCATATGTAATTGCGCTAGCGCTTTAGAAAACGAGGGTGCATCCAAGTACTGTTTTACAAAAGACTTTTCTGTCATTCTGATTGGACATTCTAAAAAAGTAAGGTGTAACAAGATCGAATACACAGTAAGACCTAGCGCATACTATCGTCTTTCCGTCGACTGAATAGTTTAGTCGAATCGTGAGCATCATCCACGATTTGGCTATTTCGTCGAGTCGACGAGGCTGTTTCGTATGCGGCTAGGCGGCTAGGCCTAAGAGTGTGAATCTCTGCGAGACAAATACGTTAGATAATTACCTGAAGTAACTACTTTCGCATTCACTTCGATAATGCTATCTGAAATAATCATCAAATAATAATAGCTATCCTCGTAAGGAGACGATTCTGTGAAGGTATACGAATCCAACATGGTAAGATTTCCGATTTCGCTTGGCTCGGAATGATTGAAAACGGGCAGAGAGCGTCCTTGTAAGGCTATACTTTTAATGCAAGGTTCGTGTATCCTACGAGATGTATAGACAGTAAAATTACAGCCCCAAATATGTACACGAAAATTCCATGTTCCTGATGGTATGTACATTCTGAAAGACGTGAGATTAAGATATTATTAACTTTCAGCATTAGAATAATCAATCGGGTAAAAGGATTGTGCTCCTTACTTGTAATAGGAAGTAGTTTCTTTCGTTCGCAATGTATGCAAGCAACCAATAGGTATATTTTCAATACTATTGGTCTGTGTCCATATTGCTACTGAACCTATACTATAATGGCATTTGTGACCGAGCCCCTGAAATATGGAAGATTCAAACGATACAAACTCCTTGCCACTTTAAACAGAAAAAGGACATTATTTATCGTACGGAAGCATAATTATACCTGCTGTTGGACCTTTTCATCCCAGGGGGACAAATATGCTCCTACAAACCAATCTCCCGATTCTGGACCATAAACCGGTACTACCGCGGTAGTCTTTGGTTCGAATGTAGTGACGGTGGAAATCGCAATAGTCCAATTACGTTTGGGATACATATCGGTGGGAAATGTATCATTATTCACGGATATCACAGGATAACTGCCCCATTGCAGATATCTGAGAATTATAATATTACGTACGCTTTGTACATCCAACGCGAACGAGCAAAACAAAGATGATTATTTACATATGCACTTTTCTTTCCGCGCAATTCTGCCCATCCATAAATGCCGCAAACTGCCAAGTAGCTCTGAGTGCCTCCTTCGGAACTGTATAATGAAACATGGCTATATCTGAGTAACTTTTGAACGAATGTAATAATCCTTCTTGACTTGCTTCCGGCATGGTGCATTCCTTGGCTGCAAGCATAGATTCATGGAGAAATCTGGATCTACGCGTTCGAGTAACTCTTACTTGTTTGTCACGAATGTATCACCGTTAAAATATCTTTAATGCTTAATATATTGATCTTACAAACAAAAAAAGTGTGATTACTTCAAGCTATAATTAATAGGATATAACATACATGTAGACAAGAAAATTCATTTCCAAGTATATCGTTTACAAGCTTACCTGGGAAAAGTAATAACATGAGAAGACCATGAAACTGGAAGATCATGAGGTATCGCCTTGGGAAGTAACATATTGGAAGCATGACAATAATTTTCGACATCACAGAAAAATTAAAACTGTTATCAATTGGACGCCTCCATTCGCTTCTTATTAATTATCGATCATCCTTTCATTGCTACGCTAATCGTACATCTTTCACATTCGACTACTGCGACAAATCCGCAATGTTTCTGTGTTTAGACCATCAATTTATGCGGGTTTCTTTCGATCAGCTGGTTTGCAAGTGATACATGGTGTTATACTTATGAATAGAGGAGGGTAGAGGGTGGAATCGGTGGAATATACACAAAGGGCTGTGATTTTACCGATGGACATAGCGAAACCACAGAACACGTATAGAATAGACCCTGCATCCAATGTAAATTTTTGGTACACAAAACCCGAATGTTTCGGGTAGCTCGATTCATTCCGACCGGACCATATCGGGCAGTCTGCTTGCTAGAGTCCGCAGACTTTTCCCCAGGAGGGGGGACTTTCGGGTTACCCGAAATCCGTTCAAGCGGCTCAAAGAAATCGAGATATCTAAAACCGATTTACGCCCGGTTCGCATTTCAAGCTATCCGAATATTTCGAGTACCCGAACAGCTCTTGAGCCACAGACACTATACCTGGTCCAGGTCGGTAACACAGTTTGGGTGGTGACCACAGACCAGGTATAGGATAGACCTATCACGCAATGTAATTTTGTGTCACACGCTCAGGGGGCTCGCGAGCCCCCTTACCATTTTCGTGTCACGTGCAACGTTACCGGTGAAGTCTCGACAGAGATTGTAACGCTACGCGTGGTAGGAATTAGAATTCAAGAAGTGGAAATTTAGGTCATTCGAAACCCGCGATTTACAAATGATTCTGTTTGTGTAACAATTTAAAGATCGTTTTATAAACCAGTTTCGTGCAACGACCGAGAAAGAAGGATCACAACAATACAAGAACTCATACACCTTTTAACTTTGCTATCCTATTCGGGTTTATTTAATGCAAAACAAATTTGATTCACATACAAATTTATATAAACAACAACATTATTTGTGGAAGACATGCTTTCACGATGTAACGTGGAATACCTCACCAAGGAATTGTAACTTAGTATATTTCAATAAGGTGCTGAAGCAGAGAGGACTTTAAAAATTGTCAAAAACCCATCAGTTCGAGTATCTCGCTGAAATAATCCAACTTGTACTTATCCTTCTATCTTAACACTGTACTCGTGTTCTGGGGTCCGGTACGAACAATCAAACAACATTCCATGTTACATTGTACCATAGTATTGCAAGTTAAAAAAAATTCTTATATACGACTAGAGTATTTGACAATCACAGCTATCGGCTCGGTTCTCACCGATTACCAGGTCTCACCACGAGGAGGTTGCTGCGTTTCGAGACCCGTAGAGAGATAGATGGAATCAAAGTTCCATCGATCTCCCTGTACATGAAACCCTACTAAACCAAAGAGATGGATGGAAACAAAGCTCCATCGATCCCTTCGGTTTAGATGTAGAATCTATGGAACTGCCAAGCAATCACACGATTAAAAGAAACTCAGGAAAGAAGGAAAGACGAACGGTAAGCATGAAAGGAGTATTGGACGGCGCAGTTTCTACCACCCTGCTGTCCGAGTCGAAAGGGAAAAGCACTCGGCGCCTCCCAGACGATTCCTCTTGCACCGTGCGACTCGCCAGGAGCAACACTAGGTGTGACCTGACTTGAGCCGACTAACCCAGAGACTGGGTATCGGACCGGGTGACTTACGCAGACAGTGTACCAAAAGGTACACCCCCTACGCCCGAAACTTTTCCCTTTCGACAAGAACACCAGAGGATGAAACCGATCCATCCATACCGATTCCCTGCTTAGTCACTTGCTTCCGGAAACGGAAGCAGCGGTGACCTCCTCATCCGAGATGAGGAGCCAATAAACGAACAACAATGCTAATGAGTTAGTGACTACTTCGCAATTTTACATGGGGCCTTAAATACTTCATGCTATAATAAATTAACCTAGGCTTCCTTAGATGTCATCTTTCACTCACTATCACTTTGCACGATCACTTTTCACTATCACTTTTCACTAGTTTATTTTTAAATATATTATGTTATTAACTCCATTCCTCGCGTAACGGTGAACCTGAAAAGCTGAAACAATCAACTGCGTTATTAACGGTCTTATTGAGTTGGAGCTGATCGAGATAATTTCAACCTATAGAAGAGCACGCACGAGCATGCGAAACCATCGCAGAGATAAGTACATGAAGGAGAGCAGGGAAGTAGAATAAACCATGCAAAACCATCGATGAGATGCATGACAGAGTGACAGAAGTCATACAAAACCATCGAAGAAATCCATGAAATTAAATAAATCATTTAAACCCATCGAATAAATGCATCAAATAATCGTGTAAACCCATCGAATAAAATAAATCATATAAATCCATCGGAGAAATGCATGAAATATGACAAATCATGCAAATCCATCGAAGAAATACACGAAATAGAACGACTCGCGCAAAAATCCTTGAAGGAATGCATGAAATCGGACAGATGATGAAAAACAATCGAAGAAATCAGTTACAAAGGGAGGGAAATCAGTTCTGACCTTGGCAGAACAATACAATTTTAAATGGCTTAACGAACCACAAAGTTTCATCGGCACCAACCGAATAAGGGTTGTGGCAGGGGGGCGAGGGCGGGCGGGGGGGGGGGGGGGGGGGAAGAACCAGGGTTGAAACCCTGAACAGGTCCCCGGACATCCTCCAAGCTCGGAGGACCGACGACGACTGAGTACATCGAGCTCCGTGAGCTCCCCACGTAGACTTCGAGAAACGATGTCCCCCGATCAAAACAAGGACGACTGTTATTTACAACTGCGAAATCCAACGAATTCTTCGGTAAAAATGGATTTTCCGCTAAAATATCCATTTCAGTGGCTAATGCTATGACAAATAATGTTAACAACATTTTCCCTAACCGCCCGGTATACATTATTATCCCGGTCTACATTCTCTGCTCTTTCCTTCATGTACTTATCTCTGCGATGGTTCTGCATGCTCGTGCGTGCACTTCTATAGGTCGAAATTATCTCGATCAGCTCCAACTCAATAAGCTTTTGCTTAATTTCCTTCCAGGCCGACCACACCGTTACTAACATAAAGCAGTTGATTGTTTCAGCTTTTCAGGTTCACCGTTACGCGGGGAATGGATTTAATAACATAAAATATTTAAAAAGAAACTAGTGAAAAGTGATAGTGGAAAGTAATAGTGAAAAGTGACAGTGAAAAGTGACAGTGAAAAGTGATAGTGAAAAGTGTGTTATAACATGAAGTATTTAAGGCCCCATGTAAAATTGCGAAGTAGTCACTAACTCATTAGCATTGTTGTTCGTTTATTGGCTCCTCATCTCGGATGAGGAGGTCACCGCTGCTTCCGTTTCCGGAAGCAAGTGACTAAGCATGGAATCGGTATGGATGGATCGGTTTCATCCTCTGGTGTTCTTGTCGAAAGGGAAAAGTTTCGGGCGTAGAGGGTGTACCTTTTGGTACACTGTCTGCGTAAGTCACCCGGTCCGATACCCAGTCTCTGGGTTAGTCGGCTCAAGTCAGGTCACACCTAGTGTTGCTCCTGGCGAGTCGCACGGTGCAAGAGGAATCGTCTGGGAGGCGCCGAGTGCTTTTCCCTTTCGACTCGGACAGCAGGGTGGTAGAAACTGCGCCGTCCAATACTCCTTTCATGCTTACCGTTCGTCTTTCCTTCTTTCCTGAGTTTCTTTTAATCGTGTGATTGCTTGGCAGTTCCATAGATTCTACATCTAAACCGAAGGGATCGATGGAGCTTTGTTTCCATCCATCTCTTTGGTTTAGTAGGGTTTCATGTACAGGGAGATCGATGGAACTTTGATTCCATCTATCTCTCTACGGGTCTCGAAACGCAGCAACCTCCTCGTGGTGAGACCTGGTAATCGGTGAGAACCGAGCCGATAGCTGCGATTGTCAAATACTCTAGTCGTATATAAGAATTTTTTTTAACTTGCAGTACTATGGTACAATGTAACATGGAATGTTGTTTGATTGTTCGTACCGGACCCCAGAACACGAGTACAGTGTTAAGATAGAAGGATAAGTACAAGTTGGATTATTTCAGCGAGATACTCGAACTGATGGGTTTTTGACAATTTTTAAAGTCCTCTCTGCTTCAGCACCTTATTGAAATATACTAAGTTACAATTCCTTGGTGAGGTATTCCACGTTACATCGTGAAAGCATGTCTTCCACAAATAATGTTGTTGTTTATATAAATTTTTATGTGAAACAAATTTGTTTTGCATTAAATAAACCCGAATAGGATAGCAAAGTTAAAAGGCGTATGAGTTCTTGTATTGTTGTGATCCTTCTTTCTCGGTCGTTGCACGAAACTGGTTTATAAAACGATCTTTAAATTGTTACTCAAACAGAATCATTTGTAAATCGCGGGTTTCGAATGACCTAAATTTCCACTTCTTGAATTCTAATTCCTACCACGCGTAGCGTTACAATCTCTGTCGAGACTTCACCGGTAACGTTGCACGTGACACGAAAATGGTAAGGGGGCTCGCGAGCCCCCTGAGCGTGTGACACAAAATTAAATTGCGTGATAGGTCTATCCTATACCTCGTCTGTGGCTGTATGTACCTGTATTGCACCTGTATTGTTAATGGATGACGCGTCTGACAACAAAAAGGATCGATAGTGTCAGAACTTGTCAGCCCCAGAATAATTTCTATCGTGTCATTGAGCTGCAGAGAGAAAGATTGAATCTTCGCGGAAAAATGGAATCGGATGAGAACGAGGGGCACTCGAAGCAAGCAGCAGCGATGCGGAGCGAAAAGAATGCTGCCGTCGACTACGACGAAGATAGAGTAAGGTTAGAGTTAGTCGACTGCGTTTGAAGTATCTTTTTTACTTACGAGTTTCCTTTGCTATTTACCGCAAAAGATCGCATTGCGAGCATTGACTAATCCCTGGATTTCAGCTGCACGAGATGACAGCCTCTTACTCCGAAATATCGTTCGATTCGCAATCATCCCCGCCTATTTCAGAATTGAGATCGCTAATTGAGTCGCCGGATATCGATGGGACAAAGTTCTTGGAGGAAAGTCTAGAGAAGATGCATGGTGTCGGTGGCAGGCCCGATCAACTCAACTTGAGGAACAGAGGGGACAGTCCAGTGGAGGACGAGGACTTGGACCCTCCCAGTTACCACAAGGCGATGGGATACCTGCAGCTCGAGGGGACAGTGATGCAGGACGGAGACATGGTCCTCTTTGTCACGGAGGATTTGGAGAACAAGATTAAACTCTCTAGCCCAGTGACGAAGAAAGGAGAGACTCCGTCTTTCCCTGGCTCCCGTAGCTCTACACCTTGCTTGTACAGGCAGGCTCTAACACCTCAGCTGCACCTGCTCGATCATAACGTATTGAACGAGTTAGAGATGGAAGCTAGGAAAGTGGCCACCTCTGTCGATGCGTTGACAGAGAACCTGGCTGCTATTTTACACAGCGTAAATTCTTGGTCCTTTCCTTTTATCAAAGCATTCACTTCTGGACGAGTTGCAATGGGAACATTTTCAGGCCTCTGCGCTAACTGTCGGATGCTTGGAAACGTACAGAGACGCAGTTTGCAAGACCTGTGATACAGTGGATCATAACATTAAGTCGATGTATCAGTTAATGGCGAAGTGCGAGGAGCTATCCAAGTCGATGGGACCTTTCTATAAGTTGGCGGAACAAATGCGAGTTTGAAAAGGATTCTCCAGATATACTCTCTTGCAGTGGTGCACCCAGAGGGGGGCAAGGGGCCCCGGCACCCCATAAAGAAGGGGCTTTGTAAAAAGAAAAGAAAACTAGATTTTATTTTTTAACTCTTTAGCCCCCAGTGTGACTTATACGTCACATCATTTTCGAGCGCATAAAAAACTTGATACATAGTAAATAATATTGGGAAACTTTCTTTTTTTGGGTGTCTGTGCACTAAAAGGTTAAATAAGTTATTTTGATTACCTAATGAATTTCGTTGAATTTGCATTAAAAATATCTGTTCGACTCGGTTCCCCCCAAAATTAAATCCTGAGTGCGCCATTGCCCTCTTGTCCATCCATATTAACAGTCGTCTCTTTACCTTTCAGCAAGGAAATGAAGAGGATGCTGGAGCTGTTCGAGAGTGCCATAAACCTGTGAATCGCATACAGGAAAGAGGAGAAGCGTTCTTCTCTTGCCACTTACAAGCAACTATCGACAAAATGTTACAATTTTCCCAATGTATTTAAAAGAATTAAAACTCGTGTCATATCAGAATATCCGAAAACGTGTTCTATCTACTGTTCGTGACGTAGGTGTAGCATTCAGACGCAAAGAAGCAATGCCCCGGGGGAGAAGTATGGGTCGGAAGCAAGGTTCCGCGGCACATCCGGGGAACGCTTAAATAATTAAATCCTGACAGACACGGTGGAGCGAAGTCCAGGGTGCCGGGTGATTCTGTTCTCTTTATTTGTGCGTAGACACCTCTATGCATCTTTCATGAGCCGATGCCACAATGAGGCGGCTCTTCGCTTTCAGCGCCGCCGGGACAAAGTTCCCTGGAAAACTCGCGCATTATGTTTCCTCCCATTCTGGATCGGGACAATGCCGCGGAGTAATTTGTGCGTATTCGCGCGGTTCGGTGGCCCATTATGGAGCCGAAGCTGTAAATAACATTATCAAAAAGCGACAGGCGTCGCGACGCGCGCCTCATTTAGCGTATTCGGCCGGCGTAATTATTAAAGACAGGATGATTTTAATCCGGCATGGCGAGGGGTGGGCGAGAGGGGCGGCGATAGCGGCCAAACACCTCGTTAATTTATTCTCCTGTCCCCGACGCCCATTGAGGGTACGGAAGGTGGCTGTGTGCAGGCGTATAAAAGGCGCGCGCCGGCGTACCCTTCCCGTATCGCCCTCTGCAAGCGTGTCCGCTCTTTTGCACGCTTTCAATCCCTGGTCGATGGAGACCGATTCTATCATCTATGCGCCCGCGGACCTGCCCAATGCGTTCCCTTCTTCCTTCCTCCTTTCATTCGGCCAGCTTGCTCGCCATTCAGCGTAATCGTCGAATAGATGTACAGCGAAAATTTTGGTCCACCGATTGGCGCATCACTTGCGCGTTTTCTTTCTGTGGAAAAGTGTTTATGTATTTATTTATAATATACGTTCTTTAGGTTTGTCGACTTCGCCGCCCTCAGGATACCGAAAGTCTGTAGACAGTGCCACGAAGTTATGACCATTTTGTTCGCTTTGATCCTTGGCCGTTGGAAGAGAGCCCTGGTTGTCGACACGCGTGGTCTCGCGGGAGTGCCGACGCGTCGAGTTTCACCGAGGAGGAAAAGGGGAATCGATCCTGCCTGTGAAGCCACTTCGCGAGATATGGAAAGCGAAACGAGAGGAAGAAAGTCAGTCCGCTGCATCGCAGGACGTGAGTCGCAAACAGAATCGTCGCCCGGCGTTGACCGCGAAAGGCGTGACCGAGCGGAGCGTTAAGGGGCTGACGGGGGCCGAGGGGAGGATAGAGAAGGAGGAATGGGAAAGGAAAAATGCTCGGCAGATCACAGACTGCCTAATTAAAAGACTCGAGCCGTCACGCGGAATCTTCTTTCTTCCGTTTCGCCGAGAGAGCTGGTTGCGGTAAAATCTCAGGAAACCGACGTGTCTCTCTCTCTCCTTTTGTCCTGTCTTTACCCCTGCCACACATACGTATCTATGAACATCCGTTCGTGCTTCTTTGGTAATGAGTTGGGATGTCCTCTTTCAAATGTTGTTGCCCTCCCTCGCGAGCGGAGATAAAAGGAGCGCAGGGCGAGGAGACATCGATATTTGCGTAAGCGTTGCCGAGCTACGCGCGCCGCTGACAATCCTGCTGTTTCTATTTTTCAAACAGGATAGAGATCCACGGCGCTCCGCCGTCGCAACGCGTTTCCTTCGCCAAGTCCGTTGCCAATTACTTTTCGTCGGCTCTCCCTATCCACGTGGAGTTCCTCGAGTGTTCCCCGGCGTCGCCGATGGGATCGAAATTTTCGATTCCCGGCTCGCCGTTCCCACGAAGCTGGGGGAACCTTCGTGCTCCGCGAAAGACCAAGTTTAAGGAACCTTCAAGAACCAGCCAATTAAATTGCGATTCGCAAATTAACTTTGGTAATTACGAGTGGGCTTCGAGAGCGGCGCGATGAGGAAGGGTTGAGGAGAGTTGGGATTACAAATGAGACGGCGGGAACTTGCCAACTTTTTTCAGTCGCTTTCTATGCAACTTTTCTTATTAAGATCGCGATTATGAATTTTTTGTTTCCCCGCGGTCGCACTTACCTGTGCTCGTAAACGCGACACGTGCGACACGCGTTCCAACGCTCGGCAAACCACGAGCGAGAGCTACGATAATCTTTCGCTCGATATTATCGTAAAAGAAGGAAAAATATTGCTCGATCTCTAAATATACAGAGTTGCTTCGCGACCCTTTGAAATTCTTGGAAATTCCACAACCAACTGCAATGAATGAATTTATTCTCGAATATTTGTGTACTTGCATTCGCGATGAAAGCAACACGCCAATATGGAGCGCGTCTGATGGAAAGGCAACCTTGACGCCAGCATCCGGTAATGTGATGCGACATCGTGGCTCACCGAAACGCGACGGTAATTGACGACAGTCTGCGGCGTTGGAATGGAAACAAAGGTGAAAGACACGCGTGTGTCTGTTATCTGTGTCTAGTGTCAGAGGGGACAGAGGAGGTGGTTGCGGCCCTGTAAATAAAAGAAAAGCGGATCCCTTTCTCTCTCCACTCTCGTGCTGTGTTAAACATTTCTCGACCTTCGTGCACTTGTCACGTCTCTCCTTTTCTTCCAAAAATGCAACGACTGCGCGTTACCTTCCCCCTCTCGCGGCGACAGTGGCGTTAATCGTCCCGTTCTGTTCGCTCGAATAATCCCAATACAATTCGTACCGCGAAGAACGGAATCTCTGGCGGCGGTTGAACGGAGCTAATGAAAATCCATCGAGTTTTACCGAACGATCGATCTCGTTTAATCGCCGTTTTAATCGCCAAGCTTCGACCCATTTTCCAGATACGAGCCTCTAAACGCATTTACAACACGATTGTGTCGATGAAATGGCGTGCGCGCGGCTTTACTCGCGTTCGACGGCGAAGCAATGGATTGCGAGAGCGGGGCTGGTAATGACTTGTGGATCGTCTGGCATCGGCGATCACTCGATAGAAATTATCGCCCGATGGACAGGAGAGCACGAGATCGCGTCCGAGAGCGACGCGGAATAGAAATACGAAGCCCAATGGGTATCGGTTTAACGCGGGGAGAGAACTTATCGCTGCTCGCTACATACCTGAGCTATCACGGCGACGTTGCAAACGGTACTTTCGGATAATCAGCATTTGTGTAACTCTCTTTCACTCTTTGTGTCATTCGCTCGTCTCCGCGAGACTCGCTGGAGGTATCTCGTTCCATTCCATTCCGTTCCGTTCAATCCCGTCGCGCGTCTGTTCCTCCTGAATTCATTTCTCCTGCTCTCTCCCCTTCGCCTCACTCACCTATCACTAGTTGCAAGCAAGTGCGAGCGTCGGAGACCTCGGTCGCTCATCCCCTTCGCCTCGTCACTGTCCCACGCACTGTGGATTCTTATAGCTCCCACTCTTTCTCCTCCCATCCCCTCTCGGCCGCGGTGTAGACATAGCTCGGTCTCTTTCCGTCCCGAGCACGAGACACGCCTCCCACTCGTGGCGCGCGACCGTCGTTGAATTCAGTCGACGCTGAGCCGCCACGCGTGTTGGTTGAATCGTTCCGTTCCGTGTTCGCTCGCGTTCCACGCAATATCGTCTCGCCTCAACTCGGTCCCGTGTCGTTTCGCGTCGCCTTGCCTCGTCTCGCCCCCCCCTCTCTCTCTCTCCCGCGATTTCCAAAACTCCGTAGGGCCGAGTAACCGAGTTTCGTGTTCGCGTCCGCGTTCGTGGTCGTCGGACCCACGACGAAACGCAGCGATGCTAGATCATCGGAGTGACGACGATCCAGCCGCCTCGTGCCGCGTGTGAGTGCCCGCCCCGGTCGTTCCTCGTCGCCGACCACGCGACAAGTGGAAAAGAAGTGTCTCGAGTGCCGCGTTTTACCGGCGTTAACAGTTTTCATCGCTCGGCCAGCGCCTGGCATTCCTGCTCCCTTTTCTCCGCTTCGCCCGGCTCGCAGCAAGACCTTGGACCGCACTTCTGCTCCTCGAGATCGTCCGTATCCCCCCGCCGCATCTCGTCCTGTAAACGTCATCGACACGCTTCCACATCCGGCACCGGTCCAGGGCGACATGGATTTCGTGATATTAAAGGTAAGCCATCCACTTCTTTCTTAACTTTCCAACTCTCGCGGTTGTGTCGCGTCCGAAGAGAATCCGTGCGTTTATCGGTCCCACTCGTTCTGCGAGTTGCCGCAATCTTAAGCGTCGGTAATATTGTAACGGTCAACGACTGTACTATACAGAAAACATTGGTTCCCTTGTGATTACTAAAGTTCCTCCGGGCCGTTTAGCGTTTACGAATTATCGCACTCGAAGCCCAGCGTCCTTTCGACATTGCTGCTTCGAAACGTTTGCCCAAAGCTCTGTAGGACTACGATACACAGGGTAGCCAGTGTCAGGTAACACACACAATAGAAGAGCAAAATGTTTCCCAACCGATCCCTCGCCTGACCTTGAAACTTTGCGTTCTCCCCGATCTTCGTGATCATCGATTGAGGTTATTGACGCGCGCCAAATGCAGTATCGCAATTAACAGCGACGATAACGAACTCCTCTCCACGAGATCAGCAACAGATGAAAAAGTAAAGAATCCGGAGGGGCATCTATCTGTTTTAACCTGACTCTCGAGCGGTCACGACGACGCAAAACAAGCGGCAGAGAGGAGGACAGGAGGAAAGGAGGGGAGAGGGAGAGAGAGAGAGAGAGAGAGAGAGAGAGAGAGAGAGAGAGAGAGAGAGAGAGAGAGAGAGATAGGTGAACATTGCACTGGGGCGTCATGGTTAAGCATTCGCGTCGAAATAAAGAGTTAACTCTTGCGTATTTCATTTACAATCTCCTCTTTTCCCGATGACTCTTTGTAGCGTGCCTAGGTACTAATTGCCGATGACCGGCGACCCAGTTTTCGCGTTAATTAACGTACAATCCGTGTGCTGACCCAAGTTCCTTCCTTTTCCAAGATATCTCCTCCCAACTCTCGAACTTTCCATTGTATCGTGGCACGCTGGATGCTCGCGATGGACATATATAAACGTGACATTTTGTTTACGTTCTGTTCCTGCTCCACATTAGTTTCTCTCGATAGATCAATTATTATTAGTCTCTAACAAGGGTCCCAGAGGATCTCAACCAGAAACAATTGCCGGGGGATAGTATATTAATAGTGGCGGGGGTAACGGAGGTGGTAATAATAGTATATCAATCAGGACAACGAAGGAAAAGGGAAGAATTTATTTCTTCGGAAGACCAAATCTCGAGTCGTAACTAACATATCTCGCTTAATGCAGATTTCTGCTGTATGCAATAAGCACCTGGCCCGCGAAATGCACAATAGAATTTACTGCACTTACCACCAGATGGCTATAGATAGCCAATTTCTAACGGGCAAATAGAAGCAGAGATGTAGCGTCTCTTCGCGTCTAAAGTATATGAATAAAGATAACCTCAGAAATTGAAAACGTTCTCACAACGATTACACGGGTTTTCGAATTTGCACTTTCTCAGTGACCCTTTAAAAGTCCCACGATTAATGAGAGTAACACTGCACAAAGGTAACGGTAGCGCGATGCATGTTGGACGAGCAGAACAATGAGCCGAATATATTAAAAATTGACGAACAATAGTAGGGACGGGTTGGGGATTTACACGGCTGCCAATGTCACAAGTACAAAGTACGTATATATAGCCGTAGCGAAAGAATCAACAGCAAGATAAACGTTGCTGGTTTGTTTACCATTCCCGGCAACGGGGTCGGGCTTTATTAAATTAGTTGCCGATAACGGAAGAGCTTTGCGCGACGCACAAAACGGCCGTAGGTACACGTTAAAAAACTCAAGTCAATTATTACCGTCCATTAAGGTCGCGAACGTTACGTTTTTAATTATCATGCAAATTTACCGTGCGCCGGAACGATCCACTCGGCGCAATTACTACAACCCTGTTTGCGCTCTCCATCCTGGGAATCGAAATACAACGCGTTGCTCGATCCGACGTGCCATTTTTTTTTTCTCGCGCGAATGTTTAGTCATTAGCGGCGATCGTTAGTCAGGGTGGGTTTCCGCGGCATTGTTTCTACGAAATCTTGCGGCGCTTTACGTTCCGCTGAATAATTTCCGCTCGCTTCACGGGATATGCCCGTAGTTTGCCAGGAGCGATGTTCCTCGAGCGGTGGAGGCCACGGCTTTTTCGCGAGTAGTCGCGAAGGCGAGCGCAAATATTATGTATACACGCGCCTGTACGAACGAAGCGTCGTATCGTTGAACGCTCGGTCACGTTTCACCTTCATTTTTTTTTTCTTCTTATCGTTCTCGCAGCCGGAGCAAGTTCACAGGTAGATAAACACCGCGGCGATAAGCGAATTTCCCCGAAGCGTCCGTGGGGGTTTCAACGTACCGTTTACTCGCGCGTTCCTCGCGCGTCGAAGCTTTCGGGGGCCCCCTTTTACGTTTCATTTAAAATGCTGATGTTTTACTCTTGAGACCAAGTATCAGTAGGTATCAGATTCCTATAAGCCACTGAATCGTGGCAACGGTCGTCCGTCAATTAAAAGGAGAAACATCTACAAACGTCCCCAGCCGGGAAAACGACTTTACTTAACGGCGTGTCCACTCTTTAACGGGTGAACGGAGAAGGATGATTAACGGGAGCGCGCTGCTCCGTTCTCGACAAATCAATTTACCGTGACGAACGAAAAATATGGCTCTCGGCGCGACGGAGTTTGAGCTGCCGTGGCGGCATCGAGTGCTCGTCGGTCGATTTCACTCGCGATAAGCTCCTCCAGAAGGAGACGCGGCGTCGAGCTTCGCCCAGCAGGACGGCGGAGGGAGAGGAGGTGGCGGCGACGGTGGAATTAGTCGCTTAGCGAGAAAAAATACAGGATGGGGGATAATTGACGGCGTGCGAGTGTTTCGCGACGCCTGGCTCCCGGTTGGAATAACGGCGCGTGGTTAGGAACGCCTCGGGGTGTCGCTGAAATGTCGCGGATCGTTTACGGACGTAGGCCTCGAGTGGTTCGTGGATGACGCTGGGATAGACACTCGAGCGACAAAAGTGAAAAGCATCCCCGCGTGATATCCCCGGCTAGTCCACCATTACACCATGGAAATTACGATGGTAATGTTCGCGGCGGCACGCAGGAACCCCGACGACTACCATTCGAGCTACTATCGCCACTCACCCTCTTCCGCGTTTCCTTTCACGCCTCGGCGGCCCGCAATGGCGACGCAGACGTTCCGCTTAATCCCTCGGAACAGTGTGAAAAATCGGGAGCAAACGGTTGCGTTTAAAGTTTAAACACGTCGAGCTTCGAGAAGGTTACAAGCCCCTTCGAGGCCCTTCGAGGCCGTCCGATACACTCGGGGGTTGCTCGATGATGCATTGTAAGTAGCCCCGTTATCGGCCGCTCAAGAATATTGTTATCGGTGCAGAGTATCTTCAGGGTTTCGAAAGTTATTTATTTATTTCCTTTTACGGGCAAACCCCACTGTTTACAATATGATAAACGAAATAGGTATATTATAGCATACGAGATTATGAATAACAGAAACGCCGAGAATAAAATAAAAATTAAGTGATAACAAAAATGTAGATATATTAAAAATTGAGAAGGTAACCGAGCAATTCAACTTCAAGAGCAATTATTATATCTTCTCAGGGAGAATTTTAAGCAGTTCAGACCTAAACACATTGGTGTTAAATTGTTGATTTCCTCTGACAATAATTCGTAAACCTTTCTACATAAAAATAGTCACCCGCACAATAAACTGAAATAAAAATAGAGTAAATGAAAATTAACTTTTCAGAACGATCCGAAGTTTTATTCGAGAATTCTACGACCCAAGTACACCAGTCTGTTGTCCCCCCTTATCGACCTACTTGTGTTTTACTACCGCTTATCTCCCGTCCCGATTAATTGATTTTTTAATTACCCTCTCGTCGCTAATCTGAATAAGTTGCATTATGGCTGGATTGGCCGGCTATATTTCACTCGGCGCGTTTATCATTTCTCCCGGGGAAATGAAAGCTGCTGGCGGATGAAGTGGGCACGCTCGCTAATGGGGACATTTATCTTGCGCCGCGATTTGCATTCGGATTTTTAACGCGACGCCCAAGGTGCTCGAACGGAGCTCGATGGTTTCGAGGACGCATAGCATAGCGGGTTCCTGCCATACGATCGACACGTCGATGGAGGATCGTCAGGGAAGCGTCGCGTGTACGCGTGGATTTCACGCGGGCGTGTACGTGTAGCGATTACACGGATTCGATTAGCCGAGGAGACGCGCGTGCCGCTTTAATAACGGGGCGTAATTTAAATGCATATCGCGCGACACGCCGCCCTCCCCCGCATCCGTGGATTATCATAGCCGAGCGATCGTCTCGCGGACGTCGACGGGTCGTTGGTTGCGGTTCGAACTTCGATCCGTCTTCCCAGCCGCGGGATGAGAGCCTGTGCGAGCGGAGATATCGCCTCCCCACGCTCTTCCTACAGATTTCCAAAGTTCCGCCTCGGAGCACGGAGAGTGGTCGATAGAGAGTGCTCTATTGCGTTTGGTAGTCGATTCTTCGGTGCAGAGTGTAGACTGTAGACCGAAGTACTTAGGGCCTTCGTCTTGCCGCTTGTAGGGATTAGCGAACTTCATTAATATTCGGACGCTGTGTTTTTCTCCGGGGGATCCAGCGGACGGCACGCGTGGAAGCGTGAGAAAGGACGCTGTCGACGGGGAGGCCCTGTTTAATCTGCGTCCTCGTGTTTGCCGACGGATTGCACCGCGAAGCGGGTCCAGCTCCGCGCGAGCGCCGATCGGCTGCCGCTCGATCCCCCGTTCCTCTCGCAATCCTCGTTGACCCTAATCTCGTTCGTCAACTCGGCGGAGAACTCCGACGAAAAGCACCGTGCGTTGTGCCCAATGCTCGCGATATTCTCGAAGATTTCCAATTAGTTGCGTCGCGCGCGAGGCGTCGTCTTGTAACGACGAGGAACACGTCGGGTAAAGTGTTCGTTAGAGATGAAGGAGAAGAAGGGGGGGACGGTGAAATCGTAAAAATTACTTGACAGCTGGGAAACGGTGGAAATATTTTACTTCTTTTACCCGAATGCTCTCCGTACTCGAGATAATTGCCATTTGCGCCAATAAAGCCGGAATCTCGGCAGTTCCTCTTGCCTACCCCTCCCGTTCTCGTCACCGCTGTTTTCTCCCTTTTCCCTTTCTTCTCCCCGCCGGCCCCTCCTCGTTGCACTCGCCTCCTCGTCGAGCAGCCTCTTCCGAGCCCCTTGCCCCCGAAGCTCACGGTCCCCCATCTCTTGATCGTTCGCTCTTGCTCTCCTTTCTTCCCTTCCTTCTTACTTTCTTTCCCCACCCGGCCGGGCCGTTCGTCCGCCGTTGCTTTCTCGCCGCATCGGGAGATCTACGATCGTCGGTTAACGACCTCTCCTCTCTCCCATCTGTCTGTCAATCGTCGAGAGATATTAGCGAGGATTTCTTTAATTCCGTCTAAGCGGGGGCGTTGGCGCGCGCGTGGGGGAGACGTTTTCGTCCGAGTGGATCGACCTTGTCGATGGTCCCGCCTCGCGATCCCTCGGCGGTCGGGGCCCTACGAGCTCGATAAAGGGGGATGGGTCGACGGGGGGGACCAGCGCTGGATCCGTGCCGCGCGCGCTCCAGTTATGTACCTACACGCTCGGCTTTTACACGGCTTTTCGTGCCGTTGTTCGCAGCCCGTGTCCCGTGTATAATCGTGGCCGCTGCCCGATAAAGTGATACGGACGTGGCCCGGACCGTGTGTGCGTTGTATTTTCATCGATCTGTAATAACAGCCGGTGGCCATCGTAAGTTCGTCGGGACGTTTTAATTAAACGACCGCCGGGTCCCCGACCGGCGAATATTCATCGCGTAATTTTCAGAATCAACGGCGGATATTGGCTCCGACACCGGGACCATTTAGGTACATCCTTCCTCTTTCTTTCGTCGCGGCTCTCCCCCGTTCCCTCGTTTTCGTTACTCCTCTTATCGCTCTCGGTATCTGTCCTCTGTGCTTTCACGGAGGAACCCAATCGATTTCTGTCTGCACGCTCGCTTTCTAGGGTGCCCACCTACATTTTTAAGCCACGAGTTGTCGTCGATTTGGATCTACAAAAGATTATCGGCGGCGCGTAGGTTAGACGCGTTCTATCGATCCGCCCGAATCGGATGTCGTCATAGAACACAACCGTGAGACTAGGACCGGGTGTTGATTAGATCTCGAAGCGTCAGCGCGATAAAGCCGGCTGGCTGGCGGTGTGTGCGCTCGCAAACGGACAGACAGAGGCGCGGAGCGTCTCAAACAGAAATTAGAATCCGTCTGCTAGTTAGACGTCGTTGCGTTTCGGGATAATTAGTAATTACGACAACCGACGAGGATTTTGCTGCTCCATCAGTGGCGGGGGCGGCGCATACCGGTCGGGGATCAAGCGTCGGTAAGAACCAAGGAGAGGAGGGCGAAAGAAAGACGAGAAGGGCATGAAAGGGGGGACAAGAAACTAAGTACATACATACCGGCTCCGTTGAATCAAGGCTTCCTGTTACTCTTGCCTAATTCATCGCATTACGAACAGAGTAGCGTGAATAATACAATCGCAAATTCTTAATCGAATCGGTGGTAGTAGTGCAAAGAGTAGCTTTGAATATGTAAGCGAAAAAGGGAACTTCGTTCGGGCGGTGGGACTCGAACCCGAGATCTCATATTTTTCCAATATTATGCAATTTTTGCCAAGTATTAGGTATGCAAATAATAAAAAATAATGTTAAAAGACAACTTTTTTTTCTATATCTCTCCATTTTATGCAAGAAGGGCCTGAGGGGGCTATAATTAAAATTAATTTTACATTACTGTCATTTCATTCATTGCCATATTCTATTAATGATGCGGGACTGATTTTTCATAAATGAAAAAAAAGAAGAAAAAGCTGGTGATACAAGCACAACCATAAGACTAAATAAGATAATTAAATATATTAAATATCTTTAAGTATTGAGATATTTAAATATTATTAAGTTAGAATTATATTCTGAAATATCTATTTTTAATGAGTTTTTGTACCCTTATTAAATTTACCTTCGCAGGTTATTTGAATATTATAAAAAGGGGTCGCGACTCGGAGAAGGATTTGGAACCACTGTAAAAATGCAACTACAAAGAAGATACCTATATCAACTTTTTAAATATAATAGACACTTTTACAACAACTGCACTATGTATACAAAATATCTAACTTCGTAATATTTACATACACTTTTCTCGAAACCGGGTTTTCACACCGAGTCCCTTCTCGCTCCCAACAGTCCAAATACTTTAGCCTCGCCACAAACCATTAGCGCCTTTCATTGCCCATGCATCACTCCGCGTTGTCGCCCGTTCGCGGTTAGAGGACTCGCATACCTCGGATCGGGCTCGATTCCCCGTTTCCCTTCTCGAATTACTCGCCCGTTTCCCGAAAGTGGCGTCCGCAGCTGGCAAAACTATGACCGCCGGCCGTCACCGCCGTCAGCATCAGAAAACAGAGGAGGAAAATGGAAAAGTCGTGGAGCGTTTAAGCCGGACGAGTGTATCGTGTGACTTGGGAGCCAGGTTTGCCCAGCCGGTTCTTTCTCGCGTCTCCCGTTTCACCGACACGGCCGGCCAATAAGGGAGCTCCCCCTCGCCGTATCTGTCCATCGTTTTCCAAGTTTTTCCGAGGCGCGCACAGATTGGTCGTCGCCGTGGAGCGCGAAGAAACATTTATTATACGGACGCTGCGGCGTCGGCCCCCTGTTCCCCACGCTCCCCCTTTCTCCGCACCCTCCGCCGGTGTAGCGGGGTGTTTGTACATATGTACATATGTAGTTTGCAGCGGGCTGCAATTGGATATTTTTGGAGCGGGCTCCAGCGGCGCCGGGCGACAATTTGTGGGCTCGACGGTTCTGCGCGACAACGGGGGGGCTGCTTACTCTTTTAACCCCCCTTTTCCACCGGCCACCTCGGACGTGAGCTACCAACGGGCGAGAACGTAAAAGTTTTCGCTCTCGATCCCAGTGTCGCGGGATCCCGGGGGTAACGCTGGCTAAGCAGAAATTCAGGCGAAATCCTAGTCACGGTGTAGGTACGACTGTGACACGGAGGCTGCATTACTAAAGTGCTCGACGGCAGATGGGAATTAGCTCGATCTTTTAATTCGTTCACGAAGCGGAAGGGCGGAGAATCCGCTCGAGACTCGTTCGCGCAGACTTTGACCCAAATACCTGCGTTTGGACCATGCTAAGCTGTAAAGCGCGTTTCACGCCGGATGACGAGCGGAAAGCGTTTCCCTCCCGCCGCGAGAACGCGAAAGGGATAAAAGTTAGGTAAGATGTTTCGAGGCGGGCGCTGCAGAAGCTGGTATAGGTGTGTCGACGAGGAGTAACCCGAGGCGATCTTGCTCGCGCACTCTTCTTTAGCAAGTCCACGATGAAGAACCCAAGAGGCCTTCCGCGCGTTTACCTATTTCGCCTTGGAATTCGTTTTGAGTCCGGCTACTTAGAAGGTTCTGCGTCGATTCCTGATCGGTTAAATCGATCCGAACAGTGAGACGTGTAGGGCTGGCGAACGGGCTCGATCCGACGGGTTAATTACTTCGCCCAGCTTTCTTCTCGGGACATCGTTAGCCACCATCGATTCCGCGAGCAACCGCGCTCAGCGTTTATCGAGAACGCTGGCGCGGGACTCGTTAGCGAGCCGAGAGTCGTTTAGTAGCGATAATAGCGCGCGTAGAGCGGCGTAGATTCGTTCGTTGGCAGGACAAAAGGGTTGGTCGGGGAAGTGGAGGGCCTCTGCCCTCTGGGTGGAAAGGGATTCTGGACATTCTCCGTTGGAATCGGCTTAACGATCGCTGGTTCGGCTGCTGTACGCGCGGCTGATTCGCGCGCCCGAGAAAGCGGATGGGGAACAGGAGCGATCGGCTGGTAGACGAGAGGGGCGAAAGTATCGAGTGTCTTTCCCGCGGGCGGCTCGGAGTGTCGTCGAACAGAGCGAGCAAATAAATTTCGCGAACCAGGTGTATTGTATTTGCGAAACATCCGACCCGGATTTCTTTCGCTCGGAGGCTGAGGAGAGCGTCGCTCGAGTGCTCGCCGTCGACGCTTCGACGGTGAACGCCGCGCCGGCGAGGAAATAGGTCGTCCCGATTACCGTCACTCGGAGAGCCGAGCCCGTGCGCGCCTCAGCTCGCTTCGCGGATGCATTTATCGTCTTTATTACGAGCGCCGAGGAACACGAATGTGCCACCTTATTCAGTAACTATATTCGAACGCGGAATCATTAAATAAAGTGGGCTTAACGAATGCACAAGCACATAATCGCCTACCCCACCCCCCATCCCCCCATTTACACGGATCCCCTCGTTTGCTCCCCCTCCGCGACAGCCGCGAATCGCGTCAAATTAATTTCACCGAGCGTGTCGGTGCCTTCCATTATCGCGCGTATTCCCGTGGAACGGGAGAAAGAGAAGCCGCGAGCGAATAAGAGAGCCACCCGCCAGAAAGCTGTATCCCCCGCCCCCCCCCCCCCCCCCGTGCCATTTTCAGTCCTCGATTATCTCGTGCATCGACGACTCCCACGCTCGCCGGATTCCCCGCGATCCATCCTCTCGTCCTCCGCGCCTCGCCCATTGCACAGCAGCTGATGGAAAAACTTTGGATTTTCGGGCACCGACGGACCAACGCGGCTGTTCTCCGAAACTCCTCCGGAACCTGAGAGAATAGCCGCTCGAAGGGAACGCGGGATATTCTTCTTTGATATTCGGAATTAATTTAAAAGTAGGCGATACCAAATCGTCCTCAGGCTTTAATTACACACTCGCGCGTATGTACAGTAGAGGAGGAGTCGTGGAGGAGGCGAAGGGGAAGCTGCATTGTGGTATTCGGTTGATTTGTAGGGGACGTTTAGCTGGATTTAGGGTCCAGGAGCTTTGGTGCCGCCTGTAGATTCTTCGGCCAGTAGCGGCGAGGAGGCACGCGGTGTCCTGCGGTCGTGGAATCGCGTGGGTAAATTCCAGGACAATGATTCGGGGCAGGGGACACGGAGCAAGTTCCCTTCTCGAAACTCGAGGCTCGCTCGGCTGCCTACGCAGCGCAAACGTCACGGAATGCGCGCGGCACGGCCTGGCGGAGGTGAAGGCGTGTCGAGGGCACGCTACTGGAACGTTAACACGATTACAACGTAATTCGGAAACTATGCGTCGGCAAAGCTTTCGAGGCGAGGATCCAAGTACTTTCCGAGTTTGGGAGCAGCGACGCGTACTCGAAGCGTCGACACATACCAGCTGCTAATCCGATTACTCGACCTCTTCATCCGTCTTCCTTCAGAGCCTCTGTTTCCTCGCCCTCCCACCGTTAAACCGGAATCCCCTAAGAGCTCTCCTGCGCTTCCTCCAACCCAGAAAGCGCATCCCGCGCCGAACTTGCTAGCGTCAGCTTCCCTGCTATCTCCTTCCTCGAGTTTCCATAAAACTTTCGATTCTTCGCGTCGCGCGAGGAGACTCGACGCCTCGATACCTACCTCGGGAAACGTCCGCCAGGAAACGCTGAGCAGGAAGCGCACGGGAATTGGATAATACACGCGGGCTCGTGTACGCAGCGCTAAGGGAAGGCGAAAGGAGCGCGTTTCCCTCGATCGAGCCACAGCCGGCGGAGAGCAGCAGACCGACCGCGACCGTCTGGTTGTGCGCGCGCTCGTGTGTTTCGCAGGGGGCCCGCGCACGCTGAATATTCGAAAGCACGACGCGCCACCATCCACGCCCGCTGAATATTCATTTCACCCGACAGCCTGGAAAGGCATCCTTTCGGTATTCCTGCGCGCGAATTCGGAATTCTACGCGCACTGTATGGAGCCGCCAGACCTCCTCTCTCCTCTAGACGCTATATATTCTGACCACCTCGCAGCGTCCTTGGGAGATGATCTTCGAGCGAACTTGCATCGTCGATTCGGGAAATCGATAATTTTGTTGGCGAAATGCAGAGACGCAGGTGGTGGGACTCATGTCTCGTACCCACGATCTGCGGGGCCTCTGGGTACTAGCCAGGCGCCTTACTAATTCCCCCAAAGCCAACTCTGCGATGTTACTCTCTTCTGAGCTGTACAAATATCCAAACTAACGGGGCAATACATACATAAGTGCCAATTGAGGGTGACCCTTATTTTACAACATACGATATCTTGTGCTCTCACCCCCTAGTATGGTTCCGTTTCATTAAAAAATAATCCCTGAAATAGTTTAGAATTCATCAATGATTTGGATTTATAGAATTTCTCCAAAATGGTAAGCACTATCGAAATTTTTTTCAAATAATATTAAAAGAGTATTAATTCAAGTAATATTAAAAGAGCATTTAATTCATTTAATCTTGGGGGAACCGAGTCGAACGGATAAAAAAATTTTTAATGCAAATTCAATAAAATTCATTTAGTGATTATAAAAATTTACTTAACGAATCAAATCCAGTCTCCTTTCCTTTTTACAAAGTTCTTGAATTAAGTACGTACTTCAGTCGTAGTTACATCAATCTCCTTTTTCTTTGGGAGATTCCTCCTTTTTGGTGCGCCACTGTAATGCATACTACGCTCAAAGTGCTAAAATATTCTGATCCCTGATTTTGAAATTAGGTGTAAAGAAGCGATGCATCGTTCCTGTCGGCGGTGCAGAGTTATCGGTTCTGGGTTTCGTCATGGAGAAATTCGTGTGGACGCGGTCTCGAGGTTGTCGTGGGCGAAGGGCGAGAGAGGGATGGGAAGGGAGGCGGCGAGGGCAGAAAAGCGGGCTGTCCTCTGTTGCGTTGAATGTGCCGCATTCATGGTGAAGAGGCTCGTGGCCGCGGCGGGGACCGGCCGAGAAAAAGCGGAAAGATAGCATCGCCGTTTGAAACGGGTGTTTAAAAGGAAGCGAGAAACCGGCCGCCGCGCCGAGCCGCGCCGCGCGGCCGTTTCCCTACCCACACATCGCGCGCGAGATCGCGTTCGATATCTTTGAGGGCCGGCGTAAAATTAATCCGAATTTTCCGTCCTCCCTCGTTCCTCTCTGGCCGCTGTCCGTCCACAATTTTCGGCAATAATAACGGCAGACGATGCTCGGCCGACCGTATGAAATATTCGTCGCGGTCGACGATCGATCGTTGCCGCGGTCAACGCATCCGTATAATTAAAATAAGTCAAAAGGCCCGTACAGCGCGATCAAACATACAGGCAAACATTTACCACCGAGGCTTTATTTGAATATTCTTTAGCCGCCGCCGTGTCTGCGGCGCCGCGACGCAACGTGTGCGGGCATCTCTACGCGCTACGGAACGCCGCTGTGCGGGCTAATAATTCACGTGATATCGATTGTACAGAGTATAGAGTACAGAGTGAACCCTGGCGCTTTGCTATGCTCGATTATTTCTCACGTAAATGTTTAGTTGTAAGAAACCTTTCGTCTCCTTGTCACGCAGATACGGTAGAAGATCGAAGCATTAGGATTAAGCAGGTACAATATTTATTCGCTAAGAGCTTGCGGTTTGGCCTACACGTTAAGAGCTCGGCGCTATCTGGCTGGCTCACTCCTGTCCTGCGAAGGCAGAGGAACTGAAAGAAGTGAGAAACGATTGCTGTAGTGGTTTTTCTTCCAGAATCTGGCCTCTGTCGCCCCATAGATTCCCCTCGGTGGAAACACTCGTCACGATTTCAGTGGCTGCGGCCGTGTATCGACGTTCCGAATGAAATACATCAGAGCTCTGCGGTCCGCGCGCGATTCGTCGCGACGAATCGACGACGTATAAAGCACCGGGTGATTTCGATCAGGGGCGAGAGGGAGAGAGACGGGAGACAAAGCACGGCTACGGGGATGGGGAAACGGTAAAAGGGGGTTCGTATCGAATTAAACGAATAGGCAGTGGACGCGTTACTGGGCTAACGAGCATTCGGTTACTCGAAAGGCAATTCGTGTGCAGTCGATTAAACGATGCGTCACATCGTCAGTCGACAATGTAACTGCGGAGAGGATCCATTCGGATGGCTAGGCCAATCCCCGCGCGTTCTCCGTTACTCGTTCTCCGTTACCTCTGATTTCGATCGAAATCACTGGCGAACGCGCCTCGCTCCCTGTTGCCGTTTCTACGCTCGATCCTACCCGCCCCGGCGAGTTGTGCAAGGGGATCCTGGGGTTTAGGAAGAGATCCTTCTCGAGGAAATCTAGCTCTTTCCAAGGCGAGCGCTATCCCCTCCACGCGAGAGGCACTCAGTCTCTCTCTCTCAGAGATAGGCAAAAATTTTATTTAAGGGGTCATTCTACTTTGATCCGCCGAAAAATGAAGCTATTTGTAATGATTTTTTCTGATTAAATACAACGTAAGGCGATTTCCCTGCTCAGGCTTATCCGTGACTGTAAGAAAAACTTTTTTCTTTTTAAATATTTTTGTATAACATAAGAGTAGCTTAATAAACACCCAAAATATTTATTTTATTATATGTTGCATTCACCGAGAAAAATATCTTTAAAAATAGCTTAATTTTTCGGCGGTTCAAAGTAGAATGACCGCTTAAATGAAAGTTTCGAATAGCGAATAAAAGTTAAAAAAATTATTGTCAATTGAAAAAATTCAGTTTATTCGTAAAATAATCTGAAGTTAAAGTAACTTTTATTTAATTCGTTATTTAAATAATTTTTTGTTTAGTTAATGCGCAACTCCGCCCCCACTCAATAGAAGCAAACCCAAAAATGGCGGTCAATGATCCTAAAATCGTGATTCCTTTTGCTCGTCCGTCAGAGAAATCAGAGAAAACCTTCTCCAACCCACGTTGCTCGTCTGGCTCCCATCTATGGGATGGGTCAGGTGGCGGAGAAAGATAAACGGGGAATGATTGTTCTCAGCAGCCGCGAAATCGTTTATGAGCTCGCGCGTAACTCTCGCATTCTCTTTCCACGCCTGCTGCCTCTCTTTGTCTCTCGTAGTCTTTTCCTTCGCCCGTCCCTTTGTTTGACGCGGAAGACACCGTGCACGCGGCGCGTGCTCGTAAAGCGTGGCCGCCGCGCCTCCGATTGTTTTCACAAGTCGCTCAAACGGCTGACAGCGTCGATTCACTCGGTCGCCGCGACCGGTTACGAGCGCGGAACGAGCGTTGCGAGCGTGGGCGTCCCGACCGCCACCCTTCTTCGTTGATCCGCTAATTTCGCGGATATAGGCTCTCCTTGGGGCGAGACGCGGGCGACGCCAATGAAATCGACGAGCGTCGTTAGCACGGAAACGAGAGTTAGACCGTCGCCGGTTCTAAGCATGAGTCGACGCTCCGGAGGCTTGTCGATTATCGGGGATAAGCGGGGGGGGGGCGGGGTGAGCGATCGCTTAATTGCACAGTCGTGTCGGGTGCTCGTGTCGGCGCGCTAATCGATTGGACTTCTTAGCCAAACTTTCTCTTTCGACCGATTCCTTGGGCGCAATAATAACTCCGACGCCGGGGGACGGGCGAATAAATTAGTGGGGTTGGGTGGGCTGGCGTCTCGGACCTACTATCGAGTCGTTACGAAACGACGTTTCATCGTCCGGCCATTTCGCTACGTTTATAACGACTCGAAGTCTCTCGTGCTTCCTCTCGTCTCGACGAGGGGGCGACGGCACGGGGGTGCTTGTTTACTCGCGTCGGGAGCAACTTGGCGATAACGGGAGGAACATCGCGTGTTGTTATGGGTGGAAGGAATGTGGCGGGGTATTTACTTGGGTTATGTTTCTCTGGTGGGTACATCAAATGTAATTCTTATCACTTTGACGACCGTACCTTTTGGGGAAAACTTACGTCCACTGTCGATCTTTCTTATATTCTGCAATGACTATAGTTTTGTCGGTGAAAAATATAAAATTACAATTTATTGCTTTCTTGACCCTCGGCTGTCACATTGGGTCAAAGTGACCTACAATTTCACTATGAGGTAGGTAAATATAGGTATTTGAGGCATCATTGAAAATGGCACTACTGCATGGTGATCCTTTAAATGTTAATATTCAACGATGAACATAATTCCTATATTGTTCGAAAATTGCCTTGGGTCGAATTGTGACAACTAGGTACGGTCGAAAAAATAAGTGTGACAACCGAGGGTTAACCTCGTGGAAAGTAGTAAATCAGAATCGAGAAGAAAGCTTGAGGAAACAGAATTGAGGCAGTGAGAGCAACAGCGGACTAACCCACATTTTTTTTTAAATTGAGTTAGTAGTAATAATGTATACCAATAGGCTCTACTAATCATATAAACTAGGGAAAAAAATTGTTTTTTAAAGTGTTAGTCCGTTGTTGCTCTCACCGCCTCAATAATTATGGGTAGGTTCCTACTATCATACATTTGGTCCTCGACCTCTTACGACCGCACTGTATTTCTTCCACCCACGTTACGTGGACCGCGATGGGATCGCGGTGGAACGTGGAGCCGAGCCTGCTCGGTTTCGGAATGCAGGGCCACGATAACCAGAACAGAGAGCGGAGCCACACGGAGAAGAGGACACTTAACTCTGATTGCGACCGCGTATTATAGGCGTAGTCTCCAGGGACGAGTTCAAAATGTACCGCATCCCACTGTCCTCCCATTCGACGGGCACAAAGCACCTCAGCGTCGTACCGTGTCCCTCGACTTGGTCCACATTTCCATACACACGCTCGACCGGCTCGACGCTCCTGTTCCCATGTTCGTTCGTCCCCGTTCCACGCTGTCCTGCCTTCCATCATGCCCAAATTCCAGCTCCTCCGCTTTGCACCGTCACCGAGCTTCCATTCGCAACGCGAGCTTCACGGAAATTCGCTGGACGGTTCAGTTGCGAACGCGACTTGTAGCTTGGTTCTAGAAAGAATAATTGTAAAGTGTTAGGGGATGATGAATTGGAAGCTTCTGAATATATGTACAACCAGTGCCGTTAGGAAATTGTCCGAGGTTTCCAGGATTTCTGAAGCAGAGTCGAGAATGATACATAGGCGAGGCGACGAGCATAGGAAATTATTTTCCAGCGGGTGAATCAGGGCGATGCTGGTTTATCCGCTGCGGAAGCTTGCGCGTCGTGGGGAAGGGCGAGGGTGCAGAGAGGAGCGGTGTGCGGGCGAGCATCTGTTGGTGCGGTAAATTGCACGGCAGTTTTCGCGAAATGAAATTCATTCCACGCAAATTAGCGGGTATTCATTCGTTCGTTACCAGCCGCGCGGATGCACGCGTGGACGAGTGATATATTAGCCCTCGTGTTTCTCCTCCGTGGGATCTCACCCCCGAACATCGCGCGCCCAACCCCTCCGACACGTTATTTTGCCCGCCGCTTCCTACCCCCCACGATTTCCCGGGCTTTCCCATCGGCCGATGCCTCGCGCCATCGTGGGAATGCTCCTGGAAGCATCTTTTCTCGATCCCGCTCGGCGACATGGACCAACGGAACTCGGTATTGTCAGGGAAGTCGCGAAAGGACCTACCCCCTCATTGTCCACCCGTTGCCCGCGACCTGAACGGAGATATTACGGCGAGCCTCGAGATACAGGGACCACGCCAACTCGAAGTGCGGTAAACGCGCGAGAGCACATCGGGGTCGTCTTATTCCCCGCCGGAACGAGCGATGTATGTCGCGCCTTTCAGATCGTAACATCTTTCGCGGCGCGAGCGGATGCGGAGATCCCTTTTCTGCGGCGGGGACAAAAGGTGTCCCGGTTAACAGTACGATTTCTTGGATAACGCGAAACACCACCCATCTTGTTACTCCTCCCCTTTCTCTCGCCGTGAAAGGGGGCAAGTTTCTTTCCGCCTCGTTGCTAGTCGAACAGAGCGAGAGTTTATCCCCTGTCCTACAACCTACCAGCCGAAGCTGGATATCGTATCGAGGTTATAGGATAGTCTCGGCGAGATTCCACGCCTCGGGAGCAAAGGGAGAGTGCGAAGGAAAACGATCCCCCGGAAGAAACTCCGTTGCAGGAGCGCGTAAACGCGTTGGCGGATAGGTCGCGAGTAGATTAGGTCGCGGGAGAGGTGGAGAAAGAAAGGACGACGGGGGATGAGAAGACGGAGAAGAAAGGAGGCTAAGGGCGACGCGTCGCCAGCGAAAGAGGAGGCGAGAGCACGCGGAGGGAAAAGTGGAGCATATTCCTGCGATGGGATGCGTCCATTGTGCCCGGCAGTCGGGGAATCGGTTCTACCCCCTTGCTCACCCCTCGCAGCTTCCCTTTGCCTTCTGTTGCGATTCGTTGCCTTTGCAGACCTCCGTGTCTTGCTCTTCCGTCTTCGTTGTCGGTCACCGCTCGCTCCTTCCGTTTCCCTCGTTCCAGCCGACGTCGGCGTCGCCCACCCTCTCGGTCACCCTCGTCGCCACCGACTCCCGATCTCGTTTCCCCTTTCCTGCTACCTTTCTCTCTCTCTCTCTTCCCCCCCGCGCGCCCCGCACCACCTTTCTTCTTCGACACTAGCAATTTTCGATGACTGCTCCCCGTGCCCGTCGGATATGTACGGCCGCGCGCTCGCTCGCGAACGGCCGAAAGCCTCGCGGCGATGATGAGACGGGGCCGAGTGGATGGATCCCTCGGATGTATATGGGTTACTGCGAACAACCGGCTGCGAAAGCTTCTATGCTGATACCACCACCCCCGCTCGCGATATTACTTCCCCAGCCGGGGCTCGAATCGGTCGCCGAGGATCGCTGTTAGCCGTCACGACCTTCCTCCATCTCTCCTCGAGGAGAAGTCGTTTACCATTGTCGGGGTGACGTGGGCTAGATCCATCGAGGGCGTTCTCTCTTCGGGGGATGTCGGATCAGTGCTTCGACATCTTTCGTTCTGTGGAACAGCAGGAGACTGAACGTGGGTAGGTGTTGCTAGGACCACGTGGTCCAACGCGGCCGTTGCAACAGTGAATGAAAGTCTATTTCCAAAAGGCCTTTGAGCCGTGGTAACTGAATTAGAATTCACTTGGTGCGTCGTTCGTTTTAGGTTTTATCCAACGTCCGTTTCAACGAGGCAATAAATTGCGATAAATTCGCCCGGCACTCCGCCCATCCGGAGCGGAGTAACATGTCGACGATTTGCATTTAACGAAGCCGCGGGAAATAGCCCGGCGTCGATCGATCCGCGGGCAGAAGTCGCCGAAAGTCTCGCGGAGATCGAGGGCGAACGGGATCGATTGGGGAGAATTTAACAGACGTCGCTCGGTTTGCCGTCGGGATGCTGCGGGGCCAAAAAGGAGGACTCGCCCGGGGAGACAAAAGTGGGAAAAAGAGCGGGAACGCGTGGAGACAGAAAGGAGAGCTCGTTCCAACGTGCAACGTAGAGGCGTTGGAAACGAGATTAACGCGTCGACGAAACGCGATTAACTTTGCGTGCTCCTCTATCGGCAATCGTATTTGACTGATTCCTCTCTGTTTCGTTTTTTCGCCTTTCCCTTCCAACGCTCTACCCTTTGCTGCTCCCTGGCCGAGGACTGCCTCTTCCCACTTAACGCTCTACTGATTAACGATTAGCTCGGTCGAAGTTTCATTCGAATCCCACCCTTACATCCCCTCGAGCCATCCCGATTTTCCCGAAATAACCATTTCACGAGCACATCGAGACTCCTCCACTTTCTCCCACACTTATACAAATATATTTTCGCACAAATGCGCCCAGGGCATGGCTACATACACAGGGCGTGTTTGCGCCGCAGCTCTTCGTTGCACCGAGAACGGGAAAAAAAAACACGCCCTTCCCCTTTTTTGTTCTGGATCGCGCCTGGTCGCGCGAGGAGGAGCTCGAGAGGCCGTGACCAGGAAATGCAATTAGGGAAGTTCTACCCGCGGTATTGAAGCCTAATTTTTCCCTTCCATGGAGGCGGAGGGGGTCGAGGGCGGTTAAGCATTCTCTCGCTTTCTCCACCCGTCCGCCGCATTCAAGCCTTGTCCAGTGGCGGTGTACATTGTTCAGGCGATACGAATCCGCGTCTATTGACGTTGCCGTTCGTCGAATGCCTCTCTCTGTCCCCCCTTTATTTCCTCCTCTTTTATATCGTTACCACCCTCGCCTTGCCTCCCCTCTGGTGTCTATCCCCCCCCCCCCCCGTCTCCTCCGTTGTAACGCAACGACGCGGCGAGCGCGACTTTATTAGAATTTTATTGGGTCGCTGCGACCGCTTTCATTAAGCTGGATGTAGCTAATTGAGTCGAGGCTTTGCTTCCGCTACTCTTTTTCTCTCGGTCTATCAGCGCAGGCCACTCCATCCACGTCGACGCGGCTCGATACAAAACTCGTCGCGCACACCACGGACGAGCCATCCTCGCTTCGTCTTCCTCTTCTTCCCTCCTCTTCGCCCTTTATCCCTCAGCTCCCCCGTTTCTTGGAATTCGATTCCCTTCCTGGTTCCACTGCGCTTTCTCCCTAGACCCCCGCTTCGGACGCCGCAGCGTTTAACCTTCGAGAAAGATGAATGCGTCGGATGGCTGCCGCGGAGCTTACAGAGCGCGGCCTTTATGTCGACGATAATCCTCGCGGCCGCTGTCGCCTCGCCTCGTTCCGCGTTGTCTGCTCGCATTCCACCCCCCCCTGCCTCCAGCCTGCCACCGTTTCTCGCATTCAGCGCACCACCTTCTTTTCCTCGGCTGGCGGAAACTTTGCCTCGACGCGCGTTTTCTCCGCGAACTCGCGCACTCGACACATATAATATTCCTCTACCTATACGTCTAGATTCTATTTAGCTGTTCTACGCCTCTGCTCGCGCTTAATTATGGCCCTGTACAGAAGAGCGCAGCTTGCCGCCGCCGGCAATCGATGTATTAACGCGACCGGCCGACAGAAAATTTCCTGTCCCCTTTTAGTGCGCCGCGTGGAAAAAGCCGACGCCTTTGTCGCCGGTCCGCGTAATTAAGTCGCGCGCCGCGAGAAATTCAATTTGTTATGCGCTTTATATCGTTGCGTCCCGTTCATCCGCGGGCGAAAACAGTGCCGGAGGACAGGCTGGCTGGACAGGGTTGCTCGCGATGCCTGTCGCGATAGGTAAACACCTTTAGCTGTATTTATTGTGAAATTTCATCCTCGACTCTTGGACTTGCTGGAGCATTCCCTTCGAAGAAGTCAGCGCACTTAATTTCTCGGCCGCTGAGCCGTCGAATGCTCGATGGAGCGGCAACGCAGCCGATTGTTTTCGTCCACGAGTGCCGTTAAAAGTTCGCGCCGCGTTACAGCCGCTTGGGCGCCGCTGGAACGACCGAAGTTTGTCGATAATTCGTTGATTCGAGATCGCTGGAACGCGCGGCGTTCTCGAGAGCCCCGCTGGATCGATTAATCACGGCTGATTGGCAAGAGGAAGATCGATGGGAGGCGGAGACGCGTGCACGCGCCAACACGCCCGGCTCTCGCGGGGCAGGGCGAAGGAAGAGTCGTGGAAGAGTCAGACAGGAGTTTTGGGATCCCCATGGGTGCTCGGGGGCCGCGGCGCGTTTGCTCGCGCGCCATCCGGCTATTATATCACGGATCCATGGCTATATATACGCAGACACGCACGTTAAAGCGAGAAGCAAGGGGCGGTGCGCGAGGCAGAGGACCGCAGACGATGATCGCGAATCTCGATCACAATATACTGGTCGCTTTGCAGTGGAATTAATAATCTCACGGAGTCACGGCGGAACGAGCTTCTCCGTACTACGTATCTGCGTATTGCGCTCGTCGGATCCACGGAAGCCCGTGGAGCCCACGGGCGGGGCTGTGCCCCCGGGAACGTCTAATTAATTTACCTACTTATTAATTTCACGGCGATCGCGGGTACACGCTCTGGTACCGATTCAGCCGTGCGATAGGTTTCTGGGAAATTGAGGATCTTGCAGCAAGAGGGTTCCATTTTTCACAATTTTTCAATTCTGACGCGTAATGTACGTGAACAAAAAATCGACACTTTGTTGCACGTTTCATGCAAATCCGATAACCAACTAGACATTTATTGCAAATTTTGAATATGAATACCTACTCCAGATATGAAAAATCTGCCAAAAATAGAAATATAAACTTATTAACTCAATATCTACTACTTATTGTGCGAAAACGTATATTTTTCAATTGGTGTTAAGAGCAACAATTTTATAAACAGTTTTCTCTAATTTAATCCAAGTTGCTAATGGTGCTGTAAGGTCCTCGATTCTTGTTCTCGGTACTATGTAGGTATACCTACCTATCTATAGTTTTTGGTAAAATGGTTAGAGTAGCGTTTGGAGGGGCCGTATGATTTCTTCGACTGTTTAACGCTGACGGTGTCGCTGGCTCGCGATCCGTCTTTGATAAAGATTCCATTTAGGTGGAGCAAGCACTTTGCGCGGTTCCAAGTTCCGACCTCGTTCCATCGATAGTGTGTACTCAGGGCTAGAACGAGCATTCCGTTCGTGTACCGTCAAAGCCACTTGAGAGAGTAGAGACAGAGAGAAGGGCCCGCGCGTACCGCCAGCACGCCTCTATCCCGGAGCACCGCGCGCCTCCTTCACGATAAGATCTCCACGCATCGAATTCAACGATTTCCTTGAACATCGACCAGCAAATATTAGCATAGCTATTATTGCTCCTCCGCTCGGCTCCCTTGCACGATCCAATCGAATTCGATCGAGCCTTCTATTGGACGATCCTCGAGGAGAAGCTCTTTCCGCGCGATAAAAAGAGCATCGCTACACTTCCAATCGTGCACCCGATATTCTTTCCTACTTCCACCCGGTCGAGTGCCCCCGCTGCCTTCCCCTCCGCGCCGTGATCGCTAGCAATTGGACGATACTTTCTAATCGAAACCGCTTCAACAGGGCTAACCTTTTCATTGAATTGCTTGCAGCGAAAGCATCGTCGCTGTCGCAGCTGTGCAAGCCACCGGCTCCGCCACCGCGATATCTGGATTTTAATTTCGACCACGATCCAATCTCTGAGCTTGCAGCGGCTCCACCACTTTCGACCAACCCTCCTCCCTCCCCTGCCCATCTCCTTCTCCCTTTTAGAGCTTCTCGCCAGAGTTGTTCCTTCGACGAAGCCGTCTCGCTCCGCGGCGACGAAGACACAGCTTTAAGAGGACAGCGAAGCAGACGCAATCGCGGCCACGGAGAACCGAAGATCAGAGATAAATCCGTCGATTCCCTCGGTATTGAATGCGACCGCGTAGGTACGTGTGCGCTTTCCCGCGTCTGTGTGCTTTCGACTGATGCCGGAAGGGACGCGGTTTTAGGGGAAGAGGGAGGATAAAAAAAAAAGGCTGAAAGAAACCAACCGTCGAAGGAGATCGTGGTGGTGAACGCGGATGGAACCGATCGTAAATTATTCCGCGCGTTTAGGGGGTTAAGCGACTCGCGCCCCTTTCAGCCACCGGCATGGCAGCCAGTTCCTTTCGACCCTCCGCGCTCCACGTCCACGCCCGCGTCGCTGCGCCCTTCGTCGACCCACCCAAACCACCCACGGACCATCCTTTTCCCCGACGTTTCTTCCTCGCGACAAGATGCGAACGGAAGGGGTAAATGGAGGGTGGAAATCTATGGTGCCATTAACGTGACCTTTCCTTCCTTCCTGCTCGTTCGTCCGCCGCGCCGGCTTCGGCCGTGCCGCTCTCGCATTCCCCTCGCTCCTCGTAACTCCCAGCCACCCGTATCTTCGCCACGGTTTTATTAAAATACTAAATCGGACGGGAACGGCCGCGCCAGATAGGCACTGCCCCTCCTCCCGTCTAGCTGCGAACCCTCTGCCTCTCGATTACCGTTCGACTTTAATCCGTTGGCTGCAGCTTCCTTCGCGAGCGGACGGGAAGACGTGAAGCAGAGACGCGGAAATATAACGCGCGCGCGTTAATTTGCCGCCCAGCTCGATGCGGTTGTATATTTTCTTGGCGTGTCACGCCGATTAACGGGGCTTAAAAATGTAAAACGCGCTACCAGACGTCGCTGAAAACGGGGCCCCCTCTCTTCTCTTTTTTTCCCCTTCCCCCCTTTGCCAGGGATCGCGGGCACGTAATCGTCGCGTTTGTATCCTTTTCCTCGAGCAATTAGATCCAGTGGACCTCTTTCAGGGAGTGTGCGCGTAGTCAAGCAAAAGCTGCCAGCCACGATGAACACGCTGCCATGAAAGCGCAGCTAGTAGTCGAGGCTGCTTTCATTTATAACCACTGCTGCCTCCAAGACTTTGACTCGGCCGAGGAGTAGCACCTCATTATCCTACATACCGACTCGTTTATACCCGATGTTGTCGAGCCCTCCCGGGCTCTCGAAACCTTGCCTTCGCGTTTCCTTCAATCTCTCCTGCCTAATCTCGCTCCCTTTCACCCTCGCCACCCCCCGGCCTTTCTTCCTCCGCTTTTCTACCGTGCTTCTAGATTCTGTAGCTTCGACTGTGTATTCTCTTATCGAGTTTGCGTAATCCTAGAACGCAACACCCGACACAGGTGCGTCCCAAAATTTGCCAGCTTTTCGCCCGCATTTATTTCGCCGGGTTGAATCACGATTCAATCGCAACGGGATATAGTGAGACAGTGAAGTGATTTTAATAATGGGTGTATCACTGTATCACAAATGGATATTCGCGCGGGTCGGGAAAATGCGTGATTACCCACTCGCGGGGGTGTCGCTCAGCATTCCACGGGAAAGTTGCTCGTCGCGGTGCTCCCGATCAGCGATCGAACTGCTGCACTCTTGACACTTGCCGCGAGGCGCGGACGAGGCTCGGAGGAGGGTTGAACGAACCACTGTGCGCGACCTACGACTGGCAAAAGTTGGCGCGAGGGTGGCTGAATCGAATCGAGTGTAACCGGGTCGAGGTGACGCGAGACGGAGCGATTTACTTCTGTCGAGGTTCGCCAGAACGATGGAAGCTTACCACTCGACGCTCCGCCGTAAAAGCTTTTGCAGACAGTGCGCGGGGAGGAGGTCAACCGATCCCCGCGGACGCGCCCTTAAGTGCTCCGCCTTGGTGTGCGTTCACAGCGGCGCGGCGTCGCGACGCGCCAAGCGGATCGCGCCGACGAGTCTCCTGCTCGCCGATCAACGTGGGCCTGAAAGGGTTTCGCTTTCGTTTTCCTATGAGCGACTGGACGCAACGTACATACCAAGGATTCCAAGTCGAATTTCTCGAAAATGAAGCGCGATATAAAAAAAAGTTACTCTTTCCTTTCGACTTATAACAAGTAAATGAGTCTAGAAAAAGGAATGAATTTTGTTGATGTTGCGCTTCATTTTCGAGCAAATCGACTTTGAAGTTCTTGACGTTGCGTTCAGTCGCAAACAGAGGAAAGACGATGCGCGTTCTATATACAGTGGTAGCTTTACTTTCCCTTTTGTGGTTGCTAAGACCGACGAGTTTCTAGCGATCATAGTACACAATGCGACCCTTGGTTTCTAGAACTCTTCGCTGCTATCCGTGCACGGTGGTTCGCGCTCCGCTGGCAGCAGGTAATTTCGCCTGGAAAACGCGCGGTGTATTGAAGCCCGACGATATGTATGCGAAACGGTCGGTGGATAGCGAACAGGGTCAAAATTTTCATCAGGCACCGGCGGGATTAAAAAGGAAGGCGAGCATGGCTTTGGTTTTCGCATAGAGGGAATAAGAGGCCCGGAATTAACGGAAATTGACGCGTGGGATTCTCGCAGGGTTGCGTGGGAAGTGTGCGCTTCCTGCGAGCTCCGCCGTATCTCTACATAATTTAACAACTTATCCCGACTTGCAAAGTAAAGATCATCTCCTCCCTGTGTCCCGCCTTCTACCGTCGACAAGAACCACTTCGCCGACTTTCCGCGAGTTTCGAGCCGCGATGCGGGTAGCTTCTGACGCAGCAGGCCGCTTCCGACAAAGCAGCGACACGCGAGTCGATATCCTGTAATCCTCTGTAGTCGAGTGTCTGCCATCCCCCTTTGGGGAGAACGTATCGCGGCGGAACAGCGATAACAAGAAAGTCTTTCTTAGGGGAGCTCTTAATTAGCAGCCGCGATCTGCAGTGAGCGTCCTTAGCCAAGGACGCGAGGATGGAGCGGCTCCTGAGACCGACGAAAGATTCCGTGGATGGATTCGTTTCACCGAGTACCGCTGGAAAAAGCAAAGAGCCGGCGAGACCAAGAGGCAGCCGGTGGTGTCGGTTTCATCGAGATACGACGACGTTGAAGCGACTCTTTGAGCGTCGCACGATAACACGCGCGCAGAAGTGAACGTTACGCCCGAAAGGGAAACGCTCATGCCTCCCTTTTGATCGAGTCAGCCGCCGATATTTCCATGAAAAAACTCCCGCTGCTTTCCTCCTTGACGGCGCAGAGCGTGGCACGCGTGAGTTTCACGCCCCTGCGCGCGGGCCCAGGGCTGCTTTTGCTTCTTTGAACGCTTGTTGCCTCGCAGATTTCATGGAACATCAATTATCATTCACGAATGGCTTGAGTTCTAATGTACGAGGGAAAGAGGACCTCTACTTCGCAGACGTTGCGAGCGATCGATCGAATAAATTGCCGAGGTTTCTCCTCGGGAACCGCGTGCACGGAGTCAATGCCACCCCCGCCACCGCGCTGGCGAGCTTCTTATCCGATTCTATTTTGTCGCGATTCAATCTTAATCCCAATCTCGATTCGGTACCCAGACCCCGATCCCACTTTCAGTCCCGATATCATCCTATTCGTGACATTTCTGCCCCTCGAGCGAGTAGTCGTTCTCGAGTCCTTTTCTTCTGTTCGATGCCACGCCGGGCTCAGCTTTCTCCTCCCCCGCACCCAGCTCCTTTCTGCCTCGACGTGCTCACCGCCGCGCTCCTCATCCTCCTTCTTTCACTTTCCTCGCAAATCCTTGCGGCTCCGCGGCGATCCTCTTTTCCCTCGCACTCGCGCCGATCTCTTTTCACCGAGCCACCCTCCGCCGCGCCGGCCGCGCTTCTCCTCGCCGGCGAATCGACGAGGAACAAATGTCGCGGTCGAGGTGCACGGGGATGCCGGTCGATCCTTTGTCGCGGTGTACCGCTGCTCTCACGATAAATTAATGTCGGGGGGGGATATTCCACTTTTAGCCCCTGGCTGGCAACTACTTCGCGTCCGAACTTATTCGAGGTTGGAGCGCGGCGCTTGATGAGCGAGCGAGTGGACGCTGCAGCGAGTTGTTTCATAGCTAGCTTGTTGTTCTCGTCTTTCGAGATGACGGTTCAGCGACTTGGGCGTATTTCATGTTCTGGTGACTACTTTCTGCCATTTTGCGAGAGCAGTCGAATTCGTCAAAGAGACGTGTTCCAGCCGATAAGGAAACGATGCCAAGTCGAAAATTCTGATTTTAATGAAACTTCGTGAACGTAGAGCATAATTTTGTTTTTCTGTGGAAATTCGCTCCCAAGGGATGAAATCAATTTTTTTTTTTTTAACTTCGTAACTGCGCGGGGGTGGAATGACACTTTATATATAGATAAGAATCTCTGAGTTTTCTATGCTCCATCGCACTAGGAAAAGGAGAATAAAGTAATATTAAAAGAATGCAAAACCGCGATAACCGTGAGGGCGGATTTGAATCCCGTCAGATTGAATTTCCTTTACACCCCCGCTTTTCTTTTTTCACTCCCACCGCGTCCACTGAAACAATTGTCACCCGCGCTGCCAGCGAATTCTCCGAAAGACTGACCAACACTCTGAACCGAGGTGAGCACTTCAGGTAGACCGAACCCCGGCGGGGGCAAAGCAAGAGACCACCTTAGGGGTAGATCCCATGGTCTCCGAAATGAAGCGCGATGACTAATGGTCGGGACGCCCGACATCTGTTCGAAAATCCCAGCCGACGAGTGTTGCCGGTAATAACGTAATTTCCGTGGTGTCCTGGCGTCCCTGCGTGCTTAATTCGCGGCGGAACACGCGACGTGAAGCGTCCTCGACAAGCGGTGGCGTTCACCCGGCCGACCGCATTAATCTCGCCTCGGTTGCTCGACGGGACCGTCGAATCGGCCACGTCCAGCCGAGCCTGGTCGAGCCCGTTGCCCCGCGACAGGCGAGAGAATACCGCGCCTGGATATTCCTGATTGCCGACGTGCCACGAAAAAGGGCGTGGGAGGGGTAGCTCGTTAATTCGCGCCCTCGACGAAAAGGGTGGCGAACGAGCGATCGAAGGAGACGGAAGCCGTGGGAGGCCGACAATACTTCTTAGAGCGCGTGCGTTAATTGCGCCAATGTCGCGCGATTAATTGCTCGGGAATTATTCTACGGCGTTTGTCCCCGATCGTTCTCGGAACGGGGAACCAACCCCCGTGAACGAGAATCGGCGAAAGAAACACCACGAAGGGCCGGGGATTTCGTCGATTCTGAAAATGATGAGGGGCGACGCGATACGGAAAGAGGATACGCGAGAGCGACGTGGGGGGGACGAGGGTAAATTGATGGATTTCGAGATCGCCCCCGCGTATCGACCTTTTGTTCGAAGACCAGCCTGAAACGGGAACAAAGGACAGGGAAATTAGTTTATCCCCTGATGGCTGCCGATGGAATTATCAGGTGTATCCGAGAGTTTCGCTTTGCGGGGACGGTCATTTAATTTAATTTCTCGCACAAAGGACGGGGCCCAGCGATACTCCTCGAAGGATCCACTGCGGCTCGCGGAAATCCTATCGATTTATCCGGCGAATTCGATCTTGGAGAGCTTCTCAAAAAGACTCCGGCGGATTGACAGAGTCAGAGAGCGTCGTATAATGGCCCTTCGGGCCGCATCGCGAGGTACTTTAGCGTTGGTATCAATTACCCGCGGTATCTAATGGAATTGACATGGATGCCTGTCCGGCAGACGAGACAATGGCATTCCACGCGCGAGAAGCATCCGGCCGCGGTCGTCGTCGCGGTCGCGCTCGGGATCGATCGACCATAGACCGAGACCTCGGTGTTGGTTTCGGTTTCCGTTTGAAAGCAGGGGATCGCGGGACCGTGTTCCGCCGCGCGGAACGTGGCTGAAACTGTGCTTGAAAGATACACCGGTTGCTCTGCGGCGAGAAGCGGTGACGAGGTCGCGCCTGTTGAAAGAGTTCGTCTAGGTTGGTGGGTGGAGGTGTTTCGCGCCGGCTCGCAACGGTGTTCGCGAGCTCTCTCTCTCTCCCGCGATAGTTTAGATCCCCAGAGCGCGATAATATTGTGTGTCGAAGCCAGTATTTGCCGAGGGGGAGTCGGTGCTCGGTCAACCGTGGTCAGAGTTTCTGCGTTAGTTCGAGTCAAGAGAGGCTTTAGAAATACAGAAACTTGTTCCATTCGCGCTCCCGCCTCGCGTTTATTCTCCTGTTTCCCTCGGCGACCGTCGCCTCACGCCTTTACCCCTCCCAAGCAACTTCTTTTCCCGGCCGTCTTTCTTTCACCTTTGTCCGTTTTCTTGGAGATACGCCGGGCTCCTCGAACAGCTATTACACTGGAGCGAGCGAGACGCCAGGCTGGAGTTTCAACGTTTAGGGTTTAGGGGTAGTGATGCGGATTCGAATCTCCGTTTCGAAACGATTCGAAGTTATTCGAAGCGATCGAAGATGGGAGAAGGCTCGCGCACGTTCTCTTCGCGAGTTCTTCTCGAAATGTGCGAGAAAATTGCGGCAAGTTGAATGTAATCGTCGTAAACAAACCGCGTACGAAGCCAGAGGCTTCTGGAACGCGAGGAAGAGGGACGATAAGGGGTGGAAAGTTGCACTCGACCTTTTTTCGCGCTATAATCCCGCTGCCCAATTTTCCCGGTGTCTCGGATCGAAATTGTTTAGCCTGGTAATCCGCCGGGCGTCGGGGGCTGGGATCGGTTCGCGTACAGATCGCCGACTCCAGTCGGATCATCCGTAATCAAGCGGAGGTAGATTAGCGACGGAGATTCCGCTCGTTTGCGATGCGTCCCTTCTCTCGTTTCCCGTCTTCTCTCTGCCCCCTTTTTTATCGTCGGGGTTCCGCGAGTGCAGACGAAATCCTCGATCGAGAGGACACGTTTAAGCGAAGAAACGTTCCATGGGGTGCTTCGAACTAGCCAATCGACCCGGGGCAGCGAGAAATTCGAAATGCAAATTTACGTGGGTGCGTTAGGCTTTCTCAGAAGGTGCGTTGTAAGAAGAAAAGAAAACTGAATTTTATTCTTTAGGTATATTTTTATAATCACCTAATGAAATTAAAAATATTATCCGCTCTACTCGGACCCTCCCCAAGGTTAAATCCCGGGTGCGCTAGTGCGATCTACCTGAAGCTTTCACCTCGCCTCGGTTCACATTTTCGCTCAGTCGTTCGGAGGACCCATTGGCAGACGGGACAATTGTTTGAGCGAGCCGAGGCGAGACACAGCGCGAGTCAAATTGTCAACGTGCATAAGAAAAGCAGAGGATGAATAGGCTGAACCGGGGTGTGTAGAGAGTGAGTCTAGCTTTACGCCGCGAGTGACGCGAATAATTGACGGACATCGCGTTGGGCAGCCGATAATATCGTTTCGCCATTTGCTTGATTCGTTGCCTGAATAGCTCTTTCAGGGGCAGCGTGAATCCACCGATGGATACGGAAACTGGTCCACGATCAATGCGCGGGAACGCCCCAGCGAGATATTCCGATTTAAATGCGATTGCGGAACGGTAAATAGAATCAAAGCGAGACCGCAGCGCCGATACTCCCTCGCGAATATCCGATTTTAATTAAGAAAGGATAAATAGCGGCGGCCGGACCCCGTTAAGAGCTCCACGTGCAAAATTTCAACGTTTCGCTGCGTGGGCGGTGTGTACTATACTCGGTGCCCGGAGCGAGTGGCTGATTTGGTTACAGCCGATGATTCACGTTCGACGGGCCGAGACACCGTCTTCGTCTAATTATCCAATAACGAACGTGGTTTCGCCTAATCGAGGCCCCGGCCGTACCGCAATTACGGTCGATTGCTCGTTTCCTTGGCAAGTCCAAGAGCCTCGCCGAGGAGAGGCGCCCTTAACCCACGGGGCGATTCGCGTCATTCGGATGATCCAGGGACGAAGCGTCGAGTGGAGCTTAATTGACGGTATCGGCTAACGAGAGAAATTAATCGACATAGGTACAACGGGGTGAAACGCTGAGTCGAAGGAACGTTGGCGGGATAAAATAGGAGGATTTTGCTTTAGGTATCCCAATCATAGATATGTTTAACGGTACGTGGTCACATCTTCTTATAATCACAACTCGGTCACATAGAGTTCACTACACTCCAGCGTCATTTTCGTATATATTTGAATGTTTTAACTTTCGAGTGATAATTGTACATTCGTAACACCTGCTAATAGGCTTTTTCTAGAAATGTAAATTTTGATATGATAGTAGTTCAAGAAGAACGATTTTCCATGGTTGTGGAGATTTTTTTCGCGATAAATCACCTTTGGAGGTCATAAAAGCGCGACATTTGAACTCGATAGCAAAATAGACACGTTTTTAGGGCGCAAAGAGAATGAGGGGCACCACAGAAATTTTCCGAATTTTAAAATCTTATTTTTGTTGGAAACAATTTTTAGTCAAATTATCGTAAATGCCAAAGGAATCATACAATGGGTTTAGGTGAGCACCCTGTATAAGAGGACCTCAAAATCTTTTCAGCGCTTAGGGCCTCTAAAGATCTTAATTCAGCCGTATCTTGCAGCCTAAGGTTAACGATAGTACATTGCGATTTCAGTTGTTTGCATCGTTGCCAGTGCCTCCGAAATCTGACGAAGTTTCTCTAAAAGGGCGCACACACTCGGGCGCCCTAAATCTTATTAACTATGGAACGGTCTCTCATCGGAGGATCGAGGCGATCGAGGTCCTCGTTGGAACGTTGTACCAAGGGTTGCAGTATCGATCGTTGCTCCCCGCCCTCCCGCGAGACCGCAATGTAACAAGCCGCCAGGCATACCGAATTGGGAGAAGCAGTAATTACGAGCGGGGAACAGTAATTCCGCTAAATCGCGTTCCCGTTGTGTCCTGCTCGTGGAGTATACAAATTGTATCTGTACACAGGCGCCAGTCGGTCGCTCCGGATCCAGCGCGATCCAAGGAGCTCGCCAGCGGCGTTATCACGCGGCTGGCTCGAAAATTGTTGCGCGCCGTATATCACACGTGTGAAATAGAATTTGGACGGGATGTTGGGAGTCGGCCTGCGTAGGGGAAACGGAGAAAATTGAAAGCAACTCGGCTGCGACGGAGGAGGATGAAACAGGATGGGGCAGATGGTGCGGATAGCGCGAGAGATCGCGCAGCAACATATATAGGTAACTATATACCGCAGCGAGCAAGAGGGATACGAAGGAGGCGAATGCGAGGAGGCGTAGGAATCGATGGGTCGTCGAGATCGCTCCATTATACAAGGATTTGCTCTCGTCGACGTTGATGGGATTTGGCTGAAGGATGGTCTCGCTCGCGAAATCGACCGGTTGTCTTGTAGCCTGCCGCGATCCACGGATCCACGGGCTAAGATAGTCCGAGGTGACGGGCCGGGTCGATATCCCGGTGTTAATTTGCACACGGCCTCCGTCCACGGTCCTCGTTCCGCCCGCGGATCTGCCGACGATAATTGAAGGAGTGGCCGATCGAACGCGTCAAAGACGAACACGGTCGCGATCAAAGCGGCGATTCGCATAATAAAGCGCGGCCACGAGTGCCCTTCTACCTCTATAGATCGACAGAAACGTTTCATTGGTTTCGCGGAAATATTTATCTATAACGGCTCCTTTGATTCTCCAACTCTCCATTCTCTATCTTTCTCCGGCGAACGTTTCTCGCGCGAAAGAGAGGAATCGTATCAGTCGCGTCCGGTGGCCTCTCGATTAGAGGGCGATGGAGCGAGACGGGGCGGCAAGACGACAAGTGGGTGGCTTCGGTAAATGCAGGAAAATCGGCAGACGCGGCGCATTTTCGCTGTCACTATTTGCGCTCCACTTGAAAACAGTGACTCGGGTTTGTAGTCACTTTGAAGCCGAATGCGTGTTCCCTTGGAGCCCGCGCGACGAGCGTCAACCCTTGCTACGTTCGTGCCACCCCTCTCGTCGAAACAGGGCGCATTGCGATTCACGCGGCGCGAATAATACCTGCTCCCGCTCCTTAATTAATCGCCGCAATTTATATCGGTCGAGTATTGTCAGCCGTCTTCGTTACCACCTCGCCCCAGCGTCGTAATGAATAAAATTCCCAACTCGAGAGGGAGATCGCATCGGCTCCTTCACTTTTCTTTGACCCCGTTTCGATTCTTCTCGAGGACAGCTTCTTCCAGGGATTAACGTGTACATATGCTCGTTGGTCGAGGCTGGGGAGACTCGATGGGCACGGCGAGGTCGAACCACTGAAATTCGAACTCTCGCTTGAACGAACAGCCGAGCCCGGAAGCTCGAGTCTACGCTCCACATCGTTTACGTGCCTACGATTACCTTGCGCGTCCGCCCGATCGAAATCCTCCCTGGAGCGTGAAAACCGAGGGATTAGCGGTAACTGTCGCGGAAGGAAGCCTGGTGTCGTTCGCCTCGGGATTTCCCTACATTTCCACCTTCTCGCTCCCATCCAAGGACTCTGCCATTTCTAAAATCCTCCAGAAAAACAAGAAAAGTCTAGTTTATCGCATCTAGATTTCGCAGAAAATTCACGTAAAATCGCTTCAGCTTGTGGGGGGCATTTTGCTAGCCGCGGTTCTCCGGGAGACGTGGAAGAGGCATTTTGCAAAGAGATAGTCCATAGTCGATGGAGTATGAGGAGGAGACGTCTTCCTCCGGGTTTTGTGCGGAAAGTTTCCCCGACCGTGGAAGAAACGATTGGACGGAAGGCAGGGAAGACTCTCGGTCCTCTCTTCTTTCTTCGCGTCCGAGAGTTCCGGGGACTTGGGAGAAGTTGCTGGCCAAGCTAATTCGCGATCCGCTGGTGTATCCTTGGCCCCTGGTCCGTTCCACCGAATCCAGAAGCGACGCTCCAACTTTCCTCCCCTGGGAAAATGATTAGGAAGTCGCTTTCGCGACAAAGTCGAGGATCCTTTCACCGAGGCCAGCTTTCGAGAACTCTTTGCCAGCTGTCGGTCGATTTATTTCGCGAATCAGACATCCCAGCGTTCGTTCCTCCGTGGCGAGATCACGGAAGAGTATCGCGGGCTAACCAGCGCTTGTCGTTGAACGAAACGAGGTGGGATCCTCAGCGAGCGCAGGCATCCTGGAGATGTTCGCCCCACGATGGGATCCAGAACCGCGGCGCGATCCGAGAGCGCTGGAAGTTGGCCGGGACTCTTTTTTTAGCCGGAATGCAGCTTTCTTCCGCCACAGCCTCGATATTAACCGACCCCGCTATTTCGAGCGAAGCGGCCGAACGGAACGCCGGCGACTACGCGCCCTTGCGCGCGGGCTCCCGATCGTGGCATCTCCCGACGGCTCTGTCGAGCGAATTTTAAGAAGGCACCGACGGAGGCGAGGAGCAAATCCGATTCCTTTCTGGGCGCGGGCTTTGTCTCGGCCTTGAAAGACAACGCGCAATCGAATTAATTCGATTTAGAGTCTGTAACGCGAGCTACTGGCCGGACCAGGGCACAGCGAGGGAGCTCGAGGAAAATTAACCGAGCCCCGATGGAGGAGACGCTTTAACTTTGTTCCAATTTGCCGGCCGTTTAACGGAGGCTCTCTCTAGTAGCGCAGACTCTCCATTTGGCGCTCCCTTTGCAGCTCTCCGCACGAAATTTCCGCGTCGCACGCGCGCGTACCAAGCCACCTACTCCCCGTTTCATCGAATTTCTCCTGTTCCGTTCTCTACTCGCTCAGCGACTGGCCAAGGATCGTCGAGCTAATGAGGTCTGCTTCCACGCACGATTTAATTTGATTTCCGAAACTCGGTCGGCCGCCGGCGAGTTCGTTTTCCTCCCTTTCGGCCCCTCTGCCCCAAAATGCGCGACCAATCGGGAAACTTTGTGGGCGCGATCCTTGACTCGTTACACGAATCCTCTCCTGTGCTCCGGTTTCGATTCGCCCGGCGGGGTAAAAGAACCAACGAGAGCGTGTCGAGATTAACGGCGACATTACCGGGGACGGAGCGTCCACGTTTACCTAAAAGCCGAACAATTAAATTTCGGTCGATCGGGATCGTTCATGCGAGAGCAGACCTCGCTCAGCGGCTCGGCAATTAGTTACCAGTGTCTTGTTTACACCAATTACCCAAATTAATTCCGGAGCAACGAGTTCGGTCAACCCCTGGTGTTCCCCACATTTCCCGCCTTTTCTCTTTCCCTGTCCATTCTCTTTCGTCTGCTCTCGCCTTCCCCTCTTCTGCTTAGCTACTCCTCTGACATCTTCACCACCACGAGTCACTTCTCTATATCTTCTTCACCCTATATTTCATTTCCTCCTTCCAGGTCTCTCCTTGCTTTTCGCTTCAGCCTCCTCTTCCGATTACTCTATCCACTTTTCCCACTCCTCTGCTCAACCCTCCCCTACTTCTCGCCCCTCGTTTCCCCATATCCTCCCCACACCGCCGTTTCTCCTACAGCGAAAAAAGCGAGGAACGTTTTCCTCGAGACGCCCTAATTCGGCCAAAGCAACGCTTCCGCGGAGGGATCCAGGGCTAATTACACGTCGCGCAAGGTTTTTCGCTGGCGATCGATGCAAGGCAAGAGCAACGAACGGACGACGGAACGGGACAATGGTCGCGAGCCATTGTTTCCAGTATTTATACGGACTCCCTACTCGGGGCAACTGGACATCGGGGAAGTATTACGACCCGCAGAAACGGGAGAGCCTTGCCAGCAAATCGGAGACGCTTAACGGATAAACGATAACCACGCGTTCCGATACGGTATTAATCGATGGACGGGAAGAGGAACCGCGTTAGATTCCTCCAACGACACCCGAGCTGCTTGCCGAGCACAGCAGCATTGTCCTCGCTGGACAAGGCAAGAGCTTGGGTAAAATCACCGGACGTGTTCGCGAGAACGATCATCGCGTTCACCAGGGGGTAAATCCCCGCGCAATGTCAGCGGGGAATGGCAAGCGCGTTTCTCGGGCTCGCCCGTACATCATCCAGGCGATCCGAGCGTGGAAACCTGGGAATCCGTTGTTGCGTGACTCGACGCGTTTCCACGATCCTGATGAACGAGAAAACGAGCAGGGTGGGAGTACCACCCTCGGCCTGCCGCAAGGATATCCCCGCACGATTCTTTCGACGATCTCGCCGATATTTTCTCGTCGCGTAACGAGCCGTGAACCGAGCGCAGGGGGCGGCGGGGTGAAGCCAGACAGACGGGGGGGGGGGGGGGGGGCGCGGCGTGTGTCCGAGCAACGAGAAAAGAAAATTCGTTTCTTGAGGATTGCCGCGACCCCCTTCGCATCCAGTTTAGTTGGCAGGGGAAAAAAGGGGACTTTTTCGGAGCATCCTCGAGTGAATCGCGGAGAATCCTTAAGAGGCACGGATTACGCGCGGCTGAAGGGGATGATCGAAGGGTGGACGCGATTAAAGCCGCGTCGGGGATGGCAGACAGCGGGCGGCTGGATCCCGCGGCCTGGTCGAACGATCGGGCGATCGGCGACAGAAGCGCGAAGAGGAGAAGCGAGAAGAGCGGATAGGGCTGGCTCGGGCGGTTCAATGGGGTAGTCGAAGGGCGCGGACAATGGTCGGTAGCGCGAAGCGAACGGGCGCCTGCCCGCCCGGGCCCCTCGTGTATTTCGGCGGAATTGGATCGTGTCTGGATGCTCGAGCGACAAAAAGCAAATCGCTCGTGTATCGGCCGGTCGGAAGGGAAAACAGCAAACGGGACCGTTGGCATTCGTAAAAAGAACGGCGAGCGCAAAAGGACACCCCTTTAGTCCATCCGACCAATGATCCTTTCCTTTTTTTCCCTTCCTTTTTCCCCTGCTTTTTTTATCTTTATTACCGCTGGCGAAAAATTGGTCGAACGGTCGTCGATGTATTCGCGTGCCGCGATTTTCAGCCCCTTCCCTTTTCGTTCACCGCCCTCGCGAGCGGCTGTGTGCGCTCCGCTAGCCCTCCGCGTCGTTTTCATCGATATCGACGATCGTGTCTCGAACGATTCACCAACCAGCACGCCCACGGAATTAATCGCCGGCATAATCAGCGGAGATAACGGTTCTTCGTGATTCCGTGTAACTAAACTACCCTCCGATGGCAACCTAATTATCTCGATATTTCTTTCCCCTTCCGATGCGGCGGCTGACGCTCCGCTCCACCCTTCCGTTTCGGTTCTTTCGGCTTCGCCCCTTTAACCCCCTCGCCCGTCATTATCTCTTTCTCCATTTCTCGTTCGCGAAGCCTCGACCGGTTGATAAATGGCAGGAAAAGCTAATTTCCTTGGGCGTAGATGGGAGCTGGGGAATCGACTATCGAACTGGCTCGCTCCCGTGCTACTTGCGAGCGAGTCGGCGGTGCTGAAGACCACTCGGAGCTCGACAGGTGGACGCCTATTTGCGGACACAGTTGTCGATCGAATTGATCGCTGATCGTTTAGAGCTTATATAGGGGGCTGTCGAGCGCTCTAGACAGCGGCGCGCTGTTACAGCTAACTTGCTAAGTTAATCCGGGTAGCAATAATAATTAAGGATCCCTCGGAGCAACTGTTTCGTATTCATTACCTGTCCAGAATAGGCAATTAATTTGGCCAGCGGCTGTGACACGTGGAAAGCACAGGTTCACGTAAGATCGCCGAAGTTAAGCTGCTCTGGGCGCGGCTGGTTCTTAGATGGGTGGTGACCGTTCGACGGGAGGAGTCCCTCAACAGCCGCCCGGTGTGCTAAATTCGGTGGTGTTGTGAACCCTGTGGTTACTGGAACAATCGACGAACAGTATATTCGAAATGATGATTGTTAATTGCGCTGCAACTCGAAAGCGACATGATCGTCCAGTAATGTTGTCTCCGCGGTTGTGTTCGATCTTTCTCTCTTCTTTGAATCGCCTACTTAGCCCTAGGGGACGGCAAAGCGTGGCCCGTCGTGAACTTTCTCTCTCTCCCGGTGTTGCTCGCTAAACGAGAACATTTACGCGAAGTAGTTTCAACAACCCTATTAGTAAGAAGATCTTCCCCCCCGGAACGACCCCAATGCACCATCCACAATTTCTTCCCCTTCTTTCTCTGCGCGTTTACCATCCCTCCCCTTCCTCCCCTCCACCCCACTCTTTCGCGGCTCCCGTCGTCGCGCAGACGGCGCGATATTCGAATAACAAATTTCCTCGAGGAAGTTGCTGTGGAAAGGGACAGAGAGGAGGGGAGAGGAAAGAAGGAAATGGAACGGGGGAGGAGGCGCGAGAGAACGGAAACTGGACGGAGATAAAGGTGGTCGATGACGAAGGGGTAAGGGGGCACGGCAACGAGGGTGCGTAAAAAGAAACGATGACAGGGGGTGGTTGAGCCGGCGTTAATGGGAATTTAATGCGCGACCGTTGGTTCGCGGTTTCTCGCGCGGTCATCGTCGCACCCCGGCGGGTTCTTTTCACCCTCTCTCGAACCGCGCCCCCCTCCCGGTCTTTCTTATTATCCGCCAAGTAACCGCTTTATTCGCGTCGAAAGCGCAGCCAGGTGGCACGAGGAAGGCCCCTTTGTTCGTCGCGCGGCAAGATGTCCTGCGCGTCCGATTCGTGAAAGTCCTGTCTGTCGGAAGAAAGGCCGTCTGGATTTCAGAATGGACGCGCCACTACGGATCTTTTCTCCGCGGTGGGCCCACCTCCGTCCCCTTCGTCCCCTCGCGATGCGGCAAGCAGCGGCGCAAACGCTCCGCGTCCATCACGAGAGATGATGGACTTTAAATAGGTTTCCCCAAAACAGCTCCCCTCGGTGAAAGCTCTCCGTACAACGGTCACGGGGAAAATCCGGAGGCGAGGAGCCGCAGTGATCGACGATGCAACGGAATTAGCCCGCCTGCCAGCGAAATGAATTTTCGATGCGGAGATTGGCAGAGATTTCGGGGATAGCCATGTGGCAGCCAGACTCGCGGCAAACGACAGGTTAATGAGGCCGCAATCGCGTTTACCTCGCGGGACGAAATTTCTGGGAATTGCTCGGTCACGGGGGTAACGCGCTAATGGGGACCGTTGCCTCGTATCGGATTAGGGCTACCACGCCTCAAGACCGCAGGCCTCCGACTGCAAACGAGCGACGATATCGAGGAAGATTTCCTTCGTATCATATGTGTGACTACTAAGGACCGAGGAGCAAGGTGAAACTCCTGACCAAAGTGAGGAAAAGAGTGGGAAGAGGATCGACGACGAGGAAACCGCGAGGGATAAATAGGGGAGAGCCGTGCAATGCCTTTTTATTAACATTATTAATCATTTAGACCTGAAAATCTACTAATTCAATAGCTGGTCGGTACTGGACGACAATTTTTCGTTTCCTAAGTAGAAATTCCAAGTTTTTTACTTCTGCGAATTATCAATTCTTATTATTAAATTTTACAAAAATAATTTCCCTCGTCTTATTAAGTTCCATCTATACTACAAACAAGTTTTTGAATTTCTGATTTTTTATCGACTCTACCCCAAGATATACAAAAACAAAAAAAACTGGGAACGGTTGGTAATGCACGACTCTCCCCTGCAATAGTTTCACCGAGACAAAAGGAAGGTACCTATTTCATAAGGTGGAGGGGCGAGCATCGTTCCTATACACAAGTTGGTCCTTTCCTCTCGCCACGGTGTCTGAACACACCGCGTAGGTTTCGTGGGTCAGGAGCCGCTGGTGGTGGAGTGAACGTGGCCGACCAGAGAGAGCAGAGGGCACAACGGCTGCCGTTGCGGGAAACAGTGCGGCGTAGCGAGAGGGGCGAGGGGGAGCGGGAGTGCGCGTGCTCCAGACGGAATAAATTAATCGAGAACCAAGCTGGCAGAACTCCAGTTCGTTGCGTTTCCGTCGGAATTTGCGCGCGCGTGTGTCCCCCGTCGTCTCGACGTTCCTTCTTTGAACGAGGGTTGGGCAACCCATGGGCCTAACCCTCCTCGATAACCGAATCGCCGCGCTAACAGGGAATAGCTACGGCTCGGTCAGTTGGCTAGTGCCGAAGCGCGTTCGAGCTGGCTCGCGCTCGGCGAAAGAGCGCCTTGGCGCGGAATGTCGCGTCGCCAGTTCACGCATGGAGGACACGGGTACGCTTGGGTCCGCCGGACACGCTTGGTCGAGCGGATGAACGACGCTGCTCGTAAAACTCGGCGAAAGAAGCCGCCACTGGAATCGCCCGGCCAAGACCACTCGAGAAACTTGCGCCACCGCGAAACGCTCCATCTGCCTGGAGGAGCTAACTTATCCCCTTAGCGTCGAGGTTAAGGTTAACTTCCTCCGAGGGGGACACGACGAACGCTTCGCGATTTCTCCGTGGCACGGGTTGATGGGGACGAGTACTCGAGCGGAATCTCGCGACGAATCGCGGCTGCGGGTCGTCCTGGCAACCGAGGAAATCCCGAATAATCCTTAGCAGATCGAGGAGACCATCCGCTTCGCCCTGCTCGCCTCTGGTTTACAACTATTAGCCACCCGTGCCGATTAACGTCAAAACGCTTCGCCACGGCTCTCCCCAGGTCGCTCGCGTTACAGTCCAGGAGGCTGGATGCTTCGTTCGAGTTCATACTCTGGCACGCTTTAAGGGGACCGCTTTTTTTTAATACGATTACGCACGCTTCTCGGTCAAAGCTCTGCGACGCGTTTTACCGCCCTTTTCCGAGGCGAGCTTGCCCCGGGGACAATGCTCTCGCGAAATCTACCCGTTGAATTTACGCGGCTTTCCCCTCGCGGATATTAACGCGCAGGTATGTACCTCGTGGTCCAGCTTTCTCCTCGACGCATGCTGCATAGCCCGACTTTTGGTGTCCAGCCACGCGGACGTTGGAGATCTCTCTGATTATTTATCCAGGATTTTTCAGTGAATCGGAAGGGTCTGCAGCGGCGAAAGCGCGGGCTGCAAGCACGCGGAAGAAGGGAGCGGGAAAAAGAGAAAGTGGAGGACCACTTGCCCGGCATAATCCGTCTGTCCTTCGCGCTTCACCCCATTTCGCCCGACCTGACCCCCGGTTTCGCCCGCTTTTCTACCCTAGATGATCGCGCGGCGGCGGATAGTCAGCCAGCGAGCGGTCCCTCGCGTCGTGCTCGCCCTGCCGTGAAGCAATAATACGCGAAAGCCCGTGTATCGACAGCCCCCGCGAGCTGAAAGCATCCATCCCCGGCGGAATTTTCTCGCCGCTCGCCGGGAGAGAGAGGAAGACGGACGGGAACGAAAACCGCGGCGAACGTGAATTCGGAGGGTGAGCGGGAATCGCGAATTTCTTGCTTTCAACTTTCCGCGGTGTCCTCGATCGATGCTTCTCCAGGCTCGCGACGTCGTCGTCGCCGTGCTTGTCTCCAGGCGACATTTTTCGCGCCTCTCCCCGTGAAACGGTGTCGATTTAAGTCAGAGGAGAGAGCAGTGCATCGCGAAGGGACGAAATGTGAAGGTGGGTGATCCACCTACATACGGGACACGCTTGCATCTCAAATGGAATGGCCGTAATCAAATGGACGGACCGCATTTAAGTACACTTGTAGCCTCGAGAATTTAGCTTCGCGTACACTTGCACAGGCTGGAATCGTTAAGCCCTTAATCCACTATTACGCGACAACCGTAAAGAATGCAGATCCGCGCTCAGGGCTTCCGATGCACACGTGCTACCGTCTTCAACCCCCTTTTACGACCTCGCCGCGCAGCTTTCGCCCGCGATTTGCCCCAATTAATCGCGCAGGATACGGCGGCGTCGGGGGGAGGACACCGAGCCAGGAGAAATTATCCGAGACGTTAAACGACGAGCAGAGCTGGTTATCGCGTCTCCTGGGGTCGTCTCGAGCAGCCTTCCTGTTTCGAGTCCACGATACCGTGGATGGTGGGTTGGAGCGCAGCTTAGAACGCGACAACGTCGGCTGGCGCTTTGCCATGGAACCGGCTTCCCCGGTTACCGATTTCGGTCACGTTTCCGCGCATCTCTGCCATCAGTTTCTTGGAAATTAAAAGTCCTTCGTCTCCTCCGTCCGGGGGCAGCGACGGGAAGGGAAGTAGAACGGGAAAAAGCTTTGCTCGAGGGTGAAACAGATGGGCAAATTTATCGGTCTGGCGTCGTATCCCTTAATAATAATAATAATAATAATAATAATAATAGTTTAATTGGCAGATTTACGCTCCACTTATACAACGAAGAAATAGCAATATTTAAGTATAAAGCCCTTAAGTATAAAGCGTTGACATTGCAGATATGTACCCAACAACCAATCAAGGCAAATCGCCGACGCCGAGATAGTCGAACACTCAGATATTCGAAATTATAGTTGTAGGTAAATGCCGCGAGATGATGATTTTGAAAAGATTCGTGTGTGCACCGACCCTTCGCTTTCGATTATCGCGTTACCTACCACGGATAAACAGTTTTATTTAAACGGCGCACCGTAGAGTACACAGGCTCCGGAGGAAGGATGAGAAGGAGACACAGACACCGGAGCGATCCGCCTCCGAGGGAGCTAGCTCGTCGAATCTCGTTCCTCTGATGCGTGGAATCAGTTTACGGAAGGGGAAGGAAATGCTTTCGCCAGGCATTTTTCCACGTTAGAATACTCTGGTTGCGGTATCGGGGGATGCCTTCGGGTCGATTCCGCCGCGGAGAGGTTCGCGCCAATGCGTCGTCGAGCGGGAAGAGTTTGACGGGCGTTTCGCGGCGGTCGGCTCCATTCATCCCCCCGTGCAGGCCGACGAATAGGCGAATCGAAAAAAAGAGTAGTGGCAGGACAGGGGGGTGGGTAGGCTCTACCGGCCGTCGAACGGGAACGCTGAGCATATTCCGACTTTTCGCGTGAATTTCACCGTCGGGAACACGTCGAACCTCGTTACTCCCCGGTTCGACGATTTTTCATCCGCGCGTTATCCCTCGGTCCGTCTGATTTTGCGAATCAGGCCAAAGGGGTCGTTGCACGCTGGCCATCGACATATGAAATCGGTATCCAAAGGATCCAATAGCCATTCTAGTGTAAACAGGACACCCTAGATAAATAGTTGTGCCTGAAACGGAACAAGGGGAGGAGAGGAGTACCCAGCCGTTTCGCGGAAAAGGCACTCGGCTTGTCACGACGAAAAGAGAGGGACGTAAAGCGCACCGCGCCGAGCCGCGGCACTTATTATTTGCCGGGTAGAAAAGGAGGAGAGTAACGAAAATTGCAACCCTTCTATGCCGTGCCGCGGAGCCTCCGCTACATCGCCAGAAGATGAGGCGTGACAGGGTGAAGAGGGTGTTTCTCCGTTAATCCGCGGTCGGAGCCGAGCTCCGTTGCATAGATGAGCGCGAATCCGTCGACGTTTTCATGGTTCTCGGCCTATACGGCCGCATTTCCCCTGTTCGTACAATTTTCTCACTCGTCTTTCGCTGCGCGCACAGCTATTTCCATCGCCCCTCTCCGGCTGGCCCTCGGCCTCTCGTCCCGGCGGAGAATCGGTATCAGCGGATTTATCGTCGTTCTTCTGTTCGAAGAATCGACCTATCGATCGCGCGGGGCTCGCGGAATCGCTAATAAGCGTGTGCCAGCGTAAAGAGCGCCGGATAAAACAGCGGAAAGGGGGCGATGACGATGACATCGCTGCTGGGACTTTATTAATCCGTTCGTCGACCCCTGAATTCGTCAGCGCGGATTCCAAAGACCTCGCGGATACGCGAGGACGTCGGATCCTTGGGATCGATGAGGAATCAGCGCCGGCGGGGCTGCGAACGAAGGAGACGCCGCCGGGGACCATTGACGCGGCGATAATCGATTAAGCGCGGCCATTAAACGCGCTCGGTCGATTGTCCCGTCGATCGGGGATCGAACGTCGGCCGCCGGCGCGTTTTTAATTGGCAGAGGGAGAGCCCCGATATCAATCGCTTCCGCGCAAAACCAGCGCGATCGCTATTTGCCCTTTTCCCTCGGCTCTCTCCCTCTTTAATTCCGCGAACGCCACCGCGACGAAACGAGCGGTTATTCAACGGGCGGAACGAGCGCGCGGAGAGAAAGGCGAGCGAAAATCGACATAGTATTCGCCGGATTTTTCCGGATTCCGAAGGAAATTCGCTTCGCCGTTCTTTTGTCCCTTCTTATCTCCGGCGACTTGTTCGCCTCTTTGCACCAAACTCCGCGTATATCAGGCGCAAGCAAGATAGGACAGCTCCTCGAGACCAAGGGGGCATAGATGCTCTAGTGGCACTGAGCACTTAATTGAAAGGGCGCCTGCGATAGTTCCCAGTGCACGATAAAGTACAAGATGAGGGATCGATCGCGCAGGATGACGAACATCGATTCACAGCTGCGAGGAGTGCTCAGGCCGCGTCTCCGTGAACGCGTAGGCGTCGGCTGTCGAAGCGGTTTGTAGCAAAGGGAAGCCGGAGTTTGCATAGGACGACGGTCGTTAAGATGGGTAAACTTTGGAATCCCGCGCGAATCGAGTCGAGTCGAGCCGAGTCGAGTAGGGCCGAGGCTGTCCCTTTTTCCCTCGCTTGAAATTTCCACGCGACGCGATATCGCGAGGCGCTCTCCCCCGGGGAAAATAGCGAGCGTATTTGAACGCACGATTTCCAAACACGTTTACGGAGCTCCCGTTTGACAAACAAGCGCGTCGCCGCGCCGAGTGGCGCTACCAGGAAATTTCTCCATCGTTCGCGTTTTCTCTGGCGAGAGCGTGTACGGCGGCGCCTCCTCCCTTCGCCGCCCCCGTGATCAATTCAGAGATACCTACTACCGATGGGGGCACCTTTGAGTTTCGTGCCACGACTTTGTTCCTTCCATATTGCTGTCGACGCTCGCCACGCGGGGAGCAATAATCTTTGAACGGCCCTTGAGCTATTGTCCCGCGCAGTGGATACTCCCTGTCTGTAGTTTAATTACAATTACAGTCGCGCAGGCATTTCTCCAGCGAATGATCGACGTCCGTACGACGGCTGGTCTATGAAACGCGCGCAACAGATCGATAAGCCGGCCTCGCCGACAATGATGTCCCTCGCGATCGATCAGTGGAATCATCGACGATCGGAATCGCCACCCCGTGATCGTCGCATCGTCCTCCGGCGGCGACGCGATCCTAGAATCCTCGGCGGGTCGGGGTCCCCCAGCAGCTCGAATAATTGAAATTCTCGCGGAGGAATGCCAGAGGAGCGGGGAGGGCGCGGCCGATTCGAATATGTATCTCGGTTCATTAGACCGCGGGAATCGAGGTTCGCGCGCGCGATAACGCGGCAATTAGGGTCGAGTCGAGAGAACCAGCGACGCTGCTCATTCCCCTGCCTTTAATTAGGCTACGCGGAAATAATTGCGGCAGATTTCCACCGCGAACCGTTCCGGGACAGGCTCCCGCGAACCGGTTGACGGTTCCATTCCAGACGCGATCTTTCCGCGCCAATTTTCCTATGCGTGGATTCCTACAGTCTGCCGCGAAAAGTCAAAAGTGATCTATTGGGTAAAGGGCTATAAATGGTACAAACTCTCCAGTCGCATTAGCTTAGACTCTAAAGGTGCAAATCCACGGGGACACAAAAGTATCGTATTTTACATGAAACGTTAATCCCATGAGAAGATTATTTCATTATCTTTTAATTATTTTGTCATTAATCTCATGAAACTACTTAGACTCCCACGAGACAAATTTCATGATATTTTTTAAAAAGTCTCATCTCTCGCGACTGTTTCCATTATTTGCATTTAGCTGTTGCTAAGATTTTTGATTTGTGATAGAAAAGTCTCGTGTGATATCGCAACGTGGATTCGCACCTTAACGATTCTTTTGAAGTCCTCTCGCGTTCCACCCAGACGCGTAATAATATATCTGGGCGAGGTCCAGGTCTCGAGCGAGTATCCAGCGCCTCCAACCATCCTCCGATAACGCCGTCTTCTTCGTCCTAGGCTCCAAGCACTTCCCCGAGTCCTCGCGATCGAAACGGAACCGCTAACGAGGTGGGACGGTTCGCGGCACGGGCACTCCGCTCCTCCGGAAATATTATTCACCGTCATAAATTTCGACTCGCTCGTCGACACCGCGTCTTCGCTGCCCGCCCACCGCGAGCAGGACGTCCCCCAAGATCTCCGAAAAATCGGGATGAAGCCATAAATCGGCGACGGCGATGGTGCTCCCCCCCTGGCGCAAATATATTTGCAATTTGGTCGGCTGGGTTGGCGCGAGCGTTTCAAGCTCGTCCTCCTCGATCATCCCCGATGGGTTGAAAGCGTGGCTTACGCGCGATGGACCGCCAAATCCACTGGCCCTCCCGCCGACCCGTCTGTTCTCGTTTTTCCAAACTTCTCATCGATCTTGTCAATCTTGTCGCCGCGAGACATTGCCGCCGGCGCGTGCATTCAGGGACGGGACCCCCGGAAACTACGGCGAATGAAACGGAAACGGAATCGAGCGCGTTCTCGGGGCGCGGCGCGCAGTGGGAGAAAATGACACAGTATTCGCGGTCAAAAATCGATTCCCACTCCAAATTGAAATGAAAAGCAACGAAACTTGTTGTACTGGGGTATTAGGTATCGCTGATTACGAATCCGTTGGAGAATTTGTGAAAAAGAAGATGGCGGATCCAATATGACCGCCCAAACTCGGCTAAAAGGTTAAAACTACTTATATAGTAAAATAGGGATCATACGAACGAAAAACATTGTATCTTGAAGGTGTAAAACTATAACTTTATATTGTATGAGTCTAGAAAGTTGCATTATACTGTACAGAATGCTATACTGAAACCAACATTTTGTACTAATTCTATCATTTCGATTTGGCGTGGGAATCGATTTTTGATCGCGAATATGTCATTTCTCCCACTGTGCGGCGGTGCCGTGACGCGATAATCGCGATGGGACGCCTCTGACAGCCGTCAGATGAGACGCGGACAGAGACGGATGGCAGGCAATTTAAAATCGCGGCCCGGCCTTATCTCGCGTTACGGTCACCCTCGCTACTGTCACTCTCCGCCCACCCTCTTCCCCTCTCGATCGTCATTTATACCGCCAAGGTCGGCGCTTCTTAATCGCGCAATTCCGCCAGGGCGACTTCGTCCCCCCTGGCGCAGATACCTCTGCCACTCGGGGGGCTCTTTGATAACGGACCTCTTACCGCTCCACCTTCAGACGCGTTAAGAGGCGGCGGACGATTGTCCCCGTACGCGGCTGCAATTTGTCACTTAAAGATATCGCAAACTCGGCAGATGGAGACACGTTAGTTGATGCTTCCTAAAGGGCGCCGTCACTGGGTGTGTAGGCCACTGCAGGCTTATCTGCGAACAAGAAAGCACTTAGCACTGCAGTGTTTCGAACTCTCCACCCTCACAGTCTACAGTCTACAGCTTCATCCCCTCGATGCAGTCCCTTTAAAATATATTCGAATCTCTTGCCGAGATATTGTCGCGGTCCCCAGTTAAGGTTAAGGTCTGCGCACACACATATATATATATATATATATAAATATCGGTTCCTTGGCGCTGGAACAAACGCGCCATTGACAGCGAGGGCGCTGAACCGTCGCGGGACTGATGCGCGTGCGTGGACCTTTAGGAATTCGGGGATGCACCTTGGACGGGAGCATAGAAATATATAGAAGGATCGTAAGCTGGGACTAAAGCGGGGGAAACGTAGGATCGGAGGAGAAAAGGCAGAGGCTCAGCCAGTGGCGGGTTTAAGGAAAAACGCTCAGGTGGCAAACGTTCTGAGGGGCCAGTTTTTCGGGAAAATGACGAGGTAGTTTAGTAAAAACGAGCTAAGTGTAGTAGGTACAGAAACAAAAATATAGTGTTCGGATAAAATCATAATTTTCATTCTAAAAATTGGGCCCCAGGTGGGGGGACCTCTCTGGGCAGGGGCCCAGACGAAAACTTCTCGTCGGCCAACTCGGTCAACTCGTTATAATTAGATACCCAATTACCTGATTTATCGCGAATCTTCTCATCCTCTCAGCTTACGCTCCATCTATATATATATGTCTATGGACGGGACCCCTTCGCGGGGCCGCTCTTTGGCGCGAGAGGGGAACCCCGAGGGTGGCGAATCGGGGGAATCGTAGGGGGCTGTGGAAGGCGGCGCGGCGCACAGGTGAAACGTAAACGTCACGTTTTCCGGAGGTCTCACCTACGGATGGTAATTACGATCGTCGTCGTCGGCGTCGTCGTCGTCTACGTCTACGTCGTCGTCGTCGTCGTCGTCGTTCGGTAGTCGTGGGTGTTCAAAGCCGGAGCACTTCAGACTTCCGTGTTTACGGAACGCGAGCGAGAGCTTGACGGCTCCCTTTTTTCTTCCTTGTACCGCGATGCCTCCTCCCCGCGTTTCGCTCCGCTCCGCTCGCCGACTGCCTCACAATCCGCGCTTTGCCGACAGAAATGCCTGCCTGCCTGTTCGCCCTTCGACCCCTGCCCCTGCCTTCTCTTATCCCCCTTACCTTTGCCCTCTTTACCTTCCCCCGCCCCCGCCCCCCCTCCCCTCCTCGCGCCCTCCCTTCTCCTTCGCCGCCTCATCCCTTTCCCTTTCCTTTCCTCGCGTTTCTCGCCGGTAACCGCGCGCGTAGCCAAACGATTTTTCCACTCCGTACGTGTCGCGCGAAATAAATCCGCAGGCCTCCGAGGGGGCCACTGCCGCGTCACTGTCTTCCGCCCCTCGCGACTCTCGCGAAAGCTGCGAGCGAAAGCTTCCCAGGCGAGGCGTGTCCCTGAGAGGGGAAGAGGTAGAGGCAAGAACGGGGCGGAGAAACAACGGAAATCGGGGACGAGAGAGAAATGTACACGGAGGGAAGGATATCCGGCGCGGCATCGCGTCGCGATAATTCTTCCGAGAACGGCGGGCGCGGCGCCGTGCCTCGTAACTCGCGGAACGCGTCCAGTAATTTATGGATCCTAGGGCCTCCGCATTTTATAATGCTGGAACATTTTACTGGCCGGGGGGACTTGCTCGAGGGGGGGTGGGGAGACTTTCAATTTTCGAGCTGAGGCCATGGAAGGAGAATCGATGGGGAATGGGAATAACTTGCGAGTTAACGTACGTTTGCGTTGGAACTGCGAGAAACGGTCAGAGCGGCGATGAGAGCGTAACGTAGAAATAGGTACATTCTGTAGTTTTTTAATGGAAGCGTTTACATTTAAGCAGCCAGGAGAAATAAGATATTCGTGATTTTTTTATAACGGCCCACTTTTATATTTAGAGGGTTAAACCACCCCGTCAGAGTTCACGACTTCATAAGAGAAGTACAAAAGTGACTGGCGACAGGAATATGTTCCATACGGCAATTTATATCAAGTTTTTTTTCTGTCTCATGTCACCGAAAAGTCTGATGTAAAATCTCATCGTGGATTCGCACCTTAATAGCTTCTGTCGCAGCTCCAACGTAAACGTACCCTTAGATCGCCGCCTAACTTTCTGCCGATTTTAGTAATCGGATGCCTCGAGAATGTATTATCAGTCTTGGCACTCGTCGAGCGGGGACCGTTATACAAATCCAATCGCGTTCGATTGTCGCCAGTTTGTCTGCGCGCTCCTCTTTCCATCCACTTGTTTACCGATACGTGGATAGACGCAGGCCTCCGATCGATCGACGCGGCTCGTTTAAAATTACCCTGCCGGGGAAGTGTACACGGCCCCCAGAGTCGTGGAGACCGTTCGTTTCTTCGACGCGGAATAAGAAGGGGGGCTCGAGTGTTCTTCGTAAAACGGCCGGAAGCATCCTTGGACCGCGACTAATGGAACGAAAGGACGAGCGGACGAACGAGCAAACGAAAGAACGACGGGGCGAATCATCGATCGAGAAATTACGGAGGACCGACGGCACCCACCGCAGAAACGTCTTCCTCCTCGCTCGACATCCGATCCCCTTACCCCTCCAATCTTCCCTCCACTTTTCTCCGGCAATTATTTGGCGATTAGGAGCAACGCGACCGCGGCGGGACCACGCCAGAAGGAAAAGGAGCGATCGATTCGTTCGGCACTACTCCATCGGCTCCGTCCACCGTTTATAGGAGGATCGCCGGAATCACGATGGAAACGCCGCGCGCCGCGGCCGTCGATCGCGCGCGGTTTCCCAGAGTGGCGGCAGGGTGGAGGAAACAGAGATCGACGGGGGCGGCTGGTTGTACGCGTATTTGCCGTCGGAGGAAACTTTTGAAAAGGGTTTAAAGGCTAGAGCCTTTTGAAAGGATTGAAAGGGAGGTGTGTAGAAGGTGGCTGAGAAGGGTCGGAGGGCGGGTGGTGGCGGTGCGTGTCACAGTTTACGGGAGCTTCGCGCGAGCACCGCGCCGATAGAGGAGGAGGGCGCGACCTCTCTTCGTCTCGTTAATTCTCGCGGAGAAAGCGCCGCGAGTCGCGGGGTGTTCGTTAGCCGACCGACGCGGATAACGCGGATTCCTATAAATTCGTCAGCCGCAGCGCGACCGCCATCGATAGAAGAATGTGCCCTTTAATTACGTTGCCGCCGAGCTTTCCGGCGACGTCGCTCCGACGATAACGATTGGATTCTTTAGATGCGAATGGCAGTCGCTGAAAAATTCCGCTGGGTGTGAGCCACCCAGTATGTCGAAGTTGATCGAAAAGAGAGGTGTGCCGACGAAGGGTTAATAACTTATTTTACTCGTTTTAATAAAATACGTTCATTCACTAGTACGTGTTCATTTCTTACATTCTTTCGTTCGCATTCTTCGTCCAGCGACAGACGATTCCCCTCGCCCCAGTGACATTTCAGCTTATGGGTAGTGTGACTTCTTTCCAGCTCCCAGGACTACCTACAACGGCAAGTCCTTCCAGCTTTCGACATCCTTCATTCTCGAGACTGAAGCTTTGCCCTTTCTTTGCCTCTCGTTCTTTCGTGCCTCTGCCCTATTCAAACTTCTACACAGAATTCGCGGCGCACAGTGCAAGTACGCATCCATAGGGAATCGCTTCATCGATCGCTACCGATCGGGGATGGTTCCGGCCTCGAAGCACGGTAGGTAATCCGATTGAAATACGCTGTTTGCGCGCCACAGAAAACTCTGCGAGTCCGCAAAGAGATAGAGAGGGAGGTCTGCTCTGCAGTGAAAAACAGAGGCACTGCGAAAACTCGGTAACAAGAGGCCGGAGGGGCCCGGCTCTCGGAGCTGTAGCTCCGTGTAAATTGTAAAACAGCCGCCGTTTAAAACTGTAAATAGGATAACGACCCTCGTGTCCCACGTGCGGAAAGGAGGTCGCGATGAATATCATCTGTAATTCCGTTAATGGATCGTACAGCGAAATTCGCCCCAGAATCGTCAAAGGACTACCCGTCCCGCATTTAAATATTATTCGAGGACCGCACTTCCACCCGACGTTCCTCTTTGCATTCTCGCCAATTGACCCTGCTTTATCTATTAATAATTGCGCTTCGTGGAAGCGACTCGGTTTCTCCCCGATAACCGCCCCTCCTGTCATGTTTTAATTACTCGTCGAGCACGATCCACTCGCGAATGTCGCGGTTGGCGCGCGGCGTGGACTTTCCCTCGATCCTACGATTAGAGGATTCCTCTTGCCGAGGACACCGACGCGCTGAAGGGGTGTCTAGGGGGGGGCTGCAGCCTGGGGCCCTACTTTCCAAGGAGGTCCCGTTCTTAGCCTTCCATTTATGTAAAAAGATATTTGAATGAAATTGTGTTTACTGCTTCCCTTTCGAAATAATTAGAAATTGCAGGAAAAGTTTATTTTAAAATACAATACCTTTTCGATGTTTGTCTTTTAATACAATATTAGAAGTTTGTTTGGAAATCATTATTCTTCGTTAGGATCAAATGTTATTCAACTTTATTCAGATTAAATTTCAAGTTTTGAAGATCTACTTATTTTATTGCATATTTTATTCCAATTTTTTGTATACACATATAAAGAACAAAAAATATATACACGGTAACAACAGGATCCTCCGTCTGCAACGATTCGCTGTTGGTTCGCAGGTGAACGGGCAAGACGTATCGAACTCCAGTCACGAAGATGCGGTGCGTTGCTTTCAATCGGCCCAGGAGCCGATCATCGTGGAGGTGCTCCGGCGGCAATCGGTGCAGAGTCAGCGAAACGCGTGGAAGGAGCAGCCGCATGAGAAGAGCGAGGCGGTCGAGAAGCGAACGCCGGAGCCGGCGAAGAAGGAGCACGCGGTGAACGCCAGCCCGACCCTCGTGTCGACCGCGGTGCAGACCGACTGGGCCGGCTTCCTTGAGGAGGAGCTGCCCGCCGGCGTCGACGAGCAGACCAACGACAGCTTCGAGGACTTCCTCGCGCACGACATTGACTTCGAGGTATCGCGCAGTTGAAAGTTTGTGAAAGGATTTTGACGCGACGCGATGTCTAGCTCCATTCGGAGGACGCGACCGGAGCTCCGCTGACGCGAAACGATTTTGCAGGAAGTGACGCTGCGGAAAACGGGAAGCGCGGAGAAACTGGGGCTGACGGTGTGCTACAGCTCCGGCTCCGGCAGCGAGGACGTCGACACGGAAGTTTATATCTCAGAAATAGTTCCTGAAAGTCTCGCGGCGCGAGACGGCCGTCTCCGGGAGGGCGACCAAATCTTGAGGGTGAGTTGTGGATTCCTGCTTTCTACCGGACGCGACGAGAATTACGAGAGTTTCGTAGCCGCCCTCTAAAACTGCTCTAGGTTTACACGGTAGACGCGGAGCTCGATCGCTTCTTAGATTGGGGGCATCTACTTGTATCATGCTACTCGCGAGTATCGGCAAGGGGTATCGAAGATTTTAAAGTTGTAAGCATCGGCTGCGCTCGATCGTCGTCGACGTGGACTAGTCGACCTGGCTGATTCGATTACCGAAGCGGAGGGCGACGAAGAGGCGACCCCGTTAGAAGAGCTCGTCGCGCTTTGCTCCTCGCGATTTCCTTCCAACCTGCTACCCTCCTAATCTCGTTAGGGCGGATTGTAATTACGGATAAAGTGGTCGACTTAAGGGAAATCGGATGGAAAAACGGGCGACCTGGGTCCACGGATTTCTTCCCCCGATCCGTCTGTCGGGAAATGTCTTTGCGGCCTGCTGTTCCTTCCGCGCGAGTTCATCATCCTTCCGGTATGCCCGTTGCTTGCCCCTCGATCGCGCCACTCCCATCTGGGGCTGATCGTTTCCATCGCGACTCCTTCCGATCGATCACCGATGAACGCTCACCGGGCCTCTAGACTCTCTACTAGAGGAACGTAGCACTGAGCAGGCTGGGTTGTTTCAGGTAAACGGGACGGACGTGGCGAACAAAGAGCAGACGGAGAACCTGTTCGCCGAGACGAAGAGCGCGGTGACCATTCTCGTCAGCCGGTGTCTCTATCAGGTAAATTTCCAACGGACTTTGAGTTTTAAATAGCCCGAGAGATTATCTCAGCAGCGAGGTAGATAACACGTTTCTGCGAAATGCTTGCAGGACGACGAGTACGAGGACCGGCGCACGTACCGGCAGGTGAGGAGCCTTTTGCCCCGAGAACCTTATCCCTCGCTGTTCTCCTCTTTGATGACGGTGGGTGTCTGTGTTTAGGAGTCGCCGCCGTTGTCTCCGGAGCACCTACCCGCGTACCAGAACAGCCTGATCGAGCAGCTGATCCGGCAGCAGCAGCAGCAGACAGAGGAGCGGACCAAAGAGATGGAGGAGAACGTTTCCATGCTGAAGGCGCTGCCCCCAGTCCCCTCTCACACCACTCAGCAGCAAGCGCCGGGCAACGTGTTCTCCACGACCACCTCGTCCTCGACCTGCTCCTCCCAGAACTCGCAGAAGTCTTCGCCCCCGCATCACGGGGACGATCGCAAGCAGTGGATGCAGGAGACGGTGAAGAACTGCTCGAAGAAGATGGAGAACCTGTGCGTGCGCGGGCAGCAGTCGGTGAAGCTGGCCGAGGCGTACTCGAACCGCGTGTGGAGCGAGACGGAGCACATTTATGAGACCATACCGGAGTCCGACAGCGAGCCGATCTACTCGTCCCCGTACGAACATCAGCGCTGGACGCAGGCCGCGGTGACCACCACCATGACCACCACCGTCACGACGATCACATCGAACCAGGGGAACCAGACCAGGTGGCATTCCTCCTCCAAGAGCAACAGCTCGGGCGAGGAGAAGGACAGCTCGAGCGCCTACAACACCGGCGAGTCGTGCAACAGTAACCCGTTGACGCTGGAGCTTCACCAGGGCGAGAAGGACCATCACCGAAGCACGTTGGTGCTCTGTCCGCCGAAAGTGCAGACGATGCAGCAGCAACAGCAACAGCAGCAACAGCAGAAGGTGGGCTGCACGTGCCCGACGAGCAAGCAGGCCAGAAATCAAACCGTGAGAAAAACCTCCAGCTCCCATCATCACAAAGACCGCGGGGACTCGACGACTACCGCCGCTATGCCCACCGACACCATGTACACGAACATGGCCAATCTCCAGCAGACGATGCTGCTGCAGCAGCAGCTGTTCAAGCGGGCGCTGAGCCAGAGGAACTGGACCACAGCGAACCAGAGGGAGGTGACCAGCACCGCGAAGAAGTCCAAGTCCCACGGGAACTTTCAAGCGCCGAATCTCACGCGGTACCAGTTCGTCGGCAGCCAGCAAGTGTGCATGTCGACCGCCTGGGTGCCGCCCGAGGACAAGGGGGGCGACGTGCAGATGGAGTGGAAGGTGAAGAGGAGAGCGGACGGGACGAGGTACATCGCCAGGAGGCCGGTGAGGAATCGTATTCTCAGGAACAGGGCGATCAAGATATCCGAGGAGCGAGCCGGCCACAGCACGGAAGACGACACCATGTCGGAAATAAAGGTAGGAGGCTTCGAGTTTCCTTCCGCGGAAACGCTTGCTTCCACTGTAGTTGAAACCAAGTCGAGTAAGAGGTCTCCTAATAATCTATCGCGAGTCCACAAGCCATCACGGGAAGATAGAGCCTGCCCCTACTGTCCCACGTCTTCCACTCGTGTCCCGTTCGACTTGGATTGCACGAAGGGTCGTTCTGTTGCAGGTCGGCAGGTACTGGACCAAGGAGGAACGCAAGAGGCAACTAGAGCGCGCCCGCGAGCGCAAGCAGAGGCAGCAGGAGCTGGTGCTGCAGCAGCAACAGCAGCAACAGCTGCAGCTGCAACAGACCAACGAGCTTCTCGCGTGCGAGCACGCGGACGAGAAGCTGACCAAGAAGGCGCTCAACATCGTCGAGCTCAGCCACAAGAAGATGGCTCGCAAGAAGAACACCTTGGACGACTTCACCACCGTCCAGGAGATGCTAGTGCACGGGAACAGGGTGGGCGGAACAGGGGGTCCCGGACCTGGGGGAAAACTGATGGGCCTTCTGTCGGTCACCACGGTCTGAGCGGAGTTACCCAGCGAAATCACTTGACAGCCGACTAATCCTTTCCCACTGTATGTCTGCCAGCCTCGCGATCACTCTTGATCGGTACGCGTGCGGAGATGCACGCTCAGAACTGCCATTCGACGATCCTATTTGTGTTAACTGGCCCTCAACGATCTCCTTCGTCGTTCGGGCCACAAACTCGACGGTAGGATCGGGTCGACGTAGATGTAGCCCGAGCTCGCCTGGGCCTCGGTTGTAAATATTTATTATGTAACGAGTATGTACACATATGAATGTATGTATGTAGATTATTTTACACGAGCCAAGACTATTCTCTGGACGAAAGATAGAATGAGTACGCCTTTGTAGATATGTACAATAAATGTGACGATGGTCTTGTGTATAAATGAAAGTCGACGGTTTCCCATTGGGGCGCGCGAGAATATACTCCTCGAGCTATATACTCAGCAACCGAAAGACATTCTTGAAACTGCATTAAACACGAAGCAACTGTGTCCGTCGACTTGCCCACCGTAAAGAAATTCGATTACCCGAACCTTCGGTGGGACAGGCTCGAGACAGAGAGAAAAGACATAGAAAGAGTTGCATATTTTATTATGAAAATCAAAAATTTGATCATCAATATATATATCTATTTATCCATTACATGAACGACGCGTTGATGTTTAAACTGCTTAGAACTTTACGTTCCAGAATATTCAGGTGCTGCACGTACGCTGGAAAACAATGATGGGTGGAGAAGTTCAGCAGGAAGTCCCGTAAATATTGGATAAGGTTCAAGTGGTAGATGGAGTCTTGTAACATGTCTGGGTCACCTTCTTCGTTGTCCACCTCGGTCGCCGCCTCTTCCAATACTAACAGAAAAACGTGTAAATTATTCGCGTCTTCTTTGTACACCGTTCAATCTGCCTGCAAGACTTAGCGCTGAATTTGTACTGTTACGCGTTAGAGATCGATAAAACACACACGTACATAGTATGACGTCGTAGCCCGGATCTAGGTAAGCGTTGTCGTCGCCGCCTTCCTCGTCGTCATCGGATTCCTGCGCGTTTAAACACCGATTTACCGCCTCTAAGCTTCCCCGCACCCCAACTTTGTAAAATAAATATCAAACTTGTTACTGACGCTCGAGTCCTGATTGGCAGCGACTGCTTCGATGTCGTTCGACAATTCATTGATGATCAGCTTGAATATCTTGGCCAGGACCGGGATCGTGGTCCACTGATAAGGCTGCACCGCGGCTTTACTCCTGGTCCTCACGCCCTCCTCGTTCCCTGTATAGTTTTCGTAACTTTAGTTAGCCGCTCGCTGTTTCTAAAGAAATATTTTGTCGATATCTATTACTCGAATACATGTATCAGACGCTCCCCCGTATGAGAACTAGGCGTTCGGTCGTTTTACTTGTCGAAATTAAAGCAGGTGGCCAAAGTGTCGCGTTAATTCGAAAAGGCGTATCTGGTCAAAAGGTGGTTCTGAGATAAAGGACTTTTTAGTATTTTATATAAATCGGTTCGGGCTAAATATTAAATCTGGATAAAAAGGTGTCTAAATATTTCTGACAAGCCTGTAAAATATTTCATAAACTCCAAAGGAGACTTTGCTAGATACCTGCGCCAAAAATCAGGCATCGATTTCACGTACGTCCGAAATATAAACTGTTACATCTTCAGTCTCGATGCAATGGCTATCTTATTTATAGATAAACTAATTTAGTGCTACCTGGCAGCAATAACTCAATTTAAGCGAAAGTTGCAGATACGCCCTTTCGAATTAACACTGTAGTCTTGTCACAGTCCCGACACTTTACAAACGTCAGTGTTAACTCCTATTCGTCACAAGTACCGACCGCAACGGTTCGAATTCAGTGGCGAGTCCACGTACCCGAAAATATCCGATCGCCCCTGACGGTGATCTCGTTCAATCGACTGTCGCCGTGAGTGACACCGTGCTCCAGCAATTTGCAAAGCGCGACCGTTGCCACTTTGCGGTCGTATCTGTCGATGAACAGGTGTTGCCTGCTGACCCACTCGGTGAGCACGAAGGCGAGCGCGCTCTCCCCCGTCGGGCCGGGCACGGTGGATAGAAAGTTGAGCATCGCGTCGAACTCGGTGTTTATCAGATGAGTGTATATCATTAGGAGGCCCTGTATCACGGACAAATTCTCCGCCCGTTGCATCTTGCTCAGCACAGCCTTCAGTAACAAATCTAGATTCTCCCCCAACGAACTACCCGCTTTCCTGATCAGCGTCGTTACCAATCGCCCGATAAACATGCCCGTGAACTCGTTCGACTGCAAGGTATCGCACGTTATAGATCCGATTCGATCATCGGGGAACGCTAATGAGGAAAGAGTGAGCGGTACGACTACCTGTGGGTCTAGCAGTCGAGCGACTATTTGCAGTATGTATTGCAAACCAGTCTGGCCATCGCTGTCTCGATGATTGATGACTTGTCGATCGGCGACGGACAAGTAAGTGCGTATCACCTTGCCACCGCTGGGCAGTGTTTCGTTATCTTCTGAATTCAGGATACAGTGGCACGCGGCGGGGAACGCAGTCTCGATCAGAGCATTGCTCAGTGGTCTTGGGGAGTATTGCACCAGGACTTGCAAAACATCCAACGCTACGTCCCGACAGCTTTCTGCGGGAGAAAGAGAAGCATTCAGGTCGACGCGTTTTGCTGGCAAAAATTTTTTCGAAGATAGAGAGATATGCTTACCATCCTTGGACTTCTCCCTAGGCGTCACGGCCATCATGCTTGTCAACGTAGGTATCAAACGAGTCTGTAACGGTCCTATGCAGTCCGGATTCTGGGTCAAACTTTTGAATATGTCTTGGCACAGATCTAGGATTATGGGGTCGCTATAGAATTTCAGGAACACGGCAATGGTCAATGGGCAGATTTTGCTTTCCACCGAGGCGGTGAATGCTTTATCCAGCTGGACAGACGAAGAACAGAGCTGGATTGTAAAGTGAACAGTCCAGCATGGAAGAGGATGAAACTCATTGTATACTAATCGATATTACCGAGACCAACACTTGGAAAGTCTCCATGACTAGAGTCAAAATCTGCGTGGACGGTTGACTGGTCAAATTGAACAGTCCCTGGAATATGTTGGGCAAATGGGATCGTATAATATTGCCGATGGTGTTGTTGGTTTCCGTGGTAGAAGCTTTGCAGAACCAATAAATCGCTTTCACCGCGCTAATGCGGATACAAGGTGGTTGGTTCTCCTGTAAGCCGTTGACCGTTGCCTCGAGGAACCGTGAGCTCATCTCTGGCGGCATTATCTCGACGTACTTGCCGCCAACGCATAAGCAACGGCCGAGCAGCAACGGGGGTGCCCCTGATGGTTTCCAAGCACAAAAGTCAGAAGCTTAAACGTAGCCGTAAGAGAAGCGAGACTTTCTTTTCCACATACCTGAATCATTTAAAGTGGCTAAAACGACTGTATCTAAAAATCTAATAATATCGAACTGAAGGACCCCAGCCGTATGCTTCTTAACAACATCGTCCTTTATTTTGCTCATCGCCAGGATAGAAGACTCGCGCAGCTTCCACCACGAGTCACTGTTCTCGCCTCCACCGTTCGAGCTTTGCATTCTGCTCGTCGCTTCGATGTGACGAGTGACTAGCTCGCAGAGAACATTCACCGCCTTCTCGGAATAATTTACAAGCGTCTGCGTAGAATATTCATGATAAGACACCGTTCAGCTCCGTGGCTAAAAGTAAACTCGACTTGTTCCAGGTATACTTGCCGTTAGAAGCTCCTGCGCGGAGATGCGGACGTTGTAAGCAAACGCGTCCTCTTCCTCGACAAATTGATTCGGACTCGTGGTCCATAATTCAATCTGCTCGTCGGTTATTTGCATGAAGATGATCAGGTAATACATCACCTCTTGCAGCAGGTTGTCCAAGAGGTTTGAAAACCGCTTGTGGTCCACGATGGAGTCGATAAACTCGAATATCGCGATGATCAGATTGTTGAAATTAATTACCTCGCCTGCGAAGAGAAAATTAATGTACTTTCAAACGATCCCCGGTTTATCGAGAAGAAATCATTTCGGCTACGAGGTTTACCATCCGAATCGACTTCCTTCTCGTTCGTCTCTCCGTCCCCGTTCACAGCTCTTTCCTGATAGATCTTCGCGCTTTGCGTTAGCGTCTCCCAAACGGGTGGCAGTATCTGCGGTAAGAAGTTGGACACATATTTGGGTAATTTGGTAACGAGGCAATTTATAGCTTTGATCACGTCCGTCTTCAGCCCAGTGTCGCTGGTCGGGCCGTCAGCCACTCGCAGACACTGGACAAATTTCTCGCAGAACATGGGAATGACTGGCTGCAGATACTGCTCTGTAAATCCTTTCTGATAAACTCCCGTAGCGGCGACCAGTGTCGTGATGGTCGTGAAGATTTCCACCGCGCGGCCGCGGGTTCTAATGGAATATTGCTGAAAGAATCCGGCGCGATTATTATAACGGCAGGAGGGCATCGGAGAACGAACTTACATTTTCGCTTTGAAATATTCTGTACATTTCTTGAAGAATTACTGGTCCCACGTTCGGTAACTGATTATCAGTGAGGTCGGAGGTGAACTCTGTTAGAACTCTCATCGCTCCGTGAACCGCATATTCGCTTTCTCCGCTCAAACAACTTACGAGTATATCGAACAAGCCTGGCCAATTCTCGGGCCAGTCCCAGTGCGCAATAGCTGATATTGCATAGGCTACTGCTGTACGCACCTGAAGAAAACAGCATTTTATAGTTGCCAGCACGGATATACACAGAAAGCGATTAAACATTACTTATATCGAATCACCTTACTAATAGATTCCCTAAGCCCCAATGGCAACAATTCTTTGATTCTTTCTTTTGTCGCGTGCTTTATCTCAGGCGGCTGAAACTTCTCGGCCACAGAAGACCAATGTGTCTCGACGTACTGCTTCAATAATACGGAAGCTAATTGTCGGATAGGTAGATGCCCGTTGGGGTCTACCACAAACTCCGTTAAATGTATACCAAACTCCTCTGTGACTTCTAACGCCTGAATCCTTTGCTCGGCTGCCTGGCGTGTCTCCCGATGCGGAGATAGAATGCCGGTCAACGTTTCGTACAAGGCTTCTCGCAGAGAGCCTTGCACGTCAGGCCCCATTGCACTCATCACAATTTATACTAGTTCAATCTTCACCTTTTACAAGCGAGATATCTGGATAACGCATCGATAGAACTTTATCCTTACTTGGGAATTATCTACTCACCTGAATACATATCCCTAACGAATATTTATCGCGCTACTGCTAGAATTCCTCTATACTTGTGCCTCTTGACATTACCAATTGCCTTCCCTTTTTACGGATACGGCTTCTCTGCAATGGAAAGCATAAACAATACCAAGGAACAGTACATACTCAACAACGTGAAAAAATCGAAGAGTTACGGGCAATACACGAGTCACGAAATTTAAACCGTTTCGAGTGATTGTTTCCTTTATGATGGACAACTGACATCACTTGAGATGATATTCACGTCGCGTAAAAGTAAAAAACCAGACTGTCGAATCGCACAATTTACTTCACTTTTCGACGGTTGCAACTCAATAACGCCGGCTTAATGAAATGACAAAGTAGGTTAGATCAGTTGGAAGACGACGTGTCAGTGGTAGTCGACTTGGTAATTGGAATATTATTACGAATATTTATTCGCGTAATCGCATCGGGATTGAAAATTCTTCCTGAAGATGTATTACACTTGCCATCGATAGTTACAAATCGTTGAAAAATGAATCCGTACATACTCACGCAGTGGAGGCAAAACCGCCATACCGGATTTTATACGTACATGTATGTATGTCAAAGTTTTATGTGTGTAGGTGATGATCGGAGCACAGAGTACTACTACAGATGCGCGAGAGCCATCTTTCTAAGGTCACTGATATGGACCGAGAGAAGCAGCTGAGACGTGTGCAACAGCCTTGTCTGAAATCGTAGATCGAAGCAATGCGATTTTTATGCAAACTATATCCATCATTCCTGAAAAATGCCCCTTTCATTACGTTTTAATTTTCAACAGCATATGGTTTCACTTATGACTTATAGCCGTCAGCTGCTGCGTATACATTTCTCCACATTTGCGTAACACACGTGTGGTGTCACTAATTATGCTCTCCTAATTTCCTACTAAAAACGATTAAGGTAGCGGAGGTGTTATTAGAAAGCGAGAGGAACTGTGGAATAAGGACAGAGCTAGGTTCGCCATTTCGGTTACGCGGGCTCGTTGGATTTTGTCTCCTGGTAGAGGGAACACATGATGAGCAAAGAGGTATCCGACGAGGATAGGAAATGCTTGGAGTGAGAGGGATATATTCTCTCATTTCAAAATGGCGCCCGTTTAAATAAATACCACTGCTTCAAAGTCCAAAGAAATTACGAATTGTTCCTCTTCTGCAATTATTTTGTCCACTTTTACTGCCATTTATGAATGTTTAGGGTTCTAGCAACATCCAGCAATAAATATCGCACAGGTTTCTTCGCTCGACCACAGACGAGGTATAGGATGTAAGGTAAATGTCCCAATTAGCGGCCCTGTAAGGTAAGATCTACGAGTACGTTCTAGCATATTTACATATTAAAAGAATTTATCACAGTTACTCATTAATAGTCTATCATATGGCTGGTTCTTTTCCAGTATGAAAAAGAGCCCTTTATTTGTGATGAAATTGTTCGAATATAATTATTAGTGGGCGGAAATAACTTATCGGGTAGTTATTTTAGTGGTGGGGGAACGCCACGCATGCGCACGATGTCGCCGCGACGTCGGACATTTACCTTACATACACACTTTTAATATCAGGTGCTCTATATTTATCGTTTTTATCAATATCTTATTTATAACAACTTTGGCCTCCTTTATTTATTATAAAATCATAAAAATTAATATTACAACTTTTAGATTTCATACGTAACGACAAAAGAATTCTAATCCCTCCTTCTTTACTAACGATGGTACAATAGGGCACTACACTTATTTGAAACACCGATTTTTTAACCGTAGGTAAAATACCGGCTTGTCATTTTTAGTCATATTTCTTACCGTTACTTGCGTTGTAATCTTATTCGCTAATAATCTCTTAGGTCACAAACCAACGTGAATTAATATGAGATGAGCTCTCCTAATTAACCGAATCACATTAGTTGAAAGGATCGCAATCGAAAGGGATAACAACGCTGGCGGTCGAAAGACAGAGGAGGATACCATTTAGTTCAATGAACCGTCAACGATGCAGCTAATTATTTTCGATTACTTATGTGTTTCTTCATCACCCGCTATCATCTGAATTATCTTGAATCGCCGTGCGGAAAATACACCTCGACTTGCAGAGGAAGGGGTTGGCTCATCTCACTCTGTGGCACACTCGCATTTTAACGCGGGGTCATTTCTTGCGGTTTCTTCCGCGAACTTTGCAGTAGGAAGACGTGTGAAGTGCTGCGCGCATATTGAGAGGGAACCTTGTGTAGTCGGTCCAAAAAAACGATTTTTTGAGGGGCTTAACCAATAGTCTGCCCAAAAGTAAAACTCTAAAGGCTCATACATATACGCGTGCGCGAAAAATTTTGAACGTTTTTCTCGGAAACATTTCTTTCACATTCACAAAACGCGGTGTATACGATAGCTCAAAAGCTATTCAACCAATTAAGTTGCACCTGTGCATGTATAGTTTATTGTATCCTCTCGTCGATAAACCTCGAAAAAATTCCCCATTTTTGCGTACCACTGCTTGAAAGTTCACTATTTTCGCAATTTTTTTACTTCTTCCTTCTCCCACAGCTAGGTACATCGACAGCATAATTTCATACTTACAGAACAAGAACCTGGTTGCGTTTTTCCTTGTACTTGACGCCAAAGGCTACACCGATTTGCAACTCCGGCGGCGAGACCACGGCGAAATCGGCTAATTTCTCCATAACCAGCGGCCATTTTTTAACATAACAAATGTTGTTTATTTGTCAATATGTACACAAACATATCCCAAAAGTTTTGAAAAAGATTCGTTGCACTGGCTCTTTGAAAAAAATTCCCAAACTTGTCCATTTTTTATGCATTTTACACGAGGTTCCCCCCTTAATATATATCACCGTATCCATCAACATCCAAACACTTCACTGCGCAATTAATATTCTCGTTTACTTAGAGTTAAGATTTACTCCCTTTTAATTGTACATTCATTCAGTAACGCCGGAAATTGTTAATCAGTTTTCAAGTCTTTTTCCCGTTTTCCTGCCAACGTTAAGTGACACGCATTATTATTCGGTTGCATTCAATTTCATTACATTCTTTGGCGGTATATTTCGAGTGAATTGTTCCAATTACAATATTCATCGTAATATTCTTAATTCAACTGCTTGTGAATTGAGTCTATGCTGTCGCAGATATCTGGGAGCAATTCAAGCGGCAGTAGTATATGCGCCATCGACGCGGCATTCAAACGGAATTGCACATTTTTCGTAGTGTTTCTCATCACAAGAATAGAGTCAGTGATGTCCGCTGATCATGATTCCTAGTCGCGTTTGGTAGTCTTTTATTTTAGTTTCCTTTTGTCTTTGGGAATGAAGCATCGTCGCTGAAGAGGAGCCAGGAAATCTTGCACGACCACGGTATACAAATTCCTATTTGCTTAATCGTTGAAGTTCAAAGTAAACATTCTTTTATGTACACGCAAATGACACCGGACATTAGATTTTCCCTAACGCCAATTAAATTGGCGCGTTTAAAGTCTACGTTAAAATTAATTAATGCACGGTATAGTAGAAATTATTTAAATTAAAAAAATAATTTAATCCCTAAATCTTCATTAGACCTTTCGAACTAGTTTACAATATATGCATTAGATGTACAATGTAATAGTTCACGAACTTCAATCGCTAGAAATACTGGTTCGCGTGTAAAGTAGCAAACCGTGTGACATACTAATAGTATAGAAAAAGAACCATCATAATATCAAGAAAGATAAGCCATTCCGAGAGGAAGAAAGAATTAAGAACTACGTAACAAAAGTTGTTTCGTAAAAAAGAAAGGAAACGTAACGTTAACAGAATCGACTGTGCTTGGACCTGCAATAGTGATGCTATTGGCAGTAATGAAATGGTTTCTTACAGAGCCCCTATACTGGAATCATTATACTGCAACATCCTGGGTCTTCTTTACAGTCAATTTCATTAAGTCGGAATGAATTCTGAAATGTAATCTGGACTCTAGCAGGTACCCAGTGAAATTCTTCCTGCAATATAATCGAACAATCAATTATTCATTAGTCTCCTCGACATATGTACCCGACATACAGGAAAAACCGCTTACTTAGCATCTTCTAGGAATCCAATAGCGAGTTGAGTGTTTCCTTGATCTTGGGCCAGTAAGGCTAGCTCTACCGTTGCATACGGAAGCAAATAAGTATCTTCCTTAATTGATTTATCCAATTCGAGGACACGTCTTAAACAATCCTCGGCTAGCAATGGATGCTTCATTTGTCGTAAACAAGCGCCTTTTATCAGTAATAAGAGCGCTTCGTTATCCGCTTGGAATCCATTTTTCCTAAAAAAAAAGATTGCAGAATCTTCTAGTAACGCTGAATAATTGTATATACCGTGCGTAATATGTAATCGAGGAGACTTACGAGTTCTTCGTGAGCTCCTTCTCAGCGGCCTCTATCAGTTTAAATATATTTAACATTAAATCTTGCCTCTTGCCGAGTATTCGGAAGAAGTTCCATACGTACATAAGTTCGAATACAGGAAGGACTAGATTCTTTTTCTGCGCGAAATAACGTTCGGTCTTTTTAATCACAAACTTTTCCATCGGCAGTGATTTTCCTGCTACACGCTGCTTATACTTCGGCACTCGCGTCATCAAAATGTCAATCGTTTCTTTTTCCTCGCTATTAGACGGCGGATTCTGCATAAGGAGAATCGCGGCTTTTTGGTATAAACAGACAGTACGAGACCAATTCGACTTGTTGGCCATGTTGTCGGCGAACGTTGCAGCCTGATTCCATTGCTGCAGAGAACAATGCGCCCACATTAGTTCCCAAAAGCAAAGATGGTGGAATTGGGGCCACATGTCTTGACTCTTCCAAGACCTATTATACCATTCTATAGATTTCTCAAAATTCCCTCTCGTCAGTTCTAATCTTCCCTTGAAAAATAAGAACCACACACCGTTCGGATAGAGACTCAATTCGTCTTTCAAAACCTTATCACACCATTCTAGATCACCGTCTGTGTGACTGAGAATGAACGATAATATCAAGTGGTAGAATAAAAGGATCATTGCGCACAGTACATGTCGCAACCCTTTTCTTTCCTTATACCCTGCCTCTAATTCCGCTAAACCATAGTCCTGTCGACAGAGTAGATATTACATTCTCACGGAATACGCTCTTGCATGCAATTGATTTGTACAAGAGAGTCACCTTATCGCCTGAGAATCCAATGAACTCCAGCAGCTTGGTAATCCTTGCCGGCAATAGCGAGATCATCTGAAAGATATGAAAAAGTAGTTAGTTCGTTGTTACTTAAATGGCTTTGGAGAATAACGAGAACTGTACGCACCAAATTAAATGCACCAATCCCTGTACGAACACCGCTCTCGAAATGTACTTTGTGAACGTCGTTCTCCCACTTACGGCTATTTAACATTATCAAGCATTCTCTGAAAATAAACGACGCGGTTAAAGCAATGCATGGCCATTCTACGAAGGGTTGTAGTGGATAATTCGCGGTATAATTAGTTTACTTGTACGATAGAAAGCAGGTACGAATTTTCAATCCACCCTTGACAAAGCTGACCAGAGTCTCGTCCTCCACAAACGTGAGCATCGATTTTAAAAGGAGTGACTCGGCATAACAGAGCTCCGCATGCACTTCCTCTGCAATATTAATTCTCTATCATTCCTTGCATGCTGTATGCTTACTAGCTCCGTCAGCATAGCGTATTATTAACATATGAACAATTTGATTATTCCAAAATGAAAGATGAATTCACGTAAAGAGGTACGCTTCTTTCAAGTTTCTCTGCCTTTGCAAATTTGCAGTGGGAGTGAGACGTGAAACGAGTTCTCGTAAATAAGAAATTATCCGATATCCAATGCGGAAAACGCTCGGTGCAACAATGTGACATGCTTCTCAAAACATTTCATTTGTGTAATCATGCGTCATATGCAGAAAGCAATATGTAGTTTAACTAGACATGCTGTTGTACGATGATGTACTTATATGTGCATACATACCAATTGTATAATTATCATAGTTAGTCTTCTTGACAATTTTGCCAAGATTCTGTGACAAAGATATATGCTTACGTTGCTTCAAGCATACACCCATGCACTGTTTCACAGCTATAGCTGCCTTCTCGATGTACGCCTAAACAATACAGATTACAATTCATTATTTAAAAAGATATTCGGATAGTTTGCAATTTATTGTAATTTAATACTTGTTCAAAGGTGAGAATGGCCTCCAGAAACGCGAATACACTTGTCCCTAAAGCATGGTACATGCTAGTGGCTGCCCATGGCTCCATAATCTTCCTCGCTTTGTCAAAATCATTGTTAAAAAAATAGTGTATCGCTTTTCCCGCTTCCATTATTGCCATGTCCAAGTCCATGGTGGTGGCCCTTTAAAAAAAACGCTATAGCTCAAGACCCGTGGCAAATACATTTGCATGTTTGTTACAAGCAAGCGTTATACTTACTCTGGCATGGATTCATGGGCATCTTGAAACTGAAATGTAAGGAAGAAAGTAACAATATCGATAAATAACATATTAATGGTAAATAATTCTGCTTTTTTTTAATACGATGCTGGTATACATACATCATCTTCCTCGGCGTCCGACATTTTGAATTAATGCTTAAACTGTCCTCCAAAAATATAGCGCTATATCATTTCTGTGTATTCTCACATTTGATCACAGTCTGTTATAGAGCTCATATATCTTCTAAACTGATCCTTTTATCCTCAAGGTACGTTAATTATTACAGGTGAAAGTTATACTTGAAGTCTGATTTCTCAAGTGTGCTCCTTTAGTTTTAGGTCATTATTTCTGGAGTTTCACAATGAAATCACATATTACTCTCAACGGATAGGATTCGTTTATAAAATTCATAATGAAACAAATGAGAATCTATTTTATTTTTATCAAGTTATTGAATTTGTATAATGTAATTCTTATGAAATCAATTTTGATAACTGTACTGTTATATTAATTGATTACACGGGTAAATCGCTGCTGCCAAAAAACATGATATGATACAATCAGGTGCATTTCTTCTGATAATAATGGATGTGTTCTAAAAATTGAACGGACTGATAAAAGATATGTAGTAATCCTACAAAATGTAATGTTCAATATTTAATCGAGCTATTTAAATCATATAATCTTTTATCAATTGAGTTTCAAGTCAGCAATAATTTATTTAAATTCTGTCCACGCAGAACGGAAAAAGCTAGTGCAATGTTAACTCAGTGAACTTAAAAAGAAAATGTGAAGATAGCCATTAAGTGGCAGCGTAACATTAAAAAAAATTTAAATAATGTACTACATATGGCAAATAATATTATCGTTATTTAGAGCACTTTAAAAAAGCGCATTTCCGTTGCAGTTATTGTTAAACTTGCAAATGTATTTGTAAACACGGATAAAGGAAAATTGTAGCACAGGAGGAAAAACGCCTATGCGGTATAATTTTAGGATATAAAAGGACGACTGAAAGGTAAAAAGAATGGCTGAAAGATATAAAAAAACCGGAAGCGATCCGAAGTAGAGTGTTACGAAGAAAGTATAATTGAGTTACGACGGGGCGATACGACGAACCTACATCTTACAAGTTCACGATAAAGTAACCAATAAATCCGTCGGCTCGGCACTTATAAATAAAGAAAACATAATCTTTTAGAATATTCAAGGTTCCCCGTTAGAACTGCTAGCATAATAGAAAACACATTGCATGTGTTTATAATGCATCTTACCATCAATCCATCAAACGTCAAACGGCGGCGGAATCGATTCACGAAAAGAACGGGAAGGTTTCGTTTTTACACATTTCTCTAGGCGATCTGATTCGATTCTGACGCGCGTACACGTTTATTTGCGATCGATCGCTATCGTCCTTACATCTTTACACTCAGGAGCAGTAAGTATTCTTTAAACACACCGCTGGAAACACGACGGCGTGAAACGCACGCGATCGACTGACGCTGAGACCGATTATGATGGATCAACATACTTGCTGTACTACTTGTATGTTGTGTACACGTGACATCGTCCTCACGCATCGCAGCAGTGCTCAACTCGCCATTCAAAGTACAGCTCCGTAAAACATTTGCGCCACTATACATATAGACTCTAATTTTCGCGACTACGTGTAATCAGGATTCCAATCTAAACGCAGGTAAACTGCAAAACTGTGCAAAACTGAGGGAAATTGCTTTCGTTCGAAAGGTATCTTCGAACGTAATGCACTTAGATACAAGAATGATTTCTCAACCGGATTAAGAATCACAGACAGTTCATCGCATTTACCAATAAACTTTTATCATAGATTCTCAAGTCATGGAATTTTATAGCAGCCGAACTTTTATGCAATTCTTTCACACCGCGGTACCATTTGCCCTCAAGGTTGAGAAACATCGATATCCATGCACATACCCGCGATGCACACAACCTCGAGATGGATGCACACTCTTAAACGTAATTCTAGATAAGTCGTAACTCGTAACAAACACGTTTCGTATAACGTGTAAAGATGTGTCATTTAGCAATCGCATTCATAGGATAGAGATAAGAAATTGATCTTTATATACTTTTGCTTCTTAGATGTATACCTGAGATTTTTAGGGATTCTATTTTTAAATGCATTTGCATTTAACGGTACTCGCATTAGATTTCGGTGGATGAGGAACAGAGGTTCAGATTTTGCTTGTCAAACTGACGCATATGTAAATAACCGAGGGAATTTTACGTAATGCTAGCTGAAGAAGTTAAGAATTACTGGATCCTAGCAAACTGCAATCCCTATCCCAAATTTCTATCGTTTAAAGTTTATTTTAAATAAACAGACTGGTAATGCAAAGTTTGATCTACATAGCCATTACTTCGGTGGCAGCACCAGTTATAAGCTTGTCATACGTCAAAAACAGTGAACGTTTACCAGAGATGGTTTTGGCATAGCGTATTACTTATAATTTCGTTAAATTTTCAAAACTTCACCCACTGGACTGTACATTTGGTGGCGCGAACACTTTCTTGGCGGTCTTCGGAATTTCGAGTGCATTAAGGGAAACATCTACTTCCCTTATGTATGAAGCAATCCATACTTTAAAAGCTATACGACGATTTAAATGCTTCTTCGGCTCGTTCAATGTTGACGTAATTACGCGATTGCATAAACATTCGCAAACGTAAGAATACTGTTTCCCTCTTCTCTTTCCATTAATCGTAATTGGAGTAATTACGGTGGGTAACATAACCTACTTCTAATAAGTCATATTATGGAGCTCGGGCTCAGACTAATATCGTCATTGTTTTTTTTATCGCTTTGTAACGCTTCATTGCCCCAAGTCGAGTAAATACTATAAATATATGTAATTTCAATCGTCTATTACCATCAGTGAAAATACATTTCGAGGCAAGTTGCAATACAGTTGCTTATCCACATATTCAGAGACAACGCGTATCGTAAGTTCATCTTCATTGGACACCTTCGAAGTAATATCAGTTAGAAGAATGATGGAGTTATATAATTTTGTTAATGTCATATGATTATCGCAAGATCTCTGTAATTTTTTACATTAATTTTAATGGAATGTGCTGGCGTTAATAACGTGTATCTTGTTTCAGTAATTGGTCCTAAGGGAATGAGGAATTTGTATTGCTTCTTCAATTATCTTGGAAAAGTGGCAGGTGCCAGTTAACACAGTTTTTAATAATTATGGAAAATCAAAGTCATCAAGCTTACCAGACGCATCAGTCATTTTGGAAAAAGAGTACGCATGCTGTGCCAGGCAGGTGTGTCCAAGATATATTAATATTATTACCTTATACAGCTTATACATCTACCGAAGCAACCATTATTAACGGTGTAATTATTTACATATTGCATGCACGATAAAAGACCAAGCCTCAAACAAGATGGTAAATTTGGCAAAATGGGTGCCACGACGCTCATGTCTGGTACTTTAACAAACGCGACATCTACGAGTGGGGGAGGAACATCAGGAGGCAGCGGAAGCTCCACATCTTTTCAAGATTTCCAAGAAAGCATCGACGACGCTTGGGACTCCGGGGATGACGAATTCTGTACCGTCTCCGATGTGAAGATATCGAAGCGAGTTAGCCACTCCGCCGCTATCAGCGTCATTAACAGCCATCGATCGAGGAAAGCCTGCATAGAGTCAGGGGCAAGTCTGAAGCCTCAGAAAGTTCAAGAAATCATTCCCGAGGAGAAAAAAACCGAGGCTCTCCAAAGATTAGCCGTCCAACCTTTGCAGTTGAGAAACGCTAATTTGTCGATGCAGCCTCAATTGAACAACAGTCGACATTCCGTAGAGGACACTGATGCGAGATACGGTGCTTCCCCGCAGCATAGACCCACGCAATTTCCAGGCAGGCCGCAGCCGCTGAGACAAACGAACGCTCCTAATAAATTTTTTATACCTTCCAAGGAACAAGGTGCATATGGAGTGACATTTTATGTCGAAATTCATCCCGCTGTGTTCTTAGTTTTGATTTGTTAATAATTGTAGATGGCGAAAGTAAAGTAGATAAATTTCAGTCCCTTTTGGAAGCCTCTGTATTAAATTTAGATGAATTAAGGCAATTATCGTGGTCGGGTGTACCTGCGAGATTGCGCTCCGTCACATGGAGGTTATTGTCTGTAAGTAAGAAAGGTAAACTAAAGCGTACTTGCATGTTCAACGAGAGGGTTCCATGTGTAATTTCAATATTACTGTTTGCTTCCGATGATATAGGAGTATTTGCCAGCTAATTTAGAGCGAAGGCAGCACGTGTTAGAACGCAAGCGTCTGGATTACTGGAATTTAGTAAAACAGTATTACGATACTGAAAGGGACGAAGGGTTCCAAGATACATATCGTCAAATTCACATTGATATTCCGCGAATGTCGCCCCTCATTTCGTTGTTCCAACAAACAACGGTGCAGTTGATTTTCGAAAGGATACTTTATATTTGGGCCATTCGTCATCCTGCTTCTGGATACGTTCAAGTACGTAAGATTACATTGCTTCGAATGCACGTTCCACGCCCATGCACGTGACCTTTAGGCTGACTTTATCTGTGCCCTTTTTTTCTCGTTTTGTTTCTTTTCTTTCTTTAGGGGATGAATGATCTAGTGACACCTTTCTTTCTGGTATTTTTACAAGAAGCGGTACCTGTATCGGCATGGCAGGACTTGGAAAATTACGATGTCGCGTCGTTAAAGAAAGAGCAACGAGACATCATCGAGGCAGATAGCTTTTGGTGCTTGTCTAAGTTCCTCGATGGTATTCAAGATAATTATATCTTTGCTCAATTAGGCATTCAGCACAAAGTGAACCAGCTGAAAGAACTCATACAAAGAATCGATGGTAGGCATCTATCAATCGCACTTATCATCATTTTTTCTTTCCTTTATTGCATTCACGTTCGTGTTTCCTTTTTCCAGCGCCGTTGCATCGGCACCTTCATAAGCACGGTGTAGATTACTTACAGTTTTCCTTTCGGTGGATGAATAATTTATTAACGAGGGAAATCCCGCTTCATTGCACGATTCGTCTGTGGGACACTTATCTAGCCGAATCGGACAGATTTGCTTCGTTTCAGCTTTACGTATGTGCCGCGTTTCTTCTTCGCTGGAGGCGTCATCTCCTTTTACAACCAGACTTTCAAGTAAGTGACCGATTAGAGTTCGTTTTAATGAAATTCGGAAGGGAAAAGAGACACAAGTGATTTGTTGCTTCTGTTTAGGGACTGATGTTAATGCTACAGAACCTGCCTACGCAAAATTGGACAGATTCGGAGATAGGTGTATTGGTAGCAGAAGCGTATAAATTGAAATTCACGTTCGCCGACGCTCCCAATCACTTGCAGGCACACGATACCAGGTGACCATTTTACAGCGCGTTTAGATAACGATATCGCAATAGTGGCCAAATAACATTGGCACAAATGGTTTTGTGCTGAGTTTCTCCCTTCCTTTCTACGGCCGTCATGTATGCTATATAAATTACATGATCCATGGCCACGATAGGTTGTTTCGAACCCGATGAATTTTCTTATCACGCTTCCCTTCGTTCGAAGGAAGCTCCACGTTTTCGTTACGTTTTTTTAAAGGCTCGATCGGTCTTTATAGATTTTATTATTATTGTAATTATCATGTTTCTTTTAGGGTAAGTTGAATTATAATCAATAGGATAGGTAGATTTGCCCACCATCTTTTAGTCTGCCAAAGATGTTGGCACAAAGCTGGAACGTAAAGAATGTAACGCGAATGGATTGCCATTTACGATTCGTATTATATTTGTATAGTATGTTTCGAGTTATTATATACACAGATGATATATAAGCGAAAGGTTTTATAAATCAATCACGACTACATGGTTGTTCTTTTATGAAACAATTATAACTTCTCCTGTACACAGGTAACCCTTTCAACTTGTTATTCGAGTGAAACACTCCCTTTTTCTTTTTTTATTTAAGACAAACATCTCTCAAACTTCTACACATCAAATTTATACTACGCAATTTTTATTGTCATCTTGCGCTTTATATAATATTTACAATACAGCGACATCGTTTCTATCTCAATCAGTTACTTTTTATGATCTTTAAAAGGGGCTAATTATCCTTCCGACCGTAGAATCTCGCGCCAAAGGATTTTGGCGCAAATCTTTGCCATGCTTGCGCATTGCCATAATATGTATAAAACAGGGAATGCTTTCTAAACTATCTTTAAACTGTCTGTAAGTCAAATATTTTTAGTTATTTTACAGCCATCTTACCAAACGGTTACACTATATGATATTTTATTCATTGTTAGCGATCTGAGTAACGATCGAACGAAATGGCACTGCGTTTACATACGTCAGTTTAATCGAGTTGTAAACGTAATAAAGTATAATTGTCGATAATTAGTATTTCATAAAGGACCAATCAAAAACAAAAGATGTATAAAAAGAACATGAAACATACGATCTATAATATAAGTTACTCTTAATATAATCACGTATTACGATTATTTGCCCGATGTATTGTTACGTTTCTTGGGCGAGCCCTAAAACCTCGAGATGTTTCTTTCGTTCTTCGACTTCAATTTTCTAATTGAATGTTTGTACAAGCCGACACAAACAGGAAAGGCGGAGCGTCGTTAATTAATAAATGAGACTGGCTCTTTCGTATACTATGCATATATCTAATGATTCCTCTCGCACCGTTTTCCAATAAAACTCCGGGCGAATACTATTTTACAAGTATCTGTAAAGTTATTCGTATAACTTAAATTATTGCGTACACGATATTATCCGTTACAGATGTGTGCAACGGCATGTCTCAAATACTTTGTTATCAAGAGGTGAGAGCTCCTTGGTCGGTAAACACTTCACGATACAGCGTGTTAAATAAATAGGAATTATGTGCGACGGCGGCTTCTTAGCTGTCAGATTATCATCTGTCCGTACCTCGTCAGGTACTTTAATTATCGTCGATGTCTATCTGACCGTAATCGATGTTCAGTGGTTGCAGGGCTATCAGCGAATCGTTGAGATTGAATGCATCCTGCAAAAGAAGAAAATAATGATAACCCTGGAATGAGTCCCACTAATAAAGGGACACCCTGCATGCATATATTTATACATAAAAGACTCACGTAATCCACTGTGACCGGCGTCGGATAAACACACGGTATGCATTCCATTCGCGTGACTCCATTATTGTCAGCGGTACACTCACAATTTTGACAAGGATTGGGTAGCGCGGTCAGAGCCACCCTCTTGGAGAACACGCTGACGAATTTCTTGATGGCAGCCAGCTTATCAAATCGCAGCTTATCGCCGCTGAAAATGGTCCCATTGATCTCCAGGGACAAGGGAGTGCAGTATCCAAGAGCGCTCTTCGACAGCTTCACTTGCCTCCTCAAATCTGCGTCCCCAGTCAGCGTCCTGGAATCCTTCTTCGTGTACGACTTGCTCGCGTCCAGGCCGTAGAAGATCTTATTTAGCCTCTCCTTCTCGAATTCGAAATCGCCGTCCATCAGTATGTGGAGCTTGATGTCGCGCTCTAGTAGAACCTCGTGCAACACAGAGTAATCCAGCGTTTGGTTCTCCGGCTCGCAGTGCGAGCAGGGCATCAGAATGAATGTCTTGGATACGCCAGCCCTGAAGACGAGCTTCGTGGCGAAGACGATCGCGTCGAAGATGTCGCGGCTGCCGTCGCCGACAGGCACATGACTGAAGTAATCAATGAATCGTGCCACGTTCTTGGTGAAGACTTGGCCATCGAAGACCACGCTCCTAGGGCGATCGAACACACCGTCCGCCCCGAAGACGACCAGGGACCAGCGGTTATCGGTCAACCCTTGGTCCCTTAATTCCTTGCTCAACTGAGTGACCAACTGCTCCACGCTGCGATTCTGCTTGACGTCACGATTGCACTCCTTTCCTTCTACGATGAAGACGACGTCGCTGGACATCGGCACGTGTCCACCCTCTAATCTCTTGAACTGCCCCTCCTCCATCTGGTTGCCGTTCATCATGGTGCAGCTGGTGCACACGTCCGGTATCCTCAGATACGTATCGCGGAACGCGCAGATCTGCATGTAGGACAACGCCACCGTGCAAGCTTCCAATTTGCTCGCGCTGCGAGCGCACATCTTGGAGTACTCCCCCGGATCGACCACGTCGAAGCAGGACACGAACTCGGAGCTCCTGTTCACGAATAGGTCGTGGCAAAATTCCGTGACGACTTCCTCGTCCTCGCGTTTAATCGTTGATGTTAGATTAGAAGCGCGAGAGCAATCGTCTCTCGCGTCGATCGACCAACTTCCAGCGAACTTTGCGACGTCCCGCACCACGGTACCGTCCGAGGAGGTCCCGTCGTCCATCGCCTCGTTGTTCATCGTGCCGAGAATCCCAGCGGTTTTACCGTAATACCACCCCGATAATTCCAGGATGCACAGGTCGAATTTCAGATTGCACTCCAATCGTAGCTGGTTCTGCTTGCGCTCCACGGTGATGACGTTCTCCGCCTGGTAGACGTACGTGGTTCCGTTGTCCAGCTCGATGGGAAGCTGTAGATTGCTCGTTGTCCACGGCGAGTGTTCGGAAGCGATTTTAATGGTCTGGAAAGAAATATTTCGTGTTGGAATTATTCAGAGTGTTTGATGTTAGGTGGGAGAAAATTTACTGGGTGATTTTATGTGAGAAAATAAGACGAAAATGAGGAGTAAAGAAATTTCTGTGGAGGCTTCTTTTCTTACTTAGAGCGAGGAACGCCTGGAGATGGCAACTAGGTGAACAGCGACGCGTGTAGGTCAGTAGAACCTTGACAGTGACTGTAGCTACTGACCTACGTGCCCTATTGTTCGCCGAATTGCCGGGCTTCAGGCGTTCCTCACCCGAATTCTGGAGCATCGATAATTCATTGTAAGTAAGAAACGAAGTCTCCATCGTAATTTCTTTACTCCTCATTTTCGTCTTATATTTTCACGTAGAATCACTCAGTAAATTCTCTCCCACCGGAATGCCGAGCAGATTGTACATTACACGACCGAAAAAAGTCGCATAATTCAATATTTGGTACTAACATCATTGAAAAGGTCCAGCTCGATGGCGTTCTTGCCGATCAAGATAATAATCTTGTGCGTGATTCGATCGGATTGTAAATCGTATTTAACCAAAATAGTAAATGTATCTCGCACAAAATCACGCGCCAACAAGTACGTGCAAGGGCCGACAAAGTCCAGGTGTCTTCCATCAAAGGTAGTGAAGTGCTGCGATCCAACGATCATTGCTTGCGCTGAAATGATCATCAGAGATTATAATATGAAGTTCACGCTTGTCAAGCTACTATAGGGACCAGTGCCACGTACCTTTGAACGGTGGCAGCCAATTCTGTGGCTCCATGTAGGGCTTGTACCTGTACAAGCTCCAGAAGGTCAGGTTCGAAGAGACGAAGTACAGCTTCACATCCGAGATAGCCCTGAATTCAGGAATCTCATGAAACTCTGGAGTTTGATTGAAAGCGTGCCAAGACATAGGAAGCTTCTGCTCCAAGCACATCAGCCCCTGGTTAGGATCGAATATGAACTTGGTCTTAGCCTCCCTGTACTGGCTCTCGGCATTCAGGGCTGTCTGACTGATGTCCATCAGCTTCGAGTGGATCAGTCGAATTGCTGTCTCTATCTTAGCCCGTATTTCTAGATACTCGTAGAAGTAGTACGCCCTGTCGTACACCTGCTGCATCTTCTCCAAAGCGTAGTGTATGGAAGGCAGCTTCTGCAGCTCCTTCAGTTCAGTCACGATCTCATCAACCACGTCCTTCAGCTCCTTACCGAACGGCACGAAGGTGAAGTACCTCTCCTTCAGGAACCGTATCACCACTCCCGAGTACTTCTGAATGTTCGTCACTATATCATTGGCCTTGATGTCCCTGTAGACCTTGTCGATGTCTTGGGTGAAGTTCGTGAACCGGTCGAAGTAAGGCGAGGCGATAAGATCGTTCCTCCGGTCGTACAGGAAGTCCACCACCTCCTTGCTTGCCTTCCACACCACGGTCTCCAGATAGTGTATCAAACGAATGAAGAGCGGCTCCACCGCCAAAAGGAAACGATTCCACTGCTGGGAGATGGTCTGAGATATATTGCCCCAGAGGTTCTCTATGTACTTGATGAAAGAGACATGAAGGTCCTTCACGAACTTGTCGTACTTCTCGATCAGCTTCTCGATTATGTTCGCCACCTGCGTGACAGAGTCACCTCTCAAGATCGCCGCGATGATCTCGGAGACCTTATTAAGGGCGTTCTTAATAGTCTCGATGATCCAGAGGAGGGAGTTTCTAATCGCTTCCCCGGACTCGCCCATTATCTCCCATATCTCGTTCAAGATATTCGGCAGAGACTGAATGTGGGTTCGCAGAGAGAGCTCGTCGATCACGTACATCCCAAAGCCAACCACATCCTTGATATAAAAATCGTTTGCATTATAAGAGTTGTTGAGGTAGACCTTCAGCTCCTCCAAGTCCGTCTGCAGCTCCTTCAGGCTGTTCCAATCGTCGATGAATTCTCGAAGGTCCTCTTGAGCATCGTCCCACACATCAGATATCACGCTCACAGTTTCGCTCTTTACGTACTGCTTCCAGTAATCAGCGTCGTTGTTTATCCCGGTGTACGTGTCCACCGCGGCCTTCTTGATCCCGCTAATCACGTCGCTCTTCAGCTCGGGCCTCCAGCGAAGGGTGGACGTCACAAGCCTAGAGTGATTCAGCTTCAAGTAGAAAGACACGTCAGACACGGTGTAGTCTTCCTCGTAGGTCCTCCAAATGTCGAACATCGCGTTCCTAGCGTCGGGGATCCTCCCGTACATCCGCAGACTCTCCACGGCGTCCGGGGTGTAATTCAGCATCATCCACGTCAGCTTCTCCTCCGGGTCGAATAGGAAAGCCCCGGTAGCGTTCAGGTCCGGCGTGTTCACCACGCTCCCATTCACAACGTGTCGCTTATCCAACGAGTAGTATCGTACGTTCAGGTACTTCACAGCTTCGTTATAATCCCGCTGTAAGATAATCTGCTTGTGCTTCAAATCCAAGTGGCCATTTAATTGCCCAGATTCCGTGACCAGGTAGCTGCGCTTGTAGCTAGCATTGTTTACCGTGTTGAACAGCGTGTTCTCGTGCTTGTGCACGAACCCTCGGATGTCAAGGTCCAAATTCGTGCTGGGATGCTTCCCCGTCACCTCGTAGACGTACCTCCTGGAAGTTGGCGGACTACTTTCGTCCCTCAGCAACGCAGAGAACACGAACAGTTTGTTCAGATCGGTAGAGTAGTCCGCGGTGATTGCAACGTTCACCAGATCCCTCGAATCCTTCTTCAGCAACTCGCCTTTTAAGAACACCTCCTTCTGGAAGCTTGGGTGTTTTAAGGAGAAGGTCGCTCGTTGTTGGACGTCTGCAGAGGAGACGTTCGCCCAGTTGAACATCGCGCCAACGGTTCTAGGGCTCGTCTCTTGGTCCCAGTCGAGCTTTACTTCGGACCTGATCTCCTCCCTGCCGACCCAGTAAGAGCCGTCCAGGGTGAAGTTCCTTCGAGGGTAGGACACGGTCAGCACTACGAACTGGTTGCCCACGTCTTCCGTCGTTTTGTTCAGGATGTTCACGTGGTAGGAGACCCAAACGTCTTCGGTTAGGCTCAGGCTGGTGTTCTGATCGAATTCACCTGGTAGTACCTGGTAGTCAGTCTTGAATTGCAACGTTCTGTTGGAGTGTATCGCCTTTAGATGAATATCCTGACCCGTGTGGCTGGTTTTGATTCGAGATTCACCTGCTACGTTGAACGCGGTGCGGTTGTCCAGTTGGTACAGGTTCACGTGTTTGAACTCCACCGTCGGGTAATTGGTCCCCTCATTTCCCGCGCTGTACTCGTACTGATTTATGTACAAGACTCCTATCGGTTTGTACACGTTCTCGATGGTGATCTGCACGCGATCCTTCTCGAACCCTGCCCTGGACTCGCTCTTGGAATTGTATTTGCCGTGGAGAACTTTCTGCTTGTTGTACGTCAGTTGCGAGTAACCGGTGGTCACCTGGGGCCGTCTCTCGTAACCGTACGTCAAGTGGCCAACGTGGCGAGTGCTAACGGGCACCTCCACGTGCAGAACACCCTTCAGATCGGAGTCCAGCTTCTCGCTGTGGTAGGAGTAATCCGAGTCCAGTATGGCTGTGTTCTGCGGCCAGATCACCTTCACGTATCTCTTGTTCTGTTGCCTAAAATAGATACCGATTTACAGTGGTACTTTGACAAATGTGACAATTTGGTAAATTCGAGGGTCCACTTACAGGGTGGTAAATACGACGAACTGGCAACCAAGTTGGGAAATGTTCGTCATTGGTAGGACAGCGTTGATGGTCCCGTTAACGTTCACCAGGCTGTCGAAGGAAACGTTCGCTGAACCAATGTGTGTGCTAGCTGGGTAATACACGTCCGCGTTGATTAGCCGCGTCTCCCCGACTGGAGTGGCGTCGTAATTGAATAAGATCACCAGCGTCTCCTGCTGCTGGAACCTCGGCGTGTACAGGGAGTATCTGAGCTCGATTTCTTTATTATCGAAGGTCACGTTGAAGAGATTGTTGACGGACTGAATGGGCAGCATCCCCCAGGATCCTCGAAGGTGTCCATTAATGTCTCGCTTGCCCATGTGGATCTGTATCAAGTTTTACGTAGGAAATACTTAAACTAGTCAACATATCAGGACCCATGTACAGTGGCGGACGAAAGAGAATTCCAGCTTCTCAAAAAAAAACTTGTCGTTTGGACCAATTCTAAAAAAGTTACGCGACCTTAAAAGTCGTAAACTTTCTTTCGTCCGCCACTGTATATGGCCCAGAAGGCAAGGTGATACGCGTAAGAGAGTTCTCTCGATGGTGATTGGAGGAAAAAGTGAGGTTTGTTACAAAAAAGGAAGAACTCGCTACACGAAAGACCCTGTACAAATACAGTGGAATACAAACCGATCCATCGGAGGCATAATTAGTCTTGGCGCGCAGGGCGTTGTAGCCGATCACGTAAGACGTGTCCTTAATCCCACCATTCGCGTGGTAGCTAATCAGGAATCGATGGTCATCTCTGTTGGGTGGTGGTAGCGTGACGATGAACACTCCATCGACGTTCTCGTGGTTGCGGAACCCGACGGTAGCGTTCGCCCCGAATTTCCACATCTGGTGATCGACGTCCACATCGAAACCAACATCAATATTCCTGAAAACTCGACCAGGGTTTCTGAAGTACAATTGCGTGTCCACATCTTTGGTGCCGCCGTTCTCCTTTTGATATCCAATCAACACCCTCCCGAACATTTCCACCAAGTACTTCAGCTTCCACTGTAGGGTCACATACTCCGTATCTTCGTTCAGTCGATCGTGCACGCGAATTTCACCGCTGTTATTCGTCAGCAACATGTTCCCACTCAAGCTGAGACTTCGAATCTCCTTCAGAGGTGTCTCTGCGTGAACGTATAAGGTGGTATTGCCGTTCACTTGAACGTTCATGAACGTGGTGAGCTGGTACTGCTCCTTCTCGCCTGATTGTTTCGGAACTTCCCCTCGCGCTCTAACGTCCCAGTTCAAAGAGTTAATAAAGTTGGCGTCCACCGTGCCGTTCATATCACGACCCACCAGAGCAACATTTACAGCGTACTTCTCTCTCTTCACCGTGAGAACGATTTCTTGAGAACCATCGCCCGTTTTCGGTCGCATAGTCATCTCCACGGTGTGCAGAGCATCGTTTTCCGTGACGAACGTGGCGGATACCTTTCGCACCTGCGTGGTTAGCAGGTTCGAAAGCTCGCCGTCTAAATTATACAGGGTATCGTTAACTTTTCTCAAGTCACCGTGAAACTCGAAATGTGGCTTTTTCGAGAGTGGCGTGCAAAGCACACCCTCAATGGCCCCACCACTATAATTCCCAGAAAGCTCGTACGCCTGGTGGACGAGGTGCCTCGCGTGGATCGTCAAGCTAGCGGTGTCGTTCGTCTTAACCGCATTCCAGTAAGACACATTGGCCTCGACGTTCTTCAGCGCCTCCATCCAAGTAGTCAGGACCATGGAACCTCTGACGCGATCTTCCTCCGCGTACCAGTCGGATTGCAAGGACAAGGACTTGGAGATCGGTTCGGCGATCTCCGCGCTGAACTTCACGTACTTCTCCCTCTCCGTGAAGTCCCGCTTGGCGGTGACCGTCGATCTAGGAAGCTTGAACAGCGGCGTGTCCACTTGGATCACGAGTAGCGTGTCCAGGAACGCCTCCTCCGTCTCCAGGGACCCCAGCACTTCGATCGCGCTGTTCGGCGCGCGAACCCCCACCGTCGCTTTGTAGAAATTCTCCTCGACGTCCAGCGTGGTGTTCGTGTGGAGGAACTTGAGAAAGTCCAGGGGAGTCTTCACGTTCAGCTTCAAGTAGTGCGTCTGAGAGTCGTCGTTCTCACCCTCGCGGTACACGTAGTTGATGTCCACTCCCGTCTCCAACCAGGTCACGTTCTGCCTAACGTTCACGGCTACTTGCATCGTGTAGCTGGATTGTTCCATGTCCACCAGGAACACGTTCAGGCAGACGATTTCATTGGCGACCTTGAATGGCGTGATGATGCTCAGCTCGTTTCTCATGTTGAACAGGTCTACCATGTTGAACGTGTCGTCAACGATGATCTTCCCTTGCAGGTATTGCACGGTGCCCAGGACCTTGTAAGACGGCCCCTCGTTGTCTATGTCCAGCTCCACCGTGATCGGCTGCACGATCGCTGGATTTATCTCCATCTCCCCGTGCCAGTACAAGTTCTCCTCCTCTTCCTCCTCATCCTCCTCACCTTCCAGCAGCTGCTCCTCAGAATCCTTCTTCTCCTCGACGTTCGAGTTCTTCGCTTCAACGATCGGACTTTTGATCAGTATGTTGACGGGAGGTGGTTTCGGGCCAGCTTTAGCCTTCGCTCCGAACTTCACCTCGGCCAACCTGACGGAGAACTCCGTGTCCACTTCGAGCCGGTTGTCCTCCGTGTACACGACGATCAGCTTGGTAACGACTCCACTCTCCTCCAAGCCGCGGACCGGCGTGAACAGCAGGTAGGTGTAGTGGAAGTCGGTGATGTTGCGATAGTGCCAGACGCCCTGGAAGCCAGCGAGCATGCTGTTGTAGGCGACCCTGAAGTCAACCTCCCGGTTGTTCAGCTTCGCCACGAGCAGGCTCTTCTGGAGGACCTCCAGGGGCGTGGCTAGGGAGAGCTTCAGGTTGAAGTCGTAGTTGGCCATGAAGAACTGGCAGAGCGCCTCGAAGCCGATCGGACCGCCCGGAGTGACCACTTCAGCGACTACGTGTCTGTTGCTCTCCGACAAGCCGAACCTCCCGCGGACGTAGGACATCTTCTCCAAGGGTGTGGTGAGGTTGAACTGGACCATGGACTCCCTGATACGGCGAAGGTCACCGACCAGTTTCGCCGTGTAGGTCCTCTTGTCCAGGTCCAGGTTCGACGCTCCCAAGAACTTCCAGTCTGGCAGGATCTGCAGCTGGCACCTCATGTCTGACTTCCTGTAACTGGTCACTGGGGACTCGAGGTGCAGGTTCCCTGCTAGGTTGAACACGTCGTCGGACTCTTTGTCCAGGTACCAGACGCTCCAGGCCTCGATCACCTTGTCTGGATCGTACTTGACCAGCAGACGAGTATCGGCCATCTGCGAACCGACGATCTTGTGGGTGATGTTGACGGTGGTCCAGGAAATTGAGTGAACGGAGTTGGTCACGTTGCAGTTCACTCTCCATTCTCTGGTCTTGTTGTACTCCACCGCGCTGCCTTCGAACTCCGCCATTAAGCGTTGCGAGTCCCTCCAGTGAGTGCCCATGCTCAATTTGATCCTCTTTGGTTCTTGCAGGTACCTGTACCACGATTATAAACAATGCTTTTAGCTCTTGAAAAGAAATGAATCGGAGACTACTTGTAGAAAATTCTGTAAGTGCCGAAAATTAAATTCTGTAGGTACTACCTGGCATCTAGAACATTTTCCGATATAATTTTTTTTTAATTTTGGCACTTATACTGTGCTTTCTACGAGGACGCTTCGATTTCAGTTGGAAATTAATCAAAATACTGTAAACGGCGGTCTGCAACAGGTGGTAGAAAATGAAAGGGGTGATTCTGCGTGATAGAATAAGACAGAAATGAAGAGTTGCCGTATTCAGGCGTTCCTGTTGAATTTTTAAACATTAATAACCAAAGAACGAAGCCTCCACCTCAATTTCTTCACTTTCGATTTTCGCCGTATTTCGTCACACAGAATCACGGCCCAAAAGACCCCGACCCTAGAAGCTTCCCAGCGCGAATGGATAATTACTTGGCACGTAGGGCAGTCCTCCTCCAGTTCTCGAAAGGGGTGACCAGCTGACTGTCCAGCTTCATAGACTTCGTCGACGTCGTGACGTCGTATCCCGTATCGATGAAGAGCCCGATGGTCTGCGCTGGATTCCAGTCGATCGCGGCATCCACGATATAATTATACTGTCCACGGGCAGCCACGTTGCAGGAGCCAATGACGAAGCGGCCAGGGAAGGTGAAGGTCACGATCGCGCTGAGGTTCCTCTCTGGCAGTTGCTCCTCCGAGATCGCTGGGACCTCCACCTTGTCCAGCGTGAAGAACACAGCGACCTTGAGCGTTGGGTCCCGATTCGCGTCCCACTTCACTTCCGCCCCGAAGCTCTTTTTGTTCTCCTCGTTGACCCCAGTCAACGCCAGATGAACATCCCTCCACTTGTCCAGGTGCACCTCCATTCGAATCTCGCGGTCCGTGTCGACGCTGGTCGTCACCGAGTACACGTTGTCCCTGTACCGTCCTTCCATGTGCGACAGCAGGTCCGTCGCCGAAATCACCGTGTGATTCAGGATGAACGCGTACTTGTCCCGATCCACCTGCTCCACGTACACGCTCGCCCTGACGTCGCTGTAGTTCCGATAGAGCTTGCAATTCAGCAGAACATCGCTAGCGAAGCTGGGAGACTTGAGGATCAGCTTCAGACTGTGGCTGATCACGGTCGACACGGACCTGTCCGAGTAGGTGCCCCGAGCAGTCAGGTTGTGCCCGCTGAACCACGTCCCGTTGAAGTCTAGCTCGTAGGTGCGCCTCGACCTCTCGGTTATTCGCACGCCTGCTAGCATGGAATTGAAGTTGGGGATGGTCAGGTTGGCGTGACCCTCCATGGAGTACATCAGCCCACGCGGCATTATTAGGTGCACCGCTAGGCTGATCTCTTTCCCTGAACGGAGAAGAGTCGAACGTTAAGTAAGCATTATTTTAGATTAGGTTCCCAGCCTGTGGGTTGGACCCCCAAAGAGATCGCGAAGTGTTTTTTGGAGGGTCGGCGTGGTTATTTTTAGTTGACAATTCAAGGCACTTATTTATTTTAATATGGTTACATTGCTATATTCTATTAATTATGTAACACTGATTTTTCATAAATGGAGAAAAGAGAGATGGTGATGCAAGCACAACCATCACACTAGATAAGATAATTAAATATATTAAATATCTCTAATTGTAAGTATATTTAATATATTACATATCTTTAAGTTTATTTAATATATGTATTAAGATAATGAAATATTACTAAGTTAGACTTATATTCTGAAATACTTATATTATTAACTTTATTACACACCTGGAGCGTATCCTATCAGCAGCCTGGTATTCGACTCCGGCCCCATCGCGTAGTGGTTGATTCCCAGCTTGATGTCCAAGTTCTGAATAGGCTTCGTGATGGCTACCAAGGCGCTCACCTTCGTGTCACGATTCTGAAAGTACATCTTCGAGTACGAGAGTATCAGCTGTGCGGTAAGCTTGTGTCGGTCGTCCTTGAGATGCGGGCTGGAGTTGACCTCTGCGTGCAACTCCAGGTGGCCTAATGCCTGCTGGTACCACGCTGTTATCACCGTGTTCAGCTGCGGATACGCGGTGGAACGTAGCTTCAGATCAGCGGCTTTATGAGTTAGAGTGTTGGAGGAGCGATCGGATAGCGAGATGTCTAGCTGAAGGGTCTCCTTCTTGGGCATCTTCTGCAGCTGGTAGTCGAGTTGGAAGTCGGCTGCCAGGCTCACGTTCCTTCTAACGATGTAACCTACCAGTTTGCTCCAAACCTTCTTTGTTCGGAACGTCAGGTCTACGTCGCACTGGGACACGTTGTTCTTCCAGGCGTTCCTTATCGTCCCTTCAACATTCAAGCCTCTGGTTAATTGCTGGTAAGGAAGTTAAGGTGACTTTGGAATCCTGAATACCTGATAGAGCAGCGATTCGCTCGTTGTTCACGATCAGATGCATCTGGGGGCTGAACGTGTATCCGTACTGAAACTTCTTGGTAGCGTAGCCCATGCTAGCGTCCAAGTGCTTGGTGCCATTTATGTCGAAACCTACTTCTATGAACGTCTCGTTCTCCGTGCTCTTGTAGCTCCCTTCCGCTACTATCGAGTTCCCCGCGGATCTTAACAAAACGGTAACGTTGTTCGTCTTCGCGTCGAAGGAAACGGTCGCGCTCAGCTCCCTGTTCACCTGAGACCCGGGCGTGTCGAACGCCGCCCTGAAGAGACTTTGCTTCTGCAACGAAACGGAAGAGGTGATTAAACGAAAGTAATTCTCTACAACACAAACGGCGAAAATGAACGGTACCTCCGTTTTCTCCCATTTGTATTCCAGCAAGTAGTTCTTAGCCGTCGGGTCAGCCTTGATCAGCGAGATCTTGAAGAGCGTGGGTCCACTGAGGACAAAGTACGGCGCGCTGGGATTTTTCGTCACATTCGACAATTGATAATCCACGCACAGCTTGAGCCCCACGAGCCTATCTAGAGCGGTCCAACTGCAGCTCGTGTTGCTAATAACTCCGCCTGGCACGATCGCTTGCTTCCAATTCTTATTGTTGACATTCTGACCAGCGATTAGAACACCGAGAGGCTTTTCCTCCACTTCTGACCCCTTGCCAGTCGTCAGTAGAATATCCGTGCCTATCGAGAACACCTCCATCTTCTTGTTCGGTAGACCCAGGCTCAGCCTGACCGACTGCAACCCTTTTACGTCCAAGTGAATCTTGACCGCCCCGGAAGAGTACACGTTGGATCGTAATTTAATCCCAGCGCTCTTGTAAAAGGCGTCCACGGTCATGCTGCCGACCACGTCCACGCTCATGCTGTTTAAATTATTAAATGGTAATCATGATTCATCTTCAGCTTGTGACCAGCTTAAATATTTCAATTGCCTTTCTCAATCTTGAAAAGATTGTTCACGGGAGAACATATATGAAAAAGTATTGTATTTAAGGTATTCGGCGTGCAACGGAAATGGCCACGTGAATTACCTGGGCGCGATGTTGCTGACGAGTTCGATCTCCTGGTTGGAGATCCTCTTGGTGTCGAGTAGCCCTGACATCTTGAAATTGCACGCCGCGGAGCCAGCGAAATCCAAACGCACCGGCAAACCAGACGTCATGGGCACCACGTAAGTGGAATCCAAGAACATCATCGCGTTCTCGTAGTGGATTTCCTTGCCAGAAGTGATTTGCTTGAACTTTTCCCACGGATTCAGGCGCAGCAGGGCGTCTCTGATTTCTGGATCGCCGTCCAGCACCACGTACTTCAGGTCGTTCCCAAATACCTGAGCAAAACCGTAACAAAAGAATTGTTTAATCTGAACGAACAGGCATAGGGCAACGATGATTCTACCTTGTAGCCAAAGCTGATTCGAGGATTGTTGAAGTTATTGTCGATGACATTTGGTAGCCTTTTCACGCGTCTCCAGTAGTCCTCCTCTTGCGGGGCTGATCTGTAATTCCTGAGGAAGTTTTTAAAGAATCCCGACACCTTCTCGTTATTGTACGGCCCGTCAGGGCCGAATAGCTTCTCCGCGTAATATTCGAGGCCCTCGAGCCTCGTGGTCAGCTCGAAGACGTTCACGGACTCGCCGAAGAGGTCGAATGTAACGTTAAACGTCGCTGAACGGGGGATGTAAGACTTGGGGGAGAAGATCAGATTCCCTTGGTAGTTGGCGCCGAAGTTGTACTCCTTCGAGAAGAAGGAGCCATCGTAGTTCCTCGAGAACTTCCTCCTATCGCTATTGAACTTGTCGTCGAGGTCCCTGTCCGTCAAAAGGCTCTGGATCTCGATCCTTGTCGGCGAGGCCGAATTGTACAGGTTCGTCAAGTGGCTCCAAACGAAAGTCCCCACTGTGAAGAATGTTTTCTATTTGGTATCGGTTGAGTACGATTTAACGGTGTCCAAGAATTGGTTCCAGACTAGGTCTGTAACCAATATGCGAATAATTTAAGTATTCGAATTTGAGATTCGAATACCAGAGGATTCGAATTTGAGATTCGAATACCAGAGAATTCGAATTTGAGATTTGAATATTGGAATATTCGAATAATTAGGTATATTCGAATTATTTCGATGAATTAAGAGTATTCGAAGAATTAGGAGTATTCAAATATTCGAATTATTTGAATAATTAGGAGTATTCAAAAATTCGAATTATTTGAATAATTAGGAGTATTCAAATATTCGAATTATTTGAATAATTTGGAGTATTCAAATATTCGAATTATTTGAAGAATCACGAATTACAGTACCTTGGTTGACTTCTTCCACCTTGAGGGTGTGCTTGATGGTTTTAACGACGTTGTAATCGGGGCAGCGCATCACTTGCAAGTAAGACGCGATACGCGTCTCTGCGTCCAAGGTAAAGTTCCTATAATAGTTGAGGAAGAACTGATCTCGAGTCTTCTCGCAGGACGGCATTCTGCGATGAGCATCTATGCTCGCAACGCGGACTTCCATCGGCAGGAAGCCGCTCTCGTCGTCGATGCACTCCTTCAATCGTTTCAGCAAGCTTCTCGTTTCCAAGCCCATGTTCCCTATCGCCTTCAAAGCCTCGATGGTCTATAAAACGTAATCGAGAACAATTTTAAGCTGAAATTTCCATCGCGAGCCTCTTCCAGCCGAAGAACGCTATTACGCACGTCTTTGATCTCCGAGGGGGAATACGTTTGAGGTGCGCAGCCCTTCTCGATCTTCTGCTCGAGGTACGACAGGAAGCGCGTCACCTGGTCCAGATTACTGCACCGCAGCTCGTGAGTCGAGCAGAATGCGTGGATCATCGCTGAGTAGCTCAGAATGAACTGAGCATTTGAGATCTGACTCTGGAACTCCAGCAGGGGCGAGACAGCCCTGATGGTGTCCAGGTTCGGTCGCGGGATCAACGCGAACGCTGTCACCCAGTTGTTAACCGTCCCCTGGTCGACGTACCTCTTTATTATCAGGTCCTTCATCACGCTCACGGCCGCGTTACTGCCCATGAAGGGCAGAGCATCGACGATGTGTTTCCTACAAAAGGATGAGCAGCCATGAAGCTTGCATTACGATCGAACCATTCAAACATCTACTCACTTCCCAGTTTTGCAGATACCGTTGGCCCTGACGAACAGCTGCGACAGCGAGGCGTAATCAAGAAGCCGCGCTGAATGCACGAACGTGGTGAAGGTCTCGGAGAATCGTTGTTGCAGTTCCTCCGTGCTGACCCCCAATCGGCACATGGTCTTCAGGAGGTCTCTGGAGGTCCTCAGCTCCCCGTGGACGGTTCTAGCCGTTTTCGCGTAATCGTACAGCAGAGTGGTCCTCTTCCCCAGCCCTCGCTCATGCTTATCCTTGCCATCCTCCTCCTCCTCATCCTCGTCGTCCTCGTCGTTTCCCTCGTAATTGTCTTTCATCTCCGCGATCAGTCGAAGGGTGGCCGTGGACTCCGTCTTCGCGCCCGTGTGACCGCTGGAGAGCGGCTGCAATCGGTGCAGATCCCTGCAAACCACCTCCTGGTACACGTTGTGGTCGATGGTGAGCTCGCAGTCGCTTCGCGACTCGAGGAGCAGATGCCGGGACGGGTGGGACCCCGAGCGGGGGCTCCTATACACGTTCGACTGGATGATGGAGAAGTGCCTCGATCCGTACGCGCAGTCCGAGAGGTTCTTCGTCTTCTTTACCAGCAGGCTGGTGCGCCTCGCCTCGTGGAGGCGGTAGGTGGTCGGGCATACGCCGTTCACGTCCAGCTCGTCCACGCGGCGGTCCACGTCGAACCTGTGCATGGTGTTCTGCAGCATCGAGAGGACACCCCTCTTCAGGTTCAGCGCCCAAGTAGGCTCGCGCTTGTCCGGGCACAGCTCGTCTATTCGGCCGTCGTCGAAGGCGAACCTCAAGGTAAACCGCTCCATGTTGGCATTGAACTCTGCCCCAGCTCGATCAGGGAACTCGGGGTTGTATTTGCGGGGGTCGTGGTACAGGGTGGCGTTGTGAAACTTCAAGCTACCCTCGCAGGGACTGGAGAATCGAATGACCACGTTGCCGGTCACGTGCAAGGTCGACTCGTTTCGAGGATGGTTGGACTGCTCGCCTCCTAGGTTCGCACTTACGTCCACGAGGTATCTGTACCAGTACGAGACACCCTCTTCGTACTTGAACTTCCGGTTCGCTGGCACTGGAGGAACCATAGTATGGAGAATGTTTTCTTAATTATCTCTACGCTTCGTCGCGTGTAACGCGAGAGAATAGTTTCGCTGTAATTTACCTTTGCATTTCGTCCTGCTGCACAGCGTGGGGTCATTGATGATTTCTGAAACGAGATTGTTAAAGACGTAGAAAAATTGCACGGTCCGTAGACTCCTACTGCACGCAACCCGCGTGCAGCAGAACTACCGGCGAAGTAGGCGAGCAACAGGAGCATTGCGGTAACCAGAATTAGTCTCAACATATATATAAATTAAAGGGGCTATTTTAATCAAAGCCTCGAATGTCCCTTTAGAAGAAGGAAGATCAGGGGTTGAACTAGTAATATTTAGAAGAAAAAGCAAATGCGAAGCTACTAATAAGATTGAGATCTTATACTGCGCGTGTAAAGTGAATCGAATAAAACTGGACAAAAATAGCCATTCCCAGAAATCGCGTTGTGAATGGATGCTACGCTGTGACGATAACGAGGTCGATACGCGAACTGTGCACCCGATGCAGCTTCTCGGAATGAAGAGTCAAATAACACGCGCAACCGATAACAAGGCGACGAAGAGACTTCCAACACCGAGGCTAGATAAGTTACATTACAGCAATCGCGATCATCAAGTTTTTCCAACCAGCACGGAAATTGCTCGAAAGACAGGTTTACCTGCTTGCACCGCGCCGATCGCGACACAGATCGCCACGAGGAAGATCGCCGCGCGGTTCCACGATCTACGATCCACAGCCATGTTGCTTCTTGCGGTGGTGACCAAGGGCGAGGTCCTTATTCTTCCTCCGAAGCGTTCTTCATCCCCTTTTCCACGAGGGCATCGCTCTAGTCCATTCGTCGCGTTCCACCAAATTCCACCACAGGCTGACTCAACTTCACAAACTCATGCGCGTTCAAGATCGGCGCTAAAATTTCGAAGAAATGGCCTCTTGTACTTACTTACTGCTACACAGCTGTTGGTTCAGGGCTGTCTCTATTGTATTATATAAAAATCCTTGTGCTTCAGTCTTTAACGCTTCGTCGACCACACATATCGGAGCAGACATGTGTCTTTCAAATTTCAAGACTAATCACTATTTATTGCAGCTTGAAGGCTCCGAGATCTTTCAATTTGGAATTCGATTAATATTGAGTTTTCACGATTTAGTTATCACTTCTCATTCGCGACCTTGCGTCCGATTAAGAATGATCGACGAAGCGTTAAAGTAGATAGTTAGGAGACAGAAACTGCACAGAGGGCTTGCCATTATTTCCTGTATAATCTTTGCGCACTGTCGGATTACCTTGAAACGGGGGTAAACGCGAGGACCGATGAATCTCTCCACGCGCAAGTGAACCGTAGATCGTAAGATTCACTCACTGACTCACTCGTGCCGTAACGATTATATTCCACACGGTTTAGGACGCACAGTTGCACGCGACAGATCGTCGCGGAGATCGCTGGCTAAGCGGAATGCTCGAACTGAGAACGATTGGGGTGCAAAACGGGCAAGCACGGTTGATGGGAAGCTGTCCGCGGTGTATCGGTTAAGTAAGTGCTTCCTGCCTTGACCGAGCTCGCCGACCGAATGGACAACGACACCGAATCAACTAGAGTACCCCTCTCTCAGGGGGGAATGAATGGGTGCCAAAGGTCCTCTTGCTTTTCGTATTTGTACGGGGTTAGGGGTCACAACGCGATAAGATAAACGCGTGGACGACCCTTCCAGGCCGTCTAACATTCTTGCGTTACGCTCGGAGAATACCGATTTTATTATTACAATAGAAGCTCCGCTAGACAAACAATTCCCGTGGACAGCGCGCAGCCTTGTGTAACATACCTACTGTCGCTGAAAACACTCTTCCGTTACTATCAGATCACTGTAATTTTATGCACGGCTAGTTGTGTAGGTACGCGTCGTTCGCGTGTAACACTGCTAAGCATGGAAACAGAAATCGAAATCTGCTGAGAGGGCTACGAAGTTGGAAAGAGTACACCGTCACGGGTAGGATATAATATCGGATACACAGCCTTAGAAAGTGTGTATCCAGCTATCTCAAAATCTCCTTATCCAAGCATTCGTTTATTTGCATTACCAGAGATTCTATTGTATTCATATTTTACAGCGTGGTGGTAGATCAGCTGAAGATAACGTGTACCCTTACTCCGCAAATAAAAGATTCACTAAACGAAGGGCCAATGATTACCATCTGTTTACGTTTCTTTATCAGCTCCCCCCTGTTCTCCCTTTACCAGGAGGCAATTGCTAATCTGCATTATTGCGAAAGGGATCCAGTCCGTAGGTCTGACCATTTGTGCCGGCGCAATTTAATTTATTCACTAATTATGTGCAAGTTAAAGCGGTCCAAGTTATGAGCATCGAAGTGGTATCCGATTGCATCATTACACAATAAAGACGGGGCTCCCAGAATACTCGGATTATCGATCGCTGAGCGTTCAAGATCAAAGGAAATACGATCGAAAATATGCATCTGCGAAGCAACGGCGGAACAAAGGTCACAAGTCTGCAATCACGATCGTCGACGTAAACAAATATTTTTCTACGCAGAAATTGTACAAGCATCCAGTTTGTCCAACTTCCTTCTTTGAATGAAATCCAATCGAGTGAAACATCGAATAAAACACAGGAAACGTGACACACAAATTTATTATTCTCCAAAACATTTGTACATTTATCGTCAACATTTCATACACAAACTTTCGGCGATTGAAGTATACCCATACAATTATAAAGCCATAATAGACACGGCGACTGGCAGAAGAAAATATTACTGAAAACGATCCACAAATCACTGCCCCGATTCTACAATTTGAATCGAAAGCGCCGCGCCACGAACGCCATCTCGCGATTGGTCGCCGCGCGTCGACTAATCGCCAGTAGGGATGCCGATTTAAAATCGATCTTTCAAAGATCGATCTTTTTTGTTGCGATTTTCGATTTTTTAAATCGATTCTCAAGGCAGGGATCGATTCAAAGATCGTATCGCAACCATAGAGATCGCGGATCTCTAGCAGCGTGTAGCGCAAACTCTGGAAGTGCAAAATTTGAATCAGACCCATATCAGACCACACAAATGTAATAGGAAAGGGAAGCAAAAGTGATGTTAGCACAAGTTCGGGGAGTTTGAATACAGTTACAGATTCTTTTAATAAATACACTTCAAGATTATAAATTAATCAATACTTCCTTGGAAGCAGATGTTTGAACATTTGAATTCCACTTTTATCCCTTCTCCTAAATGTGTAAAGCCTGCGCAAAGGTGTTAAACGCTTGATAAATAAGAAATCGATATCCGAGAGAAAATGTAACGACGAATAGGAATTTATCTTATTATTAATAATTCTCCGATTGGCTCCTAGTATCTGAGGCCATTTTGTGGTTAACAAAATATGTAAAACCGATGCGCTTTGTAAAGCGCGTTATAAGACGTATCCTGTGAATTTCCAATTTGTATCAAATCCAAATTCAGTTTTATTAAAGTTTCAGTAATATTAAAGTTTATTTCCCTTGTTTGAGTTAAAATTATTTCTTTCGTTGTATTGTTATTCTAAAAATCCTAGTTCAGCGAGCAGCGTGCCTCCACGGGCAACGAAGTGAACGAAACGAACCCATCCAACTAGAAATCAAGATCCCTGTTATATCTAATCCCCACAAAATTACCTTTTTACAAAAAGGTACAAAAAAGAGCGCCAAGTATATATATAATCCCATCGAAAAGAATCCCATTTAAAAACATTGTCGTAAATTAATACCATCGAAAAGAATCCCATTTAAAAACAATGTCGTAAATTAATATCCCATTTAAAAACATTGTCGTAAATTAATAGAATCCCATCAAAAAGTATCCCATTTAAAAACATTGTCGTATATGAATATAATGATATACAAAAATTGCGCCAATTATCACAATGGCTATTTATACAAAGAAAAAATGTATTAAATAATATTAAGCAGATATATTTTTATACAAATAAATATTTTAATACGATGTAAGCGGTATTCAAATAGCGCGCCGCCTTCTTATTGCGCGGACACATGTGTCTAAAGACTATTATTCATAAAACCCCGCACATCACAACGAATAAATATTTTATTCAAAATACTTGGCGCTGCGATCCGAATTGGTGTTGCTAAACTGAATAAATATGTTTAAATTGCATTAATCTTTTTCTCTCTTTCTTGTGCGTGCATTCGTGAATGTGTGTATGTGTGCGTGTGCATATGCTATGTATGATATTAGAATTAAATATTAAATATATGTATGTAGAATAAATCTGACTGCGTTTCTAGTATGTATATCTATATTATGTATTTTAGATTGTAAGGGAGTTATTGTAAATTATTAACCCATTAATAGTAAGACAATTAGCGTTTCTTCGGTATCGCAGCGCCAAGTATTTTGAATAAAATATTTATTCGTTGTGATGTGCGGGGTTTTATGAATAATAGTCTTTAGACACATGTGTCCGCGCAATAAGAAGGCGGCGCGCTATTTGAATACCGCTTACATCGTATTAAAATATTTATTTGTATAAAAATATATCTGCTTAATATTATTTAATACATTTTTTCTTTGTATAAATAGCCATTGTGATAATTGGCGCAATTTTTGTATATCATTATATTCATATACGACAATGTTTTTAAATGGGATACTTTTTGATGGGATTCTATTAATTTACGACAATGTTTTTAAATGGGATATTAATTTACGACATTGTTTTTAAATGGGATTCTTTTCGATGGTATTAATTTACGACAATGTTTTTAAATGGGATTCTTTTCGATGGGATTATATATATACTTGGCGCTCTTTTTTGTACCTTTTTGTAAAAAGGTAATTTTGTGGGGATTAGATATAACAGGGATCTTGATTTCTAGTTGGATGGGTTCGTTTCGTTCACTTCGTTGCCCGTGGAGGCACGCTGCTCGCTGAACTAGGATTTTTAGAATAACAATACAACGAAAGAAATAATTTTAACTCAAACAAGGGAAATAAACTTTAATATTACTGAAACTTTAATAAAACTGAATTTGGATTTGATACAAATTGGAAATTCACAGGATACGTCTTATAACGCGCTTTACAAAGCGCATCGGTTTTACATATTTTGTTAACCACAAAATGGCCTCAGATACTAGGAGCCAATCGGAGAATTATTAATAATAAGATAAATTCCTATTCGTCGTTACATTTTCTCTCGGATATCGATTTCTTATTTATCAAGCGTTTAACACCTTTGCGCAGGCTTTACACATTTAGGAGAAGGGATAAAAGTGGAATTCAAATGTTCAAACATCTGCTTCCAAGGAAGTATTGATTAATTTATAATCTTGAAGTGTATTTATTAAAAGAATCTGTAACTGTATTCAAACTCCCCGAACTTGTGCTAACATCACTTTTGCTTCCGTTTCCTATTACATTTGTGTGGTCTGATATGGGTCTGATTCAAATTTCGCACTTCCAGAGTTTTCGCTACACGCTGCTAGAGATCCGCGATCTCTATGGTTGCGATACGATCTTTGAATCGATCCCTGCCTTGAGAATCGATTTAAAAAATCGAAAATCGCGACCTAAAAGATCGATTTTAAATCGGCATCCCTATTATACAGTCTCTTGGGTCTATCCTATACCTCGTCTGTGGCGATAGTAAGCCTGAGTAAGCCAATGTTTTTACCGACGGTCACAGATGGTTTAGAATGGTTCAGAACATTACTGAATAGTACTGATATCGCACAGGAGTTGATCAGCTTTTTGACAGTTCGAACAACACTCACCCAATTACGTATTTCTTAAGCACAGGTTAATACCAGTCAGTATTTCCCTCGTAACGCTATCAACAATGTATCCGATTGTATAAAATAACTGATCTTGGACCGAGGTAAGAAGGTTCTTAAAATTCGTGTCTGGTTTAGCACATATGTTTTTTTCAAATTGCACGCAAGCTTCAAAGCCTCGTTTTTCCGTATCTAGCGAAAAAACATGATTTATCGCGATGACATAAGCGAAACCGATGGCCATTCGCATATGCAACGAAGTATTATTTATTTCCAGATAGGTTAGGTGGTACAGGTTCTTTCAAAATTCTACTTGGTAGCGACCAGTATTGGAACGATGTTGCAGCGATCTTCCAAGCTTCTGAGACTGCTTCACAACATTAGCCGTTACAATCACGACTGTTTGTACGTCTTTCAAGTGGGATATGTAAGAAGGCACGCCAGTACCGTGATAACATGCAACCATAACACGAGATACAAGTTACACTTCGTTACGAGCTCTCAGAAGGTTTTTGCTAACAAAAAAGTAGGGCACCCAGAGGCATGGCGATGGATACTCATCCCAATGTCCAGGCCAAGTTCCACTACCGTGAAAATGGGAAAGGAAGAGACCGGAACGTTGAACAGCAAGCAGGAAGAGAACCCGCAGCAAAGGATCACAGAATTAAAAGAAGAGAATTTAGGGCAATTAAAGGAGAGAAAATTAGACGGCGAACCTATGTCTGCCAGTGACGATCAGAATAAAAAAGTGAAGCAGCAAGATCCCAAAACAGAAGGTACGGAGGGTGTTGCAACAATAAAAGGTTTCGTTTTTTTTTCTTATAGAATTTTTAGTTCTCTGCGATTCGTATTAACGTTCTCACACCATTCTTCGTATTCGTACGGCTGTTGCGTTTAGCTAAGAAGAAGTCGAAAGTGGAAAAGAGCACTTCGTCTTTGGAACGGAATTTCATTACCCCGGTCAGAGCTATGTCCGACTTTTTACTAAAGCCGTCCGACCTTGAAAACTTGCCTAAAACCAAAAGAAGATCGCCGTACGAATTCGAACCACCGATCACTGTCTACTGGAGGAAAGACGTCGAGGCTAAGTAAGAATGCAGATTTCAGTTACGCTCTGTCGAGGTAATTACCGAGGCTGTAAAATATTTGCAATGATATTCAGGGAGTTTCGTTTACCCTTAGAGCATTGGAAGTTTGGGGGTCGAGAGAAGCCTTAATGAAGGAACTTCTCATGAAAGAACTCGAACAGAAAGCTTACCAGCAAAGTAAGGACGTTTATTCTAGTAAAAAAGTATGACCTATTCTGTTCCAAGCTTCTACGAAGTATTTCGACAGAAAGTTGGTTAGCTTTGTAAAATAACAAGTATAAACATTCCATCGCACGTTTCACCGTAGATATATTCACTGTCAAACGAAGACTGAGAGACTACAGGCGCGAAATGGGCAGCAAGACCACCGAATTCGTCCACGAAAGGGAAGGTCTGTTTGGAAGATCCGGTAAAGTAGTTCTGACCGCAATCGTAATGTAAGTCGCGTCTTAATTACTCTCAGTGATATCTTATCGCTTAAATAATACATTCACTTTTCCTCTTTTGTACAGCAACGCCAGTAATTTCTTGTGCAAACTATGCGCTTGCGTATTTACTGGTTCGCACAGTATGTTCGCGGAGTGCGTGCACTCTGCTGCGGACACTTGTAATCAATTAATACTGGCATTCGGTATTCACAAATCGGTACAGGTAAACAGAAATTTGTATTGCGCGCGGCTGATGCGAGTAGCTCGCTGCTGAAATTCACGAAATATTTCAGAATCCTAATCCCGATCATCCGTACGGATACACTAACATGAAGTACGTTTCCTCTTTAATATCCGGCGTTGGCATCTTCTGCGTCGGCGCTGGGCTCTCGATTTACCACGGGATTCACGGCCTTTTTAATCCGTCCCCAGTGGAACCGTTCTATTGGGCATACTATGTCCTAGGCGGTTCCTTAGTATCCGAGGGAGCGACGCTCCTAGTCGCGATACAGTCGATTAAGAAGGGAGCCGAGGAAAAGCGAAAGTCGTTTAAAGAATACGTGCTGGGTGGGCAAGATCCATCCGTGAATGTCGTGCTCCTGGAAGACTTTGCATCTGCAAGTATCCTACAAGTGAACTATGTCCGAACACTTGTTCCGACGTCAGCAACCAATACGCTAAATACGGTTGTTTTAAACAGGTGGTTGGTATCACTACTGCAACTATTTGCATGAGTTTGACTTCCTACACAGGGAACCCGATGTTCGACGCCGCCGGGTCCATCCTGGGCGGTTTCCTTCTCGGCGGAGTCGCGACCTTTATAATTAACACGAACACCGCGGCTTTGATCGGCAGAAGTATATCCCAAGACGATCTCGATAAGATCAACGCGGAATTAGAGTCGGACATAATGGTAATGTTTTCTTGTCCAACTCGTCGAGATTATGTGGATAGATGTTTTTATATCAATTGATCGCGTATTAGGTTCGAGCAATTTATGATGTTAAAGGTATCGATATGGGCAATAACTTAGTCCGATACAAGGCTGAAATAGATTTCGATGGAAGGGAATTGACGAGGTCTTATTTGGACAAGAACGATCTCACCGCGATGTTAAAGGTTCGAGGCTCTTGTAAGGTGTTTACGAAGCGCAACGCTGTAATAAGTTACCGTTGGAATGATTCTATTCGCAGGAGGTGCAAGGTATGAAAAACATTGACGAACTGGAGACATTCTTTTTAAAGCACGGCGAGGGTATCGTGGATATGGTTGGTGGAGAGATAGACAGAATGGAATTGAAACTGAAGGTATCGTACAAAATATCCAAAGCTATATCGCTAATCTCCTAATTAACATTTCTACTGTATAACGTGTCTCGTGTTTCGTATTATTTGCAGAAGAAATATCCAGAAATCCGACACTGTGACCTGGAAATTCTTTAAACGCTTTTACCATAGGATATAAAAATACAATATACATACACGATATAAGTTCTGATGTAAATACTGTGTAATAATATTTTGTGGCGCAACGGGTCGTATGTATGACGTTATTTATATAGAGATAGTACCTACATATGTCTGCATTGGTGGACGAAAAAAGAGAAATAAAATAAATAGGTTCGAATATCGTGTACCTGATTGCGTCGTGATTTTCACACAGCCACCTTACGATCCTTTCGCCAATAAGTATAAGCTTAATGACCAGTCACTAGTCGCCGGTTCCCTTGGATTATCGATTTTGCCGGAGCACCACTCATGTTGGTTCACCAACGACAACAAAGCGTTTCTATGGATACTTGTGACGAGGAAAGGCGCCACGAGCTAGAGATCTCTATTCCCGTTTCTCGCGTGTTGTGTTAAGAAACTATCAGGCATGAAGTGGTCTAATTACAGCGGCGGAGAGGTCGAACGTTTCTACGCGATTGGCGAGACGATTAAATGAGTCGGCCGAAGGAAAGGGTTCAGCGAAGGTGGAGGTTGAAAGCTTCTCGAAGGAAAGATTCGAGCAGCAGCGAGGAGTCCTCGTCGCCCACTGGGAGCAACAAGGCTTCGCCGTACGCAAAGACCACCAGTACTCCTTTGAGAAGCAGGTGGGAGTTGGAGACGATCAACAGGTCCCCGTTGAATCATCGTGGTGAAGGAGATTCAGAGGATCAAGAAGATGGGTCCTCCGACGACGAAGGAGCTGCAAGATTTCAGGAACAGAAGGAGCTACCGCAAACCAGCCGAGGAAGGCATCAGGACGACCACGAAAGGATTGCTCGGAGGCAGAAAGGAAGACACAGTCGTCGTGCGAAGCGAAGACCCGACAGACGCTCCGAAGAGTCTGAGAATGGAAAGAGCAAGGTAGTTTCAGGCTCGGAGGATTCCGGGAAACGTTACGGTGGAGGCGACGCTGAGCGTTCTAAGAGGAAGAGTCGAAGTTTTCGAGGTAAACGCGTCTCCACTGACAGGAGTAAGATGTATGAATTACGGCGCGAGTTAAATTTATGCTCAACCTTTCGAATATTTTGTTGCGAAGGGGAAGACGAATTGCCAATCACGGAGATCCTGAAGAGGAGCCAGGAGAGTACGCGCACCAAGTACGAGCATCAGCCGCCTCTCCCTGAATTAACGACGGATAAAGTTTACGTGCAACACAGAGGCGGCTTCAGCGCCATGAAGATTCATCGGCTAAGAGGTCCTCGAGGAGAAAGCAAAGCGGAACCAGAAGGAACCAGCGATATCGTAGAGAATGCGAGTTCTCCGCCCATTAGGTTGGCCATCGCGGTTCAGAAATTGTGGAAGAGCACTGGCCTGGTGTTTCAAGGCCTTCTGGGTGGCATGGCTCTCATGCACTTTATCATGGTACGTCTTTGCTTTACACAAAACTTATTCGATCCTATAACGATTACGCAATTATTCCTTAGCTATACGTGTTCTTCAACGCGTCCATGGAATTCGTGGCCGACCATTCGGTGATTTGCGAGATCTACACGTGCATCTTCTCTTTTCTTATCGCCCTCTGCATCGTCTCGACCTTTGATAAGTATGCTTCCTGTCTCCCAATCATCGAATCTACATCACCGATACTTGTTCTGATTCAAGCCTTTGTCTCTCTAGGTTCGATTTGGCACGATTCGACATGGAGCACTTGCGCGAGATCTACTACGATTACAACAAAGCTGTGCTAGCGATTCCCCTGTACCTGGTCGCCTTCTGCCTCCACGAAGCCTGCTCGAACACAGACAATCGCCTGGCGCTGGTGCATTACTGCAACTTAAACGACAGCTTGTTTGACAATGTAAGAGCTCGCGGAGCTTCCAGCCTCGGAACCGAAGCTCTCTACTTGTTCTATTCCAGGCTACAGAGGTGCAGACACTGTTGAACGATTTGAACAGCTGGCAGAAGATGACGCTGTCGAAGGACATCCTCGCGGTGTTCGCCTGGCTGTTCGTTTCCCTGGGGACCAAGGACGACGCGTTTCTAATTCACTTACAATCCATGGAGAAGTATACGAGCGACGTAAACTCTGCCGGACAATAAATTCATTTAAAGAAAACGCAGCTGCGCCATTCTCTCTTGCTGCTCTTCATTCTCCTCCGTCCAAACAAGGAAGCGCGTCGGGCGTACGGTTTCAATGTTTATTCGTAACAGAATAGGGTCTGATATGTACAATATTTATAAAGTTTCTCCTAAACACTAACAGATAATACACGTGTACATGTAATACCAATGAAGACAATAACGTTAAGAATAAAATAACATATGGCGTGATTCGTACAATAGTAAAATATGTTCGTAGACTTTGTCGCGAGCGCTGCGCACAGTCGGATCGACGATTGCCCGGGGGAATCGCTCGGTTTCAGGGGAGCTTCCGATAGAAAAGTGAAAGGACATTGTCGGAGGCGAAAGAACGCGATGTAAACTCGTCGGAACTGTTCGCCGGGAAGGACAGGCGGGGAAGGCGTGTTTTCTCGGGGCGCAATCGTGGATGCAACCGCTCGGCTGCCGCTCGTTGCGCGACAAACGTAGCACTCTTTATAAATAATGCGCGGAGGCTCGTAATAATCTGCCAAGCAACAGATAAATATATAAATACTGTACGTACATTTACAACGCTAACGTACATCTCTTCTCTCCTCGAATTTACATCGACGATCATTTAAAATATCTCTGGACTTAGCAACGCTACTCAAGGCACTGTTAACAGTTCTGTCCGAGGTCGACGAATTAATTCGAGTCGTCTTATCGGCCGCGGGGTCGACACGCGCCCCCGAGGCGAACGATCCTTGAGATTGGCCCCGTCTCTCGTGGAGTACATTAAGGGGAGAAGACGGACGGGCCAATCGGCGAATTAAACGAAACTCGTGGACGCGGGCGACGTTCGCGGGCGACCGGCGATCTCATCGTTGCTCGCTCGACCGATCAGATCTCTTTTGGTTTCTCTTCGTGAACGAAAAAAGCAGGACGATTTAGTGGTCCGTTTCATCGACAAATGGGGACCGCGAGTCCCCGAGGAACAGCGCGCCGTGTCTCGGTCGCGACCTTAGTGGCTGAATCTTTAATTTCCTCCTCCCACCTAAAGCTTTAGAAACGTTTGTGCGGATTCGTGACGGCAGCATACGAATAGACAGCGTAATTCGAGCAGGGTGCGAGAAAAGGCGATGGTCCGGTTCTCGGGGGTGAATCCAGCCAGCTTAAGGGAACTCGACGAGAATTTTGGTTCTTCGTTTCTGTGTGCGTCGCTCGACAAGAGGATAGAAACATATAAAAATGGCCCCCGTATACGTGCTCATAACGGGGACCATGGTGAGGGGGCTGGCTTCCCCTCTAGCAGCAAACTTTTTTTAGCTTAAGTGTAAATGATCTTTAGCTTCAAAACTCTTTGCGAAAACCACGACCACTGCTTTTAACGCATTCCGTACAAAGTTTCGCGACAGCGGACCGAGTATTCGGTGGAATTCGCTTGTCGCATAACCGAATATCGCGAACGAGCATTTAGAAAAACGCTCCACTTTCTTCACCGGCTGAAGAAGCGGGGTTAAAGTTACATTGAATCGTTGATCTCTGCGCGAAGGGGTCGCGAGCCCGTAAAGTATCGAGTGAACACGTTCCGAGGGGTCAGACGGTTAAAAAGCGTTCTTTTAAAATCGTCATGGTTCGAGTAATCGAGGACAATGGTGCGCCGGCGTGCTGGTCGGAGCCGAATAGAAATTAGCCTTTAGCTTCTCCTCGACCGACCAGCGATTCGAAAGGGAGACGGGACCACGGCTCGCGCCCGTTCCCCATCGTTTGCTGGCATTTCGACGACACGCTGCAGCTAGTCTGTCTCTCTTTTTGCCCCCGCGCTTCTCGCAGGGAGCCAGGGGAAGCTCTTTGAAGACTTCCGTCGTCGCAAGGACGATCGCGGGCGGTGGCCTCCCCCCGAGCACACGCGCGATCTCTCCCCTGCCCTCCTTTTCCGCCCGCTTTTTTCCCTTCGAGCCCTTTGTGCGGCCCCGTCCGAGGAAAGGGAGAGATTCGGGGACGACGGGTCTTTGAGGCGCGGAGGAAGAGTCAGGAGCGAAGGAAATCCTGAATGGCGAACAACTGAAGACGGATCCCCTTTCGACGATCCCCTCGTTCCTCCTCCCCCTTCCGCATCGACGATCAAACGGCCCCCGCGTCGCGGTGCATGTACCTGCACCACGAATGGCCGTTGTTGTTGTTCTCGCGGACTTGAAGCAATCCTCAGTCGTCGAAGTCGTGCCGGAGCTTTATGTAGAGGCACGATCCCAGCACGATGCCGAACAGCTCCAGCACCGACAGGCCCAGGCCCACCGCGCCCAGGATGATCAAGTGGTCCTTGGTCGTCTCCAGGAACTTGTAGATGCAGCCCTGCAACAGGAGCGTTCGGGTTCCGAATTATTCGTCGCGAATCCGCTCGAGAAGAATCCCAAGAGCGTAGTTCTGACTCCGCGCAACGGGAGCATGCGTCCTTCGGTTAATGGAACCCGTGCACACATATATCTCGAGTGCGCGATTGCCCGCGCGTCTGCGATTAGCCCAGGCCGCATCAACGTCTACCTAGTATTTTTACACGATGAAATCAAGAGGGTCTCGATAACGAGCTTCTTTTCTCAAGTTTCTTCTATCGAATTTATGCGCCCATTGAAATGCACGGTTGTGCTCTGCGGTCCCCGGGGAATTAAATCGGAAGCAGCAAGCTCGCGTTTCAGCCTCAAACGGGGGGCTCGGTGAACGGCCGTCGAGTGAAATGGTAACAACTTCTCTCGAAGGAGAATGGATTAAAATCTGCGTGTACCGTGTAATGGATGTTCGAGGGGTGGTCCCTCCTTCCGCACAGGTGCGTCGAGGTTTTGCAGCAGCTATCGGGAACGAGACTTCCATCCTTGAGGACGTCCTCGTCCTTGTGCCATTCGCTCACCAACCAGTCCTCGAATCTCAGGGCTCCGCAGCATTTGAACTGAAATTTTAACGAGGAATTACGCTTTCCTAAGGGTCCCACCACTCGGCTCCGCGTATCCCACGCGAGCGTTCCTTCGCGTCGCGAGTCCCTCCGTCGCGAAAATTCCGCCTCGAGTCGGAAAAACACTAACAAGTATCCCCCCCCGTTTTATCCCGCCGTACCATTGTACAAGGAAGAATATCAGTGGACTAATGAACAGCCTCGCCGGAGTGCATTCGCTCGCTAACGACTCTCGAGAACCTGATTGCCGCCGCTCGAATAAACAAAAGGAACGCTAAAGCGATCGTTAACGCGTGCGCTAAATGGTCGAAGAAGGAGCCGAGGGTTCCGCGAACGCGGATAGGAACCGCGTTCGAATGCACTCGACGGGGCTCGAGGGCGGCCGTCGAGCTTCCTCGAGCAGGCTGCGGCCAACGACCAAGAAGAGAGAAGGGAAACGGATCGATGGAGCGAGGAACGTTAATCGATTCGCGGAGGACGAACTGGGACCATTTTCCGGCGCGATAACGATGATTCGCCGTCGTAAAGTACTCGCGCGTTGGTCGGAGGCGTCGAAGAAAAATGGTTAGGCGATATCGCGGCCACGCGAGCCAGCCCGCAGCTATTTCGCGTGGAACGAAATTTAACGACCTTCTCGCTCTTCCCCTCTGCCTCGCAGATACCGCGGGGGAAAAAAAAGAGGAGGAAAGAAAAACGGGGCAAACTGCTCTGATAAAGTCCTGTCGCATATAAATGTCCCCTTAAACTGTTTCATTGGAGCAGCGTCTGGTACGCGACGCATTCGCGACTGATCGAACGGCGGGCAAATGAAGAGGCGCGAGACGCGAGGACGTCGTGATAAAGGAGTGCCAGGGAGCGCGCGATTACTTGTAAATAACGAAACAGAAGCGGGTGGTTGGCTCTTTACGGCTGGCAGTGTTGGGTCCCTTATTCTCGAACGGGAAATCCTTCTTCCGGCACCCCTTGTTCCAGCTGTACTCACCTCTATCTGCATCTGGTCGATCGCGCCGGTTTCCCTGCTCCTCACGGAATAGTTCTCGAGGAAGGTGCGATTAAGGTTCATCTTCAATTCAGGACCGACCTGCTCTTCGTAAAGCCGCGCCAAAGCGCCGACGCCCGCCTCCAGCACGAATACCAGCATCACCACGAACACGTACTGCGCGGAAAATGAATGCAAGATTAGCGGAAATAAGGAAAATCGATCGTCGCGGGAACGACCTGTCGCCCACGTCAATCTCCGTCGATCCATTCGCGAAATACTCTTCGTGGCTTTCGCCTCGCAACTGGGCAGGGCAGACTATGCCGCGAATGAAATGAATTGTACTGTTGGATGCAAAAAGGGTCTCGGTGCCAAAAGTTAGTTACCAGGAAAGTGTCTGCAATCATTACGAAGTTAGATATTTTTTATACACAGTGAAGTTGTTGTGAAAATGTCTATAATATTTAAAAATTTAATATATCTCCGTTGTAGTTGCATTATTGTAATCGGGAATATGTAATAAATTAATCAGTGAAATTAATTTTAAGTATATCCCTCGCCTGCTTGCATAAAATGGGGAAATATAGAAAAAAGAAGTTGTTTCTTAACATTATCTTTTATTATTTACTTAATATTTGCATAAAATTTGGAAAAATATAGTCATAAAAATAGTCATAGATCGTGTCATCATTCAGTTGGCCAATATCGATTCACAAAATGTACCATAGCTCTGCCAATTTTACACACACGACAATGAAATCAAATTTAAAAGGCATATGAAAACAATGAAGAAGAAATGAAATTCATGAAAGAGAAATGACCCAGTTAAGAGGTTGATCCTTCGTGCAACTTTACGTGCTCATAGTGTATTGACTTATTGACTGGTCTGGGCAGTTTTGACAGGAAAGATCGATGAATATATAATGTATATCACCTCTATGGGTAATACGAAAGTTTCTCTGAAAGCAAAGAGTGCGAATATACCCCGGAGACTAGTAGTAGTGCCGAAAGAAGTAGGTACACACTCCTATCGACTCTCTTGGATGCTCACTGGCACGAACACTGAACGTGTTGATCGACGTTCAACATTTTGGAGTAAATTACAGTTTTAACTGGCCGCTATAGTGGCTTTCTCCAGGGTGACTACCTTGTCTCGCTTCAAATTAATTGCCTCGAATCGATCATCTTCAGGCTGTCATAGCCCAGAGGGGGCCATCGTTAACGCTCGTTGACTCCATCGGCTTCAAAGACTTTATTAACTTGAGACTCCCTGTGCCTTCACTTTGCTATGCTAATATCCGAAGGTACTCGGGCATCTTCCGCACTGTTGCGAGATATTCCGATATCCCAGCGATCAGAATTTCGCGTGCAATGCTCGATGCCCCGAGAAAGAAACGGCGACAGCATCGATAAATTCCCTCTCCAAATGGAGCGCGCGTAATCCCTAGATCGCGACCGCGGACACGATCGCTAACGACTCCCCCGCCCTGAAATCGCAAGATCGCGGCCAAAGCTGGCCGGTGAGCGTCGTAAATCGTCCGCGGGGGACTTGCTTACTTTTGCACCGAAGCCGTATTAACGCGAGCACCCGTGTCATCAGCTTCTGCGCTTTAAAGCACCATCTACTTCGGGGGGATCAGTTAATAATCCTTCACCGCGGTTCGCGCGTAATTTAAGCTTCGTAATTTAAACGATCGATTAATAACCACCGCGTTATTCGCGAGGACGTCGGCCGGCTGCTCGATAAACGCGCCCGGCAACCTGTTTCCTTTTCACCACGCGTCGCGTTCAATTATGCCGGTCTCGTCGACACCGCGACGGGTAAATCGAGTTCCCCTAATTCCCCAGCAAACAAGCGCGCGCGGCTCGTGCAATTCTGCCAGACTGTTGACGCGCGGCAACGTCCCGCCACCTCGGCGATAAACTTGGAAAACTCGAGGCGCCTGCCATTGATTTCCGCCAAACAACTTCCAGCCACTCGGCAGCTCCTCGCGGCATGCAGTTCGAAGGATCAGGTGAATCAGGTGAGTTCGGAAGGGCTCCCGATGGAAGACGCCTGTGTGCATCGCGCAAAAGTGCATCGCGGAATGATCAGCAATTTCTTGCAAGAGAAAGCCCGCCTCCTGCTGCCCGTCGCGTTAAAGCTGCAAAACGCTGCGAGAAGCGTTTCGGAATTTTCATGAATATAAATCCCGTACGCGTCGGCAACCTGCCTCCATGAATATTCAAGCCGTCGAGCCGGGCGCGGGCGATCGTTTGGGCGAAAACTTTCCAGCGAATCGCTCTGCCTCGAAGAGGGGCCCGCTGGTGCCGGGGAAGAAACCTGGTTAAGTTTTTCCAGCCGTAGAATTTTGTCCGAGTCGCGTTTGGAGGAAAGTTCTCCGCCCTTCCCGCGGTGGCGGACTCTTTCCCCGATGATGATTTTAAAGTGAAGGCTTTGCTCGCGTTTTAACATAAGTAGGATATGTTATACGGCTCGATGTCACGACATGGTGTAACGATAAGGTGTAACGTTCACCTCGATAAGGTCTAGGCTTTTGCGCTAGGCTTCATGACTTAAAGCTTCAAAGCTGTTTCTTTTTTTCTTGGATCACGGTAGAGTTTCTTCTAGATGAGTGTGATAACGCGATCAAGGGGAAGGGATGAGAGAGATTTTACGGGAACTCGATTGGACACGAACAGGACGCGTCGGACGAGACGACGGCGGAATTACAACGCTCGCACGCGGCCACACGTGGCTACCAATTTAAACTGAATGCAGACGCGCGTGATATGTACATTACACTAGCCACAGCATTCGACCAGCCACGGCAATTGACAGTTTAGAATTGGACGGAACCGCTGACAGGGAATAGACGGTCGATCATGAACACTGACTGCGGTTGCCGCGATCACAGCCGATATCCGTCGACAATCCAAATACGTCGATTTCGCTGGCAGAAATTCGCGTCTATGGATGCCAGAAACGAGCACGGAAATTGGAGCGTGCTATCGGTGTCGCTAGACGGTACCTTCAGTCCGAGAATTGACGAATAAATTCGTAGAAAAAGCGAAGGCGATCAGAGGACACTCACTTCGCGGATTTCATCTTCGGGAACGTTCTTCGCGGGTAAAAAGTCGGCGGAACGAGCCCTTGATCGCCGGAGAGGATGGGTCAGAGTTAAGAAAAAGTGAAGTCGACCTCTCTGGGAGAGTTCCGCGCGATTAGAAACTATCGAAGGATTCCCGACCGAGCGTTTATTTGACCGTTACTTTCTCCGAGTGGTTACGCGGCGTCTGCTTTTTCGTTAAAAGTCCGCGGCGTGTTCATTATCCGGATTTACCTACCCACCGCGAGCAAAAATTTTAATTGACCGCCGTATATGGCCCGAGCTAATGAGACGATTCGCTCGTGCCATCGTGCGCGCAGGTGGTGAAAGGGAGCAAAAGACCTATGGGAAAGGAGAGGCAAAAGGTTGGCCGAAAGAGGCGGCGGGAACCTTTTGCGCCCAAGATCCGCCGATAGTCTCGCCGTCGAGCAGCAAATTGCTCGCGGGATCCTCGATAAAGTTCCTCGAATCTCGAAACTTTTTCCTCGCTGGACAACGGGTGGTTACTTTTACTCGCCACCTGGAAATTAATCTTCGAACGCGACGGTACGTCTTCGTCCGGCCCTAATTGAAAGGCGAACAAACGGGAGAATAATTGACATTCGAGATTGTAGTAGGAAAAAGCAGCTGTGGGTTCGTTTGTCGACAGGAATGGAGGCGGGTTGAAGTGGACGTGGTGAAAAACGTGGAGACGGGTTGGCAGAAATAAAGATTCTTCAGTGGAGCGGAATCAACAATCCGATTTCAGTTTGCTTTGCGGGAGTGATACTTCTTATCAGACTCGCGATCCTGAAATATCGAGTGCGATGGGAATAAAACGAAAAGTGCCGGATAATCGCGCGACGAGGACCGGATTCGAGGGAACGAGGCGCCGTATTACTGTATTCGCGGGGCGTTCGATAACCAGCCGAAGAATTCATTACGGCGAGAGGAGAAATCAGAGCGTTCCGCTCGATACAAACGCCGCGAAGCTTTCTTTCTCTGTCCTCTTGTAACTACTGTTATTATCCAGGGAACCGGGGTGACACATTGGCAAGCTTCCTTTCGAATTCATGGCGAGACGAGCGACGTTGCATACCGTCTTCGATCGACTATACTCTATTTAATTAGCAAGATCTTACGTGGCTCGCTAATCGGATGGTGCAATCGGCAGAAATCAATGTTCTTTTGGGGAATTTTTTGTAAGAAAACTATAGGTAGGGGAAGTAGGGGCAAAACCGGGACGTTAAGAATAAATGCTCATAACTTTGACATTATTAATGTAAGAAAGAAATTGAAATTAGGATTCATTAGACTAAACTCTTCATTAAATAATAGTATATATACATTTTTTGAATACAATAACAAATACAAAAAAATTACGATTTAAAATATGGTCCATTTTTACGGTTTTACCCCATGGCCTGGGTAAAACCGGGTACCATACTAGAAACTGGCCCTAGCATATATATAATAACGGAATTCGTCCAATTCTTCAGTCCCCCAACCAGTGCAGCCTTCGTGAGCCCACTTACAACAAACTGTACACTGCACCCAATTTGTTCAATTTCGATGAACCATATGATTCTTCGACATGTTTTCATCACCACTGTTATCATCATCCTTCGGTATTTTGTTTAATTTTGTGGTTTTTTCTTTTTAGTTATAGTCCTTTATTAAGATTTAGTTTTAAATTTGATAAGTTCCTCGTTTTTGTTGCTTTACGGTTTTACCCCAGCATACAATTTTGTAAATATTACGAATTATCAACAATACCAGGGCGAAGTACAAACAAACTGTCTTAGTTATTTACTCTTTAATGTGCAACAATTAACATAATTCACACAAAAAAGTACTTACCTGAACACTGTCAAAAGTGTTGAAGTTTCTTAACTATCGAAAATTAGATCAGAGCCTTCAAAACCACACAATACGATATAACCTTAGTAAGCACGCTTGTAACACAATCATCTTTTGTTGACAAAATAAGGCACATTGCGACAATATGTCGCTGCAACGACGCGGCAAAATTTAAGGCAGTTTAAAAAATAATAACACGTCCCGGTTTTACCCAGGTACCCGGTTTTGTCCTAATTTCCCCTACACGCAATATTTTTAAAACTATCAGAGTACCTATGTTAATATGTATTTCAACGTGCAGTCCGTTGCAGTGGCCTGACACCCAAAAACTAAATAGTTCTGCGTTTTTTATAAATTTGCACTATGGATGGCCCTCGATCCGCATTCAAAAATGAAAATTACAATAATGACGAGTGCTTGAAAACATACTTGCGTTCTCCACTAGAAAATTTCACGTTAATTGTGCAATAAAACTTCTTAAATTTAATAATATTATTCTGGATTGCGGTCCATCCACAGTGTAATATTATTAAAAGCTGCACGCAGTTGAACAACTTGGCCGCTCCGAAACATTTGCGCCATTTGGAATTACGGCGTTATTTTTATATCAAAAAATGTTCGTTCACTTCTTGAACTACAGAATAACATGCCCTGAAAGTTTTAAAAATATTTCATGTATAGTTTCCTCGCAAAAAATTCCCAAAACGAACCTTGATATCTGTCGATTACACCAGGTTCCCCTCTCAATGTAGATACTTAGCTTCTCTTCGCCTGCCTCTTCGTCCCCAGCTTCGAAAGCAACTGTCCCGTTGCTGTCGCAGTTCCACTCGGGGGACAGCCGTCCGTTACATTCTATCGCTTTGCACGCTAATTTACGATATTCCCGCTCTAATCAATATTGAAATTGGAAAGAATCTGGAGACACAGTTGGCTGGCGTAGGAAGCGCGGCGGGGCTCGTTAAAGCGGCCGGTGGCTGAGCGGACGTAAAAGGAGATCCCTCGGAGGATCATCGGGGCGATATCTCCTTGTTAAAACGTGTCCACGTCGGGGAGTAACGAGCCGGCTCGATAGCGAATCTCGGCATCGTTCGTCGCTCCATTTACCTTCTAGACGCACGGAACGACGATATCCTGATCACGGTAACGGCGCATAAACTAACGGCCGTATATGGCCAGAAACTATGCTCTTGTATATCGGCCGCGTTATCCTGCCTTTTATATTTATTCCCATGAAATACGCTCCTCGGCGGGAAGATAAATGCGCCGGGCCGTTTTGCTCGCGCGCCAGCACGCGCTGCGCCCAACAAAGGCGGAGGGGTATCCTCCTTCAGGATCGAGGCCTCGTTACCGATATCCGCGCGAGTACGTGCTATCTCCACCGCGGAGGGCATCGTGTCCGCATACAGACCGCTCTCGTCGATAATGGTAAACGGTAGGGAAGTTGCCCAACTATTCGCGGGAAATTGGCAATCCCGCGTCGACTTAAAAGTTGCGCGTCTCGCGCCGATACTTTCAACGCTGGCCTTGTTCGTTGCGGGAGTAAAGCGGATCCGAAGCGAGCTTATAGTACCGATGAGGTTAATTAAACGGTTCAAGGAAGCCGACACCCCCGCGCTCGAAGTTTCAATATGGAATTCAGTGACGTTTATCAAACCACCACTTTGTTTAGACCCAAGAACGTCGATGAGATGGTCCCCGGGGCTAGGGCAGGAGCGTGGTGAATCGGGGGTGCTTTTTCTGCGTCTCACCTTCGCGATATTTCATTTCCTCGAGTTAATATCGCATTCTGGCGTATTTGAAACGCGCGGGTATGTCCCCGATGTATCCGGGAGGCTGTAGGCGCAGTCGGGCCAGCTGGAGCGCTAGCCTCTTTTTGCGAGCACGCCTGTCGTCGAGGGCTCCAGCACTTTGGATTTAATGTCTTCATAATTGCGCGTCCCCCGACTGGACGAGTCGTTCCGTCGCACTCGAGGCTTTCTTGCCGCGCGCGGTTCGATTCGTCAAGTGGAACGTGCAAATCATTTTATGGCCCCCTAAGAGACTCTGGAGCGTTTGGTTCTGGTACGTTTGTCGCGTCCCTCGTAGACCATCGACTATCGTAATCTTCTCGTTCAGATAAGCTGACAGGGGCTCGTTCCAGATGGAGTTTTTCAGACAGAGGAGCCTGCGTTTCGGTAATCCGTTAGACAGAAACGATGATCCAGAAGTGAAGCGAGGCGTACACTGTCGTTCATAAGTAGTGGAACAGAAAATGTTATACCTATTTGTCAGAGTTTGATCACTTCCCAATGCTTTTAAATTAAAATTATAGGAACGTTAGCCCTTTCGGAAATTCTGCATTCAAACTTCTGTAAATAAGTTATAGGTAAGTGCACGTCCGCTTTTCTTATACGTTCGCGGCTTCTTTTGCTACCATTGCTACTTAGTTAGATTAGAAATATTTATTAATGTATTTATTATAAGAAATATTAGTATTTTTATTATAAAATATTTTTTCGCCAAAAATCGAAATACGAATTTATCAACTGAATAATTACTACTTATTGTGTGAGAACATATATTTTTCAATTAGTGTTCTCTTTTTAATGTTAAGTCAAAGTAATAATTTTAGAAACAGCTTATTCTAATCTACTCGAAGTTGGTAATGATGGAGCTGCACTCCTCTTGCTGCAAGGTCCTAAATTTTTCCACGCAGAGTAGGTGTTCTAATTCCTAACACTTACCAACACCAGTGTACACCTACGAGCTAAACATCGTGGACAGTTGCAGACGAATACATTCCGGGGTTGTTCGGAATGGCGGAATCGCGGGTGATTGCGGCCTCCGTCGTCGCGTTCCACCTCCCCCTCGTTGCGCTTACGTATCCAGGCATAAATTGGCCGTAAGCGCCGCGATCGTCCGTCGGATACTTAGGATGTAATGCGGTCTCGCCCGGAGCATTTGGACCTCTCTGAAACAGGTTCGAAACCAGTCCGAGGCGTCGAGACCTGTCCAGCGATTCCAGCCCCGCGATACGTCATTCAAGCGGAGAAAAAGTCGGCGAGCAACGGACGGACCAGTGTTCCTCCGCGCTATGAAAACTAATTGGATCGCAGTGCGCGGCGTCGTCGTTAATATTACGCCTGTAATTATTGCGCCAGCATCTGAAATATGCATTACGCGTGCTGTATCCGTAATGGCCGCCGACATCGCGCCGACATTGTTCGTTGACGTTGCGCGCAGTGGAAAATGCTAATATCCGTGCCTGAGGGACGTTTGTTCGGGCATTGTTGCGCAACGGTCGCGAATTTACCGTGGCTTTTATATTAAAGGTGTCCTTTGTTGGGGATTCAAGCTCCATCGGACGGATAACTGTTAACTGGCGCTGTTATTCATGAGGAATAATCAGGAGAATTGCTAAACGATGAATGGGCACCGATCGGAGGAGAAGAAGCGACGATACTACATTTAAACCTCCATATCGTCCGATCGAATGCGATTCAAGCAACGAGCGAAGCTCTAAATTAAGAAGGGATCTGCGCGACCGGGACTCCGCGGTTTGCAGAGGCTGTTACCGGAATTTAACTATCATTTATGTGGAATTAAACGTAAGCCAGTCCAGCAACGTTACAGCCTCAATGGGAGCGCGAGATACCAGACATGGTGCCGCGCTAATTCTCGATTAAGTCCGATTTATAGTTTAAGAGGGTAGTTTTCAGACAGAGAAACGTGGGACAGATGGGAAAGTCGGAAATGGTAACTAGGTATGTCTGCCGCAAAAGATCCTAGCCCTCCCAAAGCGCCGGGGTCTTAAGAGCACTTTCCCTCAACTACAGCATTACTGGATCAACGTTTCACGTAGCAAGGGTATTATAAATTATCTTCGTCCTAGTTGTTCTACCTGTTTCCGTAAGTTCGTATCGATGTCCATTAAGCTGCTACTGCTGCATGAGCGTACGTTCCCTTTTCGTGAGAAAATATCCTCTAACGTGTAAGTAAAGCGGCTTTCAAGCGCGCAGCTTTCTAGTCTCTCTGTCGGTTCTCCTTTTTCTAAGAAGAAAACGGTGGTCAAACTGTTCGTCCACCGAAAAGCTTCCTTTGAAACGATCTCGTTAAGAGCGTAAAAGGAAAACTGTTCCTTTGCAGTGGCTAATCTCGTTCCCATGTGAATCGAGGTATTTTTAAAAGTACACCCCTGTCCGTTGTTTGTCTCTTTACCTGGCTTGCTTTGAACCTGCTATTCGGTCGCAAGTAACAGGGGCGACGTTACTGGGGTGTTCAGGCGCTAATATCCAGAGCAATCGACTGTGTCTTCAAGGTGAAGCTGGCCTGGTCAGCGCATAACAACTAGCGTTGTGGTAATCGCGACGAAAATGGCTCATCCGGCGGTGATTAGGAAGGACACATCGAAATATGTTCTATTCGAAACACTACTCGAAGATGGTAGACCGTCTAGACAGGTGTTGAATATTTCCTCACGCAACCAACACCTTTTTAAAACTTCCTTCTCGTCATCAAAACGTCCACGACACCGCCGACGAAGATCTGTAAGCCTCGGGGGATGATGGGGGCAACCAAGCGAGTCAAAGGGACTTTCATCCCCCGACCGAGGAAGAAACGACACCCCTTCGCGTTGAAACTGTCCCGGAAACGGGACTTTGCGAGATCTTAGTTTACGCGTTCCAACGAGAACCGCGAGATACTTTCCATGGTCGCTTGCCCTTTTAATTAACATTACATAAATCTCCAGGCACATTCAACCTCCGTTCAACCACCTGCTCGAACTCGTAAATAGAATTCTCCCACGAAAGTAGCAGAAGTTGAATTGGAAACTGCTATTGCGATCGAGTCAGGTTCTAAGAGTGACGTTCCGCTTCGCAACGAACGACATTCGTCGCCAAAAGCGTGCCCCCCCCCCCCCCCCCCCCCCCCCCGGTTGAATCGGATTCGCGAAAGTTCCGTGGACGGTTTGGAGCGCATCTGGCGCCGGGGCTACAGGTCATTTCAAATGCGATAGCTCTAGTTGCTCCGAGTGGCTCGTTTCTCTATTCTCCATCGCACCGTTGACGTTCTAGCCTCTTTTAACCTCGGCTCTCTCTCTCTCTCCCTCTCTCTCTCTCTCTCTCTCTCTCTCTCTCTCTCTCTCTCTCTCTCTCTCTCTCTCGGTCCCTCTCGGCTATGGGCGTCCGCCCGACCGGGGGAATTAATTAATCAGACAATAGCGGCGCCCTGATAAATGGCCGGCACGGAAGTGCATGATCGATAAGAGACACCGTGCTACCGTCCGCGGTGCTATACGCTCCCGACAATACGATGAATCCGCGAGAACGGATGGCACCGCGTTTTCTCTTTCATCGACCGCCCTGGGGATTATTGGTCGCGTAACGAACAAATGGGAACACCGTGAAACATCTCTCTGGCACGTTCAGATTCAAAGGTTGATTGATTCTTTTCCGTGCGAGATGAATTTTTGTTTTATTAGCCAGCCGACGAGGGAGACTTTCAATGGAAATTGGGTGGAATGCGAATTCTACTTTGTAGAGGCTGTAGAAAAGTTTGTATGTCGGATAAATCCGCTCGGTTACTCACTATGAGAAGGACGCATCTATTTTCAGAAGTTACACCGCCGCATCCGAGCCAGCTGCCGACCACAGCCAGGACACCTGCGACGATCAAGGCGTAGGCCAGAGTCGGATACGTCGACGTCGTCATCAGGGACACGTAGCTGTGCTTCGAAATCACCGTCCAGATACCGATCCCGCCCACCACCAGTCCAGACAGCTGTAACAAAAAATAAGACCGTTCACCATAAAGCTAAGGCCCTGTTAACCCTTAATTGCTCCTTGCTCGTCCACGTCGACGAGGATAAAATTCACTCCAACGCGTTGACACCCCGGGCCTGTTTCGTTGCATCTTGGTGTTAATTGGCATCGATCGATAGTGGTCATTAACCGGGGGGGGGGGGGGGGAGCTTCACGTGGACCCTGAATTAGGTGCTATATAGCAAACGACCACGCATCTAATCATTACAGGTCAGAGTGAAAAATCTCACAATACCGTTTCGTTCCAATTACTCGATCTGAAGAAGAACACGTGGTGCCCTTCAAGCTGCACGCGCAGCTTCCCGAGAACAGACGCGAACAGACCAACCACGCTGTAATCTGCCCGCTCGCTCGGTTGTCCTCGATACGATCTCCTCGGACAGAACGCTTTTATTCGCGCGATATCGAAGGCTCTAATCCCGGCGAATCCCGCGACGAAGAACCACGCCAGATATCGTAGCCGCCCACGGCTGACGCGTGACCAACGGTGCTTGATAACTATGCGCGTGTCAAACGTATTTCGCTATCGTCCCCCAGCGCGATTTATCTACCCCTTTTTTCCCTTCCTTCCCCCCCCCCCCCCCCCCCCCTCGCAGATTTCCCCCATTTTTTCCCCGTTCGCCAGTGACACCGGGTCGCGACTCCCGAGCGGATCCCGCGGGAGCGGTGCAAGGCAGCAGCGAAATATACGAGGTACGCCGACGTAAATATCGGTCGACGCGCGATATTTACGGTATCGAGGAATGTGCGGTACGTGGGCGGCGCGAACACTGGTCTCTGGGCACACAATGGTCAGGTCTCTAGACACGCGCGCTCCAGCAACGAAATACTCGGGGGTACTGCCTGCGTTAGACGCGTGCACGGAGGGTAGTTGGCCGTGACTGGTACTAATTGCGACGTTTATACACTTTTCACGGGTTAAACGGTAGGTACCTCTGTGCTGGGGTTTAATCGAGTGACAGCTGCTAGCCTTCCGTCACTGATCTTTAATCTGGCTTTCTAAATTCTATCTAGCAATTACTCAGGACCCGATCTAGCACTTCCGCCGCTATGAGCGAAAATGATTTTTGCCGCCCTGTACAATGCATTGTAAGTAATTATTTTAAAACATTTTTAACAGCGAGTGAATTTTTTTTGTACATATTTATTGAATAACAAGAGCCTTTTATTTTATCAAACATTTAATGTTCATAAAAAACAGAAGCAGAGGAAAATAAAATATGTAGGAGGTAGGTATCTATTTTTAAATCTAAAAAAGGATTTAACGAATGAAACAAAATATACAAAAAGCGAAAAATCTGACCTTTCCGTAAAGGTGGTATAAGTAATAGTTTTTATATGAGAGATTTGAAGTCACTTTTATAAAAAGTTTAACCTTTTTATTAGTTTTTATTGATTTTAATTTTCTCTTTCTACCAAATTTGTCGCTGTGGGCAGTTGACCTGCTTGGGCCCCCCCAGTTATCGGGCCCTGCAGTTATCTCCAGAACACGTAGGCATAACATCAGCCTGCTTGTTTTCCATTTCAAAGGCCAGATCTCGAGCTCAAAGAATCTCTGATCCACCCAGTTGTCACAGAACGACCAGAAAATTCCCAGCCTCCTAATCCTGCACAACTAATTCCTTTTCCCTCGACAGACGCAGGTACGTGATACGGTATTCACTTTGTCCGCGTCGAAGTCAACAGAAGTAATCCTCCCTCAGAATCGAACATATCGCCACTCCCATTCATTTGAACGTCGGGCGAACGGACATGCCGGGAATTATGAAACACTGTCACCTCGAGGTATATACATACGAGACAGAAAGGTGGAAGTGTCTGACCTTTTTCAAGATGAGAATGAAGTCCCCGAGTGAACGAATCTCTATCGATCCAGTTGCTCGGATTTACCTCCGAAAGCCAGCACACTATTATTCTTTCATACCCGGTGCAGTAAATTCCACGAGCGGCGGAGGAGAGATTCGCGGGGCCAGCTGATCGATATTCCTTTATCATCGTCGCTGATAAAGGGCGCACCAGCGACCGTTTCGCTGATTCTTTCGGGGCGGATACAACGGGACCGCACCCACGCTTTGCGCCGTATACCCGCGGGAAAGAATCCGGCGAGGAATTCTCAGAGGCCGAGTGGATACGACAGCGCGTGTACTATATTTCTCCGCGCGGTCGAATCCAAGCGGATCGTGCCGCGGCTCCGTAGGAAGGACCTCGATATACCCAACTCCCTGCGGGGAGGCTACACACGGTCGCTGGACGAGGGCAGCAATTTATTATTTTATCATTGTCCCGAGATGCCGAAGGCGGCCACGTATCGCCGCTAGGACGCCATAAATCACGGGGATCGGCGTCGATGCTCCGCTTGGCGCGTCTCCGCGAGCAATATCGATCCCTATCCGGCATCCACGAACAAACGCGCGTCGCCGTTTATGGATTCCCCGCGATACGTCTCGTCCGGGCCATCGAGTTCTGCCATTAGCGTATTAAAGTTATATACACACGCGGCGGGTATTACTCACGGGACGACGTGATATTTCATGCCGCCGTTCCAAGTCCCCGGAGAGTCTTCGTCCAGCGTCTGCATCCGCTGCGAAACGAGGGGGATGAAAGTCGACAGCGACCAGCGCTCCTTCTTTATCGCTCCGCCGTTTTTCAGCGGAGCTTTGGTCACTTCGGTGGTGAGCAACGAAAGGTAAGTACACCAAGGGGGTGTTACGGCGCGACTATGGTCGCAAGGGAAAGGAAACGAAAACGGGACCGTTTGCAACGCTCCTTTCCTCACGGTGGAAGGAGAACGAGGCAGCGATTTATGGTCGCCACTCGCCAGGGGGCATTTATATCACGGGCGGTCGAATATTATTTACGACCGTCTAATGCTAAACTTTCCCCGCGAGTGTGACCAAATAGCTGGTCTGCGAATTGTTCCCAGTGTCTTCCGCTTTCTCCTCGTGTTTACGATTAGTCGCCGCGGCCGGAGCTTTCTGCGAAATGCGTAGTTTCCGTCGAATAGGGGAACGTGGGTGGTCCCGTGAACCGCGGGGAATCGCGAGATGTGCGTCTCGGTTGTCCAGACACAATGGATCGTCGTCAATGGAAATCGATCCATCGGGCCACTTTGACATCAGTCGACGAACCGAAAATAAAAGTCGAACGAGCGCGTGGTTTTTATCTAGACCCCTCAATTAGGCCCGCTGGATTTGGTCGCTCTGTGGACTTTGTAAGAGCCGCAGGTACCCGTGCGCGACATTAGTCCCAATGAAGAGTTTCAAAGCACCGTTCGGACAGGTTTTCTGGAATTCTAGGGACTCGAAACGCCCCCGCAGCCCTCTTCTCCCTCGCCCTTCGTTTCACCTCATTCAGCCCGTTGCCGGAGACGCGGCCGTGGCTTATCTGCCTCGAAGCTTATGAATTCAGAGAGCAAATAAAGACCGGAGTGTCTAACGGTGCTCCACGGTCCTCCTTTTACCGCGTTTTACGCGCCAGCTGACAGCCGATGGGGCAGAAAATTCATGTCCGCCTCGCGACGATTCGACGGCAACGGGGAAGCCGAACGATCTTACCAATCGTTCGGTTATTCCTAGCGATTTAAACGAGCTCGCGGTAATCTTTTCGCCCGACGTCGGTAAGATATCGCGCCACTAATTCCATAAATCGTGGCCTTCTCTTGAATTTTTGCCAGGATTTATAGGAACGGTAACTAGGCTCGAGCTGCGCAACTCGCTGGACACGATTATCAGCGTAGAAGCAAGGAACACGACGACACCGCGTAACGTCCGTAAAGAAGATGAGATATTTCCTCGATCGTGTCGGCGCTTCGATCAACCGGCGCGTCTCAATCTCGTCGTACGTTCGCAAACAAACTGGTATCTTTATCGCGCGCCATAACCAACGCGGACGGAGTAACAGCTCTTCCCCATTTTCGTTCCAACTGCAGCGGAGTGCGTCCGTGCACTTCACGGCCCGCTTGGCGGATCCTACTGTTGCGCTCGCGAAATTATTTTCGCTGCGGACTCTTTAGAGAGACCAGGGCAAGGTACAGCATGTTAATTATTTCCACATCTGACGTTGCACATCCTGCAGCGGAATGAGCACGGATCCAAGCAGTTTTTGCAGCGCTTACGCGGACCGTCGAGCGCTGCGAGGTTGCTTCTTTACTTCCACGCTGGAGCGGCAGATTTTAATTGAAGCGGAATTTTCGGGGTTACGCAACCCGCGCGTTTCTCACGTCTGATCACGTACCCGCTTAAACTATGCCGGGGATGCGTCTAATTTTAAATTCCCGTCTCTGCACGCGAGTTACGCGCGCGTACGAATTTGCGCGGTTGCATATGGGCGCTATATATATACGCGCTTCTCTATTAGAAACGGGAATGCATCGAATGTCGGTCAAACGGTGGGCAGAAATGCTGGCTTCTTGGCAGCCGAGAAAGCTTTACGTTACGAGCGTTCATTATTTTCCAACGACATTCTTGCGTCATCGTTTATTTCCTAATCTCACACCTTGATTAGCCACGAGATTCCCGTTGTCGTTTACCGATGATCGTGGAGTTGGAACAGCTTGCAGAAAACCGCGACCAAAGGAAGACAGAGGCGCGGCGGTGGACGAGCAATGATTCCTCAAGGTTCGTCGCCGGGGTACGTTCTGGCCGCAGCTGCCGCGACCGCCACTGAGATATCATCGGCACACCATCGTGTTTGTTCCACTCCCTTGGCATAATACTCGCGCGGTGTATGTGCATACACAACGTCGCGCGCTTGCATGATTTATAGCAGGCGTTTTAAGGCCACCGGCGCCGCCACCGCCAAGTAATAGCATTAATGATAAACATTTTCGACGAGCTGCGTGCCCGTGTATGCGGTGCCGAGACTTAACCGCGAGCGCGGGTGCAACTTGGACGCGCTGGCTAATTTAATGGAATCGTTTGCGGCGAGCTAGCTTTATGATAATCGGCAGCAGTGCCGGGAGGTGCTTGCCACCGAATCTTCGCTTCGAATCTTTGCCGGCGGCTTAAACTCGCGAAGATTACAAGTCTGCTAACTTCCACCTTGCCTTTGCAAAGATTCAAGCTTCCTCCCAAAAATTTGCAAGCTAGAACTCTTGTACGTAGCCTGGACAACTCAATTAGACCCGACTACGACGATTAAACACATAGGAACCGTTGGAACTTCGGCTCGTTAAACCATACGGTTCGTTCTTTTAAGTCGCATAAACCTCGAACCTTCATTCTTGCGATCTAGCCGAGGATCGATAAGGGCGTGAGGAATTTCGAATCAGGAATGGCAGAGGAGTTCCACTGGACGCGTGACATTCCGTCCAGGTTTATCGACTCCGAGGATCCATCGATCGCGGGCTGGTAGCCAGCCGATCCAGGGGCTACGTGCACTCGCGTGCTTGCACGGTGCATACTGCTGTACAGCGACGGCATTAATCGGTGGAAGCGCGTTAGGCGAGAAAGGCAGCCTCTATTCGAGCGTTCGAAGGTGGGCATCCATTAGCATAAGAACCGAGGAGATCTCCGCTCGAAGATAGCTGGTCCCTTATTTACAGCGTGTCAAGGATAATCATTCTGCTCGCGGTTCTACTCCGCGCGCCCGATCGAGCCAGGACGACGGTGGTGTCCTTTCAACCACCACTGACGGAAACAATGAAAACACCACCGCAGACACCCTCGGTGCACTTAAAAACGATTAGCGGCAAAGTAATTCAGTTTCGCCGCGGCGAACGCTGGCCGTGGGCGCGACGCTGCCACTTGTGCACCCCCTGTACGAGTGTAATTACCAAACTTTCCCGACGAGTCGACTCGTCTTACCCAATTTAACTGGCTAACAACGGTAAAACGTATTCAACGGCGAATTAACCGCTCGCAGAAACGGAGCAATGGATCCAAAGGCGATTACACATTCTATCTAACTTTGCGCCGGGGGCGTCTAGTACAGAGCACGTTGCATTAAAGGGTTACGGGACGATAAAGCCATTGCGACGGTGTTCCACGGGAGGATAAAGGCAGCGTCGGTTTTCATTGCTGCGAACAAGATTCTATCCGGGGACGTCGCTACCCGTCAGCGCATAAAGATTATTATTCCGCGATTGTGAGCGCGAAACTGGCCCCTCAGCCCGCTCCTGGGATACACCGAGATCCAATCTCGCGGCGGCACGTAAATCCTGCGCAGCCACTCGAGAAAGAGAGGCGGAGAGAGAGAGAGAGAGAGAGAGAGAGAGAGAGAGAGAGAGGGAGAGAGAGAGAGAGTAAGAGGCTGCACGGTTGCAGACAGTGGTTGCATCCCCGGACGAAATTAGAATAATTACGTATTACTTGCTGTCCCGGCTATTAAGAAGATCCAAGTCTCGTCTGGAGCGCCCTCCGCGGATGAAACTCCGCGGCATTCCTCAGCCTCTCCGGGCCCCTTCTTTTCTCCGCCCCGTCGTTCCTCTGACGTTCGAAAGATTCCACGGGACGTCTGGCTGCCCTCCGCCAAGAATCCGTTTTTTCCTCAAGTACATACAACGTCGAGGCGGGCAAATTGCGTTTGACACGCGACGCGTGAACAAGGATTCGCCTGGCTGCTGCTGGTGAATTAGCGGGGATTACGGCGCGCGGAAATCCCGCGGCCGGGCCAGTTAGCTGGCTGTGCCGAGCGACGCGTTTAGAGAGACTTACGAGTGCCGCATTAAAGCGAACCGCCCGCGACTCGATTAGTCAGTTCGCGCCACTTTCGAGTGGAAAATCAACTGGACGGGTTCGAGGGGCCTGGCATTTGTACGATCGAAAGTGGACGCGAAGGGCGCGCGAGTTTTAAGCAGAAAAAGAGGAGGCTGCTTATGATTCGGTGGAGCACCTGGGAATTCTCCTGGCGCTAAGTAGTTCCGTGTTGAGGGTCGCGGAGTGCATCGAGGATAATTAAACGCGACGACCGGCGCGGCTAATGCAACGCACGATCGCTGGCAGAGTGCGTGAAAGGGATAGCGGGACAGTGCTGTGAGAGGTCCCATTGCCCGGGGTCGATGTTTCACGATCGACAAACGCGTCAAGTGCGATCTGTCGCCAGCCGACGCACCGGCATGCACGCGCCTACGTGCGGCGTTCCTGCCTGCGCGGAAACGCAACTGCCCCTGGGAATGCGCTAGGTGCCCCGTGGTACACTCGCTCGCTCTCGGCAATCGAGCCGGATGACGGTCATTTCGTTCGTTTAGAGGTTTACAGGGTCGTTTCGATTATGGATCGAATGATAACACTGCAGGTGATCCTTTCCCGCGACGGAATAAAGTGGACGCGATTGCTCAAGACCGTGGGAGTACTGATAATTTGGTTTATTTATTTCATTTATTTATATATACGACAAAACCCTTTGGTAGGTATAGAAGAGAGAAAACCAGTAGAGGTCGAATATATAAAAGTAGAAGCACAAAAATGAGCAAAATAAAGGAAAAAAGGAATAGTGCCGAGATAGAAAACAAGTAAAAAAGAATAAAATAAAATGAAAATATATATTTCATTATAGTGAATGGCAGAAGAAATTAATTGAATGCGAAATCAATTAAATCTGTTGTTCGTGCCAAAGATAGTAGAATGTTTACGCAGCATAAATAATTCAATATTAAGTTCAAGTAAGCTTAAGGGCTCCGGACACTTGACATTGTAATTCATAATTTTAAAAATAAATATTAGATCTGATATAAGTCTCCGCCTTGGAAGAGAAAGGCAATTCAGCATTGTTATTTAAATTTGAGGTAGAATAATAAATTCACACTGTTCCTTGTATTTTTGCGCTACGAATTTGGGAATAGTATCCCTTTAAGAAGAAATTACAGAATTCAACTATTTACTCAAAAATCCAATGAGAATCTTTAGCCCGAAGATTCGTTTGAACTCCTCAAATTCGTTCATTCCAGTCGCGTTGAAATCGCAATCGTTTATTAATACTCGCGAATGCCCAATTAACGCGAGGCTGCTTAAGCGTAACGGGGCTTTGCAAAGGATTAACGGGGATATGCGGATGATTACGGATCAGTTTCGTCGTTCTGTTTTCGGTAGCGCGGAGCGGCGCAGAAATTACGCGACGTTAATCGCGCGATATTTAGGGACAGGGACGAGCGGCACGAAACTTCCGATGATGGGCTTTAAACAGGCCGCACGGAACGCGGGAATTATAACTATAATGACCCCCGTGGTGGTGGCGGGTAATACGATTGGACCACGCGGTGAGATAATCGTATTTTATTACGCGAACCACCCTGCAGCACTCCGCCGTTCACGGAGGAAGTGCCTTGATATTCGTTATTAGCGATCGTTAAAATTAATCCGGCTTATGGAACTGCCCAGAGGATCGGAACAACGCTAATTTCCTTCGACAAACCGTTACCGTGTTATTCTTCCTCTAACGAGCAAACTTGCCCTGGGGGGAAAGAAGAACAAGTGCCGAAATTAAAATCAAGATTTATGGCCCTAACTAACGGGGATAAAAGTGCCTCCGTCGCTCCGACAAACTTGCCCTGCTTGCCCACTACGGTCGCGATTGCGCCGTGAAAAAAAAAAAATAACAAAAGGGCGCATTCAAACGTTTAATTTCATCCCGGGCGGCGAATCCTGGCGAAAACCTCGACGAACAAACTTTTCGCGGTGCTTTCCCGTGTTCTGTGCACACCGGGGGATCCGCGTCCATACACCGTGCATCGACAATGGCAAACGAAACAGAAAAGCCCGTCCGTGTTTCATGCTCGGGCAACTTTAAATCACGTATTATTACGCCGCTGAGTATAATAGGAAGCAAGCGGTGGGCTGCGATTCGGGAGCCGATGTAATAATGTGTAACGCGAAATTTCCGAATGTAGGTGGGCGTGGCAATGAAAAGCGACTGGGCCCGGGGTTGGTCCCGAATACACCACCCCATTGTTAATCAGTAATTAGCAGCTCGCCAGGCGCACTGTATAATTAAGCCGTCCTGGGCGCCCGGCGATTTCTCGCGAAAACTTTCGCGTCAGAACTCTGCGCGCCCATCCAAATTGTAGTAATCCCGCGTCTCTGATTTTTGCGTAGGTATCTGTTGCGTGTCCCGCATGGGTAATTCGAGAGGCGTTGGATCGAAAGTTGCAATCAGAGCGACAATAAAGTAACAACGACGAACGGTACCATCGCGAGATCGGAGAAACGACTATGTAGTTTGAGTGGTTGCCAGCCTTTGGTCGCATCGAGATCGATCCGCCGTGTTCTCCGTCTCGGCGAGTAATTAAATCATCGACAAAACGATTAATTAGCCGATACAGAGGGGATCGTAGACAGGCAGGAAGGAGTCGGGTCGCATTTTGTGCCCTGCAATCGCCGGTTGTTAATAAATCGAACTCGCGTAATAACCTGCCGTAGAGCACCTGCTAATTGCTTAATTTCCCTCTCCGACTCGATCCTCATTTTGCCAGCTTTCCTTTTATCCTCCACGGCGTACAGTCTACGCGCTCGTCCAACAAGGGTTGATCTGCGTCTGGGTCTTTAATCTTCTCACGTTGGCGACGTAAGTGGGCGATCTTAACTTTGACGATCTTTTGCGAGGAAACTTCTTTCAGATCTTACCCAATTGCCAAGTAGAATGGATCGAAATTAAACCTCCCGATTAAGAATCCAAGCACGAAGCTACATTCAAACCTCAATCTTTTTACCGAATTTCTAAACAATCACCACAGTGTTCTCCAACACTTTCCAAGTCATTTAAAGGTATCCAAGGAGAGCCTCGACCTACACCTTCCATACTTCCGCGAATCCATTTCTCATCGCGCGACTATCGCGCGCCAGCAACGCAGCCGACGATGAACTATGGACGAGATACGCGAACTTCCGCCAGCAAGAAAGGCCCCAGCCAAGGAATCCCGTAATTACGTGCTCGCAGGCGAGAGACAGCGGCACCCGATGCCGCGGATAACACGCCGAATCCGTTGACTTCGGCTCGACAGGGTGACTGCACTAGCGAGCGCAATCAATGGGAGTAAACGCGCGCGTTAAGCGAGCCGGCATTGTTGCGCGGCCATTGTTCCCAGCCAGGTGATTGTTGCATTATCCCCGCATTATCGAGCCTTATTACCAGGCGAGTTTCAAGTCCGCCATTCAAAGCGGCTTACGTCGAACGCGACGATCTCGCAATCACGCGGTGCGCCTGATTCGATGAGACGGCTGGTGCAATGGGATAGGTACCACTGTGCAAACCGTACTCGACGCTGGCAACACCTCGGCGCTCGGGGTTCCGAGAATCGCAAGAGTTTGCGGACGCCTGGAAGGGAAGCTCGCGAGGCGATCGACGAGGACGATGACGAGCCGAAGGGGGGACACGTCGAACGGGTCGAAATGATGATAAATGGGGCTTCAGGGAAAGACGTCGGCAATAACAGGGTACAAGGCACGAACAAGTTACCCGCCCGTTTTTTAATTCCGAGGATGTTCCGGCTACTTTTCAACGAGGCGTCGACGTTTTATGCATTAAATCGCGATGCACCGCGGCTACCGATCGATTTGCACCGTCCTGCTCCTTTTTGCGACAACTTCGCTCCCCGACGCTCTTTTACTTCCCCCTCGACGCGGTTTTATCCCGCGGCTACTGCACCTTACGACGGGAGCTTCATTAGCATTTTATGGAATGTATCGTCGCGCGGGTCACGATGTTCCAGCGGCTGCTTACACCGTTCAGGGCCGCGGGGCGAGAAGCGAAAGCTTGTCGCGGCGGTTTAGGAGTCTCCATTGGGGGGGCTGCGCGAAAATTGCGTATGTAGTTGATACGTACGTAGTTAGCTCCGCGATTACCTTCCCCGGTTCCTTGGGCATCTGCTAGCTCACTGCGGGCACATTTCGCGGGTGAATGGCACGAGGAGCCTTCCTGCTGCACTCCCGTGGGACCATCAGAGCTGCCGCATTCGACCAGCGGCAGAACGCAAGATCGTGGCAATAACAATTAAAAGGGAGCCTTTACGGGGGCGGAACGACGTCGTTACGGAGGACATCGACGACCGTGGAAGCCATCCCGGGAGCGCGCGAATGGTTTATTCTCGGGCTGACGGTGCAATTCCCCTCGCGCGGTGTCTCGCTCGGTAACGCCTCGCGGAAGACGAGTGTACGCGTAACTGTGCATCGGTACTTACGAACAACACCACGTTGTAAATGTGAAGGACGTATTTGAGGAAGTTGACGGAGCAGCAGCCGTCGTCTCTGGTCCTCAGCCTGGTGGAAGTGCCGGGCAGCCTCTCAGCGCTTTTAGCCATGATTGCTCGATTCGTTTCGTCGCGTGTCTCCGGGCTGGTCGTCGTCGTCACCTCGTCACCGACTCTGCAAGCACACGAAATTCAACCGGATTAGGGATCATCCCGCGGAACAGTCGTCCTCTGGGGGGAGGATTGCAACCGAACGATCGAGCTGCCCGACGGGACTCGATCTCGTCGCTGCGACGAAATTGCATTTCTCGCCGCGACCTATCTCCGACGAATCCTCGTGCTCGGAATTCTTCGGGGGGGGGGGAGCATCCCCCGCGACGAAGGAACGGTAAATCTATCTTCGAGCGTGCTTTCGGGGTCCCTGGCGATCGGCCAGCGGACACCACGCGCCGCTGCACTTCCGGCCAAGTGCAGTCCTCTGCAGGTAAGGAGATCGCGTCGTTTTCACTTTGCGTCTCGATTCGAGTATCGTTACGGCTCGGTTCGCTCCCCGGAGTCCTTTCTAATCGGACTCCGTAGGCCACGTTGAAACTCGCTGGAAATTGGCGGAGCATGCGGAAAGAAAGGCGCGCAACGGAAGAGGATAAAGTAGTAGCGGCATGCAGTCACTAAATCGAATGAAATCGGCAGGCAGGTTTCGGAAGGGAGGGATGGGGCAGCGAGCAAGGAGCCGGAAGTAACTTGGTCGCTGCTCAAAGGGGAAGCTTTGGCACGGGACCATTGCTAACGTCGTTTCACCTTGCCAAGGAACGTCGATCTTTCTGTGTACGAGCACGTTGCTGTGGTCGATCGACCGCCCTTTTCCTCGTTTCCTTTATCCACCCTCCTACCTACGCGGTAACCCTGTTCCCCAATCCCCCCGTTGCATAAAAAGGTGCGCGAACGGGGCCAAAATTCTAGCGAAGAGACGATCGTTCACCCGCGATAACAGAGAATGGGGATCGATTAGAAGGCACGGGAAGGTAGAGGTTAGGTGCTGGCGAATTGTGGTGCCGCGATTGCAGCGATCGAGTACCCACGAAGCCGGGAATAAAGGAGTAATTGAGCGGCGGGGGTCGAGGCGTTGATCGTTGCCGGCCGGATTTTGGTTAACCGCGGGGCGAATTCAAAAGGATAAATGCCGGGCTAATGAGAAGGAAGGGCGGTGAGGGGAATGGCCAGACACGGGCGATGAGGAGGCGGTGGCTGGAGACGGTCGAGAGCGGAGAAAGAGGAAGGCGATTGCAGCGGGTACGCGGCCGAGAAACCCGAGCAGAGAAGATGAAAGAAGAGAAACCGCGAAATTAAATGGGTGTGACCCGTCTCTTTCGTGTGGGCGAAGTAGTTTCGACCGCGAGGAGAGCATAAAGGTGAGCTCCCCGCCCGGATGTGTGCGCATTTTTTGTTCTCCCCGCGCAAGGCTGGAGCGTTTAATGCGCCGGTAGACTGGCTATCGTCCACCGGTTATTGGCCCCCGGATGGTTATTGGTTATTATTCCCGCGCGCGGGGTGAATACATCCCGACGCGCCACAGTGGCCGAAAACCACTCGACAAATGCTCCTCCCGGCTCTTTTCCCCACGTTTCAGCGTCCATCTCTCTCGCCAGGCTCTGAAAGCGATCGCACGCTCGGTCGGCGAATACCTATCGCGCTCCGGTAGCGAGTTATCTTTGGGAGAACTCGTTCCCCAGAGCACATACTACCGCCTTCTGCAAACACTCCTCCGGAGATTCGAACAGTTTACGAAATGAATCGAGATCTTTGAGTTCTGCTGCTAACGAGGGAGGGCGGGGATCAAATACACTCGTTGAAGTGAAACCCGCGAGTCCTGCGATTGTTTACGCAGCCTACTTTCGGAATTTCGTGACGAAATTGAAGTGATCAACTGCCTAGAGCCCTGGCCACTCGTGGCTCGTGCAATCTTTCATGTTCCCACCGTGAAATTGCGCTCGTTAGTTCTACAAAGCGTATCGAATGCTCCCGCTATACGTTCTTTATCCACTTCCAGCCGGCAGACTACTGTATAACGATTCTTGCCCAGGAAATTTCACAAATGGCAACTTTCGCGCCATTACGTTACAACGAGCGCGCAGGAAGAAAGGAGGGCCTCGTAGCAAAGTTCCCCAGAAGTGTCGTCCATTACGACAACGTCCCGACTGGAGAACGCAGATATGGATCACGGAAGATTGTGGTAAACAAGGCAGTTCTGCCGGCCGAAAAACTCGAATAGATCAAGAGAGGCAAGACAGCTAGGAAAGAGAATCACGAGCGGAGAGAAACTTACTACTTCCGCTTGACGTGTAGCTGCGGAGGTGGCCGTGTGCTTTGTCTTAAGGGATTGCTTTCTGGGGGGGGATATTTAAATGTAGCGTTCGGAGATAAGGAACGGGCCTGGTGCCACGAATATCCTCGATCTATCCACCGAGTAAACGTCCCTCTCTTTTTGGGACGTGGAAAGGAGGACTAGCTTCCAGCGCCAGGCAGAAGTTTCGACTGCATCGAAATAGCTGCTACAACTGGTTGCAGGCGAGCGCACCTCGGCGATAATGGACGCGAAAATAATCAACGCCGGTGACAGGAAAAAGAATCCAACCGCCACGCGCCGCTCGCCCAATAAGGCGACTTCGACTCGACCCACGTGCCTACGAACTTAGGCACACCGGACGCCCACGCGCGCGAACCGGCGACCCACGTTCGCGATGACGCATCGATATGCATCTCGAATCTGTTTTTACAGACGGGACAGAAGAAATAAACCGACCCGTATTGATGAGCCGGTCCGTCTCGCGGACAAGGCACTGGGCGCGTTCGCGATCTCTCTGCCTGCTCGATTTACGGCGCAGTCGATTAATTCCGGTCCAACCTCGTGTTCCCCGGCCCCGAATAAGCACTTCATCATCCAAGTGCTCGCGGACTTCGCGGGTCGCGACCGATCCGCGAGATTTCATGGGGGAAAAATGTCCCACGGGGCTGGTTGGAATCCCGGCTCGGTCCTTTTGTCGGGGTGGCTCGCTATAATTCTTGGAGGGCTGCGTTAATCGTCAAGTCGACACGTGGGTGCCCACCGCCCCTTATCGAAAACCATGTCTCATAATATATCAGCGACGACAGCGGGGCTGTCGTTCGATCCCTTCCCATCAATTTGCCGCAGTGCCGTGTTCCCAGCATAGACGTATCCTCATTTATCCCAATGTCCTACACGTCGACAGCCAATTTGCTAATCGAGCCAATCATCCAATCGCATTAACCTTGCCGGCCACTCAGAGGCCCCCGGTGGCCGTTTTATTGGACGGTTCCTGCGACAGGTCTCGCGCTCGCGAAGCATCGCCGTCCAAGGTGCAAAACCTTCTGCGTCACCACCCACGCGCCCAGCGTACCACCCACCTTTTTCCAAGCCCTTTAGGCCGCGAGCAAATCTTTATTCCGGCCGCGCTCGCGCCGCAGCTTTTATTTAAACGAACGACTTTCGAATGGACTCGAGGGCCGCGGGGCGAACGGCATACTTGAGCAGGAGCGCGTACGCGTACGCGTCGCAGATCATGCGGGCGGTAGGGTCACGTATCGACGGGGACGTAAAGCGGAAGGTGCTCGTACGGTCGATTTAAAACGGAACCGTAATCTGAACGCTGGCCCCCCTTCCCCTTTATCCCGAGACCTCCGACCCCCGTAAAATTCCGTCGATAAAGGCGGAATAGCCGGGAAGAGTAACGGAGCAGATTGGCTGGTTTTACGCGATCGGTCGTTAAATCGCCAGTCGAACATTCTTTTGAGGAAGAAAAAAAGGAATCCCCGAAGACAAAAGGCGCTCGTCGCGGGGCCTCGGGGAGTCGCCTCTTCCATGGGAACAAAAGGCTCTATCCTCTTTATAGGATTCCGCCCTCCTAAATCTCGCGAGATATTCCAGCTCTCGCAATCGGGGATACCGAGCTGTAAAAGTAGCGCTTTATCGTATCACCCTGTATATACTTTTTATGCGTCAAATCCATTCCCTTCGTATCGATCCCACGCGCCTTAGACTATTCTCCTCAGGCATCTCGGCAGGTTCCCCCATTCATGCTTGCCTCCGTGCATTAATTACACTTTTTCTCGATCCAATTACATGCCCGGCTATCGGCTGCGCCTTGTACGTATCATTCATATCGATCGGTCCGCTCTCGACGGGGACGAAAAAGTGCGGATCGGCGGCGGCATCGGTTTCATTGCCGCGTTCGATTTACGGCCGGCGATTCTACCGCAGGTTGCCGGCGTGCACCAGCTGGAGCAGCAGCGTGCACCGTTGCGCACGGAAAACTGCACGGGGACAGGCCGACGAGCGAGCACGTCGGCCCACGCCATCCGCCTCTGCGTGCAATTGCACCGCGCTGCACCGTGGAAAATTGGATAATGCGGCCGTGCAGGAATAAACGGAATCCATCAGCGGCTATCGCGCGGCCTGGCTATTTTGCCTCCATCTCCTGGTCCGCAGGGTCGTCTCGAATTTCCATCGATACCCCCCGCCCGCGTCGATGAAAATCGTCTTCTCCGTGGCTTTCCGGTTACCCGGTGCACCCACTTCCATATGGAGAGGAAATTCCTCGAGGAGCGAGCAACGTTCAATTTCGCTGCGCCCCTTTCCCCGGTTGGAGATTTATGGCCGGGCTGCGAGGAAGAAGTCGATGGTCGCCAGAACAGGCAACAAAGTGCGCGTTAATAACTTGTTAGCATCGGCGCTATAAGTTACCGTCGGCGGGAGCTTCTAAAATTCAAAGTGCGCCGTGGAAGTTGCTTCTTTTAATCGCGCCCCGGGCTGCAGGATGCGCGAAGAGTTAAGGACACCATTTCTCACCGGCCTCTTTTTAACGCCGCGCGACCTTTTTAACAGAGGAATCGGGGAACGCTCGGTTAGAGCGTAGCTTCCTGCAACACCGAGCAAGGGGGACGTAATTAACGTTTATAAACCGTCGCCCTCCCCGGAATAAAGTGGCCCCGGGCCGAATGCAGGCACGTCCGTAGGTGTACGGAAGTTACGGCCGCGTTATTTATCACGTTATTGCGCTGAATATCGCCCGCCACCTGCGAGTAACACGCGGGGGCATTTTCGCGATCGTAAAGGACACTCGTTTCGTCTTTACGTCGCCGCGCGCCGCCTCGAAATACGAGGGACCGGGGGTAGTTACGCGCACGCTGCCCCCTCGTGAAAATCCTCCGCCACCGTCGAGTGTCCTCTCTGGCGAACGAACGATTCCTGGCGCCACCGTTTCGGGTCCCTTACGGGCCCTCCATCGCTGTTTTCACTATCCCAAGTCGACGGATGAATTTTTCTCGCTATTTAGCGCGATCGGCGAACAAATCCTGCCCTGCTCGTAGACTCTCGTTTTCTCCCATCGCTAGTAAGCTTGCACGGGTGCACGTGTGAGTGGGCGGGAATGAAAAGTGTCGATGACACGGGAAAGACTTGCTCCTGGCGATTAGCCGGCAGAAATATCTTGATTACACGGGAACCGGATCGGAGAGTCAAGCGACCTTTCTTCCCACTGCGTGCGCGCTTAGTTTCGACGAGTCGATTAAGACAGTATTTCCACCAATTAAGGACGATGGATGACGGTGACTCGCGCTAATCCATCATCCCTGAACCGTGCGAGATAATTTAACGTCAAGGCTGACGCGTCTCGTCTAATGTTAAATATTAAATCCTCCCGAGAGACTGAAGAACAGCGCGGTTCATAAGAATTTCGGATCGTAGGTAATTACCGGGGTGTCTAAATGCACAGAGTAATCGGCACGGAGCAGGAAGAGATCGCAGGGGGAAACGGCAAACAACGTCCACCTGCGGAGAGGATTTCGAGTTTGCTAATATCGCATGCTCGGGGGCCAAGCTTAAGCTGCAGGCCACGGCCAGTACTAATTTAATTAAAACGTCCCGGCCGCTACTAATACTCGTTAAATAACTGCCACTACGTAATTACACGCGGAAGGAAAACAGTCGTTTACTTTAGCGCGGAAACTTGTAAGCCCTCATTCGCGTTTTAATCTTCCGAGCCGGGTTCCTTCGCGGCGACCGGTTCCATCAGAAAAATGGCCCAGTTCTTGCGACCTCCTCGCCGCCGACCGATCAACACTTCATTCATTTCATTTAAACCCTGAACTGGGAGGATTAATTTCTCCAAAGCTGCTCTTCCTACTTATTCATCAATGTCGTTCTATATTTTCCTTAACCCGTTACGCCCGATTTCCATCGCATTTCCAGCGACCGTCTTGGGAGGACGGGCCCGCGGGAAACTTGCGGGAAAAGGGCGAGATGGATGTCAGAGATACCTCGGCTGTGACGGGGGTTAAAAGTTGAGGCGACTTGGGAGCGAGCGCGGGGCAATCTCGCCGGGGCAAATCGCGGGGCAACGACGCGGCCAACGAGTGCAATCTCTGCTTCGGGGATACAGTCACTTTCTTCCTCCCTCCCACGCACCGGGTCGCCTTTCTCTCTCCCCTCTCGCTGCGAGGGACGTTAAAACGGGGAAAGTTGAGGGAAGAGATTATGGCGAACGGACACGAGACATTGCGTCGTTGGCTGCGCAGATGCTGCCGAACAACCTGCTCCCGCCGCGTAACGACTTCCAAGCGACGTCCAGGCCGAGCGTGCTCGGAGATTGCTCGCGAACAGCAACGCGAAAGCGGCTGTTAGCGCGTACCTACATATTCGCCGCGAGAGGTGGCGGTCGGCTGGTGCCGGACAAACGGCTGAAATATTCGGTGGGAGCCGCAGTTCGCGTATTTGCATAAACGAATGCTGACGAGCACGGAAATTCCGGGAAAAATCGTGGTCCCACGTCGCGACGCTATTCCCTCTTGTCTGCCTGTGTTACAAACGACATGTTGCCGATACGCACGCGGGCGAATCAGAGACGGCAAACCAACGAGATTTTCTAACGTTGAATAAATATCCACAAATTGACTTTGCCTGCCACAGGTTGGAATCTCTGATGTTATCTACTTAGCTGCAACGATTTGTTCACCGAAACAATAGTTCGGAATAAGAGATCTCGCAGGATCGGCTTTGGCGACGTCGGTAAGGCGGCTGGCCAATAGCGCGGAGGATCCGAAAATCGAGGGTTCGAGTCCCACCGCCCCGAGGCCCGTTTATTTCGTGGCTCCCGAGCATATATGCGTTACGAAACCTATATCTACAATACCGAGCGCTATGTATACATACAAGTACCAGAAAGAACCGCTGCATTTCTTCGGGAATCGAACGTCTCAACTTACGACACATACGTGCTTCCTCGAAGATCGTACGATCGATCGTTCGAAGTGACTGTCGAACGCGGGGTCAATAAGCTGATGCCACGTTGCGCAAATATTTGACCTGGCCAACCGACACGTCCCGACTACGTGTTGGATTCGTACTGATGCTGCTGAATCTCATTCCCCGCGCACTTTGGACTTCACTGAATCCGAAAATCTGCGATCTTGCGAATTTGCAGCCGAAATGTATGGGAGCTTTACGATCCTCTCTAAACTTCACGGCCCGGTTTACAGAGAAGAGACGGCGAATCGATTCCGGAATCTCCAAGATTGCCGAGGAATTGTTCTAAGACCCCGTCCATCTTTCGCCAAGCAGGTAGCAATTGTTTAGTCAGAAATGTAGCGTACCAGGGAAACTCCTTCGCGGTTGCAGCCCCGCGAGAGAAAGAAGGCACGACAGTAGAGCAAACAAAACAGCATCGAGACGGCTGCTTGAAAGCAGCCTCCGAGTTCGTCGAATCCATTAAGTCCCGCAGTTTGAATACCCCTATACAGCATCCGAGTCGAAATGCCCGAGTGTACGGAGCCCTCGAATGGATCCTTCCGGAAGCTCGGCCAAGTTTATCGCTCTGTTCCCCGAGACGCTTAAAATTTCCCCGATTCCTGTTTGCACGGAACGGGAACGACACACCTAGGGACCTGGGCTCAGCACGCTCGACGTAGCACGACATTAAAAATCAAAGCAGAAGCCCGACCGAATGATTGAAATTCAAATCCTTGAAATATGTCACGTACATCTTCCTGCCTCGCTGAGAATCAAATTATCCGATAAAAATGTCCTGCCAGATTACAGAATAAATAATTCACGTTTCGCAGCCCCCGGCGCACGAGTTCCCCCTGCAATGGGCGCGATCGAAGGGAGAGGAAGACATCCGTGCCCCTTCGGGCCGCAGAGTGGAGAATGCTAATCAACGTCACTTACGATCCGACAAATTTCACCTGATCGCGGGGCAATTACTTTGCCAGCCTCGCTCGCGAATTCTACACACGCCTCTTGATTCCCTCCACCCATGGCTGGGGATTGAAGAGGGTTGGAGCGAAGGGAGATGAACCAAGGTGTGCGAGCAGAAACGATTCAATCGGACTAAAACGAGCTTCTCTGTTCGCGGAGGAACGTACCATGAGAAAAAGCAAACTTCCGCCGGCCCCCTGTCTTCGAGGGAGACTCCTTAAGAGAAGAACCTGCAGACTTCCTGCTTTTTCGGCGTGGTATTTATGCTTCCCGTCTGGAGCGTCCATTTCATCATCGTCGAAGCGCAGCTTTTAGATTCGCGGACGGAAATCTGTCGAGTGACGTTCGTTCTAAGACGGGAATAAGTGCGGAGTACATGCACGCCCGGCTTACGTGTCGCGATTTCGTCGCTCCGCCGACAATAAGGTGTCGAGGAAGAGGAATTAAAATCTTTACGACCGCTTCTCGCAGCTGGTAAGAGGATCAGTCTCGTTTCGTTGCGCTTAAAATTCCGTTTCCGGCTTTGCATGCAAAGTTTGAAGAGCTGGGCAGCGCACGCTCCGCTCCGACGTCTATTTCCGCGAAGACGAAACTCGATAGAACGAGTTATCTCGAAACTTGTCGGATTAAGGGCGTAAAAGATGGAATTAAACGGGAAGGAACTTTCTGGCCTTTTCACGTCGGAACGATAGGCGCCCGTTGCGTAGACATTTCTGACAAGATCGCAGGCAATCTCACGATTTCCCCCGCAACTGTTAAAAAGATTTTTTCATTTTCCAGCACGCGATGGTCGAATGGGGAAGCCGCGTGGTCCCTTTGTGATACGAACTAATTAACGGAATCTGTATTCTTCGGCAGCGCTGCTGGGAGCGGTGCAATTATGGGGAACAGTTTGCTGGGGAAATCAGCGCGGTGAAAAGAGGAGCAAAGCGTATCACCGCGTCCATTGACACCTCGCGGAAACAAAGCTGGCTTTAACGAGGGAAACTTTAATTGCGTATTAATGCTCGGATAATTAGGCCGATTGTGAGCTGGAAACTTGTTAACTATCGGCTCGCCCCGTGGAAGATACCGACAGGGAACGCAGGATTACTTGCGGCTCCAGACGAAAGAATGGAAATCCGATTGGGGGTGTAATCGGGGATTACGGTGCCGAGTTTCCCTCGCCCATCTTTTTCTCATTCCAGCCACAAACCCTGTGGAAATTCACTTCTGCTTCGAGGGGAGGAATGGACGGTTATTCTTCCGTCCTTTAATCGGCGGAGTATTTTTGACATTTTTGCGACAAAGCAATTGAAAAGAATCTAGCACTCTTGCTTCAACAGCTTCGTGTCCATCAAAATACAGATTATCTTCGCAATTTATCCTCGCTACTGATTCTTGTCCACTGCCCATCCGTCGGAGAACAAACAGAAATGATATTTCATTCCGCGCTGCCGCGCGGGGAAGCACATTTGTTACGGGCTGTTTGAAACGGGGCGGCTGGTTCTAATCAAAACATCGCGCACGCTTTTGCCCCGTCATTCCGCAGGATTCGCCCCCGCCGACCATTAGGAGGGAAAATAAATAACCCGTCCATCCCTCTATTCAAATGGCGATATTTCCATTCGACTCCGCCGTGGCGTACAATGGGCTGGAATAAAACGCGCCGCGACAGCAGCGTGTGTATATGTATATTCATCGAAGAGGCGTGCCGAGCGGCGCATGCCCCGCTGCTAGGGGAAACGGAAGAGCGATCTAGCGTTGACTTTCCGCGCGCAACAACAGCCCGAGAACCACCCCTCCGAGGGCCATTACTCACGCGGACGTGTCCCGCCTGTCAGGTACAATTTGTTCGACTCGCTTCTGCGAGAAGAAACGACAAACCTCGCGTTCGCTTGGTGACAGATGAGCCGCGAGAGTCGCCGGCAGAAAAAAACTAAATGGTCCATGTCGACGGGAAGAGGCTAACGCTGAGGAACGTCTCCAAGGCTCCTGCTCTCGTCCCAGCGTGCCTCCCTGGTAGGTAGGGTATATTCACAACGAAAATCAGTAATTATGGGAGAGTCGACGCGCCTTACACAAAGTTGTCACCGTATCCAAATTTCGCAATGGACACTCACTGAAGGAAGTCGAAATTTTAATGTTTCTCACTTAAAAAATTAAAACCAAATAACACCCTTTTCTTGGGAGAGACGCCTACGAGGAAGATATTCCTAGATCACCGGGGAAGATGTTAAGGAAGACGTTAATCGACGCGGAAGAAGGTAACTCCCGCCATCGTTGTGCAGGTCGATAGTGGCTTCCCTTGATCGACAACGAGGAAATTACGCTTTAACGCTGTCGCTTGAGAGAAGAAGGTTACAACGTGAGGACAGGGCGCGTACGCCGCGAAGAGGAGCCCGAGAAAATAACCCACCGGCACTTTGTACAAGTCGACGCGTTGACTTTCAATTTCTGGTATGTTCCCGGTGAACGGCGAGGTGGATTAAGATTTCAAAAGAAACAGTGGAGTTCTTTGTGCAGGGTGGCGTAAATTGCGACAGCCGGTGGCGATTCGCCGCGGCAGAATTTTAAGCCTCGCTGCCGCTGAGGCGCTATCCAACGCTCTTAAATTGTCTTCCGTGGAACGACGATCGTGAATGGGGGGAGGGCTCTTCAATTTGAAAAGAAATACGTCGGGGTTGACCCACTCGGCGAGCAGCGGATAAAGGGTACTTTCTCTCTCTCTCTCTCTCTCTCTCTCTCTCGCGCGAGCCGGAATAAACGTTAAGATAATAATCCCCTCGATTCCAAACGAAATGCCTTCCTGCTTTGGAGCCATCACGCCTCGGCATTCATCAGTACGCCGCGGAAGAGGATCATCGGTGCACGTGGATATTCATTCAACTCGAAATGCTCTCCACCTCTCCATTCTCTTCGTCCCTCTTTCTTTCCCGTTTCAATACGATCCGGCCGCTCTCGGATAGAGTTGTCCCTACCTGCTTTCAGGCACAGAATGGCTCGATTTCAGCTGGCCCATTTAGAATGGTAATAGATTCGCGTTACTGTACGATTTTCTTCTTTCCGCTGCAGTTATCCTCTTGAAAAATGCCTCCGCGTTATTCCCGTAGCGTATAGCTCCGATAAGAATCCAAAGGCGCAGCGGCACTGATACAGGGTTACGAGTTACGTGCCCTCTGTCCGAAATTCGATTTACTTCTGTCACCGTTTCATTAAACTACGAGCTCACAGAGCCCCGCGTTTTGAAAGCAATCGAATAACCCATTTCACTGTATACCCCGTGTACGATCGACACTGACTCAAAGCCGATCGACGATGAGCCAGAGCGTCAACACTGCTTTGACGCGCTGGCCAATCTCGGTTTAAGCTAACACGTTGTTGTCAAACGAACGCGAATCGAACCACTGGCCGTGGACACGAGCGTACTGGGAGCGACTGTCTCTTTCGGCTTTAGCCCGCGGAGAAAAATTTGCGTCAGCCAGAAGAATCACGCATGCCGCGAGTCATGCGTTACATTCTGATTCTGAAAGCAGCCATTCATTCCTGATCGCATCTACGACGCAACGGCCAACAGAGCGTCAAGCTTGCCGTTCCGAGATCGAAAGCGTTCGATGATGCCTGCAAACGCGCGTTGAAATCACGATTAGAGAATGATTCGCGGCGAGCGATCGTGTCCCCCGCTCTTCAGTTTCCGTCAGCCGTATAAACGCACCAAGACTTACGGTAGAAGCTTCCTAAGGTTTAATCGCGCCGCGAAAGAAGCGAAGGGCGGGGAAATTCATCCGCCTGGATAGGGGAAGCGATGAAAGGGCATTTAAAGTTTACGGACAAGCCGATTTACGCCCACGCTAAACAAAGGCGTCGACTGGCGAGGACAAAAGCTCGAAACTTCCCTCCATTCTTCTGGGGAAGATTCTGGGGGTGTGAAAAAGCCAGAGACAGGGGTGAAGGAAAGATGGAGACGTGTTTTCCTTCCAGGGACCCCTGGAGATGGTACCTTCCCCTTCCTGCACCCTGTCGCTTCTTTCTATTTCTCGTCCCCTGTTGAGCTTGATAGCCAATGAGGAAGCTCGAGACCTCATAGAGCAGCCCTTGCTTCACGGACAACAGAGATCAGGGAAGCCTTTCCTCGCTTGGCTGAAGAACAGCTGCAGAATACTCATACTAATTACTCGGAGAATTCCTTTGAACGTTTCGAGAAACGGACACGTGTGTAAGGAGTCACAGGATTGCATTGGGGAACGTCTCCACTCCCAGCAGTGGTGGAACGATTTAATTAGTTTCCTGATCGATGTTTTGACGTTAACCGTTAACTATTCACCTACCACGTGCACTACGAGAAAGCTGGTTTCACCAGCTTCTTCATTCTTCCTCGCCAAATTCTCTTCTCCTGAAAGCTTCCCTCCGCGATTCCTTTCACCGTTTCATTTCGTTCTGCAAAGTGGAGAGGAGGTTCTAAGAGATCCGAGGGGTGCTCCATTCACTTGGGTCGCGCGCGGATCCCAGGTGTGAAAGAATATCCCCAATTTTCTTCCACCGTGGACACGGTTCTTCGGGTGTTCCGCGAGTAATTTATCGCGTCCCTTTGAAAATACCCATCCGAATTCCGCCATTTCCAATATACCCTCGCCAGAGACCAATCCCCCAGCTCCGACTCGAGCTGGATTCCGGGCCGCTTTTCGCGCCAAACAACCCTCCTCCCTATCTTTTCCACACGGTTCAACGCTGAAGGCTTGCACGCGAATGCGGCACCGTGCGCAGGCTGCAACGACGCCTCTTCCTCGCGGGTTCTTGCACCCACGAAACCCCGCGAGTTATTGAAGTCGCGTTTCAAAGCTGACTTGTTACCGACTGTCATAATACACGGCTCAACCTGCCGAGGTGCCGTTTCGAGCACCATTCGAGGCGTCTGCCACGCGTTCGCGCTTCAAAGAGACAGTCTCGAGACGCGTGGGGTACGGAGGAGCGTATCGAAATCGAGAAAGCACGCGACTGATCGCAGCTCAAGCGGAAGTTCATAATAAACAGACTGGATATTGTTACGAAGTCCTTTTAATCACCCTCCACGCGTTTGCCTTCGCGCGTCGCGTTCCCCGGTAAATTCACGCGCCGGGAAAATGATCGACGCGATCGTAAACCGCGTGGACCGGCCACGACTCGCATTGCATCCTCCGCGAAGAGCGAGAGGGAATTTCCGCGGAGGAATTTCGCGGTGGAATGCGTTATCAGCGCGAAGGGGCGCGAAGGTAGGAGAACGAAAAAGCGAAAATTGAAGTTCGAATTACCGGTAACGGGACGCGTAGTTTCGCGAATAAATGGAATTTCAGAGGAGGGCAGGAAAAAATTGCTGGCCCGAAGTTGATGAAATTCTCGTTTCGCCCAGCGGGTTCGCGCCAATTTAATTTCGCGCGTGACGAACGTGAATGCGAATTTTCATGCGACCGATTACAGGGGGAAAGGGCTGGCTCGTTTTATTGCATTCCGCGGACCGCGGTTCCGAGGGAAGGTTTTTCAACAAGACAGTCGAGGGGAAACAAAGGAAGCCGCGGCTGGAACGAGCATAGATCCTCGGACTGATGAATCTCCCTTGCGTAACGACACTCTCCGCTTAAGGAGGCTATTTTTTCACTGCTGGTAAACAATAAAGCGATCCGTTAAAGGGCGGGGGATTTCCTGGACGCTGAAAAGCGACGTTAAACATTGAAAGCTTGCCTATTGCGGCTCGTTTATCGTGCAGCTTCAAAAGAAAGTGCAACGAGCGGAGCAATTCGTCCGAGATTTTTTTTTTCGTAATTATGCAGAATTACGGGGAATTTGCCTCCGACTCACCACTGATGCTTGTACAAATTTAACTTCAAAGCCCTCCGCGCAAACTTTTTCATTAATCATTCCTGTGGGCCGCACGCGAATGCGCTCGATGAATTTTTCAACGCAAACAGAGCTGTCCCTCGAGCACTAATTATTTACGTATCATGATGTGGTTTAAAAGTTAAAAGTTCGCCGGGTTAAAAAAGCAAGCCAACATTTTTCATTTAACGCTCATATCGCGACGGTTCGCACTCGAGAATGGAGGTAGTGCAGTCAATAAAAGCGCAATATACTGGCCCATGCTAGCCAAACTTTCCCATCGGATTCCTATGTTCCATTACCGACTAGATCCGCCGCGCGTTCGGAAAACTCAGCGCCCCAGTCGCGTCGCGTGACGTTTATTTGAATATTCAAACGCCCGACCGTCGAAACGCAGGCCTTATATTCGCGACTGGCGCACAGCTACGAAGGACTCCGAAAACGGGGAACATGGTTCAATGACCACGATAAAGTCACCGCGCTTCCGATATCGTCGCGAGAAGGGACCATTCGAGCTTTCGAATGTTCCTGCCCCGGGAAAACCGTGCTGGCAATATCATTTAATAGCCAGGGAAATAGAAGCAGGTCGTGGTGGAAAAACCGCGAAACGATCCCCCGACATAGAGACCTCGATAGTACCACCAAACTCTCATCGCTGCTTTAACTCGCTCCATTTACTAGTGTCTGGACCGAACGCGTTCGCCAGGCGAGCGTAATTAAAATTTACAATGCCACTCGGCTCGAGGTCATGGAAGCAATTAGCGGTGCCAATGATCACGGCGCCGGCGGGGGAAATTAATTGGGCGATTTTTCATGTTCCCGGCGGAGCGGAGGACGCGTCGCGCGTACGGGGGAAGGAAGCGCCAAGCGCGAGAGGTTTGTTACCCGCCAAGTATCGGGCAATCAACTTAATGAGCAAGGAGAAACGAGTCGATGAGGAGGGCGAAAAGGAGACATGCGAAGAGGAGGGCCTTTCACCTAATGGTTTGAGAAACGTGCTCGCTGGCCCGTGCCACGCGCCATTTATGGTAACGCCTTGTCGAGGCTCGCGCGACGATTTCCGTCGACCCTTTCTCGTTCCCCGGGCCGAAGAGGGTGCTGTTACACTCACCCTGCGTCATCGGCGTGAAGCTTCAGGCCGATCTTCGACACGCATGTCCACTTTAGAATTTTCGATCCTTGCTAGTTAGCCGATCTCGGGTACCTGAAACACAGAGAAGAAGCAGTTGGTTAGAGGGGTTGGTTGAATTTCATTATGAGAGAGAATAAAGTCCCTGTGTTGGAAATTCTTCGCCTATCCACTTTATCAAAGTCGTCGACTGCGAGGTAGAAGCGCGAGGGAACCGCGATCCTCCTTTTTTTGACACCCCCCAGGCACGTGTTCCTATCTCTCATATTTCCCAGCTTACCCACTATTTCTCGCCGAACAGCAGAATGGCCCCGCAATTACCAGACTCGGCCCGTTCGACAAATGAAGTCGGGCCGCGCAGCCACCGCGCTTTAAACGGAACAGGAACGAGCATCTCCGCGATTGACCGGCTCGATGTACCTAATAGAATTTCCCGCCTGCCGAGGAAACTACGTGAAATATCTTTGGTCGCCCGTCGAGCGCGGAGCTGAGAGGAATCTTTGATTTCTCGCGCGAGGCACACGCTTCTGCGATGAAATCTTTATCGCCGAGGCATGGAGATGAGATTGGCAGAGGTTCGTAGCTGTCGACGCCGACGGTTCAGCGAACCAGAGTTTTATTTAAATCTCGATAGAATCTCCCAGCACCCACCGATGCTCGATTTCTGATTCGCTTTACTCGGGAACATTAGCAAAACTAGAGAAGCGGACGCTAGGATTTATGCTCGTTACACTAGCGCAGTGTTTTCCTTTTCCTTTCCAAATGATTGAATTTAACGCAGATGCCCCGGATCCCAAGCGCCCGTTCCTGCGAATTATTCTTCACACTCCCATTACGGCGTCAGGCCTTCTCACGTAATTGAACACGCTTTCTACGGCAATTTCTATGCAAAAGACAGCGCCCAGCAGTCGGGCTGCCTTTCCGTCCCTCTGAAATACCAGTGTTCGACTGCCCTGCCCGTTAAATTGGACGACGCTCCTACGGCCGGCAAGATGGATCGCGCTTCCGAGACAATGAACCTAGTTGAAAAGTAGTTAGCGACAAACAACGCTGTAAGTCGAGGGGAAGATAAACGTAGCGGAGGAGCATGGGAGCGCAGTTACGATAAACCATCGAGAGCTATGAAAAAGGAGAGGAGAGGCGGCGCCCATAAATCTCCACGTTTCTCGCCGAGATTCGAAGCGATCGTCGAGCTCCAAGGCTCGTGGCTTGGATTAACGCTCAAAGGGTTCTCTGCGGGGTGTCAACACGCGCGATAAGCTACTCTCGCCGCGAATCGTCGTCGGGTTTCGTGAACGGGGCTCGAGGTAGACGCGACCCGGGCTACAAACGACGCCTGGAACGGCGTAAACTCCGCGCTGGGCGCGGCGTGTAAACGCGATCAGATTTACGGCCACGGCATTTAACCGCGATAAGCCACGGCCCACTAATGCGAACCGTCTGCTGGCGCAAGCGGATTCAGCGTTAAGCACGCCACGTTCGCCGACGCAAACTTTTCCGTGGCTGCACGAGAGAACCTGGTACCCGAGGATATTCAGCTAAGAAACGATTCATTTACTCTTAGGGTGGGATGAGTACGTCTCGAGAGGCGTCTTAACCTTTCGGCTCGCTACGGTTGGATTGAAGGTACAAGAAAGCTCCAAACCATTGATGTACACATCAAGCGTAATAAAACACCTGAATCTCTGAATGTCGTAGCGATTTTCAAGAGGAGTGATTTTTCGAGCCACGTACTTGAAGCTTCTTCCAATACTGTTATACAGCATACTGTTATCAATGCAGATTACAACATACGATAGCGATCGCAACTGTGAACCACTTAAATGCGATAGCACCTTAATGCTCCTTATCTTTGAATTGGAGCGAACTTTGGGCTACCAACAGTAGCCGGTGGGAACTGAAACGCGATTTTGAAGGTTTAAAGTGACTTCGGCCTGAGATTTAACCCAGACCACACTCCCGAGTCACTTCGCTCGTGTTGCACGCTGAATCCACGTCTTGGAATATTAAGCACGGCTGGGAATAACTTTTCTTCGCCGAAAAACTGGAACGACGATAAAATTTGTCCCCATTGGGAGGAAATAAACGGAGGCAGGGAAGTTTCGTGCTAATAAAAGAAGTCTTGCTTCGATCGTCGAGGGTGGCGGGCGTCTTCGCCCGCATAAATTCGATTCCAAAGTAGCGCGAACAAAAACTGCTTAAAAACTGCTGTTTCGCGATCAACGTTGATGCAAACGATGCACTTTTAGCCACGGTATTTACGCAAAGCCGAAAGTTACGGAAATGAAGTTTAAACAGAGAAAACGGAGTGCGTCAAAGAATATAAAAGAAGCTGAAGCCAAGGGGAGAATAGGAAAGCTTTTCCTCCGATGCTATGAAGCTCCGTAACTTTTTCTCGTATCCATTAATCGTCAACGATACTCGACGTTTCCGTCAAACGAATTTCTACGTTCGATTTAAAAAACACGCGTGCAGATATTTACTGAAGTTCGCATCAATTCCCTCCGTGTTATATAAATGCTTCATTGTTTTACGTCGTACTTTCCCGGCCCCGGTATTCAATCGGACTTTGGATTTCACAAGAAACTACATTTCTGGGAAACGATCACTGGCACGAGTGAGGTTCTAAGAGGCCCTCCATTTAAAGTCGCTAAGTCGCCTTTCATTAGCGAGCCAGCTGCATAATTCGCTGCTCTCGCTTTCCGAAAATTAGGAGGTCGCGAGAACGCGCAAAGGAAATTGTACAAGTCCCCCGGGACAAAAGAAATTATATCCCCAACCGAATTTTCAGCTTCCTTCCTCCCGCGACGCTGCTTCATTTTCGCGCGCCAAGTAAATTCCCACCGAAACGTTCGCGTTTTAATTCAATCCTCGAATTACTGAAAACCAATTTCGCATTTTCCATGACGCTTTCCGGAGGACGAGTGCCACCGGCAGATAAACATTTGTGCGTATCCAGCAAATCTGAATACGCGGGTCCTTTTTAAAAATAACATCGGACCGAGGGAACATTCATTTTACAAGCGGAACAGTGGGCGGGTTGCTAGGAAACCGTTCGCGTAAAACGCGGCAGTTATACATTAAACAGGGATATTATACGTCCGCGCGGATAATTGTTAAATAAACATTTGCGGGGGAACATTAATTAGCTGTTTGCTCGCGCGATAGGACACTCGCTTACAAGGGGCATGAATATTTATGAACGAAACTTTTGTCATCAGCAGTATGGAGGGGCGATAAATTTACTGGCGGCATTATATTAATTAATCAAACGTCCCGCGGTTTATCGCCGGGACAACCAATTAAACCACGCTTTATCGGTGTCACAATTGAAATTGCACTTCGCGCCGCCAGCGATTCCGTTGGAAACGGCATCACCAGGGAGATTCGATGATGTGCTGAATGTACTGCCTGAAGAAACTGCGCGATAACGTAGACCCTTGCGAGAGAGACTCTATAACTACATCGAACACGGTTAATGGTGTCGTTTCTTCGCAGTTACGAGACAGAAAAGGGAAATTAAACTCTTCTGCACCCACCCGCGTGCACTTCCAACCAACAACGCCCTATATTAACCCAGCCAATTTCATTCTCCAAGGCCGAGACACTCCAATTACCTCGAATAACGTAATTAACGCAGGAAACGAAGGAGCGGATAAGTTTCTTGGCTCTCAAACACTGCAGATTTCATTAATCAAATTAAAACGCGCCGCGCGTAACCCCTGCTGCGACAACTGTTGGTATCTCCACAGAGAAGAGCCTCTCTGGAAACGACGGTCCCCGATCGCGAGGACAATCCCTCATCGTTTTAAACCGCGGGAGCGGCAGCTGCCGCCTCCCATCGACGTCAGTGGTTTTTACAGAAAACAGCGGAACCCACGCTCGAACAATAGACGTTCATCCCTGGGCGAGCCTGCCTTGCGCAAGCATATCCGACGAATTGCAATTGCTCAACGGAATTACCCGTGCGTCCAAGGATCTCGAGCCTCCGATTTAATGCTGCCGAGCGTCGCGCGGCTTTTAAAAATACATACCTAGGTACCCCGGCGATGGATCTCTACGGTTTCCCTGTGTCCGTTCCAAGGGGAACTTCCGTGGACCGTTTCCAATTTTTCCGCGACGGTACCAATCGTCGTGCTTACGCCGCTGCGTTCCTAAGGCTTTTATCCAACGGCTTTCCGACTCCTTGCCTCGGAAACGAAAGACTGTCGCGGAATATTGACCGGCCTGTCGTCTCGAGACTCTCCTCCATCGATACCAGCCGCCCGAGGGTTGCGAGCCACCCCCGCTTCGCGAAAGTCGCGGACTTACGGGCAGTTGGATGTGGATGGATCCTCCTCGAATGATTTACAACGGCCCACGATCGACAAACCCGCAAGTCTCGATGGGGTGACGAGACCGCGTTTCGTCCTGGGGACAAGACCGCGTCAATCCGAAGAATAATCTCCCCTGGCAGCGCGGACTAAGTCAATTTTGAAAACTGCCGCTGCACAGTGGGGGCATCCAACAATACAGGCGGCCACTCGAGCGTAATTCGACTGGCCAACGGCAGGCAGATAACCGCGTTACAAGGGATTTCAACCTGTCCCCACCCACCCTCCGCGCACCCCGGGGAGGGAAATTTCAGCAGGGTAGCGCGAGCGGTCTCTGGGGCGCAATCCACTTACATAGCTAATACCCAGCCCGTCAGCCGAACGCCAACAGGAAAGGGGGGCGGGGGATTCTATTAAGGAACGCTGGGCCATCTTATCAGCTACAACCCCCCGCAGGATACTCGCCTGAAAAGTCTCGAGTAACTTGGTCCTAGACACGCAACCTTCCGATATCCAACTTACTAACGACTTCCCCCGATCCCTCGCTCGAGAACTTCCCTACACGTGTCGCGACTGATTACATTCGACTCCTGTCCAGAAGCGGAGGGAAACCGAGGATTAATTCGGCAAGGGTTGGACGGACGCCGGTGGAAGCGAACCGCCGGTGCTCGCACCTTCTGTACCGCCAGATTTTTGCCGGCAGGCCTGAATCAGTGAGGCGGCCAATTATCGCAGATTGCGCGACAGATTCGCGGAGCGAGACGGCCGTAACGGCGCTTCAATTGGCCTAATCGCAGTCACTTTGCCAGGCGAGTCCCCGCCGGGCACCGACGTTCACGACCCGTTTATTAAATAAGAGCAAAGGCCACGAACCATTTGCGAAGCGGGGCGGAATGGATTAGATTTCCTGTTGCAATTCTACCCGCGTACACGTCCGCCTTCAACGACGACTCATGAATTCGCCCGGCGAGCAACGTCCCGGCCCGGCCATTGGCATCAGGGTCGCCTCTATTGGCCGTGTGATCGAGCGCGGTGAAAAATTCTTAACAATCATCGCTATCGTTAGTCCCGATCCGGTTGAATAAACTGCAAGCGAGGCATCCTGCGCCGCGTGGCAACGACACCGTACGTACCATTCTCCAATAAGGGATGATCGTTCAGGTGCCGCGACGCGCGACAGTGAAATCAATCGTTATAGACACCCGCCCGGAGGGAGCGCGATTATTTCAATTGAAACGCACCCACCCTCGGGTTCACGATTCGTCGCCGTGGGACCGGCGTCCGTGATTTACCGTTCGCCAGACGGCCGCCGGAGATTATTCAAAGACCTGCCCGAGCGAGGAGACCGGGCGCTTTCTTTCGTCTCGGTTATTTCCCTCGAAAGGGCTTGCTGGATTAGCGTCTTCATTAAGAAGAACGACTGGCAGACCAGGGGCAAGCTCGCAACGAGTTCCCTTGTAAGCAAGCTGGCTCGACAAATTTTTCAACGAAAACATCTTGTATCTCGGCGGAGAGGACGCGGTTCTCCGGAGGAGCAACGGCGGAGGCCAATTGGAAGCCGTTTTCTACTCGTCCTGGAAGTCACGAGAAGGAACGGTGACTAATAACACGTCGTGAGTCACGACGTGAACCGTGACATAACCTCGAATATCCTAGTCCACGGCGTCTCTCCTCTCCTCGTCGATCCGGCGACCCTTTTCCTTTCCCTTTCTCGCCCGCACCCACGCGGCTCTCCTTCGTCCGGCTGGCGGAGCGGCTTGTAAAATATTAGAACCGGCATCGGGCTGCCTTCGCCGACAACAAATAATCAGTCGCCGTTTCTCCCGTATCGCCGCGTAGGCGGAAGCGCTATTATCTTCCGCTCGGATCGTAGGGATCGAGCGTCGATCGCTCGGATCGCGGGGCCGTAAACGCCGCCGCGAAATGCCGTTTCTTTGTCTTCGGGGATCGCTGGGCGTGCACCTCAAATTGTTTTCGCGCAGGAAGCGCGGCGTCGAGCAGCTCCCCTCGTGCCGAGGCAAACGGCTCGGGAATCTGGAAGTTCGCTTGATACACTGCGGTGGCCGTTATTTTCAGCACGCGATTTCTTTTGCTCTCACCTCCTGCTATGGTTGCAAAGAAATGCGGAAAAAATCGATGCGTATAAATAAGGGCCACCCTATTGATACCGCACATCACTGCAGCCTCCAGCAGTTCGCGATGTCTATCGAGGCCGATATTCTTTTATTACGCGTGCAAGTATTCGCAAACGAGTAGCTGGAGAGCGAGCAGGGACAGATCGTGGATTAAATTAATTCCTCAAGATCGGCGGACTTAATACGACCGCTAATAGGTACCGTTCCCGTTGCGAGCGTCGCAGAAATGGCGCAAGATTCTTGTCGGCTCCGTTGCTCGACGTTTCAGCCCGGTATGTTGCCTCGTTACACTAATTAGCGACGGGAAAGCCTCTCTCGGTCGCGGCCGATGTATCGAGGATGCGCGTGTCGCCGGTGAAAAATTTATCTCGCTCCGCGGTGTACGGGACGCGATCGACTCCCATTTGAATCGACTGCACGAGCGCCGGTTTCTGGAGCGGAAACGCTCTCCTAACGGGCGACGGTAGGTGAAACAGGAAAAATCAACGCGGCTGAAAAGTATGGAAAATGGAGGAACAAAGTTGCTCCGCGGGTCGCAGGACGCGCCGCTTAAATGCTCGCTGTTCCGCGAGGCTCGCCGGGAACAACGTTTCCGAGGGAATAACGGGGACGAGGCACGCTCGGGCGTTATTAAAGCGATCCCTCAACCCCCGAGGAGGCACGATTCACCAGAGGCCGTGGACTTTCAGCAAGGAGAGATCTTAATCGCGGGGGTCCAAGGTAAACGAGGCTAATTAGGATTTAACGTATGCACGGGAGCTAATGAAGCCAACGACCGGGGCCCCCTGCGCGTCCATAAACGGCGACCGGCAGAGACGAGTCGGTTTTCTCTTCCCTCGAAAGATGAGAAACGGCTTCCTGCCTCGCGTGTCCTCGACGGCTGCCGGCGACGACAGTCGTCACGCGACCGCGTGCCGGCGCGCTGTCGCCTGAATGGAAGTGTCGGGTCGATGATAAAAATCGCCCCGGCTAGTACGTGATTCGGCCTTTTAACGAGCTACTTTCACGGCTGATCTACGCCGCTCTCACGAGCCGGATCATTGTGTAACTGGATCACTCGCCGGGACATGCGACTGTTCATGCTTGTCCAACGGCGGAGCGAGAATTCAATTTACACGCATTCCAATTGCCTTTTAACGCGTTAACACACGGATCACGCGATCCTCCGTAATTTTCACCTCTGACGCTTGTCGATCGCGGATTACATATTGGGCGCCTGCAGATGCCGCGCGCAGACTCTAGTCGCCAATTAAATGGGCTCTATTACCTATGTCGCGATACCGAACATGGGTACAAGAGACTTGGCACAGTAGCGCAACAACTGCGGGGGCTGCATTAATTTCAGCGAGGTAGAAATAGTTAAGACAGGTATTTCAAACTTCTCCTCGCAGTTACGGTTAAAAGCTCCGATCGGTACCACATCAGCTGCGTTGGTTGCTGGGATCGAAGTTATGATTAAAATTCTTTCCAAGGAGGAAGTTTGACTCGACACGGCCGATCGGCAGAACTCCGTGCACGTCGGTGCACTTAATCAGCGACTTTAGAAATCGGCCGTTTAGGTGGAGCTAGAATTTTGAGACGCGGAGGCGGAGATGTTAGACCTTTGATCAAGCCGGAGTGAATGTCCCTCGGGACTGAAGAAGGAAACGGGTAATTCTTCCTTGTCGTACAGCACACTTCGCTGAGGAGGATCGATGGTTTCCTCGAGCAAGTGTTCCCGCGTGCCGTGGCGAACTCCGAGCGGCAGGAAAAGTTTTATGGTAATTAAAAACGTCGGGATTCTTGTCACCGCTTCTCCCTGCCGCCGCGATTCGCTCGTCGTTTTAGCAGACCATTTTTCCCCGGGTTCGCTTGAATTTTTACTGCACCTCCCGAGCTGTATTCTCACGGCCGCTTGCTACTGCTGTCCCCTTGCTCGTGTACCTGCAGATTATGGGACACGGCGCTGGCCACCTCCAGAGCACGTAATTCTCTGTCCTTCCAGAGAAATCTCAGCAGGTTTTATTTCCAGGGCAGGTACGAATGTCCGCCGCCGCGCATACTTTCTGCCGGAGAATCGCGTTCCGCCTCTAACCCTCCGCACAGTGTCGCATCCCCGTCGCCCCGCAATGATCGTAAATAATACAATATTTGCGCGAGCGCGCAGGTAAGAATTTTCAGAAAAGGTAAAAGTTCCCTCGGCCACTGAAGTGGCGAGACTTCTTCTCGCCGGCCATTTTTATCGGCCACGCGATAATTCTTTCGAGATCCATATCCGAATGCACTGTATCGCGGGTGATTCTACGGGGGCAGCGATTCCCGACAACAGCCGGCATCGGTTGGGAATAACAAGCGATCGTTAACGCGGAAAAGGGCGAGCTTCCGAGCGGAATGTAGCCCCGGCGTTTCATTCGCTGCAATTTATTGGATATCGGCGATGTGAAAATTTCCGGGTCGGATTAATTGAAATGTCAAGCCGTCGAGGATTATTGGTCGTTTGCCGTTGGAAGTAAATATTTCCGCGCCGCTTAATTTCGCGCGCTGAAAGAATCTTTTCAGATCCCCCCGAGTCGACGACGAGGACGACAAGAGTTGGAGCGATCGGGGACAGCCGTCGACGTTTCTGCTCCCAGCTGAGAACGTCGGGATTAATGTCTCGTCGGGCAGGTGGAGGATGTCGAGATATCGTCGCACGCGCCTCCAGCACACGTGCTCCCGCATTCATACGTGGCCGGACTCGGCTACGTCGACGTACACCCATTAACGATGCAACCCTGACGGGAATACGGTCGCGCAGGTGTAAAACACGAGATCGCGAGCTTTCTCTGACGCAATACTAGTAACCGCCTGCAATCGCCGTTGAGATTGCGGTGGGAGGTGTGGGGAAACTCTGTGCCGCGAATAAAAAGCCTTTCGTTAAGGTGCAAATCCACGGCGAGACAAGACTATTGTGTCTCACATTAGAATTTCATTTCGCGAGAGAATTATTTTAATATTTTTTTAATCACTTTGTCATTAGTTTCATGAAAGTAGACTCTCGCGAGACAAGTCTTGTGATATATTTTCACAAATCTCATCTCTCGCCAGTATTCCCATTATTTACATTTAGTTGTTGCTGAGATTTTTGTCTAATGATTGAAAAGTCTCAAGTAGAATCTCATCAGGCTTCGCACCTTTACGAAGTAAACTGGAGAATTCTCTGATTCCTTGAGACAGCTATCGACATCTTTCGATTACGTATCCTCGTTACTAATAACATCTAGGCTTGCGCAAAATGCCTGAATGAAATTGCGAGCTGGTGCACGCGAGCATCGGTGAAACTTTAATAAAAACACATTCGCGTAGGTATTCCCTGTTCGCTTCACCCTCCCGTCATAATTGCACGTAGCAGCAGCCCGGTGAAAAGGAAAGAGCAGAAGGAATTGAATCTTTGTCGCAACGGCTCCACCCCCTCAAGCGCCGACACCTTCGGCTCACGTTTCCGAGAAGGCATTTCCACGAAGTTACGCAACAGTCCCACCGTGTGAAGCAACCATAGTTTTTCGAGGCGGCTCGCTGCCAGTGGATCGGAGCCGAGCTTCTACGAGCACCTTAAAAGGTGCACAGGTACGCGCCCACGCACGTGCGTGTCTACCACAGCTAGGAGATCTCTGATCCCAGCGCAACGAATTCTTTCGTCCCTCTGCTCGCGATGAAAGACGTCCGGGGAGGAATGTCCAGCCCTCCTGAGAATTTATGTCGTTTGGAAAGCCTGACGCGCTTCACCCTTTAAATCAGTGTTTCCCAACCTTTTTCGAGTCGCAATCCCTTTTTATGATAATCAAATAACCTGCGACCCACCCCCTCATATAAGGTCGGGTAAACATTTCCTCCCTTCATTTATGAAATATCAGTGTTGCATCACGAATAAAAAATGGCAATGTAACCATATTAAAATAGAAAAGTGCTACAAATTTTGCGCATATAAATTTTCCCCAGGAAACACTTTGCGACCCACAGATTAGGAATCACTGTCTTAGAGGGCTCATTTCCCTATCGGGAACCACTCCCCGATTATTTGAAAATAAGTACCTTTACTACTCGGCTTCGCCCGAAAATTAGATTCTGATTTTGTATCTACAAAATAATTTTTTTTAGTTTTTTTTGTGAAAATAGTCACATTTGTCTGGATTAGTCAGGCATAGTGAGTTGAGGCACATTTTGTGATTTTAGAGTTTATCGTTTGTAAGTTTTTAGGCGACAGACAAACACACAAACATATAGAAGCTTTCTGCTTTATATATTAAGATTTGAAAACGAGTATAAACAGTGGAGGAGTGGAAAGAGACTAACGCCGGGCGACTGATCATCAAGTAGGTATTCCCATTGGATGGAACGTCAAAAATTGCATCACGTTCGATATCGAGAGCGCCAATAATCCCACATGGCGGGCGGGCTACGTGTTTCGAGGGCGCAACAGCTGTGGAAGCTTCGCGATAAGTGTTATTTGCAAGCTGTAATGCGAATTGTTTTCATCGGGGATTTGCGCGCAGCAGAAACGGGATCGAGCTTGTTAAATAATTATTTTTAGAGGAAGGATAAGCGTGGACCAGTTGCGCGACCACGGGCCGCAACGATCGCCGATGTCACATCTATCAAGCGAATCAATTACAACGGCGTTCCTTGTTTCCTCGTGAATGAGAGCGTGGCCTTTGCTTTCGTTTAACTGGCGAGCGCGTGTGCTCGCCTACGCACTGCCTTCCCTCGTCCCCCACGCGCTTTGAATTATTCAGTGGAATTATTTATGAAGTTTTCGGCCCGGGGGGACCGGGAATATTAGGCCGGGGCACGCGAGTCGTTCCGCACCGGGTCACTGCAAAGATTCTTTGAAGTTCTGTTATCTTACGTCGTCAAACCGGCAGAATTTTCTTGCGCAAAATGCGATAAGACTGGATCTTCTACGACACCAGTAGTTTCAGAGGGAATGTTGGAATTAAGTGTATCGATGGTCAGTGCACAAATATTGTATGTCCACTGTTCGTGGAATTTGGGTATTTATATGCAACAAATAGTTCTTAGCTCTTTTTTATGGTGTATAAAAATCACATTTATATCTGCTTCCTAAATTTGTCAAAAATGTTTCCTCATTGTCGTGTTTTTGGAACATTCTCTTATATAATATAAAAATTAACATTTCTACATTTGCTTTAAGTATCCCATCATAATATTGCATCTCATGCATTTCAAATTTTTATCCTTTTCCTCCTTTAATACATGTTAATTAGCTGTCAATATTCCCCCAGTTCACGGTACCATTGCATGTGTAAACATGTTTTTCTCGAAAACGTTAATAGTGGACATACCTAGGTGCAATATTTGTGCACTAAGCCCTCGATATAATACAGGAGGAACAAAGATATTTCTTGCAAGAATCCCTGGAGCACTCCAATCGTAAAATACCCTTTCGTGACTGGGACTTCCTTCAACATCCTCCTCCCTCGCGAACAATTAATTTTAGCTCGAGAGGGGTCAGTTAATTACAGAAACTTTAGAGCCCTTCCCGCTATAAAAACGCCTCGTTCGACGAAATAAGCTTACCAAACACGCCACCAGAACCTAACAGACCAGCGGACGGAGAAGAATGCTTACACGAGACAAGAACGCAGGGGAGGATGGGAATAAAGGGGAGGTTATTTCGTTGCGTATCATCTACGAGCTACCGAAAGCATAGCTGGCGAGCAAACACGAGCGTGGCATGCGAGCCACGCGAAATCTCCGATCCAAACAGACTTTTCTCTATTTGCACGCCACCCCCTGCTGACTAAACAGTGTCCTCTAAAACAAATCCTCCCCGTCGACACCAAAATCTACATTACCCAAAGCCCGCATCATCCAAATATGTGCTTACCGGGTATTTACCAGGCCTCCGCGTCACGGCGTCTGATTCATCCATTGGAAAACAATTCCCGAAACCTCTGACCCCTGACTCCTGCTCCGAAAACCCTCAGAAACCTTTCTCACCCACCTCGTCGCTAATTTCATCCCAATCCAGCACTCCTTCGTGTTTCACTTTCATTCCACTCTACTATAATTCCAATCTTTCATTTAATTCTATACCGAAAGCTTTGCTACGTCCTCGAACAGTTCCGCATCATCATCCTCGCGCACCAACCGAAAGTGGAACCCATCTCCGCGGAATCTATCCTTACTGTCAACGGTTCATGGGACACCCGCCCTTTACATACGAGCCAGCAAGCAGCGAGAAGTTTGCGCGAGGATGATAACGGGACGCGTATCTCGCCCGTTAACGTTCCCCGTCGAGAGTTCTCCTTTTTCTCCCGCGCAGGAAAGTAGACCGCGTCTCTTTCCCTGCCCCGCAGCTAAACAGCTTATTCGCCCAGGTATTTATTCCGCGAAGTCTCTCTAATTCTCATCAAACGGGCGTTCCAGCGTTTCGGAGGAGCTGGGGCTCGATGCTCGAGGGCGCTCGATTTAAAAAGGCAACATTCCGTCGGGTGTTTCTCTCTCCCCCCACCTTTTTATTTCGCCCGCGCGCAAAACCAGGCCCGGGTGGTTTCTGCGTGCACGCCGAAACCCGACTACTGGCCGGTCTCCGCTCGGAAAGGAGCGTTTTAATTGGCGGCATAGGCAGAGGGAACTGGTCCGCTCGTTCGTGCGGCAAATTTGCATTCAGGGAAAAGGCGAGACTGCCGGCAAAAGGGACGCGGAAAGGGAGGAAAGGTTGGCGGGAGGGGGAGCGCAAGACCAAAAGCTTTTTAAGGCAATGCGCCTCGGTCGAATCGGCGGGATTTAAGGCGAAACGTATCGCGGCCGCGCTCGATATAGAGACTTATCAGCGTAATTAACGGGGCCGCCGTGGCGTTCGTTCGGCTCGTCACACGGTCCGCTTGATATTCGAGAAATGACAGGTTTAATGGCGCATGAACGCCGGTGTAATTGAATTAATTACTGTGGCAGATGGAGGAGCCGCGGTGTTATTACGAATTGATACTGATTAACTCGAAAGAAACGGGCGATTCGCCCGCCATTTCGGCCGGCAGTGAACTGACCGTTCAATTCGTATTGCTATTATTGATTTTGAAATTGCTCGCCGATTGCGCCTCCTCCGAAGCGGCACGCCTCTTTGGGACCGTGGCAGCGAACGGTTTAATCAACGAGCCGCGGGTGCTACTTGTTCGTAGCGCGCGGGAGAGTGAAACGTCCGACCGGCGACGCTTCCGCGGGCTATAAATCATCCCTGCGCCGTGGACAATCGAATGCCTCGGGTCGTCGAAGCGCGAAAACGCGTGCACGCGCTCGGACGTGCCGTCCGCCCACGCGTAGGCCTCTTTCGACTTGGGAGCGCGGGGACATTGTTACCGACGCGTTTGCAGCGCGTGATTCTTTTTAATTACTTCTCGGCTGAGTGCCTGCGTGATTGCAACGTCCTTGCGATGTAATTCCAGCGTGCAGCCAAGTGCACGCTGCGATCGCTTCGTAGAGGAGCCCAATGTCGCTGTATTCTTGACCATTTCGAGGTGAAAGGGCAGAGATCGGATTATACAGCGCTACGACAACGATGCGACGACTTAGGGTAATAGAATTCGAGGATTCTTGATAGCTCCGAACGCAAGATTCAAGGTCGAATTTTTAGCACCGGGCTCTTTCAACCCCCACGCGCATAGTAAACACGGAATTGAAGAGTCCTTGTAGAAAACACTAAGTGCCAAAAATTAAATATTTCAGGAGAGGAAAAACTTCCTTGAAATTAAATTATTTACGAATCTTGATTTGTTTTGATTGCTAAATATGCTTATTCTATTAATTATATACTATAGTGTTACTATTGGCACGTAGAACATTTTCGGATAAATTTTTCTTTTCTAACTTTCACATTTACAGTGCCTTGCTACAAGGACTCCTGAATTCTCGAAGGTCCATGAACAATGAGCATCCATAACGCTGAGAGGTCGTCCACGTACGGCATGAAAGAACGCGGCAAAGTCCAGTGCTCGTTGATAAACAGTCCCGGTGCCGGTTTTTCTTCCTTTGACCGCGACCAATCGAAGATTACATCACTGCTCGACGTTTCACGCGTGCCGAGCGTCGAGCATGCATCGCCGTCAGCCGACTTCCTACGGCTAGCAAGTCGGTATTGTATCTCACGGTTAAACGAGCGACTTAATAACGCGGAAAATCGTGAAATCGGCGAGCAAGCCGAACGGAAAATTCCGGCAGTTGCGCGAGAATGAACGCGGCCGTTGCAATCCCGCTGTGCAAACAGGGGCGCGTCGGGGCGAGAATGGTGGCGTTTTTAATTTTAATGCTTTCATTAAGGAGCCTTCCCCGGATCGCTTTTCTTCTCCCTTCTCGCGAGAAAATCGCGACCCTCGAGGTCTCGGCTAACCCTGAATTTTCCACGGCCCTCCGAAATAATAAACAGCAGGGGGAACGAGTTCCCTGGTCCTCCGCTCCCCGCCGCCTCTGTTAAAATAAAATCGTGGACGCTAACGATTTAACTTGTTAACTGGGTGAAAGTTTAACAATCCCACTCGTAGAGCCGGAGTGAGTGCAGCATTAGGCCGCGCGCAGCAGTTATTGTGGCGGTAGTGAGTTAATCACTTTCAAATGAATGCAACTGCAGTGGTTTCTGGTTGAGAAATGGCCCAGTTATCGAATCAATGGGATGCAGTGCTCGCAATCGTTAGTAACAGGTAGAAACCTGTCCCGACGCTGCCTGACGGTCGCGATACTTTGCGCCTTCAAGAGTCACGGGGTCGACGTGTTTATTGACCCTTGAGTTTCGACGACGAGCCTGCACCGAGGGGCCATTTTCGCCTAGTCATCGCCGGGGACAATGAGGCATTTAGTCACGCGTTCGGTCGGATACAAAGCATCAGATTGCCAGGGTCGATTAGACCATCATTCCTTCACTTTCTGATACCTTTATAATTGCCATTTTATATAACACTCTTTTCCCTGTGATCGCACGACTCCATTCATCACCGATGACTCTTCAATGCGTCCTATTATAACGATTGACCCTCATGGTGATGTTTATTATTATCGCAGGTGCATATTACCAGCCACGCTACTTCGTATTCTACGGACGCCTAGTTACGAGAGACTTTTATATCCTTCCCGAAGACGAGCGCCGCCGAATGCAGAGTAGAAACGCCGACGGCGTGCAGATATACGCGCGGGCACGCATATAGCGGGCGATAACGGTGATAACGAAGCACTCGACGCCCAGAATGGGAACATCCGTGCGTGCACTCGCAGAAATCGTTAACCCACACACATACGTAATACCAGGTCTCTCGGCGTCGCGTTCACGCAACGGAGGTCTAGCGAACCTCGTTGCAAAACGTCCACGGTTAACATCACCGTTTTCGAGTGGGAATACTTGAGAGAGAGAGGGACTGTCGATAAGATACCGGAGCGGCGAATTGGGTGGACAGCGTACCCAATTAATGTCGAAGGCGATCGCCTTTGATCGCATGTATATTCATCGATTCCAATTCTTGCCGTCTATTGGCACACGGGCCATACATATTCAAGGAGGGAGACAGTCGCCCCGCGTGGCCCAGGTAATTGCAGGCCCCGTCTACGTGCCGTAGCCTCGAAACGGTCAGAACTGACCCCGGCTCCGAGCCCCCGGCCGAGACTACAACGCTTAATCCTAAATTGAAAACGGCACGCGGAAACGTGACCTCGTCGCTACCAAATTTCTACGGCGAGGCCGAGGAAAGACGATCCAGTTACACGTACGCCACCGTGGCGAATTCTCGCCACGTCCAACCGTCCTGTTACATGTCGCGTCGCGCACAACTTGCCCAGCCCGCGGAAAGAGAATATTTCACCGGCGGAAGATAGCCGTATTTACGTAGCCGCGTTGCTTGAAACGCGGGCGTATCAGGTGAAATATTAGCATAGCTTTGTACAATCGCGCGGGATCGATAAAGTTGCTTTCCGTTACGTACAAAATGATAAGGTAGCCCCTCGCACTTTGGGGATCGCAGGCTGGTGAAATATTTACGTGTACTTCGCGGCGGATCGGATGTGAAACGACGAAGAAAGCTCGACGCTCGATCGCGCTCGTGCCACTGAAGCAGGCTTGAATATTTTTCGAAATCATTCGTTTCCGAATGATCGGTCAACACAAATTGATCGGCCAAACAAATTTCCGCTGCTCGGAATTGCTTCTACTCCAAACAAATCGACATTTTATTTAATCCGAAATAACTTTACCGCGAATGGATGAGTGGAAACGTTATTCCCGGTGGTTGATTGCTGTTCCAATCTCGAAACAAATTTCCCGGGGCATGAGTGTAAAGCAATAGCGTTTAGATTGATTTAACTGGAAACTAGATTCTCTCTGCAAATGCTCGGGGGGGCTTGCGTCGATTCCATGTTTTTAAATTTTCGTGCCCTCTAGCGTACCCATACGATAGACTTAATCACATTTAAATTACCGTTCGCTTCTACTTTCTAACGGAGTGAACGTCGAATTTAATGAAAATTCGCGCGTTGATAACGAAGCGCACAGTTAACCTCCTCTGCGAGGCAGTTGAAAAAAAAGGAGGGAAACGAATTAACCTGAAATTGGCTCGGTATGGTAGCCAATATAGCACGCTCGTCTCGAGGGACAGCCACGAGGACGGCTCGTCAGATTTTTTGTCGCGGAGTGACCCGTTTGCTCCGATCCCCCGTTGTTCTCCTTTTCGCTCATCTGTATCCCTCCCTCTTACGCCCGCTGTCCTATCCTACGCCTCCTTCATAGGCACCACGCGACGCGAACCGGTGTGACCGGAAAGAAGCCGGCGGAATTCTTTCTACGATTGTCAAAACAAGTCTGCCGGACCACGATTTACCGAACTCGTGGCTCACCAGCCTGTAATCGATCACCGTGCACTCTGTTTGCATTCCTCCGAGCGTCCGAGCCGCGCGAGAAACCGCACACCCTAAACTACGGTCGCAGGAATCAAGCCAGTCACTTGAGAATCTCTCGCGCAAACCGTTCGCATTCCCCTCGGCCACTCTATTGTATCGCTAGTCGTGCTCGACAGTTTCTCTTGAATAGCTACGAGAATCACTGGCCCCGAGTGAAACAGTTTATTTTCGCGACTCGCGTTGCCCTAGACTCGACCGCGACGCGAGCAGCTTGAAAACATTTACTAACGGGCTGAAGGTCGCGGCAGGCTCGGCGCGACGAGCAAAACACTCGCAAGGAACTACTCGACGAGAATACGATGCAATGCTGGATCAACCAACATGCAAAATAAATACGTGCTTAGGTCATCAGGAGAGAGGACACCATAGAAATTTTCTAAACTTTAAAAACTAACTTTTGTTAGATACACTTTTTAGTGAAATTATCGGAAATGCCTAGGAAATCATTGCGTTTAAGTGATCATCCTGTATAAGTGGGCCTCAAAATCTTTTAAGTACTTAGGGCATCTAAAGCTCTTAATCCAGCCCAGGTACGATGGAATATTCCCTAAACCCTTTATTAAAATCTAACACGCGACGTGTGAGTGTCTCTAAATCCAGCTCGACCGTAGAATACAATGAGTACATGTCAAAAGAACGACGCCATTTTCGACACATTACTGCGTCTCCCATCACCGCAGCGTTTCCCTCCTAAAGTCACCGTTCGAATCACTTCGAGTGAAACACTAACTGTCGACTTACCGAGCAATCCTCCAAGCGACCGCGTGGCAGCGAGGGAAAAAGAAGGCGACGGAGATGCACCGCAAGTTCGCAGCGTTTCCCGCGCGGGACGAGTCGAGGATGGAGTTGTGTAACGCGGCAACTTGTTCGCACAACGTGCTCGGGTTTTGGCCGAAGATGCACTGGTTCCGTCGGCCGTGCACACGGCGTACGCACTGTTTCGGTTACACAAAGTGTCACGGAGCACGAGGCAGAACAATCCGTTTGTTTGGGAGCGCGGAGATTAGTGGTGAGGGATCACCGTAGAGGTTAGAGGAGCGAGAGCGCGACTAGCACTTACCACCGCGACGGCTGGAGCGCGACTGACTGGCCGAGCGCCGCGCCGCCGGCTCACCGCAACGCGCGCGGCCTCGAGTTTCGAATTACGCGCTGCCTAACGACGTAGGTATAGCATTCTGCATGTCAGTCTTGCCGCTCCGGACGAATACGCGAGTATTACGCGACTGTTTTCTCAGCTTCCGTATGCGCGGTTCGTAAATACGAGCGCATCACAACGGTATTCAGTCGGATTACGGCCCCCTTTATCTGTCGTTCTACTTTTCAGTTACTGGACGTCAACTTGAAAGCCAATTTTCATGGTTCTCGTGTAATTGAACGTAATTGAATCAATTGCACGGGGGAAGGGGATGTTGCAGGGGCTGTACAGAATAAGACTTTACCCACGTAAATTCCATTGTGCAGGATCGTCTATTGTCCCCACGTTAGCTACGTTCCGGTGCAGGCGAAACAAAGCGACAAAGGGATTAGCAAAACACGCGGCAGGACAGTGACCAACATAAACGAATGAGTCCTATCAACCCCCGCGGCACGGTGGTAGACCAACAATGAACATTTCCGAATAAGGGCGCAGAGGAAATCAAAGCGCTGCGGGATTTGAATATTAATTGAGATGCTGGCGGGTGGACGGCCAAAATGGGGGGAGGGGGGACGTTAATGGTTCGGCGGGAAGCGTTTAAAGTTGAAATAAATCGGGCGGGACTGGTAGTCGTCGTTTGGTAAATTTCGGTAATCGCAGTAAAGTTTTTATTACGAAATCCAATTCTCTCATCTAAGGAAGTGTTGATGATAATATCAGCATTAAACTTCGATAGAACGCGTCGCGAGTTATATACATAGAAATCTGACAGTGTAGTGTCAATTCCGTAGGTCGTTCGATTTCATTCGATAGAAAAATATCCGTGGAATCGTTTAGTGAACGCTTTTATCGTGCGTGACGACAGTCACGGGCGACAAGGACCTCTCGGAGGCTCGAGCAAACGCGCAGGCTTATATATTGTTGTTCCCCTCTGTAATTATCTAAAATGAAGGAAACTGGCACCCGGCGACGGTGCCCGCGATTGCTTTGAGCGGCGGCGTGTCGTAAAATCCACGAAGGTACGAGGTAAGAACACGTGAAACGAAAAACGTCCCCTTTGCAACCTTTCTCTATTTCTTTCCGTTCTGTTTTCGCTCGCGCGCCCCGGGGCGCGCGTGACGCATAAATAGTAATGCTGGAGCTGACGCGTGTGCATGACGAAGAAAACAATGATTACGATGACGATGACGATGATGGCGATGACGACGACGACGACGACGATGGCAGCCAACAACGCAATGGACCGTCGCGCCCGAGAGTAATATGGCTCGACGCATCTGCAGCCGCACTCTATGCTTATCCGTGTACGTTTTATGCGAATTCTGACGTCAACGAGTGGAAATTACATAGCGAGGTGACCCTTCGTCCGTTCCAACTTCGACGAAGTTACGATGCGGGTGCTGCAAATAAAAAAGAAACACACTCCATTATGAAGGGGAAAGCTGCACGCCTCTATGTTACAATGTTACATCCTCCTGGAAAAGCGGAGAGAATTGAATTCTTTAGATTAATCGATTGTTAGTCCTTTTAGCTTTGAGTCGTTGCTCCTTCGAGAGGTATTTGCTTTATCCCTCTCAGCCTCGTACGGTTTCATCGAAGTTTCGAGGAATTCCACGACTCCTACTCCGGCTATTATTATTAGCGTTAATAGTAGGTACTATCGCTATTACTGTTAGGATTATTCTATCTCTAACTATTCAGCTACAATTATAAACACTCAGCTAGAAGTTAATGTTATCCTGCGAGTAGTGGCAAAGATGCAGAAATGAAGTCACTGTGAGAGTGACGAGTATATCGTTGAAGTATATCCTTGGCTCCGAAGGCGTTAAATGTCATCGCGGGTGCGATGAACTTTGTGATCGATGCTGCAATTAGTCATTTTCACTATTTCTTTGAAAACATTATGTATGAAGAGCCACTAGATTTTTAGTCCTCTACTAGATCGTGGACGTTGAAGTTAACATACCGTATATGGTGAACTTTGAGCCTCTTACTGGGCGATTGGGACTGACCGTCATTGAAACTCTCACTAATAAAACTACCCTACCTAGAAGTTGGGTTGGAAAGAGAAAAGAAGGGATTAATTCAGAGAAAGTGGTCGGTGACTGAAAGAAGAGGCGATGGATGGACGATGGAGACGAGCACGTTGCCTTTCTATTTCTTCGAACTGACTTACTTCAAAAGTAACTGCAGCCAAAGCTCTGTCGAAGGTACGGAACAGAGAGTGATTAAAAAATGGAAAGCGGAAGTGGCGTAAGTTCTGTGAATAATAGCGAGAAGAGATGAGGATTCCTGTAATGTAAGCGATCGCTTAAGAGCTAGGGAGTGAAAGAGGGTTACCGTCAGCAGGCGCGGGCGCTGGTGCAGCTTCTGCTGGGGGTGCTGCCGGGGGTGCTTCGGCTGGCGCAGGTGCAGGTGCAGCGGGTGCTCCCTCTGCAGGGGGAGCGGCTCCTTCGGCTGGTGGTGCTGCTGGAGCTCCTTCCGTTGGTGCAGGTGCGGGGGCACCTTTACGAATTCACAACAGCTTCTTATCAAATGCTCGTCACAAATCCCACAGTCGTGGCAAAGGATTTTTAGCTGCTCAGAGTCACTGAGGAACTCCAACCTTTTGCCTCGACTGTTGGAGTTAGTATTAGTACCCTGTAACCTGTTAACCGGAGAAGACGAATTAACTCGTTGCGAAAGTATAATAGTGGGCCATTACCCTGAAGCAAACGAGTTAATTCCCCTTTAATCAATCTCACATGCATAAAGGGTGTCCCTGGTCGAGAGACGACCCAGGCAACAGGTAAAACAGGCAGTTGTTCTGGCAATAAACGAAAGGACAGATAGCAGACGACGATGGCAGAGAAGTGGAGGGATGATCGCAAAAAATCTGGCAAAGATCACCTTCTGCTGGTGGTGCTGGGGCCGCGCCCTCCGCGGGAGGTGCACCCTCCGCGGGCGGTGCACCCTCCGCGGGCGCAGCTGCGGGTGCAGCCGCGGGCGCCGCTCCCTCTGCTGGCGGTGCACCTTCAGCGGGAGGTGCACCTTCAGCAGGAGGTGCGGCGGGCGCGCCTTCCGCTGGCGGCGGTGCTGTTCCATCCGCAGGAGGAGCTGCAGCTGGCGCTTCACCTTCCGCTGGTGGTGGTGCCGCACCTTCTGCAGGTGCAGCCGCTGGCGCACCTTCTGAACAAGTACATGCACCTGACAATTCTCTAGGTCTACTCTATATCTACCGTGAAAAGGACGGACCGCGACGAACGCTATTTCTCGTTTCGTCCGTGGAGCGCAGCTTCTTGAGCGAGTGACTCGCTCTCGTTGTTATCATCACGAATATTGAAACACACGAAGAACATTAAAGATAATAAGCGACGGCGATGAAAGCACTGTTGTTATCGTGATTTACAAGGTCTCCCACAGTGTGTGCCTCGTACGCTACTCGTCGCCTATTTATGTAATTTCAATTGAGAATATTCAGGGACGGATTTGTATGCGGCTAAGTGGGCCTAGGGCGGCAAATTTTCAGGCCTGCAAATTTTAGGGAGCCCCAAATTTTCAGGGGCGACAAATTTTGGGCGAAAGAAATTGAAAAGTCTTTAAACACAAAGGCTTGAGGCAACTTTAAAAGCAATTAGAAAATTAGCAATAATTCATATCTGAGTTGTCATATTGAATTAATTTCAAAATTATCCCAACTCTTTTAAATTAAAATATTTGATGATATTTCGTAGAAAGAGCTGCGGACGCTTATCAGCTCAGGGGCGCCAAATCTACAGACACGTCCCTGAGAATAATTCCTTTTAAAAACAGAAAGTGCAGGGCACATATCAAGTGGGAGACTCTGTACACTAAGAGACGCCACGACTAGCGATGAAGCGAATTGGGGGCGACGTTTGGAACCGATGTACTGACCAGCCGGTGGCGCGCCCTCCGCAGGGGGTGCCGCTGGTGCTCCTTCCGCAGGTGGAGCACCTTCCGCCGGAGCTGCAGGAGGAGCTCCCTCGGCTGGAGGTGCTGGTGCGGGTTCTGGCGTCGGTGCTGGCGCTGGTGCTGGCGCTGGTTCTGGTGCTGGGGCGGCTGCTGGTGCTGGAGCTGGTGCAGCCGGTGGCGCAGGCTCAGGTGTTTTCGCGGGTTCGGGCGTCGGAGCGACTTCTGCTGGCGGTTCCTCCTACGTAGCAGCGATATATCAAACCATTTGCATCCTACCCTAATTTCGGAGACGTGTACAACGATCGCATTACAACACCAATTGGTTTAGCGCCACTTGGCAACGTATGCTTCCACGAGGATTTGATAATCTCTTAGGACATCTTCAGAAGAGACGTTTCTGTGTCTAGCAACTGGTATTTCCGGTATGTACGCTACCTAGAACCAGCGATGTGTTAAAAGAAATACGGAAAGATAGAAAATACGTGAATATGCCTGAAATACCGGTCCCGGTGTCCGAAACTTTCTCTTCCAAAAAGGGGACCTTCTTTAGTGGGACATTGCGCTATATTACATAAAAAAGTGCTCGTATCGTTTACGTTCTGACGTCGCACGTGGACATTCGAAAATCTCACAATTTGGCAATCGAAACACAGCGACGTGTCGAAAGCTGATTTTTTTTCTCTCGGCGAATGAAATACCGTTTATTTTCCCCCTGTTTATTTCACCGGAACTGGGCAAACGCGGCCAGGATAAAATTGCGCCCGCAGCTGCGCGGCTCGCGGACGAAGCGCGCGTTAAATTACGTGATTTACAGCCGCGGCCGAGGATTTCGCGAATGTACTCGCGTTAAGCCCAGCGTTTATAGATACATCATTTGTCCCCTCGCGTGATAATAACGTTTTATGCAACGTTCAAGTGCCCGCGGACGCGCTCCTCTCGGCTCGGTTCGACAACGTAAATCAACGGTCATTTGCGAGCCCGAATATTGTCAAGATAATTAAACAATGGCGTCGCGATAATAAACACCAGGCGAGCTAATTTCGACGCGTGTCGACCGAATGATGATCGTGGCCGTCGCTGCCCTCTGCCAGCCCCGCGAATAATTCGCACAGCGATTCCCGTTGGTGGAACACCGGCGTGCAACGTCGAAATGAAAAATTCCCCGGTGGATCGGCGACGGTATTGCGAGCAGCGCCGCAACTTCGAAAAACACGATAAGCTTTTGTAATAAAATGATCCCCGCTGCACGCGTGATGTCCGAGCGTAAACAATACCAGCGACCGTGGCGAGCGTACGAAAAGAGCTTTGCAATAAAAACACCACTCCGTAGCGAATCGTAATTAAGCGGAAGCCAATTAACGATGCACCTACCGTGTTTGCTGTCTGCTGGAAAATTGAATTTATTTCGATAATTGCGCCGAGTCCGCAGCGAAACATAAAACCGTGGATCGGAAGATAGATCTCGCTTGAAACGCGTCGATCGCGACGGGGAATTTAATGGAGAGATTCAGCTCCTTAAAGCGTCGTCGATATTTATAGGACGTGGCGTAAAATTTCTCGGTAGATTGTACACGATCGGCCGCACGCTCTACCATTCGATACGGCTCATTGAACGTTCGACGTGGATCGTGGTCTCCTCAAGGAGCAAAGGTTCGAGCACGGTAAAAGTCTGGCTTCTTGCGCGGAGGCTGATAATCGCGTTGTAATTGAGCCGTTCGTGGAATTAACAACGGCATTAAGACGCTCCACGCTTGGCATTGAGTCTAGCGCGACAGGGGTGCTATTACCTTCTCTCCGTGATCGGATCGAGTCGAAGACAGTGAGCTCTAAGGTCAAGCTAGTCAGCTCCGCGATAATGTCATGGAACTTGCATCAACGTAAGATAAGTTCGTTCGTCGGTTAAAAACCAAAGTGCGGGGTACACGGGGCTCGTGGCATTAGGGGACAAATTACACGAACAGGCTTCCGCTAGAATCACAGTTGTTTAGGCCCTTCAAGGTCTTTGCTTGAAGCTCCCGAAGCGTCGGCGTCGCCTTCTATCGTAGAACAAAACGGTCACAGATGAAGAACGGGATCGTGGAATAGGGGAGAGTGAACACACAGGTGACACTGTTTGTTTTCATTGTCGTTAAATATTTTGCTTTACAATAAACCTTAAGTAATGATTCCCTTGGCTGCTATAATTGCGTTTCATTTCTCCCTTCATCCAGTTCACAGAATTAATTACGTAACATGTACGGGGCTCACGTGTAAAAAAAAAAGAGAAGAAAAGAAACAGAACATTGACAAACGGAAACGAACGGTAACGGGGTTTTGTTCCTCCCTTTCCGAAGAATATGTACATACATGTATCTCGTGGACGATAAGACTGGTCAGTCACGACACTTCTGAAATTCTGGTTGGGCATTCGCAAAAGAAAGTGAACGTAAAGTGATAATGAACGAGGAACTATCGTTGGACAAATGACAGAGACAACGTGACATTTCTGCGTGCAGTTCGGGAACGGTAGACGTTCGATTAATTGACGATTAAAAAAACAAAAGACGAATAGAAGAGAAAAGTAAATGATAATGAGGAAGTTTTGAGTTCTTGCGTCGAAGATGTTATCGGGTAGACGGATGGACGATCCCTTCTCGAGAATGTCGAGAGTGAGTTTCTATTTCTCTCATGCCTCCACCTCTTCTTCCTTTACCTTCTTTTCCTCGCCCTTCTTCGACCAGTCCGGTTTCTTCTGCAAAATTCAGAGAGAACGTGTTAGCAGCCCGCGTTTCGCGAGCGTAACTCGATGAAATTTGCACACGCCAGGTCTGGGTTAGCGCCAGGGGTAAACCTTCGCAGAAGCAGGGCCACGCGTCGGGGGAATATTCTGTGCGGGGCGCGCGAAAAATTGCGAGTACTGAATTATTAAAAACCGCTTGTATCTTCGGTCGTGCCCTTGAGTTTGAAATTTCCTCTGAAAAAATATTGGGAAGCCTCGCCCGAGCTGTTTCGTCGGCGACCCATCGATCTTCTCTCTTCGTCGTCATTCAAAAGCCGTGCAAACTGTTAGTGAAAAAAGTGGCGAGAGAAGAGTTCGAGCGAAAAAAATTAGGAAGAAAAAAGGACAGATCCGTGTGGAGCCCTTGAACGACGGGACACGTTTGCTCGCGAAAAAGTCGCGCAAAAAGTTTTCGCCACGGGAAATGCACGGCGAGATACGAAATTATTCGAACAAAAAAAAGCAAAAATGTGTAATCTGATCGCGAGGCCGATTGTCGCGTGTCGCATCGTTAAGGAGAGTAAGCGTTTTCTATCTATCCTATCGTTTTCTTTTACTTCGTTCCTTCACACCATCCCTCTGCTCTAACATCTTTCTCTAACACGCACACACTCTCCCCTAAAGAAGCATGCCGATCTACGTGTTGATCGTTAAAGCTTTACCTTATCTTTTGACGCATTCTGCGAACATAATGCAAGAGCAACATCATTAGTCAACAGATAAGACGTGGACAATTATTAGAGCGTACGTACTAATTAATAAACTTAACGATTGACAGCTTGTCGCTCGTGATTCATTAGCGATCGGGGCCTCCCTCGCTTTCTGCCATGAGTCACGATCGACGATTGGTGGGCACCATCGAACCACGCATCGATCATAGAAACCACTTTCAGACGGTGTTAATCGAAAAGTTGCATTTTTCTGAGAATTTTCAGATCGACGATCGATGCGTGGTTGGGAATCGAAAGACAAATTCAGACGGGGTAACAATCCTACACATTTACAGCCTGGAAGCATGGCAGCCGAACGATGGCAGTAAAGGCAAGCCGCAAAAGAGCTTATTGCATCTTGTAAAAGAGACTTTAAGTAAAGAATGTCCTTTTAATATGTCCTCCCGCATCCTGTTGCGTAGCGCGCGACAGTCATTCCCTAACGGAGCCTTCGCGATCAACCCAGTGCAGACGGAAGATAAACGAAATGTATGCAGACGCAAGTCGATAATTAGAGACAGTGGCGGAAGATAGAGAAAACAGCGAAAGACAGACAGAGAGAAAGAAAGACAGATAGAGAAGAGTGTGAAAATAGGCACTTGTGAGTGAAGCGCTTCTGCTATTACGTACGAAATGAGGAAGAAAGTCTGTGAGTCTTAAATATACATTTGTAAGCCATTCTCACCTTTTTTCGCTTCTTTCATTTTATTATTATTCTCTCTTTAACCGTTACTTTTAACCCAGTATTGCTCCTCTATCGCGCCAATTACCGGAGTCATTGCGATGAATGGCGTTAGAATGTGAAAGAGAAGAGAAAGGATGAAACGAAAAGTAGAGAGGCGTTAAAAGCAAATTAGGCACCCATCTTCGATGACCCGCGGTGTCGTCGAGGAGCGTAATAACGGCGGAGGAGAGAAAAAAAAAGGAAAGTAAGCAGAGCTTACGGAAAAAAAATTAGTGGAGCTGAACGGAACGATCCTCGATAACCCTCGACCCTTCCGTTATCGGATGCTCGAAGTAATCGCCGGAACGACGGGCGACTCGTTCGCTACGATTTCATACATTTCGTACCGGCCGACCGAGAATGGTCGCGATCGAGGATCTCGAGTATGGCTCCGTGTGCAAAATAAATGATTGATTAAAAAAAACTGTTGCTAGACGAAAGAAAATATAATCGAGGGAGACGACCTGTAATTGAGAGGGAATAGTAAGAAACGATACTCGAAAGGAAAACAAACCGACTCCTTTTGACAAGCATTTTCATCGATCGTTTATTCACGCAGCTTCTGTTCTTTTCTCTCTGGTTTATCGTGACGCGCGAAAGCTCGCTATCTAATCGCCGAGAATCGATGAACCGGGTCGAGAATGAAGCCTCGCTTGCAACCTAAGCGATCGCTCGTTGAGTCTACGATTTTACAAACGGCTCGAGGAGAAGCGATGGAACAAGCCACGCCGATCAACGTGAAATAATCATCGAATTAGCAAAGGAACGAGAGGGTTCCTCCGAGAAGTAATCGCCGTGATTACTTTGCTTATCCGACCATCGAAGCTCCGCGTTTCGGCTCGGCTGCACGGACACGGTCACGCGGACATTAATTTTACACTCCGTATTTAAGGCTCTTTCAAATATTATCTTATGTATATCATGTTTTACTCTGTGTACGCGTGTGTTTGTTTTGCTTTGTGTTTCCATTTGTATTTATCGTTTTGTTTTTCCCCGTTTTATTTTAAATCTACTTCTTCGTCTGCCACTCTGCCTTCTCGGACTTCTTGGGCTGTGGAGAACAACACAATTGCCTAGTCAACTATCGCTACTACAGGGGACTGTACATATACGAAAAAACGGATAAAAAATACGGTCCCTTCAAGGAGATCTACGTGACATCAAAATTCCACGCGTCAATTCACCGGGGCGTCTGAATGTGTTGAACGTTGCCGATAGCAGAGATTTCGTGCAAATTGATTGAGAAAGGGGAGGGCCTCGAGCTAGTCGATCGATCTCCATGAAAGGACAACACTGAACAAAATGCTACTGATACAAGGGGAAAAAAACCTGCCGACTGGGTTTTATTTACACGGAAAGAAAACCAGAGCCACAAAAACTGTCCTTCTCAATGGCTGGAAAAAACGTGAGTACAGGCCCGCCCGTCGTATGGCAAAAAAGTAAAAATGCTTCGCGAAAGTCAAAACGATCCGGAGAAATACATGTTCCTTGGAAAGAAGATCGTATAATATTTTGAAACGGAATCTTGCATTCCCGCGAATCTTATCCGACATCGCGCGTAATTCGCCGAGCCCCAAAAAATGCAAAACGGGGCGCGCCATCGACGGGACGGGGAAAAGATCTACGTGAAAAATTAGAGCACCGATTGGTCTTATCGAAAACGATCGTCCTTACCTCCTTGTCCTCCTCCTCGAGGGTGAACTCCTTCTTCTTGACCTGCTTAAGTTGGTTGCGGAAGTTGAACTCGGCTGCCTTCTTCTGGAGCTTGGCGAACTTGTTCTCGTACTTGGAGACCTTCTTCAGCGTCGGTTTCATGCTAGCAACATCCGCGAATCATTAGTACACCCGTAACGAATTATATTCCCGCAACGACGGAACAGAGGCGGCGGGAAAGAGTAACGGGCAAGTGGATCGCGTGAAATGGTTACTTACAATTTACCTCGGAGGTCGTTCACTTGGCTGTTCAAGTCCGAGATCTGCAGCGAATCGAAGTTACCATTAGTTTTACGTTTGGGTCAATCTGTCGTCGTATAATCATGCGAATCTATCATTGACCCTTCGACGCGATAAACTGGGAAGTCCGAGGGACGACGCCCGCTGGATACATTGGCTGGATAGGAAACGCTCAAGTGAATTGGTTCAATCAGAATTTTCCAGTCAGCCGTCGCGTGCCCAGGGGGCAGTCGTTCCTCGGAGACAGAAACGGGGACGGCTCGTGCTCGCGGAAGGGAAGCTGCTCCCTTTCATCTAACAAGCAGAACTTCGGATGTTGAATCGCAATACCACACGAAGCCGTCGCGTGTCTCTTCTTAAATCACCGCAGAAGAGCGCGAAACACAGGCACACCCGAAAGCACAATTGTTAACGGGGACAAAACGTGCATGAAAAACGTGCGAGCAGCAATCGATTAGCGGACGAAAGAACGATAGAGCACGGGCGGAAATTAGCATGCTACCTGCGTGCCAGAAGCAGGGCGGGAGGGTGGGTCGCACACGGATTCGCAGCGAGAACAGAGATATTCGGTTAGCGAGCCACTCGACGAGTCGAGATTGACAGTGAATTGGCTTGCTGATTAACTGCAATGCCAGGTAACGGCGGTGGGACGGATGGGAAAAATGTTCGCGACCGGAGAATTGGCGGAGGTAGAATATAGACGAGGTTGAATTCACAGACAGATAGAGAGAGAGAGAGAGAGAGAGAGAGAGAAAAAAAAGGAAAAAGAAATTCAAACTGTACCAACGGCAGTATCAAACTTATACATATATTGCCTCCTCAACGTCCCCCCGCAAACACGGTCTGAGCAAACACATGGCAAAGAGTAAGCTACTGGCTAAAGGAGATCGGCTGCTGCACATGAATGTATCCTCTGTTAAGATATTATTCCCCGAGAAGTTTCCAAGCAATTGAAAGCCACGTTCTTAAGCTCCAAAGAGTAATGCACTTTCGTGACACGTTGACCGAGCATAGAGCGGACGTATCAAGCACGCGAAAAGAGAGTGAGCCGCGGTTGTGAAAGATCGGTTAACGTTCAACGATACGTCACGTCTATTCTTCTCCCGGTCAATGGTTCCGACCGGCAGCATCATCATACCGCGAAGGTTTCCCTTCGTCTTCTGAAACGTGTGCCCGCTTTTTCCAGGGGTCTTTCAAAGAAATTGATTCTCTAGTGTCTTCGGATAGCTTCCTCAAACGTAAAACTTCCTCCGGAAGCCACTTGTCGGATTCTCTCCTCCCTCTCGTAGAGACGCTGCAGCATTTCCTTTGCCCGTTTCGATCCTCCCTCTCGGGCTTCCTCGCGGCTCAGAAAGAGAGAGAGAGCGAGAGAGGGAGGGAGAGAGAGAATGCGACAGAGAGAGAGAGAGAAAGGGTGAAGAGCGGGAGAGGAAGAGAGACAGGCATATGTATTCCATGTGGAAGGAAACAAAGAGGTTAGGGGGCAGGGGGGTGAGAGGGGAAAGAGGGGATCAGCGATGATAGGATGTGAATTTCATTCTGGCCAATCAGAGGGAGGGCTGGTCACGATCAGCTCTTTGTCCACAGAGGGTGAAGAGAGAAAAAAAAGAATTAAAACGTCCACTACAATCCCTTTCCTGGACCGATGGAATTCTGCTCCTCTCGCTGTTCCACGGATCTCTAATTCTTTAGATTGGAAATTTAATCGGGTCCGTGTGTATCCCCGGCCGCGATACCGGGCTGTCACGATAGAACGGCTGCCCGTTATCGGGCGTAACGAAGTCACGCTTGCCCCGTCCACACCTGAAAATGATATTTCCAGGGGCGGGAATTTATGCCCGCACAGGTCGACTCGCGCGGCACGATAAAGAACACGAGGGACCGTCGAACAGCGGGTTGTAAACGGGGGCGAGGGGGGAGAGTGTGGAGCAGATTTCCGCCAGAAAGGATCCGCTATTTACAGGCCCAATTGAACACCATGACAAGAGGACACTGACAGTCGGTGGTGCGTGCGAATCGGTGCAAAATCAATTTCGCTCGTTCCCATTTCGACATCGTAGACGCGTGTACGTGTTCACTTTCACGTCTCTTTCACAAGGGGTAAAAGGGGGAAGTCAGTGGGGGGTGGGGGTGGGCAGATAGAAATAGTATCGTTTCTTTAGTCGTTGCACGTCGCAGCAACGAGCGAGGGAAGAGGTAGGGTAATTCACAGGGGCGAGGGGGCCAGGTGGGTGTAATTTACAAGGGTCGCTTTTGTCAGACATAAACAGAAAAACAAAAAAACAAAAGACGAGGGTGACGAGGGAGGGGTGACTCGGAGAATTTCACAGCATGGCACTTCGGTCTCGTGATCTCCTAATCCGGTCTCGAGACGAGTCCACCTTCATGAGAGTTAACAGTGGGAGTAGAGATAGAGAAGCGTGGAAAACGGGGGTGACAGACAACCAGTTACACTTTCGGGGGGGGATACACGATGTGGTAAACGAGAGAGATCGTTTCAAACAAGTGCCGAAAATTCTAGGGTGGGCGGGGGGGTTGGGGCAATCTGAGAATAGGGGGCAGCAACAGTTCTAAAGGCGGGTTTCTCGTTCTACGTGTTACCTTAGTTTGGCTACCAAAATTCTACTTCAATATACAATTCGTGGCGTTCCTAGGTAATAGTTAAATTGGATCCTCGAACGTAATGCGTTCGTCGTCGTTGCTGAATGATTCTACGGGATAGCGATACGTTTGCAGAGCGTGCTTATCGTTACGTTCGTTTTTCTTCCCCCGCGGGGAATATGAAGTGCCATACTTCCCTCTCGCGAAGCAGCGGCAATTAAGATCGCAACAGCGTATGCAAACAGAGAGCACGATAACGTGCCGCTTTTATTATCAGCGATCGATCGAACCCGCGTCGATTCTCACCCGCGATGGGCCGAGACGAAGTTAATATGTATAGAAATGCTTGCGGTGGCGGCGCTGTAGCGTGAAACGTTCCTTCATGCAGTTAATTTAAATACCAGCTGCTCAAAAGAATACAGTATCGTGGCGGAGAGCAAGACTCGAAACTGTCTGATGAATAATTGAACGGTTCATGTATTGGTTAAATTGCCGTGATCACGAACGTTCCAACGATTCCCTTTGAAACGTCGCAGAGATACTGGTGAGTTTCCACGCGCGCGCGTCAAATCAAACTGCGACTCTTATCGATCGATCCTTTTCACACGTGATCGTGGTAAAGACTCGCGAAAAGTTAATTGGTCGAGATGTTCATGGAAAGAGAACGTTCTAATTGTTTCTAATGGTGTTAGTAGGAGTTACAAGCCATGCACGGTGTGTTAAGCGAGGGAAACAGTGACCGTTTTAGCAATACCCTTACAATCAAGCTCGCAATGCGCTGGAGGAGGAAAGAGAGACAGATAAAGAGAGAGATATAGTAGGCAGAGAGAGAGAGAGAGAGAGAGGCGGTGAAAAAAAAACACGAAGTAGACGTGAAATGTACAGGTAGCAGCCGGGTAGCGATCGATTCGATACGAATCCTCCTCGGCATCCTCTTTTTTCCCTTTTGTCTATGCCTTGTCCACCTTTTGTTCCGATTTTGCACCGCACACCCACGCACGCACACGCGCACACACACGCGCGTAGTCTCACGCACACGCTTGATTCTCGCGTGAGATCAATTAAAAAAAAAAGAAAAAGGGGCACCCCGGTCCCTTTCTTGGTGTGCTCTTCTCCCAAGACTGTGTCTGTGTCACTTTCGTTTTTTTTCCACAGATGACCAAAAATAAAAAAAGATAGGAAAAAGAGAGAAAAAAAATTAGTCGAGGGTAGCTCGTCTATTCGTTGGGACGTCGCGCCCTTCTCGTTTCACGATTCTTCTTCTCGGCGAGAACGCGCGAATGCGGCGGAGAAAAAATTCGCCCCCTCTTGCGATCGCCGATCGCGGCAAAGTGATGCTCGTGGCAAAAAAAGCGATCGTCGACGGACGAACGGCGCACGATGTGGCATCGATGTGTGAATCGATTCGACACGATGGAAAACGTCTCCTCCATAAGCTTGCCCAGCCCTGATTCGAATCTCGCGGGAAGCTCTTGTTTTATTTCTCGTTGGCGAGTTAGTAGAAAGCTTGGAAAGCCTAATATAATCTGCATTAATGTTAGAGAGAGAAAGAGAGAGAGAGAAAGAAGAGAGAGAGAGAAACAGAAGAGAGATATTTTATAGAGAGAAAGATGCGTCTATGCGTCTGTAGAGAAGAGAGAAAGAGAAAGACGGGAAGAAGAAGATAGAAGGCGAGCAAAAGTGTTCGACAACACATCGTCGACGAAAAAAATAAAATGTAATGCAAAAAGATAAGAAGAAAAAAAATGAGCGATTTTGGCGAGCGTCGAGCAAAAAAATAGATATCATTGCGGCACTTCATATCCACGCGAAAAAAAGAAAAAAATCGGTTAGGCCGCTGGCGTGTTCCTCGCAGAGCCAGGACTCCTCGATCCGAAGGTAAAGTTTGAGAGAAAAAAAAACCATTGACACGAATTGAAATAGGGAGATGTGGGGGGAGTAGAATCACCGAGACAGGACTGACCAAGATTATACAGAATGAGATCGAACAAGCGTCGTCCATGCGACGAATGAGAGATCGTGTTCCCCATTTCTCGCGGCACAAAAAGCGGTCTTCTTGTTTTCGCCGCGATTTCTGGTTGCTGAAAAAAAAGCCACTCGACGTGTTCTCCAAGAGAAACATCGTGAACGAGAGAAAGAACTCAAAGAGGGACGTATGTACAGAAAAGGGGGGCGGAACAACGAGAGACAGCGCGAAGAGAGAGAAGTCAGGTGCGGGGTTGTGCACAAAAGAAACGTGCGTCTGACGGTTGCTCTCTTTCTCCTCGCATTGTTCGACGTTCTTTTTTTTTGTTCGCTGCTCTCGTCATTCCTTCTTTTTTTTTTCTTATTTTCTCCTGTACCTCATAGTCCCTTTTCCGAACTTCACGCTCCAAATCCCACTTCTGACCCTCACAAAGGTAGACGCGGTCGTAATACATTTGGCAAATCTCCTTCAAATCGTCTACAAAGAACATGGAGTGTCTCTCAGATATCTTCCATTCACGATACGTCGCGCTTTTTTTTTCTCCAAATAGCCAGGAGGCAAGGAGAGTGGAAGAGAGGGCATTCGACTGCCTTGCTTCTGATAAATAGATGAAATGTCGTCTGGTCTTTAGAACCAGAGAGACGGTGAGATTTTTTTAGGGAGATCCCTCTCTTCCGCTCTGCTCGATCGATTATAAGAGTAACGCGAATCCCTAATCCCGGTATTCTCCTCGAGAAACTGACGCGAATGTGACCTGCTCTGAAATCTCTCCTTTTCGATGAGATGGAAATCGTCCTATCGGCCTCCGTCTGCATCGAAGCGACACAGCACGGGGCGATGCACCTTCGAAACTTCAATCCGCATCGATCTACGACGACAAACCGATTGCACCGTGGCGCGTTGCATGCACGAAAGGCTGAAGCTGCCCGAAAGGACAGTGGCGAAATATCGCTGGCCGCGCGAGACGGAGCGAAATTTCGAGGGTGCATCGACCAGGAGCGTCCGAGGGACCATCGACCAATCGCATCGAACACCGAAGACGTGACAAAGCTAAATTAAATCCAAAACGAGTCACGTGGGAGGCCAGATAAAAATAATCTGTTGCAGGAGACTCGTTAGGCTTTCTTCGGGCGAGCCGATCGTATTTACCTCGAATTCTTTCAACCTAATTTGTCTCTCGAGGTCAATTTTATCGCCCTCGAGCGCGTTTAGCCTGTTCCAATATGCCGAGCAGATCGTCTGGAGCTCGGCTAAAAGAACAAAAGTTTCACAGAACAGCAGAGAGTAAAAAACTGAAAAATAAAAGGACTGAGTACGCTTTTAACCATCCTCCTCGCCGTTGCGTGAAATTCTACCCTTAGGACGCTGTCGTTGCGCGAGCTACCCGTGAACAAAAATATATCTCGCTCCTTTCGGTCAAAAACCAAAACGGTCCACCTCGTTCCCAATGATGCCACTCAGCCGCCTCGATCGACGGACTCTTACAGTCGTCGACGGTCATCTGACTATTTATTGAGACACACCGTAGTCGAGGGTCGTTCGCGGATGGGGGGAAAGAGAATCGATGGGGAAATAAGAGAGAATGAGATTCCCGTGTTGGAAGCAAGAAGCACGAAGCTGACAACTGCGTGAACGTTAACCTGACACGATCAGGAAAATCCGCAAGGAACAGGGGGAAAGGGATTGACACGCCTACGCGCATGAAAACGAAATTAAAAAGAAAAGAATGGTTTGATCTACTTCAAACCGCTCGCGAAGGGATGTAGGTATCAGCGTTGCGATTATTATTTGACAACATCTACTTGCTGCGATTCTACGATTCGCGCGTGCCTGCTATTTATGTGTGTGTGTGTGTGTCTGTGTGGTGATTTTGTATTTCTCTCTCTAATTACGTACGCTCTACGACAGTTGTTCTAAGACTAGCGAGATATTGGCGAGTACTACGTTAGAGTTGGTGCAATTAGGTGTGTTCAGCCTCGATGCCTAATAGTTCAACGTCGCTAAGTAACAGCCGTAAACTTTTTAATTCTCGCCAAAAAAAGACAAAAAGGAAACCCAAAAAACGAAAAAATGTATTACTCAGCGCTGCGCCAGCAAATCCCTTGCGCTCTAATGAGACAAAAAAATGGTTGCTCAGAGGAAGAGAAAAAAAAGAAAAAAAAAAGAAAACGGTGTGAGACAAAAGAAGATGGACGGAACCAAAAAAGACAAAAATGGAGTTCCGTTCTGTTTGTTAATTGCAGCCTTTGCCGAACTGTTCGCTTTTGCATCGAAAACTTTTCGACCTCGAAATCCTTCTTGACGACTTCGTACTCAAGGTCGTACTTCTGCCCCTCGAGAACGATGATCCTCTTATGATACTGGGTCAGAACGGACTTCACGCTAGCTGTCAAAATTCCAAGTCACCTTGAAAAATACTCGTCTTTCGTGCGACGCGGTCGATATTTGTCAGGCGATGTTACTCTACGTTATTACGTTTCCCTCCCCGAAACTACATACTATATTCGAGACGGTGAGTACGTGTGTTCGAGCGAGTTACAAGTAGAAACGCTCGTTTACATCTGCCTACGAACCGGGTCTAGCGGCAACGCGCGAAAGCGGGGACAAGTGTGGTTTTGAAAAGCTGAACGAAGAGTTCGAACGTCGTCGAAACGGTGCAAGTGTCCCTGCGGATCGTTGCGGCGTGTCCCTCGATCCCACGACGAACGATAACGCGAGACCTGGTACAAGTTGAAACTCGAACGGGGGAACAGATAGCAAGAACATTGAAAGCAGAGTGAGATTACGGGTGTACTCCGAGATCAGCTTTCCCTTGTAAACCAAATCGGTTACCGATTAATGCCGTTAAGTACTGCTCCAGTATAAAAGTGTAGCGTGATGCGACAACTTGTGAGAACACAACGGTTAATAAATACGGTGTAGGCTCCACGGCTTTGTCAGATCACCAGTAAAATACGACGTGATAGCATTAAACGAAGAGCAAAGACGTAGATCGCGCGCACAAAACGTAATGCGAACAGAAAACTGTGCGGAAAGAGAGAGAGAGAGATAGACAGAGCGAATAGCCGTGTTATGGTGACAGAAAGAGAGATAGAGATAGAGAGAGAGAGAGAGAGAGAGAGAGAGAGATAGAAAGAGAGTGAACAAAATAAAAAGAGATATGAAAAAGAAAAACGGAGAGACGAAATGCGAAGCTATTTAGTGGCAACTTGCCCCGTGTTGCGGAAAGCGCCCTAGCAAAGAGCTCTCTCCTCGCGGGAAGGTAAAGTCGAAAATACGCGATAAAGAAGCGCGATGTCGTCGCGGCGGTATAAATACGCGGCCGGTGCTTATAAATAATCGCAATGTTGGCGTTGCGTAACGAGCTCTTTGCCAGTGCGCGGCTCGAGGATACGCGGTTTGCTCGTCATCGAGAGTGAACTTGCAAACGGGCAAGCGCGTCGACATTACTCAAGTGCAACAACATCGAGAGCAATCGTTACTGTATGCATTGTGAACGGCTCGGTAATTGCGCGTCGCGTAATGGTACCGCGACTTGTGTCTTTCTCAAGTACCTCGTAGTCCTTCTTCTTAACGACATATTCGAAGTCGAATTTCTGATCCTCCAATGCCGTGATCCTATTGTGGTACTCGCGCAGCACGCGCTTCACGGTCTCTGTGTGGGTCAAGGTGAAAAACATCGGACAAAATTCATGATACGCATTCGGAGCACGGGCGGGGGTGGGTGACGAACGTTCTCTACCGTCCGCCCCTCCGCCCCTCCTCGGAGCTGAACAGCATTTGTTATTGCGCCTCGGTCACGCGGTGTCACGAAGCTACTATCGCCGAGAACTCGGTGTGGGCTATCCTCGCCGGTGTGTATCATGAGGGGGCTGTAACTCGTGCGAACGATCGGATCTCGAGCCGAACGGTTTCGTAAGAGAACTGTCGGAGCATCCCCAGTCTACGAGATGCGTGACGAGCGACCGCCTGCTGAGAAGTGGACGGAAACGAGCGGAAAACACGGGGATCCGAACGAGCTTCTTACGACGTATTGAGAAACGAGCTGCTTTCTCGATTGTGTCCCTCTATACCGAAACTCCACTGGCAACCTTACGACCCTGACTTATCCACGTTATTACGCCTAATAAGTACGGCGTGCCGGGAGAACGCGATTACGTGTCTATCGGTGAGAGTTCGGAGAAAAGCTTTAAGGTACCTTCGCTCGCGTCGTCGACGTTCTTCGGCTTTCCGCAGCGCTCCTCGATGATGCGCCTCCTTTCCGCGGCCTTTCTCTCCTGTTCCTTCTTCAATTCCTCGGCGGCTTTCTTACGCAGCAACAACTGTGTGCACACACGCGCGCGAGCGCGGAGATGTTCCGTGAGAATACGATCCAATAAAAGATAGAATTTCGGGAAAGGGACCTCGATGCGGGCTTCCGTGAGATATGCTCGGGCGGGAATATCTCGCAGAGAGGAAGTGGGTAAAGTTCGCAATGCTTTCGGTGCCTGTAACGGCCGAAGGGACGCTGGAAAAATAGTTGAATACAGGGGGAAACTTTATATGCTGAAGCGTGACAAGTACTGGGGAGCAGGAATGAAGACGCGGGACCGCGATAAAGTATGAACCGCGAAGTTAAGTTCATATGGGAAGTTGCCGGTTTACGACACCGATACTAAGGGGATAAAATGAGCGCGAAGTAGACGGGGAAAATATCGCGATAGGGAAATGTGTCGTGGAGGAACGGCGGTAACGGAAATGCAGGTAGTATGACCGGAATCATTCGTTTCGCGATGACAAAAGTTGGCAAGTTTCTAAAGAGAGGTTCGTTGAATGGGTCCCGCGGAGGGCTTCTCTCGGGTAATAATTAAAAGTCCGTGACGCAAGGAGGAATTACGAAAGTACTGGTATGTAAACTCACCCTAAGCTTCTTCTTCCTGTCAGGGGTCATGAAACCCTTCTTCGCCTTCTTGGCTTTGGAAGCCTCTTCGAGGCGGGCGCGGACCTCCGCCCTCTTTCTGTCGGTCTCCGCCTGTTTCCTCTTCTTTTCCTACATTTTCCGTGTGAAACTCCCTTAAAACATCTCGTCTGACAATGCCTCGAAGCAACGTTAAATGCAGAAACCCGAGGGGATTCTCTTCTAGCGAGCCGGAAAGATACTTAATATTCTTACGACGGGGTACAGAGAAGAAAAAAAAAGGGGAGGCACGCGGCAAATCGTTACTCGTTAGTGAATCTCCGCGGAAAGAAGCGAGCTCTAAGTGTATACGAAAGTTTGGACGTTGCTGGGCCCTTAATACGGGGGTGGGCCGGTGGCACAAAAGCCGTTCGATTAGCGGTGGCCACCGACAAGTTATTGAAAAAGTTTCGCGAGCGATCGTCCTTTTCTGCTTGACTTTAAGGTTCACCGATATTTCCCCCTCTTACGTACATCCTCGAGACGTTTCCTCTGCAAAGAAAAAGAGAGAGACGGATCGTTAGAGCGAAACTTTGCTGTCGGCTCTGCGCGAGCGGAAAACGAAACACGCTGTTTTAAACCTGTACAAGGTGTAAATAATGTCTCGCAGACGCGACGAGAGAATTCGGTCAGGCAGCGTGTTTCGGGCTCCGCCATTTGATATGGTGCAAAGCGTTGAGAAAGCGATACTGTTTGCGTGGTGTGCAGCGATACGGGAACGTGTGCAATATGTCACAATCTCGGTGGATTAGAAATATCGGTGCTGTGTGTGCGTCAATAAGGGTGGACACACTGAACGGGAGAATAATCGAGGCGAGTTATGCTTAACGTTAAATTAGGATAAAAAGGAGAAGCGTGGGTGGCATGCTGCGGACGTACATAAACGAACGTCACGCGTCGCAGGACTCAGAAATATTCTGTCTTTCATGCGACCATAGTCTATCTACATTACCCCAGGTGTCTGGTTATCTACGTTGCTCGTGCTTGGAGTTCTACTCTATCGCTACAGAGCCTCGCTACAGACCGTTCTTGGTCGCATTAACGCGAGGGTAACGATTGTTAACCTCCTCTACAGGGCGGAGGGCAGATTGGCGCAGAAGGTGTTCTTTATCTTCGGTGGAATAAAACTTTCTCGTTTAAAAGGAACTTCTGGCGAGATTTGCTTGGAAGAAGCCTGATAGAATTTTAATATCTCCTTATCTCGAGAACTGTGTCTTCTGTGCCAATTCGAATGCAAAGGGGGGTTGGGGGATCAAAATGGAAGGGACAGGCTGTTCTTCGTGTTGGGGAATACAAAATGTAAGAAGTGTTGGTAAAAATTCTGTAATGATGGAACGAAGTGCGGGAAGGCGAATTTACAGCGGTGAAATAAAAGGAGAAGGTGGAACAGAGTGTACCGGGAGGAATGCAGGGCACTGTGGTAAATAATGTTGAAATAAGGACTAGGGTGTGGCGATAAATCAGAGGGAGTCCACCCCGCCGAGGCAACCGACACGTCGGTCGTAATACTTCCGGATCTGTCTCTTGCTCTCTGGGGTGAACGAAATTTCACGTCATGCTCCGAGGAACATACGTCCGACCACGCGTAAGGTGGGGCCTTCTACTGAAATATTGCAAAAATTCTTCCCGCTTCTTCTAATTCGAACAAGTGCCCGTCAACTTCTGCCCCGAATGGCAGTGAAGGATCTACGAGAAGCTAAAGTCGCGTTAAATTAGACAGATAAGAAAGGGACATTATTCGAGTGAAACATCAAGATAAAGTGAATGTAAAGCGGTATCGATGGATTTAGTTTCCCGGCCCTCCCGCCACCGGGATGGACCGCTATTACGGTAATCCGGCGTTCCATAAAGAACGAGGAGATAAGGAAGGAGAGGTGAAAAGAAAATAGAGAAACCGGGAACGAGGACTGTGCGCAGGGATTTCGCGTAGTTCCCTGTAAAACGGAAAAATTGTGAGGGATGGCTACAACGAGGGATGCACTACGATCCCCTCGTTATTCTGTGGGGCAGAAAAACATACTACGACTGTCAAACCGTGTGGGATCACTGTCTACCACGTTTCATCTAGTCACATCAACAATTTTACTAGAAAAAAATCACAAAAACTGCGCAGGGCTCGGTCGGCTCAGAGCACCGATTCGATCGAAGCCTTCCCGTTAGTGGAAGTCTCTTCTGCCCGAGCAAAAAAAAAATGTAATTATTCCGCAGCAAAATGCAAAAGGTCGAAAAAAAGATACGACTAGAAAAATCGTTTCGATGTTTCGCTGGAAACATGCGCACAGACGATGGTACGGCGTTTGTCTGTGTATTAATTATGTTTTCGCTTGAATCAAAATGGTCTCGGTGTAAGATTCTACGTCTGTGGTGGAGAAAATGGTCTGACAAGCAGAGGGAGCACAAGCGATGCGTACCTTTCAACGAGATTAACGTTACTGCACGATCCGAAGCAGAAGATCCCCATTGTTCGCCATTTTCGTGTGAGATCAAGAAGATTCGAGTGCATCGAGTGTCCACGAGTGGCGAGGCATGAAAGGGAGAGAAAGATAAATATTAGAACGCCTGGCTCGTCACTGGCAGGGTCGTCCGCGAGAATTGCAGAAGCTACCCCGTCGCAGGGGATGCTACCAGTACCCACCTGACCTCATCGTCCGCCATCGTGCTACCTGGCTGCTACACGCGTCTACCTGGAAATGAAGCACAGAAGGGGCTGCTTCACGTATCCGTGGCGAAATATAACAATAACGTCGCGTTACGTCATTCGGCGGGAATACCGCTCGTTTCTCGGTGACACGGATAGGCGAGCGGCATGCAAACATTGCACGGTTTAAATATAAACGCCCGCGAAAGGGGCGAGGGCGGGGGGGGGGGGGGGGGGTTGGTGGCCGCGGGGGCGGAGGATCTACCGATTGCGTCATCGGATAAATTTTTCCTTTCGACGGTCAGTGACAGCCGTTGCTGCGGACCCGCGCGATAAATCGCGCGCCCTGCGCGTAAATTTTCCCCGCTCGCGGCACGAACGGCGCGGTGCGGCGCGGCGGGCCGTATAGAATATCCGGTGCTCGAAAATAGACACGCGCGCGGCACACCGTCCCCACTTTCCCTGCCGTCGCCGAGACGTCGGTACGTCGACGATCCAAATTTGGATGCAACGACCCGGTAGGTAGAAGCAGCGTCTCCTCCGACCGCGACTCGATTCCACGTCGAAAACGGAAAAGCCAGATCGAACCGGCGGAAACGCCGACGAGGCGTGATTCGGGGCCTTCCATTCATTTCGAGGCTATTTACCATATTCCAATGGTTTACGATAGGTACCTATGACGAATAGATTGCACTATTTCCGAGTATAGCTCTTAGAAGTCGAGAAATATGGAGGATGGTGGGTGGTGGCGATTGCGTAGAAGGATATGTACGCCGAAGCTAAGTCCATTCTAGTCCTCGTAGGCAGCCATTCCCAGGAACACGTCTAACTACCGTTTCGATGAAATGGTAGATATTGTATTATCGAGCTGAGTGAAGACAGATCGGAATCCTCGGGACCATGAAAGGAGGAGTTGTTGAAACGCCCACGTCGGGGAATAAAAATAAGCAGTTAAATATAGAAACTAGGATGCCATTATTTGTCGAATTGAAAATAGTAATCGCCCGCGGCAGGAGGATAGACGCGGAGGGACGCGAATCCAGGCGCGAGAAAAATAATGAAACGGGATTACGAAGTAGGTATCAGGGAGCCCGTCACCGACTGGTAAACGAGGTTGCATTCGGAGCTGCGAGTAATTCATTTCCTTGGCGAGCGTCTTACGTGCCGACGTGGAAACGGCGGCAATGAGTCAGGAACAATGTTTCAAAATAGCTTCAAAATTTACTGCGCCCGCGGATTGTGCAACCGTGTTTGTGTGCACCGTTAATCGCGGCCCAGAGTGACATTCGGTTCTATGAAAGGGCGAGGGGTGCACCTCTGCCTCGATATTGCGGTGAAATCGGGTGACGTGGAGGATTGATCCTGGAATATCTTGAATCCTTACTGTAGCCTTTATTCCCCGATTCTACGGTGCTTGGTACAAATAACTGCGATCTCCTCTGATTTCCCCCGATTATGAGATTATTTCGGGAAATGTCTATCTACAGAAAATTGGAAAGTGTACGTCCGCAGGAATTTCATTCGATCACTGGCGAGCAGCGTGACGCGTCGCTCTTTATATTTGTAATGGACGATCGCCTTCGCTAAGTATAGATTCCCTCTCGCTCGAGCCATTCCAAGACACGTCCCACCGAGACTCCGATGTGTGTCTCGTCTCCGATGTCAAAGAAGATCCCGGCACCGTAAAAATAGAAAACACGTAGAGTCTACCACGTATCGTCCACGATACATCGCGGATGGGAATCGTGATCGTTCGATCTACTCTACACTATCCTCCTAAAACCCAGCAACGCGCCTTGTCCGAGGCAACGTAGGGACATTTTCTTTCCTTTCTCGCGGGAAGCTGAGGGATACAGCTCGGGGGCGAATGAACGACGTCATGCTCGAATCAAAACCAGAGGAGTAGCCTTTCTTAGAACAGACGAACGATACAGAAGCGTCCGAAGAAACGGTGTTCCTCGAAGGGACATCGATAATCGCGGCGAATTACATCCGTGTAGACCTCGCGTTGCGATTGAAGCGTAACGAGGCAACCACTGCTAGTTCTATCAAACGGGCTATCGAAGAAGAGCGGGACATCGGGGCTCGTTCCTAGCCCGAGGAAATCGATTCGAGTGCGAAGAGAAGCAGACGGAACGGAAGCGAGGTGCACCGGTTTTCAGCACAATGTCCGTAGACGAAAGGGGAGCGTCGAACTCGGAAGAGACTAGGGAAAGCGGGGAACACGAGGACTCGGTGTCTGTCACTTGGAGGCTCGCGTCACCAGCAGGATCTCTCACTCGAACGGTGCCGTTTTCCGCGCGAGGAACGTCACAATTACTGGAGAGGCTTCTTATGTACATACGTCGAGGAACACTCGTGACCTTGAAAAGAGTCCCCCGTTAAAGCACCTCTCTCACTGACACTCGATACGACGGAAGGGGAGGAAGGTCCCGCAGGAAGCGGTAGTTCGAAGGCGGGAGCCTTCGAGTTGTCCAGGACCCGGGGTTCTGGAGGAGCCACGGCGTACGCGTTTTCCAGGAGCTGCTCCGTTCGAGGGCGACGATTTTCTTTTTATCGTGGGCTTACCTTGAGAAGAACTTTTGCTGGCTGCGACTGGCCAACCGGACCTTAGGCAGCTGACTGTGCCATCGTGGATCCCTAGTCGACGTCGTGAACCTCCGTCGCGAGCTGTTCACGTGCTAGTAGCCGACCAATGGCGGCTCGCCATTCGTCGTAAGCATTTTTAGGCGAGAGCTCTGCCCGCTCTGCCTGCTGCCAAAAATAATCGGAAACTGAAAACGGAGCCGAGCCTGCTTCGTTGCTCTGCTCGCCTGCAAAGCTCAATCTCTCGGTTCCCGTCCAACACACTCGATTACGTGTGTTAATCTGGCCGCCTGTGCGTGCCGAGAAGAAAGCAGGCGTCCACGTTTCCCTTTCGTTCGAGTAATGAAGATCAATCGGCCAGCCGAACGAGACACGGTGCCATTTAATTGGCACCGTTCTCATAGTGGAAGGGTTACGTTTGGAACGTTTCACACTGAAACGGTAGAACCGTACGCGCTCGTCATGCTTCTCGACGCTTCGTGGGTAAAGGGAGCGAAGAGAAACAAGGTTTACGCTTCTTCGATATTTCGACTACGGAGAAAAGTCGAAAAGATATCTGGTGTCGAGGTCCAGCTAGGTAGATCGAATAAAGAGTAGGGTTGAATCTTGGAAGTCACGGAGATCGTAGGAGTATCACGAATCGCGTCGAGGCAGAACGAAGATATTATTAACGTATCGTTCTGGATTTCGTATGCGGCAGCTGTTTGGCACTAAACGCGGTAACGCTGACGGAAACATCGCCGTCTAAACGTAACACTTACGATCCCACCCGATATAATATCTTCTCTGAATTTTAATCAGATCTCTGACCCGTAACGTAGCCAGGTAATTGTACATTTTACAGTACACTCGCAGCTCCTTTCGATATACCATCGAGAATTGAACTTAATCTCATTTCTTGCAGTAAAGCAGATCTCTGAAGTAAAACCTTTGTTGAAGTAAAACCTTATAATAAATATCATTCGGAACGATGAGAGATTCAAATGAAAATTGAACTTTGAAATTCAAGGAAAACACTTCAGGGTCTATAAAAAGTGACCGATCTATTTGAGGAAGGTACTTCTCATCATGTACCATCGTAGGCGCGGGAGAGGGACGTTATTCTTCGGAGTTAAAGCCACACGGCTAAAGTAGAGAACGGTGGGACAAGTAGAATGGTCCTTATTCCACAGACACGTAGTACATATCGACGCTTGGTCGGACGAGCCGCGCTGATAACGCAGAGCCCTGGCAAAGCCATTCCACCAGTAACGCGATACCAATCGGTGCGAAGCCTCTTCGAAAGATGGCAGGAGCTTATTGTGGCGAAAATGATTAATTTAAAGATAAGGGAGAAGCGCAACATACCATTTTACACTGAAATATAAATTCACTGTCGCAAGAAACGGGACGCGTTACAGGAGAAAAGAGGAGCATCAAATAACTTGAAATCTGATTTATGGTGAAACAAACTTCATCCAAACCTGCCTTCCAAATTTCAGTTCCAATATCGGGGGTGCAGGGCATGCATAAAAAAGGTTCTTTATTTTCCAGCGGATCTCATTATCTAGCAGTGATTTCACATTCCATTTTTTCGTACTTGAGAATACAGCAGCTTGTTTGACGCGGACAGCGTCGCGCACACTACCCCGTCCAGCAGGAGCAGCTCAGGTATGTGTCCTGGGGGGGGTGGCTCGGCTGTTCGCGGGGAGGAATAGGTGCGAGAGAGTGGTGGGGTTAGCTCTGAGCCAAGGGTGATTAACCTGGCGTCCCTGTTGCCACGACGACGATCCCGTGACGTCACGGGACAAGCCGGGGTTTATGGGTGACCCACATTCTAAAAATAGCCATCGCCGATCTACCACCACCCTCTCCTCGCCGCTTTTACCGCCTCTTCCTCCTACCCCAAGCACTGTCGCCCGCTGAACCACCGACCCCGCCGTCGTGCCCTACCCCCTTCGAGTCTCGCCGAGTCGACTCACCCCTTTACCCTCCCCCTGTATCCTGCCATACTGACTCGTTCCTTGTTTTTTTCCCTCTATCTGACGCAGGACCGAGCGACACACTTCGTTCGCCCCATGGAAACAGAAATGCGCGGTCCTAGTGCACAGCCATCAATATTTACTCGATCCCCTTAAAGCCTGCACTGTTACTTCCGATATCCCCTTTTTCGCGGCCTCGTCGAAACCGCTGGATAGCTTCTATCATGTTAATCCATGCAGCTGGGATGCCTCGAGTTTGGGAGACGGGGCACAACGGTATCGGCAATCGATCGAGGGACGAGCACTCGTACACACTGTCATTGCTTATAGGGAGGAGGTTTTCGTGACTAACGAAGGTCACCGTTACTCTTTTTATCGGCCATAAATTTCGCCCAGGATGAAGAGTGCCTCCCGTGAAAATCAGCCGCGAAGGGAAGCTCGAAAGGAATTTTGACTCGCGACGAGGCCGCAATGCGGTTATCCGATAAATTTTGACGTGGGAGCATCGATACAGGCACGGCGGTTGCATCGCGTTTCTGCAAGTCAAACGAGGTCGCGGCTAGACCCTTGGGTTTTTTCTGATAAACGCATTAACCGGTCTGTAAATAGGTAAAAAAAAAGCGTTGCATCGCTTAGGATAGGGAGGAATCGCATTATCCTTATTGCCGGAGTTCCTTTCGCCGGGAAATTATACGCTCGCGGTCCGGTTTTTCGTCGGTTAGAATCCCAGCCGCTCTCGTACATCTTCGTCGCGGTTTATCCTTGCGTGGATGCATCCGAATGTATCGCGAAATAGAAAATGTCCCCTTTCCCATGATTCTAGCGGATGGGCGAACAGTTTCTTTATCTTCTCGTCTGAGCGCCAGCTTTCCATGCAATTCCAGCGGAGTATCGTAAACGTACGTTACGTCTTTCGGGGGTAGCCATGGCGATGGTCAATGCATCGCGCGACTTAACGTGCTAGGGAATCGTAGACGATACCTATCGCCAGTTACAGCCTTCGAGGAACCGGTGGCCTTATTTCTTTATCCCCTACTCGAGCCACTTCCTGCCGCGTTAATTTCTTATAAGTCGTCTCGTTGACGACGAGGAACACCAACCAGCTTTACAATTCCAATAAAAACCCGAGGCCCTTGGGGTAACGATAAGAAGAACTCGCGACGACGGCGCCAGCCCTGAATGCTTCTCCAGCGTCCTCGAACGATACCGCCGGGGGAGGAGAAGGACAAATATCAGCGTCATTAATGCAGACGAAAAGAAAGGGGGGGAGGGTGTAACGCCAGGGCAGTAACGAAGCAGGGCGCAAAAATGGCTGCCCTGCACGGGGATAACTGTATTAAATCCCACCCCTATTTTTTTTTCAATGAATCGAGCCATCAGGCAAGGGGGCAAGTATCCACGGGAAATCGACGGGGGTGCTTCGACCCTGCGACCCACTTTGCGCTCCCGTGACATCATCCCCGACGTCATTGCCCGGGCGAAAGTAGGTCGGGCGGACCCAGCCGGACCGCTTCAGAAGACGCTTTCGAAAGTTTATTGAGAAATTCCCCGGTCGGGGCTGGAACCTATTCACGCCTCCCCCGCCGCGGACTTTCTTGTCGATGTAACGGGCCTCGATTTCCACCACTATCGCTAGCATCCGAACGATAAGACCGCCACGGGCTTCTGGGTTACCCTGCGGTCTCACGTGCTCGTCATTGACCTACCTCAAGGATCCCCAAATTCACGCGGTGGGTGGCGCGACCCCACGCTACTCAATCGTCACCCTTCTCGCTGTCTTGCACGCGAGACACCTTGTGGTAGTCACATTTCTCGCTGGCTTCGATTACCAGACACGGTTAACGAAGTCCGGGAATGCAGAAATTTTGAACGAACACGGAAATCTTGTGCGGCAAACGCTCGCCAACAATTAATTAACGCGTCGAGGGCGAGGAAAGGGATGAGGAAGGTAGAACGTCTACGTATCCCAGCGGTGCCATTGTCGCGATGCATTCGCTTACCCTAGAAAACGCGAGGAAAAGTGAACGGGCGGCCCGCGAATTGGCAGACTGAGAGACAGAAGATGGACGTGTCCCTGCTCGACACGGCGGACAAGGGTGGGAAAGTTTCCGAAAAAGTCAAGAAAATGCGTCGAAAGCCTGAAAGCCGAACGAACGGTTGGCAAATCTCATGAATGGCCGCGTAATGTGAATGAAGCTCCAGTGACCCAGTTTCGTTGACCGCCCCTCCAACCCCCGTCGCCGTTTTCCACCCTTCGACCAACCCCCCCGTCGATTCCCACCACTGCACCGCGTGGGCGTTACGTCAGGGACAGGTTATCGACTGCACCGCCGAGAATATTAATTCGCCACATCGATTGAAAATTCGAGCGATAAACGCACGTCAATCTTGTGGCCGGTTGAACTAACGGTCAAGACGGCTGCGACGAGCTCTTACACATTTTAAGGAGACCGAGCAGGATAATTGATTCATAAACAAACAGGAGATACAAACAGGAAAAGTTCTGGTTCGGTGAAAGAAAAGCTGGCTAAATGTCAAAATTTCAGTAAGTTTCGTGGAAACGAGGTCTTTACAGATACTCATCGAAGATAATAAAGTGATGAATCACGATCCATCACTGTTGGGTCTCGACGAGTGGACGATCGTGCCGCAAACCGCAACGAGAATATTAGCCTGCGGTACAGTTCCACCGAATTGGCATGGTGACGCGGCGATCGCACTTCCAACGACACAGCCAACAAATGTTCTGATCGAGGGAAACGTCGCGATAATTTAGCCCGCCGTTCGTGGCCAGGATATCTTGTTACCCCGCGTGCACCCTTCGCACGCAATTCCGTGCGTTCGGACGTGCTAAATGCATTCTTGGATTATTCATCGACTGCACTCGTTGCCGTGCGCCAGCGAGGGATTGGTAACGAACGAGGGAGGAAGAGAGGGATAAGGGAATTTCGTCGCGGTTTGTGGAATCGATGAGAAGTGAAAAGCGCGGACAGACATTAGCTTCGCTCCGCCCCAGGGAAGAAGAGCCGAGGCGGAGGAGATACGATCTCCCTAATGAAAGCGAGGGGCGAGATGGGAGCAATTAAAAATCACATCGACCCGATCCTAAAATCTGACCTAAAAAACAACCGCGACGCAGAGCGAGAGAAAGGAGCCGGAGGATCCAGTTTCCGAAGGACGAAAACTTGGTCCGCCGAGCTCTCGGCATTTCATCGGGTAGGTACCGGCGAAGCTGCTGGCGAGGGGCGCGGAGGGCCAGGGCGCGCGAATGACGTCAGGGGACGGCGCAGGGCGTCGAACCCTCGTTGGCAAGCGAGCGAAGGGGTGCATCGACCTGAAACCCCCAGTTGCCTGGCTGGGTATCTGTCCATCCCATTCTCTCTCGCGCACCTCCCAGCATCTCGACCTCGCTGGAGAAGGACGCGCGCCCCGCTGAGGCAGAGGATACCCGAAAATGTCAGTCGTCAAAGAAACGGCATTCCTTTCGTCTTTCGTTGATCTACTTCCATCAAGAGCATGTGTCACTCGCCAGAGGAGCCCGATATGAAATCAATGGCAGATCGATGCGAAAGAAAGAGGTTCGCGAGGATGTCGGTGAAAAATGAGGAGGGTTTGCCGAGACGATTGGTATTAGAGTAACGGCGGTGCGCGCCAAACTCCCGCGGCAGGAAGGGTCAAAGCAGAGCGCAGCAAGGGAGAAAACTGGGTGAATGAGGTTGCTGGAGAAGAGCATCAGCGAGTGGTGGTGGATTATGTCGCCGCCGCCACCGTGGCTGCTCCTCCGGCGAGTTATTTTTGGAATCGTCGAATTAGGCATTCAGGGCAAGCATCAGCTAGGTGTACGGGCTCCCGGACACGAGGAGATCCTCTCGCGTAAGAAATGCCCGCGATCGACTCGCGATAGGGATCGATGCGACATTAATCCGGTGGCGAGCTAAAAGGGGACGGTTACAAGGTGACCGATTATCGATTGGAAAATATTTAGGAAGGTCACCGGCGTCGCTGACCTTCATCCGAGGGTATTTTTCCACGAAAATGGATGATGGCCGCCCTTTCCTTCCCACGAACGCTCCGCTGATCACGCTAAATCGCGCCGCACGGTCTAATCGATTCGCTCATTCAGGAATTCGAACCTTGAGACGCGCATCCCGCGATCTCACAATTCAGTTGAGGACACCGCGGGAGCGAAGTGGTACCTGGAACTCCCTTATCTACTCCCCCGAATCGTCCAGGCAACTCCTGATCCGCTTGGAGAAAAAAGGGTGTGGAACAAGCGGAACCGGCGCTCGGGACATCCCTTCAGGGAATCCCAAAGATAGACTTCGCGCGCTCGGAACAAGTAACCCTACGGAAAATAAGAAGACTTAAGGCAGACCTTAAGTGGTCGGTGTCGGGGGCCAGACGTAAGACAGATTCAAGCAAGATTCCCGTCCATCCCCTTGGCAAAGCAACCCTCTTCTAAGCAGTTTTCAACCGAGCGACCGAGGGGAGGGTGCGAGGGGGCACGAAAAAAGGAACGGGGGGTGGGGAAAAGGTGGGAAAAGGAGGGAAAGAGAGGGGTAGAGAGGAACGTTGGAAGGGCCACGTGGTGCGGCGTGCGCGGGACAATCAATGCAGTGACGTCACTGTCGGACCGACCAATCGCGAGATAGCTCCATTCAAACCTGGCAGCCTCGGCCTCCGAGTGGAAACTCGTCGAGTTCCATCGGACTTTGGTCTGACTGCAGTTCGGCCTCGATCACTGAGACGCGCGAATTCGAGGCTGGGACCCGCTCCTTCCAACTCCTCGCCGACAGTCACGCATATTTATCACAGAGAACCTCCGAGTTTCGTTCAGAGATCCTTGGGAATAGCCTCCTGCACGTCTCTGAGAGCCAGTAGTGGAGAAGCACCGTGAAAATTTTCACTTCTAGATCGTCGAAAATACCTTGAGGAGGCAGAGGCAACGCGACATCTTAGAGACAGATTAGAGATTTGGTACCTCGATAGACAGACACTGGTGGCGATTCAGAAAGCAGAACGGAAGATTCGACGAATTCTAGTAAAAGGATTTAATGGTCCAGAGTGCACACTGTTCGAAAGTCCTGTCACTGATGGGGCTACTGAGATGCTGTCTACTGTGCGGTTGGCTTCATCGGTAGTAGAAGTTCGTAAGTAGAATGTAGTGCGGTTCGTGTGTGAAAAGTCGACGCGTTTTTTATTTGCGGACAAGTAAATAGTAACAGATGGCACTTGTTTCTAGAATCGGTCAAGCATTCCTGCTAAGTTTCTTGTGATTATTAAATAATTGATTCCGAAACGATTTAAGTGTCCGTACTGTCAGTTTAACGGAGAATATTTGCACTTACCAACCAATAAATCAACGCCTATAGGTTTAGAGATAGGAAGAGTAGTAGGTGGATCGAAGAAAGTGTATTACGATCGATTAAAGAAAATCATTTCGGTAAGCATACGCGAGTGCCCTGACAAACAAGCACGTGGGCCGAGGGAACCCAAACACACGCCCACGCAAAATTCTCGATAGACAAGCCCACGGCTAGAATATCACGCATAGTTTTCGCTTTCACTCGGGACGCAGCAGCGACTTTTTTCTCGCCCCTCCCCCCGCCCCGGAGGATCCGCGGATGATAACGCGAAAATAAATGTCAAGGACATCGTTTCGTTTGCTTTCCCGTTGATAAATATATCTCCACACGCCCGCCGACCTGTCCTTCCTTTCCCCCGGCGCTTTTCAGCCAGAACTTGCAGCACTTTCTCCCATCGAAAATGCAAAGGTCATTTTCATCGGTAAACACGTCCCTTATAAGTTTTTCAGAGGGAGGCTCCGCATCGGGGGCGGTTCGTTACACGCTCCTCGATGGTCGATTAACCAGTTAACTTTAATTATTCATAAAAAAATCCAACGGCCCCGCAAGCGTGACGCACCTCCAGCAGGTACCGTCATTGTCCTAGTTTACAGCCGGGTGCATTCGATTCAGCGAACTGACATTTTCATAGCGCCACGTAAACTTCTCGAGATTTGCATATTAAGAAATGGGGCGAGCCGAAGGATTCGCGTCGCTCTCCAATTACCAAGTAACGAGACCAATCGACTTTCAATTGCCCCATAGAGACCTTGAAACTTTCAAGAAAGTAAAGAGTCCAATATTTGGAGCTTCAAACGAGCTGGCCGTCGGGCCACAGGAATTTCTTATTCAATCCCGGTGCCAAAGCTACCGTGCAGAGTGATAATAGCATCAAAGCAACCCCCTGTAGCCATCGAGAAGAGCGCGCGTTATTTGAAACGGTTAAAAGAACAAACAATTATCCACGTCGGCCGTTTAGCCTCGTTTATTCGATGAAAATATGGTGCACTACTTATCCTCGTCATCCTGCACCTTCCAACAACCCCCTTTGTCCCTCGACAATCCTGTGCCCCGACCCTCTGCACCCCTCCTTTCCTTGGAATGCACGTCACCTCGTGGGGAGGTGATGACGTCGGTAGAATGCGGGCACAGGATTGGCCGCTACCTCACTGACGTCATACGGGCTGACTCTCTACATGCGCTTGCACCCCCTACCCCTGACTCTTCTCATGCTGGCTGCAATAGGCATCGATAAATGGTGCATGACAGTTCAAAGCCCCAGTTTCCCAAGGCTGTGCGAACCGAGAGGTCGCCGTACGTTTCACCTTCTTCGCCCTCTTATACCTTCCTTTACCATTCCTTCTCTCTCTCTCCACCCTCCGCTTCCTCCCAGGCCTTCCTCTTCCTCCACTCAATCACTCGCGCCCGGCCACCTTCTCGCAATTTTATCTCAGATCGATCTTCCTCGCCGAAAGATCTTCCCACTGTGGACCCGATAAAAGCAGTTCGAATTCTTCCGTATTACGTCGAATCAATTGCGCTTGTCCGAACCTCTGGCTTGATTTCTCCCTGCGCTAGGCTAATCTACCTCGAGGAATGCTTCCTCGTTTCTAATAATTAACATTACCCGGGGACAGATCTCTTAACGCCGTTACCATCGCCTTTGTTGACGTTGCATAAGCTCCACTGATGGAGGGAAGTGATTTAGATTCGTGGGCAGAGGAAGGGTAATTCGGTATATGGTGCTCGGTCGGCAGCATCTTCGTTTCGCGAGTGAAAAACGTATCGCGAGTGATAGGGCACTAATCCAGTGTGAATCTACGCGGGCTTACCCGGTCCGCGATGATCCCCGTTGATCGTGTAGCCAGTCTGTTCCTAGGTACATCTTTGGTTGTGCGACATCGGGTTTCATAAATAAAGCCCCATTGAAGAGGAGCTCACAGGGGATGGAGTAGCATGACCCGGTGACCCAGATTTCCCATGACTTGCGTCATTCACAATCTCTCCCCACCAAGCGCCGCGGCAACGACACGCATCTGAAACAGGGGGAGGAAGGGGGGGGGGGGGGGGGGGGGGAGCGGAAAAGGGACGAGATCAGGCTGATTGCGAGCGAGCGAGAGGATGACAGAGAGTGCACATCCTGCCGAGCGACTTCCGACTTCGGTAACCACTTTCGGTCTTCTTTCAAGGACGTGCAGCTGCATCCGGTCCCGCGGAACGTGATCCGGATCATTGATGAACGCCGCCAGTGCGTAGCCCGCGAGGAACAGTGTCACAGTGCCTCTTCGACGATAAACCCGGCTCTCGGTCGATAGATCCCGTCTCCCGGAGCACGAGGTACGCGGGCCGATTCGGATGCACAAGTTTCTCGTGTTTCACGCGTGTGGCTACCGCGGAAGTGAAGAGTCTGCTTAATGATCGAAGTCCTTGCACGTGTGCCAAAATGTCCAAGGCCCATGGTGAGCTGTTGCCTGGCAACCATCTTGGGTCAATGGAATACGCGTCCACGGGAGAAACTGGGTCAGCTCGCGAGATCTTCTAGATGTCTCCTTAAGTTCTTTCGCTGAAAAGGTACGGCGAGCTCCTCATCTCCGTTCGGTAACTAAACCTCGTATCTCTCGCGTTTCCCAATGTCACCCTGAATTCGGGAGCCCCAGCATCCCTCGCGACAACTTTGCATTTTCATGTCCCCGCGCAAAGGTAAGTCGTTAGAACTTTCATACTTTTCCGAGCGCATCTTCTTGCAGCGCGAAGCAATTGCTGCGATCCGCGAGCGTCTCGAGCGTACGAGCGATTCCAAGCTCGCGAGCTTCCCAGTAACTTCGTGCATTTAGTGGTCACGCAAAGAGGGCGAGGGTAGAGGAAATCTGTGCGTCGTTGAAAAGCTCGAACAGACCGCCCTTGGCTTGCCTTCCACTGACCCGAATACCTATATATTAGGTGGCACGCTATTTATAGAACCACCCCCAACGAACGACCTCAACCACCGCGATGTAAAGAACTTCTGCCCTAAACACAGGGACGAAAATGATTGCACGTTCTTTTGTCGTCGCGTCGGGACACACGGTAGAGTCGTAGTACAGCCAGTAGGAATGCCTGATTCCACCCCCCAACCCCTCTGTAATGAACGAGTATGGTTCCATTAAAAATAGTCGCTTCTATTCTCTGAGTAGCTGAAGTGGAACGTCAGTTGGTCTTTAAAGGGCCGACGACCTATCGCATCTGCACATTTCACCGTGTTAATTGACCTTTAGAATACGCCCGCACGCTCCGACTATTTATAACGACTTGGAAATTACAGATTTCGGTGTATGCATCGCTGTTAATATTCGATTAGCGAAAGGGTAGCTGGGAAACGACGCGATCTTCATTGTATTCCATTTTACCTGACGTCACGAATCTTTGCGATTCAAGCGCGAAAACTTCTCGCTTCCACCTTCGGTCTATCGCTCCTTTTTTTGACCTGGTTTCTCTACACCGAAGGCTGACGGGCCTCCCTCTTTGTGGCTCGCATTGAACGAGTTCACTACCCTAATACAGTTTACTTTCTTCACAGTTCCCTTTGACGTCATGGAATACCTACGTCACTAACGCAGTACTGTCGTCGACGTTGCTGTTTAACATACTGTCTCACACTTTTTCAGAATACCTTCAGCATCGTTAATTAAACTCATAAATTCTTCGGCACATTTTAGCTTTTAGAACGCTTGAGATTCGATTCGACTGATCTTGCAAGTCGGGAGAGAAATATTGTTCTTTTGTCATTGAAAGGTTCGGGGATGAGCTCGGAGAAATTTCGTTCAGCCTGAATGAGAAACTGATGTAGAGGTAAATAGTTTATGGCAGAAGATACGAAGTGGTTGAATGTGGCCAGCAGTGAGGCAAGAAACTGCAGTACCGAGGCAGGTCGATAAAAACACGGTACAACGGTAACCCTTGCATAAGGGTTGGTAAGGGAAACAGGTGGTTTGGTGGCGAGAGGTAAAGCTGGTAAGAACCAGTTGGAAGTATGGTAGGCTCTCGCATCGAGGCTGAAGGAGGTTCTGTTATTCGAAGAGCAGAGCGAAGCTGGCGCTCTGCGAGGGTTGTCTGACCGAGCGCGGAACTATTCTACTGCCAGGCAATGCGCTCGCACGCGGCACTTAAGTATTGCACTCTTCTTGAGGGATATTGCATGTACTTCGGAATAACAGATTTATTAGTAATAGCTCTACGCAAGAGTAACATCAAACATGCACTGTTTTCATCGAAATATGAATTTAGTGATGCACTATTATATAATCAGTAAAGAAGATCGTTCAAAATAAGGCTTTTCCACTGAAATTTCATTCTTTAGAAACGTGCAACAATTTCGATAAGTCAAACTCGAGTAGTATTCCTCGCGCGGGCCAGATAGCACTTAAAACTTTGAGAAATTGGCGAGTTATTTTGGCAAACGTTTGTACAGGCTCAGTGTTCCATGAGCATTTGTTTACTGTCTCGTAGCAACAAATTGTCGAAAATCAGTTTCGTGGCTAATTAGAGTAAACACATTTCGAATAAAAACGTGTGAATCGCTGGAAATCGACTTTGCCTGTTGGTGCAAACAATGTTTTTGAAAATTGAATTTAGTACACAGCATATAATTGTATTTTATTACAGTTGTAAATAATTCAAACCGTTCGTAATTTAACTGTTAAGGCAATGACTGTCAAACACTTGAGCATTTCAGAAACGCAGATCTTAATTTCGTGTCTGATCAGACACTGTCTTCCACTACTAATTCCTCGCACGCCAAATGAATTTTCTGCGATTCTTTTCGAAAGTGGATGCGATACGATCATTGAGTTTATTCACTTAACGATTGCCAAAAACGATACGACGAAATATGTGTGCACAAGATATCTGAAAGTGTAGGACAGGACCGCCCACAGAAAGTCAGCTTCAATTATACTCTGTTTCAATCTGTTGCTTTTCCGAATGATCTACGTGGCCATGTCACGGAGTAGAAGCAACATATTATTGGCTGCATTCACTGCTTATTGAACTGATTGGCAGGGGATGACCAATGTCAACTGCGGATAGACACGGTCCGCGTGGAGCTGCTACCGCTCGCTCAAGTGAATTTACGCAGAAAGCATCACGTTCGCGGAAAATCACTTCTTAGAACATAAATTGCGTTCACGTAACATGATCGTCGTAGGTTTCACAGCAAACCCAGAGGAAAGTTAATACGCGTTGCATTTAACATCCGTTGAGCAGACGTCAGATTGCCAGGCCGAAACGTACGCAGAAAATGAAACGCGAAGGGCCGTTGCAGACACGTACCTACGTGCGTGTTACGTAATGATGATGAATGGTTTCGTAACCAAAAATCGGCGTAAGCCGGCCAGCGCCTGTTATGATATTTCGAGCAGCTGGAAGTCGCAAAAACGTGGTGCGGAATCTCGTTAGCGCCGAAAAAGAATATTTTAATTCACAGAAGAACTCTATTTTTCTACGCCAATGATATTCGCAAGGCTTCGCGTGGGGTGGATGAGATTAATCCCGTTTACCTCAAGCAGATTTAAGGCTTCTTATGCAACTCCATGCGCGTACGTACGTATGCAACTGTCTATGTTTCTATATGCACCATCCCCACTCTCTCTTTCAAGTATGCCTCTTTCCAACAAGCCCGCAAAATAATTGCAATCGGTATGGTTAAACGTTGTTCCTTCAATTAGAACATTTCTTTTGACCTGACATTTCATCTAATTCAACTAAACTAGGCACAGCTAAATTTTCTTGAAAATAGAGTACTCGAAGAGATGTCTGCAGCCAATTAGAGTAAACCTACGTATTGAACCTGTTATAAAGTATCGACCAGAAGCAGAGGAGCAGGTCAGACATCTTCGTAGAAGGGTTCGGTTTGAAATCCTTACTGCTGTCCACCCTTCTGACACGTAACACCTATCTGACACTGCGGCGGTCGGTTGGCCGCGCACTGTATCGCATAACAAATTCTTTGCACAATGGCGTCAGTAGCATTATTTCTCCACTGACAGAGAATTCCATTCTTTCTCATTATCTGATCAATAATCTCGAGGTTACTCTTCAACTTCGTACCTTCGCTGCAACCACTCTGCCAGCAAGAGGGGGATGCAACGATCTCCAGCGGGGGCAGCATGTACCATAGGAAAGCCGTCTTATGTTTCTGTCTTATTTCATTGTAAAATTCCGATATGAAATATGACATAAACTTAAGGTGGGTACCTATATGATCGACAAACCTACACCCTCGTCGTGGGAAGCATTCCTTTCTGCCCAGAAGAAGAAGAAGAAGAAGACGAAGGAGACCAAAAGAGATGGACGTCAAGCTTTGTAAGTCTTGAGCCAAGAAATATGCATGATTCCTTTTTGTGTCTTTATGTGCATGATCGTCGAATTTTCTTAGTGCATCTGTGCCAGTATGATTCGAATCGAAGCGAGAAGAATCGGGAAGAAGCAGCGGCAACTGGAAGGCGAGGAGAGAAGTTGTTGGTCGCGGGAGGAGGAACGGAACGGCGAGTATCGGCGGAGTCAGTGGAATAGTCCCAGGTTGGGCCAGGCAGACGTGAAGCCTGAGGATCCGGGGGTGCTAAGCCCTGAATCCTGAAAAGTGTTCAGAGCTTACTCGGCTAGTGTTACCCCCCGTCACACCACTGTCCTCTTTCTCTTTCTCCTCGTCGACGTTGTCTCCTCGGCCAGAGGGAACACTCGGCAGGGGCGTAAGGTTGGCTCGATGGCTCCTCATCTTCATCCGCTTCTCGCATTCCACCCTTATTACCAGCTGAGCTCCATCGCTGACAAAACTACCCGACTCCGTCGCTCTTCCCCCGTCCAAGTCTCAAATTATAACGAAGGGTCGAGCCGAGGACTACGCCAATCGATTATTAATCGCCAAACGATGATCTCCGCGATCAGTATGCTCCTCGTTGGTCAACTTACAATGGGCGTTAATAAATATTCTCGAATACACCTAACTGTTGAATCTCACCGTAGAGCTTCGAGCCCTTCGCGCTTCTACCTAGCATCGATGTTCCTCGGACACTCTTCTAGACGTTCCACCCGTCGCCGCATGGTCTTTAAAAAACCTTCAGAGCACGTTATTCTTGAACAACGAAGCTTGAATGGCACCTCGTGTCCTTGATGTCAGAAAACATCGGACGGACATTTTCAAAAGCCACTGGCTACTGAAACCAACGAAGCCTGGATGAAATCTAGTGTGGGGAATAGAAGCGAGGGATATTAGAAGCTTCGGAAGGGCGATAAATCCGGAGTTTAGCGCGACGCGATGGCGTTCGATGCAATGCATAAAAATTAGGTCGTCCTAATGCCGTATCCGGCTATTTAACGAGCCGGGACGCCCGTTTCGCGTCGGTATGTATGTGGGATACGTTTTAAGGATTCACTTCTTCGCAATATCATTAAACACTACTACTAACGGAGCCACTGCCAACAGACGGCAATAGCCAGGTCACAAGGTGAAGTGAACTTGTATAACGAGCCGGGTAACGTTTATGTAACCAACAAAAACATGACGGACCAGCCCCGAAAAGCATAAGACTGGTGCGTTATTTCGTTATGAATGGTCCAGAAGGGTAGCCAAAAAGACGACACAGAGGCTCCTTCCTGACTTTGTTACCAGCTGACCTTCTTCTAATACATAACGTCCACGTCCAATCTGATGAACGCAGGCTTAAGGAACGAAGTCTCGTAACGTATTAAACACGTTATTATCACGAGGAAAATGGCGAGGTTGTAAAGGCGAAATGGTATCCGAAGGCACGAAGAATGCTCGGGGATTCGTTATCACAAAGTGGCATCGAATATCACCTGAAACGCTAAGTAATCGGGTAAAAGAAAAGCTAGGCAAGCAAAGTATACCGTCTGCTATTCGATCGTGCAACTTCGGTAACGCAAATACGATTTCGTTCGTAATGCCTGTGCCCTTATTTCCCAAGAAACACGTGTCTTGTGGCCTTAAAAGGAGCCGTTGATTGGCCAGCGCGGCCTAAAGCCACCCTGCCATTGGTCGATGGATTAAATGACCACGTGGTGTTCTAGTATATAACCAAGGGTGCACTAAGAAGGTATCGGCAGTTGTGCTCGGAACATGGACAGAAGTGCGATCATTTTTTATTAACTTTCGTCCAGCTTCGATCGCGTGGTGATACAAGACACTATTCGAAGGGAGCATCGATCAAGTGCTATTTACTTGCAAGTTCCGGCGATTTGCTCGTTGGTAGCCGAGGAGAGGTCAGTGGAGGCGGGACGTACTTGGGACACCCCGAATTCGAATATTCCGCGCGGATAAATCGTACAAGACCGAGTGAGTGGCGGAATGTTACCTGAATTTATCGAAAGGTGTACCTCGATCGATGCATTCGTGTGAACATACCCGCGCCAGAGATTTCTTTGATTTTCCAACAGAGCTGTCGAGTCTTCGCGAGCCTATAGAGAACGCTTTCGAAATACAGCAGAAACAAGATCTAAGTTGAAATTTCTGAAGCCCCAGAATCGTGGAAAGAAGACCATTGCGATCGTGGACACGGGGAGATGAAATTATCGAAAACGTCACAGCAGAATACGGTATTTTATTACGGCACCGGTACTCGCTGCAGCGGTCGTTCGAAATTGATCTCGATCACTTTCGACACGCTCTGCATTGTGCACCTTCCGATGGATGGTGAATAGAAGAGGAGTCAGTCACGGCGTGTACGGCTTACGACGGTAAGTTGAGCGTAGAAATGCACGGATAGGAAAATCGAAGACGATGAATTTTGTATTCAAGTGGAACTATCCTACCAACCTATAGAGCCACCAGATGTCCGATCCCCACAGGTTATCTTGGAGCGGGCATACTTTTCCTGTATTTGCATGCATCGCGTCACTTCGTCGCGATAACTAGCAGAAATACATTGCGCGACAATTTCCAGTAAACCACTGTGCTTTGAGATCGAGCCGAGTGAAGTAACGTTAAAGAATCTCCGGGGAAGAGGTGCATACATCGGGGAAATTAAGGGACACCGGTCAAGTGTCTTCTGGGGGTGTGTGGGGTTGAAATGAATTTTTAACTGTTCGAAGCGTAACGCGAGACTGCCGCCCAAAGTGAACGCAGAAGAATATAGATCACACATTTGTACGTGGCAGAAGACGATGTCGGACCAAGCAGCGAATCACCTATACATACTTGACTAGTTCGTATCCCACTTTTTCGCCTCTATTACCTAACGATCGTGACAAAAGTGGGACCGCGCGGATACTATTTTCGATCAGATACTTTTTAATATTTTGAAAATTGAAGCTTCGATGCCGCAAGTAGCGATAGCTTTAGCTACCGCTTTCTTTGGTAAAGGAACGCGTGAAATTTCTTCTCCCTTCTTTATATATTTCTTCTGATTTTATGATGTGAGTTTTTGGCTCGAAGACTACGATCCGTTGGAATGCATGCGGTTCGAGGGAGGACTAAGGATCGCGTAAGGACGAGAATGAAAGGATGATGGACCCCAGTGCAGCTGCTGGCCACTGCACAAGATTAGACATAAGACTCTTGTGCGTGTGACAGCGGCTATGATGGGGCTTCCACGAAGCGTCGATGAAACAGCGATACCTATACCCCAGCCAAGTGTGACTGCTGAATCTTTGAAGCAAATACCACGTTGCAGTTCAACGTGTTACGGAGACTTTATCGACGTGTATCGCCCCCCCTTTTCCACATCAGTACTCGGTCTAACAAACGGGAAACGCAACAGAAAATATGAGTTCATTAAGGAGGGTATCTACCACCATACGACGAACATTCTCTAAAAACAGCTACATTCCTGTTATATTAAGAAAAATACTTAATCGTCTTAATTATTTCCATCGCCCTTCGACCAACTCAAATGATGTTTTGTTAAATACCTTGGTTTGTAGTGTACTTGAATTACTATTGGCCGGTCAGTGGCGCACACAGATAGAGGGTAAAGAGCCCTGGCACCCCCAAAGAAAAAGGAAATTAATGTAACCACGACTGAAGTAATTCAAGAGCATTGTAAAAAGCAAAGAAAACTGGATTTTATTCTTTAAATAAACTTTTACAATCGCCTAATGAATTTTATTGAAGTCCGTTAAAAATATTTTTATCCCTTCAACTCGGCACCCGCCATTAAATCCTGAGTGCGCCACTGGTCGCAGTATAGCACATACAAATTAATGTTCCCTATTAAAGCGTCCGTTCTCCAAACTTACGTTTCAATTGAATTTTATTACGTTGCACTATGCGTCTGAATAATGTTTAGACTCTCTCTCTTAAAAAAAACTGTTTCTATTTTTCTTCCCTAGTTTTAGTTTTAGTTTAATGTTAGTTAGTTAGTTATTTAGTAACGGTTAGGCTTCTAACAGTATTTTACTGCAGCCTCGCCCTTTACTTCGCTAGTCTTTATGTATTATTTTTCTTTGTATGTTTCAAGTAATAAAGACGAATAATAATAATAATAATAATAATAATAATAATTAGCCCCTGCGCAATGAATGGAATATAATTGTATTATATCCTGTATACCATGGCCTGTAATCACACACGCAGTTGTTCGTGTGGCATGTAGAGAAAAGAAAATATGAATTATACCAGTTCCGACACGCAGGCAGGTAGGTACTCGTTAAGACTCATTAACCCACGGTCCAGCGATATTGTTCGTTAGTGCTCTCGTTTCGTTATTCAAGGTCATGATTCCGGTGTCGCGTTTTCGATAAGAGGCGCGCGCGGCCGCGCTTGCGTGCGTCGCATTCGAGGCCTCTCTATCTATACTCGGTGCAGTATGTTTTGAAAGCGCAGGTCAGCCTATCGCCTCTCTAATATGCGTTACATACCATCACGAGACCAGTGTCACCCGTGATCCTGTGCCTTCCGAAACTCACGTACCTACCGCACCGACGAAACCTTGATATCCCCGGACGACACGATGAGCCTGGTCAGACAGAATTTCCACGAGGAATGCGAGCTGGCCCTCAACAAGCAGATCAATTTGGAATTGTACGCGAGTTACGTCTACCTTTCTATGGTTAGTCCACGTATCGATCACCTTGCGGCTATTTTTAACTCCCGATTGCCTATTACAAGATATATTTCTCTCGAATAAACACACGATTATGCGCTCCTCGCCTGACGCTGTCGCTCTCTTTCAGGCATACTATTTCGACAGAAGCGACGTCGCACTGCCAGGTCTGCAGAAGTTTTTCAAGGAATCCTCGGACGACGAACGGGGACACGCCATGAAGTTCATGACTTATCAGAACAAGAGGGGCGGCAGCATCAATCTGACGTCTATCGAAAGCCCGGCAAAGAACGACTGGCTAAGCGCTAAGGACGCAATGGTGGAGGCATTAGACTTAGAGAAGAAAGTGAATACGGTACGTATGCGTGAAACTTTATTTCCGTAGTGAGAATCGTTGGTGTTCAATGATAATGCTTATGTTGCGCGTGACAACGCTCGTGGGTTCACTTCAGTGATGTGTTACTTGCGCACGTTCTAATCGGTGCTACTGATTCGAGTCCATTTGTTAATTTAAGATACATAGACACTCTGACATCTTTCGCATTTAGTTCGATGCCGCAAGAAGTAGGTTCTTAGAGAACGTTCTTCCAACTGGGGGTGTAACTCAGTGGTAGAGTGTCCGCTTCGCATGCGGAAAGTCCTGGGTTCAAATCCCAGCTCCTCCAATATCCTTTTTTCTCAATTTTATTATCGAATCATTTACGATACCAGCATTCGGGACAGTAATATCAATGTTTTTTCGTCGAATAAAAATATTTTATAAATATTTCCACGTGTTTCAGAGCCTCTTGGAGATGCACGCGTTGGCGACGAGACACAACGACCCGAACTTTTTAGACTTCCTCGAGACAGAGTACTTGCAAGAACAAGTGGACTCTATTAAAGAGATCGCCGATCACGTGACGAATTTGCAGAGAGTCGGCGAAGGGCTCGGTGTCTACGTTTTCGATAAGGAATTCAGAGATTAAAGAATCCAGTTACTGTTATTGTTAAGAAGCGTTCTGTGCGGAAAGAGATTATGAAAAGCAGCAAGGAATCAAACATTGCATTATTCAAATTCAGTAAACGAAACGAAAACCGCGTCTAGACAGTTCCTGCTTCAACAGAATCGATGAATCTAGCGTGAAATTATCGGAACTTTCTAGACAGACTTTACAAGTCGCATTACAGAATGTCAATTTCGAACTAAATCCGTGGCCTCTGATTTATTAGCGTATGATAAACGTTGCATTGTATCGCACAGTATTGCGCTAACTTTTATGGTAATAAAGATGCATTATTCTAAACGCCTGGCTCTTATTTCTTTTAAGGAGGTATAACCGTTTGAAAGTGTCAAAATACGGATTTTTTTTAGATATTTTCATAGATTTATGTTTTAGACATATTATAAAACAAGTCCGATGTAAAAATTCGGAAAATTGACGGAAGTGAGATCGATCGCTATTAACATATTTTATCAAATAAATTTACTGTTTTTGATTTCGTCACGACATACAGCTTTTCTCAGGATCAACGTGTGTCCGTCTAAAATCGAGAGAGTTTCGGATATGTATCCATAGCTTCCGAAAAACAATAGTTTTTTAACGATTGAAAGGAAACAATTGCGAATTGGCACCATGACGTTTATGTCAAAATGTGTCAATGATCCCGGTTGAGAAGGATTCGTGGAATTAATAGTGTTCGGAAATGTGCATATAAATTGTGCGTAGCCATATTTAAACATGTTAAGGTCATTGAAGTGCACGAGAATTCTCCGTAATGTATTGTGTCCTCGTGTTCGCCGATTGTGCAGTAGAGAGTAAGTTTTTACTTCGTCGAATAGAAAAGTTAGCCTTGTCAGTTGTAATTTGAAAAAATAACTAATGTTTCTCGAGAACATGCAAATCACAGTGCTTTGGAACCGGGTGCAATTCGAAAATACGTAGGTCGAATGCATTTTCTCCGAGATTTTATGTCAAATCTTGCTCGAACGATAAATCTGATAAGTTCTGCATCGATAAACCGATGAAGTGGCCCAGTGGAAAGCCGGCAAATTTTAAATTCAACAAGGAAACCGAGTCCGTGTTGAATGATCAAATAAATGCCGAATTAAAGGCTTTTTATTACTATCTGTCCATGGTATGATTCGAGAAAATTTCTGCATGTACCAACCTTGTACCGAGAGAATCTTCCTTTTCGTTAATGATTTTCAACAGGCTGCGTATTTTGGGCGTGCCGACGTAGCGTTACCCGGTTGCGAATCGTTTTTCGTACAAATGCATTACGAGGAGCACGGGCATGCTCTGAGATTTCTAAATTACGTTCAAATGCGCGGGGGCCGCGTCAATTTGTGCCCGGTACTGCCCCCCACCGATCAAGATTGGAAATGTCCACTGCATGCTTTCAAGGTAAATGAATGATGTCACCAAAGACAAGATATGAAATAGACCTAACATCCAATGCATTTTTCTGTCCCGGGGTCTTGGTCTTTCTCGATAGACGTAAATTAGACCACCTCGCCAAGAAATTGGAACTTGATATATTTCAATAAGGCGCCGAAGCAGAGGGGACTTTGAGAATTTTCAAAATTTTCAAAAAGGGAAAAGCGATCGACGCCCGGCAAAAGGAACACCCCCGTGTTGGGTTTTGTACCCAGGACACAAAAATTAATTGGATGCTCGGTCTATTCTATACCTCGTCGGTGATATATCCTATTACCGAGGATGCAAGCGCACTTGACAAATTCGCGAGTAAATGATAACACAGTTTTTTCGTACAAACTTTCCATAAAGAGATTATATTAGTACAATATCCTAAGTGCTATTTTCATGGACACCCGACGTAAATTCAAAGGCTAGAACGATCTTCACTGAATGGGCGCATTAGCCATAAAAAATAATATAGAATCTTATAGAATACAAAATAGACTTAATGCAATCACAGACGCGGTATAGGATCCTAGGAACAGTGGCGGATTTAGAGGGGAAGCGCGCGCACCCCTCCCTAAAGGGAAATATACTTATTTTAATTTGAAAGAAACTTATTTTAACTTAGCAATATGAGGGAAAATGTGATAAATTGATACTAAAAAAACGCTTTTTCATTTAGTAGGAAAATATCGGAAAGTTCCCTGGTTTATTTCTCAAACCTACGACCCCCCCCCCCCAAAAGAAAATCTTGAATTCACCCCTGCGCCCCCCTCCCGAAAATCCCAAATCCGCCCCTGCCTAGGACCCGAGGTATACCTCATCCGTGATACAATTTATACACTCTACGTACAAGTATCATTCTTTCTAATCTTTTCTTTTAATTATAGTAATTATACTATCAACAATTCGATGAGAATTTTGAATATACCTGAATCTATTTAGACCGCTCTGGAATTGGAAACTGAAGTGACCGAAAAGCTAGTATCAGTGAATACCGTGGCGGAGAAGCATGGCGATTTGAATGCAAGCGATTTTATAGTTACCGGCTTTATGGAAGACCAGATGAAGAGCGTTAATGAAATGGGAAGATTTGTGGCTGTTCTCGCTGGGATCGGCGATCACGCACTGGCGCGTTTCATGTTTGACACTGATTTACTCGAAAATCACGTTATACCGAAATTTAACGTACTGCGAACGAAATTGCGCCCGAATGGAACCGCCGAGTGATACTTCCGGCTGCAAACTTATGCATTTCCGTTTCCGACTCACATTTTATGTAGCCACTTTGTACTGTATCTTTTAATAACATTTTTGTATCGTCCTTTTTTGTCTGAAATAAAACATATGGAACACAATATAGATAAAAGAAACGAAATAATAGGCAGTGCAATGTTTTATCAACCAATGCCCAACCATCAAGCCGCATTCACAAGTCGATGAACGTGTAAGTTGAGGGACTAGATTTCGTTGGGCTATAAAGAAGACATTTCTTGGAATGCCACTTTTGGGAAAGTGTATACAGAAGCGTTATTTTCGTAAACTGTATCAAAGGAAAAAATAAACCTAACCTAACCTAGGTGTAAGTTAATAAAATTAATGAAAATACTATGAAAACCCGAGCGGAATACAATTTACTGCCAATAGACGGTTAAATTTGTTCAGAAGACAGTCATTACGTTTATTAATTTACTGATTTCTACTAATATTAAGATCCAAGTGTCCAACGTCGGAACATACCCATCTTAGTGACCACACCGGACTCATGTCATATGCGTCATATGTTGGGAAAATCTTATCATGGCGGACAATGGCGGAGTTATTACCAGCTATTACATGCGTTTGGTTGTGAGAAGACTACTTTGGTAAAAGCAGACCTTGTGGCGGATAAGTTGTTTGTTCTTTTACATTGCAAACGATAGCCGTGCTTGATTGAATTTTTAACTCGTACGCTCGCGCGATTAGAAAGATTTTGTAGGGTTCGTTGAGGTGGTGTGCGCGCGTGCTAGAGGTTTAGATCAGTGAAAAGAATCACGGTTACTGCTGAACGCGTAATAGACTCGAATTTTCATGATTGGGTATTCGCCGCGCATTAGTATCCGTTTTTGAGTGTTACGAATGGACGCGATTAGTTGTTTATGGTTCGAGGGTAAGTTTAAGAATGGCTAGCGATTTGTCGAGCGGTTGTAACGAGGCAATCGGAGTGCTGGATGAGAAAGAAGAAGGCGAGATATCTTTAGAGGATGTGAGTTCTTCCGAGGAGGGACACTTAAATTATGGATACGGGGTTAGGGTCGCTCAGTGTTCCAACTGTTTGTCGACGCAGCATAATGCAGCGTGGTGTACAACTTCCGTCAAGTTCTATCACCCCAAGGCCTCTAACACCAGAGGTAATTTAAATAATAAGTCCTTTCTTCTCACACTTTTAAGCGCTACAGTCGTTAGTAATATATTGCGGTTGTAACTTTAATGTAACATCTCGGTTCAAGCAAACACGCTTCTCACTTATTCCGTGTATAATTTTTATCTAAGTTCGCATGCTTGTACAACTTTTACTTCGTTCAAAGTTCCTTTGAATCAAACTACGCTGGTTACCAGTTATGCAAATTATGCTCTTCGATTTTTCTCTTATGTTTTGAAATATATATAAACGTCCTTTGATACGCAATCTACTATCATCATCGACATATCGTGTTCTAATCAAGTAGAAGTTAACCTTGTTCTACAAGATGCAGTCCAGGGAAAAGAAAATCGTCATCAGATCAATGAATCTGGATGCGCTGGAACAAAGCATACAGTTTCCACCCTTCAAGAGAAAAACGACGACCTCGTGCCGATTTCAAGCGACAGCGATATGGAAATTGTTGGTCTTGCAGATAAGTCTAAGCAGATTTTAATACGTTCTCTGTCAAAGAGTAGACTAAAGACGAAGAGAAAGAAAAAGAGAGTGCATACGTCCATGTTATCGGTGGAAGACTTCGTCTCTTCCTCTACCATAGATGTATCCGTGTCAGCATCAGTCAGCACGGCGAAACACGATGCAACGAAGAATAATTCACGACCGTACCACAGAGAGATCAGCCCCGTTCATAGAAGCGGTAGATCGAATCCAACTCTGAGATCATCTCCCAGAAGGCATAGATCACTTATAAGAGCACACTCTCCTTTCAAAAGATCAAAATCTCCCCTCATTCATGGCAGATCGCCGACTATAAGGAGATCTCCGAGAAGAGTTAAATCTCCCAAACGATCGCCGTATAGATCACCCGGCAAATCGATGCCTCGAAAACCGTCGCACGTCGAGTTGGCGTCGTCGTCTCAGAATTATATCGACACGCATAAATTACTGAAGAAAGTTAGACGCTTAGATTCTGTAGGAACGCATTCGCTAAAGGAAACATTAAATAAGAATAAGGAGCATGCGTCTTCGTTAAAAGAGAAACTAATGAATATGATGAAAGGAGTCGGTGACAATAATAGTGAAATGCCAAATTTTTCTAGAGAAAAGTCCAATATACACGTAAGCAGAGCGGAACTTAACGATGCGGATGACGAAGAGGATCTAGCGTTACTCAGGCAAAAAGCACTTGAAACGAAACAGAAGAAATCGATTAAACAAACCGATCAACCAAAGACTGAGATTGAGAGGAAAGCGATTGTGAATATAGACGACGATCAGGATAAAGAAGATTTGGAATTGAGAATGATTGCACTTCGCTCTGCGGTATTAAAGAAACATCAGAACAGAGTTCAAAAAGGAATGAAATCTGGGAAGTATAAGAAATCTAAAGGTTCCCGCAGCGAGAGCCCGTTCACCCAAAGCTTTTTAGATAGCATTCCCATACCTGGAGAGGAGCTATTAATTTTTGCATCGCCCCCGCATACTCCACTTCCTGTGAATGAAAATAATCATACGGAAGACATGGAATTGGATACGGATGTAGAAAGAGAAGAAGAGAAATTGCCGTATTCTCCAACGGATAAGATTATGGCTAATATACCTATGGACACGGAATTATTAGGTATCCAACCATCCGATGTATCGTTCATCAATCTTAAAGCGAATAATAATCCAAGTTTCAATCCATCCATAACATCTAGTCAAGATGAGCAAAAATCGTATCAGGGAAAAATTATTGAGAACCGAACTTACTTACCAAATCTTGTGTACTGTACACCTCAAAACGCATTGTATACGGCACCAGACGCAAGTGTGCCGTATTCACCAACAGATCCGACAAAGACTCCTAAGCCGGAGTTCGCAAAAGTACACAATTCCCACGTAAATGTTCATCATTACGAACATACGTCCAACGTCCTAAAAAATAATAATAATTCCAACTTCGTAGATATCAATTCAAGTCAAGAAATGCCTTATTCGCCGACCGACACTCCGGTGTACGACCCTGATCTGTCGCACGCGCTTCCGCAAGCTCTCGGTCCAATCGTTATCTCGAATTCTTCCTTAGCATCTATGGGATCCTCTTTCAGTTCTAATACGCACGAAAATAGCGAACGGTATGTGCCAGTAGTGCGGCAAGCACGACCTGCGAAACAAGCAAGGAATTCCAGCGAAGATGAAAATCCAGATAAAGTAGAAACACTGTCTATGGATGTTGCTGTTGGTTCTGCTGCTACCTCTGTCAGAGAATCAGTGTCGCCTAGCAGTTCAATGATAACGATCGATGATCTTCCTGAGACTGATGCGGATGCAAGTCCGTTGGTTGATTCTCTTAAGAATGTAAAAATTACAGAAGGCATTCCCAACAATTTAGCAGAGAATGGTAAAGAGACGATATCGGAGCCCCTTTACATGAAAGGGATACCAGACGTTACCAAAGATGTAAATAAAATACCAACACTAATTAACAGAACACTTGTTCCGGCACCGCTTTTAAAAACGAACAAGCAATTGCAACAACCCTTACCATCAAAGAAGTTTGCGATACAACAGGAGCCAGCATTCAAGAGTGCAGTGATGCAATCAGTTCTCATTAACGATGAAATTAGTACAAAAACAAACACTTCCTTCAAGCCGATGAAACTGATGTCTTTCCCACAAAAGTCTCATTCTGTTCTAACGATACCCACTGTATTTCATGATTCTTCGCACGAAGATTTGGCTAACAATACACCTACGAATGAAGATACCTTACTAGCAGAAAGTAACGGCAATGCAACTGTGGTACAAAGTAATGGGATTATGCATGAAAGAAGTTCAGATAAAGTTTGTGATAGTATAAACCCAACACAGAAGAAAAAGAAGCTTTTAAAGAAGGGGTTAAAGAGGAGAAGTACTGGTTCGGTACAGTTTGTTACAAAAGATGATATAACAGGTACAAATAATGACAATATAAATATTGTAAATAAGCAAATGGGTAAAACTGCTGAATTTGTTGATAAAGATGATAAACAAGCTAACAAAGAATTAGAGATGTGTAAAAATAACAAGAAGCAACCAGATACAAAGAATAATATGAATGCTTCTAATTCGGAAGTTCCACTTATTAATCAAAAGGATCGAATCTCTTCGGAAAGGAACGAAGACCAGCCACAGAGCAAAGATATTTCGTCTAACGATACGGTAGAAAAAATTAGAAACGCGGATGATAGACGACAAAGCCTAGATGAAGATGAGGAAGCTCTAAGAGCAATTTTATTAGCTTCTTTACCAAAGCGTGTAAAGGCAATCAGCAGTAATTTAAATCCAAGTACAGCTCCAACTATGTCTACTGTATTAACAGTTGCATCATCCGCGATTAACACAGTTAATACAACAAATAGTAATAAAATAACACTTTTGCCAACCCCGCCCACGAAATTCTACGGTACTGAAAATGATAAAAATCAGCCAAATTCTGGAGAGCAAGTACGGAATGTAATTATACAGGGAAGTGTACCTACAGCAGCTGTTAAGACGTTAACTCCGATACCTTCTGGGAGGAAAAGATCAGTTCCTATGATTAAGGGTCCACAAAAGAAACTTATAAAAAGAGTTGCGATACCTGCAAGCACGAAAGTTGTAAATAATGCAAAGAAATACCAAAATGCGATGGTCCAAAGGAAACTAAATTTACAAAGAGCTGCGCTCTATAGCAAACAACGGATGGGAGACAGCAGGATTATTCCAAAATTGCAACCCAATAGCAACAAATGGTGTGCGAACACCAAGATATTGTTGTCTGGCACTCAAAGAATTATAATAAATGTAGAATCCGACACGGAAAGTGATTCAGAATCTGAATCCCAAAAGAAGAAGGCTGTTAGCCCAGCCAATTCTGTGACGCTAGATAAGCAGCAAGCACCCATCAATTCGACATCTGAATTTGAAAGTAACTTGGATCAGTTTTTACGAGCGGTACGGAAAAAGCAAGAATCTATGGCAGCGGCAAGACCAACTTCAGGACTACAAACACCGAAGAAAGATGCAGCGTTAATGGCAAAGCCGGAAAATTCGAATCCATCGAATCTTCACACACCATTGGTAAGAATTCAACATTTAAATGCTGTAGTATGTACGAAACATGTAATTACGTGATTATTTTTACAGGCTGTACGTCATTTACCTGCATCTCAGCAAGAGGAATATCGTCGATTAAAGCAACAAATAATAGAACGCGAGAAACTAAAATTACATAGAACTGTGCAAAACAACAACTTGGTAAAGAGCAAGAATGTGGAGCAATCTGCGAAATCGGTTTTATCCAACAGCCCAAATAAAGAGAACCCTCCGAAAATAAATCAAACTGTGTCTGCGAAAAGTCAGAGTGCACATGCACAACAACTTAATAAAGAAAATTACTCCAAGAATTTAGATTCGATAAAGAATACATCTGTATTACATACGAACAACGTTCCGTTGTGTGCCAATACAGTGCATAATGTTGACAAACAAGAGAATACAAGTTCAAATCAAACAAACCCGATATCAAGGGCATTGCCAAATCTTAATATACGTATATCCAATGAAAGTAATCCAAATAATATCGCGAGCAAACCAGTTGCGAATCCTTTGCAATCAGTGACTACTCCGCGACAAGTTTTTGAATTGCCTGCGAATGAGAGTCCGGCGAGGCTCGGTTTCCCAACAGGCTTGAAAGTCTTATCCATGGACGAAGTGAATCGAAAATGTGTACAAATTCAATTAAACAATAATGCAAAGGAACGGCTAGTAAGGATAAACGACCAAGTGACCTTAAATAACAAATCAGTTATCAATGGAAATGAGAATATTTCTGCAACTAAAGATACTATTAATAACGCTACGCGTGATCATGATATAAGTCAATTCGTACAATCCGTAGAAAAGGAAATTACTACTAACAATACTCGACTTGATAACAACGATGTTGTTGATTCAGACGCATCGACTATTATTTTAAATCAAAATGCAGAAAGGAGAAAGAGTGTTGATACGTCTGAATCAACGATACGACTGTCGCAATGCGAGGAAGATAGCCGGGTGTTATCAATTTCGAATGTGCAAAGCAAGGAGGAAAGTCATTTTTCGTTATTCAAAAGTAATATATCAGACGATAAGAGAAGTATAGAGAAAAATTGGAACGCAATAAAAAGGGATGTGAAAACAGAGCTGAATGCTCTTATTAATCTTCCACGGCCGGAGCAAGAACAACACTTAGTAGATACGGAGCAAAACTTAGTTTTGAAACGGTAATTCCGATTGTTAGAGGCCCATTTTTGCGACCTTGGATATGCGAAACTTACGTATTTACTTATGATATTTAGGTACACGATCTTAGACGAATTGGCGGAAATGCTGAGTAACATTCGCCAGTGGCATATGGAGCGGGATCTTCAGACAAGCCTAGTTGCTGAAGTGAAGAAACTCAGAGAACAGCTGAAAGTTGCTGAAGAGCGGTTACAGCTGCAGCGTAACCGTATTAATAGTATAGGTCCCAAAGTAGTAGTGGCACATGGAAAGATCAACACTGGGCGGCAAGAATGTTTCAGACTTGCGACAATTTGTTCAACTCTGGGAAGTAGAATTATAGGAAACGACTACAAGTACAGTATAAAGAGAATCGTTTGTGTAAATTGCGAGTAATCGCGAACCCCTTTAAGCAAAACATCGGCGTCGGTATGTTTCAGGGTACCTGAAGCTGGAGCACAACTTCTAGACTGTAAAATGAAGGAAGTGGCCAATCACACGCGGCAACTTTCTCGGAAGAAAGTACCGTTTATCGACATTCCCGATACACACGAGTCGACAAAATTAGAAGAGATCGTGTGCACGGAAATCTCGCAGCCTGAAAGCTTGCTACTAGCAGAGAGCAATGTAGATAGTTTTAATACAACGATTTTGAATGAGAATGAATGTTTAGGGGTACCGGACACAACCGACAGCAATGTAACGGTAGATTTAAGAGAAACGAGTAAAGAAGATGCGAACTCGCCCGCAAATAATTCGTCCGTTAGAATTAATGAAGAAAGCATATCTGAAGAAAACAACACCGAGAAGGAAGTATGTACGGAGCACATAGCTTCAAGTACTACTCCTGGTACTACTCCTAGCGTCCCTGTCTCGAAGGATTCTCGAGATTCGGACCAGAAAGGATCTGTAGACGATAAGGCGGCAAGGGTCGAGTCAAGCTTGGAATCTCGCAATCAGATTCGGCGTCAGACTAAGAAGACGATTCCACCGTACGAGTCAATATTAACGTACTTCAGGGTGCCAAGGTGGGTTTTGCTCTCTACATATTTCGCTAGCTCCTGTTTACTTCTCCTTACGATTAGTAACGTAAAACCCGTCCACATCTAAATGCTACAAAAATTTTGAGCATTTTTTTGTGTTTCTTATCATTCTCAACCAGGAACGCGAATCCCAACGGCGTCCTTTGTCCGTATGAGCTGATGGGAACTTGCAGCGACGGGGACTGCCAATTCATTCATCAGAGGGAGTCAAGCCAAGTAGCGTTTAGCGACTAAAATGGCAATATTGAGTTATACGTAAGGTGGTTTTAATCTTTAATCATACGATTCAGAGGACTTTGCCAAATAAGAATCTAATCACGGCTTTTATTGAAAGCGATCGTATTTCTTTGGAATTTCATTTTCAACCTCGCAGTGGGGGAAACTTCGCCATTGCAGCTGAACGTTGCTGCTTTTACGATTGCAGGTATTTTTTTCGTGACGACGCAATATCGAGCAATGTATGGATGGAATAACCCTGTTAACAACACAGAAGTCACGCCCGAAGATGGTAAGTTGTCTTCATCATGGCAGGAGTTTGTGCACAAATTGAAAATAACCATTCTATCGTGTAAGGCTCTTAAATTTTAAGCAAAACAAAGTTTTTATTACTGTGCTATTTCAAGCTTCTATTCTATCACAAGTTTAAAGAAGATTTGCTGCAAGTGTTTTATGTTTTACGTATGTAAAAAGTGTCGTATAAATCGCAAGTAATTAGTGTGGTTAATGTAAAAAAAGAAATTAATAAAAAAAAGAAGAGGTTGTTGACCGATTGTTGAAGACAGCCGTGCAACTGGCCAACATCGGGCATTGCAGCATATATTCATTTCATACTTCTATATAAGTTACCTCATAAAACTCTTGTACATGTATAATAAAAGATTAATATTTTTTTCTAATCATGGCTTTATTCATTCGTCCGATCTGTATTTACTACTTAGGCATAGAAAGCTTCTTCGATATAAAACTTAATCTCCGTATTTAGAGCCAGGAAATTCCCCCTGCGTTTTATACTTATGCCACGGAAATTTACCCCCGTCTCTAAGCCTGTCCAACTGATAGATCCATTCGTTCGGGCATATAGATTTGTAAACTTGTTGGAACCAAGTGCATGCTTCGGAACCCGCGCCCAGAATATGTTCGCAACGATAGAAATCGGTATACATCACGTAGCAACGCAACGTCTGGTTTTGTTGCTGAAATCTAAACGATACTAACGTTTACTTCGATCAGGGAGAACAAAAAGATCAAGTCAAATTAATGACTTGCCTTGGATCTAAGCCAGCAAACTGCGAAGAAATTTTTTCTTCCTTCTTTTCTTCGACGCCTTTCAGACATGGATCGTCCTCGTCTACCTCTATGGTTATTTTCTTCTTCGGAGGTTTATTTTCATCTGTTGCGGGGTTACTAGTTTGAGTCGCTTTCGAAGTTGCACTTCCCTCGGCCGTATAATCTTTGCTTTCATTAATCGCGTTTTCCGTTTTATTCGGGACATGTGCTTTACTACTTTTATCAGAAGACATAGTTCTTCGAATTCATATATCAATCTGCGCACGCAAAATCCTCATTAATCATACAGTACGCGAATACTAATTGAATAGCTATATTATGATACTTCGATATTTTAAGTTTCTTTAAAATTTTTCAAACTCGATACATGGCTCGAAACGACCTCTTCTGTCGGTATACGTTCACGTCGGTTATCACTGCGTTATCATTTCACGCTAAAAACAGAAACCACAGAAACCTTGAGAAAACTGACTCATGCGTAAATTGATCCGCTGATAAAACGGTAAGTAAACAAAACGATTGCTTTTAGTGTAACCAGCTGGAAAGCATAAATATGCAAATTAAATACAAATACTGTGAGATTACGCTGTATAACCCGCCTGATACTAACGCCTCCGGTGGATTGTGCATCTTACTAAACTTTGCCAACACTATATATATATATAAACGGGAAGTGCACACCTGACACCCCGGTATACGAGTATCGGCGCGCAGGGAAAGAAACTATGAAAGTGTACACGTCGCTTGGCGTTTTTTATAAAGTTTACTGACATTTGAAAGTTATTTGACATTAAGATGATACCACTGGGGTATTTCCTTTTTTACGCGATTCTATTCGCAGTAATATGTTTAATCGCGGTATGTTCCTAGGTTATATTGCATTTGCATGTTCAAATTTCTATAAACGTGGCAGTTCTATGCACCCTCCAATGTCTGTTAACTAAGACTTTATTAAGTAAATTCTTTATAATTAAGGGTAGTTTCTTATTAACAATGATTCCGTTAACATTCGACATTTCCAGTTCTCTGTAACATTATATGCGATAACGCAACCGTATCCGAAAATATGCCGAGACAAGAAAGAAAAGTGTTTCTACAACCCGAAGACGAAATCTACCGAACCTTTTCCAACCTTGTACGACAATTGGAGTGTACATCTAAGTGTCGTCGTGCCTGCCTACAATGAAGAACAGAGACGTAAATATCGCTACGTTAACATCACCGTGATAGAAACTTAATCATTCTCGTAACTTTGCTTTACAGTGCCGCTGATGTTGGACGAGTGTCTGGAATATTTGGAGCAACGTTCGAAAGGCAGATGTACTTATGAGATAATTGTAGTTAGCGATGGAAGCACAGACAAGACTGTAGATATCGCGCATAGTTACGCGTCGAGGAATGAGAATATTAGGGTACTGGATCTTGTGAAAAACAGAGGGAAAGGCGGCGCAGTAAGACTAGTTAGTAACGAAATATATATATTTATAATATTGGCGGTTAATGTTCTCTTGTAATGGCCTTAATCTTTATTTAAGGGTGTATTAAGTGCCAGAGGCAGCGCGATACTATTTGCAGATGCAGATGGTGCTACTAAATTTAGAGACCTAGAGAAGCTGGATGAAAGTTTGAGATCCATGTTAGGGTGTAAGTTATCTTTTGAATGTTGATTTAGAATACACGTTGTATATGGTATTCGAAAAGTGAGAATTATTTTTCAGTTGATTATATGGATAAACCAGTGGAGGTGAGCTCGTCTGATGCAGTAGTGTGTGGATCTAGAGCTCATTTAGAGGAAGAAGAAGCTGCCAAAAGAACCTTTTTCCGATTATTGTTAATGCACGGATTTCATTTCTTAGTATGGTTCTGGGGAGTGAGAGGTATCAGAGACACGCAATGTGGCTTCAAACTTCTAACGCGAAAATCGGCAAGGCTTATATTCCAAGCGCTGCACGTTGAGCGTTGGGCGTTTGATGTAGAAATGTTATATATCGCGCAAGCTCTAAACATTCCAGTCACCGAGATTTCTGTTAACTGGACTGAAATAGAAGGATCTAAGATAGTACCTTTCTGGACTTGGCTGCAGATGGGTATAGATTTATTCTTTATTTGGTATAAATATAAAATCGGGGCATGGAGGATAAAGAAGTCGAAACAGATGTAATACGAGTGCTCGCGAAACCATCAACGTATTTATAAAAAGATAACTTCATGTAATACTTGAACTGCGAATGTTAAGATGCCTTGTTAGGTATCGTGTTGGATAATATAGTAATTAAATATTTTTCCTTCATAAGGAAAAGTCATAAGCATAAGTGTGAGAACTTATACTATTTTCGAGGACTTTTGTTATCAAATTTTAGGTTTTTTGACCGAATTTCGTAGGGTATATTACCTTACATTTATATTCGATCTTTCGTGTGTACATACAAGGCTTTGCAATCTGTAATGATTATCATTGATAAACGTTTTGTAAGTGGAAAATATAAACTACTCATTCACCATAAATCGACCTGCTTACGAAAGCTATGAACGTATGACCAAGTGTTGGGATGGCAGCCGGTTTCGCGGGAGACGGAAGATAAGCGGTGAATCTGTCGGTATTTCAATCTGTGCGATGCTATCAATTGAGAACTGACTAACAAGCAGCGTTACCCGCATTACCTCTCTATCACAGACCAGGCATATGTAAGAGGCATATGTAAGTAGTTCCATAAAGTGATAGGTCTATCACGCAATATAATTTTGTGTCACACGCTCGGGGGGCTCGCGAGCCCCCTTAGCATTTTCATGTCACGTGCAATGTTACCGATGAAGTCTCGACACAGATTGTAACGCTACGCGTGGTAGGAATTAGAATTCAAGAAGTAGAAATTTAGGTCATTCGAAACCCCCGATTTACAAATGATTCTGTTACAGTAACAATTTAAAGATCGTTTTATAAACGTATTCCGTGCAACGACCGAGAAAGAAGAATCACAACAAAACAAGAACACATTCGCCTTTTAACCTTGCTGTCCTATTCGGGTTTATTAAACGCAAAATAAATTTATTTAACATAAAAATGTATATAAACAACAACATTATTTGTGGAAGACATGCTTTCACGATGTAACGTGGAATACCACGCCAAGGAATTGTACCTTGGTATATTCAATAACGTGCTGGAGCAGAGAGGACTTTAAAACGTCAAAAACCCATCAGTTCCAGTATCTCGCCGAAATATTCCAATTTGCAGTTATTCTTTTATCCTAACACTGTACTCGTGTTCTGGGGTCTGGTACGAACAATCAAACAACATTACAGGTTACATTGTGCCATAGTATTGCAAGTTAAAGAAATTCTTAAACTTAATTAGAATATTTGACAATCGCAGCTATCAGCTCGGTTCTCACCGATTACCAGGTCTCACCACGAGGAGGTTGCTGCATTTCGAGACCCGTAGAGAGATAGATGGAATCAAAGTTCCATCGATATCCCTGTACATGAAGCCTACTAAACCAAAGAGATAGATGGAAACAAAGTTCCATCGATCCCTTCGGTTTAGACGTAGAAGCTAGGGAACTGCCAAGCAATCACGCGAGTAAAAGAAATTCAGGAAAAAAGGAAAGACTACCGGTGAGCATGAAAGGAGTATTGGATGGCGCAGTTCCTACCACCCTGCTGTCCGAGTCGAAAGGGAAAAGCGTTCGGCGCCTCCCAGACGATTCCTCTTGCACCGATGCAATTCGCCAGGAGCAACACTAAGTATGACCTGACTTGAGCCGTCCAACACGGAGACTGGGCACCGATGCGACTCGCCAGGAGCAACACTAAGTGTGACCTGACTTGAGCCGACTAACCCGGAGACTGGGTATCGAATAAATGACGCAAAACCATCGAAGAAATCAGTTGGAAAGGATCAAAACTGAATGTTCACAGAACAACAAAACTCGCATTAGTTTTCAACGAACCCCAAAAGTCGGTACCACTTGAATCAGCTACCTCAGAGCAGGCGGCTGAGCGAGTGGGGGAAGGACCAGCCTTGAAATTCTGTCCAGGTGTCCAGGTGTCCAGCAAGTCCAGTTGGAGTAGCCAGCGTTGTGTCCGCAGAGATCCAAGAGACGCAGGATTAGAAATCGAGGGTGGATAGCCACAGATGAGCCGGAAGGGAATTGTGACAGACAAAACTAGGAGATTAGGGAAAGAGTGCACAGTAAACACACCTGGGAGAGTTACACTGTAGAATGTATTCAGTAGAAGCAAGAAGCTTCTAAAGTAGGAGTCAAAATTATGTAGATAGCACTAAATAAAACATGTTTCAGTGGAAAGAAGCTACTGTCTTATACACCCTGCTTCACCCCTAGATATTCCCTTGAAGTACTACAATGTACATCATAGAAGAGTTGCAAAATGCCGAGAGCGGCAAAATTGGTGAATTGGTAATTTTTGAATATTACATTTTTTAATGAAACAGAAGGCTTTTGTTATTAAGTTACATTCATTGTCGAAAATTATATTTTAAAATAATTATTTATAATTAAATATAATGGGCGACAAAAATCACATTTGCCCAGAGCGGCGGAAGAGCTAGTTCGGGCCTTGAAACTACATGTGTCCATCCTAGGGTTCGAACACATCCCCTGCTGAAACACGTGTATGTAGAATGCGTAGGATGCATAGCTGCAGTTGCGAAAGGTGCAAATTCGGGAATCAGCATTGCTACGTAAAATTATTTGGGGCCTTGACGAATTTCAAGTTAGCTGGGAGTCGTTGGAGCGAGACAACAACGTCAACAACCTCTACCAAAGTCGCACCACCGCCGAGCGATGTAACTTGTCAGTTTAACTTTACCCGCGACAGTGATCAGATCTCAGTGAACGCGTGTGCATATTATTTCGTGATATCTCGATTCGTGGATTAATTTCATCGATTAGTGGACCATGCGGGAGCTCGCTTAACAAGATTCTACTGCAATTCACCCAGTAGCTAGAAGACTTCTCGAGGCAACACTTTTCTCGAGTCCTAGCATGGGTCCCCAGTATTGGAAGACATACGGAAAGTGCAGTTTGCAATGTTTGCATAGCTACAGCTGCAAAACGTGCAAATTCTGCAATCAGCGTTGCTACGTAAAATTACTTGGGGCCTTGATGAATTTCAAGTTAGCTGGGAGTCGTTGGAGCGAGACAACAACGTCAACAACCTCTACCAAAGTCGCACCACCGCCGAGCGATGTAACTTGTCAGTTTAACTTTACCCGCGACAGTGATCGGATCTCAGTGAACGCGTGTGCATATTATTTCGTGATATCTCGATTCGTGGATTAATTTCATCGATTAGTGGACTATGTGGGAGCTCGCTCAACAAGATTCTACTGCAATTCACCCAGTACCTAGAAGACTTCTTGAGGCAACACTTTTCTCGGGTGCTATCATGGGTCGCCACTGCTCAGGGACATTTAAAAATGTGCAGTGCTTTGTGTTTAAAAACATGAGATGGCTGTGCGTGTTAGTAGTGTCAACGCGAGTGTAGAGTCAGTGTTTTACGCACCTAGAACTATTTAAGACTAAGCACCGGTGCTCAAATTGCTTTTTGATCGTGAAATTAAAGTGACATATTTGTGAGTGTGATACATTCTATTCGATACTACTGACCTTGGACTGTGAACCTGCTGAAGCGGCTGCCTGTCTGCATTCATAGCATTGAGACTGTGTTCAACGATCGGTGAGTGGTACATTTTAATTTTTTCAATTTTTCTGCATTCTATTGAACAAATGATTGCTGTAGCGAACACTGTGACCACGATTACATACTTAGTACTCGTGAATAGTAAGATTAACGCGCGTGCTTCCAAATGTTTAATACAGATAAAAACAATATGTAAATAAATTTCAAATTCGAGGTCAAAGTTCTAATATCGCGGTTTAAATATTCCAAATTATTTTTCTTGAATTTTATAATCAAAGCTTGATGCTTTGAATAGTATCAGCTACTAAACCTAAAATTGTATACATGACGGAAGAACTTGCACGCGGCTTAGTTTCAACAAGCCATAGTCCTAGCAACAAGTCTTAGTTTAAGAACTTTAGACGTAAGACTTTTTCCAAATTTTCAAAAATGCATTGGTCGAATATGGACCAGAAATATTTCGTAGAAATGGGTTACTTTCGTAGGTACCTCCACGTTGGTGTAGCCTGGACTTGGTAACGTTTTCCAATGCATTGCGTCTTGCAAAACGTTATCAAGCTGAAGCCTACGATCTAGTTTACGGGTCCAGATCGAGCCAAACTTACATTCGGTGAGTTTGGTTCTGTCTGGACATCTATTCAGAAATGCACTTGCGTACTTCGAGCGATAAGCTTCTGTTCCGCCTCGTTCTTTTTAAATATAAGAGTGCCAAACGCACTCTTCTAGAAATACAATTCGCCTTCGATCGCTGATTTCGATTTCGCGCATGGTGTGCTCGCCCTTCATAGGCCGGCTGTGCTGGGTACAACTTATTACGGCTTTACACAGAGGACCATTGTTAGACGATGATGTGCGCCAGTTCGTGACCATTCTGATTTTCTAGTTATCGCGCCGATACCGGGCTTCGGTCCACCTCGGCCCGCTCTGTGGTCTCAGATGGCTCGTTCTCGGTCACGCTCGCCATGGCTGTGTACAGTCGTGATATGGAGTACGCCATGTAGAAACGAAATTTCGGTGGATCGAGGGTGAATGTTCGCGCTGCGCCGCGTCTTTCGGTCCTTTAGTCGTTTAGTCTCTTTTGCAATCTCAATCGGGAGATTCTTAGCTTCCGCATATCCCTCGAAAGTTACGCAAGTGCATATTTGCAATAGATTATGCCACTAGGGCCCATTGTGAAGAGTGCGATAGGCTAGATTTAAGGGTGGAGGTATGCTTGCTTGTTGAGAGTGACATCTTTTACTTTTGCTTTCGCTTACAATTAGCTTCAGCGTGCATCGTATCGTTTCCCATCTAATATACTTTTAGAGACTTGGCATAGTGTCTCTTTTATTCCTTACTTTCAATTCTCTTTACCTTTCTTTCCGGAAATATAATTCGCTCTCGGGAGAGATCTTGAATTAGCACAAGATGCTCGGGCACGATACACTCGCCTGTGCAAATTGTCGGCTTTGTGATGGGAGCGCGTATTGCAGCTGCATGTGGTTTAATTGTGAGGCGGGCTGCTGTGATTCTGACCCCTCAGGCGCGGCCCCGAGCGGGGAACTCCCGTTAATGGGGGGGGCTGGATGAATGGTGGTACCGTATTAGCGTTTTGTCTGTGCAACTGCAATGCGTGAGTGTATCGAGCAGCTCGAAATCTCTCGCGACGGCGAATCCGTGTCCGTGTGTCAATTATTTTTCTATCTCCGCAATGAGATACTTAGAGTCTATTTGTCACTTGAAAGCAATGCAAGCGTATCTCTAATATTTACGAAAGAAATTGTAATGGGATATGTGTAGAAAGATCGACGAGAATGTCTGTTACGTGCGCATGTTAACCCTTTGGACTTTAAAGTAAAGTCTTTGGAAAGAATTCTAGTAGTCTTTTACCTTATAGTGCAATCACGGTCCAAAGGGTTAGTATACCAAAGCATAGTCTGTTATGCTTATTCTGCGAAAACTAAATGTAGAGTGGCGTGTGTGGCTGCGAAACTTAAAAAATTAAGCCAGGCACGTCTAGTTTTAAGCGCATCATCGAAGCATTCCCCGAGGGATTCGCCGAGGGATTCGCCGAGGGATACGCCATGGTTTCCTCTGTTGAATTCTTTAATAAAGATTGGTTTCCCTGATTTATTTTATTTCATGCATGTCTTCTATGGGTTTGCATCATTTATTCGATTTTATGTATTGCTTCAATGGTTTTGCATCATTTATTCCCATTTTATGTATTTTCCTAGTTTCCTCCCAAGGCTATTACACCATTACTAACATACCATATTTGATTATTTCAGCATTTTTTCAAAATAGTGAAAAGTGATAGTGAAAAGTGACAGTGAAAAGTGACAGTGAAAAGTGACAGTGAAAGGTGACAGTGAAAAGTGATAGTGAAAAGTGACAGTGAAAAGTGACAGTGAAAAGTGACAGTGAAAGGTGACAGTGAAAAGTGATCGTGTAAAGTGACAGTGCATGAAGTATTTAAGGCCCCATGTAAAATTGCGAAGTAGTCACTAAATCATTAGCTTTGTTGCTCGTTTGTTGGCTCCTCATCCGTGATGAGGAGGTCGCCGCTGGTTCCTTTTCCGGAAGCAAGCGACTGAGCATGGAATCGGTATGGGTGGACCGGTTCCATCCCTTGGTGTTCTTGTCCAAAGGGAAAAGTTTCGGGCGTAGGGGGTGTACCTTTTGGTACGCTGCCTGCGTAAGTCACCCGGTCCGATGCCCATGCTCCGTGTTAGACGGCTCAAGTCAGGTCACGCTTAGTGTTGCTCCTGGCGAGTCGCATCGGTGCCCAGTCTCCGTGTTGGACGGCTCAAGTCAGGTCATACTTAGTGTTGCTCCTGGCGAGTTGCATCGGTGCAATGGGAATCGTCTGGGAGGCGCCGAGCGCTTTTCCCTTTCGACTCGGACAGCAGGGTGGTAGGAACTGCGCCATTCAATACTCTTTTCATGCTTACCCTTCGTCTTTGTTTCTTACCTGAATTTTTTTTAATCGAGTGATTGCTTGGCAGTTCCCTAGATTCTACATCTAAACTGAAGGGATCGATGGAACTTTGTTTCCATCGATCTCTTTGGTTTAGTAGGCTCCCTGTACAGGGAGATCGATGGAACTTTGATTCCATCTAGGAGAATAGGAAGAGAGACAGTAAAATAATATATTTAAAACAAAATAGTGAAAAGTGACAGTGAAAAGTGACAGTGAAAAGTGATCGTGTAAAGTGACAGTGCATGAAGTATTTAAGGCCCCATGTAAAATTGCGAAGTAGTCACTAAATCATTAGCTTTGTTGCTCGTTTGTTGGCTCCTCATCCGTGATGAGGAGGTCGCCGCTGGTTCCTTTTCCGGAAGCAAGCGACTGAGCATGGAATCGGTATGGGTGGACCGGTTCCATCCCTTGGTGTTCTTGTCCAAAGGGAAAAGTTTCGGGCGTAGGGGGTGTACCTTTTGGTACGCTGCCTGCGTAAGTCACCCGGTCCGATACCCATGCTCCGTGTTAGACGGCTCAAGTCAGGTCACGCTTAGTGTTGCTCCTGGCGAGTCGCATCGGTGCCCAGTCTCCGTGTTGGACGGCTCAAGTCAGGTCATACTTAGTGTTGCTCCTGGCGAGTTGCATCGGTGCAATGGGAATCGTCTGGGAGGCGCCGAGCGCTTTTCCCTTTCGACTCGGACAGCAGGGTGGTAGGAACTGCGCCATTCAATACTCTTTTCATGCTTACCCTTCGTCTTTGTTTCTTACCTGAATTTTTTTTAATCGAGTGATTGCTTGGCAGTTCCCTAGATTCTACATCTAAACTGAAGGGATCGATGGAACTTTGTTTCCATCGATCTCTTTGGTTTAGTAGGCTCCCTGTACAGGGAGATCGATGGAACTTTGATTCCATCTAGGAGAATAGGAAGAGAGACAGTAAAATAATATATTTAAAACAAAATAGTGAAAAGTGACAGTGAAAAGTGACAGTGAAAAGTGATCGTGTAAAGTGACAGTGCATGAAGTATTTAAGGCCCCATGTAAAATTGCGAAGTAGTCACTAAATCATTAGCTTTGTTGCTCGTTTGTTGGCTCCTCATCCGTGATGAGGAGGTCGCCGCTGGTTCCTTTTCCGGAAGCAAGCGACTGAGCATGGAATCGGTATGGGTGGACCGGTTCCATCCCTTGGTGTTCTTGTCCAAAGGGAAAAGTTTCGGGCGTAGGGGGTGTACCTTTTGGTACGCTGCCTGCGTAAGTCACCCGGTCCGATACCCATGCTCCGTGTTAGACGGCTCAAGTCAGGTCACGCTTAGTGTTGCTCCTGGCGAGTCGCATCGGTGCCCAGTCTCCGTGTTGGACGGCTCAAGTCAGGTCATACTTAGTGTTGCTCCTGGCGAGTTGCATCGGTGCAACGGGAATCGTCTGGAAGGCGCCGAGCGCTTTTCCCTTTCGTCTCGAACATTAGGGTGGTAGGAACTGCGCCATTCAATACTCTTTTCATGCTTACCCTTCTTCTTTGTTTCTTACCTGAATTTTTTTTAATCGAGTGATTGCTTGGCAGTTCCCTAGATTCTACATCTAAACTGAAGGGATCGATGGAACTTTGTTTCCATCGATCTCTTTGGTTTAGTAGGCTCCCTGTACAGGGAGATCGATGGAACTTTGATTCCATCTAGGAGAATAGGAAGAGAGACAGTAAAATAATATATTTAAAACAAAATAGTGAAAAGTGACAGTGAAAAGTGACAGTGAAAAGTGACAGTGAAAAGTGATCGTGTAAAGTGACAGTGCATGAAGTATTTAAGGCCCCATGTAAAATTGCGAAGTAGTCACTAAATCATTAGCTTTGTTGCTCGTTTGTTGGCTCCTCATCCGTGATGAGGAGGTCGCCGCTGGTTCCTTTTCCGGAAGCAAGCGACTGAGCATGGAATCGGTATGGGTGGACCGGTTCCATCCCTTAGTGTTCTTGTCCAAAGGGAAAAGTTTCGGGCGTAGGGGGTGTACCTTTTGGTACGCTGCCTGCGTAAGTCACCCGGTCCGATGCCCATGCTCCGTGTTAGACGGCTCAAGTCAGGTCACGCTTAGTGTTGCTCCTGGCGAGTCGCATCGGTGCCCAGTCTCCGTGTTGGACGGCTCAAGTCAGGTCATACTTAGTGTTGCTCCTGGCGAGTTGCATCGGTGCAATGGGAATCGTCTGGGAGGCGCCGAGCGCTTTTCCCTTTCGACTCGGACAGCAGGGTGGTAGGAACTGCGCCATCCAATACTCCTTTCATGCTCACCGGTAGTCTTTCCTCCTTTCCTGAATTTCTTTTAATCGTGTGATTGCTTGGCAGTTCCCTAGCTTCTACGTCTAAACCGAAGAGACCGATGGAACTTTGTTTCCATCCATCTCTTTGGTTTAGTAGGCTTCTTGTACAGGGAGATCGATGAAACTTTGATTCCATCTATCTCTCTACGGGTCTCGAAACGCAGCAACCTCCTCGTGGTGAGACCTGGTAATCGGTGAGAACCGAGCTGATAGCTGCGATTGTCAAATATTCTAATTAAATTTAAGAATTTCTTTAACTTGCAATACTATGGCACAATGTAACTTGGAATGTTGTTTGATTGTTCGTACTAGACCCCAGAACACGAGTCCAGTGTTAGGATAAAAGAATAACTGCAAATTGGAATATTTCGGCGAGATACTGGAACTGATGGATTTTTGACGTTTTAAAGTCCTCTCTGCTCCAGCACGTTATTGAATATACCAACGTACAATTCCTTGGCGTGGTATTCCACGTTACATCGTGAAAGCATGTCTTCCACAAATAATGTTGTTGTTTATATAAATTTTTATGTTAAATAAATTTATTTTGCGTTTAATAAACCCGAATAGGACAGCAAGGTTAAAAGGCGAATGTCTTCTTGTTTTGTTGTGATCCTTTTTTCTCGGCCGTTGCACGGAATGCGTTTATAAAACGATCTTTAAATTGTTACTGTAACAGAATAATTTGTAAATCGGGGGTTTCGAATGACCTAAATTTATACTTCTTGAATTCTAATTCCTACCACGCGTAGCGTTACAATCTGTGTCGAGACTTCACCGGTAACGTTGCACGTCCACCACTCCGTAACAAGTTAAATGGAATCCCTACTTTAACTTTGGGAGTAAGTCGGTCTTTCAGTTTACGCGACATCCCCTCACATGATGAAATGGGTAAATCCCATACCCTACCTACTGTCGAAAGCAACTAGCATAGGGATTTACAGTTAAGCTATTTAGTAACACGTCAGAATTCTCGAAACTGTTACGTTGATTGCAATCTTGCGAAAGTTCTTGTGCATATTATTCATTTCATGACGACGTGCTTCTCTCGTTGTTATCATTTCTGAGATAAGTTCGGCTGACATTACAAAATAACTAACCAACGTAATTTATCCCTGATTGTGCATTTTTGAAGAGACAAAGATTTAAAAAATGTCGTTTGTATCGCCTATGCCGAGTCGAGAATTCCTCTGGGATGTTTTTCACAGGTAATTCAAAGTGTATTTCAAGTTCGGTAATTCACTCGATCTGTGTAACGTGTATTTAATCGAATAAAATCTTTTCTCGAAAACGTTTTCATGAACGTGAACGTTCTAATATACTTAACTGCACCGATACGACAACATGGTTGTTCGTTCGATGTAAATAATATATGCCGAATTGTTTGTTGAAGAGTGGACAAAGACAGATCTGGTTCCATCACTGCCGATGAATTGCAACAGGCTCTTTCGAACGGAACATGGACACCCTTTAATCCAGAAACTGTGCGTTTAATGATCGGTAAGCATTTCTCTTTCAGACGACCATGGGAATTAATGCAAATGTAGAGATTTAAGTAGCTAGAGAACTTCGAAGTAGCGTAGTCGAGAATATAGAGTTACATACACTTGCATGTCTGCGAGTGCGCTTCTGAGTAAATTTACATGGTCCTGTGTCATCGTTAATACATCTTTACTACGTTTTATTGATGCAGGTATGTTTGACATTGACAAAAATAATCCTGATTCTCCAGGTATGTTTGATAAAAATCAAAACGGAACAGTGAGCTTCGAAGAGTTCGGAGCTCTGTGGAAGTATGTAACTGATTGGCAAAACTGCTTCCGATCGTTCGACAGAGATAACAGTGGAAATATCGATCGGCACGAATTGAAAACCGCACTTACAAACTTTGGATATCGACTATCAGATCAAATCATAGATACTCTTATACGTAAATACGACAGAGCCGGTCGCGGGACTATATACTTTGATGATTTTATTCAATGCTGTATAGTCTTATACGTGAGTATAAATTTTTTGCGATATTTACTACGGATTCGGCATTACGCTTCACGTTTAATAGACGCTCTACCTGTATTATTTTTCAGACTCTTACTTCGGCTTTTAGACAGTTAGACACAGATCTGGACGGTGTTATTACAATTCACTACGAACAATTCTTGGGCATGGTATTCAATCTTAAGATATAAGATCTTTCTATGGTTCGTTAGAGTTGCTCTTGCCTACTCCTAAGCTACTTTACGCGTAGTATAATCGTTGAAGAAACTTTCGATGCCAAAACTGATGATTTCACTATATTTTTAAAACTTTCCAGCCTGAATTTAAGATCTTGTACGTCTGTCTTTACAAATATTGAATTAAAAGTAATAGCGACCCGTGAGATTATTGATGAAACATTCCTACGAAATGTGTGTACTCAGTAAGCTTGAGCAGAAAGTGCATATGACTATGTAGTCTTTATACTTGTTCATTGTTAAAAGAAAGAATACAATTATCGCATGTTGTTTAATTATACATTCATCGAGATGTTAACGAAATGATGTATATTTAACTGAAGCATATTAAATGTTGCAGAAAGGAATGAATACGTTTGAACTGTGAAACAATAAATGATTCAGTCTCGTCTTAAACTTTCATAACTATAACATTCTTCATGATGTACAGTCTACCATATATTAAGTTCACAACTTTCGCATACTTCGTACAATGTACAGAACAATATATGTATGTCAATTATAAGCGTATCGATATCGGTATTTATCCAGTTTAAGTAGTCTTCAGTAATTTACTAAGCACCACCTTTCTATTACGATACACACGTTGAAAAGTTTAAAACACGAAGTCGAACGGGGCGATCGGAAACTTTAAATTAATTTGCAAAATTTGAAGCGCTTCCGAAAGTATGATTCCATGCGTCATATTTATTTAGTTATGTATATAATCTATATTTCTGTACTTTTCTATTAATAATGAATTGGTGAAAATAAATAAACGTATATTTTATCTGATTTGCTTGTTTAGTAATATGTTATCCTTGCATCAAATTCCGAGACTCCAACAAACTGTTCGTTATTAATTAACTGTAAACGGATTCCGCGCAAAATCTATTGCTGAGCAACGTCTAATTTTTAAGGCATTACAGTTTCGTATGCGATAGAAAACGCGTGGAAACTATTTATTTGCAGAATAGCAATAATTCCTTATTTTTCTCTAATAAATTCTGTTAGTTTATTCGAATTGGCGCTACTTTGAAGTGAGAGGATATATCCCTCTCACTCTAAACATGTTCTGTCCTTGTCGGATACCTCCTTGCACGTCATGTATTCCTGCTACCAGGAGCCAAAATCGGGCAGCCAATATGGCGGCTGGAACGTTCTTTGGTCGGTAAAGAAGGAGTGCACATATATCTTCTATTATTATAAGCAATGCTTATAAATTGGAATTAATATTTTTATAATCTTATGAGAAATAGAGGAACACCACCCTAAGTGAGAGAATCCATAATTTATTAAAAATCCTGAGTATATATTTACTAAAAACCGCATCACACCTGTTCTACCACAGACGAGGTACAGGATAGAGTCTATCCGATAGAGTGCCTATACGTATAGAATTTGATATAAGGATATAAGTGAAGGAATACCTTTAAAGAATAATGCTTATAAAATGATTCAAACCGTTGATGAAGATTGCAGATAATGCTACTTAGGAAGGAGCGGCTTCAATGTCTTTCTTGCATTTGCAATACTGCTAATGCAAAACAAATCACCGCTGCTTCTGCATGTTTTACAATTTACATTATTAGGATGTGAAACGTGCACCGGAATGCAATCCCCTGAGACGCGAAGCTGTTGAATCGAGGCCATCGAATGTTAATGATACTCTTCGCTAGATTGCTAGTCGATTTTAATGAGCGGATCGTTGTAATTGATATGCTAGAGTAGTAGTACAACGAAGTCCGGGGGAAGGCAACGATACCCATTCACTTTTACCTGCTTTTACCTTTTGTCGCCATATTGACTCGTTTTAAAGTTAAAGGGTCATTGAAAAATACCCAAAGGCGCCCTAAAGGCAAAGTGCCTTCAACCGAAAATATCAAAGTTGCCATTTCTACTCTATTTTCCGCTCTTCTTTTAAATCCGCTGACTGAAATATATAAAAATATTCGAGAAGTGTTCTCGGGGTCGACTTATACATAAACATAACTACGTATAGGGGTTCTTTAACAGTTAACAAGTGGTATGACGTGTCGATGTGTAATTACGCGAAGCGTGTGGGATGTCATTCACTAATACAACCGAACGACATTCAATTGCCGCATTAATTCAGACAATTCGAGCGTCATAATCTCGGAAGCAACACGGGCTGCGCCCGTTAGAAACGGTCCTAACCTCGAACAATAACGGGCTGGAAACATGGGTAAGCATAGCGTTTTGCGAGGGTTGTTTTTGTTGCGTGTGAGAGAGCATCTCGCGAAGAAGGAGGAGTCCTTTTCATAGAATCACGGAGTAATCCGTTTCCTAGTAACCATTCGATAGCGTAAGCACTCGCGTACGAAACGCGTCATAATCTTATCTGAGGTACCTACATATATACGAGAAGATTACTCATTCATCCTTTCAGTCGTCGCTTCACACCTCATTCGAACAGGTTGTCAGAGCGATTTGTAATTAAGCATGAGAAACCAACAAGACGCAACTGATAGTTTACCCTTGCGCAGAAGGTTTGATAGTAACATTAGCATAGATAGATTCTCAGAAAAGAGTATTCATGGACTCGACTTTGACGATCAGTCTTGTAGTAAGTTCCTTAATGCGAATACATGCGAATCGTACTTCGCAGATACGATTGCTATATAACTAATGCGCGTATTAACAAGCAAAATGATCAATGTATCCCGATTCACGCTATAAGATGTAACGTTTCCACTTTTTAGGGAGTCTGTGCAACGAATGCATGGCCAGAGTGCCGTACGCGACACTTATCGCAACCATAATGTGTTGCTTGGGGGTGGGCATATTTTGTGGCACGATGTACAGAGGAGTCACGCTGGGTTCTTTGATGATGGACCAGGTCGGATATCGTAACTTTAATAGAAGTATCATGTATAGCATTTACTCAACGTTCAAAGTCTTGATAAATAATTTTGCATCGCAAGGTATTCCACTTACGGCTCGGATGGTTAGAAGCCGTGCAGTTGACTTTCGCAACAATTGGTGCTAGCATGGCAGCTCTGGGTTTTATGATACTGTGCGTCGGTTGCCTCGCGACTGGTGCTACAAGGCACAAAGTGTACAGAGCGTGGAGATCCAGAGTCGGCGGACGTATTTCTTGTGCCGTCGTATGTACTTTCATTATTAAAGATTAGAATATCAAATAGCACAATCAAAAATATATATATATATATATCTGATATCTTTTTAGTTCATGACGATCACGTACATACTACAACTAGGATGGCTTCTGATATTTGCATTCTTGGTTATAATTACTTGGATATTCACTATATTCTGGGGACTGTGTAGCACTCCTCGAGTTCAATCTCTCGACCAGTGCATCGACTTCACCCAATTCAGTAAGTTCCCCTGTGCCAGTCTGTGCTTCTATATTTCTTAATCGATCGATTTCACGGGGAATACAATATTACGCTTATATCATTTAGGTTTCATATTCCCGAATAATACAAGGGTAGAAGACATGAAGGTGTGCGGACCGCAAGAAGTGAAATTGTTTTGTAAAGATTTTGTTGAGAAGGCAGAGGTGATGTTTATCTTGGCGACGGTGGCTTCGATGTTGGTTGTTCTCAGTCTCATACATTACTTGATGTGCCTGTCGGCAAACTATGCGCATATCCGTGATCACGAAAAGTTCCAAGAATTACAAGACCTTCAGTTCTTGCAGGATCCGGGAGATCCAGATTCCCCGCAGCCTGGTATGGGAACTTTGGGCTCTCATCGCGGCAAGGACAGATTCTAGGATACGGCCCGCGAGATCTTCGCTATGAACCCTTTATAAATCCATCATTCCTGTATGGAGGGAATCGAAGATCTCTCTCCCACAAGGATCGGAAACCTTTTGGTGTTATTCCTCTCTGTGTACCTAAACTCAGTATTCTACTAATCGATTATTGTTACAGTAGTCTACTGATCAAGGATCTCGCGGGAACACTTCATGCCGTCCATTTTCTGCGACTGTCTTGCAAGCATTTATTTCGTTTTAGAGTTGCAAATCGATTAGGCGACGATTAGGGGCAAAGAACGTTTCATCTATTCTAGCGTCGGGTAATTCAATGATTGCGGATGCACATAGTGTAAGACACTTGACAACATTCCGTAACTTACGTATGTGTTCAAACATGAAAAGTATTTTATTTCGAATGAGGAATCATAGGAAATACGTTCGAGAGATAAAGATTATATCGCGCGCACATACCCGTTAAAGTATTCGCTGTATAAATATATATTTGTATATGCATCATTGATGTACACGAGTGTCTGTGTTGTGCACAAATTCGATATGGCAACTGTTTGATTGCTGATGTCTTTATAGGACATAAGACTGTTTATCAACGCGGACTGCGTATTAAGTACTTTCATATCATTTCTATGGGAATTATTTTTCTTAAATAAAACATACAGCTTTTTTTATACTTCCTTCAAGCGAAATAAGGCAACTAAAATGTTGGTTTTACATTGCTATATAAATGGTCTAATATACTCGAGAAAAACTTGAAAGAAAAGTGTTATTTTGTTATATTATTTTTAAAAAAAAGTTCACGGGATGTGTATTTATTAATTGCATATTCTTCCAGTATGAATGATCAAGTATTACATTACAAATCTATCGCTGTTGTACAATCTATTGAGAGAAGATGAAACTATATCATAGAATATCAAAAGAGACAATAGAAAATTAGAAATCAAATTGTACTGTTAGTGCACAAATCTAACTGTGCCAAATTTATGAGATCTGTATCATGCGTAAAACGTGATTATTCCACGTTACGGAGTAGACACAGACTCTGAAATGGATATTCTTAGAGTGGCAAGTATAACTTGCAATAATTCTGTACTTGCTCAAATTATTTAATAACAATTCGTAGTTTCTTTGAATGAGCGTTACATCTTCGAACAAGTCTCGTTTAGGTCGGGTACTTGTAAATGATACAACATCGCGCATACCTGTCAGGTACATATCAAACTGGACATTGAGCCTTATTTAACATAAGTTTACGATGAAAAGATTATATGATTCAAAGTAATGCACAAATTACGTACAATAAAAGGACGATTTATTGTTATTTTTTTAAGACTATAAGCTACACTTTTGTTCTACACGTTCGTATATTTCTGTAAGGTTGAATAAAAAATACTTTCTAATCGACATGTGTATTCATCTTTTAAAAATCGTGTACAAGTGTCCTCGGAGTCCTGCAGTTCCTTTGCTGTATTGCGTATTAATAGACAAATTTAATTTCCATATTATATACAAATTAGTTACACTTTGTACAAGTTAGCGAATCATCATGAATTACTCGTCGTCAAATTGGAGGTCCAACTCCAGATCGAGAGCGCTCACTTCTTGGAAGGTGTTGATGAACGTGTACCGCGAAAATATCATATACAATTTTCGAAACCAAACATACTGGGACTTGTGCGCAGTCATGGCGTTCTATAAAGACAAAAAAAGTAGATTCAAAAGCTTTTCATTCATTCGCGTCGACACTTAAAATTGCGAAGGATTAGAAATGCAGTTGACGACGCAAAATATTCATCGACATCCCATACTTGTCTTCGATTAGTAATTACATATATTAACACGCTTACCCTTATGACTTTTCTTTGATCGTACATTACTAAGTACCAGTACGAAGCAGATAATAAACTAATCGGTAAATCTAGGAGCTGTACATATTTCCTAATTACATTCACAGACTCTAATACGTATAGCTTACAATCTGAAAACAAATCGAATCTCTTAGTATCTCCTTAAACATGATTTGGCGGCGCAACGAACGATACTAACAAGATGGTACTTTCTTTTCTATACACAGCGCAGCTATGGCAAAGTATAGAGAGATGTGATTCTTGTGTCTGCTTATGCCGTGCTTGTCGAACGTTACGACCGCATCAATTTTGTAGCTCTCTACGTGTTGTAAAATACATTCCGCCACTACTTCTGTTGGCCATTGTACATTTTGATCATCAGGTAACTCTGTACTCCTATACATGCATTTATTGAACTATGATAGAAGATCGGAGGGACAGAATTTCATTGCGTTCTGAACGAACGATAAAGAAGTTTCTTGCAAATAAAATCGAACGAAATAATTCCTTACATCACTATAGTTACGTTAGCTTCTGGAATCCCTAATATTTTTGTACAGTCCCATAGCTCTTCTTTCCTCCTCTTATTTCCACCTGGAAGAGCATCGATAGATCCATTAAACTTGGTAACATCTGTTGAACTTTCGACGCGACCAATCAATGGCCAGCGAACCGGGATCGCTGCGTACCAGTGGTAAGACAAAGTAGGTAAATCTCGCTAGCCTTCGATCTTGTGACCCAGTATACCAGCGGGCCAAAGAACATGACTTCGTCATCAGGGTGAGCCGTGACTAACAAGATCCTGGCAGGCGGACCTGGAAGCTGCCACGCTGTGTGGCTGACTCTCTTCAAAATCGAATAGAGACAAATGCAAACGCAAAGATACGCGGCAACCGCTATTAGCAGTTGCCATGAAATCTCTCTGATGTAATACCACCACCAACAGATTAATTCATTAACTTGCATACTAAAGTATTCCCTAATAATATCGAGATCTAACATTTTGAACGACGACGTAACGAGCTATCTTCCACTTACGAATGCTACGGTCCTGTCATATTTCTGGAAGAGCGTGCTACCCCTTCGAGGCTCGGGACAAGGTTTCTTTCGTTAAGAGAACATCACGAGGTTATGTCGCAGACGGACCAGATAGCAGGATTGGTCGCCATATTTGCGTGCCTCGATAGAAAACTGCTATTTTAATTTTATCACGCGTAATATATTATTCCGAAAAATCTCCTCTTTTCAGACGAGGGCCTCTTAATTTTAATTTATAGTTTCTACAACTACTTTCGATAAAGGTGAACTGCGCGAAGGATACATTTTAATTGTAACGCGAGTCTATTCAACATTCAGAGAACTTTAGATTTTAGTTTATTTACGGTTTCCCATCGGAAAATTTAAATCGTTTACGAACAATGCAGTCCTCATGGATCATCGTAATCTACGACAATTTGTATAATGTCTATTCAAGAATGATATTTGAAAGTAACTTCTTAAGTAGTTCTATCGTAACGTGGAATTCAGTGACGCGATCGTACTTGAATAAATGAATAGGATTTAGATAATCAATCTATCAAAATCTGTCTTCGCGTGATTTTGAATCTATTTGCCAAGCGCGAAGTGTGCGTGAATTACAAGCTACCAAAATATGAAATTCCCTATATTCGAACTAGATTTCTTTATTTCTACTTATTTTCTTGTAATTCGTTCTACAGTTATGTTAACAATCGTTACGTATTTTTAATAATCTATAAAGTGGTCGATTGAATTGCCCGAGTAAAATTCATTACCTTACGAAAGAAATCGATATTACGCCAATGCACGTCAATTGGTTAGGCCAGGTTATGTCATTGAAAACAAAGTCACCGTGAGCGACGAGAATATTATAATTGATTATAATGGGGAAAGCAAAAGGAGAAGCGGATTTGTATCGCGACACACCTGTCAGATATCTCGGTAACAGAGAGCAAACGATCGAGTATTGTTATTCAACTTTTCATTCACGCTTTTAACTTTACAACGGTCACTGTTATTGCATTGCTATTCGTCACGTATTATCACGATCATTCGACCCGTAGAATACTTTTTCCATTGCTTTCAGATCAACGTTACAATTCATACATTTTGCACGACAACTTTGTCTTTTAGGATACGCGAACGAGGTTGGAGAGGCTTTTAGACCTATAGTCCCAACGTCAGTTGTATGGTTCAGTTACATTGTGGCCAGTGGATACGTCGTTGCAGACACCATCCACAAGGGCTTGAAGGTCTACCACGTAAGTTAAATCTAAGGGAAGGCCGTTTAAATATACCGCTCGAACAGATTACTGCGACTACGATCTGTCTCAGGGCAACAATGCTCCGGAGGCAACGAAACATGCTCTACTTTCCATGTCGGATACCTTAATATGGCAGTCATTCGCGTCTGTGATTATTCCCGGCTTTACGATTAACAGAATCTGCGCCGCTGTTCAATTACTTCAAAGGAAGACAAGTAACGTGGCCTTAAAAAATCGGTGGATGTCCACCGTCGTCGGTCTGACGTCCATACCTTTCATAGTGCATCCCATAGACCATGCAGTCGAGGAGGTGATGGCTGCCACGTACAGGAAATGGGTAGGGTATCACCCTAAATGATCGTCACTACGAAACATAGATAAAGAGTCAGAGCTTCCAGATGATAATAATAGGCCTTAGATCTGGCTAACTTTCAAGGGAAATGAAAGTACTATGCTACCTGCTACACTGTACAAGAACAACGTTCGAAAGTACTCGGGAATTATGCTATTGTATTATATTTTATATATTAAACGTTATTATTTCAGTATTACTGGGACGTGTATCCTGTTGTTACGAATAAAGAAGTGCATTATATTATTATTCGCCTTGTTTCCAGATTCCACGAGCTATCCGCAGTAGTCTGACTAAAGACAGTCCTCCTCCACTAATGCTAATACGTAATAATATCGAAATAAATTACAGAATAGGCTTCGATTGTTAATTTCGCATAGATTTATCCAATTCTCCGACGAACAGAGCTAACACGTTTACTGCTACCGCGTGCTTGCGGTTTCCTACTGGCACAGTTCGGAATTGGATTGCGCGGAAGTAGAATAATCCGGCATATAGTCAGACGCGGCGAAAATGCGTATCCAGTTACTTTACCACTGCTCGCGTGATGTGTACGCGTGATGCGGCTTTCGTAATACAATTCTCGCTGCATAATTTTTTGGAATTGCGAGCTTATCGTGAAACGAAATAAATAAAGCAGTCGACTTGATTTTCAATGGCGCGTTCTAAATACGGATTCGCGGCTTCCTCGTTTCAGCTGGGACGCTAAATAAGCCGAGCGTCGGAAAACCAATAATAATTACCGAGCACGGAAGATCGTAACTCGCGGGCCATGTTCATTTTCCCATTTATCGTCTTGTCGGGACAGGACACGCCGGTCGCCGGACAATGGCTCGGCGTTGCGTACGAACGAATAGCCTGTCATACCTGTGACATATATTTTTTTCTTTTTTTTTTGTCGCAGGTACAATCGCCGCGTCAGTCAAGAAGAAAAACTGATCGTATTTCTTTGTTCGCGGAATTAACCCCACGGCTCCGCGGGGCGAGTAATGCGTTTTCCAGCGAAATTCATTCGACCAGGCGCTATAATGTCGAGCATCGACCAGCAGGCTGCTTGTGCACGATCGCCGGGCAAATTCGTTTCCCTCGATTACCGTATTTTTTTCGCCATCGTTTTTCTCCCCCGACTTTCGCCAGCGTCAAATGAATTTCCCCGATTCGCGAGCCCGAGAGTTTCGTTCGATCACGGTTGCGCGTGAAATATTTAGAACGTTAAGTGGAACGTGTGTCGCGAATGGCTATTAACTTCATCACGTCTGAAAATTAAGGTTGAGAAAGGAGTTAATAGAAGGCGGTGTCGGGGGTAGGATATTGAGATTCAGGACTCCTCGAGACCAAGATATTTTGGGCGAAGGACATTGAAAAAGGTAGCAGAATGTTTTTATTTTGGGGCGATTTTATTAAGAGGTGATCTTTAAACACAGAGGTTTAAGGCAACTTTAAAAACAATTCACTGTTTCTCATGTAGCAAGTTAGCAATTAGACATAATTGTCATACTGAATTAATTTTAAAATTGTCTCAACACAAGTTTCACCGTATTGGATGGATTTTTTGACGCCTAGACTTTAATGACTTCCCAGTGCCATCCACAATGAATAATTATAAAACAAAAAAATTGTTTCTATAGTTTAATACATCCCTAATACAATGCAGAAAGTGCCATTAAATTATATGTAATAATTTTCCTTTAATTAATTCCTAAAGATTACCTATTTTTATGACCTCTAGAACGGAACACCCCCTTAAGGGGGTATTCTACTTTGAATCGCCGAAAAATTAAGCTATTTTTAAAGATATTTTTCTCAATAAATACAACATATATTGAGGAATAACAAAATGGCGCCGGTTTAAAAGAAAACGTTCCCCAAAAGAGTGCTTTTTCGAATGTTCCTCGAGAAAAATCTCGCTTATTTTTCGATAAAAATTGTTAATTCAGCTACGGGCGATAGCCACACTCGTGCAGATTAAGAATCTTTTCGAATTTTTTATTCCCGATAAGCCTGAACCGGGAATTACCTACGCCACGAACATATCTCTTTTTTGTAGGTGTCACAGTGGCATTATAAATAAACATACGAAACAAATTAAAAACAATCTTTTTAAATTTTTGTATAATATAAGAGTAGCTTAATAAATTCCAAAAAGATTTATTTCATTACATGTTGTATTTATTGAGAAAAGAATCTTTAAAAATAGCTTTATTTTTCGACCGATCAAAGTAGAATGACCCCTTAAGGAAGAGGGCCTAAGTAGATGGCAAACGTTCCGAGGCCCATTTTTTCTGGAAAATGTGTCTTAAATGGTGGTTTACTAAAAACGGGTTAAGTGTACAGACCAGTACTGACAGAAAATATAATATTTGGATAGAATCCTAATTTTTGTTCAAGTTGGGCCCTTCTAAGGTAATGGCCCACGCGGCAGCTGCCCATCGGCCGTCAGTTAAATCTTCCACTGGTCTCAACTCTTATAAATTAAAGTAGGTACGGCTGAATCTGGGCTCAAATGATAGACCAAGAAACATACTATCTTAAGGCATAATTGTCATTTTTATATCTATAAAAGGTAATTGCAGGCTAAGCCAAATGTAAAAAATGTTACTATTTTCCCCGCTCTCCCATACGGTAGTAAGTCCAGTCGAAAAGGTACAGTTACTCGTCCGTTGCCAAAGGGGATGCAGGAGAGGATGTCGAAGGGCTATACTTACTCCGGCGCCCCGTTACGAATTGACACATCTAAGTGGCGGTCGATTTTTCACGGGACCCCATAATAATCTTGACAGCGTTTCAGTGCTCTAAGGCCGACCCTCGTAATAAGCTTAACCAGTCCACGGCGAAGTAATTTATAGAGGCCACTTGTTTATGGCTAATCATGGAGGCAGGCGGGTGTCCGTGGAACTTCATCGCGCGACTTTGGCAGGATAGCATTCTACCAAATAGCTTCGACGTTTCGTGGTGGAAATTCGCGGGGTTCTGCGAGAACCTCGACACGATACTCGTCGATTATTCGGTACCCATAAACAGAAGTGAAATCTGTTCACCGACTGAACAAGCCACGCAGCTCGCTCGCCCAACGCCGCAAGGTGCCAGGCGCGAGGTTCCGATCTCGTAAACAACGCCAATCGTCCATCGCCTCGCGAGTTCTCAGCGCGAACAGTAGCTCGCGGTCTCGCGCGGCGTCGAGGAATGCTGGCCGGTGGCCCTTAAAATCGCACAATAGCGCGAAGAGGCCCTCAATCGATAGAAAGCAACGCGTCGCCTCTGTGCACGCCTCCGTCAGAGAGCGAGCCTCGCGATAAGGTTATGTCTCGCGAGTGGAGCAGAGGGCGCGTACACGCGCAAGTAGCCGCGTCAGGTGTGTGCGTGCTATCGGCGCGAATGACGGGTCGAGGGAGACGGAGAATGTAGGAACCCCCGCGAGAGGGAGAGGCGCGGGAGGAACGAGGAAAGACGGAGGGAAAGAAGTCCGCGGCGCGGTGCGGAGAGAGAGAGAGAGAGAGAGAGAGGGGGCGCGCAGAGGCCGGGGGAAGGGCTCGGGTGCGAGGGAGACGGTGACGGGGGAGGGTTTCGCGGGCCGCGAGAGGTAAAGATTACCTGAAACCTGTGGCATTTCGCGGGCCAGCTCTTCTGTTCGGTGTACGCCGAAGGGGGATCGATAGCGCGCGACGGAGGCGAGGAGAAGCCAGGCGGCCGGCTATTTCGAGGAAGAACACGGGCCGACAGAAGCGGCGGAGAAGCGGTAGCAACGACAGAAGCGTCCTGCCCGCCGCGAGAGAGGTCCCGCAGCCATTCCACGGCCATGTCTGCCGGCGCACGGGGTTGGCTACGCCCGAGCGGGGCCTAGCCGTCCAATCGGCGGGGAGCGCGGAAGGTCCCGCGCCGTGGTCGTGGCCAACGGGCGTACCCGGTTCCAGCGAGGCGCGCGACGTCGCGACGAAGTAGAGGGGGCGCCCTCGCGGCTGTCACAGGTGCAGCCAGTTGGCTGGCGAACTCGAGGCGAGCGTGCTCGGTAATCGCCGCGTCCCTTCGTCGTGTGCACCGCTCGCTGGCTCCTCACGGGCACCGTCCTCCGGGGGTTAGCTCCAGTTGCGCGTCACCCGGTCGCGGACAACACCGCCGCCGCGCGATAACGACGGGAGGATCGCGAGAGTGCGGGTCGCCGGAACGCTGTCGTCCCGACAGTCTCGCGCGCCCGCAGGGGTAGTCCGCTGTCAGCCCTGAAATCGGCAGCGAGATTCGCACGCGGAGATAGAGAGGCACGCGGGGACCTCTTGATGCGGGCCGACGCGCGGACGCGCACGTCGCGTCTGAGAGATTTGCCGCGATACCGGTACCATCGGCGCCATCACCCGCCGCCGAGCGCCTAGAGCACGGGGGAACGATCTCGAGACGCCTGTGCGCGATGTGCCGACGGCACTGGCTCGTCGTCAGCTGAGGCACACGAGGGTGGAAAACGGCGCCGGCAGATATAAACCGTTCGCTCGTGTAGTGGATCTTGGCCGGTGTCCCTACGTCGGGCTCGGAAACAGACTGGGAGGAGAGCCGGAAAAGCGGGCTGCCGAGATTTGAACCGCCCAGTGGAAGGGGACCGCGTGTAGGAAAAGACGCTGGGGAAGAGATCGTTTGGATACGTGCGCAGAGAGTAGAGGCAGAGGAAAGGGACCGGAGAGTTTGTTGAAGATATCGAGTGCGCGCCTCGCGGGGAAAGAAAACTGGCTGCCGACGGGGGGAAGTGTGAGAAGTGCGATTTAGCGGCCGTTGGGATAACACCGCAGTAAAAGTGGGTGCACTGGGGCCCTCGGGACCGTTCGGCCGATACGGGCCCGTGGAAGGTGGGCCTGGTGGTGGTCCCGGGCCTGGCGAGGGAGTGGGGGCAGGGGTGGCCGCAGTCGCGGCTGGGGAGGTGGAGGGCTACGGGGGCGCCGGTGGCGGGGGAGGGGGCCCCGGGGGGGTTGGTACCCCCCGGATAAGGGTCGCGACCCTCGGCGGGCCTTGCTGCGCACCCCTGCCCGTCACCCAAGCTTGTAACATAGGTAAGTCAACTATTACACCTGTATCTATCTTCTTCTTCTTCTTCTTCTTCTTCTTCTTCTTCTTCTTCTTTCTCTAGCGCCCCTCGCGAAATCGTTCAACCCTTTCCGAGCGGTCATCCTTTTACGCGCATTTGTACTCGAGGAGAGTGTACTAACAGGGTTAGTGTGCCTTCCAGTTAGTGGAAACAATATTTAACCATTTGTATTCGTGCCGCAGTATCTGATAACAAGATTATTCGGGTGCAGTAAAAATTCGATTAGGTACTCGGGCACTGATTACCCAGAGTTCGAATTTCAAGGGTATCAGCCCCTGACTTTCTATCGTCTTTGCCAGAAATATGCACCAGCACCGTGTGCCTGGAAGCAGTGGCGCACCTTAAGCCGGGAATCCACCGGGAAGCTAAGCTAAGCTATGCTATGTTTTAGCTTAACTTTTGGTGGAAACGGTCCCATAAGAATGTATCGAAGCTAATGCTTTTAAAACGTAGCATGGCATAGCATAGCACATCTTAGCTTCTAGGTGGATTCCCGGCTTTAATGTTTCCATCGCTGGGCTACCTGTATCGCGCCAGGATGAACGGGTTAGGTACAGGCTGTTTCTTACGCGAGACACTTTCCGCGATCCGAGTTTAGAGAACCGTTTTCTCGAAGATTTCTTATAGACGGGACGGCAAGAACACCGTTCGTTCCTTGATCGTGATCGATTGTACTGTAATTTCGATGTCATAGGAATACTTCTTTTTTCCCCGGTGGTGATGGATCGCTCCGCGGGTCGAATCTAACGAGGATGAATTCGCCTCGGACAGGGTTGAACACGCGTCATTGTGCGTCATTGTGCGCATCGAACTACCGATTTCAGGGAATCCTCGCGCGAGTAGGAGTATGCAGAATAGAACAAATATTACTTTCTACGGAGTTAACGTTCCTTTACACATTCCCACGGCGTATACCAAATTTCTGGGAACTGTCGAAGCAACGTGCTCGATTATAAAGCGAGACATTATCGACTTTAAAACGTAGCGACGGGGAGCCAAGGCGCGTTGCACTTAGCGCGTAGAATAACGGAATATTTTATCAGATTCGGCATCTGCGTCCCCGCGCGGCAAAATACAAAAATTGACAGCGATCTCCCGTTTAACGCGTTTACTTCCGCGATCTTCCTTTCCTCGTTAATTAGACGGATGTCTAAAATTCGCAAAGCGTGGAAAATTAAATTGCGTCCCCGCCGGCGTGTTTGCTTATGCGGCACATTCTTTCTTCCTGCTCTTCTAAGATCCCGCCGTGGACGGCGGGCAGACTTAAACTGCGAAATTGTTTTAGGGAGTGTATTATTCTCCGGTGTCTGGCTTGGAGAAAAATATTGACGTTAACGGCATCGGATCGTGTCCGACTACGTGGATCGCGTAGCTGAATCGTATCGATTGCCAAGTCACTCCCCAGTCGACGTGTCGTCTTATTAACTGCGACGCAGGATTAATTATTCCCCGACACCCTTGCGTTCCAACCGTCTCTCCGACTTAAACACTTTTCATCACGTTTCCGACTACGTATCTTTCCCTTTAATTCCACAAGAAATTTTAATTCACCCAAAACACCGAATGCCTCCGTTCGATTCTAACGCCGCACTAAATGCCGCCTTTCAATTTCATAACGTGCCTTTTATAATTTGCGAGCAGACGAAAATTTCCGGGCCGGGGTAATTTCGAACTTTTCGTGCAGAGGGAACAAACAACTCGCGCAATTAAACGCTTTCTCGCGACTCCGTGCGTAATTACGTTTCGCAAAACACGCTTTGTAGAATCGCTGTTAACTGGATAAAGTGGTTGCGACGAGGGGCGGCACGCGTCGCAGAAAGGAATTGGATTGATCGGCCTGTTTCCGATGGATGATCCAGACATTCGTCTCACGTACACTTAATCCTAATCTGGTTCGCACGGCGCAACGAAATCTTCGCCGAGTTTTCGCGCCACCGTGTCTGATTTTGGGGATGGAAGGTCAATCGTGTTGAGGGATGTACTTAATTCCCATAGGCGCCATCTCCTTAGGATCCATCGCGCAATTGTGTTTAGAGAATTGTTAATCCCGCCGCACTTCGTTTCTAATTCATTAGCGGTGTTTCGAGTGCTCCCCTTGAAACTCGGGCCGTCAATTCAGGAAATCAGGAAGTTCTCGCGGAGCCCGCGCGACGTTTTCTTCCTCGCTCGGTGGAAACGTAAAATTTTCGTGGCGAGCCAATTTCGCCGGAGGAATTACTCGTAAGTCGATTTCGCGTGGAACGATTTAAATCTCGAGGTAACTGCGGGGTGGTCGGGTCGACGTCGCTTTCCTCCTTTTTCTTCTCGCCCTGCCGCGAAACGGAGGGAGATGAGATGCGCAAGGTCAGACCTTAAGGGGTGGGAGAAGGGTTGCTAGGTTGTCAACCCTGCCAGCGGGGTTGAACTCCGCCCATTGGCGGAAACCGCGAAAAAAAGAGAGGAGCGAGCCCTAGAGGGTTCAGCAATGGCGAAAAAAGGAGTCAGAGATCGGGAGGGAGAGAGAACAGCGTCGTCCGTGTGACAGAGAGAGAGAGAGAGGTAGCGAGAGACAAAGAGAGCGTAATAAAGAGCAAATCTCCTCCGCGATTGTTGATTGATAATAAATCACAATCATCGGCGTGAGTCGTCCAAACTCAGAACATTCTTGCAGCGAGGTAACTTCTTCCACTATCTCCTGGAAAATGGAGACCCCGGTCCACAGATTTAAACAAGTGAAGCTAAATAAAAGCTTGTAAAATATAGTGCCGAATTTAACCAGAGCTCCTTTCCATTCTCCTCCCTCGCGCATTAATATTTGACACATCGGTGCCCCATTTGCTCTTAATCGCTGGAAAAAGGCCCCCTCGTTTTTCCGTGGGGGTCTGCGCCTCCGCTAACAATGGGTAGGTCGCATTGTGTCGCAGTTTTACGCTCGCGCCTCCGCTCTCCGTTCCGTCCAGTTCGGTATACTGCACGGTAATCAAACCGTCGGAATTGCAAAAAGTTTCCGCACAATGCGCGGTTCGTTATGCACGTGCGCCGCCACGGCTAGCATGGCCGAGATTTTCTTTCGATTCGGAGGCCGGGATCGGCTGATCGAGAAAGCCCTCGGACCGGCCGGGCACGTGTTCCGTTTCGTTTGCGTTTAATTGGCCGTTAATTGTTCTACGATGTCGACTCGACGATCGCCCGGCTAATTAGACGACCCATGCCCAGGGAGCAACTGTTTCTTGTCAATCGAGCGGCCATAATTTCATGGGCTCGGGCGCGTAACGACCCGCGTTGTAGAATTGCGACGAACGATCGTCCGAAGACGAGACACGTACGCTCGGAGGCCCCCCCGGAGGATCGTAAAAGCTGCGCGAGCGGGATAACGCGAGAACACTTTTATTTTTTTTTTTTTTTATCAGGTTCTAGTCATGAAACGAGGGAAAACGCGGGCTGACAGAACGTCCCGGCCCTCCTCGTTTGCTTTTCGCGCGATGACGCCCTGCCGCCCACGCGCGCGTGTTCGAACGCGCTCGAAATTAAAACGCCCCGTCAAGCTGCACGCGTTTTATCAACGTTTCTCCGCCGTCGACGTTTCGCTTTGACCGATATTTTTCACCTGCACGCGGCCGACACAAATTCGCGGGGAACAAAGAGGCGTATCGGCGGAGCGAGCTGGAGCGAGCCGGCGAATTATTAAAACCGAGCCAGCGAGCGAACCTGTTACCGTTCCCCTCCGCTCCTTCCCCTTGTGCTCACGATGCTCTCTTTCTTTTCCAAGCAGGGAGAAGCGGTCTGGCGATGCTCCTGTCATGTGCAGGATGCGACAAACCAATTATGGATCAGTACCTGCTGAATGTTTTGGACCGGGCATGGCACGTCCAGTGCGTCCGTTGCTTCGACTGCAGAACCACGTTGCAGGACAAGTGCTTCTCCAGGGAGGCCAAGCTCTTCTGCAGAGAGGACTTCTTCAGGTACGTGCGATCCTTCCGTTTTCTTCTTGCTCCCGGGGTGTCGTCTCTGAGGTCCCACCGCGAGTCGCGATCCCGCGCGTTGTTCGACATAATGGAAGGATCGCGTCTCTGCACGGTTTAGGAAACTCGAGCGACTTTTATCCTGGCGATCCTCTAATTATTTTGGGCAGGGCGGATCTATTTTATTCGTCACTGGATGAAGCGCTCTGGGAGGGTTCTCGTTTAACAGCCCCAAAAGTAACTGTTATTTAAGATTTTTGGGGAAAAAACAGTTGGTCATATTGGATTAAATATAAGGATATGAGGAGGCATTCTTTAAACTTGCAGAAAATATTCCTCTTATGTCTATCCTTCTTATTAGTTATTAATTATTCTGGAATCTTGTCCATCTCTTCGACGATGTAACTCCTGTTGGCGGGATGTGTAGCACCTATCACAGCCATGTGTTTGCAAAAATAATAGAAGTTTCTTAAAGTTAGATACTTTACGCTGGGGTTGGTCCACTTTAAAGAAAAAAGGGAAAAATTGAAAGAGTTATAGCGTTTGAAGGAAAAAGTAAGTTCTTTCCTTAGACAAATTTTTCATATTATTCTTTATATCGACGAGAAAAGTATTATAAATCAAAACTAAAATTAAAATTCTAGGCTCAGGCCCAGCGTAAGTTATTTAACAATCTAAAGAAAAATCTAAAGAAAAAACAATCAAAAAGAAAAATCTCATCTTTTTGCAATCGGATGACTGTGACAGGTGCTACACCCGACGCCAACATCGTCGAAGAGATTCCACAATAATTAATAGATAATAAGATGGATCGACTTAAAAAAAATATTTTCTGCGAGTTTAAAGATGTCTCCTTATATCCCAAAAGAGTTTAATGCAATATTAACAACAGTTTTTTTTCTGTTCCACTTTTGGCCGTTTTCCTATCTTAACCGGTATCGACCGGTGTTGGTCATTAATCGGAAACCTACAATTTTAGTTACCCTCCGAATTAGCCATCGATCATTACGTCGTAGGCTGTTCTTAGGTGATTATCTATCTAATCACTAATCCCCAGCGCGCTCTAAATTATTATGAATACACAGTAGAGCGGTGAATCGATTATTTGTATAGATACGTGATTAGAAGCCCGGCGCTCGGAAGTCGAAGCGCGAAGACAGTTGCCACTCGAATAATGGGACATGTGTAGCAAGCTGCTCAGATTTGTCCACTTCTACTTATTCGCGTAATTGCCGCGCCGCCGTCGACAGATAACAGTGGACGTTAATTGATGGATCGTTGTTAGAGAAGTCGTAGCCGGGGTTTTTGCCGTCTTAGAACAGAAGCAGGGCCTCGGCGTCGCGGCGAACCGTTCACAGTTTGCATAATTAGATAAACTATCGCGACGCGAGTGTTACCGGACCGTCAACGCCGATGGAAATCGAGAGATTTACGATCGATGCATTAGCAGACAATCGCCGTCGACATTTGTCGCTCGATTTCTTCCGACGTGCGCCAGACCCGGTGGTCGTTCGTCCGGGCCCCCTCCCGGAGAAAAAGCATTTCGCGGCGAATGGAAAGGAGGCCTTGACATTTCCCGAGACAAGACCGGCGTCGTTTCGCTGGATAAGCTACCGAGCGAAGATCTCTCTGCACGATCAGGCCGACTGCGTCGGTGGTTCGTTACCCGGCCCACAAACTTGCCCTGCATCTCCTTTCGGAACGTCAATTTCCTAACCGCGGTTAGCCAGATTTCGCGGCGTGCCTCCTGCACCGATCTCGCCAGGAAAGACTAACCGAAGCGATGCCCCTCGATCCTGACTCCACGCGCTACCCTCTGACGCCGGGTTTCAACGCAAATCGCGCAAGAAGCGGCACATTAATTACTGGAGGAATATCGAGAAAACGTGCTTCCCTCGCGCAGGACCACCAGTCGCGAACGCATAGCTTCAGGGAGCCCCATGTACTCTGCCCTCGATAAAAAGGGGACAAAATAGCAGACGGAACTAATCGGGGGACGATAGACTCTTATTTGCTCCTTGCGCACCACGGAGCCGGTGAAAAAGCAGGAGGCCCTCGCGCAAGTTTGTAGACCGTCGGCCGACCGGTCTAGAGTAGAACATTGTTGGAAACGTTACGTTACAAGGCTCGCCTCGCCACCGGGTATTTATAATGCGGGGAAATTGATGCTCCCGGTTTCGATGAGGCGCCAGAGGCGAATCGTTAGCATCGCTCGGACGCGGGGAATAATCGCAGGGGGGGGGAAAAAAGAAAAATCCGCGCGCAACCAGTTTCCAAAGTCTCGGGCTGTCGGCGACGGGAGCGTTTCAATAGAGGGCTATCTTCCCCGGATCTCTCGCGAGGAGATTTCGCGCGGCGTCGATACAATAAGCCGCGTCGCGTCGGATCGTCGGGGACCTTGACGGTTGCGCAAGAAGCCCAGCGATTCCGGAGCGTGAAGATCGGCGTCGTCGCGCGGTTCACGGTTGGCGCGAATCGTTTCGCCGGCGATTTTTGCCCGCGGATCGATCGCGTGGTGGCGCGAAAAAGCAGCAGCGAGTCACTTAAATTAATTACGGGCACGGATCAAAGAAGCTGCAGCGTTTAAACGTGCCTCGTCTGCCCCAAGTTTCCGAGCTCTGTTTCTTCCACCTCCTTTTTCTGCCACTTTTTCCCCGCCGACGACAGAGCCTGGGCGACATTGTGCCCTTTAACTATTTAAGACGTAACGAACCGGGGGATACGAAACCGTCGCGGGAGGAATCTGTGATGAACGTAACGAACCGGGCAAGGTCGAGGGGCATCGAACATTTCGATTAGAAAATAATGGGAGGATGGATACCGGTTTCGACGTTTCGTTGATTTAACAGTTGATATTGAAGCGCAGAATGAAACTACCTCTATAGAGCAGTTGGAATTTACGATCGATCGGTTTCTCGCGAATAAAATCGACCGATTCGACGGACGGGGACCTTCTTCCGTGACTTCTGGAAGCGATGAACGATCCCCTTTGTAGCCAAGGGCCGTGCGCGAGCAGAAAGCGAGGAGGGAGGGCCTTGAAAGAGGGGGGCCCTTTGATAGTTGTACGAACGGGTGTATAACGAACATGTTGTATACTTTACGAGCCACTTTGCATTTCGTCCCGATGAAAAATTCATTAGACGTAAGGCGGCCAATAGAGGGGGCCACGCTCGATCGGCGTGGAAAAGCTTCTCTGGTCGAAAATAACTCTCCCGCCTCGACGACGTCCCGTTAATTAGCGTTATCCTCTTTGCTAACCGTTACAAGCCACCGAGAGCCGATTAGCTTTTACAGATGTGTTTTTTTCCGTGCCTCTCGTATCTACATATCGAGCCGCATCGTCGCGGCAGCGGGCTGCTCGATGGGCGGAGAAGAAGCTGGAATCGATCGCGACGCGAATGGATTCTTAGGATCCGCGACGAAGAGGAACCGTTGCGAAGTGGCGCGATAACCGAAATTCCCGCGCTCTAATCGACCGATCGCCGAGCGAAACGAACTGACGAAACTGGCCGTAACGAAGCCGATCGAAATGGAAGCGAACGGGAGAGAAGATACAGAGAGAGAGAGGAGGCCGATCGATTCCCACGACTGGACGAATCTATCGATGTCGTTGCTCGGATCAAACGACTGGGCTCCGGTCGAGGCGAATCGCTGCTGGGAATTACTGTAACACCTCCGGGAGGTCCGACGTATCGGCTGGAACGAACGGTACGTAGAGGCGGTTATGGTAACCGGCTCTACGAGTCTGAGTCGCAGCAAGGTCCTTAAAGGTCGATAATGGCCCGTGGGGGCCCTGGAAGGGTCCAGGATCAAAAGGACCGATGTCCCCGTTTCGACGCCACCTCGACTGCCGTAGCTTGCGGTCGATGGCCCGCTCGGTGTGTACCCGCCGAAAATTATTGCCATAAAATATGGTCCGCGCCGCCGTCGTCGAAATACGCCGATGAAAACATTAACTGGTCCCTCGGTCCGAGGGGGATGACGGCGGCGTCACCGTGACACGCCGCTCCGTGGAACCCGAGGCTAGCGCCCTGCTAAGAGTCGAGCCGGGTGCATAAAGAGAACCGCGGTTGGACGGCGTCTGCTCCCCGGCAAGCGTCTCTCAGTTAATGAGAGAATTATCGCGGGAATATTCAGCGAATCACGTGGTCAGTACCGTTACGTCATTGGCAGTCGCCTGGAATACTGATGGCCAGCCTTGCAGGACTTGTCTTCTGCAGAGGAGGCTGCGACAACGGCGCTGTGGTTGGGAATAAATCATACACCGAGATGCAGCTGTTGCAACCGAGCGTGCGTAACGTAAAATGAAGGACAAGAAGGAAGGAGGTGTTGGAATTGCCGTAGGATCGAAACCTTCGCCTATTGTAACCTATCGCCGGCAGTATTATTAAAGGAAGCAGGAATAACGCGCTCCCAACGCGGTCGATCGAGAAAGGGGCGAACGATTTCCGGCGGCGCTGGATCCACGAATTAATCCTACCCAAGTTGCCCACGGAGTAACACTTTCGTACGGCCGATAGAAAGTTGGGATTAATTTGCGAATGGCACCGAGCGTGGGTTGTTTCCGCCGTCCGCCTCTCGTTGCTTTCTCCGCAGAAGCCTCGCGTTCCGCGTAGGGAAAAACGGGGCTCCGCGCCGCGGACGGGAATATACGGAGTTTGGCTGGAAATCAAAGCGAAACGATCGAAGGCAATCATAGATCGGCGGAGGCTTTTCTCGGGCCGCCGGCTCGAAAGGGCGCCGACGAGCGGTCCATTGTCCTTGCTTTCCACCCGCGGTGCTCGGGCCTCCTCGGCAGTTCGACCCGTCGAAACTCGAACGTGGAAACATTATAAATGCGGCGTGACGCCCGCTACGAGCCGTAGGAGAAGTTTGTTGGGCGTGACGGGGCCGGCGCGGTCGAACAGAAAGAGAAACAGGGAGTGAGTGGCAGAGCGACCCGGGAGAGGGAATAAGAGGGACGGAGAGAGAGAAGCGCCGAGTTGTTTCCATTCCAGGAAGGTTCGGCAATAGTATGTATCGCGATGCGTACTCGCGCGGGCAACGTTTTTGCCAGCCACTGGCTCCTTGCGTCATCGCAAATCCGAGACCCGGGCTCTCGCTCGACCGTGTGCCGTGGGGCGTGCGTAGACGAGTCTTTCCTTCGAGTGTCTTGCTCTCGATTAATCACCAACTCCTGGCGAAGGGACGTGTACCTTGCAATATAATTGCCGGGAGGTAAATTCCAGTCGATATCCAGAATGATTTGAGGAAAGACGAATCTCCGCGTACCCCCGTTAATTGCGCAACTGCCAGTCGACAGTGGCGGGCGAGGCGGGGACGTAGGTAGTGCGAAGGGGCAGTCACTACCGAGAAGAAAGTTCCTTCGAGGAACTCGAACGAAAAGAAACGGCCCCGGAGCGCTCGAGTCGTCCGTCGTAGCGGCTCACGGGATTTCGTGCGAACGACGTTTCCCTGCGTTACGCGACCGTCCGCGAGGCATTAGCATAACTATGTTATGAATCGTTTCGCAAGCATGCGTTCACCCTCTCCGCGCGTAATCGCCGATATTTCACGAATTAATCGGCGCCGGCCCGAGACTCGTCCCGATATAACCGGCGCGCGTTACGATCTCCCCGCGCGCCCCTATCGACGGCGATAAAGTGAGGAGTCGCGCGTGTAAGGCCGGCTGTTTTCAAACGAAAACCGTGTCACCGGTCGCCTCGGTCGTCTTGGCCCCTTTAAAGACGTCGGGCTCGGACAACTGTCAGAACGGCCAACTGGCTCTCGCGGAAGCTCGCGCGCGCTCTCTCTCTCTCTCTCTCTCCCGCTCACCTCGGTAATTGGATTCCGTTAATTAGTCTGCCGCCTCGCGAATAATCTCGCGGCTGTTTATTTCCTTTATCGCCGTGTTCGAGACGTCGGCGCATGTGCGCGAATGGGTTAGGTTGTAGGGGAGGCAGAAGGAGGAGGAGGAGGAGGAGGACGGTGGCTGAGTGTTTACCGGAGAAGTAATGAATTGGACGGTAATTAAAGTTTCTGCAATAGGTCAAGGTGTAGGTTGTTGATGGCGCGACATGACCCGTCGGCCGACTCGCTACCCGACCGCGGTGAAAAGTTCCCGGCGGGAACAATGCCATGCCCCGCGCTCGATATTTCTCCTCTCTGCTCCTTGCTTTTCATTTACATAGAAGCTCGACGCGCATTATGGCGCGGCGACGGCGGCTGGATCTTTGATCCGGCACCGTTCGGATCGATGATGGAACGAGAGGCGATCGTTAATATCGAAGGGCAGGACGACGATCGTCGCGACCGGCGGAAAGACGCGCGCGTCGGGTTCGTCTACGGGACCCCGTGGTACCAGCCACGCACCGCACACATAAAGTCCGGGGTCCGTGGCAAATCGTGGCCCGGGCCCACCCCCTTTTTTTCATCCGGGGCCCCGGCTGTCCTATATTTCTTGCTACACGCCAGAATTCCAGCGTGGCTCTTTACGCTCTCCTCTTTAAGGGAGCCCCACACCCCGTCCCTCTGCCTCCTCCTCGCCCCCCCGCTCCTCCTCCGGCCAGTCGGTTTCTCACACAGGCCGGTCGAGCCACGAAACCACCACGCAAGCCTTTCTATTAATGATTTTTACGGGCGGCCCCCGTTTCTTTTTCTTCCACGAGGAAGAAAGGAAGCGAGGGCTGCTGTTGCTGCCGTTGCTGCCTCCCCGCGCTGGCCTAAAAAGAAAGAAAGAAAGAGAGAATCGCGAGCGGGGCAGAAGCGCGCCTCGTGGGGAATCGAGAGCTCGAGCCGGCGGCTCCGGTGGTTCGGTCGCCCGGTGACGTACGCATTCGTGGAAGTTGACACGGGACCGGCTAATTGCTATGATTAATTAAATAATTCCTGTAATTAGGCTAGAGGGATACGTACGCGAGGCGAGCCGAGGCGGAGAAAGTGGAAGGGAGCGAGCGAGCGGCGAGGGGGAGGGTGAAGGGAACAGGGGGCAGGATAGGAGAGAAAGGGAGGCTGGCAGCGTAATGACCGCTGGTCAAGAAATATCTCCGGCTTCTGCTTCCGTGAGAAGATTGTTAGGAACTGCGCGTACCACTGCTAATTTGGACAGCTTGATGAATAGTTTGAAAAAGTGTGCCGGTTGATTATAGGATGTTCCGCGTAAGTACTTGGCGTAATAGTTATAGATGACCGCGTCGATCGATAGATGGTGAATCCATGTAATTTGCGGCAGTTCTTTTTCTCCCGCAACCCGCTCGCCCATCTTTTTCTCCTTTCTAAGCAAACAAAACGCGGCGGCTGCTCGACGAAACGAGACTTCTGTTGCTCGAGCAGAACCCGCGGGGATAATGGCGAAGCGGTTAACGACGGATGTCTCTCTCGGCCCCCTTTGACTTATCGGTGATGGCTCGGTCGGCGAACGGGAGACAGCGGGCTCGTTTCAACGTCCAACCTTTCCCGCCACTTCTAATTCACCCGCTTTAAATAAGAATTGGCGATATCGGCGCGATGTGGGTCGCGAGGGTCGCGACGGACGCCCGTTTCCGCCGGCGGGAGGGCGCGATAGCAATAAAATAATAGCAGCCTCGGGTCGCGGCGAATCGGGTCAGCCGATACGGGAAAATTCCGCGAGGCGGCCTCGCGCCTACGGGAATTTGAATGCACGCTCGCGGAGCGGCATCAGAAGTGCGGCAAAGAGAAACGGGGAGAGCGGGAGAGAGAAAGAGAGAGGAGGCAGGGCATGAATTGAGATATATTTACTTTCGAAAGGCGGCAGCCCTAAGGGACCGCGGTAATTGCTATAATTAATCGCGTGATTCCTGTAATTAAAGCGATCGGAATTGCTAGCTGGAAGTATGCGGCTCCGATGTGCTTCCGTAATAATACGGCCGCGGGAGGATCGGAGGGATGAATCGTTTTGCTCAGATTTATTAGCACGCGCGGAACGCGCCGCACAGTCCAACAGCCGAATCGATGCGTACAAAAATCTCTCTTTTTTTTCAAATCCGCGGATTTTCACGATCGGTCGCCACTCACTGACGTTGCAAGCAGATGGGAATGCCTTCCACACCTTTGGATTAGAAAACACGTAGGAATTTCGGAGCAAACCTACGTTGAACTGTTTACTAATTTGAATTCCATTGAAATGAATCATCCCTCCTTCACCCTCTCCCCCAGAAGCAAAGTACCTCGCCACAAAGAGACAAGCAGAAACGTCCGTGGAACGGGGGGGAGGCCGATTAATGCGAAATTAACAAGTAGGAGGCGGTCTGTGAAAAAATCCAACGACCACCGACTGGCAAAGTGGCAACCACGACGCGAGCTTTTACGGCACCGAAGGGTTTCAACTTTTTTATACCCTATAGGGACGTTAAAGTCCCATCCCTTTAAACGCGCTGTATTTCTTTTATCGACGTTCGCGGGCCGCGAGTCGGCTTAATGACAGGGGCTTGTAAGTTTCGTGGCCAATAAACGTCGTCCTCCCGTAACATTGACTTTCCTTTTCGTTCCACCGAGCTGCCGGACGCGTCCACGTGCTGGTTCCGTTCGAGGCGGCTGGCAGACGGAACGGGGGTAGGGAAGATATCTCGGAGCAGCCCGAAAGGAGAGCTCGCGCGAAGGTGAATAGAGCGTGTTTCGCGTATCACGGTTCGTTATACAGGCGGGCGGTTACGCAACGCGTACGCGGAGGGGAAAGAAACGAGAGCCGGGGAACTCGAAGCGAGGAAAAACCGCCCGGAACGATTAATCACGGTGCGTTCGAAATGTAGCCGTCGCGACGCGTGCGCTCGTTAGCCAGTCCTCCGGCTTGGCCGCGCGAGGAACAAAAAAAAAATTAAAGCCTGTTGGACAAACTGTACCCGCGGATAAAAACACCGTCGACTGTTTCTCGTTATTCAGGTTGTTGTTGTTGCTGGCCTGTTGCAGGCGTTACGGGACGAAGTGCGGCGGTTGCCTGCAGGGGATAAGCCCTCAGGATCTCGTGAGGAAGGCGAAGGACAAGGTTTTCCACCTGAATTGCTTCACCTGCCTGGTGTGTCGGAAGCAGATGAGCACGGGAGAGGAGCTCTACGTCCTGGACGACAACAAGTTCGTCTGCAAGCAGGACTACCTGTCGGGCAAGCCGCTGCCGGACACGCATCACGTGCACGGTCATCACGGTGAGTTACAAGTGTCATTGTCCCTCGTTATCCACCGCGGGTAGACGCGCAGGGGGGGGGGGGGGCAGGGTGAAAGGGGCAAAGGGAGGAACGGAGAAATGGAGACAGCCGCGGTCTTTGTTCCGTTCGCGTGCACGAAACGGAGTCGCGGGAGCGAACGATGCCTCGCGGGATGATATCGATCCTCCGCCGTTCCCCGTGCGGCTCTCTAAGGGATTTAAAAACGATCGCACCGTCGTCGCTGCGCAGGCACCGGTTCGAAGCGGAGGCACTAGTATCTAGCTTCTGCAGAGCAGTAAATCAGAGTTTGATCGATCGAAGGATCTCCCGGCTCTCCGTGCTCGACGGAATAACGTTTGACGTGTTGCGCGATCTCCGCGAAGAGAAATAAACTGCACCGTGCGTGGGGATTTTTCATCTTTTTTTCGAGACGAAGGGAGCAGGAACCAGGCGAGCTGGCGGGATCGGGGGGGGATCACAGTCGAACGCGCCCGACGCCCGAGATTTCACGGAGTCAGGATAGGTCTAAAAAATAGGGGCAGGGGGTGGGTTTTTCACGGGGGTTTAGCCCGGTTGAACGGCAAGCTGTGAAAACAGCGTGCACGTAGCCGCGCCGTCAACCACCAGCCAAAAGAGAAACATAGAGAAGCAGCGCGGAAAGAGAGATAGAGAGAGAGAGGGGGGAGAGAGAGAGAGAATTGGGGGAGCGAGAGAAGGGAGAGGCGGCTCGGTTTCACGAGGGCCTCTCTCATGTGTAAGCCGTGAAACGAAAACCGAAAGGTCGTTAGGCAGGGGCGAGCCTTTTGTCGCTTCGATGCCGACGTCGAAACCGCAAAACGTCCGACAACCCGTTCCTTTCTCCCCGTCTCTCTCTAGATGTCACGGGAGTCATCCTCGAGACGCGAGCTCCACGCGCCTCGAGCCGTCGCGAGCGTTGCCAAGGTGTAATCGTTGTGACGCCTCGACGGCTGAACCGGCAGCTATTCCCGTGGACTCTCGCTAATCGGGGAGGGAGGGCAGTGATCGCCGTGGCCTAAATGACGTACAAGTTAGGAGTCCACGTGTCCCAGTGACCCTTGCGCGAAGTGTACCTAGCAGGGCGACGCGACGGTCCCGACGATCAAACACTGTAACGTCTGGATGCCCCGCGCGTTTCCGACATTAATCTCTATCACCGGCCGGGTCATTTGTCAGTTGTCGAATTCGCGGTGATCGTCTGCGCGGCACGTGAAAAGCGCAGCAATTACGGCCGCGCGCGTGCTCCACCGATTAATCAGCCGCGTTTATCTATGACTTTTCGCGTCTTTCGCCGAGCGACGGCGCGAAATTACGGGACCGCCGCTGACGGGAAATTCGGGATTTTCGAAAAATCCTGATGGACCCCCGTGCGCCGCGCCGCGCCGCGCCGGCACCGCCGGGTGCAGCGTTCAAAAGCGAATAACTGTAATCACGTTTAATTGCTAATTTCGTACGGTACATCGACAAATTTACTCGTCCCGCTGATAAATGATGTTCTATGTTTACTACAGTGACGGGCCCGGCGCTTTGTGCGCCTAAAATTGACGTTGATCGACGTAATTATTCTGCGGTGGAATTTTATATAACCGTGCTTTGTACACGGTATTCGATGGTTATCGTTTCATTGCTTTCCTTTGCCGTCCGTGCGTTGCCTAAGTAGCTGTGAATTCTACTTGCACCATTTTACGTATAATTTTGCCTGAACGGAGGTAACGAGCTCGCCGTCGGCGGGCCTGCTTTTGTCATCTCTTTTTGTATCGAGTTACGAGTAGAAATAAAGTTTAGGCAACTATATTGCGCGCGCGACTCTGTGCTTCTCCTCGAAGCGGAGCTTCCGTTCGGGTAACGATCGGATCGCTGATTTCGAGAGGAAAGTAATTTCTTCCAGTGAAATCTAGTGGTCTCCCCTCGCCCACTTCCCACCCCACCGCCGAAACTCCCAACAAACGCAGATCATTGATCAGAAAAGTGACTGGCGCTCTTTTCGAACTCAATGATTCGATGATCGATGTGATTAAAACGTACGGTTCGAATCGTTCACGAGCAGAATCGTCCAACCTTTCGGCAGGAGGCGACTCGCTGATGGGTTCGGGATCGGAGGACGAGGACGAGGACGGCAGTGCTCACCATCACCACGGTGGCGTCGGGGGTCCTCACTTGGGGACTCATAATCTGGGTTCGGGTGGTCCTGGCGACCAGACGGTCGGGCACACCGGTGATCTACCTCTTGGAAGCGATGCTTGCAAGCAGGAGGATTCCGAGGATCAAGGTGAGTCTTGAGTTCAGTCTTCTGGGAAATCGTTTCAGGGTCCCACTGTCTGCGACCGAAATATTACACATGTTTGTAGCGTGCGGATTAATCTGCACCTGGCCGGGTGACGTGGAAGTGTCCCATGCTCTCTTTTCAACCTATCGTTTCGCCCAAAACTGTTTCCACCTTACCATTCGAAGATCGAGTGGCCCAGAAATGTCTGGTAGTAGCCTATAAAAGACGATCGTCGATCTTGAGGAAGGTTAAAGGGTTGAATAGGTAGCTTGGAATCATTGGCCGTTTGTCCGGTGACAAACACGATTTGCCAGCGGACGATTGACTGAGGCCGACTAACGACTTAATCGAGACCAATCTCGCCCTGCCGCGGAGCCCTCGAACGCGAGGGAGGGAATTCGGTGGCTTGACCCGGACCGTCAGCACGAATTACTAAGCGCGTCAGGTCTTCCAGGGTCTATTATTCGCTTCTGCTCTTTTATCGCGGGCGCAACAATGACCCTACACTTTTACCTCTCTCGAAGCAGGCTATACACCCGGTACAACCATCTCCTGTGCGACGGGAGGGGGAGGCCAGAGAGGGGTGTCTTGGCGAAGGGTGGCCCCTGTAGCGCGGCGTGACACTGTCCAAACATTTTCTTTGTCCCGTGGTTAAGACCTCCCCGGGTATATATAGATTATCGTGAAGAGTTGGGGCCCTATCCTCTGTACGTGTACGAGTGCGCGCGCGTGTTGAGATGCGTTCGTACATTGTACGCACACACGGGCGCTATAGAGTATAGCTTTCAACCGAGGAGCAGCCACGATAATCCGACGGGGGTTTCGCATCGCTTCCGGGGGATTGGCTCCGATTGTTGTTACCTCGATTCAGCCGATCAAGATTTCGAGATATGTATATTATATGCCAGGGCGCGTCTATACGTTATTAAGAAAGCGTTAGCCGGAAAATGTTATTGTTTGTTCAGCCGAAAAACTCTGGCTGCCCCTTCGGCCCCCATACGGGGACAATCGATAGGATCGTACCTAACCGATTCCCTCGCGATTTGCATCCCGAGGACATTGAATTATTATAGCAGCGGAGAGTTGCTTGCTCGCACCGCCAACGAATCTTCACCCCGACGCGGAGATCGATTATTAAACAGCATTTGTCTGCGTCGGCCCAAGGTTCCCTGGACGGAGATCCCGAGACGAGGGATAGCCAAACGGAGAACAAAAGTCCCGACGGTGGTGCTGGGGGTGGTAGCGGCGACGGCAGTGCTGGGTCGAAGAGGCGAGGCCCGAGAACGACCATAAAGGCGAAACAGTTGGAGATTCTCAAGTCGGCCTTCTCGTCCACGCCGAAGCCCACCAGGCACATCAGGGAACAGTTAGCGAAAGAGACTGGCTTGCCCATGAGAGTGATACAGGTGAGTGTGATATTCCCCTGTTTCTCTCGTTTCTGTCACGTTGGACATACACGGGCACACGTGTCGTGGGTGGAAGGAATACGGCGATATGGGGTAGACAGAATAGAAGCGAAGGACTGAGAAGCACATTCCGCGTAGTTACACAGCCAGGTGGAACAAGCATTTTCGAGCTAAACGACCCCCTAATGAGTGTCGAAAAACACATTTGGGCTGCTTTAAGCGCTACCCCGAACGCGCCCCAAGTAGCCGACTGCATTCCTTCCACCCAGAAGTAACGCGAGAGGAAATACGACCCGTTTCACGAACGTGCTATCCATCCATTTTTTACGATAGACCGTAAATCTCGGTGCTACGTATCGCGACTGTTCCGCGGCGCACTCCCGCTCGCGATGCTCTGCGGACGTTGGCGTGGACGCGACCGAAAGTTTCCCCGAGATGGAGCGGGTTAGAGGAGTGATCCCTTTCAGGCCAGCGAATTGAATGAAAGCAGCCGGCTCGTGTCCGTTTTGCGCAGGTCTGGTTTCAAAATAAGAGGAGCAAGGAGCGTAGGTTAAAGCAACTGACGTCGATGGGCAGGAGCCCGTTCTTCGGCGGGTCCAGAAAAATGAGGGGCTTCCCCCTGAACCTGAATCCCGGTGCTCTGGGCGGCGAGGACGGGCCGCCGCCCGGCTTTCCATATTTCGGCGCGGAGAAGTTCGAATTCGGTTACGGCGGGCCCGTGGCGTTTCACCACGAATTCTTTGGTGCTCATCCGCCCCCTCATCCCCACGGACCGCCCTTCAGCGGACCAGGCAATCCTGGTGAGTGCCCGGAATTCGATCTGGACCGAGTCCTTCGATCCGCTTCACGATCCCGTCGCAAAGGGATGGGGTCCACGGTGCACCCCGACTCGATTTCGATCTACCTGCGCAGAGTGGTGGCGCTCGGCTCGCGATAGGAGCTCGTCTGCCATCCCCGCGAAAAGTAGGTCGAAATCAGGGATGAAGGGTACGTGGAGGTGATCCCCGATCGGTAGCGATCTCGCGTTTCCTTGATATTACGAAGAATCCTACTCGCTACGAATGTCATTGCAACTCGCCCATGTCCCGCGTTATTTCGCAAAGTGTGCTCTCGGGATCAGGGCAGCCGAGATCGAAGCAGCCTCGACGGTGTTCCATCGCGACTCTAATAAACATCGTAGCGGGTAGGCAGGTCGCGATAATTATGACAGGCCGGGTTCGGAGATAGCAGGCAGGATACGATCCTCTCTGAATAGTACGTAATCTGTTCCTGACAGGTTTGGACCCGGCGAGTTTAGCGGGTATGGCGGCCGCAGTGGCGGTGACAGGGGAATATCCACCTCCGGGTGCGGGAGGCGGCCCTCCGGAATTTCTCACGGGCCCTCCTGGACAGGGGCCCCCTGCACCTCCTGGCGGTAGCCCCGGCGAGTTCCTAGCACCTACAGGTACGACCAGATCCTTTTCAAAGGCTATATTTACGAACAGCACGCGGCATCTATTATCTACCCAGCTACCCTACACACGCGGCAAATGTTCTTCCGAATGTTGCCATCATCTGCAGCGTGATTAGACCTCGATTCCAAGTACAGGGTGTTTGGAAAGTCCCTCCGAGATGATTCCCGCTGCTTTCGCCCTTGAAATTCTCATTTACTCGGGGAAGTAGCAGCAGCGAGCAATAAGTGGCGCGGGTAGTTTGCCAATACGTACCGGAATTGGACCCTCGATAGTCGCCTGGACGAGGGTTAACGAACGTAGTGTAGCGGGAAGGGACCTTTTCGATACACTGTAGTTGGAAGCAGAAGGTTTACGAAGGGAAGGAGTTTTACTTGTTCCTTCCTTCTCTTCCCCCTCCGTGTTCGTATCCCACGTTTCTCCGGAGACCGAAGCTGCGAACGGAGCCGATTCGATTGGTTTGATATTTCTCAGGTGGAGCACAGGGTAATCCCAGTGCCGGTGGGAATGGCGGTGGTCCAGGTGGCGGAGGCGGCGGGGGTGGGTTCATGGAGCCGCACCAGATGCAGAGCGAGGGGCTGGCCTGGTAGTACGAGTTTTAATATTAAACGTTCTTTCGAATTCCGTTGCCCTCCGTCGGCCGATGCGCGAGAAATCGATCGTCCCGTGAAATATCGACCGCTCGCCGCGCGCCTCACGGATGGCCTTTACAAACTTTGTTCCGGTACTCGAGACTATTGTCCGCGACCAGAGGCAACAGTCGACGATCGCCAGGTCGACCTTGCATCTCCTGTACGTTTTCGTTTCTTGTAAGATATACGTATGATAAGACGGACGACCGTTCAACTTCGTTTCCCTCACGGTTATCATTGTCATTATTAACATTATTATCTCTTTTTTATTATTATTATTATTATTATTATGGTCGCCGGCCAATATCGACGTTACTATTTTATTATTATTATGAATTATTAAATATTATTATTAATATTATTGTGTATAAAATTTTGAATGTCCTATCGTGTAATATTATACCCTCCCTGTTGATTACTTTTCGACGTTACTTTAAGGAACACCCTGTAGATATCTGCTGTTATACACCCGACGAACGTACCACACGAATTACACAGACACGCCACACGGGGGATGCGCGACGTGGCACACACGATATAACAGTTACACGTACAGAGGAACACATGCGTAATTCTACACCTTAAAAACGCTGTACTAATTATCATTAAAGTATAAATATAAATAGGAATGTGTAACCTGTAACTGTTAAGGCGGCAGATCGATGTAAATAAACTGTCTTTTTGCGGAAATGGCGCGAGCGAACGTTTCAGTGGCTGAACTCTTGTCGACCGAACCAACTCTGTGTAATTGTAATTGCAGCGCGAACATCGCGCGAGGGGAACAGGCAAGCCACCACGATGCATAATGATTATAAATATTATTATAATAAACCACCTCGTATTTCCGTATACGTACAGTGCTGCGCATTCATTTCTACCCTCCATCGTTCACTAATCATAGTTTTCGGTCCGGTTCTATGTTTAATCATTCCGCCCGAAGAATCCACCTTCGAACGACTCCCACGGTCCCCGTGGAAAGAGGTAAGTGACGCTTCACTTTTCTAAAGAGCCCCGCTTCGCATTATAATCGCACGCGGCATAGAAATAAATCGCCGGGTAATTTAGGGAGTCGTAGGTTCGATTGAGGTGCACGCCGCGGAATAGTTAATCAGAAGTCGGGTGTACTCAACTCTCCCTTCGGCGCAGGCTACTCTGTTTAGCGAGTGATAGTTCCACGGTGGAGGAAAATTTCAGATTTCATCAAACTCGGGACAGGGAACTCCGAACTCGGTTGCTTTCGGCGAAGGGCACCTACCCCCAGTCGCCCGCGGTCCTTTGGAAATGATCGGTGGGTTGGCAGGCTCGAGCGAAATCCCGTCACGTTTTCTCTCCCCTTATCGAAATCTCGGTTTCTTTCGCTCCCAGCGGGGCAAACACCTGAGACTATCGACACCGGAGTCGAATCCTCTCGCCCGCCCCTTCTAAATCGCCGTCCGCAAACGCATCTGCGCCTTGGGGGTGGTTGCCTTGCCCTAACGTCGTTAGCGGGCTGCAACGTCGTTTTCCACGCGGGAAGGGAAGGGGGATTCGTTTTCCCGGACATCTGGTGAATTCGATTTTGATGTGTTTCTGCCCTCCGGGGGTTGGTCTGGTTCTTCGGGGCGCCACTCGTGTATCCCTGACAGTCCCGCTGGGGGCAGAAACGATGCTGGCTACATCCCCGCGTGCCTCGCGGTACAAGCGTGTTGTACATACATGTTATCGACCCCCCGTGACCTCGTCTATGGCTGTGTGTCCCTTAAGCACGTGTGCGGAGCTAGTGGCCCGCTGTCACATCACAGTTTACCGTCGCATCCCTGGCTACTACGCCTGTCTTTGCCCTGTGTCTTTCGGTGGCGCGAAAACGTGTCGTGCGAGACGTCCCGAGCACCTGTTAATATTGTAGCCGTCGTGCGTCTTCGCGACGATGCTTGGGGATGACTCGGTTCTCTAAGAACGGTAGGAACCACATTCACCCCCGGTCGGGGTGTCCCTTGGAATTCAAGGTGCGATAAATTTTATTCCGTTTGGTGTGCTAAGTCAGTATGCAAAATTTCGGCACAATCGGATTATTCTGAACCCTGCCTCGAGACGCTTAAAGTTACGATATACTATTTTCATTCCTCTTTTTTGTCCATCTTTAGAAAATAATCGTTCACTTGGAACAGAGGTTGCTGGAATGCATAAGTACTTTACCGCCATAGTCCAAAGACTGGACAAAAGGAAAATTTCAATAACTTATCGATAAGATATGATTTTCAAGAAAAAAGAGCAGCTGTTTGCAAGGCCGCAGTTTCGTGCGAAACTTTGAGTCTCTCGAGGCAGTGTTTAGAGTTGTTTGATCGAGCTGAAATTTTGCACACATATTTATCACACCGAAGGGCAATAAATCAGGGGGTGTCTCGGACCGAATACTTAAATTTTAAGAAAAAGTCATTATAACGGACACCCTACCATCGGTTCTTCTCTTCGTAGCATGACGGAAACCTTCAAGGGTTCGCGGGGACCTTTACCCTTTACAATTTCGACTTTTTATGGTTCAATAGCAAACTGTCGTGACGCTTGCGAATTATTATATATTAGAAGGGCCCTACTAATATTCTTTACAGCAAGCTTCTGGGTGAAGGGCAGTGGTTAAAGGAGCGCGGGTATCTCTCACAGAGCAGAATAATTATTTGAGAATTAGGGACAGCAGATCGCCGATCGTATTTCTGCAAAACGCCCTTCGGGCCTCCTCGTCGTCCCCCCTCACGGCCTGCATCCTCGCGGGAGTTTGTCGTAGGATTTAACTGGATCGAGTACCAAGCGCGCACAGTGTGTGTACATTGTAACAGCGATTCGCAGGGTTCGAAGGGCGTCAGCGTAGCGTGTAATGCGTGTCCTGACGGATCTCTTGCAGAAGATCCATCGGGAGATTCGACAGATGCGTGCCCGCCTCCGCGCCCCAGGAACTACCACGGGGGTCCCGCGGGAGTCTTGCAGAGACAAACCGTCCCAGCGGGTCCCGTATACACCCTATCGTATCACTTTTGTTACCCTTCGCCCGGCGTAAGGTGGAGGAAATTCTTACGCAACGTGGCTTTGTCGCCTAGCAATGGTAGCCAACAATATTTGGTAATTTGACGCTAACTCGCAGTGTTTCGTGAATTCAAGAGTTTCCACATCTAGCGAGACCTAACGCGATCAATTATTCATGAGCATTAAATTTTTGGAAAGGGCGAGAGACGTTCGGTAGCAGGGTGGCGAGGAAGGGGCTAGTAAGACGCAGGGGCTGCTGCGTGCCACAGTCGAAAGCGTTTCGAACGCTCACGTGTCCGAGCACGTGTCGGAAAACAAGCCCCTGTCGTGCAAGCCCCACGTCCTCCTTCTTCTGTCATTATGCAAGGAGCCCTTACAAATCACGCCCTGCTTACCACGCACGTTCCAACCCCATCGCTCGTCACCGCCTCGAATTAACGTGCCAAAGCTTCCAATTAACCCTCGCCGTTGCCGTTTGATCGCCGCTATTTTCTCGGGAAGCCACCTTCGGTAATATACGTGTCGCTACGACCACTTTCCTCCGCTTCGATGCACCGACCGATTCAGTTTCTTCCGGCAGAACTGTGCCACGATCGCGCGCCCCATGTCGCTATTACGAATGGTGAGCATCCGTTCCAATTCGAGAGCTCCGGGCGATGCTTTCCACTAGCCCGAGCCGCGCTCGATTTCGAGAGATTCTTCCGCGAAACGGCCGTTCTTGGAAGCATATGAATTCGTCCGGAGGAAGATCGGGGGCCGTCGAGCGGGACAATGGAAACGTCGAGTGGTCGTTGTCACCGATGGCGAACGAACGCGGATGGGACGTGTCATTCCGTGGCGCGTAGACCGACTTATTTTCGTCTCGCCTCAGACCGGACAGACGGCAGAAGCGTCCAGAACGACCTCCTGGTGTTCAGGCTGGCTTAGGCTAATCCGAAATCCGGATTACTCGTGCCTCAGCTGGTCCAGCTCTTACGGCCGCGTCGCAACAGCGATAACGTGTTTTTTTTTTTCTGGAGCGTTAGCTCGATCTTGGCGCACGAGTTTCGGCCGCGTTCGGAGGAAACCACTCGCCCCAGATACATTTCCAGAGTTATTCCACCTAACGAGGCGATCTGCATAAGTATACTTATGCTAATTGCATGGACTGTCCGCGGCGATCCCGTGTCGATCTGCTGAATCGCTCGCGAGCCGGTAGCCCGACCGGAACGGAAGTTCTTACGGCGTTCTTATTATCGGGACGCATGCAAATGACTGGTTTCGTACGTAGATCTGTCTTACTTCGCGCGCGAAATGTATGTAAGTACGAGGTTCGTTCGTCGTGCATATTATTCGAGGTTGATTGCGAGTGTTCGCGAGGCATGCGTGGACACGGAGGCACGCGAAGAATCTCGGGACTCCTCGGATGATCGAAATGTTCGTCGCACGCGCGTAATCGGTAGCAGAGTTAACGACGAGGACGATCATCGAGCTCGCTTTATGGGCGGTATCGCGCGTTCAGCGCGACTCGTGGATCGTCCCGCGTCGTTGTACGCCTTATATTTGTCGCCCTTGTCGCGTGTACGTACGTATCTACCCTCTCGACCCGCTTATCGGCACACTTCCTCCCCACCGGCAGCGAGATAAGTATTTGCTATTTAAAATACCAGTCCTCGCCGCGCGCGGGCCCCAAGATAAACTGTTCATGCGTCGTCGAGGGTCGAAGTCCCGTGTGAAAGAGAAAGAGGGCGAGAGAAAAGAGGGGTTGATTATAAACCGAAGGCGGCATGAGGGGGTAGGAGAGAGTTGGATGACGGTGGAGGGTGGTGGAGTGTGCAGCAACAGCAACAGCAGCCACGGCGGTCCACCGTGAGGGTGGTTTATGGGGGGTTGTACCGGGTATTGTTGTATAAATAGGTTTGGCGAGTTAGGGGTTGCTACCCCCGAGGGAACTGCACATGTCCGCATCGATTATACCACCCCTTCCTCATCCCTCCCTCTCGCTCCGGTGTTCCCATCTCGCTTCGCCGGCCGTTTCTCTCTCTCCTTACGGGGCCTCTTCTCGATTCTCTGCCACCGGTGGGTGGTTTCAACCCCACCAACCCCCCCCCTCCCCCCTCGCTGTCGTACAATGTGTCCCCGTCCTTCTCTATCGATCTCGTTGTCTCTCTCTCTCCCGCTCCCATGGCCACCCTCGTATGCCCATCGAAAGCTTTCTCCCCGCGGAGCCCACGGGGCACGCCGCTCGGTTATTTTCAAGCCATTTGCTTTGTAAACGCACGCAATCTCGACCAGTCACCCTCTCCCCAGGCTTCTTCATCGCTAGACGCCCACCCCGCCCGCGACAGAACTTGAATATTCAAATTGTCTAGCCGGTGCCCGCTCGCAGATGAAGGATCGGGACGAAAGCGAACAGGTGGCAAAGGGCTCGCGCCACTGCGAACTTTCGCCGTCCACCTTCCGCCGAGCATCGGTGGCGCAATGGGCGGCTGAAGTGAGACGCCCGAAACGAAAGAAGAGCAGCGAAGCAAACGAGGACACCTTCGCGTCGGGGTAGTCCGCTCCAGTTCTAAGGTCAGCGTCGGCGATTAGCGAAACTTCGCAACGGCTTCGGCCTTCGAACAACCCCCGGACGACCGAGCCCCGCGTCAGGAATTATTTATTCGAGGCAAAGGTTGCCTGCGCGCTCGTGTTTACATATCGTTCCCTTTAATATTACATTCGCGCGTCGCCGCTAAACCGTGCGGCAGTCGAAGGGCCCTCCGCCGCTCTTTTTCTCGTCCCAGGCGCATTCATAAAATATCCCCCGTTCATATTTCTTCTTAAGTCCTCCCCGGCAGACTCCGTCTCGGTCCGGGGGGGGTCGATGCTGGGCCACCAGTCGGGTCCACGGCGCGAGGGGGTCGCAGCCGTGATCGGGGCGAGACTGGCGAGAAGCGAGCTTTAATGCCGCTGGGGTGAAACGGGGCCTCGAAAATAACCGGCTCGCACACCTCGGCGTCTAGCTACAAGTGGCGCAACCCCGACGAAAGCCCCACTTGACTCCGTCGCGATCCACCGTGAACCTCGGTAACACCCGTTAGAAGTTCCGGCGTCGCAATCAGCACCGCCCTCGGTGTTCCACCCCATGGACACGAGAATCCTCCGGCACCTGGCGCATGACAGAGTACACTCCAGTGAAATCGCACTTCGAACCCCTCCAAGCCCCCTCCGATCCCCCGCCCCCGTCCTCGCCCCCGGCCTCGCCCCGCTGATGTTACGGCACGTTTGACCTGGTGTTTTTATTAACAACAGGTACTATTACGGTCCATCGACAACGATAACGCGATCCCGTGAACGGCTGCTACCACCCTTAGGGTTTGGTCCCGACAGAAGCGGCCGAAAATCACCGCGCTATCCCGCCGAAGATTTCGGCCATCGTTCACGTATCTGCTCGCGATTTCCTCTCTCGGCCGCACTGTGCCGAATATCCCGTTCTATTTCCCTCCCCGTTGTTTCCACTCGCCTCCCTTTTTTTTTTTACCCCGCGCGCACAATGGATATCCCCGGGTGGTTCGATTAACTTTTCGAACGAGTGTGTAATTTGATTTCACCTCGAACTCGAGCCCCGTCGAGCGGCGATTTGTTCCTAGGATTTTGTTGGCAAATATTATTGCGCGGATGCTCGAACCGAATTGGTGCGCGAATAAGGGACGGTCGTGAAATTGATCGAGTCCACGCGGTCTGCACGACGCCGTCTTGGCACTCCAGCCGGAATTTCTTCCTCGGGCCCGCTTTCCCCTTTATTTCCTCTTTCCTTCCTGCTCCGTCGATTCGTAATTCCCGGATGCTGCACCGCGGGGTGACTCCGCCTAGGATAATTGTGTTCCGTGCTGTCCGAATTGCGTTAGCGGGTCTTACAGGGGGTTTAACATAGTTTCCTCGGAGTTTGGGGTGCAGTTTCACCGTGTCGCCGCTGGAAAAATCGTTCGTCAGAAGTCATCTGCTGTCCCTCCCGATCCACGGCGCCGCGTGTTTCCATTTTCTGGCCGATTAACACATTACGCGCGAGCGCTGTTCAGCCAAGAGGATGTTAAAACGTCGGCCGGAGCCAGGGGACGATAAACCAATTTTTATGGCCGCAGCTCGTCGCGTTACAATAACAGCCAATACATTACAACGGCCGACCCCTCGCAAACGCGGCATCAACTCCGCGGCAATTGGCCCGCGTGACACGACGCGCAGGTTATTACTATAATTTTTCTCTTTAGCGGCTCCCCTATGAAACGGGGCGGTGCTCGCGGGGCGCAAAACGAATCGTCGCATAAGGAAGACGCCGCGGTCATAGAGGCACTTACGGTGCGTGCACGGGGGTGGAAAAACCGTTGCACAGATATGTAGGCACACAGAGAGGCCGTCCGTAGAGATACGCCCCCCATCTGTCCACCCTTCGCCGGGTTCATCCCTCCACCGAATACAACACACCTTCTCCCCTTTCGACGGGCGACGGCACGCGCTCAAAGGGGGTGAACGGGGTCACCGCGGGGGGGTGTCGCGACGGGTGCTGCTTCTTTCACGACTCTAACTCGTTTAATGTAACGGGCGCATTCGGTCGGTGGCGGCGTGGGTTTCCTAAAAGAGAAAAGGCGGGACAGGTGTTCGGGGAGATGTGGGTGGTCCACGCGAGCGCCGAGGGGTGAATATCATAACGCTACTTTACGCCGCGTTACGGTAGCGTTGCGTCGTCGCTGAAGGGGGGTGGAAACGCGCCGCGCTGGGGTTGCAACGCGGCGCCCACGGTCTAATCGCGTTTCTGCGCGGTAATTAATAGGTGGAGGCTGGCTGGCGATGCTGGCACGAAAATTCGACTTGGATTCCAGAGAGGGTGGAGAAACGTTGGCGTGGCTGGATCGCTGGGGGGACAGGTAGCCGAGGGTAGAGTAACGCGATTTAGTTAGCACAGCGAAGCGAGTCGCGCGGACTTCCAGCTAAAGAGATGCGATAAAGATTGAAGGATCCCTTTATGCGAACGGCGAAAGCGAGGGCGGATTTATCGGATAATCTCTGACGTCCTCGATCGCACGGTGGATGCATAAAGCCGCGGAAAGATTATTGATATGTCTCTTTCAAGGGGATTTCGCGAGGAGGCATTCCAGTGCGCCTGGTGCGTGCACCAAACGCTCCAGACTGGAAACTCGTATCCACGCGGGAAGGGGGAGAGAGAGAGAGAGGAGGAGGAGGAGGAGGAGGAGGTGGCGAGAGTGTCGAAGGGCTGGGGAGGCCGGGCGGGAGGGAAAACAAAAGGACGAAACGAAGAAAGGGACGGAGTCTCTCTGAAGGGAGTATGTTATGCGATATCCCGCGTTGCAGTCGGAAAGGTGGGGTCGCGAGAGGTGTACGAAGCGAGACGAAGAAAAAGTCTGCAGGGAAGTGAAGGGCGGAGAGGGGGGGGGGGGGGGGGGGGCTGGGAAACGGGGGTCCCGGATGACCCCATGGCCCGGCACGTATGGGGCCCCCAGACTGCTGGGCCCGACTCCTGACTCCCAGCTTCTACCAGAAGGCTAACCCTGAAGAAGCGAAGTCTCCGGTCCCTCTTTCTTCTCGTTTCTCCTTCGTCCACCTCAGCCCACTTGCCTTCTCACAGCCTATACTTATCCTCCTACTAATACCACCACCACCATCACCACCACCACCGCCGCCAGCTTACCCTCCCCTCCCCACCCGTCCTCTGCTTCTTCTTCTTCCTCGGGTTACCTTATACTTATTGCCTCTGGTGGGCTCCGGGGCCTGCCCCTACAGGGTGTGTTATTATTATCTGACATTATCTATAATTCCGAAGCGGGCAGGAAGCCCACTTAGGGATTGTGATAGCCCCCGTGATTAAACCACCCTCCCCCGACCTTTACCCCCACCCACTTCTATCCGAGCGTACACCTACACGGCTAACCGACGGTGGACGCGGTTAGAAGCCGGTACAGCACCTTTCAAAGCTGTCCCCGATTTTTCTTCGCCGGCGAGAATACTGTCGTCCAATCTACCGTCGCTCGCGTCAACAAATCGATCTGGAGGCAGGAGAAACGTTCCACGCCAGAGAGCCCCGTCTACGAGACTCCGAGGCCTTTCTACCGGTGCTAAGGCAACTGACAATGAGCTCGTTTACTCGAGTTCGACGTATCCCCGGATAAATGATAGGGAGCTTCGGGGACGCGCCTCGGTAATATGTCTTCCCGATAGTCCTCGATAGTCCTCGATTTGTTAGGGGCAACCTGTCGGAAGTGATCGCCGTCCAAGGACACAGATAAAGAATCAGGTGGGTGTCCAGGCACGCCGGTATCTGATCATCGCTGAAGGGGCCTGTATAGGAAAGCTACACCTCTAATCGTACACCCCCGTTGGGCCTTAGCCGGAGGGAAGAGGAAGGAGAAGTCCAACAGTAGGCACCCAGAGACCGGCCCCAGGACGCTACTTCGGTAATCGCCGGTCGATTATAAACCGAAAAAGCCGGAAACCACTTACGCCCGAAACCGTGTGGCGTTTATATGGCAGTTATGTCGGTGAAACCACACCTTGCCGACGTCCAGGGAATTGTCTTGCTCACCGAAGAGTGGCGTACAAAAATATACATGTCAATATCCGAGGGGCTATTCCAGCATTGCACCGCAAACAAACACTACTTTCGGGCTGTATCAATTTCGCGATTTTATTCACGTCCAGTAGCGTTCTTGGAAACTCTTGTAACCTTCAGGGCGATCGACAGGGGCTCATTCTACTTGGAACGGCGCCTTATCGAGTGACAGTTTCGCTACTAATCAATCCGAGGGAGGATCCTCCCCATTTGTCCACGCTTTCGCGCAGAAAGTGTTCTTGCGACAGGCTTCCTGAACGCGGTGTAACCTCTATCCCCCCCCAGACTGTCCTTGACTTGTAAGAGGTGCTAATTTAGCGGACGATGTCTGATCCATAAAGATCATCGTTGGAGGGGCCTGCACAGGAAAGAGCAACGGGTAATAATCGAACATCCCCTCGGGCCGAAAGGCTGAACAGTAGGCGGCCAGGTCCAGCCCCGGAACGCTACCTCGGGTAATCGTTGGCCGATTATAAATCGAAAAAAGCCGGAAACCACTTAGCTGGAGCGGCGCGTCGGCCGTTCTGTATGGGCAGGTTACGTCCCTGGAACCACACCTTGTCGCCACCGCGAGGACAAGCACTTCTGGCCTGCTGGAAATTCGACTTGGTGTCGAAGGAGTGGGTGTCGATGCATATCTTGTGTCGTGGACCCCCGCGGTGCAGGAGGCCCCTGAATGTCTCGCTGAGGACCACTTATGGTGATCCTACGGTGCCCGAGGTGGTGCTACCGTGCACGTGTATATCGGCCGGGAATCTACGGCTGGATATAATCGATCGTGCCGATACGCGGGCTGGCTTGGCGCGTCCACCGATCGACACACTTCCCCGGGATGGATCGGCGGACGTTTCGCGGCGGACGACCCTTTCGTGGTACCGCGCGCCACTTCTTCCGAGAACACACTTTTCCGCCAGCAATCTACTCGCGCCGTGACGTCTGACAAATCGCGAGAAGTTTGTCTTCGGCATGTAATATGTATGTATCCGCTTGGAGATTGGGGCTACCTGGGCACAACTCGCTTGGTATCCAGCCGGTGCAACTCGGCCGATGTTTACGAGCGATTCGAAGAAAGAGCGGCTAGATCGACACGAGGAGCTCGCTCGCAAGGTTCTCAGAAGAAGGAAGAGAACGAAGAACGAGGAAGGGAGGAAACGAGGGGTGGCGCGACCACGTAGACGAAATCATCGAGGTAACGTCGAAAACACGCGAGCCTCGCGGGTACCCATGCGGAAACATCATCGGCAGCTGGGATCGCGGGGGCCCTTTCGGGGTGTATTTTTGGCGAAGTTAGAAGGGGGAGTGGAAGGGAGTAACGGCAGTCAGTCGTTCCAGGCGAGTGTGTAGGCGCCCCTAAGCCGCCCCAAAGCGCGACCACCAAAACCCTGCGGAGCTTATTTCACGAACGACCGGCCACCCTACTCGACTCTGTGTCTCTGCACACACTTTCTCTGCTCACCCCCGCGCTGCCAGCGGCCCCCTCTTAGGCACGCGAGAAAAAGAGACGGAGAAGGTGGGCTTATCTTGGCCCCGCCAGCATCGAGAGACCCGGTACACAAGTGAAACTCGATCATCCTATACTGGGTGTACTGCATCTAGTTCAAGTTGACGATACCGAGAGGATTGTTCGAGGAACGCCGAAAGATCCTCTCCCTCCCCCCCTCCCCCCCCCCCCCCCGTAACCGGCTGGCCGCTCAGAGAATCATGGGATTTCTCGTGCGTTCGCGGCGTTATCGAAGCCAGTGACAAGGTGTATCGCAGCGAGGAAGGGACGTTTTCACGCCGACTGCCTTCTCTGAAATAGAGCGCGTATTGGCTCTAGGCGGCACAATAGCATTAACCGTGACAATGGCCCCCGTCTGCGCGAGGCTCGTCGTTTTGACGTTCTTTCTCAACGCGCCGCGTCCTGCCCGGTCGCGCGTGCGGGCTCCAGAGTTTTCTGCAGCGCGAAAATTGCCCGGCCGGATCTGTCGCCGCTCTACTTTCCGCGTTTTCCGCCGGGCGCGGCGCGGGAGCGCGCAGTCAATTCGACGACTTCGACACCCAGTATAGGGCAGGGGTGTAGCACGGAACGGGGGGACGTTATCTGCCAGGTCCCAGGCTGACGGGGTTCGCCCTTCGGGAATAACGCGGAGATAAGCACCCCCGTAGCCTGCTCGACCCACCCACCCCGTCCGCCGCCTAGCAGAGAGATGCAAAGAGATCTTGATACGGGCTACATCGAGGCCCTCTTGCTCGTCTCCTCTCTTTTCCACCCTGCCACGGTATCCCCGTAGATAGGGCCACCCCTGGCCTACGGGAGCTCCCTGGTAACTTATGAGTCAGATTTATCTCGCCGACTGGTGACTGATCGCCCCCACGAATTTCCAAAACTTCCAGCTCTTCGACTAGCCTCCAGTCGGCGAACGGACCAGGCGCGGGGGGAGAGGTTTTGTGCAAGACGCCAGGCGTCCTGGACGTCCCCCTATCCTCGATGCCACCCGAAGCAGACGCGGTTGCGTTTCCGCGAACACGATTATTCTTCCCGCAAACGGGGCCACCGCTGGCTGGGGCTAATGGCACAGAACGAAGAAATGGGCTCGGCGTTTCGTCGGGATGCCTGGCCCCGCAAGCTGGTCGCGCTAAATCATGCGTCCACGACATTCCCGCGACATGGACGCTTTGCCTTCTCGACGGAGCAAGCTAGAAGTCCTGATGGACGTAGACTGCAGCTAATCAACCCTTGGGAGCCGGAGCCACGAAATATGCAAATGCAGGCCAAGAAGATACGGTAATGGATCCTACTTTCTAAGGGTGGATACCTACCTACCGGCGATACAAATAGTAAATTCTGTTAGAGGGGACTCGTTCTCGTGCACAGCGTTACACTTGGGATAATTTCTCGTTGAGATGCAACGGCGGTCCCGGAGTTAGTGGCGCGGAGCAGGGAAACGGACTAAGATATGCACCGCGTAGAGGAGACGCTAAGAGTCTCCACCGATTCCCCGAAAGGGCGGAACACTTTGATGGGGACGTTTGGCTAAGAAAGTAAAAAGAAGCCAGTCGAAACACGATTAACCTGAATAAACTGCACTCTGTGTCTTAAGCGAGGATCTATCTCCGCGGAGCGAAGCTGAGGGGCCGAGAATAATCTCCACCCCCTGGTGTACGAGTATCAGTGTCAGAGGGAAGCAGGTTGACCAGCGGGAAAACTTTGGAGGCAGCCCCCGTCTCGATTTCAAGCGGGAGGCGGGATCGTGTGTCGGCGAGGATCCCTTTTGTTTTCGTAACACCCGGTGCGTATCGGTGGTCGGTCACCGGCAAACGAGCGTAAAACTCGCGCGGAACAATGCGGCACGGTGCGTGCCGTATTTTCGTGGCACCGCCTCGCCCCGTGCCCGTGTAAGTGTACATCATTTGTGCGCAACAGTGGTTTCGATCGTGCATTATAGGGCGTAGAAGGCACGCCGTCTCTACGCGCCGGCCCCGTTGCACGCATGAATCAGGTTAATCAAGTGGAACTGTCTGCCTGGCTATTGCGAAGGGCGCAGAAGACGGGCAGGCTGGCTGAGCGACGGACGAGCACCTACGCGATAGCGGCGCAGGTGGCGCGATTACACCCATCCTGTTATTTCGCTGGGCCCGGTTAAGAAGACACTGTTGGAAATGTCCATCTGAACGAGCGGGGTCCATTCAGTAGCTACGTAAAAAAAAAGGAGCCCATTGACGCACGTTCACGAGTGCTGGAAGTGACGGATTTCGATTCAAATCCTCACCCTTTCAAATACTACGGAGCCAGTGTTTGCTTACCAAATTGCACGGGCTATCCTTCAGCACTCGATCGCAACCCCGCCGGATGAAATGATTTGCAAACGATTAGGCACTGACTTAGAGCCCTGTTCGATGGTCCAGGAGGGGGATCAATCGCGGAGCGGTAATTATAAGGGGACTATGGAACTTGTAGCCCCCTTGGAGGCGCAGAGTTCTCGAGTCCTCCAGGCGGAACGTCATCTGTGTCACAGCTCTCCGTTCGGAGCCGTGTCGGCGAGATCTCTCTGTTAGCCTCGTATGGAGTCTTTTACATCCAGGAAGCAAGAAAATTACCGCAGACTGTCGATACTCGCGAATGAAGACAGATGGTGCGGCCGATGGGAGGGTGTGCCGAGGGGGATGCCGGCTATTCGGCGTGTGCCGCCTCGTCTGAGGAAACCGCCGAGAAGGGTGTTCGAGGCAGAGAAGAAAGAAGACGCGGTGCGTCGGCCACCAGATGACAGAGCCATGACCTAGGAAATCCCACGAAAAGGGAGGAGGGCATACGTCGGACGAGGCACTGAAAAATTGATGTTCCCGCGCCGGTTCCACCCCCTCCACCCCCCCCCCCCCCCCGAAAACAGAGGGAGAGGGACGATCGAAGGGGTGGCGGGGCCGGGCGTGCTAGAGGAAGAGAGGCACCGAAAAGGTGATGGTGAAACACGATGACTGGCGATCCGTTTTTTCGAGATCAGGGCGGCGAAACTTCAAGGACCTTCACGAAGGCCAGAAACACTCGCTTGGCCCCCTAATTATCACTACGGGGGTTCCCCTTTCGGGCGCAGGGCCTCTTCTGGTACAAAACTGCGCAGCAGGGGTCCCGCGCGAAGCTCCCCCTCCGACCTCCCCGCGCACCTCCTCCATCCCCCAATGCTCGCCGATCGACCTACAAACTATCATCCTCCCTTTCCCACCGTACGCCTCGATCTTCGCCGGTTTACTAATATTTTCGTTGCCGTGGGGCGGCAAGTGCTGCGCTGGGAAGTGGCTGTTGCGTTAATTGAGAGCGCGTTGCTCGTTGATACGGTGGGAATCAAGAGAGCGTGTCCATTGATCGTTCAGCAGGCTGCGGAATTCTACTTCGGGATCGAGCCGGGGCGCCCACTTGTTGGTGTATACCGCTTTATTAACGATCGCAATTCGGTGACGCGCAGAGTAGGTTCTGCGAATACCTCCATGTGCCGGAGTAAGCGCAGGCACACGGTGTTCCTTCCCACCTCGGTGCGGAAACTACGGGGCTAGGTTAATTGGTATCGTACGAAGGAAGAACCTACTTGATCCTGCTCCGATCAAATCCCGTTCGTCTGGCGTCGGGCACTTCCTTTCGCTGTCCCTGGTGTCGAACATCCTGAGAGCGGGCTCCGCGATTACGGAGGGTGGAACTCGGCGAAGGGCCATCGACAAACACCGTAAGACCATTCCTGCGGCCCCGAAGCAACCCCACGCAGACCAGGAATGCGTCCTGTCCCGTGCACGCATCCACCACCCGATCCACCCCCGATCCGACACTTGGCCGGCTCGCAGCAGTTACACGCTTCTGCTCGTTCCTCCGACCGAGGGGTGGCCCCGAGCTCGCTTAGGGTGGTTAGCTTGATCGTTGATGTTTCGCCCCCGCGAGCGTCGAACGAGGAGACCGCGGAAAACAGAAGAAGAAGAAGAGGGAACGTACGAGCGTTGTGGACGGACAGAGATGGGCGTATACGGGGGGAACGTGGCGAGAGAGGAGCGCGCACCACGATGGGGTGGTAAAAGCGAGAGCGATGAAGAGGGTGGAGGGAAAGAGAGAGAGAGAGAGCGGGAGAAAGGGGACGTGCGCACACTTCGTGTTTCCCACGTGCTGCTCGGTGCAAACGTCGTGCATCGCGTGCTCACCTATACGTGCAACCGTCACTCTGAAAAGGGAATGGGATTAGTCAGGGGGTTGGCTACAATAGGGAGGAAGAGAAGAGGGCGATAGCGACCGGGGGTGGTGGATCCGTGGATGATTGCAGGGACGACCGCGTGACGGTAACTACTGGGGCTTGCCATGACGGACAGCCCCCGACGGCACACGGCACACGAGCTGCACACGAGCTGCGCACACCACGGTCACGCGGCCTGTCTCTTTCGAAAACTTTCCTTGCCGCCCCGCTCCGTCTTCTTCCAGCGAACGGCATGGATAACCACCTACTGTCGTCCGATCGTTTTGTGACGTGACACCTTACACGCTCCGGCGCTATTTGTTTGCATGTCGTTCGGGGCGGATATCTGCTTGTAGGCGGCTCAGATTTATGGCCGCCGCGCAGATTAACGCATTTATTTTTACGCCCACGGGACACCACCGCGGCCGTGGGCCGCGGATAGAACCGCGGATGCTACCCGACCGCCGCGCGGTCCCCTCGAATTTCCGATCCATCGGCGGCCAGGATCCCAACTCGAGCGAGCGTCGCGAGAAAGTGGCACTCGGCGCGATCGGCTCCCGTTATAATGGTACTTTTTCCGAATGACGTATTGGGCAGGTGGATGCCGCGAGGAACGGGTGCTTAAAGTTAACGTCGCTTCGCACGTACTTACAACCAACCAATGGAACCGTCAATTATTATCAATTATCTCATCTGCATCGGCGGCGTTGGTGCACGCTACACCTTGAGCCGCCGACCGATACCCATCGTTTCGTTTTACGAAACAGATACCTCACGGCCCGATAATGATAGACGCGGACCGTGATGCACGATTCCAGCGAGATCTCGGTCGAACGATAGATAATAGATTTACCCCCCGCGAGGATTCCATCACGGCGACGATGGTCGTCATCGGTCGTCGATGGATCTTGGTTGATTCGCGCGCGGGTACGTTTAACACCTTCCACCGCCGGACTACCGTGCCCGACAATCCGATAAATTGAATTCCCATCTAATACGATAATGTTATCATTACTCGCGCATAAGGATGACCAACGGCACGATTAATCACGTTAATCGAGGAACGGGGTCGCTAACGTAATTTCGCCCGGGTATTAACATAAACGTATTGATCTTTTTCCACGGGGCATACCCACACACGGCCGGCTGTCGCATTCGTTGCGTGATTTATAGGGGATAATGTAAGCGATCCCATAAAGTTAACCAGCTCGCTGGCTCTGCGAAACTCGCATAAATACGGCGGCCGTATCTCCAGCTCCTCGACTTTTGTTTTCGATTCACCGGTGGTCCGTGATGTCGTCAATAGGGATTCAGCGCGATGTTGGCAAATAGATGTCGGGCACGCTCCCTAACCCGTTCCCCGGTCATCGATCGGCCCGAATTCGGGACTAATGCGCGCGAATTACGGGCGACCTTGACTAGATCGAAAGGGCAATCCCCAGGGGAATTAGCCGGGATGAAGAGGCGAACGGACTTCTTCTTGTTTTCATGGCGTTCGGTGAATGAGAAGGGAAGTCGAACACCGATATTTACCCCTATCAATCTTGCCTCGCAATATGCAATATACCGTGGTAAATTGCTCCCCGGGTTTCTTCCTTGCGATCTTCATTTTCCTAACGAATTTCCTGCGTTCGATCAATCTCCTCCAGCGGAGTTTCGATCCCCCTTCAGCCCCCGAGCTCGCGAACACTGCGGCGGCAGCCAAGTTTAAACATTGAAACGTTAACGACGCGAAATTGACCGGAATTTTGCGCGTGATACATCGATGACTCTTTCGTCGACGTCGGGGCAAAGATCCGCTTGTTTTTAGGTCATAAAATGTCAACGTGATGCACGGCCGCAACACGCCGATCCTGTTCTGGTCGAGCGGCCGGTCGAGTCGATGCTAATTTACTCGAATTATGCCCGACCTTGGCCGGATCGAGGGATCAATTCGGGTGTAATCGCTTTCGAAGGAGCACCTAGACCTTCCCCTCCTGTATGTATATACCTATCAGTGCGTATACATGAGAAGACGGAGCCCAAGTTCCGCCGATCCCCGTGGAATCTTAATGGGGAAGCGGCGAACGGAGCTGGAGGCAGGGACGTACAAGAACGCTCATCCTTAACCACCTTTAACAAATTGCACCGGGCAATCGTTGACCGACAAGAGGATGTGTCTAAAGTCTTGTACTGTTTTTGCACGCGCACAACGTGCACCGTGACGTGTTCGCGAACATCGTCGTGTGCAGTCGCGCCGCGACACCAGGGAACCGCCGATAAATCCTAAGCATGCACTTGTGCCGAGAAATCGCATCGCGCTTCCTGCACACCGCTGTTAAAAAATCAATCCCGAACAGTTCGTCCTCGAAACAGCCGGGCTGCTCCCCCCCCCCCTCGAAATTCACCGGAACGCGGCATTCGGCTTTGCACCTCGTGAATCGAAGCCGAACCAATGGGCAGCTAAAAAATTTACCAGCAGCGGGCGCGTGTGCGTGCCCGGAGAGTCGCGGAAAGCACGCGCGCCGGCCGTGCATGCACGCACGCACATTTCCCGCAGGTAATCAGACGTGCGGCCAGGGGTGCGTTAACCTTTCGATCGCAGATCGCCAGATTACAAACACGCGAAAATAAATCTGGCCGCGCAATTTTTACATCATCGCGGTCGCGTATCGATACCGCTGTGCACAGAAACCAGGCGCGACGAGACATCGATCCTCCTTGCACGTACCTCACCCTTGAGCACACGTAGCCACGCAAGAAGCGGGGTCCGCCGAGCTGGAAGAATATCATTGTCTTCTACTTCGTACGGGGCACGCTGGGATTAGGTATTCCGGGGATGTCCGCGGAGGTCGTAATTGGACCGACGATTTACCGTGTACGGTGGAACGTCTTTTTTCACGCCGACGTATCAGCAATAAGGAAACACAGGATGGAGAGACAATGATTCCCAAATAACGAGGCGAATCTATCAATTGAACCTGGCCCTTGTCCAGAAGGCCCCCATCTTCCAAAAGAAATTATGATTTGACTCAAGTAGGTAGGTACTATATATTTTCTTGTTTCCCATCATTTTCGCAGCACACGCGCGTAAATTGATTTCTAATCCTGTATGTATACAGGGTGTCCTAGAATGTTTGCCAGCTGATGTCCTATTTCCTTAAATCCGCCACTGCCCAGCACTAATTGCTTGCTCCGAAAACCCAGTGTCGGATAACTTCACTGGCACATCGAGTGTGCTCCCTTCGATTATCGTTTGGATGTTGCAACTCCCCGCGGCGGAGAGTTCTAAAAACGCGAGGATACCAGGGAAAGAAGGGAAGCGCTGTAATTGCGTGGACGATTTAACACGTACGACGGAACATCTCGTCCGGTGTCGGCGTGATAAGTAGGATGCCGCAGTTCGGTGGTTGCAGCCGGGTGGATGCAGAGGCCGGGTACGCAAAGAGGAGCGTGTGTTGTGGGTTTCCATAGGGTCGTCCGGTGGCGGGTCGGAGGCTGGCCGTCATGAGGGAGCGTGAGGGGGCGAGAGGGGCAGCCGAGGAGGGGGTTAGTCGGCCAGAAGAGGGGCTGAGAGGGGTGGACCGCGGGGCTTTAATGAACCAATTTAAATGCATGCGATGATCAGTTGGCCTCTGAGCCCTCTTCTTCTTCTTCTGCGGGCTCTTTCGACGACGACCGGCTACCTTTACACACGATAGGCCACGCCACACGACACACGCTGCCTCCTAGGTCTCCCACACCCCTCTCATCGTTCGCTCCTCTATCGCCCCCCCGACCACCTTACCCTCCCTTTGTTCCCGTCTATGTTTCTCCACCTGGAAGCTGCCCATCTCCATTTTTTAATGAAATCGGAATTGCGCCACGAAGAAGCGCCGCGCCACTCTCTCGCGACACAAGCAACTTTCGCGCGCGCGCGAGAGAGAGAGAGAGAGAGAGAGACGATCGCTCCGAGGCCCGCGTGACTCGCGGCGACAAGCCTCGGAATCCTGTTAACCGGTGGAACGAGAGCGTTTCGCGAGAGATTTCTGGGAATCGGGTCTCGGGATTTTCTCAGTGGTCTCCTTTACACTCCGATGACCAATGATCGCGCCAACTCGATCGTCGTGAACGACAACCGATTCTGCTGAGTCTCCTCATTCGCCTGAGAATTTAGCCCGATCGCCAGTGGTGTCCCAGGAGTTTCAAAAGGCAGGGGAAACTTTTTGCCCGAAAACCAGGCTCCTAATTGTCAGCCCCGCGTACCTACTTACACAAGTCGCTGGAAAGTATATGCGCGGTATTTAAGAACGATCGGGAATGAGAGGAAGAAAAGGAAAGGTCCCGGCGAAACGACTGCAACTGTGGGGGACCCAGTGTGCACCTGCCCCAGTCCCATGCGGGGCAATGATTGCAACCACGAGACGTCTTGACACCCCATGAAAAGGACGACGCGCGTCACCGCATCCGTCGACCCCCTACGACGCATCGGCACCCACCTCCGCGTTTGTCATCGTCGCTGCCTTCGAATTCCACGCGTTTTATCGGCGATTAATGTCGGTCCATCGTGTAATAAGAATTTTATGGGATTCCTCTGCGCGTGGCTTTCTGGCATCGACACTGTGGCGGCCAACGTCCACGCGACTTCTCAAGAACAGCACAGGATAAATCAATTTGGCCTGAGTCTATGAAGATATCGATGGCTCAGTGCACAAATATTGCATATCCACTTTTTGTGAAACTTCAGTTTTCGTATCCAACAAATAGCTCTTTCTTTATGTTATATAAAAATCACATTTATATCTACTTCATAAATATGTATAAAATAATATTTTTCTTCGCTGATGTCCCTGAATCTTATGTACCATTGTTTAAATCTATTTTCCTCGAATACGTTAAAAGTGTAGGTACATACAACATTTGTGCACTAAGAGAAAACCTCTCTATTCAATCTTCTCCGAGAAGTGGGGACTGTTTTTGTTAGATATTTCGACAACGAGGTAGAAATTAAGGTGCTCCATCCGGCGACCTCGTCTAAAGAATTTTCGTCGCCGATGGAAATAGCCGTCCAGGCGAGATGCCCGGGCGCGACTTCATTTATCGCGAAGTCGCGGCACGCGTTGCCGCCCACGTAAATACGTAAACACACGTACAGGGCCGCTCGTCATCGTCAGGGGCTGTCGAGTCGACGTGTTTTGTCGATAATCAACGTCTATCGAACGCGTAATCGAGTGCAAGAGCGCGAGCGCGGCCCACGTTCCTCCACCTCCGGTTTTCCTCTCGGCACTTTCATTTCGAGCGAGCGAAAACGCTTCCATGGAAAATTCGTTCCCTCGACATCGCCGAGTCGTCGTTTCCGTGCGCTCGCGACGCTGTCCTTTCACTCTCCGGCGTTGATTACTTCGTTCCTTTTTCCTTCCTCGTTTTCCTCTTTCCCATCTCCAACCCCTCCCCTTCTTCCCCTTCACTTCTATGATCATACCGTGACGAGAGGACGTCGGGAAAAAATGTCGGGGACACGTCGGCTGGGGAGAAAGAATATTTTTCTCCTCGATATTCCGAATTCTCCCGCGAGATATATTTCCCGTGTATCGCGACAGACGCCGAATTTCAGTGGAAAAATTCTCTCGTTTTAACCCCCGCTGGTACCTCTCACGAGCGTGCATCGCGAGAATTGAAACGACAGTAGGGAAGACCGGGGCTGGTAGGCCGGTTTTTCAGTTTTTGATTTTCAACAAATTATGTGAACGAAATGTCATTAAACCGATTAGTGTATTTGATAGGGCATACATTTGGCCATCTGATTAAATTATTAAAGTTGATTCAATGCGACAGCAATTAAGGTATTTTAATGTTTTTCTAACTACCTTCCATGCAAATCTCATTAGTAATAAAATAACACAATGCCGCCAGAGCTGTTTCATTGTAAAATATGAATTTCTATCTTTCACAATTTAATAATAAACTGAAAATTTTTGCAACTTAATCATAAATTATAATCTATTAATAACGATTGAGACAACCAGCCCCGGTCTCCCCTAAGGATCCTGGAAGGAGTTGAACGATTACCTTCTCGACAAGAAGTTCATTCGAATCCGCGTTACAAGAACTACCAGTTTTCGCGGGTCGAGGAAAGGAGGGGATTGTTGGTCGGGAGCTAGAAAAGTCGCGCAAACTGGCACTGATTTATGTCATCGGGTCGCCTTTCGTTCGCAAGGCCCGTGGACCGTAAAGCATGTAATTAGTGTAAAAATGCGCAAGTCCTTGTTGGCCGAGTCGCCTCTCCGCGGCGGCCAACGGCGCAGCCAGCAGGGGCGGGGGGGGGGGGGAGGAGGCATTTTTCGCCCGGTGGCTCTCGCCCTGCAGCGAGCCATCGCCTCCTGCAAAGTCACGGCAGTGAAATTTAGTGCCCCGCCACTAAATTTCTCAGGTATTCCAATATATTCCGCGGTGCGTATCTACCTGTTCCGCGCCTCCTCTCTCTCTCTCTCTCTCTCACTCACTCTCTCTCCCCTGACGGTCTTCTTCTTCTTCTTCTTCTTTTCTTTTACCTTACGTCTCGCGCCCGTCCCTTCTTCGATCTCGCGCGCTCTTCTCTCTGTCCCTCGCGCACGCACACACCCCACGGTACCCGCATCCCGGGCCTCCCTCTCGCACTCGCTCTCGAGCGAGGAGCGCGTTCACGTGAGACGAGCGTTTGTTGCACACGCTCGACTTTAAAAGAAAAGGCACGAGATGAGGATGGGCGTTCCCACCGGAGTTATTAATGGCTTTGACTTCGTTGCTATGGATATCCATAAGTCTTTGGCCTGCGAGAAGAAGAGAGAGATAGCCGGCCGACGGCGGACGGGAGCGAGAGGGGCCGAGGAGAGAAAGACGAGACCGCCGCGCCGCCACGGTCTTCTTCTCTGGGACCTCGGACCGCTGCCGGACCGAAGGACGTGAAACACGAGAAAAAGGCAGTAAGACGAGAAAAGGCAGACGGGGGAGGTGGTAGCCGCGTATCCCGGATTTCTCAATTCCAACAGCGCGCGGTCCCCAAACTGATTCGACGTTCGGATCGATCGTCGGTCACCGTTTTGGATCACCCGTGGAGGACGGTGCGACGAGAGGCCTCTCTCTCTCTCTCTCTCTCTCCCTTTAATCGGACCGATTATCTTGCGCGATAATAAAACGATGGCTCGATGGTGGAATCCATTTTGCCCGGTTACGCAAATAGAAGAGCGGCTGGGGCTTGAAATCGAAGGAATCGATAAGGGCCGCGTCCACGGCCCGCCGCGCTAGGATGTGCATCGGATGGGAAGGATCTTTACGAACCGAGGAGAATCGAGAACCCGTTTCACGGAGGAGAGGGAGGACCGAGATCGGGACGAGTTTCCTGGTCGCGGAGAGGCAGCGTGTATCCGAGAAAACGGGATTGCTCGTAACGCCTCCTTTCTCGCGGTGTAACCACGTGAACAGAGCCGGAGCGGAGGCGAATATAAGTGTGAGTAAACATAATAGCAGAAATAACGTCCGCGAGGCCGGCTCGCCCTCGAGGTACGCGCGGCCACCTCTTTTTATTGCGCCCGCGGACACGCGGAGCTATCGGCCGACGCGATGCGAGCGATTTCACGTGCGAGTAGTCGCGTTGATGGCGCGAGAAAAAAAAAAAGGAAAGCGATACGTGCGCAAACGTAATAGCAGAAACGCCGGCTATCGAAGCAACGAGACCGGTCTTCCGTTTCGACCGATATCGCGGCCAGATAATCGCGTATAATAAGTATAAGCAGCCTGTGATTCAGCGTGAGTTTGTACGATTTGCATAATTCTCTGCGGAGAACGTTGCTACGAGTTCCCAGGGGGTGGAAAGTCGGGACCAGTCGCGAGTGGCGTCGCGCTCACTCGAGACCGTTGGCATTGTCGAAGAAGAAACGATTTTTCCCACCGTGGAATTCCGCGAGATTTCCGCCACCCCCTCGGCCAACAGAAGCTGGCAGAAGGGAAACTTCCGGCGACAAGAGAGCGCCCGGGCACGGTGTTATCGGCGAGACGAGACGCCATTAGGGAATCCTTTGAAAAGGTGGCGATAATAAAAAGAGCCGTTCCTTCCGGGCGCACTGTAATAATGAGGACCAAGTTTGAGCGTGTCGTTTCCCGTGGAAGAAAAGAAATCCAAGAGGAGCGGAGAGGAAGGAACTGCAAGGAAGCGTCTCCTCGTGCCTGGATTAAGGACATTATAGTCTGCGAGCCTTCTTCGAGGGAGCGAGAAGTTTCCATAGCTTATCGGTCCGTTAGAATCTCCCTCGCAGTGGTCTCCTCGCGATTCTTTTTCATCCGTGGAGCGGGATGGACGAGCCAGCATTACTTCGCCCTTCTTTCGCGAGGATGTCTGGGCGGTAGGCTTCTGCGTGTCTCGTCCTGGAAACGCGGCGATCCTATTTCCGTCGGACCCGACGGCCACGGGAAGCTGGCGCGGGAACCTCGGGGAAGGCAGCCGTCGTGGCGATCATCGAAGAAACTCAATTAAGCGCACATCGAGCACGGCATCTGGAGCAGCCGCGGGAGAGTCGAACGCCGCCGAGAGGAGGATCCGTTTCTAATCGCGCGGTCGGTCGTATTGTGGGTGCACGCGGCTGGATCGCGCGGCGTTGAAAATAGTCCGGCGAAAAGCTGAAGGCGACGGGGGCGCCGGGTGGAGGAAGACGCAACGTGAAACAGGGAGGACGATCGGGGAGAGGCAGCCGTTGAGAGAGGAAAAAAAAAGGACGGGCACGGAGGGAAAGAGAGATTCTCGCGGTCGAGAGTTTGGCGTAATGAAAGAAAAAGAGGGAGAAAAAAAAGGAGCAGCAAATTGACCGGTGCCAGCGGGAAGCCGAACGCGACGGGGAGTCCTCTTTGCCCAAAAAATCGTCCGTCCTTCTCCGTCCCGATTCTACGCTCCGAGCGCCTTCTGTCTTCATCCCTTTCGCTCCGGGCGCGGAGCACACCTTTTCTCTCTCGGCTCTTCTCGTCGCTCATCTCGAAGCGAGACAAATGAGCGGCATCCGTCTGCGTCACCTGTCCGTCAGCCCGTTCGTAACTTTTGACTCGAGGCAAATCGACGGGAGGGAGAGAGGAACGAAAACCGACTTTTTATCGTGGCCGGCGTCGCCGGTGACCCGCGGACGTAACAGCGCGCCCAACGGAACCCCGGCTCTTGCTCCCTTTTCAAACCACTGTTTGGCCTTTCGCGATCGTGTCCACTCCTTCTTGCGGCTTGATAACGTAATAAATGTTTCAGGCTGAATAATCACCGTCAACATAGTCAGGATACCTGCAACGCCCGCTTGGGTGTAATATACTAATGGGATCGGTGTACCGTTTTTAAATGGGACCTTGGCAAATGTAATAGTTACACACGTACGAAATCAGCGAGTGGAGCACTTACAGCCTGGAGCACTTTCACCCGAAGCTGCTATGCAAATTGTCTCGCAGAGGGACATGGCTCTAACAGCTTTGTCTGCGAAAAAGTTCAGCACGTCCTCCCTGTTAATCACAGGCGAAGAAGTTTCGTGGAATTCCATTGGGGAACCCCGTCGTCCGATCGCGTTATTACAGCGTCGTATGGACACGACTTTGCGTCATCAGATAGACTGGATTTGACCGGCCAATGGGAACGGCACGGAATCCTTGCGGCGTGGATAAGCGTAACGGAATTGTAGATACATACCGACTGCGCCCGTCACTTGCGCGTAAGGCGATCGCATTAAGCCACGCTGGATCAGGATCGAGAGTGTGACTTTTGCGGGATCGTGAAAAAGCCCCTAACGCCAGTTGTACGCCGCGCTATCTGCCCCGTGTATCTTTCAATATACGCGCGAGTGGCTTTGTAATACATTTCGCAAGTGTTACTTCCTCGGAACGCTCGATAAGAAACAAAGTGCCGCTCGTTTATCAGCGTTATCTCCGCGGCGGCAACCTATAGCCGTAATGAGAAATTATTTACATCCAGGGAACCTTACGATAATCCTAGGGGCGTCTGGCCAGCAAAAGTCCACGCACACCGGCCCGTCCCCTGTGCTTCTATCTGCGCTGTCGCCGCTTAATGTTAAATTAATTAAATCGAACATCCACCGAAGGCGCCAATAAAGAACGTAATCTTATCGGCGATGCCACGCTCTTCCAGCGCTACCGTGCGCGGCAGCGCGACCGTACCGTTCACACGGATTCATTAAGATAACGAAATATTTCTGCCTCGGCTCGCGGAACGGCAGTCAGCCACTCATCAGCGGTATATCGGCGCGGTGCGCGCGGCTCCGGCCAAGCGGAATGCCAACCGCCGATTCGTGGTCGTCAGAGAGCTATACTGGGTGGCCGAGGCGCAGCCTCGATGCACCATAGGATACCTATAATCTCGCGGCAATTACCACTAGCAGAAAAAGAATCGCGGGGGTTGGGACGAATGGTAGCCTGGATAGTCGTTCAGGAAGCGAGTACCGAGGGGTATCGATGTGTGATCTACGAATGTCACTGGCCACGTCCTTTCCCGATCTTGATACTCCCGCGGTAATTGAGAACCCTACTTTAATTACTTATTTAGCTGCGGCGATACGCGCTCCTTTTTTCGCCATGAAAGTATAATGGAGATCGCTCGGTGCGGTTCCAACGGTAATTTGGTAGTTGAACCGTGTGTCGTAATTCAGGACACGGTGAAACGGATGCCTCGGGTAACGCGCATAAATCCAGCCCACGTGATCGTCGGGCCAGGATACATTTAAAGCACCCGAATAAGACGAGAGGCTCAGATGGTCTCGAGATTAGGATCGGAACGGCTGTTAGGTGTGTCGCCCTACTCGTTCCGAAGCGCATCCGGAATTCGTGGTGGCTGGTGCCCACGTGCGTCGGGATCGTAAGGAAAAGTTGCTCGACGTCGCCGTGGATCGCGGGCGCTATCTCTATCGAGCGATGTTCCTCGTGTAAAGATCCTTGTTTATCGCGCGTGTACGCGGTTGGGGAACGGGAAGCGCGACCGGGACGTGAGAATCGAGGGCTAATCTATTGCCAATTTTATCGGGGCTGGCTTGTCACCTTACGTTTCCCGCGCGCACCACCGAAGAACGCCATCTGCATTGATTACGTCGAGTGGTACAGCGGCTCATAAAGCTGCCTGCGAAGAACTATTACATCCACCCGACCAGAAAATTGAAGACGACACGGATAGGAGATAAGCAGAGCGTAGTAGCGGAGTCGCCGCGTTTGGACGACTGGAGTGCGGCTTTTGTTGGGGATCTTTCACGCTAATCGAGAAGCTAGAGGTCGTAGGTACAGGTAACTCGGGCGTTGGGAAAGCGGCGGCGGAAAAATCACGGCGAAGGGAACTGGAAAAAAATTCATGCGGTCGGCGAGCGGCGGGTGTTGCATCAGGAATCGATACACGTGTCAAATGTACTTATCGCAATACCATAAACAGACCATAAATCATTAAGAACGTATTTCAGAGCCGAGGCTCGCTCGGAGCGACCTCGTAACGATCGCGGCACAGAAACCGGGAGCGAACATCGAACGAGGGCGCGCGAACTGCTCGATGAGGTACCGCGATTTATTCTCCGATGCCCGGCGTACAACTTTACGCATTCGTAACGAGCGACCGAAGTATGCCCCGCGTCGCGCACGCTGCTCCTTTACGGGCAACGATTAACTCGCACGGATAACAATCTAATTTAAAAGAAAAGGTCGGGATCACTTAGGAGAGGGTTGCCACTTACGATATTTTACGTTATATTTCATATTTCGTGCTAACTTGAAAGCAACTGACTATTGGATATTGCAGCTCGAGCTTTTAGGCACCTACTATGTATTATATGTTTAACCTTTTCTTCGGAACAATCTTTTTGTGACATATTGTAAAAGGTATGCCTTAAACAACTGGTCTCCTAAATCGTAACTCTCGGTTTCCAAAATCGTATCTCTTCTAAAAATAGTAGGTACCTATCAATAATAAATAAAGAAGAAAATATTCAATATAAAGTATGATTATTATATAAATCACACACAGGTCGCAATAACCTATGTATCTCAATATTGTATAAAGCAGAAAGTGTTTTTGTGCTTGTCTGTAGCCTAAAAACTTTCAAACAGTAAACTCTGGGCTTACGAAATGTGTCCCAGCTTATTATGCTTAGCTAATCCAGATGACTGTGACAATTTTCGCAAAAAATACATTTCTTTTTATAAAATCAGAATCTATATTTCGGGCGAAGCCGAGTAGTAAAGCTACTTAGTAGGTAACATATGAATTCTAAAAATGTATACTTTATAATGAATGTAATATTTGCATAAAATGAATGCAAAATATTCTACGTTAATCCCGCTTTTAGAAAAATACAAAATTACAGGATAAAACTGCATTATTTGATTATTATTAGCAAAAATACACCGGTAAAAGTTACATCAATCATACCTAATATTTTTAAATGTTTATAGCACGACAAAATAGGGTGTAAGCTCGTAAGGTTCGTTTCTGTTTCTCATTTACGAGAGTTCTGAACATTACAGAAATTATTATTGGAGCACCTTTGAAACCTGTGATAAGTGGAGACTGATAAAAGCATTTAGCGTTCGCCCGCTACAAAACGCGAGTGGAAAGTATCGAAATCGCAGAAAGAATGAGTCGCAGCGGCGGCTAGAGATAGGAATACCCGTCGGAGCCGGTGGAGTGGCCTGTGGAAAGCGTATGAAGCAGAAAACAAATTGGTCACGATCATTAACGCCCTACGCGTTTCGAGTGGCGGGCCTATGGCAGTTACAAAGCGATATTTTATGTGGCGGCGAGCATACGCTGCCTCGAGATGGATTAAATATCGTTTAATGCACTTGTTGCGATGCCGTCGAAATAATTAAAACGGCGTGCACGCCGGTTAGGCACGTTTCCTGGGGAAAATGAGCGGATGATCGTCGGAACGCGCCCCCATGCCTATCGAAAACTGCGCGCCTGTATTTAAATACAATGATAGGTACACCGCCGCTTGGATAGGTACACGAACTTCCCTCCGAGCAGCTTTTCGCCAAGCAGCCGCCTTTCTCTCTCTCTCCCAATTAATGTTTACCATCCGCCTTGGTTATTTGCGCCAAGCCGAAGCTGTTTACCCGCCGATATACGCGGGCGTATCCGAGCGTTACGCGGCGAAACTATTGAAAACCGCCGGCACGAACGTTTTCGAAGTAGCATAAATCGTTTAGGATTATTAATAACCCGCTGCCCCCCTCGGAACTCCCCCGCGCATCGAATTGCATATCGTACACATTCGGGAACGGAGCTTTTGGCAGGTACAAAGCCGCGTTTTCCGCGGTTACATACGCGCTCCGGTTTCGAGCGTATTAAATAACGTTTAATGCGTTCCCAGTAATATCGTTGAAATAATTAAAACGATACTGCCGCGGCGCGGGCGGCTCGCTCGCCCCGGAAAAATGAATCGAACGGGGCCTGGCCGCGTTCAAACGGACTGAAGCGCGCGTCCGCCGTTTCGCCTGACGCGTTCCCTCCGCGGTGCCGTATGGGAGAGATTCTAATTATTGAATAAATTAATGTTGCTAACGATCGATCGAGTGTTACGCGCGGGCTACGACTTCGCCGCCCGTTACCCTGGCGATTATTCATCGACGACGGAAAAAGTCGTCGGCCATTGATGATCGATGTTGACAAGTGCGACGCGAGAACGCGTTGATACCGCGGCCACGCATTATCCTCCATCCTGATTGATCGATGAAATCTCCGGTCGATGTGGCCCGGGCGCGTATAAATATTTCATTTATATAGCTGGTAATGAACGCTCCTCCGCGCAGAAGCTCGCAATTAACGCGGCGCGGGCCTGATGTTTCAATTAAAAAGCAACCCTCCGGTGGCCCGGCGAGCAGTTCGGTCCCAGGGAAAAGCGAACTTTCTCGCGGCTATCTAGCGAAAGATCATCCTGTCGGCCGCGGTTTTTGTCTTGCCAGGACGTCGTCATTATCATAATTACGGCAACGTTGTATCTGGGAGGCGGTTCACGGGGAAAACAAATTGGCCACGATCATTATCGCCCCTTCCCGATCGCCGGGCAACCGAGGGCCTTCCCTCGTGCTCAGCTCGCAGCCACGCACGCGCGTACGTGTAACGCGAGAATGGGTGCGATTCGCGTTTAAGTTCCGCCATGCCGCGCGTACGCCGCCCGAGGGATAAGGTTTCAGCGCCTGGAAACCGAAATTACGCCCCGAAGAGCACGATTCGCAGCGTTAAGAAAATCCTGGCCCTCGTCCGTCGTCGAGGAACATTTTTCGAACGGTGTCGCGCGTGGAGATCGATTTAACCGATCGACACCGCTGCAGCGAGTTCTCTTTCCGCGCGGAGAATTCATTAAGGATTCAGTTACGCGCCGCCAAGTTGTTACAGTGTATTACATTTTGAATTTAAAGCAGGGGGGGCGACCAATTACGCGCGAGTCGCGGTAAGTAATTAATTTAATCGAAGTTGGGCACGACGGAAAAAATGGTGGTCAGCGGGAAGGGATTAGACGATTACGTGGCTGAGCGGCGAAGCCACGAGACGACGCGATTCCCCGGGGCGACGAGGATTCGAAATTACAGAGATTAGAGCCGCTGCGTCGCTGAGTGAGATTTTTATGCGTTTCCCGAGTAAACGAGGATGATATTGGTTTCCTCGGCATCCCCCGTTCGCTTCCCTCCGATTTTCTCTCTGCCCCTTCGCAAGGACTTTCCAATTTCCTCCGATCCCCGCGCACGGAGGATCCGCGGGATACATTGCGCGTGTAATCTCGCGGTGAAAATGTATTTCCCTCGGCATCGTTAAAAAAATCAACGATACCGCGCCTCGGCCGCGGGTTGGAAAGCGGTAACGTTGGTTTCCATCGGCTCCAAGGGGGAGGAAAATCAACATCGCTTCGCTGAAAGAATTAATCGCCAGCGCTGGCTCTTATTATAATTTCGCGAAATTTTAAATTAACCCAGTCGCGGCTTTCAATCAAAGGGATGTTTCGCAAATATTCCTCGGCCGGGGGAGGCGAAAGGGCGAGAGGGGCGAGGGATCGGCGTTAGCCAGCACGAAACCTTCTTGCGGTATCGGTGCTGCGAATCGACACGGTGGTCTGACCCGAGGATAATATTTAACATTATTACCGTGCCGCGCCTTTCAGCCTCAAACTGGCCGTCTCGAGTTTATGCAATGCCGGAAATCGACCCTCCGCGAACAGGAAGCGCAGTTTACTCGTTGCATAAACGTCACGGCTCGGGCGAACCTTTTATTCTTCGCAGCTAATCGTAAGTATAATCGTTGCGCGGAGGAAGGGATACAACTTTGTATTACGCGATCCAGAAACGGGAGTTGGGATTCACTGAATCTCTTATTACTCCTCTTAGCGATGAATTACGTACCTGCTGCAACCCCTTTCTTAAACCACCCTGCCTGACTAACACGCCAACTGTTGTAGATAAGCCTTGAGGAATGCCCGTAGTCGGTTTAAGCAAATACCGTATGAAAGTAGCCGAATAATCGACGTCGTTGCGCCGTGTTCCTAATTCTAATCAAATCAGCCGCGGAATCTGCCGATCGTCCCCCCCGGTATACCGACGACGCCCGACGACTTTTCGGCAATTAGCGAATACCGAACGGACCGCGCGCGGACAATTCGAGATTCCATCCGATCGGCGGCGAGGATCGCAAGGGGCACCGCGCGATATCTCGCGTGGCATCCTCGGAGTCGCGTCGCTTTTTTACCGTTTCGAACTCGGTGGTCCGACCTGCTGCTAACGATTATCATTATCGCCTCGCCGCCTTTAACCTCCCGAACGACCGTCTTACGCAATCCTTGAAATTGCCGCCGAAGGAACACGGGACCGGCGGAGGAAAAAGAAAGAGGGACGGGTAGTTCGCGGGAGCAGCGCAAAGGACCACCACAAAGAAGCTGCGGGATGTTTTACGACACGAGCTTTACGATTTTCTTCGCCGACCTTTGCTGCAACGAGAACGCTCCGGCGATCGGCGATCGAAGATTCCGATTTCTTGAAACACCGAGGGATCTTTTACTCGCCAACTCTGCGAAGGGTGTTCTTAGAAGCTTCTTTGATTAGCCATGCTTCAGCGGTGAGAAAAAAATAAGGGCATTTCGACCACCGGTCAGCGTAGACAGTTTTCGGTCGCGGGGGCTGGATTTTTCGACCAAATCATCGCGCAAACGAGGTGCCCGTGCATACAGAGCTCGACGAGGCCGGCGTTATTTGGTTTCTTCGACGACAACAGCTTCGTCATCGCGGCAGCCGACGATCTCGCCTCTCCGGGCACCGGATCGGGACCGACGCACGGATCGAGGGCGTTTTGATCGTTCGAACAGTCCTCCCCGCCGCCTCGGGTCGTTTTTATTTCTTCCTCTTTAACCGATCGCCCCCCCCCCCCCCTTCCTCGCGTTCCTGCGTGTCGTACGTGCGTACGAATTCGATTTCACGCGATTCCTTTCGATCAAGTGCCACCTATAAACTATTCCCAACCGATCCGCGTTCCGTCGTCCCTCTCTCTTTTCTGTTTTCCTACCACCTGCGTCGCGTTGACAAAGAAAGAAGAAAGACAATCAACGCGCGGAGGTATACGAGCCCCGGATCGATTCGTGACTGACGCCTCGTTCCCAGTAGAAGCTTCTTTCCGGCGCAGACGAGGAGAGGCGGACTTCCAAAGAGCAGACGGATCGTCGCCACTTTGTTGCACAATTCAGGACGATCCGTTTCAATTTGCTACGAGATCGATCCGCTAATGGCGACAGGCTGCTTCTGTCTAATTCGAAACTTAAATTGTACTGTCCGAAGCGAGCGAGGACGGGGTCGCTGGGGGCAACGCGGACGGATCGGGGTGCTTCCACGCGGAAACGGGGGTTGAACTTCCGCGCGGCGCTAGCAATTGAAAGAAATATCAAGAGGCTACGGGGAAAGTTCGCGAAGGCTAACCATTAGCAGCAGCGGGAGAGACGGGAGCATCGCTATCGCGCCGATGAACGCGGATAAAATGTAAATAAACAGCGACGAGAAAAAGGTGAAGTGTCTGATTAAGAAACGAAGCTTTAACAGCGGAGAACAAAGAGGAAGTTCGTCCGAGGCGTAAGAGGGTAACAGCGGACGATCGCACGGTCGCGAGTGGAAGCGGAGCGTCCGACGTCGGACAAACTGCACAGACAGGTGCGAGTAGAATGAAACCGCAGCGCACGGCCAAAAAAGGAGGCTGCAATAAAGTTCGCGCGTCTGGATCGCATTGTCCTCGATATCGTAACGGAGGGGATTAGAGTATCGATAAAAACGCCGCTTGGCACGGGGTAGGCATACGAATGAAACACCCTCCCCCTCGCCGAGGACGGAGCAAGGGCGAAGACGGGGGAGGGAAGGTATGCCCTCGCGAATGAAAATCGCTTCGTCGCTGGCCGAGCAGGTCTCTGAAACGTGGAGCGGTGCCTCTGCGGAGAGCACTGGGATTTTTCCGCGACGTTATTTCCAGCCGAAATTTCCGCAAACAAAGGGTTTCACGCGGAACGGGCGTTCAAAGGGCGCGAACGCATGGGGACAGCGAAAAAGCGGCGCAAAGCCGGGTGCACGGCAAAAACGGGAGAAGAAAACGCGGACGGAGTGGAGCGGGGCCCCGGGTACGCGAATTCAATCTGGAAAAAGCGGATATCCCGGTTTCACCGGCGGAATTTAAAAGCTTTGAAGCTCGCGGACCACGGGGGAAGGTGAAGGGAGGCGCGAAAAGGAAGAGGGATAAAGGAGAACGGCTCGAGAGGGATGCGACCGAGGCTCGCAGCAGATTTTTCTCGCGAACGGGCATTTCGCTTTCGCGGAACGGATATTCGAATTGCAGCGCCGGTGTTTAAATGTTTGCGGGGGCGGCGAGGGGCAGTGGATGACCAGCGCGGAGGGAGAGGAGGGAAAAGGCGTTCGGAGAATTGAGCGCGGGTCGCGATTTGACGAGGGAAGAGGGTGAAACGGGCGGAGGACCGCGAGAAAGCGGGAAAGGGAGGACGCCGGGAAGACGCGAGGCGAAGAAGGAAGAAGCCCGGCAGGAAGGAAGGAAGGAAGGGATCCTGGAAGGCGGATTCACCGCAAGGATCGCAGGTAGTAGCACGGTACGGTAGGACGATTTCTACGTGGCCCATCCCTCCGTTCGTTTTCTTCTCTTTCGTCCACCGCGTACACCACCGCCTCGTCCTCCTCCACCCTTCGTTGGGTTTCCTGCCGAACGAAAGCCGAGGCAAAGCCGGAGCCGAACGAAACGAAGCACGATTCTCTCTTATTCGCTCCACCTCCTCTGTGCCTCTCTTCCATATACACCGCACTCTCGACGGCTGCCGCTCTTTCCCGCGGCCTCTCTCCCTCGTCAGACTCTCCTCTTTTGCTCTGGTCCTCCACGATTCCCTCCCCCTGCCGTCCGCCCAGCGCCGCGATCTCTCTCTCTCTCTCTCTCTTCATCCCTCGAAACAGCGGCGAGGCAAAGGTTCGTTCGTCCTCCTCTAATTCTATCTCGTTGCTCGGCCACCTCGCTCTCTCCCTCTCTCTCCATCCCCTTCAGCCACGCTCGCTCGCGCTCGTCCACCCTCTCTCTCTACCTCGCGGCATCCACGAGCCCCCTTCTCCGTCCCACCCTCGCCGCTTCTCATCTCGGTCGCGCCTGCTCGCGCTTCTCCTCTCTCTCTCCCTCGAACAACCTATCAACTCGGTGGGTAGACGCGAGGTCCGGACGACGATTCTCTCTCTCTCTCATCCCATCGACCGACCGTTCTTACACCGATATAGTCCGCGGCCTGGCTCGCCTGTGTTCGTGGACGGGAACACGGGTCGTTCTATACTGGGTGTCCCGGCGAGAATCGGGGGAACTTGCGCTTCCACGTCGCGGAAAGACGAAGACTGACCTTTCTGGATCATTGGCTCGATGACGGGAGCCGGGGGCGGCTTCAATCGCCTCGAAAGCACGGCGACAGCCTCCTGGCACGTACTTCGATTACGATTCGGTGGTTTTCAACTTTCGACTGCAGAGGGGATACTAATCTTTCGGATTCGTACGATACTCCGAGCGGCTCGAAGTCGGGCAACGGCTGAAGAAGGTGTGCGAACTTTTCAAGCGTACTCCCGGGGCAAGGGCTTCCGAATTAACGCGTAATCGGGCCGATCGAAGCCGCGAGAATTGTGGACCCGATTAATTGGCTCCTTCGCCGCGAATGCAGGCCGCCAGACGATTATTTACCCGAGATCTATAATGCACGTTGTGGATTTTTATTTACAGCATCGAAGGGAGGCGGCAACGGGGGCTCGCGTATCCCGCCTGCCAATGTGTCGGCACGCGTTCGCGAATGCACGGGGCTGGTTTTTTCGGCCATCGGACCCGCGCGACTCTGTTTGCCAGGCCGCCGGAATTACCGGGATGATAACGCGTCGGCGGTTCAAGAACAATAAGCAGCTTTCCGACCCGTAATATTTTTACACCTGCCCGGGTTGTACCGTCGCCGTTGAGATTCAAATTACCAGCGAGCGGACCATATTTCCGTTTCGGATTTAAAATGCTATTCCGGTCGCCTCTGGTTACGAGCACCCGCCCCGTTTGATAACACCGGCCCCCGTGTAATGTTGAACAGTGCGGAACCACTGATAACAGGTGTGTTTAGCCGGTGGCCGTCGGCGGAACCGCGGGCCGCGGAATATTAGATTTCGCATAAATCACGTATCATAATAACGGTGGCTGACGGCCGGGCGCGGGCTCCGGGGTCGTCATAAATTTTTAACAATTATTCCCACCGAATTTAATCTTTATTCGCGTCGATCGCTGATAGCGGCACCGGGGGAGGTGGAATAAAAAAGGGCGCCGATAGGAAATCGAACGGAGTATTGGTTTTATAGACGAGTGACTATCAACGACGAAGGGAATGATTATTAATGGGCCAATGGGACTCTCGATAACGCAGATAACGCGGCTCCGCGGGGGGAGGTGAAGTCGCGAGGGAAATAGTGACCGATCGCGAGTGAAGTATCGGGCACGTTTCTTTTCATATCCGTCGATGCCGGCTCGCGATAATTGCATCGGATTCTGGAACGTCGAAGGGGTGAAGTCAGCATCGCTGACGGGCATAGCCGGGAGAATGTAAAGTGGAGGTGCACGTGCGGCCGCGATGAGCTTCAGCTAATCACCTGGCGGGCCGTTCCCCGAGTACGAGAAAAAGGATCCTTCTAAGCAACGTCCTGGCACGGTGGGCAGGATCAGAAGCGAAGGACTCGAGCGATCGCGTTGCTAGATATATCGTTGCCACGATACCTGCGCGTCTGACTCACGATAAAAGGAGAAGGATCCAACGGGTGGGCGATTGTTGTGCAAGGGAGTAATTGTTTGTCAGAGAGTAACGCGGGGAATTGATTTCCTTGGGAACGAAGCAGTGCCTCGATTTTATTACGAACTAGCTTAAAGTACCCGGCGTTGCCCGGGTGAAACTTTGATTGCCACGGAGTGTCAAGGGGGTGATATAAGGGAGAATGGGAGGGATGTCCAGATTTCATGGTGGCCTATATGTTCCACAGGGTTTAGAGAGTAATTATGCAAAATTTGGTCCAGGTCGGTTAAAAAAATCGGGGTAAAAAGTATCCCATGTGTTATTCCTGGTCCTAGACTACGTGTATACAAAGCTTTCGTATTTATTATGTTAGTAAGATTCGAGGCGCATGTACCGACGTTGCCGACTGGTTATCAGTTGCCTCCTAATCGAACGACAAGGGTTTGAACAAGGAAGAAGAATCCGACGGATCGTTGAAAATAATCAGAGCGCGTGAAATCATCTCCCTCGAGTCGATTAGAACCAACAGCACATTACAAATGGACGAAAGACAGTAGGAAAACTTAATCGATTCGAATCACCAGGGTGACTCTACAGCGCGAAGATCGGTCGGCCAGATTGCATCTTACAACTCGGACCTGGCTTTCATTCGCACGAGAAAACCCTGCGCTGCCTCGCACGTGCGTAAAGAGACAATGATTTCCCGGGGCTTCGTTTAAAATGTACGACTTCGCAAACATAGCTGCTCCCGAAGGAATTACGCGACGTCCAGCCGGCAAAGTTCTCCGCCGAGCTCGGGACGTTGAACAAAAAAAGAAGCTTCAGCTCGGTAAATCTTGGTGCGTTCGATACAATTGCAGAATAATCTCCGTCCACCCCGTGCGTGACCTTTTTTCCCCCGCGAAATGCACTCTCCGCCCCATTTTCCTCGAGTTATCGGGTCCGCGTTATCGGGGGGATGCGCCTTTCATTTTGCTCCTGAATTATCGCCCATCCCGTGCGGCGGGAAAATATGAAATTTCGTGCAAACGTAGCAATTTTTCCACCCCTCCCCGTGGCCGCCCGCCCCGCCTACCCGCCGCTCGATTCCGATTTGTGAACAAAATGCACTCAACAGCCGGCGGCGCGATTGAAAAAGCGCGCTGCGACCGAATACAGTTAAAGCAACGATAATAGTCCGCGATATAGAAAATTTCTCATCTGTGACCGCGGCGTACAACGAGAAACGACTTTACAACATTTTTTCCCCCGGTGTCCTGGCCACCCCTCTCCCTCACCTGTTTTCCCCGGCGATAAACCGTCGATCCGAACGGTTCTGCAAATCGTCCCCGGGAAATACTTGTCAGCGGTTGCATTAAAGCCTCGGAACGGCTAACGAACATCCGGCCCTGTTTTCTAAGAGATTATTCCCCGACGCACCGATTCGTCGCAGCATTAAATACAATACCCTGCTCGAAAGAAATTAAACGACAAGCCCCGAACGATCAAAAAGGAGCATTCCCGTTCCTCCCCGTGTTATTCGATACCGAGCATCAAACTCGAGTGCAGGAAGCACTCAGAATCCTCGATTACGAGTGGCAGCGCGTTCTAAGACCGTCGACGATCGGTTTTTCATTCGCCGCGCAACGAAATTCATTTCCTACGTCCGGCTTGATTGCGGCGCGCAAGATCGTTCGCTCTCGCGATTGGCGGGCCAAAATCGGCGGTTGGCCGCGGACGGCCGGCGATGAGAAGGAAAAAAGTGGACGTTTCGAGATCACCCGGTACGTGCGGTGGCACATACAGCCCCGCGGTAGACGAAGCTTTGGGTCGCCGCTAGCTGCGGGCGTCCGGACCTCGCGTCTACCCTCTCATTTACCATTTGGTACCTATAGATAGGTACCTATATATACGTGCAGGTACCTAATGTACGTGCACGCAGACAGAGGCGCGAGCCGGGGCGACGAAGACGAGCGTGTACCGGGGCCACTAACATGAAACACGTAGGTACACGCGAGCGCGCGCGCACACACCGACCGCGGACCAGCCACGGCGAAGAGGACACGGGGATAGAGAGTAGAAGTGAGTAGAGGCGAGTAGGAGCGAGGCAGAGGAGCGTAAGAGGCGAGAGGAGAGAAAGGGAGAGATAGGTGGTGAACGGGGCCGGAGAGTGCAGGACTCCGTGTCTCGTTCGTTCTCGTTCCCGTTCCCTACGCGCGACGCGACGTGCCCCTTTTTCTCCGTTTTCATCTGTTCTCTCCCTCTGCTGTTCGCGCCGGCCGCCTAGGTGGCTGGCCGCACTTATTTCGCCCGCGTAACAGGCTCCGCGGAGAGAAGAAAAGCCTTGCATAAGTGCGTGCGCCGGCTCGCGCTCGTTGCATCCGTATTTAAGTACGTGCGGCGATGTGCAGCATGGGGGGCAGAGAGAGAGAGAGAGAGAGAGAGAGAGAGAGAGAGAGAGAGAGAGAGAGAGAGAGAGAGAGAGAGAGAGAGAGAGAGAGAGAGAGAGAGGAATTAGAGGGAAATGGACCTCCCTCTGGCCCTCTCCTCCTCGCTCGCGTTGCATGTGCATGCACGCGCTCCGATATCGCTCTCTCCTCGTAGCGGGGCAGCGCGTGATTTCGCAGGGACGGGCGCGCGCTCGCTCGCTTTGCCTGTCACTGACGGAAAGGGCAGGCCGGAGGGAAGACGGAGGTGGCCGCATTGACGTGGGGATCAGGGGCAGAACTGCGGAGGCGGAGGCGGAGGCGGGAACGCCGGCGAGCATCTCGGAACGGCGGAAGCTACCAGAGAGAGAGTCCTGCCCGAAGGGGCATTTTTTTGGCGACTCGAAAAAGAAGGGACCAGGAGGCAGGGACGAGAATGGTGGCGCGGGGGAGCGAGGGACCGGGGCTGAGAAGGCAGCGGAGCGAGAGGGAGAGGGACGAGGCCATGGGGGAGGACAGAGGCGGTGATGAAGAGGGTGAAGGTGGGAAAGGGAAGTTTCGGAGGGCGCATCTCTCCTCTTTCCTAGACGAAATTGATCAACGTCCTCGGGAAACCGATTAACCAGCGCAGACGTCTGCCATGAATTTTATAAATATATTTCCTTTGAGCCGGCGCGGGGCCGCGACCCTTGTCGCCCGTGGTTCTGCGCCAACCGCCCTTTCGCGATGTGCATTGGGTTGCAGTTTGGCGAATGGCTACTGGAAGATGGATCCCTAATGCTCGAAGGGGATGCTGGAAGAATGAGGGCGTGGGTCTTGCAGGGCAGACAGTGGGGCAAACTTGGACAAAACCCGGCAGCCAATGTCGCACTGGTAGGGTATACAATCCCGGTCATTATTTACTATCCCGGGATTTTTTAAAGTCTATAAATTCCAGGACTGATCCTCGGATTTGGTAATAGAAAATTTTAGTAATAAAATTGTTTATTATGTGTTAAAATTCTAAATCTTTGTCTTCAGTAAACAAACTTGTTTTCTATCATGAGTCCGAAACGTAAGGTTAAATCATTTTAAACAATTAAAAGAGTAGAACAATGAAGAATAGTAAAGGCTCGATAAGTAGATAATACCAGTAATTCATTATGAAGATTTCTGTGAAATGAGAACGAAGAAACAGCAAAGCACCTAAAGTACATAGGAATCTACCATGTTTCGACTTTACGTGTTCAGACAATTTGCGACTTGCAACTCGCGTGATTTCGAAATAGCGGAAAGTGAGAATATCATTGTAAAAATAAATATAGTTTAGTTAGTTATATGCGATTTAATATTATTATTTAAATAAACCATTATTATTATGAAATGACTATGTTTAGTTATTCTGTTTACTTTTATATTTTTCAGGTGTTCATAAAGTAATTCAGATTTGTAAAAAATCCCGAAATTCTCGGGATTATTTATATCAAATCCCGGGATTTTTAGAATCCAAAAAAACAAACGGGATCCCGGGATTGTATTCACTACGCACTGGTCATCTAAATCGTACCTCGTAAAATTCTCAGTAATTAATGAATATAAACGACACTTGATGATAAAAATATCAAGTAGGTACTGGCTAAACCGCACGCAAATTCGCAAGTTCGATGCACGCAAGTTCGGTGATCGTAGGTTGGAAAACTCCCCCTCGAAAGGGGCCCCACGTTGACCAGAGATTCCGCTGAATTTTACGATCGCCGGCTTCGGGCACGGCCACTTCTCGATTTATGTGATTAGAAAATTATGTAACCGGCACGCGCGGTTTAATTGGAACGCGCCTTTCCGCCCGACGAAATAACTCAGCCGCGCGAAACCGCTGGCCTTTATCTGAAAATTGAAAAGGGCCACGAAAATCGCGGGTCACCGGCCCTCGCCCGTTTATAATTACGGGCTCCTCCGCCGAGGAAGATGTTACCGGCGAGGTATCGTTAGATGCGACAATGAATCATTATCGACACGGTAATTAATCATAATCCACGGTCTGCAATTAGTGTCCCCTACGCTCGTAAGGTGTAATTACAATCCCCGGCAGATCGCTCGAAAAAGCGGACTCCTCTTTGTGCCATTAGCCGTATCATTGAGGAATAAAGGAACGAAATGCTTGGAAACATGTCGTCGCGTGGGAGTGGGACGCGACCACCGTGCTAAATGTCACGGCACAATCCCCGGGACTCGTTGGCCGGAAAGTAGTCGCGATTCGCGCCGGTGCCGATATTCTAAATAATAACGAAAGAAAAGAATCGACCGGTCGCGATTTCTACAACCGCAAACGGTTTCGCGAGCATCACGCGCATTTCCATTCCGTTCCGTCCTCAAAGACACGCTTTAATTATCCAGGCACGAACGCCGTGAGAAAATCGCTGTCCAGTTGGCACAGAGAAAACAACGCGGACTTCTTCTCTACCCCGTAACGTGGACAGGACGGAACAGAGACGGAAGAAACCGAAGCACCTTCCTACTCTAACGGCTAATCCAGGCGAGACTCAATAAACCCTCGTTCCCTACCGACAAAGGGGAACTTTTACTAGCAATTTTTCTAGAACGGTCAATCATTCATTGTTCAACTGCGAAAGCTGGCGCACCGTTGCTCCTCTGTGCACGCCGTTGCTTAGACATTGCGGGCATAAGCATGCGATTAACGTCCAAGGCCGACGGGAGAAGCTCGCGATAACGAAAGGAATAAATTTTCGGCGGAGCCGCTAGGCAGGCGCGTGAAGTTTCCCTAGGAAGATTTATCGTGCTGCTTCGGTCTTGGCAACGATTTGCCAAACTCCCGAACAAAGCTGCTTCGCGGTGCCCGTTCATAAATAAAAAGAATCCGCAAGTCTATCTGCCGAGGACCAGCGAAACCGCCAGCGATCTGTACGCTCGCGGCGCGGTTCCGTTTGCTATTAATTTTCGTACGCGCTCGTCGGTCCTCGCATTCAATTATCGGCGCGATAACGCGATTAAAATTTCCAGGCACTGTCGCACCGTAAATACTAATTATAATACATTATTTTGTTTAACGCTTATTTAATGCCGTCCCGATAATCGCGAATCACCGCTCCGAATTCGGCGGAGCTTCATAGAGCGTATAATGAACGCCCCGCGAGTCAGAGGCACCGAATGAACAAAAATTTACATAATACCGGTGTTTACTCCGGTTCCATCCGCAATAATTGAATCAATCTCCCCGCCCGAAGGCAGTGCGTGCACGTACGCGAGGGGAAAAAACGATGCACGTAGGCAGGTATCTCCGGCGATCGACGTTGTACAACTTTAAGGATAACTCGTTGCGCTTCCCGAGCCTTTGGGACCGATCGCCGCGTAAATTGAGTTTAAAACGGCCCAAATTGCGGTTGAAATTTTACTTAAATATTGGCTGATACTCGGACATTATACCACAATTTGCATCTCAATTTTTGCGCGCGAATCGCCGGCTGATTGGGCCCGCGGGAGCCGTGTCCCCGTTTCACACGGCGGCTTCTCGGAACGCGTGGAAGTTGGCGGAAGTTCCGAAGGGACTGGGAAACGGCCGCGGGAAGGGGAGGAAGACAAGGGTGTGAAAGCAGCGCGGCGAAGTCGGACTCGGAACGCAGCTAATCTGTTGACGACAGAGAATTTTCCCCGATGATTAACCGCTCGTCAGACATATGCTGTCTTCATTGCTTCCCTTTTACGGCGGGCCCACGTGGCCCCGACTGCGTTTCCGTGAAGCACACGAAACCCTCCCCAGCGGCTGGCTAATTTGTCGCTGGCGTAACTTTAGCCGACCCTTTACAGTGCCTTCTTTCCTCAGCCGGGTTTTTTTTCTGTACGCGTCAAGCCGGAACCGCGTAATTCCCGTGTAGCGGGGACTTTATTGTCGCTGTTAAAGCAGAAACCTGAACGAGACTGAATCGTCCGAGGAATTCAGACGAATCTCTGCTTGGAGGCAGAGGCAGATTCAAGGGGTTGATCGGGTCGTCTGCTGTTATCCCATGCGAGGTGATTAAAAAGCCGTCGCAAGAGATTGGAACGGTGCATTATAGGAATTGGAACAAGGAAGAGTATATCCCGCTTTGAAAAATCTGTCGGACCGAAGGTGCGCGACGCAAGCGGAGATTTCAGCGGAGATTTCGCGATGGGAAAAAGTAGCTGAAAGTTATTGAGAAATGCAGAAGATCGCCTGGGCTCTTACGAAACTCTTCTGCGGTCGAGATGGCAAGTCGGGGGCAAGGACAAAAAAGAACGCCGGAGGGAGAAGATTGAGAAGAAAAGGAGGCAGGGGTGGAGGAGATGGAGGAGTAGAAGGAGGAAGAAGAAGAAGAAGACGGGCGTGTGGCGTGCGTTCGTCGTACGGGACGTGTTATTAGCCGGCACCCTCTTTCACGTTGCCCCATTCCACCTCGAGCACCGCTCGTCTCATCTCCTTTTTTCTCTGATTTCCTATGCGGGGGCTAGAAACGCGTTTAATTAACATAGCTGGCGCGGCTGCATCCCTCGTCTTCTGGGTGTCGAGCAGCCAGTCAGCTTTCACGGGCCATTGCACGCACGATACACGCATTACAAACTATATTTCTTTCCGTCCCTTCCTTACACTCCGCCCCCTCTTGCTCCGGATGTACAGCGTGAATGTGATTTAAACGTTAACGCGAAATTTCCAGATCTTTGTATTTTACTCGCTAACCAGGCGGGGCGTCGTCCCTTTAAAATTGACAGGAAACATTCAACTCGACGAAAAGTTCACTCTGCTTGTTTAGCGCCCGAAATTTGTATGAAATTTTCATATAATTCTTTAAAGAACCATGTATATGTGTTGACGCTTAAATCGCACCGTATGCACAGAGACAATTGCCATCGCAGGGCTTTGAGAGCGACTGCGCAGGCGTGTCTGCGCGCATAGCACCATGTGGCCCAGCGTGGCGGATATAATGCACGCCTACCGCGGAAATGCTCTTTTTGACGGATCGCCCGACTAATTTGGTCGTTGTCGCTCGGTATGCCCGAGGATTAATGGCGACCACCTAGCCTACCCTACACACGAATTCCTTGGAAATTCTTTCGCGCCCCACGACACAGGAACGGTGGCCCTTTAATTAACAGTTCCGAATAGGAGCAATAATAGAGTGGCAACGACTCGCCACCCTCCGTTTACTACTTTCGACTCGCCACCACATGCGTATACCAAAAAAGAATGTTTCTACTCGAATGAACTTTGTGATGACCGCGTACGTATTACATGTACATGACATTCTAAACTTTTGAATCATTTCAAAAAAAGTCAATCTGTGTTATTGATTGTAAGATGAGTTGCGGCTGATTTCTTAGGTTATAATTCGATTGTTTTTCGATGACGAGAATGGCGCCAAGTTACGTCACAAGCAGCCTATATCTATAGCTAACTTATCCCCTGAGCATATCGAGCACCCGGCATTAAGATCGATGATCAAGCGAATGATTTCTTTCGAAATACTGATTGGGATGACGAGTTTGTCTGTTGCCAGGCCCTATTTCGCGACGTGGGCGAATGATTGCACGTTTTCCGGCGAAATGAGTTGCAAAGATTTGGTTCAAAATCACCTCGTGGGGAACCGTTGGGTTGTCCAGGTGATGCAGACTGACCGAGTCCCGAGGGTTGTCAGGAGTAACCCTTAATCGCTACCAGTTAATTAGATCCCAGTCTTCGACGAACGTCACAAGGATTTTCACTACATCACTTTTTTACCGCAAAATTATTCACAAATGTACGCGAGTTTGTAGGAGGACGCGGTTTCAGCGCGCCATTTTACGAGGGACTAACGCCAGCCTAGTCGCGCCATCTGACCAGCTGCGACGGAAACACCGCCGCGTTTTATCGGCGCACGATCTAACCCGGCAAATTCAAACATGCACGTTTAGCGGTGATATTCGAAGAGGGCGTTGGAACAGATTGAAAGGATGAAATATCGTAGGTATTCGATTGGAATCGTATGTTCAACGTGAATATTTTATTCTCAGTTCAATAATACAACGTAGAGTAATCTTCTTAGTAAAATATTAATACAAAATATTTGCCATATAATTAAATAAGTCTTGCAGACTTAAAATCGAATGAAGGGAAATGCAATATGTGACAACAATACCGCGATATTGCCATTACAATGTCGACTAGAATGAGAAAAAAAAACAAAAGGACGAAGTACAAATAAATATTCGTGTATCGAATCCGATTTTTCACAAGCGCGTGACGCTTGTACGGCATTGAATTACACGGTCGTGTATTTAAAGCAACAAGAGTAATAATCGTTGTATGATTAATCTGGAACGGCACCGGTATCACATGTTATAAATGGTTCGAGACGGATTACCGATTTCGTTTGGAACGTACTCAGTCTTTACGAAACGTTACTACATATTTTAACGCATGCTTGCCTTCCGTTTCCATATGTTCTTCCCCGTACATTGTCGTTGACTATAAATGCCCCGATAAATTTACTTGGAATGCACGCTAGGCACGGTATACGTTACCGCCGACGAAAAAACCGTGAAGTACAAACGTTGGAATACTAATTGCTACGAAGCTTGGCACCGGGGTAATCAAGCTTGATAAGTTTGCCGAAATTCAGTCGGTGGCTTATTTGAAGGCGCTAGCGAACGATTTCATTCGGGCGGCGTTGATCGTCGCTGCCAGCTTGTGCTCCTCTTGCAGAGCAGAGTCGTTCATCACAGTCTGATAAGTTCGGGAGATCCTCTCTTTGTCGCGAATCGCCAGATTCTGCCACTCTTTCTCCAGGCTGTTCATCAACGTCTCCCTCTGCACTCGCGCGTCCTTGATCGCGGACCTGTCGTCCTCGTGCACCCACTTCTTCCACATGGCCTTTGCATCCTCGCTGAAAAGCAAAAGAACAGGTTGCCAACGTGTTCAGGGACCCACGAGATCCAGAGGAATCTCTCATCGTCGACCCTTAAACTACTGCGTGCTAAAGCAAGGACCCTATTTGCGATCTACCGAGGAACGAATGTAGGGCGTGCAGGATGACGAGCGTGTTGGCACGCGTTTACGAAATGCCTGATGAGTGTAGAGAGTAACGTGCATCGTGAGACGTGAATGACTCACGGTTTTCGGTTGCAACATCGACCGGAGTTCGACTAATTCGAGAAGCAGGAGGTGCCCGCTCGTCGTCCTAGACCCTTGCACATCGCTCACGGTCACGTGCCGCGTTTGTGACGTATCTGATTGTCGAATGAACGTTAGAACGTATTAAGAATACAGTTGGTGATCGATATCTGGTGGCTAGATGTGCCGTAGGCAATATTATATCACGGCTAAAAGCATTCGAAGCTCATTAGATCTCGACGTCGACGCGATCAGCCGCGATACAATGTATCCGAGTAGAAAATAAGCCCAAACTCCATTTAGTTCTTCAGCTATCTCTCATACATCGGTAAGCGATGAAAATAAGCCGCATATCTCCGGATTTTCCTGGCCTTAACTTCTACGCCCTTCTCCAACTTCAACGTACCTGTACATCGTCGAGTCCATGCAGATGTTTTCCCGTTCAGCTAGCTCCACTTCCCTCTTGCTGATACTCATCATCCCCAGCTTCCTCACCTCTTCGTCCAGGTCGAGATTCTTCATGTCGTACAGTTCCTTCTCGCGGATCAGTTCCAGTTTGTTCCTCATGTCCCTGAGCCGCAACGCCTCGTCCCAGTACTGTTTATTGCACGCGTGCGACTCCCTCCTCACGAGGTCCTCGATCTTGCACTTCAGCTCCTTGTGAGTCAAGTACATGAACATCTGCTTCGAGAGATTCTTGTCGTTCGGGTTCATTCGCAGCCACGGCAGACTCTTCTCCACCTCGAACTGCCGGTTGTCCTTCTTCTTCACGGCCTCCACGCGTTCCGCCTCTTTGGTGGTATCTTTGTCCACCTGATCGGTTCCCCCGCGAGTCGAATTCATTTCATCGCTGGAGAGCTCCAGCAACTTCTCCAGATAACCGTCCCCGCCGTTCACTTGTCGGGGACTCTTCACCTGCCGGGCAGAGTCCGTCGCCGAGATCAGACGCTCATCCCTCGAGGTAGAAGGACTTCCGGTCATTCTGCCGCTTTCCTGGTGGCTGTCCAATCTCGTCTCCTGCTTCCTGTTCTCTTTATTGTCCCCGTGACCGGGGATCCTGTTCGTAGGCGAAGTATACCTCCCGGCGGCCGAGCCCAGAGACGATCTGCTCGACATTCTTCTTGGCACGTATTCCTCGGAGTCGTCGTTCCTCACGTTCGTGTTCTCCAAGCTCTTGCGCGCGTAACGGGCCGAGAATCTCGGATTAGGCCACGCTAGGTCGTTGATGTACTGAGCCGACGGGCGTCGCGGGACTTCCTGCTGCGTTTCTAGATTATCCTGCTCTTTGGAACTTTTGCGATCGTCCTCGCTCATTCTACTACCCACCTGGTGGAAATTCTGCCCGCTCTGCGGTAGGATGTTGGTCGTGTTCCTACAGGCGCGAGAATATTGAAGATTGGTGTCCTTCAGGGTGTTCCAACGCGAACAAGTAGGCTCTGTGGGGTTGACGAAGTAGGATTGGTATCTCCGGCAAGTTCTAGGCAAATAGAGACACTGTTCCGCCCTTTTCTCCTTCAACTTTTGCTTCAGCACCTCTAACGAGGACTCCTCCGGGCGAGCGGTAGACTTTTTCTTCCCTTCCAATTCCCCTCTGTACGTTTCCTCCTCCTCTTTAAACAAATTCCGTAGCTTGTTCCTTCTGGCTAAAAGCCTCTCCGCTTTCTTGGCCTTCTCGAGCTCTCCTTTCGGGTCTAAGTTCTTGTAATTCCACGAATCATAGTGCTTAGCGATTTGACACTCCCGCTCGAAGTATCTGGCAGTCTGCTGGTAATAGTCGTGCTTGAGGAACGACTCGTTGTGCTTCTGAGCGGCCAACTGGTACTGCTTCTCCCGGAATCGACCCACCCTTTAACAGGACAACCCGCGCTGATGATCTCTTCACAGGTATTTGGTGTCTAACGGGGACGAATAGGATTCAAAGGCTTCAAATACATCGCACATATCAATTTCCCATAGTTTGTTAACGCTACAGCAAGATAATAGCGAACTATCGCGTTTACGTTTAACGCGTCGCGGTGCTAACAGACCCAGTAGCTTCACAGTGCCGATCTTCCGGCGAGAACGACCCTGAAGATCGATCGACCTTCGTGTCGATCGGCACACGGGTGCATCGTAAACAGAGGCGGGTGTAGGACCAAGAGAAGAGGCGTTTCAACCGACAGAGACCACCGAAAGCATCCTAGAAAAGGAGGACCGTCTTCTATTTCGAGCTTGCGTCTCCCTGTGACGTCACGCCGACGAAAATATCGCGCGGTTAGGGAGGTGCAGTCGTGGCCCTGATGTGTGGTCCAGGTCTCGATCTTTCCCAGACTCCCGAAAATTCTCAACCATAACGCTCTACGATATTCCGGGCACACGGTCCGCCCGTTCCGTCGACGAACGACCGATATCCAGCAGCCCGAACGCGAGACCAACCCCCTTGCGTCCAGCGCGATCAGTGAACCCCTCCCCCCGAGACCCATCCGGAAGATTTCTCGTGTGCGAAACGTCTCGAGAAAAGCGGGTCGCGGCTGTCCCACGTAAAACCGACTTCCCCACCACCTTTATTATCGTTCACCGTCGTCCAAGGAAGCTCGCCAGTGGCGCAGCGTACACGTAGAGGGTCCTCGTCGCCACTGAAAACGCCTGCCGTGGTCCTCGAGTGTTAGTCGCCACGACAGTCGACGACAGGTTGGAGAGAATCGAAACGAGAGACGAACGCGACAGGAAGGAAGCCTGCGACAGAGCAGAGAAGAATGCCAGGTGCCGGTGGCCAACCACCGCAGAGGACCACCTTCAGGCCGCCCTGGGTGAAAGATGGTCCGAACCCTCTGCCTATGCCAGCCGCCCCCTGGACCCTTAACTCCAGGAGGGACTCCAAATCGAAACCCGAGGAACCGCCAGCGTTTACTCAAGTCACCCTTAAAGTGAGTCTTTTCTCCGATGCAATTACGCTGCTAATTAAACGTTTCGTATAATTAAGTTCTCGAGGTTTATTTCAACCGGGAGAAAGCAGCGCGCACATGTCTTTTTGTATATTGTTCTCTGTGCGCCGAGGTACAAGCGTGTCGTGTGATTCTACGCGTGTCTATTCTACTAGAAACGAGGGAAGAATGACGGCCGCCTTCTGCAGTCTTTTTCCATTCAGATATTGGGTTTCAAAGTCACCGGACCCCGCTATTAATAACCCGCGTGGGTGTCAAGTAACAAGTTTGCGTTGCAAACCTTTCGACAAGCCGAAATTTACAAGGGCGTTACATTCGAAACTGTTTCTGGCTGAGCGATTATTATTTGAAAATCTTTGTGCTGTATATTGATTTACGACCCTGTCCACCGTTCGCGACATCGTTCTAGTTTCTATTCCGTGTTCCTTTGGAATTACGTCGCCCGTGCGTCGGAATCGACGCGTACGTCGTAGTTCTGTTTATTTGTATTCTTTTTTACGGTTGCATACCGATCCCAAAACGCACACTTTCGATACGCTGGCATCGAGCCAACCGAACGCGAACGGAATCCTTGATCCGAGGGAAACGCGAAAAACGTGATGCCCGATATTTCGATGACACGTGGCCACGACGTGGTCATTAACGTCACGATATTGTTTACAACTGTCGCGAGCAGTTAGATCATCGACAAGTTCGATCGGGATTAGGAGAGCTGCGGCGCTCCTCGAAATCTCGGTCCCTGTGCACGCCGGATTTATGGTTGAAAGTTTTCCAACAAACGCGGGATCCAGGAATGCTACAAAAATATCGGTTTATTCATTTCCTCAGAGTCGTCCGCGAATAGACTCTATTCGTCAGCATCGTTAATCGCGGCAGTTGGACGCAGTACGTGCGAAATTATTTTCTATGCACTTGAAATTGATGAAGTTATGGAAAAGGGAAATGGGCACTATTTGGAGCTGTCAGTGACGAAGAAGCAAGCCACCAGTTTGCGCGACGAATGAAAATGAATTTAAACATTGCTGGTCTCTATCGACATGTTAATTTCCCTTTCTTGATATGAGAGAGAGAGATCAGATAGAAGGCTAGCCTTACGGGTCCTCGCATATAAGCCTCTGGGTCACGATTATTTAAAGAACACGCGTTTCTATTTCAAATGTCTTGCCAGCTACGTCTTCCGCCAGTTTCTTAACGAGTTCATATCACGCTTTCGCGCAAATGTACCGATAAGTTCCATCGATTTCACGGTTTTTCCACGAACGGTACTTCCGTCTCAGAGTTCCATTGATCACAGAGGCACGCATGTAGCCGTGTTCATATCAGAATTTCATTCACGCGACTATCTACAAATAGATGAAACGTATGAATGGTTTTCGATCGGAACGACGGTCGAAGGCTCTAGCTTGGAAGCGATCGAGAAGGAAGTGCGATTCGGATTATTTAAAGACGACCGAACGAACTTCGATACTTGCCAAGAGAATTCTCGAGGCTTTCTTTCTTTAGGACAGGAGAAGGGACGGTGGGAGTGTGCACTCTACTTTGTTTTCTACTTTTCCACGCGGCCACCTTTCACGATACACCAGGAGGTGTCATTCTTTTCCTCCCTTTTCCCTGCGAAAGGCATCGAAGAGTCATACAACCGGTCGTAACGGACAGATCTAAGATAGCCGGTCGCGAACAATGAGGTGGTTGTGCGCGGGAATTTAAGTGCGCGTCGATTAACAACTGGCGCGCAAACGTTGCTGGTACAAAGGAGAGAATTTCTAAATTTTCCAATGTTAAATAATAGATTCGAAGTAGAAGCGAAAGCAAGCATTGCGGCGTAAATAGCTGGAGAATGTAGCGAAGTTTGTACAGTAAAAAATTTTATAAAGGAATAGGCGTTTCCCTAATGGCGATGTTTCTCGGTTCGCAGAGTGTACCGAAGCCGGAAGCGAAGCCCGCGGCGGAGGAGCAGCCGCGTAAACAGAGCAAGATCACGATAATCCCGTCGCAGCCGCGAAGCGAGAAGAATACGAGCAGTAAACCAGCGCCGACGAAGGCCCGCGAGAATGGGCGACAAGAGCCTAATTCGAGGCCGCAGCTCGAACGGCAGATTCGAATCGAGAAGTCTCGATCTCGTGGTGACGTTGTGCCTCTCTCCAAGAGCGAGAGCACCACAGGTAACGGCACCAGCCTCTCCCCCAGAGAAAGCCTCCTCTTTCGATTCGCACAGCTTCCCCGCCCACTGCAACTGCACTACAAAACGTAGGACTCGACCGCGGTAACGGAAACATAGGGACAACTAACAAGTCGTACGCTAATTACTATATTTAATTGCTCGCCAGAGCATCGGTGACTGAGACCCAGCTGCCTAAGCTATTCCGAGTGACTGACTCGGTACCCTCCGTTCACCAAGGTTCCTCCCTATCGGGCACGTGACGCGAACAATTCACCGGTGTAGAATCGACACGATAAAAAAGACGATTCTCTTATAAATAGGTGCACCGACACTCTCGAAAAGCTCGTCGAGGGCAGCGATCCCGCCACCGCCGCCGCCGAGACCACCGCCACCGCCGCCGGGCAGAACCATCCTGAAAAATCTTGCACCCCTGAACCAGACTCAACAACAGAAGCTGGAGATGCTGAAGTCGAGGCCGCGGAAACGTCCCGATTGGGGCAGCATGATGAAGGAGCTCGAGAGTGGAAAGACCTTGAAGCACGTCCAGTGCAACGACAGAAGCGCGCCCCTGATCGAGAGGGTGGACAAGGTTACGGCTGATCCAGCAGGTGATCGTCGATCGAACCTCGATACTACTCAGATACCCCCCGGGCGATTCTCTTAGATGGAACCGGTTTCACCGTGTGTTGGTCGATTTAGTCCCTACTAGACCCTTTGTTGTGCTGTTACTCTCCCCCTTAGCCAACCCCCATTTACCTCCCTGTGTAATTAATTAAATTGTTAATGAAGGAACCCCCCTTTTACTCCACGGTTCAATCAGCTTTTGTCCCTGAACTGTGATATGAGCTGTTTGTAGTACAAGTAGCCCTTATTGTTCTGACCCCCTCGTATGTTGCTAAATAATATTATTGTCGTTGAACGAACGGCTGTCTTCGTGTTCAGTGTGTTTTTATCGACACACCTCCTGTTCCCTATTCCCATTTTCCCGAATTGTAAATGAATTATGGAAAGTTCTGCGATCGTCCGCTCTGTGGATGAAGCGATACGGATGAACTTGGAGTTTCTGTGATATTAAGCAGCGAGTCACGGGGATTTGTTCAAGAATCATCTCCGAGTTGAATATTGTACTATATCGACCGTGATCGGTGTTTATTGGTTGTACTGATTGGGTGTTTCTGATTAGGGAAGGCACACTTCGTGTTCGAGTCCGAGAAATCGAACATGCACAATGAATTGCTGAAGCAGATTCAGGAGGGTGTGAAGCTAAAGAGCGTGCGGACCAATGATCGGTCGAAGCCGATGCTGCAGGGTCTGAGGAAGTTCCGGCGACAATTGACGATAGAGGAGCAAATGCAGAAGGCTGACGAACCCACGGAGGACCCTGTTTCGGACGATATGGACGACATTGATGCAGTAAGGGACGACCTGCAAAGTACCAAGCAAATGCTCGCTTTGGAGCTTAGAAATAAGGAAGCTTTGGAAAGGGACAACAAGAGATTACAAGTAACAGACTTTTATGAATTCTTTCCAAGCCCGATTAGAGGAATTACGACGATTAGCCGGTTCTGCGATACCTTTTGCAGGCGAGGATCTTGAATCTCGAATCGGAAGTTGAGCGGGGGAAGTCGCAGAAAAGCGTTCAGGAACACAAGAAGTACGACGAGAAACTTACGGAATCTTTGAAACGGGAAGCCCAACAAGCCAGGAAAGACGCTGAGAAGTATGAGAAGGACTACATGACTGCTGCGGATGAAAGGGACAAAATGAAGAATGAATTGGAAGAAATGAGGAGGATGTACGCTACTTTAGAGAGGCGCATGAAAGCTGGTATGGATGATTCACGTGTTCTGTTACCTAAGAATTAAATATTAACACTCGTTGCGTTTAAAGTAATACACGAGCTTAAGGCATCTACTGTTATTTGCGTTAGAGCTATTAACACTGCATCTAACAAACTGATGAATATATATTCTCTATTTTGACATTATCTTCAGTCTATCCTTAACACTGCTGAGTCGCTTATGCTTATACTAATTCTGCTTCTTTATTTTGCGCTTTTGGGATCAGAGCAAGAACTTGAAGCTGAGCCAGTTATAGATCTAGCATACGATAGCGACGAAGCAGCTTGGTACAATGTTTCAGGAATGGCACTGGCCGGTTGTCCAAGTGCGAAAGATGTAGCGAAAATTGCTTCGCAGAAAAGCATAGATAAGAAGGAGCCGAGCGAGAGCGAGGAAGAAGAAGAGGAAGAGAGTTCGGAGGAGGAAGACGACGAGAAAGATCCGGAAGCTGCAACCGAGAAACGATTGCAGAGAGAGATCAAACTGATGTCGACAAAGATTAGAAACTTCAAGTGAGTATATACGCGACGACACGTCCGATTAAATTGTATATGAGAATTAATGACACTATGGACGAACAGGGATAAAGCGGCGAATGCTAGAAAAGAGCGGCACGCGTTGAAAGATCAGATTAAGCAGCAACAAAAGTTATTGAAAGAGGAGAAAAAGAAATTCAAGCATCTTCAGAAGGAGGTTGACAAAATGGCAAATTTGATGTCCGAGACCGATGAAGAGAAAGACGAGGAAGAAGAAGAGGAAGATGAAACGGAATCTGAAGATGAATCTGAATCCGAGGAATCGGAGGAAGACGAAGAATCTGAGACCGAAGACGAGGATGATTCAATGGAGGGACAAAGAAATTCTTTACAGGCAAGTACCGAAAATGGCTCTATAAATCTTTCTCATTCTATACTGATATATTGAATATTTTCACAGAAACAAGCGAAAAAGCACGAGGGTCGTTTAGCTGCGCTAAAGAAGGGTAACTATTTACTTAAGGCACAAGTCGATAGACTGAAAGATGATTTAGCAAAGCAACGAGAAGAAAGCCTCAGTCTGCAGGAAGATCTTGATTCTGTGCTAGCAGAACTAGGTTAAGTTAATGTAAGGAACAGTGAAGAATTGCTATGGACAATTGTATACATACACATATAAGTATTACATATGGAAATATAAAAAATCTTATGTCTGAGAAATCAGACACAGACTAATACACGCACACTTACCTAAACGGTTTTCGTAGGTACTCTTACACGGAGACAGAATTTTTGTTCAACTCATCCGCAGAGCATTAAACTACTGCTGTTTTTTTTTTTTAGTATCGATTGGTAAACGCGATAATTTGTTTTCTCTAGTATCTATGGTAAATATCCTGCATGCGCATCGAGCCGAAGAGGACACGTCAAAACAAAAGACAGAAACGACGTGTAAATTTTCTGTACCAGTTCAACGTGTTCGACGCATTTCGCAGACTCGGCAGGCGTTTGTACGAGATTATCAATGCCGCTTTCTTTTGCTATCACGTTGTAAGATATTTTTTAATAAAGACGATTGTTAGTCGACGGCCAGTGTTCCGATAGGTTATCATAAACAAAAAAATGAAACACAAAACACTCACATGCTTGTAATTGAAAGACAATCGAGGAGTCGGTATTTCCAGAATTTACAAACTTTATTTCGCAACGACGATCTTTTTCCTTATTTAGCATACACGACAACATAAATAACTATGTTTATTAAGACTTCTTTCTTTTAAAGGAAAAAACCACTACTGCCCGTAAGAGTGGTTTGAAAAGAAACGCACGCGCGACGTGCGAGAAAGTCCCTAGTACTGTTTCCCATCGACGCATTGGCGTCGAAAAGTAACTATTTTATACACTCGTGGTTTACAACGAGCGTGTAAAACTCCGTTTTCTATAATTATATGTATATTAAACACTTCTTTTTTACTTCTGCTCTATCAACACGTTCGAGCGTACAGCGATAGAAAAGAAACATATGAAATAGCAGACTAGTTACAAAGATGAAGAGGTACAGATGATAACGGTATATTTAAAATTTAAAATTATATTTGAAAATCAGAATATCGCTATTGTTCTCTGTGGATTACATACTCTATACAATGGTGTCATTGTTTTTTTTTAGAACATTATTCGTATCTTAAGTGTTTCTAAGACGTACTTGAATTATAAAAATGTACTCGCGGTAAACGATTCGGCGTTAACGAGTATTAATGAAAACCAGAGATGGGCATTATTTAAATAAAAAATTACTTAAGTAACGAATCAAATAAAGCAGGCTTTATCTTTATTTGTCATAGTAACTCAGAGTTATTTTTATTTGAAATAAAAATTACTGAAAGTTATTTGTTTTTGAAACGTCACAAATAATTTTTTTTGTTCGACGTGAATTTATCCGACGGCCACAAATAATTTTTTTATTTGACGGGAATTCATTATGACCCTCAAATAATTTTTTCATCCTTTCATTCATTTGTATTTGAAAATTATTTGAAGCTCAAATAACTCTGGGAGTAGAGAGCGCGAGAGAGGGGGAGCGTGCGTGAGCAGGATAGAGATAGATGGCGTGCCACTGATTGGTTGCCGCCATTTGTGACAAAACCAGAATAAATATAACTCAAACATTCATTAAACTACCTGCTTTCCAAGCTGCTTGTTTATCTATCTCTTTCTTTTTGTTTTCTTCCTCTGTCTAGTTCCGCTTTTGTCACACATGGCGGCAACCAATCAGTGGCACGCCATCTATCTCTATCCTGCTCGCGCTCTATACTCCCAGAGTAATTTGAGCTTCAAATAATTTTCAAACACAAATGAATGAAAAGGTGAAAAAATTAATTAAAGGTTAAAATGAATTCCCGTCAAATAAAAAAATTATTTTTGGTCGTCGGATAAATTCACGTCGAACAAAAAAATTGTTTGTGATGTTTCAAATACAAATAACTTTCAGTAACATTTATTTCAAATAAAAATAACACCGAGTTATCTTTATTTGACGAGTCTTTTATTCGAAATTAATTTTTTATTTAAAATAATTTGTTGCCCATCTCTGAATTGAAAACATTGCACTGCGAGCTGAGTTGAAAAAATATGTTGAATTTTAGTGCGAGTGATCCGTGCCCTCTAAGCGACATTTTCACAGATACCATGAGCAAAAGATGCGAGACACTTTGATCACGCAACGAATCTCGTGAAACACGATGGCTTGTCAAAGTGCAGGTAATTAAATTCTTATTGCTCTCTATTCTTATTATCACTCTCGGATTGCGCATGTAATATGCTTATCAACAAAATAAAACTGAAGAGGATTTATATATAAAAAAAAGTATTGTATGTACATCCGTTTACGTAAGAGGGTTTGACTTTTAACATAGCTTAGGTCGAAAATTAAAACATCCATGTAATGTACACGTTTCCTCAGCATAATATTAGTTGCCTATCTAACATTATGAAATGGTATAGTCGAATACGTTCCATTGCGCGCTTTCGATTTTATAGTGTACGAGTTTTGCATGGTCAACAGGCTCTGCGTTAGTTTTGCGATTTTCGACGTCAGTTCAGTGACTTCTGGCGTTCGAAATTTTATCCAAACACGCATACAAATAAATATACCTTTCTTTCTTTTTATTAATATATCGGCGATTAATAGCGTCGATATGCTAATCTGTCAAGTCTCTCGCGAGGCTACCGACGTCGACATTTATTCTTTTTACCCGCATTCGTATTTATGCATCCATATAGAAGATTTATAAAACAGATACTGCGCGCTCGCATTTCGAGGCAATGCCAGTAGACTTCTATACAGAGACATACCTATGTATACATCTCATTTCGATCTAATAGAATACGGAATATTAAGCGAGTAATGACTTCTATTAGAGATCAATGAAACATAACATTCCATTCTATTCGGTTTATGATGCTAACGCAAGAACGGCTCAAAAATGCTATACTTTGACATATTTCAGATTTCAGCTGGCGCTCTTTTTGTCATTAGTTATTCAGAAATATATTTCGGGGTCTGCATTACTTATTTAATATCCTGTATTCCTTAAAATATCTTAGAAATATGCACAGAGCTATCCAGGCATAAAGGAAGGCAGCATCTACGGTAATAAAAGCAAAAGAAAATAAAACGTTCCTTGGTCATTACAAATCATGTACAAGTATTCTCTGCCCAGATCGCACAGTGATATATCGATAAAACTGAAGAATTATCAAATAGAAATCCTATACTAGTCAGGTCCACTTTCTTACATTATGAAGATGCGATATAGTACTGATGGATTTTCGTGATAATAAATAAATCGCTGATCGAAATTCGGCATTACCTACGCTAACCGTTTATCATTCCTCGCGTTGCTAACACGGTAACCGAATTGCACTTGCCGAGAATCTTCATAACAACCAGATGATACTTATTCGTTCATGTGACTTCCACTTTAATCTTCTTCTCCTCCACCAATTTAACATCTGTTACATGCAAATTATGAATACTTTTCGCAGCGAACTTAATTACAGACTGCGTGGAAACTTGGGTGGTGTGTCTGAGATCCAAACGTTTAAGCACTTTACATCTCGCCAAGTGATCTAATGTCGCTTCGGTGAGTAATCTACAATTGGCCAAATTCAATGACGCCAAGTTCGTTACCGCCTGCGCCGGCGTAGTTGCTAACTGAGCTACGCCAGCGTCGGTAACCCGGCCGCAAGAGGAGAGATCTAGTGTCTCGAGATAAGGTAAATGTTGAACTATATACCTTAAAGCTATATCAGTGATATCACATCCAGCCAAAGACAAATTTTTTAGATGCTTCAATCTCGACGTTTTATCGATCAAGCCAGGTCTGGAATCAGTAGGTGGACTGAGGACTTCTCTCAAGCTCGAGTCATTCAGTCCAGATACATAACTGAGTTCCAAGGTAACAAGTGGTGGACAAGTGCAAGTTCTTAGCGCACAGACTCCAGCCCACGTACAACCTTGCACGGACAACGTTCTCAGCTGCGGCAATCTACTTAACAGCCAGGCCAATTGCCTCTTAGTGACGTTCGTCCAGTCAAGGGACAGATTCTCCGGTTGACGACGAATAATACCAGTCAAATGCAAAGCTGTTAGATGGGAATGAGACATGTCCAATTTTCTCCACAAACTAGGATCGGTACTGTATCTGGCCCATGTACGACAAACCAAGGCACAATTCGCCAGGTCCTTTGCATTTAAAAATCTAAAAATAGCAAGTAATGCTGTCTTGTCATACGCTAAAGATTGTCCATTAAAATCGGGCCCTGGTCTTTGAACAAGCGGAAGTGGGACAGGCCTAACTACCACGTGGGGCCTCTTCAATGACTTACTACTTGAACCAGTTAATTGTACTGCTAATTGCGTACGTAAAGCTGTTCGCTGTTCACCCTCAGCCGGTTCTCTGTCATTCCATGCCTGGAATTTTTTGTATAGAAACCATGAATAATTCGTATTCTTAGACCGTGTCAGATTCCATTTGGGGACTTACATCGCTGGGATCGGGTCTTGAACGTTTACTTGGTGTGGTAGCTCGTTCGGAATCTGTCGTAGGTGCTGAAGAAGCTGCGCTAGATACGGACAGTTTTCGAGCACGAGCCTTAGGTTGACGTGGTCGGCAGTCTAGGTTTCGACCGCTCTCGCAACATTGAGGACACTCCCAACTGTTCGGTAAATCGTCGCTGACGGTAATGGTCTGACGATCCAATCCTATGCACTCGGGATGAACAATGTCGAAGCATATCGAACATTCTAATAAACTGGACGAAGCTGTTGGTATTGGCTTGCCTGTAGGTAGATGGTATTAAACGTGCAGGCGCTTCTATTCATTATCTTAGTGACATATTAACGGACGTGCTGATAAATACCCATTAAAGGCGCAGGCGTTTGTCCCCAGCCGTCTAAACGGCACACTTTGCAAGCTGCTGTAACCGGCAGCATAGGCCTCAGGCACTGTCTCATTAAGCACGTCTGTTTGGCACGACCACTTCCACCGAATTTCACCATGTCCTGGCAGTACATACATTCCCCACAATCAGTCCTTGTACACGCTTCACACTTTTTACACCTAGTACGCCTTCGTCGCGGGAAAGATCTTTCTGACTTCTCTTGCGAGTGATGCCTCTGTATCTTTGCAAAACTTTTCTTAGTTACCCTCAAGCGCTCCTGTTACATGATGCAACAAAGTACATGTGAAAATTGAAAAAGCAATCGACTTTTCCAATAAACGTGCGTATTTTATTTACCCTTTCGGCAATTGTTATTGCAGGCGGAGGTGGTAAAACAGGATTTCCCGTTACAGCCGCCTCCGGACTGTCGTGCCTGTGTTGCTCTACTAGACACCGAACATCGTGAATTAAGGCAACAGGATCGCGGATCAGCTCAGGCACATTCTTCTTGGTTGAGGGTAGCGAATGTAAATACATAACTATTGCTTTTAAACCATGCAATTCGAACGGGGTTAAGTGCGCGTGTTGATGGTGTTGCGGAACTAAATGTTGCCGCTGCGACTCGGAAATGTCCAGGTGAGTTCTGCCTAGGAGTACGTGTACGTACCTCTCCAACACGTACCTGTAACAGGCAAGAGAAGGTCGATGTTTATATACGAAGTATTTCCTTCGATTCTCTTAGTAGTTCTCGTAGTCATACCATAACATTTCAGTGAAAAATGGATATCTGAATTTTTGTGGAACCTTTGTGTGTTCTTCTACTTGGGCTACTTTCAACTGTTTCTCAATACCAAAACTGTGTAAAAAATTTCCACCAAAAACTAAAGAGTCCTGGGGCGTATAAACGGCGTGAATCCATCCGGTCGGGATGAATAACGTCATGCCGGACGTTAAACTTATCCTACCACATCTGTCCACCATATCTCCGAAGAATACGTCGGACTGTTTGCCGCTCAGTACCCACTCTTGGTAGAGGGACAGATTCTTCTCGGTAGGTGGGATAAGCCAAAATATTTTCCCGCCTTGAAGAATATGATACCAGACACTGGTTCCGCCGAAGTCAACGTGAAAGTCTGTATAACAACCTTTCACAGACATCAAACAGTACTTTTGCACTTTCGGATACATCATGTCTTCCAAAAGATTAGTAGATTCTACTTGTGCTTCCTTTAGATGCCTTGGCCATACAACATCTACCCAATCGACTTGCCGCACTAACGCGGGTGATTGAACATAATTTTCTAATTTGGTATGGCTGAATTCTAAGGAAATCACATTTAATAATCGCTCCTTGTTAGGATCCTCGTAATACTTCTGCCAATCTTTCATTGTCATATCTTCGTTCTTCTGCGTGTTCACATCCATTACGTCTAATATCCTTTTAGAACCTAATAAACACACGTAGCGCAATATCGATTAAGACACACTCGCAGTTATAGTAACTTTGCCGTAGAATTATAATTCGACACGTACCAACGCATGTTCGCACGTCATTGACAGTAAAATTTGAACTGGGAACTTGTAATCCCAGTCCGGACTTGTCTCTGAAGAGCAGCGGTATACTGAGACCATGTTTCTGCAAGAATGCCAGGTTTAATTCGGAACCGTTCATTTCCCGGAACAATCCGGCGAAATTACTGAGGTTGTATCGTTCGCATTCAATCTTTTCGTCGAGTTGAAACGTTCTGCGACCCTCGATCTCTTCATCGCCTATGGTCCAGTCGTCTGTATACAACTTCCTAGTTCTTTCTCGCTACAATGAAATTTACGATAAATGCAAGGTTTTCGTCAAGGCTTGTGAAAAATTTCATACAGAATTGTCAAATCCGGGGTGATATTGCAAAGTTATGTTCAGTTTGTTTACCAATTGACGCCTTTTAGGCAGAGAGGTAGAGTCATCGGCCATTGCGGACACGCTGTCAGAAACGTATCACCGAAAACTCATCGAATATTCAAGGTGCACCGTCTTACGTACGTGAGAATGATTCTTTCAATATTATACAAACGGAATCTCGTTTATTATTTACATGTCACGCGCGGTAGCCTATTATTAACATCAAACTTTTCTCTAACTTTACTTTCCCAGCAAAATGAGATCGCCATTTTGCTACCGGCCAATGCTACCAATAAGTACCACGAAAAGCTTTAAGTCGTTTCGAATAGCGTTCCATTCCGTTCCATTCCGTGGATTTTTAATTTTTCAAAT